>CM070773.1:49127031-52024531 GCA_036346955.1 Dipus sagitta | reverse complement strand
CTGAGTTGTTGGAAGGGGATGTTCACATTCACTATAAACATGGTAGTGTACACCTATAAACCCAGCACCAGGGAGGCTGAGGCAGGAAGACTGAGATCCTTGGGCTACACAGCAAGTTCAAGGCCAGCCTGAGCTATCAGGTGATACACCTTGTCTCAAAAAAAAATAAAAAACTCATCACATGAAGCATTCCAGCACTGGAAGTATAACAAAAAAAAAATGTAATTTAAAATTTAAAGACAGTTCAACTATCCCACTCTATAAGGACAGACAGCTACATGGAATAATACCAATTAATGTTCTGTCAAACCTTTTTTTAATATTTTTCAATATTTTATTTATTTATTTATTTGAGAGACAGAGACAGGTAGAGAGCATGCCAGGGCCTCTAGCCATTGCAAACAAACTCCAGACACATGCGCCCCCTTCTGCATCTGGCTTATGTGGATCCTGAGGAATTGAACCAAGGTCCTTAGGCTTCGCAGGCAAACACCTTAACCGCTAACCCATTTTGCCAGCCCTGTCAAATCTTTTCTTGACTAGACCTCAGAGCTAATACCCACAGGCAAACCACTGCTCTGTGGGTGATGTAAAGGCTTATTTTGAGGGTGACACCAAGGGAAGAGAGCAATGCCCAATTGCCAACCTGGCTTCTCATCCCTCAAGGCCAAGCCAGCAGCTCAACCTGGTCAGAGCTATTCACACCTGAGCACACACATGCACGCATGCACACACAAATACATTCACAAATCAATTGTACAAAGCAGCAGCTAACTAAACACTGGCATGTTGTGCTCTGACGCTTTCTGTTGTAGTCAACTTTTTTAAAGCTAGCCATGGTCAATCTGGCAGAACTGTAGGAAGTGCTGGCCAGTGCTCAGAGTACAGGCAAGGAAGTCACAATTATCCAGCCTGATTGGCAGCTCAGCCCAGTCCAGTCTAGTCCAGTGGCCCAGTTTGTTGACTAATAGATGGGGAGGCCCACAAGGGGTGCAGAAGAAGGGAAGGAAAGGCCAGGCACATGCTCCTGACCCCTCAACCCCAGGGTCAAGTACAGTCTCCAGGCCATTCAGCTGGCTCAAAGGAGAGGCCTTTCTCTGGATTCTCCTCAAGACTTAAAGGTGCAAGCTTCCTCAGCGGCCCACCTACTGGTCCATTCTACAAAATATGGCTTTTCCCCTCCCAAGAGATGTGGTCCCGGGCTGACAATGGCAGTTCCACAGTCAGCCTTGTCAGTATGAACCAAGAGCTCCAAGTTCCCATCCCAGTTATCACTGAGGAGAAAGTCCAAGTGTAAGCCGGTCAAGACCTTTCTGGGTGTTGTTCAAAATGACCCAAAAGCTGTTAAGGTACACGCTCCCTTCCCCCTGCAGCCTTTCTGGAATAAAGTGCCAGTTCCCCCCAACCATTCCTTCTGGTATATGTGACCAAGTCAAGTTTCTCACTTAGATCCAGTGTTGACCTGGAACCAGGAGCAAGAAGACATGGGATAAGGTGGGGATGGGGTCACACAGGTGTGTGATTTGCAGACCTGAGGCCAGGGTTAGCCAAGACTGGGAAGGCCCTACAAAGCCCCCTCCTCCTCTGTAACATCCTGAGCTCCTCCCTTAAAATAAGTGGCACCAAGAATCCAGTGACCAAATATCATGCCCCAGTGCCCCCAAACATCTCAGTTCCCTTGGACAACCTGGTAGACAAGTATGCTGTTCCCTGTGTCCCAACGATGGGGAAACGGATGCTCGGGCTTGAGAAGTGAACTCTTTGTCCACCATATTAAGCTGTGAGTGGTCAATGTCATTACAAAGCCATGCCTCTCAAGCCAGGGTGGCCTCAGCTTCTCCCGCTGTAGTATCATGCCATTCATGGCCTGACCCTCCCCACCCTCCTGGCCCATGGCCCTAGGAGCAATAGACCAGACCTGACAATCAGCCAGGCCTACAGCTTTCCTTCTGGCTGGGCCATGACAGCTTATGTGCAGCCCACCCCGGGCAGACTCCCCCACAACCAGAATCCCTGAACTCCAAGTCATCACCCATGCAACAGAACTCTGCTTGCTGCCCCTTTGCAGCCCGATGTTTTCTAAAATGACAAGAATGATGACAACTGCCACCAATGAGGTGAAAAGTCACACATGACAGCACAGTGGTCAAGACAGAACCAAGCCCACCCACTGTCCAAGCTTTCCAACCCACCCACTGGGCCCTATACAAACAGAGATGGGAGCCAAAAACACCCTCCCACACACCAAACAGGGTGATAATAAAACCCACGTCGACAAACAGGAAGCATTATCAACATGCAGAACCATGAACACACTGGGATCTTTCTGAGGACACTAAAAAAGAGTTCATGAGGACCCACTCTTCAATTACTTCATTCCTCAATTGCTTACTTGCATTGATAAAAGCTCCATCCCCTAGTAAAATAAAGTGTAACAGGCTCATCTTCCCCACCGCATCGCTACTACCCCGTGGGAAGGACAAAAACTCCCCAACCAATGCTGCCAGCTGATGTTGTTCGTTTCCTGTTTAGTGGGTGGGCATCCACTTTCTCTGCCAACTACTGAGCGCACAAATTACCTATCAACTACCTAGATGCCATCTCCCTGGCACTTAAAGTTACTGCCACAGTGTCAATTTTTCACCCTCTATTTTCCTGGCTTCTTCCTTACATAAAACTGTTACCAGAGCCAGCTGATGGAGCCATAGGCCCAGCACCCACTAGACTGCAAGAAAAATGCAAGGAAGCCTGGCACAGAACTCTGTAATCTGAGAACCCGGGTTCCAAGCCTTCAGCTGCCCAGTAACTGGCTGTGTGACCTTGGTCTCCTAGGTCAACCTCCCTGAGCCTCAGTTTCCTCGGCTGCAAAGGCTGAATCCTAGGGAAGAGTTCCATCCGCGTTCGGGCGCAGGGACCGCTGATGGCTCTTCTGCTGAGAACTCACCCGGAGTCGGGGACTGAGCTCGGCCCGGCGGTCGGGTCAGCCTGGACGGGGTCGCCAGGGGCCTCCTGGGGGGCGCGCTCCGAGCGAAGGCCCCAGGGATGCAGGCCTGCCGCGGCTCCACGCGTCCTCCACCTCCCTCCCCCAAAGCCACGTCCCCTGAAAAGGGCCGCAGGGAGCGAGCAGGGTCCCGGGTCCTCCGGCCCAGGCCGAGCCCCGCCCGTGCAGCAGTACTTACCAAGCGGCTCCCGCGCGTGGCCGCCTTTGTATGCAAACACCGGGCCTGCTGCCGGAGTCAGCGCGGCGAGGGCTCGGGGGCGGGGCCACGGCGGGGGGCGGGGCCGGGGCGGGGCGGGGGAGGCGCGAGGGTATCTCGGAGGAGCGCGCGTCCAGGCTGCTTTCAGGGCCCATTGGCCTGCAGACAGGGAAACGTCCCTTGCAGGAAGGTGGAATAAGCGTGCCCATTCTGAACCGCCTTGCCCACGCCTTCCTCGGACTTGAGGACTGACCCTTGGGCCATGCTTTTGAGTCTTCTTCCCAGAGCCAAAGTCTTCTATTTCAACATCCTAAAATTGACATGCAGTAGTGAGAGATGCCTTGGAGTGGCTTGGGGGTGCAGAATCCGGTAGCGGGGCAGCAAGGGACAGGTGGAGCCTCCCTTCCCAGTACCACAAAGACCTCCAGGGCATTGTGCTTGACCTTTCTGGCCCTAGGTCTTGTTTCTTCAACCTTAAGGTGACAGGACCATTTACCATATTATCCTTTGCACTTAGTGTCACCTCTTGGTGTGGTCTGTCCCAGGGATAAAGGCCAGTTATGAGAGTGCCCACCCCAACTCCCTGCTGGCTACACTGTCCACCAGGGAGCAAAGCAAGGCATGAACAAATGATATATGACAGACCCTGCCGGGTGCCTAAGGGGCTGAAGTCAGACCTTCACAGGGAGCTGCATTTGGAACAGACACCCCCCACCCCCCAAAGACGAGAAGCACCCTTGGAAGACCCCGGGAAGCAGAAACAGCAAATACAAAGACCCTGAGGCAGGGGGCTTCAGGGACAAATATCTAATGTCTTATAGGCCAAAGCAAGGTGGCATTATTTAGATGTTATTCCAAGAAGAAGGCGGTTAAGCCTGGGATGTATATGGGGAAAGGACAAGGGGGTGGATCTCAGCATGCAGGCCATTCCCGCAGGAGGCCAAGGGGGCAGGTGCTGGGGACGGACTGTGGTTTGCTCTGATGAGTGGTGAAAAGACCAGATTTTATTTTATTTTTATTTTATTTATTTTTTATTTTATTTATTCTTTTTTTTTGTTTTTGTTTTTTGTTGTTGTTGTTTTTGAGACGGGATCTCATGTATCCCGGGCTGACTTCCTAATCAGTATGTAGCCAAGGAGGATCTTGAATTTCTGGAGCTTGGGGGTTTTTTGTTTGTTTGCTTGCTTGCTTGCTTTGGTTTTTTGAAGAAGGGTCTCATTCTATGCCAGGCTGACTAGAAATTCACTATGTAATCTCAGGATGTCCTCGAACTCACAGCCATCCTCCTACCTCTGTCTCCAGAGTGCCAGGAGGATTATCTTGAATTTCTAATCCTCCCAAATGCTGAGATCTACAGGCATTTGTCACCAAGCCCAGTTTATGCAGCCCTTGGCAAGGGCTTTGTGTATGCTAGGTAAGCACCTACCAACAGAGCTACATCCCCTGCCCAAGACCAGACCTTCTGGATGTAATCCACATAGGCTTGCAGGTGAGTGGAGGGGCCAGGCTGGGCTGGGTCCAGGAGGAGCTGGGGGGAGGCAATACCAACCAGCCACAAATGAACTGGGTTCTGGAGTTCCCCAGCTTTTGTCTCTGATTATCAAGGAGAGTAAGTAAGGGCCAGCTGTACCCGCAGCTTCAGGGAAGGCCAGATAAGCAGGACAGTTTTGCAAACACAAAAGAATATAAAAACACTGGCTAAATCATATTGCACATGGTCCGGCTATAAAGTAAACTGGCTTTTCTCTAAAGCCTGGATGGTGCCCTAACCCTGCTCTCTCTGGAGCCCCCCTGGTGGGGCCCTTGAGCTATGTTGTCAGCAACCTGGCTGGTGACTTCAGATGTGACTCAGCCTTGGAGCTGAGGTGATCCCCTGAGCCAATCCCAGGACTTGCTGGGTTCAGCCCAAATCGGATGAGGGGAAATAACCAAATAACCTGCACTGATGGAAGAAGGGGCCAAGTCTGTGCCCCGACAACACAGCAGCCTGAATCCTAGGCTCAGTTTCACAATCTGGGAAGCGCGTGGAGGTGTTCCTTAAGCAGTACCATTTTAAGGATTAAAAGTACCAAAAAGTGAGACACGCCTCCTCCCCCCCCCTCCCACCCACACTCACACACAGACAGACTTGACTTTGAATTCTAAAGTGTGGTACTTGAAGAATGGGAATTCGGGCTGGAGAGATGGTTCAGCAGTTAAGGCGCTTGCCTGCAGAGACTAATGGCCTGTGAAAGCCAGTTGTACAGAGTGATGCATGCATCTGGAGTTTGTTTGCATCTGCTAAAGGCCCCTGGTGCACCCATTCATATTCTCTCTCTCTCTCTCTCTCTCTCTCTCTCTCTCTCCTTATAAATAAATAAATAAATAAATAAGAATGGGAATGTCACTGCTCAGCCCAGCAGTGACCCTGAATGTACCCAACCCAGTGGCTGTCACCCTCTAGGAAAAGGGTCATCACCCCACCCAGAGAGGACAGATATAGATAGATAGATAGATAGATAGATAGATAGATAGATAGATAGATATATGCACACACACACATAATACATACATATGCAGGTGTCTCTCATGAAGAACAAGGAGATCTATCTTGCTGAGGACTACTCTCCTTCTGCTTCTAACTGGAAACCCATCTCCTCAGTAACTGCAGTGTCCTGAGATGTCTAAATTTTCCAGATCAACTACAACACAAATAACTGTCCTGACATGCGATGCCTAGGCAGAGGTGAGGCGGAGGACGGCACAGTCACCATCCTGCAGGGACCAAGGCAAGTTCTGACCCTTGGACTAAGACCCTGTGATGCTTAGTCTTGATTGGTGAGTTCACTGGATTTAGGTCACCAAGGATGTGTCTGTGAGGGGGGCGTTAACTGAGAGGGGATCCCACCTTAAATGTGGGTGACACCGTCCCATGGGCTGGGATCCCAGCAGTCATCACTTTCTGCTTCCTGACCATGGGAGCAATGTGATCTTGCTGCCTTGCCCTCTCACCATGAGCCAAAATAAACTCTTCCTTAAGTTGATTTTTTTTGCCAGATCTTTTTTGTCACAGTGTTGAGAAAAGTCGCTAATCCAGACCTCTAACGAAGCATCTTGATCACAGGCATTTATTTTTTTATGGGGGCCTCAAGAACAATATGGGAACTAGGGGCCACCTCGTGTCATTTCACTGCAGATGGGGGCAGGTGTCAGAGCAGCAGGACAAACCCAACAGAGACAAAAGCAGAAGGGGCTGGAGCTGGGGCTGGCTGGCCAGGACCAGGGTGAGTTTCCTGGGCTGTAAAACACCTTGGTTACCCAGAGAGAGGAGGAGGAGGATCCAGGGAGAGAGAAGTCAGGAACACAAGCAAGCAGAGAAGGAAAGCCTTGGAAATTCATCTTAGGCCATCCAAAAGCCCACCCCATAATTAGGGCGGGGCTCCAGGAGAGCAAAAGAAGTGGCAGAGAGGAAAAGAGGGACAACCAGTCAGCTGGTGACAGGTGTGCATACTGGTAGCCAGGCCACTCCAACCCATCCCAACATATCCAGGAAGTGAACATCACCATGTGCCCTCCCTTAGCCACAGTTGGGCTTCACATGGTCCCGTCATACAACATAGCCAAACAGAATGTCAGAGGACAGGCTCAGCGTAGATGTGGATGGCACGCCTGTACTGTGACAATGACACATGTCCCCCATGTCTCTGGGGAAGCAGTCACACTACCCATGCATTATAAATAGCTTCATGTTGCTGGGATGAACATCCAAACCAGGCACAGAGTAGGGGAGGACAGGACTTATTTCCCACTTACAGATCCGGGGGAAGTTCCATCCATGGAGGAGGAAGCTGCTTCCAGACACCCAAGAAGAGAGAAACCATCACCAGCAAACACAAAAAGCAGCGAGCACAAACAGGCAGCCAACAGCAGGATCCTGGCCAGAGTTCAGACTGCTCTGCATACATTTGGACTGGAAATCAGCTACACTTCCAAAAACTACCTTAGGGCTGGATCCCAAGATCCACCTCCAGTGACACCTCCTCCAGCCAGACTGCTGGAGATCCAAGTTACAAGCTTTAATTAAAGACCTGAGTCTATGGGGGACATACCTTCAAACTACCACACCACCACACCATGTTGTCACTTACTCTCACCTAGCCTTGTGCTAGGTGCCCAGGCTGCATGGGGAAGCCTGTTCTCAGTGGGTACACAATCTGAGGCAGTGATCACATGCTTGACACTACTGTGAACCCAAGAGTTGCCCAAAGATGTAGGGTTTGTCTTGCCCAAGCAAGAAGTTTCAGTCCAGCTTAGTGGCCCCAGCAGACACTAATCTCAGCAAATCCAGGCCAGGTGGAGGAGCTGAATGCATGATGGGCCAAGCAACATGCAGAACAGGCTGACATGTGCCAAAACTGGCAGAGACCATGGGGGCAGCAGGGTGCTAGTCTCAGCAAGCACATGGCCCACTCTCCCTATGAGCACGCAAGAGGCCAGGACACACTTCCAACTCTAGGCACCTGGAAAAGATTCATGGTGAGCAAAGATAGGACAGAGGGCAGGGAAGGGATGGAGGAGGGACAGTAAAGGAGGAAGACCCAGTGCAAAGAAGGACAGGGGGAGAGATCCTCAGTGTGGCCAGGGACAGGAGGAAGGAATTAGTGACAAGAACAGTGGCTGCTATGGTGGGAGACAGGGACTGGTACACTGAACTCTAATCCCAGGAAGAATAAAACCACCCCAAGCCCCTGAGTCAGTCCTTTGAGTCACTGTGACCTTGTTAAACAGGTGTGAGGGTCATCACCCCTCCTTAGCAACAACTGACTTGACAAGTCTCACATTCCTCAGTGCTAGTAGCTGCTCGGATTGGGAGTCAAGAAGAATTGAGAGATAGAGACACCTCAAGAGTTTAGGAGGTGAAAATATCCAAAGGATGCCATACACTTGAATAGCAATGTCTTTATAAGAACTATCACTGCATGCAATGAAAATAAGCCAATAAAAAATAAAATAGGGGCCTAGAGAGATGACCCAGCAGTTAAAGCACTTGTTTCCAAAGCCTAAGGACCCAGGTTCAATTCCCCAGAACCCATGAAAGCCAGATGCACAAGGTAGCGCATGTGTTTGGAGTTTGTTTGCAGTGGCTAGAGGTTCCTGGCATGCCCATTCTCTTCCTTCTCATAAATAAGTAATTAAAAATAAATAAAATAATTAAAATGAGGATGAGGGAGATGACGCCATTGGCAGCTCACCTGTAACTCCAGTGCTCAGAATACAGACAGGGGATCTCCCAGGGCAGGCTGGCTAGACAGATCAGCTGAATCAGTGAGCTCTGAGTTCAAGTAAGAGACACTGCCTCAGTAAATAAAGTAGACAGTGATCAAGGAAGACACCTGATGTCAACCTCTGGCCTTCACATGCATAGACATACACTCACACTTATATGGACACACATACACACATGCATGCACCCACACATTTTTTTCTTTTTAAAACAAGTTTGCTTCTATAGCTAGGAAGGCTGAGGCACAGAGAGGTGAGCTAAGTGCAGTCATGACTAGTGTTTACATACTGCTTGCTACAAGCCAGCCCCCACTCCAGGTGTTCTGCACATACATTTCTTCCCAGTTCCATAGTAGCCCCTGATTGTCAAGAAGAAAACCAAGGCACTGAGAGGTGACCAGAGTCACAAGTCCACACAGCATACCATCGTCCTGCATGTCTTCTGCTCCCTGGGTTTGTAGAAGGGAAGGTTCTGACGGTGTATTTCTCTAGGATCTTTTTAGATGGGTATTCTATGGTCAGTGGGTATTTGGTTTTCCTTTTCAATAGGACCATGTGGTCTCTTGTCCTTGCTTTGGCCCAGCCACAAGGAGAGGCAAGACAGTGGCACTAGCCATGTTGGTTTTGAGATACTCATCTGCCTTAGCACACTGAGGTCACTGGTCTTTGGCTTAAAGCTTGCAAGCTTCAAGTCGTCTCCTTAAGAGCATGTGTTAATCCTTACATACTCTCAGTAGTAGGCAGCCTGGGTAGATACACAAAGTCTAGGGCTTAAGATTTCCAGGGTCTGAGTTCCAGTCCATTCCAGTCCAGCCCTGTGGCAGGTATTGGCTGAACATCCCCTCCTTCCTTTAATCAGAGGTAACCAAGTCCCAAATCAGCAGGACATCCCATGTCTCAGCTCATGACACTCGGTGTTGAGTGTCAATGAAAACCCAGTTTCTACCATTCATTCACTTGGCTACAGCTGCCAAACCCCATTGCTTATACTAGAGGCCACATGGGGTCACCTTGTCAGACAGCAGAATTTGGACACATGTTGCTCATCACACCTACAAGTGATGGTTCAAGGTGTCTTCTGTTAAGCAGATAGTCTTGGATTCCAGTAGCTCACAGCTCCCTGTGAACATGTGACACCACTCACAAAATTTTCTCTCTTTCCCAATGTCCATGAGGGATAAAATGACCAGACCTGAGCTGGGGGTGTAGCCCAGTATGTAGAATTTTTCTCACATACACATACACAAAGCCCTGGGCTCAAGCCCCATTATGGATACATCACTTATGGTGGTACAATCCCAGCTCTCAGGAGGTAGAGGCAAGAGGATCAGAAGTTCAAGGTACATAGCTACACAGCAAGTGGGAAGCCAGTCTGGGACACATAAGACCTTATTTCTAATTAATTGATTATAATTTTTTAATGACCAGATCCATTCTCGCATTCTATAGAATCACTTTGAAAGTGGGTGGCACATGCGGGGCAGGACTCCAGGACCCTGTCCTGACACTCTACCCAGTGTGCCAGGCCCAGGGCTAAGGGCTCTAGGTTCTACCTGTTGTGACAGCTTTACTGGGGCTACAACTGGTCTGGCTGAAGTTTTTCACAGCCTGTTGTGTTAAGATGTCTCCTCCTCGATTGGGGAGGGCATACTTTATCCTCAAATTGAGAATAAGCAAATGTTGTGACATCTGTGTGCTGAAGGAGTCTGTGAGACTATGCGAGGAGAGGCCTGACTTCTGGCCTCTGCCAGTGACCTGGTGTGTGTTGAGCACTCAGTTGAGGAAGCCGAGGAAGCACATGGGGCACCTCATCTCCTGGGATGAATAGCCCTGGTCTTGCTCGATTGTCGCTTATTATTTCCGTTTACCAGCATCTCTGAGGAAAGGGCTGAAAAAGTAATTATGCCTCAAAATTAACCCCAGATCCACTGAGAAGAGCAAGACGTCTCTCTCTCTCTCTCTCTCTCTCTCTCTCT
Source organism: Dipus sagitta (assembly GCA_036346955.1). Taxonomy (NCBI): domain Eukaryota; kingdom Metazoa; phylum Chordata; class Mammalia; order Rodentia; family Dipodidae; genus Dipus; species Dipus sagitta. The sequence continues at coordinate 52,014,096 of CM070773.1, read as the reverse complement.
GTCTGTCTTTGAGTGCCTGCGTGTGCGTGTGTTTGAGTGTACACATGTGAATGCAGGAGCACATGTGGAGGTCAAAACAGAACTACAAGTGTTGACCCTCATCTTGCACCTTGTTTGGGTCAGGGTGTCTATTGCTTGCTGCTGCACACAGCAGGCTAGCTGGACTGCATGCTTCCAGAATTCTCTCGTATCTGCCGCCCTTCTTGCACTGGGATCACAGACACTAGTGTTATACATCCAGCTTTACATGGATTCTGGGGATCTGCACTCAGATCAACAGGTTCACAGAGCAAGTACTTTACCCACTGAGCAATCCCCTCAGATGAACAAGACATTTTTATGGCCTTATGCATTCAAACAGCATCCAGCATCTGGCTGTGCCCAGGGGCAGAACTACTATCAGACAGAAACCTTCTCTCTCCCTTTCCATGTCACTCTGTTTCCAGAACTCTACAGCCCTGTTTTGAGAGTTTGAAGAGCTGCATCTGAGGGTTACAGTCCATCCCATTTCTGGTTCTGCTCTCTGTGCCTGGGGTAGCAAAATAAGCAGCCTTGTCAGGCTTCCACTCCCTCGTACCTTCCCACCATGGTGGATTGGACTCCAGAACTGTGAGCCAAAGAAAACCTTTCCCCTTCAGTTGTTTCTGTCAGGTGTTTGGTCAGACCCACGAGAAAAGCCTTTAATCCAGCTCATACTGAATACCTGTTTTCCAGATTATGTGTAATGCTCTCCAGTTGTTCACATGCCTCATATGTTGTTTGGACATCAGACATGCGCTGTGCATTGTGGGTGGCTGGATCACTGTGCTCCTGTAAGCATTACTGGGTTTTGCTTTGAGGTACAGGCAAAATACATGAGATTAGTGTGATCCTCCGGAGGCAGGACTCCAAGCCTACTTGCAGCAGATCCCAGGCAGTCCTGTCTGTAACTAATTTGTCACTAATCTTGTTTTTAGTTCCCTTCCCAGTCCTCTGCTCAGGGCTTGGGGTGTGGGGTGGTATGGGGTCTTCCCATCCTGACCACATCCTTTTGCTACATAAAACTTCCCCCCAAACTGAGCAGTGTAACCAATGAACAGTTTATCCCACAATTCCTCATGCCATGATCCTAACAGCAGCTCTGCCAAAGCCGACTATGGGTCTCTGGTAAGGTCACAGTCAAGGTGGGGCTTGGGGGGGGGGGGCTTCTTCCAACTTTCTCGACAGATTCCTTCTTCCAACTTTCTCGACAGATTCCTTCTTCCAACTTTCTCCACAGATTCCATGCCATGTAGGCCTCTCCATAGGGTGGCTTCAGCTTCTGCTTCCCCGGGAATAATTGATTCTTACGAAGGGCAAAGTGGACGCCAGATTGCCTTTACGGCTCATCTCTGAACTCATTCTCCACCGCCATCTATACTACAACCATGTTCTCCAGAAACAAGTGAGTCCATTTTAAGGGAGGGAGGATAGATTCTTTTTTTTTTTTTTTTTTTTTTTTTTTTTGTTTTCTGAGGTAGGGTCTCACTGTAGCTCAGGCAGACCTGGAATTCACTATGTAGTCTCGGGGTGGCCTGGAACTCATAGTGATCCTCCTACCTCTGCCTCCCGAGTGCTGGGATTAAAGGCGTGTGCCACCATGGCCGCCCGGCTCAGATTCTTGTTTTTAAAAGGAAGGGTGTCAAAGAATTAATGGACCTATCTTAAAGCCACCACCATCATTCACTCTTCCACACCTGGGTCATCTCTGAAGATTTCTCTGGCTATAAAAGCTTCCTTTTCTTGGTGGTTTCTACCCAATTATGTGAAGACCTGGGGCTTAGCCAAAGAGCAAGAGAAGCAAGCCATCTGCAGACCTCCGACCTCTCTGTGGCTGCTGCTTCTCTACACTCTGCCCTGCAGATTCCAGCACCTTGACCTCCAAACTGCCTGCCTGCTTACCTCAGAGAGCTCTCGGGAACTGCATGGGGTGGGGGGGGGCACTGCTTCCCTGCAGAACTGGTACACTTAATGTTAATTCTCAGAGCTCCCTACCCACCCCTCTCTCTTCCTTACCATCCCACCAAAACAACAAAACCTGATTTCTTCCTTAGGACCAGCTCCCACCTCCACAAGGTCCTTTCCCTCCACAGGGCAAGCCTATGTGCCTCTAGTGCATAGGCATAAAAGTCCCAGATGCTATTCTCTTGCTTTATCTGCCTCTGACCCTCTTTCATGAAGTAAGGTGTGTGTGTTTTCTACTCCATCTTTCTCTGTCTCTCTCAGCCGCCCATCTGATTTCCTTTCTACACAGGCACCCTTCTTCTCTCTCTTATTCTCTCACTCTCTCTTCCTCCCTCACTTCCTGGCTCACAGCCTGCCTCCCCCAGGTTGTCCCTTCTTGGACGCTCGGGTACTGTGATTAGTGAACACCTGCAGCTGTGCAGTGCCTCTCCCTCTACCCTCTTAAGCCATTGCACTCTGAGTCACAAACATAATCTCTTGCTGGTCCCAGAACCTCTTTGTTTATTAGTCTCCTTTTGTTTGCTTCCATTTTCCCAGGAATTGCTGCCCTATACCACCTGCCATCCAGTGTCCACTAACTGCTGTTTCAGATATCTAGACACACCTATGGCTGCTTAAGGCAACAAGCTATATCTGGTCTCTGTTATTTCATCAGGCCCAGAAGTAGGTAACCCCACTAGCTGCAATGACCCTTAGAAAGGAAGCAATGTCTATGAAGAAGATAGAGAGTCATCGTCTCACCTCCAGTCAAATATTACCTTCTTCCTCCTCCCTGGCCCACATCCAGGTCTACAGGACCCACGCCATGAGAAGACATCCACACTGTTACCCTATGAGACTGATGCACTGCCTACTGCACTAAGACAGAAGCTACACCTTAGACATGGCATCATTGGGAGACACTTCAGAATAGGATGTCCACGTTTAGCTTCGTAGGCTTCGTCCTTCTCTCCAGTCTCCCCCTCGGCCTGATCGTGAGCAATGTCTCCTGCCCAGTTCCAGGGATAATATCCAACTTTCCAACATTGCAACACCATGTTGTCATCTACAAAGTTCATGCTCAAGAACAGTCCGATTAAGCAAAAAAAAACACTTCTCCTAAAGTTTATCGTTTTGTATCAGGCCTCACTCATAGGCATCCTGGGTTGTGGGTTGGACACCTCTGACTGAATGGCATAGGAAGCAACCAATCAGCAGACGCTAGCCACAGCAGATCAGGGACCTCCCTGCAAGGTTGCACAGAAGGTCAGGTCAGAGAAGATATAAGATGCCAGGAATGAGGTCACTTGAGGGACTTGGGACACTAATTAAAACCAGTATTTCAGGCTGGATGGATGTCTTAGCAGTTAAGGCATTTGCCTACAGAGCCAAAGGACCTACGTGCAATTCCCCAAGACCCATGTTAGCCAGATGCACAAGGGGGCACACGTGTATGGAGTTCGTTTGCAGTGCCTGGAGGCCCTGGTGTGCCCATTCTCTCCTCTCTCCCTATTTCTCTGTCAAATAAATAAATAAATACCAATATTTCTATTTTGTTGTTGGTGGGGTTTTTTTTTGTTTTGTTTTTTTGTTTTTCAAGGTAGGGTCTCACTCTAGTCCAGGCTGACCTGGGATTCACTATGTAGTCTCAGGGTGGCCTCGATCTCCTACCTCTGCCTCCCACGTGCTGGGATTAAAGGCATGCACCACCACGCCTGGCTCACTGTTTTTATTTTATTTTATTTTATTTTATTTTGAGGCAGGGTCTCACTCTAGCCCAGGCTGACACTGAACTCACTCTGTGTAGTCCCAGGCAGGCTTCAAACTCACAGCCATCCTCCTACTTCAGTTTACTGAGTACTGAGATTATAGATGGGGACCACCACAATCAACTTTAAATTGTAATTTTTAATCACTGCGAAGGTCACATCAGTATGCACCAGGTAAATTTACTCTAGCACAAAGCAATTGGAATTATTTTCAGTTTCAATGAAAAAAAAAATGTATCTGCTGTGAACTAAACGTCTGTGTCCTTTCTCCTGCCCCAAATTCATATACTGTGACTGTTCCTGCTAAGATGATGGAATCGAGAGGTGGGGCCTTTGGTAGGTAATTATGTTTAGCTGAGGTCGTGCGAGTGCAGCTGTCATAATGGGATTAGCTGTCGCCCCACATCAGGAGACAAAGCTATCTGCACACCAGGAAGCCAGCCCTTGCCAGGACCGTAATCTTTGACTTCCAACCTCCAATCCTGTGAGAAATGAACTTCTGATAATCCACCCAGTCTGTGGTGTTTTCTCTAATAGCCTGGAGTGACTTGAAAGCTTCCTAAACAGACCAGAAGAGAAGCTTGAATCCTATAGAACCTCTGTAGCGCTACACCCACCAGGTCAGCCTGCACCTAAGGGAGTGCTGATATCACTAAGCTCTTCTCCAGGGCACAAACCTGAGCCACAGCTCAGGTGTCTGTCAGCACCCAGCCTTTGGCCTCACAGAGGGGAACTGGCTTCCGAATAAAACCAGATTTCTGCAAAGAAGACACTGCAGCTTATTCATAGGTAACAAGACAGGCAAGGCAGCCCTGGGGTAATTGTACAGCTGTTAGGAGGTGGTTGTACCAGTCAAGATAAAATCTACAGTGCAATAGAATCATCCATCAATCAACTCAAAAGAGGCCACAAGGAAAACAAAAAGACTAAGTTTGCCAACAAGTTCCAAGATCCTTTACAGTGAAGAATTTAAATGCTAGCTGCTAAAGATATTCACATTGGTATGGCCTTGCTGCCTGGACCTCCGTCATGGTTGACCTAGAACCTGGGATTGGTAAGGAAAGAGACTACCTGGACAGGACTCTACTTCATCTTGCTTATTCCCTCCATCTACAGGGTCTACTGAATGGTGGACCCATGCAGACAGGGAAGATTTATTGAATGACCAAGAGCTGACTTGCCTAACCTATGTTGGCACAGGAGAGACTGGCTATACCACTTAGAAAGGTTACAGGTGACCTCTTGGATTTAAACACATACTCCTTTCTACCTAGGCATGCTAGATTAAGTTTTTTTTTTTTTTCTTCGCCACAAAGCACAGTATTGTAAGTAAAGCAGCATGTATCCAAAAGAAGCATCAAAGGTGTCAGTGGTACCTTACCCACTCCCTGAGAATCATGGGAACACCCTCTCAGCCTTCAGGCCCCTCTTCAACGCCTCTCTATTCTGTCCTGGGACAAGAGCTGTGCAGCTGTAGTTCAAGCCTCTAATTATCCTTTTCCCCGGTTCAGTAAGGGAGAGAAAGTCATCTCTGTTTTTCTTAGAGCATTCATGGCACTAGTTTATAGATTCTTTTTATGCCCCTTTGATATGTTAACAATTTTTTTTGAGAAAGGAATTCATCTATCCCAGTCTATCCCTAAACTTACTATGTGTTTGAAGGATGACCCTGAACTTCTGATTCTCCTGCCTCTACTTCCCAAGTCTTGGACTTAGATGATTGTACCACCACACCTGGTTTATGCAGGGCTAGGAATCAAACCGAGGCAAGCACTTTACCAACTGAGCTACAATCCCAGCCCCTGGTAAAGTTTTTAAAAACTAAATTAAGCCTCTGGTGACTTGTACAACTTGGGAGTATTTCTAGAAAGACCTGGAAGGCATCTCTTTAAAATATTAACATCAAAGAAGAGAGTCATTCTCTATAGGAGGGAAACAGGTGTTTTGCTCCAAGTTACAAATCTACTTTGTAATAATGATCCTAGGTATAGACTGCCCATATGCACACTCCAGGATCTAGGTGGACTAGGCTGCACAGGACCTAGGTCCATGGTAAATGGTGCCATAGACTCACCCCCATACCCTGCCCAGGCTCTTGTGTAGATCAACCACCCATGCCTTCCCAGAGCAAGGGGAGAAAGCTGTTGGACATACGCCCCAGTGGAGTCCCTGTTGCAACATTCTCAGAAGACAAAGGGATTGTCTCTGGATGGAAAAAAAAATGCAAAACAAATTACACAAGATACCAAGACAAGATATCCCCAGCAAGAATTCCTACTTCCATGGTGTAAGCCTCCGATGAGAACTACTTTGAGGAAACTCCAGGCAAAGAATTCTAACAGGCAATTATGACAGGCATATACAATAGATTTAAAGAAGACATGAACAAACATCTGGATGAAATACAAGAGAATCAACAAAAGAACTCAGTAAACACCTGAATGAATTCAAAGAGACAGTTAACTAAAAGCCAAACCAAGAAATGAAAGTGAAATACTATAATGAGAAATAGATGCTGGAGGGAAAAAAATCAAATGGAAATCAAAAATGAAATAACTCAAGTAAAAGACTCCCGAGAAGACCTTACCAACAGGATGGATCATGTGGCAGATAGGACTTGAGGACAAGGCAGAGGAAATAAGCCACAAGGCAAAAATCAATGACAAGTTAAAAAAAAAAGCATATGAACAGAACATGAGGGAAATGTGCAACACCCTAAAAAGACCAAATATTTGAATCATGGGCATACAAGAATAGGAAGAACTATAAATCAAGGGCATAGAGAATGTCTTGAATATAATAATAGAAAAAAATTCAAACCTTATCAAAGAAAGATCCATTCAGATACAAGAGGCATATAGAACACCAAATAGACAAAAACTAGAGGAGAAATTCCCCCACATCACATTATAGTTAAAACACTAAACACAGAAAATGAAGGGAGAGTACTATAAGCTACAAGAGAAAAACAGATCATCATTTACAAAAGGATGCACCTCAGAATTACATCTGACTTTCAACAGAAACTCTATTTGTTTATTTGCAAAAAGACAGAGATAGAAGAGAGACAGGGTGCACCAGGGCCACCAGCCACTGCGAAGGGACTCCAGAAGTATGTGCTACTTTGTGCATCTGGCTTTACAAGCGTACTGGGGAATCAAACTCGAGTCATTAGGCTCTGTAGGCAAGAACCTTAATTGCTGAGCCATCTCCCCAGCCCTTCAACAGAAATTCTAAAATCCAGAAGGGCTTGGAATGAGGGGTTTCAAATATTGAAAGACCGTGGTTGCCAACCTAAACTACTATATCCAGCAAAATTAGCCCTCATAATACAGAAATAAAAACTTTCTACAATAAAAAGCTGGCTATATGAATATATGAGCACTAAACCAGCCCTACAGAGAATACTACATGGAATACTTCATAGCAAAATGAAGACTAAATATAGTCAAGAGGCTCGATGAGGAAACAAACAATAATGAAAACTATAACAGCTGTTAGAGCAAATCAAGAACAAGAAAACACCAAACTGGGGCTGGAGAGATGGCTCAGCAGTTAAAGTGCTTGCCTGCAAAGCCTAAGGACCCTAGGTCAACATCCCAGTACCCATGTAAAGCCAGATGCACAAGATGGCACATGAATCTGGAGTTCATTTGCAGTAGCTAGAGGCCCTGGTGTGCCCATCCCTCTCTCCCCATCCCCACTGAATCTCCCTGCTTGTAAACAAATACATTTGAAAAAAAAAAACCACAAAACTTGACCACTGGGGAGACTCAAAACTTGCTGAAGTGCTAAGAAGAAGTAGTAGTGGAGTGTTTGGCACTAGGGGAGACATCTCTATTATACCTCCAAGGTTCAGGGACCATTGAGAAGAGGTGGTGGAAAGAATATGAGAAACAAAGGAGGAAAAGGAGTCCTTCTGATACTGTTCTACAGACACAAAGTGACTGTGGCAGTCGACCACAAGTGGCTAACACTACCTACACAAGACCTGTATAATAGAAGGGGAAAAAATGATAGAAATCAAAGTAGCAGAAAGACTAGTTAGAAATAAGAAGGGATTCAGTTGGGAGGGGATTCAGGAGAGAGGAAAGAGAGGGTGGTAGAAGAACAAACGGTCTAGAATAGACAAAAGCATCCACAGCAAAAGAATTCTGCTAGTGGCATCGCCATACCTAATTTCAAGATATACCACAAAGCCATAGAAATAAAAACAACATGGTACTGGCACAAAACACACACATAAAATGGAATAGAATAGAAGATCCAGATATAAGTTCTTGTAGCTATAGCCCCCTGATCTGTGACAAAGAGCCCCCGAAAAAGAAAAGATGGAATTTTCTTTTTAAAACATATTTTTATTCATTTATTTGCAAGGAGAGAGAGAGGAGAAAGTTGGACAGAAAGACAGAATAGGCACACCAGGACCTCCAGCTACTGAAAACAAATTCCAAAATGCATGCACCACTTTGTGCATCTGGCTTTACGTGAGTACTGGGGAATCAAACCTAGGTCATTAGGCTTTGCAGGTAAGTGTCTTAACTGTTAATCCATCTCTCTAGCCCAAGATTGCATTTTCAACAAATGGTGCTAGCAAAATTGAATAACCACATGTAGAAGAACCAATCTAGACTCTCTCCTGTCACCCTGCACAAAAAAATCAACTCCAAATCGACCTAGGACCTCAATATAAGACCTGAAACTATGGACTGAGTAGAATAAAAACTATGGAGAACACTCCAAGATATAGGCATAGGGAAAGACTTTCTGAATAAGACCCCAGTGGTCCAGGTAATTAAACAAAACTTTCAATCATTGGGATCTTATAAAATGACAAAGCTACTGTACAGATAAGCAAACCACCAACAGAGTCAACAGCCAGGCTACAGAATGAGAGGCACTCTTCACCAGCTGTACATCTGACAAGAGGATTAATATGTAGAATATACCAGGAACTTAAAGAAAAACTCAGCAATGTAAAAACAAAATCAATCAATCCAGTCAAAAAATGGGGCAGAGAACTGAACAGAGTTCTCAAAGGAATAAATACAGATGGCCAATGAACATCTAAAAAATGTTCAACATCTTTAGCCACAGGGAAATGAAAATTAAACTGACTTTGAGATTTCATCTCACTGTGATCAGAATGGCTATCATCATTAATAAAAATGAAATGGCAACAAATGCTAATGAGGGTATGGGGAAAGAGGAACCCTCATTCACTGCTGGTGGGAGGGTAAACTTATACAGCCACTATGAAAATAAGTATGGATTTTTCTCAAAATCTAAAAATAGATCTATCATTTGACTCAGCTATACTACTCCTGGGCATATACCCAAAAGACCCTATATTTACTATAGATATACTTGCTCAGCCATATTCGTTGTTGCTCTATTCACAATAGCTAGGAAATGGTATCAGCCCTGATGCCCCTCTCCCTCAAGCGATGAATGGATAATGAAGATGTGGCACATAAACACAATGGAGTTATATTTAGCAATAAGGAAAAATGTAATTATCAGGAAAATGGATGGACCTAGAAAAAATTATACTGAGGTTACCAAGGCTCAGAAAAACAAATGCCACAGGTTCTCTCTTACATGTGGATACTAACTAACATGGAATAATATGATTTGTTTCTAAGTTGTAGTAAGCATCAGCACTACTGGTTAGGAAGCGAGAACGTCTGAAGAGTGGACAAGCGGAGAGGGAGCAGAGGAGATGGCAGATGGACAAGTGGAGGGACGCCATGCAGGGCGTAAGAAGGGTCTGACAGGCAGCGTAAAGGGGGAAGAAGGGGTGTTCACAGAACTAAAGATGACGTGAATCAGTGATATAGAAAACCTACTTCTTCATTAGTTAATTAAAATATATAACTCTTAAAAAGAAAAAGAGTGAAGCATAGTTTGGGTGGACATGCCCTGCTGGGCTGGAGCAAACTTTACCCTAAACCATAAACTATTGATTGCTGTTAAATCCCAGAGCCAGAATATGGTCAGTCTTCTCAGTGAGATGTTTCTTAGTCAAGAAGGTCTATGAGGACCCTCAAAACAATGCATACCATTTTCAAAGCACTTGGTTACCAAGAGCTAGACAGTAAGAACGTATAGGTAAAGACACTACAGTCTGTGGTTACAAGACATTGAGAAATCAAGCTGGAACTGAGATGGAAGCCAGCTATGTGCTGGGTAGCTATCATAGTGCTGGAACGCGCTGTATGAACTGCTGAGAGATAAAAGACACCAACAGTGTGAACAAGCTGTGGATATGGACAACTGCAAAATCAACCAGCCAATAGGGGTGCAATATCTCTGATTGAATATGAGACCCATTCTGTGGGAGGGAGATCATGCCTGGTACTGAGGAACGAACTCAAGGCTTACAGCTTGGAAAGTCGTAACTCTAAAGGGAAGCTTATACCATTCTTTAGCTAAATGATGAAGCTATGCTCATCAAAAAACCTCCTAAATCTATATGTTTATGTCCTTTGATCAATGCTGCTCTCACTCTTGGTTAGAGATCCTGGTTTTCACTGATGATGATACTGTAGAGACCCAAGACTTATCAGAATGACAAGAGAAAGCCAAGTGTCAGGGCCCAGGAAACACTACAGGAGTGGGAGAGTGAATACAGGCGCTGCTCTCATGGCTAGCTGGACAACCTTCTCAATACTCAACCAAGCAGAAAGTAAGAAGCTTCTGAGAGCTCAACATTGAAGTAGACTTATAACACACCCTCCGAAGCTCGGGGAACAATGCACAAGAATGTGTGGAAAGGTTATAAGAGCCATGGGCTAGGAAGATACCCTGGGAGGCATTGCACTCGCCGCAGGAACTGACTGGTGCATTCATGACCTCACAGGGACTACTGACACCCCCACTAAAGATGGGAGAAGGGAACATAAGAGGATAAACTGATGGGAATACAACCAATTTACAATATGTTCACATATTACAGTTCTGAATTTTTTTTTAAGATTCTAGACTTTTTTTTTCTTTTGGATAAAGGCAGTTAGCTAACACAAATGACCCCCATAGTTATGTGGTGAATTTGGAATGCAGGTGATAAAGGGGCCTGTTACCTGAACACTGGTTCTTGTTTATTTTGAGAACAGGTACACAATGGGATGTATCTGTTTGTCTACAAAGAAAGTGAGGTTTCTTCCTATGAGGTTAGCACTATCTTCCATCTGTATCTAGTAACTTCTCCTTCAGAGGTGCTGTTTAGAGGAGGGGGCAAGGCAGCTGCTTATTAGACCCCCTCACACTCTTTAGCAGCTTTGAAGTGTCACACTGAAACACCATGTGATAATTTTTAGGTGTCTAATACAAATTGATTCCTCCTGATACATGGCCAAATATACTGTACCTTTTGCCTATACAAAATCACCAGGTATGGTATAGCACAAAGAATTTTGATACAAAGTATATTATAGCATATAGCAGTGTAGAACTGAGCTGGAGAGACGGCTTAGTGGTTAAGGCACTTGCCTGCAAAGCCTAAGAACCCAGGTTCAATTCCTCAGTACCCAAGTGAGCCAGATACACAAAGTGGCACATGTGTCTGGGGTTTATTCATAGTGGCTGGAGGCCCTGGCTGCCCATTCTCTCCTCACCCCCACCTTTTCTTGCCTCTCTCTCTCTCTCTCTCTCAATAAAATAAATAATTTTTAAATGAATTATATAACAAAGGACTCAAAATTAGGAAAATTATCCTCCTGTCCCAGCCCTGCCATTTATCAGCTCTGTGACTTCTCTCAAGATATACCTAAATGTCAATTTTATCATGTCTTTAAAGGGAGAGCTCTTGTGGCCCCTCTGTTGTTACTTTTGATAATTGGAGCTCGGAATATTGACACTTTTCTATAAGAAGAGCCACATAGGCTGTGCTCCTTCACTCACTGGGAAGAAAGCTCAGCTAGAGAGGATAGTGCACTAGACAGTTACAGTGTACAACGGAGAATCCTGATTTGTGATTATGTAGGCCAACTAGTACATGGGTGTTCATATACTAGGGTCTGATCTGTGTGGGGTGCTCACCTTTTCCTGGAAACACACTAAATACAGGAAACCTATTTACCACAGTTCTGCCCAGAAATCTTAACTAATACAATACAGAGCTAAAAGACAAGCTTGTAAGGAATTAAGAACCACGGGAAGCATACACAGATAGCACTAGGTAGTTATAGAACTGAGAGTAAGCGGGGTGCATGCTTGCTGAATGGAGAATTCAAGTCAAGGGCAAAGTTAAGAACAAAGTAGAAAAGCTGAGCTTGTCACCAGGCTTTCATGCTTTCTCTATCACAAGAGCCTCTGCTCCTTTCTACACATGTTGTGTATGTAGAGAGAGACAGAGGGGACGGACACACACAGAGACTCACATAATAGACGCTTATAATCATTATTGTGTTTGGAGCCATCAAGTTTGAAATCCAGGTTCTATATAAGAACAATAACTAGCTCTGACATAAAGAGAGAGAGAGAGAGAGAGAGAGAGAGAGAGATGGAGAATATAGGTATGCCAGGCTCTCTTGCCACTGCAAACGAACTCCAGATGCATGAGCCATTTGGTATATCTGGCTTTATGTGGGTACTGGGGAATCAAACACAGGCCATCAGGTTTTGCAAACAAGCACTTTTAACTGCTGAGCCATCTCCAGCTCTCTTTTGTATTTTGACTGAAGACATATGTTCGCTTAAAGGTTATGACATATTTCACCACAGAAAGGATTTTGGCATATGACATAGATGCTGTAGTAATCCATTTTCTGTTGCTATTAACAAAATACCTGAGGCTGGGTCTTGGTTAAAGAAAAGAAGTTTGTTTGGGTCACCGTTTTGGAGACTAAAAGCTTAAGGTCGGGTGGCCCTTCTGTTCAGTAAGGACTTCCCTGACTGAGTTAGGACACCACAGAGAAATAGAGAAAGGAATGGTCACATTCAGACATCAGGTAACCTTGCTTTATAACTCACTCTCATAAGAACTAAGTCATGGGCTGGAGAGATGGCTTAGCGGTTAAGCGCTTGCCTGTGAAGTCTAAGGACCCTGGTTCGAGGCTCGGTTCCCCAGGACCCACGTTAGCCAGATGCACAAGGGGGCACATGCGTCTGGAGTTCGTTTGCAGTGGCTGGAGGCCCTGGCGTGCCCATTCTCTCTTTCTATCTCTCTCTCTGCCTCTTTCTCTCTCTGTCTGTAGCTCTCAAATAAATAAAAATAAACAAAAAAAAAAAAGAACTAAGTCACTCCCAGGTCCCAGGATGACACTTCCAAGGGTGGTGCCCCCAATGACCTAAGGACCTCCAACTGGGCCCTGTCACCTTTTATCCCCATTTTTCCTGTTAGTTCAAAAATATATTGTAATTTTAATTGAAAGAAAAGTTTAAACTTTTTAAATTGGAAGAAAACTTGCTTTTTATAATCTCAGTATATTTTTTTTTCTTTCACAATAACATAAAAAAGTCTAACTATACAAAGATATGTATAACTCTGGTATATCTTTGGACATATAAAGGCCACAATACTGATTTTTGAAAAACCCAACATATTCCCTTTTGTTTCAAACATTAAAGCCTAAGGCCCAGAAGAGGTTCTAACAGTCTTACCTCACCAAATCAGGAAAAAGTTTTTAAACCTGTAATATACTTCCTTTACTCTCTTAGCAGTTACTAAATGCTATGTATGGGCATTCAACATCTATCTTATTAGCATGAGTTTTATAAAAATAAGAAACTTTGCAGATATGTAATTAAAAGATATACAAATTGCAGTAAACAAAAAGACAGTGTGGTCCTTATAGGAGCAATCAAGTTAGCACCACTTGGCAGAAATGTTCTGTAACCATGTTTTATGGGCCAGGGGTTATAAGCTCAGTTGGCAGGGCCCCCACACTAGAGTATGGGTCATTCCTAGGAAATTGACTATGCGCTTTGCCTTCTTAGATCTGTTAGTTCAAACTTGGAGGACAGAAATGACTGGCTCCTTATGGCACATGATCATTGACTATGGAGCCAGTGAGAAAGCACACCATCTGTTACACCAGCAAGCTCAGAGTCTACACTCCAATGAAGGTGGCCACATCTTGATCCAAACACCTCAGTAACTATACATCTACACATTGTTACTTTTTTGTGATTTTTGTTTTTTCGAGGTAGGGTCTCCCTCTAGCCCAGGCTGACCTGGAATTCACTATGTAGTCTCAGGGTAGCCTCGAAGTCACAGAGATCCTCCTACCTCTGCTTCCCGAGTACTGGGATTAAAGGTGTGTGCCACAACGCCTGGCTCTTCTACGAGTTTTGTTAACTTGTTTTATGAGAGAGAGAGAGAGAGAGAGAGAGAGAATATTGGTGCACCAAGGCCTCTAGCGGCTACAAACTCCAGATACATGCACCACCTTGTGCACATGTGCAACCTTGTGTGCTTGCCTCACCTTGTGCATCTGGCTTATGTGGGACCTGGAGAGTCAAACATGGGTCCTTAGGTTTTATAGATAAGTACCTTAACTGCTAAGCCATCTCCAGCCCTCTTCTGTGATTTTCGCTTGGTGTGTGTGTGTGTGTGTGTGTGTGTGTGAGAGAGAGAGAGAGAGAGAGAGAGAGATAAGGTCTTATGTAGCCCAGGCTGGCCCTGAACTCTCTATGTTGCTGAGGATGATTTTGCTCTTCTGAACCTCCTGCCTCCACTTCTGAAGTTTTGGGGTTACAGGCCTTCGCCGAGCACTGCTCCAGGTGAGCGTCCCTCATCTTCATGACAAAGTGCGTGCGTGCAGCGGTTTTCCACCTTCGCCAAGCTGCTAAAGAACGCACCGCTTGTGGACTGAAGTCCGTAGTCACAGCAGAATAGCCGAGGTCAAGAGACAACAAAATAACCCAATACAGTCACAGTGCCTTAAGTTATGTGAACAGCATTTCGTTTTTATACAACAGGCAAAGAACTATTTCACAGGGACCCTGTGCATCACTTCCTCTCACATCCCTCAGGCTCCCCCATCAGCCTACTGCGGATTGCACATCACCCAAGGCGGAAAGAAAGCAGGGGAAAGGCAAACAGTTACACTTCACAAAGACAGGAAGGAAGGAAAAGAAAACCTTACTGCTGTTTCCATACCAAATTCAGTGTGGAGACACCTAAACTAATCCAAATCTCATTAACATGGAATTAATTACCTTTACATTCACCATCTGGGCGGAAATGTCTTCTTACACAGGGAGGTGTTCAGTGTAAAAGCTAAGCGTACAGAGAGCAGAGGATGTCAAAGTCACACCTGGGAGACCAGCTGCATATTGGAAAGTGGGGACTGAGACTGCTAAGTTCAGCAGGCCCTGGGCTCAGGAGCTATCTACTGTCACCAGCTTGATCTAGCCAGTCCCCCTGGAGACTGGGCATTGCATACCTGTTCCCCAGCACTGCTGGCTGTTGGATTAGTAACTCCTTCAATGCCAAACTCAGTGCTCGCTCTTGACTGCCAATCACAATGTCCAGCGACATTCTTCCTAGGAAGAACTGCCTGGCTGTTGTTGGCTAGCAGGCAGGCCCAGCTCTTTCTGCAGCTCAATTTAACCTATATTAATTTAATTCCTATTCATATTACTCTATGTTAATATTGCTGCACAAACTGCTCTCAAACTACTGAATCTCAAGAGCTCTCACTGGATTCGACAGCAGGTGCTGTTTCTTTATTTTTGGCTGAATACCCAGTTGCTGCATTTTTTCAGCTTCACCTCTGAGAAGGCCGACCCAGGAGGGCAGCCTGTGTCACGCAGGCTTGCACACTCCTCTGCTCCACCTACACCCGCAGGATCCTCTCTTCTCCAGCAATGACTACAGAATGGAGCTCTTCTCCCCGCAGCCTGAGCACTCTCCAGCGGTAGTGGCTTCCACAGCAAATTCTTTCTGGCCTTCTTGGGAGGCATCAGGAGTAAGCTCTTTATGACATTGGTAACCAAGAGTGGCTGGGAAGAGTTTTAGTTGAGCTTTAAGTGTGATGTCATCAAGTGCCTCAGCATGATAAACCTGTGAGAAGTTGTACCAGAAATTCGGGATCCAATACTAGTTGACCAAAGAGTATCTCCCAGTGTTTTCTATGTTGTCATGGAAACCCACTCACCTGGAGCCATCTGATAAAGAGAATGGTAAGATGAGAGGAACATATACATAATAGCAGAATTATAGCATATCATGAGAAAACTCAAGACTGCAAACTGGCTCTGTGCAGTGAATGCTTCTCTCTGAAGATGAAGATCACTGTAAATGATTCCAGTGACATCAGGAGGTCACAATGCCCTCCGTCAAAGCCATGGACCTGTGTGTTTAGTGCTGTTCATGGTATACTGATGGATTGGGTCAGCAAGGAATGGCTTGTGCAAGACGGCCCTGTATGGTCTCCATCTTAACCGCGATGTCCAAATTACAAATTCCTAATGGAAATGGACGTTGTTGCTCTGTCTCTTGGTTAACTGTAAGCCACAAATAAACCCACATCCGTTTTGGCAAAAACTGCTCTGTGAACATCCTAAGTTGAACTTCAGAGGTAAGATTGAGCTCAAGCAGCTGGTAGGAGATGGGTTTCAAGAACTGACATCATCAAACTCACTCACTTGTGTGAACCTTGAAGAAATTTATAGAGGACGAGTACAAGTGTTTTTTTCCTAAAATGCAAAAATGTGTAACTGGTGATCTAAGTGGCAGGTAAAGTCTTCAGTTCTGATAGCCATTGTCCACAATACCGCACCTGGAGCCTAGCACCTTCCTGTATGTTCTGCTCTTCTGTTATTCTGTTTTCATATTATTTTTGTCCGAAAAAGGTGGCACAGGATTGTGGCAGTGCTCAAAAGTGTGAAGTTCATTGGCTGAGAGTTAAATGTTCTCCAACTCTATCATCCTACCACTTCTGGATTCCTACCACCACCTCCTCCCCAGCTGCAGCCCAAAGTCACCCTTCTTGAAGATAGGTCTCACCTCCTAACAGTCCCACGTCACCCCAACCCCTCCACCCTGAGGACCAAGCTTCTAGTACGAGTCATTACAGAACACTCTCAAACTGTGCATACCCAAACCACAACAGAACTCTTTCGAAAGGATTTTATTTTGACATTTATCAGGTGGTACCGTGGTTTGACATCAACCTAGAAAGACTGCTTATGTTCATTAACGGAGTGCTGCCATGGGATAGGTATTTCCAAAGCCACAACTGACATTACAACTTTATCAACTAAGCACTGTATTCATTACTTCCCTCTGCTGTGACCAGATATCTGATAAGAAGTGGCTTAAGAAGGAAGGATTTATTTTGGATCACAGTCCCAGAGCATAGAGTCCATCCTGGCTGAGAGAGGCAGTGACTAGAGAATCCCTGAAAACTTGTGGGGTAGCTAGGTACATAGAGAAGAGAGAAATAAGAGACACTGTCTCAAACAAAGTGGAAGGCTAGGACTGAAACTTAAGGTTGTCCTCTCCCTACCCCTCCCCCTGCCACATACACCAAGATTGAGAGAGCTGAGTATAGCTCAGTGGCAGGCACTTGCCTAACGAACACTAAGGACCTGGGTTCCATCCCATGAAACAAAAAAGGTGAAAGATGGGCTGGAGAGATGGCTTAGTGGTTAAGGCGCTTGCCTGAAAAGCCAACGGACCCAGGTTCGATTCCCTAATACCCATGCAAAGCCAGATGCACAAGGTGGCACATGCGTCCAGAGTTTGTTTGCAGTGGCTAGAGGCCCTGCCATGCCTATATTCTCTCCCTCTCTCTCTCTCTCCTCTCTCTCTCTTTCTCAAATAAATAAATAAAATATTTAAAAGGTACAGGGAGGGGGATGAAGGAAAGATGGGGGTGAGAGGAGAGTTAATCAAAACTGAAGACTTTGTGAATAAACCACATGGGAGTCTACTTCTTTGTTAACTAATTACAGTTAAAAGGAAAGAGTTTGGGCAGAAATATCCTGTGGGGGTAGATAATGCCCAGAAGTGATGGGTTGTTACAGGAAAATCCCAGTGCCAGAAATGAGATACCTCCCAGTGAGTTGTTTCCCTCCCAACTATATAGGCTATTGCCAAGGCTCTTTGTTGCCCACCAGAACTAGATAGTAAGACCTTATTGCTGAAAACATTCCATGTTTTGGCTGCAGGACACTGAGAAATCAAGCTACTGCTGAGCTGGAAGCCTCCTCCCTGCTCATTCGCTGTCATCGTGCTGGAAAGCGCTGTGCAGCCTGCTGGGGGACAAAAGTCACCAGCAGACTTAACCAGCAGTGAGCCCTGCAAGCCATACAAGTGTCCAGCCAGGCAAAATGTGGCCACTGGTGCAATACTGTCATGTCTGTCATGGGGCCATAGCTAGCTGTTAGCTTTTTCATTGGATTCGAGGCTGCTCATGGGAGAGCAGTCATGCCTGTACTGAAGACTTAGTCAAAGCCTATGGATGAGAAGGTCATAAGTCATAGGGGGAAAGCTACTACTGCTATTTGGCTATATGGATATATTCTACCCAGCAAATTGCCCTCTAAATCTTTATGTTTATGCCCATATATTAATGCTACTCTCACTTCTGGTGAGCTCAAGACACTTTGCTTTTCAGATGGCAGTGACCACTGAGGAGATTCAAAACTCATCAAAAGGCTGAGAAGGAGTGACAGTGGAGTGCTCAGCGCTAAGGGAAACGTCTCTATTAAACTCTCCAAGGCTCAGGGACTCTTGCAGGAAAGATGGTGGGAAGAATATAAGAGCCAAGGGATGGGGGACAGTGCTTTGGCATGCTGTCTTCTAGACACAAACTAGTGGTTGCACTCATGACCTTATTATAGTGGCTGTCATTACATGCACAAGATCTGTGTAATATTGAGCCTATCAACATATTGCCAGGAATGATAGAGGTGGTTAAAAAAAAAAAAAAAAAACATCAATCCAAAATGGTGGCATGCAACATTCAGGAGGCTGAAGTAGAATGAACACCATGAGTTTGAGGCCAGCCTGGGCTGCATAGTGAGTTCCAGGTCAGCCTGGACTAGAGTGAGACTTGCCTCAAAATTAAACAAACAAAAATGATGTCAAAGTACAAAATACATTTGTATATGTATGGAAATTATCAATAAAATAGATGAAGATGCTCAGACCTGTCTAAACGACCAGGGGAAACCAACTAACAGAATGGACTCTGAACTCCAAGAATCTTGTCATTGGGCTCTAGTTTCCTTAAATTTCATCAAGAATTGCCCTTTGAAGTGAGGCAAAGGATGGGATCGATTTTGACCCCTGTCACCAAGGAGCTATTGAAACACCATGATTCTCCTCCCTTCTAGGTGCCGTGTACCTTAGGTGTCAGAAGAAGTCCTTTTCTCCCATACTTGGAGGTCATATTGTGAGGCCCCCATTCAGCTTCCATCGGCTTCACATGAGGGTCCCTGCTGGTAGGAGCTGTTGGCTGCCTGTGGATTGGCCTCTTTCTTGCTGTTCTCTAGGCATCTGCAGGCTAGGTCATCCTTCTGCGGCTATGGCCAGGACAGGCATGGCTCGCTCCCCTAGTTGTGCCCTTCATGTTCTTCCTTCCCCATCCTCCTCCCCCTCACAGCTCCCCTCCCTCCTATTGTCTTTCCCTCCTCCACCTTCCTGACATGAGCTCCCACTGCCAAGGTTCCAGACAAAGCCCATTGTTGGGTGGTGGGATTATGATTGTGGTTGTGACATCAGCATTTCCTGGCTCTCAGATTGAGAGACATGGACAAGGGCTGAGTAAGTGATTACAGACTAGCACAAAATTCTCCACAAAGCCTGGGTGACTCTACAGGTTAGAGGTATGGGATCCTTCATGAGATCAAGGTTCTCACTGGCTTCTGAAACCACAGAGATCTAAAAAGAGCCCTGAATCCAGAAAGCGGCACTGCAACCGAGAGTATGTTGAGAGCAGAAATGACCGTGCTGCAGAGCATGGACTTCGTGCTGTCCACGGTCTCCGCCTGAGAGCCCTCTGGTCAATGGTGTTGACTAGAAAGGCACTGATTACAGGAAACTGAAGGTAATGTAAGCTCTTAGAAATGTCCAAATCAGAGAGGGAAATGATGAAGAATTATAGGATACAATTATTGAATTACTGTCCAGTCAACTACAAGAGATTGGCAAAGCACAAGGTCACTAAATAGAATAAAATCCTTGAAAATATGGCAGTCCTGCTACACAATCATCAGCAATCTGCTCAAGTGTGACACTAAGTTCTCAAACTTTCTACCCAATGTCAAGCCACATCTGGGGCTCCTTTCTCCCTGTCCTGGTGTGGAGGCTTGGGATCAGAGTGAGTGAACTGAGGCCTCAGACCAAATGCTCCACAGCAGAGGAGAAGATGAAACATGGAGAGCTTGAGCCAGGAATCGGGACCTTCTCATTTGGAGAAAAGCAGCATGGACCAAGCCCAGCATCCGAGTGTGTCTATGGGTGTGGGTGTGGGTGTGTGTAACTTGCCTGTGCTATCCCCGGGTTTCTTTGTTGGTGCTCCTTTTCTTTGTGTGTGTGAGTGCAAGCATGCACATGCCACAGTATGCATGTGGACAGCCTCAGGTGTTGGCCCTTGTCTTCCACTTTAAGGCAAGGTCTCTCATTTAAGGTCTCTATTGCTCCTCTCACTGCATTTGCCAGGGTAGCTGATGACTTACCAGCTGTGCGGGATTCTCCTGTCTCATCTCCCTTCTCACCATGGGCACACTGGCTTTAATGCTCACACTGCTACATTTGGCTTTCAGTGGGTTCTGGGATCTGAACTTAAACAAGTGTTTCATCTTCCCCATCCCCTGTTGACACTCTTGAACCATCATGAGAGCTACATTTGGAAGACAAGTTCTTACATCAGAGAGAAGCTTCTCTCTGTACACGGTGGCTACTGTAGAACCCTATGACATGTGCTCCAATGTTCCGGGCAGGGTGGAAGGTTCTAGTTAACAGGTGGCGATTTCTGCATGGCTTTGCTGACTTGCTAGGCTGTAACAGCGCCTTTTAGTAAATCCTGTGCAAATCTGGCACATTCAGTCATCCTGTATGAGAGAATACAATTGTACCTAAAATATCAACAAATCCTACTAAGCTCTAGGCTCTTCTATGGCATCCTCAGACGTGACAATCCTTCAGAGACAAAATTTGAGGAATGGAAAATATCCATTTGCTTCTGAAATCACAATTCACATCTTTGAGACTGAGTGTACACTATTCAACTGAGAATAAATGGACCATTGCTTATGTCTGCATCCTCAGTGGATTCCAGGACTCCAGCTTATGATAGGCTCAGGAAAGTAAACTGGTGTAGCTTTGCATTGTCCTAACTGTGGTCATATGCTGCATGTCTGTGATCTTGGACACCAGTCTGTGGCCATTTAAAATACAGGAAGTAACACTTTGTTTCATTTGTGTTTTTATTGGCTTTTTGAAACAGGATTTTATTTACCCCAAGCTGGCCTTGAACTTAACAATCATGTGGCTGTCCTTCAACTCTTACAGTTGATTTTTGCCAAAAGACTAAGGAGCAGTTGTTAGCTTTGAACTCCTGATCCACCTGCCTCCACCTTCCAAGCGCTGGGATAGCAACAGTGCACCACCACGATACTTGGCTCTACAAAGGAAGTGATTCTCGCCGGCCCTCTCCTGAGGTCAGACCCCACTCAAACTGCGCTCAGTGTGGCCATCACATTGCAGGAGTGGACGAGGATGACGTCTCGCCTGTTTGGAAAAGCATGACCCAGCATGAAAGGGGAAGCCCAAATAGGCTCCCAGCACAACGTCCACAGTTGTTCAACCCACAGAAGAAATCCCAATGTAGGGAAAGGAGAGAGAGGTGGTGGCCTAATGCCAAGGCTGGCATGCAAGAGACAGATGACATTTGTTGAAGATTTCAAAGGACCTGAAAGCACAGTACTTTTGATTACTTTAACAAAGACTTATGAGTTCAGACTAAGCACAGGGTCCTGGCTCTGAGTGGAGGCTATGAAGCTCCCCACTGGCCCCTACTTGCCTGCAGGAAGGGGCTGCAGAGCACCTTGCACACGCTGAGGCAAGTTAGCTAGACTCCTTTAACACTCGTGCCCACTTCAGTGAACTGATGCTCCCCTTCCTTCTTTCTGTCTTCCAAAGTGAGTTGTTTTGTAGTTTGCTGAAGGAGTGTGATAAGTAGCCTGTCCCAGCTGAGCAGCTCACAGATATTGGTGTTCTGATGTAGGCTGTGTTTGTATCTTGCTGGGTCTTGGTGGTCTGAGTTGCTCCCCACTCCAGACCCTCTCAAGGATGACAACCAGTGTCAGATGTTTGTGAAGGAAGAGGTGGCCAAGGCTTTACTCCTTGAGTCAAAAGGGGACAAAAGAACTCTGTCAAAAGGCTTTGAGTTTCACAACTGCCTTTGGGCCAGACCTCAGACTCTACCTGTGGGCTGCCCACAGCTCCACAGAAAAAGTGATTGCCACGATCCCTGTACCAAAGTTGTCCTGAGCCTCAATCAATTTCCTTTTTTTTTATTGGGGGGATCTCACTCTAGCTCAGGCTGACCTGGAATTCACTATGTAGTCTCAGGGGGGCCTGAATTCATGGCGATACTCCTACCTCTGCCTCCCGAGTGCTGGGATTAAATCAATCAATTTCTCTTAAAAATATTTTATTTATTTATCAATGAGAGAGAGAGGGACAGGTAGAGAGAGAGAATGGGTGTGCCACGGCCTCTAGCCACTGCAAACAAACTCCAGATGCATGTGTCACCTTGTGCATCTGGCTTTACATGGGTACTGGGGCATTGAACCTGGGTCTTTTGGCTTTGCTGGCAAGCGCCTTAACTGCTGAGCCATGTCTTCAGCCCCTTCATCTTCATTCTTTATACTTCCCTAGACCCATTTGTATGGGAACCTCCTCTAGGTGGGACTAATATGAAAGTAGTGAGTTAACTCAACCGATTGCTCACAGTAAGTTACAGACTGACACAGTCCCTCCCAGAGGAATGAAAGTCGGAAGATCAACATGTCTGAGAAACTGAAATGTTGAAAGTCACATGACCACTTCTGAAAGTGATTGGAGCAATAACCTATAGTTGAGGGGTAGACTCTGACCAGTATTGTGTAGCATTTTCTCTGAATTGAAATATTCTCTCCTGGGGGAGGAGGGAGGCTCAGGAGGTCAAAGACTCTGGGAAAGATGAAACTTGCAAAGTTGTATGACCCCTCCCTAAGATTATATAAAAGGTAAATAAGTATTTGTGGTGGGGGGGAGGGGGGGCTCTTGGATCAGCCAAGGTGCCTGCGTGGTGGACAGTGAGCTCCAATGATGCAGCTTCTGTGAATGGTCACTTATGCTGGTGTGGGCTTTTGGGTAATGCGGCTGCCTTTGAGTCACTCATGCTCCTCTAAACAGTCCCTCACCCTGCTCTGTAAGTAACCCCTCAAAGACCCATTGGTTCACCAAAATTGGTGTTGATGCAATTATGCTTTGGTCTGACATCTGTGCCCTATCTGGGGTGAATAGAAATGTGTGTTCATGTCTCCCCAGGGACAAAATTTCACATGTCATCCCTTCTGCCACAAGACCTTTGTACATGCTGTAGCTTGGATATGAAATCTACCCTTGGCACATGATGAACTTGCCAGTCCCTTTCAATCTTACTTCAAGCATCACTACCCTACTCTGTCAGTTCTGTTCTATACTCTCGCTGTTCAGCATATCAAAGTATGATTATTGTAAAATCAACTACCCAGCAGGCAGAGGCTGAAGAAGGAAGGCTCCATTTCCATCTATGTGTCAAGCACTGTGCTACCACTTAAGTGCTCAACAAATATATATATTGAGGTAGGGTCTCACTCTAGGCCATGCTGGCTTGGAATTCACTATGTAGCCTCAGGCTAGCCTCAAACTCAGCAATCCTCCTGCTTCCACTTCCCAAGTGTTGGGATTAAAGGTATGTGGCACCACACCCCACTCAACAAATATTTTTTAATGATTGCTTAAATAACATCACATTATACGCATAATGTCTTGTTATAAACATACACAGCATAATTTAAAATAATAAACTGGGGGCTGGGGAAATACCTCAATCAGTAAAGTGCTTGCCTTATAAGCCTGAGGACCCGAGTTCAAACCCCAGGGCCCATGTAAGATGCTTGTAATCCCAGCTTGAAGCAGCAGAGACAGGAGGATCCCCAGAGCTTGCTGGCTAGTCAGTCTAGCCAACTTGGCAAGCTCAGGCCAACAAAAGACCCTACTTCAAAAGAGGTGGATGGGACTGGAGAGATGGCTCAGCACTTAAGGTACTTGTTTGCAAAGCCTAGTGGCCTGGGTTCAATTCCCCAGTACCCACATAAAACCAGAAGCACAAAGTGGCACATACATCTGGAGTTAATTTGTAGTGGCAAAAGACCTTGGTGTGCTCGTTCTCTTTCTCTCTTTCCCCTTCCTCTCTCCCTCTCCCCTTGCAAATAATAAGAAAATTTTAAAGGTGGGTGGATTCAAGGAACCACATCAGAGGTCGTCCTCTGGCCTCCACACACACTCACAAACACAATAAACTATAATAAAAATATGCTCAGCATACCAAAAATAACTGAAGGAGGCATATAATGGAGTTGAAGGTATTATTACCCTTGTTATGAGCCATCGTGACAGCAGGCTACATGCCAGGTGTAGTGGCAGGTGAATGATTAGAAGGTGACTCTGCCCTTGAGAGGCTCAAGGTCCAGTAGAACCCCAGTAAGCAAGGGGATCCTTTGGATAAGAGAAGGAGAGGAAGGGCTAGGAACAGACAACAAATTGAGCCATCATGACAGTGCTGCCATTGACAAGTGAGACAGCGCCTTGGGGCATCTCCAAAAAACCCAAGAAGTCACTGAGTAGAAAATGACTGTTCTGTACAGTGTAAGATTCTAATTAAATGCATGCCTCTTATATCTGACTATGTTGGTGCAAACAAAAAGAAAGAAAGAAAGAAAAGAATTGGCTGTTCTAGCCACAGACACAGTGACAGAATGCATGACTGTCCCCAGGCACCTGCATGATGACTCCACTCACAGTGCCTGGTGAGGGGAGAAGTGCAGAGCAAGACACGGAGTGGGCCAGACAGATGAGCAGAGTGTGTGTCTATGCTTCCTTCAGAAAGCTCCTTGCGTTGCAGGGAGACTTCAGAATTCAAAAACTCAGTAGAGAACAGCAAGGGAGTCCTGCCTGGAAGAGATGTTTAATCAGATCTGGAAGGTGAGAGCAAAGAGAAAGGTCTAAGCAAAGAAACAAAATAGAAGCCACCTGTACCCTGAAATCCCGACCCGTCCATGTCTCCTGGCACAGCCTCCAGAAGCTGCTGACACCAGGAACTCTGTGGCACCTCTCCTGCCAGGCTGACCTCCACCAGCTGGAGCCCCAAGGAACCGTCCATTGTGTCCATGTTCAATGAACACAGATAAACTGTGAGGCCTCAGACATGTGAGCAAACTCTAATGTGAAAAAGACATGACTCCAGGAGAACAAAGCCAATTGTGGGGACAGAAAAATTAAGAGGAAGAAGTCCACCAGTTGAATCTCAGAGAGATTTGGGAAGATATTTCACTCATAAACACAAAAGAAGTAATTACTGTGAATGAGAAATAATTACAGAATAGAACACTGACCAGTAGGGACTGGGACATAGCTTAGTTGGTAGAGTGCTTGCCCACTGCCTGCATAAACCAGACATGGTATGCACACTTAGGACCCCAGCATTCCAGAGTAGAGGCAGAAGGATCGAAAGTTCAAGGTCATTTTCAGCTACATATAGAGTATAAGGGGACTGGAGAAATGGCTTAGTGGTTAAGGCACTTGCCTATGAAGCCTAAGGACCTAGATTTGATTCCTCAGTATCCATGTAAGCCAGATGCACAAGGTGGTGCATGCATCTGGAGTTCTTTTGCAGTGGCTAGAGGCCCTGGTACACCCATTCTTTCCCTCTCCCTCCACCCCCTCTCTCTGCTTCTTTCTCTCTCTGTCTCAAATAACTACTAAATAAAATACTTTTGAAAAAAAAAAAGAGTACAAGATCTGCTTGAGCTACATAAGACCACATCTCAGGAGAAAAGTTTGCCAATAATGATAATAATAATAATAATAAAAGTTGAAAGTGAATCTGCCAAATCAGAGACAAGAAGTTCAGACAATAGGAGATAAATGAGATAGAGGAACACGCAATGGGGAGGGGTCAGCCACCACCCTTATTTCTATTACTCTATTTCTCTCTCCTTTTTTTACCCTGGGATGGCCTGTTGGGATGTCCATGCTACTGAGACCTACCTACAGCCTTACAAGTGAACAGTCCTCCCAGAGGTGAGGTCCTGAGCAGGTGAGGACAAGTGATCCACGGCAAGGTGCATCATCGGGGACTTTCAGGACACAAGGTATTAATATAACATCCTGCAAGCTTCCAGATAGGAAACAGTAGAAGGTCACCTATAAAGGAACAGGTCACGGGACACTTAGGGGACATTCCTTGTTGCACGGCCATGGAAGGACATGTTCAAACTCTGTGAAAATGAAAAGTAAACCTCAAATTCAAAATACAACCACCATTCTATTTCACGCATGCAAAGATTCAGAAATACTCTTTTGTCTCCCTTTTCTTTTTATGTTTTTATTAGCAAATATTCATTTTTGATTCAATATTTTGACATTGTCATACATGAAGTGATGCATTTTGATCATATTCACCATCAACCCCTTACCCTCTCTTGTCCACGTCCCACTTCTGCTGACCCCTTTCCTCTTCCCAACTAGTCCCCCTCCCACTTGCAAGTCTTTCACATCTTTTTTCCATGCCTAATGAATTTCATCAGGGCTGCTTATAGCAGCATAGGCACTTTAACACTGGCTGCACCGCTGAAGAAAATGTCTCTCCCTTCTATTAGCCATTTACTGTGTGCAAAAGGGTGGGAGCCTCAAGACGCCCTCCCTCTCCATGACAGGATGTTGATGAGCCCAATTTTATACAGTTCTTACGCAGATAATCACAACTGCTTTGACTTCAAGAGTACAACAGCATGTAATGACTGGAAATCTGCCCTTCCTGTAGCTCATACAATCTTCCCCTCCTTCCTGAGGCTCCCTGAGCCTCAGAGGAGGGCTATTATGGACGAGCCAGCCCTTTTCTTGTTGTCCCAAGATGTATCCAAGCACATTTTAAAAAGAAAGCATTCTGGTAACAGTGGTCTATGGAGACCTTCAGGGCAGCTGGGCAGGAGGACGGAGGGAAGCCGGAAAGGAAGGGGAGGGCTCCAGGAGAGGACTTGGAGGGAAAGGGTGCTCCCCAAAGAGCTGGTTTAACAAAAACTAGAGGCATGAAAATCACTTCAACAGAATTCTCCAAAAATAAATCCAAATCTAGACCTAGGTTCAGTTCCTCCTCATACAAAAAGTGCGCAAAAACTCAAAGTCCAGTCCCTTTCTGAAACCTAGAGACAAGGAGGAACAAGAAAAAGAGGGTCAGGATCCCCTGGAGTTCCAGGGGTCGCTGCTCCCTCAGAGGCTGTCCTCCAGAATCCCCAGGCCCAGCAAGGTAACACACACACTAAAAGGGGGAGGGGCCCGAGGGAGCAAGAGGCAGAGACGAAGAGGAAAATGTGACTTTTTCGTCTTCCTTCCCTGTCGAACTGCTTTGTTTTTGGTTTCCTGGCACTGAGCGGGTTGGGAATCTACGAGTTGAACTTCCAAGGATGACAGAGAACAGAAGTACTGAAATGCAGGAGAGGAGAGATTTTGAATGACAGCCTGCTGGCTCTCACTTGATGCCACTCACCCTCCCTGGGAACACCATTACCCTCAGGATTTCAGGCCAAACCACACATCCAAGTCCCTGCTGTCACCCCATGGCAATGTTCCTCACATCCTTCAAACTCAGCGAGGCCAGCAGTAGCTTCTAGATTTCCCTGCTCCGGGCTGTCTTCTGTGAGTACAGTGCAGACGTCAGCCGACACTGCCTGCTTACGGATCCTCAGTGGACCCTTCCCATTACCTGTAGGATAAAGTCTCCAAAGCCCTGGGAAAAACAGATGAGGCCCCTGGCCATAGGTGCCAAGTCGTCATTGCCCCCTACCTCTCTGTTTCTGTCTCCTGTAGCCTCTCCAGTCCTGTGGCCCAACTCCCAGGTGTGCCATGCTGTTACTCGCCACCCCCTTCCTCATCCAACTGTCAGGGCTCTTTCAGTGCTCCCCAGAAGACTCACCTTGTCTTAGAGCCTTCCTCTGAAATTGCTCTTAACCCCTCTCCCCTGCCCCACCCCAGCCAAGCTGAGTTACCATGCCAACCTCTCACATTCACTGTCTTGGGGTAGACAGCAAGCACTCCTGTATAGGACTGAGTGAATGCCGAATGCACAAGAGAGGAACCACACTCTAAGTTAGGCATCTTGCTCAGTGCCACATACCACGTAAGTGACCGAACTATAACCAGGGCTTTGGACGTCCATCCCTCGTCATGAACGGTAAAGAAGATGCTCTGTCATTTCGTCCTCAAAGCAGGACATTGCTTGATGTCTCCAGTACACTGCCTCCTACCCAGCTCAGATGAGCTCTGTGAAGGTCACAGTAGCAGAGAGCCGTGGGCTGCTCCCTCTGCCTGCTTCTCCTATGCACCACAGGCCAATAAATAAGACCAAAGGTGGGCTTCAAGCTTGGTGGCCATGTTAATTATCCACGGTCTGAAGAGTAGGAACTTGGTCACAGAAAGAAATCCCAAGCTACCTCCATGATCCCCAAACCCACACTCCCACCCACTGGAGGGGGTATCACATACCAAGACTTCCTGTCCCTGTCCTCGAAGAACTTGGCTCCCCATTCCAGGCTCAACTGCCACCAACTGTCCCCTGGTCATACTTCCTGGTCTCACGTTGGGTCCATTCCTGCCCATACGTCAACAGTGGAACTTGTGCTCCCCCCCACCAGAGCCCCTGGAGCTGAGCCTTCTTCAACAGTCTTTATTGTACTCTGGAGAAACTCAAGAAGGAATCTCCACTCTAGCAGGCACCATGCCAGGCCTCAAGGGTTTTCTGCAAGCCTTATTCCACGTTGTTCTCCTGAGCTCCTCTAGCCTGTGAGATCCTTAAGGTCAGAGACCAAGCACTGCCTTCATTCTATGGCCATGAAGCAAGGGACTAGCCACAGTCGACTCAAATAAACTTTAGGCTTTGATATTTCCTGGGACTATCCTAACAGCCTCTCCCTGCCCCAACCCATTGCCTCCAGTCTGTGATATGAAGTGCAAAAATAGTAGGTACCTTGTATGATACAATGGAAGTTTAAAGACAAGCACCAGGGCATAGAGACTACACTTTGGGAGAAGGACATGGGCAGAAATGGGACTGCCTCCCAAACTATGGAGGCTCAGTGTGAGACCAGAAACTGGGCAGGAGGGGTGAAGGATAGTCTAGACCACAGGCTACTGAACTTGAGGTCTAGAGGGATCCACAAAGACAGGCTGGGCAAGCAAACAGAGCAAAGCTTAAGTACAGTCCCAAAGTTGATCTGAAGGGACCATGGCTGGGACCAGCTACCAGCAGGAAAGATCCAGAGGCAGGACCTGGAGAAGGCTCAGATGGTATGTCTGCTAAGGCTCTTACTAGGTCTTACTAGACAGAATCTAGTTCCCTGTTCAGCTGCCAGAGCTCCTGGTACTTCGTGTTCTAGGCAAGGGGGACCTAGATCATGTCTTTTCTCCATGGGACCCAGTTAGCACCGCCTAGAGGACTACTGCCATGCAGGGTTAGCCCGGCCTTTTTGAGACATGTGCTAGTTGTCCTGAACCTAAGTTATATCCAAACTATGCTCAGAAGGAGCTGGCCTGGCAGTTAAGGACGCTTGCTTGCAAAGTCTGACAGCCTAGGTTCAATTCCCCAGTACCCACATAAAGCCAGATGTGACTGTACAATTGTGTGCACCTTTCAAGGGCAACCAAAAGCATGAGTGGTTAATATGGACCTTCTCTCCATGTCACTGGGGAGCCCTGGGCTACTTTCTAATCAGGGAGGTGACAAAATCCCATCTGTGCTAGAAGAGGATGGATGTGGAGGTGGCGATTCGAAAGCAGCCCATGGTTTTAGAGTTTATGAAGTGCCAAGCTCTGCGTGCATCAGCTGAGAGGCACAGGACAGATGTGCATTAGAGACTGTGTTTATCCGTGACGGGAAGCCGCACAGTGGCCAGGAAGAGTCAATCTAGAAATGGGAAAACACAATGGGGCTATTCTATAGCCACTGCACTCACGTTAATGTTTGAAGTCCATACATTTCGAATCCAGCCAGGGTCTCTCATCATAGGAATCTGAAAAACAAAAGCATTAGAGGTTAATTAGTGACACGCAAGCAGCACATCATTTTTGTAGGGCCCTGCTTAGAAGTAAACTTTTATGTTTTTATGTAACATCAGGGCGTGGCATCTCATGCCTCCAGTCTCAGGACTTGCAGGCTGTTGCAGAGTGCTTGAGATCAGATTGGACTGCACAGTGAGTTCCAGGCCAGCCTGGGTTACAGCGTGTGACCTAGTCTCCAACAAAACAAAACAAAGCAAAAACTAACAACGAAAACTTTTTGAAAGAAATTAATGGGAACACTCTGGAATTAGTGCTGGCCATTGCACCAGCTGTGACTGTACTAAAAATGACGGATCTAGGCACTTTATCACAATGAATTAGAGCTCAGCTTCTAGAAGGAAATCTGGTCATTGCAGCGTGGACAGTGGTGACTTTCCCTTGCACAGGCACAGAGAGTGAAATGCATGTGTGACAAGGTCATAAACTTGACTCCTTTACTCTTTCTCTACCCTCTCATCCCTGGTGAAACCACAGGAGGTCAGGAGGCATGGGAAGACAATGGGACTAGAGGTCAGGAGACTCACATTCAAATGCTGCCACACCCATTTCTCAGCCATGTTGGTGCACAGTGCCTACTTATTTGTCTGAATAATGTCTGCCAAACCTACGGGCATTATGGGTATTAACCCAGTGCACATGGGCTAAAGGACAGAATCTAGTTCCCTGTTCAGCTGCCAGCGCTCCTGGTACTTTGTGCTCTAGGAAAGAGGGACCTCTCTCATGTCTTTTCTCCTTGGGACCCAGTTAGCACCGCCTAGAAGACTACTGCCATGCAGGGTTAGCCCGCCCTTTTTGAGACATGTGCTAGGTGTCTTGAGCCTAAGTTACACCCAAACTATTCTCAGAAGGGGCTGGAGAGGCAGCTCAGCAGGTAAAAGGCACTTGCTCACAAAGCCTGACAGCTCAGGTTCAGTCCCCCAGTACCCACACAGAGCCAGATGTGTAAAGGATGCATCTGGAGTTTTTTGCAGTGGTTGCAGGCCCTGGTTTTCCATCCCTCCCTCACTCTTTCTCTCTCTGCTTGCAAGTAAATACAGAAATTAAATATATATATACGTATATGTGTATATGTTCAGAACATACATGATTTGAGTTCAGCTACACAAACCCAGATAAGCAATACCTGTAGCCCCTCACCTGCTGACCTTGCTACCCGCTGACTTGTCTAGCTTTTCTAGTTCATTGGCTGGTGGTGAGTGGTGCTGTGTTACATCACTGGATGCTAGGTGGCTCTCAGAGTGCTTCTCTAGGTCTGGAGAATGCACATATAATGAGATGCGACTCTCTTCCGTGAGTTAGTTAGGACGAGGGAAAAGCAGGAAGGCACGTAAAAGTTCGTATGCCCAAAGCTCTTTCAAGAGAGGCTCAGGGAATAGTGGAAGTACAGAAAAGGAAACCAGCTGGCTATCTGCCTACAGGGATGCTGGAAGGTTCTATATTGTATACAAAAGGCACTATCTGAGTCATCTCCTATAGCTTGTAGGGCCCTGGAAGAGGAGGGAAGAGGACCAGCATGGCTGCTACAAGCAGGGAAATGCTGTTTGAAGAAATGAGGTCTTCGTGACTAGGCAGGGCATGAGCCTTCAGGAGACGACTCCTGCGTTAATACACCTTCAAAGTATCCGTTCCTTATTTTCAGTGAAAACTTTATGGTACAAGCTGATCGCCGTGAGTTCAAGGCCACCCTGAGACTACAAAGTTAATTCCAGATCAGCCTGGGCCAGAGTGATACCCTACCTCAAAAAAAAAAAAAAAAAAAAAAAGTAGACACAGTTTTTGCACATGCTTAGCTCAAAGTCATGGAGCACTTCTGCTCATCATTTTAATCTTTTACATATGTGCTCCATGACTTTGAGCAAACATGTGCAAAAACTGTGTCTACTTTTTTTTTTTTTTTTTGAGGTAGGGTATCACTCTGGCCCAGGCTGATCTGGAATCAACTTTGTAGTCTCAGGGTGGCCTTGAACTCACGGCAATCCTCCTACCTCTGCCTCCCGAGTGCTGGGATTAAAGGTGTGTGCTACCATGCCTGCCATACTATCTTTTGTTGTTTTTTTTAACAGTGACATGAATTGAGCATGCTTAGATATGGCACCCCACCCTGGGCTGCAAAGATGGCTCAACAGTTA
Organism: Dipus sagitta; assembly: GCA_036346955.1. Taxonomy (NCBI): domain Eukaryota; kingdom Metazoa; phylum Chordata; class Mammalia; order Rodentia; family Dipodidae; genus Dipus; species Dipus sagitta. The sequence continues at coordinate 51,981,913 of CM070773.1, read as the reverse complement.
AAGGTCCTTGCTTGCAAAGCCTGATAGCCCAGGCTCAATTCCCCAGTGGCCATGTAAAGCCAAGATGCACAAAGTGGCATATGCATCTGGAGTTTGTTTGTAATGACCAGAGGCCCTGGCATGCCCATTCTTCATTCTCATGGTCTTTCTCTCTCTCTCTCTCTCCCCTTGCAAATAAATAAAATGTTTTTAAAAAGAAGTGGGCCACCCTTTAACTATTGAATCATCTCCCCAGCCCCAGAGTACCCTTTTGAAAATGACTCCCATGTTCTCCTTGCCTACTCCAGGTAATCAATTTTTCTAAACTTTTTAATGTCTTCCCTGTGCTTATTTTGGATTTGCACTCTCCAAGGTGTGAACCCATTGTGTTCTGTTTATTATCTCATGCAGGCCAGAACCCCAAGCATAGCTCTGCAACTGCAAAAAAAAAAATGATAGGGGGCTGAAGAGATGGCTTAGCAGTTAAGGCACATGCCTGTGAAACCTAAGGACTCAGGTTCAATTCTCCAGGTCCCACCTAAGCCAGATGCACATGGTGGTACATGCATCTGGAATTCATTTGCAGTGGCTAGAGGCCCTGGTGTGCCCATTCTCTCTCGCTCTTTCTCTTCCTCTCTCTGTCTCTAATAAATAAATAAAAATAAAAACTTTAAAAAAATGGTAGCACACAGATGCAAAGGGATGTGAGCTGGGGAGGGGGGGCTAGAGGCTCCTCAGGAGAGGAACTCAGAGTTTTCAGCATTTTAAGACTGTGATTCTCAAGCCGGGCATGGTGGCGCATGCCTTTAATCCCAACACTTGGGAGGCAGAGGTAGGAGGATCGCCAGGAGTTTGAGGCCACCCTGAGACTACATAGTGAATTCCAGGTCAGCCTGGGCTAGAGTGAGTCTATACCTCGGCGGGGGTGGGGAGGGTGGAGAAAGAAAGACTCTTCTCAAAGGAGCTCTTTTGTAGGAGCCCATTGTGTAAACAGACAGAAGGGGAACTGCTGTGGTTAATTAAGTCAGAAAGGGGCCCAGAGTGCCTGTGTTAGTCACAGAAAGACTGGGTCTCACAGAGTAAGCTGTGAGAGCAGTTACTGTATAAAGTAGGGAGCCACAAAGCAGTGCAAAGGCGGAGAGATGTGTCTCTCCAGGATCAGCCAGCTGCTGTGTGGAGAGATCTCAGAAGGCAGAGACATGGATTTGAAGTCTGAGAGACTGAGGTGACATTGCTGGGACAAATAGGAGCAGCAGTCCTGAGCACATCCTGGATATGGTAAGTGGCTTAAACTTGGTAGGTGACAACCTGGAGGCTTAGAGGTGAGCTAAGTTTCTTGCCTCAGTGACTAAGAAAAAGTTAAGAGAAACCAGGAGAGAAACGTGGGGAGAAATAGCCTCCTCTCCTGCAAGTCTACCTGAAATGAAAAGGATGGACATTTCTACAGGGCAGAACTTGGGAAAGAAGGCAGATGTGTGACAGAATTGCACCTGACTCCAGGCCCTGCATGGGAAACAGGGACAAGGCAATTAGTTTCTTCATAAACAACTTGCTGCAGCAGTTAATTAAGTCCTAGCTTCAAGTGAAAAAGACATTGACACGCTTCTTGGAATCCAATGGCCGTTTCCCTTCTGTCTGGATCATATGAATCTCTTCAGCCACTGCAAAAAGAACATGCAACTTAGACACAGATGTTTGGGAACATGCAGCTGGAATTCTTCAGAGGACACAAGTATGGTGTCACACAGACATGCACACACACACCACAGCATTCTCTGGGTACAGTAGTGGATTGATTGCACACTCACAAGTTTGGCTAAGGAAGGTTGCCCTCTGTTTAAACTCAGAGTGGGTATATTTGGCCCTGATTCAAAACGAAGTTTCAAATCAAATATCAATTTTATTCTTTAATTGGCAGGGGCATAATGTCTCTAATGCATTCCCAACCCACCAAAGAGTTGGTATGATTTCAGAGGTTAAGTCTAAAAATAGGAATACCAAAGATGGTGAAACCATGTATTTTCACAATAACGTCTTTCAAAGCGAAGAAGAAAGCAATCTCATTCCATCCCACAATGATTTGTCCATTGTCATTTGAAATTCTCACACAGAACACTGACTGCCAGACTTTGGACTCCAGACACCAAGCAGCCAGCAGTTGTGGTGGGAGTGAAAAATGAACTTGGGCTTGAGTCCTGTTTTCATTAACTGCTATATAGCGCTGGGCAAAGCATGTGTAAGGAGAAGGTCATGTAAAATACTTGCCCTCCCCCAAGGTCTGAGGAAGCAGACAATGGAATGTGAAATGGTGGCGTGTGGTATAGATGAATCCTAATGTGGAGTGGAGGACATGAGGTCAGAATAGGCAACATCACCTGAGCTGCTGGGCCCCAGTACAAGGTGCCACTGGGCCCTCTGCGGGCATCAGTGCCCAGGCCACATTTCTGTCACAGCGTGTTGTGCTCAGATGCAGCCTTCCCTGTGCGTCATTCAGAACTCCACTTTCTGTCTCAGTTTCACTCTTCCTTTATTCATTTAATTTAAATCAAATTCCCTGAGCTAATTTAAATTTATGCGACTGCTATGGATCAAATGTGCTCTAGCTTTCAAGCGCGTGTGTTGAGGCCCCAGTCTCTAATGCGATGGTGTTTGGAGGTGGAGCCTTGGCCGGTAATTCAGTCTTGAGGGTGGTATTCTATAATGGGATGAGCATCCTTGAAGAAAAGGCAGGAGGGAGCTGGGGAAGATGTCTCAGTGGTGAGTGCCTGCTGTGTTTAGATACCCAGCAATACCTAAAATGCCTTCAGTTGCACCAGGGGCCCCCCAAAGGGTTCTTATGGTTCCCAGTTTCTGCAGGCCGCATGCACACATGCCCTGCCTCGCAACTCTGAACTATAGAACAGCACTGTTTGCCACTGGGATTTGAGGCGAGGGTAGGCGCTAGCTTGGTGTGCTGGTGGCTTTTCTCACTGCTGCAGCAAATACCTGACAAATGCAACTTAAGGAAGGAAGGAAAGAAGGGAGGGAAGGAGGGGAGGGAAGGAAGGAGAGAAGGAAGGAAGGGAAGGGAGGGGAAGGGAAGGGAAGGGAAGGGAAGGGAAGGGAAGGGAAGGGAAGGGAAGGGAAGGGAAGGGAAGGGCTTATTTGGGCTCACAGTCCATCGTGGCGGGGAAGGCACAGCACAGGATCATGAGGCAGCTGGCCACATTGCTTCCGCATTCAGGAAGCGGAGAGAGATGAATGCCAGCTCTGTCCTTTTTATACAGTCCAGGACCCCATCACACGGGATGGCGCCATCCACAGTTAGGATGAGTCTTCCCTCCTCAGTGAACCTAATATAGAAAATCCCTCACACACATGCCCAGAGATGTTTCCATGGTAATTTTTTTTTTTTACAAAATTTGATTGTCAACTTCCATAATTACAAACAATAAACCATGGTAATTCCCCCACCCCCACTTTCCCCTTTGCAACTCCTCTCCCAGTCATATCTCCTCTTCATCTCAATTAGCCTCCCTTTTATTTTGATGTCATCATCTTTCCCTCCTATTATGATGGTCTTATGTAGGTAGTATCAGGCACTGTGAGGTCATGGATATCCAGGCCATTTTCCACAGTAATTTTAAGTCATGTCAAATTGACAACTGAGATGAGCCACCACAGTTGGGGAAGTGGTGGCACGAGGAGGAGGACATTACAGGAACCTTACATGTGGCCCACAGTGTGGACTGTGAGGTCAAAACTATGAGGCTCAACAAGCCAACCGGCTCACCATCTGTGTGAATGTGATCGGATCACTTAAGATTTCTGTGCCTCGATGGAACTCTCCAGAAGGGGAGTAATAACAGGCTTAGTCATTGGGTTGCTGTGAGGATTATGTGACATACTAAATGCCAAGTGCCCACGCTACCATCATCCCTTCCTTCAGCTGAGAGGTCCTAGCACTGACTTTGGCTTGCTGGGTGGAATTGGCAAGTTCTCCACCTCTCTGGGTCAGGTGTTTCATACATCAAATGCATGCATTAAAATGAAGGTACCCAAACTGACCACCTGTGACACAGCTGTCCACCTCCAATGTCTTCTCCATGTCTGACACCATACTTTGTCACTCCATGCTTACAAATTCCCAGTGGCTCCCTACTGCCCAGAGTGCTGAGCCCAAGGCTAGCATGCATGGCCCTCTCCCACTTGCTTCTCTTATCTATCTCCTCTCCCTATATCCTGATCACTACTGTGGGGACATGTCATTGCCCCTGTCATATATGGTGTCTTTGCTCCACAGGCTCTGTGTAGCCCAGTGTTTGTTTACCCTCCACATCTGGGCTCCAGGCAAAGCCTCCGGTGCCCCTTTTCTAGCTCAGGAAATTCCAAGGCCTCACAATGACCTTCAAGGTCTAGCATTTGCCCACCATTCCTGGACTCCCCTCCTCATCATCGTTCACTGCTCGGCTCCCACCTCAGGGCGCAGTCTGAGACTGTGTCAGTCTCTGTTCCTCTCCCCAGCCCTCCCACCATTCCCCAGCCCCTTAGCCGTGGTATTTTTCTTAGCATTTCACATACCTGACAGGTGATTGCATATTTATCATTATTTTCTGTTTCTCTTACTTAAATTGGAGGCCTGCTTTTCATCTGTTGCCCTAACCCCAACCCTGAAATCCCACCAGATCATAGTAGCACTCTGCTAACTGGTGCCATGTGGGCAACTATGACAAAAGTTAGGTGAATCATTGTAGTGCTTTCTCCTACGCTGTCCCTGCTTTTGTGTGACAGCCATGTTTTAGAGCCCAAGGAAGAGCCTTTAAGGGTCTTTTTGATATTTTGATGAAAGCTATAAACCCACCCTCCCCCCACCACAAAATGCATGTATACCCAGAACTAGCGTATAATTGTGGGGCCTCATAAACCTGTTAGCCCACCCAGAAGCCTATAGAGACAGAGCCCTTCTCTACAACTCAGGTTCAGATTTCAAGACTCCAGAGGGAAGCGGCTGCCCGAGGTCATGCAGTGAGATGATGGTAAGGTCAGACTATATACGCGCTCTAACCCGGGGTCCTCGCGGCCTTCCCCAAAGCACATAGAGACGGAACAAGGAACAAGGGAGGTGAAGGCAGGTGCATCAGGGGGAGGTCATCCTCAGCTACAGAGAGAGTTTGTTAGAGACTAGCCTGGGCTACCTAAGACATTGTGGAAAGAGTAGAAAGGAGGGAGGGGAGGGGAGAGGGAAAGGGGGAGAAGAAGAGAAAAGAGAGGGAAAAGGGGGAAAATGAGAAAGGACAGTAAATGGAACACGGGAACTGGATCTGTGCCCTGGATACTGAGTAACCCTTGAGAACGCTTCTCCTGAGTGGGTCCCTTCACTGCCTAAGAAGGTCTCCAGTTACACACCAGGAATTCAAACTGGGAAGAAGGGCAGCTGCTTTGCTGTAATGACATGGGCCCCTACCGGATCATCCCAGGTAATCTCCTTGTTTTAAGGTCAGGCAGAGCAACCCTCCATCTGCGCCCCTCCCACCTTTGAGCCACACGCTGCAGCCTATTCAGGGTCTAAAGGACTCCCTTCCCTGGGCGGGCTCCTTCTTGCTTCCCGCATTTCTTTCTCAAATTTATTTATTTATTTATTTATTTATTTGCAAGAACAGAGAGCTAAGAGAAGAGAGACAGAATGGACACAGCAGGGCCTCCAGCGGCTGCAAATGAGCTACACAGGCATGTGCTACTTCGTGCCTCTGCGTTTATGTGAGTTCTAGGGAGTCAAACTCTGGTCATTAGCTTTGCAGGCAAGAGCCTTAACTGCTGAGACAGCTCTCCAGCCCCTCCCACATTTCTTGATGGGGGCCCAGAACGCCCTTCCCACCCTGCAATTCATGTTCTTCTCTGCCAAAGTCGTCTTCTTGTAACACAATTTGATTATGTCGACCATGGTCAAAATCCTCCTCCTCAGCTCTTCCCCACCCACTTTGCCAGTCTCATCTCCCACTTGCCCCCTTGACCTTTCAGACTAGGTCACATAAGCCTCTCAAATCTTCCTATTCAACTTACTTCATCGTGCCATGGGGCCTGACACATAGTACCCCTGCTGCCTGGGACACGTTGCAGCTGGGAACATATTATTCATCCTCCCAGAGCACAGCCTAGTGTGCCGTCCCCTGAAGAGCTGACCCTGGCCTCCTCAGCTTGATCACAGAGTATTCCCTCTTGTGGCGCCCTTATGACACCTTCACAGAACTGGTCATAGTTTGCAAATGTGCATTTGTTTGCACAAGTATTCAGTTAATGACAGCTTCATCTACAAGGGACAGGGCCCTTTCTTGTCATTTTATCCCCAACAGGTCCTGGCCATTTTAGATAGTTATTAAGGAGTGATAAAGAGAAGAATATCAGTATCCGGGGGAGAATACTAGAGCTCAGAGGGTCAAGTGACTTAGCCAAGGTCGCACAGCCAGCAAGTGAAGGTGAGGGAGACAGGATTTGTCCCAGGTTTGAGTGACTTCAAAGCCAGGAAACCACTCAATCTGCATTTCAGGCTAGAGCCTGTGGGAAGGGCTGAGACAGCCTTATTCTTACACTTTTTCTTCTCTTTTTTTTTTTTTTTTTTTTTTTTTTTGAGGTAAGTCCAACAGACTGGGCTTTTTGTTTTTTTTAAGCAAGAGAGAGAGAATAAGAAAGAATTGGTGCACCACAGCCTCCAGCCACTGTAATTGAACTCCAGATGTGTGCTCTACCTGGTGCACATGTGTGACCTTGCACATTTGCATCACCTTATGTGTCTGGTTTATGTGGGATCTGGAGAGTCAAACATGGGACCTTAGGCTTTGCAGGCAAGTGCCTTAATCCCTAAGCCACCTCTCCAGCCCATCTTGCACTGTTTCTAATGGGAAAGGAAGGTGACATTTTGTGCAGCTCTCTGGTGGCCTCCCCTGAGTCTTTGAGCCATTGCATGGCCAGTAGCCCCCTGGCAGAAATGTTCACTTGTTCTTGGTCATATCCTCTTGCCCACATATAGGGGAGCACTAAGCTCCCCAAACCACTCCATAATCACCAGTGGTGAGCACTCAGCCCCCAGTATATGTTCCCATAACTACATCCAGCCTCTGCAGGATAACTAGCAGGAAGTTCCATTCCATGGAACAGACTCTGCAAAGGGAATTGGGAGGATCCATGTCCCTGTGATCCCAAGGTGAGACCCAAAGCAGTATGCCCCCAGAACCTGGCCTCCATATCCCAAGTGTGCAGTAAGGGGCTGGGTTAGACAGCATGTATGACCTCAAAATCCAGGGGGTAGCCACAACATGACCTATGACCTACAGACTTTTTAAACATTTTTTATCTTATTTTATTTATTTATTTGAGAGAGAGAAAGAGGCAGATTAGAGAGAGAGAGAGAAAGAGAATGGGAATGGGAATGTCAGGGCCTTCAGCCCCTTCAAACAAACTCCACACACATGTACCACCTTGTACATCTAGCTTACATGGGTCCTGGGGAATCAAACCTGGGTCCTTTGGCTTTGCAGACAAGTGCCTTAACCACTAAGTCATCTTTTGAGCTCCGACCTACCAGACTGTAGACACTCGATATCTGTATGGGGAAAAGGGACATGGTATTGAACTCCCAGGGTAGCAATCCCTGTCCAGAGACACACAGCCCTGAACAGGAATCTGTAAGGAGGTGGTAAACTCCCAGCTCTGCTCAGCGGGGTCCTCAGAGGCTCACTGCTTCTAGCCCAGCAGCACCCCAAAGTGTGCTGGCCAGAGAAGGCAGGATCAAGCTTCCATGAGCTATGCAGGCTCCATGTGCTAGGTTAAAGGTGGCCTCAAAACTGGGGACTCAGGGGCTAGAGAAATGGCTTAGTGGTTAAGGCACTTGCCTGCAAAGTCTAACAACCCAAGTTTAATTCCCCAATACCCATGTGAACCAGATGCACAAGGTACTGCATGTGTCTGAAGTTTGTTTACAGTGTCTAGAGGCCCTGGCATGCCAATTATCTCTCTTTCTGCCTCTTTCTTTCTTAAATTAAATATATATATATATTTTAAGTGGGGTCTAATCATTAAAGTGTTTGTCAAACAAGCATGAAGACCTAAGTATGAATCCCCAGCCCTCACACAAAAGCGGGGTGTGGTCACATGTTTGTGCACGCCTTTAAGCCCAGCACTTAAGTAGCTGAGGTAGGAGCATTGTGAGCTTGAGGCCAGCCTGCACTACAAAGTGAGTTCTGGGTCAGCCTGGGCTCGAGTGAGTCCTTGCCTCAAAATCAAAAACAAAGTAAAAGCTAGGTGTGTCGGTACACACAATCGCAGGACTGGGGAGACAGAGGCAGGAGAAGCCCTGAGGCTTACTGGCTAGCTAGTCTAGCTGAATTACTGAGCTCCAGGTTCAGAGACCTGTCTCAGAATTAAGGTAGAGAGTGATTGAGGAAGACACCCAATGTAGACTTCTAGCCCACAATGCATGTCTGCATGCATACATACATATATATACATACATACACACATATGTGCATTTCCACACACACATGAACATGCATGCATATCATATACATAAAAAAGATAGTTTCAAATTGTTGTTTTTTTTTTTTGTTGTTTTGAGGCAAGGTCTCACTCTAGCCCAGGCTGTCATGAAACTCAATCTACATTCTAGCCTATGATCCTCCTATCTCAGCCTTCTGAGTTCTGGGATTATAGAGGTGAGCCATGGTGCCCAGCTGGCTTCAGCTTTCTTTGCAACTCCTCCCACTGAGGAGTCTAGGCTGGTAACCCTCTCTTAAATCCTCATGAGCCAGCCTGAGTGACATGCTTGATTGATGGCAAAGGATGGCCTCATCACATCTTCTGCCTTTAGCAACACTGGCCACCACATCAGGACCCTGACTTTGAGATGCCACATCTGAGGGGTCTGTGTGTGACTCGGGTCAATAGCCCCAGCCCACCGGTCCCTTGGGCTTCCTCTTCCTCCAGGCACAGACTGGCCTTCAGACAGACAGGAACCACCAAGTCAGAGCCCAATCGTCCAAGAAGCCCTGCCCACATTCCTGACGTTGAAATCGCCAGCTATAATAATAACAAGGGTGCTATTTTTCTAAATTTTTTTGTTTATTTTTATTTATTTATTTGAGAGCAACAGACAGACAGAGAGAGAAAGAGGCAGAGAGAGAGAAGAGAGAGAGAGAGAGAGAGAGAGAGAGAGAAAATGGGCGTGCCAGGGTCTCCAGCCACTGCAAACGAACTTCAGACACGTGCGCCCCTTTGTGCACTTCACAGGCAAGTGCTTAACCACTAAGCCATCTCTCCAGCCCAAGGGTGTTATTTTTAAGCCACTAAGTTTTGAAGCAGTGTGCTCCAGAGTTAACAAAACGGAGTGTGCATGTTGAGACAGGGAAGCAGATCTGTGTACCATGGCATGTGTGCACCTGGATGGTGACAAGGACAGTGACCATGCAGAATTTCTGCGTTTGCCTGTACGGACAGTTTGTGCCTGTCTCTGTGTATTTATGGCAAAATGACACAGACTTTCCTGAGTGACATCGACTCCGTGGTTTCAGCATCCAGCTAGCTGTTTACGAAAGGTGCCACGCAGGCTGCACGTGTGCGTACACAGGGATGCCCCTGCACAGGGTCAGGTTGACTGAGAGACCAGCCAACACTACAAACGGAGTTGTCAAGCAGCCAACCTGGCCTCCTCAACTTCCTAAAGTCCTGACCTCCAAGCCTGGAGACAAGCCCGGGAGCAGCAGCTCTGAGCCACCTCTATACCCTGTTCCCCTGGCACAGAGACATACCCAGGCGATTTCTCATGGGACATAGTCAGCATTGAGAAAAACCAGTTCCACAGTGGGTCAGAGGAGAATCACAGTAAACATGAATGTCTAGCAAGAGATGTGCGTGTGTCTCAGGGTCAAGAGACAGCGAGATGGAGATACAGAGATAAATATAGAGACAGAGACAGAAAAAGAGATATGGAGAGAAAGAGAGAGAGGAGAGAGAAGTTGAGTCAGAGCTAGAAATACAAAGATAGAGCCAGAGATAATAGACAGAGATAGAGAGAGGTAGAGTTAATAAGAAGGAAATATACAGAGATAGACAGACAGAAGTAGACAGAGATTAGAGATAAAATAATATAGCCTGAGGTGGACAGAGAGACAGAGATAAAATTAAATACAAAGAGACAGAGATAGAGAGACAGAGAAAGCAGGCAAGGTTCATATTTCTCTAATATCCAAGGATCATGTTTTCTCATGTGTTTTTAAAAATTTGTTTTGTGAGGCAGGGTCTCATTCTAACACAGGCTATCTGAAACTCATTCCTATAGCTTAGGCTGGCCTTGAACTCATGCCAATTCTTCTACCTCAGCCTTCCTACTGCTGGGATTATAGCTGTGAGCCACTGTACCTCATGTCGTTTTTAAATGTACGTTTGTGTTCTAATTTATTATTAGTTATTGTTATTTATCGATATTTATTATTTATTATTCATTTGTATGTATGGGCATGTGTGCCAACTTCGGATTCTCCTGGCTCCACCTCCCTTTGTCTTAGGCACATTGGGATCACAGAGGCAGGCACCATTTTGCACCTGCGTCACATGGTTGCTGGTGAATTGAATCTTCGCAGGCACTTTGTAAGCAAGCACTGTTAACCACTAGCCACCTCCCTAGCCCTAAGTTTGTTTGTTTGTTTGTTTGTTTGTTTGTTTTCGAGATAAGGTTTTGTTATATCACCCAAGATGGTATCAAACTTGCAGGAGAGCAACCAATCAGCCTCCAGAGAGCCCAGATCACAGATATACAGCACCCCCCCCCTTCTGCCCCCATTCCCAGATAAACCTTCCATATTCCACCTGATTTATTGTGATGCTGGGGCTTGAGCTCTGGGCCTCATGCATACTAGACAAATGCTATCCTACCAGGCTGTGTCTCCAGCTCCCTTGGTCTTCTCATGCTCTACATTTTGCTGTGCTAATCCTGAGGTCCTTCCAATCTTGGAGAAACTGGCCTTGTGAGGGAGAAATCCCCCACCTCCGGGAATTATATCGTTCAGAAACTCAGAAGTTGTCGAGTTCACTTAGAGGCTAAGAACCTACACGGTTGTCTGGGGATGGGTTGGGGCTCTGAGAGGCCAAACTCTGGGAGCTCAGACAGAAACATGGTTGCTGGGGAGGCTGAGGTCCCACTGGCTCCTTCCGATGTTTCTCTGCAGTTAGCTTGCAGGTCAAACCCGCCTGTTCTTTCAGCTGTTATCCTTGCAACACAACTCAAAGTTACTACTAAACTTTCAGTAGATAGTCAGTCAGTTTAGGACACCTTCAACTACAGTAGGGACAGCCCCAACAAACTTAAATTACCAAAATTCAGCCATCAGTTGGGTTTCCCTCTTTGGGGGCCCCCATCCATGGAAATGGATGCTTTCTCGCTTGTCTGATGTTTCTGCCTGTACTGTACCTCGGGATCCTGTTTAATACAGCCGATTATATCCACTCACTCTCTTCTATCAGCTTTTGCATGGGCTCGGCCTAGCTTGGAGATGACAATCCTTCGTCATTCTCTGAGTAAGACCCCAGTTCAGCAGAGTGAGGCTGCTCCCTCGCGTTTCAGTTTTGGTGGCAAGAGCAGAGCTGCTACCCCTCCCGTTTCACCCCCAGAACTAGCCTTGGCAAACTAACCAAGGCAAGCCTTACCACTGTCTCTCTCAGCTCTCATACCCTGGGCAACCCACCACCCACCTACCTGTTTCCCCCTGGGACTAGGCACCACACAACGAGGCTGACCCTAAGCCCACCAAGATGAATCAAGCTAGCCAGTCCAAAGCTGGGTGTGTCATTCCTTCTTCCCATAGGTATACAATAGAAGTGCCACCATCCGCACACTCCCTAGATTTACTCTGTCTCCCAATCGACCTCATACTTCCCCTTGTGCCTCGCATGACACGCTATTCATGAGCTCCACACACTTTTCTGTTTCTTGACAGTGATTTCCATGTCTGCATACCTTATCACACCTGATTAAAGCAAATCCTAAGTTGGAGCATTGCAGTCAGAGCAGAGACCAAGGGAGTGTACTCACGTAATACAATGGACATCTGCTGTGAGCATGCTCAGTGCTGAGACAATCAGAGTGATTACCAAGTGGATGAAGCTAATTCTTGGCTACTCAAACAAGAGGAAGGTGCAAAAGCTAGAAACTATCCAACAGGATGTATACTATCAGGAGGGAAGAGGAAGTCTGCTAGAGAAAGTTGGGGTGGGGACACCTCGGGAGAGCTGAGCAGAGGTTGACCAAATGAACAGGGGGACATGGCAAGGGAGAGTAAAGACAAGAGCCTCGAGAAGACAGGCCAATCTTGTCATTGTGAACAGTGAGGACATGGAGTGCGGGGCCAGTGAGGAACTGAGAAAGAAAGGGGACTTAACTGCCCAGGAAGAGGAGCCAGGAAGTAATAGAAGAAAATCAAGGCACAGTGAAGGTGTCCTGACCAGGGTAGTGACAGTGTGACTTGGGCCATGGTCGCAGAGGAGCCATCTCTGAGGCTAGATGTACAGAGTGGCTTTGAGCAAAGTGAGATCCACAGTTCACATTCACCACCACTGAGCAAGTGCCCACCATGAACCTCATGCTATTCTGGGGGATGCATCCCTGTCTCTTTAAACCTGACTAACTCCCTGGGAGCTCATCAACTTAAGAATGAAGAAGGGCCCAGCCTGGTGGTGCAGGCCTTTAATCCCAGTACTCAGGAGGCAGAGGTAGGAGGATTCCCTCGCCTACAAGGCCACCCTGAGACTACATAGTGAATTCTAGGTCAGCCTAGGCTAGAGTGGAACCCTACCTCAAAAAAAAAAAAAAAAATCTAATAAATAAATAAAAGAATGTAAAAGCTGAAGCTCAGAGCAGATTTATGTGACCTGCTCAACCTCACACACTGTGGATGTTTATAAGTACAGACTGAACACAAGCCTGTCCAGCCCCCAAACCCTTGCTCTCCCCTCTCCTCTCCTCAATGCTGCCTTCTGCCCGGTAAGGAGGCCCATGCTGAGCCTGCCGCAATGGCTCCTGGGGCAGGAACAATGGAACAGAGGTCAGAAGGGGAGGCTGCCACTGCATGAGCTGGGCCTCCAGGAGATGCCCCATAGCTATGTTGCCCTTAATTGAGTTTGGTCTAGCCCAAAAGCCCACTGGGATTTAAAGCTGTTTCTGCAACAGGGCAGACTCCAGGTAGTACTTGATTGAGAGTGCATTCTTGAGCTGCGGGTGGCCATGCGTGATGGACACAGTGCTCCCAGAACTGAAGTCAAGCTCGACACGAGATGGGTGGCCATTAAAGTCCATTGGCTGCACCTGCAGGGAGGGCCTCACCTTAACTTATGCACCATGGCCGACCCCTGGTAGAAATGCAGCTTCCCATTCTACAGTCACAGCACAGGGCACACAACTGTGCAGAGGGCTGCACCACACTTCTTCCAATTCAAGTCATCTAGTGTGCTATGCATTGTGGGTTACTATTATCCCCTTTTTATTAGTATACATAATTATTCATTATATTTCATTATGACATTTTCACACATGTCTATTCATCACCCATACCTTCTTATCCCACTCCTCCCAATGCTCTTTTTTTCCCAACCAATCCTTTTCATTGTTATGCTTATTCTATCAATTTCCTATCTTTTTTGTTACCCAGTACATTTCAGGTTTGCTTACAGGAGGAGCATGGGTAAGGGGTTATTTACAGAAGAACATAGAATGTTTTGCAAATTAGCATGTCATCCTTATGCAAGAGTTATGCTAATCATCTCTGTATCATTCCAGTTTTATTGATGTTGCCAAAGAAAGAAGCCATCGTTCTTTACCAGACAGACTGAGTTTCAGAAGAGTTGAGTAATTTTCCCCATTGCACAGAGCTGGCATGCTCTTTCTACCCTAAACGGCACTGCCAAGCTTAGTCCAGCTGGATTCCTTGGCCTCCGTCTCTCTTCCTAATGTAGAACCCATGTGATTGCCTAGTGTCTACATAAAGCCAGACACACAAGGTAGCAGTGGCAGGAGGCCCTGGCACATCTATGCTCACTCACTCATTCTCATAAATAAGTAAATAAGAACATATATAGAACCCAGTTCCCACAAGTGGATGCAATCATTTCTATCACCCTTGTTCACATTGCCTTTCCCTGTCTGTCCCCCATTAGCCTGGGAGATCCCCAGGGGAATCCCCCTGGGTCTCACTCTTCTTTTCTTTAAAGTTGGACACATGAGGTTACTCAGTGATCCTTGATTGAGTGATGAACACAAAGGACAGAAAGAGGGCTAGAGGGATGGGTTAATGGTTAAGGCATTTGCCTGCAAAGCTAAAGGACCTCGGTTCAATTCCCCAGGACCTATGTAAGCCAGATGCACAAGGTGGCACATGCGTCTGGAGTTTGCAGTGGCTAGAGGCCCTGTAGCGCCCATTCTCTCTCTGTGTGTCTCTCTCTGCCCCTTTCTCTCTGACTTTCTCAAAAAGAAAAAAAAGGACACAAAGGACAGAAGGAATAGGTGACATGACCGCATGTATCAGCCAGACATTTATGACCATGACAGTAACATTCCCAAGGAGCTGCCTTTTTACGAGTGTGACAACCTTGAAGGCTGGGAAGGGAGTTCTCTAACTGCACTTACTTCAGTAAGGGCAGGAAGATCTGCCTTTGTTTTCTCCCAGGTCTGCTCTCCCTCTCCCATACATCCCAGAAACTTCACACCCTTCACAATGCAATGGAGGTGGCCACGGAGGCACAGCTGTGTGAGGCATGGACTGGAGGACTGCACTCCCATGACCCATTAGTCAGTCAAACATTACTAGTTTGCAACCAGGACAGGGGAGCTGAAGTCAACTTCCAAGGTACATCATTTTTTTCAACTACATACAATGATATCCTCAGCAGGAGAGGGTTCCCTGGAAAGACCTGCATGTAGATTTATTAAAGAGATGTAAACACCACAATACTTTTTACTGTACTTTTCAATCAGCATACAAAGTAACAGGTTTCTTTATTGCATTTTCTTTTTAAAATAATATTTTTAAATTTTAATTAATTAATTAATTTATTTATTTATTTATTTGCAAGCAGAGAGAGAGAGAAGAGAGACAGAGAGAGAATGGGCACACTAGGGCCTGTAGCCACTGCAAACGAACTCCAGACACATGTGCCCCCTGTGCATCTGGCTTATGTGGGTCCTGAGGAATCAAACCTGGGTCCTTTTGCTTTGCAGGCAAATGCCTTAACCACTAAGCCATCTCTCCAGCCCTCTTTATGGCATTTTCACATATGCTAAGTTTTGGCTGGCCCTCCCCTACACCCACTCCTCTTTCCCATCTGCCTGTCTACTTCTCCCTCCCTTCTTGGACCCTTTTGCCCTCAGTATTTCTATATACCCTCTTCCATTTTCATATCACATGTGTTCTATTACCCTCCCCAAACCCTCTCTTAAAGCCTTTGTTTTCTCCTCTCATGGGGCCTGTTCTAGTTTCCTAACCTCTACACACACTTACTCCCACATAAATGCGCATGTGTAAAAAGTAGAAGCTAGGATCCACATATGAGAGAGAACACACAGCATTTGTCTTTCTGAGTCTGGGTCACCTCACTTAATATTTCCAGTTCCATCCATTTTCCTGCAAATGTCATGACTTCATTTTTCTTTATGGCTGAAATAATATTTCACATGTCTATGCCCCACATTTCCATTATTCATTCACCTGTTGATGGACATCTGTGCCGATTATGCTTCCTCACTGTTGAAATGACACAATGTCTTGCATGCAAATGAGCATCTGTGGGCCTACAGCAGGAGTCTCAAGAAGGGCATGAACTTGCGGGAGAGGCTGAACACCAGCTCCTGACACGTGGCTGACCTTCCCAAAGCCATGGCTCACATCCGCCATCCATGCACTAGGTTTAATGGCAAGCCTTCTGTTCACAAAGTACAAAGCCTTGACCTCCTCAGTGAACCTCAGATTACATCTGAGCAGGCTCAAGGCCACACACAGGGCTGCTCGGTTCTGGAGGCCATCCAAGAACCGCGTGCTATGAAAGAACACAGGACATTTTGCTGCAGTGGAGGAAAGAACTCAATGGAAGGCCAGAATCGAAGGTGGCTGCACAGCCTCGGGCCACCGATGAGTCCAGCCTGTGACATCTGGCCCTAAGCCACCAGCTCAAAAGCACCGGGCTTCTCTGCAGAAATGGCAGCCCTGTGTGAAGAATTCACTCTTTCTGACACTTAGGCCAAGATGCTGTCCTGGGCTGTTCTTGCATTTCTCAGAAGAGGTGGGTAGTATGTGAGCCAGTCATAGTAGCTGTAATGGGGGAGGGGTTTAAAATGAATAACTCATAGAAAACCCTTGACCTCAGGAACATCCAGTCCCTTCTCTGAGAGCCTCTGGTCTCCTGAGATAGTGACGCCATCAGGCGTGAGGCTGTCCACAGTCAACTGGGTCTCAGCCAGGGGAGCCAGAGGCAGGCAAGAGACCCCACAGCCAAAGTTAAGACTTGCCAGAACATAATATGAGGATGGACCTTGGAGCCCATGGCTGATTGATCAACACACATTGCTGGCCTCTGTCTCTGCCCAAGGATATTCTGAGCTTGGAGGCAATTCTTTCTCAGCACCTCCAGCCACCATGTGTATTTACAACCAATTATAAGGTGCTTAAGACTTGGAACTGGAGTCACAGTGTGTGTGTCTTTGGCTAGAAAATGATGCCATTGACTCTGTGAGCCCAACGGCGAGCCCGTGGGACCTCCACTTCTAGTTCCTCACTACCAAGACAGGAATGCTAATTATCCCCAGGGATAAGAGCAGCATTCAGCCAAAGATTTCAGAAACCGTCAGTGTGTGGTTGGAGTGGGGGGAAGCAACCAGATGTATACAAGGTGAGGAGGACCTAGGGATCAACTTGAAGGATGTGAAGGCAAGGAAGGGCATCTACTCACATCAACAGACTCTTGCTAAACTTGGACACTGTGGGCATGTTTATGACTTTTTAAAATTAATAACTTATTTAATGAATGTGGGTATGGTATGAATGAGTGTGTGTATATGTGTTCATATGTGTGAGAATACATATGCATATAGAGGCCAGAGATTGACATTGGTGTCTTACTCAATTGCTCTCCACATCACTTTTTGTGACAGGGTCTTTCATGGAACCCAGAACTCATTGATTGAGCTAGACAAGCTAGCCAGCTAGCGCTGGGGATTCTCCTCCTCTTCCTCCTTCCTCCTCAATCCACTGAGATTCCAAGTGGGCACTACCACTCATGGCTGTTGAGCATCTGAACTCAAGCACTTTACTCACTGTCTTCTCCCCAGCCCTCATGCTTGTGATTCCTGATCCACAAGAGAAGTAGGAGAATACAGGGTCTTGGCATGGTTTCAGGGAACATTTCACTTATAACCAAGTCTTGTC
Source organism: Dipus sagitta (assembly GCA_036346955.1). Classification (NCBI taxonomy): domain Eukaryota; kingdom Metazoa; phylum Chordata; class Mammalia; order Rodentia; family Dipodidae; genus Dipus; species Dipus sagitta. Next base: position 51,964,502 of record CM070773.1, on the reverse strand, counting down.
AGTCAACTTCTAAGTCGAACCATGCCTGTGGAGGATGTTCTGCCCATAACGTAAGTCTCAGGACCCAGCTCCAATAGCAGAGAGAAGCATGTGTAAGGTTCTGGGACAGTACCAGCAGCCTTCAAGGCTCATGGACTTCTGATTCATTGCGCCCTCAAGTTCCAGTTACCTGTACCCAGTTGATGTCCTAGCTTCCCACCTTTCCTTGGTGGGGGTGCAGGTCAGTTCTGTCTCTGGTGCACAACCCAAATCCACCTTCTTCTTTTACTTTAATGTATTGACCTGGCATGATGGTTGGAAAACAAAACAACTATTCTCCTTACTTGCGTTTTGTAAAGTTGATCATGGTCAGTTAAAACACACGCTCATGGGCTGGAGAGATGGCTCAGCAATTAAGGCACTTGCCTGCAAAGCCTGAGGACCTGAGTTCAGTTTGCCAGTACCCATGTAAAGCCAGATGCACAAGGTGGTGCATGTGTCTGGAATTCATTTTCAGTAGCAGGGGCCCTGACACACCCATTCTCATTCTCTTTCTCACTCTCCCAAATAAATAAACAAATTATCTTTAAAACACACACACACACACACACACACAGACACACACACACACATACACACACACACACACAGAGGCTGGAGAAATGGCTTGGCAGTTAAGCACTTGCCTGTGAAGCCTAAGGACCCGGGTTTGAGGCTCAATTCCCCAGGACCCACATAAGCCAGATTCACAAGGGGGCTCACATATCTGGAGTTCATTTGCAGTGGCTGGAGGCCCTAGCGTGCCCATTCTCTCTCTTTCTCTCTATCTGCCTCTTTCTCTCTCTGTCTGTCAGTCTCAAAAAAATAAATAAAAATAAAACAAAAAAATTTTTAATCCTTTAAAAAAAATTTTAAAACCACACAAGGGCTGGAGAGATAGCTTAGAGGTTAAGTGCTTGCTTGTGAAGCCTAAGGACCCTGATTCAAGGCTCAGTTCCCCAGGACCCACATTAGACAGACGCACAAGGGGGCGCACGCATCTGGAGTTCATTTGCAGTGGCTGGAAGCCCTGGCATGCCCATTCTCTCTCTCTCTCTCTCTCTCTCTCTCTCTCTGTTGCTTTCAAATAAATAAATAAAAACAAACAAAAATATCTGTCTTCATTTAAAAACACACACATCTCATTTTTTAAAATTAATTTGTTTATTTGAGAGAAAGAGGGAGAGAGAGAGAATTGGCATGCCAGGGCCTCCAGCCACTGCAAATGAACCCCAGATGCATGCGTCCCCTTGTGCATCTGGCTTATGTGGGTCCTAGAGAATCAAACTGGGATCCTTTGGCTTTGCAGGGAAACACCTTAACCGCTAAGCCATCTCTCCAGTCACACAGGTCTCATTTTAAAAGAAATAGCCACTAGCCTTCAGCAGCCATCAGTGCTGACCAGCAATCACACGGCGTTTTCCCATGTATCAATTCATACTTCTACTTGGCTAAACGATTATCTCTAGCCTTCCTCTCTTTCAAAATGCCAGCACCTCCCTCCCATTGTAACCCTTTACTTCAGTGAGAAGGGTGAAGCAAGCAGAGGCGAGATGTTGCATGAATTCCATGGCATGTCCCTGCGTCTTTCCACCATCCCTGCAGATGTATTATCAGTGCTTCGGCCTGGAGCCAGCTCCTCCCTCTGTGGACTTAATGACTCATTGCAGTGACTCTCCCTCTCATGATGTATGACTGACTTCCCCATTGCTATTAGGACAACCCAGACCACAATGAAACACACTCTCATTCAGGCTGCTTTGTTTTACAAGGTAGGGTTTCACTGTAGCCTAGATTGACCTGGAATTCACTATGTAATCTCAGGGTGTCTTCGAACTCACAGCGATCCTCCTACCTCTGCCTCCCAAGTGTTAGGATTAAAGGCATGTGCCACCACGCCCAGGCCTTCTCATTCTGTTTTGTTTGTTTACGTATTATCATGCCTTCCCTTAACACCAACTAGACTTGCCACATCCGTCTTGCTTCTGTGTCTCTTCACTGAAGCTCCTCTATGGAGTTACCTGATTTCTCCAGTTCTGTTCTTCTCTCTTACACCACTTCTGTCAGCTTTAGGCCTCGTTGTCCCTTTTCAAAAAACTGTCCTTTTCTGTGATGGTTAAATTCTGTTGTCAAGTTGATCAGATTAGGAGTCAAGTAAGAGACACACTACTTGTGCTAGTCTATGAGTGTTTCCAGGAAGGAATAACTGAGAGAGGAAGTCTTCCCCCAGAGCACGCTGCCCTTTCAGTGGTAGACTACATATATACGAACTCTGAGAGACACACAGTCCTTTTCGCTTGGTTGTTTTGTTTTCACCTGGATGCTTGTGCTTCTCACTGGTGCATGCGCCCACCCTATCTGAGCTAACCCTCCTGGACACTGGAACTGAGTTTCCTCAGCCTTCCAGTGTGGAATGAAGACCAACAGGTCTCTAGGAATTTTCCAGGATGACAGATTGGGACTGTTTGCTGAGGCATCCAGCCTTGTGGACTGAATAGCTTCTGGGATCCTTCATACTCATGTCTATAGACAGCATGGGGAAGAGGAGAAACTGATCCTGAGCTTCCTCTAGGTTCCATAACAAAGACCTGGGACCTGGGACCTGTCTCCATTACCAAAGGGTGCGTGTTGTACTTTGAATGTAAAATGTCCCCAATAGCTTCGTGTGTTTTGAGATTAAGCCTCATACTTAATTCCCAGGTGGTAAAGCCTTTGGGAGGTGGAGGCTTGCTAGAGGTGCTGTGTCACTGGGCGCCAGCCTTGGAACTTTGTGAGCCAGCCTCCCCTTTTGTCAGCGCTACTAGCTCGCTCTTGCTGCTTCTTCCCAGCAGATGTGACACCCTGCTATCTGGTCTTGCCATACCTTCTCTGCCACAGTGAAACTTACCCTCAACAAAGTGAACCAAAATAAACTATTTCCTTCCATTAGCTGCTTCTTGTTGGATGTTTTGTTTCAGCAATGAAAAGGTAACCGCTATGTTATCAAAGCCACCGATAGCCACCTTAAGCCATTTCTATCCTTGTCTTGGTTTGGATCTAGCAAATATATTTTGCAAGCTGAGGATGTGGTTCAGTCAGTAAAGTGCTTGCCTTGCAGGCATGAAGTCCTGAGGTGGATCCCCAGAACCCACATTGTAAAGGAAGCCTAGCATGGTGGCACTCACTGGGAAGGTGGGAGACAGGAGGATCTCTGGGACCTAGACCATTTGAGTTCCAGGTCAGTGGGAGATCTATCTGAAAAAGGAAAAGATAAGCCAGTGTGGTGGCACACACCTTTAATCCCAACACTTGGAAGGCAGAGGTAGGAGGATCACCAAGAGTTCAAAGCCACCCTGAGATCACAGAGTGAATTCCAAGTCAGCCTGGGCTAGAGTGAGACCCTACCTCAAAAAGAAAAAAAAAAAAGTAGAATGAAAGAAAGAAAGAAAAGATGGATGGCACCTGAGGTTGTCCTCTGGCTTCCATATGCATGCAGAGCACCTGCAAATACATTTATAACCACATGTACACACACACACACACACACACACACACACACACACACACACAAACATTTGGCATAACTTCTCAATTTTTCTTCATTGAGATACTTTCTTCGTCTGACATTAAATTCTCTTGTTTCCTCCTATTCAAGTTATGTACATCATTGCTGGTAGGTTTCTCTCCAATCTCCAGAGACCAGTTCTGGTTTCTCTATTTGACGTGCTCTGACTCCCTTGGTGACCCTCTCCATTCCCATATCTCCTCCTTATTCAATCAGGTAGAGACAGGGTCTCACTCAGTAGCCCAGGCTGTTGTTGAACTCACAATCCTCCCACCTTAGCCTCTCAAGCACTGGGATTGTAGGCATGTGCCAGACCCTGGCTGTCTCCTGATTTTAATGCCATCCTCAAGCTCATGACTCCCAAATACATATTTCCCATCCTGATCTCTCTCCAGATTCCAAATCCACATAGCCAGTTATACCCAGCATGTGCATTTCTGAAATCGAGTAAATATCTGAAGCTAGGAAGTCCAGAGTTTAACTAGCGCTACTCTTGAGGATTCTGCATGCCACCTCCCCCATTTTGCTTGATGCGAACTATATCCTTCTAGATCCTCAAACCTTAGAACATCCTTGAGTTGTCACCGTCCATTGTACCCAATGTCCAGTTCATCAAGAAGTCCTCATGACACAGTGCTCAAGCCATAGCCAGAACTGTTTCACATCAACTTCCCTGCTTCCCCCTAGTCTGAGCTTCTTTTGTCTCTTTTCTTAATTACTACCCAAGCACCTAACCCAACTCCCTATTCTCTTCTTGTCTCAACAAATCAAAGTTGAAAAGGTCAGAAAACATCGGTGCTTAGCTCAAACCCTACAACGACTTCATAAGGGAAAACAAAGCCCTCACAAAGGTCTGAAAACCCCTGTGTGCCCCTAGCCCTCAACCTCTACTTTAATTCCTGATGCCACCCTTTGCCCTACTCTCCGCCATGCTGATCACCTTGTCATTCCCTTGACGACCTTGTGTTGATGATAATATGACCAGAATTCTGGAGCTGTCACCACATATACCATCAGCAGACACAATAACTGAATCTTCAAGTCGTGCTTTATTCAGACATCTGGCTGTTGGGAAGGCAGCAGGTTAGCATCCTAAAACTGCCTTCCATCTAATCTCCAGCCATCAGGCTTCATAGAGAGCTAGGGATCAAAGGCAGTCATTCCAAAGTTCAGTCTTGTTCTGGTGAGATGGTCAGCCTTGTATTAGTGGTGGCAGTGGCATATTTCCTCACCTCTGGAACTTCTCTGTCATTATGATGATGTGGACAGATGGGCTGAGACACTCATAAGTGTCGGCTCTGGTTAGTGTTCACTGGTATCAACTTCGTTCTCCTCACGATCACTTGGGTGGGAGAGTAACTCAGAACAAGCCACTAATGGTGTGTATGTGCTGAACTATTAATAACACGTATGTGTGGATTCCTTTTAACGATCTGGAGTGCAAATGTGTCCTTAGAATATAGACTATAAGTGTCCCTACCCACCCCTCCTGCCCTCCATCAATTCTCTATCTGAAACACTTTTCCCCAGATGCAAATGCCATCTCCCTCATCCCCTTCAAGTCTTACTCAGATGTCGTCCTCTCAGGAAAGCCACCATCACCAACTCTGCCCCCCTCGTCCTCCTCTAAACCCCGATCCTTCACTTAGTCTCATCTTTCCGCTTACATAGTGCCCATTGTCCTTGCATTTACTTTTACTTCTTTTTGGTTTTGCATGTGTAAGTGTGCACACGTGCATGATTGCTTGTACGTGTGTGGGTGTACATGTGTGTGCAGATATGTGTGCATGTGAGTATGGAAGCCAGAGTATCTCACTTGATCACTATCCACATTATTATTATTATTATTATTATTATTATTATTATTTTGGTTTTTTGAAGTAGGGTCTCCCTCTAGCCCAGGCTGACCTGGAATTCACTATGTAGTCTCAGGGTGGCCTTGAACTTACAGTGATTCTTCTACCTCTGCCTCCTGAGTACTGGGATTAAAGGAGTGCACGACCACACCTGGCTTCCACCATATTTTTTAAGATACAATCTTTCACTTAACCTGAGTTTACCAATACAGCCATCACACCCAATGTTCTACGTGGATGTTGGGAATCTGAACTGGGGTCCCACATACTTAATATGATAAGCACTTTGTCCACTGAGCTACCTACCCAGCCCATCCATCATATTTGTTTTTATATTTATATTTATTTATTTATTAGACAGACAGACAGACAGAGAGGGAATGGGCACACCAGGGCCTCTAGCCACTGCAAATGAACTCCAGATGCATGCGCCACCTTGTGCATCTGGCTTGCTTGGGACCTGGAGAATCAAATCTGGATCCTTAGGCTTTGCAGGCAAGCACCCTAACCGCTAAACCATCTCTCCAGCCCCGTATTTGTTTTTTTTTTTTTTCTTTTTTTTTCTTTTTTTTTTTGTTTTCCCGTATTTGTTTTTTAATGGACTGTCCAGAATGAGAACACCAGGAGGATCAGCCTTTAGTTTGGGTTTGTGCTATTTTGGTCAAGCTTTTCCACCATTGTATCTCAAGTCTCAAGCAGAGGACCTGGTGCCTAACAGCTCTTCTAAACATTCCTGAGCAACTGAACTGGGAGGAACCCTGGCCTCATGATTGGCTTGGATGGACCTTGGTGTTAAAATCCTAACTTTATGGGCAGGAACAGCAAATGAATGAGTCCCATAATCCAGATGAAGGACTATCACTGAGGCCCACGGGTGCTGAGAAGCTGATTGAAGAGCAGCCCATGGAACACGTCATCTGTAATAATGGTCTTCATTCCTTCAGGTGGCAGTGGGGACTCAGATAATCATTTCACTGTTCTCCACATCATGTGTAGATATGAAATAATTATATATTTCTTAAATAGCCAGCTATCGAAAAAACTACTCCTGTCCTATGCTATGGGTAGGGCTGGAAAGCTGATGAGGAGCACAAGGAATGCTGGTCCTGTCTTCTGAGAGCTGGGTATGTCCCAGAACAGCAAGGCTGGACAGGGAGCCAAGCAAGAGCCACAGAGCTGCTCAAAGCAGCAGAAGCTCAGAGGATGCAGGGGTGGCAGTGGGCAGGAGGTTGCAGGAACGTCATAAAACTAGCAGAGCTGACCTCGGCTCTGGAAAACCAAGGGAAGGAGAAGGACTTCATAGAAGTGGGCACATCACAGAGTGCTCACTCCAAACCTTGTACTAACCTCTCAGGTAGAATCATGTGACATTAATGGAGTGTCGGGCCATGTTGCTTAACCTCACCTGAATCTTTCCATCCATCATTGAGTGGCTTATCCTATAGAACCTACAAAGTGCATTATGTTTCAAGAGTCCCACAAATGAATAATGCCAAAATGAATAATGCATTCAATGCTAGGCTGGGGTCCTTACCTCCAAGAACTCACAATCTCATAATGAAGTCAGACAGCAGTTTACCTAACAAACTAGTATATATATATCTGAAGTTCATTTGCAGTGGCTAGGGGCCCTGGCACCCATTCTCTCTCTCTCTCATAGATACATACATAAATAAATAAATAAATAAGAACTAGAGTTTATATAAACTAGAGGGAGATACAGCAAAGACTATTGTCATCCCCACTGATTCAGAAAATGCCAAAGATGAATCAGCAGCCTTCCCTGCCCTTGAGGAACCTCCTTGCAGGAAGACTGGGTATAAACAGAAGCACCATGCCACCTCACTTTACCTGGGAATCCCAGGAGCTATGACTACCATGCAGATTCTGATGCAGTAGATGGAGGAGGGGGATCTCCTAGAGTTATCATGAAGTTATCATTTTTCATTAGCTGCCAGGGGATGTGGTCAGATACTGCGCTGAGGACCCAACTGTGAGCAACACAGGGTGCTAGATTTCAACAAGCTGAGGCTGCTGACCACTCAGCATTCTGCAGAGTCCAGGATCCTGTGGATCAGTCTAGAATCAACACAGTGTTTCCCCAGCCGGGCTGCACAACACAATCACGTGGGCAACTGCTTAAACATGCCCCGGGCCCAATGTCCAGAATTTCTGATTCTATAGGGATAGTATCTTGGATGCAAAGTCTTGAGAACAAGAACAAAACCATTGTGCTCAGGTAGTTCTGGTGCCCAGCTCTCTTAGACACTGACCTGTTCAGTTGATCTTTTTTGTTTGTTTGGTTTTTCAGGCAGGATCCCATGTAGTCTAGGCTGACCTCAAACTCACTATGTACCCAAGGATGACTTTGAGCTCCTGATCCTCCTGCCTCCACCTCCCTACTTCTGGGATTACAGGCAAGATCTTTTGAGATCCGAAAGTCCATGCCTTTTGTCTAGCTTTCTCACTCTCTCACGCCACCTGCTGTGCTCAAACTATACATCATGGCAACCTGCAAGTTTGTCCCAATCAATGCTGAATCAGTCAGAAACAGCCTCCAGGGCATATTTGCTGTATGTGGGGATGACTGATTCCCACTCCAAATAATATTCATTTATCCCTGGCTTCAACTGGTCTCAGCCTTCAATTTCTTAAATGTCTGACTGCAACATCTCACAGGCAATGACATTCCATTTATTTCTGAGGCATGGCATTTTACTAAACATGTAAAAATGAGCCCAATAAATGGGGATAAAACTCTAATAAAAATTTTAGCAGTCTCCCATTTTATGATGGTCTCTATCGAGGGAAAACATCCTTAGAGAGCAACTTAAATGGATCAGGTTCCCATTCCCATAGCTCTGAGTACATTGGAAGGATGCAGGGGAGGAGGTGTGGGAGGGAGAGGAAGGGGCTGAGGTGTTCTTCAGGCACTTTTGAAGCTCTGCACACTGTCTGCTGAGAACTTCATAAACATCCTGCCCCAAAGTCTAACCTTGGAGTTTCTTCTTTTTTATTATTATTATCAGCAAATTTTGTATGGATACATCATGTGTTGGTAGCCTCTTTTCGCTAATCCCTGCCCCATTAGCTGGGGACCCTCCTCAGTGGGGTTGCAGGTATTCCTATGGCGTTAACCTTGGCGATATATATATATATATATATTACTGGCAACTTCTATACTTACAGACAATAAACCATGATATTGCCCTCCTCTCCACCACTTTCCCCTTCACAACTCTGCGTTCCATCATATCATATCCACTCCCTCTTTCCATTAACCTCTCTTTTAATTTGATGTCATCATCTTTTTCTCCTATAATGCTAGGCACAGTGAAGTCATGGATATTGAGGCCAATTTCTGTCTGAACAGTTGCATTGTAAGGAGTGGTACCCTTCCTTTGGCTCTTACATTCTTTCTGCCACCTCTTCCACAATGAGCCTTGGAGGGTGTGATAGAGAGGTTTCGGTGCTAATTACTCCTCTGTCACTTCTTCTCAGCACTATGTTGCCTTTTGGGTCATCCCAGCAGTCATGGCCATCTGAAAAGGGAGCCTTCTCTAAGCAGAAGTAAGAGTAGCATTAATATATGAGTATGAACATTAAGTGTAGTGCTTTCAGGGAAATTTGGTGAGAATAATATCTGCATTTATCCAGACAAGAGCAGGCTTTATACCCCTAAGGCTCATGAATGCCCTTGCCATAGGCTTTTGATTAGGTTTTCAGCACCAGGCATGTGTTACCTCCTGAAGAGCGGGCCTTCAGTCCAATTAGAGAGCAGTTGATTTCCCCCAGAGCAGACATGCCACTATTGCACTCCTTCAGTCATTTGGCCTATCTGGACAAACTTGAGGTTTCAGTGTACACTATTTTCATCTCTGATGGCTTCTGTCTCCCATACAGCTGCATACAGTGCATCTTTTTCCAGCTTTCAATTGACTGGTCTACAGGGAGAAGGTTTTCTGCTAACCACCAGCTTGATTTCTCAGTGACTTTGCCACTCAGGCATGTGAAGTCTTCAGCAATAGGGTCTTACCATCTGTTTCTGGTAGGAAACCAAGGGCCTTGGCCATAGCCTGTAATGTTTTGGAGGCAACAGGGACTTCCCTGGCCAAAAACTCACTGGAAGGTTTTCCATCCCTGGCACTGAAAATTTTCTGGTAACAATCTATGGCTTCTGAATGTGCCATTACTCAAAAAATAGGTTTATATATGTCTTATTCAGAATATTTTGAATTTTGATTGACCCTCCCCCACCACCCTTCTTTTACACTCTCTCTTCCCCTGGCCTCACTTAGGCCTTTCCCCTCCCTGTAATCTGTTCTTCTACTTACATATATACAATACCATTCCCTTAGGTCCTTCCCTCTCCTCCCTCCCTTATAGCTTTTTTCTAGCTTACTGGCCTCTGCTACCAATTTTTGGTTCCAGCTCACACACAAGTCTATACATTTGTAGCTAGGATCCACATACAAGAGAGAACATGAGATGTTTGGCTTTCTGGGCCTAGGTTACCTCACTTAGTATAATCTTTTCCAGATCCATTCATTTCCCTGCAAATTTCATAAATTTTCTACCACTGAATAGAACTCCACTGTGTAAATGTACCACATCTTTATTATCCATTCATCTGTTGAGGGATATCTAGGCTGGTTCCATTTCCTAGCTATTGTGAATAGAGCAGCAATAAACATGGTTGTGCAAGTATCCCTAGGTAGTGAGAAGAGTCATTAGGATATATGCTGAGGAGTGCTATAGCTGGATCATATGGTAAATCTATTTTTAGCTGTCTCAAGAACCTCCACACTGATTTCCACAATGGCTGTACCAGATTACGTTCCCACCAAGAGTATAGAAAGGTTCCCCCTTTTCTGCATCTTCACCAACATTTATTGTCATTTGTTTTCTTGATGGTAGCCAATCTGATAGGAGTGAGATGGAATCTCAAAGTAGTTTTAATTTGCATTTCTCTGATGGCTAATGATGTAGAACACTTCTTTAGATGTTTATATGCCATCTGTATTTATTACAATGAGAACTCTCTATTTAGTTCCATAGCCCATTTTTTTTTAATTGGGTTGTTTGATTTCTTATTGTTCTGATTTTTTTGGTTGTTTGTATATTCTGGATATTGAGTCTCTGTCAGATGTGTACCTGGCAAAGATTTTCTCACATTCTGTATGTTGTCTCTTTGCTCTATTCACAGTGTCCTTTGCTGTACGAAAAGCTTTGTATTTTCCTCAGATCCCAGTGGTTGATTAGTGGTTTTATTTCCTGAGCAATTGGGGTTACATTCAGAAAGTCATTGCTTATGCCAATATATTGAAGGGCTTCCCCTACCTTTTCCTCTAGCAATTTCAAAGTTTCAGGTCTGATATTAAGGTTCCTGGTCCACTTGGATTTGATTCTTGTGCATGGAGAAAGACAAGGATCTATTTTTATCCTTCTACATATAGATATTCAGTTTTCCCAGCACCACTCATTGAAGAGACTATCTTTTCTCCAATGAATATTTTTAGCATTTTTGTAAAAAATCAGATGGCTGTAGCTGCCTGGATTAACATCTGGGTCCTCTATTCTGTTCCATTGATATACATGTCTGTCTTTCTGCCAATACCATGCTGTTTTTGTTACTATGGCTTTGTAATATAGTTTAAAATCAGGTATGGTGATACCACCAGTCTTATTTTTGTTGCTCAAAATTGTTTGGGCTATTTGAGGTTTTTTGTGCTTCCAAATGAAGTTTAGGATTGTTTTTTCTATTTCTGTGAAGAATGCCATTGGAATTTCAATGGGGATTGCATTAAATGTGTAGATTGCTTTTGGTAAGATTGACATTTTCACAATATTGATTCTTCCAATCCAAGAACATGGGATGTCTTTCTGTTTCCTTGTGTCTTCTGCAATTTTTTGCTTGAGTATTTTAAAGTTTTCATTATAGAGATCCTTCACTTCCTTGGTTAAGTTTATTCCAAGGTACTTTTTTTTAAGGCAATTATGAATGGGAGAGATTCCCTGATTTCATCTTCCACACATTCGTTATTAGTATATAGAAAAGCTACTGATTTCTGTGTGTTTGCTTTATATCCTGCTATGTTGCTAAAAGTGTTTATCAGTGCTAACAGTTTGCTGGTAGAGTCTTTAGGGTCCTTTATGCATAGAATCATATCATCTACAAATAATGATAACATAATCTCTTCCTTTCCAATTTGTATCCCTTTTATGGGTGTCGTTTGCCTTATTGCTATAGCTAAGACTTCCAGTACTATATTAAATAAAAGTGGGGACAGTGGACACCCTTGTCTTGTTCCTAAATTTAGTGGAAAGCTTCACTTTTTCCCCCATTTATTATTATGTTGGCTGTAGGTTTGTCATAAATAGCTCTTATTATGTTGAGATATGTTCCTTCTATTCCCAGTTTCTGTAATACTTTTACCATAAAGGGATGTTGGATTTTGTCAAATGCCTTTTCTGCATCTATTGAGATGATCATGTGATTTTTGTCCCTCAGACCATTTATATGATGTATTACATTTATCAGTCTACATATGTTTAACCATCCTTGCATACCTGAGATAAAGCCAACTTTGTCAGGGTGAATGATCTTTCTGATATATTCTTGTATTCTGTTTGCCAATATTTGTTCAGAATTTTTGCATCTATGTTCATGAGGGATATTGGTCTGTAATTTGTGTGTGTGTGTGTGTGTGTGCACGTGCGCACACGTGCATGTGCATGCACATATTCTGTCTTTGTCTGGTTTTGGGATCAGGGTGATGCTGGCTTCAGAGAAGGAGTTTGGTAGAATTCCTTCCTTTTCTATTTTATGGAAAAGTTTGAGAAGCAATGGTGTTAGTCCTTCCATGAAGGTCTGATAAAATTCACCATCTGGGCCTGCACTTATTTTAGTTGGGAGATTTTTTATAACTGTTTGGATCTCTGTACTTGTTATAGGTCTATTTAAATGGTTTATCTCATCTTGATTTAATTTTGGTAGGTTATATGAATCAAGGAAATCATCCATTTCTTTCAGATTTTCAAACTTAGAGACATATGTATTCTTAAAGTATGTCCTTATGATTTTCTGAATTTCTTTGGTATCTGTTGTAATGGTGCCTTTTTCATCTCTAATTTTATTAATTTTTGTCTCTTCCCTCTTTCTCCTGGTCAGATTTGCTAAGGATTTACCAATCTTGTTTGTCCTTTCAAAGAACCAACTTTTTGTTTCATTGATTCTTTGAATTTTGGAGGGTGGGTTATATTTCATTAATTTCTGCCCTAATCTTTTATTTCTTCCCATCTACTAGTTTTTGGTTTGCCTTGTTCTTCTTTTTCCAAGGCCTTAATGTGAAGCAGTAAATTGTTTACTTGTGAATGCTCTAATTTCTTAATAAAGGCACTTAGAGCTATAAATTTGCCTCTTAGGACTGCCTTCATTGTGTCCCAAGGGTTTTGGTATGTTGTATTCTCATCATCATTTGATTCTATGAATTCATTGATTTCCATTTTGACTTCTTCAATGACCCATTCATCATTCAATAGTGTACTGTTTAGTCTCCATGATTTTCTGTGTGCTCTATAGTTTTCCTTGTTGCTGATTTGCAGTTTAATCCAATTATGGTCAGATAGGGCACAAGGGATTATTTCAATTTTCCTGTATTTGTGGAGGTTTGCTTTCTGTCCTAATATGTTCTATTTTAGAGAATATTCGATGTGCTGCTGAGAAAAATGTATATTCTTCAGCATTTGGATGGAATGTTCTGTAGATATCTCTTAGGTACATTTGTTCCATGACATCATTTAATCCAGATGGCTCTCTATTTTTTGCCAGGATGACCTGTCAATTGATGAGAATGGGATATTGAAGTCAGCCACTACAATTGTGTTTGATGTTATCTGTGACCTTAAGTCTAATAGTGTTTGTTTGATGAAACTGGGAGCCCCATATTAGGTACATATATGTTTAGGGTTGTAACGTCCTCCTGTTGGAGTGTTCCTTTAATCAATATAAAATGACCTTCTTTATCTTTCCTCACTAATGTTGGTTTGAAGTCTATCCTGTCAGATATTAGGATAGCAACCCCTGCTTGTTTCCTAGGTCCATTTGCTTGAAATACCATTTTCCATCTTTTCACCCTAAGACAGTGTCTATCTTTTATTGAGAGATGAGTTTCCTAAAGGCAACAAATGGCAGGGTCCTGCAGTTTAATCCAGTCTGCAAGCGTGTGTCTTTTGGATGGTGCATTGAGGCCATTGATATTGAGACTTATTATTGAAAGGTACTGCATTTATTCTTGCCATCCTTCTTATTTTGTAGTGCTTCCTGTTTTTCCTTTACTCACTTGTTTTAACTGTTATTTGAGTATGGTTTATTTTTTCCTATTTCCTCCTGTGTATATTTGCTTTCTCTTCAGCATGAAGGACTCCTTCAAGTATTTTCTGTAGGGCTGGTTTATTTGTCATAAATTCCTTTAGCCTGTTTTTGTTGTGGAATGTCCTTATTTCTCCTTCAATTTGGATAGATAGCTTTGCATGATAAAGTAATTTTGGTTGACAGTTGTTATCTTTCAGAACTTGGAATACATCATTCCAAGCCCTTCTGGCTCTTAAAGTTTGTGTTGAGTAATCTGCTATTATTACAATGGGCTTTCCTTTGTAGGTGACTTGCTTTTTCTCTAACTGCTTTCAATATATTTTCTTTGGTTTGTGTGTTTAGTAGTTTAATTATAACATGGTGAGGAGAGGTTCTTTCCAGGTGCTGTCTGTTTGGTGTTCTAAATGCTTCTTACATCTGCGTTGGCATTTCCCAGTTTGGGGAAAAAAATTCTTCTATGATTTTGTTGAAAATGCCTACTAAGCCTCTGGATTGAAATTCTTCTCCTTCTACTATACCCTGAATTCTTATGTTGTATCTTTTCATAGTGTCCTGGATATCTTGAAATTCCCATTCATACCTTCCTATTAGCTTGTCTTTCTCTTTGTTGGACTGTATTAGGTCTGCCACCTGGTCTTCTACTTTATATATTTGTTCTCTCTCCTTAATCCATTCTACTGGTGAGACTTTCCACAGAGTGTTTTATTTGACTGACTGTGTTCTTCAGAACTAGAATTTCAGCCTGATTTTTCTTCAATATTTCTATTTCTTACTCATGTCTTATAATGACCTCCTTATTTCATTAAGCTTGTTTCCTGTGTTCTCTGTCAGGAGTTTGTTTTCTTCCTTAATTCCTTTGTTTTCTTCTTTGGTTCCTTTCATTTCTTCTTTGATTTCTTTGAGTATAGATACAACTATTTTTTTAAAATCTTTGTCAGGCATTTCACCTAAAGCAGTCTCATTGGTGATCATTTCTGATGGATTTATAATTTTTGGTGGGATTGTATTGTCTTGATTCTTTGTGTTTCTTGTATTATAATGTAGCGACTTATGCATCCTGAACTGATTTGATGCTTGGGGTTTCTACTTAATCTGCAGTGTTCTTAGATGTGGCAATCCACCTTTATTTACCTTCAGAATAAGAGTTGAAGGTGCCAAGTATAGCTCTTGTACCCCAATCCAACTGCAGAAGTAATCCTGGGTGTTGAGTTTGCTTGCTAAGCAAGCATTCTAGTGGACCTGGTGGAACAATTTACTGGCAAATTCTAAACCTCAACTGAGGTATATACACATTCAATAAAAACCATCACAGAGTATGCAATTATGGGGATTTAAACAAACAGATAGTCTTATAAAGCCCAAATCCCGGGCTGGAGATATGGCTTAGTGGTTAAGTGCTTGCCTGTGAAGCCTAAGGACCCTGGTTCAAGACTCAGTTCTCCAGGACCCACGTTAGCCAGATGCACAAGGGGGCGCACGCATCTGGAGTTCATTTGCAGTGGCTGGAAGCCCTGGCATGCCCATTCTCTCTCTCTCTCTCTCTCTCTCCCTCCTTCTCTCTCTCTGTCACTCTCAAATAAATAAATAAAAATAAACAAAAATATTTAAAAAAAAAAAAAAAAAAGCCCAAATCCCTAAGGGTGTGTGTTGCTCTACACCCTTAATCTTGTCAGCTCTGAGGTAGCGATTTCTGTTCTGAATTGGGTTCTAGGTCAGCCTGGATCTGAATAATGACAATAATGACAGAAACAAAAGACAAAGGCCCTATAAATCTAAAAGCATCAAAGGCAACAATAGTCAATCCCCAAAGACAGCTTATTTGAAAATGATAAAGCCAACCAAGAATATGTAACCCATAACCTGCCCTGACATGGAAAGAGAGATTAGTTCTTCCAATGCAGGCTTATGCACCTGTGTTTTTTGTTTGTTTGTTTGTTTGTTTTTGGTCAGTCAGCCTCATTACCTTTTAGGGTGGCTTCCATTCTCACCAATGCTGAGTGCCCACCTTGATCCCTCCATGTTGTGCTGTGGAGCTGGAGTTCTGATCAGCTGTGCTGGATGCGCTGCCACCGGGGGCTGAATGCCAGAGATTCGTGGTTCTGATGGTTGGGGGATGGGAGAGTGCAGAAAGCCTGGAATTGCTCAAGCAGTTCCACCCTGTATCCCTTTCAGTGGTTCCTTAGTTGATCTCAGCTGTCATTCCTTCAGATTTCTTGACTTTGCAAGGAGGCTGATGAGATTGGAAAATCCCCTTGTTTGGTCTCTGCTGCTGGTTGGTGCACCTGGTGGGGTGGTGCCAGGTGGGTGCATGGATCATGTGGATCGGTGGACTACAAGCACCTCAGTGGGATTCCGGCCATTTTTCTCCTTTCTGGTGGATCTTGGTCTCTCCTGCTTCTCCACTGTATCTAAGAAAAATCTATACTCCTTCACATTTTAGAAGAGTGTATTTTGCTTAAATCCCTCCCTGGGCTGGTTTGCCATGGCTCCTATGCTGCCATCTTACACAGAAGTCCAAACTTGGCTTTTTTATGTGTGTGTAGATGTGTATGTGTGTGGTGTATGCACATGTGTGTGCAGATGAACACACTTTGTGTGCTGGCATGCAGAGGCCAGTTCTCCTCCTCTGTCACTCTTACATCTTCTTTCCTTGATACAGATTCTCTCATTGAACTTGGAGCTCACTGTTTTTTTGTTTGGTTTTGTTAGGCTAGCTGATGAGAGAGCCCCACTGTTCCAATTATCTCTGCCCCTCAGCACTGAGGTTATGGGCATGCATGGTCATTGTGCTCTGTTTACATGGATGCTAGGGGTGGAACTTGGGTCCTCATGCACAGAAAATGTTCTTGCTCACTGAGCCATCTCCTTAGCTTCCAACCTTAGCTTTTTGTCAGAATCAGTTGAAGAATGCATAGCATAACCAATTGGCAACTTGAAGCCTAGACTATAGGGATGGAAGGGTTTGGTGGGAGGGGAAGGTGAGGTTGGGGGGAAATAAACACAAAACTAAACCCAGAATGAACTGGTACCATAGAAACCTTACTCCTTGAAGGTAGACTAAAAGATATAGCCCTCAACAGGAGTATAGGGGGTGCACCTGAAAAGAAGGGCCCTAGATAGGGTTGGATGAAACCTAACCTTAACCACCTGAGGTAAAAGGTAAGCCCCTATTGCTGAAGACACCATATGCTGCTGACAAAGAACATGGACAGATCTGGCTGGGATCAGGAGGAGAGCCAGTTCCAAGACAGCTACCCCATCTACTGCTGGAAAGTGCTACATGAGCTTCCAGGGGAAAGTGGCCAACAATGGTGAGAGCAAGCAGGGGTCTAAGCTGCTCAGAAGCAACCAGCCTGACAAGAAGTACATATCAGTGCAATGGTGGCACATAGCCTTGGTAGATAACCAATGGCTTTCTGGTTGGCTAAGAGATCTGCTCAGTGGAAAGGAACCCATAACTGGAACTGGGAACCAGGTCTGAATCCTATGGAGACAAAGATTATGCTCTTCAATGTCAAGGTCCCACTAATCTTTAGTCAGGGATCACATCCATCAAAATATCCCAAATTACTAACATTTATCCAATTTAACCTATGTTGACTTCACTCTCCATTGGAGAATCTGGGTTTTTTTGTTTTTTTGTTTTTTGTTTTTTGTTTTTCAGAAGGTAGCAAGACCCAAGGAGATAAACCAGCCCTCCCATCTTAGTCAAGGCCCCTGCTAAAACCACAGAGGAAGTGGGGAGATGACGAACAGTGCTGCTTCCATTGTGAGCCTGACAGTCAATGCCAGGGTGAAGGAGACAGACACTGAGGATACTCAACACACACCAAAGCAAAAATCCAGTGGCTCCTGAGAGTTCATCACTGAAGTAGACTTAAAACACACCCACCAAGGCTCAGGGAATTTTGCAGAAGAGAGGGACAGAAGTATTGTAAGGGCCACAGGCTGAGAGGCACTGCCTCCCCCCAATAACTGACTGCTGCTCCCACAATGCATAACCAACAACCCCATAGGCAATACCAGCAACCCCACTAAGGAGGGCATGCAGAATGGGGACAGGGAAGAGGGAAAAGATGGTACCAACCATTATGTATCCATACAAATTATGTTCTTTTTTGTTTGTTTGTTTTGTTTCATTGTTTGTTTGTTTATTTTTGAGGTAGGGTTTCACTCTAGTCCAGGCTGTCCTGGAATTCATTATGTGGTCTCAGGGTGACCTTGAACTCATGGTGATCCTCCCACCACTGCCTCCCAAGTGCTGGGATTAAAGGTACGCACCACCACGCCTGGGAAAACTATGTTCTAAAAAAAGAAAGTCCAGGCATAGTGGTGCACACCTGTAGCAGACAGCTTCAGGTTCACTGAGATGAACTTCCAGACCAGGCACAGTTATGGAGGAAGGGATAGTTATTGAAGCTTACAGATCTAGAGGAAGTTCCATAATGGCAGAAGAAGCTGTCCTGATTTCACAGGGCCAAGCAGAGAGAGAAGCACAAGCCAAAAGCCACACAGCACACTTCAGGGACTCCTGCTAGGCACACTTTGCATATCTTTAGATTGAAATCTTAAACCCACCACCACACCTTAAGATCCACCCAGTGACACTGCCTCCAGCCAGGTGCCTGCAGATGCAAACTACAAACAAGTAAACAACTGAGTATATTGGGGGCCATCTGTTCAAACCACCACAACACCTTTAATCCCAGCACTTGGGAGGCAGAGGTAGGAGGATCACCGTGAATTCCAGGCCACCCTGACACTACATAGTGAATTCCAGGTCAGCCTGGGCTAGAGTGAAACCCTACCTGAAAAGAAAAAGAAAGAAAAAATAAAGAAGAAAAGGAAAACTGGGACACTTGTGAAGTAATTCTGGGATTGGGCAGAGAGGGTACCCTGCTGGCCAACAGAGCCATAAACATTTCTGCAGCTTTCAGGGATAAGCCTATAGCTAGCAGGTGGACACTGACCCCCGCCCCAGCAGGAGCCACAGTAAGGTACATCCTGCTCCAAGCTAGCTTCAGAAACTTCCCCAGGATCACCCAAGGATGTATTCTGGAAGTTACCTAGGGACTTGGGGTGATAGCAGGAAAAATGCCACACTGTGCCTTTCCATCGGCAGCCTTAGTGCCGGTGGGGCTGCAGGGTGTTAAAGAAGGAAAAGAGCTTGATTTCAGTGACTTCCAATCTGTAGTACGCTATAGGTTCACTGCAGCCCTGCTCCTGTGTAGTGGAACCCCGTAATTCATTCCTCCAGAGGTCTTGTAACATTGCACTCATCCACCGGCGGCAGTTAGGGTGCCCTCTTGTGGTGGGAGATGAGAAGACAGGAATTGGCTTGGCAGCTGAGGGTTCCCCAAAACGAGCAGGGTTTTTTGTTTGTTTGCTTGCTTGTTTGTTTTGTTTTGTTTTGTTTTGTTTTACTTGATTTCGCTTGGATAGGGGCAGGAAGTGTCCTTGAGCCTTTAAGCAGAATTAGTACAAGAAGTTTAAGAATCCTAGCGCTATCTCCTCCCATCTCCTCTCCACTCCTAGCACCTCAAACTAGCCTGTTGTGGTAATTGAGATTTCGAAGAGACTTGCCTTTCCCACTCTCTGTATTTTCAGACTAGGCATGAGATTCTAGAACCTTTACCTGCTGTCATGGTAACTGACTAAGCTTTCTGCACCTAGATGAGGGGAAAAACAACTTCTTCCCAGCCTGTTGAGTCAGTCACACTTCCCTGGAAAGAGTGCCATGGGGTCTTGCTAGCCAGTCTGGCTATTGCAGGCTCCAGGCAGCCCTCCCCTCCTACACACCACGCAGAGCTACAGAGAATCTGCCCCTTCCCTTCCTTTCTTTCAAAGATCTTAAAAGCCTCACTGTCCTTCTGTTAGGCGGTTCCTTCTACCTTCCTCTTCTCTCCTGCTTGGGAGTCCCCTTCCCTCTCACTCCTAGCCCCACCACTCTCTCATTGTGTATATAAAACCTTGTGTCCAGGGAACCATCTGTCTCAGAATCCTCTATTGTAAACCCTGACCCTGACTTAGACAGCGAGTACCGCTGACACTGACGGCCCCCTTGGGCCCCTTCATCCCTTTTCCCCTTCTTCCTCCTGCCTTTGCCACTGTGCCTTCACACCCAGCACTGGCCTCCATTCCTCTGTGACAAGTCCACCAAGTTGGCAGACACTTGCCATGCTCCTGTTCTTGTTCTGAAAACCTCAACATTAGTCAGGTGACTTCCCTCTGGGCATTGCCCCAAACCCGGCTGAGATACAAAAATGTCCGATGGCTTCTTGTAGTTTCTGTGTGACCTTAAGTCACACTCTAGAGATTGTAGGAGATATGGGGACACCTGTACTCCTTTCTTCTCTCTGCCTGGTTGACTTGCCGGAGCTTATTTCCTCAGATGGCCTCCTGGATCTGGGGAGCTCCAGTTAGGACTCACCCCTAATGAGTCTCATGACATAGCACTCTTTCAGTGCCACGCAATGGCAAAATAGTGATCCCTTTCTCTCTCCTTCTCTCTCTCTCTCTGTCTGTCTCTCTCTCACTCACTCACATACACACACAGAGAGAGAGAGAGAGGAGGTGGGGAATGGATGATTCTGGGAAGCCCCAAAATGTCCAAATATGATGAAGGGCTGATATTAAAAGGCTAGCTTTGTTATTCTTCACAAGGTCTGGTTGTTACAGTGAGGCTGCCCCTCTCTAGTCATTCTCTGCATCTCTCCTCTTCTCCTCTCCTCTCCTCTCCTCTCCTCTCCTCTCGTCTTCTCTTCTCTTCTCTCACCTAGGTACAGTAGGTGCAAGGAACCTAGAGACACACTCAGCCCCATTTCTGCCTTCAAGAAATTCACAGCCCAGTATCACACAACTACCACACATAGAGTCCAGTGCTTGACAGATGGGTGCAGATTACAGTTAGCAGCAAGAAAAGTGGAATTTATTTGATCTCAAAGGGTAGAAGACAAGTTTCCAAAGAAAAATAACATGAGTCTGGGCCTTGAGACACAAGTAAAAGCTTGCTGGATAAGAGGTGGAAGGGAGCACCATTAACAGGGGCAAAGGCATGAGGGACTCTTTGGGTAAAAAGTGATCCAGTAAGATTCTGATTCTGTATCATTTAGCAGTTCTCACTGAGAACAGAGCTCTAATCTAGGCTAAAGAAGTAGCTTCCAGGCTGGAGAGATGGCTTAGTAGTTAAGGCACTTGTCCTATGAAGCCTAAGGACCCAAGTTTGAGTCTACAAGAACCCACATAAGCCAGATACACAAGGTGGCACATATGTCTGGAGTTCATTTGTAGTGGCTATAGGTCCTGGTGGATCCATTTTTTTTTCTCTCTCCTTCTTTCTCTCCCTGTCTCTGTCACAAGTAAATTTAAAAAGGGGACGCGGGGGGGGGGGGATGGCTTCCATGACAGTCAAGTTTCATCCTACAAAGAGACATAGGAAGGCACCCTTTCTGGTGGAAGGAGGCGATCCTTCCTGGAGTTACAACTTCACTGTTGCATATGAGACCTCAGTCCTGCTAACTAACCTAAGATCCTCTGTGTGGAAACAGCTAAACATTCCCCTGCACAGTTCTTATGAGAATGCGTAGAGCAAAGTACGGTAACTGTCCTGCAGGTGCCAACATCTGGAGACCTCCCAGGAAACAGCAATGAACCTGGATGTGTGTCTTATCAAAGCACTCTGACTTATCAGAAACTCGGGAATAACTCATGTTTGCAAAATGTTCTTTTGCCGTTGGCTGCACAGACCCCATGTTCATTCAGCATGACTTGATGTTCCTTCTTTCCGTCTGGTGACCCGATGGGCATTTCTAATTGGATAAAAACCAGACACTTGATCCCGTCCCGCTCTGCTGTTCACTGCAAAGTGTCTATCAAACGGCTATTAATACACTCGATTTCTGCCCAGGTCAAATCAGGTGAAGGCACCAACTAGCCAAGTTTCTTTCCCTTTTATTTTGAACAGCTTTGAAATTCAAATCATTTCATCCTTAAAGAGAATTCGCTTAAGAAGGTCAATAAAGCTCTCTATTGTTGGGTGGAAATATTTTATGCATTAATTCATTTCTCATCTGTCAACACTCCCTACTCATTGCCTGGAGAGAAGGAGGCTAGTTGCTGATACAACGGTTCTCTGACCTGAGTGCTGGCATGACAGCGCCCTCTAGAGGCTTTTTTTTTCTGAGCCAGACAAGCAGAAAATTAGAATCACGGCAATTAAAGGTACCTAGACCATTTCTGTGACGGGTTGCACCTGGGGAGAGGGGTGAATGAGGGACAGACGGGGCCTAAGCATGTAATGAGTACTAAAACAGGGCTCTCCCAGCGCTGCCATGCATGCATTCAGTTCTCTGATGGGAAGGCTGAGAACTTACTCCATACAATTCCAGAAGAGAAACAGGGATTTCAAAGTACGCTGCATGGAGCCCAGGGCAGGGGTTGGCGGTGACTGTGGTGATATGTGGCACTGAGACGGCAGGGTTGGTATGAGGTAGCACTATAAGTGGGGGCTCAAGCTCATCAACCCGGAGCCGGTAGGGATTGTTCCATATTTATATTTTGTCTAGAAAGAGGCTGTAGGTACTTCCAGTTATCATGAGGCTCCATGCTGGGGAGCTCAGGTACCAAAGGTCAGGTTTAACTCCTGAGGACACTATTGGCATGCAGGCCCTCTCTCAGCACAATGACATAAAGGATCTCCCTGGACACACAAATTTCAACAAGATTCCCTTTCCTCTGGCATGTCCCAGCAGCCTCAATCCTAGGGCCTGGCAAGCCTAAGCAGTGAGCGCAGTTTAGATTCCTGTGACCAGAACCCTGTGCACTACACGGCTGCAGAACCTCAATGGCAGCTCTACCACCGCCTCGTTTGATAAGGCGCCCAGCCCAAGCCATCCCCAGATAAGGCGCTCCCAGAGGCCGAGTCCATGGGTGACCGTGACCTTGGTAGCTTTTGGTGGACATCGTAGGCTTGCCACTGCACCTGCAAGACTCGTGAGGCCCACGGCCAGCTCTCTCAGGAAGGAGTCACTGCTCCAGCTCCACAGCAGACGTGCTCAAAGTGACACTGTGAGGGCAAGAGTGAGGGAGGCTGCTCAGACCTCCAGACCATGACTTTCTCCAGATTGCCCTCCTATTACAAAGGGCAAGAGTGCAGACTTTCAGACTACCAAATTCTCTAGACCACTACAGTGATGCTGTGTGGACTAGTGTTCAATATTGGTTCTCTAGAATTTCTTTCTTCTACAGACGACTGATTCTCCTTGCTAAAGTGACACTGAAGGCTAGAGCTCAGACCTTCAGAATTCTCCAATTCTCTAGATTCCCTCCTACTACACAAGACTGATTCTCCCTACTAAAGACTCTCACTGGTTCCTTGTAGGAACAATAAACTTCCAAAGTGACAAGGCCCTTCCCACCCCCTGCCTTGCCACTCCTGCCCACAGCTATGGCACCCCAAGCCCTGGCTTCAGACCAACAACAATGCGACCCAGAGCTACTATATTCCAAAAGGATCTCAAGCAACTTAAAGAGGGAAAAATGTAATAGAATTGTTTAAAAAACACATAAGTAGTCAAGAAATGGAATAAGATTTGAGATAATGGGAAGGCAAGCACCAAACAAGAGTAGAACTAAGCCACAGCATTGTTTCTCACTCTTCTCTCTCTCTCTCTCTCTCTCTCTCTCTCTCTCTCTCTCTCTCTCTCATTTTCTTTTTGGGTTTTCCAAGGTAGGGTCTCACTCTAGCCCAGGTTGACCTGGAATTCCCTATGTAGTCTCAGGGTGGCCTAAAACTCATGACGATCCTCCCACCTCCTGAGTACTGGGATTAAAGGCGCGCGCCGGCTCCACAGCGTTCTCTTTATGGAATGAAAGACGCTTCGCTTCATCATCACAGACACAGATTTCATCCGCAGGAACCATGAGGAAGGTGTAACAGAAGTAGCAGTGGAAGCCCTCTGGAGTTCGTCTTTGAGAATCTTCTAGCTCCCACATGAGGGATGCGGGTACTTTTTCTGGTATGCACGGGGCTCCACGGGCGGTGTCCAGGCCATGGCTTGCCATTCCTCCCCGTGTCTTTAAATCACTACAGCTCACCCACAAATGCACCACAGGGCATCTGCTCAGCTGCCAACACACACCAGCCATGCGTGTAGCAGCCCCTGATCTGGACCCTGCTCTGAGCTAGGCTCCAGGGCAGCTGGCAGGGAGAAGCTGCCTTCCCACAAGGCCCTGAAGTACTTCTGACAAAGGCCGGTGTGACTGATCACCTAGGCACTCTGTTCACGGAGGCAAAGCTTGAAAGGAGAAATGGACTTGGGCAAGGGAGGCCTGGGGAGGGAGTGGGAGGAGGGAAATGTCTGGAAGGGACACAGGCCCATGTGTGTTCCACACCGAGTTGCAACATGGTGCTTGAATTTATGCACTTTTCCCAGTGGAAAGTTGGAAAATGACTTCCAGTCTTAGCTATGCTCCACAGATATGCACACAAAAGGTACCCAGAACCCCCAGGGGCCTCATTCAGAATGAGCAGCTGCAGTGTATCTGGGGATCCAAAATTCTGCACTTCAGACCAAGGAAGAAGTATAGGTTAGAATCAGACTGATTCTAGTCGATACCTCTTCCTCAACCTTAGTAAAACATAAACTGAGTCACCAAAACATTTTAACGAGTTTGTTCGAGTGAGTTTGGCCTTGTGCAGCTCCAACCAGCTAGTGGTTTAGGGCTCCAACAAGGGATGGCAGGGGGGCCTAAGTGGGCAACAGGGAAACAAAGTGAAGACACAGACAGTGGTCACAGCTGCCAAGTGGCCTTATTCAGTCTATCCCATTAGAAAGTTTCCATATAACCATGGCTAATCAATGGCCTCAATGGTTAGCAATAGGTATCATTTTTCTTTAATATAGAGTTACATCAAGTTAAGTTTCTCTGTGTTTGCAAATCAAGCAAAGTTAAGGCTAGTTTTAGGACCTAACTGGTTTTATCTGCTCTGGGTTTTTGATGAGCCTGGAGACTTTTACTTTACTTTGACTGCTCTGTCGTTATTACCCAACACCCTTCCTCGCACGCATCGCAGCAGTCACCTGTTCTAATGAGTCCATTTCCCCTCCCAGGCCCCCATCCGCAAGCTTTCCCACAACTCCAGCTTCTCAGACCAAGCTTGTGGGGTCTCCTTGGCCCCTCTCTTACTTTGTTGCCCATGTCTGATCCATCTTCCCGTACCATCGGATCTACCCTCAGGATACCTCACAAACCCACCCTGTGTCACTCCCCTACTGCCCCCATCCTCATCCACGCCGCATCACATCCTGCTTGGATGTTGGCAGCAGCCTTCCCAGCAGTCTCTACTTCTGCCTAGCCAGCTGACAGACCGGGAGACTGGTTCTTAGCATATGCCTCTGAGGGAGGCCTGGGACCGTCCATCTCCCTCGGTATCCCAGTTGGCACCCTACAAAACTTGGCAGCTTCTGACCCACACCATGCTCCGCCCACCTGCTTAACAATTCCCACATCATCGTCGTCCACTTATTTCCTCAGCTCCAGCCCCATGGGACCCTCAGTTGCTCTTCAAACCTGCCCAAAACACTTCAACATTAAAGCCTTCATACCTGCTGAGCCCCTCCACCACTCCCTCATCTCCTCCCAGTCCTTGCTGAGACAGCATCCCCTTAGTGGAAACCCCACTTAAAATTGAATCATGTTCAATAGACACTGGAGAGGGACAGACAATAGGATAATGAATTCAAGGCCAACCTAGCAAGTTTGAGGCCAGCCTGAGCTACCACAAGAGTTTTAGGTCAGGTTGGGCTATGTAGTAAGAGCCTGTCTCAAGAAAGCAAATACATGAACAGACAGAACTATTCTCAGGCTCCCACAATGGGTAACCTTTTATCCTCCCCTGCTTATTGTTCTCTGTAGTTCCTCATCTGTCCTGTGTTTAAAAAGTAATATTTAGAAGCCCGGTGTGGTGGTGCACGCCTTTAATCCCAGCACTCGGGAGGCAGAGGTAGGAGGATCATTGTGAGTTCAAGGCCAGTCTGAGACTACATAATGAATTCCAGGTCAGCCTGGGCCAGAGTGAGACCCTACCTCGAAAAACAAACAAAAAAGATTATTTATTTATTTGTGTGCATGCGTGTGTGTGTGTGTGTGTGTGTGTACCAGGCTCTCGTACTGCTTTAATTAAATGCTTGCCTAGTTTTATGTAGGTGGCTGGGGAATTAATTGAACCTGGACTGGAAGGCTTTGCAAACAAACATTTTAACCACTGAGCTATCTCCCCAGGATTACGGTCCTGTGTTTAACTTAATTATTTGCTTATTCTTTTCTTCTCCACCTTCAATGTAAGCTCCAGGGGACATGGAGATTGATCTTATTTGTAACTCCATCTCAAGCACTGAGAAGCATGTCTGATGTTGCAGTATCTAATGAGTATTTCTTATGAGAATGAGTATGTGAATGCAAAGAATAATTGTTGGGCTGGAGAGATGGCTTAGAGGTTAAGGTGCTTGCCTGCAAAACCAAAGGACCCAGGTTCAACTCCCCAGGATCCATGTAAGCCAGATACACAAAGTGGCACATGTGTCTAGAGTTCATTTGCAGTGGCCAGAGTCCCTGGCATGCCCATGTTCTCTCTATATCTGCTGCTTTCTCTGTTTCTCAAATAAATAAATAATAAATAAATGGATAATTATTATTTTTTGTTTCAGAGAAAGTAGTGAAATGACATAAATTTTTGTTTTTCCTTTTTCAAGGTAGGGTCTCGCTGTAGCCCAGGCTGACCTGGAATTCATTCAGTAGTTCCAGGGTGGCCTTGAACTCACAGCAATCCTCCCACTTTTACCTCCCGAGTGCTGGGATTAAAGGCATGTGCCATCTTGCTGGCAATTCTTTCATTTTCTACTGAAGAAAGAGAAGAGCCATCTACTCTGATAATTCCACAATACAGGCTTTAACCTCCCTGTGTTATTTTCTTATTTAATTTTAAAAAAAATTTTATTTATTTATTAGAGAGAGAGAGGAAGGGAGAGAATGGGCATGCCAGGGTCTCTAGCCACTGTAAACGAACTCCAGACACATGTGGCACCTTGTGCATCTGGCTTATATGGGTACTGAGGAATCAAACCTGGGTCCTTAGGCTTTGCAGGTAAATGCCTTAACTGCTAAGTCATCTTTCCAGCCCTCCCTCTGTGACTTTTCTGATCATGGTAACCTAACAGAACAGCTCAAAGGGAGCACTTACTGATATTGTGTCAAAGGAGCATATTATAGAGGAGGCTTTTCCATCATGGTGAAAAGGAAGCTGCGAGAAAGGAAAGGTCCAGGCCTATATCTAACCTCCAAAGGCACGTCCCAGTGAGCCGCTTCCTCCAGCTAGGTCCCGCCTCCTCAACTTCCCAGAACTTCCCAAAACAGCATCATCAGCTAGGGACCAAACATTCAACACATGAGCTTTGGGGAGTCATTTCATACTCAAACTATCACAGTCCTCCAAAATAGAAAGTACATTCTCTAAGGATAAATGCTAATCTTTCCCAAAAATTTGGGCAAAGTCACATCAACATTTACACTACACAACACCATCTTAATTCCTTCTTTCACTGTGAAGCAGTGAAAACATGCACCTAACCATCTCCAACCCCACAACTGTCCAGTTCTGTGTCACTCTGATACCAGCCTTCCTGAAGAAAAAATAAAACAGGCACGATAGCTGTCACTCCCTGGCCCTTGCTCCAGCAGACATGCCCGCTCACGTCAGCATCGTTCTTGGCATGGGAAATTGGTGGGGTTCCAGCATCATTGAGATATCCGCACGAGCAAGTGTGATGCTTGCCTGTAGTTCACAAACTTTATGGTTTCCATGGAATTTTTTAATCAACTTATAGCATTTCCTATGGCTTTCTCTAATATATTTTTGTGAGAAAAATTTCTAGTTCTTTTTAAAATATATTTTATTTATTTATTTATTTGAGATAGAGGTAGAGAGGCCGCTAAAAAGAGAGAGAGAGAGAGAACAGGAATGCCAGGGCCTCTAGCCACTGAAACGAACTCCAGATTCATCCACCACCTTGTGCGTCTGGCTTACATGGGTACTGGGGAATCCAACCCAGCCCCTTAGGCTTCACAGGCAAATACCTTAACCACTAAGCCATCTCTCCAGCCCTAGTTCTTAAAAAAAAAACATTGTCCTAAAAAATCCAGTAACATAATCTCCCAACATCAGCTCATTTACCATCACCATGAGCTAGTAAAGCAGATCACTAAGCCTCATGTTTTTGTTGTTGTTTTGCTTTGGTTTGTTCTGAAACAAGGTCTTAATCTGTAGCTCAGGTTGGCCTTGAACACTTGACCCTCCTGCATCAGTTTCCCAAGTCCTGGTATTATAGTCATGTTTCACCATGAGGAATCCGGGGTCGGGGAAGAAGCTCAGTTTAGGGGTAGCAGAGCTGTATTTCAGCCCAGGGATCTGGGGCCCCAAAGCCTGGCTTTTTACCAGGCTGTGTTCCCTCCCTAGACGCAGCAGGTGGACGTTAACGTTAAAATCCGGCCCCCAGAGAGGAGCTAGGAGGTGTAGGCTCAGGTTGAGGAGGTTGGAGCGGCTAAGCCACATAAAAGGTGACTTGCCCCCTGCATTCCAACTCCATAAAGCATGACTAAACCTGTTTATATGACAAACGCGACACCCATTATGCAAAGAAAACTCAGGCACATCGCCTGAAGGAAGACAGGTGCCCTCAGACCCCACCACTGATGGCAAGGTTACGGAGATGGCCGTGTTTGTAGCGGGTCTGAAAGGATGGGTAGAGCTGCGATAGGCTGAAGGAAAGAATGGATCAAGAATCCTTGTCCATGAAAGACGAAGAACGTGCCATCTGTGGGCCACCAAACAGACTTGCCTGGCTTCTCATCCAACAGAGACTGACTGCTCCTGCATCGAGTTACCACTTCTAACTTAACTTCTTGTCATTAGAAAATCCCATTAGTGGTGGAGTAGGAGACTGGTGGGTTTCCTGCATGTAATAGCAGAGCATCACCTCCAGGGGGAGCTCAAGGTTCCCATGCTCACCTGGGTGCTGGTCCCCCCGGACCGCGGACAATGGAAAAACATGAACAAAGCTGAAAAGCTCTATTTTCTTACCAGGCTTGAGGAATGTTGCTTCCTGTCTCTTTATAAAATATTTTATTTTTATGTATTTATTAGAGAGAAAGAGAGACACAGAAATAGGCAGGGAGAGAGAGAAAAAGAGAGAGAGGGAATGGGCGCACCTGGGCCTCCACTGCAAACGATCGCCAGATGCTTGTGCCCCCTTTATACAGCTGGCTTACGTGGGTCCTGAGGAATTGAACCTGGGTCCTTTGTCTTTGCAGGCAAGCATCTCTCCAGCCCTCGTTTTTCTTTCTGTCTCTCCTCCTAACACACCTACGCAGGTGTGAGAACTCTTGGGCTGCTCTAACATTCAGCTTTTGGGGAATCTTCCCAAGGCCTCTGGTGGGTGGAGGCAAAGTCCCAGTGACAGACATGCCCTAGTCCATGTTCAGCCAGCCAAGCCTGCGGGCCCTGGAGAGGTGAGGTGGGCCTGGGGCCCTGAACGCTCGCGTCCTGGAGATTCAGCTCAGGCCTCTGAAGAAAAGCTGCGGGTCTTAGAGAGCACAACCTCAAGAAGTGGGTGGGGCCAGAACGTAAAAGGCTGTCAAGCAAGGTCTGATGTGGATAAAGACCACACTCAGGGTAGGCGATAAAAGGGTCTGGCTGCTCCTGATGGTGCTTTACAAATCCAGCACCTCAGTGTGAATGGATTTGATTTCTTGTTCCCATTACGTTGACAGCCCAGCCTATAGCCACAGGCCACCCTGCTCATGTTAATGAGAGCTGCTGTTCAGGAGTGCCTACCAGTCTTAATCGTTAGGCATTCTAAGTATCATTTTACACATGGGAAACTGAGGCTCCAGCAAACCAAACCCAGGAGTGCCACAGCTGTGATGTGAG
The DNA here is from genome assembly GCA_036346955.1 of Dipus sagitta. Classification (NCBI taxonomy): domain Eukaryota; kingdom Metazoa; phylum Chordata; class Mammalia; order Rodentia; family Dipodidae; genus Dipus; species Dipus sagitta. Next base: position 51,934,725 of record CM070773.1, on the reverse strand, counting down.
TCCAGGCCTTCTGGCTCCGTACCTTGGCCTTCACTCTGGGTCTCATACTTGGCCCAGGGCCCCTTGATGTCTTCCAGAGCTGGGTGCCCCGCCAAAATGAATGTCACTGTGCACGTCCAAACCAGGAGGGGAAAAAAATAAAAGCTTCCCAGTGGCCCTAAAGTCAACCTGGCTTGAGAGGAACACTCTGTCCTCTGGTAACTAGACTCTGCTCAGGCTCACCCCCAGCACAAAAGGTTCCATCTCTGCTTGCTCGGGAGACCCCACTCCTCCTCAGCCTGGCTCACAGGCTAGATTCCCAGGGGCGCTTTGCTGGCCCTGCCAGGCACAATCACTCCTAAGTTGGGTCCCAAGAACTCTGTGGCTGGCAGGCTGCAGCCCACCCACCTACAGCTGGCCTGTCTTCCTTTGGGAACCAGACCAAGCATTTCCCCACCTTGCCAGGCTCTGCATTCACCCAGGGCACAAGAATGCCTGTGGCCCCTAACCCAAGGCCAGAGATTCTGGGACAGGCCGTAGCCAACACTGCGGGTGGGCAGTGCCAACTTAGCAGGTGCCTCTGAGGGCTCACATTACTGCCAGCTGCCCTTTCCCAACCCCAAGGTGGCCAAACTGCTTTTACTCTTCCCAGAAGCCAGCCAACTGAGCTTGGGCCTCTGGCCAAGGCAGCTGCACCTCCTGCCTCTCCCATCTGCATGCCAGATCCCCTGCAGCCTCTCCCCAAGCTCCCCTGCCCTTAATCCATTTGAACTTCGGTCTCAGTTTCCTGACTTGAATCCCCAGCCCTCAGTCCTCAGTCCTCAGTGATTGTGTCTCTCCCTCTCCCTTCATCTCTCTCTCCTCTCTCTCTCCCTCCCTCCCTCTCTCTCTCTCTCTCTCACACACACACACACACACACACACACACACAGTGGAGAGATGGCTAAATTCTGTAGGTTTTTCCAACATATCAAGTCATATTTTTCCAGATGGCACAAGCCTGAGCCAAAGGTCCCAGGCCTACGGAACCTCAACCTCAACCAGGACCTGATCCCCCTTGCAGAGAAATAATACCACTTCAGATCCAGCAGAATCAGGGTGGATTCCATCACTGTCCACCTCCCCCTGGCCGTGGAAGTCAGCCTTCTCCACAGCCTCTTCTCTGCAGAGGGGCCAGCAGATAAAGTTAGATTGCTGTAGAACAGCTAAGGGGCCCATTGCCTGGGGTTATAGTTTCCTCAATGAACAAGCATTCATCAAGCACGTGGGGCAGTGAAGGAAGTAACGGAATGAAAAGGGGACAAGAGGAGGATTTCAAATCATTTAGTGGATTGATTTTAAGGAATCGTCAGAGAATGAAATTCAACCTCTAGTTGCCAAGCTTGCAGGCATCCTATGCAATGTAATGATACGCATTTTATTCTCTTATTGACACCTTCCTGTATGTGCCAGGTAATTTAATTTAGTATTTTTATACTCATGAAAATAACAACCAGAGAGCTGGAGAGATAGCTCAGTGGGTGTAGTGCTTGCCTTCCAAGCACGAGCAGCTCAATTCAATCCCCAGAACGCATGTAAACAAGCGGGATGTGGTAGTTGTATGTTTGTAATCCCAGTGCTGGGGAGGTGGAGACAGGAGAATCCCTGGGGATCACTGGCCAGATGGTCCAGCCTACTTGTCAAGCTCCAGGCCAATGAAAGATCCTGTCTCAAAAAAGGTGCACAGTGCCTGAGGAATGATACTGGAGGTTGTCCTCGGGCCTCCACCTGCACCCACACGTATACATGCATGCCTTTGCACATATGCAAACACACACACACACACACACACACACACAAACAAACAATAAGCAGAAAGTAGATATTCAACCAGAGCTTCTTTGGGGGACAGAGGCTATCAGGATGCCCTGGAGGACAGAAGGAGTTCACGCACTGGGGTTCCCGCTCTATCTCCCACCTCCCCACTCCCACCTTGGTTGCTGTGGGCATGTCTCAACTTCACAGTTGACTTCCTCAGTTTGTTCACCACTTGGATTGGACAAGAGAGGTCCCATGGCAATGAGGTCTGCTCTCAGGGCCACAGCGTCAGTCAGTACAGCAGACGTGCATGTGCCTTGTGCGCATCCATCCCCGCCCGCGCAGCAGGAGCAAGTGTTCCTCTCAGCGGGCACTGGGCAAGGACGCGTGCTGCATTTAAGGGACATTCCATGGTGGGACCAAACACGGCCACTTAAATCTCTGATTAACCGTGGAAACAGTCTATTCATCAAAGCGTGGCTGTGATTTAGCAGAACAGTGTTCCCAAGGGGATGTCCCATCCCTGTCTCCAGGGCTCGGGTTGAGCCTGAGGCAGCACCTCTGCAAGCATCAGGAAATACCTGCCCGTGGGGCCAGATGACCAGTGGAGCAGAAGTGAGGGCCGAGCCCAGGCCCCTCCCCCTCAGCTTCCCTCTCTGCATCTCAGCCTTGGCCCGCACAGCGACCTCTAGCAGGCCACCTGCCCTAAGGGCAAAACTGAGCTGAGTGACAGGCAACAGAAGGCTGCTCCTGCCCATGGATCCCTAGCACTCCTTGCTGTGCACCACGCTCAGCCCTCCCTCCATGCTGGCCCAGCCTCTGCAGTGGTGATGCCAGGAGTTTCCAGGGCACCATCTCGGCAGGGGGTTAACACTTCACCCTTATATCACCTTAACTCCAACCAAACCTGTCAGCCTTTGACGGAGCAGCAAGACCCTGATGTCTAGTACAGGCCCTTTCCATAGTACTCACTGCCACTTGGGGTGATCTGAACCCCACCCCTCGGGCTTTGGAGTCTTCAGGGAAATGGGCTACTGTTGAACCACCTCCCCTCTTCCCTGGGCCTTGGATGAGGTCTGACACCAACAGTGCAGAACAGCTGCTGGCACTGCAGTCCCATAGAGGCCCATGCCATTCACAGGAACAAGCACTGTTACCAGCTCTGTGACCAAGACAGGCAAGCCACACCCGTGCCTTTGCCTCCCTCTCCAATGAAGTACGGACCCTGAAAACGCCCAGGGTCAAAGCAGTCACTAAGCATTTTCTACCCAGGGCAAAGGAAACAGCCTTAATCTTGAATGAATATAAGTCCCCATAAACACAGCTTCTAACATAAAAGCCCTGGAGGAATGAGATGCTGGTCATGAAGTTAGAAAAAATGAAGGCAGGACCCTCTGGACAGGTGACCCTTGGTCCCATCAATACCTCACAGCTGAGGGTGGGAAAAGGGAGGCCCAGAGGCTATGTCTGTAGGCATGCACATGCAGCCTTACCCATGACCAAGCAGACTCCATGGAGTTCTTGCCCTGCGGGGTCTCCCACTTGGAGCTGCAGATGCGGTGGTCCTGCTGTGCCATGGCTAGGCCTGCAGGGGAACTGGCCACCTCCTCCCTCAGCATCGGAAGAGGAATGACCCTCAGCACCACCAGCTCAGGAGCTGGGAGGCTGGACCTGGTGACACCAGAGCTCAGGGCAGGCGGTGCTTCCCTTTACTGAGCCTGGGCCAAGTCACAAGGCCCAGTAAAGAGCAGAGTGTTGAATTGCAAATCCTCTTCCACCTGGGACTGGCTGACAAACAACACCCGGGATGCAAAGATTCAAGACAAGGCCAGTTTCTAACCAGTTTGAGGGGGGCAACAATAGGAGGAGCACCAGACTGGCTGACAGCCAGGCAATTCCCGTCTACCACGTCCATTCTGGAGAACTCTCAGGAGTGAGTGAGTGAGTGAGTGAGTACGGCTTTCCAAGGTTGTTCAGCACAGGTTGTCCACAGAGAACATTTGATGAAGGGAGTGATGACAGAAAGAACCCACAGGTCCCCTTCAGTCTGAATACAGGGGGTGGAACTTAGAGATTCTGCTGGGATTCCCAGAAAACCCAGTGAAACAGGTTGTTAGGGGTTCAAGAAAGTCCTTGAACATGAAACCCTAGGTTCATACTACTTTTAGACAAAGAATTGAATAAAATAAGACTGAGAAGGATAATTGTAAAATTATTTTAATTGAGGGAAGTACAGAATCAAGGGAAAGAAAAGGAGTACACCCACGTGGTCTGACAGTCCATGTGGTGCACCTGGAAAAACCATAAAAAGAAAGTTAGAGAGGAAAGAAAAGAAAGTACAAAGAGGTCCTGCCGTGTGGAGGGCAGGAGAGGGTAGAGAGCCCATGTGGTAAGAAGGAGTCAGGGGTTCTCAGCTCAGCTGGGCTGTGATGAGGGGAAGCTCACCAGAACCTGGAGGTTCATGAGTGGTCAGACAGCCCAGAGAGAGGCTTGTCCCTTTGCACCATCTATTTATAACCTTACTGTGGTGGGTTTCACCTTCCAGCTCAGGTGAGTCAGAAAGACAGAGAGACACAATTTCAGGATTAGCTTTGAATTCTAGAAAAAGACTTCCCTCCTAGGGAGGGGCTCAGGTATGGAAAACCAGGTCCTGGGAACTAGGCAGAGATACGAAGTCAAATCATCCTTTGATCTCTAGCAAGGGAAGGCAGACTTTCCTACCTTTTTACTTTCAGGGGCCACCCTAACTGTCTAACAAAGCCCCTTGACTCCCTCTTATTGGGAGAGGCCTTGTTCTCTGTTCCTGTGCACTCCCGCCCACAGCCTGCAGGAGTTAGGAGAGAGGGCTCAGAGGTACCTATACCACTCCCCACATGCCCTCATGGTGCATTGAGTTGCAGGTGCTCCCCAGCAGCCCCTCATTGCCTGCTTCCCACCCAGCCAGCCTCATTCTCAATAGCTCTAGGGTTGCGAACACTTTGCACAGCTTGGGAACTAACTGTGCAGGGCATTGAGGTTACATGGCCACACATGATTTTTACCGCATCCCTCTAAGGTTACACGCAGAAAACAGAAGCTTCCAGAGCTGGCCTTGGGTCAAGAAGTGGCAAAGCAGGCCAGGTGACTTTGAAGACAACACTCACAGCCTGCAGCAGCTTAGAAGGAGTCTTACCAGGGTGAATTCTGGGCGAGGCTGGGGAAGAGAAGCCATAAGAGAGGAAAAGAGTGTGTGTCTGCCTGTGCAGCAGAGCCAGGAGAAGGGGCTTCAGAGTAGCCATTGAGCTCGTTGGTGGGTGACAGAGATAGCAGAGGAGCAAGAGTCAGCAGCTCAGTGATCTGCGGGGCTCCCTGTCTGCTCTTCCTATGCATGTCCTCTTCCTGCTCATGTTCCTGAAACCACAACGACTCCTGCCGTCTTTACCTCTGTTCTTTGTCCCAGTGTACAGCTATACATGACGTCCACAGCACCCTTCTAAGGTGGCACACAGAAAGCAGAACCTTCAAGAGTTGCACTTAGGTTGTGACAGGAGAACAGGAACTTGAAGAAGGTGTCACCAAGATCAGCATATGCAAAGAGGTGATTGTAACCTGAAGACAAGACACCTTCCCAATGCTTGCTACATGTAGCAATTGAGCATGTGCAGAAAAAGCCCTTGATGTATTAACAGCAAGACAGGTGCTATATAAATGAGAATATATATATTGAGCCATTTCCTAACTTGGTGTCTGTGTTTATTATAAGGTCACAAAGTGGGAATTAGCAAAGCAGGCCAGATGATTTCAGACACTATCCTGAAACTGATGCTAATGCTACCACAAGTCCTGGATTCTGCTAGCCTCAAGTGACCAAGAGCCTGGAAGGAGGCGGCCAAGTTGTCCCAATAGCACTCCTGCTCCCCTTCTTCCTCTTCAGTCCCTCTGGATGGACCATGATGAGACCCTCTGGATTGTGAGAAGGAAATGGGAGACAATGAAAGGCACCCTGCATCTTCTAACTCATGCTTAGGGTACAAACACCCTGACTTTATCAAGGCCCAGTGGTAAGGGTACACTGGTACTTCACCCCAGGTCCCTGTTGTTTCCAAAAACTGAGGGATACTAGCTACTCAGTATGGCTATGCTGGGCATTCCTCACTGTTAGGACAGGAGTGCACAGCTCAGAGGTAGCACCCCTACATCATGACCTGGACAAGGGCCTAAAATCCAAAGGCCCTGAAATGTCCTTAAGTGTAATAGAGAAAAATGCCAACACCCCAGGACACTTCCAACGAGCTGGGTCACCACCACCATCACTATTTTTAATTCAGCCTGTCGAGATATTTTAGGAGCCTCATGACTGAGACATGATAAGATTTTGAAGTTATACCTGTCAGGTTCAGCATTGGCCCAAGTTCTCATAGAAGAACACTGCATGCACAGGCACTTTCTGGGGACCATGGTTGGACCACCACACCATCAGGAAAGCACAATCAGTCGGGGCAGGAGCGGCAGTGGTAGACTATATCTTGGCCACAGTCCCTGGAGCTCCAAGCTCAGGCTAGGGGCATTCCACACCAGCTGGCAGCATGCTAGAAGAGACAGAGTGGTCAGCATGACATGTGTCCCACTGCTGGGTTGTGTATCTGGGATCCTGCAATGGTTGGATGGGTGTGGCAAGAATGGGGAAATAATCACTGATGAGAATTTCAGCATGAGCCCAGCGAAGCAGAAGTAATCATAAATCCAGAATCAGACTGGCCAGACTCTCATTTAACTGCCTGTGGTAGTTTGAATGTATGTCCCCCAAAGACTCAGGTGTTTTACTAAAGCTGGTAACCTGAGTCTCTAGCCGCCTCAATGGAGGAAGTTCACTGGGGTAGATCCTGAAGTCAAGTCGAGACCTAAGGTATGTAGAGAGGTCTGAGCTCTGGGGTTCTGCGCACAGCTGGTTTGTGCTTCCTGCTTTTGGTGTTTGCTGCCTGTTTGGGTGTTTCTCTCTGCTTGGATGTATGGAAGCAGCTTCCTCCACCATTGATGGAAGTTTCCCCTGGATCTGTGAGCCTGAAATAAACTCCTCCCTCCCATAAACTGTATCTGCTGTGGATATTCATCCCAGCAATGTGAAATGGTCTACAACAGAAATTCGGTGCCAACAGTGGGATGTTGCCACATGATGAATCTGACCATGTGGACTTTTGTCTTTTGGAATTTGTATTCTGGAGAAGAAATATGTATGGACTAAGAACTTACGACTACAGAAGCCTCATAGTGTGCTAAGCCAAAATTTGTGGGCTGTTTTAGTGAGAGTTTGAAAATGCTAAGTGAAGAGAGAATTATATTTGGAGACTTTACTCATGAACTTTCAAAGGGGAAGGAAAAACAGCAGAGAATTTTGTTAAAATTGGGCTACTGGAATAAAGGCTGGCTGCATTCTGTACCCATGCCTAGAGAGTTTGATCAAGGTTGAATTTGAAAGCAATGAACTGATGTGTGTCATGAAAGATATAGAAATGAGAGAGAGAAATTTAAAGTTGAAAAAAATGTAATGGCACAGAGACTGGTTGCTAAAGTTGCTATTGCCAAGGAGATTACCAGCATTAAGGGTCCTTTACATTGAAACAATGAAAAGGATGCTGGTGGCAGTCAGCTTCAGGTTGCTGAGATAAACCTCCAAAACAGGCACCCTTATGTGGGAGAAATGATATTTATTTGAAGCATACAGATCTAGGGGAATTTCCATAATGGTGACAAGAGAAAACCCACCACCAAAAGCTAGAGCAAAAACTGCCAGTCAAACTGGCAGGAACCCAGGCATCACTCAGGTGCTTTGCATATCTTACACTGGAATTCAGATCCACCCCCAGTGATGTCTCCTCCAGCCAGGTAGCTGGAAATCCAAGAAGCTTTAATAAAACTCCTGAATCTATTGAGAGACATCCTTTCAAACTGCTATATTCCACCCCTGGCTCCCAGTAGATCCATAATCATCTCACATTGTATATTGTGTTCAGTCCAAATTCAAAGCTCTCCACAGTCTTTACCAACTTAAGATAGTTCAAAAGTCCCAAGTCTCATCTGAGATTTAAGAATGTCTCTTAGTGATGAGTCCTGTACTAGTAAAACATGTTATATACTTTCAATATATAAAGGCACAGAGTAAACATTTCCAACTTCTACAAGGCATAGCAAGGAGAGAGTAGAACAATGCAAACTCAGTACCCATAAAGCCAACATCAAACATCGCAGTTCAAATCCGATATCATGATCAGTGACTCGCAGTCTCCATATTTTGCAATCCCTCCCCTCCAGCTGGGCTGAATAGCCAGGGAAAACTTCCATCCCTAGCCAACAGCCTCCATTAGCTCTTGCACAGTCCTGGTATATCAAAACATCTTTAGGTCTCCACGGAAACCACGATCCATCTTCCAATGGCTTCACTAGTCTCATGAGGATCATCACACCCTACCTATATGCCACATCTCAGCAGCAGGTCCTGAAACCATGTGCACTCATGACCATTATACACATTTTTCATGCTTTCAAAATCAATACCATGTGTGCAGTACACAGACATATTCTTAATTCAGGTATGAAATAAATTGTGACATTGAAGAGCAGGTTCCTTTTCCAGTCTATCTCTTTCCTTAATAGTTTGCATTTCTATCATAGTCCTTCCTTTAGCATCCTTTCCATTATTTCAGTGTAAAGTAGTTGGGCCATCTTCCTTAAGATTGCTAATGTGTTTGACAATAGCAGTTTCAGTAACCTAAAACCAGTCTCTGTGCCAGTAAAATTTAAACATATTTTAATTTCTCCAATTTTAAACCTTGTATCTCTCAGTCCCATACCTTTACCCAAACATATCATTCCATAACAAATTTAACCTTGATCTAACACTCTGGGAATGGGCTGCAGAATGAAGCCAGCCGTTATGCCAGTAACCCAGTTCCAACAAAGTCGTCTGCAGTCTTTTCTTCGCCTTAGAAAGCTCATAAGCCAAGCCTCCAAGTACAACTCTCCCTGACATAGCATTTTCAAACTCTCTTCAGAATAGTCCATAATACTTGACTTACTGCTCCAGAAGCCATCTTAAGTTGCAAGTACCAAGTCCACCTCCAGACCAGACACAGTTATGGGATAAAGGGAATTTATTTGAAAATTACAGATCCAGGGGAAGTTCCATAATGGCAGAAGTTGGCTTCCCTTTCACAGATCCAAGCAGAGAAAAATCTACTAAAACAATCAAAAAACAGCAGACAAACCACAGGGAACCCAGGCAGAACTCAGGCACTTTGCAGATCTTAGGCTGGAATTTAGATCCACCCCCAGTCATGCCTCCTCAAGCCAGATAGCTGGAAATCCATGAAGCTTTAATGTAACACCCAAATCTACTTGGGGCCATCCATTCAAACCACCACAATTCCTGAGGTTATTCCACCCTGAAAATATTGAATGGTGGAAATATAAACTCTTGCTTCAAAAGGGGCTGTGGATGCTCTCCTAGCCCCCCAGACACCATGTTGACCAAAGTTTTGGGCTGTGTGTCTGGTCCGAGCTGCTAACTGCAGCCCTGCCCATTCAATCCCTGCCTGTGGGATGCTTCCTTCCTGGTCTGGAACCAGTCCGAAAGCTGCAGGTCTATGGCAGCTTATCTGGCCCCAAGGGGATGTGTGAGCACCAGACTACTCTGGAGGGGTCTTGAAGTGCCACAGGCAGGGCCAGGTAGGCACAATCTGATATCCTGGGCATCCCAGGGAAAGGTTCTCTGGTCACCCCACCCCCTGACTGTGTGGGTGTGGGAAGCACTGGTAGGGGACAGGACCTAGTGTGCTAGTATACCCCTGAAAAATGCAGGTATGGGGCTGGATGTGGCATTGAGCAACTGCCATTTACCTCTGGGTGGCAGGTGGCAGGTGGCAGGTGGCACAGGCACAGGGTGGCTCTGGGCTTGGGTGCACTTGCTGCTGGCCACCTGCCCAGGATGAGGTGGGAGCTAGTGTTCCCAACTTCTCAAAAGGTGCCCATTTGGTAGGGATGCAGGTGCTCTGAATTATGGCATACAGATGGATGGACGGAGCTATGCCCATCATTCGCATACTCGGAGAACAATATGCAGGTCCCTGGTCAAACACTGGAGATAGCATTGCTTTCCATTTGATGGAAGAACTTTTGTTTCATAGTTCATGGGGACTAAATAAATCTAGACATGAAGAGGTAGAAGAATTATGCATGGGAATCTTTGAAATCATGGTGTACATCTGGCAAAGAAAAAAAGATAAAACTTCCAGCACTCAGGAGGCAGAAGTAGAAGGACTGATGTAAGTTCAAGGCCACCCTGAGAGTAGAGTGAATTCCAGGACAGCCTAGGCTACACTGAGACCCTAACTTGAAAAACAACAACAAACAAGCAAAGATAAAAACCATGGTAGTTTCTGAGGATATTCCAGCACAAAAAGAAAATGTGAAGTTGGAAAACAAATTGCCATCTGGTTGTGCCAACAGAAGATATTGATTCATTCTTTTGCAGTTGGCAGAACATTTGGCTCCTCATATCAGTCTACCTTTCTACCTGATGTGAAAATTATTTGTGGCTTTCCAATATCAAGAACCTCTTGGCATTATTTCCATAACAAGTATACAATTTTACAGAAAGAAGCTTGCCATTGCCAAAGTTTTTTTAATTTAATTTAATTTTTTATCTTTTTATTTTTTTCGAATTATTATTAACAACTTCCATGATTATAAAAAATATCCCATGGTACTACCCTCCCTCCCCCACTTTCCCCTTTGAAACTCCATTCACCATCATATCCCCTCCCCCTCTCAATCAGTCTCTCTTTTATTTTGATGTCATGATCTTTTCCTCCTCTTATGATGGTCTTGTGTAGGTAGTGTCAGGCACTGTGAGGTCATGGATATCCAGGCCATTTTGTGTCTGGAGGAAGCAAGTTGTAAGGAGTCCTACCCTTCCTTTGGCTCTTACATTCTTTCTGCCACCTCTTCCACATTAGACCCCAAGCCTTGGAAGATATGATAGAGATATTACAGTACTGAGCACTCCGGTCACTACTTTCCAGCACCGTGATGCCTTCTGAGTCATCCCAAGGTGACTGCCATCTGAAAATAGAAGATTCTCTACCAAAAGTGAGAGTATCATTAATATAAGGGTATGAACATTAAGAGAAGTGCTTACTGGGCAGTTTGATAAGCATAGTATATACATTTAGCCAGACAGCAGCAGACGTTACACCCCTAGGCTCATGACTACCCCTGTTTTAAGTTTTCAGTATCAGGGATGTATTCCCCCCCATGGAGCAGGCCTCCAGTCCAATTAGAGGGCAGCTGGTTTCCACTATGACAGACTTGCGACTATTGTACCCGTTGGCTCATTTGGCCTGGCTGGCCAAATGTAAGGCTTGCAATGTCCACTGTTGAGTATCTTCACTGGTGATTTCTCTCTCTCCCATTGAACTGCATACAAAATGGCTTCTTCCAGCTTTCTGTCAGCTGGTCTACATGGAGGAGGTTATCAGCTCAGTTCCAGCAGGATTTCTCAGTGGCCTTGCAGCACAACTATGTGGAGTCTTCAGCAACAGGGTCTTACCATCTATTCCTTGTGGGAAACCAAGGGCCTTGGCAATGGCCTATAATGTTTTGGGGGCATCAGGGACCTCCCTGGCCAACAACTCACTGGAAGGTATCCCATCCCTGCACTGAAAATTTTCTAGCAACAGTCTATGGCTCCTAAGTGTTCTATTGTCCAAAATAGTAGGATTCCATGTGATTTATTTATATCCTCTTAGATTTTGATTAGCCCTCCCTCCACCTTTTCTTTACTCAGTCTCTTCCCCTGAACTCACTTTGGGGCTTTTCACCCCATTAATCTATTCTTCTACTTACATATATACAATGCCAACCTATTAAGTACCCCCCTCCCTTCCTTTCTCTTCCCTTTATATTTCTTTTCTAGTTTACTGGCCTTTGCTACTGAGTTTTCTTCCTACTCACACGGAAGTCCAATCATCTGTAGGGATCCATATATGAGAGAGAACAAGTGACACTTGGCTTTCTGGGCCTGGGTTACCTCATTTAGTATAATCCTTTCCAGATCCATCCATTTTCCTGCAAATTTCATAGCTTCATTTTTCTTTACCACTGAGTAGAACTCCATTGTATAAATGTGCCATATCTTCATTATCCACTCACCAGTTGAGGGACATCTAGGCTGGTTCCATATTCCAGCTATTGTGAATTGAGCACCTATAAACATGGTTGAGCAAGTATTTCTAAGGTAATGAGATGAGTCCTTAGGATATATGCCTAGGAGTGCTATAGCTGGGTCATATAGTAGATTTGTTTTTAGCTGTCTTAGGAACCTCCACACTGATTTCCACAATTGCTGGACCAGATTGCATTCCCACCAACAGTGTAGAAGGGTTCCTCTTTTTCCACATCCTTGCCAGCATTTATGGTCATTTGTTTTCATGATGGTAGCCAATCTGACAGGAATGAGATGGAATCTCAATGTAGTTTTAATCTGCATTTCTCTGATGACTAGGGATGTAGAACATTTTCTCAGATGCTTATATGCCATCCGTATTTCTTCTTTTGAGGACTCTCTATTTAGTTCCATAGCCCATTTTTAATTGGCTTGTTTGATTTCTTATTATTTAATTTTTTGAGTTCTTTGTATATCCTAGATATTAATCCTCTACCAGATGTATAGCTGGCAAAGATTTTTTCCCATTCTGTAGGTTGCCTCTTTGCTTTATTCACAGTGTCCTTCACCATACAAAATCTTTGTAATTTCATGAGGTCCCAGTGGTTAATCTGTGGTTTTATTGCCTGAGCAATTGGGGTTATATTTAGAAAGTCTTTGCCAAGACCAATATGTTGAAGGGTTTCCCCCCACTTTTTCCTCTAGCAGTTTCAGATTTTCAGGTCGGATGTTAAGGTCTTTAATCCATTTGGACTTAATTCTTGTGCATGGAGAGAGAGAGAGAGAAGGATCTATTTTCATCTTTCTACAGATACATATCAGTTTTCCCAGCACTATTTGCTGAAGAGGCTGTCTTCTCTCCAATGAGCATTTTTGGTATTTTTATCAAATAGTCTATAGCTACCTAGACTTAATCTGGGTCCTCTATTCTGTTCCATTGATCTATATGTCTGCTTTTGTGCCAGTACCATGCTGTTTTTGTTACTATGGCTCTGTAGTATAGGTTAAAATCAGGTATGGTGATACCACCAGCCTTATTTTTGTTGCTCAGTTTTATTTTAGATATTCAAGGTTTTTTGTGATTCCAAATGAATTTTTGGATTGTTTTTTCTATTTCCGTGAAGAATGCCATTGGAATTTTGATGGGGATTGCATTAAATGTGTATATTGCTTTTAGTAAGATTCCCATTTTCACAATATTGATTCTTCTGATCCAGGAAGAGGTGATGTTTTTCCATTTCCTAGTGTCTTCTGCAATTTCTCACTTGAGTGTTTTATAGTTTTCATTGTAGAGATCCTTTACTTCCTTGGTTAGGTTTATTCCAAGGCACTTTATTTTCTTTGATGCAATTGTGACTGGGAGTGATTCTCTGATTTCATCTTCTGTGTGTTAGTTGTTAGCATATAGGAAGGCTTCTGATTTCTGTGTATTTATTTTGTATCCTGTTACATGGCTGTAGTTGTTTATCTGCTCTAGCAGTTTGCTGGTAGAGTCTTTAGGGTCCTTTATATATAGAATCATGTCATCTGCAAATAATGATAACTTGATCTCTTCCTTCCCAATTTGTATCCCTTGTATGTGTGTTTCTTGCCTTATTGCTATGGCTAAGACTTCCAGTAATGTATTAAATAAAAGTGGGGACAGTGGACACCCTTGTCTTGTTCCTGATTTTAGTAGAAAAGCTTCCAGTTTTTCCCCATTTAGTAATATGTTGGCTGTAGGCTTGTCATAAATAGCCTTTATTATATTGAGATATGTTCCTTCTATTCCCAGTCTCTGTAGACTTTTATCATGAAGGGATGTTGGATTTTGTCAAATGCTTTTTCTGCATCTAATGAGATGATCATGTGATTTTTGTCCTTCAGTCCCATTTATATAGTGTATTACATTTATTGATTTGCATATGTTGAACCATCCCTGCATCTCTGGGATAAAGCCTACTTGGTCAGGGTGAATGACTTTTCTGATATATTCTTGTATTCTGTTTGCCAAGATTTTGTTGAGAATTTTTGCATCTATGTTCATGAGGGAGATTGGTCTGAAATTTTCTTTTTTCATTCTATCTTTGCCTGGTTTTGGTATCAGGGTGATGCTGGCTTCGTAGAAGGAGTTTGGTAGGATTCCTTCTTTTTCTATTTTATGGAAAGCTTAAGAAGCAATGGTGTTAGTTCTTCCCTGAGGGACTGCTAAAATTCACCAGTGAATCCATCTGGGCCTGGACTTTTATTTATTTGAGAGAGAGAAAGAGGGAGAGGGGAGGAGAGAGAATGGGCACACCAGGGGCTCCAGCCACTGCAAATGAACTCCAGATGCATGCACCCCTTGTGCATCTGGCTGACACGGGTCCTGGAGAATTGAACCAGCGTCCATTGGCTTTGCAGGCAAATGCCTTAACCACTAAGCCATCTCTCCAGCCCCCATATATTTTTATTTTTATTTTTTGCCAAAGTTTTTAAAAACCCAAACATGCCTGGCTCTTGACAACTTTTCTGTGGTAGTTGAAAAATAAAAAAAAATAAATACAAACTCTTTTGAAAGGAGATGATAAAGGAAGAGAAAAACCTGCTCTTCAAGGCCTAGATTTATTTCCTCATGTATGAAAATAGCTGTGCCTGGAAGACCTGGTATTGATTTTGGAATCATGAAAAATACATGGAAGTGGTTGATAAACTACACACAGTTCCAGGAGCTTCTGCTGAGATGAAGCAAGTGGATGATGTCTCTGGTAGAGACCAATCAAGTCATTGTAAGGTGGACTGTGGTTTGCAAAGGAGATACAAAGATGTTTTGAATATACTAAGGTTATACAAGGGCTGCCATAGAGCACTATTGGCTTAAGAGGGAAGTTTTCCCTTACTGCTTAGCCCATCTGGAAGGATGTAAATTGGAAAATCCAGAGTCTGTTGTCACTTGTTGTGGATGTCAGACTTGAACTACAGATGTTTGATGTTTTCCTAATGGTTATTGATTTTGCTATTGGTCCAGTGACTCCTTGTTATACCTTATAACAATGGAAATGTTTACTCTGTGTCATTATATGTTGAAAGCATATAACTTGTTTTGATTTTATAGGATTCACAGTTAAGAAGCAATTACTTTGTCAGAGGATAACTTTGGATGTCCTCATCTTCCATTTGTTTGAGGCAGGATCTCTTTCACTGCTTAGTTTGCATGACTGTCTGGCTTGAGGGCTTCTGGGGGACTATCCTCTCCCCACTTCTCTTCTTGTTGTTGGAACTGGGGTCACAGACATTCATACTACACATCTGGTTTTTTAAAACAATTATTTTATTGATAATTTCTATACATGTACAAGATTGATCAGAATCCCCTCCTATTCATTACCTTTTTTTTGCTTCCTTTCCCATCCCCTTTCTCTGAATCCTTTCTTCTCTCTACCTAGTCTCTCTTCTATTTTGGGGTCTTTTTTTCTTTTGTGATCCTCCATCATACATGATGGAATGTTGATGGGCCCAACATTGTGCAGGTCTTTTGCAAGTAATGACAGCTGTTGTGAGATTATTAATGCAATGGTCACTTCATGTCTCGAAGACAGTGTTCCAAAACACTTCCTCTGATCCTCTAGTTTTTACTTTCTCTCTGCTTCTCTCTTTAGCAATGTTCCATGAGCCTTAGAAGGGTGATATAGATATCTCATTTAACACCACTTGTTCTCAACATTGGAATAATTTTGAGTCTCCTCAATCATCACCATATGTGATTTCAGTGGTGTGAGGTAGGTTTAGGCTCCCACAGGAGAACCAAAGGAATGGCTTTTTATAAGGTGGGTCTGGAAAATATTTTCATGAGTTATAATTACATAGCTGTCTTATTTGAGCAATGGAAAGTTCCTTGTTGTAGAAGAACAGTTAGTTAGCAGCTTCTGACTGATTGTTCTCATTTGTTTTAATTTAATAGAGGTTTATAATCAACTGGTATTGCAGTCAGCCTCAGGTTGCTGGGATGAACTTCTAAAGCAGGCACAGTTTATGGGAGAAAGGGATTTATTGAAGTTTACAGATCTAGGGGAAGTTCCATAATGGTAGAAGAAGCTGGCCCACTTTCACAGGTCCAAGAAGAGAGAGAGAAAACCCACCACCAGCAGCAGTGTTGAAGCCAGCACCATTCAGGAACTCCATGCAGAACTCCAGCACTTTGCATATCTTTAGACATGAATCCAAAATCTGCCCCTAAACTCACCTTATTGTTGGATCCAGTATCCTCCCATAGTGGCACCTCCTCCAGCCAGGTAGCTGCAGACCTAAGTTACAAGCTTTAATAAACTCCTGAATATATTGGGGGACATCCATTCAAACCACCCCAAAGGGCCATTAATATGTGCTCGTGTGTGCAAAGGAACAAGGTCAATATTTTAGTTACTTTCATTGTTGCTGTGACAAAACACCTGATAGCAGTGACTTGAAGGCAGAGAGGTTGATTCGGGCCCACAGTTCGTGGTAAGAAAGGCATGTCAGCTAGGAGAGACTTGGTCTGTCCCTGGCCATAGGGGCTTGTGACTTGGCTTGTTCACATCTCAGTGGATCAGGAAGCAGAGAGCTCAAGCTAGAAGTAGAGCTAGGCTATAGCCAACAAAGTCCTTCCCCCAGTGGACTGAGAGGATCAAATTTGCTCTAGTTTACAGCTAGGCCTAAGTTTCAGTTTCCCAGAGAGGCAGGCAAGACTTCTGGGGAAAACAATGAACAAAGGGCTATTAATCAACAGTGACCCTGACATGTGGCTGGGAAAGATAGCCACCCAGGGGCCTGTGTCAGTTCCTCTAATACCTCTGGACTATGACCAAAAAAAAAAAAAAGGACTTGCCCAAGATAGTGGGCTCCAGGGCTGAGTCAGTTCCTGCAAAGTCTCTAAAACATGTCTAAACATGTCCAAGGATAGTAAAATCTGGGCCACAGCCAATCAAAGGTGCACAAATGTAACTGCTGCTTGCTTATCCAATCACATTAGAAGATGACCTAATCCTCCTAAAATTCCCCTAGCTGTGCTTAAAAGGGGCCTGGGTACTCCTCTCAAGGTCATCATTTTGTATGAATGGTTGACCCCCACATGCTGGCTGATTCTGCAGAATAAACGCTCTTTGCTTTTACATACTATTTGAGTCCAGGGTCTTTATTTAGCAATTCTTGGACCCTTACAGGACCACTTTTAAAAACCATGCCTTCCACCTCAAAGATTCAACAACCTTCCATAGCATTGCCATCAGCTGTAGACCAAGATTTCAAACACATAAATAGGCCTGTGAGTTTTGAAGATGTCATATTCACACCCTAACAGCTAAGGTTGCTCCCATAGCCTAGCTGGCTTTGTCTGCTTGGAGATTCTTTGGACACAGACTATATAAAAAGGAGGGTAGTGGCTAAACACCAACTTCCATCACTCTCTGCTTCCTCACTGTGGGCTGACTGTGAGCAGCTGCCTCAAGCTCCTGCTGCAATTCCTTCCCTCCATAATGGGCTGTGACCTGCAACTGTCAGCTGAAATAAACCCTCCCTTCCTTAAGCTACGTTTTTAAGTTATATTTTATCACAGCAACAAGACAAGTAGCTAGCACACAGGCCTTGTGACAAAGAGCACTATTCTACACAGACAATATGGTTCCTTTTCAGATTACTTTTATATTACCTAGAAGGACATGGTCAAGTTCCTGGAGGTAAAACCCACAGATGCTGTGTCCCACATAACCATCCCTTGGAGTTTCTGACTCTCAGTCTTCCACACTGACAGCTTAGGTTTTCTTGCTCTGGCACTGGTTCCTAGCGAAAGTTTCTGCATTTGGGTTTCTCTCCTGGAACACTGTGTGGCTCTGTACCTGCTTGTCTGTCTCCCTAACTCTGAGGACAATAGCTTGACTTTGTTTCTTTGACAGATCTAAGAACGATTGTTGATTTTTAAGTTCACTCAGCTTTTCGCATGTTAGGACAGAGTGCCATCTGAGCTGTGTGTATGCTGGATGGGAAACCAGAGAACCCCATCCGGGTTTCTGCTGAAGAAGTGAACTGAAGACCCAGTACATTGCCACTGTTAGTTAACTATCCTTCACTATGGCAATATGCCTGAAATAAACAGCTGAGAGAGGAAGGGCTTACTTCGATTCATGGTTTCAGTGGTTTCAGCCCATAGTAGACTGATTCCATTGTCTCTAGGCCTCTGTTAAGGCAGAACATCATAGCAGAGGACATGGTAGAGAACTTCTGCTCATCTCATGATGCCAAGGAAGAGGGGGGAGAGAGAGAAATTAATGAACAAGATATACTCTTGAAGAACATGCCCCAGTGATTCACTTTCTCTAACTAGGCCATACCTCCTAAAGGCTCATTCAGTTTGATCTCTTCAATAGATTAATCCACCATGGGTTTACCAACCTCTTTACCTAATCATCTCTCAGTGGTACCACCATCTGGGGCCAAGACCTTCAATAATGGAGTCTGTGGATAACATTTCATATCTAAACTGTAACAGCAATGTCATGCAAATGGGGGCCAGATATCATTCACTCCCTGGGATCTATTGAGGGGTCATTTTCCTGTGTAACCTAAAGTATGAGATTAACTGTCTGTGTTGTACTTTCATGTGGGAGAAGGAAACAGCTTTTCCTTCAAACTCTCAGTGTGTGCTGAGGTATGGACTTGTGCATTGGAAAAGGACTATATTCAAACCAGAGGGCCAGGCACCAGGACAGATAGTGAGGAAACCTACCTGATGCTGGGGAGAGTGATTTCATTCCCTTATTTCAGGAAGGGATGCTATGGAAAAAGTAAATGACGTTCATTAACAGCATCTTGCCTGTTTCATCAAAATGTTAACGTATTTGCATACATACATCCGTATACATATAATCACACATATAATTACACATGTAGAATTACACTCACCCACAGTCCTATACACATATTTTCAGTCATGATCACACCTATCTCTGACCTGACATGAACACACACACACACACACACACACACACACTTAGTCAAGGTACCAGCAAAAAGCAGATGGCACATTCAAGCTATGTCAAGGCTCATGGAAGAGGGAAAGATGATGTAGCCTGGTCCTAGGTAGGCAGAATAATACCCCCCAGGTCTTACACCCTTAGTCTTGGAATCTCTGAATGACCACTTAGCTGTGTCCTTTGGTCTTCTGCCATACTTCATGGCAAAGGAGAATTGAGTTTACAAATAGACCTAAGGTTGCTGGCCAGCTGCCCTCACAATAGGAAGATGAGTCTGGCTGTTCTCCAGGCAGTCACATGAGCAGCTCCCCCAAAAGGATCACCAGTGTGCCCCCATCAGACTTCACCACCTCAGCATGTACTGCAGCACCCCCACCTCCGCTATGCTCGCCCTCCTCTTGGCCTCTGAGGTTACAGGTGTGCACGGGACACCCAGATGTTTATGTGGGGGCTGGGGAATCAAGCTCGTGGTGTGCCAGGACCTTGTGCTTGTGCAGTAAGCCCTTTTACCTTCGAAGCTATCTGCCCCCCCCCCGCCAATTCTTATAATTTCTGATGTAACTATTTAATAAAGTCATGAGCTGTTATTTCAGTACAGGAGCAGAGTAAAACCAAATTTACATTATTTCTGTTTGCGTGTGGATGTGGTATATATCCCGAGGAAAAATGGACTATTATCACTTGGCCATTGCAGCTTTGTAAGGGGACAAAATTCAGGAAACTGTCTCATGACAATTCTGTCCCCAGCAGATACTAGGCCTCGTCAGGATGAGCGCACAAGACATGTAGGGGGCTTTCCAGCTCTAAGGTGCTGCTGTTCTGAAGCACTTAGAAGGAAAACAATGAAAAGTTCTAAGAACAGGCTGTGGTAGTTTGAATGAATGCCTCCAATAGATTTAGGAGTTTTGTTAAAGCGTCTTGGATTTCCAGCTGCCTGGTTGGAGGAGGTGTCACTGAGTAGATCCTGGGGTCCAGCCCAAAGGTGTTTGTTCCTGGATGGAGTTGATCTGAATTCCAGCCTAAGGTATGCAGAGTGCTTGCATTCTGCCTGGAGTTCCTGAAGGGTGCTTGCTTGCTTTTGGGTGGTGGTTTTTCTCTCTGCTTGGATCTGTGAAGGCAGGCCAGTTTCTTATGCCATTGTGGAACTTCCCCTGGATCTGCAAGCTTCAAATAAATTCCCTTCCTCCATAACTGTGTCGGGTCTGGAGGTTCATCCCAGCGATGTGAGGCTGTTTGCTACACAATCCAAGTACACTTCTGTCTTCTGTGCTGAGAGAATGACACTTCAAAGGTACATAGGACACCAGGGAGGTGTATCTGCAGCGACCATCTTTGAGCCTATTAGTGAAGGACCAGGGGACCCTTTAACTAGAACAATAACATTGGCAAAGTGCTGCAGCCCGGCTGGTCTTCCCCAAGCTGTACACAGAACAGCAGCACACAGCCAGAGGTGCCAAGCTCAAAGCCACATGTATGACTCACTCATGTAATCTGCACACTAATTCTGCAGTGTAGACAACATTTGAAAGCTACAAAAAAATAAATAAATAAATAAACAGGTTCACAGAGGTAAAGACATTTACCCGCAGTCACACAACTGGCAAATGGTGTCCAGCCCAACTCTTGGCAATTGTCACTCTTTCCATCAGCACTGACTTCCTAACATCGGGTCACCTGGAAAGTGCTGCAGCCTGGTTCTGTTTGGTCAGGAACACCCTCCAGGGGCGAGTCCTCCGGTTCTGGAGGTTCCCAGAGAGGAGGAGCTGCTGGCTCACCGGGCAGCGAGCCCAGGCTGTGGGCAGTGAGAGGGAGGGAGCGCAGTGATGGAGACCAGCAGCCCGCGGCCTCCGAGGTCCAGCCCCGGCCCAGGGCTGAGCCTGGACGCCCGGCTGGGCGTGGACACGCGCCTCTGGGCCAAGGTGCTGTTCACCGCGCTCTACTCGCTCATCTTCGCGCTGGGCACAGCGGGCAATGCGCTGTCCGTGCACGTGGTGCTGAAGGCGCGGGCGGGCCGGCTGCGCTACCACGTGCTCAGCCTGGCGCTGGCGGCGCTGCTGCTGCTGCTGGTCAGCCTGCCGCTGGAGCTCTACAACTTCGTGTGGTTCCACTACCCCTGGGTCTTCGGCGACCTGGGCTGCCGCGGCTACTACTTCGTGCGAGAGCTGTGCGCCTGCGCCACGGTGCTCGGCGTGGCCGGCCTGAGCGCCGAGCGCTGCCTGGCCGTGTGCCAGCCCCTGCGCGCCCGCCGCCTGCTCACGCCCCGCCGCACTCGCCGCCTGCTGTCGTGGGTCTGGGCCATCTCGCTAGGCCTGGCCTTGCCCATGGCCGTCATCATGGGACAGAAGCACGAGCTGCAGACCGCCAGCGGAGAGCCCGAGCCCTCCTCGCGCGTGTGCACCGTGCTGGTGAGCCGCACCACGCTCCAGGTCTTCATCCAGGTAACAACGGAAGGAAGAGGGGCTGGGAAGAGGGAGGTGGGAAGCAGGGGTGTTCAGCTCTAACCCTCTGACCGCCACCGCCACCTAACGGGGACTCATTGGCCTATTATACTAAAGCCTTAGGAGAGAGCTGGAGTCGTGAGAAAATGACAGGGTTCCATTCAAAATGAATTCTGAAAGTCTGTGTTCTTCCCAGCCATCCAGAGTAGGTTAAGGATCGCCTTAGACAGCCCTTCAGAATACAGATTTCATGTCCCACCCGGCCCGTTTCAGCAGCTGCCTCGGGCCATGCGCTGGATGGACCTCCCAGCAGACCAGGTGGTGAAGGGGAAAGCACTCTGGGCCTGTCTGGAGTTCTGATCAGTTTCTGAACCTCACTTCCTATGTGCCTTCTCCAGCCTTGCCTGCTCCTCTTTTTTGCTCCCTTGTCCCTAGCTCTGTCTGGTCTCTGTCTGAGTTTAAGTCAATAGATCTTTCTAGAGCCAGAGAGATGGCTCAGTGGTGAACTGCATGAAGTGCAAGTGGCTACTGACCCGAGTTCAGATGACACAAGCCTGTAATCCCAGCATTGGAGATACGAAGACAAGAACTCTGAGGGCCTCACTGGCTAGCTAGTCCAGCCAAATCAGTGAGTTCCAAGTTCAGGGAGTGACCTTGTCTCAAAGAATATGTTGAAACTGACTGAAGAAGTCCTCTGATGTTGACCTCTGGCCTCCACATACATGCACACACACATACACCCATACACAAAACAACATTCATATTTGCATGCACACATACGCATGTGAAAACCCTTTTCCTCACTGTCACCTTCTCCAGGTCTTATTACTTCTCAAGTGAGCTACTGTGTCACCTCCTCCTGAGAGCCTGCCCTCAACACCCCACTCCTGAGGCTTTTGGTCCTCTTGGGACGCTTGCCCAGCATGAGCTTGGCTCACCTTACTTTGCTTTGCCTTTTTTTTTTTTTTTTTTTTTTTTTTTTTTTTTTTTGTGAGTGCTTGTCTCAGGTTCCCAGTAGTTCTACACACCAGGGACCTGAGTTTGCTTTGTCACTGCCCAGCTGGACGGTGGTCCTAGGTGGAAGAGGTTGAAGTAGGCGGAGCCCCTCCAGGATCCTTCTGGCTTTCCAAGAAGTCCAAAGGATCCAGGATCCCATGGAGGTGAAGAAGGGCACACCGGCCGCCAGCACGCCAGAACACAGGCATGTGGGCCCCTAAGTGAGCTTGCTTCTTCTGCAATTTAATTGCTGGCTTGGTACAAGGTCACGGCCTCCCCCATAAAGCCCCCTCTGTCCCCCATTCTGCACTCATGTGTATCTGCTGGGTCTGGTGGTCAGGGCAAAGGATGGAAGGGTGTCCCCAGAGGTACTCACTCATAACCTTGCTTTTCACTCAGGAGGAATGAGGAGAAACCATGGAAACGGGCTACTGTGTTCATGTCTCACGGTGCTCTGTGGGGCCTCTTTATCCCTGTTCAACCCAAGTGTTCCTTGAATGGGGAACTTTCCTCTAAGGACAAGAAGGCCAAATGCCGGACAATGCTTTGTTCATTTGATTCTTTGTTTCTAATGGGTTTATTTAAAAAGGAATTTGGCATTTAAAACTTCGTGCCCTGCTTCTAAAACTAGAGTTCAGCCATGGTGTGTGGTAGTGTGTGAGAGGAGGGTGAAGGGAGAACAGGATAGTTCTAGTCAGGGTTCTATATGTTGCAGGTGACAGAAACATAACTTAAAGAAGCTTTATCCAGGCTGGAGAGTGAATCAGTGGTTAAGATGCTTACCTGCAAAGCCTAAGGTTCCAGGTTCACTTCCCCAGTGCCCTCCTAAAGCCAGATGCACAAGGTGGAGCACACTTATGGAGTTAATTTGCAGTGGCCAGAGGCCTTGGAGCATCCATTCTGTCTCCATGTGTCTGTCTATCTATCTATCATCTATCTGCCTCTTTCTCTCTCTATCAAATAAATACAATGTTAAAAAGAAGCTTCAGCCTACAGGAGGATTTGGGTAAGGATGTTAGGGGAGGTGAGGAACCCCAAGTCAGAATCAAGGGTTCACAGGCTCCCAGAAGATCTTCCACCAGCCTCCTACCCCAATCGCATATTTGACTCAGGAAATAGATGTATCTGTGAGTGGTGTCCACACCCCTCATGGCAAGAATATGGTGCAGGATTGGTCTGGATTATTAAACATAACCATGTGAAAGTGTTCAGGGGACAGCCCATGTCTTCTGTCCACATGTCCCTTCCTTGTCTTTCCCACCTATTGTTTTGATATAATTTTTAAAAATATTTTTAATTCATTTGAGCATGAGAGAGAGGTAGATAGAGATGGAGAGAGCAGGCATACCATGGCCTCTAGCCACTGAGGACTCACATGGCACCTTGTGTATCTGGCTTATGTGGGTATTTGGAAATCAAACCTGGGTCCTCAGGCTTCACAGGAAAGCACCTTAACCACTAAGCAGTCTCTCCATCCCTTTCCCACTTATTCTTCTGAGTTTATCTCTAGCTTTCCTTCCCATAGGGGCATCTGATCAAGGCCACCTGAGGACAAAGCACTCTCTTGTCCTTCCCATCACCCATTTCCTTCTTCCTGCCTCATTGTAGAGTTCTATCCTGGTTTGCCCTGGAAAACTCAACCCATTACTTTCTCCCCATTTACTTTTTAATACATTCTTGTTTTTTAATTAAAAAATATGTGTTGATTTTTTAAAAATATAATTCAAAATAACTGTTGTTTGAGTGTGTGGGTGAGTGGGCGAGGGGCAGGGGTGTGTTGTTAACATAAGCAACCTGAAGTAGCTATCCCTGTGGTCTCATGGTCCAAAAGCTGGGAGGGCCAGCAAAGGAGACAGCCCCACAAGCACGGTGCCGTCCTGTGCCCAGAAACCCCCACTAGGCTCCTCCTTACTTTGGGCCCCACCCCTTCATCCAGCGCCTAGCTTCAACTTCATTTGCCACGTGGATCTGGTCACTACTCCTGCTGGGGAGGTTGGGCCAGATCTCCAGAGTTGCAGCTGCCTTACCAAGGCCTCCAGCCCTGCTTGCTGCCTCTGAGGCTGTGCCACTGGACTGTGGCTTTACAGTGAGGGCATCAGTGAGTGAGAGCCGTTCAAGGACCCATTTGAACACAAGTACTGCGAAGCAGGCAGAGGCATGGATAGTCTGTCTCCAGAGCCCACAGGAAAGTGGGCTGAAGAGTTGAGCATCCAATGACCTCTCTCTTTGGCAAGTGTTTCTGTCTCCTGCCCATGGGGAAGTACAGCTTCTGAGGCCTGGCCTCAGGCTTGTACTGTAGTGTCAGAGCTCCTAACACAGGTGAGAAGCAGCTCAATTACCTTGGGGGACCGTGAAGTCCTGGGTGGGGTTCCCTGTCTATGCTCTAATGGGGTATGTTAATTAGGCATGAAAGTCCTAGGAAAATAAGATACAAAATTTCAGATCTGGGCTTTGCCAATTTTTTTTATTTGCTTTTGAAACTTTTGTCAGATTGGGATTCAGCGGTTGCAACATTCTGGTGCTGAGCTCCAGAACTACCTATTGGAGCATGTCATTATCCAAAGTAATTGATAGCACAGCTATAGGGTGGGGTTTGAAGGAATACTGATGTCAGATCCAATGCTTACTATCATCAGAACTGACAATCATTAGCTCCATGCAAAGGTGGGCAAAATTTTTATCCCAATAGTATTTTGTGCAGATGTAATAAAGAGGTCTGTACATTCAACATCAGTGAAAACATCAGAAGAAATTCAGATGTCACTGTTTGCTCTGACATGAATTTGAGAAGCCATACAGTTAAAAACAGGTCCCTATAAGGAGAATAATCTCAGAAGTGGTTAACAGGATCTTTCATTTTTAGAAGATCCACTTTCTGTATCAATCACTTTTGCAGAATGTTTGATTCCTTACCCAAATCTGAACCTGGTGCTTAAAAAACAACAATAACAACAACAACAACAACAGTAGTTGTCTTTGATTTAAACCTGTTTGGTTCCTTAGCAAACTGAAATACTTGTTCTGCAGTGTGTTTGCTTTATATTAACATCGTTGAGTTGTGGGCTTGTGCAAACAAAAGAGGCACAGTGCCTACTTCAATGTTTAGATAATTTGGGGGGAGGCAGGGGATTATTTGCTTTTGTTAGTTTTGGTTTGTGAGACAAGATCTCATGTCACCCAGGCGTCCTCCAACTCATGTATTCAAGGATGACCCTGAAACTCAGACACTCCTGGAATTACAGGCATGAGCCACTATGCCCAGATTATGTGGTGTTATATGGTACTGGGAATCAAACTCAGGGCCTCGGGCATGCTAGGCAAGTCCTCTCTCACCTGAGCTCCATCCCCAGCCTCTCATTTATCTTTCTCCTGGGAATGCTCCATCCTCCTGCTTCAGTCCTGTTGGTTGTGATTCAAGCCATCTGTGCAGGAAGACCCACAGCCTTTAACTGCTCCTTGGTCCTTTTGATGGTCAACCTATTTTGGGATCCTAGATATTCATCTTTCTGATTTCTAATCTTATTTTGAAAGACTTCTTGTAACTTCCTATGATCCAAGAAAAGATCTGCAGAAAGTAAAATATTTGAGAATTTACAGGTCATAAATCATTTCCTTTTATCCTCACTTTGGCGTACTGACTGGGTATAACATGCTAAGATATAAATCCTTCTTCCCACAAATTGTACAGTATTATCATTATTTTATAGCTTCTACCTTAAAGAAGCTAATGTCCTTCTAGTTCTCATCTTTTCCAGATCTTGTCTCTTGAGAAGCATTCAACAGCTTCCCTTTCATAAATATTTTGTTTCTTTACTTATTTGAGAGAGAGACAGAGAAAGAGGCAGAAAGAGAGTGAGAGAGAGAGAAGGAGCGAAAGAGAGAGAGAGAGAATAGGTGCACCAGGGCCTCTAGCCACAGCACCACCTTGTGTATTTGTCTTACATGGGTACTGGGTCCTTAGACTTTGCAGGCAAGCACCTTAACTGCTAAGCCATCTCCCCAGCCCAACAGCTTCCCTTTATTCCTAGGGCGCTAACAGTCCTGAGGAGGAACTGGTGTAGACCAATTTTCAATAATCATTCTAGTGATTCTGGCAGCCTTTCAGTCTGAAGCTCATACCCTTAAATTTTTTGAAATATTCATAAGTGAGGAGTTTCTTAAAAATGTTTATTGCCCCCTTTGTTTTCTCTATTCCATTCCTACCTTTGGGGCATATGTATATGTGTGGTGGTGGTCACAGTGTGTGCGTGTGTGTGTGTGTGCCTGTTCATACATGTTGGATGCAAGTGTATGAAGGTGCATGTGTGTGTGTGTGTGTGTGTGTGTGTGTGTGTGTGCATGTGGAGGCCAGAGGTTCATTCATTCATTCTCCACATAATTTACTGAGGCAAGTTCCCTCACTTGAACCCAGAGCTTGTCAATTAGACTACTCTAGCTAGCCAGCTTGCCCAGGAGTACCTTATCTCTGCCTCCCAAATGCTAGGGTTACAAGTGACCCACAATGCCCATCCAGCATTTTATCTGGGTGCTGGGAATCCAAACACGAGTCATACTTGCACAGCAAGCATTTCTTTACCAAGCCATCTCCCCAGCCCTAGAGCCTCTATTTACTGAGGATGAGCATTCTAAACCAATCCTAATATTCTTTAATTTATTTTATTTTATTTTATTTATTTGATCTCTCCCTACATTCTGAGACTTTCTATAGCCTCATCTTCTAGTCCTTTTATCACCCACTTCTGATGATACAGAGTCTGCGTCTAGGGGAAACTTGCTGATCAGAGCCATGGGCCCTTCGTGCTGCCACCACGACCATTGGAATTACCTCCACAGGTGAACGTGCTGGTTTCCTTCCTGCTCCCCTTGGCACTAACTGCTTTCCTGAATGGCATCACTGTGAACCACCTGCTGGCCCTCTACTCCCAGGTGCCATCGGCTTCTGCCTCAGGCAACTCCGTTCCCAGTCGCCTGGAGCTGCTGAACGAGGAAGGGCTCCTGGGCTTCATTGCATGGAGGAAGACCTTCTCCCTGGGGACCCAAGCCAGCCTGGTGAGACACAAGGATGCCAGCCAGATCCGTAGCCTGCAGCACAGTGTCCGGATTCTCAGTTAAGTCCTCTGCCAAAATGCACTGAGGGAGAGGGTCTCAGATGCCAAGCCTGTCTCCACCAGTCCTTGGTCAGATGATCTTAGCAAGCTGCCCCCCACCCCATTCTAGGTGTCTATCCTATGACCAGAGGAGCTTTGTACTTACCCATAGGCTCCCTAAAGACACAATGGGACAGTAGAAGGATAAAACAGGAATTCTGTCCATGAAGTGCCCAGATCTGCTCTAGGAAGCCACACGCATAGACAAGCAGAGAAGTGGCTTCATTTCAGGAACTCAGGCTGCGTGGGGTGAGGACCAGTAGCAACTAGAGTGAAGGACTGCGGCCTGGCAATTATGGACTCTCAGACTGACTGAATCCCTGAGTCCAGTTACCCTCCTACAGTGCTGATATGTTTGCTTGCTTGTTTTTACAAGGATCTGGAACAATTTGGCCTTGGAAAAGAAACTTTGAACGGATAGAAAACACAGGTCCTTCCAAGTACCCACTATGCCCCAGGCACTAGCTGAGGTCTGGCAGAATCAAATGAGACAGGTCTGTGTGCTCAACAGTGTCACATTCTGGTACATGATCAGGATTTAAGAACTAAGTACAATATGATGTGATAAATGGCACAAGGTCAGCACCTGAACGTGTCAGACTTCATTTGACAGATGATGGGCAGAGGAAAAGCCTGTGTCCAAGAGTGACAAGAAATCTTTTCAGATCTATTGCCTCCACAGGTTTAGTGTATGAGCCAAATCATGTTTCCAAACTTCAGAAGATCCATGGAGCTCTAAAACCCAGACTACAGGGCCCAACCCAGAGGTTCTGACACAGTAGGTCTTCAGTGGCTTGACATTCTTATTTCTTCCTGGCTGCTAGTAGGTGTTTCTGCTCAGGGATCATGCTGGCCTGGAGTATGGGTCGGCTGGTCATGGGAAGGAGAGGGAAGGAGTGGAAGGTTAGTAAATGGTTGTCAGAGTCTAGTGGAAAAGAGACAGGAACCTTATAGGGTGGAAGCAGTGGCAATGGGAAAGAAATAGAGGGGACTGCTGCTGAGGAACAGCTCCTTAACAGGATAGAGGGGATAGGAAACAAAGAAGACTGGCTTGTGCTTATGATGACACTACCATCCATCCAATAGAAAAATAAAGAATGGCCGGGCGTGGTGGCGCACGCCTTTAATCCCAGCCCTCGGGAGGCAGAGGTAGGAGGATCGCCGTGAGTTCGAGGCCACCCTGAGACGACGTAGTGAATTCCAGGTCAGCCTGAACTAGAGTGAGACCCTACCTTGAAAAACCAAAAAAAAAAAAAAAGAAAAATAAAGAATGTTAGCTGGGCGTGGTGTTACACTCCTTTAATCCCAGCACTCAGCAGGCAGAGATATGAGGATCGCCATGAGTTCAAGGCCACTCTGAGACTACATAGTGAATTCCAGGTCAGGTTGGGCTAGAGTGAGACCCTACTCGAAAAACCAAAAGAAAGGAAGGAAGGAAGGAAGGAAGGAAGGAAGGAAGGAAGGAAGGAAGGAAAGAAGGAAGGAAGAAAGAGAGAATTTTGATAGGGGCTTTAGGGCAGGAAAGGCATTTATGTCATGTTATACATGCACTTAAGTTAGGAATATGTAGTCCTGAGCTGAGAATGTATTCCAGGAGCCCACAGAAGATTCTGGAAGCATGCAGTGTCCCAGGCTGAAGCAGATATTCTTTCAGAGAACAGGGTAGTGCAAGGGCTGAGAACAGGCTCCTATCAAATAACCTGAAACTTCTCTTTGGATCCAGGAAGAGATCACAGGAAACACTGTTGTCACCCCAAACACCATCCATCCTTGGTGATGTGTAACTGAGAACGTGTTTGCTCTCTGTCTGTGCTCTCTCCCCAATGTCCTGCAGGAGCCATTGTGGCCGTGTATGTCATCTGCTGGCTGCCGTACCATGCCCGCAGGCTCATGTACTGTTACATCCCCGATGATGGGTGGACTGGGTGAGTGGTGGGAAGCCCTGGACACTGGAAGGAGGCCTATTGGGTTGGGCCTGGGGTCTCCATGGCTCTCCAGTGGATCTCAGCTGTCAGGTGCTCTGGTTCTCTGACGTTCAGTTGAGCTGGTCCTGCCTAAGCTTCACTCTCAGAATCTTTCAGCTAGCAGTGGAGAACATGATATTATTAGATTTGTGGGTTTTTTGTTGTTGTTATTGTTTTGTCTGCTTGTCTGAGACAGGGTCTTGCTATGTAGCCACATTGGTTTTGAATGCATGGCAAGCCTCCAGCCTCAGCCTCCCAAGGACTGGGATTGCAAACATGTGCCACCATGCCTGTCGGGAACAGTGCATTCTCTAGAAACCTTTCTGGCCTGGCAAGGCCATGTATGTGAGAGGCATTGTGGGCGGGTAGTCAGGGCTTTGAGAATCCTGGCACCAGAATGGTGAGAAAGGCTTCCAGACCAGGGGGCTGGGTGAAGGCCACGTTATTGTAATGAGAGCAAGAGAAAAGGCTCCTGCGTGGTTCCAGGAGCTGACAATGGCCTCTTAGAGACCAGGACATATGCCCCCTTTATGACATAATTGAAGACAGTGTTTGCTTAACATGTGTGATGTCCTGGGTTCAGTCTCCAGTACTACATAAACCAGATGTGGTGGTGCACACCTGCAATCCCAGCTCTTAGGGGGTATAGACAGGATGATCAGAAGTTCAAGGTCATCCTTGGCCACATAGAAAGTTGGAGGCTAACCTGGGACACTGTCTCAAAAAAATAATAATCTTTTGGGAAATCAGTATTCCCATGATTAGAAGTAAAAGACAAACATGCAACAGAGTAAAGATCCCACAGCCTCCAAGGACACAGCTATACTCACAGGCTGCCTACTCCCCGGGAGCAGCCAGCATCCCTTAAACTCACATGTGCATACATGTGCACATGTCAAGCCCTTACTACTGCAGTCTCTACAACAAGGAGCATGACTTCTGAGGAAGACATTCCTTTCTTGGCAAAGCCACATCTGTTCACTGTACCAAGAGAAGTATGGTGATCCTGGCATCTCAGTGGCCTGGGTGGATAGCCCCTGTCAATCAGTGGGTGTCAGCCATTGTATAGGTGACCAGGAGCCACAGCCAGGAAAATCATAGAGGCCAGACAGAGCTATCAGTGAAGAGAAGTAGGAGGCAACAGAAATTTGCAAAATTCCCTTTACGTTTCCTGACAACAGAAAGAGGTCTTCTTTACTCACTTGGCCCTTTGAAAAAGGCTAGAATTCTACAGCAGGAAATGGCAGACACTGTAGGGAGGTGGCAGACCTCTCACCAGATTTCTGGGTTTCTATTCCAGCATGCCATATGATTTTTATCACTCCTTCTACATGGTGACCAACACACTTTTCTACGTCAGCTCAGCAGTGACCCCTGTCCTCTACAACGTTGTGTCCTCCTCCTTCAGAAAGCTCTTCCTGGAAGCCCTCAGCTCCCTGTGTGGTGAACAGCACTCCATGGTGCCATTCTGCCCAGAGGCCCCAGAGTCACCTCCTGGTGCGTACAGCTTCAGGCTTTGGGGGTCCACTAGAAATCCCAGCCTGGATGAAATACAAGTATGAAGAGAGTGAACACTGGCTGCCTGCCTGCGTATACCCATCAGACAAGCCATGCGTCACTAGTAATCCATGCTCTGTGGCCAGGTGGACCTTCGCTGACCCAGCTCAGCCACTTACCAGAAAGCATCTGCAGGAAGGTCACATAATACCCCTTGGCCTCTGCTTCCCACCTATGTAACAACGTTCAAGAATAGGACCCGCCTTTTAATGTTGGCTAAGATAAAAGCACTTAGCACTGGGCCTGGTGCATAGCCAGTACTCAATAAATCTTAGTTGGTGCTATTTCTGTTGTTGTCGTTCTTATATGAGTGTTAAACTGTTCTTCTGTTCCCCTGGAAGTCTGCTAAAGTCTTCAGTAGCTCTGTGCTCATAGGCCAGATGTTATTTGAGTTTCTACAAATGGCAAACCAGCAATATGCTAGGTGCTGAATTAGTGGTGGCATCAAGTGAGCTGTAGTAGCAAAGTTCTCTAGCTCGTTCTGGTTAAGGGTGGCTGTAGGCTCTGGGAAGCTGGGCCATCCCTGGCTTCCCCTTCCTGGCCTCCAGTCGGACTGTGTGACACTTCACCTTTAGCAATCAGGGAAGCCAGTGAGACAATGGCTGTGTTGCCATGGGAAACTGTCATATTCTGCTACTAGTCCCAGAGCACATGAGCCCAACTCCATTTGGCTAGCACCATGCATGATAAGAAAAACAACCTGGGGCTGGGTACATGGCTCAGTGGGTAAGAGCACTTGCTGTGCAAACACGAGGGCCCAAGTGGACTTGATTTGTCCCGAGTTCCACCTCACAGCACCTATACAAGTAGCTGGCAATGACCAACATCCTGTAACCTCAGTGCCATGGGGAGTAGAGAGAAGAGAATCACCTAGGCTCCCTGGTCAGCCTGCTGACACAAACTGGCAGCTCTGAGTTTAGTGAGAGACACCAGCTCAAGGAAACACATGGATAAGGAAATAGAGAGAAGATATGACAGTCTCCTCTGGTCTCCAAGCGCACTCTAGGACATGTGCATCTTCAGACACACATGCATACACCACATACACCACACATGTTCATTCCAAGAAAAACAAAAAGAAAAGAAAAGAGACAACCACTGTATCCTTTTTTTTTTTTTAACCAGGGCAGGCCTAGACTGTGTATACATCACAGTACATCACACACATCACGTACACATCACACACATATCATACCGTGCATCATAAAGCACATATACATCACATAGTTTGCACAGGTTGTACATATACCACACATGCATCACCTAACACCACACATTCATCTCACACACATATTTTACATTCATCACACATGTATCACTTACACCATACAGATCCATACTGCATGCACATATTATACATGCACCACACACTCATCACAGGCATATGTCACACATGCATGCACCACATATGCACTGGTGGCTAGTGTGCCATGAAAGGAGCAGGTGGCATGGGCCAGAAACAATGACAAGATTCATAGAGTAGAAAGGAGGCTGCTCCTCCACTTAGCCTGGATCATTGCACAGCAGTGTCGGGCTGGTCCCACATTACCCAAAGTGAAGTGAAGCCACTGGGTTCCTGTCAGCCTAGTCAGGGAGAGGAGATGCCACCTGAAGAGTAGGAGCCACCGGTTGAGGGGAGGGCCATGAGATGGTTCTGTGCACAGAAGGAAAAAGCCAGCCCCAAACCCACATTGAGAGGAGCCTTCTCTGACCCTCAGGGCCTGTGATATCACTCTAGTCTGCACCTCCTTGTCATATGACTCCTATGTGCATGTGACTCCTCTTTAAGGACACCAGTGCCTTTCACTTAGGGGCGCCCTTCATGCCAATGTGACCTCATCTGAATTTAGCTAATTATTTAGTAACAACTCATTTCCAAATACAAACACATCCTGAGGTGCTGGGAGTTGGGACCAATATATCTTTTGAGGGCACAATACCTCCTTGAGCATCACTCAAAAGCTCCTTTTCTGGTGCAAGAACTAACATCACAGTGCCTTTAGGTCCCAGGCAAGAAAACAGGTACTTTCCAGTTTCAAAAAGAAAGTAGGAAAACTGGGACAGTCTATTTGGCGAATGACAAATGCAGTCATAGAATTCGTGTTTCTTCTGGACATGGAAGGTTTTAAAAGTCTGCACCAGCCTTTCCAACTGTTTTGTTCATTAAGATGCTAATCCCCTCTGAGCTGGGCCATCTGCCCAGGAAAGCAGACTGAAAGAAAACGGAGACCCACCATTTACACTGGAGGCAGCCTTGGTTCATGCTCCTCCCTCTAACAAAAGCTGTCTGCAGAAGCTGAAGCCAGATCTAGGGTGGGGGGTCTTGCAAATTTCTCTCCAAAAAGAGCTTTCCAAACTCTGTGTTATGATTGCCCAGACACTTCATGCCAGGTGCATGATACAACATATGTAGTATATATCCACACCCAGTACCTTCTCCAACAGGCAAGCCCACAGCTGAGCACCCCATGAAAAAATACATCATCAATGCTTTTGTCCAACACAGAGCTGGAGGAGCCAACAGCGCCTTTTAATATGTGATGTCAGTGGGAAATAAGTTGCCTAAGAGAGGAAAGTGGCTGTAATATTAGTGGAAACATTATACCTGGAGGTTTGACTCTACGTGTTTCCTCATGGAACAACTGTGTAATCTTAGACAGGGAGGTCGCCCAACCTCCTTTGAACCCTAGTTTCTTGTTTAGTAAGATGGTCCCAGTGACATTTGCTTCAGAGTGTTGTTATGTTAATTAAATGGCATAATGGATAGTTAGTCACCAGGTGAATACCTGGCACATCTCAAAGGCTCAAAAGTGTTTGCTACTCCCTGGGGCTGGCCTTGAACTCATAGTAATCCTCCTACCTCTGCTTCCATTGCAAATAAATGAACATTTTTTTTTTTTTTTACAAAAAGAAAAATTGAACTTGGCCAGACTTTTCTTCATTCTAATACATGCACACATGGGTCCCAGGGTGGGGGGTAGCTGTGGAAAGGTCAGAAGCAACCCCCCCCCCCCTACAGATGATTCAGCATTAGAAACAATGGTGTCCCAGCCTCCATAGCCGGCAAGAAGCATGGGTCTTCAGTACTGTGTGTAAGCCATGAGGCAGGAAGGAACTATGACAACATGGAGTATGGAAGCCCTGCAAGCAGGAAGGAGCTCACAGAAGGAACACTGAGTCATGATTTGGTGATGCAGGGGAGACTTTTCTGGAAGAGAAGAAGGAAACACTAGGGTACAGAGACATATGAGAACTGATTATGGGTTTAGGAGATGTGGAAGACTACTAGAGCTAATGAGAAACTATAGGATTTCCCAAGACAATGAAAGAGAAGGGACTTATTAGAAAGTTTAGTGTTTTTTTGTTTTGTTTTGTTTTTTTTCGAGGTAGGGTCTCACTTTAGCTCAGGCTGACCTGGAATTCTCTATGTAGTCTCAGGGTAGCCTCGAACTCACGGTGATCCTCCTACCTCTGCCTCCCATGTGCTGGGATTAAAGGCGTGCGCCACCACAGCTGGTTTATTAGAAAGTTTTAAATGAGTTATTAAGTTATTCACACCTAGTGGGATTCAGTGTGTTATTTCAACACTTGGTTTCACTGATCAAATAAGGATAATGGGCATTTTCCTTTCAGTGTTGCTTTTACGTTTGCAGACATCAAGCTCCTCTATTCTGCAGCCTCATGAGATATGTAATGTTTCATGGGATTATGTGAGCGATGGTCAGTCTGTTGTGCTTTGCAGTTGAGAACTTATTCCTTCTCTCTGTACTTTGGAACTCGTCCAACCTCCCTGTACTCCCCTCACCCTCACCTTCCCCAGCATCACAAGGACATGCACATACAGACTATAGAAAAGGCATTCTAATCTGGAGTTATGCATTCCTGCCCCAGCCCTGCAGGGGTGACTGCCATAGTCAGGTTTGCATTGCTGACAGAAATCACCCAACCAAGAGCAGCTTGTGGGGCAAAAAGGGTTTATTTTGGCTTACAGACTCAAGGGGAAGCTCCATGATGGCAGGGGGAAATGGCGACATGAGCAGAGGGTGGACATCACCCCCTCGTCAACATCAGGTAGATGACAGGAACAGGAGAGTGTGCCCAACACTGACAAGGGGAAACTGGCTATAACACCCATAAGCCCATCCCCAACAATACACTGCCTCCAGGAGGTGATAATTCCCAAATATCCATCGGCTGGGAACCTGGCATTCAGAATACCTAAGTTTATAGAGGACACCTGAATCAAACAACCACAGTGACAAAAAAGAGAGACCAGCTTAGGAAGCAGGTTAGGGACCTAGGGAGATGTCTCACTGGATAAAGGTCTTGCTGCACAAGCTTAAGGACCTGAGTTCAGATCCCCAGCACCCACATAAAAGTGAGCACATTCCGCAATTACAGTACTTCTGTAGCAAGATGGAAGGTGGAAACACGAGATTCCCCAGAAGCTAGTGTGCCAGTGAGCCTTGTACACAAAGCCGTGAACAACAGAGGTCCTGCCTCAAAACAAGGAGGAAGGTAAGGACTGACACCAGAGGTTGTCCCTTGACCTCCATGTTCAAGTCATGGTATGTATGCCTTTGCACACACACACACACACACACACACACACACACACACCAAAAATGTTAGTGCCAACATCGAGACCTTTGGAGAAATAGAGACAGGAGAGACACATTCTACTAAGAGGGAAAGTTCTAGCAAAGAATAAAACTATGGACGACCAGAAGCACTAAGGAATGAGGAAAGGGGCTAGTGGGAGCGTGGGAGCAGCACCGCCCTTCACCAGGGCCGAAAGGGGCAATTGTCCTACAGAAACAGATGTGAAGGTGGGTGCTTCCTCAGGACACAGGTTCCATGGCTCTACACAATTCCACGGATGAAGGTGCTGCCCTGGGGCTCAGGCTGCAAATCCCTGCATGTGTGAGAGGTTCAACATAGCCGGTCAGCTGCAGAAGTTGGGTCCTG
The DNA here is from genome assembly GCA_036346955.1 of Dipus sagitta. Taxonomy (NCBI): domain Eukaryota; kingdom Metazoa; phylum Chordata; class Mammalia; order Rodentia; family Dipodidae; genus Dipus; species Dipus sagitta. The sequence goes on along the minus strand of CM070773.1, from coordinate 51,898,719 downwards.
ACTACTATTGTTGCAGTAGGCCTGACTGGGGCTGCCATCTTGCTAAGCAAGCTTCCAAACTTCACAAGAAGGCAGCAATGACTGTGAACATCGTAGTTGGAGATGGAAGGGAGTAAGTATCCCGAGGTGAATTCTCCTAAGTTCCCCCAAAAGCAGCTGCCGCTAGTTGGCTGACTGATTAGAACATCTGCTATTGCGGGAGATGGACTGTCACAAGTTCAAAGCCAGATTACCCTGAGATATCTTCAGCCCCTTGATAGTCATTTACTGCCCACTTCTGTTTTGACTTAATATCCTTGTGACTATCAGGTGAAACCTTTTGAAATGTACTAATAGACTACCAACTTCCACCAGCCCAAAGACTAAGAATGTCATTAGATAATATCTGAGGTTTATAAGAGAGATGTCCCAACTTTGATGTAACCTGCCTATCTGATATTCCCAATGGATCTAAAAAGTGTCTTGACTTAATGGATTTCTTTGTTTTGTCGCTATAAAAACTTCATAAGACAGTTTCCACATTGGAACATGGTTGGGGTTACTTAAATCTGTATTTCTGTGCCATGATTTCTTATATTTAGCTCCAAGATAATCTCTTCATCCCTTGAGGTGAGAACTATGTTTTCTCTGCTAACACAGGGCGCCCTTACTCTGAGGGCGGAGTTGCTCAGTTGTAGTCAATACAGACATCAGGGATTCCAGACCACGGGCACAGACTGGCTTCTTGGCTCAGCAAAACCAAAAGGAGTTTCCCTTGCACTCCTGTACTTATGGCATTTATAGTAACAATTATTAGAGATCCTGTGGCTTTTAGCAACAATAGTGGGATCTAGGAACATAGTTTTGCTTAAGAAAATGTTTAATGTGAAGGTCTTGTCTTATAAGTGTTATGAGCGAAAGCCTAGTGCTGTAACAACCATGTGAGCTCCTTAAACACATTGGATCAAAACTGGGGATCCTCACAGATGCTCAGTTCTATTATACACTAGCTTACCTCAGAGGACCTGGGAAGCTTCATGCCCATGAAACTGTCTGTACCTCAGCTGTAGAGGGAATCCAACTTCACTGGGCATCTAGAATATTCCTGGCTGAAAAGGAATACAGGTTGGACACTGCTTATTATTTTATACTTGAATGTCTTGAAAGTTTCACTGATGAAAAACTTTGATTTTTGCTTCTCCAAAAATTTATAAGAGGAGAGGACTAATGTTCAAATGTGGGTCCTCCCTATTTTGCTGGCATATTGTCATTGAGATGCCTCTGTAGACTGGCCATGGAGCAGTATGATTCCAGAGGACATAGTTCATGATGACTACCATCCAGAGGCTACACCATGCCCAAATCACCAGAGAACCCTGAAGTTTCAGGAACTTAACAGTAAACAATGTCACAGATTCTTGCCACAGAATATCATTAGGAGGGAAATGGCTCTTTTCAAGGCCCTGGCTCCTTTCATTAAAGGACCTCCCTTCTAAGTGGATGTCCATGTCCTAGGGTCAACAGCACCTTCACAGTCTTCAGAAACATTGTCCAAAACCAAACATTGGATTTGGGGTAAAGGGTTTTCAAACATAGGGGAATTTTTGCTAAAAACTTTTCTTGCTTTTCTTAATAAAATGATTCAATGTGTTACCTCCAGGAAGTCGGAATTCCATGCTCTAATAAGTCCCCAGTTCTTGAACTTGGAGTTCTATTGAACTTGTTTTTTTCAAATATTTAGTTTATTTATTTGAGAGAAAGGCATGAGTGTGCACACGTACACACACACACATGAGAGAGAAAAAAGAGAGAGAGAGAGAGAGAGAGAGGGAGACAATGGGTGTTCCAGGGCCTCTAGCCACTGCAAACAAACTGAAGACGCATGTGCCACCTTGTACATCTGGCTTATGTGAGTACTGGGGAATTGAACCTGGGTCTTTAGGCTTCACAGATGCCTTAACCACTAAGCCATCTCTCCAGCCCTCTACTCAGAATTTTGACCTGAAGGACAGGTATGTTTTACTTCACTTCTTTGTCTTGGCTGCAGCATTTGTCTCATCAAGAAGTGAAACCTACCATTCGATCCAGTGAGTAGATGAAATGACAAGCGATTGGAGTTAGAACCAAACCTACCATTAAAGTAGGTATTTAAACCAATACAAATTGTTTACTGCTATATGGAAAAATTCCTCCACGTTGACAGCAGTGAACAATTGCCACCTCTTATAAAAAGCAGCTGGACAGCTCACAAGAGAAGGCATGGGGAGGGACATCAGACCACCACCTGAGATCTCAGGCACCCTCTTTGCCAGCTGTATATAATAACAGGTCTTTTGGCCTCCTGGGGAGATAGAGTATATAGCTGGTAAAAGAGCAAGAGACAACGACTCCATCAAGATGGGGTCTTTGGAGTCTCCAAAGAGGTCAGCCCTCACCTCAATACTGAGAGAGGAGCACCCTAGGGGTAATCCCAACATAGTGAGCTCCTCTGAAGTGCTGCTTTGGGGTCTGGGGTTCTGTAAGTCAGTCCTCATCCCAGACTGAGGGAAGATCATTGGCTGGGGTAATCTCGACATAGAGAGCCCTATAACGTGCTGCTCTGTGGCCCCGTACTCCTGGACAGGGACAAGGAACTTCTGTAAGTGGCCTTGAGGAAATCACCACTCATGGTGGGATGAGACTTCTAGGTTGTTTGGTTGCTCTGTGGTCCCCATGCTCTGTAAATAAGCCCTCACCCTCACCCGGAGGCTGAGGCAGGAGCATCCAAGGGGTAATTTTGACACAGAAAGTTCAATCAAAGTGCCTGGTTTGGACTCCACAATCCTACAAATAATCCCTCTCCATGCTTTGTAAGAAACCCCAGTACACGTATTCATTGCCTCTACTGGTTTTGGTGTAGTCATGCTTTGGTCTGCCATCTGAGTCCTATTTGGGGTTACGATGTGTGTTTGCATCTTCCCAGGAAATAAGTTTCCCATGACAATTGCTAAATTTGAGATATTCTGAGTCAAAATGGGTACATTGACTGGACTTTCTGAATCAGGCATAGTTGCAGAGATAAGACAATATTCTTAGGACAGAATGTCTTAGGACAGAAACCGTTTTTAGAAATTCTTTAAAAGTAAACTTTAGACTAGAGAGTGAATTCCAGATATGCCTGGGCTAGAGTGAGACCCTATCTGGGGAAAAACAAGAGAAATGTGAACTTTAATCTTACCCTTTATGTCTTCAAGCATCACGGTGGGTCTCAGGTATTAACTATCTTAAGTTGGAATATAGCAAGCATATATGTGTGTGTGTGTGTGTGTGTGTGTGTGTGTGTAATGTCACGTAGCACGTCATATATGACATAGTCACTAGCTTCTTAAGATTGTGGTCTGTCTAGAACTAAATATTTAGCATTCAATCTGTGGCAATTCTATTACGGAAACAGTATTAGTTATTGTCAATGCAGATTCTTGGCATACCGCTAAGTTCCTGTTGATTATTTCAGATTTATCTGATTGGCTGTGGCTGAGAAGGGGACACCTTCCCAGTTGTTGCTGCTGTGACAGCGGAGACCAAGCGTCATGCATCATGGGTACGTGCGAAGGCACATGGTGCGCTGCTGCAGCTGAGCGCCGGTCAGGGCCTGCTGTTAGTGCCAGACGCTGGACTTGAACACCACAGTGGCGCCGTTGCTTTTTCAAGTGCTTGTCTCTTTGGGAGAGGAAGAAAAGCATCCCAAGGGAAGGGGGGGGGGTCTACAGATGCCCTGAGAGGTCACTTCTTTGCTTGGACAGTGCCACTCCTGGGCTGCCACCATGGTTTTGTTGACTTGCTGCTGTGCAGCTTTGATTCTGGCCTGTGAGTGTTGGGTGGGGGGGGGGGGGCTAAAAATATTTGCATTTCTCCCTCAAGCAATGCTCCTTTCTGGATTCCATACAAACGGTTGTGGTGTTGTCCTTTATGCACTCATGGTGCTTTCTGGGTGTGCAAAGTGACACTCAGGTCTCTCTCGGCTGTTTCCTGGCTAGAACTCCTGGCATACCTGCTTTGACAAGTCTCAGAGTTTCTGAGATGTGGTTGAGCCCTGAATAGTGACAGGCAGACTTTTGGAATGATAACAGGTGTGGTGGGTAGAATTTCTGTTGGTAGTAACCCAACTCCAAGGGTTACAGGCACTAAGTAAGGAGCAAGGCTAATAAGCTATGTTTATCCCTATGGTGGGACCTACAGGAAACATGGGCAGTGGTGTCCCTGGAAAGGTAACTTGAATCTACTGGGCAAGCAAAGCACCCCAGTCTTGCTGGATCAAATTGATCTTCCTATTAGTTTCTAGTTGCGGTTTTAAGTTTTAAGACAACTTGCAGTTGTCTCTTAAGCAAGGGCCCTTTAGTGAATCAAAGCAGGCAATTACTCTTTCATTTTCAGCCTGGCAACTTTTGGGAGGTGAGCTCCTGCCTTTCATGAAACTGTGCAGACTTCCAAGGTCTGACTGGAGCGACATTCAAGGCAGTGATGAGAACTACTTTAGATTCTGTTTGTTAGGTAGTAAGATCCGAGTCTCAGTGGTTCCAAACCTAATGTTGTGAAAACAGTCACATGAATGCAAGTGATAAATTGCTTCACGAAATCCAGCCCAGGAAACAGTGCTGAGAGGAACTTCTGGGTAGGCAGGCAGTCACTCGCCACACAATAGGCCTGCAGGCTGCAAGCAAGGCATGCTCAGTGTCCTCTCTGGCACTCAGCACCCCAGTCTCTTGACTGTTTTGCAGAGACAACTCATTTTAATTAAGTTACTTCAATATCATGGCATCTTTGGGAGAATCCTCAGTTCTGATGTTCACAGCTCTGGAAGATGCTGGAAAATACACCTTTCAGATGTTCATAGTTGAACAGGCTATCTTCTTTTGAAATTCTTGTTTAGTTCTGCTTGTCCTTCCCAGAACAGTCTGGCCAAAGTGAGCAGCTGAGTCTTCTCCAGTGCATCAAGAGGAAGAGGTTTCCATGCACACAGCTCTCTTCCCATTCACTGTACTGTGGAAGCAGCCTGACACCGACGGAAAAGTTTACCTTCAGATGCTGAAGGAAATGCAGTCTAAACTGTACTGTGCTCCTTCCCAAAAGCCCTGCCCATCCACTGCCCTTCACTAAGAATTTTTCAACACCCATAGGGTCAGCCTTATTAAGCACAGGCTAAAGGATCAAGCCTAGTGGGTTAGGGATTTGAAAACCAAGGTAAGGAAACCAGGAACATTGATTCCCACCTTCTGTTGTTTTCTCCCACATAATGGAAATACAATTAATGAAACACTCCTACTTTTTATCCTCCTCATTTATCCTTCCCCCACTAACCTACTTCATGGTATTTGGACTGCATAGCTGTGATGGTTAATCTTCAGCTGTCCGCTTGACAGGATTGAGAATCACCAGGGAAACAAATCCCTGGTCATGTCTGAGAGAGCTCTTTCAGATTAGGTTAGTAGAGGTGGGAGGACCACCCTAAATGTGGGCAGCAGCATCACATGTGCTGGGTTTCTGAACTGTATAAAAGGAAAAGCTATACAGTCCAGGTCCCAGAGGAGCTGCAGGCCAGAAAAAATACAAAAAAATAAATAAAAAGGAAAATGCTAGAGAAGCTTTCAGCATTCATTGCTCTCTACCTCCTCCTGATGATGTGAGGATATGACTTTAGTTTCCTGTTTGTGCCACGCTTTTCCTGATATGATGCTTTACCCTCTAGAACTATAAAGTGAAATAACCCTTCCTCCCCAGACTGACTTTTGTCAGGTATTTTGTCTCAGCAACACTGTGAATTGTCTTGAGACAAGACCCTACATGTACTATACTCCTAAGACCAGGAAGGAAGTTGACTTAGAAAACTTGATATGAAGGATAAGGAGATGGCTCAGTTTGTAAAGTGTTTGTCTTGTGAGCATGAAAATCTGATGCAATCCCCAGAACCCATGATTTTTTTTTTAAAAGCCAAACATGGTGGTACATACTAGTAATCCCAGTTCTGGTGAGACACAGACAGGCCTTGAGGCTTACTGGTCAGTCAGTGTAGCCTACTTGGTCAGTTTCAGGACAGTAAGAGACCTTGTTTCAAGAAAGGCAGATGGTGCCTTAGGAATAAAACCCACGGTTGTCCTTTGACCACTGCACACAACATGTGTACTCACATAAGAACACAAAATTACACACACAATAGAAAACAGAAGGAATTAATAAGTAATGTAATTGAAAACAAACATGAAAAGGAGTATTAGGCTTGTAACTAAGGTGACTTTTAAAATTTGTTAAAATAATTATTTGGGGGAAGGGCTAGAGAGATGTCTCAGCAGTTAAGGCTCTTCAGTGTAATTTCTAAGGACCTAGGTTTGATTTTTTCCCAGTACCCACATAAAACCAGATACACAAGGTGGTACATGCATCTGAAGTTTTTTTGCAATGCCAAGAAACCCTTCCCTGCCTCCCTCTCTAATAAAATATTGAAGAGGGCAGTAAGAAGCCTAATCTAAACTATGGGTTCTGGCTTATATTCCTAGTGCTAGAAATGGGTTATACCCCACAGTGAACTGTTGGTTGGAGAGACGAATGAGGTCTCCAAAACAAGGCAGGCTCTGTCAAAGCACTTGATTACCCACCAGAACTAAGAAGTAAGACCCTCTTGCTGAAGATACCACAAGCTGCTGACACAGGACAGTGAGAGATCATGCTGGAATGAGAAGGAAACCAGCTCACTGAGGGCTAATCCTCATAGTGCTGGAAAGTGCTACATGACCTGCTGGGGAAAAATGGCCACCAACATTGTGAACAAGCAGGGCATCCTGCTAGAGACAAAATCAACCAGCCAGACAAGTCCATACCTGTGCAATAGTGGCACTCAGCATATGCAGGTAACCAGTAGCTCTCTGATTGGATAAGAGGGTGGCTGGTACTGGAAACCAAGTCAGAATCCTATAGAGATGATGGTCATAGACTCCACTGAGAAGCTGCCAATAGTCTTTGGCCAAAAAGAGTAGCTATACTCATCAAAATCTCTCTTAATTATGCTTATCCCCTTCAACCCATGCTGTTCTCACTCTCTGTTGGAGGATGTTTTCTTTTTTTACAGAAGGAAGTGAAAACTGAAGACAACCAAAATCCATCAACACGATGAGAAAAGAAAGCTGAGTCCATATCATGAGATGAGCCACCTCTTCCCCATCAGCCAGGGTCCAGGTGACACCACAGAGGAAATGGCAAGTTAAGCATGAGTGCTGCTCTCATGGTGAGCCTGACAACCTGCCCCAGGGAGGGTGACAGACACTGAGGACAATCAAAATGTATCAAAGCAGAAACCCAGATGGTACACAGGTCTCAACAGTAATGTAGAGTTATAACAATACCACCAAGGCTCAGGGAACATTGCAGAAGAAGGGGCAGAAAGACTGTAAGAGCCTCAGGTATGAACAAGTATCCACAGGCATTGTCCCCCCACAGGGACTGACTGCTGCATTCATAATGCACAGCCCCATGGTGAATACCAGTAACCCCATTGAGGAAGGCCTTTGGTGGAACGGGGCTGGGAAGGGAATGGAACCAACAAATGACTTGTCCATACAACAACGTTTCCAATTAATAAAAATTGTAATTTGTATGCTTTCTGGACTCATTCTCAATAAATATTTTTTTGTTAAAAAAATTGTTAAAACTGACCAAGGAAAAATGAGAACAGAGATGAAGAGATGGCTTAGCGGTTAAGGTGCTTGCGTGCAAAGCCAAAGGACCCATGTTTGATTCCCCAGGACCTACATAAACTAGATGCAGAAGGTGGTGCATGTGTCTGAAGTTCATTTATAGCAGCTGGGGGCCCATTCTCTCTCTCTCGCAAATAAACAAAAATATTAAAAACAATAAAAATGAGAACAAAGTTATTCAGCTAAAAAAGGAAAAATTGGGCTGGAGAGATGGCTTAGCGGTTAAGTGCTTGCCTGTGAAGCCTAAGGACCCCGGTTCGAGGCTTGATTCTCCAGGACCCACGTTAGCCAGATGCACAAGGGGGCGCACGCGTCTGGAGTTCGTTTGCAGTGGCTGGAAGCCCTGGCGCACCCATTCTCTCTCTTTCTCTCTATCTGCCTCTTCCTCTCTCTGTCATAAATAAATAAATAAAACTGAACAAAAAAATTTTAAAAAAATAAAAAATAAAAAAATAAAGGAAAAATTAAAAATAGTAAGGAGATTTAAAATGACATTGCAAGAATATTTAAAGTTATGTCAGAAAATTTGGATGTTTTATGAAATAATCTCCAAGAATAAAATTTAAAACTTCAGATAAAATCTTCATATGCAAGTAACTGTAAAATAAGCTGTATTGCTATTACAAACCTTTAATAAAAAGGAATGACTAGGCCCAGGTTATTTTCAGAACTATAGTTTTTGTGATTATATTTTTTCTCCTTACCTAGTTTGGGATTAGTGTTATTTATGGCCTTACTGAAAAGTCTAGATTTCCATATTTTTCAGTTCTCTGAAAGTTTTTTTATTGTGGTAAAATACACATAACACAAAGTATATCATTACTGACAATGCAGAACATTTGCAGTCTTTTATTTTCTTAATATTTATTTGCGAGCAAAGACAAAGAAAGGAGAGAAGGGGGCACCAGGGCCTCTAGCCACTGCAAATGAACTTCGGATGCATGTGCCACATTGTACATCTGGCTTTACATGAGTACTGGGGAGTCAAACCCAGGTTCTTAGGCTTTGCAGGCAAGTGCCTTAACTGCTGAGCCATCTCTCCAACTTTATTTTTATTTATTTTGACTTTTCAAGGTAGGGTCTTGCTCCAACCTGAACTGACTTGGAATTCACTATGTATTCTCAGGCTTGCCTCAAACTTGCAGCGATCCTCCTACCTCTGCTTCCTGAGTGCTGGAATTAAAGGTGTGCACCACCATGCCCAGCACATTCACAATGTTTGCAGCCATGTCTACCACCTAGCTCCAGAACATTTCTGGAATTGTCTGTACAGCACAATGGTCTCTCCTTTGAAGGTTAATTACTCTCAAACACATTACTATGCTATTCAGTCTCTTTTCTATGGTCTCCTTTCTCTATTTCTAAGATAGGCTAGTCTCTGCAGGATTCTGGAATTTACCCACTCATATTGTTAAGAGTTCCTGCTTTAAATACCTTGAAGTTGTACTGGCATGTTTTGTGGTCATTCTCTTCTCCTTAGCTAATTTTCTAACTTTAGCTTAAATATTTTTTCACAATTTTTGTGTTTGAATGTGTGTGTAGCATGCATGCATGCATGTATGTTTGCATTCATATGGACACACATGTAGGTGCAGGTGTGTCTGCATGGTGCATGTATGTGGAGGCCAGGGGTTGATATTATCACCTTATTTTATGAGACAAGGTCTGTCACTGAACCTGGAACTCACTGATTCAGCTACAGTAGCTAACGAGTGAGTCCTAGGGATCCTCCCATTTCTGCCTTTTCAGCGCTGGGATTACAGATGCATGCCACTATGCCTGGTATTTTATGTGGGTTCTAGGGATCTGAACTTTGCATAGCAAGCACTTTACCGAGTGATCCTTTTCCATAGTAACCCAACTAATTTCTTAAAAATTAAATTTTATTCTGTTATGTTAAAACCCAAGAGCCCACATCAATTATTGAACCTCTATTCACTTCTATTTATTTTGGCTATCTAATAGATTCACTTCTATTTATTTTGGCTATGATACATTTTACTATGTACCAGCCCTCTGCTTCTGCTTTTTATCTGCCAAGCATTCCTGTTGTTTCTGTCCTCCTAAACTGTGGCTGTGACATGTTGGATTCCTTCATCTCATTGTTGCTCTTTTCCCTTCATTTAGATGTTGAAAATGCTGTTTCTTAGTTTCTTTAAATGGTTTTTGGATATGCATATTTAAATGTTTCTTTTCTGCTAACATACTAATCTTTGGTGCTCTAGAAAATCAAGGATTTTAGCTCCATTCACTCCGTATTTTCTCCACTCCTCCATTGCCAATCATTCCCACTTTCCTGTTGAGATATGAGAGCTGTGTGCAGTCACTCAGGGTGCACTTATGAGCACCTGCCACACACCAGGCAGCTGCAGGATCTGAGGTTGCAATATTGAATGTATCTTACAAAATTCCTTCTCTCACAAGTGTTGTGGATTGATTAGGACATGTTCCCCACAAGCTCATGTGTTGAATGCTTGGTCTCCATGTGGTGGCACTATGTTGGGAGGTTCTGGAAATTTTAGGAGGTGGGTCTAGCTGGAGGAAGTAGGTCTGTGGAGACAGGTCCTGGAGCTGTCGTCTCTCTGGCTCTGCTTCCTGGTCTGCCATCAAGTGAACAGCTGACCCCTGCCACATGCTCTCACTGAAGCACATAGGTCTAAGCCACCATGGACAGAACCTCTGAACCAATGAGCCAAAATAGACCCCTCCTTCTTGAACTTGTTTTTGTTGGGTCAGAGAGATGGAAAGCTAACACTTTGGAGGAGACAAAAACATCCACTTAGGAAGGTAACTAGTGGGCTAGAGAAATGACTTAGCAGTTAAGGCGCTTGCCTATGAAGCCTAAGGACCCAGGTTTGACTCCCAGTACCTATGTAAGCCACGTGCATGATGTGGTGCATATGTCTGGAGTTTGTTTGCAGTGGCTAGAGGATACATCTCTCTCTCAAAGAATTTTTTTTTAAGTTAACTAGGTAAAAATGTACTTCTGTGTTAGTATTACTCAGTCTTGGATTGCCCCATTGAGGAAGTGGCCCTTCCAGGGGGAGAGAGAAAGGAACCCAAGGAAGGAAGAGATGTCCAGCAGAGGTGACAGCAAAGGCCCAGAGGACACTGGCAGGATGGGGGTCCAGGCACTACCCTGCATGGAACGCTGGGAGTTCAGGGTCAGCAGCAGTGCCGAGCATCCCTGCTCACTGCTGGCTCATGGACTTCCTGGACGAATTGAACAACAACTCCTCCTCCTGGCCATTTCACCTGTCTATTGAGGCAGTTAGTTTTAATCACCAAGACCTGTACTTAACCTTTATGTTTTGGATCCATTATAATCTCACTTTGTATTATTTTTCTCATTATTGTGAACAAATACCTGACCAGAAGCAACCTCAGGGAGAAAAGGGGTTATTTCAGCTGATATTTTGAGGAGATATATAGCCCACATAGCATGGAAAGCATGGCAGGCCAGCTTGTCACACTTCACCCAGGACGCAGAGGACCAGCAGGAAGTAGGCCAGGTAATAAAACCTCAATCTCCCCCTCCCTTAATGATCCACTTCCTCCAGCAAGGCTCTAACTACTGAAAGTTCCACAACCTTCCCAAACAGCAGCACCAGCTGGAGACAAAATGTTTAAATACATGAGCCAATGGGGGCATTTTACATTTAAATCGCAACTTCATCCTAATTTTAATTATACTTGTTCCATAGAATTGTTTGCCTTATCCAGTCTTCATTCCCTTCTTCCTCTCACTATGTAGAGCTTCCCACATGTATGTCTGGCTCCTTGTCTGTTTACTTCTGCAGAGAGTTCCCATTTCCTTACTTTTCTTACCACAGGGGCAAGTTTTACAGAGCAGCATGGCCTATGGAGAGAAGAGTGCCAACAGCTCATCTTCACAGACGTCTAACTCCACCTGCTTCCTCCTTGGCACTGGCAGCTGCGCAGCTCGGGTGGGTGGTCAGTGCGACAGGAAGAGCTCAGGACACACACAGCCCAGCGGCTCCAGGCAGCTTGCCTGGCCAGTGTTCTGACAAAGGCTCCTGCTGGCCCCGCCACTGCAGCCATTCCGAGTGCCCGCGTCATCCTTCTCATGTGACAGGCCTCTGTACACCTCATCCTATCTGCCTTTTCTCTTTCAGGAATTTCTAAGCATGCTAATATATCCCACCTTAATGGCTTTATTCTTACTTTCTTTCCAAAACTATACTTTCCCATTTTGAGATTTTGCAGGCCGTCCTTGGAAATCACTGGCCACACTTGCTTCTCTCAAAACGATGTGATCACTGGGTATGGTGGTGCATGTCTTTAATCCCAGAATTTGGGAGGCTGAGGAGTACTTGGGAGGCTGTGAACTTGAGGCCAGCCTAAGTCTAATTCCAGGTCAGCCTTGGCTAGAGCAAAACCCTACCTCAGAAAACCAAATTATATATATATATTCAACACTCACAAAACAAGAAGTGTATTATAAGTTTTATTTATAAGACTGGAACAGACAAGAGTGTTGAGTTTTTTTTCAAGATTAAATAAACTAATAAAATGCGGAAAATGACATAGGAGCTGCTATTTACAAAAGACAAATATAACTAAAGGCCAGTTTTTATACCCAAATAGGAATAAAGACAGATCATTTACAAACACTGTTCTCAATATTTCATACTCAAACTTTTTTCCTTCGGGAAAAAATAAAAGATTGGCAGTAACTCTTTGGCATGGATTTCTAGAGGTTTCTTCTTGGGTTGCTACCAATCACAGTGCTTAGATGTGCCTGAGCTCAGAGAATGTATTCTGGTTAATTTTTCAGTACTTTTTGCTTTTCCACTTCAAAAGCAGTGTGGTATGGGATGGAGACCTGGATTCTGAGGTTCAGAAACCAGAAGTTTGAATTGTGCTTCTAGATCTTTCCAACTATATAACCTTGGTGACATGCACTCTTTGCATCCCAACCTTTTCGTCTCTCAACAGCGAACAGTAATTCCAAACATACAAGGCTGTGGAAAGAATTCAAAATAATTATGTACCAAGCACCCGGCCCCCTAGGAGGCGCTCTACTGTGCTGGTTTAAGCAGTAACCAGGTAAGAGGAGACTGAATCCCCCCACGTTGCTACTTGCTTCACTTCGGTTCCACTTCCTCTGGACAGGTCAGACTCTTCCTACAGGAAACAAGCATGACTAAGACAACGCAGACTAGTTAAGGAACTGAGAAGTGAACTTCAATAAATTATAAGTCTAGTTCTTAACTATCTTGTATATCACTTTGGTTGTTTTATTGTTTTGACCAAGGAAGCAATTTGGTCCTCTTTCCTTTGTAAGGCAAATTTTAGGTAAGTCATTACAACCCTAATGTCCTTCTCAAAGCCCTTTTAGTTTTAAAGAAAGCTTCTTTTCTATTTTGCCCTTTCTAAGAGGTAGGGTATTTACCCTATACTATTTTAATAGAATCATATTTTCTCTAAAGTAAAACAATTTGCTTTATCATATTAAATTTCATGCCTTTGGGCTAGCTTCTAAAGAGAAAACTTGTAGGCGATTAAATAAGTTATTAAAATGATCCACTTTTTTTTTTCTTGTCTCCAGCCTTTACAGTTCAAATGTTCCTTTGGAATATTGCTTTGTAGGATGTGACCTACTTTCTGAAATCGCCAGAAATGCTGGCACTTTGACGAGATCATCTGACATTCTCTAGCACAAGTCAGGTTTGTCCATGGAAGCATATAAATGATAAAACTTCATTCTTCACAAAATGAACTTCAGAATAGCCCAAAGCCATGCGGCCTGGCCCAGAGCACAGGACTCTTGGGTTTTCAGTCCTGCTCACCAGGAAACTCAGGCTCATGGCTCTAAATTACCATCTGCCTCAGGATCACAACATGGGCCCTGAGGACCATGCAGCAGACAGTCTCTGGGCCTCTTCTAGTCCTAACACCCTTGGGTCCAGGACCTCTGTTAGCCTCAGCAGCAAGTGGGCTTGGATCACTCCACCCTCCTTGGAGCTCTGCTGGCCTCCTCTCTCTCTCAGATGTGCCGTCCAGTGAGGAAGAAGAGTGGCCGGTCTTCCTTGGCGTTGGCTGTCTGGAACTCATCCCGCAGCCGGAACTGCCACTCGTCTTCCAGCTCCAGGCGGACCACAGTCTGGCGGAGTGAGTTCCGGTCCTGGCAGATCACGCACAAGGTGGCACCTGCATGGGCAGTGCATGAGGCATGAAGAGGAAAGGGGGGAGTTTCCCCACGAAAGCTGCTGTGGGGATCCCACTTGCAATAACCAAACAGGAGGCTGCCTGGGAGGGCAGAACCAGGTCAGGTCCCTGTTCCTTACAGCAAGACAGGGTGAATGGGATTTGGCTACCATGTTTGGAGGAAAACATGGAAGCAGAAGAAAAGATGAGGAATGGAGCAAAGAGGTAAACAGAAAGAGAGACACAGGTCTGTCCATAAATCCAGCCTTCTCAGCCACCGTGGGGAGCCCCCTTCTCCACTGACCCAGGCCTAGGTCAATTCTCACCTTTTGTACTGCTTGGCTATGGGAACTTCTCCTTCCCCTGATCTCCTAGCCTGCAGTAGCCCGCCAATCAGGCTTTGGTCTTCCTCCCACCATCTCTCCCTCCCCCTTTACATATCCATCTTTCTCTCTGACAGAAGTGTTTCTGAGGGCAGAGGCTGTGGAAGAAACCTCACTCCACTTCCCAAGGCCTGATCCCCTGCAGCAGCTCATCAAATGTCTGCTTGGGAGGGAGAATAGGCAAGGTATATGGAAGGCCACCTCGGACATGAACAGGTCTGGAATCATGGATTGGCAAACACTTGTTTGTCGACCATCTTGTCTCAGCCACTGGAGGGAAAAGTAGAAAGATGACAAAAGACAGAGATGGGGTCAGGACTGCTCTACCAGGATGAAGCCTCTGAGGGGACCTGGGTGGGTTACCCACATAAAGGATTTGGGTGGAAAAGGAATAGAGAAAGTGAGATATCTCTACTGAACCCACAGAAGACAAAGAACCCCAGGTTTCAATCTAGCTTTCTATCCTTTCCTGGAGAGTTGGGATAGTCACTTTTCTCTCTCTGAGCCACAGTTTACCCCCTGAAAAATAAGGACCCAGGCTACAGATCCTGTCACCAGAGATGTTAGGGGATAGCAACCAGTTAAGCTATTACCTTTCAGAAAGTGGAACTTTTTCAAGAAGTTGGCTCCCACAAAAGAGTCGCAGAGGTACAGCAGGAGCCCACTGAATGTCATGTCAGAGCAGCTGATGTTTAAGGAGTGGGGCCTGGAGCTCACGTAACAAACAGAAATCTGAAAAAGAAGGAACCCCAGAGAAGCCTTACTTTCCAGAAAATACTCTGTTACACTGGGTATTTACATGCAAGAATACCAGCTGTTTGGTCAAATTCAAGACGGAGGATAGAGCATGATATTTTTCAAATTTATATCCCAAAAAAAAACAGTTTCATAATTATCATATTCATAAATTGATTTGAGAATCAGCAATGTCCTGTCAGAAATGAGTCTGATTCCTAAATCCTATTTGGCAAACACAGCTCCCTTATCAGGCAAGTGGGATAAACACCATGGTGAGTACAGGTTAGTATCACAGGTTCAATCACATCCACAGACCCCCATCAAACACAGATCAAGAATGTTTTGGGCGAGCTGGAGAGATGGCTTAGTGACTAAGGCATGTGCCTGTGAAGCCTAAGGCCCAGGTTCGATTCTCCAGGTCCCACGTATGCAGATGCACATGGTGGCACATGCATCTGGAGTTCGTTTGCAGTGGCTAGAGGCCCTGGTATACCCATTCTCTCTCTCTCTCTAACAAATGAAAATAAATAAAATCTTTTTTAAAAAAAGAATGTTTTGGGGGATTGTATCTGACCTGTACCAGACATACATAGTCTTTTGCATCCTTATTTGATTCCCTAATTAATACAGTATATCAGTGATGTACACAGCATTTGCACTGCATTAGGTACAAGTCATCTAGAGGTGATTCAAAGTGTTTCAGAGGAGGTGTATAGGTTATATGTAGAAATGATACCATGTTGCACAAGGGGTCTGCAGATTTTTGGTACCCATGGGATCCTGGAGTCAATCTCCACTAGCCATGATGAACACCACAATTATGATTCAGGTCCTAGTACTCAGCCATGGGTTCTATGGATTCCATACCCTGAGTTACCTGAGGTCCCAGGTTAAGGTAGCAGTCCACAGACAGCACAGGGTGGCTGTGGTTCTTCAAGGACAGCGGGAAGAAGCGGTGGCTGTGGTACTGGAGAAACTTCTCTAGCAGGAGCTGGGCGGGAGCCGCAAGGAATGTGTGCTTGCTGTCCGGGGCACAGATATACTGGGATGGCACAATGGCCACAGAGCTATCAGATACCTGCCAAGGAGAGGGGCAGATATCAGGCCACTCCCCACTCTCATGAGTGAAGAGCTCCCCGGGGCTTCTGGCCACAAGAAACCTAGGGGTGGAGGAGATTTTGTTCCTTGGAGTGACCATGTGAGATAAGTATGTAGGCTTCAAAACCAAAATTCAAACATCAAGAAAAATTAGGTTTCCCCAAAGTGAGGCCCATAGAAACTAATGACATTAATAGGAATTCTAGACACTCAGACTGGGGAGATTGCTCAGCGGGTACAAGTACTTGCTATACAAGCATGAAGACCTGAGTTTGATCCCTGACACCCACATAAAAAGCCAAGGGTGGATGTGCATGCCAATAACTCCAGAGCAGAGGGCAGCAGAGACTGGGAGATCACTGGGGCTTGCAAGACAGCCATTCTGACCAAAAACCAGCATGAGCACCAGGTTCAATACACACACACACACACACACACACAAACACAGATTGTAGACACTGATCCTTCCATGCAGAAAATTAGCTGGTGGCCGAGAGAAAAGAAGAGAACACACAGTCCTTGGGAACTCTTCCCCAGAGCCAAAGATGCAAGCATCTGGGGGGGGGGGCAGCCTTTCCCAAATTTTGTCTGCACCCCCAAGTTCTGCCTTTTCACTGTTCAGCCATCACAGTCCACAAGTCCCTACTCTGTCACCAGCAGTTTCCCTGATGCAGCCAGAGATTATTCAGCAAGTAAAATGGATCAGAAATTGTGTCTTCTGGGCTGGAGAGATGACTCAGCAGCTAAAGGCACTTGGCTGCAAAGCCTGATGGCTGGGGTTTGACTCCCCAGCACCCATGCATGAAGTGGTCCATGTGTCTAGAGTTCATTTGCAGCAGCATGAGGTCCTGGTATGTCCATTCTCCTCCTACCCTCTTTCTCTCTGCTCACAAATAAATAAAAATAGTTTTAATGAAAAGAAAATGGATCTCCAGATGGAAAGCCTTTAGTGGTTCTGCTATGGCTCAAATCCACACTCATTTCCTGGCTGGTTGTACCATTTTGGGAAGCTGTGGAACCTTTAGAAGGTGGAGTCTAGCCTAGAATTGGTTCACTAAGGATAGACCTGTGAAGGTTATAGCCATGCCCCTAGTTCCTACAGCTCTCTGCTTCATGACCCATTGTGATGTGAACAACTCCACCACACACTCCTTCTGCCACAGACAGCCTTCCCCACTTTAACAGTCAGAAACTCCCTGAAACTATGAGCCAACATAAATTTTCTCATAATGATACAAAGGGTAGCTAATATAGAAAGTTGACATCAGAAAAGTGGGGTCATTGCTTTGACTAATCTGATGATGGAATTCTTAGGACTTTGGCTTGTTAATATACTTATAGAAAAGTCTAGATATTTCCCATGCTCAGTAATAGAAACTCTTTCAGATCTTCTCTTACATTCCTCCTGGTTCCCTATAATACTACCACCTTGGGGATATCCACAGACTCCTCCCATGCCCAACTGCCACATTAGGTCACCGTGTGACACACTTTCCCTTCAAGGTGTTTCTCATAGCAGGATTTCACTAATTGCTGTCTAACTTCTGCCTCACCAAGGCTACTTACTTGTGACAACACTACACTACTTTAATAGGTGCTTCATACCTATTAAACAAAACAAATGAAAACAAGTGATTTCACTCACAGGAAAGATTGTAAAACATCAATAGCTTTCTTTTATATAACCAACATGTAATTAAACCTAGCAGAAAAATAAAATGATATATATACATACACACAGTTTAAAAATGGCATTGAGGAACATGAGACAAAGTTCAGTTTGAAAGTCATCCAGATCTTTGGAAGGAAAATGAAATACAGTAATGATCTCAATCCACCCTAAATTAAACTATAAGTTTAACACCTTAAGTTTTTAAAATCTCAATGGTAATGGCTTGATTCATTAGCTCCAAAGATCTTCTATAGAACAGGCCTCTCATTTGAAGGTCCTGCTACTTTGTACAAAAAAAAAATGAAGATAAGATTTTAGTTCCAGAGATAGCTCTGCCTTGTCCACAGGGGCAACTGCGTGGAGCTTGTGTCTGAATCCAGGTATGAATCAGCTCTGGAAGGAGTTGCTGGAGACAAGGACAGACAGAGGCTGGAAAAGGACGCCAGTAGTAGAACTGGCTGAAGTATCAAGGCAAGAGCCAAGAAAGATAGAAGGTGACAAACAAGACTCAGACCTTTATGAAAACTGGCCAGTGTGGTGGTTAATCTTGGGCTGTCAACTTGACAGGATTTAGAATCACCATAGAAAGAAGTCCATGATCATGTCTGCGAGGGATTTTCTAGATTGGATTAGTTGAGTTAACTGTAGCATTCCATGGGCTGGGTTGCTAGACTATAGAAAGGAGAAAGCTAATTGAACATGTAGCATTCTTCACTCTACCTCCTCCATGGCAGTGTGATGATGTGACATGTGCTTCCTGCTCTGCCAGCCTTCCCCCACCATGATGGAATTCCCTTTGAAACTGTAGGCTGAAACAAAACCTTTCCCTTCCACAAGTTGCTTCTAGTTGGATATTTTGTGCCAGCGTTGAGAAAGTTTACCGATACAGTGTGTCTGGTTTCCTGGAAGACACTTGCTTTGATTTTGCACTGTGAAATTGCTTGGGTCTGTTCAGCTAGAACAGCAATGATAGCATCTCTCTCACCGGAGCCCAGATTGTGGACAGACAGCATGGCCACTGAGTTAGCCTGGTGTGCCTTGCAATGATTCTTTGTAGAGAAGAGCCTGGTACCATACCTACCCTAGCCAGGGTGGGCTGGGTAGAAGCACACAAGGGATAGTTGACTGGTGGTGCTCTTGTACTGGGCAGCATCTTGCTAGATCCCACTTAAAGTGAGAGAGCAAAAGAAACTTCCCAGAGATGGATGCCAGTTAAACACAACTGTTAACACTTCACAGTGGTCAGTCCAGCCCACCATACCCTGACTCCTCTGAAAGATGAGGCATGCTCCCTCCACCCCGGGTGGCCCCCACTCTCAACTTTGACATCATGGCAGCCTAGGTGTGACCTGGGCACCTGTCAGCATTGATGCCACACTCACCTTCGACGTGATATGGAAGGACTTGTGCCCACCCACCGCAATCTGCTTCTTCATCACACTGAAGCGGTTGAAGCGGCAGAGCAGGAGACCAGCACTGTGCACGCGCAAGTTGAAATCCACATCATCACACGTAAACCTGCTCCAAGCCAGAGGAGGAGTGACTATGACTGGGCACAGCTCACATGTCCCCAGCCACCCCCTCAACACTTGGTATGTAGTCCTACTGTGGGAGCTACAAAGGTGGAATGGTCTAGTTCCTGCCTCGGGCCTTATTCTAATGTGGCTGGGAGGCAAAGAGAAGGTGAACAGCAACAGCACATCAGAGCAGCAGTTTGTAGTCCAAGCTTGAACGTGTGAGGACAATCCTTAAATGGCCAGGTGTGGATGCCAGAACTATGGGAGAAGTTTTACAGACATGATTCCATTCAATTGTTTAAAAGCTTCGAAGTGGGTACTGGAGAGATGGCTTAGCAGTTAAGGCACTTGTCTGAGAAGCCTGAGGACCCATGTTCAACTCCCTAGATCCCACGTAAGCCAGATGCACAAGGTGGCACATACTTCTGGAGTTCAATTGCAGTGGCTAGAGGCCCTGGAATGCCACATCTCCCTCTTGCTCGCACGCACTCTCTCTCTCTCGCTCTCTCAAAAAAGCTTCAAAGTATAAAAAAGTGGGCATTTTTAATAGCTGAAGAAAACATGCCAAACAACTACATAGGATATCATTTTTTACAATGCAATTACATATACAATTTTTGTATGTATTTGTATGTGGTGTGCATTTGTATGCATGTGGGGGCATGTGTGTGTATGTACGCATGTGGAGAACACAGGTCTACATTGGTGTCTTCTTCAATTGCTCTCCACCTGACTTTTTGAGACACAGACCCTCACTAAACCCACAGCTGACCAATTCAGCCAGACTAGTTTGCCAGCACAGCCTGGGGAAGAGAGAAGCGTTCACTGCAAGGCTGGTAAGTAGCAAAACCCAGGTTCCAACAGAGCAGCAACTCTAGCTCAAACCTGGCACTCCTAATTGGGTTGCTGTCTGGCCTACAGGATACTCAATAAATGTACTGTTATGGTTGGACACACAGAAAACAGCTCGTGGAAATTAATGCACAGTCCCTTCTATGCTAACATCCCTAAAACACGAGAGGAAGCCTAAGCAAGAGAGACACAGCACAGGGTGAACTGATGAGTGGAGTGGAATGGCCTTCTGTACATACAAAACAAATAGCACTAGGGCTGGAGAGATGGCTTAGTGGTTAAGCGCTTGCCTGTGAAGTCTAAGGACCCTGAGTTCGAGGCAATTCTCCAGGACCCACACTAGCCAGATGCACAAGGGGTGCACATGTCTGGAGTTCATTTGCAGTGGCTGGAAGCCCTGGCATGCCCATTCTCTCTCTCTCTCTCTCTCTCTCTTTCTGTCATTCTCAAATAAATAAATAAAAATGAACAAAAAAATAAAAATAAAAAACCAGCACTAAAAGCACGCTAGGCTTTGGAAAGCATGTGGGCACAGCCTCTGCTTTGATGACCCTCAGGTGGACGAGGAGAATCTATCTAGCCTGCCTGAGGCAGCCTCTGCCTGCACAGGGCTGACTGAGCATTATCAGTGGCTGAGGACTCCCCACGGGGGCCAGATGCTCACCGGTTCTGGTTGTACTGCACATTCTGGGTCAAGTCCACATTCAGGATGATGAAGTCATGCACGTGACAACGGGAGAAGGGCTCCCGCACCTCACTGCCCCGTGTCTTGCTAGCCCATTTCCGCATGCCGATCAGAGCGTAGTGAGTGATGTTGGGGGATGCCTCAATGTGCTGCAGGATATGTTTCAAAGAGACATTCCTCTCCGACCAGGAGAAGTCCCTGTAAAGAGCAGAGAGGCTAACGTCTCAGGCTGACACACAAACAGCAGCAGCAAGCCGACCAGGATATAGCTTCCCAAGTGCACTGTGGGCTGCACCCAGCCAGGCTGGTGTGGACTGAAGCCACCACCATCCCCCGAGGGGTGTCAAGTACTCTGCCAAGCACTCCATATTTATGCAGGTTAATAGTGCAGAATATGCACACATACATGTGCTGTGCGCACCCCTGAACCATGGTTTAGTTACTCTTCATGTCATTAGCCTAGGGATTAGTGTTGTCCAAAACTGAGGAACCTAGGACTGGAGAGATGGCTCAGTGGTTAAAGTATGCTTCCTGCACAAGTGTGAAGGCCTGAGGGGGCCCAAGCCATCCCACTTCAAATTTCCAGAACCCATGTAAAAGCTAGGTGTAGCAGTCTTATAACCCTAGTCCTGTGGGGAACAGAGACCTGGAGAATCACTGGGGCAAGTTCCAGGATCAGTGAGAGACTCCCTCGCAAGGAAAAAGTAGGCAGGAGAGCGGAGAAGGATGCCCCATGTTCTCCTCCAGCCCCTGTAGGAGAGCTTACAGGGCTCCACAGGCAAGTGCACAGGGTGCCGCATGAGCACATGCACATGCGCACACTGCACACCACGCCACACACCACCTACACACAAATAAAAACGAGGAACCTAGAGCCTCAATAGGTTTAGCAACTTATAAAAATCATACAGCAAACCTAAAAAAAATACAGCCAGGCATTAAGGGTAGGGATGGGGCTGGAAGAGAGTGAGAGGAGCCTCTCAAGGGGCCAGTGATGTCCAGTTCTTGTTAGGGGTCAGGGTTAGCTAAATAAGTGTGCTCAATTTCAGATTTTCTGCATTTATATTATGCTTTCCTTTGTGTGCATACATATGTAGGAATGAATGATGAGAACAAACTATGGGGATGAACTATAAGAATGAAACATGGGAATGAACTATGGGAATATTTCTTACGGACCTTACAAATAACCTTTCTGAGAATATTCTTCATTATTTATTTATTTATTTATTTATTTGAAAGCGACAGACACAGAGAAAGAGGCAGATAGAGAGAGAGAGGGAATGGGCGCGCCAGGGCTTCCAGCCACTGCAAACGAAACTCCAGATGTGTGCGCCCCCTTATTCATCTGGCTAACATGGGCCCTGGGGAATCGAGCCTCGAACCAGGGTCCTTAGGCTTCACAGGCAAGCGCTTAACCGCTAAGCCATCTCTCCAGCCCTTTCTGAGAATATTGCTGTGACATACTTTATCTGCTAAGTTCTTACCTTGTAACTTGCCCTGAATTTCATCTTACAACCATGTAATTGACCCACTTAAAGCCACGTGAGTAAGTTTCCTCTGCCTTGGTGGACCTTTGGCCTGAACAACATAGACAACCAATATTGACAAGGAATATTTAGAGATGCTAACTGATCTTAAGCTATGCTCTTTGCCCTACTTCCTCAGTGGTCTGATTCAACTCTTGACCTGGAACAAGCGTGTGTGCACAAGGGATGCTGACCACTGCACTGAAGACAGCATGGTCAGTAATGAACTGCCCATCAAACTGCCACAGATCTATTGAAGACATCAGGTATGATTGCATTTGTGAACAAAATGTGTGTGTGTGTTCTGGATCAGTGGAGGTCCTACCCTAAATCCATTTTTTTAAACAAATTTATTCAAAGCCAAAACTTCCTCAACCTTTGCCCATGCCATGCTCAACTTGTTCATGCATTACTGTTTTTGCTGTTCAAGTAAAACGCCAATGAGTGCCTGTGAGTGGGAGCTACAGCCACAGAACACCAGAGTGCAGCAGAAGCAGCGGGCTCACCCTGGTTTAGACAATTCCAAGGGCTGCTTTCTTCCCTCAGGCTCTGCCCCAGAAGCAGCTATGCCACCCAGGGGTCAACAACTCCAAGGGTTAGTTTTCCTTCTTTTAGGCTCTGCTTTAAAAAGCAGCTAGCCTACTCTTGGGCAAACAAATCCAAGTTGGTTTCTATAATTCCAGGGCTGTTCCCCTAAATTAGACATATGTATGCATTATGCTAAGTCCAGATAGTGTGTTTCCATGTACATCAAACACCTCAATAACCATTTTTAAGAATTAGAAGAAAGCTGGGTTTGGACCATGGGTACATTTCCGCCACATTCTGCCTTCCAGCCTGGGTTCAATTCCCCAGGGCCCTGGCTTTCTGCTACTGTGAGGCATCCTGTGCTCCTGAGGGCTGAGCCGTTGGTCCCTGTCACAGAGGTCATGCACCTGCTCTTGGGTCTCTGGATGGGGAAGCAGTGTACCCAGGCAGTCACCTGCTCCGTTCCCCAGTGCAGTCCACATCCACTGCATTCCACATCACACAGGAGTCATCAGAAATCACGATGAACGGCCAAATGTCCTGCGGCTTGATACCCAGCTCCTCCTGCCGGTTCCGCTCCAGCTCCAGGTTATGGTAGCACAACTCCTTGATTAGGAAGTGGGCAGCCCCTGCAATGGCCACAGGACCAGCTCAGGGTCTGTCCTGTGCCCACAGCCACAGGACCCCACCCCAGATGAGCCAGAGCCAAACACCTGCACATACATCCCTCTTCCACGGACCACTGCCTACAGATAAGGAAACACCCCTCTCCAGTGTGTTACACACATTTGCTCTCCCCTTCCAAAAGCTGAGATGAGTTCAATCAGTAACCAAAAAAAAAAAAAAAAAAAAAAAAAAGATATTCATAGAAAAGTCAAACACAGAAGAATAGCTTTAAAATTCAAAAAGCAGTAAACATTGATATCAACTCTTTCCTCTCTAAAATATTCTCTTAGGTTTTTATTCACAGAAACTTTACTAAGTAGTATATATTAAAAGCACACCCACCTTTAAGGACTGGGGAGATAGCTCAGCAGTTAAGGGTGCTTGTTTACAAAGTCTTCCAGCCTGGGTTCAATTCCCCAGACAACCATATAAAGCTAGACAGGCAATCATTTGCAACAGCAAGAGACTCTGGTATGCCCATACATGCACAGAAATAAATTAATTTTTAGAAGCACCTACTGAGGGCTGGGGAGATAGCTCAGTACGTAAAGTGCTTGCCTTGCAAATATGAGGATCTCTGTTCAATCCCAAGAACCCATGTTGTTTTTGTTTGCTTTAAAAAAACAGGTGTGGGGCTGGAGAGATTGCTTAGTGGTTAAGGCACTTGCCTGCGAAGCACAAGGACCCAGGTTCGATTGTCTAGGTCCCACATAAGCCAGATGCACATGGTGGCGTATACATCTGAAATTCATTTACAATGGCTAGAGGCCCTGGCGTGCCCATTCTCTCTCTCTCTCTCTCTCTCTCTCTCTCTCTCTCTCTCTCTCTCTGCCTTTAATAAATAAAAATAAATAAATAAAATAAAAGGCCAGGTGTGGTACTGCATTCTTGTAATCCCAGCACTGGAGAAGTAGAAACAGGTAGATCCCTGGTGCTCACTGGCCGTCTAGCCTACTTAGCATGCTTCAAGCCAGACTTTGTTTCAAAAAAGGTGGTTGGAACCTGAGAAGCAATGCTCCTGGATGTCCTCTGACCTCCACACACACGTGCATCCACACACAATCAAGATGCAGTAGCCTCCACACACATGCATGCACCCCCACACAATGAACATGAAGTGCAAACACACACCACCTACCAACTCCAGCACTGTTGAAGATACTTGGGAGCACCAGCATAATGTGGTTGGGCCAGTATTTCTTATAAATGGCCATTTCATATTCCTTGACCACCAGTACATGTAAATGGCTAGCTCCATCCATAGCATGGTACAGATTAAACAGCCCGTGTTCATGACGCCCTGTCGTTGGAGTGAATGTTGGACTTTTGATGTATTCATGACTCTGTAGAGGAATAATGAGAGAGTATATGCAAATATGGACATAACTATTCTCTCCTTTGCAGCATTTTCCATGAAAAGATGGAGTCACTTTTGCAATCCTTGAATCCTAAAGAGAACTGTGACTAGATTTTACTAATAAAATGTGAGATAAATGGTATAACATTGGTTCTGAGCCTAGCCTAGCCTTAGAGAGTGGTCCCTCTGAGAAGGCTCCCATGAACAAGTCTAGGCTTGCCTGCTGGGGGACAGAGCCATACAGAGAACAGCAAGGCCATTCTCTCTACTCAGATGAACCTCCAGCCAGCCATGGCAACTAAACAAAACCCAAAAGTGAGTTCCACTGAGCCCAGAGTGACTGCTCAGCCAAACCTCACCAGCC
This sequence comes from Dipus sagitta, assembly GCA_036346955.1. Classification (NCBI taxonomy): domain Eukaryota; kingdom Metazoa; phylum Chordata; class Mammalia; order Rodentia; family Dipodidae; genus Dipus; species Dipus sagitta. The sequence continues at coordinate 51,873,456 of CM070773.1, read as the reverse complement.
CACTGAGCTCAGATTGCTCAGATAAAGAACTGAAGACATTTTGGTCAGAAACAGTTGTTACACAACAAAACTTAACTGGTATCCACTGATTAACTAAATCTATTACCCTCTCATACTGGAATCTAATACTCTGCTTTGAGCAGATATTATTTTTGTATGTCTGAAGTCCTCCACACACTATGAGCACAGGACTGCTTATACATGCAGATTGTGAGCTCTTTTGTGTAAATTGTTGTTTTCTTCAGCTCTTTCCTTCACAAGCTCCTGTGGCAGTCTTTCCTGAACTCCTAGAAGCACCTGCTACAAAGCTGTACACAGAGCTAGTGCTCATGGCCCTGGGAGGCTGGGAATGTGACATATTCACAGGAGGGCCACGGTAATACCCTGACCTCAGGGACATGGGGCACCTTTGCAGCAGAGTCTCTTTGGTACTATACAGACATATGCATTGTTGGCAACAGACTGCTAGGCCAGCAAAGCCAGGATGAGCTTGAAAGATGTCTGTGCACTGGAGGAGGAGGAGATGCATCCTCCTTGCAGGTCTATTGGCCAGGGCTGCCCAATCCACTCTGAGGCTGCCCAGCTGGACCTACCAAGACAAGGGCCCTACAAGAAGCAGCTCTGGTCCCAGGAACAAGGGGTCAGGAAGCTGACCTCCTCATATGATAAAAGAAATGTACCTCCTGGCACCTATGTATGGGTGAAATGATAGGATGTTGGGGACTCACTTCCAAATGGCACCAGAAAGGGGAAGAGGAGGCAGTAAAGTATGGCCAGCTGTGGTTAGTAACTGTGGAAGGTGCTCTGCTCTCTTTTTGGTTCTGCTAGTACAGGTGCATCATTCCCTCTTTTCTCCCCTTCTCCCCTCTGTTTATAGTGCATGCACCCCCGTTCTCTCTCTCCCTTCTCTTTCTCTCTTTATAATACATGCACTCCTGTTCTCTTTTACTTTCCTTCTCTCTCTCTGCCCCTCTTATTCCTCTCACCCATTACAGTAAAGTCTTAGATTGAAAAAACTGTGGAAGGTGGATGATAGACCCTGAGAAAGTCTTTCTCCTATTCTCTCTACCCCCACTTTGTCCAAAATGTTTCATAGCAGAGCATCAAAAGAAAAAGGGGGAGGGCTGAACATCTATCTCATTAGCACATAATAACTTCGCCACACTCACACCTCATGTTGCTTCTTCCAAATCAAGCTCACAGCAAGTGTCTTTTTTAAAGAAAGAATTATTATTGCCTACAGTGAGGAAACTGAGGCTCAGCAAGACTAAGTGGCAAGTAGCACAGCTAGCAAGTGGTACAGCAAGACTCACACTGAGTCTGAGGGTGTCCCAAACCCATTTCTGCATCAGCCTCCTACAGGTTCAATCACCATATTGTTTCTGGATTCAGCTCCATGTGCCCTTGACTCCTGGGGCAGCAACATGTCTAGATCCCCAGCTCAGTGATCACTGCCCGCGGGAGCTCCCAGCCAGTACCTTGTCTGTGACGAGGGGCAGGCGCATGCTCTCCAGCTGCCCTCCAGGTTGGCTGAAGACAAAGTGGTGCTCCTTGGACTTGGGGATGATGAAATGCAGCTGGATCTCCTCTCCTAGCATGGAGTAAGAGAAGGCAAAGGCGTGCAGGGTGGACTCATAGAGCTGAGGTGCGAGGGGAAAGGACAGAGCTTGTCAACAGAGTCCGGCTTACTTTCCAGAAGAACCCAGGCCCGGCCTGACCAGGACAGTACACGGGTCCCACTCACTCTCTGCCCCATGGCACAAGAAACCCCCAGCCCAGCACATGGACACCCAGAACTGGCTGCTGATAAGGACACCGGAGGCCACCCACACGTGGCTAGAGCTTACCTCCCCTCTAAATCCTGGTCATGCTGGCTCAAGCCTGTCACTTCTGGCACCGCTCCTCTCTGTTCTATGGATTTGACCTAGAAACCTATTCTAGTTGCCAAGCCAAGCACACATGTCTGTGTTCTCTCTCTCCCTTCTCTCCGCCTCTCGCGGCTGGAGACTGGATCCAGGGCTTTGCGCATGCTAGGGGAGTGCTCTCTCATGCTCCCCACTTTGAACATTTTGAGTCAGTCCTCACTAAGTTGTCTTCAGGAGGCTTGATTTCTGATCCTCCTACTTGAGACTCCTGTGTAGGTGGAATTACAGTGATGCACCTCCAGCCCTAGCTTTCTTCTTCATTTTTTCATTTTTAATTTTAAGAAGGGAGTTTTTTGATGTAGTACCATGTGCACTAGCATGGAAACAAGATAATAACAACCACGTAGGTTTGTACATTTAAACGGCAGCATGTCCCCTTTGCATTGTCACCAAGTCTAGAAAGGACTGCCATTGCTGGGAGGCACTATTACCACCTCTCCCACAAGGACACGGCAGCGGACAATGAGAGGCTCTGGGTTCAGCCCTGTCCGCATGTCTAACCTCATCCTCAGTCACTTCCTCCCACCTCTCCTTTCCAGATGCCCTGCATGTATGTGTGGGACCCCTACCTCAGCTTTGCTCTTGACTTGGACTTGACTTGGGATCTTTCCAGACCCTCAACTTCCCACCTGATAGCCCTCCTGTGTGTGTTCTGCATGCCAGAGTCTACAGAGGAGGCGGTGGCCCAGCACACACCACTTCATGTTCCCATCAGGGATCTACCAGAGCAGAAGAGAAGGGGGTGCAAGGCATTTGGATGTGGGAAACTGGGGCGTGAAGGTGGGTGTGAGGAAGTAAACTTCACTGAAAAATCATAGAGGAATCTCAAAAGGTGAAGGAGAGGACATAAGGAATAGAAATATGGGAGCCAGGAATGGCAGCCAGGAGCTAGCATGTACCCCGGTGTCACCTGCCAGACTGACTCCAAGTCCCTCCACCACCCCAGGCCTGCACACTCTGCGAACACAGGCCAAGTGTGTCTCAGCCAGGGCAGCTCTCCCGCCCATCTTCGGTTCTCTGGGCTTCCACAAAGCCAAGGGAGGAGAGGGGAGTTCTCAGATTTCAGGTAATGCTGCACTGCTGAAGTTTACTGCCATAACTGAAACCTTTTCAATTCTTCGAATTTTAAAACCAAGAAAACAGTTTCATGTGTACTTTTTAAATTCTTGAAACAAAAACTTCATTGTCCAAGGTAGGAGAAAAATGTTGAATGTTTATGTGTTACAAATGGGATTACTAGTTATTTTGATCCATTAAAAAGTGCTCGTATTTTCAAGTGTCACCTGCAGTAAACTTGTTTTTACTTAAAATTGTGTAGTGCTAAAGAAGCCAGGTGAGACTTCCTAGGGAGCTAAGCTCAAGGTCAGGCCGACTAAGAAGGATGGCAGCCAGTGGCTGCTGTTTGCCTCTACAAATGGGACCAGACAGTAAGCTGGGGCTCTTGCCCCAGGCCTTTCCAGAAGCCCCAAGGACTTCCGACCTTTGATCCACATGCAGGTATCCATAACCCTCATCTGCTTGAGCCCTTTCCTGCTTTCTCTCTTCCTTGCTTGGGTCTGAGATGAAAAGAAACCCTTAATATAAAATACTACCTGTTTGTTATCAATCTGCCTCACAGCCCCCCGGAACACATGCATGGGCTAGGAGGCGGCTGGCTCAAACTGCAGCCTTTCCCACACAGCCCCTCCTCAGAGTCTCTGAAGAAGTCTCCCTGCCTCCTCCTTAGGGCCAAGGTCATGCATGACATGGTCGCTGCCCACCCTCCTGGCTCAGTCTTTGGACCAGCCACTCCCTCGCAGCATTCTGTATTCCAGACATGCCTAACAAAGGTCACTACTGGTTCCCACTGTTCCCTCTCCTTTTGCTTGTCTTCACCCCTCAGCAGATGCTTACTGATCCTTCAAAATCCTCTCTGTTCCCTACCTGAAATAGTGAAGGTTGAGTATCTCCCATCTGAAATGCTTGCAACCAGTAGTGTTCCAGATTTAGCAGTTTTTCAGATTTTGGAATACTTGCATGAACTTTAATAGCTGAGCACCCATAATCTAAAATCCCAAACGTTCTGAAATCAGAACTATCTTGAGCATAATGTTCTTGAAGGATTTTTGGATTTTCCAACTAGGGATACTCAAGCTGGGTCTTTGTTCATAAAGTGAGAATAATGAGGCTTAGGTGAGAGTTGGTTAAGAAAAGAAACAGGACGGTTTCCTAGCCAGTTGAATATAAACCCCTGGTGACCTGCCAGAGCCACAGAAGCTAGAGCCTTGGGCCAGGAGCATTCTCTGTTTACGTACATCAGGAAGAACCCATGTGTGAGAAGTGTCCCGGTATCCAACAACACAAATGCCTCCCTTGTGTATGTGATTTTTACACCTCAACCACACTGTGCCTCTTTCTGCTTCACATGGTTCAGAACTCTGCCTCAGGTGTCCATCTCCCTCCTCAACTATGAGCCTGAGAGCAGGCACAAAATTTGTCCGTGTCTGTGCACCTCAGAGCCTTTAAATAATAAATACACACTGAGTGTTCTTGGCACTGAGGAAACTTGGAGTCTTTAGGACCTAAAGGCAATGAGGACACCCAGTCAGTAAACTCAGCTACTGATGTCCAGATAAGCCCAGGGGAATTGCTGCTCTGTAGCAACCAGTATATTCGCTGCCTATGATGGGAACCGGGGATGCTTGCCAGCCAGGAAGCAAAGACTTCCAGAACACTCATCTTCCATTCTGGAATGTGGACAGAAGGCCACAGAAATAAACGGACATGTTGACCATAGTGCCACATCAGAGTTGCTGCTGCAGGTGTCTACAGGTGGGTCTGGCGTCGGCGGCCTACCTGGTAACGGGAGTGGAAGCCCATGTACTGATGGCACTGCTCACAGTGGTGGTACGTGTTATATGCTGCATACTTAGACAGTCTCATCCGTGCCGTCTGACGCCGCACATAGAGATCCTCAGGCTTCCGGGGCATCCCCCTGTCTGCAGGGAATCCCCCAGTGTTAAGGAGCAACAGGAGGCAGAGGCTGCCCCAACTCAAGCCCAGTGAAATTCTCAAAACCAGCAGCCAGTGACAGGCTGTGTCGTCCCCCCCCCCCCACCGCTCCCCGCCCAGGACCACCTCCCATCTCTCTAGGCCCTGAGGCGAGGGCAGGTGAGGGAGGTAAGAGCATCTCAGTGAGGAACTGTGGAAAGCTCAGAGCACGGTGTGTCATACCTGAGTGCTGAAAACTGCTTTGTAAACTCATGGAAAGATCTACCACAACAAGAGAAACCAACTCCTAACTTGAACGGCAAATACTGCAAATTCCAGTAAATCTTCCCCAGTTTTTGAAAACAAGTTGGCTTCATCAGAAACTCATCTAAGGAGCCGGGTATGGTGGCTCACACCTTTAATCCCAGCACTCAGGAGGCAGAGATAGGAGTATTGCCATGAGTTCAAGGCCACCCCGAGACTACATAAGTGAGTTCCAGGTCACCCTGGGCCATAGTAAAACCCTACCTTGAAAAACAAAAACAAAAAAAGAGAGAGAAAAGAAAAGAAAAAAGGAACTCATCTATGGGAAGGACGCTTGGTGACAGAGATCTCTCCTGACACCCACAAATATGAAAGCAGTTTCCTTGTTTCTTTTCTGAGATAGGAGTTCACTATGGAGCCCAGGCTGGCCCTGAACGCTTGATCTTCCTATGACATATATCTTGCACCTTGGCTGTGAGGTATCTTCTCTAACATTGCATTCACCAAACTTTCCTAGTCTGCACTTATATCCCTGGCCAAGTCTAATGATGGTGGCAGCTTCTGCCTTCACAGTCTGTGGAAGTCAGTGTCCCTAAGGAGAAGGGAAGAACCAAGAGGCTGAGAAGAGGAGCGCTCATTCAGTTAAGGCAGTACCAAATTCCTAAGAACAAATACACATCTTTTAGCCTCCATTAGCCAAGCCTACAACATATTCTGATCATGACAAGTCAGCAAGCTGTCTCCTTGCCACTCGGCAGTTCTTGAGGGGCCAGTCTGCCTTTCACAGGCTCTATGATGGTTACTTCCTCCTGCAGGCAGGTGGCTAGTACAGTTCTGAACCAGGTACCGCTGGTCACTAAGATAAAGCTCAACCCAGCTGAATTCTATGTGCACGTAAGAGGTGATTAAGTCCATGTGCTTCAGGTTCAGGTCAAGTGAGAGATGCTGTCTCACTTTCACTTAAAATATTTTATTTTTCTTTACTTATTTGAGAGAGAGGGAGGGAGAGAATGGGTGTGCCAGGGCCTCCAGCCAGTGCAAACGAACTCCAGATGTGTGCATCCCCTTGTGCATCTGGCTTATGTGGGTCCTGGGGAATTGAACCTGGGTCCTTTGGCTTTGCAGGCAAGTGCCTTAACCACCAAGCCATTTCTCCAGCCCTCACCTTCACTTTTGATGCTCTGATGGTGTGAACAAATCAGACTGGCATCCTCATACTTTGGATCATGAATGATGTAGTCAAATGGCATCTTCTGGAAGAGCTCCAGGTCTGGCCAGGGGTCGGTCAGTGGGAGGTAATGCCAATCTGATTCTTCTCGGAGGCCTGCAAGATTGACAGACACTAGTATGTGACAACTAAGAGATGAGAGTGATTTAATTGTGCAAAGGACAATGCTTGGAGTGGAGTCATTATTAATCTCTATGTTACTAGGGAGTTGTAGGGTTTTAGAAGGCTTCAGACATTTTTTGGGATGGTTCTAACAAGGCAAGAGCATACATTTAGAACTGTCTCCACCCAAGGAAATAGCCTTCAGCTCTCTTTCCTAATGGGTCAACTTTCTTTCCCTCATGCTAACTTCCACTCCCTCAGAGCCCTGAGCCCTGTGGCCCACACCTCTCCCCAGCAACACATGTTTCATGTGCAGCATCATTTCTCACACCAGTGACGCCTTTGTAGGTTTCTTTCTTGACTCCACTGTCTAAATCTTCCTGGTGAGTATGGCTCCGCTGCTGTCACCCCACCATTATAAAGTGCTTCAGCAATTGCTTTTGCCTCCTAATGGCAGCAGCTCCCGTGACCCACATGTCATGTACTTGCCAGAATCCTCTCTCTTACACTATGCCTGGGATAGCCTATGGCACTCACCAAGCTTTGCTGACTAAAGGTCCAAAGGTTTAATTGGTCCAACTCAAATTGTGCAACATATTGATATTATACATTATAGTGTATTTGTAACACAGAGATACCTGTGTATATTGAATTATATGCACATTGTACACATGGGCAGAGTGCTTTTACATGAGAAGGAAGAAGAGCTTACTATGTCTTTAGTAGGTGCTCTGTACTGCTGCATTTATTTAATCTTCCTAATACCCCTTAAAACAAGAAGTATCCCTATTTTGCAAGAGAAAACTGGGTGATAGAGTATTTAAGGGATTCAAAGACTGTCTTCATTACTGGCATATAAGGAAAGTGAGGTGACAGAACTTCCTGTTAATCTTCATGACAAACTCAGGCCCCAGCCACAGGGAGACCACAGAAATGCCCAGCTCAGGAAAAGGCAGAGAGCTAGATGGGAATCCTCGATTCCAAGTTCTTCAGGTTGCATTCAGGGCTCAGAGTGTGCTCACAGGAAGCCACTTCCATGCCAGTGTGGCAGTGGCTACTAAGCTCTGCAGTGCAATCAGGTAATGTCACGTAAGGGCAATAGATTCAAGTCTGTGGTCTGGACCACAGACTTCACTAATCACTACAGATGCCTATCCACTCTGGAACCAGCCATTTAGGTCATGCATTTAGATCATGAACCACTAGGAGGGATGTGAGGCGTAAACAGAGGGTGTGGTCTGTAGTGTGCACAGCGGGGGCTGCTCAGAGAGAACCCTGCCTTACTCGGGGTAGAGCTGCTCAGCAGACAGGGGGCCAGGACTACACATTTGGGTTTTGTCCTAGATATTGGATGAGAGGTGCCCTCCCATGATGTAGAACTCTGCTTTCTACAGACCACTGCAGCCCAGTTGCTCTGCTACCCCCCAGTTAGGCTTCTCAGCATGCCATCCATCAGAAGCATGGGACAATACCTCACTCACAGGGTTGTCCTACAAATTAAATGCAGATGCTCAGGGCAAGTGTCCAGCACTGTCCTGGACACACAGAAGGTGCTTGGTAGGCACATACTCTAGCACTCATACTATCCCTACAAGGTCCTCTGATGCTCTACAAGAGAAAGAGAAGGCCATGGGACAACTCAAGGGTAACCTAAGAGTCCCATAATGAAACAAGCACATTCAAAGTCACCAGGGAGTCACAGAGGTCAATGGGCACTTGTCCAAGTATAGAGATCACCAAACAGACAACTCACTGGTATTGATCTCTTCTTCATCGTAAACATCCACTTCTGTCAGCCGGATGAGCATCCTGGACAGGATACTGAGGAACTGCAGGTAGGCGCCTGTCTTCCCAATCTGTGAAGACACTGGAATCAGAGCTCAGGGGCAGGAAGCCTATCCCCATGCTAGATGCCACTGGGACACCTATTTGTCTTCTGCCACCATCTTACTCAAAGGTCATAAAAAGGAGAGCCCTGTGGATCCCAGGCATTCAAAGGTGCGTGGCAGGTCGAGTAGGTGGACCACAGGCTTTACCCAGTTGCCACAGATGCATATCCCCAGTGGAACGAGCCATGCTTGTGAAGGGACCTATCACAAGCTGAAGAAGCCTTGCTTAGAAAAAAGAAACTTACCACATAAGTGCAATGCTCTTTTAAAAAGAGTCCTGCAATTGCTTGACCCATTCAGCATACATATGGTAAGATAACACAATTCATTGCACAGACATAAAGTGCTGGCATCTCAGGGCTAGGGACATGACTCAAACAGTAAGAGGACCTGAACCCAATTCCCAGAACCTATGTAAGAAAAATCTGGGCAGATGGTATGTGCTCATCACCCCAGTACTGTGGAGGTAGAGAGAGGTATATCCCTGGGGCTCATAGGCCAGCCAGTCTAGCCTACTTGGCAGGCTCTGGTTGTCAACTTGACAGGTTTTCGAATCATCATGGGAACAAGTCTTTGGACACATCTGGGAGGTATTTTCTAGATTAGGTTAATTGAGGTGGGAGGACAGCACTATTCCATAGTCTGGGATCCTGGACTGAAGCAAGAGGAGACAGCAAGCTGAGCAGCAGCATTCATTTCTCTCTGCTTACTGACTGCAGACACAAGGTGAGCAGCTCCCTCAAGTTTCTGCCGTCATGCTTTCCCCACCATGATGGACTATAACCTTGAACTATAAGCCAAAGTAAACCTTTCCTTCCTTAAGTTGCTTCTGGTCAGGTATTTTTTTAATAGCAATGAGAAAGTAACTAATACAGAGCCTGAGAGGAATGACACCTGAGATTGTCTTCTGGCCTCCACATGTAAAAATATACACATGCACCTGTATATGCCTGATCGCATGCATACTCACACGGAGGTGGAGGGGGGAGAATATAAATCTAATTTCTCTCCTCCTAAACCCAGGAAGAAGGATTCTTCTCTTCATCCTTCTCTCTCCTTGTGTATCATAGACTCCCTGTTTCCTCATCCCAGCACCAGCCTAGTATGCTTACTGACAGTAGTTCATTTTGGTTATAATTGCTAAAGTGGTACCCATGAGCTAGCCTAGGACCCCTCCCTGCCTGCCTGCCGCCCCACAACACAAGACTTATTCTAGAAGTGTGCTTCCAAATCCTCAAACCAATTTCCTGGTTTGTACAACCTCCACAAATGTTGGAGAATAGAGATAACTTCTAAATTGAAGATTTGAGTTACAACTAGGTGGGAGTGCCACAAAAATATTTGCAATACATGTAATTGACAAAGGATGAAGATTTATAATATGTAAAAAGCTCCTACAAACCAATAAGAAAATATTGAGCTGCTTAAGGAAACCACAAAAGAGAAAAAATTCCTGAAAAGTATACTAGGACCCCTGAACACATTAACGATGTCAAATCTTACCAACAACACAGACACACAAATTTCACATACTAACTAGGCAAGAATTGTAAAGACTGATAAGATATAGCTGTATGAAAGTACAGATACACGTTGGAGAGGGGTCTTAGCAGTCAAAGCACTTGCCTGCAAAGCCTAAGGATCTGGGTTTGATTCCCCTAGTACCCATATAAGCCAGATGCACAAGGTGGTACATGTGTCAGGGGTTCCTTTGCAGTGGCTAGAGGTTATGGCATGCCCATTCTTTCTATATGCCTCTTTCTCTCTCTCTCTCTCTCTAATAATTTTTTTTAAGAAAGAAAATACAGATACACATTGGATCCCTTATAAGAACATGTTCTTTTTTGCTATTTTTAATTAGAAAAAAAGTAATATATAGTAATTGAGTCCGTAAGTATAGACTAAAAATAAAGTAGACTGCTATAAGCCTCAATCTGCTCTAAAAGCAATGATCTAGTAGCTAGCCTCTCTAAGACTCTTTTAGGTGTGTTTATACACACACAGTAATTGCTTCCCTAATTGATATATCACCACATATAAAAATTATATTGTTTTAAATATTAAATGTATCTTAAATATTAAAATACATCTTAAAATTTTCTATGGTTCAGTAACTATATAAAAACATGTCCTACATTCTTAGGAATTGCAAATTAAAACTACTTTGTGATTCCATATCACTCCTGAAAGAATGAAGAAACCAAATGATAGTAAATTCTGGTGAGAGTGTGGGAATATAAATTGGTACAATCATTGTGGAATTTGGTGTGAAGGTTCCTGAGACAGTTAGAAATAGATTTACTATATGACCCAGTGTAGTAGTTTAAATGGATGTCCCCCAATAGATTCAGAAGTCTTACTAAAGCTTCTACAATTTCCAGCTACCTGGCTGCAGGAGGTGTCCTGGGGTCCAGCCCCAGGATGTTTGTTACAGGGGATGGATATGAACTCCAGCCTAAGATATGCAGAGTGCCTGAGCTCTGCCTGGGCTCCTGCAGTGTGCTTGCTTATGGTGCTGGTGATTGCTTCTCTGTGTGGACCTGTGAGTAGGGACAAGCTTCTTCCACCATTATGAAACTTCTCTGGATCTGTAAGCTTCAAAGAAAATCCCATTACCACCATAACTTGTGTCTGGTTTGGAGGTTCATCCCAGCAATGTAAAGCTGACTACAACAGAATTGGTACCAGAGAGTGGGGGTTTACTAAGCTATGAATCTAGCCACGTGAATTTTGGTCTCTTGGAACTTTTGTTTTGGAAAAATGGGCTTGGACTTGCTACTTGCATCTGAAGATACTTTCCAGAGTAGTAAGCCAAGGTTTATGGACTATTCTTGTGGAAGTTTGAAAATGCTATGCAGAAAGAATTGTATTTGGAGGCTTTGTTTATGGACTTTCTAAGGAGAAGGAAAGACCATAGAGAACATTATTGGAACTGGGCTACTGGCCTAAGGGCTGGCTGTGTTCTGCTGCTCAGACTCAGATTTGATCAAGGTTAAATTTGTAATGGACTGATACACTTGGACAATGATATGGAACCAAGAAATTTAAGATTTAAAGTTGGAAAACCTCAAGCAAGTTTAAGATTATGAGCACTGAGACTGGTTACTGAAGCTGCTATTATCAAATACAATAGCATTTGGAAGGAAGATGGCCCAACTACTTTACATTGAAACAATGGAAAGGATGCCTGAGGAAAGACTGAATGGTAGAAATGCAAACTCTTTTGAAAGGGGTTGACTAAAGGAAGGAACCTAAGCCGGGCGTGGTGGCGCACGCCTTTAATCCCAGCACTCGGGAGGCAGAGGTAGGAGAATCGCCGAGAGTTCGAGGCCACCCTGAGACTACATAGTGAATTCCAGGTCAGCCTGAGCCAGAGTGAGACCCTACCTCAAAAAACAAAAAACAAAAAAAAAAAAAAAAAAAAGGAAGGAAGGAACCTGCTCTTCAAGGTCAAGATTCATTTTGTCTCTGAATTAAGAATATGGCTGTGTTGGGCTGGAGAGATGGCTTAGTGGCTAAGGCACTTGCCTGAAAAGCCAAAGGATCCCAGTTCAATTCTCCAGGACCTACATAAGCCAGATGCACAAGGGGGTACATGCATCTGGAGTTCGTTTGCAGTGGCTGGAGGCCCTGGGCATGCCCATTCTCTCTCTCAAATATATATATATATATATATATATATATATATATATATATATATATATATTAAATATGGCTGTGTCCTGCACACCTGGTATTGTTTTAGAATCCTGAAAAATGCATGGAGTGGGTCATGAAATACACAGTTCTAGGAGCTGCTGCTGAGATGCAGCATATATGCATGGTGTGATATCCCTGATAGGCCAGTGTAGCCACTGGCAGATGGACTGTGATTTGCATAGAGACCTAAAGATGTTTTGGATATAGTAGGACTAGACAAGGGCTACCATGGAGCACTGGTAACTAAGGATGGGAGTTTTCCCTGGCTATTCAGCACAGCTGGAGGGACAAAAGTGGGAATTGCAGACAGTCACTGGTTATGACATCAAAGTTGAACTGCAGATGTTTGATCTTTGCTTGATGATTACTGAGTTTGCATTGGTCCAGTCTCTCCTTGTTGTGCCTTATAAAAGTTGGAAACGTTTACTCTGTGTCTTTATATGTTGAAAGTACATAACTTGCTCTGATTTTACAGGACTCATTGCTAACAGACATTCTTAAATCTCAGATGAGACTTGGGACTTTGGTACTATCTTAAGTTGGTAAAGACTGTGGGGAGCTTTGAATTTGGACTGAACACATATACAATATGAGATGATTATGAATCTATTGGGGGCCAGGGGTGGAATGTGCTGGTTTGAGTAGATGTCCCTCAATAGATTCAGGAGTTTTGTTAAAGCTTTTTGGAGGTGTCACTGGGGGTCAATCTGAATTCCAGTGTAAGACATGCAAAGTATAAGCCTGGCATGGTGGTGCACATCTTTAATCCCAGTACTCAGGAGGCAGAGGTAGGAGGATCACTGAGAGTTCAAGGCCACCCTGAGACTACAGAGTGAATTCCAGGTCAGCCTGGGCTAGAGTGAGACCCTACCTCGAAAAAAAAAAATGCAAAGTGCCTAAGTTATGCCTGGGTTCCCTCCGGATTGGCTGCCAGTTTTTTCTCTAGCTTTTGGTAGTGTGTTTTCTCTTTTTCACCATTATGGAAATTCCCCTGGATCTGTAAGCTTCAAATAATGTCATTCATTACATAAATGGTGCCTGGTTTGGAGGTTCATCTCAGCAACCTGAAGCTGACTGCCACCAGCATCCTTTTCATTGTTTCAATGTAAAGGACCCTTAATGCTGGTAATCTCATTGACAATAGCAACTTTAGCAACCAGTCTCTGTGCCATTACATTTTTTTCAACTTTAAAGTTCTCTCTCTCAATTCTATATCTTTCACCAAGCACATCAGTTCATTACTTTCAAATTCAACCTTGATCAAGCTCTCTAGGCATGGGTATAGAATGCAGCCAGCCTTTATCCAGTAGCCCAATTTTAACAAAATTCTCTGCTGTTTTTCCTTCCCCTCTGAAAGTTCATGAGTGAAGCCTCCAAATATAATTCTCTCTTCACTTAGCATTTCCAAACTCTCACTAAAACAGCCCACAAATTTTGGCTTAGCACACTGTGAGGCTTCTGTAGTCGTAAGTTCTTAGTCCATACATATTTCTTCTCCAGGATACAAATTCCAAAAGACAAAAGTCCACATGGTCAGATTCATCATGTGACAACATCCCACTCTTGGCACCAAATTTCTGTTGTAGACCATTTCACATTGCTGGGATGAATATCCACAGCAGATACAGTTTATGGGAGGGAGGAGTTTATTTCAGGCTCACAGATCCAGGGGAAACTTCCATCAATGGTGGAGGAAGCTGCTTCCATACATCCAAGCAGAGAGAAAACACCCAAACAGGCAGCAAACACCAAAAGCAGGAAGCACAAATCAGCTGTGTGCAGAACCCCAGAGCTCAGACCTCTCTGCATACCTTAGGTCTCGACTTGACTTCAGGATCTACCCCAGTGAACTTCCTCCATTGAGGCAGCTAGAGACTCAGGTTACCAGCTTTAATGAAACACCTGAGTCTTTGGGGGACATACATTCAAACTACCACAGGCAGTTAAATGAGAGTCCGACCAGTACGGTTCTGGATTTACGATTACTTCTGCTTCGCTGGGACTCATGCTGAAATTCTCATCAGTGATTATTTCCCCATTCTTGCCACATCCATCCAACCATTGCAGGATCCCAGACACACAACCCAGCAGTGGGACACATGTCATGCTGACCACTCTGTCTCTTCTAGCATGCTGCCAGCTGGTGTGGAATGCCCCTAGCCTGAGCTTGGAGCTCCAGGGACTGTGGCCAAGATATAGTCTACCACTGCCGCTCCTGCCCCAGCTGACTGTGCTTTCCTGATGGTGTGGATGCTCCAACCATGGTCCCCAGAAAGTTCCTGTGCATGCAGTGTTCTTCTATGAGAACTTGGGCCAATGCTGAACCCGAAAGGTATAACTTCAAAATCTTATCATGTCTCAGTCATGAGGCTCCTAAAATATCTTGACAGGCTGAATTAAAAATAGTGATGGTGGTGGTGACCCAGCTCGTTGGACATGCCCTCAGGTTTTGGCATTTTTCTCTATTACACTTAAGGACATTTCAGGGCCTTTGGATTTTGGGCTCTTGTCCAGGTCATGTGTAGGGGTGCTACCTCTGAGCTGTGCACTGCTGTCCTTCTAAGAGTGAGGGAGGCCCAGCATAGCCATAGTGAGTGGCTAGTATCCCTCAGTTTTTGGAAACAACAGGGACCTGGGGTGAAGTACCAGTGTACATTTATACAATGGAGTTTTATTCAGCTGTAAAGAAAAATGAAATTATTAAATTTACAAGGAAATTAATGGATTGGAAAACTTACACTACTAAATGAGGCTCAGAAAGTCAAACATTTCATGTTCTCTCATATGCAGATTCCTACTTCAAATGTTTAGATTTGTTCATGAGCTGGAATAAAAATCAGTAGTAGAGGCCATGGGAGGATATAGTAGATATGTACACAGAGGGGCAGAATTGTTGGGGTAAAATGGTCTAAGTGGGGTCAGGGGAGTGGATGGAGGAAAGGAGGATATGGGAAGAGGATTAATCAAAATTAAAGATGTTATGAATAACTCATAGGGAAACCTGTTTCTTTAGTAGTTAATTATATGTTAAAAAGAGAGAGAGCCGGGTGTGGTGGCCCACGCCTTTAATCTCAGTACTCAGGAGACAGAGGTAGGAGGATCGCCATGAATCCAAGGCCACCCTGTGACTATGTAGTGAATTCCAGGTCAGCCTGGGCCAGAATGAGACCCTACATCAAAGAGAGAGAGAGAGAGAGAAAGAGAGAGTTTGGGCAGAAGTACTCTATGAGGATCAATATGTAATGTGGTGCCCAGCGTCATAGATTGTTATTAGAAAAAAATCAGTGCCAAGGGAGGGATACCTTCCAGGAAGTTGGTGGTCTGGGAGTCCCTGATGCCCTCAAAACATTTTAGGCTATTGGCAAGGCTTTTGGTTTCCCACAAGAGATAAATGGTAAGACCCTATTGCTGAAGATAGCATCGCATGCTCGGGCTGGAGATCACTGAGAAACCAAGCTGGAGCTGAGCTGGTAGCCTCCTCCCTGCAGCTGGCAGGATGGTGGAAAGAGCTATGCAGCCTTTTGGGAAAGAAATGTCGTCAATAGTCTTAACTGGCAGCAGACCCTGCAAACATTAAGGTTCCACAACCAGACCAAATATACCAACTGATGCAATAGTGGTGCGGTGGTTTGAGTTAGGTGTCCCCAATAAACCTGTGTGTTCTGAATGTTTGGTCCCCAGCTGATGGAAATTTTGGAATTGGATCCTTATTGGAGGAAGTATGTTGTTGGGTGCAGGCTTATGGGTGTTATAGCCAGCCTCTCCTTGCCTGTGTTTGGCACACTCTCCTGCTGCTGTTGTCCACCTATTGTTGGCCAGGAGGTGATGTCCAGCCTCTTCTCATGCCATCATTTTCCCCTGCCGTCATGGAGCTTCCCCTTGAGTCTGTAAGCCAAAATAAACCCATTCTTCCCCCAAGCTGCTTTTGGTCTGGTCTTTGTCCAGCAATGTGAAGCTGACTGCAACAGGTTGGCATGTTTGTTGTGAGGGAAACAAACTGCTCTTTTATTGGACTTGAGGCCTGCTCCATGGGAGGGAATTTCTGCCTAGTAGTGTAACCCTAATCAAAATCCTATGGTTGGTGAGATCATAATCTCTATGAAGGGAAATACTACTGTTGTCTAGCTTAAATGGATATATTCTGCACACCCAACTGCCCTCTGAATACTTATGTTTATACCCATGTATTAATGCTACTCTCACTTTTGGTTAGAGAAGCTTCTCTTTTCAGATGGTGGTAACTGGGGTTACTCAAAACTCACCAAAGTGCTGAGAAGAAGTGACAGTGAAATGTTCAGCATTAAGAGAGACATCTCTATTACACACTCCAAGGCTCAGGGATCATTGTGGAAGAGGTGGCAGAAAGAATGTAAGAGCCAAAGGACAAGGAGGAGTGCTTTGCAATACTGTCTTCCAGACACAATGTGGCCATGGTATTCACGGTCTCACAGTGGCTAATGAACCAGGCACTATACCAGGTGTCTTGCATCTCTGAATTCTCCCATCTCTACATAGGAAAGTCAAAAATTTGCCCTGGGAACCAGAGAGATGGCTCAGTGTGTAGCAGCACTTCTCACACAAGCATGAGGGCCTGAGACCACCCAAGTCTGATTTCCCAGCACCCACATAAACAGCTGGATGTGGCTAGGCATGCCTGAACCCCCAGGCCCATGGGGAACAGAGACCAGAGAATCGCTACAGGCTCAAAAAAAAAATTAGCAGCTCCATAATCAGAGAGAGACCCCCATCTCAAGGAAATAAGTGGATGAGTGATGGAAGGGTACATGTGACATTTCCCTCTGGCCTTTGCACTTGCATGGAGAGCCACATCTGCACAAAGTTGTGCACACACCACACAAACACATGCTACCGTACACATGCATATGCATAAAAGAAACTTTTATGAGTTATCAGGAGATGTTTGAACAAAATGTGGTCCCAGGCAACCCGATCCCTCCTCCCAGTCTGTGCTTAGTTCCAAAGAGACTATCCCAAGCCAACCCGCTCTCCTCCTTCCATGCCTACCACAAAGGATGCTCAGACCTTTAGCTGTCCATGCTATTGACAGGTGAGATATTCTGTTAAAGCTACACAGTGAACTGTGGACAAGCTGAGACCAGGACACAAAGCCCCTGACTTCCCATTTACAGTTCACCTAAACCTTCCAATACAGACTGGCACTGTGGTTTCTAACTGGAGAGTAGATGGAACCTGCACAGGATGAAAAGAGGGTCAACTGTGATCAAGTAGAAAGGCAAAATCTTTGCCTGAACTTGTGAGAAGCTCTTATACAGATATCACCCCTACTCCCCACATCACACAGAGGAGGAAACGGCCAGGCCCAATCCTCCTTCCTGCTGAACCGAGAGACAACCCTGGAGTCCTGGACTGTGCTGGAGACGGCAGACACAGCACCCACCTGAGGGGGACCACTGAGCAGCAGCCTGCGGGGGTGGAAGCTGTCCACACGGCCCTCAGCTCGGTTGCCATAGTCCATGTGGCTGGGCCGGGGCACTGTCCACTGCCGGTAGTAGAGGGACTGCTCCGTGGATGTCATTGTCTTGCTGAGCAGGGGACGGAAAGAGCTGGTCCACATGACTGAGGGCGAGGGCAGGAGGGAGGCAGCCTTGGGCAGCCCGCTGCTGTCTGTGGACATGAGCATGTCATACACGAGCTTGGGCAGGAAGACGATGGGCGGCTGCCGGCAAGCCTTGGCCATGGAGCACTGAGAGGCCTGCAGGACCAGCATTCCGGTGGTGGGCACTGGGCATGTGGAGGACGAGCCCGAGGAAGAGGACAACTGGGAGGATGGGGCCGCTGACACCTGCAGGTTCCTCTGTCCACTCCTGAGGCCAAAATCGGGCTGTGGGGGAAGCCCGGGGCTTCGCGTGCTGTTGACCGGAGGCCCCTGACTCACCGGGAGCCGCTGCTTCTCCCCAGGGGTCCTGCCCTCCTCTGCAGGGCCACACTGTGGAGGTGACCTGGCCTGTTCTCCCTGTAGGGGCCCTGAGGGCTGAACCAGGGACTCACCGCAGAGCACAGAACCTGGGGAAAGACAAATATAGTCAGAAGTGTCCCAGGAACAAACTCCCAGAAATCCACTGTGGTTCCCGGTCTTGTTCCAGGGCATCCTGGGACACCTTGGGCAAACGATGCTCGTGGCTACAGCATTTGGTTTCTCTGACCAACCCCTCTCCTGCAAATCAGTTTCCTTCAGTCACACAGAACCAGGCTGGAGGGTATGCACACCTGTGGGGGAGACCCTCAGACCACCTGACTTGCTGCTTCCCTTGGGCTACTGAAGACAATCTCCCATTAGCTCTAAGCTCTCTGCACTCCAGACCACACACTGCTAGACCCACCACACCCCACCTACAGCACCAGATCACTACCTGCACCCAAGCAACAAGCCCCTGAGACTCTTGGCCTAGAAGCTTCTTCTCCCCACTCCCATGGAACACCATGTCTGCCAAGCCCCAAGACAAGGGAGCACCAAACTCTGGAGCTTTTGGTGAGCAAACCTGATCTAACTCTGCCCTCTGCCTGAAATAAAGTGAAGGGCTTAGTGTGAGTCACTGTGTACACAGAAATGACTAACTATGTCAATCTATGTGGTGTGCATGAGCAAAGATAAAGTTTTTTTTTTTTGTTGAGACAGGGTCTCGTGTATCTCAGCCTAGCCTCAAACTTGCTATGTAGCTGAAGATGACCTTGAGCTCCTGATGCTGTGGTCTCAACCCTCCAGGTGCACCATCATGCCCGTTTATACAGTGCTGATCATCAAAGCCAGGGCTGTGAGCATGCGAGTCAAGCACTCTACCAACTCAACCAAGCTATCTCACTAGCCCTAAAGAGGAATTTCTTGAAGGCAGAATTCATCATGAATGTACTTTAAAGATTCAGATTCTACTGAGTGACCCAGTTTGATACAGGCTTTGAGGCAGGTGGTGCTGCCCCCCATACATGGGTCTTGGCTGACTTCAGAGAGCGCGGATGCCTCAGGGTAGAGCCCACACCAGGCCTCATTTGCATTCCCTCTTCCCTGTGTAGTGCAAGTGTGGGGGTTCAGAGCTCTGTGGCTGTCGCTGCTCCTGTGAAGACGGCCATGTCCACTTCCCTGGAAAGAAGACCCTTGCCTCAACTTCTGTCCTCCCCAGGCAGTGGCCAAGTCAATAGTCACATAGGGAGCACCCTAAGATGTAACTCCACATGTCCAGGGCTCTGAAGCCCAGGCCACAGCCAGGGACAGACCAGTCTCTCCTGCCAGAAGAAGTAGCTGGACCCTACAGGCCAGGCCAGTCCTCAAGGTCTCAGACACCAAGTTCACCTCTAGGCTATCCCAGAGAGTCCCTTTTAGAAGCTGTCTTTCCCGTCCTAGTTCTGACCAGAAGCATGGGCTCAGTGAGCGGTCCTATGTGTGTCTTCTGCCATTCTCTGAAATCAAAGGCAGCCCAGCTGTGTGACATTCCCTGCAGACTCACCAGATGCTCTAGAGGAGAGGGAGGAGGACGCAGAGTCGTGGGAGCAGGGTGCGCTCCCTCTTCACCGGGCTCCTCTTCTCCGAGGTGCAGCCTGCTTCAAAGCACACTGAAATTGCAACAAAATCACCACCACGAGCAACAGGGGATTGGGAGCATTTAATACCATGGTCACAATCATATTTCAAAAGTTAGCCACAGTGCAGGGTGATCTGGTAGGCTTGCCATCTTACAAAGGACAACCCAAGGCTCAGAGGGACTACATCCTTGCCCCATGTCCAAGTAGAGGAGAAAGGCTCTGTTCCATCTTCTCCTTCTGCCAGTCTACAAATGCCTAGTATTTTTTTTTTACATTGTTGTCTTCTATTTTCTTGTTACACCGTAGACCACAGTCAAGACCTTGCACTACTCTCATGCATGGATCTTGGTAAAACTATAGCATCATCACAATTCCTTCCCTTCTTTAATTTTTTTCTTTCTTTTTTGGTTTTTCATGGTAGGGTCTCCCTCTAGCCCAGGCTGATCTGGAATACCCTATGTAGTCTCAGGGTGGCCTTGAACTCACAGCAATCCTCCTACCTCTGCCTCCCGAGTGCTTGGATTAAAAGCGTGTGCCACCACACCCAGCTCCTTTATTAATTTCATCACATATTGGTGCATTATATTAATGATTATATAATAACGTTAATAAGCCACAGATTCTCATTAAACAATGCACCCATTAGTCATATATTCATAAATATAAACTATATCGTATCAGACTTTAAGACTCTACAAATAAAACTGGTCTTGTTCATAAATTACTGATGGCAAGTCCATTCACACTGAGGGACTAAGTGAATCCTATTCTACCTATAAGACAAGTAAAGCATCACCTTGAACCCTAAGAAGTCACAGTTTTCTTCCTATTCATTAAGAAGTCTGAAGCCAGGCATGGTGGCACACGCCTTTAATCCCAGCACTCAGGAGGCAGAGGTAGGAGTATTGCCATGAGTTCGAGGCCACCCTGAGACTCCATAGTGAATTCCAGGTCATCCTGGGCTAGAGTGAGACCCTACCTTGAAACACCCTGCCTAAAAAAAAGAATTCTGGAGTTTCAAGAACCTACAGGGATTTCTACCTTTCTATGTCACCAAAAGTGAAAGAAAAAGAAGAGCCTCAACTCCCTTAGGGCCTTGTCATTTGGAGGATGGAGGAGGGGGGGCGTATACAAGAACAGGACCCTTAGGCCCCAAGCCAGGAAGACACCCGACCTGGTCAGGTCAGGTCAGGTCACGACAGGTCCTGTTACCTTCCGCCCCCGCCTCCTCATCTTCATCTGTGCTGCTCAGCTTTTCCCCATCACTCTCCAGGACCTCGTTCTTGGCTCCCTTCTCCAAAGGGATCTCGTTGCTCACAAAGTAGGCGGCCAGGCCCAGCTCCTGCTCCAGGGCTGTCCTTACCAGGCAGGAAGAGTTGATCAGCCGCAGGTCACAGTATCTCAAAGACCTGGGAGGGGCAGAGAGTGTTAGCCCACCGCGTGCTCGCTGGACAGACAGTGTGAGGTGATGGGGCCATATCTGCCTTTCGTATTATGCCACTCGACTCAAATGCACGAGAAGTGTGACCTTGAGCTCGTAACTACAAAACCATGTACACAGCAAGCCTCTGAGGGCACCAGGCAGGGATGTTCCCCTGTGAGCCATGTACTTAAAAGAGCACTGACTTCCAGTCAGACAGAAGTGGGGCTTGAATCTCAGCATTGCCATTCACAGGGTTGGAAACTCTGACAAGCTATGCAGCTTCTCTGAAGATCTCAATGTTTTATCTGAAAGGTGGGGATGAATAACAGTAAGGACCTAAGTGCAATGTTGTGGGGATTAAGTGGACATTCAAGCATGCAACCTATACTTAACATGGGTCGGTGGCTGTGCTGGAAGCTAAGGGTATGACTGCAGTGGGCTCACACACGGTCACTGCTGTGAGGGCCCTGTGGGAGGCCCAGGAACTCTCTGTCCTGGGCATTTGTGTGGCAGTTTGCAGAGCCCTGGGAGTGACTAAGCAGGCATGTAGCTGTAAGAACTTCAGAGAAGCACAGCTGTGGAGACATCTGTTCCATTCCCACTCTTCCTGAGAATCATCTTCACCCCTACCAGAGCCTCTCCTACACCCAGACACTGGAGCAGTCTAGGGACCAGTCGCCTCCCTACATGGGACTGCCCTACCCAACACACACAGACTCCCAAACTGAGCGCAGGAAGTACTTGCCTACAGCACCTAGCAACAGCACCACCCCTGCAGAAGCCAATGGAGTCTTTTGAGAATTAGAAAAAGCTTCCCATACACTGCACTGCTCTCCCCTGGAAAACCATCCGTCATAAGTGCACCATTGACGGTGGTCAGGAGTGTGGACAGTGCCACTGGAGGAGGCAGGCAGTGGTGCTTAGCCCTGTCCTCCTCCACCCCCTTGCCCAGATTCTCAAAGGTCCCAGCATCTGAGTCCCCACACTCACCTTGGCAAGGATTCTCCATGAGGGTCCATCCCACTGAAGATGAGGATGCACGGCAGGCCCTCCAACTCCAGGTAAGTCTGAGGCCTCCACTCTGCGTCCTCAATTTTCTGCCACATCTGCAGACAGGCAACAGGAAAGCGATGAGATGCTCTGTCCTCCCCAAATGGCCAGGCTCCAGAGCACCCTGACGGCCTCCTACTGATTTAAGACCCTCAAAATCTATCTTCCAGTACAAAGGAAGTGCCTTGTGCTACACAGAAGCCTGTGGCGAGTCACTATGCTCTCAAGCAGAAGTGTGTTCCACTCCTGAATACCTCACACAGTGTGACTGCATGTGCAGGACATCCGCTGGCTGGCCAGTCCTCCTGCCAATCCAGCCGTCCCTTTTGTTCATCTGTGTGTGCATGCACATGTTCACGTGTGTGTGAATGTGTACATGGAGACAAGAGTCCTCGCCTTCCACCTTGTTTGAGATAGGACCTGTTTCACCACTGTGTGTACCAAGCAAGCTGGCTTATGAGCTTCTGGGATTCTCCTGTCTCTGCCTCCTATCTGGCTGTAGGAGAGCTGGGATTATAGACTTGTGCTGCCATGTCTGGCTTTACCTGGGTTCTGTGCTGCCAAAGGCAAGTCCTCATGCTTGCATGGCAAGCACTTTCCTGAGCCCCATCCCAGTTGTCTCTAATGACTCTTCCTATCGTTCTCTTGGGCTGCTGTGTGTCTTCCCCTCCTAGTTCCCACCAGTTTGTTCTCTCAAGAAGCTTTTCCTGACTCTTTTGCATCTTTTAAATCATCTACAAGCTAAAGAGCGTCCATGATAAGCCAGGAACTATGCTAGGCTTTGGGAGGCCAAGATCTGTCCCTTCCACAACCACCTGGGCAGGGATAGGGGAATCCTCCCCAGCCCTTGAAGGAGCAGTGGCTTCCTGAAAAAGTCAGACACTGAGCCAAAGCCCACAGGGACAAGCACCAGCAAGACGAGGAGAATACTGCCGACCAGAAGACTGAAGCTGCAGACGGGGTCCCGAGAGCGAAAGACAGGGAAGCAGCAGAGGAAGTGAGGGGTAGCCAGGTCTCCAGGGCCTACTGCCGCCACCTCTCCCCCGTGTCCCTGGCACCCTCAGCGGGCCCCCAGCAAGCACCCACCTTGAGCTGTTTCACGAAGTGCTTTCCCACAGTGATGCCGGAGCTGGGGTTGCCCAGGATGATCTCGAAGTGCTCCTCCAGGGCCAGCCGCGCCCGCACGTGGGCCAGCCGCTCGTAGGCCACGGCGGCCAGCGGCGAGCAGGGCACCCGCAGCAGGACCATGAGCCCATGGCCACAGGGGCACTGCTTCGGGGAGTTGAGGAGGTTCTGTGTGATCTCCAGCGTCTCCACCGACGTGTGGTTCTTCATCTGTGGGAGGCCGCTTACGGCCATCAAGGCGGCCGCATAGTGCTGCACGAGAACAAAGGTCCTGATCACCGCGCTGTGCAGGCGGGGGAACCTGCAGGAACATAAAGAGACCATGCCAGTGACCCGGGCCAGGCCCACCTGCCAGCCTCTCTCAGACCACAGCCTGCCCACGCGGGCAGCCACACTGACAGGCAAGATGGGCACCTGCTGGCTTGTTATTGGGAACCTAAGAAGCCCCCAGAAACTAAAGTGTGAATTCCTTTGTTTCTCCTAGCTGGATTTGGTGTTCTGCTGTTTCTTGGATTTTCTACCACATGCTCTCAGCCATACTATTCGGCCTCATCACAGGCCCCAAAACAATGGAGCCAACCAACTATGAACTGAATCCCAAGTCAAAATAACCTGCCTGGAGCATTCTATCCCAGAGACAGAAAGCTAATATAGAAAATTAGTACCAGGAGATAGGTTTGCTAGAGGAGTAGAGAGTAGGTTAAAAAAATGAAAAATAATAATGGCCACAAGTTTCTCATATGCAATGAAAATTCAGTCAACTCCAGCACAAAAAAAAAAAACATGGTGAAAATGACACTAACACATGTCTTAGTCAAACCAGACTAAAATTGGTAATAATAATTATGTTTTTTAAGCAGGTGGTGAGGGTGGAAGGTAGATATTACAAAGAAATACAGTCAGGGATGACAGATGTCTTGTTTGAAACAATGCAGATCAGAAGACAATGAAGCAACATCTTCAATGTAGTCAAAGAAAAGTTCAATATAGACCTTTAAACCCAGGGAAAACATCTTGCAAAAATGAGGTAAAATAAAATTTTAGATATAGGGGCTGGATACATGGCTTAGCAATTAAGGCTTTTGTCTGTGAAGCCTAAGGACCCAGGTGCAATTCCACAGTAACCGACATAAGCCAGACACACAGGGTGGTGCATGCATCTGGAGTTCATTTGCAGTGGCTGGAGGACCTGACACACCCATTTTCTCTCTCTCTCTCTCTAATAAATATTTAAAAATGAAGTTAATTCATACCTCGCATTTTCTATAAAATTTAGGTACAAAAGCTGAAAGAATTGAACATCAATAGTCCAGTACATAAAGAAATAATAAAGATTAGGTAGCTCATTATGGAAGAAAGAAGAGCAGACCCACTAGAGTCCAGGTTGCCACAGATAGGCCTGTGAGCTTGGGCAAACTGCTATCTGTCTGTCTGTCTGTCTGTCTCTGTCTGTCTGTCTCTCTCTCTCTCTCTCTCTGGATTTAGGTCCTACAACTACAAAATTAAATAGTTATGTTCCCATGGTTCAACATTCTGGGGTTTGAAATTGGGTTCCTGCCTACCAAAGCATGAACTTTAATCTCTGTGCAACACTTCTAGTTTAGCAGAGAGACAACAATGATGGTGGGGACGGTGACAGTGATGACAGTGGGGGTGGGGCTATTGTGGCAGCTGCGTTGACACTGGTGACAGATGGTGATGGCTGTGATTGTATTAATGGTAGTGGCAGCGATGACAGTGGTGAGGGGTGACGGAGTGGTGGAGGAGGCAGCGCTAGCAGTGATGGTGGTGATAATTGTAATGGTGGGCTGGAGAGATGGCTCAGCAGTTAAGGCGCTTGCTTGCAAAGCCAAAGGACCCAGGTTCAATTCCCCATGCAAAGCCAGATGCACAAGATGGTGCATGCAGCTGGAGTTCATTTGCAGTGGCTAGAGGCCCTGGAGCACTTTCTTTCTTTCTTTCTCTCTCTCTCTCTGCCTCTCTTTTTATGGAATAAATAAAATTTGAAAAAACTAGTAATGGTGGGCTGGAGAGATGGCTTAGTGGTTAAGGTGTGTGCTTGCCTGAGAAGCCTAAAGACTCATGTTCAACTCTCCAGGTATCACGTAAGCCAGACACACAATATGACACAAGTGTGCAAGGTCGCACATGTACACAAGATGGTGCATGTGTCTAAAGTTCGATTATAGTGGCTGGAGGCCCTGATGCACCACTTCACCCTCCCCCCGATAAAAAAAATAAGAGGTAGTAATGATGCTGGTGGTAATAGCTCGGAGGAGCCCATGCCTGCCAGACAATGATGCATTACATATAGGAATGCATTGAATCCTCATACCATCCCAATAAAGTAAGTATTAGCATCTCCATAGAGAACCAGCAGCTTTCTGAAAGTCTCCTAGCTGGCTAAGGGCAGATGTGGGATTCAAATCAGAGGTCTGATATGGGAGCCTGAGTTCCAGCCTACACCTTTTCCTGAGTATGCATGTGTATCTGCTCATGAGACTCTCCTAAGGTGCCACTTAGAAAAGTTAAAGTACACAGGTCAGGTTCAGTGATTTGCTTGGGGTTAAAACTAATAATGAGGCTGCAGAAATGGCTTAGCAGTTAAGGCACTTGCCTGCAAAGCCAAAGGACACTGGTTTGAATCCCCAGGACCCACATAAGCCAGATGTACAAGGTGATGCATGCATCTGCAGTTTGTTGGCAGTGGCTGGAGGCCCTGACACATCCATTCTCTTTCTCTCTATCCACCCCCCCCTCTCTCTCTCATAAATGAATACTGTTAAAAAAAAATACTCATCTCTCTAAAAAAAACTAATAATAGGAAGAACTCAGATGTATCAGGACAACAGTCAGAGATCGGCCTTCTATGAGCTGTGCAACCTTAGCAGGTGTGGCTTAGTGGTTAAGTGGTTAAGTGGCTTCGGAACCTGGTGACCAAGGTCTGGAGCTAGCTTCACTATAAAACCCTGCTGTGACCTTGAGTAAGTGACCTAACCTCTCTCAGTCCGAAATCCTCTACTTGCAAAATGGGGATAGCGCTGTCTGTGTGTCTGTGAGGACTACAAACAGATTACAAAGCCCACCATCTACAATATGCTAAGCCTTTTACACACGTGCTTGCTGAAGGAGAGGCTGGGGACAGAGAGAGAAGCAAAGGTGGGGCATAGGCCAGCTCTCACAGCCTCCATGCAAATCTCAGGATTTCTTCATTCAGTGTGTCTGGAAGGGCTCAGCTGCCCACCCATGAGTTGGAGAACTCATATATCACACATCAGACTCATAGAACTGCAAGGTATCTGCAAGTTTCATTTCTCAAAGGGTGTTCCAGGGAACACTAATCCCAGGAGATGCTAGACATATCCAGATTTCTGGCCTGGCAGCATGCATGGGCAAGTTGAAACTCTAAGAAGAAATCTGATTATTACATACTTTACTACAGAACCCCTTTTGGCATAAGAGCTATGAGTATGCAGCCAAAGCAGTATGCCTTGGGACACAACTACAGGAACATGTCTAGTTGCAATGAACAGCTTGGGGTACTGTGAGAAGCAGAGCGGCCCAGGTCTGGCTTACAAAGCATGTGTGATATGGGTGCTGCCAATCACCTGGCCTCCCTGAGCCTCAGTTTTCTCGTCTGTAAAATGAGGTCTCTTGTGACAAGGTTCAAGGAGTCACACTGACTCTAACAGCAGCAGCCAGTACAGAGCAGTGCTTAGGACAAAGTAAGATGAACCGCACACAGTGAGAACTCACCAAATGACACAAACTGAAAGTAGAGTGTGAGGCCCACTTTGATGCTCACCCTTACTACAGTCGCAGGTTTGAAAGCTTACCTCCCATTTTCCTGCCTTCCACAGGTTCACAGACATGTAGTCTCAGAGACATCTTGGTTTATTTCTGATCACTGCCATCTCTACATTGTAGAGCATGACAAACACGTCACTGAACCAGGGTCCCTTTAACGAATGGAATAAATCACCCGGGGAAGAAAGAATGTGAACACCTTTCCTGGAATGCCCTGGCTGGCTGCAGGGGCCTCTCCTTATACTCTAAGCTTCTGAGCACTTCTACTAACTTTGAAGAAACATATGTACCTTTTTCCTAATGCAGTGACCATGGCTTCAAAGGAGCTATCATATCTGAGCAATGGGAGGCTGTGTCCTGAAAGGGTGGATTCAATAAACTCAGACAGCCCAAAGTACTTCTTATTTTCATGATACAAGTCCACTCCCTGAAATAGAAAAGAACATTAATCATTCAAACGTTTCATTCAGGGAAGATTACGTTGCAGGGTCGTTACAGACAGCCTGGATTGGCATCTAGATGTAAACAGTGCTCAGCCTGTGGTCCCATGGGTGCATTTTATAAACTGCATTCTGCAGACTTAAAACAAAAAGACCTGTACCTCAAGTATGGTGTAACCCCAGCATGTTCCCATTCAATTAGTCTTCACTGGGGAGAAAAATCAGCTCTATCTTTTTTCTTCTTCCATTTCTTTGTAAAAATGCTTCTTTCCATGATTTTAACTTGGTTTTAGGAATAGGCAAATCTACTGTCCTGAATTCAGTTGCTACTAAAGTCCAAAGGAAAATACACATTTATCTAATGACTCTTACATTGACATAAAATTCCTCCAAATTAATTTCTCAAACTTGAGAGTACAGCAAAATTGGGAGAGGTTATTCAAATAAAAGGTGTGAGCTCTAGAGCAGAGTTGTTAAGCACCAGGGTGAAAGGCCAGCCCCCAGATCACCCTCCAACTCCCTCCCTCTTATCTTTCCATTTGTACATCAGAAACTCTCCTGGCCCCTTTGCATGAGACACTTAGTGGGGCATGGGAAGTGCCCAATAAACAGTGTTGCTATTACTGACCCAGAGCCAAGGGGATGAACCAAACACCCACATTCTTCCATGTTCCTCAAATGCTTGAGTCACTCCAAAGAAGTCCAGAGTTCTAGGTCACCTATTGCTCGTGCAATTAGCTAGACACTGACCGCCCAGAAATTGGAAATTACCCAAGCTGTTCTGGGCTTCCACTTTGATAGGAAGATGACCTGTGACAAGCTAAAACAAGCCTTCCAGGGTAGAGGAAGGTGCGCTCAGTTTCAAGAAGGCTTTGAACCTGGCTGCATGCACGAGCAGGAGGTACAAGAACATGCCTAAGGCTGCTAGCTGCACAGAACCATATGGGGCCCTGCCTCCGCTTGTTCCCAACAGCACCATCTTCATTCATTTGTTTGTCCAACGCATGAGAACAAATGCTGAGTGCTGTTCAGAGGCTCAGAACCACACCACATTGCATGGATGAGCTTCAGAAAAGTTCCCCCAAAAGGCCAAGAAGGGCTTAAATCTAACCCTGGATCAACCCAAAATCCAAGGAGCTGTGATCCACTCAGCCCCAGCCACACTGGCCAAGACTTGCTAAATGCAGTGTCTCTGAAATTAAGCATACTGGCTACACAGGGTGGGTAGCACTCACATTGCTGTAGGAGACGGGCCAGTGGATCTCATTGTAGGGGCTGATGAGGGTGTGCTGTGTCTGCAGTGCATATGGGAAGGAGGTCACGTGAAGGGTCACAATGTTGGGCGCCTCCTTCACCTCCCTGCAGTTGAGCAGTCTGTCCACCAATCCCACCGATGGGTCGCTTTGAGAGTAGAGGTTATGAACAGAACTACTGAGGGTGGAAAGGACAAGAAGCACTAAGTAGAATTACTAATATTTGAATCACTAATATTCTTTTACAAGGATAAATAGCTGAATAAGTTTATAATCAGTTCCCAACTGTGCCCACAATTGAAACTTATGGCTCTGCCCATGACTAGAAAAAGAAAAACAAGATGATTGGACCTCAAGTACTTCCAGGGACTCTCTTTTACTTAGTACTCACAAAAAAGTGACTGTGGGGGGCTAGAGAGATGGCTTAGCAGTTAAGGTGCTTTCCTGCAAAGCCTAAGGAACCTGGTTCCCATTCTCCAGGACCCACATAAGCCAGATGCACAAGGGGGCGCATGCATGTGGAATTTGTCTGCAGTGGCTGGAGGCCCTGGCACACCCATTCTCTCTCTCTCACTCTACCTCTTCCTCAAATAAATCGTGTGTGTGTGTGTGTGTGTGTGTGTGTGTGTGTGTCGGGTGTGGTGGCACATGCCTTTAATCCTAGCACTCAGGAGGCAGAGATAGGGGAGTCGCCAAGAGTTCGAGGCCAGCCTGAAACTACATAGTGAATTCCAGGTCAGCCTGAGCCACAGTGAGACCCTACCTCGAAAAAAAAAAAAAAAGTGATCATGGGTTTAAGAAGTACTGCAAATTTCTTACAAGATACACAGTCTGGGGCTGGAGAGATGGCTTAGCGGTTAAGTGCTTGCCTGTGAAGCCTAAGTTCCCTGGTTTGAGGCTCAATTCTCCAGGACCCACGTTAGCCAGATGCACAAGGGGGCGCACGCGTCTGGAGTTTGTTTGCAGTGGCTGGAAGCCCTGGCGTGCCCATTCTCTCTCTCTCTCTCTCTCTCTCTCTCTCTCTCTCTCTATCTGACTCTTTCTCTGTCACTCTCAAATAAATAAATAAAAATGAACAAAAAAAAATTTTTTTAAAAAAGAAAAAGATACACAGTCTGTCTACTCTAGGACTGTGCCTCATATCCAGGAGGACTCAATGACTTGTGCTTTCACCTTTGACCCAAGTTAACTGCATGCATACCACCTTAAAGAGGTGAGGTATAAGGCAGGAAGGAGGCTCAAGCCTCCTAAACTCCCCTGACTTCGCTAGGGATGTAGTGCAGTTGGTAGAGCGCTTGCTTAACATGCCCAAAGCCGTGGGTCCCCAGCACTGCATAACTGGGCAGGGTGTCACACATCAGTAATGCTGACACCGGGAAGAGCATGAGTTTGAGGCTAGGCTGGACTACATGAGACCCTGTCTTAAAATTTAAAAATCAATTACTAAAATAAAAGAGCTCTCGTGACTTGAGATGACCCCAAGAGGATACAAAAAAGGAAATTCTACGTTCAGTTAGAAGGCAATGCTAAGGGGGTGGGAAGCATGTGGGATTTGGGTCTAGAAGCCAGGCCCCTCAGCCTTTCCCTTGGGGACAATGACCTCAGCAATCTAAACAAATCTAAGAACGGGGGGGAGGGGGATCAGTGCTTCATTCTCCAGGTGGCAGGAAGTCACTCTGAGAAACCTGTCTCCCTGGATGATTCACACACAAGACAACTTCTTCCATCATTTGAGGATCCTCAAATCCACCTCCCCAACCCATACACAGACCCTGGATTATAAGCCCTCCAGGCTCTGGCCAGCCCTAACTGGCTACAAGCCATAGAAATCAATCAAAGCTTGCTCTGTGACCTGGTCTGGTAGCTTCCTTACTTCTTCATCTCCGTCAATGGCAAAATCCAGCTGCACAACTCCAAGGCTGCCAGTGTCCCACCCTGGAGGTAGCCAGCCCCAGCAGACGGTCTAAATATAAGCCTGGGTAAAACTAAAGATCCAGGGCTGGAGAGATGGCTTAGCAGTTAAGGCACTTGCCTGCAAAGTGAAAGGACCTTAGTTCGATTCCCCAGGACCCACATAAGCTAGATGTACAAGGTGGTACATGCATCTGGAGTTTGTTTGCAGTGGTTAGAAGCTCTAGCATGCCCATTCTCTCTCTCCCTCTCTCTCCCTCTTTCTCTCAAATAAATAAATACAATATTAAAAAAAAAAAAACTAAAAAGCCAAGGATTGTGACCTACTCATTCCCAACCACACAGACCAAGACTTTTGCTAAATGCAATGTCTTTGAAGTTCAGCATGCTGCCTGTACTGGGGCAGATTGCACTCATGTTGCTGAAGGAGATGGCCCAGTGGCTCTCACTGTAGGGGCTGACCAATCTGAGGGGGACATTCATTTCAGTTGATGAAAACTGCCTTCCCTTCAGGAACAACAAAACCAGCACATACCCAGTGTTGGGCCAACAGAGCTCCATCAGTGAGGACCTCACCCAGTTCACACCAGCATGGCTCCTGGCTACCGAGTGATCCATGTAGAAGGAGGCTCAGGCTTCAAGTCAGTAGCCATAGCTCAAGGCTGAGCTCTGCGCCTAACACTCCTGACCTGGCCCTGGCACTGAGGATTCAGCCCCTGATTATACATTTCCGAGGCTGAGCTGAACCATCCCAGAGACAATGACCTGCTCTACAATGCAGGAAGACATTCATGGCCTCAGCTTATAAGCACCAAACCCTAGTATTGCCTGACTGCTCAAAACTTGTACCCTCAACCCCAAGTGTCTCCCATATTTCATAGAAGGAATGCATCACCCTGTCATAGACCAGGAGATCTAACCTTACAAGATCCCAGTGGGCATGGTCATGAATCAGAACAAAGAGTGTATGCGGATTCTGGAAGGAGTTTTGCAGAAAGGCTTTAAACTTCCCCTGGGCCTCTGCATCTAGCTTCAGAACGTGCTGCTCCACCCTCTGCTTGGTCACGGGCTCCTTTTCCAGGCCCAGCTCCAACAAAACCCCTGCAACACAGTAGAAAACATGTGGTAGCTTTAACATAATGCCCCCCATAGGATCGCGTGTCTGAACACTTGTTCCCCTGTGAGAAGGAAGTATAAGAATGAAATGTGGAAACATATCTTATGGACCTTATCACCACACACGCCAGGTCCATTCCTATGGGGTCTGCTCTGAGCAGGCGGGGTAGCTGTAGGAATGTGTAAGAGATATGTGGACAAAGAGCTCTCTCCAAACTGTTCTGCACAGGAGCTGGGCAGAGGCCCAGCAGTGGCCCACACAGGGGCACAGCTGCCCACCTGGGGGCACAACCAGCAGGCTCCCTAAAGCAACTGTTCCCAAGCAGGTGAGACTAAAGGGAAAGAAAAAGCAAGGGCCCATCTCCTAACAAAATCCCCTCAGGCTGAAACCACAGGTCCTAATTAAGGCACTAAAGGGAAAAAACTTGCTGCTTTCAGAACACCACTCATTGAGTGACTCAACAAGATATCGAGTGTTGGCTCTATTTTTCCTAGAGGTGATGAAGTCTTGATCAAGTCACCGTCTTGGCACGCTTTGCTTCGTAAGCTATAAAAGGTTGGGGAGAAGGAGCAAACACATTTGTTCCTCCTACTGCACAGCATAGAGTGGTGACAACATCCTGCCGCACATGAACGCTAGTGGATGGCAGCTGCCCACCCAGCCCTCACAACCCCTCCCCGCCAGGCCCCTACCTGAATGCCAGATGTGAAGCACCGTCTGCTGGTAGGTCACTTCTGACGGCGGAATGCAAATGAGAAAGTCCACCTTCTCAAAGGATCCCAAGTCCAGATTTTGGGTGCTGGAATCGGCAATTGAGCACACGTGGGCGAGGAGCTTCTGTGCCACGGCCAGCTGGAAGGGCCGGACGCCCCGCGGCTCCACATGGTAACCTGCAGCCAGAGCCCAGGTGGATCCCGGGTAAGCGGGGCAGGCAGCTACCGCCCCAGGCCATCAGCTAAGGAAGCTGAGTGAGCCCTGTCCAGTGGGAGACAGAGCCACAGAATGCCCTGGGGCAAGGAGCAGCCTTGGCCATCAAGTGCCTGCTCTCAGACTGGTACTGTCAAAGCCTCCAACACCTCCTCCTCTGTCAAGTTTGAGCCAAGCACTTGGAACCAAACAGGAAGCCGTGATGTACTCTGCCTGGCCAGACAAGGAGAGCATCCCAGAGCAGGCGACATGAACAATGGACTTGGGAAGGGGCAGCACATCCCCAGAAGGGAAGGAAGCCATCACAACTGCTCAACTCCTCAGAAGTTCTCAATAAACAATTCCAAACTGTACTGAGAGTCATAAGTCAGCACAAAGAAATGTTCTCTTGGAACAAGAGGGTGTGTACAGACTAACTGACAGGGCACCTGCCAAGGCTCAGGGTCTGCTGCACACGAGGCGGCGGGAGGATTGTAAGAGCCACAAGATGGGTAGAAACAACCTGAGGTACAGCAACCCCTCCCCAGACACAGAGGTCCTGACTACCCCAAAGAGAACACCAATAACCCCACTGAAGAGAGCCTTGGGGACAGAGGACAGAGGATGGGGGAGGGGGTGGGAGACAAACTACAATCTATGTGAAAAATAAGTAACAAAGTAATAAAATAAATTTTTAAGTGTATATGTGGATATTCCAGGATGGAGTGAGGTCCTTATCATTACACAACACATTCAAAAAGCAGAAAAACATCTATGTTAATGTTACAGCAATGGCTTATGTCTATAAATGCCTTTTGCTTTACATCCTCAAAGCTTCTGAGCAAGTTTCCATGACACGGTGCACACTCCCTCCGTCACTCACTGTGCGCTTGTGCACACCTGTGCCCACTCCCGCCCTCCACCACTCACTGGGCACACCTGTGCCCACCCCTTCCCTTCCTCACTCACTTGTGCACACTGGGGCTCCTCTGGCATCCGGCGCTGCTGTTTTCTTGACTGAGGAAGTAGTGAGTAAGG
This sequence comes from Dipus sagitta, assembly GCA_036346955.1. Lineage (NCBI taxonomy): Eukaryota > Metazoa > Chordata > Mammalia > Rodentia > Dipodidae > Dipus > Dipus sagitta. The sequence continues at coordinate 51,839,752 of CM070773.1, read as the reverse complement.
AAGAAACATGGCCTTGATTTTCCTGATGAAATGTGTCCAGCAAAATGTCAATGTCACCCTCTACCCAAAACAGAGAGAACAAGCAGAAATGGGTTTTGTATCTTAGTGACATTAAGCAAACCCCTCTGGCTGGCTTCCCTGTGTCTGGTACTGGCCTGAGGCCTAACTTCACGGGGAGAAGAAAGCATGGCGTCCCTACCAAGCAATCCACAGTCTAGCAAGGGTGCACTTATGTTCATGAGGTGAGTCCTACCATAGCCAGACAGGTGCTGGACAGATAGGAGTAGGGACTAAAGGACATAGACAGGGTCAGAGTCCTCCTGAGAAAGGACTGATATGCAGAACTTTCTAGGACATAAACTGAATGCTGAGGGCCAGGGCAAGGGGGGCAGGGCTCTCCTGGGAGAGGCCTCGGGCCAGCGTGGGGACAAGGGAAGTGGAGAGAAACAGCAGGAAGAGCCAAACAGAGAGGATGAGGAAAGAGGACTGCTGCAAGTGTGAGGCCAGCCTGGCCTACACTGTGAGTTCCAGACTAGCCTGGGTTACTGAATGAGATCCTGTCGAGAGAGAGAGAGAGAGAGAGAACAAAACACAAGTATGAAACACCACCCAGGAGAAGATGTCAGTGTACAGGATGGGGGGATGGGGGACAGCAGCTCAGGCTTGAGGGGAGCTCATGTCCTCCTCTCTAAGCAGTCTCCTTTCAACACATGTTTGCACCTGTTCCTCACAAGCCTACCTGGACAGAGGCTGCTAAAAAAGGCCCCCAGGGAGTCAACTTTGCCAGTGACCAGCTCATAATGGACTTCTCTCTGGTACTCCGCAGGGCTGAGGAGGCTCTCGGAGAGAATCCGGGCTTGGTATTTCCCTAGAAAACAAACAGCAACTGACCCTGGGCCCCTGGCCTAGTATGAGCATGATGCCTCCCACGAGGGAGCTGTGCCTGGACCTCTCAGCTGATCTCAAGCCCAGCAAAGTGCTTGGCAAAAAGCTGGTGGTCCTGTGCATTAGAGAACTGACAGTGTGCAGCTTCCTGTCCCAGCTGAACAGTTCGGACAGTACCAGGGGCTAGAGAAAAGTCACAATCACTGACAGAACCCCTGGGCGGGACCATCTTCTTTACTGCTACCTAGGACACAAACAGGTCACCTAACCCCACAGACACTGAGTTTATTAACAAAGGTACTACTTAAATCCAGGTAAAGAATTCAGAAAAAAAGCAGCGAATTTAGGATCAAAGAATGCTCAAAGGCTGCTGAGACCCTGCATGGGATCAAGTGCACTTTTCACATAAATAAAAATGTGAAACAAGCCAGGCATGGTAGCACACGCCTTTAATGCCAGCACTCGGGAGGCAGAGGTCGGAGGAGCGCTGTGAGTTTAAGGCCAGACTGAGACTACATAAAAACAAAAAACAAAGCAAAACAAAAAACCAGAAATAAAAACTTTAGGATGGCTGGGCATGGTGGCCCATGCCTTTAATCCCAGCATTTAGAAGGCAGAGGTAGGAGGACTGCTATGAGTTTGAGGCCACCAGAGACTACATAGTGAATTCCAGGTCATCCTGGGCTAGAGTGAGACACTACATCGAAGAAACAAAACAAAAAAGCCTGTAGGGCAAAAATATATAACACCTGGGGCTGGAGAGGACTCAGTGGTTAAACGATACTTGCTTGCAAAGCCTGATGGCCAGGGTGCAAGACCCCAGTGTCCATATAAAGCTAGATGCACAAAGTGGCACATGCATCTGGAGTTCATTTACAGTGGCAGGAAACCCTAGTTCCCCATTTTCTGTCTCTCCTCTCAGATATCAAAGATACATATACAACTACTGTGAGCATTGGAGCAGTCCCATAAAGCCTCTGTGTTTGGTACCTGCCTCTATAAGGGAATTCCCTGCAGTACAGTGTCCTGAGTCCCAGCTCCTAGAGCAAGGCTACACACACACACTGCTCTCTGTAAGTGCTTGAATACATAATTATTATTATGGCTCATTAATTCACACAACAGGGTCAGGTCACTGTTTAGCTCTGTTGGATCCTTAAATGAACTGGAGGCCAGAAGGGTGGTGTGAGTGATCAGCTTTAGTGCCAGGTGCTTGGGACACCAAGGCTTTTCAGCCAGGGTATTTAGATTACAAACTTGGGGCCAGTCTCTCTAGGGAAGAAACAGGCAGTGTTCACCTGGCCACAGGAACTAAGCACATTGCCCGGGGCTGCACAGCTGACACCAAGACTGCTTCTGAAGCCAGCTGCTTGAGTATGGATGATAAGCAGTGCCCCTGCACACCCGAATATCCAAAGAGGGAAAACCCACCAAAGTCAAAAGCTGGAAAACCGCCACTGCCTCCGCACAGGCCTAGGGGCAGCGAGGGCTCACCTGTGACAGCGATGCACGAGTCGATGGCAGCATTCCGGCAGGCGCAGATGATGACCACGTAGTTGGTCTTGGTGAGCTTGCCCTCAATGAGCAGCCTGAACATCTCAGAGAGGCCCTCGGCCAGGGAGTAGGCACACTCGATGACATGCACACTGTCGTTGCAGGAGCTGGCAGCCAGACCAGCTAGCCAGGGTAGCTGGGCTGAGGTCACAGGAGCAGTGGAGCTAGGGGCGGGTGGGTAGGGCTGCTGCGGCGCCTGCTGGTACTGCCTGATCTCCGTCAGGTGGGACTCCCGCCAGGAGCGCAGGAAGATCTGCTCCAGGTCCTCCATCAGCGGCACCTGATCGGCGGCTGCAACACACAGCGGCAGGGAGACGTCAGCGCCTGCGCGGCAGCAGCAGGGCTGGCTTGACACCAGTGCTGATGGCATCTGGGAGCAAGTGTGCACGCTTAGAATCACACAACTCAAACTATGGATGTGGAGCAGTTACCAACAGCGGGAGAATCTGGGAACCTCAGCCACCACTTCTGCCTGAAGAGCCACAGGGACTCCATTCTCCCTCCCCTGCATCCTCTGCAGGACTATGGACATTCAACTTTGGGTCTCGCTTTCTTTAACCTTCCCCCCATTTCCATACCATATGTTACAGTCTTCTGAGGAGCATGGCTGATGGGTACAAGTCTCCGTGTCCGGAGACTCCATTGGTTTAGCACTATCTCAACCCTGGATCCTTGGATGTCTTCTGCCAATTCCTTTGTAAGTGCCTCTGAAGGACACAGCTTGCTTACAGGGCCCCTCTGTCAGCTGGCCACAGCACAATGGGGTGCAATGACGGCAGGTTTTCCAAAACCCTCAGCACAACCTGGCGCCATCCCGTGTGACAGGAAAATATGACTTGCCTCTCCTCGGTGACTAGGGAGACTGAATAGTTTCCCCCACGTATTTTCTACAAATATGATGGGGCTGGTGTGTGTATGCGTGTGGGCTCACGTGTTTGCAAGTGCGCATGCACATCAGGACATTTGGAGGCCAGAGGTTGACAACAACAGTCTTCAATGCTCCCCACCTTATACTTGCAGATGGTCTCTAGCTGAATGTAGAGCTCACCAACTCAGCTCATCTAACTAACCAGAAGGTCCTAAAGACCCTCCTATCTCCACCTGCCCAGCACTGGGATTACAGGTGCACATCACCTGGGTACTGGATTGAAACTCGGGTCCTCATGTTTACACAGCTGGCACTTTCCTCATTCCCAGGCCCCTGGGTATTTTATTATATTGTTCTAATCTTGTATTTGAGAGACCAGAGGAGAGAACACCAGCCTTCAGTGTAGAAAGTGTCTTCCAACCCAGCTCTCCGCATGTGAGCTTTGTGACCTCAGCTGTCTTACTCATCATTAAAAGGCAACTTGTACCAGCATCTCAGAAGGCCGCACCAGAGCCTTCTGGAATTATCCATTTGAATTAGGTAATCAAGTTAGAACTGAATTGAATTTGTTGTTAAGTCTCTTGTCTTTAAGAACTTCCCTTGAGGGCTGGGGAGATGGCTCAATGGATCAAGTGCTCACCTCTCGAGCTGTTGTTCCCAAGTTCAATCCCTAGATTCCACACAAAAAAAAACCAGAAGCCTTTGCTTCTATAATCTCAGCATGCTGGTTGTCAGATGAGAGGCAGAGACAGGAGAATTACCTGGAAAGTGCATAGCAAGTGCAGCAAAGAACAGCAGAATCCAGAGAGAGACCCTGCCTCAAAGAAGTAAACAGGCAAGTACTAACCCGAAAGTCATCCTCCGACCAGGCATGATGTGCAAGCACTCCTTCCCCTCTCCTCCCTACCTCCTCCCTCCCCCTTTCTCTCTCACACACACACAAATAATTAAAAAACCAGAACTTGGGCCAGGCACGGTCGCGCACACCTTTAATCCCAGCACTCGGGAGGCAGAGGTAGGAGGATTGCCATGAGTTCAAGGCCACCCTGAGACTACATAGTGAATTCCACTATGTGAGCCCCTTGTGAGACCCTACCTCGAAAAAAAAAACCCAAAAGTAAGTAAATAATTAAACAAACAGAAGTTGGGCCAGAGAGGTGGCTCAGCAGTTAAGGCGTTTACCTGCAAAGCCTAATGACTGGGGTTTGATTCCCCAGTACCCATGTAAAGCCAGATGCAGAAAGCGGTGCATACATCTGGAGTTTATTGGCAGTGGCTAACAGGCCCTGGCATGCCCATTCTGTCTGTCTCTCTTTTATCTCTCTCTGCATGCAAATAAATAGAAATATGTTTTTAAAAACCCAGAACTTTCCCTTGAGCTCATATTTCTTTCTAGAACCATCACCAACCAGTAAAGTTCTGTAAGAGGGAGTGTGTGTGTGTGTGTGTGTGGTATATGTACATGTGTGTGCAGATGTTCGTGTGCCCCATGCACACATGTGTAGAGGCCAGAGGAGAATAACAAGTGTCCCCCATCACTCATCCACATTGTTTCCTTGAGATGGAGTTTCTCTGTGAACCTGGAGCTACCCTTTTCGGTTAGACTGGCTTCTGCAGTGACTCTATGCTTCCCACAAGGACATCTTCGTGCACGTTTATCTCCAGCCTCCTGTTGGTCTTCATGGTAAGTGAAGTCTGCTCCATCCCCAGGCCCATGGCTGCCTGGACCCTGTGAGTGGCAGGCAAGGGGCTCACCGAGCTGGACGAGGTAGTAGACAGTCAGCAGCAGCTGCATCTCCTGGGAGATGGGCTGCATGGTGGAGGTGCCGTGCTGCTCGTATGCCCTGGAGATGGACTGGGAGTTCTGGTAGCACGTGTATAGTAGGGGACTCACAACCACATCATTCAGGTTCCCACAGAGGTAGGGGAAGTTTCCGTGGCCTGGGGGAAAAGAAACAGCAGCCACTTGACAACTGGCCTCCTGTGCAACTTGTGCCCCCACCAGTGTGGATGCTGTGACCATGAGGGCCAGGAGAGCCAAACCCCAGGTCTCTCAAGGACCCCCTTCCTGGGAACTCTCAGATGCCCAGCTTTTGCTGACCTACTGCACCTGCTCTGTCTCCTGGGATCAGAAGGAGAGAGCTGTCATGTGTCACACCCAGCCGCAACATTTGCTTGTTCATTTGGTCCAATCTCATTTTACAGGTGAGCTAACTTAAGCCCACAGAGCATCAGCTCCCCGAACAAAACAGCCCCAAGCAGTGACACTGCAATGTCAGGTGTATGCAGCTATGGGGATGACTTGCCAGTCCTTGACACCCTGACACCAAGCCTTATACCCTCCTGGGTCTCTGTGGCCAGATGAGCTAGGAAAACACGTCAGTGGCTACACCCCAAATATTTAGGAACTGACAGCCCTTGACTGATGCTTGAGTGGACATTAGAGTCACCCTGATGATAACACTCAGGGCATGACCGTCCAGGATAGGGTCAAATGCCTTCTTCACCATCATTAGCTTCATGGTCCCATGCAAGAACTTCAACTTCCTAAGGCCTCAGTCTTTGCAAAATGGGGTGGTAAGATATGAAAGGTGGTGAGTGTGTGTGGTGTCTCTGCACTCAAAGTTCTGTATGACCACAATGACTCTGGATCTCATTATGTGTTATGTGCAGGCATCACGTAGAGCTCTGGGGTAAACTGGGTATCTGAGAAACGGTCATGTCTTTGAAAAAAAACTGCTTCTCACACTGCAATGTGACAGACAGACTTGCTAAAACTGTGCCGATCCCATCCAAAGCTTTGGGTTCAGAATTTGGGGTCTGTTCTGATTCTGAGGAAGGTCTAGGAATTCATAGCTCTGCTGGTTCCCAGGGCTAGTGGAATTCAGGACCAGGGACCTCACAATTAGGCAGTACTTCACAGGAACATGCTGGCTTACAAGGGGAAAGGCACTGGAAAAGAAAAGAAACCATATTATCATGCTAGGGCCTCCTGGGAACCAGATGAAAGGGAGGCTAGGGAGACACTGGTGGCCTGGAAGCTGCAGAGGAGTTTGAGCCACACGGCAGTGGGTGTGAGGTCAAGGAAGCGTGAGATGCGACAAAGGAATCCGAGTGTACTTGAGCAAGGAAAAGGTCTTTGCTCTGAGAGCACTCAGTGTGTGGCCAAGTCTGTAGGGCTCCTGACTCAGCATGGACATAGGTGAGGCCCTGTCTGCCTCTGATCTCTGTCCCAGCTCTATTCAGCCTCTCACAGATGGCTTGAAAGAATACACAGCATGATGGAATGTGGACCTTCATTTCAGGTAGCCATCAGGGCCCAGAGGAGTACAGCCAACGGTCAACAGCCCCGCCTCATACCCAGTTCAAGGCCTGATTTGTATCCTATTCTCTGAATTTCCTGTCCATTTCTGTTCCTGGATTTGGAAGTGGGTGGAGGGTGGCTTTTTTAGGAAAAGAAAGAAGTGCATTATGAAAACACAATCATGGCCTCTCCCACTTTCCTGCCATGTTCCCTCCTCTCTTCCCACAATCAGAGCGCCAAATGCACAATCAGGGACCTGGATGTATGTATGTGGACCTGTATGTCACCCCTTGGCTGCTGCACAGCTAGAACTTTCATGTTCAACTGAATCCTACTTTGAGATCTCCGGAAAATAATTTCCCTAGTTAAGCCAAAAATCTACCTCCGTGTAGCACACATTAGCCACTGCACATCGGCTTTGAAGCTCTGCGGCAGTGACCGTGGCTCTCTTTGCCCAATCACAGTCAGAGTGAAGGGTCAAAAATGACTGGCAGCTTTGGGTAACAGGGGGACAAATCACCATACCAAGGCTCCCTAAAGTGTAGAATTGCTGCTTTGTTCATCTCTGAATCTTTGGTACTCTGCACTGGATTGGTTGCTATGGAAACTGTGAAACAGACCAAAAGAAAGGACAGTGAACAGGCAACTAAGTATCATCACTGAGTAGAGTCACTGCACACGAGCTGGTGGTGGCGCACCACCCTCTGCGGTTCTCAGCACCCCATCAGGGTCTGGCCCAGTGGCTGGCCCTGCTTCATTCTTTCACTGCCCCAGACACCTTTAGGTCTGGAAGATGCCCTTGGAATCAGACAAAGATGAGATGAGGTCACAATTTGCCTGGGACTTCCTGGGGATGTGTTGCTATACTTGCCTTTAAATATCACAGGCTTGGCCTTGCATATTTTCAGCAAGTTTTCTGGAACAGACACTGGTTCACCAGAAGCCACCACTGGGAAGGTGACTGAAGCTGGTCCCACCACGCCAGCCTGTGGCATGCAGGACACACCTGCACCTTCTGAAAGCATGCCAAAGGTGTTAGTAAAACACATCAGACTGTCATCAGACCCCAGTCCACCCAACCACCTACAAACTGCTACTGACTGAGACAGTGTCCTGCTATCAAAGCCTGTGGATTCACTTATCCAACCTTCCCTACTAGTGGACTCCATGTCCCCTTCAGTACCCAGGCCAGAGAGTGACAAAGAAGCTGTTTTTAGATTTCACTAGGAGCAGGGAGCTCCTAGTGTGCAGGATCCCAGGCCTCCTTAAAGCAGCTGGCATATAAGAAAGAGGTCCTACTGCTACACTAAGGTCTGCCCCCTTACTGACTCACCTACCCACATGTGCCTATGTGTGTGTATATATATGCATACACACACACACACACACACACACATCACAAGCAGCAGCACCACTCCCACCCAAGTTTAGGATTTTTGGCAAGATTCTAGTCACTCACCATTCTTGGCTCTGTTCCCAGCAGCCTGAGGAAAGCCACCATCTATGGCTGACGGAGAGTCTGGAGACCACCCTTTGTGACGTTTTTTTGGAGGCCCGGAGTTTGACAAGATACCTGGACAACATTCAAAACATGGGTAAGGCTGCCACTAGAAAGTAGCATCAACAAAACTTTTCCTTGGTTTGGAGAACACTTTTTGTTTTGTTTGCAGTGCTAGGGATCAAACTAGCCTTGCACATGCTAGGCAGGTGCTTGACCACTTAGCCATAACCCCAGCTTTGGTATTTAAGTTTTTAATCACAGTTTTAAAATGGATTTTCAGTATTTAGTCAAAAGGAAACATCCTATCAAGTTTTGTAAATATTTCACATCAAGATTGTGCACGTGTTTAAAGTGCATCTCTCCAGTCTTTAAAATAGACAAAAATGCCAGGCATGGTGGTACACACCTTTAATCCCAGCACTCATGGAGCAGAGGTAGTAGGATCACTGGTGAGTTCAAGGCAAGCCTGAGATTGCATAGTGAATTCCAGGTCAGCCTGAGCTACGGCAAGACCCTACCTCAAAGAAAAAAAAAACTATTTGGAAAGTAGTTTCAGGATTTAACAAAACATAGGTAGAACATACCATGAAACACTAGAAGGAGATTGGGCTTAATACATGTCAAGCCATCACCCTCGTTATCGTGACATTATAATGTTCTTTGAAAGAGTTGGAAGGGAGAAACAGTTCTGTAGCCATGTAGCCAGCATTCAAAGTACCACAAGAGTTCTGCCACTTGAGGGCAGTACCAATCCACCTGTGCTCCCCTCTCCAACCCAGCTTGAAAAGCTAATTTCAGAAAAAAGCAAGAACAGAAGCTGGACCCACTGCTGCTAGTGAGTCATCTCTGCCCACTCTAGGTATCAGCATGCTCATGACTCAGGCTATATTTGTCAATGATCCAAAATACCAACAATTGGTTACCATGGTTTCTCAAAAATTCTGACACAAAAAGTTCCCCATCTCTAAGAGCTCTAGCTCAATTCTTATGTACTTTAAATTCATCTGGAAACTTGAAAAATTGGTGTCTACAGACTAACTCATCCGGGGTAATATAGAAGACCAGCATGTGGGAAGTCAGATATCATGACACAAGAGGCTCCACAGTGAGGTGAGCACATAGGCAGAGTAGAAACCTAAGGCTGAGAGCAATGTCTCCCTCAGTTAGACCAGATAAGGAAATGCATGGACTGAGAAAGGATCCAAATGGTCCTTTCCTGGTCCCAGTCTAAAACTATAGCATAAGGTCTCTGGAAGTGACAAAATGAGCATCCCCTTTCTTTTGAAGCACACTGCTCTTTAAGAATGACTGCTTTAGAGTCCCTTGAAAATAATCCCCAGATACTTCAACTTAGTCTTTAGATGGACTCAAATTGGATGTAAAGTTAAAATTTGAACTTTGTTACAGAGAGCTTTCAAACCAGGAGGCTCCTGTTCCTCTACTCCACCGGCCTGTCCCTCAGTACCAGGTGTCCAAATACGGGTCCACAGGTACATAGGAAGACCTCCCACCAGCGGGGAAGAGCCGGCTCCTCTAGGAAATGGCTACCCAAACTCCAAAAAGTGTGTGGGGCCACATCTGGGAATCCCAGATGGGAGACATAAACATTCTCTCTCTCCTTCCCTCTGAGAAGTTGAGCTGAAATGTGTCTGCGTGGACTCTGAGCCCATGGATTGGAAACCCAAGGCATGCTCAAATAGCACCAGGAACTTAGATTGTCTCTTGGGGGTGATATTACTTGACATTTTGGAAAAGTGGTTTATTATGCAGCCAACTCATTGTAGGATTTTAAACTCCTGCCCACTCCTTCCCCAGAACTAGCTGTAGGAACCCTACCTTGTCAGGGATAACTCCACAGCAAGCTTTCGCCTACACATTCCCAACTCTCCAACAGAGGGTAGCAGGTCATTGAGAACCAGCAAGTGGCAGGCCCCCAAGAAACTCTCCTTGTCCACTTAGAAGCTGTTACAAACTGGTGGTGAGTGTTCCCCGGGGCCATCAGGGCTAAGCAGAAGTCGCAGAAGCCACCTCCTGCACGTGGCTGTACTCGTCAGCTGTGTGACCTAGGTCAGCTGATGTCACTGAGTCCCTCTGGCAGACTCCACTGCTGCCTTGTGTGCTGGGGGCCCCAGTTACCTATGATGGCCACTGATGGACTGGGAGTGGGACACCTGGTCAGGAAGGGGGAGCCTTGAATTCAGTTAAAAAAACATTAGCTCCTTGAGCTGGAGAGATGGCTGTGACGCCTAGGACTCACATTCAACTCTCCAGGTCCCACAGAAGCCAGACGCACAGTGACACAAGCACGCAAGGTCAAACATGTGCACAAGGGGGCACACGTGTCAAATTTGATTGCAGTGGATGGAGACCCTGGCACACCAATTCTCACACTCTCTTTTTCTCTCACTCTCGCATTTAAAAACAAAAGGAAAAAAAAAGGCAGTCTATTGGGCTTGCCTCAAAAAAAAAAATCTTAGCTCCTTTATACAAGATTATGCAATTCACAAGTTTTGACCAGGAACTCCTTCAGTGGGACAGCAGAGATGGAGTCCAGCCTAGCTTGTCTCTCTAGGCCTCAGTGTCTTCCTTGAGCTGATAACCAAACTCAGGGCTCCACACTACTGTTGCGCTGCACCTCCAGCCCCAGGATGGTGATTTCTAAAGTCTCTTCCTTGTCTGTGGCGTGGATTCTGAGTGCCAGCTCAGCTGTGATCATAAGCACCCCAGGAGGGCGGAGAAGACTGGCTGTGAATGCTCAGCAAGAGCACAGTGGGGAGCCGCGGCGAGGGCGTCCACAGGCAGACCCAGGTCTCCTTGCTCCCTTTCTCCCATACTGTGTCTGAGGTGCAGCTCATGGACGGTTCATCCACATGCTGCAGCATGGTAACAGGTGGTAACAGGACAGACCACCCTAGGTGACAATGCCAATGACCAGTCAGTACCCGTGAACTGCCGGATGTACACAGATTCACATCCGGCACCTCACGATCCTCTCACTGCCCTCACAGGGACATTTTTATGCCCAGAAGAGGGAACCCTGAGGGAAGTTGCAAGGTCTTCTGGCTAGAGACGGAGCTGAGTTCTCAACTAAAGATCCTCCTGACCCCTGACCCGAGAGACAGGTCACTTGCCATTAGCACAGGACTCCAGCTGCTCCTTGGCACACACAGTATTTCCCACATGTGACCCTCATCCAGCACTGGGGACAGGACCCAGATCCATGAACTGGAGGAAACCTGGCTTGACACTCAGGAGAGCAGCACTAGACTTTGGAGGCTCCGCAGCCCCAGCAAAGCCGCTCCCATGCCTCCTTTGTCGCGGTCCACAGAAGACGAGGACCTAGCATCCCCAGGGTTGGCAGCATTACCTAAGGCTGAGGGCCGCGGCATGGCAGACAAGTTATTCTTCACCAGCTGTTGGCGCTTGGGGGAATCCTTGCCATTGAAGACGGCTGGACCTGTTGCTGTGGTCAGTGAGGGGTGATCAGAGGCTGGTCCTGAACGCAGAAAAAAAAAAAAAAGACAGGGGTAGGGTCAGTCCAGAGGCCGCTCAGTGAGCCAGGCAAGCAAATGGTTTTCCTCCACTGTTACAAACTACCTTTGTGGTGGTGACTATGCCCCACTGAGGGACACACACACACACATGCATGTACATGTACACACCTTGCTCACATATATACACACAAACACATTCATGCATGTGTGTACACATACAGAAACAGGTGCACACATGTGCATACATGTGCATTCAAGGAAGCCATGCATACTCCTCATGTGAACTCACATATGAATATACTGCCCTCACATGACCATACATATGTGCATGCATGCACATTCTTGCTTATACACACATATACATTGTACACATGCAGTCATATATGGGAAGATGGGAAACATGCATGTTCCTGTTCACATATGAACATGCATGAACATGTACGAACATGCAGGGGCCCATGCATACTCCTGCTTGCACCCCAATGGGTGCAGCCTGGGTGAGAGAAGGACCAGGGCCCATAAGTGCTGGAGGACTCCCTGGGGTCCAGAGCTGTGCCCGAGCACTTCTGCTCCCTCTACCTTCCCTTGCCATCCTCCGGGGTTCTGGTTGCTGTGAAGATACAGCCAGGAAGCCTATCAGGTTGGCAGCTGCTGGGTGCTAGGCTGCTTACAGAGTCTGGGATCCCCAAGTCTGAGGATGATTCTGGGGGAAAACATGGACCCCAATCCCCCAAGGCTGCCTGACTGCACAGTTTAAGTTGTCCAAGTCAGCCAGCATGGCCTAGAAGGTTTCTGAGTTGGGAATAACACAAAACTTTCCTGTAGATACAGTAGCCTGTAAGGGGTAAGAGTTTGCTTTGAAGCCTATCAGCCCACGTCTGCACCCTAGTCCCATTACTTACGAGCTATGTGACCTGGCACACTTACTGAATTTCTCCAAGCTCCAGTGTCCCCCTCTAAAATGAGAGGTCACTGAGAGTCACAAGCTTGCAAAAAATAAAAACCCAGCAAGCTCTGAGATCAGTAAGAGACTTTGACTCAAGTGAGAATTGGCAGAGCAGTAGAGCAATGGAGTGGGACACCTGACATTCCACTCTGGCCACCAGAGAGGCAAGTGCATGGGGTGCTGCATGGGCACAAACATGTGCATGCATTACACATACAAGAAAAAATGGGGGTCACAATAGCAGTACCCCTCAGCCACTGAGAAAAGGACCTGAGTGGGCAGAGGCCCAGTACTTGGCACAGAGCAAGCCCTGTGCCTGCTGGAGCTATCAGTGATTTAGTCCTCACAGAAACCTGCAAGCTAGATGGAAGAGATTTCCCCAATGTTATAAAAGTTCAAAGACTTCATGTTCCAAGTCTGTTGTGGCAAATCACTCAGTGTGTGTGTCGGGGGGGGGGGCAGCCTTAGAATCTACATCCAGGCGCTCAGGTGGCAGAAATAGCAGCTCCCCAGTACAGGGTGGCAAAGATACTAGGGGGCCTAGGCACCAGGGAGCAAGCAGAGCCACCTACAGAAGCCACTTGTGGAAAGGGGCCTAGAGCCTCTGCAGGAGAGCACACCCCTTCCCATGTGATGAAAGGGCGCCACTCCCAGGGCAATGTACCACACTGAGCTCCAGGGCAGGAAGGCGAGTGCACCTGGACAACGGTTTTGGTGCTTTGTAGGTGTGTCCAGTATGGAAAAGCCCAGCACGTGAGCCAGGAGGCCCTGGTGTAGAAACTTGCCTCCCTTCCTCGTGCCCATGAGGTCCTGGGCAAGCATTAGCCTCAGTGAGCCTCAGTTTCCCCATCACTCTATTGCTCTGGGCCCGCTGAGATTCCGCAAAGTACAGGCATGCACCAGGCACACCCAGCACTGGGGGAATGGCAGTAGCCTTCCTTTCTCTTCCCTTCTAAAATTGGCTTCAAATTCTGTCATACACTGAGGTCTGTGCTGTGAACTGGGGCACACAGGAATGCTAACACGGGATCCCGCCAGCAAGGGACCACATTCCTCATCAGACAGGGGACAGGCAAGCTCCCGAATGAAAACCACAGCATGCTTTGCTGCAACTTACAAACTGCAAATTCAAAATGACCATATAAAGACAACATGCAAAGCATGCCCTTTATTTCTTTATTTTGAAGATTTCTGATTACACAGTCAATCAAACACGGGAGTCACGCCAGGTCTGTGGCCATTAGCACCTGGAACATCTCTGTGGCCTCACCTGCCTGCTGAGCTCCCACTGGGACACTCGAGTTGGTCCCAGAAACAGGCTCGCTGGGGAAGGTAGCCAGAGACCCCGAACTCTCCAGTGGTGGGAAGAGAGACCCAGAGCAGGGGTTGACGGAGTTCTGACGGCTTCTGAACTCTGAAAGGGGCAAGAAGCACAAGTGAAATATTTGCTCTTCTCCAGCTGCCACCAAAGGAATAACTTCCTATTTTCAGGAGAACGGGTTGTGCAGAGATCCATGAAAGACACCAGCACCGGGCTGGTCTCGGCTTCAGTGTGTCACCAGGGCAGGAGTACAACACTCCATCGTGGCTCCCTGCCAAAGGGCAGTTCTGCCTATCAACAGAGGGAACAAGAGTGCCAGAGGGAGGAACAAGAAAGACAAATAATGCAAATAAGCCATGTGATCACTGCACTTGAGGTCCAAGGAGACAGAACAATGAATACACAAAGACATGGAGCCAGCCAGAACTACCCTCTACCCTAAGCCTTCCTCTGTTATGGAGACTGACTCCCAGCAGAGCTGCTGCTCCGAGTCAGTGAGCAGTGAACTGGACCCACGGGGAAGCCCAGCTTCATACACAGAGGATAGAAATGGCTAGCCTGTGGCAGGAGCTCCAGAAACAGTCATAGAAGGAAGGAAGAAAACAGAAAAGGAGCAGAGGGGAGAAGGGACACATGCCCAGACCTACCCATACCCGAAGTCTCGTCTTTCCATTTTCAGATCTGTCTGGGAGATTCCAGATGATGTAAAACGGTGAGAAGCAAAATGACAGCTCACCCTGGAAGTTCTTCTTCTAGTCATGTTCCTCTACCACCCAAGATAGGCCTCAGAAAAGCTGCCCCGTAGCCCCTTCCCTCTCCTCTCAACTGACTATGGACAGGAAAGATGAGGGAAGATCAAGGAGGGCCACAGTGGAGCCTCCTAAAACCTTATGAAGCTGGAGCTGGGCCCCTCCTCAGGAACCAGTAGCCAGAGCAGGTCTCTGGTCATAGTTCACAGGGCTGAGGCTATGGAGGATGGCAATACATCCTTCCAGCCAAGTGTTCTCTAACTGGAGTTTCACAGCCTCAACACCAGGACACTTTGTGCCACATCCTACATTCTTGGAGTTGTCCTAGGCCCTATAAAATGTTGTAGCAATATCTCTCATCCCAATTCTTAGATACCGGAGCACCTTCTACTCATGATCAAAAATGTCTTCAGACACTGCCAAATGTTCCCTGGGGTCAAAGAATCACACCCAGTTGAGAACCACTGTCTCAAATATTTGCCACAAAGGCACAACACAGGATGGCCTTCTGCCAACCTTTAAATATCCCATCCAATTAGTCTGGCCCTTAATAAGCTGGCTGGGCATCTTTGATGCCAAGGAGCATTTTCAGCATCATGAGCACAGTCCATCCCCCACCTCAAAAGTGCTGGGCACAGTGTGCCCCCAAGGGAGTATTTCCAGCCCTCCCGAGCCCAGCTCCTCACCAGAACCCTTCCAGCAAATCAGAGGCCCTTTGATCAGAGACCCCTGTGCGTCGCGGATCAGATGGTACTTGAGGTGCTTCTGCTTCTTGGGCTGAGTGCTCAGCTTCAGGTTGATGTGGCTGGAGAACTCGGTGAAGTAGCAGAAGCCTTTCTTTCCACAGCCAACACAGCTCCCTGAGAACCCTACAGGAGGAGCACGGGTGAGCCTCTCCAACTCCTCTACAGGAGGAGCACGCGGTGAGCCCCGCCAACCCCTCTACAGGAGGAGCACGCGGTGAACCTCTCCAACTCCTCCACAGGAGGAGCACCGGTGAGCCCCTCCAACCCCTCTACAGGAGGAGCACGTGGTGAGTCCCTCCAACCCCTCTACAGGAGGAGCACGCAGTGAACCCCTCCAACTCCTCTACAGGAGGAGCACGCGGTGAGCCCCTCCAACCCCTCTACAGGAGGAGCACGCGGTGAGCCCCACCAACCCCTCTACAGGAGGAGCACGCGGTGAACCCCTCCAACTCCTCTACAGGAGGAGCACGCGGTGAGCCCCTCCAACCCCTCTACAGGAGGAGCACGCGGTGAGCCCCGCCAACCCCTCTACAGGAGGAGCACGCGGTGAGCCCCGCCAACCCCTCTACAGGAGGAGCACGCGGTGAACCTCTCCAACTCCTCCACAGGAGGAGCACCGGTGAACCTCTCCAACTCCTCTACAGGAGGAGCATGGGTGAGCCTCTCCAACTCCTCCACAGGAGGAGCACGCGGTGAGCCCCTCCAACTCCTCTACAGGAGGAGCATGGGTGAGCCTCTCCAACTCCTCTACAGGAGGAGCACCGGTGAACCTCTCCAACTCCTCTACAGGAGGAGCATGGGTGAGCCCCTCCAACTCCTCTACAGGAGGAGCACGCGGTGAACCCCTCCAACTCCTCCACAGGAGGAGCACCGGTGAACCTCTCCAACTCCTCTACAGGAGGAGCACGCGGTGAACCCCTCCAACTCCTCCACAGGAGGAGCACCGGTGAGCCCCTCCAACTCCTCTACAGGAGGAGCACCGGTGAGCCCCTCCAACCCCTCTACAGGAGGAGCACCGGTGAACCCCTCCAACTCCTCTACAGGAGGAGCACGCGGTGAACCCCTCCAACTCCTCCACAGGAGGAGCACGCGGTGAACCCCTCCAACTCCTCCACAGGAGGAGCACCGGTGAGCCCCGCCAACCCCTCTACAGGAGGAGCACGCGGTGAGCCCCTCCAACCCCTCTACAGGAGGAGCACCAGTGAACCCCTCCAACTCCTCCACAGGAGGAGCACCAGTGAACCCCTCCAACTCCTCTACAGGAGGAGCACGCGGTGAACCCCTCCAACTCCTCCACAGGAGGAGCACCGGTGAGCCCCGCCAACCCCTCTACAGGAGGAGCACGCGGTGAGCCCCTCCAACCCCTCTACAGGAGGAGCACCGGTGAGCCCCTCCAACCCCTCTACAGGAGGAGCACGCGGTGAACCTCTCCAACTCCTCCACAGGAGGAGCACGCAGTGAGCCCCTCCAACTCCTCTACAGGAGGAGCACGCGGTGAGCCCCTCCAACTCCTCTATAGGAGGAGCACCGGTGAGCCCCTCCAACCCCTCTACAGAAGGAGCACGTGGTGAACCCCTCTAACTCCTCTACAGGAGGAGCACGCGGTGAACCCCTCCAACTCCTCTCTAGCCTCCACTTCAAATTGTCACAGCTCATCATAACTCTTGAGCATTCACATCCTGTCCTGCCGCCTAGAGGAGGCACAGCTGAAGGGCTCAGGAGCCAAGACTGCCTGACTCAAAAAGAAAGACCAAGAAGTACCAATCACAGAAGTAGACCCAGGCCAGCCGGAAGATTCCCCTTGCTTAGGGGTAGATCTAAAATTCATCTATATGCATGGATAGAGAATATACACAATGGAATTTCACTCAGTCATAATGAAGAATGAAATCATGTTATTTAAAGGAAAATGGATAGAAGAGAAGTCATCAGGTTAAGTGATATAAAGAAGACTCAGAAAAAGAAATGGTGCATGTTTTCTTTCATGTACAGAATCTAGATTTCATATAGATATGCATGTATGAGTGATGTGAAAGTAGGATGGGAACAATGAGGGGAGAAAGATGCCTAGAAGTGGGAGAAGAGAGACCAGGAAGAATAATTTGGAATAAATATAAATACAATTTATAAAAATAAATATAATAAAATATAAAAATGTAATTTAGAGTAAAATACAATGATATATGCATGAAAATGTCATAATAAAATCCATTATTTTGCATGCTTAAGAATAATAAAGGCTGGAAATATTGCTCAGTGGTTAAGGTATTTGCCTGCAAAACCTAAGGGCCCCAGTTCAATTCCCCACTACCCACATAAAACCAGATGTACAAAGTGACACATACATATGGAGTTCATTTGAAGTAGCTGAAGGCTCTGACATGGTTATTCTCTCTGTCTCTGTCTGTCTGTCTGTCTGTCTCTCTCCTTAGAAATAAAAATATTTTTAAAATAATAAAGAACAGCTACTCAAAGAGCCAGAAGTAGCCCAATCTTCCAGCCACATTGATCAAGCACAAGAACTGACGGTACACGCCCCCACTTCCTCGGCACTGGACAATGACAGAATCTTAAAGCAATAGGCCAGTGAGATGGACACATGGGAGAAGCCTGTTCTCAAGTTAAGTTGATGCTATAAGGCTCTGAAGGGAATCAAGGGGGCTGGGGAGATTACGCAGCAGTTAAGTATGCCTCTTGCTCAGTCATGAGAGCCAGAATCTCCCAATCTCATGACAACAGCTGGCTCAGGCCATGCCAGTCCAGTCCAGCAGAGATCCCAGAACTGTTGGAGCTCTGCAAGCTCCAGAATCAGTAAACACAGTCCAGCTCAAAACAACAAGGGGCAGGGTGAGCAGACACCCAATGTTCCCATCCGGCCACTGTAAGTAAGCACCTCCCACTGCAGGAAGAGTATATGGGGCAAAACACATGCACGTACACAAAAAATAAATAAATAAATAAATAATAAATAAGGCAGAAAGAAAAGAATCAAGGGCCGCACAATGCATGCAGGGAACCTCAGGAGTAAATTTTGAGGCTAAGTGGCCGGCAGAGTGGAGACTCTTTGTTAGCACATAACTCAGAAGGTCTGCATCCTCCTGCTGGACTGGATGAGCTTCTTAGCCCAGGCTTCCACCAGCTGTGGACAGGCCACCTGAGCAGTGATGACGACAGAAATGTCCTCCTGTGAGCGATGAACTAACATGAAGAGAATATACTTGAAAGGACTGCTACACGCTGCACCGTGGTTTGAAACAGACTCACTACAAGCATGGTTAATACAAGAGGCACATGATTTTGGCTTCTCCGTCTTGACTACTACTGCTCCTAGTCCATGATAACCTTGATCCTGTCCATGACAGGTTTGTTTTTCTGTGGGCCCAAGGTCCTGGGCCAGGGGAGACCCTGAAACTGAGACAGATTGATGTTATCACATTCTCTGCCCCACACTTCTGTGGAGGTCACTTTATATTAGGCCATGAAGTCACGGGCCTCTAGGTGAGCTCTCATCACACACAGACCAGCCCTGTGACTTCTGACTAGTTTCAAAAGAAGTCTAGTTAGTGAAGGTTAAAAACACCTCCACAAAAAAGAAAGACACAAAGAAGGGGACTAGGGAGATGGCTCAGTGGATAAGGCTCTTGCCACTCAAGCTCTACAGCCTACCTAGCTCAATCCTCCCCAGGCCTCACGTAAGAGGCTAGAAGCCATGGCTGGCTTCTGTAATCCCAGCACACTGACTATGAGGTGGGAATCAGAAGTACAATTTTCCAGAAGCTTGCAGGAAGCACAGCAAAGAACAGCAGAGTGAAATCACAGTGGTAGAGAACCTCAAAGAAGGTAGAAAGGCAAAGGCCACCACCCATGGGCCATGGCACGGGCACCCTCACTCTCACAGGCACACACATATATGAACACACAAGAAAGTTAAGTTAAAAAAAGTAAGATGGGCTGAGCATGGTGGCGCAGGCTTTTAATCCCAGCACTTGGGAGGCAGAGCTAAGATCACCATGAGTTCCAGGCCACCCTGAGATTACATAGTGAATTCCAGGTCAGCCTGAGCTAGAGAGAGACCCAACCTCAGGAAAAAAAAAAAAAAAAAAAAAGACATCTGTACTCAGTCTGTGATCTGCATTTTCACTCTTAAGAAACATAATACTGTTCGAAAGGCCTTAGGAATAAGGATCAATGACAGCCTAGACAGGACAGGTACAGAATGAATCGGCTGTCCAAGTCCTACTCTCTTTGAACAGAGAAAACACCAGAGACAGAAAGCTCCGTGCTGTATAGCTGGTTGTTTTGCATGGGACAGAGAGGAACGAACACACACAGAGCCAGGGACGTTCCATTCATCACCTAGCACACGGGGCGCTCAGCTAACTGTCTCACAGCCAGCCAGTGTGGAAAGCAAAACCTTCTTTTGAAGAACCAGAATGCTGAGTAAAATTGTCCCAAGTCACAGTGACACAGAGTGGGATGTGACCTCAGCCTGAGGATGAAATCCAGACCCACAGGTACTGCATCCAGGACTGCCGAATCCTCCCAGCCCTGATCTTTGTAACACTACCTTTCCTTCCTCCTCACTCAGCTCTGTCTCGCACGGGAGACCCCTGCCCACCCCCACCACTTCTGCCCCTGCCTCAGCTGCTTCTTCCATGAGCCCCCTACTTGCACAGCTGTTCCTAGGTGTCCACCTCCTGGACCCAGAGAATGGGTCCACTTGTTTGGAGTATGTTGCATCATGTGTGCATGTTGTGTGTGCAATGGTGTTGCACGCTCCATGTGCACATGTTCAGAGGCCAGCTGTTTCCCTGAGACAGATTCTCTCACTGAACCCAAACCTGGAGCTCATGGTTTTTTAGTCCGACTGGCTGGCCAAGGAGCCCGAGTGATTCTGTCTCCACCCCGGCTCCACCCAGCACAGCAAATAACTTGTTGTGATGCCCACACAAGCGCAGTGGTGGCACACAGCCATGGTGGGGAACCAACTACTCTCAGTTTGGCTAACTGATCCCCTCACTGGTATGGGACCCATAGCTGGAGCTGGGAAACAAGTCAGAACCATATCCAAACATAAGCCCACTCTCCAATATCAAGCTACCATCAATTGTGGGCTAAAAGAGGGCCTACACCTATTAAATTCTCTTTAAAAAAAAAGTGGGGGGGTTATCTCATTTGTCCTGGTGCTAACTTACTCTCCGTTGGAGAATCTGCTTCTCTTTTTCAAATAGATGTAGATCCTAAGGAGAGAGCCAGCCCATCATACCTCAAAAGGGCCCTGGCTGAAACTAAGAAAAATTGGAGAAACAAGCAAGGGTGCTGTTTTCCTGATGAACCGGATACCAGCACAAGGGGGAAGAAGATCAGCACAGAGAAAAATCAACTCCTACCAAATCAGAGAGCCAGAGCCTCAGAGGCCCCCAACACCTCATCACTGAAGCAGACCAAAAATGAACCCAACATGGCTCAGGGAAATTTTGTGGAAGAGGGGGCGGAAAGAATGTCAGAGCCACATGTTGGGTCATGATATGCAGAGACATTTAGCTTACCCATAACTGTGGGCTAACTCCACAATGCATGACCCTGTATACCTCAACAAGGAGGGGCCAAGGGGAGGAGGTAGGTCACGGATGAGCCTAATAATGGTATCAAACTGACTGTATTGTGCTGCTAAGTAGGTTAGACCATGCGTTGCTTCGACAGATATTGGTCATTTTCCCCCAGTCGCCCATGTAGCACCTTCTGGCACTAGACGCACTGACTGTCTGGGGACTGACTCTCTTCCAACTTCCAGCCATGCCATTCTAATTTGCATGTCAATCACATAAGGTGTCTTCAGCAGTAGGGTCTTACCACTAACCTTTGGTGGGTCAAGTACTCTGACAGAAATCTGTCTGTCTTTTAGGAAACCTTGTAGGTCTCTCTGATCAAAAGCTCATTGTGGATGATAGCCCCATGCTGGTTCTGGGAGTTGCAGGTCAGTGCCCACTAAGAAAATGAGGAAAAATCATTTATGTATGTAAACTTCAAGAAAGCTTTCTAAAACATAAGGCATTATAACTGCTTTAGGTTAACACCTTCAATGTTTCTTAGAAATATAAACTGTAATGAGCCGAGTGTGGTGGCACACACCTTTAATCCCAGCACTTGGGAGGCAGAGGTAGGTGGATTGCCGCTGTGAGTTCGAGGTCACCCTGAAACTACATAGTGAATTCCAGGTCATCCTTGGCTAGAGTGAGACCTTGCCTCAAAAAAAGAAAGAAATATAAACTCTAATGGAAAATGAAGAGGCAAGCACCTATAGACGAAAAAAGAGAAGAGGGAGATGTAGCTCAGTTGGCAGAGAACTTGCCCAGCATTCACGAAGCCCTCAGTACAATACCTAACATGGTGGCACATCTTGCTTGGAACCCCAGCACTCAGGAGGCGGAGGCAGGAGGATTAACAGTTCAGGTCATCTTCTGCTACATAGCAAGTTCAAGGCCAGCCAGGGATACGAGACCCTGTCTCAAAAAATAAATTTAAAAAAAATTTTTAAAGAGAGAGATGAATCAACCAAATGCTTTAAGAGGAACTTGATTGGGTCTTGATGTCAATAAATCAAATTTTAAACAGAATATGATAAAATTTTAATAAATAAATATGATAAAATTTAATAATACTAATTAATTCTGGTGATATCATAAAGGCACTGGATTTCTAACAAAAAGTTTTTGTGTCCTTTAGAGCTAGATACACTTGTAAATAGTTTCAGAAGAAATAGCAGAGGCTGTGGGATTTGCTTCCAGATAATCTCTCAGGGAGCCAAGGGAAGCTCACAGAGCACTCTCCGAACCGGTGAAGATAAAGGAAGCCTTGCACTCTGTGCTCTTCTCTCCAGGGCTGAGGCTGAAGGCCGTTTCCTGGTGACCATAGGGTGTCTGCTCAGCAGGACCCAACAGAAGCCCCAGCCTCCGCCTGTGAGTTCAGCCCAGCCACTGGGAGCTCCACCCACCTCTCCAGGTGTCCAGAGCACAGCTTGCCCAGCCAGAGATGTCCTTCATCCTTGAATCAGGACTGTATCATCACAGATCAAGGTCAAGACCTTCCAGTTGCTGCCTGGGTGACCCTACTCAAGCCAGTTGACCTTTCTGTGCCTTTGTTTCATATATAAACACTAGATTACAGAGTCCTCACCTTACTGGTTATTTCAACTACTCAAGCAGTTTCTGGCACATGATAAACACTAGCTGGGATTTGTGTTTACCTTCTACTGCAGTTATTCTCCAGCTACAAACATTTTCACTTATTTTTCCAGACCTGCCTCAAACCTGGCTGCTTCTATGTAGTACACCTTTCCATCACCAACATTCATTTGAACTTCAACACTCTGGGAACCCCATGGTGAGAACAAACACCTTACAAGGTGGGGTATATGATTTACTGACACAGTCCTTTGCTGTGGACCTCTGAGCTGATTATGCTTGCCTGAAATCTTCCCAGCAGACTGGGAGCGCCTGATGGAAGGCATGTGCCCACGGGCATCCAGCCTT
This sequence comes from Dipus sagitta, assembly GCA_036346955.1. Taxonomy (NCBI): domain Eukaryota; kingdom Metazoa; phylum Chordata; class Mammalia; order Rodentia; family Dipodidae; genus Dipus; species Dipus sagitta. The sequence goes on along the minus strand of CM070773.1, from coordinate 51,816,852 downwards.
CAGGTTGAGCTTCTAAGATAGCATGTGGATGATTTGCCTGATCACTGAACAAAGCACTCATTTTCTCCTGAGAAATATTCTAGAGTAATATATTTTCTTCTCTTATTTCTAAGTTACCAACCAACTTAGAGAAATTATTGGCAAAAATAATATGAAAAAATTCTTAACCTTTCAACTTTATCCCTCAGTGGCCTCAAAGTCACTAGAACAATAATACTCTTACTTCCCCTCAGAGCCTCTGTTTTATAGGTCACTAAACAGCCCATCCATCCACTGTAGGGCTTTGCAGGCCACCTTGTCGGGGTAGCCGCCAGCCCGGTTAATAGCAGGAAGCCTAAACAGTGTTAAGTATGCAAGCTGCAAACACAAAGTTACTTTCAAAGGGGAAGGCACGGCTATTATGACCAGCCCTTGTTCCCCATTCTGGATAGCTTTTTGCGGGCAATTAACAAAGCTCCTACTTCCTGGGCACTCTCTGGCCACCTTGGGAGGAGCCAGACTTCTCAGAGGGTGGAAAGGAAGGAGCTGGACCTGCCTGATTTACTGCCCTGGTAATTCCCGCACAGTCACAAAGACAGAATTCTTCAGAGCAAGCCGGGCCACCTCCAGATCAAACAGCTCCTGTGCGGTGCTGTTTCTTCCAGCACGCCTGTGCTTGCCCATGTGCCGGGTGAGCAAGCTCAGCCTTACACAGTGATTCCTCCGGGTTCTTAGGGAGCTATTTTCCAAGATTATTCTTGTTTGTTTGTTTTTTCAAGGTAGGGTCTCACTCTAGCCAAGGCTGATCTAGAACTTACTCTGTAGTCCCAGGCTGGCCTCAAACTCACAGCAATCCTCCTACCTCTGCCTCTTGAGTGCTGGGGCTAAAGGTGTGTATTTACCCGCCTTGCTTTGAAGTTCACACACACAGTTTGTCTCCCAGCAGGGCCATTTTTTTTCCTACTCTCTCCTCTCCCCATCCCTCACACCTTCCTCTGCACAGTGGTGGGAGCATAAAACATGTTCACAAAACTTCCACTGCAGTAACCTCCTCCACCCAGGTTTTGGGCCCCCAAAGCACAAAACTTCAAATGCTTATCAAGTAAGGAAGAAGTTGTAAGATATTTTCAACCCAGAAGTTTGTCCCATAAATTCTCACAATCAAATTATTACTATAGTGAAGACGATGCTGGAACTTCATGTGAAAACAGATCATTGGCAAATCTTCAGTTCCCTCAAAGAGACACAGGGTGGGGGGCTGGAGTGATGGCTCAGCAGTTAAAATGCTTGACTGCAAAGCCTAATGTCTGGGTTCGATTTCCCAGTACCTACACAGAAGCCAGAGGTACAAAGTGGCACAAGCATCTGGAGTCCATTTGCACTGGCTGGGGACCCAGGCATGCCCATTCCTTCTGTGTATCTCTGCTCTCTCTCTCTCTGCTTGCAAGTAAAATGTTTAAAAAAATATATGGGCTGGAGAGATGGCTTAGCAGTTAAGGCTCTTTCCTGGTAAGCCTAAGGACCCAGGTTTCATTCTCCAGTACCTACATAAGCCACATGCACATGGTGGCACATGAGTCTGAAGTTCATTTGCAATGGCTAGAGGCAGCGGCTATCTGCTTCATTCTCTCTCTCAAATAAATAAATTAAAATTAAAATTAAATAAAAGATATTTAAAAGAGAGACCAGGTCAGGTGAGGGGCTAAAGCCAAAATCACCAGACAAGTACAAACTCCAAAGGACACGTGGAAATTCCTCCTCACCGCATGGATGGGGACATGGAGGCCTGTGGGCAGATGCAGGAGGAGATTCCGCATCTCTGAGTTCTCATTCCCAACCTGTCCCCCGCCATCCCCCCATGCTGCCCCACATCCAAGGAACATACAGAATCGGGGTCTGGACACAGGATGTGCATATAGCATGATCTGAACAAGCAGAGGTCAGGCTGGGCTCAACTCCACGCTGAGTCTACTTTAGTGGGCCAGTGACTGGAGGATCAGCAGCAGGTGTCCATGGCCAAGAGGGAAAGCCACAGATCCCCCTCAGCCTTGACCACAGTGAGTAAAGAACTTGCCTGGGAGACGTGAACTCAGGCCCTGGCTGTCTCCTGACTTTGTGTACTCAGGCAAGTTCATGAGCAAGTCCAAGCTCACCCTCAGAACCCTAGAGACCACCTCGACAGGGGCGGCTGTAGACTAAAGCAGAGGATGGGCAGACAGTTACTCAAGACATGACCACCCGGAGGCAGACACCAGCGAGTTTCTGAAAGTATCTAGGACAGGGTCTGTGACCCCTTCCTAACCCAGGTGGACACTTAGGAAGAAAATTTTAAAGAACAAATCCTGCCAAACCCATTACTAAACATTGGTCCTACACTGAAGCAGTCAGCCACACTTTAAAGTAACTCCTACTTCCTTCCATTCCATAAAAATCCTTTAGAAACCATAACCAGCTATATGACATCAAAAGTGGCCCCTATCCTATCATGTCCACCACCAACAGCCCTTCTCCTGTCCCTCCTCCACCAGAGGTGGGCAGAACCACAGGGAACGGCAAAGAAAGAACTCACCTAGCAGGGCGTTGTGGCCATGGTCGTCGGGTAGAAACCTCTTGTCCACTGCACACACCAGGAGATGGTCTGGCAGGCTGGGGGATTTGGCGCCCACGAGGAGGAAGCCTGCAGGGACCTCAATGGGCTCACTGGATATGGACACAAGGCGCAGGTCCTTCCCGGCCTGGCAGAAGCCTAGGAAGGATGGACAGGGTTCACACATTGCCAAGGCCACCCCAGAACCAGCTGCACAGGGGAGCACTGTGGGCCTTGTGGGGAATAGCCCTTACCTCAGGATTAGGGCTTGACATTAATTACCTCTGAGAGATAGTTATAATTAATTTGGTAGGGATCACATCTGTGTGACAGTGTCACTAATATGCAAATGAAACTCAACAACAAAAAAAAATACTTCAAGCTATTGATGGCACGTTAAAGAACGATGAGACAGTCATAAGAAAATGAGAGCCATCTGACATCTTCCACATGCCACATGTCACAGGGATGCACAACCCACTCAAGACAACATGAGGGCTGGTGCCTGGTCCTGTTGGATCCCTGAGGGAATTTGGGGTGCAGGACACAAGTATGGACAGACTTTCTCTCTGTGCCCTTCTGAACCTTCAGCCTGTAAAGTTTTTTGGTTTTGTTTTTTTGAGGTAGGGTTTCAGTCTATCTGAGGCAAACCTGAAATTCACTCTGTAGTCTCAGGCTGGCCTCAAACTCATGGTGATTCTCCTACCTCTGCCTTCTGAGTGCTGGGATTAAAGGCGTGTGCCACCATGCCTGGCTTTTAAATATATTTTCTATCAACAAAAAAAGAAAAATGAGCCAGGCGTGGTGGCACACGCCTTTAATCCCAGCACTCGGGAGGCAGAGGTAGAAGGATTGCCGAGAGTTCAAGGCCACCCTGAGAATACAGAGTAAATTCCAGGTCAGCCTGGGCTAGAGTGAAACCCTACCTCGAAAAACGAAAAAAAAAAAAAAGAAAAAGAAAAAGAAAAGAAAAATGAGTTTCCAAATTATCTGGGAAAAGAGGAAGAAGGAAAGACCTGGGATTTATTTGGCCCTTTTCTGGTTCTTATTGAGCCAGCCTCCTGGACCTCTTACAAGAACCCCCCTTTCCTCTTCCAGTGACAGGAGGCCTCACAACCCTGGGGAAGCTGGCGCTTCTACTACTGCAGCCTGTCATTTAAGTCGCATTTCTCCAGAACGGGAGCCAGGCCACACCTGGGCTTCAGGTGACTTCCTTCACAGACTGGGGTTTAGCAAGTCCCTCAGCCCAGCATGCCACCTGCTTTTGTGAGGGCTGGAAATCGCTGGCATGGGACAGGTACAGGACTACTGCAGTGACCGGGAAGTCCTGTGAAAGCCACTCTAGTAATCAGGAACAGCTTGTCACCCATACAATTCCACTTGTGTGACAATGTCTCATGGGGCACCGTTGGTGACTTCCTTGAGCCCAGAAGAGCAGCCTCACAGAGGAACAAGCCCTCCCACCTCTGCCAGCGCTTAGGCTCAGGGTGGGCAGGGCCTCGGAGGGCAGTCTGACCATTCCCAATCCCAGCCCTGTCATGCCCCAGGCCTTCCCCAGGCAGGCTAGATCTCATTCCTATAAGCCTTTGTGTTAGCTTTTTCCTCTGATGGCAATTCTCCAGCCTCCTGACCCCATCGCAGTCTCCTAGCTAACTCCACCAATCCTCCAAAACCAGAGGACAGCCCCCTCAAGGAAGCCTCCCTGAATCTCTCTCCCTGTGCAGCCACCTGCTTGCCCCACACCCCAGCACGTCACACACTAGGTACAAAGCATGTGCTGCCCTCGTGGCCCTGCATTCAACCCAGAAAGCAAATTACCTACACCTGGATTTGCAGAGCAAGGGCTCAATAACTGTTAATTAGTGGTTAATATACCAATAACCAACAGCCTTTGGCTGGCATGGTGACAGGACAGTGGAACTCAGAACCAGTCAGAGGCTGGTAAGCCAGTGAGTGGCAGACCAGTAGTTGGCACCTGCAAGCTTTTCCAAGCATAGAGCAGAAGCCTGCGCCCAGGATCCCCCAGCCTCAGGCTCCCAAGATAGTGCAAATATGCTAGCTCAACTACAAAGTACTGACAGCTGTGAAGTGTCATTCCCACTAATTCATTCCAAATCAAAACTGCTGGGCCATAGATCTAAATAGGGAAAATACATTCTGGCTTCTAAACAGCCAACACAGCACAATGAACATTTGAATCCCACGCCATGCTCACTATGGAAGCCATCAATAGCGGCTGAGGTCCCGTTATTGAACTCTATATCCTGCAGCCTGTGTGGGGCCAATAGCCCAGTTAATACTTCAGAGGCACGGGGTGAGCAACGAGAACCCCTGGAGATGCACAGCTATAGACCTAGCTGTGGCCCACTACATTTTCTGGGTAGGAGTTGGCAGCATCTTACCATCTGTGGTACAACATCCTTCAGGTGGAGGGGGCAGCTGGTAGGAATTTGAGGGACTGCTAGGTTCCAACCCTCCTTCACCTTCTTCCTCTTCTTCCTCATTGTCTACTCGGCTGCTACCTGGATGCGGGAGAGAAGAGAGTTTTTGTAAGGAAGCTGCTATGTGGCCCTTGGAACTTCCTCTGGAGCCTTCTCCCCCACTTGGAGCTGCAGACTCAGCAGGGCGCAGGACCTGATGGGCTGATCTCAAGGGAGGGTCGCTGGCTTCTAGGAGGGACTCAGCAAGCCTTTGCTGCATTCTACCTTGGCAGGCATCATGGTCTTGCTGTACTAGAGGGGGAGCTGATGTTTCCTTGAGTTGGATGACTCCCCAAGGTCATGTTGAGCACAGACTCAGGTTCAAGTTCTCATCTCTTTTGTCCACCATGACTGCACGTGTCTGCAGAGATGCAAGGGGACGGCTACATATATAATCACTTGATGAAGATGGAGCACAAAGCCTGTATACCCTAATGCATACTCCAAAGAACATCCGTGAGAGAAGTAACACTGGTCGGGATTATAAACAAGGAAATGAGGGGAAATATTACACCTGGAGAGCACACCGGGCGGGAGCAGAGAGCTCATGAGGACTCTTCTCACAGCTTCTTCCTGCATTACAGGAGGCATGTGTGAGTCAGGGGTAAATTCAAGAGTCCCTCCAGCCCCACCACCAGCACCTCAGCACTAGTCCCCAGGGAGCGGGCAGCACAGAGGCTTTGTCTGCAAAGTTGATGCTCGGCTCTGAGCCAGCTCTGCAGAGACTCAAAGGGTGGCCCAGACACACCTCTGAGCAAAAAGGGACATAACGTCCCCAAGCAGGACTAAAAAGAGTTCCCCCAGACCCGCAGCCATCAGTGCTGAGCTCACTGTGTAGCTGCACATTATTCTGCTAAGACAGAAAGGCATTTGGACCACTCAGAAGTGCCCAGAGAGAAGGGTCTTAAGCCTCAGAGGCGAAGAAAGAGCTCCAACTTCAAGCAGAATGAAGGCAAGATTAAAGGTCAGAGGTCTGCAGCAGACATTCCGGCCTTTGATGGGCTCCTCGGCCAGCACAAGTTGAGGCGACACTGCCAGGCTTGAGCAGACTAAACAGATGTGTTTACTGAGGTCTCCTGGCAGGGTGAGAGCCTTAAAGTGGCCTTAGACAAAACCATCAGGCTTGGGGCTTAGAAGAGTAAGAACAAAACAGGAATCCAAGGACCCTGTAGCACCCCTGACTCTAGGCACTTCAATATTTAGGTTCAATTCTCTTTTCTTTCCATGAGAAGTCATCTTGTGACATTCTGAGCAGGTGGGATTACAGGAATTTCCCTGCATCCTGGTTAATTAGCAAATTTGTACTCCAGAATATTGAGGTAGTGTCGGTTTTGTTGGTCTTTCTTTTAAAAAGTCAATAGCATATAAAAGGGTTTTCCCCTAGAAGAGGTAGTGGATAAAAGCCCTAATTCAAAGAACAAAGCCATAAAACCACTGCTAAATCACCTTACAAAAACATAAAACGTTACCAGATCCTGGGGAGTCAGGGTCCTGGCACGCATCCTCGGCAGTGGTATTGTCTGAGGAAGGCCAGCAATCAGATAAGAGACCATGACAAGAGACAGACAGACAGACAAAACAAGATGGAGCCTGCACACGCCTGTCTGCACCAAGGTTTACGATGCAAAGATAAACTAAAGCTGAGTGCTTGGTTTATGGTCACATTTAGCAAACTAAAGGGCTTCCCCTCCCTCAGACTCGTCAGACTCCCATACTGGAAAAACAGAATCTTGGGTTGGTTCTGGGCTGCTTATTGGACATCTGGGAAAGGCACAGAGAGCTGGGTCTTGTTTTCACACCAACCCAAAGCAAGCCCATCAACAGCTTGGCAGGGAGCCTTGAACACCGGGCACCCAAAGAATGAAAACTGTAAGCTTCAACACTGTCCTTGAGCGCTGGAATTGTCACTCAGAGGTAGGGCATCAACTGGGATGCAAGAACTCCTGGCTTCCACTGCAGCATGGCGAGGGGGAGGGTCCCCAAACAATGCCACATGCCCAACCGAGATGAGAACGTCTGGAGATTCATTCCACTTCCTAGCTAGAATGGGAGGCGCAGGCCAGGAAGGTGCCTAACAGCAGAAGCTGACTCATGGACTTTCTGTTCCTCACGTCTCCATGTCCCAGCATTGACAGCCCCGCTGACTACCTCTTTCATCCACAGCTGACAGAGATGAGGAAGCAACTCTTCCACTTAGGCGCTAAGAGCAGCAGGCCAGACCTCCCTCTTCCCAAATCATGGGCCTCAATGCATTTGAAGGTAAATGGGCTTTGCAGGTTTTAAGGCACCCTTCAGATGTAGTAAGCAGTCATTGTGATTGCCATTATTAATTTCCATTAACAAGGCTCTCCAACACCATAAACAGTTAGGGATGGCCAGGAAATGCATAGTTCACAAAAGCTTCTAATCTGGCAGAAATGAGGCTAACAAAATATTGTCTAGTAACTTCTCAACTCCCCATAGTTGTCAGTGACAGTTCCAATGTCAGGAAACACTGGTACCTGCTGTGTGCATACCAGATTTTCTGATTTTCCTGAGTCATAATTTAAACTACACTGTAGTATCTGTTAGACCTAGACGCATTCCTTGTAGGCCTTTAGTTGTACCATTTGCAAGTAAGTTTACTAAGCAGATTTTGAAATAACCCAGGAGAGCCTCATAGCAAGAATACAGAACAGTGAACATTGTTCGGCTCATCACAGGGCTCCTTCAGGACAGGCACCCCGGGCTTCAGTTTCCTTCTGTGCAACTCTCCCCACACCCACATCACACATGTGCACGTACCACCTCACAGACACACTCACATATGCATACATACCACGTCCTACACAGCACAGATCTGGTATACTGCTTATTTGCTTGTTTATTGAGCTAGTTTTTGCTTTTAAATCATGGCCATTTCTGATTCAAAAGCTATTGAAGTTTGCATGTAATTCCAAGTGGAAGTCATGAACTTACAGAACGATGACAAAAAAACCACAAAAATTTCAAAAACAGTAGCTGTTCATATGAGTGATTGCTTTGGTCATACTTATGATATGAAAATACATGGCTATTAAAAACTCATTCTCTAGTCAGGGATGATGATGCACATCTTTAATCTGAGCACTCAGGAGGCTGAGGTAAGAGGATCACTGTGAGTTCGAGGCCATCCTGAGACTACATAGCAAATTCCAGGTCAGCCTGGGCTAGAGTGAGACCCTACCTCGAAAAAAAAAATCATTTTCTGTATAAAGGCAGGTCTAATCTTTGAGCTCATTTATGTATTAATTCTGGGTACATAATAAATTCATACAGGTTTACTCATGGTTTTTAAGTTTCTAAAGGGTTCTTGTACCTGTTACCACAAAGAGAAACTACCATCAACTCTTTTGTAAAGACATAGCCATGAGGCACAGGGTGGAGAGAAAAAAATACATAGCTGAGGGTCAAGCACATGTTAAAATTTCTTATTTATCAAAGCGAAAATGTCAAACCTCCTAATGAAAACACTAAATAACCCTTTCTGAAAGTCTCGCATAACTCTCTCTCTTATAAATCCAGTGAATAACTTCATTTCTTGCAACTACATAGCTGAAACTTATTTTTCATCAAATAAGAGCATGGGTGCAACTTTCTTTTTGTACATTTTCTTTTCTGCTGGACCTCATACGCTCTGGTGAGGAAACAGACTTTTGGTAACGTTAACTACACACACACTCACACACAAAGAAATACATATATGAGGAAATGTAGTCTCTTACCTTCCAGGGAAGACAGTTGCTGCTCAGCCTCCAAGTACAACTGGGAGAAGATGGGCCGGGGCACCAGGTTGTTGGAGCGCAGGGAAGCCTCAATGGAGTTGTGGAGGACCTCCTCAAAGCGTGTGGTCTTCAGCTGGCCAGCATAGGAATTCCCCATCTTCAAAAAAGAGGATGGGGTCTTCTGTTTAAAAGTGACTTTTCAGTTTTGATGAGTAAGTCTGCCTCGATGCACAAAGCCAGCAGCAAGGAGGGAAGTGCCTGTGGCCTCCCTTCAGCCCAGACAGGAGAGGGCGGCTCTCCCAGCTACTGCCGGGCAATTACAGGAAGTTATATAAGTAACAGCTTTCTCTGATTTAGCACTCACAGAGCCTAACACCTTTTAGAATATTCCACTAGAAATTGCTTCTTAGCCATCCCCTCTTCCCCAAGTGATGTGAGTCCCCAAAGAATGACAGTTCATTTTCCATGAATGGTCCTTTTCACAGTTTTCATCTGTGACAGACAACCAGCCCCAGAGTTTAGGCATACAGTACTCACCCAGCCCCCTCCCTATCACAAAGGTAAGCTTGCAGACTTCATTGCTGTTCCTTGCAAAGACTGGTCATTAGCATTTAGAAAGTGTTTTAGCAAATTAAACATCTCCATTACACAAGTTGTACAGAAACCAGGATATTGGGGAAAATGAAGAAAATCACCAATGTTCTATCCCTCAAGATTTTTACTCTGATATTTTTTTCACTGTGGCAGCTTGAAATATAATCCACACACCAAAGTATACAAGTATATTGGCAGCGCTATGCAGTCACTGCACAATCAGTTTGATGCATCTATGACCCCAAAAAGAAACCCCATTGCCACCACTCCACAAGCCCCGTAGCCCAAGACCAGAACCAGTTCATCTCTGCTGCTAGAGAGTTGCCTGTTCTGTCCACCACGCACAGATGGGAGCATTCAGGATAAGCCTACTGAGACCAGTTTCTTTTACTTAGCAGGTTACGCTCAAGATTCACCTGCATTCTAGCATGAGTCAGTCCTGCATTGCCACATGAGATGGTTTGTTTGTTTGTTTGTAGTGCTAGGGACCAAACCCAGGGCCTCTCAACTGCTGGACAAGCACTCAACCACTGTATTGCAGCCCCAGCCTTGCCACTGGGATATTTTAATGTTTGGCTTTGGTGTGTTTGTTTGTTTGTTTGTTTGTAGGAGCTGGTTTTATTGAGGGAGTTGTTTTTGGTTTTGTTTGGAGATAGGGTCTTACTCTGTAGCCCAGGCTGTCCTAAACTCACTATGTAGGCCTGGCTGGTTTTGAATTCTTGGTGATCCACCTGCCTAAGCTTCCCAATGCTAGGATTATAGATATGAGCCACTGTGGCTGGCTTCTTGATATACATACATATATATATTTTACAGACTTAATTCTCTACAGAACTTTGGGGTGGGAAGAGCTGGAAACTACATACACAAAATTATAATCTCAGTATGATACAGCTTACATTTTTTACTTAACATACACATTTCACTCATTCCTCTTAAAATTCTCTAAAAATAATTTTAGGGGTGTGTAGTAGTCTATTGAGGAAAATACTGACATTGGCTGAGACATTTCTCTCTAATTAGACATATGGTTAAATTTTCATTTTCACTGCTTCCCAAGAACAAGCATTTAAATGATATTCCTTCCTATGGTTTGCATCAATGTCAGCTTTTTTACTAATATTTCCCTATTTCTAGTTCCATCTTTTGTATTCTTTACAGCTCCTTTAAAATCATTACTTTTCGTATTACTTCTTTAACAATGTCATCGAAGGCCTTACATCATCCTCAAGACGCCTGTTTGGCTATGGCACCTAAGCTAAGAATCAACCGCTCTCCTCTTTCTTTCTGCCTTCCTTCCTACTTTCCTTTTTTTTGTTTGTTTGTTTGTTTTTTTACATGTGTGTGATGTGTGTATGTACAGTGTATGCATGTGTATGTACAGATGTATGGCAGCCAAAGAACATCTGCTAACCTTCTCTGTCATTCTTCCATTTGTTTCCTTGGGACAGAGTCTCTCCTTGAACCTGAAGCTGTCCTGTTCAGCCAGACTGGCTAACCAGAAAGCCCCAGAAATTCTCCTGTTTCTGCTCCCCACAGGACTGGGATTACAAGGGTGCAGGGCCATGCCCAGGGATTACGTGAGTGCTGGAGATCAAATTCAGAATGCATCAGGCCCTCATGCTTGTGCAACAAGCACTCTTACCCACTGAACCTTTTCCCAGTCTCTTCATTCCTTCCTTTCTTTCTTACATTCTTTCTTTCCTTCCTTCCTTCCTTCATTTTGCTTTTCTTTGTTTCCTTTCTTTCTTTCTATCTGTCTGTCTGTCTTTCGTTTTCTTTCTCTCCTCTTTTCTTTAGGCAGGGTGTCATGTATCAGTTGAATTCTTGGTGATCCACCTGCCTAAGCTTCCCAATGCCAGGATTATAGATATAAGCCTCAAACTCATTATGCAGCCAAGACAGACCTTTAACTTCTGGTCCTCCTTGCAACCGCTAGGTGGCCAGGCATGTGCCTCCTTACTCAGCTTCTCATTTCTTTTTGGACGTTTTATGGCGTCTTTTCTGGTTCTTGCTGTCTTTGATCCAATGCTTGTCAGAGAGTATGTGAACAATATCAAAATAGTCTGGATAGGGAGTGGCCTTATATTGCTTCTTTCTATTAAGCCAGATCTATAAAAGTTCTACTTTTTTTTTTTTTGATTTATTGAGGGTTTCTTTTTGCAGATGGCTGATGGCTGGTAGATTTTTACAAGTATATTATAGGAAGGAAGAGATGCACAAAATCTCTTCAAGAAATGAAAGGAGAAGGGTCATATTATTTTGTTCTTTCATATGTGGTGTATTTCTTGTCTAACTACAAGGCTAACTTTTTCCAGTAACTTTGGGTTCACGGAATAACACCAGATGCTTCAGGAAAGCATCCCAGGTGTGAGAGTTCTTGGTCTCTATCTGCAAACACAGCACACGTTAGTTAAAATAAAAGCCCAGCTTCACTACTCAGCAAAAGCTCTCCCATCACTTTTGGACTAATATGCAGTAATTGCCCCTTTCCTGTTTTGAGGGGTCACAGCAGCCTCAGAGATGTCATCATGGGCCAAAGAAGTTACAGTTCCCTCCTGAGGGGGAATGAGCTGGTGCGGTCATGCAGATTTCCTGTCCTTATTGTAGAGAACTCAGCCTTTCCACTTCCAGCTAAGTCAATGGTCCCCATTAACCACTTCCTGCCTGTGGCAATAATTCCTGCCCAAAGGGCCAGCTCTTGTACGGCCAGGGAAATGAGCTGCAGGGACGAAACATCAGGAATTCACCCCAACAAAATGAAAGTGCTCCTGAGCGGAGAGGTCAGTGACTCACGACCCTGCAGTGGATCAGAACAGATTTGGTGTTCCGCACCTCAGTCCCTCCTCTGCCTGTTCTCTTGACTTGTATACTTCAAGACATTCATATGGGGTTACCAGCCACATTGGAAGACGCTTGTGTAGCTCTCATCCAAGATGGTTCACCTAACCTCACAAATGGCCCCTAGCTTGTGGCATCCTTGTTTGAAGAATGTCAGGCACACAGGAGAGAGCTTTGCCTCACCTGCAGAAGCTACCTGCCCACAGCTTGTCAGCTTGTACCCAGAGCCCAGGGAAGTCTGCAGTCAAGACCAATCTATACATAAGGTGACAGAGCAGTGAAGGGGAAGAAGAAAAACAAAAACTCCTGGCTGACTGCCAAGCTCAAGCATCTTCCCTACTTTACCAGCATGATAACCAGGTGACAGTGACTACATAGCCCATTTTATCAACAGAAAAATGAATGCTGGAGGTACATAGCCTAAAGGAGCTCTTATTAAAAGAAAATTAATAGGGCTGGAGAGATGGCTCAGTGGTTAAAGGCACTTGCATGCAAATCCTAAAGGCCTAAATTTGATTCCTCAGTACCCACGTAAATAAAGCCAGATGTACAAAGTGGCACATGCATCTGGAGTTTGTTTACAGTTGCAAGAGTCCTTGTGACGCTCATACTCACTCTCATTCTCTCTCTTTCTCTGTCTCTTTTTTATTTCTGTCAAATAAATACTTGTAGTCTTTTTCAAAAGTTTTATTTATTTGCAAACAGAGAGAGAGAGAGAATGGGCACACCAAAGCTTCTAGCCACTGCAAACAAAATTCAGATGCATGAGCCATTATGTGTACATCTGGTTTTATGTGGGTACTGGGGAATCGAACCTGGATCATTATGCTTTGCAGGCAAGTGCCCTAGCCACTAAGCACCACCTTCTCTCAAATAAATAAATAAATATTTTAAAAACAAAAGAAAAAAAGGGGTAATGATGGGGGAGGGGAGAGGTACACAAAAGGACAACAGCAAAGAAAAGCTTTCACACTCAAGAAAATGGGTATCTTATCCTACAAAATGAGTATCTGATCCCAAAGCAGACATCAAAATTTTAAGGTCTAGAAGCAAACAGTGATAAAGAAATTGTGTATGGCTCCCTGCTAAGGACACTCTGGCATTATAGCAATAAGGAGACCCTGGGAGATAAGAATGGAGAAGCAGCATCCAGGATGCTATCAAATGCCATGGCTCTTTTTGCTTTCCCTACTGGACCACAATCGAGTAGTGTGGGAGCTTTCCACCTACCATGGCAGAACTCTGCCTTACAGACAGCGCCTGTCCATGAAGCCTCCTCATCTGCCAGCTGAGGAAAGGTTGAGCCAGCCCAAGGTAAGGCCACCTGTCTCTTGGCTCATTAGAATCCCACACTTGACCATGAGGAACCAAAGATCCAAACAGAGAAGAGCCTAGTTCAGGGTCAAAAGCAAAAGTTTAAATCCTACCCAATACTTCAGGGACTGAAGCCAATGAGGCTGACTGTTTCTTCCCTGCCCTGGCTCTGAACACTCACTGTTTTTCAGTCTATGCTGTCATTATTCAAGGCTGTGAAGGACCTCTGGCGGGGGGGGGGGGGGGCTCCATACCCTGCACATGTATTAGTGCCCTATCCCAAGGTCAGGAGCAGTTCTTCCCAATGCTGATGCAGAAGTGTCTGAAGCATGGCCAGCCGGGAGCCCTGCTGGGCAGAGCAGAAATCAAACTTCAGCTCACAGAAGCCTGGACCAAGCATAAGGCTTTGCTCACTGGGCCTCAGTGTGCTCAGTGGAAAAATGGGCACTTAGAAGTCAGATTAGTCATTACAAAGGATGAAAGAGATTGTGTGAAAAATATCTAGTATAGCACCTGGTGTCTGTACATGGCCATTCATTTCTAAGCTAAACCTGAACATTCACATAAAAGAATTAGAATTTCAGATTACAGGAACTGGGAAGGTGGCTGACTGAGCAAGAATGCTTGCTGTACAAACACGAGGGCCTAAGTTTGAATCCCCAGAACCCACGTAAAAAGCTGGGCATGGACTCACACCTGTAACTAGGGAGAGGAGCAAGAGCTAGGAGGACTTCTAGAGCTTGCTGGCCACCAGCCTAGCTGAAAAACAGTGAGCTCCAAGTTCAGTGAGAGACCTTGTCTCAAGGGAATAAGGCAGAGGATGACAGAGCAACAACCCCATGGAAGCAGTGTGTGGACACACACAATTTAAGATTGTAAGTGACAAGTGACAAAAGCGCTATAGTCATCCATATGTGCTACATTAAAGAGGGTAACAAGGTTGGTGAGAACACAGGTAGTCAAAGGAAACAGGAACTTCAAGTGGGCCAGGAAGGGTAGTAGGATGTTCTTGACAAAAATTTGGGAATCACATTTAAAAAGGTGACAAGAAAGTTCACAGTCATGAAGCTCCAAGGGAATAGCTGTGTTATAGAAGAAGAAATGAAATTGCCTGACTGGTGGGTAGATTCCAAGACGACACAGTGACAGAGTAATACAAAGAAAGCCCGGCAGCACACAGTCCGTGGAGCATCATCATGAAGGGCTTGCACTGAGAAAAGCAGTGTTCCCGACAGTCCACAGATAAGCATGTTTAGTGGAGGGAACAGTCAGAGGTGGGAGGCCCAGGGACACCACTTCCATTAGGCCTCTGATTTGTTGTTTTCAAGAGCAAAGCATGAAAAACTGCCCCAAAGCTCTACACAAGGCAGCAGCTGATTAGCTGGTAAGCCTCACAGAGCTGGTCAAATGTGGGTCTTTTTCACCAATCACCCTCAACCTCAGCTCTGTATCTGCTCAAATGCCAGAGCCTGTACTTCATTTCCACAGGCCCAGCTGAGCCACCCCCCCCCCCGAGACACCTGCAGATGAGGCCAAGGAAGACAGATGGGTTCATGTGGTGCACAGGCACAAAGGTGAGCTACCTGAACACGTATGTTCTGGATGGCCAGGACACTCAGTGCAAGCCATTCTCTTCCCATGACTCTTGTCCTCCAAACTCAATCAAATCTTTAAGTCGAGTTAAAATTCAGCCAGAGCTGGGGAAGGAACTTAATGGATGACAAAGAATGATTAGAGGGGGAGACCAAGGAAGAAGATTCCCAGCTAAAGGGACAGATGGAATCCACACATTATCTCTGTTCCACCCCCGCCCCTGCACACACACACCAAAACTGCACTAAAACGGAAGGACAGGAAGCTCAGGAACAAAGAAAGAGACAGAGAGAAAAGAGCAGCAGGTGAGACACGCCAACTGCATTTAGAAGAGGCAGAGCAGAGCAGTAAGGTCAGACTTTAAAAGAGTGAAAACTAAAGTCTGGCCCTGAAGTGAATTAAGACATTGAGACACAAACCAATTCAAACTCAGAGCAAAAGTAGGAAAGACTCAGAAATCCAAGGTAACAGGGGAAATGAAGCTGAAGAATGGAGGACCCTCCCTCCCCAGCAGCTCCTTCCTGCCTTTATCAGAGCCCAAAGGTTACCCAGAAACTGACCAAAGAGACCATGTCTCTGGGCAAAGCTGACAAGCACAAGATTCAGGACTGAAAACAGGAATTGAAACAAAGTCTATACACTGAATGATGGAATGACCCTCTCCTGCTGCTTTTCCACATCTGCTTCCCCAGCCCAAATGCAGTCAGGCTTAAGGATGTGCAGACACTGAACACTGGAGGTACCCCAACATAACACACCCCACGGCCCTTCCCTTCTGTGAGAACCCCAGTCAATAAGAAGCACTTTCAAGCCCCTTTCTCTGTCTGACTCTCAGAACTGAGTAGTCATCCAAAGATCAGGGCACCACGAAAGGCTTTTAAGAAATCCTTTACCGTAAAAGGGAGAGACCAAAAGGAGCCAGGAGATAAGGAGAGCAAACAAAGCTGTAGAGGGAACAAATACATCATGGTTGGATCTTAGAGGCATACTGTATCCACAAAACAAGAACGGAATGCTGCAAAACAGAAACATGCAGGAAACAGGCATCAACTCTTCTAAGCTGTTTAAGTAGCAGAAATTTAAACCTTGGTACTAGAACTGAATGTAAAGTTGAAGGACACAAAGGAGAGAACAGATGAGAAAATATGAATCATTTCATTATTAGTCATACTAGGACAACTATAATATTATACTATTATTGCATACTAGGACAGCTATCATATTATTATTGCATACTAGGACAACTATAATATTAGGTTGACTTCTTCAGTAATCATCAATGTCATTTTCCTGTCATTATTTCCAAGATAAGAGCAAAAAGAGCTATTCTTGGCCAGAGTTACTCTAAAACATCTTATTAATGTGACTCATACTATTTGTACATTTAATCATTCTCTCTCTATTCCACTTGAAGTAAGGCAAATGTTGACTCCAAGCAGTCCTGACAGACACAAAATACTCACAAAAATAAAATGTTTTTACATTTCCTCTTAATGCCTCTATTCTATTCCCATGCTAGAAAATAAACTCTTTGAGGTTGGAGAAAAAAAAAAGAATTTTTGAGGATCAATCCATGAGCCCTTTAGGAATTCCAAGAAGAGAAAACACAGAAGAAAGGAATGATATTCCCCAGAAATGGTCTTGGGACAGAAAAGATGGCTTAGTGGGTAAAACATTTACTGCACAAGCATGGGAACCGAGTTCAGACCCCCAGTGCTCATGTAAATGTCAGGTGGGTGTGGTGATCTGCCGGGAATCCCAGTGTTAGGGACGTGGAAACGGGGTTTCCCGGGGAGAGTTGACTATGCAGACTAGCCCAATCACTGAGCTCTGGGTTCAAGTGAGAAACCCTGTCCTAATAAATAAGGTAAAAGCAATTGAGAAAGACACCTAATATCAACCTTTGGCCCCCACAAGTATGCACATATATGTGCACCCACATGTATGTGAACATACACAAAACATACACAAATGCATACCACATGTGCAAAAAAATCTAGAAAAACAAGGCACAACTAAAGGATATAAATTTTTAGATTTAAAGGAGCCACCAAGTACCCAGCACAACAGAAGAAGCAGCACATCCCCATTAAATTCTAGACACTAGAGGGGAAGCAAACCATATGCTGAGGCTTAAATTGACCATAAAGACTTGAATTTCTTGATAGTAATACCAAGAACTGGAAACAATAAAATAATGCCCTCAAAATCCTGAGGGAAGCTGGGTATGGTGACACATACCTTTGATCCCAGCACTCGGGAGGGAGGCAGAAGTAAGAGGATCACTGTGAGTTCGAGGCCACCCTGAAACTACATAGTGAATTCCAGGTCAGCCTGGGCTACCTACCTCAAAAAAAAAAAATTCTGAGGGAAAACTATTTTCTACCTAGATGTCTATATCCAATGAAAACTCCTCCAAAAGAAAGGAGAGAATGCATTCATAGAATGTAAAATCTCAAAAATATTATCTTCCAAATTTTCTTCCTGAAAAGCTACTAGGAAATGCACAAATTAGCCAACTGTGAAGCCATGGGTCCCAAAGAAGAGACCAAACAGAGGTAAAGGTAAATGGTACTCACAGGTGACAATGACAACAGCTATACAGAGCTCCAGGAAGGATGTCTCCAAGCACGAGACGAGGTGTGTGGTGTGCCACAGCATGTGTGAGGACCTTTTCAAGTTCTACCAGAACATGGAGTACTGATAGGCTTACAAAGGTTAAAATATTATTTAAAAGAAACAATTAGGGGCTGAAGAGATGGTTTAATGGTTAAGGCACTTGTCTATGAAGCCTAAGGACCCAGGTTCATCTCCTCAGTACTCATGTAAGACAGATGCACAAGCTGGCACATGCATCTGGAGTTTGTTTGCAGTGGCTGGAGGCCCTGGCATGCCCATTCTCTTTCTCTATCTGCCTGTCCCCCCCTTCTCTCTCTCTCAAAGTAAATACATAAAATATTTTTAAAAATATATAAAAAAAGAAATAATTAGAATCTGCAGGAAATTGAGATGTATGGACATTTTAGTTCTAGCCCTGTGTAAGTCTGTGGTGAGCACTGACTCATGCAGTCTATGACATAACTATCTTAGAAGGATGAAGGGAGGGAAGGGGAATCAGTATGCCTGCACACAAGGGAGTCTGAGTATGTGCAGGTCTGTCTGCATGTGTGTATGTATATTTGGATATGACTATGTGTTGGATGTGTGTGTGCATATGTGTTAGTGCATAAATATTTGGTGTGGTATGTTAGGTATGTGTGAACATGTGTTTAGGGGAGGTGTGAAGATGTATACTTGGTATAAGAGGAGGGATATGAAATAAAACTAAAGTCTCATATCCTACAGTAAGAATGAAAAGATGGCCCAGAAACACATGAAAAACTGCAGCACAAGGTGTTATTCAGAAATAGAGAGGTGAATTCAAAAAAGGGAAAGAGAAAACAGAGTTTCAAAGGTTGCCTCTAGAAAGCAGGAATGAGGATAGAAATAGGTAGGAAGGGGCTCTTTTCCATTTTAAAGCTATAATAGCTCTTAACTTCTCAGATATATTTAGATTTACTAAAATAGAAGGCAATTTAAAAATAAATGAGGTGCAGGCATTCACTCAAATGACAGGCATGGTAGTGACTCGGACATGGTAGTGACTCGGCTGGGCAGAAAATGAGCACCATTGTGGCCATGGAGAGGAGGGACCTGCTGTCCAGCATCTCCACAGCCTCATGCTCATGGTCCCAGCAATGCCTCCGCCTGGCTGTTCCTTTCCCCCTACTTTGATCCTAGTGGGAAGGAGGGAGGAGAGTGAGGCCAGGAAGTTAGGCTGTGGGAAGTCAGGCAGCTAGGGCCTGTCTTGAATTGAGAACTTCTTTGCAAAGACTCCATGCAAAGCAGTGCAGACTCACTTAAAGTGAGAGTACAACCAGCATAGGAGCCTCATGTTAAAGGGGACGCCTGTGCATTACCACTTGTCTTCTCTAATGGTGCCAAGACACTGCCCATTTTTATAGACAGCTGTGACAGCCCCTTAAACTTCTAAAGACAGTGCTAGGAAGTTGGCCTAAAGGGACTAGTCATGCACACACGTCAAAGTAAGTGTCCGTGGGTGGGCAGCCTCTTCAGCGTGCTGGTAGCCAGAAGATCCTTGCCACTGTTCAGAGAAGAAGGCTCCAGTTACACTCCCAGGACCTCCCAACAAAGCCTGGCTTGTCCCCAGATCTCCATCACAGAACTGACATACTACAGCACCAATTCCAAAGTAAACACACAAAAAATACCAAAACTTCTGTTTAATATTTATTTTATCTATTCACTGCCATTACAGTTTAGTGTATGCTTTATAATGTAAGTCATATATCATATATTCTGTGGGCTGTGCATGAAATTTATAACTCAATATGCTATATGATAGGTATATATATGTGAATACATATATATATATATATATATATATTACCTACATGAGAATATATATTTAGGGAAAGACAGAGACCCAAGTTGGAACCCAAACAACAAGATACCCACTATTTGTTTCCTGTCTGCTATGTGCCATAATGCTTTCTGCCAGAAAAGCCGCTTTCTGTGGCTTCACTCCACAGATGAGGAGGCAAAGCCTGGGATTTAAGAGCATTTCCTGTCCTCACTTTACTATTTTCTTTAGTACCAGAAACCCTGGGGACATGTTAAGTAATAGTCAAAATAATAGCTATCATTTCTCAGGGCCACTCTGTGCAGACATTTTTCTTGGTGGCAATTATAATTTTATTTCATCTTCATCTTGTCCCTAAAATACAAGTAGTCTCCTCTTCCATGAGGAAACGGAGGCTGGGTAACCTAACGAGACTTGCCCAACAGGCTGAAGCGATAGCTCTGTGGGTAAGGTGTTTCCCATGCAAGCATGAGGACCCGTGTTCAAGACCCCAGCATTCATGTAAAAGCTGGACATGGTGGTGCATTGCCTGTAATCTCAGGAGTGGGGAGGCTGAGATAGGGAATTCACGGGGCTCACTGGCTAGCTAGTCGAGGTAAATTAGTGAGCTCTAGGTTCTGTAAGAGACATTATCTCAAAAAATAAGGTGAAGAATGACTGAGGAAGACTCTCAATGCCAACCTCTGGCCTCCACCCACATGGCACACCCACGCACATGCCCACACTCATACAAACATATGAGAGACAGACAGACAGAGAGAGAGAGACTTGTCCAAGATCATGTACAGTTCTGTACCAATCTAGGGTTCTAAGCATGAGAATCTTGGTTACTACAAGGATAGTTCTAGGTACATTCTGTCTTTATTTTACCTTATATTTTTTAAGAATGAATCTAGCTCTATAGCTCAGGCTGGCCTCACAACTGCCCACCTTCTTGCCTCAGCCTCCCTGTTCTGGGATGACAGGCATGAACCACTACGCATGGCTTTTAGGTTCTTTCTTGATGTTTTACCAAAAGGTGGGGCTATAACAACAAGAAAATGTTATATGAAAAAGCTTAGTATATGAAAAAGCTTTATTTTAAAAGATGTATTTCTAATCAAAGAAACCTGAGAGAATCCCAAGGCTGTGGCCTGAAACTGGACTGGAGGATGAGAAGGAGTGGCTCAGAGGCTAGCCAGCCCCCACCCGAAGCAAAGAAGAAGTGGCCACATCTCCACCTGCCTGTCTACAGCCCTAGCCTACTGTCCACTTATGCTGCATAGGCAAGACAGGTCTCCCTTAAGAAGAATGCAGACCCTGCAGGCTTAACCACTCACAGAGGAAGAGTCTACCCCTGGTTTCTTCTTGATGAATCTCCCTCATATTCCAAACTCCACCCCTACAGCCCCCCCCAACCTGTGAAGCAGGAGCTCCTTCTGCAGCTCAGGCTCACTTCAAACTCATAGCAATCCTCCTGCCTCAGCCTCACAAGTGATGGGAGTACAGGCATGAGCCATCATACTCAACATTTATTTATTGGGTTTTTTTCGAGGCCGGGTCTCACTCTAGCTCAGGCTGACCTGGAATTCACTTTGTAGTCTCAGGCTGGCCTCAAACTCATGGTGATCCTCCTACCTCTACCTCCCAAAGTGCTGGGATTAAAGGTGTGTGCCACCACACCCAGCTTTAGCATTTATTTTTTGTTGTAGAATAGTCCCAGCATTCAGAAGGTGGAAGCAGGAAGATTTGAAGTTCAAGGTCATGCTTAGGTACACAGCAAGTTCAATGTCAGCCTGGGATACATGAGACCCTAACTCAAAAAAGGAGGGGATAGAAAAGACTAGAATTTTTTTTTTAAAAAAAAGCATAGGATAGACTAAAATAACCAAAGATTTGTCCTGGAGGCAGAAAACCCATTTGTCCTAAAAGGTTTCTAACATGACTGGGAAGCAAGATGAATTAGTTATACAGCTGACCAAAACCTGGGTTCACATCAGTCTCCAGTTCCTTCTGAGCTCCTCCATTTATCCGTCTATCAGTCAAACAATAAGGCCTGTTGTCCAAACTCAGGCCCCTGATATGTCCACAATGGTTATGGAGTTCCCGGAGGGGTTAGAAGGGCATTAGGAAGGTTGCAACTTGTCATTTTGCCCATACCTCCCTCCGCGTACATGTTTCACACCCAGCTCCTCCCACCCCCGGTACCACTTAGTTCCAGACAGCCACTGCCACTGTGTCTTCACGGAGGAGCACGTGTCACTGGCTTATCTTCACACACATGGCCACAGCGACCACAACTCACAAGCTGCTCCACAGTTCTCAGTCAGTGCCCATGGGATGAAAACCAGCATGGGTCTCTGGGAGGGACCATGACTCCATGGCTCCTCCAGTTATAAGGTAACACACTTCTCAGGCTCTTCTGACTTCAGCTTTCAATTTTGTTGCACATGAGCCTTGCTAAGAGGTCACAAATGTGTGCTTTATTTTATTTTTTTAATATTCTTACTTACTTACTGGAAAGAAGGGGGGAAATAGAGAAAGTATGGGCATGCTAGGTCTCTTGCCACTGTAGACAAACTCTAGAAACATGCATCGTTTTGGCTTCTGGCTTTATGTGGGTACTGGGGAATTGAACCCAGGCCAGCAGGCTTTGCAAGCAAGCGCCTTTAACTGCTGAGTCATCTTCCCAGCCCACAAATCTGTAGTTCGAAATAAGATCTCCAAGAGCTTATTCATGGTTGTGGGTTATTTCAAATGGTGTGACCTCAGTCAAATGATCTAATCTCTCTAAGCTTCCATTTCCTGTCTTGAAAATGAAGACAATAAGAAAAGCTTAGGACAAAGCGAGGAAACAACTCATGGCAGTTGGCACGCAGCAGATATCAACTCATCCTAGAATTGGAATCAATTGTCCATAATTCAATTTCCCAGATGCTGACCACAGACTTCACTGAGATTTGAATCTTAACTTCCTTTGGCTTTTATTGTTGTTTCAGTGTTTATTTGCTTGTTTGTTTTGAAAAAAATGTCTCACGTAAACTAGGCTGGCTTTGAACTCACTATATACCTGAGAATGGCCATGAACTCCAGAACATCCTTGCCTCCACCTCCCAAGTGCTGAGATTATAGGCACACAACCATCCCTTACCCTGTCTTGATTTAATTTGGCTTGTCTCCAATAGAGATCCTTAAACCCAGGGTCTGTGGGCATGCACAGGTGAACACACCTCCACCAGGAGAGATCATATCCTCTCTTCCTGCCCCTTACTCTCACCTCCCTCACCCACAAACTGAAAGCTCCCTGACTGCAGAGAACATTACAGTCCCCTCTACATCCCTCAGAGCTGGGTACCTACAGGTCCCAGACACTGTTTGAAGGAGGGAAGGAGAGACAACAGGACTGTGAGGAATATAGTGTAGGCCTGTCTGAAAGCTTCCAGATGCAGACCCCAAGTCCCAGTTGTATCAAATGAGCATATCTAGGGCTATAAGTAAGATCCCCAGGATGTCACCATAATGACATCCTGTTACAGTCCAGAAAACTTTTTAGCTAATCTCCCCAGGTACTACCTGAATGGTCCTGTTTTCTGCTCTAATCACAGTGGAGTGGATCCCCTCTCTGAGCATCAAAGAACATTCTTCCCTCAAGACCAGCCACCCATTTGGGCCTGTTTTTCCTTCAACTAACACTTCAGCCAAAAGTAATTGCTCCATCTCTTCCCCTACCCCCCGCCCTCAGTATGCTGCCTGCGTCTCCATGTGTCTCTGGGTCTATTCTCTCAAAGACCTAGAGAGTGTCTGTGGCTACCAGGCCAGCTGACGAACAGCGGCAGTATGCGCCGCACCGAAGTTCTCTCCTGTCCCTGTCCCCTCCCTCCTGTCCCACTTCCCCTCAAAGCCTAGAACAGTTCCCTAGAAAGAGAGGTTCCAGGCCCACCACCCACAAAACTTCAGGCTACTAGACATCATGCAGCTTGCCTTGATGGTCTTTAAGGTCCAAGTTCAGATAACGGGTTTGTCTCAAGTCACAAATGGACAACTTCAGGCCCGACCTAATGCCTGCTTCTGTAAGAAGCAAAGGGCTTCCCTCTGCCAAGATCACAGGCTTCCACAATCTGAGCTGGGTGCATGGCAAAAATATTTCATTCCCACCTGAAGCCAAGGGATCATGAAAAGGCCACAGCCCTGTCCCATGACACCTCCCAAGGCAGGCAACACACGTGAACAACATAAACATCAGAGAGTATGACTGTTGCCTTGGTGGGGGGATAGGCATGAAGGTACCTTCTCCACAGGAAGGGGTGAAGGGAATAGAAAATTCTACCTCAGGCTGAAGGAGAAATACGAGAAAGATAGCTTTTTTATTGGCAGTCAGCCAGGGATAAAAGCCCAAGGAGGACATGGATGTCACCTTGCCTGTCCTAGCAGGCCTAGAACCTGCATTGGATCTAGTTTCATCGAAGATGGCTACAAAGGAGAGCAGCCTTTTGTTTCTTCAAGCTTACCTGGATGAGATGAGATGGCCCCTTCTTAGTGAGCCTCGAGTTCACCAACCAATCACATCTCTCCCTTACACAGCTCTGTCTGATGATGAGGCTCATCCTAATTGGATGTTTAATCCATAAGTGGGCCTGGCACATGTGTGTAAAACCTTCTTCATTCTCCTGGTCTTTACTTCCTGAGCCTCGTTGGTAGTCTCTCTCTTTGACTTGGAGGCTTCCTGCCAGCCCTCCCTCTAGATCCTAATTCTCCCTAAAATAACCCTTCATAATTCATAATTCATAATTTGCCCTTCTTGGGGTCCATGTTTTTAATTCCTTGCCAATTCAGATAAGAACCCAAAAGTTGGGGTCTACGGGCCTGTGATCTCCTGCATATTTATGGAGTTTAATCACTCCCTGGACCCAAAATCCTGCATCAAGGTCAGTCTCATGAGGTCTCATGACAAAGCTCGATCTAGAAGAAGGGGGACAAGTCTGAAGCAGAAAAGAAAGGGAGTCCCCAGCGGTACCCCACCCTGCAATGGGGGAGCAGGGTCTTTCCAGATGACTGGGAACCACATGTTGGGGTGGAGAGCAGGAGAGCTGCAGGAAGCAAGGGCCAGTTCAGAGGAGGTGCAGCCCCAACTTTAAGAGTAAGTCTGCAGAGCCAGAGGGATTTTAGCCGAGCCTGGCAAAGTGGGCTAGAGAGAAGGAATACTGCGGAGTCAGCAGTGGCCTCGGCGATGCAAAAGCTAAGAGCAAGAGCACCAGGCAAGCATGGCTAACACCTGCAAGTCAGCATTCCCATCCTCCAGCTCCTCATCCAGGCCTTGAAATGTCTGAATACAGCATCATGGGACTTGGACCCACATATCCCAGCCACTGTCCCATCACCTTGAGAAGAAAGGCCAGGCTACAAAGTAAGGTCCCCTTGCATGGCTCCCCACTGGCCTCCCTTCTTGACTGGTTCCCCCACTGCCTTCATTCTGAATATAGCCCAAACACTCCTCAGCCATGTCCCTGGCTTTCCTCTCCCCACAGGGGCAGTATGTAAGGGTAAACAGACCCATCCAAAGTCTCACTAGAGCACCCCCAAACTTCAGCCACTACTGATCCCAGCCCCCTCTTCTCACCTCCCTTCAAGAAAATTCTGACTGAATGAATTCTGTAGCCAACACACATGAAGGATAACTTATTTCCAGTGAGTGCAAAGTTCTGAAAACAAAACAAAGCAATGCCCTCTAAGGAGGGCCTCTTCACCCTGCCTCTGTTCCTTCCAACAGGCTTGGAGCTTTCCCTAGGGGGACCAAGCATACCATAACAGTAGTGAGCCCCAAATATATGGCATGGCAATAAAGGCATTAAATTGCAGAATGGCATCCTATAAACTCTTTGAGGCCTGGCAGGCAGGAAGCAGAGCATTCTAATGTAGATTCCCTGACCTGCCCCTGGGAACTCATAAACTATACAGGTGCTATTTAGGGGAGCAAAGGGGGTTGGGAGAGTTGGCAAGTGCCCAGGCTACAGGCCAGCCACAACCTCGCACTCACCACACCCTGTTCAGACATCTGCTCACAGAAGGTCAGGGCGATTGTTTGGAGAAGGTCTTTGAGTGCTCGCTAAGAGAACTACAAAGCCATCAGCTTTTCCACTCTGGCCACAGTGAGCAGTGAATAGGCTCAGAGGATCTGCAGAACAAAGCCAGGGAAGAAGAAACTACTGGAAGCCTGCTCTCCAGGGCCAGCCAGCGAGAGCTCATAATGTCCAAGTGTCTGTAGCCTGTCCTTTGGAATAGCTCTGACTGAGGCTGTATGTACCCCTGTGCAAAAGTCACCACCTGCATCCCCCTTGGACACCACCTCGAGAAGTACAAAGGACAATCCGTTAAGTGGACTTCAGTGCGTTCACTGCTCCCTCACACCTTAATGAAAGTTAATGCTTAGCAACTATCTAGTAAGCAAAAGTGCAGAGTGCTCCAACCCCCAAGGCTGCTGATTGTTCCTCAAGTCACAAACCCACCGTACCTTACGGAAAGCTGGTCATTTCAAGCAGTCCATTAAGTCAGCTCGCCGAGAGCAGGTGAGTCCCAGCAAGGGGTGGAAGCCTGCAGTGGCTCTCCCCCACCCTTGGCTGTGCAGTGGAGGACAGGACATAGGCACGTGGACTACTCGGTCCATTCTGCTCCACTGCGTAGCACTGGGCCCAGGTCAACGTGACACCATGGCTCCTGCGTCCTGTCCTGGAGGCAGAGGCAGCCAGGCCAGCGTGGAAAGGTTTCAGAGCTGATATCTGCTCAGTTAGTTACAATCACTCCCCACAGTAAAGGGTTGGCAGTGGCTGTGCCAAGTGCTCCTGCTGGGTCAGCTGGAAAATGCCACAGTGTTACATGTTCTTAGAACTGAAGTGCCCGCTGGGTCAGAGCGCTCTCGTTGCAGGTACATAACAAGCTTCTAACCACAAGCTGGCCAACTGGTCCTTTTTCAACAACACGGCAGTTTTGTAGAGTGCAAAACAGCGAACACGTGTGTGCAGAAGGAAGGGTCGTGACCAGAGAGCGTCTGCACAGGGGAGGTGGGCAGAAGGCAGCCTGGTGGGCTTTCTGGGGAGCACAGTTACTGGTACAGGACTGCAAAGTAACCAGTGTCCTGAGTCACCACCCCCTTGGCACATGGGATTCCCTTAAGAGTCACCAGGGGCATATTTTAAACTTTCATTCACACTGCTTTTACTGCTACAGAACTTTGAGGATGCACGCGTCCTCACCCACAGCCGTCTGCAGATGCCTTGTGCCCAGGTCCTCTGACCAATTCCTAATTGAGAAAGGAGAGACAGGGGCCGAGAATCACCTCACTTGTGCTTCATACCTTTAAGTGTATGTGTGGGAATATGTGCACACGTGTTCATGTGTAATAAGTGTGTGTGTAGGAGTGTGTGCACATGTGTTCATGTGTAGTAAGTGGGGGGGAATGTGTGCACAAATGTTCATGCGTAGTAAGTGTGTGTGTGGGAATGTGTGCATGTGTGTTCATGTGTAGTAAGTTTGTGTGGAAATGTGTGCACATGTTCATGTGTAGTAAGTATGTGGGAATGTGCATACTCATGTTCATGTGTAGTAAGTGTATGTGTGGGAATGTGTGCAAACATGTTCATATGTAGCAAGTGTGGGGGGGGGAATGTGTGCATGCATGTTCATGTGTAGGCAACACACAAGTGTGCATGCACGTGTGTAGAGCCCAGAGGTTGAGTCTATCTCTCCAGCACTAGGATTACAGGTATACACCATGATGCCAGGTATTTAAAATTTTATTTATTTATTTGAGGGGGAGAGAGAGAATGGGCGTACCAGGGCCTCCAGCCACTGCAAATGAACTCCAGACATATGCACCACCTTGTGCATTTGGCTTACGTGAGTTCAGGGGAATCAAACCTGGGTCCTTGGCTTCACAGGCAAATGCCTCAACTGCTAAGCCTCCAGCCCTGCCTTCGGGCATTTTACATGGGTGCTGGGAATCCAAACTCTGGTCCTCGTTCTTGCGAAAGCACTTTACTCACTGAGCAACTTCCCAGTCAAACACCTTCAATTTATTTGCATATTCTTTCTAGGATTCTATATTTCCCTGAAGTGATGATTCAAATATAATTCAAGGGTTTTGATGTTATTTGACTTCTGTGAAAATATCTATAATTGAATTATTGTTAATATTCAAGTCAGCATAGACAGTTTCTAAATAAATGGAGATGTAATTCCCAAAAGTACCAGACATTTCAGGGTGGAACACCCATCCCAGATCTTTTCCAGCCCTTTCTAAGCAGTTATCTCCCAGAAAGGATGGCAGATACCCCATCCATTCCCATGCTTCAAGACACGTGAAGGGCAGCGCCCCCTGGTGGTGCTTCTTGATTGATGTGGAAGTATTCAAGTAGCCCCTGGGGGACTCTAGTTATCACTCTCCTTCAAAGGGCGATGGAAAAAGTCGTACACTAGTAAAGCGCCTGCCACCCGCGGTCAGAGCACTGTCTCCACTTTCCCAGTTGTGGTGGTTTCACTCAGGTGTCCCCATAAACTTAGGTGTTCTGAATGCCATGTCCCCAGCTGATGGCAACTGGAAATTAATGCCTCCTGAGGGCAGTGTATTGTTGGGGGCGGGCTGATGGGTGTTATAGCCAGCTTCCTCTTGCCAGTGTTTGGCACACTGTTCTGTTGCTCTTATCTACCTGATGTTGCCCAGGAGGTGATGTCCACCCTCTGCTCATGCCATCATTCTCCTCTGCCATCATGGAGCTTCCCCTTGAGTCTGTAAGCCAAAATAAACCCTTTTTCTCCACAAGCTGCTCTTGGTCAGGTGTTTTCTACCAGCAATGCTAGCCTGACTACAACAGTAAAGTTGGTACTAAGAAGCGGGATCATTGTTGCTACATACCTGTATGGCTTTTGGCTTTGTGGAGCTGATTTTTGAGAGGGATGTGGATGAATTTGAAATCTTGGCCTAAGAGATGTCTTGTAGTGCTAGAAGTACAGCTTGATGGACTATTACAGTCAAAGTTGAAAGAAATGCAGGAAGAACTATGGACTGTGAGGTTTGACTTATGAGGGTAAGGAAGAACTTTGTAGGGACTGGGCTAGAGGCAGTTTATATGAGAGGCTTGCTATTATGCCCACATCCTGAGAACTTGCATAGGGTTGCATTGCATAGAAATGGACTGGTGTGAGCAGTGGGATATGGCACAGAAAAAATGAAATCCCTGGGTGAAACTGCTGTCTGTTCAGCTGCAATTGAGAGATTACAACGATTGTGATTGGACCGGCTGACCTGCATTGGAATGACAGGAAGAATGCAGAGTCTTTTGAGGGGGCCTGAATGCTGAAGAAGTGCCCTGTTCTTCAAAATCTGCTCTATTCCCCTCTGGATTAACACCTTTGTACCCCACCTGGTATTATGGAGTAAATGCAGGAAAGAGAGGGTCACTGAATTTGCAACACAGTTTTGTAGTTTGGAAATAGCCATAGGCAGTTTGAAGCAGGCTTGTTAAAGTACCTGTGTGGAGCCCAATGGAGCCATGAGGATGGACTGTGGGTTGCAAAGGAGACCAGTGGAGATGACAGGACTATGAGCTGGCCGCCAAGGAGAGCTGCTGGCACTGGATGAAGTTTTCTGGGAGTGTGAGTAGCCTAGCTGGAGGGGCAGAATTGGAACTCCAGAGACTTGTTGCTGGTTAGGATCACTGGATTTGGAGACTTGACACTGATTAGTTATTGGACTTGGAGCTACAGCATTTGATGTTTGCCTTGGTTGTTTTAAAACTTGTATTGGTTGAATATTTCTTTGATATACTCAATGCCATATTTTGCAGTATGAATGTTTATTCTGTGCCATTACGTGGTTTTTGTTTTTGTTTTTTGGTATTATGGCTCAGTTAAAAGACCATGAACGATGAAGATGTTGAACATCATTGGGATTGATAAAAACTATGGGGACTTTTAAAGTTGGACTGAATGCATCACATTTTATGTCATGTATGGTTATCAGTTTATGGAGGCCAGGGGTGGAATGTGGTGGTTTGATTCAGGTGTCCCCCATAAACTTAGGTGTTCTGAATTCTAGGTTCCCAGCTGATGGCAATTTGGAAATTAACACCTCCTAGAGGCATTGTATTATTGGGGGTGGGCTTGTTGGTGTTATAGCTAGCTTCCTCTTGCCAGTGTTTGGCACACTCTCCTGTTCCTGTTGTCCATCCGATGTTGCCCAGAAGGTGATGTCCACCCCCTGATCATGCCATCATTTTCCCCTGCTATCATGGAGCTTCCCCTCGAGACTGTAAGCCAAAAATAAACCTTTTTTCCCTCAAGCTTCTCTTGGTCAGGTGTTTTCTGCCAGCATTGTGAACCTGACTGCAACACCAATGCTGGGATTACAGGTGTTCACCACTATACTTGGCTTCCATATGGGTGCTAGAAATCTAAACTCAGGACCTCATGTTTATAAGTCAAGTATTTTATCCAATGAGTCATCTCCCCAGTCCCCTCCTTCACAGTGAATTCCAGGTCACCCCTGGGCTAGAGTGAGACCCTACCTTGAGAAAAAAAAAAAGTAAATAAATAAATAAACAGCCCTTGGGAGATGGAGGTAGGAGGATCCTTCCAGGTCAGCCTGGGCTGGAGCAAGACCCTACCTTGAAAAAACAATTATTTATTTACAAACAGACAGTGAGAGAGGGAATGTGAATAAGCATGCCAGTGCCTCCTGCATGGCAAATGAACTCCAGTTGTATTCATCACTTTGTGCATCTGGCTTTACATGGGAACTGAGGGTTGGAACCTGGGCCACCAGGGTTTGCAAGCAAGCACCTTTAACCACTGAGCCATCTCCCCAGATATATTTATTGCTAACTCTTGGTCAACTGCCATCCTATGTGCTAGGCACTAGGAACTCAGAAAGGTAAAAGGGAAGAACTGGGAAAGCATGCTGGGATATGGTGTGAACCAGGGAAGTACACTGAGGTATGGTGTGAATCAGGGAAGTACACTGAAATATGGAGTAGGCCCAAGAAAGCTGCCTGATCTGCAGCAGGGCTGGAAACAGGAGCATTCTCTGCAAGAGCACCCCAACCTGAGCCCACATGGCACATAGCCAAGGACCACTGTCACTCTCAAAATGACTCAAAGGGTCAGCTTCATGCCAATCCAAAATACCCCTGGGAATTATTCTAACTACAAAGGCCTCCAGAACACCATCTGATTCTGTCTGGGGCCCCCCACTAGCAACACCTGCCAATCACCACACTCACTTATGAGTCCAAAGCTCCCAGTCATCCTTCTCATGTTCCCAAACACACAGGAAAATCCAGGGGTAGTCTGGCATTTAATGGAGGAATGAAAAGTGAAAGCAGCATCCAGAAATAACAAAAGACACCAAGGAACCAGGGAAAAACCAGGGATGCACAGCAAACATTTTAAGAACAAAACTTTACTGTTGGAGAG
Organism: Dipus sagitta; assembly: GCA_036346955.1. Taxonomy (NCBI): domain Eukaryota; kingdom Metazoa; phylum Chordata; class Mammalia; order Rodentia; family Dipodidae; genus Dipus; species Dipus sagitta. The sequence continues at coordinate 51,785,856 of CM070773.1, read as the reverse complement.
ATTCGGGGCCATACCTCTGCTTCCCACAGAACCCAGGCATGGAGGAACTCTTCCAGGAAGAGCCTTGAGAGACAAGGGAATTCATCAGAGTCTCTCTGGAAGGGTCCAGACTAGGCCAGGGAGCTATATGGGAAAGATGAGAGACAAAGCCACTCGCTTCTCACATGCCATTAAGTAATAGTTTTAAGTACTCTAAGATGTCTCTCCACCTCCCCTGCCAGTCAATTCTGTTACAAGGGCTTGCTTTGAAAATGCATGTGTGTGCCAGCAAAGTGATATGTGAAGAGAAAATGGAATACCTCCCAAGTTTCTAGAGTGCATGGAGTGAGGTCCTCTGGGAGACAGACTAGGCCAATGGAACAAAATGGAACCCAGCTGTACCAAGCTTCTTAGGAACATACAGAACCATGGACCTCAACATACACCAGCTACTCCAGTCACTGTACGGTTCTTAGACCTGCCTTGCACGTGGGTGCTAAGACTTTCCATAAGCTCCCCTTCTCGTACTCCACAGTAACGCGAGCTGCAGCCCTTCCAATACCCACCTCCATGCATAAGACTTACTCTCATCTATCTGTGCCCGGCAAGGGGTGCTTCCTATTTCTCATATGCTTTATACATTTTGTAACCATTTACACACGTGTAAAACTGTGCTGCCTGTTTTATTAGGCCTTTATCTCTTTTAAAATGTGTCACTGATGAAATATTTGAGTGTTGTGTCCTTAACCTCATAATCCCCATAAACCCTGTGGTTTTCATTGCACAATTCTGCATGACGCAATGATCTTTTGCGAACACGTGCATTGTGCTACAGTACAGCTGACTGTATGCTTGTATCTGTGCAAACAAGCTACAGCTTTTTATGAGTTCCTCTGGTACCTATGGTAAGTGGAAGGGAGAGTGGCAAAAAGCACAGCAAGCTAACTCTGGCTTCAGAGGGACTGCCTCCACTTCCGGTTCCGACCTAAACCCTCCTACTCTTACCCCTAAACTCTCATCATTTGCCCGCCTTTCGTCCTACACTGAATGACCTGGAATCTCTTCCCAGGGTAGGACCAATGCTCAAGTATTTGTGCTATAAAAAGAAATCTGCCTGTCATCTGATTTATCTCCTCTATCAATTACAAAATAAAATTACAAAAAACATAAATAAGAACTGTCTGTTCCCAGCTTTGGTTGATGGGAAAGAGGAGAAATCTTGGGGGAAGCTGTGGAGCCCCAGCCTCGGGTTCTAATTCCAGCCTCCTCTCCCACTGCTTCTGCGTGGCTTTGGGCAGATTGCTGACCCCAGCTCCAGCTTCCTCAGCCATAAATGGAGATAAGGAGGCTTTCTTCAGAGGGGCTTTGTGAGGGTCAAACAGAACAATGTCCACTTAGCAGTGAGTGCTCACTGTGTTGGTCCACTGCTTTTTTTTTTTTTTTTTTTGAGGATTAGCAATCTCTTTGTTCATTATCAATGTATTTCGTCATCTGTCTTGTTATTTGTCTACATTGAAATCTTCCCTCCCCCATCTCTCTTGAATTTGGAGCTTAAAAATTGAGGGAAAAACGAACAACTGGGAGATAGGAGATACAAAGCCTCTTAGCTACTATGACCAACTCTTTGGTGTTGAAAGGCTCAAATGATAGTAGGACCCTCAAGAACCCTTGACAATACCTGGCCCAAGGAAGAAGCCACAGGCCTATCTCACCAGAACAGTGCTTACACCCTGATAACAGAGGTGGTCCTGTGCACCCGCACGTGCCAACGAGCACCTACAGGGCTGGGAAGACGTGCAGATGCTCCACCCCTGCAGGAACAGACGTGCCCAGGCAAGTTGCCCCTCGCTGCAAAGCAGTGAGTCTGAATTCGAAGGCACAGGAGCCCAGCTCGCTGAGGTATGGTTCACTACCATCAGCTACAGCAGTCAGTGGCATTTTCGGGAGGTTCTAGGTCAGAATGACCCAGTTTCCACACTTCTTTTTTTACTGCCATAGTTTGTGGTGAATCTTACCATGAAACTAAAAGCTTAGGAAGAGATAAGTACTTGGTTTTTACTCAAAACAAGAACATTATGAACTCTGCCCTTCAGAAACAAGCTCCTATCAAGGAAACCACTAACACTTGAGCTTTTGACACAACTGAACACAGTATGATTTTCATGGGCCCCTTCCTCCCCTGCCCCAAGCCCTGGCCCCCCAATATGGGAGGTCTTGGGAAGCTATCTTAGCTACTACCCAGGAACAAGCACAAGTGAGAACCACTTACTGTTTATGGTGGAGGTCACATGGAATCAGGCTAACTGCCAAGCAGTAAAGAAAAAAATGAATGACCCTAAACATCCGATCTTTGCCAAACTTTCCAGAAAAATAGTCATATTTTCCGCATCATTCTTGGTAATGGTAACTCATTATCAAGGCCAGTTTCTAGCATTTAAGGTGACATATTCAGTGGCTGAAGCTCATTTGACAGTATGCAGGAAACCCTGGGTTTGATCCCCTGAACTGCATAAGCAAGCACTGTGATGCATACTTATCCCAGCACTTGGGAGGTTGAAGCTGGAGGATCACAAGTTCAAGGTCAGCCTTGGCTATATAGTGAGTTCAAGGCCAATCTGGGTTACAAGATGCCTGGCTCAAAAAATAAAGGTAACACTCAAATAGCAAAATTTATGAAATATAATAGAAAGCAGAGAAAGTGTATTTAAGGAGGGAAGTCATATCACATCCTTACCATGTTAGTTATTATTTAGTCATTTATTTGGTTTTTTTTGAAACAAAGGCTCACTTTAACCCAGGACGACCTAGAACTCATTCTGTCGTCCAGGCTGGCCTTGAACTCACAATGATCCTCCTACTTCAGCCTCCTGAATGCTAGGATTACAGATATGTACCACCATGCCCAAGTTGTTTTGAATTTTTTGTTTTGTTTTTGTTTCAGTATGTCACATGTTTATTTTTCTTTGGATTATGTATATTTATTTTCTTTTTCTTTCTAACTAGCATACAGAGATTAGGTATCATTCATTTTGGCATTTTCAAAAACAATTTGTTTTAGTTGATTCTTGTATGTGACCTCTCTCCATGCCCCTTTTTCCTCCCATTTCCCCTGCTCTCCCGTATCTTCCCCGAGTTCTGTTTACGTCATGTGCGTCCTTTCATCCCTCCCTCGTCCCTCTTCCAGCTCACCTCTGTAAGCTTGCTTTATACGGGCTCTTGGTCACCATTCTATCTTTATAGGTTTGGTTCACATTTGCCCCCTACATATACATACTTACAGATTTACAAGCTAGGACGTTCGTATCAGAGAGAACATGCAGTTTTGGTCCTTCTAAGTTTGAGTTACTTCACTTAATATAATTTTTTCTAGGTCCATCCATTTTCCTGAAAACTTCCTAATTTCATTTTTCTATACTGCTAGACAGAATTCCATGTGCCACATGTTCATTATCTACTCCTTTCTTAGCTTTGTAAATACAAAGGTGATAAACATGGATATGCAAGCATCTGTATAGTAGAATGTGGCCAGGTTGTTTTTTACTATGCAGGAAAAGACTGTGAGCTGAGGAGCTGGCTCAGCTGGTAAAGGGCTTGCTATATGAACATAAGGACCTCTAGGTGAGCCTGAGCTAGAGCGAGGACCCTACCTTGAAAAAACAGGAAAAAAAGGGGGGAATGAACATAAGGACCTGAGTTGGATCCCTAGTACCCACATAAAAACGCTGGGGAAACAGAGACAGATGGTCCCCTGAGGCATGATGGTCAGCTAGTTTATCCTAGTTGGTGCTCTTCAGGTCATTCAGAACCCTGTCTCAAAAAGTAGTAACCACCGTGTGATGGTTTATGTCTGTAACTCCAGCAGTCAGGAAGCTAAGATAAGAGGACCACTGTGAGTTAGGTCCCCCTGGGCTAGAGGAGACCTACTTGAGAAAAAAAAAATGTAAATAAATAAATAAAAGCCTTGGGAGCAGATGGAGGTAGGAGGATCCTTCCAGGTTAGGCTGGGTGGAGCAAGATATAGACCCAACATTATTTATTTACAAAAGAAGTGGAGAGGGAATGTGAATAGCATGCCAGGGCTCTGAAGGCAATGAACTCAGTTGTATATCACTTTGTGCATCTGGCTTTACATGGGAACTGAGGGTTGGAACCTGGGCCACCAGGGTTTGCAAGCAAGCACCTTTAACCACTGAGCCATCTCCCCAGATATATTTATTGCTAACTCTTGGTCAACTGCCATCCTATGTGCTAGGCACTAGGAACTCAGAAAGGTAAAAGGGAAGAACTGGGAAAGCATGCTGGGATATGGTGTGAACCAGGGAAGTACACTGAGGTATGGTGTGAATCAGGGAAGTACACTGAAATATGGAGTAGGCCCAAGAAAGCTGCCTGATCTGCAGCAGGGCTGGAAACAGGAGCATTCTCTGCAAGAGCACCCCAACCTGAGCCCACATGGCACATAGCCAAGGACCACTGTCACTCTCAAAACGACTCAAAGGGTCAGCTTCATGCCAATCCAAAATACCCCTGGGAATTATTCTAACTCCAAAGGCTTCCAGAACACCATCTGATTCTGTCTGGGGCCCCCCACTAGCAACACCTGCCAATCACCACACTCACTTACGAGTCCAAAGCTCCCAGTCATCCTTCTCATGTTCCCAAACACACAGGAAAATCCAGGGGTAGTCTGGCATTTAATGGAGGAATGAAAAGTGAAAGCAGCATCCAGAAATAACAAAAGACACCAAGGAACCAGGGAAAAACCAGGGATGCACAGCAAACATTTTAAGAACAAAACTTTACTGTTGGAGAGATTCGGGGCCATACCTCTGCTTCCCACAGAACCCAGGCATGGAGGAACTCTTCCAGGAAGAGCCTTGAGAGACAAGGGAATTCATCAGAGTCTCTCTGGAAGGGTCCAGACTAGGCCAGGGAGCTATATGGGAAAGATGAGAGACAAAGCCACTCGCTTCTCACATGCCATCAAGTAATAGTTTTAAGTACTCTAAGATGTCTCTCCCACCTCCCCTGCCAGTCAATTCTGTTACAAGGGCTTGCTTTGAAAATGCATGTGTGTGCCAGCAAAGTGATATGTGAAGAGAAAATGGAATACCTCCCAAGTTTCTAGAGTGCATGGAGTGAGGTCCTCTGGGAGACAGACTAGGCCAATGGAACAAAATGGAACCCAGCTGTACCAAGCTTCTTAGGAACATACAGAACCATGGACCTCAACATACACCAGCTACTCCAGTCACTGTACGGTTCTTAGACCTGCCTTGCACGTGGGTGCTAAGACTTTCCATAAGCTCCCCTTCTCGTACTCCACAGTAACGCGAGCTGCAGCCCTTCCAATACCCACCTCCATGCATAAGACTTACTCTCATCTATCTGTGCCCAGCAAGGGGGTGCTTCCTATTTCTCGTATGCTTTATACATTTTGTAACCATTTACACACGTGTAAAACGTGCTGCCTGTTTTATTAGGCCTTTATCTCTTTTTAAAATGTGTCATTGATGAAATATTTGAGTGTTGTGTCCTTAACCTCATAATCCCCATAAACCCTGTGGTTTTCATTGCACAATTCTGCATGACGCAATGATCTTTTGCGAACACGTGCATTGTGCTACAGTACAGCTGACTGTATGCTTGTATCTGTGCAAACAAGCTACAGCTTTTTATGAGTTCCTCTGGTGCCTATGGTAAGTGGAAGGGAGAGTGGCAAAAAGCACAGCAAGCTAACTCTGGCTTCAGAGGGACTGCCTCCACTTCCGGTTCCGACCTAAACCCTCCTACTCTTACCCCTAAACTCTCATCATTTGCCCGCCTTTCGTCCTACACTGAATGACCTGGAATCTCTTCCCAGGGTAGGACCAATGCTCAAGTATTTGTGCTATAAAAAGAAATCTGCCTGTCATCTGATTTATCTCCTCTATCAATTACAAAATAAAATTACAAAAAACATAAATAAGAACTGTCTGTTCCCAGCTTTGGTTGATGGGAAAGAGGAGAAATCTTGGGGGAAGCTGTGGAGCCCCAGCCTCGGGTTCTAATTCCAGCCTCCTCTCCCACTGCTTCTGCGTGGCTTTGGGCAGATTGCTGACCCCAGCTCCAGCTTCCTCAGCCATAAATGGAGATAAGAAGGCTTTCTTCAGAGGGGCTTTGTGAGGGTCAAACAGAACAATGTCCACTTAGCAGTGAGTGCTCACTGTGTTGGTCCACTGCTTTTTTTTTTTTTTTTTTTTTTTGAGGATTAGCAATCTCTTTGTTCATTATCAATGTATTTCGTCATCTGTCTTGTTATTTGTCTACATTGAAATCTTCCCTCCCCCATCTCTCTTGAATTTGGAGCTTAAAAATTGAGGGAAAAACGAACAACTGGGAGATAGGAGATACAAAGCCTCTTAGCTACTATGACCAACTCTTTGGTGTTGAAAGGCTCAAATGATAGTAGGACCCTCAAGAACCCTTGACAATACCTGGCCCAAGGAAGAAGCCACAGGCCTATCTCACCAGAACAGTGCTTACACCCTGATAACAGAGGTGGTCCTGTGCACCCGCACGTGCCAACGAGCACCTACAGGGCTGGGAAGACGTGCAGATGCTCCACCCCTGCAGGAACAGACGTGCCCAGGCAAGTTGCCCCTCGCTGCAAAGCAGTGAGTCTGAATTCGAAGGCACAGGAGCCCAGCTCGCTGAGGTATGGTTCACTACCATCAGCTACAGCAGTCAGTGGCATTTCGGGAGGTTCTAGGTCAGAATGACCCAGTTTCCACACTTCTTTTTTTACTGCCATAGTTTGTGGTGAATCTTACCATGAAACTAAAAGCTTAGGAAGAGATAAGTACTTGGTTTTTACTCAAAACAAGAACATTATGAACTCTGCCCTTCAGAAACAAGCTCCTATCAAGGAAACCACTAACACTTGAGCTTTTGACACAACTGAACACAGTATGATTTTCATGGGCCCCTTCCTCCCCTGCCCCAAGCCCTGGCCCCCCAATATGGGAGGTCTTGGGAAGCTATCTTAGCTACTACCCAGGAACAAGCACAAGTGAGAACCACTTACTGTTTATGGTGGAGGTCACATGGAATCAGGCTAACTGCCAAGCAGTAAAGAAAAAAATGAATGACCCTAAACATCCGATCTTTGCCAAACTTTCCAGAAAAATAGTCATATTTTCCGCATCATTCTTGGTAATGGTAACTCATTATCAAGGCCAGTTTCTAGCATTTAAGGTGACATATTCAGTGGCTGAAGCTCATTTGACAGTATGCAGGAAACCCTGGGTTTGATCCCCTGAACTGCATAAGCAAGCACTGTGATGCATACTTATCCCAGCACTTGGGAGGTTGAAGCTGGAGGATCACAAGTTCAAGGTCAGCCTTGGCTATATAGTGAGTTCAAGGCCAATCTGGGTTACAAGATGCCTGGCTCAAAAAATAAAGGTAACACTCAAATAGCAAAATTTATGAAATATAATAGAAAGCAGAGAAAGTGTATTTAAGGAGGGAAGTCATATCACATCCTTACCATGTTAGTTATTATTTAGTCATTTATTTGGTTTTTTTTGAAACAAAGGCTCACTTTAACCCAGGATGACCTAGAACTCATTCTGTCGTCCAGGCTGGCCTTGAACTCACAATGATCCTCCTACTTCAGCCTCCTGAATGCTAGGATTACAGATATGTACCACCATGCCCAAGTTGTTTTGAATTTTTTGTTTTGTTTTTGTTTCAGTATGTCACATGTTTATTTTTCTTTGGATTATGTATATTTATTTTCTTTTTCTTTCTAACTAGCATACAGAGATTAGGTATCATTCATTTTGGCATTTTCAAAAACAATTTGTTTTAGTTGATTCTTGTATGTGACCTCTCTCCATGCCCCTTTTTCCTCCCATCTCCCCTTCTCTCCCATATCTTCCCCGAGTTCTGTTTACGTCATGTGCGTCCTTTCATCCCTCCCTCGTCCCTCTTCCAGCTCACCTCTTTAAGCTTGCTTTATACGGGCTCTTGGTCACCATTCTATCTTTATAGGTTTGGTTCACATTTGCCCCCTACATATACATACTTACAGATTTACAAGCTAGGACGTTCGTATCAGAGAGAACATGCAGTTTTGGTCTTTCTAAGTTTGAGTTACTTCACTTAATATAATTTTTTCTAGGTCCATCCATTTTCCTGAAAACTTCCTAATTTCATTTTTCTATACTGCTAGACAGAATTCCATGTGCCACATGTTCATTATCTACTCCTTTCTTAGCTTTGTAAATACAAAGGTGATAAACATGGATATGCAAGCATCTGTATAGTAGAATGTGGCCAGGTTGTTTTTTACTATGCAGGAAAAGACTGTGAGCTGAGGAGCTGGCTCAGCTGGTAAAGGGCTTGCTATATGAACATAAGGACCTCTAGGTGAGCCTGAGCTAGAGCGAGGACCCTACCTTGAAAAAACAGGAAAAAAAGGGGGGAAATGAACATAAGGACCTGAGTTGGATCCCTAGTACCCACATAAAAACGCTGGGGAAACAGAGACAGATGGTCCCCTGAGGCATGATGGTCAGCTAGTTTATCCTAGTTGGTGCTCTTCAGGTCATTCAGAACCCTGTCTCAAAAAGTAGTAACCACCGTGTGATGGTTTATGTCTGTAACTCCAGCAGTCAGGAAGCTAAGATAAGAGGACCACTGTGAGTTCAAGGCCAACCTGGGCCACAGAGTGAATCCCAAGTCACTTAGATTAAAGTGAGACCCTGCCTCAAAAAAAAAAAAAAAAAGAGGTAGATGGGCTACGGAGATGGCTCAGTGAATGAAGTGTTTATTGCACAAACATGAAGACCTGTGTTTGGACCCCCAGCCACCACATAAGTGCTACGTGGGCATGCAGCCCACCCATGATCCCTGTCCTCAGGGGGATTCCCTAGGACAAGCTGCCAAGCTCAGTCAACCAAATTGGCAAGCTTTAGTTTAAAGTGAGAGACTCTGCATTAGTAAATATGTGGAGAAAAAATAAGGTGGAGAATGAAGAGACCTGACATCAACCTTTGACCTCCACACACAAGGACACCCACACATGCACATGTGAAAACACACACGTGCAGCAGCAAACACATGTAACACACACACACAAAAGAGGTGAATGGCACTCAAGGTGTCCTTTGGCCTCCACATGCACACATGTGCACATACATGTGCAGCCACATACATACAAACATACATAAGCACATCTCACACACACACACACACACACACACACAAGACTGGAAGGAAATACACTAAAGTATTTACAGTAGATGTTTTGGGAAACAGAACTATGGACATTTCCCCAATACTTATTTATTTATGAGACAGAGTAAGTATGGGTACGCCAGGGTCTCCCACAAACAAACTCCAGAAGCATACACCACTTTGTGTGTCTTGCTTTCTGTGGGAATTAGGGAATTGAACCTGAGCCATTAGGCTTTGCAAGCAAGCACCTTTAACCACTATGCCATGTCTATAGCCCCATCATTTTTCTAATATGTATTTTTGAAGTTTTGGGGAAATTATTACGTGTAATCTTTAATAACACTTTTGAAACTTTATTTATTTATTTATGATAGAGGGGGAGAGAGAGAGAGTGTAGGCATCCCAGGATCTCTCCTGCCACTGCAAATTAACTCCAGATATGCGCCACTTTATATAGGTATAGGCTTTACATAGGTACTGGGGAATCAAACCCAGGCCGTCAGACTTTGTAAGCAAGTGCCTCTAACCACTGAACCATCTCTCCAGCCCAATAAACATTTTTGGGGGGAATTATCATCATAAAGTTCTGTCAAACCTGAGTACATGTGAACAACCTGAATGATGGAGTCACGTCACCCACCTCAGTGGGCAAGTTGCTAATATCTGTGCACATAGTGGGCTCTGCTAAGCTGAATTCTTACCACCTGCAGCCACTGTTCAACACCTTACATACTCGGGTGCCAGTACTCCCACGTAGGGAAGGAACTCTGCTGGGGGCTGCATGAGAAGCAGTGGCCCCTTCCCCAAGGGGCAGGACGGGCACCCTGTGAGCTATCCTCCAGGACGGGGCTACTTGCTGTCTGTCAGAAGTTAAAAGGCTAGGGACAACTTACCTTCACCCTTCATAGCAGCCCGTCCACCTAGGTGACGCCTTCCCCAGTTGACACTCGTGGGCTGGGATGGATGGCTTTGCACACAGCTACCCTGACCCCAGGAAGCTGGGTGTCTTCTCCTTCGTGAACACCAAGTGGCCCCACCCTTCCAGGTCAGCCCCAGTTCTACTTCCTCCAGGTAACCTCTTTAACCCCTCACTTAAAAAAAAAAGTGTGTACCTTAAATTTGAACAAGGAATTGATGAAATATTTGAAGTTTGATGGTGTTACAAGGACTCACCATACATACAATAAACACCCTGGTACCCACTTGTAGTTTCAGAACACTTCCACCCTTGCCATCTTTGAAAGCACCTGGCATGCCTCAGTTGTCAAACTTCCGAGGTAACCGGGATCCAGAATTTTTTAAATTTTTTATTGATTTATGTGCATGTGCATGTGTGCATATATGTGTGAGCATGTCTCTTCCCACTGCAAATGAATGACTGTCCAGCTTTATGTGGGTGGCTGAGGAACTGACTCAAGGCTTGCAGGCATTTCAAGCAAGAGTCTTTAATCTCTGAGCCACCTCCCCAACGCTGGAGCCTGAATGTTATGTCTTATCTTTCCCTTGCTTTTCTTTGTATGCCTCATAAGGTTATCTTTTTTCTTTTAAATATTGTATGATCTTTTCATCTATTTTATATATCATACACACACACATATATACATATACATACATACATATTGTATATATATACATATATATATATATATATATATATATATATATATATATATATATATATGGCAGAGAGAGGAAGAAAGGAGAGAGTATAGACATGCCTCTTGCTGCTGCAAACTAATTCCAGATGCACTCACCACTTTGTATATCTGGTTTTATGTGGGTACTATGGAAATGAACCCAGGCTGTCAGGCTTTGCAAACAAGTGCCTTTAACCACTATGCAATCTCCCCAGACCCCTCACAAGATTTTCAATATAACTGGCACTTAATTTTAGCTAAAAACTTAGCAGAGGCATGACTTAACTTTTTTCCCTATTTTGGGAAGGTCAAAGTTAATATTCATATGAATGCCCTGGGGACCATGTTCAAATTTAGATTCTATATGTACCAAGGGAGAAATTAATCTTTATAAACGGTACCTTACTTGATCTTCTTAGTCTTGTTAACCCCATTTTTGTTACTTGCTATTTGTTTTGTTTTTCTGAGACAAGATTTCATGCTATCCCAGGCTGACCTGAAACACTGTATAGTGCAGGCTGGTCTTGAACACACAATCCTCTTGCCTCAGCCTCCCAAGTGCTATTTTACAGATATAAGTCACCACACCGAGTTTTATTAACCACATTTTAAGTGAGGAAACATTTATTTATTAACTTACGTACAGTGCTGGAAATTACACCTAATGACTTTCATGTGTTAGTCAAGCATTCTGCCATTGAGCTACATTCATGACCAAAAAATTGAATCTTGACATATGTGAGTGTTGGTCCTAGAGATTTCTCCCAAAACATACAAATTTGGAACCACTTTATTCTTGCTGTAGGGTTTCTTGCCAGAAGGGGACTAAAAACCTGTATCTAGTCCAAAGCTCTCTCAATCTTACAGCAGAAAACTTTTATCATTTTAAAGACACAGAGAAGAACACCGAATGTCAGGAAAGAGTTGCCCTGCTTTTAACTAGAATATGTGTACCTTATAACCCTTGCCTTCCATGATTAGATTTAAAGAGATTTCTGCCATAAGGAGCTTTCACAGATGTGAACTTGAGGCAGATGCAAAGTCGGAGAGTCTACTTGAACAGTGAGCACTGGGGGCTTTGTGACCTGTTCTTTAGAGACTGCGGAACAAGCAGCCACTTGGGACCCTTGCACAACACAGACAGCAGGACCAGAAGTGCCCAAAACAGCATTCACGCGCCAATTCCCTGGGTATGTGTCCTAGATGAGAGAATTTGATTTTACAACCTGAAAAGACTGATTCTGAAATTTGGCATGTTCATTCCACAGCTGTTTGGAAGTCAGTACAGAAAGGAGATCAGCCTTATGGAAGTCAAAGGAAGGGACATTGCTGGCTGAAGGGATATTTCTAGGCCCTACATCAGTTTGAGTTTCTGTATCAACAGAACAGTACAGATGGTAGATTTCAGGATTAGGGTGAGGAGACACCACCCATTTCCTTTGGAGAACCCCTCACACCAGCAATCCATACTTCAGTGTTGGTCTTCCCATAAGACCATGAGGGCAGACTACATCTGCTTCATTACAGAACCCAACCCAGTCCTGGGTGCTTCAATCCATGTTTCTTACTGGAAGGAATGTTTATAGTCCTACTATTTCAAGAGGCTCTTTATCTCAACCTCCAGGTACCCAGGTTCTACTCCAGGATCACGTTTCACAAGACACTTGTGACTTCATTAGCTGGATAACTCAGGAAGCCATCTTCCCAGGGTTTCCCTGCAATGTTGGGGGCATGTCTTTTGTTCAAACCCATTATGGGAAACAGCCTTGTGGGCTTGTCTTTAACATTTATCATATCAGTTACATAAGGTTCCACAACATAAATTAAACGGTGGACTGGGGAATCCTTTGCCTTGTAAAAGTGATATACCCCGGGCTGGAGAGATGGCTTAGTGGTTAAGGTGCTTGCCTGTGAAGCCTAAGGACCCATGTTTGACTCTTCAGATCCCACATAAGCTAAACGCACAAGGTGACACAATGAGAAAGGTCATACAAGCACACAAGGTGGTACACACATCTGGATTTCAATTACAGTGGCTGGAGGCCCTGGTGTGCCAATTCTTTCTCTCTCTCTCTCTCTCTCTCTCTCTCTGTCTCTCTTTCTCTTTCTGTCTCATAAAAAAAAAGACCAATCTGATGGGCTTGCCTCAAAAAAAAAAAGTGATATGCCTCTTCCTGGTGGCAATGAAACAATCAGTTCTTACCTCTTCCTCATAAACAGCGATAAATGCATAGGAAGAGTAAGTAAGCAGGTACTAATTTCAGGGATAACAAGACTCTTTAGGAAAAAGGAAAACTAGGAATTGTATGCTACATGGCTCAGCTGTCCAAGTGCTTATGTGGTCATAATGAAGCAGGCATTGAACTGAGCATGGAAACTATAAAATGCATATTATTTGTATATACAGGGAAAGTACGTGTACCTGTGTGGGGAGAATAAGGAATGTGTGAAACAGAGCAAAATTCAAAATTCCCCTCAGCCAGGTATGGTGGAAAATAGAGAGACAGAAATAGAGACAAAGATCCAGGGTTAGTGGTGCATGCCTTTAATCCCAACACTCGGGAGGCGGGGTAGGAGAATCACTGTGAGTTTGAGGCCAGCTTGAGACTACACAGTGAATTCCAGGTCACCCTGGGCTAGAGTGAGACCCTGCCTTGAAAAAAAAAAATTCAAGTATCCCATATTAGGAAGTTAACAAATAGTATCTAAAAGCTTCAAGAAATAGCAAAATATGTATATTTTAGATACACAGATCTTACATATCTATTTTCGATAGCGAACAATTAGTTCAAAGGATTGAAAGTTGTTACCTCCAGAGAATAAGAAAAAGGAGGAAGAAGTGGACATCTGCAGAGAACGTCTACAACCAACACTTAACACGTAACATCTTACTTAGTCATCTAAAGTTATTGTTTTCCTAATGAGAAAGTTGAGGCTTATAGATGTTTAATTGTTTGGAAACCAAGATGACATCTCTAGCAAGCATTTGAGCCAAGACGTTTCCGCAGCCACACCAAGTCCAGAGTGAATGACCCTCCCGCTGTTTGGTGGCCCTATCCCGCAGTGAGGAATCTAGTGAGGCAAAGAAAGCAAGCATGAGTCACTGGTTCATGATGTACAGGTGATATAAACAAAGAAAATAAAATGTGGCCAAGCTGACTGACGAAGACCAGAGCACAAGTAAGAGCATTCATAAAACTTGGGGATTATTATGAATTAGCCACATAAACCCAAGTCGCCGGCTCCCGCTCACTCCCCTTCCGCCTTGACTCAGCATCCCTTCTGCCACACACTCTGAGGTCGCCACTGGCCTAGGGTTGTGCAGCTTTGTGTTGGGTGGAGTCACATGCCCTACTATGCTCAGCCTTGCCCTTCTGCCAAGTGACTGTCCCTGTGGGGGTGGAGTTTCTGAAGGCTGGCCGCTACTCTGTGTGCACATGTCAGACTTTTGTAGGGTTTTATCAAAGGTCCACTTTGCTTTTTTGAAACAGGCTACATGGGTGGAGACTGTAGTCCCATTCCAGTCAGAAGACAGAAAGGAGATTAGAAGCAAGGAGGCCTCCCCCTCAGGAAGACAAGCCTTTCCCAGAAGTCTCACCAACAGGCTCCTGCTGGCAGTGTGCTGTCCAGAGTGGTCTCACAGCCACTCAGCTCCCAAGGGCCCTGGGACATCCCGTTTTCAGCTGGGCACTTTGCTACGTTAAGGCAGTCAGGGCTCTGTGAGGGAGAGGGAGAGGGAGGGACACAGCAGAGCAGTCTCCCACAGGTTGCTGGCTCCAGCATTCTGTCAGCTGGTGACAGAAGATGAGTGATGTGTTCTGGAAAGCACAGCCTGAGAAGCTACGATAAGACCAAACAGACCAAGGCCAAACCTATTCCAGACGAGGTCATGCTGACCTCCTGAGGGAAGAGGATGTTCAGACAGACCATGGGACTGTGTGGGAGGCGAACGCAAAAAATATCAAAGAGCGCGCTGTAAGCCTGCAGAGGTGGCTCCCTCCAGCCCATGAGTGCAGCACAGCCCCTCGAGGACACTCCCACCAGGATTTTACACACGGCTCATTTTATCCTCATGCAGTCCTAACAGATGAACAGAACAGAAAGCGTGAGGGCCAGAGAGCCTGGGTGGCTCATCCAAGGTCACACCTGTGTGAGAAACATGAGTTTGTCATGTTCCTCAGCAGCCTCTCCACCTTCCCTTTACCCAGTTCCAAAGACTAAACACAGGCCTAAGGAGACAGGTGAGCCTCTGTTTCCATTCTGTT
The DNA here is from genome assembly GCA_036346955.1 of Dipus sagitta. NCBI lineage: Eukaryota > Metazoa > Chordata > Mammalia > Rodentia > Dipodidae > Dipus > Dipus sagitta. The sequence goes on along the minus strand of CM070773.1, from coordinate 51,770,750 downwards.
CAGATGAGAGCACTAGACACTGAGGCATCTCCAGACAGCCCTTGCGGGGCAGGCTGACTGGCGACTCTGACCATGGCTTTGTCCCCCAGAGCCTCAGAACCCTCTGTCTGATAAGGCACCTCACGACCATCTTTAACATGGCTATAGCCCTGCCCCACCCCTCACACCTTGCCTCAAATTCTCTCCTTCCATGGGTCTTCAGCAAGCCTTCCTACAGATGTCTCCTCAACTAACACCTGCTTAGAGCAAGGGGGGATGAACTGTATAGCTGGGTTTTCAATAATTCAGAATACAAATTTCCACTGGCAAATTTTAAGGCAATGTTTATGAATGTATGTATGCATGTGCATGTGTGAGCACATGTGTGTGTTTACACACACATTTACATAAAAATTGTTTGGGGGCTGGTGATATAGTTTGGTAGTAAACTGTTTGTCTGGCATGCATAAGGCCTTGGGTTTTAGCCCCAGTACCACAAAAATAAATGAACAAATAGCCCTTTCCTATGAATAAAGGATTTGGGGGCTAAGCCTGTTTGAACCCCAAGAAAAGAAAACTTGTCTTCGTAAGTAGGCAAGGATCCCATCCATTCAGACTAGGTGTCATCCTGTGTTGAGCACTTTGAACCAAACTACACAGGCCAGGCAGTAACAATGACTGGAAACCCTGGAACCGGGCAGCGGAGCACAGGCAGCAGCAGCAGGCAAAGAAGTGGTTAGGGCTTCCTGTGGCTGGTTTGAGAAGTGACCTTTCCTGTGGGTGTGGAATAGGAATATTCTGGAACAGACAGCAGGAGGAAGTCTGATCAGTGTGAAACATCAGTGCTGTTTGCAGGTCCTCATGTCTTTCTGGTTTCCATGCGGATCACAGTAGGACTTGTGTCTTAGAATAGCATGTATGTAACCAAAATATCCTTCGAGCCCATGGGTGGCAATGTAGGAACGATAGCGACAGGATGCCACTTACTGTACTGGAAGGACGGCACATACTACAGAACACGTCTGTGTGACGTTACAAGAAACGGATTTTGGGGGGCTGGAGAAATGGCTTAGTGGTTAGGGTGCTTGCCTGCAAAGCCTAAGAATCCAGGTTCAATTTCCCAGTACCCACGTAACCCAGATGCACGTGGGGGCACACGCACCTGGAGTTCGTTTGCTGTGGCCAGAGGCCCTGGTGTGCCCATTCTCTCTATCTGCCTCTTTCTCTCTCTCTCTCAAATAAACAAACAAAAAGATAGAAATGGATTTTTTGCATGTTTATGTATATGTGCATGTTTGTACATATGTGGGTGAATGTGTGAACATGTGTGCATACATGTGTGGAAGGCAGAGGTTAACACAGGTGTTTGCCTTAATCACTCTCCACCTTATTTACCGAGGCCAGGTCTCTTGCTTGAACCCAGAGTGTGCTGGTTTGTCTAGTCCAGCTGGCCAGCCGGCCCTGGACATCCCCTATCTCTACCTCCCCAGTGCTTGGATTACAGGTGGGCCACCACACCCACTTCACATTTATATGGGTGCTGAAGATCTAAATGTGCATCCTCAAGCTAACTCAGAAGGCACTTTACCCACTGAGCCATGTCCCTAATCCCCAAGCAACAGATTTTTGCGGCCCCTTTACCAGTTCCATCAGCAATTAGTTTCCAAAAGAAAAGTGGCATTAAAACATGGATTCCAGGGCTCAGAATGTAGCTAAGTGGCAGAGTGCTGGCCTCAAAAGCACAGGCCCTAGGGTCAATCCCCAGCACTGTCCAAAGACAAATCTGCAAAACATGGAATCCACTGCAAATGATATGTCTTTTCAAGTTGGAAGATGTCAGACAAGACTGGTGAAGACTATTTTATGAATCCTGGTAAGATTGCTGAAGACAAAAAAGAAGTCTCATGAATGCCTAGGAAAGGGACAAGGTAGTAGGCATAGCTGGTCTGTATCCTTCCTCATTAAAGGCATTATCTGCATGCTGCAGCCCTCAACCCATCTAATCATGATGACACTACTGTAGTAAAGGTACTACTTCCAAGTCCACATAGCTAATGTGCACTCGGAAAAGAGCTGGCCCAGCTGAGTCTGCCTACCTCCTTCTGTGTACCATCAGAAGCATGGTGGTACCAGAGAGATGTGCTTATGGACCTGAACTTGCCCCAGATGGAGCTGGGCCATACCTTTCAGTGTTCTAAGAGCCACACGTTCAATGGCTATCTCCTGCAAAGCTCCAGGAGGTCAGTAACCATGTACTCTGGGTTCTTGCTGCAAGCACAGCACCCAATACAGGGTCCCCCACAAACGCCAGTACAGTTTACCTCTATAGCCATAGGTTCTGTATCTACATCCATGAATTCCATGAACCTCACATGAAAAATATCCATGAAAATTTTGTATCTGTACTGAACATGTGCAGACTTTTTCCTTGCCCTTATGCCATAAACAAAGTATGTATGACAAGTATTAACATAGCATTTACACTGAATCAGGTCTTTTGTTTATTTTTATTTATTTATTTGAGAGTGACAGACAGAGAAAGAGGCAGATAGATAGACAGAGAGAGAGAGACAGAATGGGTGCACCAGGGCCTCCAGCCACTGCAAATGAACCCCAGATGCATGTGCTCCCTTGTGCATCTGGCTAACGTGGGTCCTGAGGAATCGAGCCTTGAACCAGAGTCCTTAGGCTTCACTGGCAAGTGCTAACTGCTAAACCATCTCTCCAGCCCAGGTCTTTTAATTATAACTACAGGGATGATTTGAAGTGTATAAGAAGGCATGTATATAAAATATGCAAATGTCAAACCATTTATATACAATGGACTTGAACACCCAGGGATTTGGATATCTTCAGGGGTCCTGAGACAGTCTTTTAAGATACCACAGGGTGAGCTATGACTGTACTGAGTAGATAGTCAAGAAGGACTCAGCACAGTTGGACTTTGTGAGTCTACCAAATGCAAAGGCTTAGAAACATCTATTTCAAGAAGCTCTTTGTTAATGGCTGTCACAGGACTCATTTATATTAGAAGTAATGATAGCATGAGAAACTTGATTTAACAACTAATCATGGGGCTGATAGATTTCTCAGCATGTAAAGTGCTTACCTCATAAGCATGAGGAACTTAGTTTGATTCCCAGCATCCACGTAAAATGCCAGGTGTGGTAGTTCACGCCTGTAACAGCACTGAGGGGTGGAGACAGGTGGATCCCTGGAGCTCACTAGAAGCCAGTCTAGCCTAATTGGTGAGCTCCAGGCCAATGAAAGACCCTCCCTCAAAAAGTGTTTCTAAGGATGACAACTAAGTTGTCCCCTGGCCTACACACACACACACACACACACCTGAATACACAAATGCACACATATAAACAGGCATTTACACACAAACAAATAAAGCCTGATTATGCAAATAATACATCCACACGCATGGAAGCCTCCAACTCAGGAGCTGATGAAACTTGATGGCCTTCTTAGACAGTGACTGCTGTTTTTCCTCTCCCCCACCCCCACCCCACCCGGCTCCAGGCACAGAGAGCTACTTCCTTCATACAGCCTGCTAGGGTGATTAAAAGAGAAAACCATCAACTGGTGCCTTTCTGGCGGAACATTTTTAAAGATCTCTGATATCAAAAAGGTAAGTCTTGGGCTAGAGAGATGGCTTAGCGGTTAAGGCGCTTGCCTGCAAAACCTAAGGACCCAGATTCGATTTTCCAGGTCCCACGTAACCCAGATGCACATGGTGGCACATGCGTCTGGAGCTCATTTGTAGTGGCTAGAGGCCCTGGTGTACCCATTCTCACTCACTCTCTCTCTCTCTGTCTCAAATAAATAAATAAAATAAAAATAAATCAGAAAAAAAAATTAACAAGGTAAGTCTTGGGAGGGTATTTCTCCATTTGAAAAGTCACATGCTGATATTTCATGGACACATTTTTTCTGTTTCACTCTCTTCATGTATTAGCCCTACATGAGTGGTCGAAGTCCTATTCACACTGACCTAAAAGGTCATCATGATGTGCACGGCTTTGGCATCCAGGGCAGACCTGGATTTAATGACGCATTAGTTACTGCTCCGCTGGGGCCCAGCCCTCTCTCTGTATGTCTGGCAGCTCTAGAGCTCAGACAAACCAGTCATGTTGGACACCCTGACCCTGGTTTTCAAAAATCTAGTATCTTAGACACAATGAGACACCCCAAAGAGAAAAGCAGCAACTTTGCTCTTAAAGAATGATCAGTAAGGGCTGGAAAGATGGCTTAGCAGTTAAGGTGCTTGCCTGCAAAGCCAAAGGACCCAGGTTCAACTATCCAAGTCCCACATAAGACAGACACACAAAGTGATGCAAGTGTGCAAGGTTGCATATGCGCACAAGGTAGCACATGCATCTGAAGTTTGACTGCAGTGGCTGGAGCTCCTAGCATGCCAATTCTCTCTCTCCCTCTCTCGAAAAAAAAAAAAAAAAAAAAAAAGGCCAGTCTGTTGGGCTTGCCTCAGAAAGAAAGAAAGAAAGAAGAAAACAAGCAAGCAGTAAAAACTCTGGTCTTGTGAAATTCCCTGCTTCTTTTAATTATTCCTAAATGCATCACTCCTAGCTGTTAAATGTCAAAGAAATAAAAATTATCTGTGCACCTTTCAAGCAAGGGACTCTTAAATCTACGCTGGAGTAAGATTGAAATATCAAATAAAAGCAGGCTGGGAAATGCTTGCTTTGTAAAGTGCTTACCACACAAACGTGAGAACTTGGGTTCAGAGCCTCAGCTTCCATGTAATTGCTGGGTGGGTATGGCAGCCCGCCTGTAATCTCAGTGCTTGGGAAGTGCAGACCGAATCGCCAGGACAAGCTGGCTAGCTAGACTAGCTGGACTGGAGATCTCTGGGTCCGAATGAGAGACCCAGCACCAGCAAATAAGGTAGAAGACATCTGATGTCAACCTCTGGCCTCCACAGGCATGTGCACATATGTGCATGTGTGCACCCCCAAACACATGTGTACCCATTCAAAAAATGGATCAGTGGGAGAATCTGCAGAACAATAACCATGGCCATTTTTGGTGCCCTTAAATGGCAACTATAAAATGCCATGCACTTCACTCAGTCTTCAATCACCGTGTGGATACAGTGACTGCCTTGTCACATTCATACAGATAAAGGAAACAGGCAAAACCGTACAGTAGAATCAAAGCCTTGGTTGATTATGAACTTTCTGGTAACTTCTCTACCATCAGGTACATGGAAACAGTGAACACAGTGGAAATGTCAAGGAACGTCCACTTAAAATATTATATTTTCCAAATGCCCAAGAGGTTCTAATAAAATGCTAGGACAGATATAGAGTTTTCAGGAAGCCATGACCTTTTGGATATTTCTAAAACTAGAAGCAAAATGGAAAAACATTTACAAATATTAAAATAGAAGCTTTGAGGAAAGTTACCCAGTGAACAAAGTCATCATGTAAGTCAGAGATGATGCTTAATGCACAGATTTTTTTAAATATTTTATTTTTATTTATTTATTTGACAGAGAAAGAGGGAGAGAGAGAGAGAATGGGCATGCCAGGGCCTCCAGCCACTGCAGACGAACTCCAGACGCATGTGCCCCCTTGTGCATCTGGCTAACGTGGGTCCTGGGGAATCGAACCTGGGTCCTTTGGCTTTGCAGGCAAATGCCTTAACCACTAAGCCATCCCTCCAGCCCCAGATTTTTGTTAATAAGAAAAGAAGTGGGGGAGAAGCAGATGTAAGAATGGGCTAACAAATAGGCTGTAATTCCTCACAAAGTGATAGTAAAGTGACAGAGCAATCATTCTGAAAGTCAAAGGTCAAGGCGAGGGGCTGTGAATCCACAGAGCCGTGGTGCTGAGAAGAGCCAGGAAGCTGGGGGTCCAGTGTCTGAGGAGGTGAGGATGAAGAGGGAGACTGCCATAAGCCACAGGACAGCAGCACTCAGAGCCGCTTGCTGTGTGTACTGAGGACATGGCATGAGAAGTGACCTGCTGTGTCTGCCTATGTGAACGACGAGTTAGGAGCACCACTGGGCTCCTGATTGTCATTTAGGCAAACTGCCCAGGGAGCTGACTAAGACAACAGGACCAAGTCCAGCAAGCTCCTGGGCCAAGGACCCAGAGCACTGAGATGCCCTGTCCCTTCAACTGGCCACTGCCCGGCACCATGACAGTGACAGTCCTGAGCACTGGAGGAGGTCGCATGCCCAGCAGACAAATCCAGTCTCTATCTCTTAGCATCACTTAAGGCCAAATTAAAAACACTAGGATTTTTCCAGTTCCCCAGAGAGCTCTATTGGTCCCTAGACAACTGGTAAACTTGGGAATAAAGATGAGGTCTGGAGTGTCAGAACATTTCAGAAACACTGTTCAAAGTCAGTCCCACCAATCACGTAGAGTGGGCATCCACCCAGCTGCTGTGTGATGATCTTTGTACAGGTGTGGGCGTCAGCGGTGTCTGGAGTGGCCCAGGTGTCAATGGCACAGAGTCTGCTCCAAGTAACTGTGAAGATACACCCTCAGGGGTCTGGGGAGATGGCTCGGTAATTAAGGGAGTTTGCCTGCAAAGCCTACCTACCCAGGCTTGATTCCCCAGTACCCATATAAAGCCAGATGCACAAAATGCCTGGTGCACCCATTCATATTCTCTCTCTCACTCGCTCTCTCTCTCGCTCTCTCATTCTCACTCTCTCTCCCCCTCCCTCCCTCCTAAATGAAATATTTTATAAAAGGAACACCCTGAGAGGTCCCAGCAGTTTGAGTGACCAGAAGGAGTAGCAGCAGAAGACCCCCACGCACTGTGCCACCAAGATGCCCAAGAGGAAGTCAGCTCCAGGAAAGGCAGAGCAGAAGAGCCCAAGCACAAGTGCGTTGGGCTCTCCACCAAAGTGACTCCTGCAAAAGGGGAAGCACAGGGGCAGGGGGGGGAAACAGCGGGAAAGGATAGATCTTCATTCAAAACAGTGCAAACAAAAGGGAAAGAGGCTGAAGTGAATAACCAGGAGACTAAAGATCTACCTGCAAAACATGCAGACACCAGGAGTGATAAGCAAAAAAGAAAGAAGCAGGGCTGACACATTCTCTGCTGTCCCATCCCTGGTCTCTCTTCTGTATAATCCAGAGGAATATTTTCATCAGCTATTTTGCAAATGCAAGTTTCCAGTAGCTATATAAATATGTTTAAAAAGCAGGGAATACTATCTCACCCATTTTTTAAGTGTAAATGTCTTTTAAAAATATTTTATTTATTTATTTGCATACGTGTACATGGGCATGCTCAGATGTGCGTGCCACTTTGTACATCTGGCTTTACGTAAGTACTGGGGAATAGAATCCCAGGCTGGTAGGTTTTGCCAGCAAGCATCTTTAACTGCTGAGCCATTTCCCCAGCCCCTGTAAATGATCTTTTTTTAAGTGAAATCATTTGCTGGTTGCTTATTGTTTGTTACAACCAGAAAATAGTGGGCTAGTGAATTATGGGAGGCTTTGACTGTCATGAGTAATAGTTTAGCATTACATAGGTAGAATTCATTTTATGTCCTACAATATAAAGCATACTAAATGGAAATTTGGAGTCATAATCATACATTTGCTATGTCTTGAATATTTTAAGTTACTCCTAGTCCATGTTTGTAGCAGGACTGTTTCTTAAAGAAAACCACCTTGGTCATTGTCTCATCAGAAATATGTGCCTCTGTAACATTTTTGATCGTGGTAGTCCAGTTTTCTTAATATTTTGAAAATGCCTGTGAAAGATGAAAAGTTTGAGTTTGCAGTGTAATTGATACTAAAATTTGAATCTGGGGCTGGAGAGATGGCTTAGCCACTAAAGCACTTGTCTGTGAAGCCTAAGGACCCAGGTTCAATTCCCCAGAACCCACATAAGCCAGATGCACAAGGTGGCACATGTGTTTGGAGTGCATTTTGCAGTGGCTAAAGGCCCTGGCACACCCATTCTCTCTCTCTCTCTCTCTCTCTCTCTCTCTAATAAATAAAATTAAAAATTGTGACTCTGTGGGAGTTGAATAAACATTGTGAGCATCTGAAGATGCTTATATACAAGAGCCTCTTAAGGAAAAATGCCTCCAAGAACTGAGGCTAGATGGCATGGGAACAACTCTTTTTAAAAAATTATTCATTAGCAACGAGAGAGAGAATGGACACACCAGGACCTCTTGCCACTGCAAACGAACTCCAGATGCATGTGCCACTTTGTGTATCTTGTTTTATGGAGTGGACAACTAATCAAACCTGGGATGTTGGGCTTTGCAAGCAAGTGCCTTTAAGCTGTGAGCCATCTTCCTGGCCCTAGAATAACTTTAAAAATATACAAGCTTCTTAGTTTTTGGTACATGTGTTAAGACATGTGTACAATTGAAATGTCTGTGTACTATTCCTTAGCACCTATAAAATTCTGGAAATAAAGAAGAATCAGGGCTGGGGAGAAGGCTTAGGGGTTAAAGGCTATTGCTTGCAAAGCCTGTCAGCCTGGGTTTGATTCTCCAGTATCCAAACAAAGCCAGATGCAGCAAATGGTGCATGTGTGTAGAGTACATTTGCAGCAGGAACAGGCCCTGGTGCAGCCATATGCACTCTCTCTGTCTCTCTCCCTACACAAATAAATAAATGAATAAAATATTTTAAAAGAAGAAGAGGACTGGAGAGGTGGCTTAGACATTAAGGCACTTGCCTGCAAAGCCAAAGGACCCACGGTCTAATCCCCAATACCCACATAGAGCCAGATGCACAAGATGGCACATGCATCTGAGTTCGTTTGAAGTGGCTAGAGGCTCTGGCATGCTCTCTCTCTCTCGCTCTCTTTCTCTCAAATATATTTAGAAAAAGAAGAAGGAAAAAGATACACCCTGAGCCAGGGCTGGGGAGATGGCTCAGTTGGTCAAGCACCTGCTGCTCAAGCATAAGGACCTGAGTTGAGGTCCCAGCACCCACCTCAATGTCTGGTGGGTACAGCAACCCACCTGTAGTCTCAGCTCTTACAGTCAGAAACAAGAGATTGCTGAGGCAAGCTAGCTAGCTGGACTAGCCAACTTGGTGAGCTCTGGATTCAAGCAAGAGATGGACTAAATAAGATTCATAGAAATCGAGAAACATCTGATGTCACCCACTGACCTCAACATGCATGTGCACATACACACATGCACACCCACACACTCACATATGTAGATGCATACACATGCATGTATACCACACAAACATACACAATAATCCCTGGCCAAACTCTGCAGTCTAAGAAAGAGACCCAGATGTTGCACTTGGAGTCGTCACTATCTGCTCTCAATATCTGAAGGAGACAAGATCAGCACGTTTGAGGGTCAAGACCAGACAGTGGGTAGAAGGGCCCTAAGGGGTGGGGCTGGGCAGCAATAAGAGAGGAGTACTAAAGATGGAGTCCCAGCATGGAAACGCTTCCCCGTGGATGGCCTCTGACCACCATCATAAGAAGTCTCTCTCAAATCATTCTGGCAGACACTCCTCATAATGGCGGCTTGCTCTGAGTGGCTAACTTCAGTCACCTCCACATCAAGCTAAGTTCCCCTTAAGCAAAGACATCTGAGCCAGCTAAGAGGAGGCAGTCACAAGAAGCAACCCACACAACAGGTGCCTCCAGCAAGGGAGGGAAGGGAGCCAGAGGACCCTGAGCAGAAGCTAGGCACTCAGGCATGCCCTGGGAAAAGGGTCCACGGATTGGCTCTGCTGGGAAGTCAAGGGCAAAACGAGCATGGCTTGGGAGGGAAGCTTGCAGAAGCTGACTCTGAAAACCTCACTCACGCAGGTTCCCTGAGGCTGCTGCCTGCGTCTTCCATAAATGCGGGTAGGGAAAGACACATGGAAACGTAGGCAGAGCATGCATGCTACACAGTGAGAGCTTGGACTTGGCCCAATGGGTGTGGTGGAGCAAACTCTCTGCTCTCTTCCCACTGTTTCTGAGTGGAAGGGCTTCCCAGAAGCAAAGCTCCCAGTCTCCAGCTCCCCTCACCCTACTATGGAGGACGAGAATCCTGCCTCCTCGGGAGAGGGTGGCCACTCCTCTCTTCCCACAGGAAGATCTCCCCCATCAAGGCCTGTGAGCGTGGACCTTTGATCTCCTCCTTCTTGGTGTGGGCAGCTGCCTAGCTAAACCCACTCAGGCTTCATTTAGATGCTCCACCCAAGGCCGGTCTGGGAAGAATCATTAGCAAAACCATCTGGCGCTCCCAAGGTAGCCTCAGCACGGATGAAGGATTCTGTTCCATCTGCCAGGCTGAAGCCTGGGCAGGAGGGAGGAAAAAGGGATTTCTTAGCTCTCAAAGCTCCAACCACAGGAAACCATAGCAGGGTTTGAGGCTCCTGAGCAATAAGACCAGACTTGTGTTCTAGACAGCCCTGTAGGATGCCCTGGTAGAAATGTGACCTGCTGTACAGTCCTGGTAGCTGCCCAGTACAACAGGCCAGCCAGGGACCCATGCCACAGTGGTCATGGGGACAGAGAGAAGAGAAGAGAAGAGACCACTTCTCCCCACAAGCTCTCCCATCCAACTCAAAGTATTGGCAGGTAAATCCATAGCACTTGATGATTACCTGGTTATGAAGGCCAAGGCAGATTGCCACATTCCATCAAAGAATCCAAGAGAAACTGGAATAGGCAGAAGAGACACCAGCAGAAAGGGAGATGTCCAACTTCAGAGAGCCACGGGCAGCATTAATTTCTATGGCTGGTATGATACCATCTCCTGCCAGATAGACTATCTGCCATTTCCATTTTAATGCCCAGATTTGGGTTTGCAGAGTCTGTTTAGAAACAAAGCCCTGAGCCCCAGTGAGGAGCCTTTGGTTTTGTCCCGAAGCATGTTTGTGTCATCTCATGGACCTAAGTCAGCTTCCCCGGGCATCTCCGCACGGGCCTCTCTCTCAGAGCCTGAAGAGGAGAGAGCTCCCCTGACCCCAGGGTCCGAGTGTGTCACAAAACCCTAGTGGGCTGAGTTTGGTGAAGCATGACATCAGAGCACTCAGCCTCCATTCCCAGGGAAATGTGTTGTCACCTCCTATCCCCAGAGAGGGGCTGATGAGTGATCACTCCAGCCCCAGAACATCTGTTTCATCCTCCCAAGCAGCATCCCTCCTGAGGGACACAGGAGGGGACAGGAACGTGACCACTTGAAGCCACTAGGTCCCTGCTCCTTGCCCTCCCTCCACACGCAGGCCCCATGGAGAGCCTCACATCTCACAGGGCTTCCAGCAGGGAAGGGCAGATGGTGCCACCAACACCTCCAGGGGAGGACACAGTAGACAGCTTCTCTCCTTCACTTAGGATATGAACTTAAGCAAGCAACCACCACCACAACAAAGCCCTTGCAGAGTCTCAAGCTTGGAGGTGACAGTATCTTCATCCATTCATTCTTTCTATCTACAACACTTTCCTCTCAATACCTAGACTGTCTAGACCGAACTCTTTGAGAGCATGCTCAGTATCAGACTGAATCTGTTCCCTCAGGTCACTTCTCCTAGTATATTGTCCTATTTAGAAAACATCTCATGAGTCACTAAGTGAATGAGTGGGTGGTGGTAGATGGATAATTGATGGATGGCTGGAGGGCTAGGTATAAAGATGGATGAATGGGTAGGTGGTGGATGGATGGGTTCAACAAATGGCTCTCAAATATCTACCACACGCTAAGCACAATGAGCATATAGAGACAGATGGCTCTGCTCTCAACTTCAGAGGTCTTCACAGTCCAGCAGGGGGACCAGCCATTGGTAAACAAACACATAAGTATGCACCAGAGAAGGGAGTAAAGACTGCAGCACACAACTGAGCCATGGAGGATACGCAGTGTCCCTCTCATTGGAGTCAGCCCTGTCCAAGCCTTCAGGGTCATTCTTTTGGCCTTTGAAATCTCCAGGGTTCATTTCAATTCTGCCTTACTAATGAGCCTTCTCTGTACTCAATACCCTCACTTTTTCTTCCCTTCCCCAAATAGCAACTAAACCACATAAGCACCCAAGGACAACATACTAACATGTGGCAGTAGCAACGTGATAGATATGGTATCAGATGTTGCCAAAAGGTGTTGTGGAAGGACACAGGACTTAAGAATCAGAGTCTTCCAACTAGTGAAATCCAAATTCAACAATGTAGTCACAAACTTGGGGAACTGATTTTCCTGACCCCCAGTGTTCCCGTGTGCAAAATAGGGACCAAGGCAATACCTATGTGATGGCATTGCTTAAAGGAGTCAATGAGAGCCATATGAAAACAGACTGCCACAGTGTCAGCCACACACAAACACACATTTGACCTGATGTTTAATCTGAGCCTATCTCCTACACAAGGGATTTGGGAACACCATTTCTTTCCCTACTCCCTTTTGTGGTATAGAACCAACTGCATCCCATCAAAAGGGATTTCCCCCACCCACTCCACCCTTTCTGCCCAGATCCCGCTACTGCCTTCTGAGGGCAGGAGATTCACACCATTCGCTCACGGCCACTCTAGGCCAGGAGTTCCAATCCCAGGGGATGAGATCAAGGCCCACCAAGCTCCACAGGCCGAGTTTAGCAGTTACCAAGGTACAGCACTCAGAAGTTGCTGGATGAATGAGCCACAAGCTCCGCTGCTGTCACCAATACCACTGTCCCCAGGCAAGGGTTGAAAATAGGAAGCCAAGATGGTGCTCAATACAACAAGATTGGTCCACAAAAGACCAGGCCTGGAAAAGTAGTGTATCATGAACATTGAGCACAGGATACATATGAAATAGTATAACGAAGCCACTGTTCTTCATTTTTTTTTTCAGACAAGATTGAGACTTTTGGTGACCCAAAATCATTGGGAATGGGGTGATGCTCACTTAAGTTCTTGAGGTGAAGGCTGAGGAGATGGCTAAATGGTTAAAGGTACTTACCCGCAAATTCCTAAAGTATCAGAAGAAACCTTCAACCTAGGCTACTGAAATACAGAAAAGGGAGACAATTATATCAGTTCAGGAGATCAATGGAGGCTTCCTGATGGAAGTAGACTTTAAGAGTGATTAAGAAGGTCCCCATGACCCCAGCATGTGCTAGCAACTAACGGACTGAGTCCCACACGTGGCAGAGACCTTGGACACTGCTCCTGGACAAAGGACTTGAAATGACCTCAAGCTGCTGAGATCTTCCAGATATCCCGTCCTCCAAATTTCAGATTAGAATCCCTCTGCAGGGGGCAAAGGTCCTGCTTCTCTTCTTCCTTATTCTGGGATAAGGTGAAAGACAGCCCCCTCCCCCGAAAGGAGATAAACAGCTCTACTGACTGCTGCAAAGAGGGAAAATGGAGGAAAGGCCACACGGATCAGTCAGAGAGCTGGCTGGCGGGCTGTAACGGGCTGTCTGTAAACCTACCCTGCCTGCTTGCCTGCTTGTGAGTGACTACAAACAGAAAAGCGATTGGCCCCATGGAGCCAATTGTTTTAAGGTTGCCATTTCAGCAGGACGAGGAAGACAGAGGCTGTCCACTTCGCCAGCTCTCAGACCCAGTCAGGCAGTGTGCTGCAGACGTCCATCCGTCGGCCCATTTCTGCCCCCATGGGGGCCTCTGCCCTTGCGGCTCTAGTGGCTGAAAGAGGGTCATTTTGACCCAATTGCCTTTGTCTCTAAATCTTAAATGGTATTTAATTTAGTAAATCATAAAATTATTTAGGCTGCATAAAATATCTTCCGAGTCTCATTCTTTTCTCATGAGGACTGTTCAAATCCCATAAGGGTTGCCTAGTGCCCCTGTGCCAGCAACCACATATTTTGTAAGAAACTTCCACTCACCGTTGTGCGATGAGAGGTCTTTCAGGCAAGGAAAGCTCAGAAGTGTCTGATACCTGGAATAGCTGATGAGCCAGACAACAGGGGCCACCCATTCAGACCTAACTACAGAGTCCTCAGTGATCCTGAGTCCCAAAGTCAGGTGTTTTCTGAGTTTCCTTGCCTGATTTCTGTGGAGAAAATCCTGGCAGAAACCACATGTGTTACGTTCATTACTGCGTACCCAGACAATCAAACACAGAAAGCACTAAGTAAGTCTATGTTGAATGAGTTCATTTTTACTTACAGAGTTGGTTTCTTGGATTATTTTAAATTTTTAGGGCTGGAGTGGTGGACGCATGCCTTTAATCCCAGCACTCGGGAGGCAGAGGTAGGATCACCATGAGTTTGAGGCTACCCTGAGAGTACATAGTGAATTCCAGGTCAGCCTGTGCTACAGCAAGACCCTAGCTTGCAAAAACCAATAAACAAATAAGTTTATTTATATGTATGTGTGTGTACATGCCATGACATGCATGTGGAGGTCAGAGGACAACTTTGAGGTAGATGTCTGTGCTCCACCTTCTTGGAGACAGGGTCTCTTGCTTCTGCCAACAAAGTGCCAGACTGCCAAGGACTGGCAGACTAGCTGGCCCTTGAGCTTCTTGTCTCCTGGCTTCCAGCTCCCACTTGTGCAGGCAGAGTCACAGACGCACGCACCACTTTACATCCATCTTTACATGGGTGTTGGGGAATGGGACCCTGGCCATCAGGCTTTGCAAGCAAGCACCTTTAACAACTGAGGCATCCCTCAGTCCAGTTCTGTTTTGGGCTTTCTACTTCAGCCTCAAAAGAACTATAATATCACTGGGCATGGTGGTACACGCCTTTAATCCCAGCACTTGGGAGGCAGCAGTAGGTGAATCACTGAGTTCAAGGCCACCCTGAGACTACATAGTGAATTCCAGGTCAGACTGGGCTAGGTTGAGAGCCTACCTCGCAAAACAAAAAAAGGAAAAGAAAAAAACAATAGAACTATAATGTCTTTTTTGGAGTTTCACTAGATTAAAATGATGGTACAGTAGCCACTAGTTAGTTAGCATCTGGGAAGGAGGAAGGGTGATGGCTAAAAAGCCTTGTAATGTAATGGGATTGTTGTCATTTGTCACAGTGCTTACACAGCAGGATAGGGAGGGCCACCTTCGCCACACACAAAAATAAAAGATGGGAAGAGCAAATATAAAACAGTTCTTGCTTTTTCACTGGGTTCCAGAGAAGTTCTGTACTTCTTCTTCCCATGAAAAACTTTTTTAAAATTTATTTATTTATTTTTATTTGAGATGGGGAGAGAGAGAAAGAGAGAAGGAGAGAGAGAATGGGTGCACCACAGAATCTAGCCACTGCAAACGAACTCCAGACATATGCACACTTTGTGCATCTGGCTTACATGGGTCCTGGGGAATCGAACCTGGGTCTTTTGGCTTTGCAGGCAAGTGCCTTAACTGCTAAACCATCTCTCCAGCCCCTAATTTTTCACTTTAAAATGGCTACTTTTATGTTGTTTAAATTTCACCTTAACTTTAAAAAAAAAACTGTGTTTCTAGCCGGGCATGGTGGCGCACGACTTTAATACCAGCACTCAGGAGGCAGAGGTAGGAGGATCACCATGAGTTCAAAGCCACCGTGAGACTACATAGTTAATTCCAGGTCAGCCTGGACTAGAGTGAAACCCTACCTGGAAAAAACAACAACAAAAACAGATCCTGTGTTTCTGGCAGTGCTTCTGAATGGCCTTGCACCAGGGAATGTCCACCACCTGCACAGACAGCTGGTGAGACTGGGCTGAGTTTCCAGGACTAGAAACAGCAAAGTGAAGATAGAGAGGAAGGTGTCGTGGCCGTGGCAGCAGCCACATCTGAGCAGGAGCTGACTATGGACAGGTGCTAGACCACACCCTCTGAAGTCTATGGCCTCACTTAGTCCCACGACAACCCTAAGAGGTAGAGCTACTGTTCCCAGCTTTATAGCTGAGAAGGATTATCTAAGAAACTCAGTGCATGGGGGCCGAGTAGGTAGCTTGTTCAACTGGTAAAGTGCTGTCCTGCAAGCATGAGGACCTGCATTCAATCCCACACTGTCAAAAAGCTGAGTGTGGGACATGCATTTTTCATCCCAGAGCTGGGCAGGCAGAGTCAGGAAGACAGGAGGATCCCTGGACCTCAAAGGCCAGCCAGGCTAGCCTAATTTGGCAAGTTCCTGACCAATGACAGACCCTGTCTTCAAAAAAGGTGGATATCACCTGAGGAATGACATCAAGGTTGTCCTCTGGCCTCCATAGGCATGTACACACACACACACACACACACACACACACACACACACACAAGAAACTAAGTGCACATGTGAGGGGTGTCTGTTGAGCCAGACGGGGCCTCCTGTGTAAGCAGGAGGACCACATTCCCAGGGTGCTTGAGTTCTCAAGGTGGCAGGGGCAGCCCGGATGAGGAGCCATGAGAAGGCAGCTGTTCACCTGGGCCGCCCCTCCCCACAGTCACCTTGCAATTCCTTGGTTGCTCCCTCATCTGGTTCTCTGAGATGGAGCTTCCACCACCTTTTCCACTCTGTCTCCTCCCCTGCCATGCCCTAATTGCAGCAGTCTTCCCTGAATTCACTCCTGTCTTGTCTTGGGGCGTTTACCTGGAATGGTCTCTCCCATCTTGTTCTCACTCCTTCACTGATTTCCAGGAATCTGGGGCCAAAGTGCCTGGCTTGTTTTCCCAGCTCTGCCTTTGCTGGCTAGGGATTAAAGGGAAGCTAAGGTTTTTCCATGCCTCGCCTATAAAATGGGGGTTGTTGCACAATAACAAAGACACTGTGATCCGTGGAAAACACACCGGATGTCATTCCATCACCATCCCTCCATTCACCAGGGAAAAGCCAAGGTGAGTGCCAACCCCTGGCCCGTGCTTCTACCAGGGCAGCGCCTGTGAGATCCAATGGCATAAGAACCAAATAATGCGCCATGTGAGCACCAAAAAGAATCATGACCTCACCAGTCTGAACACAGTAAAAAAAAAAAAAAAAAAAATGCTAATACTGAAAAACAACACCCACTGACAGACAAAAACAGTCCTGAGACAGCTTTGGAGGACAGAGAGTCTAAATTATTCCGGCTGCCCTTGACCTCACTGTGCAGTCCAGGCAACCCTTGGACTTGAGATCCTCCTGCCTCAGTCTCCTGAGTAGCTGGAATTATAAGCCTGTACTACCAGGCCTATATTGGTAAGGGATTTTCAAAAAAAAAATGCTTTGCTTTTTTTTTTCTTTTTCCTCTCCCATTACCTTCTTTTGTCTTTGTTCCCAACTTCCCTCCACTAAATCCCTTCTAACTCATCCTTCTTCTACTTACATTGACTATTGGGGGTTATTTTGTTGGTTTGGGGGGTTCTCACCCTCCTCCATCATTCATGATGGAACGTTGGCAGGCCCAATATTGTGGGGTAATGACAGTTGCAGCGAGGTCATGAATGCAATAGCCACTTCATTCCAGAAGACAGCGTTCCACAGCACACGTGCCCATCCTCTGGCTCTGGCCCTCACATTCTTTCTACTCCCTCTTCTGCAATGTTCCCTAAGCCTTGGAGGGTGTGACAGAGATGTCTCATTTAGTGCTGAGCACCCAACAGTCGCTTATTCTCAGCATATCAATGAGTTCTGAGCCTTGATAGGGGATTTTTAAGTAGATAGATCAGAGTGGTATTACCCTAACCACTGTCAAACCTTAACACCTCACGGGGAAACCAACAGACAGGAGGCATCTTGTGGGGAGCAATGTAAGCACACACCGTCACTCGGACATCTTCCAGCCTAAAATGGAACCTGGATGTGACCAAGCGTCTGCAAGAGACTACCCATTTTCTGAATCTCAACGGACAAAGTCACACATTAAACAACGGCCCAGGGATGCAAGCAGCAAAACCCAGAAAAAGTGCAGAATTCCAAGGGAACCATGACTTGGTGTTTTCAACATATAAATGTTGAGGAAAAACTTATAGATCAAAAGAATCCCATGCAACTTATCAATAAAATGCAGTGTCTGGACCTAACTGGGTTCTAATTCCAACAATCAGGCCAGGTTCAAGAACATATTGAGAAACTGATCATTGTTTTAGTTTACTAAGGCTACTATAACAAAATACCTAGATGACAGAAACAGCAGAAATTTACAGCTCCCGTTCTGGAGGTTAGGACATCCAAGGTCAAGGTGGTAATACATTCAGTGTCCAATGAGGGCTCGGTCTCTGCTTGAAAGACAGCACCTTCTTGCTGTGTCCACACATGACACACAGCATGAAGAGCCCCTTCTCAGGCCTCTTTTATAAGGGTTTTAATGTCATTCACAACCTAATCAATTTCTAAAGATTTTACCTCTCAATACCATCACACTGGGAATTAGATCGCAATATATGGATTTTGAGGGAAACCAACATTCAGGTAGTAGTAAACACGAGCTGGGTAATTGGACTAAAGGGAATTTGAAGAGCTGAGGCTGTAGCTCGGTGGCAGCATGCATTACCAGCATGCGAAAGGACATGAGTTCATCCCCAGCACTGCAAAAAATAAATAAAAATAAAGAGCTTTGTTACTTTTTTGATTTAGTTGTGACAATGGTGTTCTGGCTATGTTTTTAAGAGACTGAATACTTTTAGAGATACATACAAAAGCATTTTTGGATGAAAGGATATACTCAAATGATTTACTTTAAAGTCATATAGCAGAGAAAAGGAAAAACATCTGAGGAGTACAGATAATACAGAATTATCCAAGTGTTGTTAATTCTTTAACCTAGGAAATGCATAAAGGGATTCATTAAAATATTCTTTTTTTTTTTTTTTTTTTTTTTTTTGGTTTTTCAAGGTAGGGTCTCACTCTAGCTCAGGCTGACCTGGAATTCACTCTGTAGTCTCAGGGTGGCCTCGAACTCACGGCAATCCTCCTACCTCTGCCTCCTGAGTGCTGGGATTAAAGGCTGTGCGCCACCACGCCCGGCTCATTAAAATATTCTTGATGGTCTGGAGAGATGGCTCAGTGGTTAAGGTACTTGCCTACAAAGCCTAAGGACCCGAGTTCAATTCCTCAGTACCCATGTAAGGCCATATGTACAAGGTGGCACATGCATCTGGAACTCATTTGCAGTGGCTAGAGGCCCTAGTGCACCCATTCTCATTTTCTCTCTATTCCTCCCTCTTTCTCTCACTCTCTCTCTCAAATAAAAAATATATATATATATTTTAAAATATTCTCTTTCTGTCTAAAACTTTCCATAACAAAAAGTTAAATGAGAAGCTGGGGAGATGGCTCAGTTGCTAAAGTGCATGAGGACCTGAGTTCAGATCCTAGCACTCATGTGAAAAAGACACGTGTGGCAGAGCTGGGGAGGAAGAGACAGGAGGATCCCTGGGGCTTACTTGTGGGCAAGCTCCAGGTTTAGTAACAGACACTGTCTCAAAAAATAAGGTGGAGGGCAACTGTGGAAGATACCCAGTGTTAACCATCTGGCTGCCACTCACACATGTGCACCCATCCTCGTGAAAACACACGTGCATGCACCCACCCACCCCCGCACACGTTAAATGAGGAAGAAAAAGTGGCTTTGGCACTGGGACTTTGGGTTTGGGAGGAAATGGCAGCTCTGGCAAACCAATGATAATGGGAAACAATTTGAAAGCAAGCTTTTCTTTTTCTTTTGGTTTTAATACTTTTCTTTATTTGCCAGGAGAGAGAGGGAGTATGGGTGTGCCAGGGCCTTGTGCCATTGCAAACAAATGACAGCACATGTGTGTATCTGGTTTTACATGGGTACTGGGGAATTGAACCCAGGCCATCAGGCTTTTCAAGCAAGTGCCTTTAACTGCTGAGCCATCTCTCCAATCCAAAATTTGGATTTATCTTTTTGACAGAGATTTCTGTATAGGAGATAACTTCCATGAACATTTTTGGGTAACCAAGAATAATGGTAGAGATTCTAGTCTAACAAGAAATGGTTTGAAATGGTGAAGACAAATCTACAGAGGAAAAAAAAAATCATCTTCACCATGGTTGAAGTCAAATCTCTGTAGTTGATATTAGCTTTAAAAGAATGTTTTGTTTTCTTCCACTCTAAATTTGGGTTTAGACTACACTGTCCTGGAAAATGACTGTTTGTTCTTGGAAGGACTGTGTATGTTCTGTTCAAGCAGCTGCCACACAGCAGGGAGAGGCAAGGCCAGAAGAGGGAAGAAGGGAAAACTAGTCCTTGGGTGTTCAGGATGAGCACCAGCAGAAGGCCAACACAGCAGGCCAAGCCCACACTGCCCAAGAGCACCCAGAATACTGCCGTATGTGGTAGGAAAATGGGGGCTCTGCAGAGTAGACCACTGCCACACTCGGGTGTCCTGTATCCCAGGTGGATGGACAGATGAGCTGAGCATGCACGAGAGCAAAGCCGGTCCCCAGTTGTGAGAGGTGGGAGGCTCTCCTCAAGGAAGTAAAAATTCTAACTGCCGAGAGCCTTTGGAGAGAAGGACCTAGAGATGAAAACTAGATGAGGAGATAAGGCCAAGAATGGGAGATTAAAGAGCCTGGGAAGGAGTCACTCTCAGTCCTCCTATCTTCTGAAAAGACAACTAGCCCCTTCCGTGAGAAAAGTGAGCTAACCATGGCTAAGGGGGCTTTGAAAACCCTCCTGTCCAGACAGGTTTTATGCTTCCTGGGCTACCATTCCCTCCAGGGTACTTTCAATGCATTACAGGAAAGTAACAGCTCAAGTTTAGGAAGTTAATGAAGAATTGGGGAGGGGCCAGAATTCTCACTTAGAATAATTCAGGGGGAAAAAAAGAAGCCTTTTCCTCACCTACTCCAAGGCCAGCGTGGTGACAGCAGGAACTAAGGCACAAGTTCCATGGTCTCAGTCTCCAGCAGAGTCAGCAGCCACAGAAAGGCAGGCTTGAAGGGGGCATGGCTGACACTGGCAGAATGTCTGTTCAATGCTGGTTTCCTTTGTTGTTGTTTTGTGCCTTTTTGTTTGTTTTTCGAGGTAGGGTCTCACACTAGCCCGGGCTGACCTGGAACTCACTGCCTCCTGAGTTCTGGGATTAAAGGTGTGCACCACCACGCCTGGCTCTCAATACTGGTTTCTTTTTTTTTAATTTTTTTGTTTGTTTATTTATTTATTTATTTGAGAGCAACAGACACAGAGAGAAAGAGGCAGATAGAAAGAGCGAGAATGGGCATGCCAAAGCCTCCAGCCACTGCAAACGAACTCCAGATGCGTGCGCCCCCTTGTACATCTGGCTAACATGGGTCCTGGGAAATCAAGCCTCAAACCAGGGTTCTTAGGCTTCACAGGCAAGCGCTTAACCACTAAGCCATCTCTCTCTCCAGCCCTCAATGCTGGTTTCTTGATACCAAATTTAGGGCATCTGAACAAGTGTCCAGACCAGTTAAGCAACCATCAAAGGGTCACTTTTGTTAGTTTAATTATTATTATTGTTGCTACTTTGTCGATGTTATTGTTACGATTTATATTATGAGGAAGTGTGGTAGAGAAGGATTACAACTCTTTTGTTGTTGCTATGGTGTATGTGTACATGTGTGTTCGTGTGTATGAGGGGACACGTGTGGGGATATGTGCATGCATATGTGTGTGTGTGTATGTGTCTGTGTGTGTCCACCTTATTTTTTGAGAGTCTCTTGCAGAACCTAGAGCCCTAAGGATCCTCCTGTCTCCACCGCCCTAGTGCTGGGATTCCACCACCATATCTAGCATTTTGGGTGGGTGCTGGGGATCTCAACTCAGGTCCTCATGCTTGTGTGACAAACATCTTACTCACTGATGCCTACAACTCTTTTAAGTTTCTCAGTTATTACTTATTGTGTAATTTTGTACCAAAATCCGCATATTCTTACATTGATTCAAAGAAACATAAACACTCTGTATTCAAGACTTCATTACAAGACTGGAGCCTCCCTAATTCTTCATTTAGCTCCTCTAAACTTGTGCTGTGTTACTTTCCTGTAATGAATACTTGTAATGGATACTGTGGGTCAATCCCTGATGTTGAAAGTTCTGGAAAACAAAAGTTCTATCCCCATGCCATGGCAAATTCTAGGACAACAGGGTAAAGGGAAGAGGAGGTTTCACACCTGCAAGGAGAAGAAACAGGGCCCAAAGCTAAATCCAAACTCTATGATCTTGCGCCAGGCCCTTCACCTCCCAGGCTTCCAATCTGTGAGAAAAGCCCACAGTCCTCCTGGCAAAGGTACACCATTACCTCCCCCTCTGTATCTGCCTCTGTCTCTCAGATAGATTACATAGATAAATAGATGATTGATAGATGATAGGTAGATGGATAGATGGATGAGTGGATGATAAATAGATGAGAACAAAGGTACAAACTGCTTGGCATGCTGCCCTACACCTAACAAGACCTGGAAACCAGCAGCAGCAGTGTGCCTGATCTCCCTACTCATCCATCACAGGTCTCAGTGGGAGGTGGAAGACCCTGCTCCTGGGCCAATGGGTCATCTGTGATAGTCTCACCCAGCGGCCTCATGTTTGGACAGGAAGATGAGACCCCAAAGATGAGGCAGTTGATGAAATAACTGCAGCCATGGCCACCAGCCTATCACAGCAGGGCTGTGGTCCATGCCAGCAGTGCCAAGCTACATACACAACAAAAACAAGAGATGAGCTGGGGTGATGGCTCTGTCAGTAAAGCACTGCTACATGACAGTGAAGGGCTGAGTTCATATCCCCAGCACCCACATAAATGCTGGGCATGGTGGTGCAGGCCTGTAAGCCCTGTGCTAGTGAGGTGAAGAAAGTGGCAAGCAAGCCAGCTAGACTAGCCAAATCGGTGAACAACAGGTTCAGTGAGAGGCCCTGTCTCCATGAATAAGATGGAGAGGGATTGAAGAAGAGACTCAGTGTTGACCTCTGGCTTCCACACATATGTGCACCGATATACATATAAGCACACATACAAACATGCACACCACACACAAATACACATGCAAAAAAAAAAAAAAAAGGATGAGGTCTACCATTAACACTGTAGACCTAAATTGGAAATATGAAGCAATGCCTAATTTTAGGAAAAACAGCACTCAGTTTTAGAAGATATTGGTACATAATGTTAGACAAGTCAGGGTTTCCATTTAGAATGTTAGAAGTCACCTGAAAATTCCTTTAGGCCAGGGTCCACAGCCTTTACAGGAGCCCCTCAGAACGTCTCTTCCCAGTATTCACTCAGTACCCCAGACCTCCCAGTGCCCAGGGCAGCTCTTTAGCCTCATTTCCACACAGCCCTTCTGAGACCTTCATTCCTACCACCATCCACAGTGCAAGCCCCAGGATACTCTTGTTGCTCCCCAGCACATGTCACAATATTTCAGCACAAGAAACTTTCAATAAATAAATGGGGCGGGGAAATCATATGATCACTTCCTATTACTTTGGAGCAAGCCGCCTCCAATTCCAAACCAAGGGCAATTCTATCTGGAGAAACGGTCAACAGTAAACGTGCAAGCAAAACCCTTAATGTCCTCCACTTGCCACAGTATCATCTCTCCACCAAATTAACAAAATGTCACTGAAGTGAGATCATGTATGGGAAAGCCTGCCAAGGTGGCAGGGTGTGCTGACACATGGGACCTAGGGGCCCACTGGGGGGCTTCCTGACCACAAAATGGAGCTGGGTCTCCTCAGACATGACCCCCTGCCCCCTCTGAACCTACCCAACCTCACTGTGCTGGCTCAACTGCCTCTCATCTCCCTACCTCCACATCTCTTCTTACGATGGCTGATCTCCATCATCATTTGACAGGATTTGGAATCACAGAGGACATGCATCTGGAGGTGTGTCTGTGAGGGAGTTTCCAGAGAGGTTTAACTGAGTGGGGAAGAACCACCCTCAGAGGGGACAGCACCCCCAGTGGATGGTCCAAATATAAACAAGTCCAAAGCACTTAGTGCTGCCTGCCTGACTTCACTTCTGACTCTTCAGTGCTACTGCTGTGTCCTCTGCGGACATCACAGCCCAGCTTCTTCAGTCTTCCAACGTGCACTCATTCCTAGTGACGCTCCAGGCTCCAGGCCTTCAGTGACAGATTGGGGCTGCTGAGACATCTGGTCTTGTGGACTGAGCAGATGCCATGTTCTCTGCCTCTCTAACATGCAGACAGAATTGTTGGACTACCCAGCCCCTATCATGTAAGCTTTTATGATATGTTTCTATCAGTTCAGATAACCCTAGCTAATATGGTCCTCAAAGATTAAAAAAAAAAATCCCTTGTCCAGGGAATGAAGACATGGCTCTGCAGTTAAGGCATTTGCCTGCAAAGACTAAGGACCTGAGTTCAATTCCCCAGCACCCATGTAACATCAGATGTACAAGGTGGTGCATGTGTCTGGAGTTTGTTTGCAGTGGCTAGAGGCACTGGCACACTCAATCTCTCTCTCTTTCAATCTATCTCTTTATCTTTCTATCTCTCTCTCTCTCTTTCCCTCAAATAAATAAATAAATAAAATATTTAAAAAATTCCTTGGCCAGGCATGGTGGCACACACCTTGAATTCCACCACTTAGGAGGCAGAGATAGGAGGATCTTTTTGAGCTGAAAGCCACCCTGAGACTACACAGTGAATTCCAGGCTTGCCTGGGCTAGAGTGAGACCCTACCTTGAAAAACTGAAAAAAGATATAAATAAATAAATAGAAAGGATAAAAAATCCCAACATCTGCAACTCCACAGAAAGGCAAGGGAAAAGTGTGCCTGATGACTGACTTGCTGGCAACATAACTCCTGGGTCACAGAGAACCGTAGCACTGACACAGAACCTGTTACCTAGTCTCAGCCCCTTGTTCTAGTAGAGAAAGTTTCCATTTGTGCACACTTTTAATCCTAGCACTCAGAGGCAGAGTTAGGAGAATACCTGTACATCTGGGGCCAGCCTGGGACTATAGAGTGAGTTCCAGGTCAGCCTGGGCTAGAGTGAGACCCTACCTCAGGGGGAAAAATATACATATACATATATATATATATATATATATTCCCTGGGAAGCCCAAGTAGTTCAGTGACAAATCCTGCTCCCTCCTGATTACCACCACAGCCAACTCCAGAGAGTAAATCCAGAGAGTAGCATGCGAGACAGTCATTCCTCACATGCACGCCTTTGATGGATGCTGCACATACTCACATGCAGAGGGAACTGCCTTTGTTGTGGACTAGCCCAGCCACCCCAGGCCTGTGGAGAAAAGCGTGAACACATACGCCTCTCCTACTTGACCTTTTCAGATTAAGTGAATTTAATTTGTCAACTGACCCCTAGGTCAGTTAGCTTGTAATTATGCACCCAGTTGACAGCCTAGAGAAAATGTCTGTACCCAAAGATTAAGCCCCAGGCCCCTCGGGGAGCAGGTTTCAGAAGGTGAGTGATGGAAGGTCCCTGCCACAATGGCCTCTGCTCATGAGAAGAAATCCTGCCTGCCTTATTTTGAGTTCTGCGTAGACTGTCCCCTCGCCCGCACGGAGGGTGGGTACTAGGAAGGAGGGAAGGAGGCCAGGAGGGAAAGAGTGGACTCTGTCTCACCAAGAAAGCACTGGCTCACTAGATAGGGAGTAGGGAAATCCGAACTCCATTCCACATGTACAAATACCAAACCCTATGATTTGATGCCTTGACTCATCAAAGAAGCTGGAGTCGGGGGAACCAGCAGTTCAGGAAAACAAAGCAAGTAGTAGTCCTTGACCTCTCTCTAGCTGTGCCTGTCACATATCAAGCCCTTATCAGGGGGGCCCCAAGTCAACCACAGTCTGAACAGCCAGCAAGAGCTTCGTACTCTGCTGCCATCAAGAACCGGGGACCTGCCTGCCTCCATGATGTTAGCACGTAAGCCAAACTCTGCCCAGAAGTCTGTAGCTTCAAACACGGAAGAACGGAGATCAGCAACTTCTGCCAACACAAAGGTTTTGCGTAGACCTAAGGCTTTGTGGGGCTTCCAAATAAGAAGGCTGTAGGTGAGCAAAGAGGGGCGGGTACTCCATAAATGGTTCCCAGCTCCTCAAATTCTCAGATGCTGCAGATCTCGCATTAAAAGAAAGGAAGATAATGGTGGAAATGCCAGTGTGGCATGCGCTTCGAGGAGCTCCAGGTAACTCCCACGCTTCGTGGATACACGTCCACTAGAGGTACTGAGGAGGCGCGCGACGCTCTGCTTCAGGTGTCTGTTTGCATGTGAACTGGAACACTTTCATTGTGCACTGATGTTTATTGGTTTGTTATTATTAGACTGCTTCAACGACAGAATCATTTAGGGTTTTTGTGTGTACATGTAGTGTATGTGATGTGGTATGTGTACAGTGTATGCATATGTGTGTAGAGATGCATGCACACCATATGCACACCCGCAGAGGCCAGAGGAGAATGGTGGGTGCCCTGTATCACTCTTCCACTTTAGTTCCTTGAGACAGAGTCTCTCACTGAATTGCGAGCTGCCCTTTCTGTTGTTGTTAGCTTGTTTTCTCGTTTTGTTTTAAGTCAACCTGGCTGACCAGTGAGCTCCATTGATTCTCTGGTCTCTACTCCCACAGGATTGGGTTAACAGGCATATACAGTCATACCCAGCTTTTTTTTTTTTTTCCTTGATTTTTCGAGGTAGGATTTCACTCTAGTTCAGGCTGACCTGGAATTCACTATGTAGTCTCAGGGTGGCCTTGAACTCATAGTGATCCTCCTACTGATCCTCCTACCTCTGCCTCCCAAGTGCTGGGATTAAAGGCATGTGCCACCACACCTGGCTCATACCCACCTTTTTTATGTGAGTGCGGGAGACTGAACTCTGAGAGCCTTGAGCCCTCCCAGGCCCTCCTGTTTGCACAGCAGTACTCTTGCCGATTAAGCCAACAGCAAGTGCTTTTTCCCCTTAAGACATCTCCCCAGCCCCTAGAATCAATTTTCTACTGTTTAACCTAAGCTTATTAGGACCTTGTTATGTGTGAAACTTTCTCTGAACTCATTATGTAATATGGAGAGTTTGAAAACTCTTTATTTTTGAAAAATACTTTTATTTATTTGTGAGAGAGAGTGCACCAGGACCTTTTGCCACTGCAAACTCCAGATATATGCGCCACTTTGTACATGTCTTCACATGGATACTGGGAGTCAGACCAGGCACAGAGGCTTTTCAAGCAAGTACCTTAGCCTCTGAACCATCTCCTCAGCCCTCTATTTTTTTATTTTTTGAGACTGAGTATCACGGTGTAGCCCAGGCTGTCCTCAAATTCATAATCCTCCTGCCTTAGTTTCCTAAATGCTGGAAATATGGGTGTGTCAATTTGGGCCATTTTTAATTAATTGTTGCAAAAATACTATTGCATTAAAATCTAAAGGTGAGGTTGGGCAGATGGCTCAGTGGTTAAAATGCCTTCTAGTAAAGCCTGCCAGCCTAGGTTCAATTTCCCAGTACCCACATAAAGTCAGATACACAAAGTGGTGCCTGTGTTTGGCACTATTTGCAGTGGGTAGAGGCTCTGACACACACATGCTTTCTCTTTCTCTCTCTTCTGCATGAATGCACACACGTGTGTAAAAGTAAATAAAAATGTTTTTTAAAAACTGAAAATGGGAGCACTGAGCATGGTGGATCATGCCTATGATCCCGCCACTTGGGAAGCTGAGGCAGGGAGATTGTTGTGAGTTTGAGGCCAAGCTGTATCACACAGTGAGTTCCAGGCCAACCTGAACTGAAGTGTGAGATCCTGTGCAAAAAAAAATACTTTAGAATTGGAATAAAATATTATAGCACCATTAATTTTAAGACAGTAAGTGGCTGCTGTTAAAAATGATCCACATGGGGACTGGAGAGATTGCTTGGTGGTTACGGCACTTGCCTGTGAAGCCTAAGGACCCAGGATCAATTCCCCAGAACCACATAAGGAATATGCACAAAGTTGCGCATGCATCTGGAGTTAGTTTGCAGTGGCTGGAGGCCCTGATGTGCCCATTCTCTCTGTCTGTCTCTCTTCTCTGTATCTCTCTGTCTCTGCTTGCAAATAAATATTTTTAAAAATATATAAAAGAATCAACATTTACTGGCTTGCAGGTGATTGATTGATTCATCAACAGCAGAAGTTGCTGGGTTAGAAAGTAAAACATCTCTATCTTTTTAAAAATCCTTCCCACCACCCAAGCTTGGCCACTAGTATTTCTGGAGAAACCAGTAAGAGTAAACATCATCTTCCAGGAACCTTGCAAGGATGGGGTGCCTGGGCTGGAGAAGTGTTTCTGTCCAAGGCAGGGCCAACCAGCTGCCCAGGAGGACTGATCTCAGGGTCTAACTGGCTTCCTTAGCCTATAGCAGGGAGCTTCCTCCCCTCCACTCTGTCCCAGCCCCTGTCAACCAGGGATTGACAGGGCTTCTTGGCTGAAAATACTGGCCTCAGAGAGAAAAAGGTACGTCGTGGGGCGCAGATGGATGTACGTAAGAGGCCAGGAGGCGAGGTGAGTCTCTGCCTGTGACTAGCTATGTTAGTCAGAAAACTGAGAAACCGGACTTCAATGTCCCATGTGCAAGACTGGAATGAAACCTACTCCTTGGTGGTTTTCTGATTCGTAAGTAATGCTGTATTTACAAAGCACTTGGCAGCTGGTAGATTTCTCAATAAAAGACCTCTCCCCTTCTCTTTTCATTTAGGAAGCATACTTCTCTCTCACTGCTGAGGTGCTCTGGTGTCAAGACACAAGGAAAAAAGAAAAGGAAGCAAAACCCCAGGTTGGCAGGTCTGAAGAACTAGATTCTCTCTCGCTGTCAATTAGGTCTGAATTTTCTTCTGCTACTCACAATTTGTCAATAACAACAGAGGAACAAAGACACTGACAATTAGGCATTCAGTTCAGTCTCTAAGAGGAGACAGCGTGGCACAAATGCTACCTCCACATGGTGAAATACAGTGGGACCCTGAGGTGATAAGAATGTCCCACAGGGAGAGAGGGGCCAGGCACGGGACTGCAGCCCTGGAAGAAGAACAGGAACTACACTGCAGCCTGGAAATTAAGTATTAGATAAATGATCTTATTTTACCTGTGTGCTGTGTGTGTGTGTGTCACATGCACACACACGTGTGCACATGTGCACATGTATGCACTTGCATGTGGAGGCCAGAGGATAGCCTCAAGTGTCATTCTTAGGTCCCTCATCCACCTCTTCTGGAAACAGGATCTCTCCTTAGTCTGCAACACACCAGTTGTGCTAGACTGGCTGGCCAGAGATCCTCCTGTCTCTGCCTCCCCAGTTCTGGGACTGCAAGAGCATGCCAACACATCTGGCTGATTCCATGGAATCTGGGTATCTGCAACAAGTACTTTGTAGAATAATAATACATATGTAAAAAAGAATCTTAGGGAATAGACAAATGGTTGTTCCTGTGTTAGGCTTGGCAGCATTAAAGCTATTTTTCCCAACATTTAAAATTACTATTATACTGGCTTTAATATAGTAACAAAAGAATAATTTCAGAGGGTCTGTTTGGAAAAAAAAAAAAGCTAACTTGGATCATGAGATTAGACCTGAATTGGGGTTGCTCTCAGCCCCCACTGCATTCAGCCAAAGGCCCTGTGCTATGGTGATTAATAGCATTGGGTTTGGAGTCACACTACACAGGTGAGCCTCCTTTTTCTTCCATTAGCTGATGCTGGGCAAATTGGTTAGCCTCTCTGGGCCTCACTGTGAAATATGGATGTGTATATAGCACAGATTTCTGTGACAAATGAATTAAAGCACATGATATGCTTAAGCAGTACCTGGAATATACCAAGATATACAGATACAAGTAGAAGCATATGTACATATAGTACATATGATGTATACATATGTGCAATGCATCCGTACATGAGTATATGTTTATGTGTATATATATGTATATGTATGTATATAGAGATATATGTATATGTGAACACATACATGAATGCACACATGCTATTGTCATCTATTTGGCTAATATACTTCAAGTACCTATCATGTGCTACACACAATATCAGACTTTAATTGGAAAAAAAAAATCTCTTTTCCTCTTGCAGCTTCCCACCCATTAGGACAGATGAGAATTAATCAAAAATTCAATATACAAGCAATAAGCCAATAACACACATAAAGGCCACTGCACAACTGTAATGGAAGCTATGAAAGAAAAATGCCATGAACTCCAAGAATGAATACCAAGTGGCCCTAGCCAGATGGTGGTCTGAGGAAGTGACCCAATGACGAGACAAGCTCTCAGGAAGGGTGGGGGAGAAAGGGTGTGCAAAACAGAGTGAGGGAAGTAGCTAGAGAGGAGAGAAGAGACCACCAGCATCATCACGGTTTAGGCTACCCTAAGGACAAGCACCATCACCCATTCTCTCTCTCATTCTCTCTCTCTCTCTCTCTCTTTCTCTGCAAATAAAACCCTCATCACAGTCAAGTGAGTCTTACAACAAAGGAAAGGCATGGCCACAATTGCAATGAGAGCATTACTTAATGACTGCTATGATAGGCTTGGCAGCATTAGGGGTGATTTTTTTCTCTATTTTCCCAACATTTCAAATGGCTTTAAGGTAGTAATAAAAGATAAATTCCAGAGGGTGACCTTCCTGAGGCCACTTCCAGGGAATCAGGACAAAACCTGTCATGGGGCAGTCACTGCTCAGAGCCAATAAAGCAGCATCAAGTGTTGGGTCTGGTGCCTGAGGGGCTCGGGGAATGCTGCATGCTGACACTGTGGTAACAAAAAAGCAGCAACAATCCAAACGCCCATTGACCGGTGGATGGATAAACAGAATGAGAAACAAACACACAATGGAATGTTATCCAGCTATGAAAAGGAAAAAGGGCTAACATGCTACAACAAGGGTGAACCTTAAAAACACTCTAAATGAGACAATAATATACATAATACGCAACATGTCCAGAATAAGCAAAAGCCACAGAGTGGGTACGTAAACCCCAGCAGCCAAGGACAAAAAGAGGAAGATAAGCCACTAATAGCTACAAGGTTTCTTCTGAGTTGATGAAAATGAACACAAAACATTGGAAATATACTGAGAGCCACTCTCCTACTTTAAACTAGCAAGTTTAGGTAAATCACATCACAATAAAAATGCTTGATGGCTGGGGAGATTGCTCAATGGTTGAAGGCACTTGCTTGCAAAGCCTCCAACCTGGATTCAATTCCCTAGTGCCCATATAGAGCCATATACACAAAACGTCACATGCATCTGCAGTTCACTTGTAGAGGCAAAGAGGCCCTGACACACCTATATTCTCTCCTCTCTCCTTGTAAATTAATAAATAAAAATATTTATAAATGCTTAAAGAAGTGTTGCTGGGCTGGAGAAAGGGCTCAGTGATTAGAGACACTTGCTTGCAAAGCCTGCCAGACCAGGTTCAATTCACCAGTACCCACATAAAGCCAGATGCATCTGGGATTCATTTGCAGTTGCAAGAGGCTCTGATGAGCCCAATCTCTCCTGCCCCCACCAATAAATAAAATTTAAAAGGTAATATTGAATATTATAGAAATCTTTTTGAAAGACAGAACATAGAATAAACAGGAAGGTTACCTTACTCTCTAACCCTAAGAAAACCAAAGTATGCAATCTTACCAGTAATCAAGGTTCAAATGACTAGGGCTGTGGGTATGGTAGAGCCCTGTCTAGCATGCACAAGGTACTGGGTGCAAGCATTGGGGGGAAAAGAAGGGCTAGAGAGATAGCTCAGCAGTTAAGGCACTTTCTTGCAAAGCCTATCAGTCCGGGTTTGATTTCCCAGTGCCTGTGTAAAGCCAGATGCATAAAGTGGAGCATTTGTCAGGATTTCATTGCAGTGGCAGGAAGTCCTAGTGTGCCCATTCACTCATTCTCTCTCCTCTCTTTCCCTTTCTTTTTCCCTTTCCCTCTCCAACTTTTTTTTCTTTCAAATAAATAAAAATATTAAAAAATAAACAAGAACATAGGGCTAGAGAGATGGCTTAGTGGTTAAGGCACTTGCCTGCAAAGCCTAAGAACCCAGGTTCAATTCCCCAGTCCCCACATAACACAGATGCACAAGGTGGTGCATGCATCTAGAGTTCATTTGCAGTGGCTAGAGAGGCCTTGGAGCACCCTTTCTCTCCCTCTCCCCACTCTCTCTCTCTCTAACAAATAAATTGAAAAAAAAGAAGAACACATTAAAACTACCATTTCGTGCTTACAGAATCACAAAACCTAAGAATTCTGGCAAAAATGTGAGAAGGAAGCCCCATCCTCCAGTAATGACCATAAAAATTATGAAAATGCCATATAGCCCTGTAACCCACCCTTAGAAACTCCCTTTTGGAGGCATAAAGAAATACAAAAGGTAAGACCCTATTGCTGAAGACTTCACATGCCCGGGCAGCACTGAAAAACCAAGCTGGTGCTGAGCTGAAAATCTTCTCCCTGTAGACCAGCCAACTGTAAGCTGGAAAAAGCTGCACTGCATGCAGCCCTATGGGAGACAGAAATCATCCGTGGTGAAAACAGTGGACACTGGAAGCCGCAAGTTTGGCCAGACAGGCCAAATGACTGAACGGGTGCAATAGTGGCATGTCTGCTCTGGGGGAAACCAACTGTTCTCTAATTAATTGGACTGGAGGTCCACTCCATGGGAGGGAATACAGGCCTGGTACTGAAAACCTAATCAAAAGCCTATGGCAGGAAGGTTATGAGCCTTAGGAGTATAAAGCCTCCTCTTGTTTTACATTGTGTCTTGTAGAAGCATGATTTTGAGATGTGTCTACCCACAAATACATTAAAGTGCCAACTTCTTGCTATAGGTCCCTTGCATACTTGGTTTCTTTCCAGGAATCTCACCTCACCTTTCTCTTTTTATTTAGTTGCTAAGCTTACTTACTAGGGCTGGGATTTCTTCTTAAATTGAGAGAGCTGGTACAATTTTGGGCCTTTCTCAGTTCATATATTTGCTCCTTTAATAGTTTCTCTAATATTATAATTAGAAATATTATAAAAATGTTTATTGACACTCAGTATCATACCAGGTATTTTGCATGGACACATCTTTTATTTTATTTTACCCTGTAGCATTTCATATAGTGTGTCACAGGTGGAATGAAAAAAATAGATTAAAAATGAAAAATGAAAAAAATAACTTGAAAGTTATCTTGCTTCAGGTATTTAATTACAGTAATGAAAAACGGACTAATGTAAGTTCTTTTGTTCTTAGAAAACGACTTCATTTTCTCTTGGATGAAGCCATATACAAACCATTGTAAGAATCTGTGAGGTAATGTTATTACCTCTGTTTCACTGCTGAGATGTGGAGCCTTAGAGAGCCTTAATGACAGGTCACGCTGCTACTGAGGAGGGATTAATCAGGAAGTCCATTGGGCCTTGAGATTATGCTGGTGCACCACTGGGTATTCAGCTTCTAGAGGGTGTTATGATTTGAGTAGGGAATGTCCCTCACAGGCTCATGTACTTGGTTGCCTGATAATGGGCTCTGGGAAAGTGAAGAGATCCTGAGTGCTCTCTGGCCTGATAAATGGAGTCACCCCTTGATGGATTCATAGTATGATGGTATTATTGGAAGATGGTAAAAGATGGGCGGGGTATCCTCCTTGGAGGATGTAGGTTGTTGGAGGTTGTATCTTTCCCTGGTCTCTTCCTGGGCCTTGAAGTGAGTTGCTTTGCTCTGCCATGATGGACCAAGCCCTCTGAAACTGTGAACCAAAATAAATCATTTTTGTATTTTATTCATTATTTATGAGAGAGAGAGAATGAGTATGGGCATGCCAGGGCTTTCTGCCACTACAAATGAACTCCATACACATGTGCCACTTTGTGCATCTGGCTTACATGGGTACTGGAGAATCAAACCCAGGTCATTAGGCTGTGCAGGCAGGCTCCTTAACCTCTGAGCCATCTCTCCAATCCAAATCTATCTTTCAAGTTGTTTCTGTTAGGGGCTTTGATGGGCCAAGTGTCCCTGTCAAGCTAGTAAAAAAGAGAGGAGGTGCCAGCAGAGATGAAAGGGAGAAATTCTCCGAGGCGTAGAGGCTGGAGAACAATCAGATACTTCTCTTCTTGTGGCAGATGCCCAGCTGGGAGGGAGGCTTCCCGGGATGGGAAAGAACGAAACATGGCCATAATAGGTAGCATCTCTTAGGCACTCCCTCATCCAAAACCGACCACTTTGATCCATGGAATATGTCATCTTCTTGTCCTCCTGTTAAGGAATTTGACTACAATGCCAAATGACCAGGGTTCGGTTCCATAGTACCCATGTAAAGCCAGATGCACAAAGTGGCACATGCATCTGGAGTGTGTTTGCAGCAGTTGGAGGCTGTGGTATGCCCATTCTATGTGTCTGTATCCCTTCTCTCCACCTCTCTGTGCTTGCAAATAAATACAGTTTTTTAAAAAAAAATTAAAAATTGTATACTTGAATGAATGTGTTCACTGGCCAAGTCCAGAAGGAATGGCAGCTGATTCCAGCCCTCAAGGGGCAGGGCAGGCAATAAGGCAAAGGGAGGCATGCAATGGTAAGGCCCTGTGGTCATCCAGAGAAAGAGCCTGTCACTGCCTGGAGGAAGAGCCTGAACTGGGGCCTAGTCCTGTGTACATCAAAGTCAGGTCCCAGCTGCCTGTGAGGCATCTCCTGAACCAAACCATGTGGCTTGGCTTCATCTTGCTTATGTTTCAGGCTCACATTTAAATGAAACTACAGTCTTCTCCCCACCACTTTCTCTCCTTGTTTCTTCTCGCTGTTCCTCTTACCCTGCCTTTCTCTTCTCCCACCCCAGATTATCTTTCCATTCCTTGCTAGAAAGACAGTAAGTAGCCAGTACTTACTTATCAGCAACAGAGAAGGGCACAGAGAGGTTCCACTTTCCCAGCACCTGTAACCATTTGGCTAATAAAGTAGCAATCACTATATTAGGAGTACTTACGAACAGTTCCTATAAGCAACAGAGGTCATTTTATTGACAATATTTTACTTGCTACAATAAAAATACTTGAGCAGGACTGGAGAGGTGGCTCAGCTTGCTTGCCAGCCCACCAGCCCACGTTCCACTCCCCAGCACCCATGTAAATAAAGCCAAACACAAAGTGGCACATGTGTCTCTGATCTCAGCCTGGCAACGGCAATGGGAGGTTGAGTCAGGAGAATTCAGAAAATGCAAAACAAGAGAGTCTGTCCCCAAAAGAGGTGGCAAAAACAAAAAAATAAATAAGCAAATAAACAGCAAAAAAAAAAAAAAAAAAAGCCAGGCATGGTGGCACACACCTTTAATCCCATCACTTGGGAGGCAGAGGTAGGAGGATTGCTGTAAATTCAAGGCCAGCCTGAGACCACATAGTGAATTCCAAGTCAGCCTGGGCTACAGCAAGACCCTACCTCAAAAAATAAAAAGAAAGTGGGAGGAGAGGACGGACACTTCAAGGATGTCCTGTGACCACACTGTGGCACATGCATGCCCATACATATACACACCCATACACAACCATGCACATAAATAATAAAAAAAAAAACTTGACTAACCAGAAATTTTTTTAATTTCATTTATTTGCACGTGTGTCTGTGTCTGTGTCTGTGTGTCTGTGTGTGCACATCAGGGTCTTTGGCAAAGCCCTCTGGCTTTACGTGGGCGCTGGGGAACTGGGCCAGCAGGCTTTAACTGCCAAGCCATCTCTCCAGCTCCCCACTCCAATCTCAATTTTTTAAAAAAAAGAGTAACATGAAGCAGGGTATGGAGGGGGACTCCTTTAATCCCTGAGGTAGGAGGATCACTGTGAGTTCAAGGCCAGTCTGGCACTATAGAGTGAGTACCAGGTCAGCCTGAGCTAGAGTAAGACCTTACCTCAGGGGAAAAAAAAAAAAAGGAAGAAGAAATAAAAAGGAGGAGCAGACGGAGGAGAAGAAACAATATGGGGACTGGAAGATGTCTCAGTGGTTAAATGCACTTGCTTACAAAGTTGCCAGACTTTGCAAGCACCCTTGTAAAGCCAGATGCAAAAAATGACATGTGTGTGGTGTTTGTTTGCAGCAGCAAGAGACCCTAGTGCACCCATACATATACAAGTGCAAATAAATAATTTTTTATTTTATTTATTTGTAAGGAGAGAGAGAGAGGGGAGAGAGAGAATGGGCGTGCCAGGGCTTCCAGCCACTGCAAACGAACTCCAGATGCATGCACCACCTTGTGCATCTGGCTTTATGTGGGTCCTGGGGAATTGAACCAGGGTAGTTAGGTTTGCAGGCAAGCACCTTAACCACTTAGCTCTCTCTCTAGCCCTAAATAAAATAGATTAAAAAAAATTTTAAAGAGATTACATAAGGGCTGGAGAGAGAGCTTAGTGGTTAAGGCATTTGCCTGCAAAGCCAAAGGACCTAGGTTCGATTCCCCAGGATCCACATAAGCCAGATGCACAAGGTGGTGCATGGTGGTGGAGTTCTTTTGCAGTGGCTAGAGGCCCTGATGCACTCATTCATTCTCTCTCTCTCTCATAAATAAATAAAAACAAACATGCTTTTTTGAAAGGTTACATATAAGCATATTATCAGCTGGAGAGATTGCTCAGTGGTTAAAGGTGCTTGCTTGCAAAGCCTGATGGCCTGAGTTCGATTCCCCAGTACCCATGTAAAGCCAAATGCACAAAGTGATGCATGCATCTGGAGTTTTTTGCAGTGGCAAGAGACCCTGGTGTGCCCATTCTCTCTGTCTCTCTCTCTCTCCCTCTCTCTCTCTCTCTCTCTCTCTCTCTGTCTCCTTGCAAACAAATAAGATATTTTTAAAAAATATATCAACAATCTGCAGATATGAAAATATGTAATAGAATGCTTAAGGTGAACTACAAGGAAGTACACTGTAACAGCCTTTTCACATTCTATATCATAATCAAAATGTCAGAAAGAACCCCCCAAAATGCTGACAGTTGTTTTCTCAGTGTAGAAGAATTCACTTTTATTTGTTTCATTTTTTTTCTATTCCTAAATTTTCTGTGATTAGCACATATAATTTTTGAAATTTGTAAAGAATACTTTGTAATCTTTTAAGCAGATAAAGATGCCAATATAATTTCCTCAGAACGAAACAGAGAGACTGATGTCAGTGACTAATGCTAATATTATTGATCAGCCCCTGCCTAGAATTAACAGCATGATGTTAGCTACAGGCTCTGCTCACCCAGGCTCCCCACGGGGAGACCCCCTTGTGCTGACAGAGCAAGGGACAGGGCCAGATAACTGTGTAGACATGTCTTTGATGTCCTTAGCCATCACCCTGGACACCCGACCACTGGAAACAAAGGCTCATCCTCCCAGGGCAGGCCACATTTGGCCTTGGGGCTCCCACCTTTTGATACTTCTGCATTTCCCAGTGTGACCTCGGCCCTTGCACACAAAGGCCTCATCCGCAGCATAGCCAGCCATGTCAAAAATTCTCTCCAGATTCAGCCAGTGAGAAAACATTTTTTTTTCCAACCAAGCTTTGTGTTTCCCACCATTCAGCTGGAGCGAGAAGGGAGTTTTAAGAAGGAAGTTTGGAAGGAAATGACCAAAAACAGATAATTCCTTCTGTAATTAGCAATAATTGTGTGTTCATGAGAATTTTCTCAGGGCAAGGAATTAGATACATTTTGTGTGTGTGTGTGTGTGTGTGTGTGTGTGTGTGTGTTTGTGTGTTTGCAGTAAACACAACTGTGTAATATAATATTTTAAGATATTAAAAGTAATCTTAAAAAATGGAAACCCATGCTCCCAAAATTGCATTTAAGTTTCACATACCCTAGACCCAAGTTTCTAAGTAGCCAGCCACAGAAAGCCTTATCCATAAGTGAGGCAGTCTCATGGGATCTGACTGCTAAAATTGGCCAGCAGTTTAGACAAGTCTGTAGCCAATGGAGCCCAGACAGGTCATGCCCATGAGGACCACAAGGTCAACTTCACCCTGTAGGTCAGCATGCCCCAGGTTGGCCCAAGACACTGAGTGTACCACCCCTCCCTGGAGAGGCAGGCTGCCAGATGCCCAGCAGCAAAGCCCCACAGCAACTCTGACTCCCACCAGCACACAAGCCTGCCCTGAGTCATCCCCCACCTAACTGCCACACAGTCCTGACTCACTCTGTCCCAAGGCTGATCTGCCCTAAGGATGTCAGGAAGCCTATGATTAGCCACACGGACATCTCAAATTATCCTGTAAACTTCAGGCACTTCTGTGTCCCAACTATGTATGTGGATCATTAAAAAGGCACCAACTTCACCATCTTAGAACAAATAGCACAAAAGCAATTTGGTGAAGGACAGGGAGGCTTTTCAACAAATGGTACAGGAACAACTGGACAACCAGAACCAAAGAGATGAACCTTGACCTAAACCTTGGTATCATCTGTGGTGGCGCACGTCTTTAATCCCAGCACTTGGAAGGCAGAAGTAGGAGGATCACCGTGAGTTCAAGGCCAGCCTGGGACGACAGAGTGAGTCCCAAGTCGATCTGGGCTAGGGTGAGACGCTACCTTGAAAAAATGTTAACTCTCAATGGGCCATAGATTTACATGTAATGACTATAAAACTATTTTTTAAAGACTAGAAGCCAGATGTGGTTGCACACACCTTTAATCCCAGCAGTCAAGAGGTTGAGATAGAAGGATAGCTGTGAGTTTGAGGCCAGTCTGAGTATACATAGTGAATTCTCGGTCAGCCTGGGCTAGAGCAATATTCTACCTCAAAAAAGGAAGAAGGAAGGAAAGAAGGGAGGGAAGGGAGGGAGGGAGGGAGAAAGAAAGAAAGAAAGAAACAAAGAAACAAAGAAAGGAGAGAAAGAAAGAAAGAAAGAAAGAAAGAAAGAAAGAAAGAAAGAAAGAAAGAGGAAGGAAGAAAGAAAGAAGGAAGAAGGAGGGGGAGGGAGGGAGGGAGGGAAGGAGGGAGGGAGGGAGGGAGGGAGGGAGGCAGGGAGGGAAGGGGAAAATAACAGAATGAAGCTGGGGATGGATGCAGTGCAGTGGTAAAGAACTTGCCCAGCATGTGCTAGGCAGTGGTTTAATCTCTAGAACTTCCAAATCAAGACAAAATAAATAAATAAACTACAAGAAAGTTATACAATAAAAAATATGACTAGCAGAATGTTGTAATGACCTAGGGCTTGTCAAAGAGGTTTTTTTTATATATATAACAAAAGCACAATCGACAAAAAGCTGACACACTGGACTTGGTTAAAATTAAAATGTTTTGCTCTGCAGAAGACTCTGTTAAGAAGATGAAAAGATAAAACATAGAATGGAAGAAAATGTTTGCAAACCACATCCCCAATGAAAGACTATGACCGAGAGTGGTTTTTAACCCTTAAGACACAATAGTATGGCACAGCACAACAATCCAACTAGAAAATGGGCAAAGTCATAAATAGACATGTTATCAAAAAGGCAAAATGGATGCAAATGAACTGTGCCTGAGAGGCTCTTGATCCCAGTGAGCTGAGGCCCACACAGGGAGTGGCCTGATCCCAGCAGAGCACAGCAGGAGGGCAGGAGGAAGAAACACGTTAGGAGCGGACCTGTCTTCAAAGCAAATGCTAGCTGGAGAGACACGCATGCAAGTGTGCACTGACAGTCCCTCACCACCTACAAGGTGCAATAAAAGGCTTGGCCTTGCAATTGATTCTTTTGTGATAGCCTGCAAGCTAGTACACATGGTTACTTGTTCTGAAGAGCAAAGGCAGTGCTTGTCTGCAAAGCCTAATGACCCAGGTTTAATTCCCCAGTACCCACATAGAGTCAGATGCACAAAGTGACATGTGCATCTAGAGGTCGTTTGCAGTGCCAGGAGGCCCTGGCACACATATACTCTGTGTGTGTGTATCTGCCTCTTTCTCTCAGTCTCTCTCAAATAACTATATAAAACTGTAGAAGGGGGAGGGGGTCTGGAGAGAGAGCTCAGCTGTTAAAAGAGCAGAGGCCTTCATCACTCCAAAGTCCAGACTGGCTACTGCATCTCTTGCCCCTGCATTCACCCACAGATCCGGAGTCAAGTCCAACGGAAAGCCAGGCATCCATCACACAGCAGAGGCACAAGAATGAAGAGAATGTTTTCTTCCAGCTAGAAAAGGAGTCATGTCTTAAGGGTAGTCTAGATGTGTCTTCAACAACAAAATAAACCAGGACCAGAAAAAAAAACAAAGATAGTTGTAAAAGGCCACAAACTACGAGGGCTGGGGAGATAGCTCAATCAGTAAAGTGCTTGCCTTACCAGCATGAGAGCCTGAGTTCAATTCCAGAGCCCACAAAAACAAAGCCATGCATGATGCTGCACACTATGCACACTTCTAAGCCCAGGGCTGGGAAGATGGAAAGAAATGGACCCCTGGGACTTGTTGGCAAGCCAGTGTAACGTACATAGCACGCTCCAGGTCAATGAAAGACACTGTCTTCAAAAACAGGTGGATGATGTGCATGAAAAACGATACCAAGGTTGTCCTTCGATCGCCACACACACAGTCAACTGCACACACACACATAACACGTACACACACACCGTCACCTGCACACACACATATGACACGTACACACACACAGTCACCTGCACACACACACATAACACGTACACACACACAGTCACCTGCACACACACATATGACACGTACACACACACACACAGTCACCTGCACACACACATATGACACGTACACACACACAGTCACCTGCACACACACACATGACACGTACACACACACAGTCACCTGCACACACACATGACACGTACACACACACAGTCACCTGCACACACACATGACACGTACACACACAGTCACCTGCACACACACATATGACACGTACACACACACACACAGTCACCTGCACACACACATATGACACGTACACACACACAGTCACCTGCACACACACACATGACACGTACACACACACAGTCACCTGCACACACACACATGACACGTACACACACACAGTCACCTGCACACACACATGACACGTACACACACAGTCACCTGCACACACACATGACACGTACACACACAGTCACCTGCACACACACATATGACACGTACACACACACAGTCACCTGCACACACACACATAACATGTACACACACAGTCACCTGCACACACACATAACACGTACACACAGTCACCTGCAGACACACACATATGACACATACACACACACAGTCACCTGCACACACACATATGACACGTACACACACACAGTCACCTGCACACACACATATGACATGTACACAGTCACCTGCACACACACACACACATGACACGTACACACAGTCACCTGCACACACACATATGGCACATACACACACACAGTCACCTGCACACACACACATAACATGTACACACACAGTCACCTGCACACACACATATAACACATACACACACACACACAGTCACCTGCACACACACATATAACACGTACACACACAGTCACCTGCGCACACACACATAACACATACATACACAGTCATCTGCACAAACACATATAACACACACACACAAAAAGTCACGAACTATTTTTTTAATTTTTTTATATTTATTTATTCATTTGAGAGCGACAGACAGAGAAAGAGGCAGATAGAGAGAGGGAGAGGGAATGGGCGCGCCAGGGCCTCCAGCCACTGCAAACGAATTCCAGACGCGTGCGCCCCCTTGTGCATCTGGCTAACGTGGGTCCTGGGGAATCGAGCCTCGAACTGGGGTCCTTAAGCTTCACAGGCAAGCGCTTAACCACTAAGTCATCTCTCCAGCCCCCACGAACTATTTATATAACAGCTTTACTTGACAAAATTATAGGACCATAGGACAGATTTATGATGGCCAGACATCAGGAATCAGGAAGAATATGAAATACATGGAATTTACACATATTAACATGTCAAGGGGTTCATTTGATCCCTCCAAATTCAGAAGCGCTGGTTTTCTGAAGGGCCTGTCAATTATTTGTTTGGTTTTGTCTTTTTTTTTTAAGAGGTATAGTCTCACTATAGCCCAGGCTAATCTGGAGCTCACTCTGTAGTTCCAGACTGGCCTCGAACTCACAGTGATCCTCCTACCTCTGCCTCCCAAGTGCTGAGATGAAAGGCGTATGCCAATACACCTGGCAAAGGCCCGCTAATTTTCATGTGTTGTTTTCAATCAAAACTTTCTGCAAACCACCAACAAATACCTATCGATAGGCATTCACCAAATGAGACGGTTTGGATCTGAAGCGCCCTCCGGAGGCTCAC
Source organism: Dipus sagitta (assembly GCA_036346955.1). Taxonomy (NCBI): domain Eukaryota; kingdom Metazoa; phylum Chordata; class Mammalia; order Rodentia; family Dipodidae; genus Dipus; species Dipus sagitta. The sequence goes on along the minus strand of CM070773.1, from coordinate 51,728,698 downwards.
ATGTTAAAGGTTTGGTCAGCAGCCCATGGCATTACTGGTAGGTGGTGGAACCTTAGGAGGTAGGGCCTTGTAAAAGCATGTTAGGTCAGTTGGGATGTGTCCCTGAAGGGACTCTTGGGACACAAGTCCCTTTCCCGCTTCCCTCACGTCTCAGCTACCATGCGATGAGCAGCCTCCTCCTCTACCACATGCTCCTACCGCCATGATGCTCTGCCTCACCGCCAGAACCAGAAGACCATGGCTTGAAACCATGAGCCAAAAGAAAACTGCCTTTATTTTATTTTTTACAAATTTTTATTTATTTATTCACAAGGAGAGAGGAAGGGGAAGAGAGAGAGAATGAGAATGAAAGAGAGAGGAAATGATGTCTTGCCTTGTAAATGAACCCCAGATGCATAAACCACTTTGTGCTTCTGGCTTAACATGAGGTACTGGGGAATGGAATCCCTGGATGTCAAACTTTGCTAGCAAATGCCTTTAACTGCAGAGCCATCTCTGCAGCCCCTGTCTTCCTTTTAAGTGGATTTTGTCAGACATTTTGTCACAACCGCAGAAAGCTGACTGACACACACACACTGTGCACTGCACTGGGCTGGTACACACCCAGTCCCTGTGCCAGGCACAGAAAAGTCATCAACTACATAGGTGTCAGTAGGATAGCATACTTGTAAGGAAAGATACCAGTGTGCTCCCTCATGCATGCATTTGCCTGCCTTCAAGTAGAGACACAGAGAGAGCCAGGTGTGGTGACACATACCTGTAATCGCAACCTCAGTGCTTACGAGGCACAGCCAGGATGTTGCCATAAATTTGAAGCCAGTTTTCTTTATATAGCAAGTTCTGAGCCAGCCAGGGCTACAAAGCAAGATCCTCTCACCAAAAACACTAAGGAAAGAAAGAAAAATAAAGAAAAGGACACAGCAAGAACCATCCGTATCCCAGACGTCCTAACTGTGGTTTAAGCCACCCACTGTGTAATGTTTTGTTATGGCAGCTGGAGCTGACTAATACAGAGTGCAAGAAAGCAAACTGGAATTTTGTTATTACATATCCCTTACCTAGGACTCCTAAGTAAACAAAGCCTTGGTAAGGACTGGCTTTGGTGCCTGCCCTGTGTGCCTGTGCCACAGGTGGCTAGAGGTGCATTATGAGGAAACTTCCCCACAGCAGCGTTCATTACTCTCTGCTTTCTCACAATGGGCTGAATGCGAATAGCTGTCCTAAGTTCATACACTTCCTACCAGGATGGACTGTAACCTGGAACTGCAAGCTGAAACACACCCTTCCTCCCTTTAAACTATTTTTTATCAGGTATTTTGTCTCAGCAAGGAGATGGTAACTAATACCATACTTGGGAAAAATATTCTAAGTCCATCTTAAATTTCTCCAAATAAGGCTTTCAGTGGGCTTTAAGTTCATTTGATTAAATGAGTCGTTAGTACTGCCAGGTGAATTTCAACAAAAACTTTTGCAAAAGAGACAGATGAGATTAAAAGTAAATCTCACAATTGAATAAGTCAAGCCAATAAGGTGAAACTTTTATTTTTGTAAAGTTTCTCTTTTAACAATGGCAGCTTTAAAACCGATATTCAAATAAACTGAACTTAGGACAAGACTTTTGAATTCCTGTGTCATAAAATGCAATGCAAAACTTTTAAAAATAATAATGTAGCCAGGCATGGTGGCGCATGCCTTTAATCCCAGTACTTGGGAGGCAGAGGTAGGACGATCATCATGACTTTGAGGGCACCCTGAGACTACAAAGTGAATTCCAGGTCAGCCTGTCCTACCTAAAAAAACAAAATACATAAATAAATAAATTATATATAGCCAACATAAATGCAACAATATTAAACAGGAAAAAGAGAATTTTACAATAAAAATGCAATCAATATTAAATAGGGAACAAAGACTTATCAAAGTGACAATTATTTTTATTTTATCTTATTTAACTTTATATTATTTTAATTTTATTTTATTTTTGAGTTGAATATCTTACAGTGTAGGACAGACTGGTTTCAAATTTGTGGCACTCCTCCTGCCTCTGCACACTTGTAGCCAGTGACAATTATTTTTAAAGAACATTTATTCCATGTTGACACTATCCTCTGTGAATCTCTATCTAATTTACAGTGTAAATAATTTTTTTCTGTAGTCACATGTATATACAATTCACAGCTGAGTACAAATTCACAGGCTTAGGGTACCTATTCAAGATGCCTGGGTAGAAAGGTTTGCATGCATGACAGATAAGTTTTGGAAACCATTGCTCTGGGCCACCTGGCATCAGTGAGAGACCTCCTGAGGTGACATCTCCAATTGCTCCCCTTCTCCAATCCTGTGGCATCCCAGGAGACAAAGAATTGTGTTCCCCAGGCCACTCCTTGGTGAGAGGCCACCTAGCAGGACTGCCTTGGTGAGAATCCTGACAATTTGATGGGCATTTGGAGTCAGAGTTTTACAGCAGTCTCCTTCCCACCCCAGGCTGGGCTGGGGGATAATCTCCATAACAGACAATTTTTCTCAAACCAACTTTTTGCATGTGTGTGTGTGTGGGCGCACATGTGTATGTTTGAAGGTATACATATGTGGGAGTGCACTGTGTAAGCCAGAACTCAACATCAGTGTCTTTTTCCGTAGCTCTCCACCTTATTTTTTGAGGTAGAGTCTCTCCTGGAACCTGGGGCATGCTGGGATTGCAGGTGTGCACCATCCAGGTCAGGCTTTTATGTGAGTGTTGGAGACTGAACCTAAAAAATTTTGTCATGAATCTCTAAAGAAAAACTGTAAATATATAAGTATAATATGAGACCTTCTTCCTAAAGCAGGGTTTAAAAAATTGGAAGAATATGTCACATAAATTCATATTTACCTCAATGCTAAGGAGTGTATTTAGATAGGAAAAAAGAAACTTATTTTTATCTTAGGTAGAAAAATAGATTACTTTAAGTTTTATGTAGTGTTAGACTTTCAAAACTTTAGAATTTATTGTTACTAAAAGTTATCTGAAAAATTATGTCTTTGGTTTAATTATTGGTTATTACACTGTCATCCTCTTTGTCTTGTGTGTTGAACTTTGTCCAGGATCAGACTTTTGTAGATCCTGAACTGTGTTATCAAAATTGAAATTGTATTTGTCACCTCTATTTTAAAACTAGCATCTGAACACTTCAGAGTCGTCAAAGTAAACTGCTGTGACCAATAACCACTGTTTAATTCTCGTGACTAAATTTTGGAAAACAAAACCCTAGACAAAGCTGGGGAAAGGTCATAAGCCCAAGAAGGGAAGCTGCTACTGTTTGGCTAAGTGGACATGTTGTACCCACCAAATTGCCCTCTAAGTATTTATGTTTGTGCTGCTCTCATCTTTGGTCAAAGAAGTTCCTTATTTGCATTTGGTAGACAGTGCTGAGGACATTAAAAACTCATCAAAGTGCTAAGAATAAGTGACTGTGGAGTGTCCAGGACTGAGACATCTATGTCACCTCCTCCAAGGACTAAGGAACATTGCAGAAGAGGACATGGAAGAATGTAAGAGCCAGAGGAATAGTGTTTTCCAGACATATTATGGCCAATGCATTCGTGATCTCATAACAACTGTTGTGACCTGCACAAGTCCTGGGTCATGCTGGGCCCATCAACATTCTGTCACGGATGATGAAGGCGAGCATGAGGCTACCATCCCTCCCTGAGGAGTTATTAGCAGTTAATAGCTGCTGGGGGATTTCTGCAGTGATATGGCCACTGAAAAACACCTGAAGAGCTATTGTGTACACAGTTCTAGATGGCACATCTATATCACCCCTCCAAGGCTCAAGAGCTTCACAGAAGAGAAATGGAGCCAGAAGAATGTAAGAGCCAGAGGATGGGGAGGAGTGTGGTGGAATGCTATTTTCTAGACATGCTGTGGCTGTTACACTCATGAACTCACAGCAGCTGTGGTTTCCTACGCAAGACTGAGCCTGTAAACATTCCATCAAGTATGGAAGAGGGGCTCATGAAACCCATTCCTCCCAGAGAAGCCAATGACAATTACTTAGAAAGAAGGAAGGGTTCAGCAAGACTGGAAGGAGGATAAGACACAGTAATGGGCAGTGGGTAGATATAATCAAGTTCACTATATACACGTATGAAATTGTCAAAAATAAAAGGGCAAAGCTATGGTATATAAAATATTACAATAAAATATAAATTTCTTAATATGTACTGTGGGGAAAAAATGACCTGAATGACATAGCCTGAAGTGGTTACAATACTAGTGGTCTTTTTCTCCTCAAAAAGTCCAGTATTTACATACTATTCAGCCCTAACAAGCCACTCTCAGGCTGCTCTTCATCTGTAAACTGGGAAAAGAAATACTAACCTTGCTGGGTTGTAAGAAATGTGGCGAGTTACATAAAATATTTTTACATGGTAGATGCTCAAGGAGTGATGGCAGCAATCATTATTACTCAACTATCTTGAGTGGAAGAACAAAGTAGTTGTGGGGCTGGAGAGATTGCTCAGTGGTTAAGGCACTTGCCTGAAAAGCCTAATGAGCCCGGCATGGTGGCGCACGCCTTTAACCCCAGCACTCAGGAGGTAGAGGTAAGAGGATCACAGTGAGTTTGAGGCCATCCTGAGATGACATAGTGAATTCCAGGTCAGCCTAGGCTAGAGTGAGATCCTACCTTGAAAAACCAAAAATTAAAAAAAAAAAAAAAAAGCCTAATGACCTAGATTTGATTCCCCAGTACCAACTTGGAAGTTAGATGCACAATGTAATGCATGCACTTGCAGCCTCTAGAGGCCCTGATGCACCCATTCATACCTGTGTCTCTCTCTCTTCTCTGTCTCTCTCTCTGCTTACAAATAAACAATTTTTTTAAAAAAATTTAAGTACAAAATAAAAGGTAGTCATGTATCAGTGAACGACTCCCACATGCATAAGGTGCTTATTCCATTCGGATGTTGCGTTCATCTTCCAGGGCCTTCAACATTACTAAACACGTAATAGACACTTCCACTTGACAATCTAAGACATTGCTAAACACGTCATAAATACTTTTACTCGACAATTATAAACCTAAATGATCTTTGGGTGCAAGTTATCCTACATCATAGAGGTAAGACCTCAACGTATAATCTTTAATTTTTGTCTAATTGTTTCTACTAGTGTTGGGCTTGACTCTCCACCCAGAGTTCCGAAAGTTCCCAAAACAAAAGCCTATTCATTTATCAAATATTTATTAAGTACCTACTATGAGCCAGTCATTGTACTGGATGCTGGGATACCATAGTGAGCAAAAGAGTCCTCATTCTTCGTAGTATTGTGTACTGGGGGTGATAAAAGGCTAAGCAAATAAATGGGATTCCAGATGACTTGTGTCATCAAAACAAAACGGTACTTCTCAGCCTTTTTATTGCCTATATATGACCCAATTCAGAAAGATTGTATCTTCATGAGTTGAGAACATGTAAACTATCACAGAGAGTCCTTGATGAGAGATCTCTTCTCCAGTCACACGGTAAGGAGTGTTCTGCACAGAGGTGGGTCTCTAGACTAGCTTACAGGCCTGCATGGCAGGCAAATACATCACGTACAGGGGACTTTATATCTGGTTTGATTCTTTCAGATCTCAGACCTCAAGAATCACCTTGGCTACTTTCATGGGTTCTCAAATTTGATGACTCATCAGATACCGGGAGTCATTAATATGATTGCTGGCTGCCAATAGTTTCTAAGCAAGTCAAGGTAGGGACCTGAGAATTTGCACTGTATATGTGGTGTATGCATGTGTAGTGTGTAGATATGTGTGCAAGGAGGCCATAGAATACATCAGGTGTCCTATCATTCTCCTGCCTTCCCTGAGACACAGTCTCTCACTGAACCTGAAGCTCCCCATTTTTTCAGGTAGATCGGCTGGCCAGCAAGGCCCAGAGAGCCTCCTGTCTCTACCCCTCAGCACTGGAGTCACAGGCATGCATGACCATGCCCGGCTTTTTATCTGGGTGCTGGGCATGTGACTCAGGCCCTCACGCTTGAGCAGCAAATATTCTTATGCACTGAACCATCTCCCCAGCCACCAAAAATCTAAATGTTAAGCCAGGTGTGGTGGTGCACGCCTTTAATCCTAGCAGTCATGAGGCAGAGGTAGGAGGATTGCCATGAGTTCAAGGTCACCCTGAGATTACATAGCAAATTCCAAGTCAGTCTGAGCTAGAGTGAGACCCTACCTCGAAAAAAAAATAATAATAATAATAATCTGAATTTTGTCAATTTTTTTTGGAGATACTGGTTCTAGCATTACAATGTATGAGGCATCACAGTAGACTAAAAGGTAGACCCTATACAAGGAGTTTAACAAAGTTAAAGTCAGAAGGAAGCTTTCAGATGACCTAAATCAACTTCCTCAAAGGAAAGATGAGAACCTGAGTCCTAAGTGGAGAACTAACCCTCTCAAGGTCAAAATGAACAAGTCAGGCTGGTTTCCTAATACCAAGTCATGGCCTTTCTATTACAGCTTTCCAGGCAATCTGCTGAATAGGATTATAGTTACTTTCTTACTTCTTTCGTTCATGTTTGAAATTTTCCATAATAAAAATAATTTTTTTAATTTTTTTGTTTGTTTATTTATTTATTTGAGAGCAACAGAGAGAAGGAGGCAGAGATGAGAGAGAAAGAATGGGCGCGCCAGAGCTTCCAGACTCTGTAAATGAACTCCAGACGCGTGCGCCCCCTTGTGCATCTGGCTAACGTGGGTCCTGGGAAGCGAGCCTTGAACCAGGGTCCTCAGGCTTCACAGGCAAGCACTTAACCGCTAAGCCATCTCTCCAGCCCCATAAAAATAATTTTTAAAAGTCATGAGAAAGTGGGCATGGTGGCACACGCCTTTAATCCCAGCACTCAGGAGGCAGAGGTAGGAGGATCGCCATGAGTTCAAGGGCACCCTGAGATGAGACTACATAGTGAATTCCAGGTCAGCCTGGGCTAGAGTGAGACCCTACCTCGAAAACTAAATAAATAAAATAAAAGTCATAAGAATTAACTGCACAAAGATAGCATTGCATATTTCTCTTGAGTCTGAGTTTCTCATATGTCCCTTAATACATTATCCCTCCCACTAAAATACTTACATATATATACACATATACATACATTGGTGTCATGCCAAACTCTGGCAGGGTACTAGTGGGACTAAGGCACAAGAACCTGGGCTGGAGAGCTGGCTCAGCATTAAGGTGCTTAACTACAAAGCTTAATAGCTCAGGATTTGATTCCCCACATAAAGTCAGATGCACAAAGTGGCACAAGCATCTGGAGTTCATCTGCAGTGGCTAGAGGCTCTGGCATGTCCATTCTCTCTTTCTGCTTGAAAATAAATAAATAAATATATTTTTTAAAGACACAAGTACCAATAATTTGGGGGGTCAATCAAATACAAATTGTGTTATAGGGTTGAACAAGTAGCCCAAGACTAAAGAGCCAGATAGATTACACTGAGATCAACAGGGCTGAGGCCAGACTTCATCCCCTCTCACTTCCTATCCCTGAAATGGAGCATCTTTTGCCACTTTCTAAAAGCAGCCAATGGCTGGAGAGATGGTTTAGCGGTTAAGCACTTGCCTGTGAAGCCTAAGGACTCCAGTTCGAGGCTCGATTCCCCAGGACCCACAATAGCCAGATGCACAAGGGGGTGCACGCATCTGGAGTTCGTTTGCAGTGGCTGGAGGCCCTGGCGGACCCATTTCTCTCTCTCTCTCTCTCTCTCTCTCTCTCTCTCTGCCTCTTTCTCTCTGTTGCTCTCAAATAAATAACTAAAAATAAAATAAACAAAAATAAATAAATAAATAAATAAATAAAATAGAAGCAGCCAAGTTTTATAAATGTTTTATTTCCAGTCACTAGTGCTTTGTCAAAGTGGAAAGAACATAAAAAGCATAAGTAGGAAAATTCCAAGAATCCACTAAAAAAATAGTTCAATTACCACCTACCTATGCAATAAAATATAAAGTCATTATTTAAAATGATAATATCAAAGAAATGTTGATAGGTGATATTCACACTTATTACATAGAAAACAATATATAAAGTGGAATAAATGAAATATATTTTGTGGCCACCTTTTAAAACATCTAGAAATGCATTTGGAGGGGTTGTTGTTTTTGTTTTTGTTTTTGTTTTTCGTGGTAGGGTCTCACTCTGGCCAAGGCTGACCTGGAATTAACTATGTAGTCTCAGGGTGACCTTGAACTCATGGCAATCCTCCTACCTCTGCCTCCCAAGTGCTGGGATTAAAGGCGTGAGCCACCATGCCCAGCTAGAAATGCATTTTTATGCCCGGAAAAAGTAGCAATGAGTTTGTAGCAATTAGATATGGACAACAATTTTTGGCTTGTTTTTAACTCTTTTGTATGTCCTTTAACTTTAGATCAGATCATAAGCATATATTATTTTGCCAATAGCCTTCTTTTGCCATACTTTCAGTATAATTAGTTTAAAGTACTACAATTTATCTGTGTATCTAGAAATGGAACCAAAAGCCAAAAATACCCATTAAGCAATTTATGACTGAGAGGATTAGCTGCCTGGGGTCTTTATGAAGGGATTAGAAATCCACAGACCCTCTGGAGTAGCTGCCCTCGCCCTAATGCTCAGTTGCCCTCACAAAGGCCCTAAAGGCTTCCTTTCCAAGTCTATGATGTGTAGCTAAAAAGGTGAGGCTGCCAGCAGCAAAGCACTCCCTTCCCTAACTTACTGGAAGAAGGGCCTACATGACAGCCTTGGCTGCAATGTCCTGGTCCTCTTGACTCTGATAACTCTGCCTCACGGTAGAGAGGGCTTGCTCTCTCTATGGCACACTCAACATTCTTCCCATTTGGATTTTCCAACTTTTCATTAGCTCTGCTAGCAGATTGCTCCAGAACACTCTGGAATCTCAATAGTTCAAATGCTGAAGCCCCATACTGGAAACAATAAAAATGGAGTTTTAAGTAAAATGGTAGAATTAGAACACATTCAAGATCATAGATGCTCCATGGGTTGCTGACGAAATGAAAGAAACAGCAATCAACATTGTATTAACCATACAAGAAACCTTTAGGCAGACTATGAGATTATAATGTCTATATTTAAAATGACAAGACAAAAATACAGATATAAACCCATACATAGCATAGCTTCAAATTAGAAGCCCAATGAAAGATTCTAAGTGTTGATCAGGACATAAAACATTTGAAACCACAAATAAATCATTTAAGCCACCTGCAATAACAAGGAAGGAAAGGTGGAATGTCAGTTTCAGCCCAAGCTCGCTTGGGACTCCACAAAGAGTGTGTGCGGAACAACTCAGGCAAGGCTATTCAAGACCAAAATGCCACAGACTACACTGCAAACCGTAAATGAACCAGATTTCAGTGTGGAACACACTTCTCCTCACCTGTGCTTCAGGAAAGAGCTTCACAGTGTACTGGTCTTTCAGCTGGGTGAGGTGGCTCAAGCCCATGATCCCAGCAGCACTTGAGCTGAGGTAGGATCACCATGAGTTCAAGGCCAACCTGGCCCAAAGAGTAATTTTCAGGTCTCAGCCTGGGCTAGAGTGACAGCCTGTGTGTGTGTGTGTGTGTGTGTGTGTGTGTGTGTGTGTGTGGTATTGTTTGCTAGGTTAGTAATGCACAATCCCACAGGGCTGTTGAGGGGATCAAATAAACGGTAAGAAAACAGAGGTGGGAGACTAACTGCTGTTAAAATTTCCAGCAACATTATTTTACCAAGTACTGCAAAACTAGACTAATGAGCAAGGCATTTATGTGTGATGAAGTTCAGGATCCTCTTATTGGACACCCAGTCTTAAAGGCAGAAGTTAAAGTGTCCTTGCTGGATGGGAGTAAACGTGTTTATTCAAGTTAAATCTACACATTTATTGTTTTAAAGGGATAATAAAAAAAAAAACCTTTCAAGTCTTGGAGCAACTCTTAACTCTCCAATAAAAGTTGATTACAGAAAAACTTAAGCCTATAAAGTTGGCGGTTTCTCTTCTCTGCTGGCCTTCGTGACCCACAATCAAAAGCTCACTGACAGCAAAATGGCCCAGTGTTCTTCTGCATGAATGGCCTGTCTCCAGGCCTCCTCCCCCACCCTACCTTCCTACTGCTGGCGCCCTGCAGGACAGACGGACGACACACACACACACACACACACACACACACCACCTTTGTTCCAGGACCCCAAACTGGGATCCAGTTACCAAAGACTAACCAGTCAGTACCGCTGCCACCAGCCTTTCCAAGAGCAGAGTCTTTCAAAGACTGTCCCAGGGCCGTTCTGGGAAGAATTCGCATCGCTCCCCCCCCCCACCCGCCCCGTCTTCAGAGCTGCTGAAGATGTTGAGCCTTGGGCTGCACACACCTCGGGGAACGCAGAGGAAGACGCGCGCACATCCTGGAGAGAGGCGCGCTCAGCAGCGTCGCTGTCCTGGTTAAAAGTTCGTGTCGGTGCAGATGGGACCCGACACCAAGTACGGAGCGCGGCGCCTCTCCGGGCGCAGCCCGCCTCTCCCACCCCTTCGGCGCTCGTGCTGTCTCCCCTCTCCCTCCTCTGGATGTGGGTTCTCTCTCTCTCGTTCTCTCTCTCTCTCTCTCTCTCTCTCGTTCTCTCTCTCTCTCCACCCTCCGCAGCCCGCAGCCCCGCGGTCACTCTTACCTTGCGCCCTTTGTCCTCGGGCCCCGCCGCCCTCGCAGGCGACACTGGCGGCTCGGCGCCCGGCGCGGCCACGCCGAGTTCGGGGCGCTCGGCAAAGCCCGGAGCCGCGGAGCCGCGCGCACCTCGACCCCTGACCCCGGCCGCCCCTGAGCTCCGCTTCTCCGGGTCTTGCGGGAGACCGCGGGCCAGGTCCGGAGAGGACGGAGTGTCAGGGCTCCCACGCCCGCGCCCCGCTTTTAGCCGGCCCCGCCCTGTGCCCTCCAAGGAGGCAGCCCCCCCCCCCCCGCGCGGCGCCAGCGTCCTCACACCCCAGGAAGGATGTTGCGCTCCCCGGCCGCCGCCCCCGGCCCGCCCCGGGCCACCTGGGCCCAGGTGCAGAGAGCGGGGACCGTCCCCGCCCCGGGCTCCGGCGCTGCGCGCAGGGTGCCGCCGGCTTCGCTCCCCGCCGCGGCGGGTTCCCCCCTCTCCAGCCACCAGGGCTGGAGCTCGAGAGGGTTCTGGATGGAACTTGGAAGAAGCCTCGAGGGACAGAGGTCATTTTGTCACTTGGGACCCAGACGCCCGGAGGGGACACGCCGCTCTGTGAGGCAGCAGAAACCAGACCTCCTGACCTCCCCACCCCGAGGGCCCCGGGGCGCTGACTCACACTCCCACCCTTGACCCTTCTCCTTCCTACTGCCCGGCCACTCAAGCAGCAGAAGGTTGGAGGGACTCGGGTCCTCGAACTGTCTAGATTGTCCAGCCCTTGATGGAGGAACCCTGCCAGGGACGTGCAGAGGAAGATTCTGGAAGGAAGTGCCCCTGCGAGTGGAACCAGGACTTTTCTTGGTGCTGGTGTTGGTCAAAGTGCAGAAAGGAACAAGTCTCAAATGGCTTGTGCAGACCTCGCTGGTTGCTACCACAGAGGTGGCCCCAACAACAAGCAAAGAGGAAGTGGGGGTAGACTAGAGAAAGCTGAGACAACAAAGGAAACTCCACACTTATTTCATTGTATTTATTTTATTTTTCCTTTAAGGGAAAGACAAGCTGTGTTTTCAGGCATCTATCAGCCACAGAACTGAGTTTACATCCCACTCTACCCTCCTGCCACTCAAGACTCCCAAGGGAGGTCTTAGGACGGTAACAGCAAAAGACAGCGAGATAATGGGGAAAGGGGGTTAGTCCCCAGCGGACGCCAGCACACAATAGGTCCTCAAAAAGAATGCCCGGGGCTGCAAAGATGGCTTAGCTGTTAAAATACTTGCCTGAGAAGCCTGAGGACACAGGTTCGATTCCCCAAGTACCCATGTAAGCCAGGTGCACAAGGTGGTGCATGCACGGAGTTCCCTCCCAATGGCTGGAGGCCCTGGTGTGCCCATTCTCTTTCTCTCTGTCTCTCTCTCTCTCTTTTTCTCTCTCTCTCCGTCCCTCCCTCCCTCCTTCCCTCTTTCTCTCTAACAAACAAATAAAATAAAATAAAAGTATCTTTAAAAAGAATGCCAGATCGCCTCGTATCTCCATCTTCACAATGTAGCACTGTCCCTTTTCTTTCTCTCATTAGGAAATATTTCAAACACACTAAACTAGGGAGATGAACATGACAAGTCATGCACCCATAAACTGCCAGCCTTAACATCTTGCCATACTTGCTTTAGGTGTTGATTTAAGAAAATGATTACAGTTAGACAGTACCTGCCCTCCAGTTCCTCCTCCCCCATCCCAATCTTCAGAACTCTTCCAAATTATCTGCCCATGTTTTTATATTATTGAACCTGTATCTTGGTCACAACTATATGTACCTGCGTGCCTAGTCACAACTATATGGAGCAATCTTTGCGTGTGTGTAATGTGTGTGGTGTATCGCAGATGTGTGTGCGCACACAGACAAGCCAAAGGAGAATATGGGATGTCTTTGTCTATCACTCATCCTGTATTTCCTTGAGACAGTTTGTCCTCAACCCAGAACAGCTATTTTTTGTTAATTCCAAGCTACTTGGAATTCCTATTTCTATAGTAATCATACATAAGGTAATATGAAAACTCAGCTAATTAAATAGATTGTGTAGTATAGTACAATCCCAAATGCAGAGCTGTGATTTTTTTTTTTTATTTATTTTTTTTGTCTAGAGAGCACCAACCATTCTCCAGTTCAGCAGAACTGGTCTTACAGACTCAGAGGTCTCACCCAGCTTTTTATGTGGGTGCTATGGAATCAAACTCAACCCTCCTCAAGCACTCTTACCCACTGGGCCATCTCCCCAATCCTGGAGCATTTCTTATTAGCTTATTTTCTGTATGACCATATTATTTCATTGTGATCTGGCCAGTTTGTTCTGTGTTGCTCAAATTCCTGTTTCCAAGATTCATCTGATCATTACATACAGCTCTACTTTATTCATTTCAGCTGCTAGATAATATTCCATTGTGTGAGTATGACACGATTCATATTCCTCTGTTGATAAAACATTTGAGTTAATGCAGTTTTTCAAGATTATGAACAAGACATAAATGAACATTTTTGTATTTATTTATTTTTTTTTAGAAATGGACATTTCTTGAGTTGCATTTATATCCACTGAACCACTCTGGCAAATACATGTTGAGTAACTGTTGCCTTCACACTAACCAACATGTTTGCATTATGTTTGTATTAGGAACTGTAGTTGCTAAATCAGTTATCACTGGAAATGTCCTTACAGTTTGACAGCTTATCTTTTGTAAACTAAACAAAATATAGAACAGAGGTCAGCAATGTTTTTATAAGGGGCAAGAGGTAGCCAAGGAGCAAAATCAAGGCTAAGTGCATGTATAAGTTTATAACATGTAGCCTTTTAAAGTTGTAATGTGACTGGGTAGAATTCAGTCATAGAATGCTTACCCAGCATACACAGGGCCCTGGGTTCAATCCCCAGCACTGCAAAATAAATAAACAGCATCTCTGCTTAGTTCATGCTCCGTAAAAGAAAACCAAACAAGCAGCTGGGCAGAGCAGATTTAGCCCACCCACCACAGCTAGTTTGTCCACCCCAGCTACAGAAGAAAAGCATTCCAAAACTTACTTCCACTCATTAAAAAAACAATCACTTTGAGGCTCAATATAAAACGTGCCGTGACTGTGATGTTACATGCAGGGAAAAATCCTTAGGAAGATGCCACATATCCTGCAGCTAATTATTATAATGGCATGGATGAAAACACTTAATCTTAAAGAAAACACTTAATCTGTAATGAATTTTAGAAAGGCAATTAAGAACTAATTATAAAAGAAATAGGACTCATTAGAAAAATCATTGGTTACTTTCCAGCTTAAAAAATCACTTCTCTGTTTCTGAGTTTATTAATTTAAACACTAGCACACAGATATAAATGATTTGACTTGCTTCTCCTGGAATTGAACCTGACCTACTTATTTGAAGTCTTTACTGAACTTGAATCGGAACTTGAAAATAATAATTTCAAAATATATTCTTAATAAGCTGAGCCAACTTGGTTTAAAATGTTAACAAGAATGGGGCCAAACTAAAAAAAAAAAAAAAATCTGGTGGTCAACTCGAAACTTACAAAGGAGATGTCAGTCTCCAAACACATTCAGTAATCTGAGGCCTTTTCGCAGAGGCCATGGGGTCAGCAAGGCAATTAGACATGGCTTCTGGACACCTTTGTCTCTTTTCCTAGCATTATCCTTAAAAATCACATACATGCACACTCTCACATCCACATGCATTTCTCTTTCCCTCTCTCCTAACATCCTCCCAGACATTTCTTCTTTTTATGTCTATTTATGTGCTATACAATGATTACTATACACATTCTCTCTCACAAATGCATGCAGCACACATGCTTGCATATGTATGTATATATGCATACAACACGTGTGGCTCTTTTCTACATATATCCATGTCTTTTGACATGCATTTCTTTCCACAGACACTCATTTTTTCCCCTATGGACACCAACACAAACATGCACACACCTTATCACACTAACATTTCTCTACTTGATACAGTTCATTCCATTCTTCTTATACTCAACCTTTTGTTTCCTGTACACTGAATTCTCGTACCTTTTTTCTTTCTACTAAATATACATTTTCCTATCAGTTTGCCAAGATTCAAACTCATTCTGTACTGTGTATCTTTTCACATACACAAATATCCATCCAGTCTCCTTCCTTTCCATCTTTATACAAGCAGCTTCTCTCAGAGACACATTCATCCAGGCTGCTTGAAGTACACAGTGGGCTTCTAATGGCTTCATCCAATTCCAGCTGTGGCAGTTCAATTGTGCAGTTGTGCTGCAGGTTGAAGTTGGATGGGGCCTTTTGAGGCCCCCATTAGTGTGTGTCAAGAAGTTTCAAATCATGTATGAGTTGCCTATCACTTGTTTTCATATAAAAGGGACTTCTAAATGGCTCAAGGGCACTTGTAGTGGCTCAGAATAAAAGTCTCTAAATTAGCACATCTCCCCCCCCCCTCCGTTTATATAATTAACTAGAACTTCCTGTGGGGTCAGAGCTTCTCTCACATAAGGAAATGCTTAAACCCAGTTCCCATGAATGATTCCAAGCTGTGACTAGGCAGATGAATGTTTAATTGGCCTGCCATCATCAAGTATCACAGGCTGATGGCTTCAAACACAGAGATGTTCTATCTCACAGTCAAATACTACAAAATAACCCAAAGTGCAGGCAGATCTGCATCCTTCTCTTGGCTGTGAGGAAGGATCTGTTCAAGCTCCTCTCCTAGGCTTGCATGTCTTTCCTCTCCCTGTGCATCTCACACCATCTTCTTTCTAAGCCCATCTGCATACACATTTCCTCCTCTTATAAGGACATATTAGATTAGGGTTTGTGGGGGTTTGAATGCAAATGCACGCCCCCCATAGCCTGAGGTATTTTTGATTAAGATTGAGTTTGCAACTTGAGTCTCCAGCAGGCGAGGCCCTGCAGGAGAGGAGACGTTTTTGGTGGGGTGGGAGGGGGAGATCTTGAATCCAGCCCTACTAAGTATGTGGAGAGCCAGTTGGAGCAGCTCTGGCTTTCTTGCTGGTGTTGGCTCTTCTCACCGCTGCCCCCACCCCCTGCCTGGAATGCTGAAATGAGCCGGCTTCCTCTGCCATGATGGCATTTCCCGTGGATCTGTAAACCTGAAAATAATCTGCTTTGGTTTGGATGTCGGTTTTTTTTTTTTTTTCGGTTTTACTTTTATTTATTTATTTATTTGAGAGAGAGAAAGAGGCAGAGAGAGAGAGAGAGGGAGGGAGGGAGGGAGGAAGAAAATAGGCACTCCAGGGCCTCCAGCCGCTGCAAATGAACAGCATGTGCTACCTTGTGCATCTGGCTTACAGTGGGTCCTGGGGAATTGAACCTGGGTCTTTTGCCTTTGCAGGCAAGCACCTTAACTGCTAAGCCATCTCTCCAGACCATTTGGATGTTTGTCCCAGTGACAAAAAGGTAACTTCAATAGGGTCCATCCTAAGGACCTTATTTTAAACTTATTGCATTTGTAAACATCCAATCTCCAAATAAGGTCGTATTCTAAGGTACTGACTAGACCATTGGGAGTTGATGGAACATTTAGCCTATAACTGTAGGGTTTAATTGTTTCTGATGTGGCAATTTAAGCCAGAAAATTAAACTTTTTGATCAATAGCAACTCTGAGCCCTGGTGTGGCAGTTCCTCATTTAAAACCTGAAGTCCAAATCCAATTGGAGCCAACTCCTCTTAGCCATCACAACCAAATAGAGATCCCAAAGATGAAACTGCTCCATCTCGTGGAGAGTCAAGGAATTTGGCACACCTTGAAGTCACTATTTTTGTTGTTGATGTTGTTGTTGTTTGTTTTATTTTGTTTGTTGGTTGGTTGGCTTTTTTTGGGGGGTGGGGGTTCGAGGTAAGGTCTCACTCTAGCTCAGTCTGACCTGGAATTCACTATGTAGTCTCAGGGTGGTCTCGAACTCACGGCAATCCTCCTACCTCTGCCTCCAGAGTGCTGGGATTAAAGGCGTGTGCCACCATGCCCGGCTCACTGTTCTTTTTAAATGATGGCAGACCAGCTGGTAACAGCACTAACAGAGTGTACTGGGGTCATGCAGTATTAGATGGATAGCAGAGGTGAAGGAGTCAGAGAGAAAAAATGAATGTGGTATAGCAAATTCATTGAGGTCATGTGTGCAGTTGAGCTTTAAACAGGGCACAATTTGCTATCCACCAGACATTGCAAAACAAAATGAATGGTACTTGTATAAAGTTCAAGAGAAACAGAAAGCCACAACTCAGCCCTAATGAGAACTTTTTTTACAAATATGGTTGCAGGGCTGGAGAGAAAGGTACTTGCTTACAAAGCCTGATGACCTGGGTTTGATTCCTCAGTACCCATGTAAAGCCAGATGCACATGGTGGGCACATGAGTCTGGAGTGCATTTGCAGTGGCTATAAATAAATAAGTCGAAATAAAATACTTTGACAATTTTTTAATATACAGTTTCAATGTTGGTGGTAATAGCACCTAAGAACTGGACTTCCATAAATGAAGAAAGTCACTCAGGAGGTTGAAGCATGAAGACCACAAATAATGAGGCAACCTGAGATGAAGTGAGATCAAGGCTAGCCTGAGCTACATAGTGTAGCTCTGTCTCAAGGAGGGGAGGGGAAGAGGAAGAAGGAGAAATGTCAGATGGGTTTGGTAACCTGCCTGGAATTCCAACACTGGGCAAAGACAAGGGGTCCCTAGGGCAAGCTGACTAGCTAGACTAGCCCAATCAGCAAGCTCTGGATTCAACTGAGAGATGCTGGCTCTGTAAACACAGTGGAGAGTGATAGAGACACGCAATGTCAACCTCAGGCCTCCACACATGCAAGTGCTCCCACATGCTTACACATATGCTTGCACACCACACATACATATACACATTAAAAGAAAGAAGGTAGGGCTGGAAGATTGCTTAGTAATTAGGGTACTTTCCTGCAAAGCCTAATTACCCGGTGTTTGATTCCCCAGCACCCATGTAAAGCCAGATGCACCAGGCAGCACATGCTTCTAGAGTTCATTTGCAGTGGCTGGAGACCCTGGCACACCCATTCTCTTTCTCTGTCTCTCTCTGCTTGCAAATAAATAGATAAAAAAATATTTTAAAAAGAAAAAAGATAAAGAAGAAAGGTGATGGTATAGAATTAAGTGGGGGCAGAGACCAAAGATGAAGAGAATTAGGAAGTGATTTGGGCAGTGGGCAGTGGGAATCAGGAGGGAAGAGGCTAGATGCTTTGTGGACGGCGCTGACAAGCCTGTGTGTCCTCCCTTTGTAGCTTTCTCATTGGAGTTCACTGAGGCGCAAGGCCACAGCTCATCTTTCTCACAGCCCTTTGTCATTCGCTTTCAGGAGGATTTGCCCTTGTGGGTGTATTTGACTGCAGCCCTCCCCTTTTGTTTCCTTTCCAAAGCAGGAGACAGATACTGTTGCTAAGTGCAGAGGCTGAATCTATGTGCCTGGACCAATGAAAACTTCTGTGGGCTTGCATCTTCCTTGGAGCACTTCGCAAAGCCTGTCAAGTCAGAACAAAGCCTCAGAACAAAGCCCTCTTGGCTTCATTTGATATCATCTGAGAACATTTTTAATCACTGGAGGAGGGAGCTTTGAAACTTGATTAGAAGCAGCCCCCGTGGAACGAGAAAGTTCAGGTAGCCACTGAGGTTGATCTTGTTCCCGAAGTTGACATCTTCTATTTCAAATTCGAGAAACTGCAAGCATGTTTATCCTCAGTTTACAAAGGTAGGAACCAACAGTTCCCAAGTCCTCAAGGGTAAGTTGCTCACTCATGAGGGATAATGAGAGTTGATGCAGGACTTCACTCTGTCACAGTTTTCACCTGCTCCTTCCTGGCCATGCCTCCTCTTTCAGCATCCTTCATCTCACCCATACTCCTCTCCTGCCAAATGTATCTGTTCTGGAACCTTCATCTACTCAAGTGGCAGGTCTTATAGAGACCATCTAGTTGATCTTAGGAAAGTCACATCTCTGTTCTCAGTTGCCTCTCTGTAAAATGTGATGACCTCACAAGAGGAAGCCCAACACCTCTTCCTGTTCTAAAGTTCTATGACCTGGCCTGTTGCAAACAGAAAACTGAAGGGGACATTCTGCATGCCACCATTTCTCTTTGGCCATCTTCATATATTGCTCTACCTCCTCTGTCTCTTACCAGAGGATGCATACCTTAAAGATCCTGAGAGACGGTCAAGTCATGCAGAGGCCATCTTGGGAGATACCCACAATCTTAGCAGCTTCCCTAATAGTTTTCTACTGTTCCCCATCCATTCATCCATCCATGCATCCACCATCTGTCTACCCATCTCTCCTTCCATACACTCATCTGTTCACCCATTCATCCATCCACTCATACACCCATTCTCTATCTACCTACCCATCCACCTCCTTATCCACCCACCTACCCACCCACCCATCTATCCATCCATCTACCCATTCACCCTCCCATCTTATTTACAGAACACCTGCTATGTTTCTTAAATCTCCATTCTACTCTCTCCCCTTACTTATACACAGAACTTTAGCTCCTGCTCCACACAGTAAGAACTCTCTTGTCTTCCTTCCAAAGCACCTCACAAGCTGTCCTTGCATTGCTCTCCTTACCTTCTGTCACTTTAGAGACAAAGAAGGTCCTCTTGTCATGGACTCCTACTGCCTTTGTGTACCTCATCCATATCAGCATTCTGAGGAACTGAAATCCAGTAAACCTCACCCCTTTTTAATGTATCATTGACCTTCTATCTTGTTGATGATCCTTCTCATCAACATTTAACAAGTCATGTCTCGAGCGGGGGAGATTAAGAGCACTTGCTGCTGAAGCATGAGGGCCTCTTGGGGAGAAGACAACCTAGTTCAACTCCTCCCACAAAAAGCTGTGCATGCGAGTCCTTAACCCCAGAGTCCATGGAGATGAGGGCGGTGGTAGAGAATGGAGAATTGCTAGGGCTTGCTCATAGACAGCAGCTCTGGGATTAGGAAGAGATCCCAATGCATGCAAAGAAAATGCATGCCAATGAGCATTAGAGAAGAACACTTGATATTCTCATCTAGTTTCCACATGCATGTACACGTGCACCAGGTGAATGCATGTCTGCCCACATGTGCATATACCACACATCACACACACCACACATTTCTGCTACACATATATACACAGATAAATTCAAAAGTCAAGTCTCTCCTAAAAGGAAGTAAAGAAAGAAAATGGGAAGTAAAGAGCTAAAGACAGAAAGGAAAGGAAAGGAAAGGAAAAGGAAGAGAAATGAAAGGAGAAAAAGAAAGGAAGGGGAAATCCAATCATTTCTTTCAGTTTCCAAGACAATCATCTAAGTCTGCCTTCTGTCTGCCTGGCTACTCTCCCTTAGTTACCTTTGTTTTGTTTAAAAACCAAAGCAGGGGGCTGGAGAGATAGCTCATACATTGAAGGTACTTGCTTGTAGAGCCTGACAGCCCAGGTTCAATTCCCCAACACCCATGTGGAGCCAGACACAGAATGGAACATGCATCTGGTGTTAATTTGCAGTGGCAGGAAACCTTGGTGCCCATGCACATGTACACACACATGCACACATGTGCAAATAAATAAAAGATATTTTAAAATACAGAGCCAAGTGTAGTGGTGCATGCCTTTAGTTCCAGCACTTGGAAAACTGAGATAGGAGGATTACCATGAGCTTGAGGCCAGCCTGTAGCTATAGAGTGAGTTCCAGGACAGCCAGACTAGCAGTGCATGCATAATAATTCCAGCATTTGAAAAGTGGGGACAGAAGGATCAGGAATTCAAGGTCAGCCTCGACTACATGTGATCCTGTCTCATTTTTTAACAAAGGGCAACACATGTATCCTGCACCCTATAAACAATTACAATCTGAATGTGCCTCTTATTTGTCCCCCTTGGCCTCACCCTATGTTTCTCTGCTCATGTTCCCTAGTCTGTTCCTGGACTTCACACTTTCAGTTTGCACCTTGGGGCCAAGTCTTTCAAAACTAATCAACCCCCAAATTCCATTCTTTCTTCCTCTGCCTTGGACCTCTTGATTCTGTCCTAATCTCTTTAGCAAGCAGTCACCGGGCCACCCTTTTGTTGTCTCTCCTGAACACAATTTTCTCTTTTTCCTCTTAACATCATCAGGCTGTAAATTTGCCAAATATTTCCACCCCATTTTCCGTTGCCTCTGGGCTGCACTGAAAATGGCCAAAATCAATCACACAGCAGCTTGAAAGATATCTCTCCTACTAAAGATTCTTCACTCTCAAGTTCAACCCTTCACAAAGTGCTAGGGTGTAGACAGAGTGAGGTCAAGTTCTATGCTATTGTGAGATCAGAATGGCCTTTCCCCCAATTTACAATAAAATATTCCTCATTTCCATCATAGTCCCCCTGACCACTACAGTCCAGAGTTTTGCATTCTAGCCACTTCATCAACTTCTTTCCTCTTTTATTTTGCATGAATACATGTGTGTGTGGTGTGTGCATGCATGTTCATATGGATGTGGAGGGCAGAAGTCAACATCAGGAGTCTCTCTCTTCTTATAAAGCCATTAATGCAAACATGGGGATCCTACTGTCCTGACTTCATTTAATCATAAATGCTTCCCCCCCCCCAAAAAAAAAAACCTTCTCCAAACACCACTAACTTATGACTTGGGTAATTTTCAATCTGAGTGTCAGAGAGGACAGACCATCCCAACATACTACATCAGAAAAGTGGACTTCAATTTTACCAAGCATCACTTTAGTGATATGGGGCATGTGAAGAGGGTGTAGGGATTTATTTCTTCATCTGAAACATGAGGCACCAGGTCAGTGCCTTACAAAGTACACCCAACCCGTCTGAGCTTTTACTCAACAGCTCTGGGTAGGAGCACCTGTATTTCTAGCAAGCTCCCAGATGACAGTGATGCTAAGGTCCATGATTCATAGGCAGCCTGATGTCTCTAGTCTCTCTCTCTCTCTCTCTCTCTCTCTCTCTTTCTTTTGTTTTTTTTTTGTTTTTGTTTTTGTTTTTGTTTTTGAGGTAGGGTCTCGTGCTAGCCCAGGCTGACCTGGAATTCACTATGTCGCCGCAGGTTGGCCTTGAACTCACAGCGATCCTCCTACCTCTGCCTCCTGAGTGTTGGGATTAAAGGCGTGCACCACCACGCCTGGCCCTCTTGTGTCTTTTTAAAGATTGTATATCCCACTCTTGAGGGGTTTTCCCTCTTGGCCTAGTCACCTCCTAAAGCATTCACTTCTAAATTTCATTATATTGGGGATTAAGCTTCAACACATGAACTTTAGGGGGGAACATGACTAATTCAATCTATGGCAAATATCACAAGGACTTGCTGACTGAAGTTCTCATGTAGCCTTGAGCAAGTCAATCTCTTAGAGCCTCTGTACCTGACTATTGTAGAAACATCTACCTTATAGGTGATGCATGAAAAAGCACCAAATTCAATTATTTTTTCTTCTTCTTCCTCTGTGTACTACAGTGTATTAGGCATGTTTTGATTTACTTCTTATGCTTCCTGATTTTGTGTCTCCACCAGAAGGAGCCTCTGGGATGCAAGGTAAAGTGCTATTGCATTTAAGAGTCCCTTTGGCTCCTTTTCTACTGCCAGGCATGCAATAGATGCTCAAAAATGTGCTAATGATTTAAGCCTCAGGATAAAGCTGTGTAACCAGTGCAGTGAGTGCTGGCAGGTTGTACTACTGCCTCACTCTCCCCAGTCCCATGCTCAAGGGCTTCCCTGAGCCTGGACTGTCTCCATCCAGTGTTAGCCACACCTCTCCTTCACTTGCCTTAGTCCACTTTTGCCTGTAGAAAATATGTTCTGCCCCTCAAAAATCTACTCAAAGCTCAATACCAAACTAAATTATCAAGCCATAGAATCTAATCCTGTATCTAACACTATCTAGCATGTGATCTTACTAATTTTCACTTTTCTGATGTGTACATTGAACAGAAAAGTACTTACCTTCAGAGATTTTGTTGTTGTCATTTGAGTTTGTTTTCAGTTTTGGGTTTTTGAGACAGGGTCACTCACTATGTTGGCCAGGCTCTCCTCAAACCTCTGGCAATCCTGCCTCAACCTCCCAAACTGCTGATATTGCAGGCCCACTCCATCACACCTGGTGTACCCTTCAGTTTTGATGTGGGATTCACATGAGCAAAGGTATGCAGAATGCCAGATATACAGCAGATGCCAAGTGTCTTAAAACTAGCCATGTCTGGTTTTCAGAGCTCAATCTCTTGGGGAATCCCATTGGTAAGGTCTTTCCTAACTTCTCTGAGAAATTCTCCACTCTGCAACAAAACAGTCTTCTGCAGAAAACTTCCCCTGGGTTATGCTTTATTTCAACCAACCCTTTCACAGACATCTACTGAGCACTTACTATTTGTCAACCCCATGCTAGATGCTGGAGACAGAGCCTAGAGAAGGCCTCTGTCCTGTAGAAGTATATGGTCTAGTGGGAGCTAACCTCCTCCAGAGTCTGCCTGCCCACACCGAGCCCTGGATCTAGGGTCTGATTAGTGCAACTCCATTGCTTCCCTCCAACCCTGGATTTCCACACTATATGGTCTTGCACTGGAACATATGCAAGTAATTTATAGACTAATTCATTTTTTTCACAACTATATTAGATAAATACTGTCATTAGTCTCAGTTTAAAAACAAGGAAATGCTGGAGAGATGGCTTAGCCATTAAGGCGCTTGCCTGTGAAGTCTAAGGACACATGTTCAACTCTCCAGGTCCCACATAAGCCAGACACACAAGGTGATGCAAGCAGGCAAGGCGGCACATGCACACAAGGTGGCACACATCTGGAATTTGATTGCAGTGGCTGGAAGCCATCCATTCTTTCTCTCTCTCTCTCATAAAAAAAATGAAGAAACTGAGACACACAAAGGCTTATTTTTATTGTTGTTATTTTTATTTATTTTAGAGTGACATACAGAGAGAGAAAGAGGCAGAGAGAGAGAGAGAGAATGGGTGCACCAGGGCCTCCAGCCACTGTGAATGAACTCCAGATGCGTGCGCCCCCTTGTGCATCTGGCTAACATGGATCCTGGGGAATCGAGCCTCAAACCAGGGTCCTTAGGCTTCACAGGCAAGTGCTTAACCGCTAAGCCATCTCTCCAGCCCACAAAGGTTTTTTAAAAATTTTTTATTATTGTTTTATTTTTGAGAGAGATAGAGACATTCAGACAGAGAGAGAGAAAGAGAATGGGCACGCCAGGGCCTTTCAGCTGCTGTGAACAAACTCCAGACGCGTGCACCCCCTCTTGTGCATGTGCTACATTGCACGATTGCTTCTTTTGCTTCTGGCTACTACGTGGGACCTGGAGATTTGAATGAGTGTTCTTAAACTTCGCAGGCAAGTGCGCCTTAACCGCTAAGCCATCTCTCCGGCCCCAAAAGTTTTTTTTTTTTTTTTTTTAATAACCAGTTTAAGGTCTTCTACATAGAGGAGGTAGGATTTGAAAACACACCTTATGGCTCCAGCTTAAAATGTTTTACTTATGGACTGGATAAATGGCTTAGCAGTTAAAGAATTTGCCTGCAAAGCTAAAGGACCCAGGTTCGAAACTCCAGGACCCAAGAAAGCC
This sequence comes from Dipus sagitta, assembly GCA_036346955.1. NCBI lineage: Eukaryota > Metazoa > Chordata > Mammalia > Rodentia > Dipodidae > Dipus > Dipus sagitta. The sequence continues at coordinate 51,704,402 of CM070773.1, read as the reverse complement.
AGTTGCACAAGGGGGCTCATGCATCTGGAGTTCGTTTGCAGTGACTGGAGGCCCTGGAGCACCTCTATTCTCTGTCTCTCTCCTTCTCTCTTTCTTTCTCTCTCTCCTTGCCTATTTTGCTCTCTCAAAGAAATAAGTTTTTTAATGTTTTGCTTATTTAGGATCTTTTACTGGAATTTGAGATCCAGATTGTGCGATGTTCAAACGGAATATTTTTCTGAGTCAAGGTCACCCAATGCCTGGCACATTTATTTTGGCAAATGAAAAAAAGAAAGAAGCCAGGCATGGTGGCACATGTCTTTAATGTCAGCATCGGGAAAGTAAGTACTAGAATTGCTGTGAATTCGAGGCCAGCCTGAGACTACATGGTAAATTCCAGGTCGGCCTGGACTGGAGACCCTACCTCGAAAAACCAAAAAAGAAAGGAAGAAAAGAAAAGAAGAAGAGAAAGGAAGGGAGGGAGAGAGGGAGCATAGTTGTTTTGGCTTGTTTCTTTTTCTGGTCTTGCTATACAGCCCAGCTAGCCTCGAACTCTCGATCTTCTTGCGTGGGCCTTTAGAATTCAAGGATTAGAGACATGCACCATTAAGCCTAGCTCCTCGATGGTTGGGTATCAGCACGCACCACGCATCCACACCGGGCGAACGCTTTAGATGCGGGGAAGGGAGTCCAAGAGTCAGTCAGCATCCGTGCGCGCTGACAACCAGCGTCCTCAGCTTCTGACATTCCCAGGCGCCCGCCGCGTTGTCTCGCTGCCTTGGCGCTGGCCAGCTCCCTTTCCCCGGAATTTCTGCTGCATACATTTCTTTTCTTTCCGGGTCCTCCTGTCGGTGGATCCTATCTCCAAGCTTACCCGGCGGCTTTCCGGGGCGGCAGCAGCGCCCACCTAGGACCAAAAGTACGCGGGAACGCTCTGGCGGCCGGTGGCGCGCATGCGCGGAGGAAGGGGCGCAGTGCGCATGCGGGAAGATGGCGGGCCCGGGGTCCTGAGCGCGGCGGGTCAGCCTCGTCCCCCACCGCGCGCCTGTGGCCCGAGCGCTCGGGCTAGCGAGGCCGCGGCGCGTCGGCCGGCCGGCGGGGGCGACGGCCTAAGCGGGCGGCTCCCGGCTCCGAGCGGCCCCGTGACCGGCCAGGAGGGCAGCCGAGCCGGCGGGAGAAGGCGGGAGAGCGCGCGAGGGGCGCGGGCCGCCCGCGGGGCAGCATGAGTCAGCAGCGGCCAGCGCGGAGACTGCCCAGCCTGCTGGTGGACCCGGCCCAGGAGACGGTGTGCCGCCGCTGCCGGGACCCCATCAACGTGGAGAGCCTGCTGGTAAGCGCGCGGGAGACCCGGGACCGTCGCCTGGGTCGGCCTCCGCGCCGGGTCACGTGCTCTCTGCGAGCCCGGCCTCCCGCCTTCCGCCGCACCTGCTCGTGGGCGCGCTGGCCGCGGGCTGCAGCACCTCGTGGGGTCAGGGTGGCTCCACGTGGCGTGGGCGAGCACGCGCTCCCCGCGGCCCACCTCCGCCCCATGCACCCAGCACCCAGTCCCCCAGATGTCACCGGTGCTGTTTGACGACAGGAGACGGGGTGCCTCTGCACTGGGACTACACTGGGACCCTCAGTTCGTGTCTAGGTTACATGCGCTGTTTTCCTTTTCCAGATTCTCCCGGCTCCTGTGCTTCGATCTTCCCATGGGGAGTGAGGAATGATCACCCAAGTCGTTATGCCCACTCTGCCTGCAAAAATATGTTATGCGCATTGCCTCATTTAACTCCTCGCAGCAGCCCTAAGACATCGTCCTTCTTGTCTTACAGTTGTCAGAGCGGACTTCAAGTGGCTAGGTTATAAACGGGGAAAGTGTTTGACTCAAAACGTGGTGGTACAAGTCTTTAATCCCAGTACTGGGGAGGCTGAGGTAGGAGGATCACTGTGAGTTTGAGGCCAGCCTGGGCTAGAGCGAGACTCTACTTCGAAAAACCAAAAAGAAAAGCCTCCCTTAATTCCTATCCCTCTCCATTTACTGTATCTCTTCTCCCTTCACAGCCAGATTACTGTTAAGGTATTTGTGCTCACTGTGTCTATGTGTTCTCAAATTACCACCAGCTCTTCTCTAAACACTTTGTAAGACAGTTTCTTTCTGTTTGTTTGTTTGTTTCTTTTCTTGCAAGCCGCAGACTGGCCTTTTTTTTTTTTTTAAATGAGAGAGGGAGAGAATTGGCACACCAGGGCCTTCGGCCACTGTAATAGTGCTCCAAACTTGTGCATTCCCTTTTGCGCATGTGCGACCTTGTGCACTTGTGTCACTGTGCATATGGCCTACTGGGACATGGAGAGTTGAACATCAGTCCTTACATTTTGCAGGCAAGCACCTTAACTGCTAAGCCATCTCTCCATCCTTGTAATTTTTTGTTTTGTTTTGTTTTTTGTTTTTTGAGGTAGGGTCTCACTAGTTCAGGCTGACCTGGAATTGACTATGTAGTCTCAGGGTGGCCTTGAACTCATGGTGATCCTCCTACCTCTGCCTCCCAAGTGCTGGGATTAAAGGTGTGCGCCACCACACCCGGCTCATGTAAGTCACCAACAGTCTTGTTGACTCTAGCAGCTGTTTCACACCTAATTTTCTCTAGTTTTGACGCTGCTAACCACTCATTCTTTGCTGGAAACACTCCATTCTGTCTTTGACAACCACACTCAGAATGTTCCAGTAGAATGGAACTAATCTGACCTTCCTTTGAGTTCTTTCTTTTGTTTTCCTTTTTTTTTTTTTTACACCTCCACCTCCCACCCCGAGTAGAGTCTCACTCTAGCTCAGCTGACCTGGAATTCACTTTGTAGTCTCAGACTGGCCTCAAATTTACAATGATCTGCCTCCCAAGTGCTGGGATTAAAGGCTTGTGCCACCATGCCTGACATGTGAGTTTCATTGCCCCCAGATATGTTGGTGTTATCCAGGGTTCCTTTCTGCTTTGTCTACATTTTGTTCAGGTGGAAATCCTCACCTGTGACTACCTGGATGTAGCCTCTGGATTGATATCATTTGTACCTATTTCATCTTAAGAGATTGATAAAAGCTAACTGCTCTCTGGAAAAAAAAAATTTAACTTTGCAAACAGTATTAGAAGATACATCCCTTAAAGTCTTAGATATTCTTATTCACTCTGGTAATTTCAGTCACCATGTTATAACTCTGAAATGTATACATCCAGCCCAGAGCTTTCCACCTGTGTGCTAGACATCCCTACTTAATTTTCAAATTCACGTGTCCAAAACCAAAGCCATTGGTCCGCTTGCTTAAGGAAGCAGCCACTTTTCTGAGACCTAACTTAACAAATGGTGCTGTACTCACCCTAGTGCCCATGCCAGCATCCTAGCCATCATTGTTGCCCTTTTCCATACTGACCTGCAGCCTCCTGTCTAGGCAGTGATTATCATCAATACCCTTCTCTTCTTTTTTTTTTTTTAATTGTTTATTTATTTATTTCAGAGTGACAGAGAGAGAGAGAGAATGGGCGCATCAGGGCCTCCAGCTACTGCAAACGAACTCTGGGTTGTTGCAGTACCATTCGGGCCAGTGTCCTGCCCCTCACATTCCACCAGTGCTACAATATCAGTGATGGTCTACTTCAGCTACAGTGTATCTCTGACATTCACATTTGGCTGTCACTCTGCTGTGGTTCCCTGGCCCTCAGGTTGAAAGAGAAACCTCTTAATCTGTCTGGTCTCTGGTTTTAAATTCCCTGAACTGTTGAGTCACCTATGTTAACATTTCAGAATACTTGTTTACCTGTGTTTCCCATTGGTTTGAGAAGTGTGGAATTTTTATTATAGCAAGGTTCTTGCTAAAATAGCTCGCTCCAGTCTCATAGATTGAGAGGAGTTAAGTGTAAAAATAGCAATGACAGGGCTGGGTATATGACTCAGTGGGTAGACTGCCTGTCTAGCATGCTTGAAGCCTTGAGTTCAATCCCAGCACTCCATAAACTGGGTGTGGTTGCACACACCTATAATCCCAGTATTTGGGAGGTGGAGGCAGAAGGATCAGAAGTTCAAGGTCATATTCATAGTAAGTCCTAGGTCTGCCTAGGGTACTTGAGACCCTATCTCAAAGTGGAAAAAAAAAAAAAAAAGAAGCAATGACAGTTAGCCACACTTGTTTGGCAGTTAGTTGATTTCTATAGAACCGCTTCAGAGAGAGTTCTGATGTTGTACATGTTTGTTGAGAGCTAGTCAGACAGCATCTACCCCTGGATGAGGCACTACAGCTCCAGGGTTGCACACCCGGGAGGGTCACATACTTTGAATCCTGAACTGACTTTACAGTAGGATGCCATCTCAAGACAGCTTGTTACCAAATGCTGTCATCTTGTTGGAGGTGTTTAGGAAATTGTCTGTTCAGAGGATTTTTGACACTGGTATCACAGAGCTTATGAGCTGCTCTTGGCCTCCAACATCCCCATCTGCAGCCCATTAGCTGTATTGCTGCCTATTACATTGCATTTCTAAACCATAAGCTTGATTTTGTTGTGGTTTTGCTCAAAAATCTGTTGGTTCTCCAGTAAAACATAAAGTCTAGACACCTTAGCATGACCTTGATGTCGTGTTTGGGTGCCCTTCCAGCTACCAAACCAAGTCATCTCCACATGACTGTACAGACTATGATTTTCTTTCATTTCCTACAGCAAGAACGAAGCCAGTCTTTAGCTTATTATCGGGGCAGCATCTGGCCTCCTTCCCAATGCCCAGTGTGCATACAGTATACTCCTTTGCTTTCTCATCTTGGAACACAACCCAAGGTCTGACTATCACATGGATGAGAGCTGGCCCTGGCCACTGGCTGGTGCAGGCCCACAGCATCTTGACACTTTGCTCTAAGCAGAAGGCTAATACTGGTCTCTTTTATATAAATTCTTCTTAAAGTCTTGTTTATCTGTTTATAAAAACAATTTATAAATATGTTGGAAGTTACTACCAGTTTATGCCTTTAAATAGCTGGCAAAATGAGACTGACAGTGGAGTTGCTAGTTTTCAAGTCGTTTCACAAATTTAGGGAAAAAGTATTTCTCTAATACCAAAGTTTCAATCCACAGCATTATCATTTTCCATTATTTAAAGAATGTTAGCCCAGCATGATGGCACACACCTTTAATCTCAGCATTAAGAGGCATAGGTAGGAGGATCACTGTGAGTTCAAGGCCAGCCTGGGACATCAGAGTGAGTTCCAGGTCAGCCTGGGCTAGAGTGAGACACTACCTTGAAACATTCCCAACCCCCCCCCCCAAAGAAAATTCTACTATATTTATATTAATGGGAATGCATGAGTGAAAGTTTGTAAGCAAAACTTTTGGAACCATTTAAACTTACATAGCACAGTTGAATACTTTTTATTTTAAACACATCATCTGGGGTTAGGGGCAGGATAATGTTTCCTTCTTTAAGAAAAATATTTATTTATTTATTTGAGGGGGGGGATATGGGAGGTAGAATGGACATGCCAGGGCCTCCAACCATTGCAAACAAACTCCAGATGCATGTGCCACCTTGTCCATCTGGCTTGCATGGGTACTGGGGAATTGAACCTGAGTCCTTAGGCTTCACAGGCAAGTGCCTTAACTGCTATGCCATCTCTCCAGCCCTTGTTTCCTTTTTATCCTCAGGACCTGTTGCAGTCGATGTGCTAATGTCTACAGTAAATTCTCACATACTATTCCCATTCTCCCTCATCCTTCCTTTCTCTAACTGCTGCAGTTGGATTGTGAGAATTTTCTCACCCTCATTACCTCCAGACTTGAGTGGGTGGTACTTTTATGTTACAGATAGAACAAAATGTTATTCATTTGCATTGCTGTTTATAAATTGCTGAGTTAAATGTTTATATCTTTTTTTCCAGCCATCAAAGATACGGATTAATTTAGAAGAAAATGTACAGTATGTATCCATGAGAAGTAAGTCATTTCCTATATAGGTTTAGATTTTATAGTTTAAACTTCATATTATTAAAGTAATTTATATTAAATGTACATGAGGTTGTGAGAACTGAACTAAAAGGTACTATTTGTATGCTGAAATGTAAAGTTTAAATCCTGAAGTTTTATGTTGAATGATGTGTATAAATGCCAGTTTATTCTTTGCTACTGTAGAAATAATGTCATTTGAGTAGCTGGGCATGGTGGCCCATGCCTGTAATCCTAGCACTTGGGAGACTGAGGTGGGAGGATCACTGAGTTCAAGGTTAGCCTGAGCTACAGAGTAAGTTCAAGGTCAGCCTAGGCTCAAATGAGACTCTGCCTCAAAGAAACAAAATAATGTCATTTGAAGAGCTAGAACCATCAAAAATACCCTGCGATCTCACTTATTTAATGGAGAGCCAACTGGTGGCTGGAAGAAGGGGTGGAGTTGAAGGTGACAGGACGAAAGTTCAGGTAGACGGGAGGAATGTTCTGTTGCATAGCATGGTTATTGTGGTGTTTGAGATGATGGAGATACTATGGCCTGATTTTATCATTCCATGGTATGCACGTGTACTACTCTATCTATCTCGTATAAATGATAGAATTACAGTTGGTGAATTTAAAATGATGTGGACATTTTCCCAAAGTTCCTCCTGTGAGAACAATTGCTTGTTGCTGCCAGCAGCACTGAGGGCACCGTTGCAGGAGGACAGTCTCCACCCTGCCTAGTTTTCTATCGGTCCCTTTACTCTTGTCTTGGTGCTAGTGTAGTTAATGTTTAGGGTGTCAGGGGATCTTGATGATAGATTACTCCTCCCCAATTTCCTCTTAATTTGGTTCTTGAATTTTTCAGTGCATAGATGCCAGATATAAATCTCACAAATCCTCTCTCTGCCCTAGTCCCAATTTCCCCTGTAGTTGGTCAGCAAGTTCGACCTTTGAGGTGTTTCTTTCATACCAGCTGACAATGACACCTAACACTCATTGAGCTGGTATTGTGCCTGATACTGTATTAAGCTCTTTTCATGAATGATGACAGACACTTTTGAAACACAGGAATAGATTATTATCCATATTTATAAATGAGTAAATGTCAAGCATCTTGTTCAGAGTCAGGGTTCAGTCCCATACTTCTAACTCTAGAGCCCAGAGTCTTACCCTGCTTGTATCAGACCACTGCCTCTGGCTCAGGGTCTGACTGATGGTGCCAGACAGCAACTGTGGAATAGACTTCCAAATAGGTTCTTCCACCTCAGCCTCTTCAAGCTGCTGCCAGTGTGTTTTTTCTAAGGCAGAAATGAGATGGTCATAGTATTCAGCCTCAAATCTGGCTTCTTGTAGTTTTAATATTACTCATTTGTATTAAGGTTTTTTGTTTTGTTGTGGATGTTTTGCTTTTTCAAGGTAGGGTCTCACTCTATCCCAGGCTGACCTGGAATTCACTATGTAGTCTCAGGGTCGCCTCAAACTCACAGTAATCCTCCTACTTCTGTCTCCTGAGTGTTGGGTTTAAAGGTGTGTGCCACCATGCCCAGCCTGTATTAAGTTTATAAGCTACCTGTGTCTTTAAAGTAACAGTCCAGGAAAGAGCCCATCTCTAGTGTTTTTTGCTGATCCTGTTGCTAACCTGTGGACCCCTGAATGCACCTGGCTCTCAAATACTGCTTTGTCCTTTGGTTGATGTGTCTCTTCTACCCACCTCCTTGTGGTGGGGAACACTCCTCTTCATCTTTCTATGTTGTTCCCAGAATCTTCCCTTTAGGGGCCTCCCCAATTTTCCATTCCAGTAAGCATTATATTTTATGTAATTTTGAATACCTTTCCAGCATGTATCTTGTTAATAATTAGAATTAAATATATGATTTTGGAAGTTAAATTTCTCTTTTATCCAATCTTCTAACGTTGGGACTGCTGCAATTTAAAAATATTCAGTTCTCACTTTATAAGTGATGGCATCACAGAGAAGAGGGCATCTATACTATGAGCAACCTCTAGTATTTAAAGTGGGGTTTTGAATAGGTCACTGCTGGTTGAGGGAAGAGGTTCTCTTTGAAGCTTACTGACAGGATGCTGTAAGAGTAGAGGAAAAGGAAAAATAATATAAACCATACCAAAATGAGAGGTAGTTATTTAAAAGTATGTGTATATATACGTATATGTGTGTGTGTGTGTGTGTGTGGTGTGTGTGAATGAATGAGAATAAAATCAGTCCTCTGCAAAGTAACCCATGAGAGCTTTCTTTGAAGTATCAGATTGGAAAAGGTGATAAGAATGGCTACATTCTAGTACATGAGACAAAACCCTTATACATTTCATAAAACTGGTAGAGCCCACAGCCTGTCAACAGTTTAGCATACATTGTAGAACTTGAGAACCAGGTGTGGTGGCACATGCCTTTAATCCCACCGCTCAGGAGGTAGGAGGATCGCCATGAGTTTGAGGCCACCCTAAGACTACATAGTGAATTCCAGGTCAGCCTGGGTGAGATCCTACCTCAAAAAACAAAACAACACAAAAAAACCCTTGGAATTCTTACTTATTAAATTCCACATTTTGGAATTTGCCTAAAGGAAAGATTTAAGAGTACATACACTAGAGCTGGGGATGTAGCTCGGTTGATCGATTGCTTGCTTAGCTTCACTTAGCATGCACAAAATTCTGGGTTCAGTCCCTAGCACCACATCAAATCAGTAGTGGTGGCACATCCTTGTAATCCCAGCACTCTACCCAGGAGGTGGAGGCAGGAAGATTAGAAGTTCAGTATCATCCTCAGGTTTGAAGCCAACCTGGGATACCAGAGACCCTGTCTCAAAAAATATATATATAGTTAGTCTAGAGTCAGAGGTAGGAGAATCACCATGAGTTTGAGGCCACCCTGAGAATACATATACAATACATAGTGAATTCCAGGTCAGCCTGGAATTGCAAGAGCAAGACCCTACCTCTTAAAAAAAAAAGAAAAGAAAGAAAGAAAGAAAGAAACAACATGTGGGGGGGGGGGAGAAGAAGAAGAAAATTACAGCAAGGCAAGGAATCTTTACTACTTTTTTATTTATCTGAAAATGTGTGGCTGGGCCTGGTGGTGCATGCCTTTAATCCTAGTGTTTGGGAGGCAGAGGTAGAAGGATTGCTGTGAGTTTGAGGCCAGCCCGAGATTACATAGCAATTCCAGGTCAGCCTGGTCTACAGCAAGACTTTACCTTGAGAAACCAAAAACAGTAAAATAATAATAATAAAAAGTTAGTCTATATTCTCAGTATTGGGATAACTCAGCCAATGTTCCATGCAGTTAAATATGAAGCCATTAAGAATAATGAAATACATTTGTTGATATATCATGATGTTCACAATATTAAAAGCGCATGTTAAGGGCTGGAGAGATGGCTTAGCAGTTGCCTGCAAAGCCTAAGGACCCAGGTTCGACTTCCAGATCTCATGTAAGCCAGACGCACAAAGGAGAAGCAACATGTCTACTAGGTGACACAAGTTCAGTTACAGTGGCTAAAAGCCCTGGCACGCCAATTTTCTCTCCCTCTCTCTGTCCCCCCCCAAAAAAATCAAATAATAAAATAAAATACATATTTAAAAGAGCATGTTAAGCTGGGTGTGGTGGCACACGCCTTTAATTCTAGCCTTCGGGGGGGCAGAGGTAGGAGGATCTTCATGAGTTCAAGGCCACCCTGACACTACATAGTGAATTCCAGGTCAGCATGGGCTAGAGTGAGACCCTACCTTTAAAAAGAAAAAGAAGGGCTGGAGAGATGGCTTAGCGGTTAAGCGCTTGCCTGTGAAGCCTGAGGACCCCGGTTCGAGGCTCGATTCCCCAGGACCCACGTTAGCCAGATGCACAAGGGGGCGCACGCATCTGGAGTTCATTTACAGAGGCTGGAAGCTCTGGCGCGCCCGTTCTCTCTCCCTCTCTCTCTGCCTCCTTCTCTCTGTCACTCTCAAATAAATAAACAAAAAAAAAAATTTTTTTTTTTTTTTTTTTTTTTTTTTTTTTTTTTTTTTTTTTGGTTTTTCAAGGTAGGGTCTAAAAAAAAAATAAATAAATAAAAAAGAAAAAGAAAAAAGCATATTACAAAATACGTTCTTATTTTTGCTCTTAAAAATCACATGGTCAAGAGATCCAGCCCAGCAGTAGAGTGCTTGTCTAGCATACACAAAGCTCTGGGTTCAACCTCTTGCATTTCCCCCTACCCCAAAATGCATAAGGGCTGGGGAGATGGTTCAGTCAATAAAGTGTTTGCTGTTCAAGCATGAAGACCTGAGGTTAGATCCCCAGCACCCAAGTAAATGCCAGTTATGCATGTAGCCCACCCATAATTCCAGAGCTCAGGAGGTGGAAACAAGTGGATCCCTATTAGCTAGACTAGCTAGCCAAATTGCCAAGCTCAGGGTTCAAGTGAGAGACCCTGCGTCAATAAATGAGGTGGAGAAGTGATCAGGGAAGACACCAGCTTCACCCTCTAGCCTCCATAGAAACACACACATACATACATGTATGTATACCCACACACAGGTGCACGTGCACATGTGAATATATACACACATAACACACAAATGTGTGTTGGTAGTTTGAAAAAGTATTTTTTATTTGCGAGAAAGATTGAGAGTATGGGCGTGCCAGGACCTCTTGCTGCTACAGACAAACTCCAGATGCATACACCAACATGTGTGTCTGTCTTTACATGTGTACTGAGGAATTGAACCCAGGGCCAGCAGGCTTTGCAAGTAAACGCCTTTAACCACTGTGCCATTTCCCCAGCCCCAGGATAGTGAAGATTTTTAAAACAGATGCGTGTATACCACTTTTCTTCCAAGTGTGTTCTAGTTGGGTGAGTTCTTTTAAAAACTTTACTGAATAGGATTATGCTATACTTTAAAAAAAAAAATCTAATAAAAGCCAAGATGCTGCCTTTGTCTTCTGAAGTACTCTTTAAAACTCCAAGGAGAATATAATTCTGAAATCATTTCTAATACTATTCCTGAAAAGTGTTATGGACCGAAACATAAACTTTTCACTTTGATAAGACACGAGACTTCTAGAGACTGACTCTGTATCTCAAGTACCCCTTTACTGAAACCTAAACCCTTTGCTTAGTTCTGGAATAGGCCAATACACCTTTTATCCAATTAGAGAACTGTTTTCAATAGAAATAAGATGTAACTTGATTCATGTATAGGAATTTCTGTACATGTCTTTTCTAATGAGGAAGAAATAAGTGACTAAGCTGAGAAATGTTAACTTTAAATTTTACAGATGTATTTATTTTGTTTCCTAGAAGCTCTAAAAGTGAAGAGGCCTCGTTTTGATGTGTCACTGGTTTATTTAACTCGAAAATTTATGGATCTTGTCAGATCTGCTCCTGGGGGCATTCTTGACTTAAACAAGGTTGCCACAAAATTGGGAGTACGAAAACGGCGAGTGTATGACATCACCAATGTCTTAGATGGCATCGAGCTAGTGGAAAAGAAATCTAAGAATCATATTCGGTGGATGTGAGTTGGTTTCAAGTGTGGCATTGCTTTTCCCCTTCTCATTAAGTGACAGTTCCATACGCAAACCCAGCTAGATATTAGCAGTGTTCAGGAATATAAAATAATGTATGATTCTTGTTAAAAGAATATTTTCTTAAATAGTTAAATTTTTCTCACTGGGTAGGACTAAGTAGGAGCTGTAGACATAAGATCACATTCAGACATTGTGGAAAAGTTAAGTGGAATAAGAAAGTATTTCCTTAATGCCAGTTTATATTAGGAAAAAAATTGTTAAGGTTGAGAAGGTGGTTTTTCACAGGGCAATTTAATAAACACCCAGGACCCCGGCCCCCGCAGTTGCAGTGAGCGATTCTGGCAGAAGAGGAAATATTTTCAGCAAGTACCTCATGTGGCTAATGCTGGTGAGCTGCATGTAATATACTACCTGGTGTAGGGAGTCAGGCTTACTGGCAGTTGTAGAGAGTTGACATGGTTGGAAAGTATCCTCTGGAGAGAAGGTCTGAAGATTAAGACTGTGGGTAGGACTTATGTCTGTGCATACATACATACATTCATGAGAGAAATGCTATTACACTTAGGCAATAAGGAATTGAATCTGGAAAATCCCAATACTTGGAAAGCTGAGGCCGAAGGATTGTTTTGAGTTCTAGGCCAGCTGGGGAGATAGTAAAACCCCCGTCTCAGCAAAACAATGGAGGTAGCTGGGGAGATGGATCATTGGGCAATGTGCTTGTCATACAAGCATGAGGACCTTAATTTCAATGCCCAGTGCCCATGTAAATGCCTGGCATGGTGGTGTGCACTAGTGATCTCAGCACTCAGGATGTGGAGACTGGCAGATCCCTGAGGTAAGCTGGCTTGCTAGAACTAGTCTAGTAGGTGAGCTCTGGTTCCAGTGAGGGAGCCTATCTCAGTAAGGGAAGTTAGAGAGCAGCAGACAGAGACACTGACAGTGACCTCTGGCCTCCACGTTGCACATTGCACACACACATCCACAGCATATACTTGTGCCTCCCCCCCCCCACAACACACAGACAGATCAATGTAACCATAGAATATTTGAGAGGAAATAGAGGTATACATGTAGCTAGAAGTCTTTCACATTTAGAACTACATTTATTCTTTAGTCTCCCTTCTATTAATGGTATTTGTTTTTCTTTATAGAGGATCTGATCTTAAAAGTTTTGGAACAGTGCCCCAACAAAAGAAACTCCAGGAAGAACTCTCGGACTTATCAGCAATGGAAGATGCGCTGGACGAGTTAATCAAAGATTGTGCTCAACAGCTGCTTGAGTTAACAGATGACAAAGAAAATGAAAGATATCCTTTAAAATGGCTGCATGAGTAGAGTGAGCTTGGAGATTTCATTCACAAAGTTCACGTAGTTACTACAATCAGTGGTATGTGGAATTAGGCCCTTAAAAGTTAAAAGTAGACAGCATTCGGAAGGCTAAGGTAGGATTGCTGAGAGTTCTAGGTTAGCATGGGCTAGAGTGAGACCTGCTTCAAAATAAAAGGTAAAGTAAATAAAAGTTCAGTGGTACAGTCTCAGATCTCAGACAGGCGTGTTGGCTAGGATTTCTTTGTGTGGCATGGTATCCTCAGTTGTGCAGTGACAAGCACAGGTTGAAGTGTCCGCTCAAAACAGCAAAGCATTTTTTATTTTTGTGATCTCTATACTTTAAGGATGGTAAACTATTTAAACAAGACTTTTGCAAAAATAATGTTTCCCCTAATTTGTGAACTGAAGTTTATTTCTGAAGTAGAGTGAACTACCATTGAAGTGGTACCTAAAGCCGCCATCCCAGCCACAGAAGCTCAGGGTTGAGAGGTCGGTCTTGCTCTCAAGCTCAGCCTATCAGGGACCAGGAGAGACTTGTCCTCCTTGGTGCCCAACTTTTCTTGAGTCCCCAGATTGGGTGAACGGCTTGACTTCTTGTGCCCTTTGTAGGGTGTCACTGGTTGTGAGCCGCTGCTTGCTTCTCACTTCTTTCCATTCCACAGCAGTCAAATCCTATTCCCAGAGGAAGATTTCTAGAAAGAAAACTAAAATAAGTACAACCAACCAGGAAGATTAGTTGAAAAGAAAGAAGGAAGGAAGGAATGAAGAAATTTTAGCTAGTTAAATTTCAGGCAATACAATAGAAGTTGACATTCTTGATTTAAAGAACTTTCATTGTGATATATTGTTATAATTGTTCTATTTTATATTAGTTGGTTTCTTACTGTGTCTAATTTTAAGTTAAGCTTTACAATAGGCTTATGTGTTTGCTATATGAAAATACTTAGTATATATAGTGTTCAGTCTTCTGTGGCTTTAAGCATCCACTGGGATTTTTGGAACAAGGGTAAGGGCTGGTGAAGAAGGTACCTTGCTGAGATGTTTGTATTAGGGATTTGACTTTGCTAATATTTTGCTCCAGAAATTGTTATCATGATCAGCATTCAGATGAAAGAAATCCTTCGAGTTACAAGTCTTATAAAATGCTCCATAAAATTCTTAAGACTTGTATATGAAATAATATTATCTATGAAGTATTTTTCATTCCTAAATGCTTTCCTTAATTGTGATTTTGTATCCCATAAAAGCTAAAGATCCTCTAACAGAAAGCCCAGAGTTGTAGTCAGCTCCATGTTGCTGGATGAACATCCAAACCCAGCGTAGTTTAGGGGAGGAAGGGATTCATTTCAAGCTTACAGATCCAGGGGAATTCTATCAGATAGAAGAAGCTGACTCCCATTCATAAATCAAAGCAGAGAGAGAGAGACCACCAGCAGCGAGAAACACTAAAAAGCAGCAAAGCACAAACTTACAGTAAACAGGACCCCCAGAGCTCAGTTTGCTTTTTATACCTTTGGGCTGCGAGTTCAGACCCACTCCCCCTCCCCACCCTGAGTGACAACTTAGGGCTGGACTCCAGATTCTACCCCCAGTGATACTTCCTACAGCCAGGTTACTGTAGGTCCAAGTTACAAGTTTTATTAAAACACCTGAGTCTATGGGGGACATACATTCAGACTATCACACCAGGCATAGTGGCTCATGCCTGTAATCCCAACACTCTATAGATTGCGGTGGGTGGATCACTGTGAGTGGGCTACAGAGTAAGTTCCAGGTCAGTCTAGGCTAGAGTAAGACCTAGCCTCTCCCCCTGCACCAAAAAGCTGGGTGTGGTAGCACACACCTTTAATCTCAGCACTTGGGAAGCTGAGGTGGGAGATCACCGTGAGTTCGAAGCCAGCCTGAGACTACATAGTGAATTACTGCAGGTAAGCCTAGATTAGAGTGAGACCCTACTTTGAAAATATCTATGTGTGTGTGTAATACATATACATATACATATACATATATACATGTATTTTCTTAACTTATACATATACATGTATTTTTTACGTATCTTCTAACAGTTGTTTTCATGTATATAAGATAATTTTGTAGCACCCTGCTTAGAGATCCTTGACTGAGTTTCACACTGGCATATGTGACCTACCAGGATATTCACAGCATTCAAGCCTTCCATGAACAGATTGTTATCGCAGTTAAGGCCCCAGAGGAAACCAGACTGGATGTTCCAGCTCCCAGAGAAGTAGGTAGTCCTGCATTTTACAAAAGATTTAAAGAGGGCAGTGGGCTAAGTGTATATAATGTATTGCAATCACAGTAACTGAATAGCTATTGTGTATCTATTAGCTTAACTATGTAAGGTGCTTAACATATCTTAACTGTTCTGACTGGCACAACAAGTGAGGTTTCATTGTAGCCTTCCTGGAGATGAGCACAGAGAGACCGAGTGGCTTTCCAGGAGCATGCTCACAGAAGTAGCAGGAACAGATTCACACACAGGCTGCAGAGCTCGTTCTATGGGAAGATGGCTTCATGGCTAAAGGCATTTGCTTGTAAGCTCATTCTTAACCATGGTGCTTGAATGCTGTTTGGTGAAATCACAGCATAGGCCACAGTCTTCTTAGCCTTCCAGTAGTGAGATCTGGTCACAGCTGACTCTGCTGGGAATGAACTTAGTAACCAAACTCATAAAACTTAAACTAGAACACCATGTTACAAACTGAAAATAGAAAGTAAGATCTATAAATAAGTTTTTATCAACTGCCAGCTGCTTAGCCCATTCTTTCCCTTGCAGGAAAATTTGTGTTGAAAGATACTTATCATCAAAAGGCTCCTGGGGGCTGGAGAGATGGCTTAGCGGTTAAGCACTTGACTGAAGCCTAAGGACCCCAGTTCAAGGCTCGATTCCCCAGGATTCTCGTAAGCCAGATGCACAAGGTGGCGCATGCATCTGGAGTTTGTTTGCAGTGGCTGGAGGCCCTGGCACACCCATTCTCTTTTTATCTGCCTCTTTCTCTCTGTCACTGTCAAATAAATAAAGACTCCTGGGTAAGGATGGAGTCAGAAGCAAGGAAGGTAGCCATCCTTGGGACAAATCATCAAGTCCTGACAGCCTGGTAGACCCAGTCCTCTTCATTTCTGTAATGAGGAATAGTCTCATCTTCTTCCCTTCCTTTCATTCCCAGCAAACCACTGCCCAAGTGAGACCAAGTTACCTGACAGTGTATGATGAATCCATTAAGGACAGCTTGCTTTTACCTCATTCTTACTCAGATTGTGATTTGGTTATGTCTCCTGGTTTGATTTGGATTTAGATACATTCCAACTATCCAAATAACATTTTTGTTTGTTTTTGTTTTTCAAAGTAGGATCTCATCTCTAGCCCAGGCTGACCTGGAACTCACTATGTAGTCTCAGGGTGGCCTTGAACTCATGGCAATCGTCCTACCTCTGTCTCCCGAGTGCTGGGATTAAAGGTGAGCACCACCATGCCCAGCCCCAAGTAACATTTTTAAAAATATATTTTGATTAATTTATTTGAGAGAGATCGCCGAGCATGGTGGTGCACGCCTTTAATCCCAGCACTCAGGAGGCAGAGGTAGGAGAATCACTGTGAGTTCAAGGCCATCCTGAGACTACATAGTGAGTTCCAGGTCAGCCTGGGCTAGAGTGAGACCCTAACTTGAAAAACAAAAATAAAAAATAAAAAACCACAGAGAATGGGCACATCAGGACCTCCTGCCACTGCAAACAAATTCCAGATGCACACACCATTTTATGCATCTGACTTTACATTGGTACTAGGGAATTGAACCTGGGCCTTCAGGCTTTGCAAACAAGTGCCTTTAACCACTGAGCCATTTCTCTAGCCCCCAAGTAACATTTAAAAAATAAAAAACTATTTATTTGAGAGAGAGAAAGGGGCAGATGGAGAGAGATAATGGGCACTCAGGGCCTTCAGTTGCTGCAAACAAACTCTAGATGCATGTGCCACCTTGTGCATCTGGCTTATGTGGGTCCTGGGGGAATCGAACCTGGATCCTTTGGCTTTGCAGGCAAATGCCTTAACCACCAAGCCATCTCTCCAGCCCCTAAGTAACATTTTTTTTCCTTTTCAATTTTTTTTTATTAACAAATTACATGATTAAAATATCCTTCCCCCCCACTTTCCCCTTTGAAACTCCATTCTCCCCATCTCAATCAGTCTTTTATTTTGATGTCATGATTTTTTCTTCCTCTTATGATGGTCTTGTGTAGGTAGTGTCAGGCACTGTGAGGTCATGGATATGCAGGCCATTTTGTGTCTGTTGTAAGGAGTCCTACCCTTCCTTTGGCTCTTACATTCTTTCCGCCACCTCTTCCACGATAGACCCTGAGCCTTGGAAGCTGTGATAGAAATATTGCAGTACTAAGTAACATTTTTAAGGTGGTTATTTCACAGACATTGAAACTCTCTTGTTAAGGAAGTAAACTCTGAACGCAGCTTTACTCTGGGGCATGGTAACCGTGCTGTGGGAATTCATGGGGTTTGGGTTTACAGTGCTCTGAGCTGCTTGACTGCAATTGCTAAATTACCGGAGCCTTTGATCATGCCAGAGGCCTCTCAGTCCCTTAGAAGACTGTGCTCACCGTCCTCTTGGATGGCTGTTCTCTACAGGAAGCCATAGTGTAGGCCTGGCACCACAAAGATTCGGGAGAGATCTGTGGACCTCTTTCAGGGTTAGCACAGTGGCCTTCTGGTCAGTGCTGGCTTTCTACTTGTTTGTGTAAATATTTGTATTGGGACAAAACCATAAGTCCATTTGTTTAGATAAAGCTTCCTATCTGCTTTCACACTAAAGTGGTAGAGTTAAGTAGTTGTGACAGAGACAGTTTAGCCTGAAAAGCCAGAAAGAGTTACTATCTCTCCCTTTATAGATGATTTAGTGACATATGAATTCCTCTTAGATGGTTGCCAGTCGGAGCGTTAGGGTTTCTCATTCAAACCAGACCTGCCTTGGCACTCTAGCAGCTGAGCTCAGAGGTGTTCTAGGAAGCCATGGCAAAGTGAGGTGGTACAGGAGGTTCAGAAACCTGAGGTCCCACATCTCACCCACCTTGCTTAAATGACAATCCAGAGGGGTGGGGCAGGAGGGACCATGGTATCTACACAGGCCTACCTGTATGCAGGGAGAGAGTAGACTTGGGGAGAACCAAGTTCTGGTGAAAAAGACAAAGAAATCATGACTAGAACCACCGTTTACAAAATTCAGCCTCAATATAAGCAACCAGTTTCCTAACTTCTTAGGGGAAAAACTATTGTAATTATTCCTGAGGAAATAAATGTGAAGGCTTGACTAGCTATATACCAATAGAACTAGTTAATAGTTAGTAGTCCTTTATAAGTAGTTCTTCTCTTTGTGTGATGTTTTCAATTATATGAGGTGCATTTTGACAATCTCTTCTCAGTTCTGTTACCATGTTAATGGGCTTCATTATGACATTTTCACATGCATATTGTATTTTGATCATACCACTATCCTCTCTTGTTCCACCCCCATTCTTGCTGATCCTCTTACTAACCTTCCCACCTTCTACTTTTATTTTTCCATTTCTGTCTTTCTTTCATTTCTTTTCTTCTTCCTTTTTTTCTTTTCTTTCTTCTTTATTTGTGTGTGTCCCAGTGGGTTTCATTAGCATTGTTTGTTTAGAGGAGTGTGATATGAACCAGAGATTATCTACAAGAGCATGGAAAAACACTGATTCTTGACTCAAGTCTGGCCTCACTGGGGAAGATCAGCCGTTAAAGAAAGGTTGTTGAGAGATCACGCATTCATGTGATGGCTCTGAAATCATTTCTACATGATTGAGCATGTGCCCTCACTAGGACTTAGCCAGTGTTCCAACATGTCAATGTAGCAAAGTACACAATTTTCTCAATTACATGGTCAGAAAAAAAAAAAAAAAAAACTACTAGAATTGAGACTTTCAGAAAGGCTCCTTGACAATCTGTATTCTGGTAATTGAACACGATGACTAGTGGGTACTCTTGCTCATCTGATGGTTTGTATACTCCTCACCAGGACTCCATCACAGTGCACATAAGGAGCACCAAGGGACCCATTGACGTGTATTTATGTGAAGTGGAGCAGAACCACTCAAATGGCAGCAAGTCTGATGGAGTAGAGGCCTCCTCATCTCAGAGCAAACACCCAGAATGCCCCGAGAAAGGTAAACATACCAATGTGATTAGAGAAATTTAAGATTCTACAGTTTCGTGTATATAATAATAGGAATATATATTCCTCAAAATATTTTCAATTTTTAAAATATTTTTATTTTTTTATTTGCAAGGAGAGAGAGAGAATGGGTGCACCAGGGCCTCTAACCATTGCAAAGGGAAAAGAGCATTATAGTCATCCTGCAGGGTACCAGTTGTCGTCTCTGAGCAAGGAAAGCTTCATGCCATAGTTGGAGTTCCTGTTTATTCTGTGTGCTGGAAGGTCAGCTTTCTGCCATTGACATAAGATTGTAGGTTCTTGCCTCCAGGACTTTATTTTTTGAAGTAGTTGAATTGCACGCTCAGCTGCCATTGGAGCCATCACTCAGAATTTCTCTCTCAGGGCTAGAGAGATGGCTCAGCTGTTAAAGGCACTTGCTTACAAAGCCTGATGGCTTGGGTTCTAGTCCCCAGTACCTAAGTAAAACCAGATGCACAAAGGTGCACATGTGTTAAGAGTTCATTTGTAGAGCCAGGTGTGGTGGCGCATACCTTTAATCCTAGCACTCGGGAGGCAGAGGTAGGAGGATCACTGTGAGTTCAAGGCCACCCTGAGAATAATTAGTGAATTCCAGGTCAGCCTGAGCTAGAGTGAGACCCTACCTCCAAAAACAAAAACAGCAAACAAAAAAAAAAAAACAGTTGATTTGTAATATTCAGAGGCCCTGGCATGCCCATTCTCCCTTCCCTTTTTCTTTCTTTATCTCATTCTATGCTTGCTTGCAAATAAGTAAATACGTAAATTTTTTTAGAAGTAAAAGGTTTACCCTCTCATTTTTAACAACTTTTTACTAACAACTTCTATACACATAGGCAATATACCATGATCATAATCCCTTCCTACCACCTGCCCTTTTCCCCCTCCCAAATCTCCCCTCCACTGAGAATTTCTCGCATGTGTCCCTTTTCAGAAGAAACACCTCAGTGAAGTGAAGGATCATTCGGGAGGAACTGACAGCATCTGAGAAATGAACTGAGGTTTTAGAATATCACATATGGATAAATTCCGCATCAGTTTAATTCTCAGCAATAAATTGCCATGAAGTGCTCTCACTCTCCTTTCGTAGCAGCAGTAGAGCCAGTAGGATCTGAGTAGCTCCCTACTTGAGTAACTGGATAATTATGGTGACCACATTCAGAATCCACTTTTGATCATTGTTCCCTGCCTTTTGTCAGTGAAAAAGACATCTTGTCTCCTGAAATAACTTTATCACAAGGAATAGCACGAAAATAGGTGGTCAGGTCTGATAAAGACAATTCCTCATAGACGCTGCCTTTCCCTAAAGAATCATGTTGTGGTACACAAGAGAAATTGCCTTACACTGGTTCAAGTTTGTAAGTGTTGTACACTGGCTAGGTGTACACACAGAACTATATGTGATGTCTTTGTATATATCTGTAAAATGTTTAGATTACTTGTGAAATATGTCTGAAGTCATACTTTCCACCCTTGTACAGCCAAAATAATGTGTATATGGAAAGTGACAAACAAATGCTCTAATTCCCTTAATATCTCTAACTTATTAGAATCCTCTGGATGAGGGTTAGCAGTTTTATCAAATTTCTACATGTAGAAGTGTCACAAATGTGCTATAAATTTAAATTCATGTACTTAATTAAACTATTTTAATATGGTTTCCAATTCTAAAATTGGAGTCAGATATTTGCTGATTTTCAGCTGCCTACAGAATCACTGTGTCTCAGTGGATTGGCAGCTTGCCTTAAGACTTTGGGGGCAAGTATAGAAATACTGTCAGGTTACAGATCAGCTCACGGAGACGTGAATTTGGTCATGGTGAAATTGGCAATCACGTGAAGTTTCCTGCACGCAGGTTTTTGTGGTATGCTTCTGCACGCAGCCACGCTCCTTGGTCGGGGTTACCTCCCAGGCATTGTTCCCTGCCCACCTTCCAGCTGTAGTCCCACCTTTCTAGCACCTCGCTATTTCTACCTCAGTAAGTCACTTACCACTCTGTGCCTCAGTTTACTCAGTAATTTACCATAGACTGTGAGCTCCTTGAGAGACCTTATGGTAGTCATTGTTCTATCTCAGCGCCTTGCACCATGCCTGGTCCAGAAAATGTGCCCAATAAATGTGTGACAAACCAGTGAGTGAGTGTAAAATGAGACTGTGATGGATTGTATAGGATTCTTGTGAGCATCGTTCAAACTTGTGTTTTTAATCTTCCTTGATTTCGCAGAAAGATTTGAAGCAACTTGAAATAAATACCATGTGCATAAAGATTTAAAGTAAGAATGTAAAGAAAAAATAACTCACAGTCAGAGCCCCACAGCTTTTGCCAGTTCTGCCCTCTGCTGGACACCAGCTTCCGCACACCAGCAGCCCCTGCTGGTTATTTCTAAATGCCTGGAGCCTGCCAGTAACCACCAGGTTTAGCTTCCAGGCATTTATCATGCTCCAATATACAGAAAGCTGTTGTTTGAAGTCAGCCAGGAAGCTTCAGGAGACACTGGTTTTCGCCATGGGACTACTTGGTGGAATGGTGTGACAAGCTAGGGAACACAGAGACATAGCAAGGAGGGTCAAAATAAAAATTTTTGACATATTCATTGAAAAGTGCAAGATCTGGCAGTAGCTGTGTCTACTGGGGTGCCTGCAAAATGCTTTAGCTTAGTAAGTAGTAGATTTAGAAGATGTCAGATCATATATGATGGTTGAAACTCTGAGAGCAGATAAGCTAATCTCATGAGAGTATACAGCAGAGAAGGGGCCCAAGAGCCACTGTCTCTAGGGAACACAGAAGAAAACCTTGAGAAAAGTATACTGAAAGGAGAAAAACTGAAGCTGTTGTCCCCAAAATCAAGGAAGCATTGGCCAGAAATGAGCAGCTGTTTCTGACTTGTGAAATATGACGAGTGCATCACATGGTTCTGAGAGCAAAATGAATCATGTCAGCAAGAATCCTTTGTAAACGATAACTGTGCTCTATAAATGAAGTCTCTCCACCACTCTGTCTTGGTCTCTTCTCTTTAGAACTGATGAATGTGTTTTATGAGCTAGTTTCCACCCTTCCCCTTCACCCCACTGCTGTCCATGTGTGTACGCAACTGGCTTTCATGTCTACTTCTGGGACTAGGTAGGATCCTAGGTCTTGACCTCTGGAGGTCTGGGCACAAATGGGTGCTGCATACATCTGCAGACATCCACAATGACTACAAGTAAATAGGTGGACTAGAGCAGTGGCCAAATAGTCTTGAACCCCATGACTTTATTCTTCCTCGTGTTCTCCGCATGTCCAATAAAAGTACTATATCCAATCAGTTATTTGCATTATTTCTAGCAAATGCTGGTGGCAATTTCAATTGTAGGGAAAATGACCTGCATACACAGTGGAATATAACAAGAAGGGAGACAAGTCTTCCAGCATTAGGTGTATCTACCATCCTCTCAGCCACCTCTTCTGAAGAAAAGGCGCTGATTGCTCTGGTCATGAGTTTGGAAAGAGAAACGACATAATAAAATCTAGTTCCTTTGGGCTCTCCTGTGTGGGAGTGTCTTGCCTATGCAAATACAGTTCTAACCTGCCCAGTGGTTGCTTAGCTACGTGTCTCCCGACTTGGACATTCAGCAATGTCTGAAGACCAAACTTTTGATGGTCAGGACTGGAGTATGCTACTGACATTTAGGAGTACAGAATGCTGCTACACACAGTGAATAAGATAAATTACTTAAGAAAGATCTGGTGTATTAGTAGTGTTGAGGTTGAGAAACCCAAATTATACCAGTAGCAGTGGAAGAGAGACATCCTGTCAAATTCAGGAGTAAACTGTTAAGCTAAATTTTCTACCAACCTTAAGTCATCTCCCCTCTCACCTTTATTAGTCTATCAGCTGATACTGGACATGAAGAAGGAAGTTATTTATGGAGGAAAGGTCATTCCAGATTGCATAGGGGCCCTGTGCTAGGACTAAATTTAGTTGCCAGTTGTACACATTCTCCAAGTAACTGGCTTCAACCAGATAAAAGCATATACTTTTACATTTAGGAAGTTCAGAGACAGACTTCTCTAGAAGGCTCCTCCCAGGTAGTTGTTTGCCTGGCTTGGCTTCTATTCCCACAGACACTTCTAAGTCTAGGGAAGATGGGCCGTTCTACCTGAGAACTAGCCGGCAGAAAGGATGAAGAAAGAAGGAAGGTCTGGTGCTCCTTAAGGGCATTCCTGCAAGTTGCATCCTCTCTTAAACTGACATCTGTTGGCCACTTAGACTTCCCAGTGTAATCTTAATGCAGGTGCTCAGCAAACAAGCAGGAGTTCTGCAACTCCTGAAAGACTAGATACAAAATATGCTGGCATATTGTCAACTTGACAGGACTTAGAATCACTTAGGGGACAAGCCAATGAGTATACCTGTGAAGGATCATCTTAATTCATGTGGGAAAAGCCGTTTTAACTGTGGGTGGCACCATTCCATGGGCTGAGGTTCTGTACTGTATCAAAAAGGAGTGGCTGAATAGCAGCATTCATTGCTTAGTCTCCAGTAGCTTTTTCCTACCATAGCAACCAGAGTCACAGGTTCCAGATGATGAAGCCACAAAGAACCAGGACCTCTGAGAGACCGCCTAGGTCAGACCTCTATCAGTCTACAGTGCAGCATGAAATGATCCATCAGGGCTTTACCTGGAGCCAAATTGTTACCACAACACAATCTGGCCTATGATATGTCTGAGGACAACGAGTGAAGGAATAGTCTAGTCAAAGCAGCCTCACCCCCGCCCCAAGGCACACCTGAAGCCGCCGTGGACTGTTCCAATTCACAAAGCTGAATTGCTAGTCACTCTATTAAATAGGCTTCTGGGTCTGGCGTGATGGCGCACACCTTTAGTCCCAGTGTTTGGGAGGCAGTGGTAGGAGGATCGCTGTGAGTGCGAGGCCAGCCTGGGACTACATAGTGAATTCCAGGTCAGCTTGGGCTAGAGCGAGACCCTACCTCAAAAACAAAACAAAGCAACAACAACAACAAAAGACTGAATTCAGGTGTCCACTGGTAATATGGAGGGAATCTAACACAAGTTTGTGTAATGATTGCCATCTAGTGGAGAATTAATTGTTGGGATCACTTTATTTGCTTGTAACTTAAGAGAAATTGCTAGAGAATAGCTTGGATTTAACAAGCATTTTCAGATACCATTATTGTTCATAAAGTGAATACATACCAAGTTTTATATATTTATATCTGAATGATAAGGCTTGGTAAGAAACAAGTTAGTACTGTTTTGTTTTTCTAGATATATTTATTTATTTATTTAAGAGAATGGGCACACCAGGGCCTCCAGCCACTGCAAATGAACTCCAGATTCATGTGCCCCCTTGTGCATCTGGCTTATGTGGGTCCTGGAGAGTCAAACTGGGATCCTTTGGCTTTGCAGGCAAACGCCTTAACTGCTAAGCAATCTCTCCAGCCCCATAGTACTGTTTTGTTTTTGTTTAAGGGGCTGGAGAGATTGGAGAGATGGCTCAGAGGCTGAAGGCACTTACAAAGCCTGACAGCTTGGGTTTGATTCCCCAATACACACATAAAGCCAGATGCATCTGGAGTTTGTGTGCAGTGAAAAGAGACCCTGGTGCACCCATTCTCATTCTCTCTCATGCAAATAATTAAAAAAAAGTTCTCTTCCTTTAATCTACACATCATCCTCATTACCCATTCATGCCGTGGAGGAGGAGTCCTTAGCATGTGAGAGCTAGAGAATGACATTAGTATACAAAATAATGTACTGTCCTGTCTGTATACAATTTTTCTGACCTTGTCCAAATCTAATCTGCAGATTGTCATATTGGTCCATGACACTGGATCTGTTGGACAGGAAGCAGCATCTTGCTTAGATGACTTTATAAGACAATGTGGGCCACAGAGTGGTAGATAAACCCACACTTGATAACAAAGTATTGTGTCATTCCAGGTCCAGTAAGGAAACTGTGGTAAGTATTGCAACAGAGGCGAGTTAATACAAGAAATGGATTACTCAGAAGTTGGAAGGCTGCAGTAGCCAAAAGATAGCGCATTCATAAATTCAGGAAGTGGCTACCAATTCTAGGAGACAGTAGGATACTATCATCCAGGTCAGAGGAGAGGTCCCCACACTACTGGCACTTAAACCTCAGAAGATATACACTTGGAACCCCCCCCCCCCAAGAAAGTGATCCCCACCACATGGCTGGTGCACAAGCATCTGGTGGGAGTCTGTCATAGCTGGTGTGCACATCACCAAGAAGACCAGAGTTCTGGCACTTCCAGGGCTCACCATGGCTGGTACTGGGGTTGCCAAGAAAACCTGGACATGAGCTGTCACTCTACTGTCACTGTAGGGAAAATGACAGAAGCTAGAACAGGGAAGAACTTTTCCTGTCCTCCTGCCCTCCATTCTACCATTGTTAGTAGAACCTGCAATCAGCAAGAAAAATGGAATATAGTTTGAAGAGCCCCAGTTCAAGGGTCACAAAACAGAAGGTCAACACTCAGCGTACCCTTCCCACCCAAGATGGCCTCAGGGAGTGGCAGACCTAGCTGTGTTCCTGACTTAACTATGACATACACATCTTAGAAACCGAAATTATTGTTTGAATTATAAGCTGTATTTGCAGTTCTCATTCTAAATAGATGTTTGATTTCAGAGTGATAACTGAGGTATGAGTTGTTTCTTAAAGATTTTGTTTCCTGAACACGTTTGCCACCTGACCTGAAGTGCAATATGCAAATAGCCTTACAGGGATCACTGCCACCTTCCTTGTCTGATCACTTACTGTGGTTGGTACAAGACTTGGCTGTAGCAATAACAGGGCTCCTTCATCCCTAGGGTCACCAGATTCTCTGTTTTTTGTCAGCACTCATGCTGAGGGAATAACACTTCCCTACTTTTCTGTTTACATTGAGAGGAATTAGACCCAAGTGTCTGTGGTATCTACAAAAGTGGCAACTCACACTGTACACCATCTGGAAGTTCTGTGCCAGGAATGCAAGTCCACCAGCCTTTACACTGGACATGTCTCAGCACAGAACCACAACCCTCACAATGGGGTGGTCGTGTGGTTAAAGGCTGGGAAGTGTTCCCAAACATTTTTGTAGCATTTCAGTCAGGAAGCACAGCCCTTATTTTGCTGTGTAGGTGGAAAGGAAGGGAAAATGCCAGCAGTTATTTTGCATAACTGTTCTCCTTGGCTGGCCCCAAAGGCAGCTGAAGAGCTAAATAAGTGGAACCCTAAAGAACAGCACAATTGATGGGGTGAGGGAATGATTTCCAAATTTAACCAAAGGCCTATGGGGTTTGTTTCCTCTTAAGTATCCATTGCTGCTTGTGATCAGTTTATTTGTAAAGATGAGATGATTCAGGAATGTGCACCTACCCCTTTCCTCTCTCTCTGCCTCTTCCTCTGTCCCTGACCCCTTTCCCTCATTACAATAAAATCTTACATCAAAAAGAAAAAGACAGGAGGGGCTGAAGAGATTGCTTAATGGTTAAGGCCCTTGCCTATGAAGCCTAAAGACCCAGGTTCAGTTCCCCAGTACCCACATAAAGCCAGATGCCCAAGGGGTGGTACATGCATCTGAAGTTCATTTGCAGTGGGTAGAGACCTTGGCGTGCCCATTCTCTTTCTCTCTCAAAAGAATAATTTTTAAAAAATAGACAGGAAATGAACCCCAAAAGCTAAGTTTCACTCATCTTTTGTTGGACTTTGTTCTTCCCAAGAGTCAGGTTCCTTTCAACACAACAATTAAAAGAACACAAGTCTCCTGAACTCTACCCCTAGTGGAATTCTTGATTGAAGACACGCGCCATGCACACTGGGAGTAGGGAAAGGGGAGAGCAGAAGATATCGCAAATGGGTTACTTGATAGTCACCTGATGGTGAAAAGAGCAAGAGCGCTGCTTCCACTGCGAGCCTGACAACCTGCGACAGGGGGATGGTTATAGACACTGAAAATAGTCAAAATGTACCAAAGCCTGTGAAGCTTAAGGACCCAGGTTCGATTCCCCAGGACCCACAAAAGCCACATGGACAGGGTGGTGCATCTGGAGTTAGTTTGCAGTGGCTGGAGCCCTGGCATGCTGACTATTTCTGTTTGCCTCCCTCTCTCTCCTCTCTCCAGTAAATAAATAAAATATTTTTAAAAAACACCCACCAAGGCTCAGGGAATTTTGCAAAAGAGGGCGTGGAAAGAATGTAAGAGCCACAGGGTGGGAAGGAATATGCAGAGGCATTGCTGCCCCCCAATCACTTCTGCTCTCACAACTCGTAACCCACAACTCCATGGTGAGTATCAGCAGTCCCACTAAGGAGCGCCCTCAGTGGAGTGGGGGCAGGAAGTAGGGAAATGATGGTACCAACATATGATTTACTACTTACTACTTACTATTTACTATTTCTACTTAATAAAAAAAAAAAAGAAAAACACAAGTCCCAGAATGCATTTAATGGATGAAATGACTGACATTTCAAGTGTTAGTAGCAGAGAAGTGATGTTGCTTTAATTTTGTTTGGTTAAGTTTTTTTAATTTTTTTTTTTGCTTATTTTTATTTATTTGTTTGACAGTGACAGACAGAGAGAGAGAGAGAGAGAGAGAGAGAATGGGCGCATCAGGGCATCCTGCCACTGCAAACGAACTCCAGATGCATGTGCCACCTTGTGTATCTGGCTTACGTGGGTCCTGGGGAATCGAGCCTCAAACCGGGCTCCTTAGGCTTCACAGGCAAGCACTTAACTTCTAAGCCATCTCTCCAGGCCTGGTTAAGTTTATTTTTGAAGAGGGTGATTGTTTTAGTTGTTTTGTTTTTGGTTTATGGCATAGTATAGCCATCCCATAATCCTGGCATCTCAAAAATTCTGGAGTCCCCACTGCAACCCACAGTTCATCCTCATGGCTCAAGGGGGTCTCAACACAGGGATTCCAACCACCCTGCCTCACATTACCAAGTGGCCAGTTCCAAAAAAGCAAACCATGTTGCAAATCCAAAGCCCCTCTCTTTCCTGCATTTGTTATACTCCCTTAATAACAAGTGAGCTGTTAATCCAGATTGGAAAGAAGTGACTGAAAGGAAAATCCCTTCAGCATTCTTGCTTCAAGCCATGTCCATCCCTTCTACTGTTCGATGCAGAACAGCCGATTCAATCTCGGTGGTGAAAATCTCAAACAGTTGCACCTGAAGCAGGCTGCTGACTCCTGCCCTAACTTTCATTTCCTTCTGCTCACAGCAGCCCATTTCCTCTAACGTCAGCCCTGCTCAATTCTCAGGACCTGGGCAGAGCAGGGCCAGCCTCCCACACAAATAGCCTCAGCCCAATCCCCAAAAGTTCTTTCTTCCCCTCATATGCCAAGCCTCACCCCCAGATGAATAACACTGTTTTGTTTTGTTTTGTTTTGTTTTGTTTTGTTTTGTTTTGTTTTGTTTTGTTTTGTTGAGGCAGGGTCTCCTGTAGCACAGGGCTCCTCTACCTCACTATGTAGCCAAGGATGGCCTTAAATCCCTGATCCCTCTGCCTACACCTACCAAATGCTGGAATGACAGGCATGTGCCACCACACCTGGTTTTGTAGTGCTGGGCATTGAACCCAGGTTATTGTGCATGCTCGGCAAGCGCGCTACAAAATGAACTATATCCCTAGCCCCTCTATAATATTCTTGATAAACCAGAATTATGGAATAAGAGCAGACTGATCCGCCAGGTTCACCTGTTGGCCAGGTCACAGGTACAGGAAAAGGGAGTCGGACAGACATTGCCGTCTATGAACAAGCAGCGCAGGAGTGTTGTGATGGTGGAAACACCCTGCATTACCACTGCATAAATGCCCGTATTGGCATGATGCTATACTGAAATTTTCTGAGTCCTACTGGGAACACTGAGTAGAGGGCACACAGGATTCCTCCACATTCATTATTGCAGCTGCCCACGACTCTACAGTTCTATTAAAAGGCTTAAGAAGGGGTTGGAGAGATTGCTTAGTGGTTAAAGCACTTGGCTGTGACACCTAGGGACCTTGGTTCAATTTCCCAGTAACCGTGTAAGCCAGATGCACAAAGTGGTGCATGCATCTGGAGTTCATTTACAGTGGCTAGAGGCCCCAGTGTGCTCATTTCAATCTGCCTCTTTCTCTCTCTCAAGTAAAATTTTAAAAATCATTTCTCAGTCTGGAGAGATGGCTTAGCAGTTAAGGCACTTGCCTGAGAAGCCTAAGGACCCATGTTCCATCTCTCTCCAGATCCCACATAAGCCAGATGCACAAAGGTGATGCAAGCACAAAGCCGCACATATGCACGAGGTGGTGCAAATGTCTGGAGTTCCATTGCAGTGGCTGAAGCCCTGATGCCTGGTTCTCTGTCTCTCTTCCTCAATCTCTCTCTCAAAAAAAAAGAAAAAAAAAGGGCATAAGCAGGAAAAACAAAAGAAAGAAACCTGAAATTACTCCACATTAGAAGAGGTCTCAGGTTTTCGCTTGCATCTTTAGACCACCTTCAAACCACTGCCCTTGCCCTCACAGGAGTAAAATTAATGGATTGAAAAGTGACTATTTCTGTCAATGTGGATTCGAAGTAATTGTTCCTGTTCCACTTGTTTCCATATGTCTTAATGTGTTTGTGTGGATTTTGGCGGTGGTGGTGTGTGCAGAGCAAAAGCATAAAATAGCTGAGGAAAAGATAGTATAACAAGTTTCTCTCAAAGGAGAAAAAATAATCAGTAAACATCGCAAATACATGTAAGTAAACCTTCTTCTCCTGTCCCCACACCATGGCCTCTCGCTGCCCCAGGTGGCCATTGTGCTGATGGAGGGAGCGCCTTAGCCACACAGAGGAAGCGTCCCTCACCCTGGCTCCTCACACTGGCAGTGCAATCCATTCCTCTTCAAACTTTCACCTGCCAATTACACAGTGGTCACAGAAAAAAGATGGGGATGTGATGGCTAGAGACTGACTAAGAAACCTTCAAATTCCCTTCCTGAATGAGGATTTCACTCGGAATCTGCCTAGCCACAAGCAGGGGGTGAAGGCAGGCAAGGGAGAAAACGGATCTGGGACTCCAGCGCTGGAGATGTGCTGTGCGGGTGTTGGGAGTGAGACGATGGATGGATGCCCTGTTTTGAAAAGCATCACGTATCCTGGCTATTTCCTAACTAACTTCTGAGTGATTTAGGTGGTAATATTAAGACAAATAAGTTGCTAAGGAATGTTAAAATGCTGCCTCGTTAAGTCTTTTAAATGCACTTCCGTTGAACGAGGGTGACTTACTCAATCACAGAGTTAGATGAATGAAAACAAATACCATGGCTGACGTGCTGTTTAGAGCAAGGCAAAGAGATCACTCAGTACTCATTGGTTTTCTGGAGAAGCTGAACATCATGTCTGGTACTTGGCCTAATTCTTTCAGATCCTCTAATGAGAACTTTACTGAAAGATACCGTCACACAACTACTCAGTTATCTGTAGACAGCCTCTCGTTTTATAGTTGCCTTAGAAAATATATTTATAGGGCTGGGAAGATGGTTCAGAGGTTCAAAGCACTTGTGTGCAAAGCCAGCTGGTCAGGGTTCAAATTCCCAGTTCCTACATAAAGCCATATGCACAAAGTGGCACATTCATCTGGAGTTCTTTTGCTGTGGCAAGAGACCCTAGGCACCCATTCATAGTCTCTCTCTCTCTCTCTCTCTCTTAAATCAATCAATAAATATTTTTTTAAAGTGAGAAAATACATTTCTAAGGGGCCAGGGAGATGGCTGAGAGGATAAAGTACTTCCCCCCCACCCCGAGCATGACTACCTGAGTTCAGAACCCCAGGACCCACTGTAAAAAAGCTGGATGTAGGCCAGGCGTGGCGGCGCACACCTTTAATCCCAGCACTTGGAAGGCAGAGGTAGGAGGATTAGCATGAGTTCGAGGCCACCCTGAGACTACATAGTGAATTCCAGGTCAGCCTGGACTAGAGTGAAACCCTATATTGAAAAGCAACAACAACAACAACAATAAAGCCAGATGTTTAGCAGTGGTCTGTAATCCCAGCCTATGGATGAGAAGAGAGGCATAGACAGGAATAGCTCCTGGAAGATGGGATGGGGAGGGAATCTAGTAGACTGGCAAAAGTAGTGGTAATATTCTGTCTCAAAGGAGGTAGAAGGTGAGGACCAAAACCCAAAAGCTTTCCTCTAATCTCCACATGCATACCATGTCATGCACAAGCCCACACACATACACATGAACACACATAGCACAAAGAAGAAAATATGTTCAAAATCCTTTGAAAATATATTTACAATCATTTAGAATCATTCTCAGCTGCACTGCTTCCTTTGTGGTTCAACTGGATTTGGATACAAAAAGGAAAAGTAGGGTTGGGTGTCGTGGCTCAGGGGTAGATTGTCTGTCTACCCCTACAAGTTCTCTCCCTTGAACTGAAAAGAGAGAAAAAGGATGCAAGAAAGAAAGATTGAAGGAAGTATCACCTCGACTGGGCAGCAATTTCCAGCTACAACTAGATGTATTACACTTTTACAGATCTTTGTACATTCTAGTACTGTTACAAATATTATCTACTGGTAATAATGAGTGGTGTTAACAGATCCCTTGTTCTATGCCAGGCACTCAGTAGGAGTACAGTTTCATCTTTTGGTGCTCATTGTAGAGATGAGGAAGTTGGGGTTCTGGAAGATGGGGAACATCTTTTAGAAGTCTTCCAGCTCATGCTGCACACAGGAGAGAAGGCTCTCGTTTCAGACAACTCTTCAGGAGTCATGACAAACATTAACTCTAACTGAATCATTCATGGTAACTGTCCCATTTCTCCTACCAGTGACCACTTCTTTCCTCTCATACGCTTACACCAAGGGTAATGGGATGGGATGACAAGGAACAATGCAGCTGTTGCAGTTACCTTCGCCTTGCTAAGACAAAGCGCTTGATCAGAAGCAGCTTATTCTGGCCTCCAGTCTTGAAGGGAAGCTTCGTGATGGCAGGGGAAAGCGTAGCATGAGCAGAGGCTGGGCATCACTTCCTTGCCAACAGCGGATGGAAAACAGCAGTAAGAGAAGGAGCCGAACTCTGGAAAGGGGAAGCTGGCTGTATCACCTCTAGTCCATCCCCAACAACACACCTCCAGCAACGCTCTACCTCCCAAAATTCCACCAGTTGGGGACCAAATGCCCAAAACATATGAGTTTATGGGGAAGATCTGAATCAAACCACCGAAGAGCTAAACCCAGGTTGGTTTCGGAGTTTGGTTCTGTAGGTCACTGACAACTATTTCATCTCATCAGTGAACTCCTGAACTGTAGTTAGGACAGTTCATATTGAATGTACCATAAGATTAGATGATATGTAGGTAGATAGATAGATGACAGATAGATAAATAGATAGGAAATAGATTAGAGATGATATATAGATAAATTGATAGATAAATGATTCTGGATCTTAACTTCAAAATTCTGGTAATATTCATGATACTCAACTAGGTTAATTGATTTAAGGTATTTTAAGTGAATCATAAAATGCACTCTGGGGGCTGGAGAGATGGCTTAACAGTTAAGGAGCTTGCCTACCAGGCCTAAGGACTCAGGTTTGATTCCCCAGAACCCACGTAAGTCAGATACACAAGGTGGTCCATGTGTTTGGAGTTCCTTTGCAGTGGCTCGTGCGTATCTTCTCTCCTCCTCCCCAGTCTTTGTCTCTTTCTCTCTCTCTCAAATAAATAAATAAATGAAATAAACTTTAGAAAAAAGTACTTTGTCACAGGGCTAGGGATGTGGGTCAGTGGTGTAGTACTTGCCCAGCAAGCAGGAGACCCGAAGTTCAATCCCCAGTACCACAAAGAAAATAGAACCTGCCACAGCAAAATGTACAGAGACATCACTGGTGGTAGAAATATGACATTTTCACTTATTTACACTTTACTATGTATTAAATAGGATTTCCAGCATATTATGAACATATAATATACAGTTTAAACAGGGCGTGGTGGCTCACGCCTTTAATCCCAGCACTCAGGAGGCAGAGGTAGAAGGATCGCCGTGAGTGCAAGGCCACCCTGAGACTACATAGTGAAATTCAGGTCAGCCTGGGCCAGAGTGAGACCCTACCTCAAAAAAACAACAACAAAATATATACAGTTTAAAAACAGTAAGTAACCCCGACCCATGCTCGTATAAGTAACCTTAACTAAAATTAGTGGGACCCATGCACGTGCACGCGCATGTGAAAAAGAATGCCATCAAAATAGAAGAGGGTCTAGCTGGAGGAAGAAGGGGTTCAGACAGAAGCGGGTAGGAGGGGCCAGAGAAGGTAATGGGAGAAGATTATGATCAAAATACATTATATACAGTATAACATTGTCAGTAAATAAAATATAAATTTTGCCGGGTGTGGTGGTACACGCCTTTAATCTCAGCAGAGGTAGGAGGATTGCTGTGAGTTTGAGACCAGCCTGGAACTACAGAGTGAATTCCAGGTCAGCCTGGGCTAGAGTGAGATCCTACCTGGAAAAAGCAACAACAAAAAGGGAAATTTATATATATATATATATATACATATATATATATGTGTGTGTGTGTGTGTGTGTGTGTGTGTGTGTGTGTAAACTTTAAAAAAAACAGTTAAAGAAACTGGGACAAGGGGTAAAGTAAGGCATGGAGCCAGAGAAGTTAGCCCATGGAAGACGCGCTGTGGAGTGTCCATCGTTAATTGCATCTCGTCTCAGAATAACACAGCACAGCCACCTTCCTCAAACTGTGGCTCCCTGGTCAGGAATCTCCTTTCCTTTCAGCGACGGAACTTCTTGTCCTGCTTTTTACTGTCTTCTTTCTGCCCTGCATGAAGAAACATTCCATCTGATTCTGTCTTTTGTTTTGTTGGTTGTTGTTTTGTTTAGTTTTTCCTCTAACAGGCAACCTAATACAGCATCTGAGACAATGACAAATCACAGGGGCTTTTTCAAACAAACGAGGGTGAGGAGCACGTGAGGATGGATTCGTTTGTCAAGCTGCCTGGAACGTCCTATGTGGGCAAGCTCATGTTTCCAATTTGGGACCCAGGCAATCAGCTGTGCGGCGTCTCATATCCGCTTGACGTCAGCGCCGAGCCCTGTGGTATCTTTAGTAGCTTGCTGTGCTCGTTGACACCAAGGCATGAGCCATCCTCCCGGAAAACAGCTCGCTTGACATATGTTTATGAAGCTCAACTTGGCAATGGCATCAGGACTTTCTTCTAGAAACTGTTGTCACCACTGCACACAGTGGACAAATTTTAAAGGGAGAATTTCGTCTTTCCACTGTCTCTCTCTCCTGCCACCTTCATGTGACAGGCCCTTTCATGAAGCCCAGCCTGAGGAAACACTAGGACACTCCTTTATCAGCATTGCACGAAGATAAGCTGAATATGTAAAAGAGAAAAATAAACGTCAGTGCCTCCATACAGAATTGCTGTGTGTTCTCCATCAAATGTGCTAGAAAAGATTTTTCATGTTGTACTGCTGTAAAAATAAAATCAAGTACAATTAAGCATAACTGGGGACCTAGATTCTAAAATTAATGTGTGCCCAACTTATTTTGCCTCCAATGGCTTTTTTTTTCTTTTTTTCTTTAATGCAGCCAGAGCAGGCCTCCTCTAACTCCCTATGTAGCTGTGGAAGACTTTGAACTTCTTATTCTCCTGCCTCCATCTCCCCAATGCTAGGATGCCAAATGTAAGCTCTAATGCCCAGTTTTCTGCAGTGTGTGGATCAAACCCATGCTAGGCAGGCACTGGACATCCCCAGCCCCTCAATGATTTTTTCAATGCACTTTTATGGGGATGGAGAGATGGCTCAGCAGATAAGAGTGCTTGCCATGCAAGCATGAGGACCTGAGTTCAGTTCCCAGCATCCATGTGAAAAGCTAGGTGTGACCATGAATGCTTATAAACTTCAATTCTAAGAAGGGCAGAGACAGGTCACTTGGGCTCGCTGGTCAGCCAGTCTGACCAAAAACGGCAGATTCAGCTGGGCGTGGTGGCGCACCTGTTTAATCCCAGCACTTGAGAGGAAGAGGTAGGAGGTTCACTGTGAGTTCAAGGTCAGCCTGGGCTAGAGCGAGACCCTACCTCAAAAGAAAAAAAAAAAAAAAAGGCAGATTCCAGTGAGATTCTTTCCAGGAAACAAAAACAGAAGACAGAAGAGGATGCGTGACAATGTTCTCCTCTGGTTGTACACATCTGCACACACTGTACACACACGCATACACTATACATACACACACACTCCAAAAATGCATTTTATTTTATTTTTTCAAGGTAGGGTCTCTAGCCCAGGCTGACTTAGAATTCACTATGTAGTCCCAGGCTGGCCTGGAACTCACAGAAATCCTCCTACCTCTGCCTCCCAAGTGCTAGAATTAAAGGTGTGTGCCATCATGCCCAACTCATTTTTACTTTTTAAAGCAGTTCTAGGCTTATAGAAAAAGGGATATACAATGTACAAAGTTCCTGTGTTATTACCCCTAACTCTTTTCCTACCCAGTTTCCCTAGTTACTAACCTCTTGTGCGGGTGTGCTCTGTCTGTTACAATTGATGAGCTCATATTAATGCATTGTTATTATTGGCGTTAGGATACGCTTTGTGCTGTACAGGTCAAGGGTTTTGATGCATGCTTTTTCTCCTCTCCACCATTTACAATACCATACAGAATGGTTCTGTGTCTTTAAAAGTCCCTGTGCCCTACCTACTCATCTCAACTTCTGCTCCCCTCCCACAACACAACAGCTGCTAATACTTTCACCGTCTGCCTCTCTAGTTTGGCTTTTCCCAGCATATCATACGAGAATCATAAAGGATGTAGTCCTTTCAGACTGGCTATATTGAATGTAGCCACCCAAAGGGTGATTTTGAGGTTGGCAGGCCATAAGTTAATAATCAACCCAACAGTGATCTCACCGACCACGGGTAAGAAGAGCTCAGGGAGGCACCCAAGCCCACTGCAAGCTCATTTCTTATGAAAACCACCCATGTTTACTCTACGGACCAATGAGTGTGCATTAGTCTGAGTTCCTCACTCCCCTTCCCTTCCCTTCCCTTCTCTCTCCAGGGTCTTGCAGTGTAACCCAGTCTGGTCTCACGGACCAGTGAATATCAAAAGCCCTCCTCCAAACTGTGATACCAGAACTACCTAGAGCTATTTCCTCCCAATTGAAACATTCCCCCCTAGTAGGAGGAGGGAGGCTCGCAAGACTCAGGAAGCTAACAATACAAGACTCAGAAAACTGTAAGATTCACAGCCCTCTCTGGCCCCACCATTGATCCAGGGTTATAGAAGCAGTCAAGGATTGCTGGGGCAAGGAGACTCTGGTCCAACTGTCCACGAGTCAGTCATGTAGGGATCTACAGGAATGCAGCTCTTTTGAGTCATCATCCTCGCTGTGGTGGGCTTTTCAGTAGTGCAGCTGCCTTCTATAAATAATCCCAATAAACTCATTGGTTTACTAAGCTAGACTTTGCTGAAATGGTTTTTTTGGTCTGTCATTGGTGCCCTGCGTGGGGTGAATATACACATTTGTTCATGTCTCTCTAAGAAGTCACACAAAGACTTGTGAAAATGCAGATTCATGGTCTCCAGCTGTATTAGAATGGGGAAAGCCAGGCAGGAAGCTATATTTTAACTTCTATGCAAATGTTACAGTTTGAATATAAAAAATGTCCCCCATAAGCTCATGTGTTTGAACATGGTCCCCAGCTGGTGGAGCTGTTTGGGAAGGCTGTGAAAACTTTAGGAGGTATAGCCTTGAAGGAAGAAGTGGGCTACTGGGGGTGTGTCTTGAGGTAGTACAGCCCATCCTCACCTGCTCTGCCTCTTTGCTTTCTGACCATGGATGCCATGTGACCAGCCACCTTCCCACTCCGGCTTCCATGTATCCCCTGCCATGATGGAAAGTGGCTCCTAGAACTGTAAGGTGAAGTCAGCCCTCCCTCCTTTCCTCCCTCCCTTCCTTCCTTCCTTCCTTCTTTCTTTCCTTCCTTCCTTCCTTAAGTTGCATCTTGCCAAGTATTTGTTGTAGCAATGAGTAAAGTAACTAATCTACAAAGCTAGCTTTAAGCATGCTAAAGTTTAACATTCATTCAGACCGCATCTCTCCTTCCTTCCTTTCTCTCTCCAGGGTCTTGCAATGTACCCCCACAAGCTCCTGGAGAACAAGGACCTTTGCAGTTCACTGTCTTCCCCCTTGGCTCTTAGCCCAGTATCTGCCTCTTACAGAGTGTTGCTATCAGTTGGCTCCTGGGTCACTTGGATGGTTGATTAGTTGCCTGCTTGTTTGAGAAATATGATTCAAAGCCAATTTGCTGTAACTGGCCATGAACCATGTCACCAACCATGCTTTCATGGTACTGGCTCACAAGCATGCCCCCTCTCCAATCTTGGTGATATGTAGAGGGGACATGCTCTCACCCATATAGCAAATAGCATTTTCCAAAGACAACTCACAGCAATGTCTGCATCCCACATGTTCTACAACTGGCCTTGACCTTACCTCTCTTCCATCGGGGAGCAGGCTCTGTGTCCCCTACACTTGAATATAGGCATGCTTGGGACTTGCTTGTAATTGATAAAACCTACAAAAGTGGTGTTCTCCAAGAATAATTTTAAAAGGC
The DNA here is from genome assembly GCA_036346955.1 of Dipus sagitta. Taxonomy (NCBI): domain Eukaryota; kingdom Metazoa; phylum Chordata; class Mammalia; order Rodentia; family Dipodidae; genus Dipus; species Dipus sagitta. The sequence continues at coordinate 51,666,755 of CM070773.1, read as the reverse complement.
AGTACAGGACTAGGGGTGGGGTAGCACAGTTGGTTGGTGCTTGCCTAGGATGCACAGAGCCTTGGGTTCAATTCCCACCTCTTCATAAACCACGTGTGGTAGGGGTATGTAATCCCAGTACTTGGGCAATGGAGGCAGGAGTCTGAGAAGTTCAAAGGTCATCCTCAGCTAGTCTGGAATACATGAGACCCTGTCTCAAAAAAGGGAGCCACTGGGGAGAGATAGCTCAGTGGTCAAAGGTGCTTGCTTGCAGAACCTGCTGGCCCAAGTTGGATTCCCTGGTACCCACATAAATCCAGATGTACAAAGTGGCACATACACCTGGAGTTTGAAGCAGCAAGAGGTGCTGGTGTGCCCATATTCATATTTTCTCTCTCATTGCAAATAACTAAATAATATTAATTTTAAAGTCAGATGTAGTAGCCCATGTCTTTAATCTCAACACTCAGGAGGCTGAAATAGGGATGTTACTATGAGTTCAAGGTCAGCCTGGACTATAGAGTGAATTCCAGGGTTAGAGTGAGACTCTATCTCAAAAAAATAAATAAATAAAAATAAAAAATAGAAAAGCAGGACTATTTCTTCCCTGTTCTCTGAGACTCCTGTGTTTGAATCCCAGAATCTCCTTGTAAGTAAGGCATCTCAGCACCCTGGAGCCTCCACAGCATGAGGAAGTCCAAGCCACATGGAAAGACCATACGTTGACTCTTCAATCAACAGCCCCAGCCAAGGCTCACCAATCAGTGGGATCAAGCTCCAGAAATTAGTATGGTGTCTGGGGATTCTGGCCTCCAGTTTTAGTAACTCCAATCACAAAGTCCTTTTAGCTGAGGCCCCAGAACATCACATGTCCTTGTCTAAAGTCCCAACACAGGATCTGTGCCACCAGGAGCACATCTCATTCTAGGGCTCATCCGCACTGACATGCACGAACTCACTTAATGTTCCTCTGCCAGCACTATTGCGTGGATCCTCTGACCCTTCTGCTGAACATCGTGGTAGGGAAGAAAGCCTCAACTTCTGAGCTGCCTATACTGCCTCATGAGTCTATTGGAAGAGCTTCAAAAAAATAGGGCTGGAGAGATGACTTAGTGGTTAAGGTGCTTGCCTGTGAAGCCTAAGAATGGATGTTCAAATCTCCAGGTCCCACATAAGCCAGATGCAAAGTGATGCAAGCAGGCAATGTCACACATGTGCCACAAGGGGGAACATGTGTCTGGAGTTCTTTCACAGTAGCTGAAAGGCCGTGGTGCACCCTTTCTCTCTCCCCCCCTGTCTCAAAAATTTTAAATATTATATATTTAATATACATATATGACACACTAGTTAAAAATTGTGCTATTAGCACTACCAGAGAGGTCTAATAAGGCAACAAAGAGTTCTTACAGCAAGCTCAGTACTAATTATGTTCTAATATTAGAAGGGTGCTGGAGAGATGGCTTAGCAGTTGAGGTACTTGCCTGAGAAGCCTGAGGATCCATGTTTGACTCTCCAGACCCCACATTAGCCAGATGCACAAAGGTAAAGCATGTGCAAGGCAAGATATGCCCACTAGGTGGCGCAAGCATTTGGAGTTCAATTGCGGTGACTGAGGCCCTGGCATGCCAATTCTCTCTCTCTCTCTCTCTAAAAAATAAAAATTTAATTAAATTTAAAAAATAAGCTGGGCTTAGCAGCGCACGCCTTTAATCCCAGCACTCGGGAGGCAGAGGTAGGAGGATCACCATGAGTTCAAGGCCACCCTGAGACTCCATAGTGAATTCCAAGTCAGCCTGGGCTAGAGTGAGACCCTACCTCGAAAAAAAAAAAAACCAAATAATAAAAAATAAAAATAAGGCAGAGCATAATTGATAGTGTCTGGGAAATGGCCAGGAACTGGCCCAGCAATCTTTAGCAAGGCTCATAGCTTGGAAAGCTAAATGAAATTCATGGGAAAGAGAGAATAATTGGGTCTCCATGAAACTTAAGTTCAAAACTGGGTTCCAGACTGGAGAAATAGCTCAGTGGTGTAAGTTACTTGTTTGCAAAGCCTGACAGCCAGGGTTCAATTCCCCAGTAGAGCTATGAAAAGCCAGATGCACCAAGTGATTCATAGATCTGGAGTTTGTAGGGGCACCAAGGCCCTGGTACACCCATTCTCCTTCTCTCCCTCTCTCTTCCCCATCCTCCCTCCCTGTCCTTCTCTTTCTCTCTCAAGTAAATACTTTAAAAAATGAGTTCATCCATATGTTATCTGTCTTTTTTTCTGTTTGTTTTTTTTTTTTTCAAGGTAGGGTCTCACTCTAGACTTCACTCTGTAGTCTCTGGCTGGTCTCAGACTCACAGAGGTCCTCCTACCTCTTCCTCTCAAGTACTGGGACTAAAGGTATGTGCCACCACACCTGGCATGCATAGTCTTTGTTTTTGTTTTTGGTTTTTTTTTGTTTTTTGTTTTTTGTTTTTGTGTGTGTGTGTGTGTGTGTATATGTACATGCATATAGAGGCCCAAAGACAACTTCAGGTGTCATTCTTCAGGAATACTGTGCACCGAGGAACACAAAGTTAAACTGGCTAGCCAGAAAGTCCCAGTGATCCACCTGTCTTGGCCTCCAGAGCTGGAATTACAAGCATGTGCCAGTTTTACGTGGGTTCTGGGGATGAACCTGAAGGTCCTCATGCTTGCATGACAAGCACTTTACCAACTGAGCCATCTCCCCAGCCCCTGTCTGTGTTGTCTTGAGGAGGTTTCTTAATCTATCTGAACCTCAGTTTGTTTGCCTTTGAGAAGATCCGGAAAGCATTTCTAGCCCACAGAGCTGTCCTGCTGCCTAGGAGAGGTGCAAAGAGACACAAACACGTTCAGTAAAGCTGACTATAAACCAGAGCCTAACCCATCCTTACGGCTTCCTACTAAGGCCTGCTCCTGAAAACCAAGAGAACAAAATGAACCAGCAATGTATCTGGACAGTCGTCAAAAAGGTGTCAAAAAAGTACAGCCAGGAGCAAAACAAAAGCCCTGGACAGACGTCATCTTCCTTTGGTGACAACATTCCTGGCAGACAAAGGTGTCCATGTGAACCTGCTGTGTAGCAAGAGGAAGTGGACAGTGACCAGGCAACACTGTACTGTCCTTTCCACTGAGGTTTAGCTTTGCTTTAAGAAAGTTTATCTTCCACCCCTGAAGTGGTCCCCGCCCCCAGCATTCGCACTTTCCAAACAAGCCTGCCCCTGCTTGGTGCACATTCCTCCCTGTTAGAACATAGATGTGGTCACTTTAAGAGGCTCTGTTGCCTGGGACTAGGGCCAGACTGGAAAACATGACTAGCCCTCTGTTGTCAAGGAAACCCAAGGCCACCTGAGTTATGGCCTTGGGTCCTGTCTAGTGCCTTCCTATGAGCAGGGAGGCAGGGCAGAACAGCCTTCCTCCCTTAAAGACTTTGAAAACCCAGAGGCCTTCTTTATCTCCCACCCCCCTGCCTCCATGGCTCCTAGAATGCAGGCTGAGTCACATGGCTGTGGCGTAGAACTTTTCCACCTTCCCCTGAAAACTCCAAAGTAAGATAATTCCCTTTGGGTTTTGTTTGTTTGTTTTTTGGATTTCCAAAATTTCCCTCTCTCTTTCTCTCTCACTTGCTCACTTTGAGACCCCATCATGTCACCTTGGCATGGAGTAATAACTGATAAAGCTTTCATTATAAAAGCTGAAAGGGGGCTGGAGAGATGGCTTAGCAGTTAAGGTGCTTGCCTGCAAAGCCAAAGGACCTCGGGTCAATTCCCCAGGACCCACGTAACCCAGATGCACAAGGTTGCACATGCATCTGGAGTTCCTTTGCAGTGGTTGGAGGCCCCGGCACACCCATTCTTTCTCTCCCCTTCTCTCTGCCTTTCTCTGCCTCTTTCTCTCTCTCTCTCAAATAAATAAGTAAATATAAAAAAAAAAAAAAAACAGCTGAAAGAGTCATTTGTCTCCGCTGCCTCTCATTAAACCGGCCTGTTCTCTAAGTGGTCTCCTGTCTTTATCAGTCCCAAAGTTAGATGCTACCCTAGGCTGCTCATCTTTGAACATTCTTCCTCTTTTTGGCTTGACATTCATACAACATCAGGCTGAGCCCCTCCCACACTCAGAGAAATTAAATGAGATGCTCCTGGTCCTTCAGTGGCCAGTCCACCCCATCATTTTGCCAATAAGAAGACCCAGGCTCACACCAGGTATCACAGCTTGTCACTGCACAGAACTCCTCTTTCTATAAACACACACACACTACTGCACTGAGCATGTGTATCACATTCACATCTACAGTTGCCTGCTTGATATCCCCAGATGGGGGCTAAAACATTTCTGAAACTCAGCTTGTCAAGGCACAATTTCTGCTCTCACCTGCCTTCCCAAATACTCCCAGTTCTCCAGCCTCTGACCAAAAGTCCAGCAGTCATATTCAATGCATTTCTTTCTTTGTTTCCTGTGTCTGCCACCAATGAGTCTCCTATCCTCAAAACACAGCTGAGCTTCCTTGCTTCTTACCACCAAGACCCTTACCTCTCTCTAGAGCTCCTGTGGAGAACCTTGCTAGATTCTCTGGCTTCATCACTTGCTCCTGGCCTGCACAGAGGGACCAGAGATAAGCTTTAGAACCATTAAGCAGGTAACAGGTACCATCACCTAGCTATTCCAAAGATTCCAGGAGCTGCCCATCTCATAATAAAATCCAAACCCTTCACCATGTTCTCCAGGGATCTGCATGATGGTTCCCTGCCTCCTTCTTGGACTCCATCTCCAGTTTTTTTCACCTTAACTGTCTCTATCCCAGTCACATAAAGTTTCCTGCTATCACTGGAACACAATAAGCTGACTTCTGCACCATGGCATTTGTACTCACCGTTCCCTCTCCTGAAATGTTCCTCATCTGCATCTTGGCATGAGGGGTTATCTCACTCCATCTAGGTTTCTAACTGAAACTACCCTGACCATTCTGTCAGAAACACTATGTCCCCTCAGTTGCTCCAGTCCCTTAGCCTGCTCATTTCTTTTCTTTCTAGTGCTATCCCCATGAGAAATTATCCTCTGCATTTGTGTATTCTACTTGTTTATTGTTTGCCATCACCCCCTAGTCCTGAAGCTCTAGGAGGGTGCCATCTCCATCTGCTTGGCCTCTTGCTTGATAGAGTATCAAGAATGATATCTATCTTGTATCAGCCACATGTGACATCATCATGCCTATCACAGTACTTATTAAATGGATGGATGAAGAAGTGAATGAATCCCAAACAAGCATACAAAATTGGGGATAAGGGCTGTAGAGATGACTTAGTGGTTAAGGTGAAGCTATGGACACAGGTTTGACTCACCAGAACCCACATAAGCCAGATGCACATAGCAGTGCATGCATCTAGAGTTCATTTGCAGTGGCTCCAAAGGTAATGTTGGCTGTGGTGGATTTACCAAAGGGCCATGGTACTCACAAAAGAGAAAGAAAACAATATTTTTAAATGTATTTAAGCTGGGCGTGGTGGTGAACATCTTTAATCCCAGAACTAGGGAAGCAGAGGTAGGAGGATCACAGTGAGTTTGAGACCAACCCAGGACTACACAGTGAGTGCCAGTTCAGCCTGAGCTAGAGTGAGACCCTGCCTGGTGGGGGTGGGTGAGAATGGAAACAAAAAAGAACTGCACTTATACAAGGAATGCCCTGGCTGGTCATGGGAGTTTCTGATTGGCTCTTTGTTGTTCTGCGATGTAACTTACAGCCCCAGACCTTAGTACATTCCTGGGATATGTTCCCAGCAGAGAGATGGGTCAGTTCTAAGCGGTCAGAGCATTCCATCCATGAGACACTACCTAGAGAATCCATTTCTCACATTGGACCTCCAGGAATTTCCTGGTAGGAAGGAACCAGACCTATAGGGGAGCTGATGCCAAATGTCCACCCTGGATCACCTCAGGAGACTGGGGTCCAGAATCTCAGCTATTCCTCTAAGTGCAATGGATTCAAGAGGTCACTGAATTTTATAAACATCCAAGATGTTTTCTTGCTAAGAAATGCAAAAATTCTTGTGACTCAAAACCTCAAGTAGTCAAATTGGGTTGATACAGTCTATATAAGGCAGACTTTTATCTGAACTTGGGGACCATTCACTCTTCATACATAGATTTCCACCTTGTTTGTGACTGATTTGGTCACTCAAAAATATTAAATATGCCCCCCAAATACTATCAAACTTCTGCCTAAAAGAAAACACAAGCCATCTATCTCTCCTCTTCACATGGAAACTGGGTTTGTTGAGAGAACCCTAGGACTTTGTCTTATGAAAATGAGCGCTATACAATGTAGCCTTCCTGTTTATAGATCACAAAATACTAAACAAAATTTAAATAATTCTAATAACACCTTATTTGCAACACAATAGCTAGGTATTATGGTTGGAATCTAAATGCCACCTGGAAGTGTTAAAGGTCCCCTTGCCAGCAGATGGGCTTTGGGAAGTGATTGTATCCTGAGGACACTCTGGCTTCATCAGTGGGTTAATCCCTTAATTAATTCATAAATTCATGGCTTCATTGAGAAATGATGGAAACAGAAGCTGGAGCCTGGTTGAAGGAAGGAGGTCACTGGAGGTGAGACTTTGAATGATGTAGTCTGCCAAGAAGTGAGCAGCTCTCCTCTGCCATGCCCTTTCATCATGATGGTTCTTCTCACTTAGACTTACAGGGATAGATCCAGCTGACCATGAGCTGAAATCATGAACCTAAATAAACCTTGTAAGTTGACTTCTCTGTTATAGGAACAAAAAGCTCATAACCACTGTTGGTTCCTTCATTGCTTCTCTCAACTCTCATGTTAGCTCTGCAATTCTTTGGTGTGTGTGTGTGTGTGTGTGTGTGTACTTCTATGTGCAAGTATATGAAGGCCTCAGGAACAACATTAGGCCAGCAGACAACCTTGGATACTTTAGCAGTCAGTTTCAGGTTGCTGAGATGAATCTCCAGACCAGACACAGTTTATGGGAAGAAGAAGGGATTTATTTGAAGCTTACAGATCCAGGAGAAGTTCCATAATGGCAGAAGAAGCTGGCCCACTTTCACAGGTCCAAGCAGAGAGAGAAAAAGCCACAAGCCACCACCAAAAAACAAGCACACTTAGGAACTCTAGGCAAAGCTCAGGCACTTTGCATATCTTTAGACTGGAATTCCAAATCTACCTTCACACCTTAGGGCTGGACCCTAGGATTCACCCACAGTGACACCTCCTCCAGCCAGGTGGCTACAGTTCTAAATTATAAGTTTATAGTAAACTCCTGAATCAATTGGGGAAATTCATTCAAGCCACCACATTCCACCCCAGCCCCCAATAGATTCATAAACATCTCAATAAACATCTCACATTGTATATTGTCAGATTCAAAGGTCCCCACAGTCTTTACCAACTTAAGACAATTTCTAAAGTCTTAAGTCTCATGTGAGATTTAAGACAGTCTCTTAATTGTGAGTCCTATAAAATCAAAACAAGTTATATACTTTTAACATATAAAGGCACAGAGTAAACATCTTCAACTGTTATGAGGCATAACAAAGAGAGATTAGAACAATGCAAACTCAATAACCACCAAGCAAACATCAAACACCTGTAGTTCAAGTCTGATATCATAGCCAGTGACTAATGAGGAATCTATGGATTTTCCAATTCTGTTCCTCCAGCTGTGCTGAATAGCCAGGGAAAACTTCCATACCAGGCTGACAGCATGCTCCATGGTAATCCTTGCATAGTCCTGGTATATCCAAAACATCTTCAGGTCTCCATGCAAACAATGGTTCATTTTCCAATGGCTTTGTCAACCTATCGGGGTCATCATACCCTGCCTCATACTGCCTCTCAGAAGTGGTTCCTAGAACCATGTGCACTTTACTCACTCCATACATTTTTTCATTCTTCCAAAACCAATACCAGGTGTACAGGACACAGCCATATTCTTTTTTTTTTTAAAAAAAATGACAAGTTATTTTTTCTTTCTTTATTTTATTTTATTTTATTGTGAGGTAGGATCTTTGCTCTAGCCCAGACTGGCCTGGAATTAGTCTCAGGCTGGCCTAGAACTCACAGCCATCCTAAGTCAGCCTCCCCAGTCACAGCCATATTCTTAATACAGAGATGAAATAAATCATAACCTTGAAAAGCAGGTTCCTTCTCCAGTCAACTCTTTTCCAAAAGAGTTTGCATGTCTATAATAGTCTTTCCTCAGGCATTCTTTCCATTGTTTCAATGTAAAGTAGTTGGGCCATCTTCCTTCCAAATGCTAATGTATTTGACAATAGCAGCTCCAGCAATATGTCTCTGTGCCAGTACTTATGAAATTGTTTCAGGTTTTCCAACTTAAAATCTTAAACATCTCAGTCTCAAATCATTATCCAAGTATATCAGTCCATTAAAAATTTAACCTTGATCAAACTCTTAGGTCCTGGGAAGAAGAATGCAGCCAGCTCTAATGCCAGTAGCCCAGTTCCAACAAGGTTTTCTGCCATCTTTCTTTCCCCTTAGAAATTTCATAAGTCAAGCCTCCAAATACAGTTCTGTCTGAATATAGCATTTTCAAACTCTCATCAGAACAGTCCATAATACTTGGCTTATCACTCCAGAAGGCATCTTCAGTTGCAAGTACCAAGTTTCCTATTCCTCCAGCACACAAGTTCCAAAAGACCAAAATCCACATGGTCAGATTCATTTCAACACACCCCACTCCTGGCACCAATTCTGTAGTAGTCAGCTTCAGATCACTGGGATGAACCTCCAGACCAGACACAGTTTATGGGAGGAAGAAGGGACTTGTTTGAAGATTGCAGATCCAGGGGAAGTTCCATAATGGCAGAAGAAGTTTCCCCCTTCCTTCACAGACCCAAGCAGAGAGAGAGAAAAGTAAAAAGCTACCACTACCATACCAGCAAACACACTTCAGGGACTTCAGGCATAACTCAGGCAGCTTGCATATCTTAGGTTGGAATTCATATCTGCCTTAGGGCTGGACCCTAGAATCCACCTCCAGTGATACCTCCTCCAGCCATGTGGCTTTAGGTCTACATTACAAACTTTAATAAATTCCTGTATCTATTGGGGGACATCCATTCAAACTACCATAGGTACCATTCCTAGTACCATCCACCCTTTCTTTTTTCTCTCTATCTCTTTCCTTTCTTTTTCTCCTTTCTTTTCCTTTTGAGACAGGGTTGCTCACTGACTTGGAACTCACCAAGTAGGCTAAACTGTTGGTCAGTGAACCCCATGGATTCCCTAATCTTTGTCTTTCCAGCCCTGGAATTACAAGTATGCCACCACACCTGACTTTTTTTTTTTTTTTTAACATAGGTCCTCATGCTTGCCAGGCAAGCACTTTCCTGACAGCTATTTCCTCAGCCCTGAAATTCTTTCTGTTTTTTGGTAGGGGTGGGGACATTTCTTTTTTCACATTGTATTTTGTAACCAATAGGTGTTAAAAAAAAATGAGTCGAATGAGAAAGTATGGGGAATCTGTCTTGTGACAAGAGGCTCCTCTAGCAGGAAGAGGTCTGGTAGCAAGGAAGCAGCCAGAAACACTCTCCCAAAACAACATAACATAAAACATAAAAGTGATACAAATTTAATGTAGTCAGTGTCCTTACAGAGGAAGCAACAACCTTGGGGCTGCTTGTTGAGGAGCCATAAAAATATATGACTTTTTCTTTTTGGTTTTTCAAGGTAGGATTTCACTCTAGTTCAGGCTGACCTGGAATTCACTCTGTAGTCTCAGGGTGGACTCGAACTCACGGCAATCCTCCTACCTCTGCCTCCTGAGTGCTGGGATTAAAGGCATGTGCCACCATGCCCGGCTTTATATATGATATTTTTATGTCATTAGTAGTAATAATCTTGGCACATTCTTTTTTAAAATATACATATATTTAAATATTTTATTTATTTGAGAGAGAGAAAGAGAGAGAGAATGGATGGGCATGCCAGGGCCTCCTGCTGCTGCAAATGAACTCCAGATGCATGTGCCACTTTGTGCATCTGGCTTTATGTGGGTACTGGGAATTGAACCCAGGTCATAAGGCTTTGCAATCAAGTACCTTTAACCAGTGAGCCATCACTCTAGCCTCTAAAAAATATTTTTACTTATTTGCAAGCAGAAAGACAGAAGGTGTGAGTATGGACATACCAGAGTGTCTTGCTGCAGCAAACTCCAGACTTTGTATATCTGGCTTTACGTGGATCACAGGAATTGAACCCCAGGCCAGCAGGCTTTGTTTGTAAGCAAGTGCTCTTAACTGCTAAGCCAGCTCTCCAGCATAGCACATTCTCTTTAATCAGTCATGCTACTAAAAGGTTTATGTGCATTATGTCATACATTGCCTCATTTCATCCTCACTACAACCCCAGGAGGCAAGAATTGTTATAGCCACATGAGGAAACTGAGGCTGAGAGGTTAAATCACTTCTACATGATTACACAGTTGGTCAGCACACCTGGAATTCAAAGCTGGGTCAGCCTGACTCTGTGCCCAGGCTTTGCCCACTTTGCTGTGTCCACTGGCAGCTTGATGTACTCAGGTATGTGAGAAGCTGTGCATCCCTCAAGTCCTACTCCCAGAAGCAGCAGGCATGTCCAACAGTCAACACACAAGCACTTCGGGCTCCAATTGATTACTCTTCAATTACCTAGAAAATTCTGCATCATGACACAAGGGAAGAATCGTGGTTTCTTGAGATTAAGCTACCAGTGATATGTACAAAATTCAAGGCCCAAATGCACCAAGACTTTGCCCTGGAGAAGGACATAGGTTCTGGTTAGTTTCTAAAAGCTTAAGAAATCATGGAGCTGGGGACATAGTTCAGTGAGTAGAGTATGTGCTCGTGAAGCCCTAGGATCAAACCCTATAAACTGGACATGGTGGCACATGCCTATAATCCCTGCACTCAGGAGGTGGAAGCAGGAGGATCAAAACTACATAGTGAATTCCAGGTCAGCCTGGGCTAGAGTGAAACCCTACCTTGGGGGAAAAAAAAGTTCAAGGTCATCCTGGCTTACATAGCAACTTCAAGGCCAACCTTGTCTTAAAACAAACAAACAAACAACAACAACAACAACAAAAACAAAAACAGAAAGAATTCATGTCCCAATATGTTTTAGTCTTTTGAGATATTAAACCAGATTTTCATCTAGGAAATAATCTGTAATGTATCAATACACAGGACCCTCTCCTGGGTCAACTCAATAATTTATTCATATGTATAAAGTGGACCATGCCTCCCTTCAAAGGAGTTCCTCTTTTTTTGCCACTTCTCTGTTAGGCCACTGTTCAGCCCCTGTGGTAGCTTGAGTGGATGGCCCCCAGTGTGTTTAGGATTTTATTAAAGTTCGTAATTCAGATCTGCAGCCACCTGGCTGGAGGAGACATCACTGTGGGTGAAGCCTGGGGTCCAGCCCTAAGGAGTGGGGTGGATTTGGAAGTCCAGCTAGATATGTAAAGTGCCTGAGCTTTGCCTGGGTTCCTAAGTGGGCTTGCTTTTTGGTGGTAACCTCTCTCTCAGCTTGGACTTGTGAAAGCAGGCCAGCTTCTTCTCCCATTATTAAACTTCCCCTGCTCCAATAAATTCCTTCCTCCATAACTGTGCCTGGTCTGAAAGTTCATCCCAATGATGTGTGGCTGTCTACCACAGCCCCCAAGCAAAATGCCCATATGCAGCACCACATTCATCTCTCTGTGGCTCACTCTTTCCTAACATTACACTAGTAAAAATACTTGGGGGACTAGAGAGATAGCTTGACCATTAAGGTGCTTGCATTTGAAGCCTAAGGACCCAGGTTCAATTCCCCAGCACCCTTGTAAGCCAGATGCACAAGATGGTGCATCCATCTGGAGTTTGTTTCAAGTGGCTAGAGGCCCTGGCATGCCCATTTTCTCTCTCTCTTCCTCTTTCTCATAAATAAAATATTTGTTTAAAAAAGTTGGAAGTAAAATATGTAAACCCAAGGGTAATACCCAAGGTTTTAAACACTGCATAGGGCTTTCTCTCTCTCTCCGTTTTAAGATAGCCAAGAGATAAGGTAGCCCACTAAACTTTCATGCTATCTTTGATTTTTTTTTTTCCTTTCTAAGCCAACAAAGAAGTAAGAAAACACAGCACCTGAAAACACTCCTTGGGAATTAGAATAAGCACCGTTTTCCTACCACTCAGAGCAGCTTGCTCTGCTCCTTGGGGTTATTCCCGCAATGGGGACAACGATGCTTCTCTTCCACAGCCCTCCATCTGTCAGAAGCCAAGTTCAAGGCCCAAGCTCTACCAAGAAGCATTTAGTATAGTACTTCTTACAAAGTCCTCAGTACCCCAGTCATTCTTGTTATTAAAAGGTTCAGGCTGGGTGGGTCCACAGGCAGAATGAGAGGCCAGCAATGCCCATCAAAGACTTCAGCCCATCCATCAGAAGGGAGACTTCATAGTGTCTTTTTTAATATTTTTTTATCTTCATGCAGAGAGAAAGATGGAGTGAGTGGGTGCCTCTTACCATGGCAAATGAAGTCCAGATGCACACACTACTTTGTGCATCTGGCTTTATGTGGGTGCTGGGGAATGGAAGCAGGGCCACCAGGCTTTGCAGACAAACACCTTTAGCTGCTGAACCATCTCTCCAGCCCAAGACTCCATAGTTTAACTGCATAAATTATACTGCAACAGTTAGCTTACCCTTTCATAATATTGGGAGTGCTACCCAACACCTCATAGATACTAGGCCAGCACTCTTCCATGGAACTACCTATTCAGCCCTTTAGAAGTTTTATTTTGAGAGAGGATCTCACTATGTAGGCCAGGCTGACTTGGACTATTCAATCTTCCTGCCTCAGCCCCTAAATACTGATTACAGGTGTGTACCACCACATCTAGCCAGTTGGCTTTGATACTGGACCCGAGTAACATGCACTAAAATGCATGTTACTCAGGTCCTCAGAACATCACCTTGTTTGAAAATAGGGTCTTTGTAGCTGTGCTTGATGGGTTGAGTGTCTTGGGATTAAGTTGTCCTGGATTTGAGGTGGGTCTTGTACCCTGTGACCGTTGCCTTAGAAGAGGAAAGGACAAAGAGGCAGGAAAAACTGTGTGAAGACAGACCCAAGAGTGCCTGCACAGAAGGCGGAAGACAAAAGAGGACCCTCCCTTGGGTTTCCAAAGTGAACCTAACCCTCTGGTGCCATTTCATGTTTTGAGCTTCCATAACTGTGAAAGAACTAAAGTTTGTGGTGATCTATTATGTCAGTCTAGGTTCTCCTGAACCTTCTTGGCTTTGTTTCTCATTTGATTCACAGCAGTAAGTGCTAACAGAGTGAACTCCTGGTACCTGAGGAGGGAGTCTGTGGAAAAGAGAGCAACTTCCAGCCTGCCTCACAGACACTGCCTCCAAGGTCAGGACCACCTTTCCCGAGGGTCCTTCATCATCGCCCTGACCCTACCTAGCCCCATCTTTGCAGAGTCAGCTCAGTTCGAGTAGGATTTATCCCACATCCAAGGTCAGGAACAACTGGTCAGCCACAGGGACATCCTTGTCCTTACCATCTCACTGCTCCAAACCCTACTCATCCTCGAGTTTTGGGTCATATACCAGGAAACACGCTTGAATCTATCCTGCATCCACAAAGATGTTTTTGCTTAGGTGTTCAGAGACACCCAACTCCTACAAGAAGGGAATTTCTTTTATTCTGTACCAATAACAACAAAGATAAAATAAATAAAAAGAACAAGAAAGTTTAAGTGAGAAAATTTTCTGGTGATTCAGACTAGGCTGTTTCTGTCTGTCCATTTATATTCTTTTCTGGGGTTTCTACCCTCAGTGCAACACTGAGAATCTAAGTCTTCGCTCCAACATTCCCAATGACTTTATCTCCACTCTGGTTTAGGTTGGAGGTTGTACTGGTTTATTCCTTCTCCTCCTCTTCCTCCTCCTCCTTCTTTTTCAGATCTTTTGGTTTTACTGTAAAATATATATATACTTTATCTGGGCGTGGTGGTGCACGCCTTTAATCCCAGCACTTGGGAGGCAGAGGTAGGAGGATCACCATGACTTCAAGGCCAGCCTGAGACTACATAGTGAATTCCAGGTCAGCCTGGGCTAGAGTGAGACCCTACCTTGAAAAACCAAATAAAGTAAAGTAAAATAAAACAAAATATAATAAATAAAATAGGTCGGGCTTGGTGGCGCACGCCTTTAATCCCAGCACTTGGGAGGCAGAGGTAGGAGGATCGCCATGAGTTCGAGGCCACCCTGAGACTACATAGTGAATTTCAGGTCAGCCTGGGCTAGAGTGAAACCCTACCTCGAAAAACCAAAAACAAAATAATAGATAGATAGATAGATAGATAGGTATTTTATTTACTTATTTATATGTGTGTGAGAGAGAATGGCACACCAGGGCCTCTAGCACTGCAAACAAACTCCAGATACATGTGCTACCTGGTGCATTTGGCTTTACGTAGGTATTGGGGAATTGAACCTGGGTCTTTAGGCTTGCAGGCCATGCCTTAACCACTGAGCAATCTTTCCAGCCCATGGTCTTTTGGTTTTTTAAAGCAGAGTCACTCTAGCCAGACTGACCTGGAACTCACTCTGTATCCCAAGCTGGCTTTAAACTCACAGCAACCATCCTACCTCAGCCATGTCAGCCTCCTGAGTGCTGGGATTAAAGACATGTACCACCACACCTATCCCTACTTACCTTCTGGTTGCTGGGACAAAATACCTGGCAAAGATCAGTTTAAGGGAGGGTTTCTTTCAGGTTACAGTTCAGGGTTGCAGTCCATCATGGCGGGAAAGGCAAGCAGGCAGGAACTTGAAGCAAAGCTGGCCACATTCAGCCCACAGTGAAGAAGCTATGAGCGATGAATGCTGGTGTTCGGACAGCCTTGTCATTTTTATACAATACAAGTCCCCTGGCCCACAGAATAGTGCCACCCACAGTTTAGGTGGGTCTTCCCACATTCACCTAATCAAGATAATCCCTCACAGGCATGCCCAGTGGCTAGACTGATCTAGGTGGTCAGTCTCAGGTGAATCTAGGTCTTGTCAAGTAGACACAATTAACCATGGGGTCTAGGGGAAGGGGGGTAATGTCACTTCTGAACCATTCTACTGTGTCCAGGGAGAATGGAGTGCACTGATTGTCCAACCCAGGAGAGAGAAGCTACAACCCCAGAACCACAGGGTCCCCAAATAGAAACAGTAACGGTGGAAGCGGGTGGAAGAAATAGACGCTGAGATGAAACAATGGAAATGCCTGTGTCACCTCCTCCCTCTTCTGTGCGCAGGACATATTGGCCCGAGCTCCACAGTGACACTGATCATCCTTGTCGGGTGTCTTCAGTACCTGTACCTCTCTTGGGAGACTCCCAGCACCCTGGAACCAGAGCCTTTCTCCATTACATCCAGGTTCCAAGTGAATCTTTCACATGACCGCCATTCAGTCATGTTTTCTTGAAGTGGAGGTGTGTGTGTGTGTGTGTGTGTGTGTGTGTGTGTATTTAAAATATTTTACTTATTTATTTGCAAGGAGAAAAAGAAAGAGAGAGAGAGAGAGAGAATATGGACACACCAGGGCCTCTAGCCTCTGTGAACGAACTCCAGATGAATGTTCTACTTTGTGCATCTGGCTTTATGTAGGTACTTTTGGCTTTACATAGGTACTGGTGAATCAAACCCAGGTCATTAGACTTTGCAGGCAAGCACCTTAACAGCTAAGCCATCTCTCCAGCCTCAAAGTGGATATACTTTTTTAAAGGAAATAGAGAAAAAGTTATTTGCATACTTCTAAATTCCCAAAGGATCTTATTACTCCCCCTCCCAAATGATTAATCCCTTCTCCCCCCTCCCAGATGATTAATCCCTTCTCCAGTAAGTGAGGCTAATCTCAGCCTGAACAAAGGCTCTCCCTCCCGTACTGTAACCTGATACATTCAGAACATTCTAGTCATTTTAAAGCTAAGTCCAATGTCCCCTGCATTTTTAAAGTATGAATGTGTACAGAATTATAAATAGAAATGGAAAAACAGTAAAGCTGTGTGAACTCAGTTGGCGGGGGCCCTGGATTTGGACCACCCCCCACAAATATAGCCTACTGACGATTTGCCATGAGCAGTTTTTTTAAATTCTACTTAGTTCATCATTTTGTACATTCTGAGCAGTTATCCTGACTGTTTCTTCAACAGTACATTTTTCCACTCCCCCCCCCCAAGAATGTGTGGCTTTTTCTTTAAAAAGAGATGAGAATCTCAGGGACAGATAAATATATACTCTGGCACTTGGCTGTAATACAATTCTCTATAGGCAATTCTGTCTCATGTCTGTGGGATTGGTTTAAATTTGGAAGCCTCCGGAAGGCCTCAGTCTCTCTCATGCTCCTTTTCCCATAATGTGAGTCAGTGGCAAGAACCCTGAGATGTCTCAGGGAGTGGGACAAAGAACTAGAGGCCCAGCCAGGGTGTCCTTAGAGAAGGCTTCAAAGGTGCCTGCACTTTTGATCTTTCTCATGATTACCATGAAACAGCCAAGCAGTTCTAGCACTTTCCCAACATGCTCATGCTTTGTTCTACCTACATTTCTCTCCCCTCCTCTCCCTCTCTCCCACCAAGCTTCCAAAAGCTATAGCCCCACTGCTAATGTGACCGTTGATATAGGCCATGGATTGTGTGAACTTTTCCCTGGGGAGATGTGAATAAATGCCCCCTCCCTCAGATGGTGCCCCAATGCAGACGAAAGTAATAAGTCTACCAATGTCCAACTTGGTGCACCAGTGATTTTTATTGTGCTTACTTACAGAACATGTGGGAGGGGTTACTTACAAGGTATGGGTGACCCCCAAATAGCCACATCACTAAAAAGTCTTACCAGGCCAGAGAGACTTCAGAGCTGTATAGATGGAGTCCCCCTTCAGTTAACCTTCCACACTCTACATACTCTACCCTCTCCTGAGACCATGTTCAGCTGGGGCAGAATGACATACAGCTGACAGGGAGATGTGGGAGAAGCTAAAGTCTCAGGTAAGGGTCTAATGGCCCTCTCCGCCACCTCCTAGGAGACAGTATCGACACATGCAATCCTGAGGGTCTCTTGCAAGTAGTTATAGCTGCACTGACAAGATGGCAATGGCTGTTATGTTTAGAGGATAGTGTTCTACATACCATGTCTAAAATGTCAACTGTATTTTTCAGTTTAGGATCAAGACAGACTTCTCATAAGTAACATGTAATTAACAAGAGGTTAGATTTCCAGGCTCGATCACAGACTCCCGAGGTACCCAGATGTGCTAGTGACATCCGGTGGGAGGCTTTGAAGGGTAATCAACCTGGCTGGCCTCCTCACGGAGCCCTTCTCCCTCAGTACCTGCCCTCTTTTTCCTGTCTCAGATCTATCTTATGCACACCAGAAATGAGCTGTCCTCTGGGCAGCAGGGGAACAAAGGTCACATGTTCCTCAGTAGCTGTGACAGTCCAGAGTTGCTGGTCTCTAGGTCTCTTTTATTATTATTTTTTTTCCTTTGGTTTTTCAAGGTAGGGTTTCACTGTAGCCCAGGCTGACTTGGAATTCACTATGTAGTCTCAGGGCAGCCTTGAACTCACGGCGATCCTCCTACCTCTGCCACCCGAGTGCTGGGATTAAAGGCGTGCGCCACCACGCCCGGCTCTCTAGGTCTCTTTATAAGTTAAAAAAAAAAGAGGGGGGACACTGGAGAGATGGCTTAGCAGTTAAGGCACTTGCCTGCAAAGCCTAAGGGCTCAGGTTTGATTCCCTAGTATCCACATAAGCCAGATGCACAAGGTGATACATGCATCTGGAGTTCATTTGCAGTGGCTAGAGGCCCTGGCATATACATATTCATTCTCTCTCTTTCTCTCTCTCAAATAAATAAATAATAACTAAAAAGGAAAGAGCGCCGGGTGCGTTGGCACATGCCTTTAATAACAGTACTCAGGAGGCAGAGGTAGGAGGATCGCTGTGAGTTCAAGGCCACCCAGGACAGCCTCGGCTAGAGTGAGACCCTATGTCAAAAAAAAAAAAAAAAAGGAAAGAACAAAATGAAAAGAAACCCATTTGAGTAATATACCATAGCTTCTTGTTTGACACTGAAGAGCAGTCCTAAATTGACTCATGACACTTGTGTGTGTGGCGTACATGAATGTGTGTATGTGTGTTTGGGGGGGCACGTGTACGTGTCTGCATGTGAAGGCCAGAGGCTGACACTGATCACCTTCCTCCTTGGCTGTCTACCTTACTTACTTAGACATGGTCTCTCACTTGAACACAGAACTCACGGATGGTTCTGGGAATCCCTTGTCACTGCCTTCTGTGCTCTGGGATTACAGGCTCACCATCCCACGCACCCAACATTTACATGGGTGCAGGACACCCAGACTGTGGTCCTCAGGCTTGCTTGGCATGCACTTTACCAACTGAGCCACACCTCATGTTTAATATGTCTGCAGGGTTTTAAAAAACCTTAAGTAGAGATTTTCATTTCAAATAACTTGACTTTACTTCTCCCAGCGACCCTCCATGGTCAGGCTTGGAGGGGAGAGGGCTGAGAAGGAACAATGATATTCCTGTGACCTTTGTGTGTGTGACCTTTGTTCTCCTGGTGCCCAGAGGGCAGCTCATATCTGGCATTCATAAGATGCATCTAATGATGTCCAACCCTGGATGGACTAAGAGGCTGGAAGGAGAGGCGACAAAGCCTTTCAGGAGCATGCTCATATTTTGAAATGGGCACAAAATAAAATAAAATTACTCCCAACTGGGATGCCATCTTTGCTGTCAGCCCTGGACTGGTAATCCACTAACAATTCTCTTTCTGCCAGGAGCTTGGGGCACCTGAATGTACACCCGCTGACACTGAGCCAGTTAGCATCCACCTGCCGCTCAGGTGGGACAGATAGACACTCACGCTTCTGCCAAGGTCACAGGCTAGTTCTCAGTGCAGAGACCACAAGGACAGGGCTTGGCTTCTCTGTAGCACTGTAACACAGATTTGTACCCACTTGTTAAGATGTAGTAGCAGCAGCTCTGAGAATTGTGTGCATTTCATCTTTCAGCAGATAAGACTTTGCTGCCAATAACAATGGTATTGCTGGGGAGCAATGACTTAATTGCCTCAATGGTGCTGGGAGAGAAGAGGGACCTGAGGTTCTGTGGGCCCAGACAATCCCATTACTATTGTTACCTTTAATGATGCCAGTAATACTTAATATTCTACATTTTTCCAAGAGTATGTTCATATACATTGAGTTATTTGATTCTCATAATATCCTTATGATGTAGCAATGCCTGGAGTATTAAATTCTCATTCAATGGAATGAAGAGCTGGGCATGGTGGTGCAGGCCTTTAATCCCAGCACTCGGGAGGCAGAGGTAGGAGGATCTCCATGAGTTCAAGGTCACCCTGAGACTGCTGAGTGAATTTCAGGTCAGTCTGGGCTAGAGTGAGACTCTACCTCGAAAAACAAAAGTCAACAACAACAAAAAAGTCAGTGGGGGGCTGGAGAGATGGCCTAGTAGTTAAGGCATTTGCCTGCAAAGTCAAAGGATCCCAGTTCAGTTCTCCAAGATGCACGTAAGCTAGAGGTACAAGGGGGCGCACGCATCTGGAGTACGTTTGCAGTGGCTGGAGGCCCTGGCATGCCCATTCTCTTTTTCCCTCTCTGCCTCTTTCTTTCTCTCAAATAAATAAAATCCATGGAATGAAGAAATTGAGGTTCAATAAAGTTTTCTGAGTGCATAGGAGTCCACAGAAAAATCAGGCATGATTCTCAAACTGAAGTAACATGAGGGTTAGTTAGATCATGAGTGTCTCAGCAGGAAACATTGACACTACCAAAAAAGGTGTGTCAGGAGAGTAGTGCTGGGACACAGGCAGGGACAGTGAAGATTTTTCCAGTAAGAACAGGAAAGCCTCTGCTACTACGAGTCTGAAAAAGCCAAGAGAAGAAGCAGGGCCTGGAGTCATGGTGAGGAGAGAGGCAGGAGCTGTGAGAACTACGAGGAACGACTTCCTCTTGCTTTCCTGCCCTTCCCATTTCCTGTTGGTGCCTCCCACTGGCCAAAACCAACTAGAAGCCAGAGGACAAATCCACCCATTGCATGGAGTTGGTGAGGTCAGCTTCCCACAGCTGAGAGCCCAGGAGAAGGGAGTTGAGCAAATCCGGGGGAAATGGAAGATATCCAACTATGATCTGTCACACGCTCATTTCACAGCAGAGACTATACTCGGGAGTTTACGTGGTGGTTTCCTGTAATCTTCTGTAATCTTTGCCCTCATCCTGTGCAGTGCGATGAAATCTCAGATAGCCAACTCGGCATATGAAATGATGCTTTATTTTTCTGGAATTTTATTTAATTTCTGTATGGAGCTGCTAGTCTGGTGGAAGGCAGAAACTATCCTTGGCAGTTTGTAGGTTTTGAGTTTTGTTTAGCTTTTCTTTGAGGTGGTATTGGGGATTGAACCCAGGGCCTCAGTCCATTATGGCTTTTTCAGCCACAATGTGAACACTCAGTTTTCCTGGGATTTCAAGTACATCCACATAGCTTCCACAGGGCTGAGTCCACCTTGCTTCCATCTCCACTCCACACTGCCGTCTCTAGGAGCACTTCGTTCTTACCTAGTTTCTTGTCATTGAGGCAAATCCACAATGGTTTGTTCCAACTGTAAAATCTCTCTAGATCTGATTCTCCTTCAGTGTCTAGGGAACTCATTTAGCTATTGCCAATAATGTATTGAAGGCATTGGTAGTGATGACAGTGATATGTGCATATGTATGATGGTAATAGTGGGTGTGGTCACGGTGCTGATGGTAGAAGTGGTGGTAGTTGTGGTAATGATGGTGGTTGTGGTGGTGGTTGTCATGGCAATTGTAGCAAAATTGCAGTAAAGGTGGTGGGGGTCATGGTTATGGCAGTGGATGCCGGGGTGGTAATGACGGTGATGGTGGTCACAGTGGTGGTGGTGGTCGATGGTGGTGGATGTGGTAGTAAAGGTGGTGTTAGGTGGTAGAGTCACTAGGACCTGCTTCCATGCAGAAACCTTCTCTATTCTACCTCTAACTTGTGTATCTGTGGGGAAATTGTGTGAGATTTTCCACATCAGAACTTTGTGCAAAGCTCAAGTCCTGTTTGCAGCCAGATTCCCCTTGGGACCTGGGGTTTCTAGTAAGCCTACTCTCCTAGAGGGTAGCCAGGCTCCTTCTCTGCAGTCGTGCGGAGATAAAAGTCTAGCCCTCCTGCTTCCCTTCTCTTCTCCCTCAGGACTCTTCATTCCAGTCTATGAACCTTTTGGTATTGTGCAGTTGGAAAAATGGCTCTGTGTGATTGCTTCCCAACCTTCTGTTCATGTGAATCCCTGATCCTCCAGGCCTTTCAAGAATTGAGATTCTGAAACCTATGGTCTTACAGAAAAATCTTTTCCCTTAAAGAATTTTTTATTTGGGGGCTGGAGAGACAGTCCAGTGGTTAAGGCACTTGCCTGCAAAGCCTAAAACTCCGGGTTTGAGTCCCCAGCACCACTGTAAACCCAGATGCACAAAGTGATACATGCATCTGGAGCATATTTACAGTGGCTAGAGTCCCTGGTGTGCCCATACACTCTCTCTCTCTCTCTCTCTCTCTCTCTACCTCTCTGCTTGCAAATAAAATATTTTAAAAGAACTTTTATTTTGATTTCTTTCATGGGATAATTGGAAACTCAGAAGCCAAGCCTTGTTGTTGTGTGCCAGCCCTGTAGAGAGCCTCAGCTGCTCGCCACCTGAAAGAAAAGGACCCCCAGTTACAAGAATGAGCCAGGGGATGGAGATTTCGCTCAGCTAGAGTTCTTGCTTAGCAAGCACAAGGCCCTGGGTTTGGTCCCCAGCATGTACATACACACACACACACACACACACACACACACACACACAAAAACACACACACAAAAGGGTTGGAGAGATGACTCAGCAGTTAAGGCTCTTGCCTGCAAAGCCTAACAACAACCCAGGTTTGATTCCCCAGGACCCACATAAAGTCACATGCATGAAGTGGCACATGCATTTTGAGTGTGTTAGCAGCAGCTGGAGGCCCTGGTGAGCCCATTCTCAAGTTTGTCTCTCTTTTCTATATATCTCTCTCTCAGCTTACAAATAAATAACTAAAAATACTTTTTAAAAAATCACACAAGGCAGGAGTGGTGGCGCATGCCTCTAATCCCAGCACTTGGGAGGCAGAGGTAGGAGGATCACTGTGAGTTGGAGGCCATCCTGAGACTACATAGTGAATTCCAGGTCAGCCTGGACCAGAGTGAGACCCTACCTCGAAAAACCAAAAATAAATAAATCACACAAAAGGGGGCTGTAGAGATGGCTTAGCAGTTAAGGCACTTGCCTGTGGAGCCTAAAGACCCAGGTTGGGTTTCCCAGTATTCATATAAGCTAGATGCACAAGGTGACGCATGTGTCTGCAGTTAGTTTCCAGTGGCTAGAGGCCCTGGAATTCTCTCTCTCTCTAGTAAATAAAGAAAAATAAAATATTTAAAAAAACAAATCACACACAAAGGAGGAGCAAGGATGCTCAGAATGAAAATGAAAATAGTAACAGAAATGGGATTCCCGTGAAGCCCATGCAGCTTAAACTTCAGAGCCTCTCATTTGCAATGACCACTTCCAAGACTATAGGAGGGACTCCCGCGACGGATCCATGTGTTTTCGTAAACTATGCCAAAATGAAGATATCCCATTACAAGTAGTTAAGACTGCTGTCCCCTTCCACTTGGTGTGCTGGCTGCAGACGTCTGAGGCTTTAGCCATGGGGAAGTTGTGCTGAGTGTGCACTGATGTCCTCAGACCAATGTAAGAGCAGTGTAAGGCTGCACCCACTCCTGTCCTCCACTGGTGGCACTCTACCTTGAGGGCAGGGAGTCTACAGAGGGTCAGATGTACCCTCTCCTAGGCAAGATCCAGCTGTGGAATCCATGGAAATCTGTTTCTTGGGTCTCTCTTCAAGAATAGCATGCCAAACAGCTTTAAGGGCAGTGTTAGCCAGCATCTTCCAGGCAGGATCTTCATTCAGTATCTGCCCCAGTGTTTGAAGCAAGAACACACTCCCTCCAGACAGCTCTTAACCAAAGAAGACTCAGTGGGAAGCCCAGCAAGTTTGGGGCCTTTCCTGCCCAATGGGCTCCTCTGGGAAGACTCTTCACTGTGGCTCCTGGCTAGGGTGGACAAGATTTGGTCGAGTGGCATTTCACCTGCTTATTGCTGTTCCCTTTCACCATTTCAGATTGGCATTGTGGTGGGAAGTCTTTCCCTGCCCACTCATGCTTCTTCCTTCTGTGATTTTTAAAAACAAGCATTGCTTTCTAATTTGTCTCTAGCACGCCTACGTCTGACTCAGCTTCTATTGTCCAGGGCACCTGAAATGAACCCATGCAAGTGAGCTGAAAGCCAACTGACCAGTAAACAATGACAGCTCCATCCAGGTGGGGCATGGATGAGGGACAGAGGACCTCTAGGACAAGTAGCAACCTAAATGCTGTGATGTGGGTTTGAGTGACTGCTCTACTTGGGGAAACCCAAGCAGTGTAATGACTCAGGCTTTTGAAAACTGGAGGAGGGTGCAGAAGAGAGGCGCAGAGCAATGTGATCGACGTTAGAGAAACTCCTACATTAGATGTGCAGGTAAAAGCAAAAGAAAAGAAAGTTGGAAAAGCCAAGTGGAACCTCTGATCTAACCCCATCCTATCTGAGCCTCAGCCAAATATACCAGCCATCCTGGCATGTGTGGTGGGGTGGGGGTGCAGGGTAACCATTCACACCCTTACAGAACACAAGGATAGCTCTACCATCTATTTCTATTTAATTGTCCAGTCTGACCCTGCCAAAGCTGAAAAGAACCTGGAGAAGGACTGTAGACAACCATAGACTCAAGTAGCAAGACCCCCAATTGCCATGACCCCTGTGGGGCCTTTGTGAGAGCAGAGATCATGGCTTGGGCATACGACATGTGGACTTTGATTTAATAAGTGCACTTTAAATTTTTTTGTTTATTGTTATTTATTTGAGAGAGAGAGAATGGGCACATCAGGGCCTCCAGCCACTGCAAACGAACTCCAAATGCATGCGCCACCTTGTGCATCTGGCTTACATGGGTACTAGGGAATCGAGCCTTGAACCGGGATCTTTAGGATTCATAGGCAAGTGCTTAACCACTAAGCAATCTCTCCAGCTCCAAGTGCACTTTTTTTATTTCAATCAGAGAAGAAGATCAGAAACATTTTGCATTCACATTGACTCACATACTTACTTTACTGGATTATACGGACTGGCCACAGAGCAACATGTTGATCCATTACTATTTTTTTTTATTTATTTGCATTTGACTGTGAGTGTGTATGTATGTGCACATGTGTGTGTGCACACACATGTACACACACATGCACATATGAAAGTGCCAGGACTTCTTATCACTGCAAACAAACACCAGACACTTGCACCACTCTTTGTGTCTGACCTACATAAGTATCTTGGGAATTGAACCAGAGCTAGCAGGCTTTGCAAACAAGGGCCTTTAACCACTGAGCAATGTTTCCACCCTATTGTTGGTTTGTTTCTTGAGACAAGGTCTCACTGTGTAGCCTACACTGGCCTGGAATTCCCTATGTATCCCAGGCTGGCCTTGAAATCATGGCAATCCTGCCTTGGGCTTCCAAGTACTGGGATTACAGGTGTGTGCCACCACATATGGATAATCTATTGTGTTGATGCTGTCTTTCTAATTTGGCAGGATAAAGATAGAATAGCTAGCCTGTGGAGGAAATGATAGTGAACTTATGCTCTCAAGGATGGAAGATAAATCCTGTGATGAGTCAGAGACTGGCATGCCAATAAAGCTTCTACGGAGCTAGTCGTGGCCAGAGCACGCTAGGCTATTCCTCCAAAGGAAGACAAAATTGCTGCATTTTACATCTCCTATCGTGAAAAAGGAATTGTGATGGCCCATAGACCTCTAAGGTTTTGAAGGCATTATTTTCCATGCTAGGACTGTGAGGCTAGCCCATCTGGCAGGCTTTATGGAAGGCTGCCAGCTTTGAGTGGCCCAGAGCAGGACATACTCTGAGGCACGTTGTGGCTATGGTGCAGGCACCCTTGCTGCTTGGACTGTGTGATCAAGCCAATCCTAGTGATGGAGGTGTTAATGGTGGGAAAACGGTGGTGGTTTGATTCAGGTGTGCCCCATAAACTTAGGTGTTCTGAATGCTAGGTCCCCCACTGGTGGAGATTTGGGAATTAATGCCTCCTAGAGGGAGTGTATTGTTGGGGGTGGGCTTATTGGTGTTATAGCCAGTTTCTCCATGCCAGTGTTTGGCACAATCTCCTGTTCCTGTTGTCCACCTGATGTTGGCCAGGGGGTGATGTCCACCCTCTGCTCATGCTATTATTTCCCCTGCCATCATGGGGCTTCCCCAAAAGCCTATAAGCAAAAGAAACCTCTTTATCCCACAAGCTGCTGTTTGTTGGGTGATTTCTACCAGCAATGTGAACCTGACTGCAACAGAGGCAGAATAGAGTTAATGACAAGCTCTAGTGGGAGAATCATATACAAGCACCCAAGGGCTGGAGCAAGGCCATGCTGTCTGCAGAGAGAACACACATCTTTTGAAAAACAGTTCCAAGTTTATTGGGCCCTGGTGGGAAAGAAAGAGTTGCTCATGGAATGTAGAATGAAAAGGCATCTAGATATATCCCACGATCTGGATTCTCATCAGGTAATAGAAAAGGCACACCTGAGGTCAAAGCTGAACTGGAAGAGAGGAATGGGTCTGGATAGGCATCCCAGAACCCATGCCACAGCCCACAGTTGCACTAGCATGCATCCCTTATCACATGTGTATGGCCATCCAGTGGGTGGGAGTCTCAGATAACTGTTGAAGGATGAGGAAGTGCCTGAATTTGATTTACAAATGGGTTGCCTTATTCTGTGAATTCAAACTGCAATTAGGGGACAGCTGCCTTACAGCAATACTCATGGGTGGGCCACAATGACAGTGATGAGAAGTCCTCCCAACAGTGAACACAAAGGGTTGTACCTGGTCATGTACTTTGTGTGGAAGGAAAAGTTGCCAAAGGTAATAAAAAATATGCCCTCAGGGCAGTGGCAAATGGTCTGGCAGGCTGGTCAGCTTAAAAGATGGAGTGATCCAATAAAGTGTATGCAAAAAATATATGCATACATGCATATATGCATAGAGTATATGCAAAAATCCAGTAGAGTTCATGACTAGTATAATCCAATCTCACAAAGAATAAAGGAGCAAATAATGAAGGTCTTTGCATTTTGTGTTAATTACCAGAAAGTGCTAATCTTGAAAGCAGCACTAAATAACCAAGTAGGTAGAATATCTCAGCCAATATGCCCATGAGCCTGTGAATTGCTACAACAGACACCAGGCAAGATGCTACAAGAGCAGAGGCAGAGGTTGACCAGATGGCTCCCACTCACCAATCTCATCCCACCATTGTTAAGTGTGTTGTTCAGCTTTCCCTTCATGAAAGAGCTTGCTGGTCAGCTTCAAGGAGTACAGAGAACAACGTGCAGCTCTCGTGTGCTTCACTGTAGCTCCACCCAGGTAGCCCCACAGTGACTGAGCCACAGGAAGCCATTACTGTCTCGCTAGGGCTCTTTTGATGGCTTGTCTTTGTTCTGGAACTGCCTACTAAGTTGATGACAATTTCATAGGATCTGTATGTCAACATGGAGTGCCATACACATTTCTACTCCCTCCCTTCTGTCCTTGGCAGATGTCAGATCAGCTTTGTGGTTTGAAGCCTTTCCATGACCTCTCAATCTTTAAGAAAAAAAAAAGTCACTTCCTAGTAAACGTCTTGCATCTATGACTTTGTTTCATCATCTGCTTATCAGAAGCCCTGAAATGATGCACCAGCCCCCATGACCTGGCAATGACATCCAATGATGGTTAATAGGTTCTGCAAGAGGCCCTGATCCATGTTGTCCCAGTGATTGGAGGAGGAGTCAGAGTGCTACTTGCAAGGGAACAGTAGGTAGATCTCAGACATGGAGTCTGTGAGCCCCCTGATGGGTGTGAACAGATACCTGCTCATGGGGAAGGAGGCAGCAGCAAGCCACAATGAGGCCAGTTTTCCCACTTGACACTTCCTTGCAGGAAATTCAGAGATTCCTAAATTTGAATATGGCCTTTCAGAGTGCCAAGGTAGGAGGATGAAACATTATATAACAGTGTCTTACTTGACAGATAACTTTCAAGTAGTTATTTTAAACATTTGGAGTCTAAACCTCTACTTAGGAGGCTTCTCCTGAGCTATGAAAATATTAGTAGTGGGCATACAGATTCATTTAATTTGGGTTAGTGAGATATAGTGACAGGTTTCAAAATCGCTTCCATTGCATAATCACTAGCCATCCTGCAGAAAGAAGGAGTTCTAGTAATCTTTCAAGGTCTGCTATGCCCACTCATCAGGCATACAGAAAGTATAGGACTTAAATGCCATGCTGACCTGAATGGGTTCTGACTATAGCCGTGTGGGGCTGGGGAGAAGCAGCTAAGTAAGTCGGAATGAGACTGGAAAATTCTTCCAATCCTGAATATGGAATTGTAACTGTAAGCAGAGAATTTGCTTCTCGTGGATATATATAAGCAAAACTATTAGGGTTAGAAGAGTAGCTCAGTGGTAGAGCACTTGCTGAGTATGCACCAGTTCCTGGGTTCCATCCCCAGCAACACAAAACAGAAAACCAAGCAAACAAAACCCCACAAGTTTCCAAGTCAACCAAGACTGTATCATGAGATCTTGTCCCAAACAAATAAAAAACACCATTATTGATAATGAAAAACAAATTGTGATGGATTATACTAAAAGAGAGAGTTAACTTTATAATTTATAGATAATTCTACTATACATCATTGTCGTATAAAAAGACTATCAATATCTAAGCATCTCCCAAAAATATGAGAAAAAGAATAGAAACAAGCAAGAGAATTAATGGTGTATATACTATGTAGTTCTCCTAAATTTGATGTTTTTGGTGCTTTCTCTTTAATTTAATTTTTTTAATTTTTGTTCATTTTTATTTATTTATTTGAGAGTGACAGAGAGAGAGAGAGAAAGAGCCAGAGAGAGAGAGCCAGAGAGAGAGAGAATGGGCGCACCAGGGCCTCCAGCCACTGCAAACAAATTCCAGACGAATGCGCCCCCTTGTGCATCTGGCTAACGTGGGTCCTGGAGAATCGAGCCTCGAACCGGGGTCCTTAGGCTTCACAGGCAAGTGCTTAACAGCTAATCCATCTCTCCAGCCCTAATTTAATTTTAATTGTGACTTCTCCTAAGTAAATATTCTGTTTCAGGATTGAGCCATAGCTCAGTGGTAGGGTGCTTGCATGGTGTGTACAAAGCCTAGAACCAATAAAATTAAAAAATATTAAAATTAGGGCTAGAGAGATGGCTTAGGGGTTAAGATGTTTGCTTATGAAGCCAAAGGACCCAGGTTCAATTCCCCAGAACCCACGTAAGCCAGATGCACAAGATGGTGCATGTGTCTGGAGTTCGTTTACAGTGGCTGAAGGCACTGGTGTGCCCATTCTCTCTCTCTCTCTCTCTCTCTCTCTCATCTGCCTCTGTCTATCTGTCTCACCAATAAATAAAATATTAAAATTAAAAAAATTTTAAGAGCCGGGTATTGTGGCGCACGCCTTTAATCCCAGCACTCGGGAGGCAGAGGTAGGAGGATTGCTGTGAGTTTGAGGCCACTCTAAGACGACATAGTGAATTCCAGGTCAGCCTGGGCTAGATAGAGTGAGACCCTACCTTGAAAAACCAAAAAAAAAAAAAAAAAAAAAAAAAATTAAATTCCTTTCAGATTTAATGTCATATTGCAAAGCTGTGCTGTTCTTTCTTTCCAAGGGCCCTTTAAAGTAAGCTTCAGGCACCAAAAAACCTGGATCCATTCCTGATTAACCATTGTGTTACTGGTCAAAGTATTAAGCCATCACATCTGGAGGATGGAGAGGATTGTCCCTGGTTTACAGAAAAGTGAAGGGCCAGGAGGAAGTTGCTTACTCATTCCAACTCTGGATGCTTTTGTGCTAGATTCTCATCTCTTCCAGCTTCTGGACTTGCACTCTGTATGGTGACCCTCCTGCCACTCCTACTCTGTTAGTGTCCCTAGGAAAAGCCAAAGGGGAACTTGGGAAGAAGAGGCCTCCCTGAGTAAGCCTCTGCTGACAGGGCTCTGTAGCAACATAAACCAGCAACCAAGTGGCTCAAACATCCAGTTTTTGCAGTTGAAAATCCACAGGGGCCGTTAGGAGCTGCAGATCCCAGACCCAGATCCTCAAACCTCAGTGAACCCCAGATGTTACCAACAGAGACAGAGAAGGGACCAGGGAAGGATTTCATGCCTGTGCTTTGTGAGTTCCTGAAACAGGCCAACTCTGCACAGAAAGGGCTTTGCTGTGAGGCCGCACCCAGATTCAGGATGGCCACCAAGGGACCTGACAGACCACTCATCTTTGGCCTTGGGCCTGTGGGCACTCCTTTTGCTAACCAGAGCAGTTAAGAATCACAAAAGCATTACTTAGAATGTGCAACCCCTGGTGGGGGAAGGGGCTGCCTATGAGAGCCGAAAGGATCTAAATTTATGTCACTGGATGTAGTGTGCAGTAGGCTCTGATGAAGTTATCAGTGAGGACAGTGAAGAGGAAATCAATGAGGGCAACATGTAACTTTTTCCAAGAGGCAAATGGATACAATTTAAGTACTGTGAGATTGGCTGAGAATTGTACCCTTTCCCACTGTCGTTAGCATTTCCTCTCTTGGGGGCTGGGGAGGTGGTTCCAGTGGTTAAAGGTGCTTGTTTGCAAGTCGGCTAACCCAAGTTCAATCTTCCTCAGTGCCCATGTAAAGCTGGACACAAAATAGCTCATTCCTCCATAATCCCAATGCACATACAGCAATGGAAGACAGAGCCAAACGAATGCTGAAGTTCACAAGCAGATGGCCCCGAGAAAGACTTTGTCTAGAAGGTGGAAGATGAGAAACACCCTGAGTATACACCAGCCATGGGCAAGTACACACCCTTACACACGTCATATATATTTAAAAAATAGAAAATTATTTTTTGAATCTCCTTGACTTTGAGAAATGATGGTTGACCCTATTTGCTAGTATTTGTTGGGTGTTGCCGTGTGCTGGATAGGTTCTGGGCTGAAAGCTTTGCACAGACTGTCTCACTTAATCACCATAAGCACATTATAAGAGACACTATTATTAACCTAATTTGGCTTCTGAAGAAGCTGGCGTGGGGCGATGCTCTTGGCCCGTGTCCCACAGTCAGCATGTCATGAGTCAGGACCCCAGCCCAGCCACCCTGACGTCACTGAACACACATAACCACCCCTCATCTTGCCTCAGTGGACTAGATGTGGTTTAAGAACTTTTATCTCAGAGTCAAAGCCTGGCAACACTTAGGCTGGGTCTCATGCTCACAAACTTAAACATCTGGAAGCTTGAGAGCCACTGATGCAGCCCATCCAAATTGCTGCAGTCACCCAGAGAGAGAGAGACTGAGGGACACAGTGTCACCCAGCCAGTTAGGTGCAGAGTTAGACAAAGAGAAGAACTTTCAGCATCGGTGAGACACAGACATCTGGGGATTTCCCTTGTCTGGACAATGGCTGACTTCAGGAATGAATTTAGAAAACAACTGTGACCTGCGTTCCTGGGGACATCCTGACTTTGACAATGCACTCCGGTGCTGCCCCAGGAATAACACCACATTCCTCTGTGCAAGCGGGAATTTCCAGCATAGAAGCCTAGAGGCTCCACTTCCTCCCACTCAGAAAACTCCTGCAGGTTGGTTGTTTCCATGGTGAAGGTGAGAGGAAGAGTTTCCGATTGTTTCCATGGCAACCACAAAGGAGCAGTTGTTTCCTTGGAGATAGTGGGAAGGTAGATGCGCTGGGCTCAGTGGACCATGCCCTGCTCCAGGTCCTCCACCACACAGGCCACACCCTGAGTCTCTTAGGTCAGGACTTCACATACAGTAAAGACAGGACTGGGACTCTCAAATCAGGCAGACTCAGCTTGGGACACTTTACTTCATTATGTGGCTCTCAGCTCATCTGTAAAACAGGCCTAATAATAGAAGTAATGCCATGGAGTTGGATTGTTGGGAATGGAAACATGAACTTGAGTACCTGGCGGTCAACGAGGAGCATTGTTATTACACGGGGGTTATTATTATTATGACACAGCAATCACAATGATGACTACAAAGCAGAGGGAAGCAAGTCAGATTTCATGAAGCCATTTTAGAGACGAGGAAGCTGGGGGCTCAGGGACCATTGTGGGTCTTAATGAATCCCACCCATGGCCAAAAGCTGGTGCTGGGGCTAGAAGCCAGGCATTAGGGCACAAGGTCCAATGTTCATCTTATCATACATCCATAAGGGAATTAACTCCCCTGAGCATCAGTTTTCTGATGTACAAAATGGCCTGTGAAAAGTCGGGCATGGTGGCATATGCCTTTAATCCCAGTACTCAAGAGGCAGAGGTAGGAGGATCACCGTGAGTTGAAGGTCACCCTGACACTACATAGTGAATTTCAGATCAGCCTGGGCCAGAGCGAGACCCTACCTTGATTTAAAAAAAAAGAAAAGGCCTGTGATGTTATCTTTAGACAGATTGGTAATGATTAGAGATGGCATATAAAACATCTGGTATGTAGGAATCATTCTCATTAAACACAGATGGCCTTACCACAGTTCTTTTTTTGATATTTTATTTATTTGAGAGCTAGACAGAAAGATGAGGCAGACAGAGGAAAAGAGAGAAAGAGAATGGGCAGGCGAGAGCCTCTTGCCACTGCAAATAAATTCCAGTTACCTGTGCCACTTTGTGTATCTGGC
Organism: Dipus sagitta; assembly: GCA_036346955.1. Classification (NCBI taxonomy): domain Eukaryota; kingdom Metazoa; phylum Chordata; class Mammalia; order Rodentia; family Dipodidae; genus Dipus; species Dipus sagitta. Next base: position 51,634,811 of record CM070773.1, on the reverse strand, counting down.
TTTTACTAAAATACTGACAAATTAAACCCATGGCATCAGGCTTTTCAGGCAAGCACTTTAATCCCTGAGCATCCAGCTTCCTCACCACAGCTCTTGTTCGCCCCCATTGTTTGGATGCTCCTCGCAGATGAAACTGTACCATGCACCGTGCCGTACCAAGGTGAATTTGGCAAGACTCCACTAAAGCCTCCTCTGCAAGGCACGGAAGCAGGAGGGCTGAGTGATTTGGGTCTGCACCTGAGCCACCACTGCACAGGTGAGGTAGCAAAGTGGGCTGCTGGTGCCATCTCTGAGGTTGTCTAACAGCGTTTATCTTGAGGCTGTCAATCACATCCGTAGGGTTGGGTCCTCCCCAGTGCCCAAGCCTAATAGCATCAGAAGTTAAGATCCAGGGCTGGAGAGATGGCTTAGTGGTAAAGGCACTTGCCTGCGAAAACTTAAGGACACATGTTCAACCCTCCAGGTCCCATGTGAGCCCAAGGTTGCACAATGCACACAAGGTGGCACACATGTCTGGAGTTTGATTGCGGTGGCTGGAGGCCCTGGCATGCCAATCTCCCCCCCCCCTCCCCCGCCCACTCTCTCTCTCATTAAAAAAAAAAAAATTATTTAAAAAAAGAAGTTAAGATCCAGTCAAAGTCAGCCATAAACTTGTATCTCCCAGAAATCTGAGGTTGGGTCCAAGAGAGTTCAGTTAGTTTTGTGACGTGGTTAACATGTTTATAGATAAAGCCATATTGCGTGACACAGTCTTCTAGGAAGGCTACTGTTGCCATGTTTATCAGAAGCAGCTGTAACTATGTAGGAAATGCTCTTCAGATTGGGCCTGTTGACAGTCCCCAGTGGAAGAAGGGAGATGGGGCCTAGGGAGATGGCTCAGCAGCTAAATGCACTTGCTTGCAAAGCCTGACTGGCCAGGTTCAAGTCCTCAGGACCGACGTGAAGCCAGATCCACAAAGGGTCACATGTGAGCGGAGTCTGGTTGCAATGACAAGAAGCCCTGCCGTAGCCATTCTCAAACTCTCCCCCTCTCTCCTTGCTTGCTCCCTCTCTGCTTGCAAGAAAAGGAGCCCATGTGAGCAGCTGTGGGGAGGTCATTATCCATGCTGGGATGGGGCGGCAGTGCCACGGCTGTTCAGAGTCTCCGCTCTCCTGTAAGTGACCCCTTGGCCATGGTCTGTAAGGAAATCCAATAAGCTCATTGGTTTGCTAGGGTGAGCTCTGGCGGAATCAGACTTCAGTTTGTCAGGGGTGCCCTGCCTGTGGGGAACAAGTGCTCATCGGCTTCTCCCCAGAAACGAGTTCACTCAGCAAGCCTGCAAGGGAAAGTGGGCATTTGTTATCAGAAGATACTGGATCTGGGGAAAGAGGCACACATGTACACGCCGGCACAAATGCTAACCAACACATAGGTGCAGAATTCCATGACACAAAGCTCAGTTGGCACAGTACTTACGTAGCTTGCACAAAGACCTGGGTTCTATTCCCAGCACTGCATAAACCAAACATGGTGATACAGCCCTGTGATTCCCTCCACTCAGGAGGTACAGGCAAAGAGGATCAGAAGTTCTAGACTACATAGGCTGGGCTACATGAGACCCTGTGTCAAAAAAAAAAAAAAAATTCTGCCGTGTGTTGTGGGCCACACCTTTAATCCCAGCACTCAGGAGGCAGGGATAGGAGGATTTCTATGAGTTGAGGCCAGCCTGGGACTACAGAGTGAGTTCCAAGTCAGCCTAGGCTAGAGTGAGACCCTAACTCAAAGAAAACAAAATGAATTAAAAAGTAATAAAAATTTTTAAATTTCCAGGATAGATATCCCTTTAGGGTTCTGTGTGATATGCTTCCTTTCTGTAGAGAGGTAGAATACAGAGGGTAGAGCAAATCTCGTGCTCCTTTGAAGAACTCAGTTAACCGGTAATTTAAATGATAAGGTCATGCCCATACACACCACAGGCCCAGCAGGACCTTTGCTCATCTCAGACCCTCCTCAGCAGAAGCACCTCTGCTCAGGCGGGAAAGCTTTCTAGAACCCCAGCAACCACATTTATATAGTTCTTGTCTCCAACGCTGGACAAGCTCGCTCTCCTCAAGGTACAGGAGAAAGTCAAAGATGAAATGCAGCTATCCACTACTGCCCATGTGGTTAGGTTTTCAGACCAAGCTAATACCTATAGAAACAGAGCTTCCCTTGACGCTGATGACCATCATCTGTGAGAAGCTCCCAGGGTCTTGGAATCGCCCCAGAACACCAGCCAGGCATCAACACCAGTGCCCAGGGTTGTGATTCAGAAACCATGGAGAGAGCAGCCGAGCTGGAGGCACACCAAGAAGCCAGCGCCATGTCAAGATGGTGGCACACCCAGAAGCCAGCACCAGGTCAAGATGGTGGCACACCCAGAAGCCAGCGCCATGTCAAGATGGTGGCACACCCAGAAGCCAGCGCCATGTCAAAATGGTGGCACACCCAGAAGCCAGGGCAACGCCATCCCCAAACATCATGACCTGGACCAGCAAGCTAAGTATATCTGAGGCAAACCTTGAAGGGCAGCAGCCCATCCCAGTAGCCCCAGGAAGCAAGACTGTCCACCAAGGGATATCTGTGTGGCCCATCATAGTACCTGCCTGCAAAAGGTAGAGCAGACACCAGTCAGAGAAGGCGACAGAATGCTAGATGCTAGCACAGTTCTCAACACATGCTCAGCTGCTCCCTCACCAGAGGAGACCACCAGGCTAAGGTGACTCCAGGGCCTTGGTTCCTGAAAAAGCAAACCTACCCCAGCTCAGTGGAAATCTAAAAGGATACCCATGCTCCATCAATTAGCGAGCACCAGCCAGCCTCCACTAGAGCCCTTCTAAGTGAACCAATTGAACCTTCTCTTTGTCTGTTTCCTGTGAATACCTTATGAAGGTTTTACCCACATCCATGGAGTCCTGAGCATCTATAATCTGGTGTTGCCTGAATCGTAGATTGCTGAAGGGTTACATGAGCTCTTTACAAGTTCAGTGTGCCCATGGTTGGCTTTTAACACTCCAAACCCAATTTTTTTTTTTTTTTTTTTTTGAGGTAGGGTTTCACTCTAACTCAAGCTGACCTGGAATTCACTGTGTAGTCTTAGGGTGGCCTCAAACTCATGGCAATCCTCCTACCTCTGCCTCCCGAGTGCTGGGATTAAAGGCGTGCACCACCACACCTGGCCCCTCCAAACCCAAATTTAAGAACCACTTGAGGGTTGGAGAGATGGCTTAGCATTTAAGACGCTTGCCTGTGAAGCCAAAGGACCCAGGTTCAACTTCTCAGAACCCACATAAGCTAGCCATGTCAAGATGGTGGCACACCCAGAAGCCAGCGCCATGTCAAGATGGTGGCACACCCAGAAGCCAGCGCCATGTCAAGATGGTGGCACACCCAGAAGCCAGCGCCATGTCAAGATGGTGGCACACCCAGAAGCCAGCGCCATGTCAAGATGGTGGCACACCCAGAAGCCAGCGCCATGTCAAGATGGTGGCACACCCAGAAGCCAGCGCCATGTCAAGATGGTGGCACACCCAGAAGCCAGCGCCATGTCAAGATGGTGGCACACCCAGAAGCCAGCGCCATGTCAAGATGGTGGCACACCCAGAAGCCAGCGCCATGTCAAGATGGTGGCACACCCAGAAGCCAGCGCCATGTCAAGATGGTGGCACACCCAGAAGCCAGCACCAGGTCAAGATGGTGGCACACCCAGAAGCCAGCGCCATGTCAAGATGGTGGCACACCCAGAAGCCAGCGCCATGTCAAAATGGTGGCACACCCAGAAGCCAGTGCCATGTCAAGGGTCCTGTGGCGTAGAGATGAGAGGCAGTCAGGGGTACAGGGCTGCCGTTACAGGCTGTGAAGGAGAGGGAGGGAAGAGCTCCTACAGGTAGTTCACCACCAGGAGGTTTGTTAGGGCCATGGAACCTCTCCTGAGAAGATGGAGGGAGGAAGCAGGACTGGGCACGGGGCAAAGGTGAGGCCCAACAGCAGGTGGACAAAAGCCAGGATAACCTTTACATTGGCTAGCCACATAACCTTTATACCTTCCCCACTGGGGGCACGCCATCCCCAAACATCATGACCTTGGACCAGCAAGCTAAGTATATCTGAGGCAAACCTTGAAGGGCAGCAGCCCACCCAGTAGCCCAGGAAGCAAGACTGTCCACCAAGGGATATCTGTGTGGCCCATCATAGTACCTGCCTGCAAAAGGTAGAGCAGACACCAGTCAGAGAAGGCGACAGAATGCTAGATGCTAGCACAGTTCTCAACACATGCTCAGCTGCTCCCTCACCAGAGGAGACCACCAGGCTAAGGTGACTCCAGGGCCTTGGTTCCTGAAAAAGCAAACCTACCCCAGCTCAGTGGAAATCTAAAAGGATACCCATGCTCCATCAATTAGCGAGCACCAGCCAGCCTCCACTAGAGCCCTTCTAAGTGAACCAATTGAACCTTCTCTTTGTCTGTTTCCTGTGAATACCTTATGAAGGTTTTACCCACATCCATGGAGTCCTGAGCATCTATAATTGGTGTTGCCTGAATCGTAGATTGCTGAAGGGTTACATGAGCTCTTTACAAGTCAGTGTGCCCCATGGTTGGCTTTTAACACTCCAAACCCAATTTTTTTTTTTTTTTTTTTTGAGGTAGGGTTTCACTCTAACTCAAGCTGACCTGGAATTCACTGTGTAGTCTTAGGGTGGCCTCAAACTCATGGCAATCCTCCTACCTCTGCCTCCCGAGTGCTGGGATTAAAGGCGTGCACCACCACACCTGGCCCCTCCAAACCCAAATTTAAGAACCACTTGAGGGTTGGAGAGATGGCTTAGCATTTAAGACGCTTGCCTGTGAAGCCAAAGGACCCAGGTTCAACTTCTCAGAACCCACATAAGCCAGATGCACATGGTGGCATATGCATCTGGAGTTCAGTTGCAGTGGCTAGAGGCCCTGACACACCCTTTCTCATAAACAAATAATATTTTTTTTAAAAAAAAAAAGAACCACCTGAGGAGACCCGCCCTCTGTCTAGCCTTCCCACCTTCTGGTCCTCAGAGGGTGGTCTGGCAGTTAAACCAAAGAAGCAGGATCTACTGGCCTCTGTGTGAAAGACATCTAGCACACAGAGGCATAGGAGTATGGAATAATATTGCAATGAGAAATAAAATTTTAACTAGTGAAACGGTCTCTGAAATTGGCTAGGTGACATTGAGAAAAAAAAAAAAAAGTTAATCGAGTAATCAAAGCATCTACATTTGACTCCAAACTTCCCTGACTTGCATGGTAGTCTCTAAACTTCTCCAATCCAAATGTGAAGATGGCAATCAGAACATTTACATTTCAGGGTGACTGTGAGACTTAAAGGTTGGACTGTAGGACTGGAGAGATGGCTCACTGGTTAAAGGCACTTGCTTGCAAAGTCTGCTGGTTTGATTCCCCAGTACCCACATAAAGCCGGATACACCAAGTTGCACATGGATCTGGAGTTCATTTACAGTGGCAAGAGGTCCTGGTACACCCATTCTCTTTCTCACTCACTCTCTTCCGCCCTCCTTGTAAATAAATAAATAAAATAAAAAGTATTTTTTTTAAAAAAGCTGGACTGGGCCGGGCGTGGTGGTGCATACCTTTAATCCCAGCACTCGGGAGGCAGAGGTAGGAGGATCACCGTGAGTTCGAGGCCACCGTTGAGACTACATAGTTAATTCCAGGTCAGCCTGGACCAGAGTGAGACCCTACCTCGAAAAGTCAAAAAAAAAAAAAAAATGGACTGGAGAAATGGCTCAGTGGGTTAAGCTCTCACTGCTCAAGAGTTCAAAATCTCAGCACCCAAGTAAAAGCCACGTGGGCTGACTGGAAATCCATGGCAGCCTATCTACAATCCAAATACACGGGAGGCAGAGGTGGGATTCCTGAAGCTAACTGGCTAGCTAGACTGGCAAGGTAAGCTAGTTCTGGTTCAAGTGACCTTGTCTGAATAAACAAAGTGGACATCAATCTAGGAAAACACCTGATGTCGACTTCTGGCCTACACATGTATCCACACAGATGCAAGCGTGCATACACACATGCACATGCCAATAAAAAAAAGTTAACACATGAGGTTGGTACTGTCCATGATGGAGAACCAGGACACAGAGAATGTTACCTGTCTGGCTCTCTTCCTGACAACCACTCATCCACTGTGGATGTTGTAAAAGTTATTGTTCCAACCAGAAGGGCCATAAACTTTGATCTGACCTAGTAGAGGACAGCTGCTAAGCAGAGAAGTATAGAACCAAAGTTCAGTCCTGAAACCTTAGGAACACATCAGCTGCTCATGTTCACTGGTTCTCATCGCTCTTGGTCTCTGGATAGGGAAAAGCAAAATACCCTATTTGAGATTCTGGTTCAGATCTTGCCAAGGTCTGTCTAGACTTTGTCATTACAAGAGACCCTGGACAGAGAGGGGAAGGGGTAACTCAGTCTTACAACAGATAGCCTAGTAGTTAATTATCTTCAAATCAAGCTGAGGCCCAGATTAAGAAAAAAAAAAAAAAAAAAAAAAAAAAAAAAAAAGCAAACCCAAGTCATGTTGAGGATGAGGCAAGCCATGTGTGGCTCAGATAATTAGGAGAATTGAAGTCATCTTTGCCACCCAAGTTTGCTGAAAGTGGGAGGCAAACAGAATATTTTTATTCCTGGTAACCTAAAAACACTGTTATAAACAGAATAGCTGGAAGATTGCAAGCAGTAGCCTTATTTTACAGTTCAGTAAACTGAAGCCCAGAGAGGGTCTGTATCTTGTGAACAACACACAGGAGGGCCATCGGCGGCCACATGGAGACTTAATTCAGACTGCTGGCTTCCTAGTCCATGTCACTGCTTTTGTTTGGGTTTGTTTCCCTTGGTTTTGGTTTTTTTTTTTGGGGGGGGGGTGTCTCTCCTAGTTTTTTTGATAAGGTCTCATAGGTCAAGCTGGCCTGGAACTCACTGTGTAACCTCCTGCCTCTGTCTGCTGAGTGCTGGGATTGTTGGCACGAGCTACCATGCCCAGCTTCGACAACACTGTGAGCCCTTTCTTAACTGTGAGCTAGAAGAATGGGACACAACTGTTCCCAAGCAGCGCATGTCTTGACTGCCACCTTCTTAGGCTGTGCTAATTTGCAAGTGGTGAGGAGAGATGGGGGTGGAGGGTCAAAGGTGAACAAGCAGGAAGTGAAATTGATCATGAGGTCTGATATCACAAAATTCCACAAATGGGGTGGTTTCATAACAGAAATTGACAGGCTAGAGATGCAGCTCAGTTGGTAGAGTGCTTTCTTAGCATACACGAGGCCCTGGGATTTGTCCTCAGCACTGCATAGAAGATCCCCATAAAATGAGCACCCTATAAAACAGGCCTGGTTGGTACAATCCTGTAATCTCAACACCCAGGAAGTAGAGGCAGGAGGATCAGAAGTCAAAGTCATCTATTACTACATCATGAGTTTGAGGCCAGCCTGGGATACATGAGGCCCTACCTGGAAAAAAAAAAAATGAAAACTAGAAATTTACTTCCGGAGGTTGGAAGTCTAAAGTCTTCCTCAGCGCCTGCAGGTTGAGGGTGAGGTGGAGGGATCCACCCTAGACTTCCTTCCTCGGCTTGTAGGTGACTGTCTCCACATCGACATGGCATTCCCCCTCTGTGTCCATGTCCAAATCTCCTGTTTTTATTAGGACATCAAGAACACTGGACTGGGAGACCGCGTTACTCCAAAGATGACCTCATCTTCACTAATTGCACTGCAACAACTCTGCTTCCAAATAAGGTCACATTCTGAGCTGCTGATTAGGACTCAGAACATAAATTTGGGGACAAGTGGGGCCAAGATTAACCCATAGGCCAACTCCTTTAAGAACTGGTCCACAATGGCAAACTGATCTCCAGGCTGGTGAGCTCAGAAATTGACCCTGTGTGTTTGGAAACTGGGCATTACAGACCAATGAAGAAAGGATGGTCACCCCATAGAGCCCAGCGGTTTCATCCTAACTAAGCATGTTTACCCGCTCTATTTAGGGTATGTGACACACAGTAGGATACGAGAATTTCATTGCACTATGGTTTGCAATATCAAAAAATCTACCATGGGAGAATGAGTGTAGAGGAGGTTAGAATGAGATAAATCATGTGGTTTTGAAGTTGAATTTGAATTCCTATGCCATAGTATGTCAGAATGCAACTATTTGGAGATGGGACCACTAAAGAAGTGATTACAAGTAGAATGAGGTCATTGGGGTAGGCCTTGATCCAATATAACTAATGTCCTTATAAGAAGAAGAGATGAAAGCTAGGCATGGTGGTGCATGCCTCTAATCCCAGCACTCGGGAGGCAGAGGTAGGGACATCACTGCGAGTTCGAGGCCACCTTGAGACTACATAGTGAATTCCAGGTCAGCCTGAGCTAGAGTGAGACCCTACCTCAAAAAAACAAACAAAAAACAAAGGAAGAAAGAAAGAAAAAGAAAAAAGAAAGAAAAGAAGAAGAAGAGATGAGGGGCTGAAGAGATGTCTTAGCAGTTAAGGCGCTTGCCTATGAAGCCTAAAAACCTAGGTTCGATTCCCTGCCTCGTGCTGCTCCCACCTCCCTGGGTCTTCACACTGGTCTTCATTCCATGTTCATCCATTCTCTCATCGCTTCTTCTTTTTAATTTTTTTAAAATTTACTTTAGAGAGAGAGAGAGAAAGAAAGAAAGAAAGAATGGGTGCACCAGGGCCTCTAGCCACTGAAAATGAACTCCAGAGGCATGTGCCACCTTGTGCATTTGGCTTATGTGGGTAATGCAGAATCAAACCTGGGTCCTCTCTAGACCCGCATGAAATAAGTTTCTGTTGCCCCAGCTACCTGGCCGATGTACTGTGTTACGGCAGCCCTAGCTGACAGATGGAGGTACCAGCACAGAAAATGAATAGGAAAGATAAACCCCAAATGCAAGACAGTGGTTAATGAGGAAGCAAGTAGGATTTGATCAGGGAAGATACTTAGAAGGTACTATAAGGCACTTGCCTACAACAGTTTATTTGTGGGGAGATGTTAGGTATCAAACACCGTGCCTCAGGCATAGTAGGCACACATTCTACCACTGAGCCACACTCCCCAACCTTCTATAATATTTTCCATTTTAAGCCAAATGGTGAGTATGTAGATGTTCAAACTATTCTCTCTCTCTCTCTCTCTCGGTACGTGTGGTGTGGTATATGTGCTATATGCAGATGAGCCTGCCCTATGTGTGCCTGCCAAGGCCAGAGGGGAACATTAAGTGTATTTCCTTCTCATCCACTTGTGTACTTGACATGGAGTCTTTCATTGAACCCAGAGCTGCCTTTTTGTGGTCAGACTCATTGACCAGCAAGTCCTAGGGATTCTCCAATCTCCACTCCCCACAGGACTGGTGTTACAGGCACATGTGGCCATTTAGGCGCTAGGAAATCGAACTCAGGGAGATTCAGGTCCCATGATATTGCAGCAAGTACTCTTACCCACTGAGTTAGCTCCCTAGCCTCTCTTACAAAAAGTTTGGGTTTGTTTTTTTTTTAATTGAAACTCCACAAGACTAGATATGTGGGGCTGGGGAGATTGCTCAGTGTTTGAAAGCATTTGCTTGCAAACTCTGCTAGCTTGGGTTTATTTCCCAAGTACCCGTGTAAAGCCAGATATACAGAGTAGCCAATGCATCTGAAGTTTGTTTGCCAGCAGCAAGAGGTCCTGGCACACCCTCATTCATTCACTTATTCATTTTCTCTCTCTCCTCCCAAAAAAGATGGTGGTCACATTCACAATTTTCCCTCTTCAGTAGAGAGGTGTGTTTTCATAGTGATTCTATATCCAGTCAAGTTGAAAATTAAGATCTACCATCACAATTGGTCTATAAATTTTAATATTTTTATTTATTTATTTACAAACAGAGAGAGATAGAGAAGAAAGAGACAGAGAGAATGGACACAGCAGGGCCTTTAGCCACTGCAAATGAACTCCAGATGCATGTACACTTTGTGCAACTGGCTTTACATGGGAACTAGGGAATCAAACCCTGGTTATTAGGCTTTGCAGGCAAGTGCCTTAATTGCTGAGTCATCTCTCCAGCTCCCGGTCTATGGATTTTAGGAAGCATAGGATTGGCAAAGGTGTAATCATACTGTTTTGCTAAAGAACTGTCCGTCTCATCAGCTCTATGTCATGAGTAGGCAGCAAGAAGATTTGGTATGTGTGCTGGTTTGATTCAGGTGTCCCCTATAAACTTAAGGTGTTCTGAATGCTAGGTTCCTAGCTGATGAAGATTTGGGAATTAGTGCCTCCCGGAGGCAGTGTATTGTTGGGGGCGGGCTTAGGAATGTTATAGCCATTTTCCCCATGCCAGTGTTTGGTATACTCTCCTGTTGCTTTTGTCCATTTTCTGTTGGCCAGGGGATGATGTCCACCCCCTGCTCATGCCATCATTTTCCCCTGCCATCATGGAGCTTCCCCTTGAGTCTATAAGCCAAAATAAACCTGTTTTTCCCCCCAAAATCTGCTTTTGGTCAGGTGATTTCTGCCAGCAATGTGAACCTGACTGCAACAGTATATGACAACCAACTTTCAAGGGACAGCATCAACTGCACTGAATAAGAACTAACATCCCTGATGATTTTGGAAAAAAAAAAAAATTTTTTTTCTGTATGGGCCACTTTGTGAGAATCAATATGTTTGAAAAGTTAAAACAGCATGACAAATCCTATAAAGAAAGATTGGATCCCCTCGCCTGAGACAGAAAGACACCTCTCACTTCATTGGCGACCCTGCCACCAAGGCATGAATCTTTGGGGCACAAAGTTCATCCACACCATAGCAAGTTCTGTTGACCTAAGTGGCTTCTCAGAGTACCAGGTTTGTACAATGACTGCAGAAGGCTCCATAGACAGAGACATGTGGGGAATATTACAGCCACATCATTTTTGGGGGGGGAATGGATAATAATATTAGAAGCTTAAGGCTCCAACATAGCCTGGAAAAACAACAAAATATGGATGGAACCTAGAATTCCCCAAGATTATTGACTATAGTTCTCTTCTGTCGTGACATACTTACTGAAATCGTACAAGGATTTGGGGAGGTGGCTCAGCAATTAAAGGTAATCGCTCCACGAGCCTGCCAACCAGAATTCAATACCTAGCATCCATGTCAAGCCAGACACAAAGTGTCATATTCTGTAATTCCAGTGAGCCTACAGCAATGGGAAACAAAGCCAGGAGAGTCTAGAAACTCACGGGTCATCTAGACTGGCCTTGCTATTGGCAAAAACAAGAGACCCTGTTTCAAAGAAGATAAAAAGAGAGAATGAACACCTTGAGGTTGACCTTTTCTTCCGTGAATGTCCTCCCCCCCCACACACTAATAAAAGTAAAAAGTCTACAAAACCAGCCTACATATGTGAATATCATCTTTTAAAAATATTTATTTACTTACTTGTTTGTTTGTTTATTTATTTCTTTATTTGAGAGAGAGAACATGGGCATGCTAGGACCTCTTGCCACTGCAGATGAACTCCAGATGCTTGGGTACTGGGGAATTGAACCTAGGCTTTGAAAGTAAGCATCTTTAACTGCTGAGCCATCTCCCAAGATCCGTGAGGACAATCATGTGAAAAGAACTGGCTTGGGGCTGGGAAGATGGCGCAGCAGTTACAGGTGCTTCTTTACAAAGTCTGCTGGCCTGGGTTCAATTCCCAGAACCCACATAAAGCCAGATGCACAAAGAGTTGAATGCATCTGGAATTTGTTTGCAGCAGCAGGCCCTGGTGTGCCCATACTTTCTTTCTTTATTTTATTTATTTATTTTGCCTGGTAGGGTCTTGTTCTATCCCAGGTTAACCTAGAACTCACTCTATAGTCTCAAGCTGGTCTCGAACTCATTATGATCCTTCTACCACTGCCTCCTCAGTCCTGGGATTAAAGGCGTACACCACACCATGCCCAGCTCTCTCTTTCTTAAAAATAAATAAATGGACTTTAAAAAGAAAGAAAATGGCTGGAGAGATGGCTTAACAGCTAAGTGCTTGCCTGTGAAGCCTAAGGACCCTGGTTCAAGGCTCGATTTCCCAGGACCCACGTTAGCCAGATGCACAAGGGGGCACATGTGTCTGGAGTTGGTTTGCAGTGGCTGGAGGCCCTGGAGTGCCCATTCTCTCTCTCTCTATCTGCCTCTTTCTGTCACTCTCAAATAAGTAAATAAAAATAAACAAAAAAAAAAAAAAGAAAAGAAAAAGATAGAGATTAACAACAACAACAAAAAAAACATAGACCATGACGTTGGGGGCTTGTTTAGATGTATATGTTTAAATATATCCCACAGTATTAGCTACATTTACATTGCTGTGATTATAATACCTGACTGAAAGAGCTTAAGGGAGGAAGGATTTATTCTGGTTCATGGTTTCAGAAGGTTTCAGTCCACTATGATGAAGAGAGAGCATGGAAGAGCAGCTCAGTTCACATCATGACAGGCCAGGGAGCAGAAAAAGGAGAATTCAGGCCCTCGCTGGCCTTCTCTTTTCCCTTTTGTTCCTTCTAGGCTCCCACCCTATTGGAATGATGCTGCCTACATTCAGGCTGGTCTTCCTCCCTCAGTTACTCTTCTGAACACATGCACAGACACACCTAGAAGTTGGCCTCAATTTTTTTTTTTTTTTTTTGGTGATGTTAAAACCAGTCAAGTGGACAATGCAGATTAATCATTACACACCTCTAGATAAATGACTAGAGGCAAATATAGTAATATCTAGTTGAGGTTATCTTTCAGGATCACTATGATGGGCGTTTTCCTCTTTTTTTTTCAAACTTTTCTGCATTTAAAAAATCTTCACAGCTAATAGTGCTTGCCTTTCATCCCAGCACTTGGGAGGCAGAGGTAAGAGGATCACTGTGAGTTTGAGGACAGTATGGTACTAGAGTGTGTTCCAGGTCAGCTTGGGCTAAAGTGAGACCCTGCCCCAAAAAACAACAACAAAAATCTTTACAACTGGGTCTGGGGATATGGCTCAGTGGTTAAAGGCACTTGCTTACAAAGCCTGATGGCCTGGAGTTTTATTACCTAATACCCACATAAAGGCAGATGTACAAAGTGGCTCATGTATCTGGAGTTTATTTGCAGTGGAAGAATTTCCTGGTGCTCCTATTCAATCTCTCCCTCTCAAATAAATTTTAAAAAATGCTTTTTGAAAAAAGTCTCTACAACTAACACTAGCACTATTTTAATCATAAAAGTGCATATATGCATCTATACATGTGTATGTATATGCATTTGTATATATGTATGTTTTCTCTGAATAAAATATCAGCCTCTGGGCTAGAGGGATGGCTTAGCAGTTGAGGCATTTGCCTGCAAAGCCAAAGGATCTCAGTTTGATTCTCCAGGACCCACATAAGCCAGATGCACAAGGGGGCGCATGCATCTGGAGTTTATTTGCAGTGGCTGAAGGCCCTGGTGTGCCCATTCTCAATCTCTCTCTCTCTCTCTCTAATAAATAAATTTAAATACACACACACACACACACACACACACACACACATATGTCAGCCTCCCCAGGCCATTCAATGGATCCTGGCAGGAAAACCCCTCCAAGGGCTTTGCTGAGGTTCTGAGATGCAGGCGAAGCAAATATTTTCACTCAGCTCTTTCTGCACTCGTCCTATGAGTCCAGGGACATCACTGGCAGGCATGCTGGCCTTGAGTTATGATGTTTCCTATGGCCTGTGTGCTTTTGGAAATGCCCGGCAAGCATGGCCTATTTGATTCCATATGATTTATTTATATCCTCTTAGATTTTGATTAGCGGTCCCTCCACCTTTCCTTTACTCAATCTCTTCCCCACACCTCATTTTGGGCCTTTTCACTCCCATTAATCTATTCTTCTACTTACATATATACAATACCATCCTATTATGTACCCCCCGCTCTTCCTTTCTCTTCCCTTTATATCTCTTTTCTATCTTACTGGCCTCTGCTACTGAGTTTTTTCCTTCTACACAGAAGCCCAGTCATCTATAGCTAGGATCCATATATGAGAGAGAACATGAGACACTTAAGTATGGCCTATTTGAACAGCAAACATCTGTGGGGTCTTTTCTAATAGTATGGCAGAAGCCATGGGCCATTCCAGAACCCAATGTCCCTTTTACAGGGACTCTCAGAGGAAGTTTTGGCAGAAATTCATTCCAGGAAAATGCCCAAGCTCTTACAAATCAATTTGTATGCATTCTTTCATCCAAAAAAGAAAACTATGACCCTCCCTTTGTTTGAACTGCCAGGAACTGCAGACCCAAACATAGGATCTCCTTAGAGGAATAAACTTTTGGGATTTCTGGGCTCCAAGATGTCTGAGCAGAAGCCCCTTCACAGAGCATGTGACTCTGGTACCACGGAGATATCAACGATGGCTCCTGTTGCAGTCAGGTTCGCATTGCTGGTAGAAATCACCCAACCAAGAGCGGCTTGTGGGAAAGAGATTTATTTTGGCTTACAGGCTCAAGGGGAAGCTCCATGATGGCAGGGGAAAACCACGACATTAGCAGAGGGTGGACATCACCCCCTGGCCAACATAATGTGGACCATAGCAACAGGAGAGTGTGCCAAACACTGGCAAGGGGAAACTGGCTGTAACAACCATAAGCCCGCCCCCAACAATACACTGCCTCCAGGTGGCTTTAATTTCCAAATCTCCATCAGCTGGGAACCTAGCATTCAGAACACCTAAGTTTATGGGGACACCTGAATCAAACCACCACAGCTCCCAATCTGTTGCTGAATTTCTTGAGTGGCCTGGCTCCCTGCTTCCTTGAAACAGTCCTCTCCCAGCCTAGTCCTAAGCATCTCCCTTTGCACTGTCCATACAGTGAAACTCCTATAAACCCCGCTGTGTGATTTGGACTGGTGTGACCCTGGGCCAGGTGAACAAATGGAGAGAAGGTCTTCCAGCAGCCCACATCATGACTGAGCCACAGCATAAAGTGAGTACTTTCTCCTGATGAAGCGGACCCGATCAGAGGGCTCAGAGGAAGTGAGGGTTTGGGAGGGAAGCAGGTGATCTTGCGTTCATGCCATGCTCTGTTAGGTCCAGGAAGATCATTTGACAGAAAAGCAAGGGATATATTAACAAGTGTCACTCCTGAAAACCTTAAGCCACTCTCTGTCCTTTATGCCAGGATTCCCAGTGCTAATGCAGGAGGCAGGGAAGGGTATAAAAGTGGGCTTTGGGGGCTAGAGATATGGGTCAACAGTGAAGGTACTTGCCTGCAAAGCCTAAGGACCCAGGTTCAATTCCCCAGTACCCATGTAAGCCAGATGCACAGGGTGGCACATACATCTGGAGTTCATTTGCAGTGGCTACGTGCCCTGGTGTGCCCATTCTCTCTCTTTCTCTCTCTGTAGTAGATAAATATTTTTTTTTAAGTTTTTTGTTCATTTTTTATTTATTTATTTGAGAGCAACAAAGAGAGAAAAAGGCAGAGAGAGAGAGAGAGAGAGAGAGAGAGAGAGAATGGGCACACCAGAGCCTCCAACCACTGCAAACGAACTCCAGATGCATGCGCCCCCTTGTGCATCTGGCTAACATGGGTCCTGGGGAATTGAGCCTCGAACCAGGGACTTTAGGCTTCACGGGCAAGCGTTTAACCACTAAGCCATCTCTCCAGTCCAGTATTTTTTTTTTATTTTTTTTTTTTAGTTTTTCAAGTAGGGTCTCACTTTGGCCCAGGCTGACCTGGAATTCACTATGGAGTCTCAGGGTGGCCTCAAACTCACAGCGATCCTCCCACCTCTGCCTCCAGAGTGCTGGGATTAAAGGTGTGCCCCACCACGCCTGGCTAATAAGTATTTTTTAAAGGTAGGCTTTTGGTCTGAAATACACTAAGAACGATGGTGCAGTGAGTTTTTTAAAACACAAACTAATTTACAATTTACTTCCTTAGTTTTAGTCCCTTATGAAATGATGGCACTGGAAATTGTTTTATTGTTTCTTTCTAGACAAAAATAAAAGGTTAGCAATCCCAAATCATCAAATCCTTTTTTTCTTTTTAATTTTTACTTATTTATTTGTGTGTATGTGTGTATATGTGTATGTGTATATGGGCGTGCCAGGGCCTCTTGCCACAGCAAACAAGCACCAACAGCAGACACTTTGTGCACTTTTTGTGTCTGGCTTATGTGGGCTGCTGGAAACTGAGGCTGGGCTGTCAGGCTTTGCCAGCAAGCACTTTTAACCACTAAGTCATCTTCCTAGCCCTTTTATTCTTTTTGTTCTTTCTTTCTTCTTTCTTTCTTTCTCTCTCTCTCACACACATACACATTCTTTCTTTCTCTCTCTCTCTCTCTCTCTCTCTCCCTCCCTCCCTTCCTTTTGCTAGTGATACTGGGAATTGGGGATTGAATCTAGGGCCTAGCACATGCTAGGCAAGTGGTCTACCATTGAATTACATTCCCATGCCCTTTTGGTTTTTACTTTTCTATTTGAAGACAAGGTTTCATTAAGTTGCCCAGAGTGAACAACCCACTCTGTAACTCAGGCAACCCTTAAACTCAAAGTTCTCCTGCCTTAGCCTGCCCACCAAGTAACTGAGATTATAGGCATGAGTCTCTCCCTCTCTCTGCTTTAACAGTTTTTGGTTATGGGTAATACCAAGAGCCCTTGCTCTAATCAAGTCTTTACAACCATAATCATATGCTGCTATAACAAACAGCTATTTTAGACACCATGAGGCTGGAAAGAGCCAAGGGAGACAGGGAATGGAATGGGTCTGCCTCTGTGGACTTCCCTCCCCAAGCCTGGCCGTGAGGCCACGAGAGGTGGTATGGGCGCCAGGAGTGCAGGCATCTGCATCAATGGCAGCATTGAACCTTGGCCCAGCTGCTCCCTTCCCACTCCACCTGCCTCTGGTCATGCTCCACACTCCATGCACCTCTTGCAATGTCAGATCATTTGTCATTCCTTAAGTCCTTACCACCTGGGGACTCTGTCTTCCCTTTGGATAGAGTTCCTGCAGCCTACATGTCACACTTTCTGAGACCATCTTCATGGTAGCCTGTGTTATAGTGAAACAAGCCATCAATGTGCGCAGCTGATCAACCTCTGGAGAACTTCTTTCACACATAACTTTTCCAGAAGGTTCTGGTGGACATCAGGTCTCTCTCCCTCAGTCATGGTATTTTGAACTCACAGCATCCATAGATCTGTTGAAGCCACCCTGGACCTGTGGCAATCTGGGTATCTGAGATAGAATTGTTCTTGCTTGTTTATATTCCCAGCCTCATATGGCCTCTTGGACCAAGCACATACCCACACACTGTTAATTGAACATAAGATGGTGGTTGGAGTCCATGGTCTAAGTTCAGGCCTGGGCAGGGAATGGGATGGCTCCACCTCTGTGGACTTTCCTCTCCAAGCTTGGCCATGAAGCCATGGCAGGAGGTGGTGTGGGTGAGACAGAGCAGGCTATGAGCACAGGTAAGAATCACATGGCTCCCTTCCAGGACAAGGAGACGAGTGACAATGAGTTACCATTTATTAAAGGTCTGCTCATATTATCTCATGTAGTCTTTACCCAGAAAAGTTGAGGTGAGCAGTAAATAGCTTACCTTGGGTGGAGTGGTTAATAGTTGGCTCCACAGTGTCTCGGTCTCACTCTCAAACCTGTCTTCAGCCCATTCTTTAGGAGCAAAAGCCAGCTTGGAGTCAACCCGTCTTCCTCAGTGCCCACAGGCTACCCCAGACTCTCTCCCTTTTTGGAGGACTGAGGAGAACATTCTCAGAAGGTGTGGTGGCCATTTTGGGGGAAGGGACCGTTCATCACAGAAGACAACGTAACCACGTGCTGCTACAACAAACACAGCTATTTCAGACACACGAAGTTTGGAGGAGCCAAGGGAGGAAGGGCAGCTTAGTACAGCCTGGGTTTATTTTTGTGAGTAGGAGACTGACAGTCATAGATATATGACAGAGAGTTCAGAAGGAGTTGGAAAGAGAAATATTTGTGCTTTATCACTGGACCCAGAAACTGCAGCCGAGTTCTAGTCTTTGATGAATTCTGTGTTTAACAGGAAAATCCCAATAAAACTGAGGGGAGTGGGTAACATTTCAACACATGATACATCAAACACCTGATGCCTGAAATGATGCCCATTCCAGCAAATGGCCTTTCTGGGCAGCTTTGAACACTGAGCACAGTCACATGGGTCATAAATGTTTGTATCCCAGCAGCAAAAGAGAATACCATACAGTTCTTCTAAGGAACTGGCAAGGCATCTAATCAGAAAATGAGTAAAGCTTTTAACAGACCAAGGTTCCATACCTTCTCAAATGTTCTCATTTCCCTCAGTCCTTCAGGCTTTTTTCCCTTAATAACACAGAGTGTGGACAACAAATTATGTGCTCAAAGAATATTATTGAGTCTTGGCCAAAGAAGGTGAGAAGACAACCTGGGAAATCAGAGATTTCTGGACCAGGTGAGGCTCAGAGGCAGGGAACCCAGATTGCCAACCAGCTGGATTTTTTTTCTGGAGTTTTAAAATATGACCTTTTAGGATAAATGACCTGCCATGTCCAGCCCACTACAGTTGGCACTACAAAGCAATGTGAAATTTACCTGCTTCTCCCCAAATCCTCTGGGTTGCCTGAGAATGTTGAAAGGTAGTTCAAAGGAAATCAGGCAATTAGGGTGCCAGGGATAGGAAGACAGCTGCTCCTATGAGACCTCAGGAGCTGTTTGACCACATGCCGGCTTTGATCTCTCACCCATTTCTTTACAAATCACTCCCTCCCAAGCTCCCTACAGTCCTCTGAAAAGAGACCCTGAGACTCTGAACAAAGGAAAGGCTTCCTATGCAAGCCTCTGAGAGAAAACCCAGCTCTATTCTGCTTTTATTGTTTCTCAATTTCTATGCCACTGTTTTTTTTATGGGGGGAGTATGCCCATGTGTATGTGTGTGCAAATGTGCATGCATGTGTGTGCATATGCGTGTGGAGGTCAGAGGATGACCTCAGTGTTGTTCCTCCGGTGTTTTCTACCTTTAAAAAAATTAATTTAAGGCTGGGTGTGGTGGTGCACACCTTTAATCCTAGCACTTGGGAGGCAGAGGTAGGAGGATCACATGAGTTTGAGGCCACCCTGAGACTACATAGTAAATTCCAGGTCAGCCTGGACTAGAGCAAGACTCTATCTTGAAAAACTGATACATATACACACACACATATACACACTTAAGTAAATGTGTGCTCACACACGCATATGTAAGTGCAGTAAGGGTGTCTTGGTGCTACAAATGAATACCCATTCAGCTTTATGTGGGTGCTGGGGAATTGAATCTAGGCAGGAAGGTTTTGTAAGCAAGTTCCCTTAACCACTAGGCCAGTTCCCAGTCCCTTCCCTTTTATTTGAGATGTTTGTCACTGGCCTGGAACTTGGCTAGTTAGGCTTAGAATAACTGGCCAGTAAGACCCAGGAATCTGTTTCTATCTTCCCAGTGTTTGAATTACAGTGCATACCACTACACCTGTGTGGTTTTTTGTTTGTTTGTTTTTAATATATTTTATTTATTTGAGAAAGAGAGAGAGGCAGATAGAAAGACAGAATGGGCACGCCAGGGCCTCCAGCCACTGCAGACAAACTCCAGGTACATTCGCCCCCTTGTGCATCTGGCTTATGTGGGTCCTGGGGAATTGAACTGGGGTCCTTAGGCTTTGCAGGCAAATGCCTTAACCACTAAGCAATTTCCCCAGCCCTGTTTGTTTGGTTTTGCTTTTTATTTTAAAATGGATTCTGGGCATCAAACTGAAATCTTTATGCTTACACGACAAGCACTTTACTGACTCAACTATCTCCCTAGCCCTGCACCATGACTTTTAAATAAATGATATGCAAAATATGATGTACATTACTATATTATATACATATGGTATGCTGGCATAAGATGTATCTTCTTCAAATACATAGTTCAGTGGTTTGTGACTAATCACAGAGTTATATAACTAACACCGCTATTGATGTCAGAATGTTTTCACCATCCTAAAAAGAAATCCTGTTCCTATTAGCAGATACTCCCCCCAGGACCCTTTTTTGGACCACCTTTTGGAAGGAAACAGCTGGTCCCACAGTATATCTGAATGAGAAGCTTTATAAGATCTCAATGGGGCATCGAGTAGTTGATGACTCAGGTCCTACCTGGAGCTGGTGGCAGAGACAGGGTACATGTTTTTAAGATCTGCAGCCATAGGGATTGGAGGGAGTGGATCTCAAAGGTCCAGGGAACCATTACAGTGCAGGTTTGGAGTCAGAATTGTAATGGGATTCTAGGTGGCGGCCATGCTTCCAGGGGAGGCTGATGTTAGATCCCTGGGAGGAACTGGCTGCACAGGTTGCTGGAGGGCTGCCTGGCTAACGGCCGCAGGAATAGGAGGAAAGTGGAATGCCTTCCCACACTCAGCTTCACTGTGATTTTGAGAAGGACAGATCTGGATTTAGATTCGACATATTCTATCAGTTGTTACTTGAACATAGTTCTGTTGGACACAGCAAAAACATCCCACATCAAGTAGTTTATGCAAGAAAGGTGTGATGGTCTATACTGATTGTCAACTTGACAGGACCTAGAATCACCTGTGAGGGTTTAGCTTATTAGGTTAATTGAGGTGGGAAGACCCACCTTAACCGTGGGCTGGGGTCCTGGGCTGCATCAAAAGGAGAGAGCCAGCTGAGCAGCAGCATTCATCCCTCTGCTTCCTCAGGATGGACTGAACATGACCAGCTGCCTCAAGCTCCTGCTGCATACCTTCCCTGCCAAGGTGGACTGTGACCTGGAACTCTTAACACTAAAAGAACATTCTGTTTCGAGAAGATAGCAGTTTCTAAAATAAACCCGCCCTCCCTTAGGCTGACTTTTGTCAGGTATTTTGTCCCAGTAACAAGAAGAGGAGACTATTACAAAAGGGGAGGCTATTGGAAGTGGAACTGGGATGTTCTACTTTGGAATGTGAAGCCAGGTCTAGCTGGCATTGATTGCTTCATCAAGCCCAAGGGGATTCCTCTTCTGAGTTCCAAAGGCTCTGTGTACTGGCATGGGGGGAGGGCTGGAAACAATGAGAATGCTAAGGCTCATTGCTTTTGCCTAGATAAGCACATGCCCAGAGGGTACCTGGAAGCTCCTAGAAGCTGCCTTATTAGGAAGTTATGCATCTGTAGTGGTTTGAATCAGGTGTCCCCCATAAACTCGTGTGCTGAATGCTAGGTCTCCAGCTGATGACAGCTTGGGAGAAGGTTGCTGATGGGACAGGCTTATGGGTGTTATAGCCAGCTGTCCCTTGACAGTACCTGGTACACTCTCTCGCTGATGTGGTCCACTTGATGTTGGCCAGGAGGTGATGTTCAGCTTCTGCTCATGCCATGGTTTCCCCTGCCATCATGGAATTTCACTCTAGTATGTAAATCAAAATAAACCCTTTCCTCCCATAAGCTGTTTCTGGTTGAGTGTCTTTTCCATCAAGGAGAAGCTAACTACAATAGAATCACAGCTAGTGTGGGCTCTTTTGCGGACACAACAGCCATCAGTGTCTTTGTTGGCCTTTGAGGGCACTAGTTTTCAACCAGAATAGTGGCCCTTTCCCTTTCTGGAAACCCCTAGCTAACTCTCCAAGTGGACTCCCCTTTCCCAGAACTCTGCAGACCACTAGGAGGGGCTTGATTTGCCAGTCAAAGCTTGCCTGTGTTCACAGTCATAGTAGGGGTCACTTGGGATCTGGCCCACAGTGACCTTTTTTCTTTGTGTCTCCATATAGTAGCTGGTAGACTGTTCCATTGAGATTTTTCTATTTCAAATTCTAATAGGGTATTGTGTTACATAAATTTAAGCCCTAAGAGTACATTCTGTTTCCAAAAGATAGCCATATACATATCAGGAACCCAAGGGCCTCAAGAGTGGCTGGAACAAGAAACAGGGATGCTGTCAGAATGGTCTCTGGGGGTCATCTTTGTGCTCTGCAGACAGGCTTCCAATACCTCTGCTTACTTACATCTGGCCAGCTCAGCTGGCCCAGGGCTGGCTTGACTGGCCTCTCTACTCAAGGACCTGGCAGAAGCAGAGAAACAAGCAACAAATCAAAATTCAGAATCCAGTATCTAATTGGATAGTTTGTCTCATTAGTCCATCCCTGGGCCAGTTTGCTAAAGCTGGGGTAAGAGGAGGTCCTTCTACAGGAGCAGAGCTGTGGGTAGGACTAATTTTTTAAAGTAAAGTGAGTAGAACAGGGAGGCAGATGGCCCATGGTTTTCTAGAAAAGTCTGTTACTTTACACAACCAATACGTTGGAGCTGCTGCTGTACTTTAAAGTTCGTATAGTAACACCCACCTTTTGTTACTGTGAGGGGAGACTTGGGACCTTGGGAGTTGGTTACCTCTGGAGCTCCTAAGAGCCCCAAAAGCTGGGGGAGTAGAGGTGAGCACCGCACAGCTGTGCCCAGGGCAACTCCCTACATGCCTGAGCCAAGTTCAGGGGGTGCCAACTCCACTTCTACACCTTGGAGGGGTGCCAGGCAATTCACGAGTCATCTCTGAAATACTAACAGTTGTAAATACCCAGCTATGCGTTCCCTTGGCCCAGCCCTACTTAAATAAGGCCTCTTTATTCCCCAGCCTTCCTGCTAAGGAGAGAGCACAGAAGAGCTGGGAGGAAGGACATTCCAGAAATGCCATGGAGCCCTCAGCAAGCCTGCTGGAGGAAGCGCTTTAAAGAGAGGGAGCTGCAGGACGGGACTGAGGCCCCAGGGCCAGTGGCTGCCTGGCTGAGGAAAGGGCCTGGCCTTGCACTGAGGAGCCCAGGGCCAGGGCAGGCCAAGCCTCTTTGCCAGGCCGTTTTTTGTTTTTTGTTTTTTCCACTACATCATGTCTTCTCCACTTGAAATTGGTGGAATGTTGCCGCAGCGTGACATCTGCGTGAACTCCAAAGATGTGCTGGCATAAGATCCGTGGGGGAAGTGGCTAGGATTAGTTTTAAACCAAATCATTTTCAAACAGTCTCCACCCAAGTCTATCAAGAATGAAGCCCTGCTTGTTTACTCAATGAGGAAAAATATGCCTTTTTCAGCCCTACAGCTGTTGAGGCGTTCACTGTGGGACACAGGGCTATAAAAGAAGAAGGAGAAGGCCTCTGCTTAGGCCTGGCCCTCAAGTGGATAGTGGTCACATTCTCCCAATTGACTGGCATTTTATTTCATTTTTTTCAAACTGTAAAGCTGGGGTGTAACTGAGAGCCTCAAGTCTTCTAGGCAACTGTTCTACTGTAGAGCTATGAACCCAGTCCTGAGCTTAGGGTTGGGCTGCCTCACCCTCACTAGCCACATAGATTTAGATTTTTGGTTTTTCCAGATGGGGTCTTAACTCTAGCCCAGGCTGACCTGGAATTCACTATGGAGTCTCAGGGTGGCCTCAAACTCACAGCTATCCTACCTCTGCCTCCCAAGTGCTAGAATTAAAGGCGTGAGCCGCCACGCCCACATCACCATGCCTGGCTAGATCTTTTGTTGTTATTGTTGTTTTGTTTTTCTCTGTGCTGGGATCTTGCACATGGTAGGCAAGTCTCTACTACTAAATAATTCTTTAGCACCCAGAGTGACATCTTGATGTGATCTCTTTTAGTTTGAGAGAGTAAAGACAGACCTCTGAAGGAAAAGATTTTCCCAATTTAGACACACACACACCCCTTTGTACTTCTCCCTTCACCTCCACGCTGGTTCAGGCTGGCTAGATGCGAGACTCGGGGAAGCAGTTCTTACACTGCCCGGCTTTGCTCCCTTTACTTACAGAAAACAGGGCTGGAACCTTGGGGTTACTGTCAGGAGGTGCAAGAAGGGTACCACAGCTTGTGTGGGCCTGTGTTGCCTATTTCAGGAATGGGACTTCTGAGTCACTGCCTGAATTAAGTACAGGTGTTCTCAGCAGCCCCAAGTGCTGAGCCATGTCACTGAAGGTTCCATCGCAATGGCTCCACTGTCTGAGAGCTCTAGAAAGCCAGTCCACTCACGAGGGTGGACACTGGAGGGAAAAACACATGGATTCTTTTTAAAAATATATTTTATTTATTTATTTGAGAGAGAGACAGAATAGGCATGCTAGGCCTCTCCAGCCACTGCAAATGAATTCCAGACAAGTGAGCCACCTTGTGCTTACGTGTGTCCTGGGGAATCGAACCTGGGTCCTTTGGCTTTGCAGGCAAGTACCTTAACCACTAAGCCATCTCTCCAGCCCACATGGATTCTTAAGAATCCCCAAACTGGAGCCGGGCGTGGTGGCGCACGCCTTTAATCCCAGCACTTGGGAGGCAGAGGTAGGAGGATCGCCATGAGTTCGAGGCCACCCTGAGACTCCATAGTGAATTCCAGGTCAGCCTGGGCTAGAGTGAGACCCTACCTCGAAAAACCAAAAAAAAAAAAAAAAAAAAGAAAAAGAAAGAAAAAAAAAAGAAAAAGAATCCCCTACTGGCATTATGTCATAGACATTCTGTGGTAAAGTCTAGTTTCAAATCCTGGTCCTAAGCTGGGTATGGTGGCTCACACCTGTAATCCTAGCATTTGGGAGGTAGAGGCAGGAGGGTCAGGAGTTCAAAGCCAGCCTAGGTTACTTAGTGAGTTTGACGCCAGCTGGAGACTGCTTAAGAGTCTGTCTCAAAAATTGCACATACAAAATCATAATCCTAAACTTTCTCCTCTCTGCTACACAGGGAAATTTGTTTATCTCAATTTCATAGTCTATAAGATGGTTCAATGATTCACAAAGTACAAGGTCGTTATCAAATGGAAGATAGTGACCATTCAGCACCTCATATGCAGAAGGTTGGTCAGCAGTTAGCAAAGGTGTGTGCTATTGCTGGAATTCATTCTGGAATTACCCTTTGGGCTCATTGTGTGCTCCCAATCCTGAAGGTGAGCATACCTTTGAAAGACTTCAAGGACAGGAAGGTGTTGGAGGTGGCTATCAACAAGGTCAACCGCCAGCACTCAGTGCCGCCTTTGTCACTCTAACACGGTCTTGACATGTACAGCTTACTTATGGCCTGCGCTTAAAGACTCCCTGACACACATCACAGTCATCAGACAAGATAGATAAGATGCCAGGATCAGAAACCTAGACAAGCACAGCGTTTCAGTTTAAGTATTATAACTGTAGGAGACTGAAGGGGGACAGTAGAATTTCTTTTCTTTCTTTTTTCCAATGTAGGGTCTTGCTCTAGCCCAGGCTGGCCTGGAATTCATTGTGTAGTCTCAGGCTGGCCTCGAACTCACAATCCTCCTATCTCATCCTCCTGAGTGCTGGAATTAAAGGTGTGCACCACCATGCCCAGCTAGAATTTCTTTTTGAAAATTTTTTTATTTATTTGAGAGAGAGAGAAAGACAAAGAGAGAGTGAGAGATAATAGGTGTGCCAGGTCCTCTTGCCACTGCAAAGTAACTCGACGCATGCACCACTTTGAGTACCTGGCTCTATGTGGGCGCTGGAGAATAGAAAGTAGGCTGTCAGGCTTTGTAAGCAAGTGCCTTTAACTGCTGAGCCATCTCTCCAGCCTGACAGAATTTCTAGAGAAGGATAGATCTGAGGTAAGAAATGAAGATTCCAATGAAAGTCAGGGGAGTAGTGTGGGGCTCAGAGGTCTGAGTGCCAGTGTTTCTGCAGGCATGGAAGGGTAAACTCGTTCTTGTGAATCAGTGAAGTACTATTGAGGACCTGCTGTGTGCCAAGCCCTGGACTTGGAGCTGCAGGTACAGTGGAGAAGGAGGTAACGTGGTCCTGTGGGGACATGTGCCACTACAAGTTAGTGACAGTGCCTTGAGAGCACAGAGGAGGTTGGGAAAAGATTGTGGGCCACGACTGCCCAGCTGGATCTGAAGCCCGAGTAGAAGAGTGGGCCCAGCTAGAGAAGGAAGAACATTCTGAACCAGGGGGGGGAACCAGGGACACTTGCCTTGACCTTGGGAGTTGAAGCTTTTGCAGAAATGTATGGCCAGAGTCTGGCACTGGGACAGCCAGCCAGATCCAGCAGCAGGGGCCTTTAGGAACATTCTTCCTGGGAGTGACAAACGCTCAACATTTAGCCAGGAACAGAGAAGGACAGAGAAAAATGTCCCCAAGAACAACAGCAAAGAAACCCCCAGATGGCTTTACCAAGTTCATGGTCAGCCAGGTTCTGTCTCTGGTTCTGGAGCTTTGGGCTAGTAGAGGAGGAAGTTGAGCCTTTGGCTCAGCTGTCCCCTTGGTGGAATGGCAGGCAGTAGATCAGATCATATTTCAAAGGTTAATGGAATGACCACAGGCTGGGGCACTGTGGCCAGAGCCAGGAATACATAGATTCAGGATTGTCTCCAGCCATGGTCGGAAATTCCCTCATTCCTCGGTGGAGTATCTCTGTCTCCGTGGGCCTTACAAGAGGTTAAAAAGGAGCTGCCTGTCAGGTCCAGCACAGTACCTGGCAGAGAACATGCAGTAAGGGTTTATCCAGGAAAGTGAAAGAGTATATACATGTATGTGTGTCTGCCTGTGTTCATCCTTTCCCTATACCCTGTCTCAGAGCCACCTTGTAGTTGGACCATATGGGGTCTCACAGTGGGAGGAGAACTAGGCTTCCCACGTGAGCCTCTGAAGATGTGTGTGGCACTCCTCACGAATGGTCCCACCTAGACTCTCCCTGTCAACTGGTTCTGTACCTGTGCTACGTGGATCTCAAGGTTCCGTAGAGTGCTCAGTTGGTCTGTAATGGACGCATGCATACAAATTTCCAGATATCTACTGTTTCCAGTTCAGGACAGTTGTTCTTGTCACTCCTGTGGATGGGTGGGAAGGAGCTCACATTTTTCCCCCAAAGACTCGACATGTGCTCCCTTTTCCAGCAGAGCTGCAGGCTGCGGGTGCCAATGCTCATCGCAAAGAAGTCAGCACCACAAACGGTCCTTCTTCCAATTTTCTGTTCAAGCAGGGAGCCAGAGAGACCGCAACAGGCTCCTACAGCAGGGGTGGGGTCAAAGTCAGAGAGAAAACTGGAAACCTGGGAGGGTCCCAATAAGACTGAGCAAACATTTGTTTAGTGTCTCAGGTATCTCTCAGGCACCCAGCCAGGTGACTACATATATATACATTCCAGCAAATCCCTGGGGCTGAAGCATCATTATATCTCACTTTTTTTTTTTTTTTTTTTTTTTGGTTTTTTGAAGTAGGGTCTTACTCTAGTGCAGGCTGACCTGGAGTTATTCACTATGTAGTCTCAGGATGGCCTTGAACTCAATGGCGATCCTCCTACCTCTGCCTCCTGAGTGCTGGGATTAAAGACCACTACACCTATAATATTTTTTTAATGCATTTAAAAAGTTGTTTATTGTATTCTTTTTATTTTTATTTTTTATTTATGAGAAAGAGAGAGAGAGAGGCTGAGAGAATGGGCATGACAGGACCTCCAGCCACTATAAACAAACTCCAGATGCATATGCCACCTTGTACATCTGGCTTACATGGGTCCTGAGGAATCAAATCTGAGTCCTTAGGCTTCACAGGCAGGCAAACGCCTTAACTGCTCAGCCATCTCTCTAGCCCTCCTTTTTTATATTTGCTTAAAACTCATACTTGCTACTATAAAGTAGGCAACATACCTAGCTGACAGCTAGGAAATCAAGCAAATATTTCCTCCCTAAAGGACTTGATGGCTCTTCTTTTTTTTATTTTTTATTTTTTTATTAATTAGTTTTGTATTCAGCAAATACAGTCAGTTTGGTGCCATTATTAGGCTCATCTGTGAACTACTTACTTACATCTCCATTTTACAAGTTCTGATAGGTCATGTGGCCTGGCATGTGCTTTTGTCCACACTACGGGCTTTTTCATTTCTGAGGTTTCTCTTAAACCATGAACTCAAAAAGACCTCCTGTGAGGTGTGTCCAGTCTAGCACCCTGTTCTTCATAATGCCTTTGTGGTCTTTGTGGTCACACACTCACTGTGGGTCACCTTATGTCCTGTCTGCTGCTTTCATTGAGAACTCAAGAGCCCCGAAGTTTTTTTTTACCATTGTCTTACCAGTGCTTAGGAGGCTTTTGATAAACATTTTGTGGTGGTTTGCATCAGATGTCCCCCATAAATGCATACGTTTTGAATACTTGGTCCCTAGCTGGTGGCAATTTGGGAGATGAAGCTTTGCTGGAAGAGGTGTGTTGTTGGGGGCAGGTTTTGAGGTATATAGCCAGCTTCCCCTTTCCATAGCTCAGCAAACTCTCCTATTGCTGTTTTTTTTTATATTTTTTGTTTATTTTTATTTATTTATTTGAGAGCAACAGAGAGAGAGAGAAAAAGGGAGAGAGAGAAAATGGGCGCACCAGGGCCTCCAGCCACTGCAAACAAACTCCAGATGCGTGCGCCCCCTTGTGCATCTGGCTAACATGGGGAATTGAGCCTTGAACTGGGGTCCTTGGGCTTCACAGGTAAGCACTTAACCCCTAAGCCATTTCTCCAGCCCCACCTATTGCTGTTTTTCACCTGTTGTGCCAGAGGTGCTGTCCAGCCTCTGCTCATGCTTTCCCCTGCCATCGTGGAGCTTCCCCTTGAGACTGTAAGCCAACATAAAAACTTTCCTCCCACAGCTAATCAAAATCTAAGAGGACATAAATAAAACATATGTAATCCTACTTTTTTGGACAATGGAACACTCAGGAGCTGTAGATTATTGCTAGAAAATTTTCAGTGCCAGGGATGGGATATCTTCCAGTGAGTTGTTGGCCAGGGAGATCCATGATGCCCCCAAAACATTATAGGCCATTGCCAAGGCCCTTGGTTTCCCACCAGGAATAGATGGTAAGACCATATTGATGAAGACTCCATATACTTGGGCTGCAAGGCCACTGAGAAATCTTGCTGGATCTGAGCTGATAACCTCCTCCATGTAGACCAGCTGACAGAAAGCTGGAAGAAGCCATTCTGCATACAGTTCAATGGGAGAAAGAGAAATCACCAGTGAAGATACTCATCAGTGGACACTGCAAGCCTTATAATTGGCCAGCCAGGCCAAATGAGCCAACGGGTGCAATAGTGGCATATCTGTTATGGGGGAAACCAACTGCCCTCTAATTGGACTGGAGGTCCACTCAATGGGAAGGGAATGCATCCCTGATACTGAAAACTTAAAACAGGGGTAGTCATGAGCCCTAGGGGTGTAACGTCTGCTGTTGTCTGGCCAAATGTATATACTATGCTTATCAAACTGCCCAGTAAGCACTTCTGTTAATGTTCACACCCTTATATTAATGCTACTCTCACTTTTGGTAGAGAATCTTCTCTTTTCAGATGGCAGTGACCTTGGGATGACTCAGAAGGTATCATGGTGATGGAAAGAAATGACCGCAGTGCTCAGTACTGCAATATCTGTATCACACCTTCCAAGGCTCAGGGTCTAAATCGGAAGAGGTGGTGGAAAGAATGTAAGAGCCAAAGGAATGGCAGGACTCCATACAACATGCTCCCTCCAGACACAAAATGGCCTGGATATCCATGGCCTCACAGTGCCTGACACTACCTGTGTAAGACCATCATAAGAGGAGGAAAAGATCAAGACATCAAAAGTAAAAGAGAGACTGATTGAGATGGGGAGCAGGTATGATGGAGAGTGGAGTTTCAAAGGGGTAAGTGGGGGGAGGGAGGTATTACCATGGGGTATTTTTTATAATCATGGAAATTGTTAATAAAAATGTTAAAAAAAAAAAAAAAAACTTTCCTCCCAACTGCTGATTGTGGTTGGGTGCTTTCTCCCAGTAAAGAGAAGGTAATTATAACATACTTGTTGACCAAGCTATAGGAATAAGTATTAAGGACTTAGACATATACTGTCTGATTTGTTGTTTTGAAGTAGGTTGCCCAGGCTGACCTGAAACTCACTCTGTAGCCCCTGGCTCGAACTCACAGAGATTCTCGTACCTCAGCTACCCTAGTTCTGGAACTAAAGGCATGAGCCACTACACCTGGCTATAGTGTCTGATTTTTATACTCTCTCCTTTGTGGTTGATCATCATTCTTCTTTTTGCATAAAATATGAGATGAGACTTTTCAGCAAGCCACAAAAGTTCCCATTGTCAGAGCTGGAATAATAGTTCAATAGATAGAATACCTGCCACGAAGCCCTGAGTTCAACCCCAAGCGCCGCTAAACCAGGTATGGTGGCACACACATGTAATCCCCACATTGGAGAGATGGAGGCAGCAGGAACAGATTGTTAAGGTCATCCTTGGTACGTAGAGAATTTGAGGCCAGTCTGGGGTAGAGACCCCTGTCTTAACAAGGAAAAAGTTTCTATAATCTTGAGTGTTTGGCTATGAGCGTGGCTGCAACTCTCGGTGACCCCTGGGTTCTGATCACTTCCTACTTCATGCTTTCCATAGCACCAGGCAACATTTCAGGTGTTCAAAGAGCTCATCATGCCTGTAATGTAACCCTATTAAGTTTGCTCCTTAGCTGTGTAATACAGACAGATCATGGCTGTTTCTATGCCACCAGAGAAGCGGGTTTTGTAACTCAAGCATACAACTTGAATAGATGCAGTCCTAGCTCAGACCATGCTGCCAATACATTTTTATTTATTTTTAATTTTGTTGTTGTTGCTCATTTTTATTTATTTATTTGAGAGTGACAGGACAGAAAGAGGCAGAGAGAGAGACAGAGAATGGGTGTGCCAGGGCTTCCAGCCACTGCAAACGAACTCCAGACGCGTGTGCCCCCTTGTGCATCTGGCTAACGTGGGTCCTGGAGAATCGAGCCTTGAACCAGGGTCTTTAGGCTTCACAGGCAAGCGCTTAACTGCTAAGCCATCTCTCCAGCCCTATTTTTATTTTTTTATTTTGTTTTTTTGAGGTAGGGTCTTGCTCAAGCCTGGGCTGACCTGGTATTCACTATGTATTCTCAGGGTGGCCTCGAACTCATGGCGATCCTCCTACCTCTGCCTCCCAAGTGCTGGAATTAAAGGTGTGTGCCACCAAGCCCGGCCTATTTTATTTATTGTATTTTATTTTATTTTACTTTACTTTATTTGGTTTTTCAAGGTAGGGTCTCACTCTAGCCCAGGCTGACCTGGAATTCACTATGTAGTCTCAGGCAGGCCTTGAAGTCATGGTGATCCTCCTACCTCTGCCTCCTGAGTGCTAGGATTAAAGGCATGAGCCACCATGCCCAGCAATGCTGCCAATACTTTAATTGCACCATTTGACTGGCATGGATATGCTCTCTTTACTTCTACCTCCCAAGCCCAATCCTAAGAATCACCAACGGAGCCAGGCATGGTGGCACACGCCTTTAATCTCAGCACTTGGGAGACAGAGGTAGGAAGATCAGCATGACTTCAAGGCCAGACTGAGACTATGTAGTGAATTCCAGGTCAGCCTGGCCTAGGGTGAGACCCTATCTCAAAAAAAAAAAAAAAAAAAAAAAAACAATGGATTTGTTATGATTGCTTCTCTGTCTAAGGTGTGCCTGAGTGATAACCTAGTTCATTGTGTTAAAGTTTTTATTAGCGTATATTAAATATAAATAATAATGGGTTTCCTTTTGACATGTTCATACATGCATATAATACATTATATATATATATATATATATATATATATATATAGAGAGAGAGAGAGAGAGAGAGAGAGAGAGAGAGAGAGATAGTTTATTTATTTGTTTTTCAAGGTAGGGTCTCACTATAGCCCAGGCTGACCTGGAATTCACTATGTAGTCTCAGGGTGGCCTTGAACTCATGGTGATCCTCCTTCCTCTGCCTCCTGAGGGCTGCGATTAAAGGCGTGCACCACCACACCTGGATAAAAATACTTTTTATTTTATTTGCATGTGTGTGTCTATATGGGCATGCCAGGGTCTCTTGTTACTATAAATGAATGCCAGATGCTTGTTCCACTTTTTGCATCTGGTTTTATGTGGGTGCTGGGGAATCAGATCCAGGCTGGCAGTCTTTGCAAACATATGCCTTTAACTGCTGAGCCATCTCCTCAGTCCCCATGTATTTTGATCACACTCACCCCAATTACCATATCTTAGCCCCTCCCATTCCTGCTCATCCTTTATTCTTCCTGACTATTCCTCCTTCTTTTTTCTGTCTTTCCTTTTTGTGTGTGTGTGTGGGGGGGGGGGGTTGCCCAGTGAGTTTAATTAGGGTTGTTTATAGGAGCATAAGCGTGAATGAAGGGTTATTTACAGGAGAATGAGCAGCTTACCAGTAGCTTCACTACTGATATGAAAATGTTTCTTAGCCAGGAGTGGTAGCACACAACTTTGATCCCAAAACTAAGGAAGACCAGCCATGAATCCCTCCCTTCCCCACTCCATGACCGAGTGTTTATGCAATGAAGGTGTGAGGAGTCTTCTGCAATAGGGTCTTGCTATGTAGTTCTGTTGTAACCCAGAAAACTTTGAAGATGTTTCTTCCTTGGGCATGTGAGTGTGTGCAAACCCAGACTGTGAGTTCCTAGAAGACAGGGATTATAATACCTGAAGACCTTGCCATTCTTACACTCCAACATGGTTAACTTCTGTCCCGGCGTTCACTGGGGTAGATCCTCCATAAATATGAATCATGTAGTCGGGCGTGGTGGCGCACACCTTTAATCCCAGCACTCGGAAGACAGAGGTACGAGGATTGCCATGAGTTCGAGGCCACCCTGAGACTACATAGTAAATTCCAGGTCAGCCTGAGCTAGAGTGAGACCCTGCCTCGAAACCCCCCCCCCTCAAAAAAAATCATGTTTTATACACTCTTAAAGACAAGACACAACAGATAAAGACCAAGCCAGGAAAGAGAGCAGGCACTTAAGTGTGAAGTGGTGTTCTCGCCTCTGGATCTGAAGTGACTTCTCTCTAGACTTCCACCTCCCAGAAAAATCACAATAATACTGAATCCCCTTTGCAGAGGACAGCCTGAGCCTGGGAGTGTGGAGAGTTTTAGGACTAGAGTCAGACTGGAGTGAGAAAATTCGAGAGCATATAAACCAAGGCTGTATTAGGGGGCATGTGGGTCAAAGTTGTAAAGCAGAATTGTGAGATCACTGGGGACCCAGGAATGGTTTAACAACAAGAAAGTGGGATCCCTTTTCAGAAATGCAGAGTGCAGAGCAGAGAGCGGGAGGAGCCACACCAATGGCTGAGAGGGTCTGGGCAGCCTGAACCTTGTCTACTGGTACCAACACAATGTCTAGATTGACAGCTTCTAGGCGGAAGGGACCCCTAACCCCAGGCCCCCCAGTTCCCCTGAGCTCACCAGTGTCCGGACAAGACCAGAACAAAGCAGCAGACAGTAGACAGCAAGAATTGTATTTCCTGTTTCCTTACAACTGGAGGGTGGGGGTGCCTTTTCTCCCCAGCACCCCTCACATTATGGTCTCTGGGCAATATCCAGGGCCCAGAGCCTGGCTCTCAGCCAACTTACAAAATTCCATTGCAGTCTGGGGTGAGACCTCTGTCAGGCTTTGACATTTGGGCCAAAGGCTCATGAGACCTCATGTCCAGAATGCACCAAGGCTTCATTTTGCAGAACTGCCCTCTCTTCACGAGCTATAACCTCAATGTTGTGGAGAGCAGCAGAGTAGAACAAGGAGAACCTTCAGCCCAGACATGGCGGTCTCTCCCAGCCCAGGGCAGCAGACACAGGAACCCATTCATCCCTCTCTAGAAAGGCTGCAGATGGCTCCCTGGCTGTTTCCCCACCACAGGAAAACTCCTTAGTAAACTTTTTGTTTTTCAAATAAGATATGCAAATGAGCTGATAACAGTTTTTAAAAATACAAAACAAGAATCTTTAATGATGAGAGCAAAACCTCTGGCTTGTGAGTTCCTGCCTCACTGAGGAAATGGATTTGCAAGGGCAGGGAGGAAATGAGGAGGCAAACTTTCATGTCTATTTTAGTTTTCCAGCAAGTCCTGTTTCCTTTTGACTTTGTATACACAAGGAAAGGACAGTTGTTGCAGATAACCTGCCTCCTTAAACAAATGAATTTATCTAAATAGTCCTCTAAGAAATGATTAAATGTTTTCCAGATAGTACTCGTCGTTAGTAATGAGGATAATAGCATATCACTTTATTAAGCAGTTACTATGTAAGCAGGCACTTATTAAACACTTAACACACATTAGAAATGTTAGCTGTTGCCAGGCGTGGTGGTGCACGCCTTTAATCCCAGTACTCAGGAGGCAGAGGTAGGAGGATCACCGTGAGTTCGAGGCCACCTTGAGACGACATAGTGAATTCCAGGTTAGCCTGGGCTAAAGTGAGACCCTGCCTCGAAAAACCAAAAAAAAAAATGAAAAGAAAGAAAAAAACTGGCCCACATTTAGGGCTGGAGAGATGGCTTAGTGGTTAAGGCGCTTGCCTGCAAAGCCAAAGAACCCCATTTTGACTCCCCAGAACCTATGTAAGCCAGATACACAAGGAAGTGCATGAAACTGGAGTTCGTCTGCAGTAACTGGAGGCCCTGATGTGCCCATTCTCTGTCTCTCTCTCTCCCTCAAATAAATAAAATACAATAGAAAGAAATGTTGGATAGTTAGATGTTGTGCTGGGGAGATGGTCAGA
The DNA here is from genome assembly GCA_036346955.1 of Dipus sagitta. Classification (NCBI taxonomy): domain Eukaryota; kingdom Metazoa; phylum Chordata; class Mammalia; order Rodentia; family Dipodidae; genus Dipus; species Dipus sagitta. Next base: position 51,600,185 of record CM070773.1, on the reverse strand, counting down.
GGATGAAGTGGTTGCTATGCAAGAGTGAGTACCTGAGCTTAGGCCCCCAGAGCATACATAAAGCCAGGTCAGCAGCTCATGTTCGTAATTCCAGGGCTCTTACCTCACAGAGGGAGGCTGATACAGGAATCCTTGGAAGCTTGCAGGCCAGCCAGCCTGGTGCACACAGTGGTGAACAACCAGAGCCCCTATCTCAAACAGGGTAGAAGGTGAGAACCAACCCTGGAGGTTTTCCTCTCACCTCCATATGCATGCTGTGGCACATGCATGCCTGCACACACACACACACACATACACACACACACACACACAAACACACACACACACACACACACAGCGGGATGCATACAATTGAGTATAAAGACCTCTTTTTAAAACTGACCCCAAATTTTTTATAGTAATTATGCATGTGCACTTAAGGACATGCATTGACAAACTTCTATGGTTACATTATTGTGGTGAAAAATATGGATGCTATATTCTAGGTTGTCATTATGGTTGAGAGGAATGCCTTGTGGGCCTGGTCTGGCAGGGAGCCCACCTGGCAGTGAGCCAGACTTAACAGAGAGTCCTCAAAACAGAGGCAGAGAAAAAAATGACTCTGAGACACCAGGGTACCAATATCATCACGTTTATATATAGAAGAAGCTATGCCAGTTATTGCTAATGATCGTATTAAAATACAATGGTTTTGACTTTTTCTCAATACTCTTGTGAAATTTATTTTTCCTATAATATAGATGAGGAATCCAATAATCTAACTCACAAAGGCTATCTGATAGGCCATGGCTGCCTGATTCAAGAGCCTAATTTCTTTTCCTGAAAGTACAAAGCATAGTCGTGATGGAATGAAAGGTCAGATATCACACTACAGTGCAACAAAGATGGCAAACCCTCTGACTATCAGAGATGCTGCAGCTCAAACTGAGGGAGGCAGCCCCGCCTCTTTATGTGTGCGTACTCATTTACTAGATCTTGCCCTATATGCCAGTGCTGGTCTGCTGTTAAGGTGTGAGGAGGCCTCACATCCCTGAAGGAAATGACTCCACGCTCCCTCATTCTGAAAAATGGGAGCTCCTTGGCAGGAAACAGGGCTGAGGGAGGAGAGGCAGGTTCAGTACCTGCCTTGAACAGTCCATCATGATTACTGTGGAGAGAACTGCTGAGACCACTAGCTTCCCAAGATACAAAGGTGAGACAGTGAGTGGTGTTTATAGAGACCACTAACTTCCAAGAGTGATCCCCTGGGACACAGAGTGAAAGAATTAGGACTGGGCTGGGGAGATGGCTCAATGGTCAAAGGTGCTTTCTTGCAAAGCTTGCCATCCCAGGTTCAATTCCCCAGCACCCACATAAAGCCAGACACATAGTGGTACGTGGTCTCAAATTTGTCTGCAGGGTTCATGATGCTGGTAAGAATATACATGCACATGTGTGCATGCACACACACACACACACAATTAAGAGTGACTCTGGAAAGGTAGAGTGTGTGTCCCCACCCTGAAGTCAGAGTGGTGTTTCTGGGTGGAGCCTACAGCCAACCTTGCAACTCCACCATAGCCACACAATGTCCTGGTTGTGTGTTTGGATATTTCTGCTTCTGCAGAAAGCATTGCCATCAGCCTTGTCATGGTCATGGCTTCAGTGCGGTAAGAGGACTCTTCTGAAGGTGGCTCAGGCTGGACAGTCCTCCTTCTCCTCTTGAGATGCTGAGGTGATGCAGGTCTGCCCCAGACACCATGAAGGCAGCAAAGAGGGCCCTGAAGATGCTCTGAGAACTTTAGAACCAAGTACTTCTGGCAGCGTAGCAGACAATGAGGTTTAGCTCTAGTGACCAAAGTGATGTCACCCTGGAGGCAACCTTCAGAAGCTGGCCATCCGTGTAGGAGGTCAACCTCAAAGGGCACCACAGCCAAATTTATGGTCTCTAGGTTGTGGCAGCAAGGACATGATTTTCTGATTTGCAGAACAGTCTTTAGAAATATCTGGGGAAGGGAATCCTGGAGATAGGCTCTTTCTATTCCTGGCATTATGATTAAAGTATTAAAGAAGGTGATTTTATGTTGTACACCAAGCTGTGAAGGTGCAATATATTAATTACCTGGATATAGACATACATATCTAAAACATAATGGCCTCCCTTAGCATGAAGTTCAATCTCTTTATCATAGATCAGCCCAGGCCTGGCGTGCTCAGGCCACATCCCCCTTTTATTCTCTTGTATGACACAGCTCCACAGAAGCCTTCCCGGCCCTTGCATGTGCTTCTGCTTGCAATGGTTCCTATTTCAGGCCTTTCTCTAGGAAGCCTTCCATAGTCAGTCTTACCCCAGATTCAGTTAATTCCTTCTGCTTGATGCTCCTGGAATCACAGCATTTGTTATGTGTCAGTGGTATGTTTTGTTTAGACAAGGATTCTGCCAAGCTTGCACTTTTACCTCCAGTGGTTAACATATAGTTAGCATTCATCAGTGTCTGTCGAATGCCTGAATGGTGAAGGTACGTAATTCCGCACAAAGGGATCATTCCACAATCCCATAAGTCTGTGCCTCCCCTTCTGTGGTGTGTTGTATGAATGTGTACTTGCATGTGTATGGCTGCACATGTGTGTGAGCGCATATGCATGTGTGTGCATGTATGTGGATGCCAGTGGTCTTCAATTGCTCTCAGTCTTATTCTTTGAGACAGGGTCTCTCCCTGAACCTGGAGCTCACCAACTCAGCTCGACTCACAGGCCAGTACACCCCAGGGATTCCCTGTGTCTGCCTCCCTAGGGCTGGGATTGCAGGCATGCATCATTTTCTGTGGGTTCTGAAGATCCAAGTTTGAGTCTTCATGCTTGTAGGGCAAGCACTTTATCCACGGATCCATCTTCACAGCCTCCATTGGTGCCATTAACTATTACTGATGCCCATATAACGGATTCCCTACCACTGCATTCATGCTTGGAATTTAACCCCCAGCAATTCCCTCCTACCTCTTCCCAGTTCCTGAATACGCCTGCCTTGTCATCTGCAGTGCCTAGCTCACGATGTGTGTGCAATAAATGCCACGACACTATCCAAGTAAAATGCTTCAGAGCCTCCCCATGCTCTTTCCTTGACTTGCGACTGCTGCTTCTGCCTTTCCTCTAAGTTACGTATCTGTGAAGCTGAGTTTCTCTCTCCCAGACATGCAGTCGGGCCTCCTTCCATGGCCTCCTACACCTTGCTCTCAACGAGTACAATTACATGTGTCTAAATCTATTCTTTGACTCAGTTTTGATCACTGGTGGTCCAGGGACTTCTTGCATCTCTGACCCAACATGCAATCCAGCTTTTGCCACTTCCTTGAGTCTCAATAAGTATTTAATGAATGAATGAATGAGCACATGCAGGAAATTTAAATTTCTCCTCTTAGAGACCTACCAGGTAAGACATTAAGGTTGATTGTAATCCATATCAATTTAATGCTATATATCTACAGATGCCAGCATCTTGATCAGAGTCAGAGAAATCATCCCCACATTCCTGAACTAGAGAGAAGTCTTTTTTTTTTTCCCCACAAGACAAAACCAAGGTCCTAATTGGGAAGGTCACACAGCAAATTACTTAACAGTGAAGTTGGCTGAAATATCAAGATTAGTACCCATGCATTTCAAGAGTTGTGAGTCATCAAGATCTCACTCCTACTTCTGGTGTGATATAATGTACATTTTATTTCTCAGCAAAATAATGATAATTATTTAAAATTGGAAAGTATGTGGTTTATCTCAGTGGTATAGTACTTGCTTAGCAGGCATGAGGTCTTGGGTCCCACCCCAAGAGCCAGGAAAGGAAGAGAAAAGGAGGAAAAAGAAGGTAAGGGAAGTTTACCAGTTTAGAGTCAACAAAATCCTATAAAAATAAAAAAATATATGAATTATCTATTTGTGACTGAGTCATTTGGCACACTCATCAGTTCTTAAACGGTGGGTCCTCAGGCTGGGCATGGTGACGCACACCTTTAATCCCAGAACTCGGGAGGCAGAGGTAGGAGGATCACTGTGAGTTGGAGACTACATAGTGAATTCCAGGTCAGCCTGGGCTATAGTGGGACCCTATCTCAAAAAAACCATATATACACATTAGATCCTCAGTGCTAGGATTTGTTTTCTGGCTCTGTGTCCTATACACTTTCTAGGCTGCAGTATCTGCTTCCAACATCAAAGTAAAGGGTGGTTAAATATTTATTCTAGGCATACCTGTGGGAAAACACTAGCATTACTAATCTATCATTTCCTACTTCTAAGAATTTTCTGAAGGAGACATAGATCAGACTTGACGAATTTTTACATTAAGAGAGTTGATACGATCTAAAGTAAGTTACCAGAAGGAATCAGAATGACACGTCTGTGTGCGCGCATATGTGTGAGGTATATCAGTGATGGCATGTGGAATACTTGGTGCTTTAGGGCACTCAACAATATGAGGGATGGAGGGGAGATGGCTCAGGGGCTTAAGGGGTTTGCTTGTAAAGTCTGCCCACCTGGGTTCAATTCCCCAGCCATTCATGTAAAGCCAGGTAAACACAGTGGTATAAACATACAGCATTCATTTACAGTGGCCAGAGACCCTGGTACACACACACACACACATGCACACATCACACATTCAAAATTTTTTAAAAAGTGTGAACCGGGCATGGCGGCGCACACCTTTAATCCCAGCACTTGGGAGGCAGAAGTAGGAGGATCACCGTGAATTTGAGACCACATTGAGAGACTACATGGTGAATTCCAGCTCAGCCTGGACTAGAGTGAAACCCTACCTTGAACCCCCCCACACACAAAAGAAGTGTGAGGGTGAACAAAATAATCCTCAAAGTACAGTCGCTGTGCAGAGTATGACCTTGGTAGATACGTGCCAGTGAATTACTGTGCTTCATGAAAAACATACCTGGTAGTGCACACATGTGATCCCAGTAATCAGGAGGCAGAGGCAGGAGTTCAAGGCTATTCCTGTGTCTTGAGGAGAAGCTCATAGGTTAAGTGTCTCTCAGAAAGGCATCTCTTAGGGACACACTGCATTTGGGGCTGGAGAACAATGCTGTCTGTAGATGAGCTTTTCTGAAATGTGCACAGTGAGTTGTGGGGAGTGGACTGAAAGTTGGGTGAATAGTCACAGGGCCACCCCAGCAAGAGGGGCAGGCCCAGGCCTGGGTGATCTCACTTAGAGGCCTGGCTGTATTGCAGCAGACACTAGATCTTTTCATCTCCAGCCAAAGTCAGATGAAGTGCCAGCTAGGAGCAGCTGCCTGGATTCTCCAGCTTCTATGCTCCAGAGGCCACGCTGGGGACAGAGATCAGATAACCCAAAACCCAAGCGGTGCAAGTTCCTCTGGCCTCCCAGGAATGTTGTTCTCAACAAGGGGAAAGCGCGGTGAAATGGGAGCTGTACCCCGGGCAGACCACCAACTAGTCTGACTTTATTATTTGACATAAGGGGAAACTGAGACCTGAGAAGCGAAGGGACATGCCTAAATTCACACAATTAACTGCATCTGTCAAATACCTCTGGATCTCACAGAGGTTTTATATTATTATTCTGACCATTAACTTTTACCCGTTCCCCCCACCCCAGGGCTTTTGACTTAGCATCCTTCAGGGTTAATATTCTTGCTGAAGGCCTATTAAAAATGCTTTTTTTTTCCCCCAGGACATCAAAATAGAAGTGAGACTAGTTGGGAAGCAGAAGTTTAGCAGGAGGGGACAAGAGAAGGTAATGGGAGCTAAGTATAACCAAAATATATTATATAAATGTATAAAACTAAAAACAATAAAACCAGAAAAAAATGAAGTATTTTTTCTGGATTTATGTATTTGGAATATTTTTTTTTCCACTTTAAAATATTTATTTATTTATTTGACATTCAGAGAAAGAGGGAAGAAGGAAAAGAGAAAGTATAAATTACAGATGTATGTGACACTTTGTGTGTCTAGCTTTATTTGAGTACTGGGGAATTGAACCAGGGCTGGTAGGCTTTGCAAGCAAGTACCTTTAATCGCTGAGCCATCTTCCCAGCCCCCAAAATGACTTTAAAACTTTTTCTGGGTGGGAAAGATGGCTCAGCGGTTAATGGTACTTGCTTGCAAAGTCTGACAGCCTGTGTTCAATTCCCCAGTACACATGTAAAATCAGATGCACAAAACAGCCCATACGTCTGGAGTTTGTTTGTGGTGGCAAGAGGCCCTGGCACACCCATACTCTCTCTCTCTCTCTTCTTCTCTCTCAGATAAATAAATACAAATTTAAAAAATCACTTTCCTTTGATTTTTTTTTTTACAATGCTTTGAAGCCAATGACAGGAGTAAGTTCTCTGCCAAGATTTGCATAGTGCCAAAAATAGTTCTTACCAAATGGTTGCTTCACCCATTGAACCATTCCTAAATTGACAAGTGACCCTCAAAGTAGGAGTCACAGAAGGAGGAGCCAGCTGCCACGGGGACATCAAAAAGCCTGACGGCAAGTAGTCAGTGGGGTGAGTGGAAGAAAGATGAGTCTTGTTCTCTGCTGGCTTCTGGCCCACGAGCAAGGAAGGTCTTTTCCCCTTTATGGTGTCAGCGTGATGGTCAAGGTTCTTCCAATGTATCCTTACCCTATAATCTACCTGTGTCCTGTTTATGATATCTAAATAGTGCTGCTACATTTGCCACTTAATAAAAAAATAACGAATATTTTCATACCAAGTGTACTGTCACCTTGTAATTAATCCTCATTAACCTATTATTTCATTTCATTTCGTTTTGTTTTGCTTTGCTTTGCTTTCATGGTAGGGTCTCACTCTAGCCCAGGCTGACATGGAACTCACTCTGTAGTGCCAGGATGGCCTCAAACTCAGCGATCCACCTACCTCTGCCTCCTGAGTGCTGAGATTAAAGGCGTGTGCTGCCAATCCCTGCCCTATTCATTCTTTTTAAAAACTTTTTCCAACCAATAAAAAACAAAACAAAAAAAAAACCCCAAACAAACAAACAAAAAAGCCTTCTTACTGGGCTGGAGAGATGGCTTAGTGGTTAAGGTGCTTGACTGAAAAGCCAAAGGACCCACGGTTTGATTACCTAGTACCCACATAAAACCAAATGCACAATGTGGTACAAGTGTCTGGTGGTTGCAGTGGCTGGAGACCCTGCTATGCTCATTCTCTCTATATATATATCTGCCTCCCACCTCATATAAATAAGTAAAATATATTTTAAAACATTTTACTGGAAACTTCTTTTTTTTTTTTTTTCGAGGCAGGGTGTCACTCTAGCCCAGGATGACCTGGAATTCACTACAAAGTCTCAGGGTGACCTCCTACCTCTGCCTCCAGAGTGCTGGGATTAAAGGCATGTGCCACCATGCCCAGCTTACTGGAAACTTCTATACATATAGATAATATACCATAATCATAATCCCCTCCCACCACCCTCTTCTGAATCTCCGCTTCACCAAATCCCTTCTTTCCAACTAGTCTCTCTTCTATTTTGATATCATCATTTTTTCTCTTCCTATTATGCATGTCTTGTGTAGGTAGTATCAGCCACTGTGAGGACATGAATATCATGGCCACTTTGTGCCTTTCACTCTTTCATTTATTTATTCATTCATTGATATATGTCAAGTGCTAAACTAGACATAGTGGCACATGACTATAATCACAGTACTCAGGAGGATAAGGCATGAGGATCATGAGTTCAAACCCACACTGGGCTCCATAATGAGATCCCAGCAAGTGAGCTGGGCATGGTGGGACAGGCCTTTAATCCTAGCACTTGGAAAGCCAAGGTAGGAGGAAGAAAGAAAAAGTGAAGTGTGGCTATATTCCCATTTCATAGTGAAGGAGTTGAGAACCTGATACTTGGCAGTTCCATATTTCATGACTTATTCTGATTGATTGAATTGGGTCTCAGCAGGGAGTGAACTGACTCAGGTGGCTTCCATGTTAAAATCTTCAGAGGTAGAGCAGATGGGATTATTTCATTCCTTTTTTAAAAAAAATTTTTATTTATTTATTTATTTATTAGAGAGAGAGAGAGAAAGAGGCAAATAAAGAGAGAATAGGTGTTCCAGGGCCTCCAGCCATTGCAAACCAACACCAGAAGCATGTGCCACCTTGTGCATCTGGCTTACATGGGTACTGGGGAATCAAACGTGGGTCCTTTGGCTTTGCAAGCAAGCGCCTTAATCACTAAGCAATCTCTCCTTCCTCTCTCTTTTTTTTTTTTTTTTGGTTTGGTTTTTCATCATATGGTGTCTTTCTCCATCCCAGGATGACCTGGATTTCACTATGTAGTCCGGGGTGGCCTCGAACTCACTGGATCTTCCCACCTCTGCCTACTGAGTGCTGGGATTAAAGGTGTGCACCACCATGCCTGGCAGTAGACAAGATTAAAAAAGACAGGTGACATTGAGGTGCCCAGACATAAGCAATGGTGTAAACTCAGGGCCAAAAGGGCAGGGGAGATAGAACCAAGGAAAAAAGGAGTGGGTCTGTGGGCTACAGCAGAGGCCAAGCCAGGGTAGAGGGAAGAGACTGGTCCTCAGCTTCAGCCTCTTTCTGTGGACTCTGATTGGCTGGCCCAACCAGAAGACAAACCTCTAGGAGCTCAGGGAGGCCAGTATAGGACACAGAGTGGGTGGACGACAGTGTGGAGTAAACAAGACTGGAAGGCAGGGGGCGCGGGGAGGCCTGATTTGCTTGCGGAGTCCATCTTCTGTGCCCGTTCTTCTGGACTATGAGGAACTCACAGATTCAGGTCCTTATGCTCATTCTCTAGCCAGCTCTTCTTGAGACGATGAAGACTCTGGACACACACTTCCTCCTTACCAAGCCCTGTGTGTCTCAGTGCCCATTCCAAACCGCAAGGACTACCACCTGTACTTCTTTATTTTATTTTATTTATTAGAGATAGAGAGAAACGGAGACAGAGAATGGGCATTCCCAGGGCCTCTACCCATTGCAAATGAACTCCAGATGCAGGCACCATCTTGTGCATCTGGCTTTACATGGGTACTGGGGAATTGAACCTGGGTCTTTTGGCTTTGGAGGCAAGTGCCTTAATCACTAAGCCATCTCTCCAGCCCCCATCCACATTCTTTATTTCTAAGGTCTTCTGGATGTCAAGCTTGATTCTTCAGGCACCGGACCCGTCTTACTGATAAATAAGTGGCTCCACCAGAGGACCACAATGACCTGTGCAAGGGGGCTTCTGTACTAATCAGTAGAGGCACTCTGGTAGCTGAGGCACCGGGAGGGAGAGTTGGTGGGCTCACCACTGAGTCATTCCTATGCCAGTTTTGAACATCAGTGGGGTCATTGTAAGCACTGGTGTTTCTGTGAGGCTCTGGGATTTGCACACGTCCACAGGCATAAAGCTCTGAGCCTGGGTCTTGCTGCCCAAGTACAACATCCTTGGGCAGCTCTCAGCTCTGGCCTGCCAAGTCCCAGAGCTGCTGCTTTAAGCATAATGTCAAGCTGATAAAAGCAATTACCGCTTTCCTTGACATGTGTGACTCCCACCTGCTCTGCAGGGAGAGAAATGCTGAGGTTTGAAGGACTTTCCCTCACAGGTCCTGCCTGCTATGCAAACACGGCTGTATATCCCGTGATTCTGCACTGAATGTCTGCAAGAATTCACCAGCTTGAAGGCTGTGGTCATTGGTTCTTAGCTTCTGAGCAGTTGAATATATATGCATATATGTATATATATATACACACACAGATATATACATATATGTATGTATTTATGTATGTATGTACATACATAATATACATATGTATGTATGTATGTATGATATATGTATTTCATTTTCTTGAAAAAGCTTAACAATCACCAAGGGCCAACTTATTTTAGCATTGAGATGCCCCTTACTTTACTGGTAAAACTTGAGGGCTTCCTTCCTCTCCCTTCCAGGTCCAGGCCACACACAAAGACCTGGGAGAAATCACAGGCTGTGAGAAGAGAGACTTCCCATAGGGCCTGGATTCTGATACTTGCATGGTCCCTTCCTCTTCCTTTTTAAAATTTAGTATTATTATTTTGTTTTTTTGAGGTAGAGTCCCGCTCTCTAGCCCAGGCTGACCTGGAAATCTCTACGTACTCTCAGGGTGGCCTGGAATGCACAGCGATCCTCCTACCTCTGCTGGGATTAAAAGCATGCGCCACCATGTCCGGCTTTCCCCTACATTTTAAACGTTAGAATTCTGACCCGGCTCTGCAGTGTGGCTTTTACAGACGAGGAGGCAAAGCTCAACAAGGTTAAGGGACTCGTCTAAGGTTGCCTTGCTGACAAAGTTTTCGAATACCTATCCTCTTCATTGGGCTGTAAGCCTAATAACAGCCCACAGGGATATTTCTCTGCTGCCCACAATTGTGTTTCTAGCCCCCAGATATAATTGATGAATAAATGAAAGAAAGAAAGAGTACCTGAGATCCCTGTCAGGTGAGAAGGGATTAGCCTTCATGGAACATGGGTTCAAAATGATGAATGCTATAAGAACTTTCTCTCTGTATCCCTCACAAACTTTCTAAGAAGTTAAGCTCAGAGGAGTGAATTCACACAGCTTCAAAAGGCTTGAGGGGGATCTAGAAGGAGATTTCTTTGACTCTCCTGTAAGAGCCTTCACCCCTCATTGCTCATGGCTTGTCCAGAGTTAGCCTTGACCTGCCTGTGCCCCTTACTGTGGCCTCCTGGGCTCACTCCATGGAGGCCAAAGCAGCTAATGGAATATTACAAGGGCCACTTCAGCCATCAAAGTGCCACTCTTGAAGGCCATAAGTTCAAAGTAGCTTCTCATTATTTCATAATAGGGCAGAATTTATGGAAACCAAATGCATTCCTGTGTGCTAATGACCTACTACTTTACTATAGCTCTCTTTGTATGTCTTTTAGGTTTTTAATTAGTCATGTTCATAAACCATTGAATTACAAATGGCAGCCTATGGATTAGTAAAATAGCCCCAAATGGCCTTCTTCCACTTTGCTTTATCATCATCTGGCTGCTGAGGACTAATTCTCAAGTTCCACCCAGTATGAGTCAGGCCCAGAACTCATTCTGACCAGGGCTTCAAGGGCAGTGGGAGGCAGCTGGAGAGATCTGGGTGGCATCTCTGATGGGTGTCACCACTTTGAATTCTGGAAGCCAGTAAGGGGCTTATCTGACACCACTGCAGTTATACGTATGGCCCAGCCAGTCTCTGGGCTCCTATCCATTTACTCTCTCTTCTACCTCTATACACTGGTGTTCCCTGCCCCCTAGTCATTATTTACATATTATTTTATTCATTTCTTATTTTCCCATTCCTGTCCTTATCTTGGCTGGAAGGCTGAGACAAACTGGACAGCAAAGAAAAGAGAATGAACAGTACAGTGGTGGGGGGCTGGAGAGATGGCTCACTGGTTGAGCTGCTTGTCTGAAAAGCCTAACGAACCAGGTTCGATTCCTCAGTCCCCATGTGAAGCCAGATACACAAAGTGGCACATATATCTGGAGTACATTTGTGGGAGCTGGAGGCTCTGGCACACCCATTCTCTCTCTGCTTGCAAATAAATAAAATATTTTTTTAAAGTTCAGAGGTGATGTGGCAGGAGAGTAGGGTGTGGGGGAATTACTATACAAACCAGACCAATTAGCAGAAAGACTGGAAACTCCCTCCCAGCAAGGTGGACATTTAACAGAACATGTACAGAAAAAGAAATTGAATCACCTGCACTACACAAATGATCTATACAGGTCTCAATTCATGGAACATGAGTGCCACTGAGCTTATAACCTTTTATCTGGCTCTGGTCCACTTGTCTCCTTGCAAGTACTCTCTTTCTCTTCTTTTTTGCATGTGTATATGTGTTCGTATGTGTATGGGTACACATGTATGTGTGCTTGTGAAGGTCAGAGCATGAGTTTGGGCATCTTCCTCAATCACTCTACAACTTATTTATTGACACAGAATCTCTCACTTGAACCCCGAGCTCTCTGATTTAGCTAGTCTAGTCTAGCTAGCCTGCTTGCCCAGGGAGTCTGCTATCTCCACCACTTCAAAGGTAGGCAGCCACACCCAGCCAGCATTTACATGGATGTTCATCCTCACACTTGTGCGGCAAGTACTTTTCCCACTGAGTGATCTCCCCAGTCCCTGGAAGTGTTTTCATTTCTACCATTATCCACATGTCCCTATTAAATTTCTTGTTCTGGAACATAACCCATAGCAGTGGGAACTACATCACACAGTCTCTTCTGTGAACAGCACATCCCATGTAGTTTATCTGTGCCCAAGTGTTTGGAGAGGTGACGTAAGAATGTACTCTTCATATGGTGAATGGAAAACAATGGAAAATTAGTCTCACTGTGAACATATAACAAATCCAATTTTTTGGATGTCAAAACACTAGAAGAAGCTGGGCGTGGTGGCACACACCTTTAATCCCAGAACTCAGGCGGCAGAGGTAGGAGTATTGCTGTGAGTTCAAGGCCAGCCTGAGACTACAGAATGAATTCTAGGTCAGTCTGGCCTAGAGTGAGACCCTACCTTAAAAAAAAGGGGGGGACAAGCTTCTGTTAGAAGCTACAGGGGACTGAGATCTCAGTAAAGGAACCAAAACTTTCATTCCAAGAACATGAGGTGTTGGTGGAAAACCTGTAGGAGCTTGGTAGGGGGTGGATAAGGGCTTGACAGGTACAGCAAGGAAGGAAGGACTGCCTTCTATTTCCATGGGAATGGCTTAAACAGAGTGAATAGGCAAGTCCATGCTATTTTGAGAAATAGCTAAGACTACTGGAAGAAAAGTCAGTAGAAGGAGGTTGTGAACATATAAAAGTAAGTCCCAATGCTGAACTGAGGATTTCTAGCACAATCCTAGCAGACCCAATGCTGGGTTTGGAGCAGGGGAACTCACATGAAGCATCTTCTAGCCATGTCTATCTCCATAAATGGGGAAAATGGGATTGCCAGCAATGACTTCCAGGGTTTCCTGACAAGCTCACAGGACTGAATTTAAGATGAACTTTCCAGGATCCTAGACATTTCTTGGGATCACTATTCTCAAACACATGTAGGTCTGCATTTTTGGAGTGACCTACCATTTCCCACTAAGGACTCATGAGCTCCAGGAGCAGTTTTTCTCCTTTGAGAATTTTTCATAGTACACTGGTGAAGAAGCTGACTTGGATGAGCATGATATCTTTCATCTAGAGATCTTAAGGAGCCTTAATGACAACCACGCTTCATTATTTCTGTTTTGTGTATGAGGACAGTGACTCACAGAGGGGTTCAGTGATTTTCTCACTCACCCTGGGAGTTATTATGAGAACCATGAATGAAAATTAAGATGAAATTCTACTTCATAAACCTTTAAATCCTACACCCTTTATAGTAGTGTTTACAAAAATAATGACCCCTTTGCACTGAGAGTTCATTCCTTTAGTCTGTTGTTAAGCCTTCCTTATGTGGGGCAGAAACTTCTCAGTATAGCAATGCCAGCTTGAGTTCTGCAGCAGTGTGTGTGAAGCACAATGGAAAAGTTGTTAGGTATTTTATTGGCAATGCCTGGACCATTCACGGCTCATTGTTGTCATCATTCATTAACTCATTCCATCAACTCATATCTGTCCCTATGACATCATCTGTAAAATGGACACATTAATATTACCTTTGGCAAAAAGCTGTTTTGGAAATTAAGATAATTTCCATAAAGTACTCTACCTAACATATGGTAAACCCTTTAAATAATTATCATTAAACAAGTAATTATGAGCAACATTGACAGACACATAACAAAAAATGATCCTTTTACAGCCCTGTGTATGGAGAAGGCAAAGTTGCATCTGAAGGGTGAATTCCTGGAAAAGGGACAGATCCTTTGAATTAAAAACTGGTTGGGTGGGGAGGGGGAGGCAGCTGGAGAGATGGCTCAGCTGTTGAAGGTGCTTGCTAGCAAAGCCTGACAGCTCAGGTTTGATTCCCCAGTACCCACATAAAGCTAGATGTACAAAGTGGCTCATGTGTCTGGAGTTCATTTGCAGAGACAGGAGGGTCTTATATAACCCCAATACTCTCTAAGTAAATAATTACATAAGCAAATATTTTTTAAAAATCCAAAAAGGAAGATATGGCTCTTTAGTAGGCAAAGAGAGGGAGCCCAGGACCCTCAACTTAGAAGGAAAAATGTCAGAAGGGCTAGGAAGGGATCTCTGGGTAGTGGATGTTAAATTGACACCAACTACTTAAAACTAGTGGGAATGTTATGCAAGAGAATAGAGATGTATTCATAATTCTAAGAAATGGGGTGAAGCTTCAAGTCCTGGAGAGCGAGGGAGTTACAAAGCTGCATTCACTGACAAGACAGCTTCTTTACTCTGTGTCATTCTTCCTTAGCATTGAACAAATGGCTTTATGCAAGCTCCTACCTGACTTACCAGCATTCAGGACACCAGAGGCAGCCTGAGAGCTGTAGGAATCAGAACATGAAGACCGTTTGAGAAGAACAGGCCCAGGGGTACTTTTTCATGAGAGAATAAGGGAGACTTCCATCTTCCGAATGGGTGCATCCCAGGGATTCAATAACAGGGAGGAGGAGAAGTCATGTTGCAAAATACTATGATATCACACAATTCCATATATGTGAGGGATAGATGTATAAGCAGACACTGGAACATCAGAATGTAAAACAGCCTTGAATGATAAAATAATGCATGAGAAAGGAGAGCTGAAGCTGGATATGGCGGTTCACATGTGCCATCCCAGCACTTAGGATGCTGAGGCAAGAGAATAAGTGCCTGGGGAGGAGAAAGATTCTTCAAATTCAAATCTGGAAATAAAGGACATGACCCTTTTGTAGACAAAATGGGGGGAGCTCTTAACCCTCTGTTTAGATCATCAGGCACCAGTGTCATAAGTTTAAGATCATACTGGAATATACATAGTCATCTCCAAGTTAGCCTTGACTCCAAAACACAATCAGCACCAAAAAAAAGAGGGCTGAAAGACCAATCTTTCAGGTTATAGTCTATGTACTTTTAGCTTTCTTGAACTTTTACAAGATCACATTTGTAATTCTTTTGTAAAACAAGAATTGTTGTGCTGGCTTAAAAATATAAAAATAAATGTACACAGACAAAGGGTGGTTTAGCACATATGAAGAGACAAGTAATTTCTTCCAGGTATGTTATGAGATTTGTGTAAAAAAGAAATCTGTACTATGGCTTTTTCTAGTCTACCTACATAGCTGTATGTAGATGTACATTGTGTGGGCCTTGTTGACCACCACTGCTCTTTCTTTAAAAAATAATTTTATTTATTTATTTGCAAGCAGATATATACAGAGAAACACACACACACACACACACAGAGAGAGTGAGTGAGAGAGAGTAAGTATTGGGTGCTCCAGGGCCTCTGGCAGGCAAGAGCCTTAACTGCTGAACCATCTCTTCCAGCCCTTTTTTTTTTTTAAATATTTTTATTTATGAGACAGAGAGAGAGAGAGAGGGAGGGAGAGAAAGGGCACACCACGGCCTCTAGCCACTGTAAACACCAGACACACGTGCCACCACGTGCATCTAGCTTACATGGGTTCTGGAGAATAGAACCTACGTCCTTAGTCTTCAAAGGCAAGTGCCTTAACAGCTAAGCCATCTCTCCAGCCACTACTGTTTTCTGAAGGTTTCCATGGGTACTACTTGCAGCCATGGCTTCCTGTTACTCCACTAATCTCCATAAAAACTGCAGCCACTGCAAAATTAATTTGTAACCTGAAAAACCACAACTTTCCTTTTGCCTACATATTGTCACCAGGAAAAGGGATCCATAATTAGGATTATCCAGTCACTTTGCTCCAGTGCCTAAAAATGGGAGGAGCTAGAGTTCAAAGTCCTCCAGAAGTGGTTCTGTGGAGGTAAGGAGTAAGTTCACCTACAGTCTTGAAGGAGTGTGTTTTTGTTGTTGTTGTAGGGTCTCAAACTAGTCCAGGCTGACCTGGAATTCACTATGTAGTCTCAGGGTGGCCTCAAACTCACTGCTATCCTCCTACCTCTGCCTCCCACGTGCTGGGATTAAAGGTGTGCCGTGGGCCGGGCTTGAAGGGGTAAATTTTGACCACAGGTCAGAGTGATTACCAAACCCTCTTGCATCAACGAAGGCCTCTTCCTGCCTCAGTGGTCAGAGTGGGTTAGCTCAAAAGGAGCAAAGCGGTTCCTGGAACCCATACTGATGGTCGTGGAGTTCCACCAAGCCCTGCTATCTGTGGTCTTTATCTTTGACATGCCAACGAGAAGTTTCTTTTCTGTAGCGGCCCGTTTAGCTTAGTTTTTCAATTTTTGAAAATTTCACTACGTGGTTAAACAAATTTACAGAAAAATAAAACACATCCATTTAGGAACTGTATTTTCATACTTTTAGTTGTTCATTTAAGTGTGCACAACCCACTTTGCAGTTTCTACTTCCAATGCATGTACTCAACAGACTGCATACCTGCAGGATTCTTTCTGTGAATGTGACAGATCTTGTTTGGATTATTCAGTTGGACAACTGGGTCCACTCCCAGGTTTTGGTTATTACGAACATTCTGAATTGCCCTGCTGTAAACATCTTTATGTAAGCCCTCCCCCTCCCTCTTTGGGTCATTTCCTTACACTTGGACTTCCTTAAATGGGCTTACTGGGTCAAAGGGGCTCTATGAACAGTTTTATAGCTCTTGGCACATATTTTTCAGATTGCGCCCTGCGAAGGATCTGACCAATGGCATGGACAGTGAGAGGGCAAGCCTGCCCAGGAGCAGCAACCTCTCTTCCATTCCCCCCCAAGAGCAAGGCGCTCCCCGCACGGAGGGACCCCCCCCCCGCCCCCCGGCGCCCAGCAAGCGCTTTCTCGTCTCCGTTCTGTTCTCCCGCCCCGGCTAAGGGGTCTAAT
Source organism: Dipus sagitta (assembly GCA_036346955.1). Taxonomy (NCBI): domain Eukaryota; kingdom Metazoa; phylum Chordata; class Mammalia; order Rodentia; family Dipodidae; genus Dipus; species Dipus sagitta. The sequence continues at coordinate 51,583,283 of CM070773.1, read as the reverse complement.
ACATGGTCAGGGATGGGCAGAGAGGTTTTCACGATTCCAGGATTCCTGCCCCGGCGGACAAGACTCTCCCAAGGCCTTCTTCCAGCCTCGGGACTCAGCTTGCAGCCAGCCGCCTCTCAGCTCTCTCCGAGGTCCCCGAGCGCGCGGCGCGCCCTCCCCGGCTCCCCCGGCCGGGCGGCGGCCCGCGGGCGCAGTTCAGTCGGCGCGGGCGCTGCGAGGCCCGCATAACAGCGCGCTGAGTCAGCGGGGACGCGGCCCGCCGCGGGCGCCCCGGGCTCCTCCCCGGCGGCGTCGAGTAGGGCTAGGCCGCGGGGGTCAGTCCGCCTCCGAGCCTGAAGCGGCGGAAGGAGGACGAGGGCGCAAAACGAGAAGCGAGAGCGGAGCAGGAGGAAGAGGGGCGCAAGGAGAAAAGAGAGCGGCGCGCGGGCGCGGCCCGGCGGCGGGCCTGGGCGGGGCGACCCCTAGTGGGCGGGGCGTCGGGCGCTCGGCGGGGGCGGGAGCGCGCGCGGGCGGGCGGGCGCGCGCCAGCGGCCGCGGGCGGAGGGGCTTGTGGGTAGCGGCGGCGCGCGGCCGGGAGTAGGGCCGCGGCGCGAGGGTCCGTGTGAAGAGAAGCTGGCTGCTGGGACCGAGAGGCGGCCCGAGGCGACATGAGAGGCGGCCGAAGGCGGCCGTAGTCGTCCCGAGACTGGCCTTCAGCGTCTCGGGGCCCCGAGGGTGGGCCGGCCCCAGCGGCGGCGGCGGCGGCGGCGGAGCCCGCGGCGGAGTCCTGGAGAGCTCGCGGCGGCGGCGGCGGACCGGGCGGCGCGAGCGAGTCGGACCGAGGGGCGGGGACGCGGTGTGTGCCTCGCCGCTCCCGGCACGGCCGGGCGCGTCCTTCGGAAAAGCCCTGCGGGGGCCTCGCGGGCGCTGCGGGGACTCGAGAGCTGAGCTAGCGGCCGGCCGTGGGCCCGGGTGGAGTCCCGCCTGGAGCGGGAGGTCCGCGGGCGGCGCTAGGCCCGGAGGCGGCCGGACGCGACCGCGAGGTGCCCGAGCGCTAACCCGGCGGCGGTGACGGTGGCGGTGGCGGCATGAGCCGAGCCCCGACGACGGGGAAAATGCCCGGCGCCCCCGAGGCCGTTTCGGGGGACGGGGCCGGCGCTAGCCGCCAGAGGAAGCTGGAGGCGCTCATCCGAGACCCTCGCTCTCCCATCAACGTGGAGAGCCTGCTGGTAGGTGGCCAGGCTTAGGAGCCCTCGCTGTCCACTCCTCAGTGCCCAGCCGTGCATGGGCAGCGAGGTGTCGCTGCCTCTCGCTCACACTCCGGAAGCCCAGGGCCGGTGACCAGACTCTGGACGCTTGCAGGGAGAGCCACCTTCCTCTCCCCTCTACGTCCTGCTGGTGCTGGTGTCATCTCAGGCTGCCCAGTTCTTGGAGCGCAGGGAGGAGAGACTCTCTCCTTCCCGCCTATCCTGTCGGTTTGGGGCGGAAAAGTGGAGGATTGGCTGTCCTTAACCCATAGCAGCCGATTTGAAAGTGTCAAGCTGTGTGGGGACTTACTTGGGTGCAAGCTGGGAGAAAGGAACCTGATGCTGTTCTTGTTTGGGGGTACCACCCGGGGGACAAAGGACTGCCTTCTGTGCTCTTAGTCGGAAATATGGGCACGTATAGCTTAAGCTCTGCTGTTTTCACTTGGTTTTGAACATTCCATCATTCCATAGTAGCTGTGTTTTAATTTATGTAAATTTAATTTGTCTTGCACCGAAGCAAAAAAAAAAGAGTCTGAATTGTAGAGTGGGATAAATCAGTCCTTTTTATCCTAGCTTTCCTGTGGCACTTAACACCCAAAATAATAGCCGTGCGAAGGTTGGCTTTTGATTAAGAAAGCAACACGTTTTACAAATACACGGTAAAATGCTGGCCTGTTTCAAATTTTGTTAGTATAGACATATTTGGTTATATGCTATAAACATGTATTTATGGGAAAAATTGGTGTGAATTTAAGACTGTGGCTATTAAGCTAACTTGGGGGACTAGAATTAAGATGGGTGAGCAGACATTCTGTGCCAGAACGCAGATGTTCAGAACTGGGCCCTGCTGGGAGAAGCCTAGTGACTTTGTGATGAAAAAACTGTCTCCTCCCTTCCCACTGACTAACTTTTCTTCTGGTGTTGGTTATCCTTTGAGGTTTCTGGAATCATTTGCAGAGTGACTCAGTTCTGTTTGGCCACAAAGCAGGAACTGACTGGAGAACGTGTATCTTTCTGTGCAATGTGTAGAATAGTGATGTACCACATTATATCAGAATGTCGTGATGAACTATCTTGTATCAAAATGTAGTGGTTTACCTTTCTTTTTTTTTGGCTCCCCTTCTCCCTTTGGTACTGTTTTCTAGTTAGTATGTGGTTCCTGTGTTCCCATGGGAGCATGGAGCCCTGGACAGTTTTTGGAAGTCTTTAATTGGGGCAGGATTGGTTGCATGAGGTCGTAGCCTTTCCTTAGCTAAATCAGAGATTCTCAGGCTTCACTCCCAGCATTTTCACTTTGGTATTTTGCTAGTAAAACTTTGATCTAAGGCCAGAAAGTTCAGTTAAAAATAGTACCTGTAAATCTCAAGTATTTATCAAGTTCATACTCAATCTCAGATAAAAATTTGTTTGTGCTTTCGTCTCTTGGGTCTTTAATGATGTTAACCACACTGATTAGAATTATTTTTAAAATGTTTTTATTTATTTATTTTAAGCAGAGAGAGAGGGAGAATGAGAATATGAATGGGCATGCCAGGGCCTCCAGCTGCTGTATATGAACTCCAGATGCATCTGCCATTTTTGTGCCTCTGGCTTTACATGGGTACTGAGAAATTGAACCCAGGTTGTTAGGCTTTGTAGTGATTAGAATTATTCTGAATTGGGACTAAGCTGTTTATACATGTGGTATGACCATACTTTAAAAAAATTATTTTCTAAGTTATTATGCCTGTTCACTTAGGTTTTCTCTTCATTATTTAATACAGTTAAGGCACACATTTTTTATTTTTAAAATTTATTTGTCTGTGAGAGAGAGAAAGGATGGGCATCCTAGGGCCACCTGCCAGTGCAAATGAATTCTAAACGCATGCTCCACTTTGTGCATCTGGCTTTACGTGGGTACTGGGGAATTGATCTCAGGCTATGAGGCTTTGCAAGAATGTGCCTTCAGCCACTGAGCCATCTCTCCAGCCTGAGATTCATGTTTATTAAGGTAACATTGTTGGTATGAGAGTTGACATGAGATGCTGATTGACAGCATTCTTAATGCTGACTATGAATTCACATTCTGAATATGAATACAAACGTGGTTCTGGAGTACAGAAAAATTTGCCTAGCCTGAAAGTATCCCTTTATTCCCTTGGAAGGTATCTACTGCTTTCGTTGCAAATTGATCAACTGAATATACTTAGTTACAAAAAAATTTAGGTTGTGTGCATGTTATTATGTGAGATATTAGAATGAATTAATATTTTAATTGTGGTAGCATACATAAAATTTCTCATTTTAACTATGTTTTAGAATGTAGGTGTGTGACTTTACATACAGTCACATCACTGTCATCCATTTCTATAATCTTTTCATTTCTTCAAACTAAAACTCTGTAAATTAGTCTTTAAAACAATGTTATAAAAACTCCTCTGTCTTCAGAAATGCTGATGGAATAATAGCAGGTATCACTTTAAAATTTTGAAACTTTATTATTGAAGCTATTTTTCACAGTTAAACATTGTTTTTCCTGCACATTGCTTTTCTTTTGGCTTTATTCTAGATTTTTTGTCTTAGTAGAGAAAATCTAGAGAACATATTTTAATATAAATGCAGGCATGGAATTCAGTTACTGTATTTATAAGCTCAGAAAGTACCTTTATAGCTTGTATTTCCCAAAGATGACAAAAGTTGAAATTATACCAGAAGTTCCAGGATCAGCTTTCAGGAGGCTGGGCAAACCATTGTTAGGATAAAAAAGTTATAGAAGATAGTTAATTATATTGTGTAGCCAGTGCTTGGTACATAAAGTCATTAAATTCAGTTCACTTCTATGTGCATTTGGCCAATTTTATTTTATTTATTAAAATTTTTTTATTAACAATCTTCATATATATACACAATGTACTTTGATCACCATCCCCTTGCACCACCCTCCCTTTGTCCCCTTCTGTCCCTTCCTCCAATGAACCCCTTCTTTCCAACTAGTCCATCTTTTATTTTGATGTCATCTTTTTATCCCCCCTCCAGCTGCTGCTAGGTCATGAATACAACAGCCATTTTGTGTCTGGAAGACAGTATTCCAAAGCACTCTCCCCATCATTTGGCTCTTACACATTCTTCAACAATGGTCCCTGAACCTTGGAGGATGTGATAGAGATGTCTCAGTGCTGAGCAACCCATTGTCTCTTCTCAGCACTTTAGTGAGCTTTGAATCTCCTAAGTAGTCACCATCATCTGAAAAGAAGCTTCAGTAGCTAAAAGTGAGAGTGGCTTTAACATAAATACTTAGAGGGCAGTTTGACATATCTGGTTAGTCAAACCACAGTAGTAATTTCCCCCTAGGGCTTATGACTGCCTTATCAGTAGGCTTTTGATTAGGCTGTTTTATTTCTGAGGTTACTAAATTTAAGTGTATCCCTAAATAGTGCTGTTTAGTTTTACTATTTCCTTAAATTTTTAAAATTTATTTTTATTTATTTTGTTTATTTGAGTAAGAGAGAGAGAAAGAGAAAATGGGTGTGATAGGGCCTCCAGCCACTGCAAATGAGCTCCAGACACGTGACACCTTGTGCATCTGGCTTACGTGGGTACTGGGGGATCGAACCTGGGTCCTTAGGCTTCACAGGCAAGTGCCTTAACCACTAAGCCATCTCTCCAGCCCTACTTCCTTAAATTTTTAAAAATGGTGTCATTTATGTATTTTCTTTTGTTTCTTGGTGGTGCTGAGAATTGAGCCTACTGCCTCATGCTAGGCAAGTGCTGTACTGTTGAGCTACATTGTCAGTCTGTAAGAGCATTCCTAGAACCCACGTGAAGAGTTCCTACAGATTAGGGTTTATATCTGGGAGTGAAATTGTAAAAATGGACAATGGACATCCATACATGTACCACCTAATTACTACTTTACTGTGTTTTCTTTATCACTTCTGTTATCCACCTGTCACTACAGCTTTTATTTTTGATTCATTTAAACTAAATTAGTGGTATTATTTTATTCTTTTTAAATTTAGTTTATTTACTAGAGAGAGAGAGGGAGAGAGAATGGGCATCCCAGGGCCTCTAGCCGCTGCAAATGGAGACACATGCATCACCTTGTGCATCTGGCTTATATGTGTACTAGGGAACTCCTAGAACTCAACTGAATCTAGGTCCCCAGGCTTCACAGGCAAGCCCCTTAACCACTAAGCCATCTCTCCAGCCCAATTAGAGGTATTATTACAGGTGTTTACATTTCAGCATGCATATTATTCAATAGAATTTAGTCACAGGCACGCTGATGCATGCCTGTGATCCAGCTTGGGAGACTTAGGCAGGAGGATTGCTATGAGTGTAAGGCCATCCTGAGCAACATATGAAACAACAACAAAAAAAGGGAAACAGATTAAATTTACATGCAGTGAAATATTCAGATCTTATGTATACATTGATGGGTTAAAAAATGCACTTGCAATGCAAATTCTTATGAACTGTAGGCAGTTGTTATCCAGAAATGTTCTTCACATGCCTTTTCAACTAACTACACACTCCATTCTTTTGTATGTTTGTGCAGAAGCAGAGGCCAGAGGAGAGGACATGAGGCGTCTTCCTCTGTTGCTCTTCCATCTTATTTCCAGACTGGCTTACCAGTCAGCCCCAACAATCCTGTCTCAGCGCTCACTTTCCACACTCCATTCTTTAGAGACATTCTGCTTGTGCTTTTTTCCCCCTTTTAACTAAATGTTACTTTTATCTCCTCTAGCACTTTATAGAAATAGGATCATATAGGTATTAGGATGCACTGCTTTGTGTGTCTGGCTTCTTGAGTTCAGCATATATGCTTTTTTTTTTTTTTTTGAGGTAGGGTCTTACGCTAGTCCACATTGACCTGGAGTTCACTATGTAGTCTCAGGGTGGCCTTGAACTCACAGCGATCCTCCTACCTCTGCCTCCCGAGTGCTGGGATTAAAGGTATGCGCCACCATGCCCGGTTCAAGTATGTCTATTTTTTAACCACTCTTTTTTTCCAAGTAGGGTCTTACTGTAGCCCAGGCTGATTTGGAATTCACTCTGTAGTCTCAGGCTATCCTCGAACTCAGTGATCCTCCTACCTCTGCCTCTCAGGTGCTGGGATTAAAGGTGTATGCGACCACACCAGCTTCCAATTTTTAAAATATTTATTTTTGGTGTGTTTGTATGTGTGCATCCCTGGTGCACATGACTGTGCCTTTCTCCTTGCTCGAGGCAGGGTCTTTTGTCTTCACTCTTGTTGCGTGTTTTCCAGGCTAGTTAGTCTGTAAGCTATTAAGAAAGTTTTATGTCTTTACCTTCCATTTTGGTGTCACTGTGCTGGGATCACAGAAGCTTCCTACCACAGCTTCCTTTACTTAAGGAGTCTGTGAATCCAAACTTGGGTTCTAAAGCTTGAATGGCAAGTGGATAACCTACTAAGCCATCTTCCGAGCCGTTAATCAAAATTTTAATGGTTTTTGCGTTTTCTGCCCAAGTTATTGTTACCACTATGTCATGAAGATACCCGCCCTTTCTTTTTTTTCTGGAGCTTTACAGTTTGACTTTTACATTAGTTTAGGCTACATATTAAGCTAAACTTAACTGTGTGGTGTGAGTTAGGGGTTGAGGCTAATAGTAGACTTTCTGTGTGTCCTTGGTAGTTAATATTGATCCTCAGTTATGGTTTGTTGCCTAACCCAAGCTCGCCCATCCTCCCTCCCTCCCTTTCTGTTTTTGCATGTACATGTGTGTAGTATGTGGTATGTGTAGAATATACACACGTGTGCAGGGCTGGGAATGTGGCTCAGTGGAGTGCTTGCCTAGCATGCACTAGGCCCTGAATTCAATCCCCAGTACTACAAAAACCAACCAAACACGCTTGTGTGTGCAGATGCTCAGCCTCTGTGTATGTGGCAGATAGAGGAGAATGTTGGGTATCCCCCTTCCATCACTCACTGTGTGTTTCTTTGAGACCTAGTCTCTCCTTCCAGATCTTGTTGTTTACATGAGCCCTACTGATTTTTCAGCCTCACACTAGGATTACAGATGTGCTTGGCCACACACCAAGCTGATTACATGGGTGCTGGGGAGTACAACTCAGGGGGTCTTAGGTCTTCTCAGGCCCCCGTGCTTATGCTGAAAGTGCTCTTACCCTGTGAACCACATATGGTTTCATCTACACCTGAAAGAAATGTATTTGAAGGAATCGTGGCTGAACCAGGGAAACATAGATTTTACTTTTCACAGTGAAAAAAGATTCTTCATTTTTTATATTATAAAAACAATATGCTCTTATTGTAGAAAATGTCAGGACTATAGGAAGGAGAAATGCAAGTGGCATTTACCTACATTCTGCCTATGTAGAGATAAACATTGGTTAAATTAGCATTTTGATAGATGTTTGTATGTCTGAAATGTAAATGCTAAATAAATTTGATTCTGTTTTGTTTCGGTGGACATTTACTGAACAGTTGGACCTTTAATGTAGTGAGATTTATCAGTTTTGTCACTGTAGGATGATTTCTGACGTACGTGCCATGCTTAGGAAATCTTTCATTACTAAGATTATAGTATATACTGTCTTTTAGTACTCTACTGGCTTTATTTGTATATATTTTGTTCCATTTGGAATTCTGATGAAAAGCATGAAGTAGGGGTACAAAGATCTCATTACAAAAATTTCTTGACTATTAGAACTCTCAAAATATTTATTGAGAACCTTGTTATGTCTTCATGTTACACTTTCTATTTGGGTAATGGTATGTAAGGTGAGTGAGAGGATAATGGTTATAGATCTGGTCTTTGAGTTTTTTCCCAGCTTGTTGATTGGTCATTTTATATTTCATGCCTAATTTTCTCTATTCTGTAAAAGATTTCAGACTTCTTTAGTTATAATGTAAGTGATAGAAAATGTATTTTTATGGGGTTATAGATTGGGAACTAGCTCCTAACATTATGTTATTGGGGTTGGTTTCTGTGCCATGGGGCTAAGAAGAACCTTTTCTGCAATACTATATTTAGATAGAAACAGGCCTGTCTTAATTACCTGGATGAGTGTGCTGAAGATAATGTAAAATACTAAGCACTCTGTTTTTGTTTACTACTTGTTTTTTAAATTTCATTTTTATTTTTCCTTAAAAAGAATTTATTGACAAGGCTGTGTCTTTGTGGTAAACATGCCAAAATAAAGACATAGACAGCTTATACAATTTTAAATTATATGAAAAATACTTCATAAAGCCAGGTGTGGTGGTGTATGCCTTTAATCCCAGCACTTGGGAGGCAGTGCTAGGATCAAAGGCGTGTACCATCACGGCCAGCTGTTTCGTTTTCTTTTTTAATTGTGAACTTCACTGTATGAACATATTGCTCATAGTCCCATCAGGTTATACTCTTATATCTATCCTCTTCCCTGTCCCCATTCTACTGAGGCCCCTCCTCAGTGGGATTATTGGTATTCATTGTGGGCCTATGAATGCACCAGTCAGTCTCAATGTGAGGCACAATGTCTCAGGCTACTCCTTACCATCCTGTGGCTTTTACAATGTTTCCATCCTCTTCTACAATGTTCCCTGAAGCCTTGGCTAGAGTTTCCTTTAATGTTAAGCTCTCTGTATACTCTGAATTTCTGCTTTGATGAGGTTTTTTTTTTTTCTGAGATAAGATCTCTCTCTAGCCCAGGCTGACCTGGAGTTCACTATGTAGTCTCAGGCTGGCCTCAAATTCACAGTGCTCCTTCTACTTCAGCCTCCTGAGTGCTGGGATTAAAGGTGTGTGTCACCACACCTGATTCATTTTGGTGAATTTTGAGTCTCTTCAGTGTCTACTGCCATCTCCCTGGAAAAGGTTGTCAGGGTAGCAGTGATAGCAGCACTCCTGTTTTTATTATTTATTTATTTATTTGACAGAGAGAGAGAGAGAGAGAATGAGAATATGAATGGGTGTGTCAGAGCCTCCACCTACTGCAGACGAACTCCAGACACATTTGCCAACTTGTACATCTGGCTTATTTGGGTCTGGGGAATTTTACCCAGGGTCCTTTGGCTTTGCAGGCAAACACCTTAATCGCTAAGCCATCCCTCCAGCCCAGCACTCATGTTTAAATCAACATGTACTCTGTAATGTCTCCTGGACCCTGAAAGATGTGATAGAGAAGACTCGTTTTAAGTTAGGCAGTTGGCTTTCTTTTCTTGTGCTGATGGATCTTGGGTCTCCTCAGTATTTGCTGTCATCTGTAAAAAGCAGCGTCTCCAACCAAGAGTCAGAGTAGCGTGGATCAAAAGGGATAGGCATAGTCATTTAAAGGATTTTTTTATTTTTGTTTTTTTTGAGGTAGGTTCTTGTCCAGGCTGACCTGAAATTCACTATATAGTCTCAGGGTAGCCTCAAATTCTTGGCGATCCTCATACTTCTGCCTCCCAACTGCTGGGATTAAAGGCATGTGCCACTACACCTGGCTAAAAGACTTAAAATGGGCACATCCTCTCCTCTTAGCCAAAGAACAGCAGGAACTTCTATCATGAGTCTATGACCTTACTATCCATAGAGTCTGACTTGGTTCTCAGTACCAGGTATGAATTTCTTCCCACTTAATGGGCCTCATATTCAATCAGAGAGTAGTTGATTACCCCCATAGCTTGTGTGCCACTTATGCACAGGTATGTACATCTTGCCCAGTTGGTTGATTTTGGTAGCTTATAGGATCCTTTGCTTATTCTTGTTGTTGGTGACCATTATCCCCCAGCAGTTCACATAGCACTTTTCAACAGTATTAAGGGCTAGCCTTCAGGGGGATGGCTTCCTTCTCAGTTCCAGTGTGTTCTCATAATGCCCGTGACCATAGCTTGTGTGGTGTCTTCAGCAGTAGGGTCTTACATTTAGCTTTGTTGGGTGCAATGGTCTGAGTTGTTTTGGGGGCCTCATGGGCCTCCCTGACCAAAAGCTCACTGTTAGGGTTAATCCAGTACTGACACTGGAATTTACCAGCAAGAGCCTTTAGTTTTAGGGTTAAGCTTTCTCAGCCTCCTATAGGGTACTTATGCTCAGACTGTTCCCCCACCTTGCCCCTTATTAAAAGCAATATTTTCTGGGCTGGGAGGATGACTCAGTGCTTAAAGATACTTGTTTGCAAAGAGTTGTAGTTTTAATTAGCTAAATAGGAGTAAGGTCTCATTTTTACTTTTAATTATTATTGACAAGGGCTCACTATGTAACTATGACTGGCCTAAAACTTGCCCAGTATAGCCCAGACTGTCATTGAACTAACTCATAATCCACCCTCAGTCTCCTGAGAGCTGGGATTACAGGCATGAGGCACCACGCTTGGCATGTGAGGTTATTTGTTATTTTAATGCATAAAATATAATAACTTTTGTCTTCTTACTGTGTTCTATAAACAGTTTTGAACTAAAAACAATCCTTTCTTAAATAAAAATGATAATTCTGTAGACGTATATTCTTTCTTAAAGTAGTTCCCAGATAAACATTTTGATATGTGTTCTTGTCACTTGATTCTTTTTTTATTTTTAAATTATTTATTTGAGAGAGAGAAAGAAGGAGGGAGAGATTGAGTGCACCAGGGTCTCCAGCTACTGCAGACAAATTCCAGATGCAGGCACCACCTTGTGCGTCTGCCTTATGTGGGTACTGGGGGATCTAACCTGGGACCTTAGGCTTCACAGGCAAATGCCTTAACCGCTAAGCCATCTCTCCAGCAGCCCTCCCCCCCCCCACCTTTTTGAGGTAGGGTCTGTAGACCAGACTGACTTGGAATTCACTCTCTGTTCATGGGCTGGCCTCGAATTCACAGCAAACCTCCTATTTCCACCTTCTGAGGGCTAGAATTAAAAGTGTGTGCTACCATGCCTGGAACTTGATTCTTATCTACCTATAAGGAGGATAATCAAATATCTGTTGTATGTGCTGAGATAAAAGGTTAGGATAATTGGTCATATAGGAAAAGTAAATTGTAATTTGTCTATTTTCTGAGCTGTGCAGCAATGATCTTAGAAAAGACAAAAGCTAATATTATTCTATCTTAGGTGAAATAAAGGTACCTTGTATGGGCTGAATAGCCTTTAATCATTTTTTTAAATATATATTTTATTTATTTTTAAATATTTCATGTATTCATTTGAGAGAGAGGGAGGCAGAGAGGGAGAGAATGGGTGTGCCAGGGCCTCTGGCCACTGCAAACGAACTCTAGACGCATGCGCCCCCTTGTGCATCTGGCTTACGTGGGTCTTGGGTAATCGAACTGGGGTCCTTTGGCTTTGCAGGCAAACACCTTAACCACTAAGCCATCTCTCCAGCCCTAATCTTTTTTTTTTTTTTTTTTGCCTTTCATCATTTATGTGTCATCTGTTCTTTGTGCCTTAACTTTTCTTCTGGTTAATAACATCTAGTTCCTATGACATTGGTTGATCCCTGTGCTAGATCAACACTTCATGGTCAAGGAAATGAAATGCTGGTAGTATATTTCAGGATGAAATCCTTTAAAATGGTGTGTTACTCTTTTAATAAGACAATACTTGATTTTTTTTTTTGTTTGTTTTTTTGTTTTTTTCGAGGTAGAGTCTCACTCTTGCTCAGGGAGTCCTGGAATTCTCTGTGTAGTCTCAGGGTGGGCTCAAACTCTAGGAACACCTCCTACCTTTGCCTCCCAAGTGCTGGAATTAAAGGCATGTGCCACCAGGCCCAGCCAATGCTTGCTTTTAAAAAAAAAATATTTTATTTTTATTTATTTGACGGGGGGGGGGGAATATGGGTGTGTCAGGGCCTCTAGTTAGTGCAAACGAACTCCAGACGCATGCACCCCCTTGTGCATCTGGCTTACGGGGGTCCTGGGAAATTGGGCCCAGGGTCCTTTGGCTTTGTAGGCAAACGCTTTAACCGCTAAGCCATCCTTCCAGCCCCAATACTTGCTTTTTAAAAATATTTTTATTTATTTGAGAGAGAGAAAGATAACGAGAAAGAATGGGTGCACAAATGAACTCCAGATGCATGCATCACCGTGTGTGTCTGGCATATGTGGGTCCTGAGGAATTGAACCTGGGTCCTTTGGGTTTGCAGGCAAGCACCTTAATCGCTAAGTGTCTCTCTACCCCAATGCTTGCATCCTCCCCTCCACCCCCCGCCTTTTGGCTTTTCAAGGTAGGGTTTTGCTTTATCCCAGGCTGACCTGTAAATTGCTATGTAGTCTCAGGGTGGTCTCAAACTCACAGCAATCCTCCTACCTCTGGCTTCTAAGTGCCAGGATTAAAGATGTGAGCCACCACACCTGGATAATACTTGGTTATTAACAAAATTAAAAATAAAGTCAAAGGGCATGAGTGATTTTGATCAAGAATCCAGTTGTCTTTAGAAGTAGCAATGAAAGATTGAGTTGAGGACTGTGGAGCTGGCTTAGTGGATAAAGTGGTTGCCACCCAAGCATGAAGACCTGTGTTTGGATCCCCTTTGACCATGCAAAAACTGGGCCTGGTAGCATTCAGGAAGACTCCTGGGACTTGCTGGCTCTGTAGTCTAGATGCACCAGTGAGCTGTGCTCAGTAAGAGAACCTTTCTCAAAAAATAAGGTAGAGAGTGACTGAGGAAGACAACCAACATCGAACTCTGGCCTCTGTGTACATACACACACACTCCACATAGACATGCAAAAGAAAAAGTTGAAATAAATTTCAGATTATTAACCATTCTGATAACATTAAAAGATATATTTTATTTTTATTTATTTGAGAAAGAGAGAGGGAGAGAATAGGTGCATCATGGCCTTCAAGCTCTGCAAAAACACTCTAGTTGCATGTACCACCTTGTGCATCTGGCTTGTATAGGTCCTAGAGAATGGAACCTGGGTTCTTTGGTTTTGCTGGCAAGTGCCTTAACTGCTAAGCCATCTCTCCAGCCCCACTCCCTTTTTTTCAGAACTTTTATTTTTAAAATTTTCACTTTTTAATTTTAGAGACAGGGAGAGAGAGAGAGAGAATATGAATTGGTGCTCCAGGGCCTCAGCCACTGCAGTCGAACTCCAGATGCTTGTACCACCTAGAGGGTGTGTGCGACCTTGCACTTGCCGCACCTTTGTGCATCTGGCTTACGTGAGATCTGGAGAGTTGAACGTGGATTGTTAGGTTTCGCAGGCAATCGCCTTAACTGTTAAGCCATTTCTGCACCCCTCTAGCCCCCCCTTTTTTTTTTAAAGAAGTATTTTTCATTTATTTATTTGAGATAGAAAGAAAGATGGAACTAACATTTTTATTTGGCTTTAAACTGTTCAGTGCTTATTAATGTTCCTTTTTGTAGTAAATGTAAATGCCTGCATTTAAAAAGTTGATAATCATTGGTTGAATGCACTACTACAGATGCAGTGCAATTGATAATGCATGCTTCAGTCTTTTACTTATTCTTACTTGAATTTAAGTCTGTCTGAGAGAGCAGGTATTAGAAAGAGGTGGTATCATTGTTTGCTAATTTTGATAGTTCTTTTTATTTTCAATAGCCTTACTGAGGTATATTCACTCACTTAATGCATGCTGCTTGATGATTTTCATTAAAATTTCAGGGTTGTGGAACTATCCCCATAGCTCTGCTCTTTTCTTGCTTGCTTGCTTGCTTTTTCTTTTTCTTTTTCTTTTTTTTTTTTGGTTTTTTTTTTTTTTTGTTTGTTTTGTTTGTTTTGAGATAGGGTCTCACTCTATCCCAGGCTGACTTTGGAGTCCACTATGTAGTCTCAGGGTGGCCTCGAACTCACAGCGATCCTCATTACCTCTACTTCTCAAGTGCTGGGATTAAAGGCATGGCCACCATGCCCAGCCTCCCATAGCTATTTTCATTGACCCTAAAACTTTTTAGAGTGGGCTTGTAGTCAGTCCTGATTCCTAGTCTCATTTTGTGATCTGCTTCCTGTCTCTTAAGTTTTTTTTTTTTTTTTTCTGTAAATTACATACAAGTGGAATCTTACAATATACAGTCACTTGCTTCTGGTGTCTTTCATCCAGCATAATTTTAAGTTTATTGTTTAAAAATTTATTTGTGGGGCTGGAGAGAAGGCTCAGTTAAGGCGCTTGCCTGCAGAGGTTAGCAAATTGGTTCAATTCCCCAGTACCCACGTAAGCCAGATGCAGAAAGTAGCCCATGTATCTGGAGTTTGTTTGTAGTGGCTGGAGACCCTGATTTGCCCATTCTGTCTGTTTGCTTGCAAATAAATAAATAAAAATATTTAAAAAATTATTTGTGTGTTTGTGTGGGTATACATTTGGAGGTCAAGTGTTCATCCTTTCACTCTCTTATGAGACAAGATCTTGTTTTGCTGCTGGATACTCCAGAGTAGCTTCATCTCCCATTGCCATAGGTGCTTTGAGGTTACAGATACATATACCACTAAGGGTCTGCCTTTATTGGGTGCTGAGAGGGTTAAACTAACGTCCAATTGGCAGCTTTGCAAGCAAGTACCTTTTAGATGCTGCGAGTCATCTCCCTAGCTCGAGCATAATGTTTTCTTTTCTTTTTTTCTTTAATTTTTTTCTGATTATATTTATTTATTTATTTATTTGGGACAGAGAGAGGTAGGGAGGCAGGGAAGGAGACAGAGAGGGAGAGAAAATTAAGCAAACTAACTCCAGACACACACCTCTATGTGCATCTGGCTTATGTGGTACCTGGAGAATTCCAACCTGGGTCCTTAGGCAAGCACCTTAACCTCTAAGCCATCTTTCCAGCCCCATAATGTTTTTATTTATTTAGTTAGTTTTCTTTATTTGAGAGAGACACAGAGAGAGAAATGAGATGCATGCACCCTGTGCATCTGGCTTACGTGGGTACTTGGGAATCGAACTTGGGTCCTTTGGCTTTGCAGGCAAGCACCTTAACTGCTGAGCCATCTCTTCCAACCCCCAAGCATAATGTTTTTGATGTTTATCTGTGTTGTAGCATGTATCAGTATTTTCTTCTCTGTCATTGCTGAATAAATATTGTTGTATGGACATCTATTACATTATCTTAACTAGAATTTATCATATTTGAGTTCATGTTTTTGTTTCTCTTTGATAGATTCTAAAGAGTGAGATTGGAGGGTCACAAGTTAGCTTATGTTTAATTTTGAAGAAACTGCCAGTGTTTTGCAAAATGGCTGTGCTTGGGCTGGAGGGATGGTTTAGTGTTTGAGGCGTTTGCCTGCAAAGCCAAAGGACCCAGGTTTGATTCCCCAGGACCCATGTTAGCCAGATGCACAAGGGGGCGCATGCGTCTGGAGTTTGTTTGCAGTGGCTGGAGGCCCTGGCGCGCCTATTTTTTTTTCTCTCCCCCTCTTTCTGTGTTAAATAAATAAATAAAAAAAAATAAAATATTAAAAGAAAAACAAAATGGCTGTGCTGGGTTGGAGAGATGGCTCAGTGGTTAAAGGTATTTGCTTTACAAAGCCTACTGGCCTGGGTTTGATTGACCAGTACCCACATAAAGCCAGATGCACAAAGTGGTGCATATGTTTGTAGTTCATTGCAGTGGCGAGAGGGCCTGGTTGTGTTCATTCTCTCTTTCAAATTCACAAATATTTAAAATGGTTGTGTTATTTTACATTCCTCTCATCCGTGTATGATTATACTTGTAGGGCATTTTGTTAATGACTAGTAATGTTCATTTTATGCACTTTGCAATTTTTAGCTTTTTATTTTTTCTAGGTAGTGTTTCACCTAGCTCAGGCTGACTAGTAATTAACTCTGTAGTCTCAGGCTGGCCTTGAACTCACGATATTCTTCCTACCTCTGCCTCCCCAGTGTTGGGATTAAAGACAAGTGCTTTCTTCCCCTTCTCTTCCCTCCCCTCCCCTCCCCTCCCCTCCAGGATAGTGAGTGTCTTCCTGTGTTTTCTAGGTTGGTCTTGCTTGAATTCTTAGGCTTAAGTGACCTGCCTCAACCTGAAGTAGCTAGAATTTATAGGTATGTTCTACCAGGTCCATGCTTTTTGAAGGAGATGCTGATCAACTAATAAAGAGAGTTTTGTCTACACTTCAGAGTCTTAGTTTTTAAGCATTTTGTGTAAATCTACATTTTACTTCTGAGTAATGAATAAATCTTGTGGAACTGTGTAGCTCTGATAGGCCAGTGAATTCTAGTTAGGTTCTTTTTTTTTTCTTTTCCATATTTTAAGGCTTGCCTTGATTTACTTACATAGATAGGTTGTTGTCCTTGAATTGGTAATCTGGGATTAAAGGTTTATAGTACCATGTCCAGTTTAGTTGGGCAGCATGGGTTAAGGAGTTTTGACTAGTGCATTGTCTTTCTACATTTTTGTTTTGTTTTGTTTTGCTTTGTGGTTTTTGTTTTTTTCTTTTTATTTTTTTGAAGTAGGGTTTCACTCTAGCTCAGGCTGGCCTGGAACTCACTATATAGTCGCAGGGTGGCCTTGAACTCGTGGCCATCCTCCTACACCTCTGCCTCTCAAGTGCTGGGGTTAAAGGCATGTGCCACCACGCCCAGCTTGTGTTCGTTTTTTTATTGTTTTAGAAGTAAGCTTATAAACATTTCTTTCATCTTAACTTGCTTTATTGTTAAACTTTTCTAGAGGGTAGTAGTTATTGGTGCTTTAAACACAATTCCACTTGACTTTTGGTTTCTGTCTTTGAAGATTCACCTGAACTTAGCCTACAGATTCAAAGGCTATCTCTTGTTCACAGGTGGTATTGGCTACTGATTTGTGGTATTATATTTGTATATGTATATATTTTTGGGTTTGCCAAGATAAACTATTCTTTTCAGATGTAAAAGCTTCCTTATTTTTTTTAAATATTCTGTATCAGGATAGAACCCTTACTGTTTTCCTTGTATTTAAGTCTATTTCATCTAGAAGTCATACTCATAGTATGTTTATTGAAATAATTTTCTCTTTAGCTCTATCTTAGATAATAATTGTTTAAAGATAGTCACAAATTGGGGAAAAGAGATAAAGTTAAATATAAAGTTAGTGTTCATCCTAATATTGCAATTATTCTGAATTTAGAATAAAATTAATTTGGAGCTTCTTTTGAATATGTAAAACATGAAGTTTGAATTTTTGTATAGGCTTTTAAAAATATTTATTTATTTGCAAGCAGAGATAATTACAGAGAGACAGAGAGGATGGGCATGCCAGGGCCTGTAGCTGCTGCAAACGAACTCCAGATGCATGCACCATTTTGTGCATCTGGCTTTATGTGGGTACTGGGGATTGAACCTGTGTTGTTAGGCTTTGCAGGCAAGTGTCTTAATTGTAGACCAACTCTCCAGCCCAGTTTCTGGTTTTTTGATGACTACTTTTCTCCAGCTATAATCACCAAAATAAATGTGCAAATAAAATAATGACAAGGTTTTTTTGTTTTGTTTTGTTTTTTCAAGGTAGGGTCTCGTTAGCTCAGGCTGACCTGGAATTCACTATATAGTCCAGGGTGGCCTCGAACTCACAGTGATCCTCCTACCCTGCCTCCCAAGTGCTGGGATTAAAGGCATGTGCCCCCACGCCCTGGTACAAGTTTTTAAATACAGGTCATGATATATCTGAACTTTAAATAAATTCTGTGATCATCCTGTGTTAGTTACTTTCAGTCAGAATCAATTTTTTTTGTCATATATTCTTTCATAAAAGGTAATCTTAAGCTTTGATAAATACATTGGAAACGTTTTCCTGTGGGATTGAAAAACAGCAATGTATAATGTCTAGAATCAGTCTCCCCTTCTCTTCCCTCCCATTTTGTGTCTATGTAGTCCTGGCTGGCCTGGAACTTGCTATAATAGACCAAGTTGGTCTTGAATTTGTGGTGATCCTCCTGCCTCTGCCTCCTAAATACCAAAATTATAGGCAGGCACCAACCGTGCCTCACTAGAAATGTTAAAGCTTAATACTAATGTAATTTATTCCTGAGCCTTAATCATTTTAAGATGTTTCTCTGTGTGTCTACTAAAGCTAGTATCTATGGCAGTGGTTTCCAACTGTTACATCTAGAAGTCACCTGTAGTTCTTTTGCAATACTGATGCCCGACTTCCATACCTTTATATTTTGTGTGACTCCAGCATCAAGAATTTGAAAGTTTTGAAAGATTTGCAGGTGATTATTACATGGAAGAAATTTGGCAACCACTGAGTTAGGGAGGAGTACATTGTAATTCAAAGGTTGGCAGAGGTGGCCTTTTTCTTTACTGTAACTAATTTTTTTGGGGGGGGGGCTCTTTGAGGTGTAGGGTCTCACTCTAGCTCAGGCTGACCTGGAGTTCACTCTGTAGTTTCAGAATGGCCTTGAACTCATGCTGATCCTCCTATCTCTGTCTTCTGATTGTTGGGATTAAAGGCATGTGCCACCATGCCCTGCTTATTGTAACTAATTTTGTGGGTTACTGAGGCATAGGTGAAATCTAAAAGAATTATCTGATGTCAACCAGAATCATTCATAGGGTACCTGGTGGAAATTAGATGAAACTTCCTGATGGAGGTACAGTAAGGAATTTACATTTAAACAGGCATTTCTGCTGATTCTGATGCAAATATCAAAGATGCTTAGCACTGTGGGTATGTTTTTTTTTTTTTTCCTTCTACTAAGTGGAAGAAAAAAGATACAAATGCTTAAAACCTTTTTTAGAACACAGAATTGTATGTGGACAAGGCTGACATCAAAGGATACCAAGTCACCACATTATATCTTTATTTAGGTCTCCATAGAAATCAGATTAAAGCCAGGTAACCCTCCTTCTTTCTTCTCTTCCTGTGTCCCTCAGTTTGATGAATATGCATAAAGGAAGCATCCACATATAAATACAAACAAAATAGTGTGGTAAGTTATACATAACCAAAAATTTATCAAACACCTTACTGTCTGTTAGAAATATAGTGTGCAGAAAAACTTATAGCTATAGAAATAACATAAGCTTGGTGTTTCACATTTAACAAATAGTCATGGGGAAAATGATGACAGTCCTAGTCACTGAAGTCAGTTGTTAAAATTATTTTATTAAAAAATTTATTTGAGCTGGACAGATGGCTTAGTGGTTAAGATGCTTGCCTGAAAAGCCAAGGGATCTGGGTTTGAGTCCCCAGGACCCACGTAAGCCAGATGCAGAAGGTGGTGCACGCATTTGGAGGCCCTGGTACACCCATTCTCTATTTGCTTCTCTCTCTCTCTCTGCTTCTTTCTCTCTTTTAATTTTTATTTAAAATTTTTTTTTGTTTATCATTTTTATTTATTTATTTGAGGTGACAGAGACAGAGAGGAGAATGGGCGCGCCAGGGCCTCCAGCCACTGCAAATGAAGTCCAGATGCGTGCGCCCCCTTGTGCATCTGGCTAACATGGGTCCTGGGGAATCAAGCCTTGAACCGGGGTCCTTAGGCTTCACAGGCAAGCGCTTAACCGCTAAGCCATCTCTCCAGCCCCTCTCTCTTTATTAAATGAATAAAAATAAAATACTAAAAAATATTTTATTTGAGCCAGGCCTGGTGGTGCATGCCTTTAATCCCAGCACTTGGGAGGCAGAGGTAGGAGGATTGCTGTGAGTTCAAGGCCCCCTTGAGACTACATAGTGAATTCCAGGTCAGCCTGAATTAGAGTGAAACCCTACCTTGAAAAACAAAAACAAAAACAAAACATATATATATATATATATATATATATATATAATTTGTTTATGAGAGAGAGAATGAGAATTAATATGGGTGTACCAGGGCCCATGAACTCCAAATACATGTGCTACTTTGTGTATTTGGTTTTAAGTGGGTACTGGGAAATTGAATCTGACCCAGAGCAGGCTTTGCATGCAAGCACCTTTGACCTCTGAGCCACGATTTTTTTTTTTTTTTTTGAGACAGGGTATTGCTTTAGCCCAGGCAGATCTAGAATTCACTATATAATGTCAAGATGGCCTTGAACTCACAGTGATCCTCCTACCTTGGGGAGTGCTGGGATTAAAGGCATGTGCCACCACACCCACCCATGCTAAAATATTTTAAGGCATTATTTCTTACTATATTTTAGATGGAATATTTAACTCATGTTTGCAGAATTCAAAATGACAGGCTGGACATGGTGGTGGACGCCTTTAGTCCCAGCATTTGGGATACAAAGATAGGAGGATCACTTTTGAGTCAAACACTTAATAAATAAAATGAGAGCATGAATGTTTTTGTTAATGTTGTTGTGTTTAAGTTAAAGAAGAGTTTAGTCACAAAACAAGGTTTTCCATTACAAAACAATGAGAAAAAGTCACCTAAAGAATGTTTTGAGTAATTTTGAAAAATTTCTGCTGCAAGACGTGTGCATGCACACGCACGTAAGGTCTCGCTCTAGCCCAGGTTAGCCTGGCACTCACTCTGTATTCCCAGGCTGGCCTTGAATTCACAGGTGTCCTCTTATCTCTGCCTCTGAGTGCTGGAATTAAAGGCATGCGCCACTGCGACCAGCTAAGACTGTGTCTGTCCATCTGTCTATATTAAAATGATGTATTTATTTGAATGAGAGAGATTGAGAATGGGTGTGCCAGGGCCTCCAGCTACTGCAGATGAACTCAGATGCATGTGCCGTCTTGTGCATCTGGTTTATGTGGGTTCTGGAGAGTTGAACCTGGGTCCTTAGGCTTCACAGGCAAATGCTTTAACCGCTAAGCCATCTCTCCAGCCCAAGAGTATGTTTTTGATGTGGAGGCTAGAGGATAAGGAATTCAAAGTCATCTTTGGCAATATAGCGAGTTCAAGAGCAGCCTGAGCTCCATGAAACCCTGTTTCAATATTCCCCCACCAAAGAATATATTTTTGTTAGAAAAGAGGGGAAGTTTAAAGTTATGAATTTTGAGAAATTCTGGAAACAGATTGTTTTTCATATGTAAGACATTTCCATAATAGGAGAACAACAGATGATACAAGTAAAGCTAAATTTAGAAATAAAAGAAGCAAGCACAAAATTGACTTATGAAAGTGTTTTTTTTTTTTTTTCTGAGAGAAGTTATAGAAGAGTACATAACTTTTGAAGAAGTTACTATTTTTTTTTGTTGAGAGAAGGGATTGTAGTAAAGCCTTAGCATAAAGTAGTTTTATCTTTGAGGATGTTTAAGAGGATGTCGTTCTCCTGTCATAGTATTTTTATGTACTTTTGTCCCCCAGAATGATTTTATTCAGTTTGACTGTAGTTACATATCTGAAATAAAAGTTTAACAATCGAATGCACTAAACAGACACCATATATATACCATTTCACACCAACTACACACATTGATGCATATACCAAATTGCATAAAAAATGTGAACAGCTTATTCAAAATAATTTTATATTAGTAAAACAAATTCTGCTAAAGTACGTCCATAAAATAGATTGCTTTATATTTACATTAATATGAAAATAAAAATGAATTCTTTTTCCTTAAGAGTTTTTCCTCTCAAGTAGGAGAGACAATGAAGGAAACTGGTGCTAATTAATTAGTCTTATCTTCCTAATTGTTATTAATTTATAATGCTGTCTACCTTTGTCAAGGAGTTATGAGAAGCCAAAGTATGTTTTAATGTTCTGGAAACTGTAAAATTCAAGTTTTTGTTTGTTTGTTTGTTTGTTAGTGTTTGTTTTGAGATAGGATCTTACTGTGTAGCCCTGATCTGACTTGCTGTGTAGCTCAGATTGGCCTCCAACTGTCATCGGGGGCTTCCCTAGTGCTGGGAATCTCAGGCGTGTGCCACCACCACAACTCGGCACATTCCTCTCTTTTTAAGCTTTTATTTGCCCTGCAGACATTAAAGAACTATGTTTTGAAAGGTATTTGCATGCAAAATCAGTCTGTTCGTGTTAGCCTGTCTCTTTCCTCCACCAAAGTAGCATATTAGTTGTCATGTAATTAGGTTCTGTTTGTATCAAATTAGTGAATGGAAATTAGTTGGCTTCTGTTTGTTTAATTCATTGAGCATAATTAGTTGACATTGAGGTTTGGAATGGACCTTTTACTATCTGGGAAAAAAAGTTGGGCAAAATCTTAGGTTTAGAGCTCAGAGAAGACAGGCTTTTGGGCGGGGGGTGGGGTGGGGGTGTTAAGGTTTTCTATCCTTAGAGCTATGAGTCCTTTCTGGAAAGGGAAGGAAGGGAGCAGTACAGGGGAAGAGGCAATTGTTTTCACTCATAGTCACAATATACTAATTTTTTTTTATGCTCAGCCTTTGTCTCTACCTAGAATGCCCCATCTTTCTCTGCTTTCCAACATATACTCTCCCCCGCAAAAAAAAAAAAAAAAAAAAATACAAAAGTCATACATGTCAACTTAAAAATTGGGGCTGGAGAGATGGCTCAGCAGTTAAGGTGCTTATCTGCAAAGCCTAACAACCCAGGTTCAGTTCTGTGGCAGTATGCATCTAGAGTTCACTTGCATTGGCTAGAGGTCCCGGTACACCCATATTTATTCTCTCTCTCTCTTTTTACAAATAAATAAATAAAAATACTTTAAAAACACTTAAAAATACTAAAAACAAATTAGGGCTGGACATATGGCTTAGTGGTTAAAGTACTTGCTTCCAAAGCCAAAGGATCCAGGTTCAATTCCTCAGGACCCACATAAGCCAGATGCACAAGGTAGCACATGAGTCTGGAGTTTGTTTGCAGTGGCTGGAAGCCCTGGTGTGTCCATTCTCTCTCTCTCTCTTCTCCCATCTCTCCCTCTCTCCCTCCCCCCTTGCAAGTAAATGAATAAAAATATTTTTAAAAATTACAAAAGAGGGCTGGAGAGGTGGCTTAGTGGTTAAGCGCTTGCCTGTGAAGCCTAAGGACCCCGGTTCGAGGCTTGTTTCCCCAGGACCCACGTTAGCCAGATGTACAAGGGGGCGCACGCATCTGGAGTTTGTTTGCAGTGGCTGATGGCCCTGGCGTGCCCATTCTCTATCTCTCTGTCTGTCCCTCTCAAACAAAAATAAACAAAAAAAATTTTAAAAAATTACAAAGGAGAATATAAGATACAAATTTTCACTTCTTTGTGATCTCATTCTTCTGAGAAATGTCAGTTTTAAAGGATATAGATATTTAAAATGCCAAAATAATTCAGTTATCTATTTAAAAAGTTATGTAGTTAAATTGAATTTGTGACAGTGAAAATGGTACTATCTGCTTTCTACATTATTTGCTAGTCTTACAGGTTGGGGAATGGAAAAAGAGTCAGGCATTCCTTTAGTTTCTTGTGTGTATTTCAGTATTTGATTATTAGTGAGATTGATTATTAGTGCCTGTTGTTAGTCTTTCTTGATTTTAATCTTTCTTCAAGACCCACCTTAAGCTTCTTTTCTCTCTGAGGTTTTTGTTAATTTCCATTCACATCTTTCTCATTGTAGGTAATTTCTTTCTTCCATTTGCTTACATTCTATATATAAGTATAGGTATTCTGTTGTAAGGGGTTATAACTGTGCAGTATTATGATTACTTCTTTATTTTATATGGCCTAACAGTATGGTTGTGAACATGTGACATTCATCTTTAGGACTGTGGTTACTATTTATCATGGGCCTTAGTGCTTTAGGTCCTTAGGAAGCTTTGTTGACTGGTTAGCCTGTTTCCCAATTGGCAGGCTGCATGAAGGGTTTGCTGCTCCTCTTTTCTGGGGGTGGTGAGGTGACTTAATGATTCTAGTTCAACTCTTTCCTTTTACAAACTGGGTCTAAAGGAAGGAAAGCTAGAGAAATGTCTTGTTTGTGTACTGAAATTGTTTATTTCTTTTTAGAAATGTTTGTTTATTTACATGTTATATGTGTGTGCATGCACACATGTGCATGGATGCGCACTAGGGTTTCCTGCTACTGCAAATGAATGCCAGGAGTACGTGTCACTTTGGGTCTCGATTTACATGGGTGCTGGGGAATTGAACCCAGGCCAGCAGGCTTTGGAAGCAAATACCTTTAACCACTGAGCAATCTCCCCAGCACGAGATGTTTTTCTTTCTTCCTCTTTTTTTTTTTTTTTTTTGGTGTGGTTGTGTGATGCTTTCATTTCTTTTTATTGATATGTTGTGATTTTTTATTTATTTATGTTTGTTTAATATGATGACAGAACATAAGAAGTCAACATGTGAAGAGAAGAACTTCCTGTGCCTTTTGTCTGATAGTCTCATCACAACACTCAGAACCACCACAAAATTCGAGTCTTTGAGGCTGTGTCCTTATGTAATGGGGTGTTCAGGAAAGTTCTTGAACCCTAAACCCATGTCTACTTTTAAAAAAAATTATTTTAATTTTAATTTATTTATTAGAGACAGACGGAGGGAGAGAGAGATAGAGAGTGAGAATGGGCACGCCAGTGCCTCTAGCCACTGCAAACGAACTCCAGATGCATGCGCCTCCTTGTGCATCTGGCTTATATGGGACCTGGAGAATCGACCCTGGGTTCTTAGGCTTCACAGGCAAGTGCCTTAACTGCTAAGCCATCTTTCCAGCCCCATGTCTACTGAGAAGAATACTTATTATTACATTTACTGAGGGAAGGACAGAGTCAAGGAAAGGCACCCACGTGGCTAGAGATACCATATGGAGAGCCTGGGAAAACTGTAGAAAGACAAAAGAAAGTTTAAAGAGCTCCTGCCCTGTAGTGAGCTTGAGAAGGTGAAGAGTAAAGTGTAGGGGCCCTCCCCCCAGCTCAGCCATGCTGGCGAGCCCAGACCCAGCTGAGGGAATACTCACCAACAGCTGAAAGTTCCTAAGTGATCAGGCAGCTCAGAGAGCATGCCCTCCCCTTGCAAATGTATTTATAACCTTATGGTGGTGGGCCCTGCTGTCTGGCTCAGGTGAACCAGAGGGACAGCTGGTTGGTTAGGCGTAGGGGCTGTCTCAGGAAGAAGCTAGTACTGATACCAAGTTCTGGGGGCTGAACTTGACTAACCACAATGTTTTCTAGGAAAGACCTCCCTCCCAGGAGGGGGTCCAGGTTGTTGTGGAAAAACAGGTCTAGGGAACTAGGTAAGAGATAAGAGGTCAGATCATCTTTGCTTTCTAGCAAGTGTAGACTGTGATGGTTTGATTCAGGTGTCCCCCATAAACTTTGGTGTTCTTAATGCTAGGTCCCCAGCTGATGGAGATTTGGGAATTAATGCCTTCTAGAGGTAGTGTCTTCTTGGGGACGGGCTTATGAGTGTTATAGACAGTTTCCCCATGCCAGTGTTTGGCACACTGTCCTGTTGCTATTGTCCACCTTATGTTGGCCAGGGGGTGGTGTCCACCCTCTGCTCATGCCATCATTTTCCCTACCATCGTGGAGCATCCCCTTGAGTCTGTAATCCAAAATACCCCCCTTTTTTTCCCCCAAAGCTGCTCTTCGTTGGGTGATTTTTGCCAGCATTGTGAACCTGACTGCAACATAGACTTTACTATCTTTTTTACTTTCAGGGGCCCAGTCACCCTAACTGCTGGCTCCCTCTTATTTCACCCTCTCTTGAGAAGACACACTAAATGCTGTTAGAGGAAAGAGGACAATGACTGGTCAGTCTTTAACTGCTTCTGGCTAAACAGGATATACATATATGACAGAGTCTCTCTCCCAGAGAGGGAAACTATTCTAAAGGATCCCAAAAGTGTATTAATGGAGTGCAGGAATATAGTCCTGGAAGATGTTGGGGAAAATGACTAAAAGCAAGGAGTTAATGAGAAGTGTGCACATTGCACACTAGTCACCTTTAGGGTTTCCCTTCTTATGGATTTCTAGGCTTGGCGGAGCATTTGAGGGAACCCATGTAGATGGATTGTCTCAGGACATTCTGAGCATGAGCTGGCTGAGATTTTCTCCCAGAACTGTTCACCAGATGGCACAGTAGTGTCTGTCATGGTCTGAATCTGTTCCTGTATGGCTTGTAAAACAGATGAAATATTAACAGGTTTATCAGGAATATATATACAACATTTAGCCTTGATAATGAATATACTATATTTTGTACAATAGCCTTCCAGAATGTACCCCCCCTTTTTTTTTCTCCTTCAAGATAGGTAGCCCAGGCTGACCTGGAATTGACTGTGTAGTCTCAGTGTGGTCTCGAACTCATGGCGATCCTCCTACCTCTGCCTCCTGAGTGCAGAGATTAAAGGTGTGTGCCACCACACCCTGCTTGAGTGTACCTATTTTAATTTGTCATGGGGGCAGCCAGGGCCCAAGGTTGGTACCATATAGTTATTGGGTACCACTAGGGTCTATAATCATTTTGACATCTATGGTGGTTTTTCTTATTGTAGAATTAGAACTAGTAGAGGGGACCAACATGTATTAAAGCCTTGTTTATTTTCCCTTTTGGAAACCTCTTGTGTTACTTAATATAATAGGTCATTTATATAATATTTGAGGCAGCTCTTTATCTTTGGTTATACATTTCTCTCTGAGCATTTAAGACTAAACAGGTAGCCAAAATTTAGTCAAGGATTAATTTTGGAAGTACTGATGGCTCTCCAAAGGAGACTGTATGGTACTTGAGAGGAACACTATCACTGGTGGTGTCTGTTAGGATGAGTCAGGGCTGTACTGGACAAGTTCTTCCCTCCTATGGGAAGCAAGGAGGACTGAGTTTTTCAACTCACTTGTGACTCTCCTGTTTCAGACTGTACACTGATTTCTTTGTTTTTGGGTCTGTGTAACCTCCCTGATCAGGAAGACAGGTGACTTATCAGAGGGCCAGTGTAGAAGTGTCCCATCATCTCTAGTGCCCTCATGACCTGGGAGCCTGGGCCAAAATACTGACCTTTTTAGCTCTGGTGAATCCAGTGGCTTTGGCTTCTACATAGGTTACTAGAACACTTAGAAAGAAAGTTACACTAACCTTGAAGGGTGAACATATATTAGCACATTTGATTGGTAAGGAATGACACAAGTGCTTTAAACTACTTTGTCTAGCCTGTAAGTTTAGTTATCCTGTGATTGCATATCTGAAGCACAGAAAGTAGGTATATCTTATCCTATAAATATCTAATAGCTATAAATATAGGCAGAACCTGTTAACAGTCCTGGAAACAATACAAATTTAAACCAATTAAATTGACTTAGAAATTGTCAGCAAAAAGACAAGAATGACAGTATAAAGTCTTGGCACCTGTGTTTGAAAACATCTTTGATTAGGTTAGATACCTGTGTGAGTACCACTTACCCAGGGAACATTGGAAACAGAACCACAGAGCTTGAAATTACCTTTTTTAGATGAGGACCATTGTTTAAGCATGAGGCTGTACCCTAAAGTAGGGGTGTGTCTTAAGAGTTAATTTTTTTATAAGCAATGGATTTGGGATATCAAAAAAAATAAGACAGTCATTTAAACAAAATATTTAAACTCTTTAATTACACATAATAGAATAGAATCTGGTTATTGTTGAGCCAAAACAAGTGAGCTCTAATACAGCCCTTGACAAATCTTTTTTGAAAGAGAAAACACTGTTTGGCAACCAGTGTTTTTAGGTTAATATTGGATAGCAATTAATCTGATGTACATTTGAAATTTTTATTAGAATAAAGCAATTTTATGCCTTACTCATGACTTAAAATTGATAAAGCTTAGGCAAACTATTCCAACATATTTTACCTAACAGGAGGATGAAAATTACAGTGACTGAAATTAAATCACTTAAACCTGAGTCATTAAACCTAGTGATGACCATTTGATAGATTTAGCACAAATAAAACAAGAGCTGTCTTTAAAGTCACAATGTTCTTAGGTATAAGAACCTTATCTTTGGAAATTATAAGTGAATCTTTATCTTAAGACCCAGTTTCAGCCGGGCGTGGTGGCGCACGTCTTTAATCCCAGCACTCAGGAGGCAGAGGTAGGTGGATCACCGTGAGTTCGAGGCCACCCTGAGACTCCATAGTGAAGTCCAGGTCAGCCTGGGCTAGAGTGAGACCCTACCTCGAAAAACCAAAAAAAAAAAAAAAAAAAAAAAAAGACCCAGTTTCTTCAATAGTTAAAACCTTGACAACCAGTTTACTAATCTAAACCTAATTTACTGAGAACCTGATAGTCAGTTTTTGTAACCCTTAAACCATGAACATAGTGAACTGCTGGACTCAGTTTATTTATTGGTTAAGACCTTGGCATCAAATAAACATTTTAGATTTTATCTAATTAAATGTTTCAGTGGAGGAGCCCTTCCTTGAGCAACTTTTATTACCATTATGATCTCCTGGTGATGTCTGTCGTTTTTTTTTTTCTTTTCCTTTCTGTCCATTCTGTCTTCTTCCTCCCTTCCCCCTTTTCCCTTTTTTGTTTCCTTTCTTTCTCTCTCAGCTTCCTGATGATAATAAACAGAAGTTGTAGCCTGGAGCAATTGTTCTAAGCTCTTGTCTGATTCGGCTACCAATTTTTATAATTTAAAAAAATGAATATCAGGTGTTGATTGAGTTAAAAAATTATCTTTAAGAATAATTTTCTCTTCCATGGTATCTGGAGTTACATTATTATGTTTTCTAATCGTCTCCTTAAGTCTTTGGGTAAAAGCAATGGGAAATTCCTGTTCTCCCTGTGTCATCTAAATGAGCACAGTTTTTAAGGAGACAGGCTAACAGAGACTCTTGGGTATCTTGGGAACTTGGTTTTCCCATCTGAAATAAAGTGAACGAAAGTGAAAGAAAAATTTAGAGTCAGGTTATGCTCTATCTTGTCTTGCATCTTCTTGTTTGGGGGGGGGGCATCCCTCCAGCCGATTTGGGAGAGGAAATTAGTTTTTTTTTTTTTTTTTAATCTCCTTCCAATAGGCATCTTAGCACAAATTTCCCTGTTTTCTCCCCAAAAGGGTACATATAGTGTGGTTTGTGTGCCTCCTGGAGCAAGGAAGGTCCAACGTAGGGGATCTGTGTTAATCCTACAAGGCCAGTTCCCAAGCTGCAGTACCTCTAACTCTTCCCCCAGCCACTAGAAAGATCAGGCCCAAATGTGAAGGCACCCACATTTATGCCTCCTCTCTTGATAGCTTAAATGCCCTTATGGGGGAGGGGCTCCTGGGATACTTTTTCCTTCTCTCTGTGGGAGCCTGGGATACGGGTCTCCCTGTTTGTGAATGTTTCAGAATGGTCTAGGGACTAAAGGGTATTATTTTAAAGGTAATCTCTGGTTTTATTATTTTGAACATAGGGATTAGAGGTGTGTCTTATCACATCCAGCAGAATCCTACTCTGTGTTGATATTTGCAAGACAGACAGATGAGAGAGATCATTTACTTGATGCCTTTATATCATATCTGTTTTTACTTTGATATGCAGTATAGGTAAGTCTGATGTTTATCTTATGTGGGGAGTTTGTAACATGATCAAATACCTTAACTCAGTTTACCCATTTGACCTTTTTTGTCTAGTGAGAATTTTATCTAACAGAGGTGATTTCAGATGTCGAAGAGAGGAGCTGTGAACAGAACCAAAGTTGTATGGTGTCTGTCACTCTCTTTTCCTTATCAGAGACAGTTGGCCATTTTGTCTCTGGACAGGGTCTGGAGGACACATAGCTTAAACCTGCATGAGGTCTGAGATAAAGGGGATGCCATCCCTTTTCCAGAGTCCAGCATGTCATGACTTTAACTACAATACGACAGTAAGCAAAATCAAAAGGAAATGACAGAGTAGAGAACTAAGCATCCTGACATTTTTTTGTCCTATTTTGAAATTGTTTATTTGTTTTTACCTAGGAAATTTATTTTACCCATTTGGTTTTTTGTTTTTTTTCTTTTAAAATGTTTTTGTCACAGAGAGAAGGAGGCAGAGAAAGAGAGAAAGAATGGGCGCGCCAGAGCTTCCATCCTCTGTAAACAAACTCCAGATGCATGCGCCCCCTTGTGCATCTGGATAACGTGGGTCCTGGGGAATTGAGCCTCGAACCGGGGTCCTTAGGCTTCACAGGCAAGCGCTTAACCGCTAAGCCATCTCTCTAGCCCACCCATTTGGTTTTTTAAATTAATTAATTTATTTTATTTATTATTTATTTATTTATTTGAGAGTGACAGACAGAGAGAGAAAGAGGCAGATAGATAGATAGATAGAGAATGGGCATGCCAGGGCCTCCAGCCACTGCAAAGGACCTCCAGATGCATGCGCCCCTTGTGCATCTGGCTGACGTGGGTCCTGGGGAATTGAGCCTCGAACCGGGGTCCTTAGACTTGACAGGCAAGTGCTTAACCGCTAAGCCATCTCTCCAGCCCTATTATACCCATTTGTAATACACAAGGTGATAGGGTCTTGATGGTGTCTAATGGGTAGACCTTCAAAGAATGTAAATTATATCTGTGCTTATTATTTTGTGATCCACCCTGGACAGGGTGTCACCTCTGTCTCAATAGTCTGTGTCCCTATGTAAAAATTTTAGAGCATCTTTAAGAGTTTGTAAACAGTTGAAAAATCTTTAATTGTAGGCATGGTGATTATCTATATTTAGCCTGAAGATTAGCTTTTTGTTCTTTATAAAAGGAAATTAATTTTAGGCAAAGTTTGGTCTTTTTAGCTCTCTTATAGCCTTTTTACTTAGGTGTACCTTCATTCACATACTTTAACATTTTGATTTAAGTGCCACTCAAAAAAAAAAAAAAAAAAAAAAAAGCAGTCTTAGCAAGCATTCTATGTCCAACATTGAAAAATTTCTTCCCAGTTCCTCCAATCATCTTATCTCAGCCCATACTTAAACATCTTTTTTATAAGATTATCAAGAGAACTACACATAATTGACTTTACCTCATTACCCATCGACAAAGAAGCAAGTAGCCTAGCCTCAAAGAGTTAACTAACCATTTTATTATTGGAAATTTGTAGAGAAACAGCCTTAGCAGAAAAATTTAGAATCTCCTTATTATTTATATCACCAAAAATCTCTACCTTTTAAATGAAATTTAAGAAGAATGACAGCCAGTCTTGTCTTATAAAACCCATGTGTGTGTGTATCTATATGTCTATATCTATATGTAGACATATGCAAATCTTATATAACCCATTGACTTGAGATACCACCTGTTAATAAGCTTTATGAAATAATTTTAAAAGATACAAGCCTAAGAATACAGGCAAAACATAAATGTTTTGTGGATAATCTTTATCAATACTTCTAACACACTGATGAAAAATTATTTATTTATTTATTTATTTGACAGCGACAGAGAAAGAGGCAGAGAGAGAGAGAGAGAGAGAGAGAGAGAGAGAGAGAGAGAGAATGAATGGGCGTACCAGGGCCTCCAGCCACTGCAAACAAATTCCAGATGCGTGCGCCCCCTTGTGCATCTGGCTAACATGGGTCCTGGGGAATGGAGGCTCGAACCGGGATCCTCAGGCTTCACAGGCAAGCGCTTAACTGTTAAGCCATCTCTCCAGCCCCTTATGAAAGATTTTGATAAGTATAGCTAAAGTAGATTTTTATTGTCTTGAGGCAGGTTGGTCTGGATCTCAGGCCAGTTGTCTTCTCTTTTCAAGTGACAGAACCATTACAGTCTCTTAAAATCCCTGGCAAATTATGAGCCACCACCTTGGGGAGAATTTTATTGTTTGTCATAATCCTCTATGCAGGTTGAAGTTGACCTAGAACATAAACTCAGTAATTATATTTATGATATCATGTAACTAACAATGGCCTATTTACTCACTGTAGGCTTCAGTTAAGTCTAACTTATTTTATTGAGGTATGGTTTCACTCTGCTCCATACTGATCTGGAATTCACTATGTAGACTCAGGGTGTCTTTGAACTCATGGTGATCCTCCTACTTTTGCCTCCCAACTGCTGGGATTAAAGGCGCTTGCTACCATGCCTGACTAGATCTTTTAAAAGTCAAGAACCAAAAACAAACAAAAACTTGAAATACATAGAAAGCCAATACAAACTTCAGCAGAGATCTATTGGGTTGTTTAGATTAGGACAGTCAAACAGTAATTTATCCACATAATAAAACAAAAGGTGTCTATAAGTAATATCTTGTTGAAAGCCTAAAAAGCATTAAATTAACATTATGTACTTATTTTTGCCAAGCAATTTAGAAATCATCTTTTTCTTTTTTTCTTTTCTGAGGTAGGATTTCACTCTAGCTCAGGCAGACTTGGAATTCACTATGTAGTCCCAGGGTGGGCTTGAACTCATAGTTATCCTCCTACCTCTGCCTCCCCAGTGCTGGGATTAAAGGTGGGTGCCACCACACCCAGCTATTCATGTGGTTTTTAAATTTGGGGGTCAAGCTATCACTTTGGACCCTTGAATTGATGATCCTGTTTCAGCTTCCTGAGTAGCTGGGATAACAGGCCTGTGCATCAGGCTGAGTTCATTTTATTTATTTATTTATTTACTGATTTATTTATTTATTTATTTATTTATTTTTGTAATTTTTTTGTATGACAGAAAGAGTGAGTGAGCAAAAGAAAGGGAAAGAGAAAGAATTGGCTTGCCAGGGCCTCCAGCCACTGCAGTTGAACTCCAGATGCATGTGCCATCTTGTACACATATGTGACCTTGCTCATTTGTGTTACCTTTGTGTGTCTGGCTTATGTGGGTCCTGGAGAGTGGAACATGGGTCCTTAGGCTTTATGGGCAAGCGCCTTAGCCACTAAGCCATCTCTCCAACCCTCATTTTACATTTTCTGATACCTGTATGAATAAATGATTTACAGTTTATGTAAAGATAGATTTGTCATAGAGCACTTTGGCAGAAAATCACAGCAGGCATGTCTTTCTGTATTGTGTCTCTGTATTTCTTGAGGGGCAACATGGTTACCTCCCCTGCTGCCAGCCCTGCCCAGTTAATATAGCCACAGGCCTCTGCTCCATTGGGGCAGGGGGGGAGGAAGCATGTGGCTGCGACCCAAGGCTGCTAAACAAACCTTTTCAGCCAAGCGCCTAGCCCTGGGGCTTGGCTGAGATGGTTCCTGACTCTGCCTCATTTAGGCTGCCAGAGACCAGTGGTCTCTGGCTGGAGGCTTGCTCTGCTCTGGAGGTTTGGCCTCAGGTCTACAGTTAAAGTGGGCAGAGGCTCGTGTGTGCAAAAGGGCAGAGCCCAGAGCAGGACTCAGAGCTCCATCTTTCCACCCTCCAAGGGCAACCATGTGTCTTTTAGCACCTTAACTTGTAGTGGAAAAAAGGAAAAAAACAAAACAAAAAAAACCTAAAAGCCATTCTGGCCAGCCACCTTTGGCTCCTAAACTGCTATGTGGCCCTAAGGCCCCTCCCCCTCAGTTCAGCAGAACAAGCTCACAAGCTCTGGAGTTCAGCCTTGTTATGCATGGCTGGGGAGGGGGGGGGGTGTCAGGAAAGCTCAACCAAGTGCATCTCCCTCCAAGGTGAAGTTCTGTCACCTTCATAGATGAGCCTCTCCTATCACTATCCCAGCATGGCCCCAGGTGATAGCGCACATCTCAACAGGTCTTGCAATCCCAGCAGGGTAGAGTGGGACCAAATACATGGCCTGCTGGAAACACAGAAGCTTAGCCAGAGATAGTGATTCACAGGTGGAGAGAAGCAGTAGAAATTGTTCTCCCAGCTGGAAAATGTGCTTTTTGTTTTCCCCCATAATATAATAGGCATAATTTTTCTTCTCAGGATAGTCCCTGTGTAGTCTGCCAATATGGAATAGGGTGCTCAGGGTTCAGGAAAGTCCTTGAACCCTAAGCCCTAGGTCTGTGTCTACTTTTAATCAAAGAACTGACTAAAAAAAGACTGAGAAAGATAATTATTAAATTATTTATTGAGGGAAAGTACAGAGTCAAGGAAGGCACCCACGTGGCTAGAGATCCCTTGTGGAGGGCCTGGGGGAAAAGTGTGGAAAGAAAAGAGAAAAGAAAGTTCAAGGAGCTCCTGCCATGTGGGGAGCTGGAGGGGATAAAGAACCCATGTGGGGAGTAAGGGCTAGGGGGCCCTCCCTTCAGTTTAGCCCGGCTGGTGAGCCCAGGGCCAGCCAGGGACAACTCACCAACAGCTGATAGTTCCCAAGTGACCAGGCAGCTCCTTCTTTTATTTCTAAATCATACCCAAGTAGGTGTTGTGTAACACAGCAAAGCTCCTTAGTGGCCAAGGAAAAATGTTTATTTGGGGGAGTGGGTAGTGCTAGGGGTCTTTTACATGCTAGGTAATTACAGTTGAGCTACACTTGCAGCCCCAAATGTAGGCCTTTAATTTTTTTTTAAATATATGTATTTATTTAAGAGCGAGAAAGAGGCAGACAGAGAATGGGCATGCCAGAGCCTCTAGCCATTGCAAACGCCAGATGTATGCAACACCTTGCGCATCTGGCTTACATGCATTCTGGGGAATTGAACCCTGGTGTCCTTTGGCTTTGCAGGTTAATGCCTTAACTGCTAAGCCATCTCTGCAGGCCTAGTCCCTGCCCCCCCCCCCTCAGGTAGGGTCTCACTCTAACCCAGCTGACCTGGAATTTACTATGTAGTCTCATGATGGCTGAAACTCATGTGATTGGGATTAAAGGTGTGTGCCACCATACCCAGTTAGAATTTTATTTATTTATTTATTGTTTTTTTGAGGTAGGGTTTTCACTCTAGCTCAGGCCCCCCCCCCCCCCCCCCCCCCCGACTTGGGATTACTATGTTAGTCCAGGGTGGGCCTGAACTCCTAGTTATCCTCCTACCTCTGCCTCCCCAGTGCTGTGGATTAAAGTGTGGGTGCCACACCCAGCTATTTCACGTGGTTTTTTAAATTTGGGGTCAAGCTATCACTTTGGACCCTTGAATTGATGATCCTGTTTCAGCTTCCTGAGTAGCTGGGATAACAGGCCTGTGCATCAGGCTGAGTTCATTTTATTTATTTATTTATTTACTGATTTATTTATTTATTTTTGTAATTTTTTTGTATGACAGAAAGAGTGAGTGAGCAAAAGAAAGGGAAAGAGAAAGAATTGGCTTGCCAGGGCCTCCAGCCACTGCAGTTGAACTCCAGATGCATGTGCCATCTTGTACACATATGTGACCTTGCTCACTTGTGTTACCTTTGTGTGTCTGGCTTATGTGGGTCCTGGAGAGTGGAACATGGGTCCTTAGGCTTTATGGGCAAGCGCCTTAGCCACTAAGCCATCTCTCCAACCCTCATTTTACATTTTCTGATACCTGTATGAATAAATGATTTACAGTTTATGTAAAGATAGATTTGTCATAGAGCACTTTGGCAGAAAATCACAGCAGGCATGTCTTTCTGTATTGTGTCTCTGTATTTCTTGAGGGGCAACATGGTTACCTCCCCTGCTGCCAGCCCTGCCCAGTTAATATAGCCACAGGCCTCTGCTCCATTGGGGCAGGGGGGAGGAAGCATGTGGCTGCGACCCAAGGCTGCTAAACAAACCTTTTCAGCCAAGCGCCTAGCCCTGGGGCTTGGCTGAGATGGTTCCTGACTCTGCCTCATTTAGGCTGCCAGAGACCAGTGGTCTCTGGCTGGAGGCTTGCTCTGCTCTGGAGGTTTGGCCTCAGGTCTACAGTTAAAGTGGGCAGAGGCTCGTGTGTGCAAAAGGGCAGAGCCCAGAGCAGGACTCAGAGCTCCATCTTTCCACCCTCCAAGGGCAACCATGTGTCTTTTAGCACCTTAACTTGTAGTGGAAAAAAGGAAAAAAACAAAACAAAAAAAACCTAAAAGCCATTCTGGCCAGCCACCTTTGGCTCCTAAACTGCCATGTGGCCCTAAGGCCCCTCCCCCTCAGTTCAGCAGAACAAGCTCACAAGCTCTGGAGTTCAGCCTTGTTATACATGGCTGGGGAGGGGGGGTGTCAGGAAAGCTCAACCAAGTGCATCTCCCTCCAAGGTGAAGTTCTGTCACCTTCATAGATGAGCCTCTCCTATCACTATCCCAGCATGGCCCCAGGTGATAGCGCACATCTCAACAGGTCTTGCAATCCCAGCAGGGTAGAGTGGGACCAAATACATGGCCTGCTGGAAACACAGAAGCTTAGCCAGAGATAGTGATTCACAGGTGGAGAGAAGCAGTAGAAATTGTTCTCCCAGCTGGAAAATGTGCTTTTTGTTTTCCCCCATAATATAATAGGCATAATTTTTCTTCTCAGGATAGTCCCTGTGCAGTCTGCCAATATGGAATAGGGTGCTCAGGGTTCAGGAAAGTCCTTGAACCCTAAGCCCTAGGTCTGTGTCTACTTTTAATCAAAGAACTGACTAAAAAAAGACTGAGAAAGATAATTATTAAATTATTTATTGAGGGAAAGTACAGAGTCAAGGAAGGCACCCACGTGGCTAGAGATCCCTTGTGGAGGGCCTGGGGGAAAAGTGTGGAAAGAAAAGAGAAAAGAAAGTTCAAGGAGCTCCTGCCATGTGGGGAGCTGGAGGGGATAAAGAACCCATGTGGGGAGTAAGGGCTAGGGGGCCCTCCCTTCAGTTTAGCCCAGGCTGGTGAGCCCAGGGCCAGCCAGGGACAACTCACCAACAGCTGATAGTTCCCAAGTGACCAGGCAGCTCCTTCTTTTATTTCTAAATCATACCCAAGTAGGTGTTGTGTAACACAGCAAAGCTCCTTAGTGGCCAAGGAAAAATGTTTATTTGGGGGAGTGGGTAGTGCTAGGGGTCTTTTACATGCTAGGTAATTACAGTTGAGCTACACTTGCAGCCCCAAATGTAGGCCTTTAATTTTTTTTTAAATATATGTATTTATTTAAGAGCGAGAAAGAGGCAGACAGAGAATGGGCATGCCAGAGCCTCTAGCCATTGCAAACGCCAGATGTATGCAACACCTTGCACATCTGGCTTACATGCATTCTGGGGAATTGAACCTGGGTCCTTTGGCTTTGCAGGTTAATGCCTTAACTGCTAAGCCATCTCTGCAGGCCTAGTCCCTGCCCCCCCC
Organism: Dipus sagitta; assembly: GCA_036346955.1. Taxonomy (NCBI): domain Eukaryota; kingdom Metazoa; phylum Chordata; class Mammalia; order Rodentia; family Dipodidae; genus Dipus; species Dipus sagitta. The sequence goes on along the minus strand of CM070773.1, from coordinate 51,546,353 downwards.
CCTCAGGTAGGGTCTCACTCTAACCCAGGCTGACCTGGAATTTACTATGTAGTCTCAGGATGGCCTGAAACTCATGGTGATGGGATTAAAGGTGTGTGCCACCATACCCAGTTTAGAATTTTATTTTATTTTATTTATTTATTGTTTTTTTGAGGTAGGGTTTCACTCTAGCTCAGGCTGACCTGAAATTCACTCTGTAGTCTCAGGGTAGCCTTGAACTCACAGCAATCCTCCTACCTCTGCCTCCCAAGTGTTGAGATTAAAGGTGTGTGCCACCATGCCCAGCTAGAATTTTATTTTTATATTTATTTATTTTTTACAATTTTAGATGTTGAAGCTTAACCACTGGAGTTTCCCCAGATAGTCTCACATGTAGTCTTTAACCAACACAATTGATCTAAATTTAATTTGGCTTTATTCAGAGATGCCTGAATTTTCTCTCATGCCAGGGAACAGTCAGACTCTTCTCTAATTGCAATTATTCCAAACACTGTTTGATTGCTGAGATGCCTGGTATCTTTTCTTCCAGAGAACTCATGGGACCTATCCTCTGAGCCCCTTTCCTATAAAGTGACCCCACCAGCCTCATTTCATTGTTGCCTCTTTCTGCTCAGTATATAAGACCTAAAACTGTTTTCTTGTCATTCCCTTCCCCTACCTATTCTTCCTGTCCCTTTTAAACTTTGTTCTAATGTTAGTAGATTTACTTGTATCTTCACAGTTTTTGCATTTTACTATTACCTTTGCCTCCAGTAGCAACTCTGTTTCTTTTAAGGGAAAGTCCTCTTTAGTAAAGCTTGTAGTTTATCTTCCAACTTAGGAACTGGTGGGAGGTAGTTTTCTTTTATTTTCTCCTAAGGGAAAGCCCTCTGTGGTAGAGTTTGCAGCTCCTACCCAATGTAGGAACAGGTGGGAAGTAGTTTTCTTTTTATGTTTGCAGTTGTTAGATTTTGCAGGCAGGCACCTTAACCATTGAGCAATCTCTCCAGCCCCATAACATCTTGTTAGAATTCCTTTTTTTTTTTTTTTTTTTCCTGAGGTAGGGTCTCCCTCTAGCCTGGGCTGACCTGGAATTCACTATGTAGTCTCTGGTTGGCCTTGAACGCACAGTGATTCTCCTACCTCTCCCTCCCAAGTTCTGGGATTAAAGGCCTGTGCCACCATGCCTGGCTTTGCCACCTGGATTTTTGATTAAAATTAAGCCTGCAGTTTTAAGTCTCCAGCAAGCAGAGCCCTGCTGGAGAAGTGGTATGTCATTGGGGGTGGTTTTTTACTCGCAGCTGTACTAAGGTGTGTGGAGAGAAGCAGTTTGAGCTCTGGCTGTTCGTGTTTGCTGGTTGTTTGGTGATATCTCTGTGCTATGTATCTATGGGAATGAGCCAGCTGCTTCTGACATTGATGGTGTTTTCCCTGGATTCTGTAAGCCTGAAATAAACCCTTTCCTCCCATAAGCTGATTCTGGTTGGATGTTTGTTTCAGCAATGAGAAAGTAATTGCAAAAGCACACATGCAGACAGGTGAGCCACTTTGTGCATCTGGCTTTATGTGGGTACTGGGGAGCTGAACCAGACCTGGCAGGCTTTGTAAGCAAGTGCGTTTAACTGTTGAGCCATCTCCCAACATTTCTTTATTTAAACTGAAGAAGCAAAATCTCTTCCACAGATGGTCTTTGTAGTTCATGGCAACATAAAAGTCATCAAAAAGAGAGCCCTGAAATTTCCTGTCATTTGACATTCCAGTTGATCTTCTTAGTACCATTTGTTCTTTCTTTCCTTCTGTTTCACTGGAGGGGATGCCCATCATTCTGTTTCAGGCATATTCTTCAGCTGGGCTCTGGATCTTTCCTTTGTGTTCCTGCTGATAAACTCTCATTGACTTAAGTTTGTCCTTAATTCTGGTCTAAGTTTTCTAGTCATGTTCATATGTTTCACAAAACATAATATGACCAGAATGCCCATAGAAAGAAATCTCATTTCTTTCTAGCCTGTAATTTCTTGGGTTTGTGTATTTCTTGGACATTATTATTTACCTATAGATGACTTCATAAGCTGTCTGAAAGCTTGACTTCATCATCCAGTTACCTACTTGACATTTCTACTTGAAAACACCATAGACTCTAAAGATTAGCATTATCTACAACTATATTTCTCTCCCTCAAACATTTGCTTCCAAATCTGCTTTGTTTTACCTTGTATCAAGCCAGAAATCAGGTATCTGTTATCTTTGATCTCATAGTCAGTCATTAGGACTTGGTAATGTACCTCCTAAAAATCATTCCCTCCTACACCTTGCTACTTGCCTGCTGGCCTTCACACTGTTCGTGTCATCAAGACATTCTCTTCTTCAGTGTTCTTTCCTTCAGCTTTTCTAGTCTCCTCTCTCATATTCCACCCTCCAGCTAGACTATTTACTGGAACATGCAAATCCTGAGTCATGTTACTCTTTAACTTAAAATACTTGACATTGGCTGGGCGTGGTGGCTCACGCCTTTAATCCCAGCACTTGGGAGGCAGAGGTAGGAGGATCACCATGAGTTCAAGGCCACCCTGAGACTACATAGTGAGTTCCAGGTCAGCCTGAGCTAGAGTGAGACCCTACCTCGATAAAACAAAACAAAACAAGGAACATATCTCCATATAGTAAAGGCTATTTATGATAAGCCTACAGCCAACATATTACTAAATGGGGAAAAACTGGAAGCTTTTCCACTAAAATCAGGAACAAGACAAGGGTGTCCACTGTCCCCACTTTTATTTAATATAGTTCTGGAAGTCTTAGCCATAGCAATAAGGCAAGAGACATGCATAAAAGGGATACAAATTGGAAAGGAAGAGGTCAAGTTATCATTATTTGCAGATGTCATGATTCTATATATAAAGGACCCTAAAGACTCTACTAGCAAACTGTTAGAGCTGATAAAAGCCTATAGCCATGTAGCAGGATACAAAATAAATACACAGAAATCAGTAGCCTTCATATATGCTAACAACAAACACACAGAGGATGAAATCAGAGAATCACTCCCATTCACAATTGCATCAAAAAAAATAAAGTACCTTGGAGTAAACCTAACCAAGGAAGTGAAGAATCTCTACAATGAGAACTTTAAAACACTCAAGTGAGAAATTGCAGAAGACACTAGGAAGTGGAAAAACATCCCTTGTTCCTGGATTGGAAGAATCAATATTGTGAAAATGGCAATCTTACCAAAAGCAATCTACACATTTAATGCAATCCCTATCAAAATTCCAAAGGCATTCTTCATGGAAATAGAAAAAACAATACAAAAATTCATTTGGAATCACAAAAACCTCGAATATCTAAAATAATACTGAGCAACAAAAATAAGGCTGGTGGTATCACCATACCCGATTTTAACCTATACTACAGAGCCATAGTAACAAAAACAGCATGGTACTGGCACAAAAGCAGACTTGTAGATCAATGGAACAGAATAGAGGACCCAAATGTAACTCCAGGTAGCTATAGCCACCTGATAGTCGATAAAAATGCCAAAAATACTCATTGGAGAAAAGACAGCCTCTTTAGCAAATGGTGTTGGGAAAACTGGATATGTATCTGTAGAAGGATGAAAATAGATTCTTCTGTCTCTCCATGCACAAGGATTAAGTCCAAATCGATTAAAGACCTTAACATCAGACCTGAAACTCTGAAACTGCTAGAAGAAAAAGTAGGGGAAACCCTTCAAAATATTGGTCTTGGCAAAGACTTTCTGAATACAACCCCAATTGCTCAGGCAATAAAACCACAGATTCACCACTGGGACCTCATGAAATTACAAAGATTTTGTACTGCAAAGGACACGGTGAATAAAGCAAAGAGGCAACCTACAGAATGGGAAAAAATCTTCGCCAGCTACATATCTGATAGAGGATTAATATCTAGGATATACAAAGAACTCAAGAAGTTAAATAATAAGGAATCAAACAAGCCAATCAAAAAATGGGCTATGGAGCTAAATAGAGAATTCTCAAAGGAAGAAATACGAATGACATATAAGCATCTAAAAAAATGTTCTACGTCATTAGTCATCAGGGAAATGCAGATTAAAACTACATTGAGATTCCATCTCACTCCTGTCAGATTGGCTACCATCATGAAAACAAATGATCATAAATGTTGGCGGGGATGTGGAAAAAGAGGAACCCTTCTACACTGTTGGTGGGAATGCAATCTGGTCCAGCCATTGTGGAAATCAGTGTGGAAGTTCCTAAAACAGCTAAAGATTGATCTACCATATGACCCAGCTATAGCACTCCTAGGCATATATCCTAAGGACTCATCTAACTTCCTTAGAAGTACGTGCTCAACCATGTTTATTGCTGCTCAATTTATAATAGCTGGGAAATGGAACCAGCCTAGATGTCCCTCAACTGATGAGTGGATAATGAAGATATGGCACATTTATACAATGGAGTTTTACTCAGCGGTAAAGAAAAATGAAGTTATGAAATTTGCAGAAAAGTGGATGGATCTGGAAAGGATTATCCTAAGTGAAGTAACCCAGGCCCAGAAAGCCAAGTGCCACATGTTCTCCCTCATATGTGGATCCTAGCTACAGATGATTGGGCTTCTGTGTGAGAAGGAAAAAACTCAGTAGCAGAGGCCAGTAAGTTAAAAAAGGAGATAGAAAGGGAAGAGAAAGGAAGGGAGGAGGGCATTTATTAGGTTGGTATTGTATATATGTAAGTAGAAAGATTGAGATGGGGAGGGGATATGATGGAGAATGGAATTTCAAAGGGGAAAGGGGGGGGAGGGTACTCCCATGGGATATTTTTTATAATCATGGAAAATATTAATAAAAATTGAGAAAAGAAAAAAAAGCAAAACAAAACAAACAAAAAACAACAATAACAACAAAAAATGCTTGACATTGATTTCCCTTTCATCCATGGAAAAGCAGATTTCTCACAAGATTGCTCATGATATGACTTCTGCTTACACTTCTTTAACCTTGGCTCACTTGTCACTCATACTCTTCTCTGAAGTCCCACCTCTATTAAAGTGTTTTATTTTTCTTCCCTTAAACACGTAAAAAATATGTAGACCCTTCTTAAAATTAAAAGTATCAACTCACATACTACTGTTATGTAATTTTGTGGAAAAATAGTTTGCTTTTAAGTCAGATTCTGGATGTAGAAGACAGATAACTTACTTGTAGTAATGTTTTTCAGAAACTGATCTAGTTACATATTTATTTATGATGAGTAGTCTCGTCTATAGAGCTCAAAAGGGAATTGCCCTAGGGTACTATTCCAAGTAAGAGGTTGCTGAAGTGAAATCATGTTTCTTGTGATGATTTTTGTTGTGAAAAGTTTGGATAAAGTAGTTGGATCATGGGAAAATGGTAAAATAAAAATTGGATATAAACTTAAAATTACAGAAAATGAATAAATATTCCAAATGAGTTTTTAGTAAGTGCCCAACTAGAGATTTTTTGTTGCTATTTTTTTTTAGAGGTAGGGTCTCGCTCTAGCCCAGGCTGACCTGCCTCCCAAGTGCTGGGATTAAAGGCGTGTGCCACCGCGCCCGTCGTGACTAGAGATTTTCATGGTATACTATAAAGTTACTGTCAGTAGCAATAATAATAACAACATAAGCAGGATTGTTAAAAATACTTTATTCGGGCTGGAGAGATGGCTTAGCAGTTAAGGCACTTGCCTGCAAAGCCAAAGGACCCAGGTTCGATTCCCTAGGACCCACGTAAGCCAGATGCACAAGGTGGCACATGCATCTGGAATTCGTTTGCAGTGGCTGGAGGCCCTGGCATGTCCATTCTCTCCCTTCTTTCCCTCCTACTCTCTGCCTCTTTCTCTCAAATAAATGAAAAAATTGCAGCACCTTAACTTCTGAGCCATTTCCCTAGCTCTCAAGATTCCTGTTCCCACCTCCCTGCCCCCAGGTAGAGTTTCACTCTAGACCAGGCTAACCTGGAATTCACTGTTTAGTCTCAGGCTGGCCTTGAACTCACAGCAATCCTTCTACCTCTGCCTCGCAAGTGCTGGGATTAAAGGCATGCACCACTTTGTGAATCTGGCTTTACATGGGTACTTGAGGATCAAATTCGGGTTGGTAGGCTTTATGGGCAAGCACCTTAACCACTGAGACATCTCTCTAGCAGACATGCCATTTAAAGGTGGCTAAATTCACTGTTTTTATTAATATTGATATTATATGTCTTTCAGTTTGTGTGTATCTGCTACCTTATTATATCTGGGAGAAGCTAAAATTTCTTGAATCTGTAAAACTGACAAATATTATTTAATTCTAGGTATGGAGTCATTCAGTCTTAGGATATGTATTATACATGAGGGTTAGTCTCATACTAGCCTTTACTTTTTTTTATTTTAAAATATTTTTTATTTTTATTTATTTGACAAAGAGAAAGGGAGGGGGAGAAAGAGAGAGAGGGAGAAAATGGGCGCGCCAGGGCCTCCAGCCACTGCAAACGAACGCCAGACACATGTGCCACCCTCTGAATATGGCTAATATGAGTCTGGGGAGTAGAACCTGGGTCCTTTGGCTTTACAGGCAAACGCCTAAACCACTAAGCCATCCCTCCAGCCCCTAGCCTTTATTTTAATGATTATGCTACGTATCCTTCATCTATTAAATGGTTAGTTTAGTTGAAGTTTACTGCACTTAAGTCTGAGAATAGCATGATTCTTCTCACTTATTGTTTCAGTTATCGAGAAATTTTTATTGCACCTTGTTTTCATTCTTTTTTAAGTTTGTTTTAGCTCGCTCCTGAAATAACATTATATAACATTATAGCTGTCACAAGATGGAAACATCACATCCTAGGAACAAAAGCATACCAAGAGTTACTTAAACATACATGGTCACATAAGGTCATTTCTTAAATTTGAGTTTTATTATCTGTCATGGCAAAATATTTTTAAAGCTTTGGTGTTTTATAACCTATTTTACCTGTTGTCTCTTATGTGAGATGAAGATTGCATGCCTGAAAGAAGAATACAACTAGGAGCAGAGAGATGCCAGAGTCACCAGAGCAAATAGTCAGTTGTGTAACAGTTTCATTTGTTGTCTCTCCCTTTTGTGGAGTCTAGGAAATTAAGTACTATGGAGCAATTTGCTATTCTCAGCTATATTGTAGTTTAAATTTTATTTTATAAATATGGTATAGGTTTTCACTTTAGTAATTAACAAAGTGTGGATGAAAACAGTGATGAAAAAAGGTTAAAGCTGTTTTGGAGATAATGGTTCTATGGTTAAATACACTTATCTTCCCAAGCATGAAGGCCTGAGACTGCCAGAATTGGAATATACAATCTCCACACCCCATGTAAATAAGTAGCTGGACATGGTCATGCTAACCCCAGTCCTGTAGGGGAGTAGAGGCCCAAGAATCACAGAATCAGTAAAGAGATTGGAACTCACAAGACCAGGTGGAAGAGCAGTGGAGCAGGATACCTGGCATTCTGCTCTGACCACCTTAGGTGAGTGTATGTGATGCTGCAAGAGCACATACACATGCAAACATTGCACCACCTCTCTCTCTCTCTCTCTCAGACACACACACACATGCATGCACACAAAAATTTAAAATCGGTAATTTTTTTTGGTGTGTGTAGCATTGACAGTATGGTGTGTATGTATCGTGTTTGTGTGTGCTTGGACCATGCATGTGTGTGTGGCGGCCAGAGGAGAACATTGAGTGTTCTGTACTATACTTTTGCGTATTTCTTTGAGGTAGAGTTTCTCACTGAGCCTTGAAACTGCTAGATTTTTGGTCAGATTTACTGAAATACAAGACTCAAGATTCTCCTATCTCTGTTCCTCCATAGGACAAGGGTTACAAGTGTGCATGGCCTTACTTGGGTGCTGGGGATTGAACTCAGGTCTCAGGCTCTCATGCTTGCATGGCAAGTGCTCTTACCCACTGGGTCATATCCCTAGCTCCTAAAATTAGTAGCTTTTGCATACAAATGTTGTATAAAATCTAAACTTTCTTGGGCTCTAAGACCTATCCATCAACTCTCCTTTGACTATCTCTAATAATACATATGTGTCCTTTGCTTTTGTTGTTTAGATTATACCTATTTTCTTTGTCAACTTCTCATGGTTAAATACTACTAGTTGAGGGTAGCTGTATTGAATCACTCTTTTCAAGATACCCGTCTTAAGACATATCCAAATGTACCAGAAGTGTATGTCTAATACGGTAGCCATTAGTTACACGTGGCTTAAGTTAATTAAACAAATAAATACGTTTCCTTAATTGTGTTAGCCTGATCTCATGTACTAAATAACAACATGTGACTAGTGGGTACCATATTAAGTAGCATAGTTATATAGAATGATTCTGATGACTCATCGAATAACTGAAATAACTTTAATCAGAATGTGAACTGAAGAAGGTTCCTGGTATAATTCTTAGGTATGTGTCATTTAGTAATATACTTCATGGTACTAACATGTGGGTGATGTTTTAACTGGAACTTTTTTACTGTTTTATTTTATTTTGTTTATGGGTGATGGTTTAAAAAGGTGAGAGCTTTTATTTCTTTCAAGCCTGACTTCCTTACCAGTCTTCATTTTGATGAGCTAACTTTCTTATTTATTATTATTCTTATGTGTGGTATATGTGTATGTCTGTCTTGAGTTTTACATGTATTTGGGCACATGTGTAAGTGCTGGTATTATTCATGTGTGTGTGTAGCCAGAGGTTGATGTTGAGTATTTTCCTCCATCATTATCCACCTTATATATTTGTAAAGATGATCTCTTATTTGAATGATGAACCCACTAATCCAGTTAGTCTAGCTAGGTAGCAAGCCCTAGGGATCTTGTCTCCATCTCCTGAGGGCTAGAGTTATAAGCAGCCAGCACAACTCCCAGAATTTACATGGGTGCTGAGGATTCAAACTCAAGTCCTCAGTTTGTGTGGCCAGCACTTTATCCACTGAGCTATCTCCTCAGTCTTTTTGATGAGTTTTCTTTATATTTAAAAAATTATTTATTAGAAAGAGAGAATGGGCACATCAAGGCCTTTTTGCCACTGCAAGTGAACTCCAGATTTCTGTATCACTTTGTGCATTTGCTTTTATGTGGGTATTGAGGAAGTGAATCTGGCCTGGCAGGCTTTGCAAGCAAGCACTTTTAACTGCAGAGCCATCTCTCTAGCCCCTCTTTGTATGATTTTAAGTCTTTCACAGTGCCTGGGTAACAAGTAAGACTCTTTGTTTAATGACTTGACAGTAAGGATTATGGTTCTGTTAACCAGCTTTTCTTCACTCTGACAAAGTACTTGAGAAAAATAACTTAAAGGAGAAAAGGAGGGGGGAGAGGGAGAAGGGAAAGGGACGGAGCATGCTTATGACTGAGAGCAAGAGCAAACATCCAGGGAAAAAAATGTATCCTTCAAAGGCCCCACTCCTGACTAGCCCATGTAAGCTAAATTCAATCACCTCAATGGCTGTACCCTGATTTCTGCTGCCCTTAGGACCAGGCATTCAACATGTGAGCCTCTGGGAACACTCCAGATCCAATATAAATAGATATCTTTTTAGAGTTTATTAAGTTTCTTATTACAAGAGGAATACATAGCCATTATAGAACATTGGAAAATGTAAGGAGTGAAAAGATACAGACTTACATTATGATGCTACAGAGATAATTGCTATTCTCTTTTGGCCAGTTTTCTTCATAGTTTAATTTAAAAAATGGTTGGGAATGTGTTTCATATTCAATATTGTCTGTTTGTTAAAGCATATTGTTCTAGAATGCTGATTTTTCTTAAACTTACACATTAAGGAATATTGAATTAAATGATTATAATAATTAGCCTATCTTTTCCTTTTCTATTGGGTATTGTTTAGTGTGATAGTAGATTACAGGGGCGTCTTTGTAACTGGAATATAATCCTGTTAAAATTTTTTACTGTTTATTATAATTATTTGTTTTTAGTTTTTGGGTAAACCCCCCCTTAAATCATTGTACTAAACAGGATATACATAATTTTAGTTAAATATTGCCAATTTGTCATAATGTATTGGTATAATGACAGTCATTTTATAATAATTGGGTTGGGCCTGGGGAGATGGCTCAGAGGTTAAAGGTACTTGCTTACAATAATTGGGTTGTTCATTTTTATAGATTTTTACTTATGGATAGAAATGGATATGAAATTTAACAAAATAATGTGACTCTTGATATATTACCTTTATGATATTATTATAGTCCTATTGTTAATATGCAGTTCCTGTTTTTTACAGGGTTTTTTTTTTTTTTTTTTTTCGAGGTAGAGTCCAGGTTGACCTGTAATTCACTATGTAGTCTTAGGGTGTCCTCGAACTCATGGTGATCCTCCTACCTCTGCCTCCCGAGTGCTGGGATTAAAAGGGTGCCCGGTCAGCTTTTATAGAAATTTTCTGGCATGCCATTTATATAGAGATGAGCGATTTTTCAGGAATATCCATATTAAGTATCTTGTTTGTCTGACTTCACATGCCACAGTATGGTTTAACTCTCTGAGAAAATGACTTTAGTATAAAGTGCAAAGCACTGAATCATGAGTGCTAGGATACTGGCCAGATTTAATTATGAAGGCCTTGTAGATTTTATAAGTTGATTTCAACAGTGCTGTGTTACAGGGAGCCCTGAAAAGAAAAAAACGAGTGATATATAATTTGTTTTGTTTTTTAATGTGCTGGGAATAGAACCCAGAACCTGTGTTTTCTAGGCATTAACACTATTGTACTATTGAGCTACATCCCCAGTGGTATTTATTTATTTTTTGAGGTCAAGCCTCACTCTAGCCCAGGCTTACCTAGAATTCACTATGTAGTATCAGGCTGGCCTGGAACTCACAATGATCCTCCTACCTCTGCCTCCTGAATGCTGGGATTAAAGGCATGTGCCACCACTCCTGGCTTGCTTGCATTTTTCTAAACTTCTGGATTTGATGGCCTTAAATTATAGCTAACACGAGATCTCATTTTACTCATTTAAATGTAACATACTATATGTTGAAAACATGCTGATCTTCACAAATGTACTTAAAACCATGCATCAGTTTCTTGAGAACTTGTTTGGAGGTTCTAGCAGGGGAGCGCAGCTACTCATGAACCCTTGACCAAAGACTGGTCCTCCTCTATTCGGGGAAGGTCGTCCTCTTCCATGGAGCCACTGAGTGCACAGCTTCTGGAGGGACGGACGCACATGGAGCAGTAAGGGAGGAAGGGGACACCCGCCTAGCCAGCCAGGTCAGCTGAATCAACCCTGGCGGTCAGTGAGGTGACAGGTGTTGCAGCCAGATCACCCTCACAGCCTGTGCATCAGTTTCTTTGTAGAACACGTAGCCAAAGCACATCAACCATTCACAGTTGGATAAAGAGAGCATTGAATTAGAAAATGCTCATAATAATGTTTTCAGTTATTACTTTGGGTTTTGAGGTTGTTGTTATTGTGAAAGGCAAATTGTTGGCTGAATAGTTTTTCCTGGCCCTTTCGGCATGCATTTCATAATTTATTCATTTAGCCAATACACCTTTTTCATATTTATTTATTAAAACATTTTTTTGGCTTGTGTACTTGTGTGTGGTGTGTGTTTATATGTGCAACATGTGTATGCATGGGTGAACATACTCATATGTTTGTGTATGTGGAGGTCTGAGGTTGATATGAAATGTCTTCCTCAATTGCTCTGCAGTTTATTTACTGAGGCAGGGTCAAACTTGAACCCAGGACTTGCTGTTTTGGAGGCTAACTAGCCAGCTTGCCCCAGGGCTTGCTTGTCTCTCTCTCTCAAGAGTGCTGGGTTTGCAGGTGTGCAGCCACACTCATCTGGCATTACATGGGTGTTGGGGATCCAAACTCTGGTTCTCACGTTTGTACATCTAGCAATTTATCCATTGAGCCAAAAGCCTGACATCCTGGGTTCAATTCCTCAGTACCCATGTAAAGCCAGATGCACAAAGTGGCATGTGCGTCTGGAATTCATTTGTAGTGGTTAGAGGACGTAGTGTGCTCATTCTGTCCCTACCTTCCTCCTTCCTTCCTTCGTTCCCTCTTTCCCTCTCTTTTCCATGATTGCAAATTAAAAAAAAAATTATGAACATCACCACAACCAAGATATTATAGCACTTATCATTCAGAAGTGTTCTTTCTTCTTTTTGCAGTCAATTTCATCTTCCATGGGCACTGACAACTGTTAATCTTTTCTCCCATTGTAGATTGCTTTTGTCGCTTAGAGTTTCATAGAAATTAAAACCTATAGTATGAAAGCATTAATATTTTATTTATTTGTAAGCTGAGATAGGTAGATAGATGAAAGAAAGAAAATGGGCTCAACAGGGCTTCTATCCACTGCAAATGAACTCCAGATGCACATGGCACTTTGTACATATGACTTTACGTGGATACTGGGAAATCACACCAAAGTGTAGCCACTTTGCAGGAAGTACCTTAACCACTGAGCCATCTCTCTAGCCCGAAAAGCATGTATTTTTGTCTAGCTTCTTTTACTCATACTTACTTCAAGATTCATCCATATTGTTGCATTTAACTGTCAAAACTTGTGCAAGGTTTGAAATTTTACTTTAGTGGGCCAGCAAGTTGATTTTCATTAATTAAGTTAATAAGCATTTCATAGATTCTGGCAGAATATATGAGGCTTTTTGGTTAGAGATGAGGGACATGGTTAGTCCTGGAAACAGTAGCAGTCAGCGCTGTGTGCTTGTCTGTGTGTAGGAGCTGTGCAGATCTCATGGTGATGCTCTGCACATGCAGTGCCTTGTGGTCTAGAAAATAACACTGAGCTTGAGGAATCTAATCCTTAGGAAAGTATATAAGTAAAATAAATCTGCTCTGTGTTACTGTTCTAGAGCTGCGTATTACTATAAGAAGAAAATTATGAGTTCAGTCTTTTAAAATTTGAAACTTAAAGCTCAGTTTAGGATCTTTTTTTGAACATTCTATGGTCTTAAAAATGATACATTTAACAGTTTTTGAAGGCAGGATTGTATTAGTTCAGTCCATTTTATGATCTTGACATGTTTTGTGTTTTCTCATTTTACTAAATTTTTCACCATGTTTTAAGTTTGCTTTGCTTCTTTTATTCCTATTAATCTTGCTATACATATTTGGGAACTATTGTTAAGTAAATACCAATATAGAACCATAGTATTGTGAAATGTCCTTTTATCTATTTCCCTAAGGTCTGCTTTGGTATTATTTCCCATTTGAATTGGCTACTTTGTATAAATTATAATTAATAATTGAGACATTTTATTTTAACTTTACCATCTTAACATTTGCTTTTTAGAAGTTGGCCCACTTGTTGTATACCTCTGTTTCTGTCCTTATTGATTGTATTAGAAATTATTTATGTTTTGATTATTTCACATCTTCTCTCACTAACTTGCTTATTACTGATCCTTTTTCTTATTTTAGTGGTTTCTCTAGAGATTTTTTTTAACCATCCCTGTAACTTTGATTTATTACGTCTTAGGGCTGGAGAGATGGCTCAGTTGTTAAGGCAACTTGCCTGATTTATTACTGTCTCATTGTGTGTGTTTTCAAGTTCTTACACTCTTTTTGTTTTTGTTTTGGTTTTTCGAGGTAGGGTCTGACTCTAGCCCAGGCTGACCTGGAATTCACTATGTAATCTCAGGGTGGCCTCAATCCTCCTACCTTTGCCTCCCAAGTGCACCACCATGCCTGGCTTTCTTACACTCTTAAATATAGACTTTTTATGTTTCAGAAAAGCTTTTCTGGTTTAGTGGTGTCATGTGTCACCTTCAATTCCCCTTTACTCCCAATCTCAGCCTTTCTGTGTTGCCCAAGCTGGCCATGAACTCGTGGGCTAAAGCAGTCCTTCTAGCTCAGATTCCTGGATAACTGGGACTACAGGCACATGCTGCTGTACCTGGGTGAGGGTACTGTTTTCTGTTGTGATTTTGACAATTACACAAAGAAAGATTAACTTTATTACTTGATATATCATGAGTGAAAAGCATTTATAAGATGAAGTGCTACTGATTTGACCACTTTGTGTATAGTAACCATAACATTTTCAGATTTTTTATTATAATTTTTCTTAAATACAAGTGATTCAATTTCAGTGTTTATTTTTAATATTTAATATTTAAAACTAATTGAAGCAATTACAGTTAGTTTAATTATAGCCTTGATATTTTTTCAACGATATGTGCTAATAAAATAACGGAGACCTATATTTGCCTCTAAGTTCACACCACTTCCTTTATTTTAATGAATTTAGTGTCATTATTTTTCCTTGAAGAGAAATTGTTCTCTATATATTTAGTCAAGTCTGTTGCTATTAATTGTTGCCTGTTTTTATTTTTTCAATGCTGAGAATTAAACCTAGGGTCTCACACATGATAGACAAGCACTATGTCACTGAGCTACATTCCCAACCCTTTAAATCTTTTATTTCTTTGAGAGGGAGAAAGGATGAGAGAGAGAGAATATGAATGGGCACTCCAGGGCTTCTAGCCACTGTCAACAAACTCCAGATGCATGTGCTCCCTTGTGCATCTGTCTTACGTGGGTCCTGGGGAGTCGAACTGGGAATCCTCTGGCTTTGCAGGCAAATGCCTTAACCCCTAAACCATTTTTCCAGCCCTATTTCTTGTTTTTGTTTTTTTGGTTTTTCGAGGTAGGATCTCACTCTGGCCCAGGATGACCTGGAATTAACTATGTAGTCTGAGGGTGGCCTGGAACTCATGGCAATCCTTCTACCTCTGTCTCCCAAGTGCTGGGATTAAAGGCGTGCGCCACCACGCCCAGCATTTCTTTGTTTTTGAGACAGGGTCTCATGTACCTTGTGGCTGGCCTTGATCTTCCTGCCTCTTGGAGTACTGGTATAACAGGTGTGTATGACCATACCCTGCTTCCTTTTTAAACTTTTATTTGGTAGGGGATCTCTTAAGTTTCCTAGGCTGGCCTAGAACTTTGATTCTCCTATTTCAGACTGCCTAGTATTACAGGTGTAAGCTACTGGCACATCAGTATTTGATTTTGCAAATTATTATTTATTTTCAGTGAGAGAGAGAGGGAGGAAGAAAGAGAATGAGGAGGTAGGGGAGGCTCTTACCATTGCAAATGAACTCCAGATGCATGCACACATTGTATATCTGGCTTTACATGGGTACTGGGAGCTTTGCAAGCAAGCACCTTTAACCACTGAGCAATCTCTCCAGCCCAGTATTTGATTTTTAAATACTGTACTTTCCATGTGATTGCTGGGTATTTCCTTGTTGCAGAAGCTGGCTGTTGGAAATAGCTTTGCTCCCTAAATGCCTTAGAGCATAGGTATTATTAGATCATCTATTTTTGCAGTAGACACATTGTTAAAATTATAGTCCAGGGGCTGGAGAGATGGCTCAGTGGTTAAAGAAGCTTGATTGCAAAGCTTGATGGCCTGGGTTCAGTTCTCCAGTGCCCACATAAAGCCAGATGCACAAAGTGGCACACGTGTCTGGAGTTTGTTTGCAGTGGCAGGAAATCCTGGTGTGTGTGGGTGTGGGTGTGTCAAGCAAGATTCTTGCTTGTCAGTTTGCATTTTAATGGGGAGCCAGATAATAATGGGTTAATAAGTATATTAGATAGTGTTGCAGTCAGTGATAACTGGGAAGAATAGGGCAAAACAAGAAAAAGGACAGTAAAGTTTTCCTGAAGAATAAAGACATGGGTTAGGAGAACTAGCCAAAGTTGGATATTCCAGAAGGAAATAGCAAGTCTAAAGTTTGATTTCAGAATATACCTTGTGTAACTTTTTAAAAAGCCCTTTATTTTAAAATAATTTAAAAAACTACTACATGCACTTTGCAAGGAGACTCCACATTTTGCCATTTGCCCAAATATCTTTATTAAAAATTGGTATAATCCAAGACCATGTATATCATACAAATCTATTATCAATTTAAACTCCTCTATTCTGTAAACATTTTGAAAAGTCCTTTTGTGACCTTTCTGCTCTTGAAAAATTTGAAGATTACATGTCTCTTGATTTGGGCTTGTCTAGAGTTTCTTGGTGGTACTTTATTTTTCGGTTGAGTATCACAGAAATGATGTAGTGTTCTTAATTTTTTTTTTTTTTTGGTTGGCATGTGATTTATCTCATTATTAGTAATGTTAACTTTGATCAATTGATTAAAACTATCTCCTAAGTTTCTAAGTCAGTTCCCTCCCTTCTTTGTCGTTAATAAATATATTGTGAGGAGGCAGTTCGAGTAGGGATTTTCTGATTCAATTATCCCTTGTACATTTATTAATTTGCATTCTCTTACAAAAATATATTCTTTTGTATCAAGGATTCCTATTTTATTTCATGGATTATACTCCACTATAGTAATCATTTTAATGCTCAAGTTTCCAATTTGTTGTGGGAGGCGATTTCGTGCTGGCTTTTAGGTCCTTTTGAATTGTCACCATCAGTATTTGTGAATGTCTTACTTTTTAAAAAACTCTTTAAATAATTATAAAGTCTTGGAATTTTGGAAAAACAATAAGAAATAGTTATATGTTGTTCTTCACTAAAATTTCCTTGATGTTACAGCATTCTCAAGATAAAGACTTTGATACAAAGCATATGTATAGTTTATGCCTTTTTACTCTTTTTCCTTTTCTTGCTTCAGCCTAGGAATCAGCCATTTCTGTGAGGAGTCATAGCTTCTAGTAGGGAGTAGTATTTAAAAATCAGGGACTGGGTCATGGAGGGCCAGGGCCTTTCAATGGGCATATCCAAGACAAGGGTTTGGGGGAAGAAAGAAAGAGGAAGAAAAAGATCTACATGATTAGCTAAATCTACATTTCCATGCCTATCTTTATATCTCAGAATCCATCAATTCATGTTGGTACCTCTTGCAGTCAGGTTCACATTGCTGGCCAAAAACACCTGGCCAAGAGCAGCTTGTGGGGGGAAAAAAAGGGTTTATTTTGGCTTACAGACTTGAGGGGAAGTTCCAGGATGGCAGGGGAAAATGATGACATGAGCAGAGGGTGGACATCACCACCTGGCCAACATCAGGTGCACAACAACAGGAGAGTGTGCCAAACAGTGGCAAGGGGAAACTGGCTATAACACCCATAAGCTCACCCCCAACAATACACTGCCTCCAGGAGGCATTAATTTCCAAATCTCCATCAGGTGGGAATCTAGCATTCAGAATACCTAAGTTTATGAGGGACACCTGAGTCAAACCACCACATTCCAACCCTGGCCCCCATAAACTGATAGCCATACATGATGTAAAATGCAGTGTATTCAGTCTAACTTTAAAAGTCCCCATACTTTGTAATCAATCCCAATGATATTCAGATATTCCCATTGTGCAAGATCTTTTAACTGAGCCATAGTACCAACAAACAAACGAAACAAAAATACCCCAATAAACATTCACACTGCAAAAGATAGCGTTGGGCATAGCAAAGAAATATTCAACCAATATGAGATTTAAATAGGGCAGACATCAAACTCTGTAGCTCCAAGTCCAACAACTCTAGTCAATGCGGACTCTCCAAGTCTGATAATTCTAACCAGTGACAAGTCTCTGGAGTTCCAATTCCATCCCTCCAGATAGGCTACTTAGAGTTCTGGAAAACATCTGGTATTGACAGCTCTTCTTGGAAGCCATCTCATAGACCTGGAATCTCCACTGAAACCCACAGTTCATCTTCATGGCTCCATTGGGTCTCCATGCAGGTAATCCAACAAGCCTGCGTCATACTGCCCATGGCCATTTCCAAAATGCAAAACCATGTTGGAAATTCAATGACCCTCTCGTTCCTGCATTTATTACATTCCATAATACCAGTTGGGCTGGCAATTTGTTAATCCACAGGGGAATAAAGCAGACTTTGAAGAACAGAACACTCCTTCAGCATTCAGGCACCTTCAGAAGGGTTTGCTTTCTTCCTGTTGTCCCAGTGTAGGTTAGCTGGCCCAATCTCAAAAAATCTGTCAAACAATTGCAGCTGAACGGGCAGAAGTTTCTGCCCAAAGATTTCATTTTGTCTGTGCCATATCCCACTTCTGATACCAACTTCAATGTTGCAGTCAGGTTCACATTGCTGGCAGAAAACACCTTACCCAAAGCAGCTTGTGGGGAATACTCGAGGGGAGGCTCCATGATGGCAAGGGAAAACGATGGTATGAGCAGAGGGTGGACATCACCTCCTGGCCAACATCAGGTGGACAGTAGCAATAGGAGAGGTGCCAAACATTGGCAAGAGGAAGCTGGCTATAACACCCATAAGCCCGCCCCCAACAATACACTGCCTCGAGGAGATGTTAATTCCCAAATCTCCATTAGCTGGGAATCTAGCATCCAGAACACCTACGTTTATGGAGGACACCTGAATCAAACCACCACAATACTCTCAGTTGCGCTACAACATTATGTCCTTATTCTAAGTCCTCCTGTATTTGTATCACTTCTGCCAATAATGAGACTGTCCCTGTTGTATAGAATTAACTAATTTGCTCTGTCCTCTTATAGAGCCAGCTTTCCAACCCTACAAGGCTGTGGTGCTGCTCAGATGCCTTTTCTTGTTAAGGTCATGGTTGCTATTGGCCTATCTTCCTACCCCATTTTTACTCACTCCCTGAGGCCCCAGAAAGTCACTGTGGTTGTTACACAGTGAATAAAGTGATGGGAGCTGAAGTTAGGAAGTTCATAGGAATTTGTACCTAACTGTCATTGAAGATTCTGGGCAAAGGAGTATTTCACTAAAAATAATCTGAGAGGAGACAGAAGAGCAAGAATGGAAACAGGATGACCTGATAGTAAGCATTAGTAAGAATTCAAAACGTGGGGTGGTGGAAACTGGTGCAACTCTGCATTCACTTCCAGGGTAATGCAAACAGGATTTATACGTGTTGAAGTTTCGGGTTTTAGAGGGAAGAGGTCAAGTTTGATTCCCAGATTGTTAGAAAGATGAAATTGCTATTAAAGGAAATGTGGACAACTGAAAGAGGAAGTGGTTGTAGGGACATAGAATAGGCTACAGTAGACATTAATATTGAGTCTTAAATACAAGATTTTAGGGGGGATAGACATATATATTGAATTTAGAAGCTGTCAGCACATATATCATCTTTAAAGATGAGACAAGATAAGTTCTGTACAGTGCATGGGTTTAAAATGGAAGGAGCCCTACAGAAGAAAAAGCCAATAAAGGATGATAGGAAGATGTGTGGGAAACTATACATTTTCATCAAAGCCAAGTAAAAAATGTTTTCCAAGAAGTACATAGTGAGGGACTATCCATAGATGTTTGTTTATAGGTCATATAAGATGTAAACTAAGAAATGGTTATTAATTTAGTAAGTCATGTGTAGGTTATTGATGAGCTTGTGAACAGTTTAGTTATTATAGAAGATGGAACTGTGATAGTTGCAACTAGCTGAAAGCTTCTTCCCTGCTAGCTAGCTTTCTCCATGCTAGAAGGGCTATGCAATCTGCTGGGGGAACAGGGCCACAAAAGTTATCCATAGTTCTACTCAGCTGTGGACCCTGAGTATTTCACTACTGATCTATAAGGCAAGATGTGCCCACTGGTGCAATAGTGGGAGTAAACAACTGCTCTCCAAGTCATGCTTGAGCTGTAAATCTGGTTAAAGTCTGTAGCTAGGGGCTTAGGACATGGGGGAAGGTGGAAATCCAACACTGTGGTTATGTTAAACGGATAACATGTCAAACTGCCTTGTAAATATCTATGCTTGTTCCCATAGATTGGTACTGCTCTCTCAGCTGTAATCACTGAAGTTTCTTTAAGCAAAGGGCAGAGATTAATTTAGAGATGCATAGCTGGCAACGTTATTAAGAATAATTGACCAGTGTCTGTCTGCTCATAAACATGACATCTAAACCACATACTCCAAGGCTCAGAAAACCTCTCAGAAGAGGGGCAGGAAGAATTGCTAAGAGCAGGAGGATGGGAAAGGGGGCCATGGAATGCTGTTTCTGGATATAACATGGTGGTTTCACTCATGAACTCAGTAAATGTAGTTTTTAGCACAGAATTGAGCCTGTCAATATTTTCTGCATGGCTGGAGGGAGGGGTTCATGAGATCCAATACCTCTCAGAATAGCTAGTGGCAACTGATGATTGCTGTGAGAGGGGGAGTCATGTCCTTCAGTAGTGTAGCCAGTGGTGGGTTGTCCATTTGCCAGTAAATAACTCCTAACCCATGTTCATGCATGCAACCCTAATTTAACTCAGTGGGTCAAACAAAATAAAAAATAAGTCATGTAAATAGTGTAGGAATTAAAGGGGGAGAATGGTTTTAGTGGGCATGAATGAGAGAGGGCAGTTGGGTGAGAAATGGGATCAAAATGCATTGTGTACAGATAAGCAAATCACAAAAAGAATGGGAGCAGAAAAGCAAAAATGAGAAAAGGAAACATGAATAGTATATGTATGGGAAGTGATGTCAGGAGATTTTGTTTCTCTAAGGGTAACAGAAATATAAATGCTAGTGGTAAATATGGGAGGGGTGGGGAAGAGGAGAAAAGAGAAAGAATAAACATGAACAAGTATGAATGAGAATTGAGTGCATGAGAGAATTGGATAATCAGGGTATGGGTTTTCTGAGACCCTGATTGAGAGGAGGAGCAAAGGCCTAAGTGGAAGGAAGGGATTATGGTGAATGGCTATGGAATTTAAGCTGTGGCAAGAGTAAACATGGGAATGGGGGAGATGAAGCAAAGTGAAAAATAACAGGATCTGGATTGGAAGTCTCTGTTGGATCAAAACAATGTTGGAGTTAAACTGGAAAGATAGGATATGGTGGTGAAAAGACAGGCAAGATATTTAAAACTGAGATACAGAGGCATTGCACTTATTGGTGGTGTTACCACAGGAGTGAGTGTCTATTTATGGTAAGTTTAGTGTAGTGATGGCTCAGCGGCTAAAGGAGCTTCCTTGCAAAGCCTGATAGTCTGGGTTTGAATCCCCAGTACCGACATAAAAGCCAGATGCACAAAGTGACAATTGTGTCTGGAGTTTGTTTGCAGTGGCAGGAAGCCCTGGCATGCCCATACTTAATCTCTCTTTGTTTGCCTCTTCCTCTCTGTCTGCCTGTTTCCTAAATAAATAAATAAATAAAACAAATTTTTTCTCTTTTAAAAAATATTTTATTTTTATTTATTTATTTGAGAGAGAGAAAGAGGCAGAGAGAGGGAGACAGAGAGAATGGGTGCACTGGGACATCCAGTCACTGCAAACAAACTCCAGTGGCATGTGCCACCTTGTGCATCTAGCTTACGTGGGTCCTGGGGAATGGAATCTGGGTCCTTTGGTTTTGCAGGCAAGCATCTCAACTGCTAAGCCATTTATCCAGCCCTCTTTTTCTAAAAATTTATTTATTTACTTATTTGACAGAGAGAGAAAGAGGTAGAGAGAGAGAGAATGGTACAGCAGGGCCTTCAGCCATTGTAAGCAAACTCCAGATGAATGTGCCACCCTGTGAATCTGGCTTATGTGGGTTCTGGAGAATTGAACCTAGATCCTTTGGCTTTGCAGGTAAGCACCTTAACTGCTAAGCCATCTCTCCAGGGCCCCCCCCCCTCATTTTTTAAATTTTTTAAATTTTATTTGTTTGTTTATTTTTATTTATTTGAGAGCAACAGAGAGAGAGAAAGAGGCAAAGAAGGAGAGAAAGAAAACGGATGCTCCAGGGCTTCCAGCCACTGCAAACGAACTCCAGACGTGTGCGCCCCCTTATGCATCTGGCTAACGTGGGTCCTGGGAAATCGAGCCTCGAACTGGGGTCCTTAGGCTTCACAGGCAAGCGCTTAACTGCTAAGCCATCTCTCCAGCCCCCCACTTTTTTAAAATTAGTGTTGGAAAGAGTAACAGCAAGGAGCCAAAATATTTATGAGACTTGAGATTATGAACTGGGGGTAATGGTGGTGTAGTGAGAAGTTGTAGTGAGTCATTGGCAGTCTGAGTCAAAGCTGAATTTTCAGGGAGGAAGAATCATCTTAGAGTGACCCTGAGGAGCAAGGTGTCTCACCTGCCCCAACCTACCAAGATATAAGCACCATCAAGGCAGAGAGTTACAGAATAAGTCCTACTATCAAGGGAGAACAGGGTTTTAGGTAGCGTATGAATGTGAAAGGGAGGTAATTTAAAGAATTTTAAGCCAATGGTTGAATTGTGTTTATATGACTAATACTTGCTTTACTACTAAAAATAATGTTTAATCTTGCGTGATTGTATTACCAGTCTTTTTATTGATACTTGATTTACTTGATTGATACTTGATTGGTTTGAGGGAATATTCTGTTTAAAGTATTAGGACAAAAACATTAGAGGAGCCAAATTGGATTGGAAGTATTCTTTGCTTTAAAGCATATGTAGTTTAGTTTGCTGCAAGGCAGCTTTTTATCCTGAGGCATCTATCATGAAGGAAGCTGTCATAGAAATGTTTTATTTCATCTGTCTTTTGAAGAGTAGGTAAGATTTGGACAAGGATAGGTGACTGAAAAATGGTTTCTTATGCTCATGGTATTTGGCTTCCTCTCAGAATAATAAATGAATGTTAAATGTGATGAAAAATTTGAAAAACCCATGTGAGCAGACATATGGGCATAAAAACAATCAATTTGAAATATCAGATGGGTGGTAGCTGGTATGTCCAACCTTCTCACATTTTGACATGATATCATCTACAAAGTTCATGCTCAGAACTATACAGGTGAATTACAAAAAAGAAAAGAAAAGAAAATTGCAAAACTCTTAGTGT
Organism: Dipus sagitta; assembly: GCA_036346955.1. Classification (NCBI taxonomy): domain Eukaryota; kingdom Metazoa; phylum Chordata; class Mammalia; order Rodentia; family Dipodidae; genus Dipus; species Dipus sagitta. Next base: position 51,523,591 of record CM070773.1, on the reverse strand, counting down.
TTTAAATAGGTTTATGATTTTGTATTGGGTTGCATTCATATTTATCCTGGGCTCATGCAGTCCTTGGGCCATGGATTGGACACATCTTGCAGGACATGCTGCCTGATAATGTGAACCACATATGTAGTTAAATTTTTTATTGTAGCCTCACTTTAAAAAGTAAAAACAGCTGGGTGTGGTGGTGCACACCTTTAATCCCAGCACTCGGAGGCAGAGGTAGGTGGATCACCATGAGTTCAAGGCCTCCCTGAGACTACGTAGGGAATTCCAGGTCAGCCTGGCCTAGAGTGAGACCCTACCTTGAATAACCAAACAACAACAAAAACAACAGGCAAGATTAATTTCAATAATATATTTCATCTAATCTCATACAACCATAATATGATTATTTTAGCATGTAATCAATATTTTAAAATACGAATGACATATATTTCACTCTGGTTGTAGTACCTGAGTCTTTGAAATTTTATATGTATTTTGTATTTGGAATGCATTTCAGTTCAGACCAACCATGTTTCAAGTGCTCAGTAGATACACATGGCTAATGGTTTTTCTATTGGGCTAAATAAATGTATAGCAAATGTGAATGAAGAAAGGTGGCACAGTTATGGGCAACAACATATCAGAGGATTATCTGTTAGTTCCATAGGCATTTGGAAACAACTGAATAATTTTGAGGAAGACCTCAAAAGCTTCTATTTAAGAAGGTTTCTGCCCAACAGTAGAATCAGGATGGGCTGTGTGGTGGCTTGATTCAGGTGTTCCCCATAAACTTAAGACTCTAGGGGAAGCTCCATGATGGCAGGAAAAAATGTGTCATCAGCAGAGGCTGGACATCACCTGACCAACATTAGGTAGACGATAGCAGCAGGAGAGTGAGCCAAACACTGGCAATGGGAACCTGGCTGTAATACCCATAAGCCTGCCCCCAACAATACATTGCCTCTAGGAAGTTCCAACTCCCAAATTGTCACCAGCTGGGGGCCTAGAGTTCAGGACACATAAGTTTATGGTGGATACCTAAATCAAACCACCACATGTGGGTACTGGTGAATCAAACCCGGAACATCAAGCTTTGCAGTCAAGTGCCTTTAATTGTTGAGCCATCTCTCCAGCCCCTTAATAGCATTTCATGGTTATTGAAACTTTGTTTTTTATGGAGGGCAGCTCTTTAACCAGAAAAAGTTGTGTTTTTATATTTCAATAAATGGGTTTAATCATACCCTACTTATTTTTAAAAATTATTTTTATTTATTTATTTGCAAGCAGAGAGAAGAGAGAGAATGGGCACTCCAGGGCCTCCAGTGGCTGCAGGTGAACTCCAGATGCATGCACCATTTTACGCATTTATGGGTACTGGGGAATTGACCTCAGGTCGTTAGGCTTTACAGGCAAGTGCTTAACCGCTAAGCCAGATCTCCAGCCCAGTTTCTAGATTTTTTAGTTTCTCCACCTAGGCTAAGTGGCCAGGGAAATGTTCATCAAACATCTACATAACAAACACAAAAAACACTAATAGGTTGTTATCAAGAGGAAAGGTCAGCAAATTATTTACTACATTACAAAAGAAAATGTGTGCAATCTATGTGTATATTCAATAACTTTTAAAGATGCATGTGACAGCTTAGCCAGAAAACTATTGTGTGAAACAGAAAGCTTTCATGGTCATTTTTCATCTCAGTATAAAGATTAGAAGTATTTTGTTTGTTACACTTGCAGCAGTCTGATGATTACAGATTTTAATGTTGATGAGATGATGTAATGGAGAATATTGTGTTCTTAAGTATTTAGTATTGTGTAAAAGCTTGCTCTGTAAAAGATACAGTGAATGCATTTCATGTATAGTACTGTTTATAGTTCAGCCAAAACCAGATCTGCCAGTGGTGACTATATTACAGAGGTTTTCTTTAATATACGATTATTAAAGAAATAATTTGCTGTTGAGAATTCATTATGTTTACTCTAGTTTTTTTTTTTTTTTTCTTTTTCTTTTGGTTTTCTGAGGCAGGGTCTCACTCTAGCTCAGGCTGACCTGGAATTCACTATGTAGTCTCCCGGTGCCCTCAAACTCTGCTCAATCCTCCTACCTCTGCTTCTGAGTGCTGGGGTTAAAGGTATATGCCACCACTCCCAGCTCTTCTGTAGTTATTTCTTATTGCAACAGTATCTGACACACATTTAAACTAATCAGGTTAAGAAAGTGTGTACTCACTCCTTCCAGTTGTCCAGTAAATCTTTCTGTATAACTTATTTTTTCTTCATTTCTCCAACTTTTATATTACCTTTTTTTCCGAGTGCTTCCAAGGTTATTTACCATCAAGAAAATGACATAAAATGTCAATACGATTCAGTTATTTTAAGAGAAAGATGAAGTATTGATTCCAGTAGTTTGTGAAGTTGTTTTCTTTCTTTTTTTTTTTTTTTTTTACAAACACCTTTTGATGTTAAAGGAATGGAACAAAATGAAAGAACCTGAAGATATTTTTCAAATTGTTATGATTATATTTAACTAAAATTACTTAAGTGATGGGACTCAAGGCAGCATAATTTAAAAATCCATAGTGATTTGTTTTTATGGTTTTATAGATTTGGTCTTAAATATTTTTCTTCCCCCCCCCCCTTTTTTCTTCCAGGTAGGGTCACACTCTAGCTCAGGCTGACCTGGAATTTACTCTGTAGTCTCAGGGTGGCCTTGAACTCATGGCAGTCCTCCTACCTCTGCCTCCCGAGTGCTGGGATTAAAGGCATGCGTCACACACCCGGCTCTTAAATGTTTTTCTAATTGTGGCTGTTTACTCTCTAACATGAAATATGAATTTGTGTGGTGTGTGTTCTTATGTGTGAGTGGAGGTCAGAGGACAAATTTTGGTCAGTCTTATCTTCACTTTATTTTGAGGCAGGGTCTCACATCTTGTTCTCTGCTTGTTCTCCAGGTCTATTAGCTTCTGGGAAATTCTCCTGTTTCTACCTCTCATCTTTCCATAGGCGTACTGAGATTACAGAACCCCACCACAGCTGGCTTTTTACATGGGGCCTGGAGACCTGAACTGAGGATCTTATGCTTTATGGCAAGCACTTTATCCACTGAGCTGTTTCTCCAACCCCAGACATGAAATATGAATTCTTAAACAGTTTTGTGGAAGAAAATAGAATAAGATCAAACTTTTGTTCAGAAGAGTAACAAAAATGGTAGGAATTCAGATTAAAAATATGAGCACTGATAAATCTGTGTTGGCATTTGTACCCCGTATCTCAGAAATGTTCAGTGTCCAAAGCCTTAAATGCACCCTAAGAATCTGAGTTGTTTTTCTTTGGGAGTTTGGCCTGTAGAGGCACTTATTTCCACAAGAGTTATCCTTTTCCCCCTTTATTTATTTATTTTTTTGTTTTTTGGTTTTTCGAGGTAGGGTCTCATTCTAGCCCAGGTTGACCAGTGTGGTGGTTTGAATAGAATAGGTGGCTCCCAATATATTCAGTTGTTTATTTGTTTGTAGTTTGCATCTTTAGCCACCTGGCTGGAATCAGTGCCATTGTGTGGATCTTAAGGTGTGGTGGTAGGTTTCAGATTTCAATCTAAAGATATGCAAAGTGTTCCTAGCAGTAGTTCCTGAAGTGTGCTGTGGCTTTTGGGTTTTGGCTTTAGGCTTGTACTTCTCTCTCTCTGCTTGGTCCTGTGAAGGCAGCCAGTTTCTTCTGCCATTATGGAACTTCCCCTGGATCTGTAAGCTTCAATCCCTTCCTCCATAACTGTGCCTGGTCTGGAAGTTCATCTCAGTGAACCTGAATTTGTCTGCTACAACCTGGAATTCACTATGTTGTCTCAGGGTGGCCTCGAACACATGGCAATATTCCCACCTCTGCCTCTCAAGTGCTGGGATTAAAGGCATGCACCAGGGCTGGAGAGATGGCTCAGTGGTTAAGGCGTTTGCCTGCAAAACTTAAGGACCCAGATTTGATTCCCCAGTACCCATATAGTGCACAAGGTGGTGCATGTGTCTGGAATTTGACTACAGTGGTGGTAGGCCCTGGTACACCCCTTTCCCTCCCTTCCCCTCCCCTCCTCCCCTCCCCTCCCTTTCCCTCCCCTCCCTTCCCCTCCCCTCCTCCCCTCCCTTCCCCTCCCCTCCTCCCTTCCCCTCCCCTCCCCTCCCTTCCCCTCCCCTCCTCTCCCTTCCCCTCCCCTCCTCCCCTCCCCTCCTCCCCTCCCCTCCTCCCCTTCCCTCCTCCCCTCCCCTCCTCCCGTCCCCTCCTCCCGTCCCCTCCTCCCCTTCCCTCCTCCCCTCCCCTCCCCTCCCTTCCCCTTCCCTCCCCTCCCCTCCTCCCCTCCTCCCCTCCCCTCCTTCCCTCTCCTCCTCCCCTCCCCTCCTCCCCTCCTCCCCTCCCCTCTCCTCCCCTCCCCTCCTCCCCTCCTCCCCTCCCCTCCTTCCCTCTCCTCCTCCCCTCCCCTCCTCCCCTCCTCCCCTCCCCTCTCCTCCCCTCCCCTCCTCCCCTCCTCCCCTCCTCTCCCTTCCCCTCCCCTCCTCCTGTCCCCTCCTCCCCTCCCTTCCCCTCCCCTCCTCCCGTCCCCCCCTCCCCTCCCTTCCCCTCCCCTCCCTTCCCCTCCCCTCCTCCTGTCCCCTCCTCCCCTCCCCTCCCTTCCCCTCCCCTCCTCCTGTCCCCTCCTCCCCTCCCCTCCCTTCCCCTCCCCTCCTCCCTTCCCCTCCCCAGTAAGCCAAAAAAATATATTTTAAAACAGGCATGCACCACTATGCCTGTGTTATTTTTTTATTTACTTGGAAACATAGAGAAAGAGGGACTCCAGACATGTGCCACTTTGTGTGTCTGGCTTTATGTGATTATTGGGCAATCGAACCTAAGACATCAGGCTCTGAAAGCAAGCATCTTTAACCACTGAACTACCTCTCCAGCCTCACCTCCTTCCTTTATTAAATATAGGAGACTGCATTTACAGTCTCATGGGATGGTGTGATGTCATGAATAGGAACAATATCTATGGGTTTGAGTCACTGTTTTTGCTTTAGAAAGGCACTTTGCATCACTTTTGGCTTGTTTCTTAATGTCTTTCTTTATTACCAAGGCTTTCTCTGTAGGGAAACATTTCTCATTTAAAAACATTAACTTGCTGGAGAAAATAATGTGTTTATGTAATGTTTAACCCATTCCTTTATTAGTGGAGTCTGAGATAGTTGTGTTGTTGGAAGCAGGTTTTATCTAAATGTTTTCTTTCATTAGTGTTATAAATGCAAGTTCCTCTCAAATAGGCTTCAGATTATTTTGACATAATTTGAGAAGGTGATGTGATTATTTTGCCATTCTGTTTAGCTTCATAATTTTGGTCACACGAGCTTGATATATGGGAGAGGTGACAGGTCAGCTGTGTTATTTTCTTCTTGTTTGCTACCCTACTTGCATTGGCATTACCTTAAACCCATGTTATATACATTTCTCTTTCAAACAGTTGTTAGTGGACAATTTGTTATACATACTTAATTTTTTTTAAAAAAATTATTTGTAAGCAGGGAGAAAGGGAGCAAGAGAGAGAGAGAATATGAGTGAATGGATGCACCAGGGCCTCTAGCCATTGCAAACGAACTCCAGACACATGCACCACTTTGTACATCTGGTTTTACATGGGTACTGGATAATCAGACCCAGGTTGTTAGGCTTTGCAAGCAGGCACCTTAACTGCTGAGCCATCTCTCCAGCCCCATATTTAAATTTTATGATTTGATAAGCTTTGACATGTCTATACCCTAAAATGGAATGCCTCTTCTTAGATTATGGGGCCCTAACCCAGGGCCTTTTGCTTGCAAGGGAAGTGCTTTACCACTGAGCTAAATACCACAACTCAAATGGAATAAGGTTTATTTAAAACAGGGAGTTAAAAAATTGGGGGCTGCAGAGATGGCTCAGCTGTTAAGGCCGTTGCCTGAAAAGCCTAATGAATCGGGTTTGATTTCCCCTAGTACTCATGTAAAGCCAAATACACAAAGTGGCACATGCATCTGGTTCATTTGCAGTGGCAAGAGGTTCTGGCATGCCCATTCATTCTCATTAAGTTTCTCTTTCTCTCTTCTGTCTCTGTGCAAATAAATTAAAAAAAATTTTTTTTAATTGGGTAGCAGTGTTAAATACCCATGATAAAAATACATGGAAATTGCAACATACCACAATTCATTGAAAGCTTCAAACAGCGAAATGTTGCTGAAAATTTTTTTATTTAACCTTTGTGGGGATAAACTCAGTGGTAACAGTACTTAAACTATTTTGTGGAGGCCCTGGGTTCAATGACCAGCACTGAAAAAGACAAGAACAAAAATAAAGGTTAAATATGTGAAATTGTAAACTGTGTATAGTTTAGGACACTTTTGGATCTGTTGCTTATTGATGGATACATGGAAATAAAGTACTAATGTGTAGAAATAGTTATCAAATCTAGGGAAGATGGTTCAATCATGTATTTATTAGTTTTTATCTTTTGAGATTCTGAATGAAAGAAAACTTACAGCTTTTTGTAAATTTCAGTTAAAGAAAAAAAAATTAGGTCCAATGTCTTTCAAGTAATTGTATTTTTCTTTTAACCAGATTTAAATTGATTGACAAGAAATTACTATTTTTACTTAAGATACTGTTGGGGCGGAGAGCCAGCTCAGTGGTTAAAGGCACTTGCTTGCAAAGCATGACAACCTAGGATTGATTCTGTTGAAGACTGTTTCTAAAAAACTTACTTATAATGTATTTGCAAGTGAAGGGAAGGAGAGGGGGAGAGAATAGGTGTGCCAGGGCCCCTTGCCATTGCAAATGAACTCCAGATGCATGTGCCACTTTGTGCATCTGGCTTTACATGGATACTGGGGAATTGAACCTGGGCCTTCAGCCTTTGCCAGCACTGAGCCTTCTTTCCATCCCAAGGCAGAATTTTTAGTTGTGAACTTTAATATGTGAACATATAATTTGATTGTGTTCTGGTCTCATTATTACCTTATGCCCATCTGTCACACCTCCTCAATGCACTGAGGACCCTCCTCTTTCAGGATAGTCCTTCCTCTGTTTTGTTATATCATTTATTTTGTTCTCCTCTATCTTCCATGTTAAAATGTTGGTGGGTTCAGAACAATGAATGTCTTGAGGGGGTATTGATAATGACTGTGGGATCATATATACACTAGGTGGTTAATGTCTGGAGGACAGTCCCCCTAAGTGTTTCTTCCCACCCTGTGGCTCTTACATTGTTTCTGCCTCCTGTCCCTCAGTGTTCCTTTAGTCTTAGAGGCTGTGTTCACTGGTGTTCATTCTGACACTTCCTCTGCAGTGTTCCTGACTCTCTCATGGGTGTGATAGAGATAACTGCCCTGTGCTAAGCACTGAGATTTCTCTTGTTACTTAGTTGAGTTTTGGGTCACCCTGATGATACCACCATCTGTAAAAAGAAGGTTCTCTAACCAGAAGTGAAAACAGCATTAATCAAAGGGCACGAATATATATTTAGAAGGTTTTTTGATGAGCATAATGTCTTCATTTAATCAAAGAACAGTGGAAGCTTTCCTCTAGGGTCTAAGCTTTTGACTTGGTCCTCAGTACCAGTTATGAATTCTCCCCCACCGAGCTGACCTTCATGTCTAATCAGAGAGCAGTAGATTACACCCATAATTTATGTGCCAGTATTACACTCCTAGGTACATCTTGCCTGGCTGGTTGAGTTTTGTAGCTTGCAGGATCCACTGATTGTTCTGATTGTAGATGACTTTTCTCCACCATACACTCATGTTGTGTTTCCAGATCTATGGCTGCTAGGCAGTAAGGAGATGACTTCCATCTCTGTTGTAGTTTGATTTCTCAATGTCCTGTGGCCTCAGCCTGTGGTATCTTCAGCAATAAGGTCTTACTATCTAGTTCTGGTGGGTAACCAAGCCCTTTGGCAATGGCTTGAATTTTTTTTTTTTTGGGGGGGGGCTCTTGTGTCTCCCTGACCAACAGCTTATTTTGTGGTGGTTGGTGAGCCTTCTCTGGCACTGGGAGTTATCCTCAAACCTGTGGCTTTAGCAGAATATATCCACCCAAACTATTTCTTTTCTCTGTTTTTTAAAAAATATTTTTAGGCCTGGGGAGATGGCTCAGTGGTTAAAGGTGTTAGCTTGCCTGACAGCCCAGGTTCATTTCTCCAGTACCCATGTAAAGCCAGGTATACAAAGTGGTGCATGAGTTTGGAGTTCATTTGCAGTGGCCCTGGCAAGCCCATACTCACTCTCTCTGTCCCTTTCCCTTTTTTCCCTTTTAGCTATCCATAAAGTATTTATTCATATCATATTTATTTTCGTGTATCCTTCTCTCTTCCCACCCCTTTCTCCTGTCCTCCCTTAGACTTTTCAACTCCCTGTATTCTGTCCCTCCACTTGCCTATCTACTATCCCCTCCCGTACCCCCTCCTTACCTCTCCTCTTTCCAAACTTCATTCTAGAGTTTCCTGACCACTGGTGATTACTACTAGTTAGAAACAAAGCTAACTACTCTGAGCTAGGATTTGTATATGGGAGAGAACAGGCTGCTTTTTGTCTTTCTGAGCCTGAGTAACCTCATTTAGTATAATTCCTTCCAGTTACATCCATTTACCTGCAAATTCTTAATTTCATTTTGCCCCCCCCCCCTTTTTTTTTAAGGTAGAGTTTCACTCTAGCCCAGGCTGACTAGGAATTCACTATGTAGTCTCAGGCTGGCCTCGAACTCACAGTGGTCCTCCTACCTTGGCCTCCCCAGTGCTGGGATTAAAGGTATATACCATCACACCCAGCAGAATTTTATTTTTCTTTATGGCTGAATAGAACTCCATTGTGTATATGGTACCACAACTTCATTATCCATTCAACGTTATGGCATCTTGGCTGATTCCATTTGCTAGCTATTGTGAATAGAGCAGCAACAAACATGGCTGAGCAAGTGTCTCTGTAGAAAAGTATAGAGTCTTTAAGGTATATGCCCAGAACTGGTATCGCTTGGTCAAATCGTAGGTCAACTTTTGGATTTTTTTTTTTTTGTTGTTGTTGTTTTAAGGTAGGGTCTCCCAGCTGACCTGGAATTCACTGTATAGCTTCAGGCTGCCCTTAAATTCAGTGATCCACCTACCTCTGCCTCCTGAGTGCTGGGATTAAAGGAGTACACCACACACCCTGCTACTTTTGGATTTTTAGGGTACCTCCATAATGATTTCTGTGGTAGGTTGTAGGAGCTTATACAATGAATCAGGGTTGCCCTCCCCTCTCCTCTCCTTTTTTTTTTTTTTATTACATTTTTTCAGGTTTATTAATGTGTGCGGGGGAGGGGGAAGAGAGGAATGGGGGGAGAAAGAGAGAGGAGTGCCAGTAGCCACTGCAAGCGAACTCAATATCACAATGTTCATCTGGCTTACTTGGGTTCTGGGGAGTCAAACCTGGGTCCTTGAGGCTTTGTAGGCAAGTGCCTTAACCACTGGGTCATCTCTCCAGCCCAGGGTTCCTCTTTCTGCAACAGGCTCACCAGAATTTGTTGTCATTTAATTTTTTTGATGATGGCCATTCTGACCAATGGAATCTCAAAAGTTGTTTTAATTGCATTTTCCTAATAGCTAAATTTGTGGAGCATTTTTTTGGATGCTATTTGCCATTTGTATTTCTTTCTTTAAGAACTTTGTTTAGGTTCCTGCCCCATTTTTTGACTGAGTTGGTTGATTTTTTTTTTATTGCTTAGTTTTTTTTTGCATATTCTAGATATTAAACCTCTGTTACATATATAGCTGGCGAAGATTTTCTCCCATTATCTAGGTTGTCTGTTGATGGTTTGCTTAGCTATTCAATAACTTTAGTTCCGTGAGTCCATTGGTTGAGTGTTTCTCTAATTACCGGGGCTGTTAGAGTCTTATTCATAAAGTTCTTCCCTGTGCCTATATCTTGGGATATTCTACCTACTTTTTTTAGTGTTAGGTCTTATATTGAGCTCTTTATTCCATTTGGAGTTGATTTTTGTACAGGATGAGAGAAAAGTCTAGATTCATTCTTCTGTATGTTATTCAGTTTCCCTAGCATCATTTGTTGAAAATGCTGTTTTATTTAGTGTATATTTTTAGCTGCTTTATATATAAATAACCTGGTGGCTGTTGTTGAACTTATACCTGGATTTTCTGTTCTATTTATCTGTGTGCCTATTTTTGTGCCAGTATCATGCTGTTTTTATTACCATGGCTTTGTAGAACTTGAAATCAGACATGGTGATACCAATAGAAGCATTGTTTTTGCTGAGGACATTTTGGCTCTCTGAGGTCTTTTTTTTTTTTTTTCATCCATATGCATTTTAAGATTTTTTTTTCTATTTCTGTGAATAATGGTGCTGGAATTTTAATTGGAATTGCATTGAGTCTATATATTGGCTTTGGTAGGATGGTCGTTTTTGCAATATTCTTCCAATCCATGAGCATGGGAGATCTTTCCATCTTCTGGTGTCTTGCTCAGTTTTTTTCTTCACTGTTTTGATATCTTTAATGTCTTTCACTCTTTTGGTTAGGGTTATTCCAAGATATTCAGTGGATGACTGTTCGTTCTTATGCTTCATTACAACAGCTACTCACACTTTTGTAATTGACTTCATCCATATTGCACAGTATGTGAGGCACTTTTACCCAGTACTTACTACATTTCTTTTGTTCCTTGGTAAATATTCAGGTAAAGATTCTCTTTTATTAGGTAATAGAATTTCTTCTTAAAATTTTTTTTATTTATTTGAGGGAGAGAGAGAGGGAGGGAGGGAAAGAAGGAGAGGAGGGGAGAAGAGAGATGGAGGGAGAGAATTGGCACACCAGGGCCTCCAGCCACTGCAAATGAACTCCAGATACATGTGCCACCCTGTGCTTCTGGCTTACATGGGTACTGGGGAATCAAACCCAAGTCCTTAGGCTTCGCAGGCACCTTAACCACTGAGCCATCTCTCTAGCCCTAAAACCTATTTTTATTGCTGGGCGTGGTGGCATACACCTTTAATTCCAGCATTTGGGAGGCAAAGGTAGGAGAATCCCTGTGACTTCGAGGCTAGCCTGAGGCTACATAGTGAATTCCAGGTCACCCTGGGCTGTAGCAAGATGCCTATCTTGAAAAATAAAAAAATATATATATTTACTTATTTATTTGTGAGGGAAGAGAGTCAGGGAAAGTATGGGCATAGCAGGACCTCTTGCCACTGCAAAACAAACTCCACCCCATGTGCCACTTTGTGCATAGGGCTTTAGCTCTCCCTCTTTTAAAGATAGGACAAATTTAATTTTGTTGACAGATCTTAGTGTGCTTGTAAAACAGTAAAAGCATTACTCACTGTTAGCGATTAATGAAAATAGTTAATGACTTATGATCTTTTCCAGGTGAAATGATGTGTAAAATTACCTTCAGGTTATGTATATGAGGTCTGTTTTTAGATTTGGGCTCTATCCTTAAGATATCTCATTATTTATGTATTTGTATGAGTGGTACACGTACGTGTGTACATATGCATAGACCCTATGCTCATGCGTGTGGAAGCCAGAGCAGACCATCAGGTGTCTTCACCCATACACATGTTTCCTTGAGACAGAGTCTAGTGATTCTTTGATCTCCAATCCCCACAGGACTGGGATTACAGATGTGTATGGGTTTTGCGGTAAATCAGGCCCTCATGCTTACATGGCAAGCATTGTTATCCACTGAGCTATCTCCTCAGCCACCCCCCTTCTTTGGATATAGTTACACTCGTATTTCAGAATCCAAAACCTTTGATTCCTCTAGTTTTGGTTTTTAAAAATTGTGTCTGTATGTATGTATGGGTGTGTATGGTATGTGTGTGTACCATTGTGCACATGTAGAGGTCTGAGGATAACTTGGGGTGTTTAACCTTCAGATTTCACTTGAGTTAGACTTTTCATCATTTTTTATTGTTTATTTTTGGCACTGCTTATGTGCCAGTCTAGCTTGTCCCCAAGATTCTGAATTCTCCTGGATCTGCTTCCCACAGCCATAGGCACATTTGGATCACAGATGCATGAACCGCTTTGTGTCCAGCTTTACATGGGTGCTGGGGAACCAAATTCAGACCAGCAGGCAAGCACCTTTAACAGCTGAGCCATCTCTTCAGCACTCCCATTTTTAGTTTTATATTTGTATTTATGGATGTAATAACAGGAAATATAAGTTGATTTAATATTCTTGTTTACTTGGTCTGTACAAAAGTAAACAGAATTTTTTTTTTTTTTACAATAAAGGAGTGTTTATTTTTAGTACAGACCATCTCTGTTCTTCCTAAGTAGCCATCCCTGAGCTTCCAGAACATTCTGTAAGGCCCTCAAATTATTTTAACATGTGACTTTTATCCTTAATCTTCCTTTTAATCTTTTTTAAAAATATTTTATTTTAATTTATTTATTTGAGAGAGAGAAAGAGGCAGAGAGAGAGAGAGAGAGAGAAAGAGAATGAGAGAGAGAATGAGCATGCCAGGGCTTTCAGCCACTGCAAACAAATTCCAGATGCATGCTCCACCTTGTGCATCTGGCCTACATGGATACTGGGGAATCGAACCGAGGTCCTTTGGCTTTGAATGCAAGTGCCTTAACCGCTAAGCCATCTCTCCAGCCCCCAGAAATTTTTTTTATGCTCTGTAACCAACTTAGTGTATACATCTATAGGTATATGTATATTGTTTGACATTTTATTACAGGAATAACCATTAACTTCAAGCCCAGAAATGTTTGAAGTATAATACTATCATAAAATTCCGATTCTGTGAAAAAATATATATGTAGCTTAGAGAAGTTCTTAGTCTCCAAGCATTAGTTTCTGTGCTGCTTGCTGTGATTATCATATCAGTTCTAGCTTATATATTGTTGTGGAAGTTCAAATGGCTATTTTGCATGTAGTTCTTTATATAGTACAAGGCACAACATAGTTAAGAAAAGTTTTGTTACCAATTGTAAATCTTGTGTTGTCTTGCATAATTTACAGTCTTTCGTAAGTAGGCTATGGTTTTGTCTCAATCTCCACCCCCAAAATAATGTTGTTTTTTGTTTCTTACTGATGTCAAGTTGTAGTGTTTTTGGTTTTATGAGGTAGGGTCTCACTCTAGCCCAGGCTGACCTGGAATTTACTATGTACTCTCAGGGTGGCCTCGAACTCTCAGCAATCCTCCTACCTCTGCCTCCTGGGTGCTGGGATTAAAGGTGTGCACCACCACACCCGGTTTCTTCTTCTTCTTTTTAAGTTTATTTTAATTTATTTATGAGACAGAGAGAAAGAGAGAGAGAGAGAATGAGAATGAGAATGGACACACCAGGCACTCCAGCCACTGCAAATGAATTGCACATGCACGTGCCACATTGTGCATCTGATTTATATAGGTTCTAGGGAATTGAACCTGGGTCCTTAAGCTATGTAGGCAAGTGCCTTAACCACTAAGCTATCTCTTCAGCCCTCAAAGCAGGTTTTCTTTTTTGTCTCTTTTGTATGTATTTCAGTATAAATTGTCTTACATATATAGGAGAAAAAGTCATATACTAGGTTTTACCTTGTCACTTAATTTTCTTACTTTTTTATTATTTTTTAATTTTTATTCTTATTTATTTATTTATTTGACAGAGAAAGAGGGAGAAAGGGAGAGAATGGGCATTCCAGGGCCTCCAGTCACTGCAAATGAACTCCAGAGGCATGCGCCCCCTTGTGCATCTGGCTAACGTGGGTCCTGGGGAATCAAACCTGGGTCCTTTGGCTTTGCAGGCAAACGCCCTAACTGCTAAGCCATCCCTCCAGCCCTTAATTTTCTTTCTAATTAGAGATATGGAAGAATATTTCCAAAATTATAGAATATAATTCTGAAACATCTAAACTATAAACAATTGAGCCTTTTTCCATTCAGAACTCACTAAATAGCAAAGTTACACTATTAAAAGATAATGCTGATATTTTAGCACTTAAAAATAGCCTAGTTTGGCTGGGCATGGTAGTGTATATACCTTTAATCCCAGCACACAGGAGGCAGAGATAGGAGGATTGTTCTGAGTTCAGGACCAGCCTGGGGCTACAAAATGAGGTCAGCCTGGGCTAGAGTGAGACCCTACCTTGAAAAGAACAAAAATAAGATAAAATAAACAGCTAAGCTCCCCCCCCCTGGAATCCCTGAAAAGTTGTTTCAGAGAGAGAGAGGGTGTGTGTGTGTCTGTCTAGGGGCAGGGTGTTGCCTGAATGGTTCAAAGTGTAAATTTATCAATCCTGACCTGACTGGAAATTTGATACTTTTTGAGAGAGAGAGAGAGAGAGAGAAGGAGAGAGAGAATATGAGAATAAATGAATAAATATGTGTGTTTCTGTGCATGTATGTTTGTTTTCTCCCCCAGACAGGGTCTTGCTTTGTAATCCAGGCTGGTCTAAACCTTATAATCTTCTTATTTCAGCCTCTGTAAAGCTGGGATTATAGTGTGTGATATCACAATAATCCAAAGATTTCTTTTCAATGTTGTTTTATTTCCTATAACCCTCTAGCTTCCTTTTTTATCTTTATCAAGCTTCTGTTATTTCTTTTATCAAATCAGTCTGCCAGATTGAGATTAGGAGGATGATTTAAGTCATGCCTCTAAGATTTGGGTAGTATTCTGCTACTGTTGTTTCCCTAAGCCTTAAACAAAATCAGCTCTACAATGAGGATGTTTCCTTTGGCTGTCCTTAGAGTTGGTTGGGGATGAGACAATATATATAGTGTTGCAATACCATTACCTTTGCAAGCATATCCTTTGAGTGATTTGGGACTTACCAAGTCCTACCTTCAAATTATATATATATATATATATATATATATATAATGTGTATATGTATGTATGTATATGTATATATATATATGTATATATAAATATACACTTCTTTCTAGTTTGATTATAAATTTAATGAATGCTCATTGTAAAAAGTCTAGAAAACACAAGAAACCTTAAAGAAAAAATAATAAATGCTCAGTATATTTTCCCTTCCAGATCTTAGGGGAAATTTAGTTTTTTTAAAATGTTTATTTTTATTTATTCATTAGAGATAGGTGAGAGAGAGAGAATGAATATGGATCCACCAGGGCCTCCAGCCATTGCAAATGAACTCCAGACGCATGGACCAACATGTGCATCTGGCTTACATGGGACCTGGAAAATCAAATCTGGGTCTTTAGGCTTTCCAGACAAGTGCTTTAATTGCTAAGTCATCTCTCCAGCCTGAAGTTTAGTTTTGAGGCTGAGCTCTCCAAGGATAAATTAGATAGTATGTTCTTGTTGGATTTTTTTTTAGTGTACAGAGTAGGCATGGAATTTTTTATTTTTTAATGAACAAGAACTTAGTATGGTTGGATTTATCTTCCTCGCCCCACCCAAGGTAGGGTTTCACTCTAGCCCAGGCTGGGAATTCACTATTTAATCTCAGGGTGGCCTGGAACTCATGGCAATCCTCCTACCTCTCTGCTTCTCCAGTGCTGGGATTAAAGGTGTCCGCCATCCCCCCCTCCCCCGCTGCTGCTGCTGCTGCTTTTTTTTTTTTTTTTTTTTAATTTTAGCTATTTCTTGCTTTGCTGGGGATCAAGCACTGTCTCTCACATTCCTAGCCTCTAATATCTAATGAGGAAATCTGTTAGAGCTGATAAATATGGCAATTCTAGGCAATGTAATGTGGGCTGTTACTTAGTAGTAAGAATACCGTAAGATGACATTAAAGACTTTTGAATGCTTGGAGATCATAAAAACTTACTTTTTAATTTTTTTTTTTAACAGGATGGCTTAAATTCCTTGGTCCTCGATTTAGACTTCCCTGCTTTGAGGAAAAATAAGAATATAGATAATTTCTTAAATAGATGTAAGTATATTTATTTCTAGTACTTCTGTTTTGATGTATAACTATACTTTTGCCAAGAAATACTTGTTTAATATTTTAGTTCATAAATTTATTAATTTAATCTATTAACATTATCAGAGTTGTTTTTATTAAGTTTATGGTTTTATACTATTTGTGTTGTTTAAAAAAGTAATATTCTTATCTTCAAAACAACTTTGTTAAGCCAAATTACAATACGTAAAATCAAAATTTTGTATGAATTAGTAAAACTACTTATCTGTCTCAGTTATAGGAGATTTTTTTTTTTCCTTTTGGTTTTTCTACATAATGACTTGCTCTAGCCCAGACTGACCTGGAATTCACTAGTAGTTTCAGAGTGGCATTGAATTCACAGCAATCCACCTACCTCTGCTTCCCAAGTGCTGGGATTAAAGGTGTATGTCACTACACCTGGCTAAAATTTTAAGTTAATATTGAAACCTCTGAGGCTTTGATTAGATTACCTAGAAGTCTTAATAAGCTTTATGTTTCTATAAATGTGGACACTTAGTCTAGTTAAGGAAAAGTAATCTGACAGCAATTAATACATATATATGGTTGTCCTCAATATCTGCCAGTATTAATAATTATAATAAAATTAATTTCAAACTATTATCATAATGTACTGGGTATGGTGACTCATGGTTATAATCCTAGCATTCTGAGAGGCTGAGGCAGGAGGATTGCTGTTAGTTCAAGGCTATGCTGGGCTATGTAGTGAGACTGTCTCAAAAAGATCTAAAAATGGGAAACAGATATTCCAAATGATTAAAACATATTTTTTCTGTCCCCATAGTAAGTTCTTTTGGAATTATCAGACAGTGGTATATTTCCCCAGTTAATCTAGTGTATAATTTCTATAATGTGCTATGTAATTGCCTTGTAAGTTTAACTTTTCATACATATAAATTGCATTTTGATCATGTGTAATACTACATTACCTTCCCTTATCTTATCCCTCAGTCCCATTTTACTTCCCATCTCTCATTAGCTTATCAGGGAGAGGAGTGGCCTCTAGCCCCTTTCCTATCTGTAACAGAATGTTGTCTGGCCTCATCTAGTATAGGCCTTGTGCAGGTAACCACAGTGGCTGTGAGTTCATGAGTCTTGTCTATCCTGGTGACAAAGTCCATCTGTGCTCCTTATCTTCCAGCTCTTAAATTTTCTCTGTCCCGTCTTAACATATTTCCTGAGCCCTGGAGGGTGGTGGTGATTGCTCCTATTTATAGAAGTAGGCTAAGCTTCATTTTTACCAAGATGGACATTGAAAATATTTTCATAGTCACTCCCTTCCTCCCTTCTTCTTCTTTTTTTTTTTTTGGTTTTTCAAGGTAGGGTCTCACTCTAGCCCAGGCTGACCTAGAATTCACTATGTAGTCTCAGGGTGGCCTTGAACTCAGTGATCCTCCTACCTCTGCCTCCTGAGTGCTTGGATTAAAGGCATGTGCCACTATGCCCAGCTCACCCCACCTCCAGGTTTATCTTTTAAAAAAAATAATTTTTTTTTTTTTTTTCCTGAGGTAGGGTTTCGCTGTAGTCCAGGCTGACTTGGAATTCACTGTGTGGTCTCAGGCTGGCCTTGAAATTACAGCAGTCCTCCTACCTCTGCCTCCCTAGTGCTGGGATTAAAGGTGTGCACCACCACGCTGGGCCCTCCCTCCTTTTTTTAAGAGACAAGTTCTGTGTGTCTTAAGCGGTCCTGAAACTTGTGATTCTCTTGTGTTAGTCAACAAATGCTGGGATTGCTTGCCTTGCTTCACGGTACTTTCTGCCATGGTTTATAAAGTACATCAGAATTGCATGTCATCACTGTGTAAGCCTGCATCAAACTTGTCAAGCAGTAGAGTAGCTTTAAATGTTGTTTTTTAGCAGTTAATAGTCTTCATCTATATGTATTAATAAACCGAAAGAATTATGCTTCTTTGATGTAACAATAATGTACATCTTAGAGTGTTTGGTTTATTGAGGTACCAGGGATAATCAAGGGCCTGGGACATACCAGGCAAGTGCTCTGCCACTGAGTTACATCCTCAGCTCCACATTTTAGAATTTTAAGTTTAAATAGGAGCCTTTAATCACCAACAGGATTATCAGAAAATTAATTCTAGTTTCTTGAAATAAAATTTTGTTGTTGCAAATTATAGTAATTATTCTGAAATACCTTAATAAATCTAGTGATATTATAGTTTTGATGATCTTTTTTTATATAGATGAGAAAATTGTGAAAAAAATCAGAGGTTTACAGATGAAAGCAGAAGACTACGATGTTGTAAAAGTTATTGGAAGAGGTGCTTTTGGTGAAGTCCAATTGGTAAGGGTTATTCTTAATACTGTTTTGTTATATCAGTTTTTGTGGAGTAGCTGATTAGTTCTGATTTATATTCTCAGCCTGATCAAGTTGGTTGGTTTTTTAAAATTATTTATTTATTTGGATGCAGACAGAGGAGAAAGAATAGGTGCGCCACTGCAAATGAACTCCAGATGTGTGAAATTCTGCTCTGGATACTGAGGATTCGAACTCAGGTCCTTAGGCTTTGCAGGCAAGCGCCTTAATCACTGAACCATCTCTCCAACCCTCAAGTTAGCTTTATGTCCTTGCTCAAGTCACTGTATCTCTGAGCTCTTCAGAGTTTTTGTCTATACAGAGAGGCAGTTGTGTCCTTAACTGCAGCTCTGAAAGTCTGATTGGAATAATGCCAGCTTGGTTTTACTGATCAACCTAGCAGTTAATATTCTACTAAAACAACTGTGTTTTTATTAAGAATGTCCAGATTGTAAAAACTGGGCTGGAGACATGGCTCAGCAGTTAAAGGTGCTTTCTTGCAAAGCCTGATGGCCTGGCTTCAATTCCCCAATACCCACCCATGTAAAGCTAGGTGAACAAAGTGGTGCATGCGTCAGGAGGTCGTTTGCAGTGACAGGAGGCCCTAGTGTCTCTCTCTCTCTCTCTCTCTCTCTCTTTTCTTCGAGGTAGGGTCTCACTGTAGTTCAGACTGACCTGGAATTCACTATGTAGTCTCAGGGAGGCCTCGAACTCACAGCAATCCTCCTACCTCTACCTCCTGAGTGCTGGGACTAAAGGCATGCACCACCATGCCCGGTTGTCTTTCTTTCTTTCTCTCTCTCTCTCTTCCCCAGATAAATAAATAAATACAAAAATTAAAAAAAAAAACTTTGCTGAATGCACTGAAGTTTATTTAATAACATAAAACATCAGTGAAGAAATTCTTAATCTTTTCATACCAACTGCAAATATATGTTAACATTACATTTATATAAAATAAAGAGCTGTAATGATTTTCCTGCTTTTACTACCTATTGAGGCTCCTATTTTAAAAAATATTTTATTTATTTGAGAGGAGAGAAAGAGAGAGAATGGGTGTGCCAGGGCCTCCAGCCATGCAAAAGAACTCCAAATGCATGTGCCACCTTGTGATTCTGGCTTATATGGGTCCTGAGGAATCAAACCTGGGTCCTTTGGCTTTGTAGGCAAGTGCCTTAACTGCTAAGCCATCTCTCCAACCCTGAGGCTCCTATTTTTGTCCTTAAGAGTCCAGTTATGTTCTTTGATGCAACATTGAAAAAACAGTTGTCATTAAGCCAGCATGAGTTTTTAGAAAAGTCATGACAGACTAATCTTTTTCTTTCTCCTCTCTGTTGCTTCTTTCTTTGAAAGGTTTAGTAGACTTGTTAAATCATGGTACCACAACACTGAATAGATATAAGATATTTGAAGAAGCCTTAACATTCTTTAGGGTGATAGGGAGAAGTGTCAGCTGAGTAATTATATGGGTAGGAAGCTTTATAACAAACTTAATAGTTGCATATTCAGGCTGTTAAAAGTAAGCATAGATAGTATGTTGTAAAGTCCCAAGGGTAGCCTTCAGGACCTCTTCTCTCCTGTTAAACTTACAAAGATTGCTATAAGTCAGCATAAAAAGTAATTGGTTCCAGATGTTTATTTCATCCATATACATTATATTTATTCTAATTTTCTTTTTTCCACACTGTCCTCCCTGCCCCTTTATTGCTGGTTCCTTTTCTCCTCTGAAATAATTCCCACTTCTCTGCTTTCATGTCACATGTTTTCCATTGCCTTCTCTTACCCTGTCCTCCTGCCAGTAAGATCTCTTCCACCTCTCATGTTTCCTTTCTAGTTTCAAGACTTGTGTGTGCATACACACACAGAACACACACAAACACACAATCATTTAAAGCTAGGTTCTGCACATGAGAGAAAATATGTATTGTCTTTCTGAGTATGGCTTAGTTTGCTTAACATAATGCCATCCAGTTACATCCATTTACCTGTAAATGTCATGATTTTATTTTTCTTTATTGCTGAATAAAATTCCACTATGTTATATATACCACATTATCTTTATCCATTCATTTATTTATAAACCTCTAGCCTTGTTCCTTTTTTTTTTTTTTTAGCTGTTGTAAATATTACAGCAGTAAACATAAGTACAGGTATCTCTGGTGTATTGACTTAGAGTTCTTTAGACTTATATTCATGAGTGGTATGTTATTTCTAGTTTTAGGTTTTTGAGAAACCTCCATCCTCATTTCCACCAGTTTATATTCCCACTAACTGTGTATAAGGGGTCCTCTTTTCCCACATCCTTGCCAATATTCTCATTTTTTTTTCTTTTTTTTGAGACAGAGGGAGAAGGACACACACAGAGAGAAAATGGGAATGAGAATGGGCATGCTAGGTCCTCTAGCCACTGCAGACTCCAAATGCATGCACTACCATGTTTATCTGGCTTATGTGGGACCTGGAGAATTGAACCGGGGTCCTAAGGCTTCACAAGCCAGCACCTTAACCACTAAGCAATCTCTCCAGCCCGTCATTTACTTGTTTGCTTCCTTCCTTCCTTCCTTCCTTCCTAAAATACGTTATTTTTTTAATACTTTATTTTTCTTTATTTATTTGAGAGAGAGAGAAATAGGCAGGGGGAGAGAGAGAGAGAATACACATGCCAGGGCCTCCAGCCATTGCTAATGAGCTCCAGAAACGTGGACCCCCTTGTTTATTTGGCTTACATGGGTATCGGGGAGTTGAACCTGGGTCCTTTGACTTTGTATGCAAACACCTTAACCACTAACCCATCTCTCCAGCCCCTAAAATATGTTATTTTTATTTGAGGGGGTGTATGGGCACCAGGGCCTCCAGCCACTGCAAATAAACTCTAGACACATGTGCCACTTTGTGCATATGGTTTACGTGGGTCCTGGGGAATTGAACCTGGGTCCTTTGGCTTTGCAGGCAAACACCTTAACCACTAAGCCATCCGTCTAGCCCCTGTCATTTGTTGTCTTGATGATAGTCATTACTTTATGTCTGGTGAAATAGGAATCATTTGCATTTCTCTGATAGCTAAAGATACTGATTACTAACTCAAATGTTTATTGGCCATTTGTATATTTGTTTTGTTTTGTGGGTGCATATGTATGTGTGATAATGTGAGTCCCAGTGAACCCATGCCATGGTGCACATGTCAGGGTCAGAGAACAACATTTTAAGTGTTGGACTTTGCCTTCCACTGTGTTGGAGGCAGACTATCTTGTTCACTGCTCTTTTTGTCAGGCTAGCAGGTCCACAAAGGTATACTGATATTACAGAAGTCCACCATAGCTTTTGGTTTTTACTTGGGTCCTGGGGATCCAGACTCAGGCATTCATACTTGCAAGGAATCTTGCCTTGTTTCCAATATTCCTTCAGTTCCTGGTCTCTTCAGGACTTTTATCATGACCTTTAATGTCTCTATGCATCTTTTAAGATAGTCATGGGATTTTTGTCCTTATGTCTGCTTACGTTTTGTATTACATTTATTTATTTGTATATATTGAACCATCCTTGCATCCCTGGAATGAAGCTGTATTGATTACCTTCATGTTGCTAGGACAAAGTACCTGACAAAGTACCTCACTTCTAAGGAGGAAGGGTTTGTTTCAGCTTACAGTTTGTGGTGGTTTGATTCACGTGTCCCCCATAAACTTAGGTATTCTGAATGCTAGGTTCCCAGATGCTGGAGATCTGGGAATTAATGCCTCCTGTTGGTACTGAGGAGTGATGTCATTTGCTGCTAGACACCTGATTGTGTGGCTCTGGCCTTTTGGAGCTGATTTTCAAGAGGAATGTGGAATAATTTGAAACCTTGGCCTAAGAGATGCCTTGTAGTGCTGTAAGTACAGCTTGATGGACTATTCTGGTCAGAAATGAAAGAACCTCAATGCAATAAGAACTATGGACTATGAGATTTGGCTTATGATGGTGAGAAAGAGCTTTGCTTGGACTGGGCTAGAAGCAGTTTGTGTGAGAGGCTTGCTGTTACGGGTAAGTCCTGAGATGTTGTACAGGGTTGCATTGCATAAACATGGACTGGTGTGAGGAGAGAGATATGGCATAGAAAAAAATTAAATCTTTGGGCCTAAACCACTGCCTGTTCACCCACAGTTATTTGAGAGATTACAACCATTGAGATTTGGCCAGCTGACCTGCACTGGGGCAACAGGAAGAATGTAGACTCTTTTTGAAGAGGCCTGAATGCCCAAGGAGTGTCCTGTTCTTCAAAATCTGCTTTATTCCCCCTGGATTAACAAATTGACACCCTACATGATATTGTGGAGTGTAAGAAATGCAGGAAGCCGGGTGTGGTGGTGCACGCCTTTAATCCCAGCACTCAGGAAGCAGAGGTAGGAGGATTGCTGTGAGTTCAAGGCCACCTAAGACTCCATAGTGAATTCCAGGTCATCCTGGGCTAGGGTGAGACCCTGCCTTGAAAAACCAAAACACAGAAATGCAGGAAAGAGAGGGTCATTGAATTTGCAACACAGTCTTGTGTTTTGGAAATGGCCTTGGGCAGTGTGAAGCAGGTTTGCTGGATGCCTGCATGGAGACCTGATGGAATTGTGAGGATGAATCGTGGGATGCAGTGGAGACCCAGTGGAGATGCTGGGCCCACAAGATGGCTGCCAAGGCGAGTTGCTGGCCCCAGATGAAGTTTTCCAGGACTGTGAGTAGCCTAGCTGGAGGGTTAGAGTTGGAATTCCAGAGACTTGTTGCTGGTTAGAATTATCAGACTTGGAGATTTGTCACTGACTAGAGGTTTTGGACTTGGAACTACAGAGTTTGATATTTGCCCTGTTCAAATCTTGTGTTTGTTGAATATTTCTTTGCTATGCCCGATCCCATCTTTTGCAGTGTGAATGTTTATTCTGTACCATTATGAGTTTTTTGGGATTTTTTTTTTTTTTTTTTTTTTTGGCATTGTGGCTCAATTAAAAGACCTTGGATTATGGGCATGTTTGAACATCATTAGGACTGATAAAATTCTATGGGGACTCTTAAAGTCGTACTGAGTGCGTTGTATTTTATATCTTGCATGGATATCAGCTTATGGGGCCAGGGGTGGAATGTGATGGTTTGATTCAGGTATCCCCCATAAACTTTGGTATTCTGAATGCTAGTCTCCCCAGCTGATGGCAATTGGAAATTAAAGCCTCCAGGAAGCAGTGTATTGTTGGGGTGGGCTTATGGATGTTATAGCCAGTTTCCTCATGCCAGTGTTTGGTACACTCTTCTCTTCCTATTGTCTACCTTATGTTGGCCAGGGGTTGATGTCCACCTTCTGCTCATGCTGTCATTTTCCCCTGCCATCATGGAGCTTCTCTTTGAGTCTGTAAGTCAAAATAAACCCTTTTTTCCCCACAAGCTGCTCTCTGTCTGGCGATTTTTGCCAGCAATGCGAATCTGACTGCAACACCATTTCAGGTTATAATCCATCATGGTGGAGAAGGCATGGTGGCAGGAATTCAGAGGGATGAATTCTGAATGCTTAGCTAGCTTTTTCCTTTTTGTATAGTCTTGGAGCCAAGCTCATGGAATGGAGCCACAGTTAGGGTGGATCTTCCCATCTCAACTGGCTTAATGTAGAAAATCTCTCTCAGACATGACCTCAGAGCAGGTGATGGGGGGAGATAAGTAGGCTAAAAGTTGGTACTGAGTGGAAGAGGGATAGGTTAGTAGAAGTTGGTTAAACCAGTGATGTGTGAGATTATGTACCTGGTTTTAGATACATTTCCAAAGATGGAGCTATCAAGAGTACAAGAAATATCTCTATTATTGGTCAGAGTAATGGTAGTAGCCAAGGCCAAAGAGTTCCAAAGATAATGGGGCATCAGGATAGAGTCTGTTCACCAGAGTTTGGAGCTTTTTTTTTTTTTAATCTCTAATTCTACTTTACCAGATTGTCTTATATAATAGTAACATTTCTCATTTAGGAAGAGACAGGTTCCTCGCTTCTCAGCTAT
Organism: Dipus sagitta; assembly: GCA_036346955.1. NCBI lineage: Eukaryota > Metazoa > Chordata > Mammalia > Rodentia > Dipodidae > Dipus > Dipus sagitta. Next base: position 51,499,397 of record CM070773.1, on the reverse strand, counting down.
GATGAGGTTGAGGGCTTGAGGGTTCTGAAGGATTACTGATGCCAGTGAGGTGAGCTGCTGCTGTAACAGGTGAAGGGCCATAGTAGGGTCCTTAATGGCTCTATTTAGTTCTGTGGAAAGCTGTTGATAAGAGGTTAGGTTGTGTCCCAGCTCACCTGCGGCCACCCCTGTAGTTGTTATATAGAGGAGGCAAGAGTTATTTTTATTAGTATAGGTAAATAGATTGTGACAAACTCAGCCCTCTGGGATGTAATTTCCTTAGGCAAAGGGTCAGTGTCTGTTATCTGGTCATCTGAGACAATCACATATTCTGTTATTTGGGATCCCTGTGGACTGGTAGAAGAGCTTCCATCTATATATGCCATGTGTGGTCAGGGTAAGGGAGGTGATACAGTGAAATTTTGGGGTTGTGGTAGGTAAACTCTTCTAAAGTCTCTAGACAGGAGTGTGTAAGTTGTTGAGGTAGAGGTATAAGGATAGCTGGGTTAAGTGGGGGCAGGAGACTAAAGAAATGTTTGGGTTGACTAGACAGGTAACATGAAAAAGTTGAAATTTGGATGGGGTTACGGTTTAGACAGCTTCTACTTGAACCTTGGGTTCTCGTTAGTATTTCAAGCATTGAAGGGCAATCCATGGGACCCAGATAGATGGAGGTGGATTGTCATACAACCATCTGAGTGTGGGTTAACTGTAGAGAGAAGATATAAGGTTAAGATTGTAGTTATATACACAATATCCCCAAATTAGCTGAATTATTACCAGAAATGACAGGCATGATCATCATGAAGATCTAGAACTGTACTAAATTGTGTGGTCTATACCTGTTCTTGTCACAATAAGCACGTCTATCTAAAGTTACAGTCTGGGCTGTGGTGATGAGATTCTGTGAAATAGTCCTTACTTTTTGGCTGTGTTTTTGTATTGAGTGTTTGAGACCAAGTAGGTGGCCAGAGTTTAATTTAATTAATTAATTTATTAAAAGAGTGGGAGAGAGATGGGGGGGGGGGAATGGGCATGCCAGGGTTTCTAGCCACTGCAAACAAACTCCAGACACATGTGCCCCCTTGTGCATCTGGCTTATGTGTGTACTGGGGAATCAACCCTGGGTCCTTAGGCTTTACAGGCAAGCACCTTAACCACTAAGCCATCTCTCCAGCCTCAAAGTTTAATTTTATATTGTAATTTTGAAGGTCAGTTGTGTTTCTTTAGGGGAGACTTTTAGTGGTCTGGGAGGAGCTCTATGGCTGTCTCAGCATTTGTGCCATCTGCTGGGATGAGTCAAGGCCATGCTGACCATGTGGCTTCCCTTCCCCTGGAAACATTAAGAGTTTCCCCTCCTATTTTGACTCTCCTTCTGCAGACTGGATATTGATTGGAATCGATTTTTTTTGGGGGGGGGGTTCTCTATGTCTTCTCTGATCAAGAAGATAGGTGACTTACCAAGAGCTTTAGGATCGTCTAGATAAAGATGTATCCTGTCATCTTTTGAACTCTTTTGACCAGGAGGGGCTGGGACCGAAATGTTGGGTACCCTTTTAATCTCAAAGTCATCACTGGTTCTGGCTACTACATGTGTTTGTTATGCACCAAGGAGAAAAATGGGAATATAGAGTATGTCTGTATCTTATGTCTTTAACAAAACAGATCTAGTTAAAACATGGTATTAAAAGAAATCTTAACATTTTGTTGTAACATTTAACTTATGTTATCTGATGACATGGCAAGGTATATCTGAAAGTTAGGAGACGTATATTATTTAACATTTGTAAGTACAGACAAAACATGTTAACAGTGCTAGAAACAATTTTTATTAACAAATATATAAATGTTAATTTTGACTTTCATTTAGTTTTAGTGTCTTGGTGAGAGCTATCAGTTTTGTTCCTAACATTGGAGGATCTGAACTTGAATATGAGACAAATAACAATGGTGTTTGTCATTAGTAGTAAACTTTCGACAGTGTAATTTTTATAACCATTTTATGTTCTATCAACAAACTCAAATCAAGCAATCTGTCAGAAATTAAGTTATTGTAATAAGCATTAAACCCACCTAAATTTTTACCTTTTAATTGAGTCTGTAAGACAATTTAACATCAGAGTTGAATTTTGGATTTTTTTTAATACTTAAAAACCTCTGTAGCAAGATATAAACAAGCACTTCTGGTTTTAAAGTTTAAAACCTAGATGTCTGTCCTTAGTATCTTGGAATTACCTTTAAATATATCTACATACCTATGCACATTGTAGTGGCTTAAATCTTTCTGTCTCAACTGGATTAGACACACACTTAATCCTTATAGAGAAATCTGTAACAATCAGTCTGATGCACCTTGTTTAGGGCTACTTTGATTAAAATAAACCAATTTTATGTGTCATTATTCTGTTTTTTTTTTTTTCCCCCAAGGTGGGGTCTCACTTTAGCCTAGGCTGATCTGGAATTAACTATGTAGTCAGGGTGGCCTTGAACTCATGGTGATCCTCCTACCTCTGCCTCCCGAGTGCTGGGATTGCCTCATTAATCTTGTTATCCATGAGTACTAAATGAAGCTTTGACCAGATATCTGATAGTTTATGTTTAAATTACGTTATTTGTAAATAACAGATTTTAGCATTTTGGCCCAAGAATTGTGAATGGAGCTCCTCAAAAATTGAGAAAGCTCACAGTTTATAATTATCAGAATGTGGGGATATTCTTGTCTCCCTAAGAACAAGAATTAGAATGAATGAAATTAGATTATATATATATTTCATAAAACCTGAGTCATGGGCTGGAGAGATGGCTTAGCGGTTAAGCGCTTGCCTGTGAAGCCTAAGGACCCCGGTTTGAGGCTTGATTCCTCAGGACCCACGTTAGCCAGATGCCCAAGGGGGCGCATGCGTCTGGAGTTCGTTTGCAGTGGCTGGAGGCCCTGGCGCGCCCATTCTCTTTCTCTCTCTCTCTCTCTCTCACTCTCAAATAAATAGAAATGAAAAAAAATTTTGAAAACCTGAGTCATAAACACAATGACTATTTAGTAGAATTAGTTTTATAAAAGAAAAATCAGTAACTGATAAATAAACCTTAATCTTTTTAAGACTCAGGTTTTTTAGTACTTAAAACTTCAACATAGAAGCATTACCAACTTAATTAAACATTTGAAGGCAGCTTTTATAACTGTCACCATGAGCAAAACAATATCAGTGAATCAAATTTTAGACTTTATAACTTGTTGGTTTGAGATTTTTTTATAATCCTGTGAGTCACACATTAAAAGAATGGTTTTTTAAATGCAGGCAAAACTTGATAACTGTCATGGAGATAATATCATACACCTGGATATTAGTAATGACAAATCTGAACTATGTTTATTTATTTTATTTTTTTGGTTTTTTGAGGTAGGGTCTCTCTCTAGCCCAGGCTGACCTAGAATTCACTATGGAGTCTCAGGGTGTCCTCGAACTCACGGCAATCCTCGTACCTCTGCCTCCCGAGTGCTGGGATTAAAGGCGTGCGCCACCACACCAAGCTTTTTGAACTATATTTATAATATAACAAACTAAGGTTACCTGTTCATATATCTTGAATCATAAAATCTTAACTTATAAAGCCTCATTAGAGCTGGTTGTTTGTTTGTTATATTTATTTTAAGTCTGAGAACTGTATTCTAACAAGGCTTTAGTGATCTTAGACAAGAGAGAACCAAAGTTATATGCTGCTTTTGATATTCCCTTTCCTTGTCCAGAGGCAATAGGCCAGTTTGCCTAAGGACAAGGTGTGGATGACGAAATTTTAAGTGTGCTTGGGGTCTGAATTGCGGGCGGGGGTGGGGGTGGGGGTGGGGAGCAACCCATTTTTCAGAATCCAGCTTACCATGAACCTAAGCAGCATATTTCAAGAAATATAATTTGTATTGCAGTGAAGTAGAAACAGTTATTAACATGTATCTCTAAACATTGAGCAAACCTATCAGTCCCTAGGAGTCTGGGTTTTAACCTTTACCTGGCAAACTTTAGGATCCAACTTGTTCTTTGAGCCTGTGTGTCTGGCTGTGGCATGGGGTCTCTCTGTCATCATCCTGTTGTTGTTTGCCATCTAGCATGGATCACAGCCTTGTTTTTGTGCATCCCATACACAGCATATTCCCATAGGCAGAGTCCCACATGGAGTCTCGTCACTGTGACTGCGCACATTGCTTGAATCTATGTATCACAGCATTGCTACAGACACAAACCAGTGCAGCCAGAAGCTGCATTTCCCACAGATTAGCATTGGTCATTAGTATCTGAAATTCAGGTTAATGTTCAATTTCACATTCTTGTACAATAGTTTAAAGTTTAAAACAGTTGTTCCCTAATTATTTTTTATTAATTTTGTTTTATTTAAATGGGGTCAGTTTCACCTTGGGTGAGTAGGGCAAGCAGAGCAGAGAGAAGGACAGGCGTGTAGAGTAAAAATATTTGAATATGGGAATTTTGGACCATTTGCCTAAGCGGTGACAGAAGTTATCTAAATGAGTAAGAATTTGGATATCAAAAGTATCTTTTTTAGGTCATATGGACCCATTGTCCAATTTATATTGAGGCCAGGCTGTGTTGTAATAAAGATTAAATAGTGAGTTTGGATGAAATATCAGGAGGAAGAGAGGGAGAAGGAAGGCTGTGGGAGCAGCACAGCAGGGATAGGGGAGGGAAGGGCCAGGCCAGCTGGGGAGACCAAGCCAGAGACTGGGATACACAGATGCACAGGTCAGAGTGACTCAGTGCCACTCGTGCCTAAGGCAGATAAGAGCTCAGAGCCAAGGCCAGTGGCAACCTCGGCAGCCCCCTGAGACTGGAGCAGCAGCAGATTTGCAACCTGGCAGCTCAGCAAGGAGGAGAAGGAGGAAGAAGGAATGTTTCCCAAACCCAGCAGACTGATCCCAAAGGTGCTCCTTAGGCCTCAGTGGGAGACAGAGAGAAAGAGAGAGAGCACGCATGCGAGTGAGTGTGTGTGTGTGTGTCCTGAGGTGTCCAGAGTGCATCTTTCTCAAGCCCTGGGGACTCAGTCCAGAAACAGGCGAGGGGTGTGGCCTGGCATACTGATAAGGCTTAGATGAGGAGGGGAGTGTAACTCTGAGAGCAGGCCAACCCATGAGGGAGACTTACCTAGGAGAACATGAAGAGGGAAGGGGAATAAATGAAGCTGAATTGTGGTGGGTGGGAGAGCCTGCATCTGACAGCTGGTCCAAGGCTTTTAGAGGGTCAGTGGCAGCTCGGCAGCCTGGTTGGAGGATAGGAGGTCTGGCCACCCAAGAAGGCAACTGGAAGCCTCCTATCTAAGCCACAGCACCAGATGTAAGGTGTGTGAATGACCAAAGACCATGCATGATCACTCTGAGGCAGGAAAAGAGCTGTTTTATGGTACCTGAGCTGCCAAGCTGTCTCATAGGAGGAGCGAGAGAGAATAGCTGGTGTGAGTCTAGATATTTTTTTTTTTTGACAACTTCCATACTTAGAGTGAACCATAAGTTTCTCCCCTCTCCCACTTTACGCTACACAGATCCACTCTCCATCATATCCCCTCCCTCTCTCCATTAGTCTCTCTTTTATTTTGATGTTGTCATGTTTTCCTCCTATTATTAGGGTCTTGTGAAGGTCTTCCACCTCTTCCGCAATGGATCCTTAGCCTTTAAAGATATGGTAGAGAGATTTCAGTGCAGAATACTTCTTAGCACTTCTTAGCACTATGGTGCCTTTTGGGTCATCCCAGTGGTCACCACCATCTGATAAGAGAAGCTTTTCTAACCAAAAGTGAGGGTAGTGTTAATATATGGGTATGAACGTTAGGCATAGTGCTTACAGAGCAGTTTGGTGAGCATAATATCTGCATTTAGCCAGACAAAAGCAGGTGTTACACTCCTAATGTTCATGACTTCCCCCACCATAGGCTTTTGATTAGGTTTTCAGTATCAGACATGTATTCCCTCCTGTAGAGCGGGCCTCCAGTCCAATTAGAGAACAGATGGTTTCCCCCATAACGGACATGCCACTATTGCACCTGTTCGGTCTTTTGGCCTGGTTGGCCAAACATAAGGCTTATAGTGTCCATTGTTTTCACCACTGATGGCTTCTGTTTCTCATAGGGCTGCATGCAGTTCAGCTCTTTCAAGCTTTCTGTCAGCTGGTGTACCAGGGAGGTTTTCAGCTCAGCCCCAGCTTGATTTCTCAGTGACTTTGCAGCCCAGACATGTGAAGTCTTCAGCAATAGGGTCTTACCATCTATTTATGATGGGAAACCAAGAGCCTTGGCAATGGCCTGTAATGTTTTGGGGGTAATGGGGACCTCCCTGGCCAACAACTCACTGGAAGGTATCCCATCCCTGGCACTGAAATTTTTCTAACAGGGGAGAGTAGGGACCAAACTGAGGAGGTAATCAGAATGTATTACCATCTAAAGAGGAGCCAGATTGTCTCAGCAGGAAAACTGTGGCTGAGTGCATTGTTAGATCAGGGTAAGGGTTAGGCATGGCTGAGGGCATTGTTAGATCAGGGTAAGGGTTAGGCTATGTAAACACCTGAAGCTGCATCAGTCAGGCTGCTGTTGTTGTCCCCCTTCATCTTGATTCCATCTTGGGACCCTTGTACTGCCTAATAGTTTTGTCTGCATTTGTCTGTCCTCATGATCTTTCGAACTTCTACTGGAATAGCCCACCAAGCTCTGCTGGTAGCATATACAGTTTCTCTAGTCCACAGTTCCTGATTCTCCCACATTCCTCCCACAAACCAGTTCCAAAAGACTTATGAACCACATAATCATGTTTATCACAGCAGTAGCCCCACTTCTTTGTACCCGTTATCTATACCAGTTACTTTGTTGTCGCAGGAACAAAATACCTAGCAAGAGGCTGCATAAGGAAGGAAAGGGTTTATTTTCAGCTTACAGTTTTGAAAAAAAGTTTGAGTGTGGTAGGGGAAGGCATGGCAGGCCTGAGCAGGAGGCCTGTACTCTGTCTTCACATCAGCTATAAGTAAGTAGAGAGGGATGAATACTCAATTTTTCCTTTTTAGTATTTTATTTATTTGAGAGAGAGAAGATGAGAGAACGAATGAATGGGCATGCCATCTTGTGCATCTGGCTTTACATGGATACTGGGGAATTGAGCCTGGGTCCCTTGGCTTTGCAGAAAAGTACTTTAACCACTAAGCCATCTCTCTAGCCCTCTCCTTATTCAGTACAGTCTAAGAATTATTACTAAAGTGATGCAGGATTTGAGAATTCAGGAGGGGGTTCCCAGAATTTATGAACTCCATGTTTTGGATTCTGTCCTACCTTTAATAAAGAATTACAAAAGATGGACTCAAGAAGGGTAAATTATGAATTACTAAATTTATTTAGGGGGCTATCACAAATTGTGGGGTTTATTTAAGGGAGATTGGGATCTAGTAAGGGAGGCCAAGCATGTGGAAAGAAGAAAACGCACATTGATGTGGAAACACTGTATAGTTTATAGGGTTCACTTAAGTGAAATTGAGGTCCTTAGAAAAGGACTGGAACAGAGTTGTAAGCACATGGAAAGCAGAATTTAGATGTACATGTAGATCGGCTCAGAAAACACATGGCATTGGCCCTGTGCTTTCCTGAAGAGGGAAAGTATCATTTGTAGTTTCATCCAATTGTGATCATATAGAAGACAAGGAATTATTTCAGTTTTCCCATACTTATTAAGATTTGCTTTGTAAGAATATTTCATGTACTACTGAAAAGAATGTACATTCTATAGCATTTGGATGGAATGTTCTGTAGATATGTTACGTCCATTTGTTGTATGATAGCATTTATTCCAGATGCTTCTCTATTTACTTTTTGAGGGTTGACCTGTCAATTGATGAGAGTGCGGTTTTGAAGTCATCTCTTACGCCTTTTGAGTGAAATTCTTCTCTTTCTACTATACCCTGAATTCTTATGCTTATCTCTTCGTAATGTCCCAAATGTCTTGAAATTCCCATTCATACCTTCCTGTTAGTTTGTCTTTTTCTTTGTTGGACTCTATTAGATATGCCACCTGTCTTCTAGTTCAGATATTTTGTTCTCTCCTTGATACTTTCCCCAGAGTTTTATTTGACTTACTGTGTTTTTCATTTGTAGTATTTCTGTTTGGTTTTTCTTCAGCTTTTCTGTTTTCTTGCTCATGTCTGTATTGACCTCCTCTTTTCATTAAGTTGGTTGCCTGTGTTCTCTTTCAAGAGTTTGTTTTCTTCTTTGATTCCTTTGATTTCTTTGAACGTAGTTATAATCATTCTTTTGAAATGTTTGTCAGATATTTCATCTAAATCAGTCTCACTGGAGGTCATTTACAATTTTTGGTGGAATTACATTATCTTGATTTTTTGTGTTATAATGCAAAAATTTTTGCATCTTGGGTTAACTTGATGTTTGGGTTTTCTAATTATCTGCACTAATTTTAGTTGTGTAAATCTGATGTTGTTTATTTTCAGGGTAGGAGCTTAAGGTGCCAGGTGTGACTCTTATATGACTTCCAGAGCTACAGCAGATATGGCTCTAGGTGTTGGGTTTGCCTGCTATGCAAGTACTCAAGTAGGCTGGATGGAACAAAATACAGGCAAATTCTAAAATTCAACTGAGCAATATGCACATTCAGTCAAAACCAGTATGGATTATTTATGTAAGAGTGGCTATTAAAACAAACAGATAATGTAACAAAGCCAAAGTTTGTAAGGGTGAGTTTTGCCCCACACCTTTAATCATGTCTACTGGGAAGTTGAGTTTTCTGGTCTGTGTTTGCTGTTAGTTAACAGTTAGAGTCTTTAATAGAATCATCTCATCTGCAAATAATGATACTTTGATCTCTTGCTTTCCAATTTGTATCCCTTTTATGAGTGTCTCTTGCCTTACTGCTATAGCTAAGACTTTCAGTACTATATTAAATAAAAGTGGGGACAGTGGACACTCCTTTCGTGTTCCTGAATTTTGTGGAAAAGCTTCAAGTTTTTCCCCATTTAATATTAATGTTGGCTGTGGGTTTGTTATAAATAGTTATTATGTTGAAATATGTTCCTTTTATTCCCAGTTTCTGCAGGACTTTTTTTTTTTTTTTTTTTTACCATGGAGGGATGTTGGATTTTGTTGAATGCCTTTTCTGCATCTATTGAGATGGTCTTGTGATTTTTTTTTTTTTTTGTCTTTCAGTCCATTTATATAGTGTATTACATGTATCAATTTGCATCTCTGGGAGAAAGCCCATTTGGTCGGGGTGAATAATCTTTCTGATACATTCTTGTATTTTGTTTGCCAATATTTTGTTTTGAAGTTTTTCATCTATGTTCATGTGGGAAATTTGCCTGTAATTTTCTTTTTTTTCTTCTACCTTTGTCTGGTTTTGGTATCAGGGTGATGCTGGCTTTGTAGAAGGTGTTCGGTAGAATTCCTTCCTTTTCTATTTTATGGAAAAGTTTGAGAAGCATTGGTGTTAGTTCTTCCATGACAGTGTGGTAAAATTCACCAATGAATCCATCTGGGCCTGGACTTTTTTTAGTTGAGAGACTTTAAAAATATTTTTTGTTTACTTTTATTTATTTATTTGAGAGTGACAGACAGAGAGAGAAAGGCAGAGAGAGAGAATGGGTACGTCAGGGCCTCCAGCTGCTACAAACGAACTCCAGACGCATGCACCCCCTTGTGCATCTGGCTAATGTGGGTCCTGGGGAATCGAGCCTTGAACCTGGGGTCCTTAGGATTCACAGGCAAGTGCTTAACTGCTAAGCCATCTCTCCAGCCCAGTTGAGAGACTTTTTATAACTGCTTGGCTCTCCATACTTGTTTTAGGTCATGTAAATGGTTTATCTCATCTTGATTTAATTTTGGTAGGTCATATGAATCAAGAAATCATCCAGTGCTTTCAGATTCTCAATCTTAGAAGCATATATATTAAAGTATGTCCTTATGATTTTCTGAATTTCTTTGGTATCTGTTGTAATGGTGCCTTTTTCATCTCTAATTTTATTATTTTTTGTCTCTTCTCTCTTTCTTCTGGTCAGATTTTTAAGGGTTTACCAATCTTGTTTATCTTTTCAAAGAACCAACTCTTTGTTTCATTGATTCTTTGGATTTTTTTTTGTTTCTATTTCATTAATTTCTGCCCTAATCTTTATTATTTCTTTCCATCTACTGATTTTTGGTTTGCCTTGTTCTTCTTTTTCCAAGGCCTTTAAAGTAAAGCAGTAAATTGTTTATTTGTGAACTCTCTAATTTCTTAATATAGGCACTTAGAGCTATAAATTTTCCTCTTAGGACTGCCTTCATTGTGTCCCAAAAGTTTTGGTATGTTATATTCTCATCATCATTTGATTCTATGAATTTATTAATTTCCTTTTTGATTTCTTCAAATGACCCATTCATCATTCAGTAGTGTACTGTTTAGTCTCCATGAATTTCTGTATGCTCTGTAGTTTTTCATGTTGCTGATTTCCAGTTTAATCCCATTGTAGTCAGATAGAGTGCAAGGGATTATTTCAGTTTTCCTGTGTTTGTTAAGATTTGCTTTGTGTCCTAATATATGGTCTATTTTTGAGAATGTTCCATGTGCTGCTGAGAAAAATGTATATTCTGCAGCATTTGGATGGAATGTTCTGTAGATATCTGTTAGGTCCATTTGTTCCATGACATCATTTAATCCAGATGCCTCTCTGTTTATTTTTTGCCAGGATGACCTGACAGTTGATGAGAGTGGTGTATTGAAGTCAGTCCTACAATTGTGTTTGGTGTTATCTGTGGCTTTAAGTCTAATTACTGTTTGTTTGATGAAATTGGGAGTCCCCATGTTAGGTGTATACATGTTTAGGATTGTAATGTCCTCCTGTTGGAGTGTTCCTTTAATTAATATAAAATGACCTTCTTTATCTTTCCTCACTAATGTTGGTTTGAAGTCTATTCTGTCAGATATTAGGATAACAACCCCTGCTTATTTCTTAGGCCCGTTTGCTTGAGATACCATTTTCCATTCTTTTACCCTAAGATAGTATCTGTCTTGTATTGAGAGATTAGTTTCCTAGAGACCTGGGTATTTGTTGGCTTCCATCTTCACTTTTTGATAGAAGAGTGTATTTTGCTCTTTTCTGTGCCCCCCCCCCCCACCTGCTGCTTTTGTGTGGTTATTGTGTTGCCATGTTACTTGGAAGTTCCACCAGTTTTTGAATTACAGTTCAAATTTGCTACTTCACCTGAGGTAGTATCCACTCCTGAGTCTCTGATCCTCTAACCTGTGACTCCTTTTCTTCAAAATTTAGGGCCTGATTTCCCACTTCTGAGATACAGAAAAGAGATGCTTATTTGTACTTTTTACTTATTGTTCGGATATAGTTTATATGTGAAATCAGAAAGGGCATATTGATACTATGTACTCAAGCCGTGGTGCTCAGAGGACTTGATACATCCATCTGAAGTGTGATTGACTAGAAAGGTTCATTTAAAGTTGAATTGGGGAAAAGACTGCCTTTGAAAGTAATGAAGTTATTTGGCTGTATATTTTGATGGTTTTCAGAGGTGATGGTGAAACTTTAGTTTTTTGATGGTATAGGGAGGAAAGTAAATATTATCTGATAGTTAAGCTATGAAAAGGAGGGAAGGGAAAATATACAGTAAATGAATTGTAGATCTAGCCTTTTTTATGGAAAAGCTTTAACTGCTTAGCTATTTCCTGATTCCCAAGGGTCTGCCATTTTCTTTTTTTTTTTAAATTTTTTTATTTATTTGAGAGTGACAGACAGAGCGAGAAAGAGGCAGGGGGAGAGACACAGAGAGAATGGGCACACCAGGGCTTCCAGCCACTGCAAACGAACTCCAGTCGCGTGCGCCCCCTTGTGCATCTGGCTAACGTGGGTCCTGGGGAGTTGAGCCTCAAACTGGGGTCCTTAGGCTTCATAGGCAAGCGCTTAACAACTAAGCCATCTCTCCAGCTCTAGGGTCTGCCATTTTCTATATCATAGATCATAATTAGGGTAAAATCTTCTCCAAATTCTACCCTGTAGAATAGAAACAGTAATGCCTATTTTAATATAAGGATCATTGTGGAAGACTAAGTGAACCAATAAGTCAACCTGGCTTTGGTGCTAAGTACTAGCTGCTTTTATTGTTACTGCTTATTGATATATAGAGTCATACAATGATTTACACAGGTAGTGTTTGCATGCTTAGGAGTCAATGTGATTATTGAAGAGATACTAGAATTTAGAGTTGGATTTCTAAAATATTTATTTATTTATGAGAGAGAATAAGGCCATGCCAGGGCCTCTAGCTGCTGCAGACAATCTCCAGATACATGTGCCACCTTGTGCAGGCTTATGTGGGTACTGGGAAATCGAACCTGGTTCTTAGTCTTCACATGCAAGTGCCTTAACCACTAAGCCTTCTCTCCAGCCATAGAATTGGATTTTGAATACAAATGTGTCAGACCTTGTGGTGGTTTGATTCAGGTATCCCCTGTAAACTCACATGTTCTGAATGCTAGGTCTCCAGCTGGTGGCAGTTTAGGAATTGGAGTCTCCTGGAGGCAGTGATTTCTTGGAGGCAGACTTATGCGTATTATAGTAAGCTTCCTATTGTCAGTGTTTGGCACACTCTCCTGCTGCTGTTGTCTGCCAGGAGGTGATGTTCACATGACCTCTGCTCATGCCATCGTTTTCCCCTTTCATCATTGAGCTTCCCCTAGAGTCTCTAAGCCAAATAAACCGTTTCCTCCTACAAGCTGTTCTTGGTGTGGTGTTTTCTGCTGCCAACACCATTAAGACTTGTCTGGCTTCTTTATTTAATTGACACTGTCATATATTTCCCAAACTCGTTTCGTATTTCTTAGATGTCCTTGCCCTTCTGAGCTTCCTTCCTTTATCTCCCCAAAGCTGCAATTTTATGTATGAGCCACCGTAGCTGGTCTTATGTGATGCTTGGAGTTAAACCCAGGGCCTCATGCATGCTAGGCAAGCACTGTACCAATTGAGCGTCATCCCTAGCCCAATATGTCATGTTCTAATGTAGTGTATTTACTCTTTTGTGTTAACTTGGTCATTATAATACAGTATGTTAGGGGAAGGAAATACATATATAGATCTAGAAGTCTTTTGTTTTTGTTGTTACTATTAATTTTCTATTCTAGAATTTATTTTGTCTACAAAAGATGCAGAAATAAAGTCAGAATTTTTTAAAATGAAAAATATTTTTAACATTCCATTAATCTGATGATCTGACCTAAAAGTTTGTAGCATGTTTGTTTTGGCTGTATTTCTTAGCTCTATTACCTTAAGGGCTTTTTAAAAGAATAATAAGATTGATTGTAAATAAAAAGTCTAAATGCTTCTTCCCTTCTATAGCTGTTTGAAGTTGACTTGTGTGCAGTACATAAATTAGTATGGTGGATGTAAGGAGGAAAATGTTCACTATTTGACTAATGTTTTTAAAATAATATTTCTATTTATTATTTGAGGGGAGACAGAGAGAGAGAGAGAGAGATTGAATATGGGTGTACCAGGGCTTCTTGCTACTGCAAATGAACTCTAGATGCCTGCACCTTGTGCATCTGCTTATGTGGGTCCTTTGGCTTTGCAGGCAAGCGACCCATCTCTCCACCCCTTGACTAATCGTTATGATGATTTTTTTCTAATTGAAGTTTCATTTGTAGTACAAATTTTCTGTTTAAAATATTTTCTGGTTAATTTGCAAGTATATGATCACAAAGTTCTCATTAAGAAGTTTTTATAGGGCTGGAGAGATGGCTTAGTGGTTAAGCGCTTGCCTGTGAAGCCTAAGGACCCCGGTTCGAGGCTCAATTCCCCAGGACCCACGTTAGCCAGATGCACAAAGGGGTGCACGCATCTGGAGTTCGTTTACAGAGGCTGGAAGCTCTGGCACACCCATTCTCTCTCTCTCTCTCTGTCTCTCTGCCTCCTTCTCTCTGTCGCTCTCAAATAAATAAACAAACAAACAAAATTTAAGAAAAAAAAAAGAAGTTTTTATAAATAGCCAGGGGTGGTGGTACATGCCTTTAATCCCAGCACTTGGGAGGCAGAGGTAGAAGGATCGCCGAGAGTGTGAGGCCACCCAGAGACGACATAGTGAATTCCAGATCAGCCTGGGCTGGAGTGAGACCCTACCTCGAACTCCCCCCCCCCCCGAAAAAAGCAAATTTTTTATAAATAAAATTCTCATTGTAAAAGTAATTTTGTATCACTAGTATGCAGTAGTATATAAGAGCTTTAGCTCTAGAGTTAAACTACTTGCAGTTGAATTCTGCTTCTATCACTAGCTTATGTGACTTGTGCCAAGTTACTTATCTCTCAGTCTCTTAGTTTCATATTTGTTCACTGAAGATAGTAGTAGCATTTATATCTCATAGGATTTCTGTGTGATATAGATATTATAATAACTATAAAACATGTGATGTGGTTTCTGGATCATAGTACTGCTCAATAAATGCAGTTAATACTCAGATATTCATTTGTGAATATTGAAACAAGAATGATTTAATCGGGGATCTATTATGTTCCAAGAAGTGTGCTGGTTTCTAAGGATACAGTAATAATAGTTTTTCTCTTTCTAAAAGCCACAGTCTCATAGACATGAAGATTAAACAAGTAAAATTTTTGTTTGAAATTAGGTTAAGTAATATGAAGGGAAAGATCTAGATTCTTTAAGAGCCTGTAATAGAAGAATCTACCTATTGGAGAAATAGTTCAAGTCAGTGAGAAAACGGCATTAAGATGAAAGGAAATAGCCACAAGAAGTGTGGCATTGTGGTGGGAATTGAAACAGGGAATAGCATGTGAAAGTATTGGTTTGGGATTGCACCATGCTGTTCAAATTTGGGGGGGGCAGTGATTTTTCTCATATGGGTAAAAAGGGCATTTCTTTAAGTTTTTCAAGGCAGTATATCGTTCTAGACGAGGCTGTCCTAGAATTTGCTATGTAGTCTCAGGCTGGCCTCAAACTCATGACGATTATCCTACCTCTGCCTCTCAAGTGCTGGGATTAAAGGTGTGACCCACAATGCCCAGCTTAAAAACGCATTTCTTAAATACTAGAAAAGTTCTGTAATTGCAAGAAATTGCTCATTTCCTATCTTTTAATGACTTATTTTGTTTTTTAAATTGTAAAAGGCCTATGACAAATGATCTTTACCCGATATCCACATTCCTATTTAATCATGTCCTTTTTGATCTTTTATCATATCACATTTTAATGGAAAATAGTAACTCAGAATAGTGTAGTGATTAAGAGCCTGGATTCTACAGTTAGAATTTTTGATTGGATATCAACTTTATAGGCTGTGGTAACTACTTGTTTTCTGTGACTCAGTTTCCTCATTTTTTTCAGATAAAGTTTCTAAGTTGTTATGAGTGTCAGATAAGCTAATATATAGAAAATGCTAGAATAGTACCTGACACAGTAAAAATGTCACCAGTTTTTGGTCAGACTATTTAAAGTCATTCTGGAATAGCTGTTAAACTTCTCTCCAAGACTTGAAGTTCTAATTTTTAAAAATTTGTAGTTGACACATGCCCCCTCAAACAGGAATTTGCCTGCTCAGGGCCAAAGTTGCAAACTCAATTTTAATAAAACACTTGAGTCTTTGGTGCCATAATTTACACTATCACATTCTCTGTAACTACCACACTCTGTGATTTATAGCCATGACTTATTTGACATCTTTATTAATTTATCATACACTTTAAAATGTATAGGATTAGAATTATAATTGTTCTTGCTTCATAAATCTATGCCATTTTCCTTCTCCATCTTAGTAAATGATGGCTCCAGAATCTGGCTTGTTGCCATTAGTGACTTCCCTTTTCTTCGGTCCTCATATATTTAGAAAGTCCTAAAGTTTTTGCCTTCATATTATTTCTTCAGTCTCTATTTTGTTTTCAGGATTCACTGCCTTCATTTTCTTCCAAGATTTACCACCCAGTTGTGTTCTCTGCTTTGTGCTCTTGTTTTCCATGTCTGTTAGCAGTGTTTTACCATTGTTACTATTGATCTCAACTTGTGAAGTGATGATCAAACAGATATCAAGACCATATTTATTGAGTTTTTCTGAAAAACAATGCTGTTCATGCTTAGCTGGACTGGCATTACTATTAGGCAAACTGTTTTCTTTATATTCTTACATTCTCCTGTACCATGGCTCCCATTCCAGGTGTGGGTATAGTAGAATCAACTGAAGGACTTTTCTACCATACACATTTTGTTTTCATTATTTCTGTACCTTTCTGTGTGGAATTAAAGAGTGAGAAACCACAATTTTGATGTGACCAACACTGCTGGCAAATCTCTCCTGTTTGCATTAAAAAATTTATTATTATTTATTTATTTGTTTATTAGAGAGAGAGAGAGAATGCGTGTGCCAGGGCCTCCAGTCACTGCAAACGAACTCCAGACGTGTGCGTCCCCTTGTGCATCTGGCTAACGTGGGTCCTGGGAATCGAGCCTCAAACTGGGGTCCTTAGGCTTCACAGGCAAGCGCTTGACCTCTAAGCCATCTCTCCAGCCTCCTATTTGCGTTTTATGGCTACCTTTCCTACTAAATGAGTGTGGAATTCTCTTCCTGGCCTGCTAGGACCTCTTCTAAGATATATCATAATTTATGTATTTAGAGTTTTTTGACTCCCCACCTCCAGTCCCCCCCCCCCCGAGGTAGGGTCTCACTATGTAGTTTCAGAGTAGCCTTGAACTCGTGTTGATCCTCTTACCTCTGCCTCCTGAGTGTTTGGGATTAAAGGCATGTGCCGCCAGGCCCAGCCTACCCCACCTCCAGGTTTATCTTTATTTATTTATTTATTTATTTTTTTTTTTTTTTGAGGTAGGGTCTCACTCTAGCCCAGGCTGACCTGGAATTCACTACGGAGTCTCAGGGTGGCCTCGAACTCACAGCGATCCCCCTACCTCTGCCTCCCGAGTGCTGGGATTAAAGGTGTGCGCCACCACGCCCGGCAGGTTTATCTTTAAAAAAAATCCCCCCCCCCCCCCGAGGTAGAGTTTCACTCTAGTCCAGGCTGACCTGGAATTCACTGTGTAGTTTCAGGATGGCCTCAAATTCATGGCAATCCTCCTACCTCTGCCTCCTGAGTGTTGGGATTAAAGGTGTGTGCCACCACACCTGGCTAAAAAATTTTTTTTATTTATTTATTTGCAGCTCATGATAGATAGAGAAAATGACCATGCCAGGACCTGTAGCTACTGCAAATGGACTCCAGATGCATGCACCACTTTGTGCATTTGGCTTTATGTTGGTACTAGGGAATCGAAGTCAGGCTGTTAGGCTCTGGAGGCAAGTGCCTTAACCACTGAACCATCTCTCCAGCCCAGTTTTCTCTTTTTAACTCTTCTACTTTGCTGTCATTTAGACAGGCTTCTCATTACTGATCATTCATGTTTTTAGTCATCAGTTGACTATTTCCCAGTGCTTGCTTGTTTCAAAAGAAAGCTTTGGTAATTTTACTATTTTTTGACCTTTTATCTGGATAAGATATATAAATCTTAAAAAAAAAATATTTTGGGGCTGGGATGACTCAGAAGGCACCATGGTGCTGAGAAAAAGTGACAGAGGAGTGCTCAGCACTGAAATATCTCTATCACGCCTTCCAAGACTCAGGGTCCATTGCAGAAGAGGTGGTGGAAAGAATGTAAGAGCCAAGGAAGGGTAGGACTCCTTAAAATGTGCTCCTCCAGACACAAAATGGCCTGGATATCCATGACCTCACAGTGCCTGACACTACCTGCACAAGACCATCATAATAGAAGGAAAAGAATGATGATACCAAAATAAAAGAGAGACTTACTGAGAGGGGGAGATGGGATGATGGAGGAGTAGAGTTCAAAGGGAAAGTGGGGGGGGGGAGAGGGAATTATCTCAAAACAAAACAGACGAATCAAAACAATGAGACTAATGCAGCTGAAGAGCTATGGAGCAACTAAACAAATACTCTAAAAGCAGATGGTATATCGGAATCACAGAAGTGCACTGTTGAATGCTACCTGGTACACTTCTGTGCCACATTTCTCTTTTGGTGGGTTTTGCCTTGTAGAAGTAAACGTAAGAAGCCATGGATCATTACAAGAAAAATTTCAGTGCCAGGGATGGGACACCTTACAGTGATTTGTTGGTCAGGGAAGCCCCTGATGTCCCCCAAAACACTACAGGCTATTGCCAACGAACTTTACTGCCCATCAGAACCAGATGGTAAGACTATTACTAAAGACTCCATATGCTTAGGCTGTAGGTCATTGAGAAATAAAACTGGAGCTGAGCTGGAAATCTCCCTGTTGACTAGCTGTCATAGTGCTGGAAAGAACTGCACAGGCTGTTTGGGGAGAAAAGTCATCAATAGACTTAACCAGAAGTGGACCTGCAAGTTCTATGGCTGGACGTCCAGGCCAAATGTACCAACTGGTGCAATGGTGTCACATCTGTTATGGGGGAAACCCAGTGCTGTGAATGGACTTGAGGCCTGCTCCATGGTACTGAAATCCTAATCAAAAGCTTATGGCTTAAGAGATCATAAGCCTTAGGGAGTAAAAACTACTTTGGTCTGATCAATGTTATATTATGTGTACCAAACTTCCTCATAAAACTTATGTTTGTACTCGTATATTAATACTGTTCTCACTTTAGGTTAGAGAAGCTTCTTTTTAAGAATGGCAGTCACGGGGTGTATGGTGTCACGCCTAAATCCCAGCACTCGGGAGGCAGAGTAGGAGGATCGCCGTGATTCGAGGCCACCATGAGACTCCTTAGCAAAATCCAGGATCACTGGGCTAGAGGATGGACCCTACTGAAAATACAAAACAAAACAAAACAAAACAAAACAAAACAAAACAAACAAACAAAAAAAGGCAGTCACCATGGGTAGACTCAAAGTGCTTAGAAGTGACAGTGTAATGTTCAGCACTAAGTGAACATCTCTATTACACCCTCCAAAGCTCAGGGACCACTGGAGATGAGGTGGAAAGAACATGAGAGCCAAAGGAAGGGAAGGACTGCTTAAAATACTGTTTTATAGACTCAATGAACATGGTATTCATAACCTCACAATGACTGGTGCTACCCACACAAGACCTGCATAATAGGTGGAAAAGATGATGACATCAAAATAGAAGAGAGACTAGTTAGAAAGAAGGGATTCATTGGAGGGGGGACTTGGGAGTGGGAAAAGGGAGGGTGGTAGGTGGGTATTATGGTAATGGTATATTGTCTAGATGTATTTGAATTTGTCAATAAAAAGTTTTTAAAAAGAGAAAAATCTTTTTGGGCTGGAGAGATGGCTTAGCAGTTAAGGTGTTTGCCTGCAAAGCCAAAGGACCCAGGTTTGATTCCCCAGGACTCACGTAAGCCAGATGCATAAGGTGGCACATACTTCTGGAATTCATTTGCAGTGGCTAGAGGCCCTAGCACACCCATTCTCTTTCTCTCTGTCTGCACCCCCCCCCAAATAAATTAAAAAATACTTTTATTCACTTAATTGCAAGCAGATAATGAAAGATGATAGGGGAGGGGGAAAGAGAGAATTGACATACCAGGTCTCTTCCCACTACAAACAAACTCCATATCCATGTGCTCCTTTGTGCATCTGGCTTTTACATGGGTACTTGGGAATCAAATCCAGGCCATCGGGCTTTGCAAACAAGTGTCTTTAACCACTGAGCCTTCTCTCCATCTGGCCCAGATCTCTGCATATTTTAATCAGTATCATTTTACTGTATTATGCCTTATCTTGTAGTTTATATGTGTATTTCTCTGATTTTTCCTTTTATACTAAAGGTCTTTTGAGGGAAAGAACTGATAACTTTTTCAACTAAAAGTAACCTTTTCACATCTGGCAATATTACCCTCTTCAGTCAGGTATTCAGTTTAGGAAAAGAAAAGAACAGCCCTCTCTGTGCAGCCATTTGTCAGTTCACCCCTGCAAATTGCATCTCTGCGACTGGATTTTTCTCATCTCTCTATGTCCTGTGTAACACAAAACCTTGAACATAGAAAGCATCCATGAAGGGCATTGACAGGTCATTTGATCCTTCTTGACCCTGGGGATCAGCTTGCTTCTTACATACCACTTGCTTTTCACATACTGGGTTTAACTATGCTTGAATCAACCAAAGACAAGGCTATAAGGAGACATTTTCTGACACTCCTCAAGTATTTTCAAAGGGGACTTTTTAGGGGGTTGTTTTGTGTGTAAATGGATCTTGGAATGTGATGAATCTTGGGAGCTGGGGTAGAACACTTGCGTGTGTGCAAAACCCTGTATTCCATCCCTACAACCTCAAAAAAAAAAAAAAAAAAAAAAAGGCAGGAAGAGTTAAAACTAGATCTTGACGGTTAACAAGGCTGTTTGTAAGCTGTAAAAATTATCTCCTTTTCTCTAATGTTTTCATAATTTTTGTACCTGCCACTCAGTCTTGGCTTCCTACAACACAGTATAGTCCCCCCCACACACACCTTTTTTTTTTTTTGCTTGCGCCTTTGGTGGATGGTTCATTGAGAGTAGACAGTAATTTCCCTAGGTTTGTCCCATAGATGCATTTGGACCTTCTTGTAAGAAAAACGTATAAGCCGGGCATGGTGGCACATGCCTTTAATCCAGCACTCGGGAGGCAGTAGTAGGAGGATTGCCCTGAGTTCAAGGCTACCCTGAGACTACATAGTGAATTCTAGAGTGAAACAATCCTACCTCGGGGGGGGGGGGACCTATATACTTTTTAATAGTAAAAATAAATTTGAAAGTCTTAAATGTCATTTTTTGGTTAGAATGGTTCTCAAGAGTTTTTGTCAATTAGTGTTCTAAGAATCTTCTAAGCATGTTCTCTAGATCCACTTAGGAATGTCTCATCTTCCTAAGTTATTTTCTCTATTTAAACAAATATATACCAACTACAGAAAATACAGAAGAAGAAATGAGAAGTCACTCAAAAGTTCCATTAGCTAGGTTATAAGCATGACTTAACTTTTTCCCCTTCTTCATTTTGAGAGATAGAGGGAGCATTTTCCTTCTGCATGTGTAGTCAGCTAGATTGTGTTTTAGTGATTTTTTTTTCCCCAGTGCTGAGCATCAAACCTAGGGCCTTGCACTTACTAGGCGCACTTTCATCCACTGAGCTAAATCCCCAACCCCTATATTGTATTTTTATACTCATATACTTCCAAAATAAAAAAAAAATTAGCAATTTGAAAGTGTTTTGTATAAGTAAATAGAACTATTGGAATAGGAGATAGGTTTTTTGTCATTTAGGTACTAGACATGTATCACTTTATGATAAAATGACTATGTTCCATTTGTTGTAGAGGTAACTACCATTTTCATCGAGTATATTTTGTACACTAAACATTTATAGCCCTTAACATTTTTAATTTTTTTTATTTTTGTTTATTTGAGAGAGAGAGAGAAAGAGGCAGATAGATAGAGAGAATGGGCATGCCAGGGCCTCCAGCCACTGCGAAAAACTCCAAATGCATGTGTCGCCTTGTACATCTGGCTTATGTGGGTCCTAGGGAATCGAACCTGGGTCCTTTGGCTTTGCAGGCAAGCCCCTTAACCGCTATGCCATCTCTCCAGCTCTACAGTTCTTAACATTTTATCTTTGTAACAACTCTGTGATTCTTATAGAGATGGAGTCCTAGAATTTATAGGGATTAAGTAAATTGACCACCAAGTTCATAAATATCTAGGATTTTGCCCAGGTTCATTGACATCTAAATCTGTATTTTAAAAAATAATCTGGGGTCAAGTTCAGCCCCCAAAACTTGGCTAGCCTCTTCCTGAGACAGCCCCCTAGCCCAGACCAATCAGCTGACCCTCTGGCTTACCTGAACTGGAAGGTAGAGCCCATTGCCATAAGGTTATAAGTCCGTTTGTGAGGGGAGGGCAAGCTCTGTGGGTTGTCTGAGCACTTGTGAACCTCCAGTTTCTGGTGAATTTCCTCTTAGCCTGGCTTGCCTGAGATGAGGGAGAACCCTCAAGCCCCTACATTCCACATAGGGTTTTTACCTTCTTTTGCCCTCTACATGGCAGGAGCTCTTTGTACTTTATTATCTGTCCTCTCTACTATTTTCCCAGACCTACCATGTAGACTCTTATTTAACTTCCCTTGTTTTGTACTTCCCTCAATAGATATAATAACTTAATAACTATCTTTCTCAGTTTGATTTCCCTGATCCTTTGGTTAAATGCAAATGCAAACCCAGGGCTTTGTGGTTCAAGGACCTTCCTGAACCCCTAACACCCTGTTTCAGGAGAATGTCTGTGACTTCAAGGCTAGCTTGAGACTATATAGTGAATTCCTGATCAGCCTGGGCTACAGCGAGACCCTACCTCAGAAAAAAAAAAAAAAAAGAAAAAAAAAGAAAAAAACCAACAGGCCTCCCCAAATTAATCTGTATAGTAATACTGAATAGCAACTACTGTCTCATTGTTTGTTCATGTATCTATTCATCCATATTGACTAGAGAAGGAGCTGAAGAATAAAGGGAAATCTATAGGGATGCTGAGGGAGATTATAATGGAGTAACTCAGATATCCTCAGAGGAAGATAATGGAAACCAGCCTTACTAAAGTAGTAGTAGTACTTATTGTGATTTATGTTACTTATTGTAACATCACTGCTTATGAATTTTAAAGATATGATGTAGACATATAGCATGAGTAAAACTATTCTTATTGTTTACTTATAAATTATATCAAAGATGACAAACTGGTGGCTCCCACCTTGTCTGTTATTAACCAATAACTGTTCTAGCCAAGCAGTATAAGTAAAAATCAGACCTTATAAGTCAGAGCATCTAACCAAAATATTCTTTATGTTTTCAAAGTTTTATAAATATCCTGTAGCTGTAAATAATAATTTGTTGAATTATTGAATTGCAGCTCAGCATGTGACTACCACTGGATAGCCTCACAGTAAAAACATGCATTCTGTTCCTCAAGGAATTTAGAGACCCATTCACACAGTACATCTATCACATGATTATAAGTAATATGGGAGCATAGAATGGGGAGCACTTTAGCGTCACAAAAGTGAGGCCAATAAATATTTCTCTCATTCAGAAATCATCTTATGGCTACATTGTATAACTTTGCATGAATGGCTATTTCTTTTGGTTTATCTTATATGTAAACATTATTGGTTGTATACCAGCTGATATATTTTTTAGCTTCTGCTTGTAGCTATGCTTTATGGAAAAGTTCCTAAATTTTACATTCTTTATGTAATGGTCTAAGCATAAATAATAATATGTATTAAGTGGCTTTTGATATATGAATTACTTTCTCTAATGAAGTTAGACAGCATTCAAAATTTCGTTTATTCTTAGCACAGTGCAGGTATGATTAGCATTGTATGTATACATAAAAGAGAAAAGCACTGCTTTTAGTAGGTAGACATGGGAGTATTTTATAGTGTCACTGGAATATTTGCACACTCAGTGCAAGTCAATTGAAATTTTAGGGGCTGGAGAGATGGCTTAGTGTTAAGGTACTTGGCTATGATCCCTAAGGACCCAAGTTCAGTTCCCCAGTACCCATGTAAGCCAGATGCACAAGTTGGCACATGTGTCTGGAGTTTAGTTGCAGTGGCTGAAGGCTCTGGCACACCCATTCTCTCTCTTTCTCTCTCTGCCTCTTTCTTTCAAATAAACAAAATATTTTTAATTAGTTATGAATATACTTAGTTTGTAAACAGCATATGTTGGTACCATTCTTTCCTTTATCCTTGTCCCTTTTCCAATGGGTCCCTCCTCATTGTGGATGGTGGGTCATGTATTGTGGAGGCAGCCATCAGTTATGGGGAAGAGGCAATGTCTCTGTGCATAATGTCCCAACTTGTGGCTCTAACAATCTTTCTGCTCCCTCTTCTGCAAAATTCCCTGAGCCATGTTGGGTTTGTTTTAAGTCTGCTTCAGTGATGGGCTCTTAGGAGTCTCTGGATCTCTGATTTGGTAGGTGTTGAGTATCCTCAGCATCTATTTCCTTCACCCTTATGCTGATATCAGGTTCACCGAGAAAGCAGTACTCTTGCTCATTTCCACAATTCCTCTGTGGTTTCAGCTGGGGCTGTGGTGAAGTGCGATGGGTCATTTCTCTCCTCAGGTTGTGCTCCTGTCTGAAAAAGAGAAGGAGATTCTCAAGCAGACAGTGAAGTCAGCACAAGTTAAATGGGATAACCATTATTAGTTTAGAGAGAATTTAATGGGTGTAGATCCTCTTATAGCCCAAGGTTAGTGGGAGCTTGATATTGGAAAGCAAAATCATTATCAGGATATGGTTCTAACTTGTTTCTCAGTTCCAGATATGGTTTCCTTTCCACTGATCAGATCTGTTAGCCAACCCAAGAGCAGTTGGTTACCCACCATGGCTGTGTGCCACTATTACACTTGTGTGAGCATCATGTCAGGTTGATTGTTTCTGAGTAGCTTAGACTCTGAGTTGCTCAGACAGATGTTGGCCACTTTCCCCAGTAGCTTATGTAGTGCCTTCTAGCACTAGACGGGTTAACTGTCTGGGGACTGGATCTCTTCCAGATAGCAGCAAGTTCTCTCCATGTTCCATACTGACAACATATGTTGTCTTCAGCAGTAAGGTCTTATCATTAACCTCTTGAGGGTAATCAAGTGCTCAGACAGAAGTCTTGTAGGTCTCTCTGATTAACAGCTCATTGTGGGTGTTAGCTGCATTCTGGTACTGGGTGTATCAGGCCAGCACCAAGGGAAAAGAAAGAAGAAAAGGAAATAGAAAATAGAAAAAGAGAAAAGAAAAAAAGACAGAAAGAAACGGGAGAATTTAAGGTTAGGCTTCATCTCACCCTCTCCAGAGCCCTTCGATTCAGGTGTTCCCCCTAAGGTCTTGTTGAAGGTTCAACCTTTTAGTCTATCTTCCAGGATATAGGATTCTATGGTATCAGTTCCATTTGGGTTCAGTTTTGTGTGCCCCCTCAGCTCTACCCTCCCTACTGTCCAGGCCCCAAGATGCCTATTATGTATGTCAGCAACTCAGCCTGATCCAGGGTAGGAACCACAAATTAGTGAGAGCATGGGACAATTGTCTTTCTGTGATTATATAAGTTCACTGAGTATGATCTGTTCCAAGTTTGACCATTTTTTTTTACAAATTTCATTGTGTCATTTTTTTCTTACTGCTGAGTAGAATTCCATTGTGTAGATATTCCACATCTTGGTTATCCATTCGTTTAATGATGGCTACCTATGGGCCTGTATCCCTGATGAACTTAGACACAAAGATCTTGAACAAAATCCTCACAAACTAAATTCAACAACACATCAAAAGTGTTATCCACCTTGATCAAGTAGGCTTTATCCTAGGAACACAGGGTTGGTTCAACATACAGAAATCTTTCAGTGTAATATACCACATAAATAAGCTTAATCACAAAAACCACATGATCATTTCAATAGATGCAGGAAAGGCCTTTGACAAAATACAACATCACTTTGTGACCAGAACTTTGGAGAGAATAGGCATGGACAGTTTATATCTCAACATAACAAAGGATATTATAAAACACATAAAGCCCAACTAATACTTAATGGGGAAAGACTCAAGGAATTCCCATTGAGATCAGGAACAAGATGGTACCCACTCTTTCATCTGCTCTTCAACATAGTACTAGAAGTCCTAGTCCAAGATATAAGACAGGAGAAAGAAAGAAAAAGGATACAGGTTGGAAAGGAAGAAGTCAAATTAGCCCTATTCGCAGATGACATGATTCTATACATAAGTGATTCAAGAGCCTCCATCTCAAAACTCCTAAAGGTGATTAATTCTTCTTCACCAAAGTAGCAGGATACAAAATCAACAAACAAAAATCAGTAGCCTTTCTATATGCAAAGGACAGAGATATAGAGAAAGAAGTTAGTGACACTGTCCCATTTTCAATAGCAACAACAACAAAAATACCTTGGAATAACACTAACCAAGGTTGTGAAAGACATGTATAATGAAAACATAAAAAGACTCAAGAAAGAAATTGAGGAGGACTTGAGAAGATGGAAAGATCTCCTATGCTCCTGGATAGGCAGAATTAACATTGTGAAAATGACAATTCTACCAAAAGCAATATACAGATTTAACGCAATCATTCTTCACTGAGATAGAAAAAAATGATCTCAAGATTCTTATGGAATGGTACCAGGCCTCAGATATCCAAGCATATCCTCAGCAAAAGAAACACATCTGGAGGCACTGTTATACCTGATCTAAAGCTATATTACAAAGCCATAGTAACAAAAACAACATGGTACGGACATAAAAACAGGAATACAGACCAAAGGAACAGAACTGAGGATCTGGCCTTTAGGTCAAGTAACTACTTGATCTTCAACAAAGGCTCTAATAATGTAGACTGGAGAAAAGGCAGCATCTTCAACAAATGGTGCTGGACAAACTGGATAACCATATACAAGAAAATGAAACTGGATCCACACATCTCACCATTCACAAAAAGTCAAATCCAAATGCATCAAAGTATAAGTCCGGAAACTCTGCTACTACTGGAAGAAAAAAATGGGAAGAACTTCCCATGATATGGGAATGGGAAAAGACTTCTTTAACAAAATCCCAGTAGCTCAGGAACTTAAATAATCACCCAACCATTGGTATCTCATGAAGCTCAACAGTTTTACACAAGCTTACATACAATAATCAGAGCCAGTTGACTACCCACAGAATGGGAGAAATTTTTTTGCTGGCTATACAACTGACAGAGGCTTAATTTCTACAATCTACAAAGAACTCAAAAACCTAACCAATAAAAAACAAACAACCCACTCACAAAGTGGGGCAGAGAACTAGACAAGCAGTTCTTAGAGGAAGAAATACAAATGGCAATCACACATTTACAAAAATGTTCAACATCCCTAACCATCAGGGAAATGTAAATTAAAACAACCATGAGATTTCGCCTTACCCCAGTAAGGATAGCAAACATTAAAAACTCAAATGAAAGCAAGTGTTGCCAAGGATGTGGAGAAATAGGAACCCTCATTCACTGTTGGTGGGAATGTAAGCTGATACAACCACTATGGAAATCAATATGGAGGCTGCTAAAAAGGTTGAATATAGAGTCACTATCAGACCTAGTTATTACCTTACTAGGCATTTACCCTAAAAGCTCCATGCCTCAGTTCAGAGATATTTGGTCAAACATAAAATATTTTTTAAAATCTAGTTTATCTGCTGTGATAGGATTTTCTAGTTTTAAAATGTTTCATCCCTCAATCCCCGACTTTCTTGCTTTCATATTACTTTTTGGTGCATTTTCAGGATTGTGCAAATTTTATAGCACTGTAAATCTAGGGAATTGTTATTTCAGTCTAGTAACATCATGTAGAAGGCGAGTATAAGCTATACTTCCTACCATGTAGCCCTTTGCATTTAGGATTCTTTTTTTTTTCTAGTTTGTTTGTTTGTTTATTTTTAAGAGTGACAGACAGAAAGAGAAGGAGGCAGATAGAGACAGAGAATGGGCATGCCAGAGCCTCCAGCCACTGCAAACAAACTCCAGACTCATGCGTCCCCTTGTGCATCTATCTGGCTAACATGAGTCCTAGGGAATCGAGCCTCGAACCAGGGTCCTTAGGCTTCACAGGCAAGCGCTTAACTGCTAAGCTATCCCTCCATATGATAAACTCCATATGCATATGACACCTTGTACATCTGGCTTATGTAGGTCCTGGGGAATCAAACCTGGGTCCTCTGGCTTTACAGACAAACGCCTTAACCACTAAGTCATTTCTCGTCTTCATCTATTAATTTGTCTTTACTTTCCAGATTTATTTGTGTTCACATTCATTGACTTTCATTCTATTACATTTCTGTGTTAAGGCCTTCTAGTGGGTTTTTTTTTTCTTACACAATTTCTAGTTGAATTTAATTATTTTCACTTCTCTACTGATTGTTTCTCCTGTTCAGTTTATTAAGACTGTATAATATTCTTTTATTTTTAAACATACTCCTTTATATTAAGCATATTTCTAGGATCTGCTTGTAAGTATGTCAAAGTTCTCATTTATAAGAGAATTCTCCTTTCCAGAGGAATTTTTTCTTTTTTTTTCTGCTTATGACAATTTTGAGATTTGACATAATATATTTCTGTCATAATCCATTCCCATTATAGAAGAGCATATTAAAGTGAAATTCAGCATTTTTAGGGACATTTTCTGTTCCCTTTTTTCCTTGATGATTAGTCATACTTTTCTTTATGGCTGTAATTTTTTTTTTTTAAGAGAGAGAGAGAGAATTGGCCTACCAGGCCCTCAGCCACTGAAATCAACTCCAGATGCTTGTGCTACCTAGTGGGCACTTGCCACCTTCTGCTTGCCTCACTTTTGTGTTATCTGGCTAATGTGGCATCTGGAGAGTCAAACATGGGTCCTTAGGCTTCACCAGCAAGCACCTTAACTGCTAAGCCATCTCTCCAGCCCTATGCCTGTAATTTTTAAATTATATACTGGGCCTTGTGCATATGTAGTAGAGATTTGGGATTTTGTTATTGTGATGATTTGAATGTAAAATGCGCCCTCTTGCCCCATAGGCTTATGTGAACACTTGGCCCCAGCAAAGTGTTGCTATATTTGGGAAGGTTGTGGAGATGGAGCCTTGCTAGAAGAAGTGTGACACTTGGGCCAGGACTTTAGACATTACAGTCCTGTCTCACTTGTTGTTCCCTCTCCCTACCCTGCTTCCTCCCTACTTACATGTTGATGTGGGACAAGCACCCTGCTCAGGCCTTCTCTACCATGATAGGATAGACCACCCTCTGGAACTATATTGTGCCTTATTAAACCCTTTTCCTTCCATAAGCTGCTTCTGGTTGGGTATTTTGTTTCAGCAACCAGAAACTGACACAGAATAATGATAGTTATTCTGATAGGTTGTTCAATTAATTATTTGCTGGCCAACCTTAACTTGTGAAGGCTGTTTTACACTTTGTAAAAGTAGGTGTATAGAATATAACAAGGTGTTCCCCCAAGTCCTTTTAAGTTGATAGGATTCAACCTGCTAACAGTGCCCACTTTTGATCTCTAGAGCTTGCTATTAGGCTTAGTGATGATAGAGTAAGCCTTACTTTAACATAGTTTTTTCTTCTAAGCTGTGTCAACTGGATGTCTAGGAAATGATCAAGTTGTCTTCAGTCCTTAAATGGAAATCTAATGTCTTTTCAGTTTGCTTTAGTTATTGCTGTCTGATAAACCTGAGATGATTTTTCTCAGTGTTCCAGCCTTTAGTCTTTATATGTAACATATGTGACTTCTGGAAACATCCTTCTATATAGCTCAAAGCTTTACCTTCCCAGTGAAACCTAGCTGCCTCATTTGCGTCGAACTCTTAATTTCTGCCTCCTCAACTCCGTAGGACCACTGTGCTCTCCACAGGCAATTACTTGGTGTATGCTGGTTGGGATATTGATGTCAAGATGTTTCTGAGCCATTATGGGGTTGACTTAATGAGTTTTTTCCTCAGGAATTATAGCCACTTGCTGCTTATTTTACAAGGGAGCTGTTGCTTCATGCATGTGTTTTGATGGTTGTGTACAAGGGAGGACTAGCTGGTGCCAGTTATTCCAGCATAGCCAGAAGTGCATGATTCTGCGTGTCACATGTTGGTACTTATTGTGTCATTCTAGAATTTGTCTCTCTCTGTGTGTGTGTTTTTAAAAGATTTGTTAAATCTACAATAAATAAAATTTCTTATTTGGGTTTTGTCAGAAGGAAAGAAAGGTTTCTGTATTAAACATATATAGCATTTTATGATATTCTGAAATGTTACTATACTTTATATAGCATTGTACCTGAAAATCATGATTTCTGTTGAGGAAAAGATGAGCAGTCCTTTTGTTTACTTTCTTTTCTTTTAATCAATATAAGTATGACTCTGTATGTGGGTAGTATTTTGTAAGAGATAACTAGAAATATTACTTGTTGAATCTTTCACAAAACCAGAAGTTCATAATCTGGCCAGTCATCAAGTCAATTGTTTTGCAGATACTCAGTCAGACATTTCATGAGCATCTGTTTTACTGCCAGTGCTTGTGTTAAACTTGGTACTGGGGATATAAGGGGGCGGGGGACAAAATATGCATGAATAACTCCGGTTTTTGCTAAGTTCACATTTTTATAGGGTACCAGCAATAAATAAAGAAACAACATTCAAAAAAATTACAAGTTATGATGTGAACTCAAAAGAAAACAAATGCAGTTTGGAGCTAGCAATAAGGTTCTTACTTGGATTGGGTGAACAGAGAAAACCACTAAGGAGATTATATTTTAGCCTAGTGGAAAAGGAGCTAGTATCTTTGGGGAAGAGGTAGAATCAGGAACTACAATGGGTTTTCTAATACTTTCCATATACATCTAAAGAGGAAAGGATTAATATATTAGAAGAACTGAAAGAAGAAAGAAGATAATTGTGCCTACAGTATGAACAAAGAGAACAAAATGAGAAGATTTAAATTGGGAAGGTGGACATAGGCTAGATCATTTCATATCCTATAGACGATGGTCTAGAACTTATTCTCCTCTTGGCTTCCTTTTACAAAATTAATTAATTAATTAATTAATTAATTTAGTGCTAGAGAGAGAGTGAGAGACAGACAGACAGGAAATGGGCACACTAGAACCTCCAGCCACTGCAAATAAACCGCAGACACATGTACCACCTTGTGCATCTGGCTGTATGTGTGTACTGGGGAATCAAACCTTCACATGCAATGTCACGTAGGAAGTTTTTGAGGGGGTTTTAAGCAGAGGAGTGGCCAGAAATGATATATCTTAAGTGGATTTTTAGGTTGAGTGAATCCAAATGCTGATAGTTGAAGTAAATAATGTTAGGCCAGTTTGTTAGGCAGTGGAAGTAGCTAGAAGTGGTTGGAGTCTAAAACAATTTAAAATAGAACTGGTGTGATGTGATTTTCTGATAATTTTTTTTTTTTTTAGCTTGAGCAGCTAGAAGGATGAAGCTTTCATCTACCAACATGGAGGCTACTGTGGGAGGCATAGATTCAAGGGTAGAGTTTAGAAGTTTCAGTTTTTGTATATCCTGTTAGACACATAGGTAATAAATGTTACCATTCATTTTTTATTAGCCAATAAATGTTGACTGTTAAAATCATTCACTAAATATTTCTCGGTTCTATGATAGACAATTGGCTGTATTCAGGGAAGTGAAAAGTATGGTTAAAAATAGAAACCACTTTTGCTTTTAAGCAACGTCTAGCGTAAGGAGAAAAATGGCAATTGGTCACATACTGTATTCTTGGTTATTTTTCCCATTAAGGAAAATTAACTTGTAAATAGCCCCTAGGAAGAAATAAGGGTGAATTAATAAATATCACAGGTATCCCTTGATATCTAAATCTGTTAGTTATTAAGTGTTCAGATAATGATAGGCATATGTACAATGATATTTCCAACTAAAAGTAATGTTTTTCCCACTAGACATATCTTAGAAACTTCCTATTTAACAATATCTAAAATTTTTTTTTCAAGGTAGGGTCTTATTCTAGCCCAGGCTGACCTGGAATTCACTATGTAATCTCAGGGTGGCTGTCGTCGAACTCACAGTGATCCACCTACCTCTTCCTTCCAAGTGCTGGGATTAAAGGTGTGCACCACCACGCCCAGCTCAGTATCTTAATTTTTTTTTTTTTTGGTTTTTCGAGGTAGGGTCTCACTCTAGCCCAGGCTGACCTGGAATTCACTATGGAGTCTCAGGGTGGCCTTGAACTCACAGCAATCCTCCTCCCTCTGCCTCCTGAGTGCTGGGATTAGGTGTGCGCCACTACAACTGGCTAGTATCTTAATTTTTAAAGTTGGTTAGCTTCTTTAAGATGAAGGAATGATGCATCATGAATTTAGCTTTAGATGAAATGAAGTAATTGTTATTGGACTAGAACTAAAAGATGTTGTATATTTTGTGAAATATTCATGCTATTACAAATTTTCTCCTTTGTTTCTTTTATGTACTATTACTCCTTTTACTTTGGGAGAGTTAGTTTTTTTGAGATAGGATCCTTTATGTGCTTTTACTTTTTATTCATTAGTTAAGGAGCATTTTGTTTTGCAATGAAAGTCTAATAATATTATGGTATGATTACTGTCCTCATAAAATTAAAATATTCCTAATGTTTGTTTGTTTTTAAAACTCCACAGGTTCGTCATAAGGCATCGCAGAAGGTCTATGCCATGAAGCTTCTTAGTAAGTTTGAAATGATAAAAAGATCAGACTCTGCTTTTTTCTGGGAAGAACGAGATATTATGGCCTTTGCCAATAGTCCCTGGGTTGTTCAGGTAAGCATGCCAACTTTCATGGAACTACTTCTTTCTTCTTTTTTAGTGTCTATTATTCACAGGAGTTTGTTTTGCATACTGGGTATCCTGTACTCATTCACATAGCAGTAAGGCAGTTGCCTTTAATAAGAACTGATGCTGGGCGTGGTGGCGCATGCCTTTAATCCCAGCACTTGGGAGGCAGAGGTAGGAGGATAGCCATGAGTTTGAGGCCACCCTGAGAATACAGAATGAATTCCAGGTCAGCCTAGAGTGAAACCCTACTTATATGCTTATATGCTTATATTGCTTATATGCTTATTTAATGTTCCTAAGTGGTATAACTGTTTATTCATAACATGTAATAATTACTTATGTTGATTATTGAAACAACTATTACTTGAAACTCTTTCTTTTTAATTCCTTTATTATAAAGAATTGACTAGTCATCAGTCTGTAATTATTCTCTACTTACCCATTCTTACCATTTACATAGTAGGAACATAATGAATTCATTGATTTGAAAAAATACACACATATTAATATCATTTAGATTTTATGTTATATCACCAGCCTATCTAGAATAGGAAAAAAAAGTTCCTTCTGTACTTTCTATTTTATGTATCTCTGTCCTTATCTCCCCACCCTCTTTTTCTTATGTTATTGGAGACAGGGCTTGGCTGTATAGCCTGTACTGGTTTGGAACTTGAAATTCTCCTGCCTGTGTATCATCATGCCTAGCT
Source organism: Dipus sagitta (assembly GCA_036346955.1). NCBI lineage: Eukaryota > Metazoa > Chordata > Mammalia > Rodentia > Dipodidae > Dipus > Dipus sagitta. Next base: position 51,466,358 of record CM070773.1, on the reverse strand, counting down.
TTCTGTTGTCTTATTTAGACTGGTTTTATGGATTTTTGAGAGAGAGAACACAGAAATAAAGTGCCATTTTCATATTACCAGGACTATACGCTGAAACAGTTATTTATGGCTGTTGGTGCTAACCTTGAGCATGTGATTTTATTTAAGCATCTTTTTCACTTAGAAAAGACATTATTGGACATCTCTTTAAATTCCTGTCTTGACCTTTACCATTTAGCATACCCTTACATTATGGGCTGAACACTTCCACTTGAAGGTTAGGTAGAAGCTTCTCAATTATAAAGTTTAGGTAGATTTTGAAATATGTATATTTCCTTTTACTCTCAGCTCTGAGTTCAGCTTCAAGGTACCTTGGAATTGATCCTAAGTTCTCATACATGTTAGACAAGCATTCTACCATTGAGCTCCCTCAGCTCATTTTTCACTTTTTGTTTCTTGAGAGAGTGTTTTATGTACTTTTTGTTTTTGAGTCTCTTACTAAGTTGCTCAGGCTGGTCTTGAACTTGTTCTAAAAGTCATACAGGCCTTTGTACTTAGCATTCTCCTGCCTCTGCCTCCTAAGTAGCTGGGATCACAGGCCTGAATCACCATATGCACTCTAAGCTTGATTTCTGACAAAATTCACTAAACTGATAGTATGAAGGCATTTTTTTTTTTTTCTAAAGCATTAGAAACTGTGTTGCTGACTTTGTTTCGTCATCCTCTCTCTTAGGCTGCTTTTACAAGTTACCATAGACTGGGTGGCTTAAATAATAGACATTCATTTCTCACAATTCTGCAAGCTGGAAATCTGAGATTAGGGTGACACATGGCTCAGTTCTTGCCTGTCTTCCTGGTTTATGCAAGCTGCTGTCTCATATGTGGAGAGCAGAGAAAGAAGCAAGCTGAGTGCTATCCTTTTTAAAAGGGCACGAAGACTGCGTTCTTAGAATAATTACATTTAAAGGGTCTCATTTCCAAATATCATGTGGAGATTTAAGGTTTCAGTATATGGATTTTGACTGACTAAATATTCAGTCTGTGGCTCCCTCTCAATACTTAAATATTTCCCTCAAGAAAACTTTCACAGCTCATTTCAAAATGAGGGAGTTATATTAATACATTACTGATTAATATTGAGACCTCACTCAGGTTACACCAGTTGTTCCAATAATGGTTTTATGGTAGAATTTAGTTGCAAATGATAACACATTTATTTTCTCTCAGTTTTAAATGGTTTTCAGTCATCCATTGACTCATTTCTTTGGGGCTTTCCTATCCTAGCCCTATTGTGTCCTTTTGCCTGGATGTCCTCCTTACCCACTTAGGCCTTCATATTTCATGACAGCCATCTCTAGGTATAAATACTGCTGCTTTCCCCTCTTGAGTTCTGATAAAAATACTTTGTAAGTAGCTCAGCTTTCTTCTCCTTTTTTAAGAGGGTTTTAAATCTCTTTGTTTAATTTAAGAAATATTTTCTAGTTGTTCCAGTATCACATATTGACCTCCCCCCACTCCACACTTATCCCCCCACACACTGGTATGCATTGGCTCTGTGTTATGATTCAGTTGACCAGGGGTCTATATTGGAGTTTTCTATTCTATTCACTTGTTTTGTCTGTTTTTTTTTTTTAATTTTTAAAAGTTATTTATTTGAGAGAGAGGGAGAGGGAGAGAGAGAGAGAGAATGGGTACTCCAGGGCCTCTAGCTGCTGTAAATGAACTCCAGTCACATGCTCCACCTTGTGCATCTGACTTATGTAGGTCCTAGGGAATCGAACCTGGGTCCTTTGGCTTTGCAGGCAAGTGCCCTAACCACTAAACCATCTCTCCAACCCATGTTTTGTCTGTTCTTAACATCAGCACTAGTACCAGTGCCCAGAGTTTGTTTGTTCCTGTTACAAATAGCATTCCATTGTAAGGATATATGTCACTTGTTTCTCTGTTGATGAACATTTAGTTTTTCCAGTGCTTTCCCTTATAAATAAAGCTATATTAATTATTTATGGATTAATTTGATCCTTTGAAGACTTCTTGTTGTAGTTGTTTTGTTTCCAGTACTGAGGATAGAACACAGGGCCTTGAACATGCTATGAAGGCTTTTTGAGGTAGGGTCTCACTTTAGCCCAGGCTGACCTGGAAGACACTATGCAGTCTTAGGGTGGCTTCAAACTCACGGTGATCTCTTCTTCCTACTTCTTGCCTCCCAAGTGTTGCGATTAAGTGCATGTGCCACCATGCCTGATATATATACACACATACACACATATCTATGTATGTGTATATATATATATACACACACACACATATATACATACACATACATGTGTGTGTATATATATATATATATATAGGGGGGGGCCTTGTTTATAAACTATGTTAGGATTGGTTTAGAGATGATAGAAAATACTTAAATTTCTTGTAATGTCTATACTTAGTACATGTTTAGGTTTATGAAGTTAATTTTGTTAACTGTTGAAGTATAATTTGAACATCATAAAAGTCACATATTTCCCATGTCCAGTTTAATGATATTTTAGGAAATTTATGGGATTATGCAACCATCATTAATCAGTCTGGTCTCAGACCATTCGAAAATGATTATATTCATTTGTAGACATTTTATGTTACCCTCTAAGCCCCAGGCAATCAATAATGTTCTTCATGCCTCTATGGATTTGTTTTCTTTAGACATTTCATATAAATGAAATTATACAATAATTGGTTTTTGCACTTATTTTCTTTACTTTTTTTTTTTTTTTTTTACTATTTTTTAAAGTTCTTTCACGTGGTAACATCTATCTTAATTCCTAATAGTAATCTGTTGTGTGGTGAGGTATAATAATAAAGACCATTTGTTCTTGTCCTCCTCCTCCTCCCCCTTCTTCCCCCTTCCTCTTTCCCTTTTTCTCTTTCCTTTTTCTTCTTGTTTCTGTTAGAGAGCTTCAGAAGCCCTGGAATTTTCTGAGTGATAGGAGTGTTTTTGCCAATGAAGCAGCCTCCTGGTAGCTTCAGGATGGGTCTGGACACCAAAATGACCAAGCATGCAATTAGAAGATTAGAGTTTTCAGCTGCCAGACCTCAAGGAAGAGGAAAGTGGCTGGAGATTGGATTTACTGTCATGGCCAATGATTGTAACTAATCATGCCTGTGTAATGAGGCCCTAGTAAGAAGTCTAGATACTGACACTTAGTGAAGCTAACTGTGGAGAACACTACATTGAAGGGCTGCCTCTTAGGAAGGGGGAGGGGTACGATGTGCCCTGATTCCACAGCGAAAGGACACAGAAGTTCTACAGACTTTAACCTCTATGTATTCTTTATAACAAAACTGTAATCATAAGCGCAATGCTTTTCTGAGTTCTGTGAGTCACCTTAGTGACTTAGAGCCTAAGGGGGTTGTGGGAACCATTCAATTCAGAACCAGTTAGTCAGAAATGTGAATGAATGGCTTGGCAATCCCTGATGGCTAATGTATGAAATGAGGACCAGATTCTTGGAGAGGACTAAATTCTTCACTCAACAATCTGTCAACACTGGATAGTTAACATCAGAATCGTATTGCAGTATACCTACTGGATGAATGTTTATGATTTTACCAATTGATAGGCATTTCAATATATTTTTTTCTTTTTGGTATATTAGAAGCAGTAAACAATACTGCTGTAACATTTGCATACAAATGTCTAGTAAGTATATTTCATTTCTTTTGAATAGAAACATACTAGTGGACGGGACTGGAGAGATTGCTTAGTAGTTAAAGGCACCTGCTTGCAAAGCATGATGGCCCAGGTTCAATTCCCTAGTGCCCACATAAAACTAGATGCACAAAGTGGCACATGCATCTGGAGTTTGCAATGGCAAGAGGCCCTGACATGCCTATTCTTTCTCTCTCTCTGTCTTTACAAATAAATAAAAATATTAAAATAAATATACTGCTGGGCATGGTGGCACATGCCTTTAATCCCTGCACTCAGGAGGCAGAGGCAGGAGGATTGCTGTGAGTTCAAGGCTAGCCTGAAGCTATGTAATGAATTCCAGGTCAGCCTGGGTTAGACTGAGACCATACCTCAAAAAAAATAAAAAAGAAACCCAAGCATGGTGGTGCATGCCTTTAATCCCAGCACTCAGGAGGGAGAGGTGGGAGGATCGCGGTGAGTTCAAGGCCACCCTGAGACTACGTAGTGAATTCCAGGTCAGCCTGAGCTAGAGTGAGACCCTACCTCGGAAAAAGAAAGAAAGAAATGAAAATATATATACTGGTGGGATCTTTGATCACATAGTAAATTTATGTCAAACTTAAAAAAAAATTATTTACTAGAGAATATGGGCACACCAGGGCCTCTAGCTACTGCAAACAAACGCTAGACATATGCACCACCATATGTGTGTGGCTTATGTGGGTACTGGGGAATTGATTCTGGGTCTTTAGGCTTCAAAGGCAAGCTGTAGCCTGAGTAGGTACTTGCTGCTTATCATGCATGAGTCAGAGAATGGGTAAGGAAAGAGAGAGAGGAGTTAGTCTGTTCCAAGAGTGGCTACAAATTACCCATTCTTTCTCTTAGAATGGGCTTAATTCTTTTATCTACTGAATTTATATCTTTTAGATATTTCTAAAAGGCTCCCCAGCTTGTCACCTTGCTTCTGTTTTTTTTTTTTGTTTTTTTTTTTTTTTTGTAGGGGAGCAGGTGTCCAGGTAGGGTCTTGCTCTAGCCTAATCTGGCCTAGAATTCACTGACTAGTCTCAGGCTGACCTCAGACTCATAGCTATCCTCCTACCTCTGCCTCCCAAGTGCTGAGATTAAAGGCATGTGCCATCATACCTGGCTTGTCAGCTCTCTTCTGTGTAAGGAATATGCAGGAGTTTGTTTTGTTTCCATAAAACTATTTTTTAAATATCAGTTATTTACTTATTTGAGAGAGGGAGAGAATAGACATGCCAGGGCTTCTAGCCACTGCAAGTGAACTCCAGATGCATGTGCCACCTTGTGCATCTGGCTTACATGGGTACTGGGGATTCAAACCATGGTGCTTAGGACTTGTAGGCAAGCGCCTTAACTGCCAAGCCATCTCTCCAGGCCCCATAATGCTATTTTTAAATAAATATTTTTATTTCCTTGAGAGACTATGGGCATGTCAGGGCCTCTTGTGGCTACAAACAAACTCCAGACACATGTGCCACTTTGTGCACCTGGCTTTATGTGGGTACTAAGAAATAAAACCTGAGCTGACAGGCTTTGCAAGCAAGTGCTTTTAATCACGGAGTCATCTTCCCAGCCCACAGTTATTTGTTTTTGTTTTTGTTTTTTTTTTTTGGTTGTTGTTGTTGTTTGTTTGTTGTTTTTTTTGAGGTAGGGTCTTACCCAGGCTGACCAGAATTCACTCTGTAGCCTCAGGGTAGCCTCCAACTCATGGGGATCCTCCTACCTCTGCCTCCTGCATGCACCGTCACACCCAACTGTTTTATATATATAGACAACTTCTATACTTATAGACAATAAACCATATTTTCCTCCCCTCCCCCACTTTCCTGTTCACAACTCTGCTCACCATCATATCACTCCCTGTCTCCATTAGTCTCTCTTTTAATTTAATGTCATCATCTTTTTCTACTATTATGAGGGTCTTGTGTAGGTACTGCTAGGCACTGTGAGGTCATAGATATTGAGGGCAATTTCTGTCTGGACAGTTGTGTGTAAGGAGTGGTACACTTCCTTTGGCTCTTACATTCTTTCTGCCACCTCTTCCGCAATGGACCCTGAGCCTTGGAAGGTATGATAGAGATGTTTCAGTGGTGGGCATTCCTCTATCCCTTCTTCTCAGCACTATGTTGCCTTTTGGGTCATCCCAGTGGTCATGGCCATCTGAAAAGAGAAGCTTCTCTAACCAGAGTGAGGTAGCATTAATATATGAATATGAACATTAATTGTAGTGCTTTCAGGGCAATTTGATGAGAATAATATATGCATTTATCCAGACAAGAGCAGGTTTTCTACCCCTAAGGCTTATGACCTCCTCTGCCATAGGCTTTTGATTAGGTTTTCAGTACCAGGCAGGTACTCCCTCCCATAGAGTGGGTCTTCAGTCCAATTAGAGAGCAGTTGGTTTCCCCCAGAGCAGACATGCCACTATTGCACTCGTTCGGTCATTTGGCCTGTCTGGCCAAACTTGAGGCTTCCAGTGTCCACTGTTTTCACCACTGATTACTTTTGTCTCCCATAGGGTTGCATGCAGTGCAGCTTTTTCCAGCTTTCAGTTGGCTGGTCTATAGGGAGAAGGTTTTCTGCTAAGCACCAGCTTGATTTCTTAGTGGCATTGTCACTCAAGCATGTGAAGTCTTCAGCAGTAGGGTCTTACCATCTGTTTCTCAAGGAAACCAAGGGCCTTGGCAATAGCCTGTAATGTTTTAGAGGCAAGAGGGACCTCCCTGGCCAACAACTCACTAGAAGGTACCCCATCCCTGGCACTGAAAATTTTTTAGTAACAATCTATGTCTTCTAGATGTGCCATTATTCAACAAAGTAGGTTTTCATATGTCTTATTCAGAATATCTTGAATTTTGATTGACTCCCCCTGCCCTACTTTTACACAATCTCTTCCCCTGGCCACATTTAAGCCTTTTCCCTCCCTGTAATCTGTTCTTCTACTTACATATATACAGTACCTTCCCCTTAAGTCCTTTCCTCTTCTTCCTCCCTTATAGCCTTTTTCTAGCTTACTGGCCTGTGCTACCAATTTTTGGTTCCAGCTCACATACAAATTTGTAGCTAGGATCCACATATGAGAGAGGACATGTGATGTTTGGCTTTCTGGACTGGGTTATCTCAGTACAATACATTCCAGATCCATCCATTTCCCTGAAAATTTCATAATTTCATTTTTTTTTTTTTTTACTGCTTAATAGAACTCCATTGTATAAAAGTACCATATCTTTATTATCCATTCATCTGTTGAGGGACATCTAGGCTGGTTCTATTTCCTAGCTATTGTGAATTGAGCGGCAATAAACATGGTTGTGCAAATATTTCTAAGGTAGTGAGAAGAGTCATTAGGATATATGCCTAGGAGTGGTATAGCTGGATCATATGTTAAATCTATTTTTAGCTGTCTCAAGAACCTCCACACTGATTTCCACAATAGCTGTACCAGATTACATTCCCACCAACAGTGTAGAAGGGTTCCCCTTTTTTTGCATCCTCGCCAACATTTTTTGTCCTTTGTTTTCTTGATGGTAGCCATTCTGACAGGAGTGAGATGGAATCTCACATTAGTGTTAATTTACATTTCCCTGATGGCTAAGGATGTAGAACACTTTTTTATTTTTTTTTTAAGTAGCAAATTTCTTTCTTTCTTTCTTCTTTCTTTCTTTCTTTCTTTCTTTCTTTCTTTCTTTCTTTCTTTCTTTCTTTCTTTCTTTGAGAGCGACAGAGAAAGAGGCAGATAGAGAGAGAGGAATGTGCGTGCCAGGGCCTCTAGCCACTGCAAACGAATTCCAGATGCATGCGCCCTCTTGTGCATCTGGCTAACGTGGGTCCTGGGGACTCGAGCCTCGAACTAGTATCCTTAGGCTTCACAGGCAAGCGCTTAACCGCTAAGCAATTTCTCCAGCCCACTTTTTTAGATGTTTATATGCCACCTGTATTTCTTCCAATGAGAACTCTCTATTTAGTTCCATAGCTCTTTTTTTTTTTTTTTTTTTTTTTTTTTGGTTTTGTGAGGTAGGGTCTCACTCTAGCCCAGGCTGAGCTGGAATTCACTATGGAGTCTCAGGGTGGCCTCGAACGCATGGCAATCCTCCTACCTCTGCCTCCCAAGTGCTGGGATTAAAGGCATGTGCCACTATGCCCGGTCCATAGCCCATTTTTTAATTGGGTTGCTTACTCTTCTGGTTTTTGAGTTCTTTGTATATTCTGGATATTAATCCTCTGTCAGATGTATAGGTGGCAAAGATTTTCTCCCATTTTGAAGGTTGTCTCTTTGCTCTATTCACAGTGTCCTTTGCTGTACAAAAGCTTTGTAATTTCATGAGATCCCAATGGGTTGATTAGTGGTTTTATTTCCTGAGCAATTGGAGTTATATTCAGAAAGTCATTGCCCATGCCAGTATGTTGAAGGGTTTCCCCTACCTTTCCTCCAGCAATTTCAGAGTTTCAGGTCTGATTTTTAGGCCCATGATCCACTTGGATTTGATTCTTGTGCATGGAAAAAGGCAGGGATCTATATTTTCATCCTTCTACATATAGATATCCAGTTTTCCCAGCACCACTTGTTGAAGAGGCTGTCTTTTCTCCAATGAATATTTTTGGCATTTTTATTAAAAATCAGATGGCTGTAGCTGCCTGGATTAACATCTGGGTGTTCTGTGCTGTTCCATTGATCTACATGTCTGTCTTTGTGCCAGTACCATGCTGTTTTTGTTACTATGGTATTGTAATACAACTTAAAATCTGGTATGGTGGTACCACCAGCCTTATTTTTGTTGCTTAAAATTGTTTTGGGTATTCGAGGTTTTTTGTGCTTCCAAATCAATTTTAGGATTGTTTTTTCTTTTCCTATGAAGAATGCCATTGGAATTTTAATGGGAATTGCATTAAATGTGTAGATTGGTTTTGGTAAGATTGACATTTTCACAATATTCATTCTTCCAATCCAAGTACATGGGATGTCCTTCCATTTCCTAGTGTCTTCTGCAGTTTCTCACTTGAGTATTTTTAAAGTTCTCATTGTAGAGATCCTTCACTTCCTTGGTTAGGTTTATTCCAAGGTACCTTATTTGTTTTCTTTTTTCTTTTTTTTCCTTTTTTTTTTTTGAGGCAATTGTGAATGGGAAAGTTTCCCTGATTTCATTTCCCCCATGTTTGTTGTTAGCATATAGGAAAGCTACTGATTCCTGTGTGTTTATCTTGTATCCTGCTACATTGCTAAAAGTGTTTATCAGTGTTAACAGTTTGCTGGTAGAGTCTTTAGGGTCCTTTATGTACAGAATCACATCTTCTGCAAATAATGATAATTTAATTTCTTGCTTTCCAATTTGTATCCCTTTTATAAGTGTCTCTTGCCTTATTGCTATAGCTAAGACTTCTAGTACTATATTAAATAAAAGTGGGGACAGTGGACACCCTTGTTTTGTTCCTGAATTTAATGGAAAATCTTCAAGTTTTTCCCCATTTAGCATTATGTTGGCTATAGATTTGTCAGAAATAGCTCTTATTATGTTTAGCTATGTTCCTTTTATTCCCAGTTTTTATCGATTTACATATGTTGAACCATCCCTGCATCCCTGGGTAAGGCGCACTTGGTCAGGGTGAATAATCTTTCTGATATATTCTTGTATTCTGTTTGCCAGTATTTTGCTCAGAATTTTTGCGTCTATGTTCATGAAGAAGATTGGTCTGTAATTTTCTTTTTCTTTTTTTTTTTTTTTCCGTCTTTATCTGGTTTTGGTACCAGGGTGATGCTGACTTCAAAGAAGGAGTTCGGTAGAATTCCTTCCTTTTCTATTTTATGAAAAGTTTGACAAGCAGTGGTGGTACCTTCCATGACAGTCTGGTAAAATTCACCACTGAATCCATCTGGGCCTGGACTTATTTTAGTTGAGAGACTTTTTATAACTGCTTGGATCATGTACTTGTTTTAGGTTATTTAAATGGTTTATCGCATCTTGATTTAATTTTGGTAAGTCATATGGATCAAGAAATCATCCAGTGCTTTCAGATTCTCAATCTTAGAAGCATATATAGTCTTAAAGTATGTCCTTATGATTGCCTGAATTTCTTTGGTATCTGTTGTAATGGTACCTTTTTCATCTTTAATTTTATTATTTTTTGTCTCTTCTCTCTTTCTTCTGGTCAGATTTGCTAAGGGTTTACCAATCTTCTTTATCTTTCCAAAGAACCAACTCTTTGTTTCATTGAGTCTTTGAATTAATTTTTTGTATCTATTTCATTTTTGCCCTAATCTTTTATTTCTTTCCATCTACTGATTTTTGGTTTGCCTTGTTCTTCTTCTTTTCCAAGGCCTTGAGGTGAAGCAGTAACTTGTTTACTTGTGAACTCTCTAATTTCTTAATATAGGCACTTAGAGCTATAAATTTCCCTCTCAGGACTGCCTTCATTGTGTCCCAAAGGTTTTGGTATGTTGTTTTCTCATCATTTGATTCTATGAATCTATTGATTTCTTCAATGACCTATTCATCTTTCAATAGTGTACTGTTTAGTCTCCATAAATTTCTGTATGCTCTATAGTTTTTCTTGTTGCTGATTTGCAGTTTAATCCCAATGTGGTCAGATAGAGTACAAGGGATTATGTCAGTTTTCCTGTATTTGTTAAGATTTGCTTTGTGTCCTAATATTTGGTCTGTTTTTGAGAATGTTCCATGTGTTGCTGAGAAAAATGTATATTCTGCAGCATTTGGATGGAATGTTCTGTAGATACCTGTTAGGTCCATTTGTTCTATGACATCATTTAATCCTGATGTCTCTCTGTTTATTTTTTGCTGGATGACCTGTCAGTTAATGAGAGTGGGATATTGAAGTCACCTACTACAATTGTTATTGGTGTTATCTGTGGCCTTAATTCTAATAGTGTTTGTTTAATGAAATTGGGGAGCCCCCATGTTAGGTGTATATGTGTTTAGGATTATAATGTCCTGTGTTGGAGTGTTCCTTTAATCAGTATAAAATGAACTTTATCTTTCATCACTAATATTGGTTTGAAGTCTATCCTATCATATATGGGGATAGCAACCCTTGTTTCCTAGACCCATTTGCTTGATATATTGTTTTCCATCCTTTCATCCTAAGGCAGTGCAGCATCCTGCCTTTCAATTCAGTCTATAAGCCTGTGTTTTTGGTTGGGGCATTGAGGGCCATTGATATTAAGGGTTATTATTGAAAGGTATGTATTCTCCCCATTCTTATTTTGTAGTGCTTCCTGTTTTCCCTTTACTTGCTTGTTTAAACTGTTACTTGGGTATGGTTTATTTTTTCCTATTTCCTCCTGTGTGTATTTTGCTTTCTCTTTAGCTGTGAAGGATTCTTGCAAGTATTTTCTGTGGAACTGATTTAGTTGTCACAAATTCCTTTAGCCTGTTTTTGTTGTGGAATGTCCTTATTTCTCCATCAACTGGATAGATAACTTTGCAGGGTAAACTAATCTTGGTTGACAGTTGTTATCTTTCAGAACTTGGTATACATCATACCAAGCCCTTCTGGCTTTTAAAGTTTGTGTTGAGTAATCTGCTGTTATTCTAAGGGGCTTGCCTTTGTAGGTGACTTGCTTTTTCTTTCTAACTGCTTTCAATACAGTGTCCTGGATATCTTGAAATTCCCATTCATACCTTCCTATTAGTTTGTCTTTGTCTTTGTTGGACAGTACTAGGTCTGTCACCTGGTCTTCTAGTTTAGATATTCTTTTCTCTCCTTCATCCATTCTACTGGTGAGACTTTCCACAGAGGTTTTTTTTTTTTTTTTTTGTTTTGTTTTTGTTTTTTCTTTTTCTTGGTTTTTCGAGGTAAGGTCTCACTCTAGCCCAGGGTGACCTGGAATTCACTATGAAGTCTCAGGGTGTCCTTGAATTTATGGCGATCCTCCTACCTCTGCCTCCTGAGTGCTGGGGTTAAAGGCATGCGCCAGCACGCCTCGCTGTCCACAGAGTTTTTTATTTCACTGTGTTCTTCAGAGCTAGAATTTCAGCCTGGTTTCTCTTCAGTATTTCTATTTCCTTACTCATGTCTTGTGAAGACTTTCTTATTTCACTAAGCTGGTTTCCTGTGTTCTCTTTCAGGAGTTTGTTTTCTTTAATTCCTTTGTTTTCTTCTTTAATTCCTTTCATTTCTTCTTTGCTTTCTTTTGTTTGTTTGTTTGTTTATTTATTTATTTATTTATTTGAGAGCAACAGAGAGAAGGAGGCAGAGAGAGAGAGAGAGAGAGAGAGAGATTGGGCGCGCCAGAGCTTCCAGCCTCTATAAACGAACTCCAGATGCGTGTGCCCCCTTGTGCATCTGGCTAACACGGGTCCTGGGGAATTGAGCCTCGAACCAGGGTCCTCAGGCTTCACAGGCAAGCGCTTAACCGCTAAGCCATCTCTCCAGCCCTTCTTTGATTTCTTTGAGTATAGATACAACCATTTTTTTTTAAATCTTTGTCAGGCATTTCACCTAAAACAGTCTCATTGGTGATCATTTCTGATGAATTTATAATTTTTGGTGGGGCTGTATTGTCTTGATTCTTTGTGTTTCTTGTATCATAATGTAGTGACTTTTGCACCCTGAACTGATTTGATGCTTGAGTTTTCTACTTAATCTGCAGTGTTCTTAGATGTGGCAATCCACCTTTATATACTTTCAGGATATGGGTTTAAGGTGTCATGTGTTGCTCTTCTATCCCAATCCAACCACAGAAGTAATCCTGTGTGTTGAGTTTGCTTGCTAAGCAAGTATTCTAGTGGACTGGGTGGAACTATTTGCTTGCAAATTTTGAACTTCAACTGAACAATACACATATTCAGTAAAAACCAGCACCAGAGTATGTAATTATGGGGATTAAAACAGATAGTCTTATATAGCCAAAATCCTTGAGGGTGTGTGTTTCTCTACCCCTTAATCTTGTCAGCTGGGAGGTAGAGATTTCTGTTCTGAATTGGGTTTTAGCTCAGCCTGGATCTGAATGAGACCCTGCCCCCAATAATGACAGAAGCAAAAGATAAAGGCCCTATATATCTGAAAGCATCAAAGGCAACAATATTCAACCTTAGTTGATCTCATGTGTCTTTCCTTTAGATTTCTTGACTTTGCAAGGTGAATGATGAGGTTGGAAAATCCCCTTGTTTGGTCTGCTGCTGCCGATGCTTGGCACGCCTGGTGGGGCGTTGCCCGGCAGGTGTGCAGATCACATGGATCAGTGGGTTTTAAGTGCCTCAATGGGATTCTGGACGTTTTCCTCCTTTCTGGTGGATCTTGGTCTCTCCTGCTTCTCCACTGTGTCTAAGAAGAGCTATACTCCTTCACTTTTCAGAAGAGTGTATTTTGCTCTGGTTTTGCTTAAATCCTCTCTAGGCTGGTTTGGTATGGATCCTATGCCACCATCTTATCTGGATGCTCCATAGCTGTTTGCTCTTAAACTTAGTTTTTCTGTTATTCTTTTACCTTTTTCACCCTCATTCCTATTGTTTCCCTTTTAAAATGTTTCTATTTCCTATATTGTACTTTCCATGAGATTAAAATATTCATTTATGCATAATTTATAGGATGCTTTGAAGAAGTACTCTTGTAAATGTTGTGTAGGTTTTGTTTCCCCATTGAATATGTCTATGCCTAAAATAAAATATGTCATAAATTTTAACTGTTTAGTGATAGTTTGTATTTTTCACTATTAATAATTTGGGGGGTTTTGTCTATGGCCTTTTTTTTAAGTATAAAATTTTCACTTTGTTTTTCAGCTGTTTTGTGCCTTTCAAGATGACAGGTATTTGTACATGGTAATGGAATACATGCCTGGTGGAGACCTTGTAAACCTTATGAGTAATTATGATGTACCTGAAAAATGGGCCAAATTTTATACTGCTGAAGTTGTGCTTGCACTGGATGCAATACACTCCATGGGCTTAATACACAGAGATGTGAAGCCTGACAACATGCTCTTGGATAAACATGGACATCTAAAATTAGCAGATTTTGGCACATGTATGAAGATGGATGAAGTAAGTAAGCATTAAAAATGGCAATTTTTTGAGAAACAAAAATAAATGCAGATGCGGACTTCGTAATTTTTAAAAATATTTTTGCTTGTGTGTTTATGTTTAATGTGTATGTGGTGTGGTGTTTGTGATATATGCTTGTGTATATATATGCCCTTGTAGCACTAAATCCACTCTCCTTCAGTGAGGGGTGGGAAGTAAGGGGTGAGAAATGCTTGCCTTCAGGGCCTGGAGTGGAACTTCCAGATGTTTGGCTCCATTGCTCCTCTGTCTGGTCTTGTTTTGAGCCAGAGTCTTTTTTACTGCTTCCAGAACTTGCTGGGCTCTGAAGAATCTCTGGTGTCTGCTCCCCTGTGGGGACTGGGGTTATAGATGATACAGCCATGCCCAACTGTTTATTTGGAATCTGGAGATTTAACTAAGGGCTTCTCAGGCCTTCATACTTGCACAGGGAGCACATTTAATTGCTGAACCATCTCTGTAGCCCAATTTAGGAGTTTTGAACAAAAATAGATTTAGTGTTGCTAATAGTGTAGCAACACAAGACAAAACAATTTAAAGCATTTCCTTTACTATTCACTCATCAGGCTGTAAATTATTTTAGTTGATTGGCGAGTGCAAGTCAAAATGAAAACTTAGCTAACTTAATTATCTTCCCCATAGAATGTTGGCAATTAAAATTGGCTCATGCATCTAGTGATCAAAGTGTGTAGAATTAGGGCACAATGTGAACAAAGGTGCATGGGTATTTCTACCACCATTGTTATTTCTGTATTGCTTTTTTTCCTTTTGAATAAGGAGGTAAGCTAAGGGAAAAGAAATTGATGTTACCTGTCGCACCCATCCCCTCTGAATAAACTTGGGGACATTATCTAATGCAGTGTTTTACTATTATTCCATTATGTTGTGATTAAGTTGGTTCAGTAACATTAACCTCAATAGCCATTTATGATACAGATTTAGTTTGATGGCAGAATTTATACTTTGTCCCTTTCTTTCTAAACTGTAATTCTTTTTTTGGGGGGGGGGTTTCAAGGTAGGGTCTCACTCTAGCCCAGGCTGACCTGGAATTCACTATGGAGTCTCAGGGTGGCCTCGAACTCACGGCAGTCCTCCTACCTCTGCCTCCCGAGTGCTGGGATTAAAGGCGTGTGCCACCACGCCCGGCTTTAAACTGTAATTCTTAGTGACGCATGATCATGTTTTTTTTTTCTCTTGTTGGATCTAGAGAGTGTCTGATAATGCTTATGTGACACACAGTCAGAAATACTTAGTTGTATGTATGCTACAGAAGTAATGCTAGTGGCCATTTTTGTCTAACTTAATAAACTCAGCTACAATTTAACATGTTTATCTTTAGCTTTTCTTCCTAGAGTCTGTTATGATGTTTCTCAACCATTAATTGGTGTTTATTAGGTAGAGTTTTTGATTGTTCCTAGAGCTCTCATGCTTATTTTACAGTAATAGGCTAAGAAATGATTAAGAGTGAAGATGATCTATAAAGAAAATAAAGCATGAAGTGTGTGTGTGTGTGTGTGTGTGTGTGTGTGTGTGTGTGTGTGTATGTGTGTGTGTGTGTTTTCAAGGTAGGGTCTCACTCTAGCCCAGGCTGACCTGGAATTCACTCTGTAGTCTCAGGGTGGCCTTGTAACTCACAGTGATCCTCCTACCTCTGCCTCCTAAGTGCTAGGATTAAAGGTGTGTGCTAACATACCCGGCTACAAGAAATAATTTTTTTGTTTTGTTTTGTTTTTGTTTTTCGAGGTAGGGTTTCACTCTAGTCCAGGCTGACCTGGAATTCACTATGTAGTCTCAGGGTGGCCTCGAACTCACGGTGATCCACCTACCTGTGCCTCCCAAGTGCTGGGATTAAAGACGTGTGCCACCATGCCCAGCTCAAGAAATAATTTTTAATAGATTATATATACAAGACAGTTTAGCAATTCTGTCATGTTTATGTACTGTATTTCTGTGGATGTTCTCTGTGAATTGAATTAAACCAATAACTCAGTAATTTTTGGAGGTGGGATGAGGTGGGTGTTAAGTAATCGATTACACAATAGGGATTTTTTTTAAAACACGTTTTTGTTTATTTTTATTTATTTATTTGAGAGTGACAGAGAGAGAGGGGGGGGAGCGGGGGGCAGATAGATAGAGAATGGGCACACCAGGGCCTCCAGCCACTGCAAACTCCAGATGCATGCACCACCTTGTGCATCTGGCTTTCATGGATCCTGGGGAATCGAGCCTTGAACCGGGGTCCTTAGGCTTCACAGGCAAGTGCTTAACCACTAAGCCACCTCTCCAAGCCCACAACAGGGATTTTTGTTGTTGTTTGAGAGAGAAAGAGAACAAGAGGCAGGCAGAAAGAGAGTCTGTATGGGCACATCAGGGCCTCCTGACACTGAAAATGAACTCCAGATACTTTTGCCACTTTGTGCATCTGGCTGTACATGAGTACTGGTGAATTAAACTCAGCCATCAGGCTTTGTAAACAAGTGCCTTTAACCACTAAGACATCTCTCCAGCCTCACAGTAAGTTTTTAGAAGCATGCTAAAATTGGCTAGCCAAAAAAAAATACAGTCTACGAGCATGGGGAAAAGGAGAGAATGTGGTATTCATGAAATATTTTTACATGCATGTAAGAAAATAAATAAAACCAGCTATTATGATATCTTAAATTGTCTTTACAAACAAAATAAAATATGGCTTAATTTCTTTTAGGATTTTTTAAAGTCTTTAAACATTAATATGCAGACTGGGCATGGTGTCACAGATCTTGGGAGTCAATTTGAGCTACCTTGAAAAACAACAACAACAAAAATAATTTTATGTGTGTGCATGTCAGGGTCTCTTGTGGCTGCAAAGGAAGGCCCATCTAGCTATACATGGGTGGCTCGTGAATTTAACCCAGGCTGGCAGGTTTTGTAAGCAAGCAACTTTAACCTGAGCCATGCCCCAGCTCTTCATTAATGATTTGTTAATTCAGATTAAGACAGATGAGTGAATTATATCCCCTGGTTTATAATTTATTGTCGTGAGTAGTTTACAAACAGTCTCCACCTCATTTTTTTACCCTCTTTTTTATAATAAAAAAACTAATGGAAGCCGGGAATGGTCATGCATGTCTCTAATTCCAGCACTCGGGAGGCAGAGGTAGGAGGATCACCATGAGTTCAAGGCCACCCTGAGACTCCATAGTGAATTCCAGGTCAGCCTGAGCTAGAGTGAGACCCTACCTCAGAAAACCAAAAAAAAAGCAAAAAACTAATGGAGTATGTTTATCATGTATAAGCATAGTATATGCATCTGTGTTTAGGTTTGCATGAGTAACATATTAGAATTGATAACATTTTAATTCTGTCATTGTTTTTTCAAGGTTAGGTCTCTCTCTAGCCCAGGCTGACCTGGAACTTATTCTATAGTCCCAGGCTGGCCTCAAACTCGTAGCAATCCTCAGCCTCCCCAGTGCTGGTACTAATGGTGTGTGCCCCCACATGGGGCCTCAGCATTTTTATATCTACCCTTGATAGTTTATTGCTTCTTAACTGCTGCTAAGCATTCTATAGTATTTGTCAACTTACCCTTTTATTCCCCTGGTATGTTGGATTCACCTCCAGAACCTTGCTATCAACAGTATTGGCTTAAATGTCATATATGTCCCATGTGTGTCCTGGCAAGGGCTTCTCTAGGTATCTCTTAGAATGATACTTCTGTATCAGAGGGTACACAAAGTATTACTTGATTTCTATAATGGCTGTGAGTGACAAACCTCTTCATGTACTTGTCAGCCATTTTTCTTATGAATTACCTGCATGTTTTTTGACAGTCTTAAAATTGTCTTTTTTTTAAATTTTTATTTATTTATTTTTTGGTTTTTTGAGGTAGGGTCTCACTCTGGTCCAGGCTCGCCTGGAATTAACTATGTAGTCTCAGGATGGCCTTGAACTCATGGCGATCCTCCTACCTCTGCCTCCCGAGTGCTGGGATTAAAGGTATATGCCACCACACCTGGCCTAAAATTGTCTTCTTGATATCTAAGCATTCCTGATACCTAGATGGTGGTTCCATATATTGCTGTTATCAACTATATATTGTTCAAAAAGAGGCCCATGTCTTTGTTTAAAGAAGAAATTCATATTTAAGATAGAAAGGGCTGGGAACATAACTCAGTGGATAAACTACTTGCTTTGTGAGGACTGGAGTTCAGACCCACAGCATCCATATAGAGCGTGAGTGGACATGACAACCTGTAATCTCAGTGCCTGGGAGGCAGAGACAGGTGATCCCCTGGACAAGCTGGCTAGCTAGACTAGCCAAATCAGCAAGTACAGGGTTCAAGTGAGAGGCCCTGTAGAGAGTATCCAGGAAGACACCTGACACCAAACTCTGGCCTCTGCATTCATATTCACACAAGTGTACCACATATGCACAGTACATACATACATGCATTAAAAATAAAAGTACACACATACATACTCTGTCTCTTTCTCTCTACCTGCCTATTACTGTATCTCTCTCTCTCAAATAAATTAAAATAAAAAAGGAAGTACATAGAGTTTATAGTTTTATATTAAGTAGTACATGAATAATATTTTAGAAGTTTTAGATCTTTAATTATTATTTCAGTGCCAGAGCACCAGAGAGTTTAATTCTCATTTACTTATAGATAGGATTGACCGAGCCAGTTGGCCAAATTGGTATTGTACACCTTGTATGACAAAAATGATTTTTATGTGCTTCAAGGATTATAAGAAAAAGAAAGGGCTGGAGGGATGGCTTAGCAGTTAAGGCATTTGCCTGCAAAGCCAAAGGACCCAGGTTCGATTCCCCAGGACCCATGCACAAGGGATGTAAGTGTCTGGAGTTGGTTTGCAGTGGATGGAAGCCCTGGGAGGCCCATTCTCTCTTTCTGTCTGCCCCTCTCCCCCTCTTTCTCTGTTAAATAAATAAATAAATAAATAAAGACATTTAAAAAGAAAAAGAAAACTATGACAGAGATTTTACATGGCCCACAAATCCTATGACACTTAACAGTTTTGGTCTTTGACAGAGATATAGATGTTCATATCCTTTTTCAACTCTCTTGGCATCCTCTAAAACATGTCGGGCTGGGGAGATGGCTCATCAGTTAAAGGTACTTGCAAAGCTTACCCCATCTGGGTTCAGTCCCCAAGTACTGACATAAACCAGGTACACAAATTGACACATGCATCTGGAGTTTGTTTGCATTGTCAAGAGGCACTGGTACACCAATATTTATATTCTCAAACTCTACTTCCCCCTTTGCAAATAAAAATTATTTTTAAAAGCATTACATCATAGATAAAATAAAAATGAAAACAAAACTGTAGAATTACAACTTAGAAGGGCTGAAGTTTGCCACTATCAAAGTTAAGAGTGGTGGCATCTCAGTAAGTTCTATTATTGGTAAATTATGGGTTATATAGTTTTCTAGATGCTTTTGCCCTATCTCATTTTTTCTCTCAAAAGAAAAAAAGAGGAAAAAAAAGAAGGTTCCATGTTGGAGAAATGGTTTAGTTATTAAGATGCTTGTGAAGCCTAAGGACCAATGTTTAACTCTCCAGAGCCCACGTAATCCAGATGTACAAAGTGTTGCATGTGAAGGTTGCATGTGAGCACAAGGTGGCACACGTGTCTGGAGTTCAATTGTAATTGCTGGAGGCCCTGGTGTGCCAATCCTCCCTTCTACCCACTCTCCCCATCCTCTCATAAAAAAGAGAGAGAGAGAGAGAGAGAGAGAGAGAGAGAGAGAGAGAGAAAACCTATGTAGATATGAGTGGATCATGTTGGAAATTTACATCTGGATATGCTTCAACGACAGCTAAGAAGTACTATTTAAAATGACTTGTGGGCTAGAGAGGTGGCTTAGTAGTTAAGATGCTTCCTATGAAGCCTGAGGACCCAGGTTTGATTCCCCAGTGCCCACGTAAGCCACATGCACATGGTGATGCATGCATCTGGAGTTTGCAGTGGCTAGAGGCCTTGATGTGTCCATTCTGTCTCTCTCTCCCAAATAAATAAAACTAAAAATAAATAAATAAAAATGACTTGTATAAATAAGATATGTTGGCTGGGGCATAGCTCAGTTGGTAGAGTTCCTTAGTACCATGCATAAATCTCTGGGTTGGATCCTCAGCATTACATAAAAGTAGGCATAGTGGTATATGCCTGAAATCCCAGTAGATGGAGGCAGATGGATCATAAGTTTAAGGTCATTCTTGGTCAATCAGAGGCCTTAAGGAGATTGAGGCCAGCCTGGTCTAGAGGACACCCTGTCTTGAAAATAATAACAATAACAATAATAATTATTACTATTATTATTATTGATGCATTAGATTTACCCCGTGCCTGTCATTCACTTCACAGCAACTGTTAGCACCTTTTTAAATTTAAATTTTACACACACACAACAGGTTATTACTTTTTGTAAATACTTTTATATATTTATTTGCAAGTAGTGAGATATAGAGAGAAAAGAGACTGAATGGGTGTGCCAGGGCCTCCAGGCACTGCAAAGAACTCCAGATGTATGTGCCATTTGGTGCATCTGGCTTTTCTGTGGGCACTGGGGAGTCAAACCTAGGTCATTAGACTTTTCAGGCAAGCATCTTAACTGCTGAGCCAACTCTTCAGCCCACTTTATACTCTTATACCCTCACTCCTGTCCCCATTTCTCTGGAGCCCTCCTCAGTGGGGTTATGGTATTCACTATGGAATCATGAGGCCTCAATCAATCCCTGTGGGATAGTGGGGGGGGGGGCATGCCTCAGGATATTCCTGTCCACTCTGTGACTCTTACAGTCTTTCCACCCCGTGTTTTGCATTGTTCCCTGAGCCAAAGCAGGCCTCTTGGCAGTCTGATTTGCAGGCTTCTTGGCAGTCTGATTTAGTGTGTTCTCAATAACCTCTGGATTTCTGCTTTGATGGGTTTTGATTGTTCAAGGTGTCTGTCACCATCACCCTGGAGCTGGTTGTCAGGCTAGAGGTAAGAACAATATTCATGTTGCAGATTCCTCTGCATTTTCTGTGGGGCCTTTGCAGATGTGGTAGAGGTGACACATCTCATGTTGGGCAGTCACTTGGCTTCTTGTCTTATCAATGGATCTTGGTTCTCCTCTTTCTTGTGCCTTCTGTAAAAACAAGACAGATTCTCTAATCAAGAGTGAGAACAGCTGGGGCTAAAGGACGGTATGCAAAGTTATTTGAGAGACTTTTTGGTGTGTAAGCCCACTGTTCTCTAGAGAACAGTGGGGGTTTCTCTTTGAAGTCTATGAGTTTCCTGACCATGCAATTCTGGCTTGGTTTCTAGTACTAAACATGAGTTCTTTCCTACTGAGCATGTCTCATGTCCAATCAGAGAACAGTTAGTTACCACAGAGACTGTGTGCCTCTATTGCGCAGGTGTGTATTTCTTGTCCAGCTAGTTGATTTGTAATCTGCAGGGTCCCTTGCTTATTCATGCTGTTGGTGACCATTGTCCTCTAGCAGCTCCCGTAGAGCTTTCTGGTACTATGAGAGCTGCTAGCCAGGAGGAAGCTAGTTTCCCTTTTGATTCTAGCATGGGTATTCCCATGTCCTGTAACCACAGCCTGTGGTGTCTTAAGCAATAGGGTCTTACCTTTTAGCTGTGGCAGGTAATCAAGTGTTTTGGCAATGACCTACATTGTTTTGGGGACCTCATGGGGTATCCCCAGCCAACAGTTCACTGTTGGGGGGAAATCCCAATTCTGGGCCTGAGATTTTCTGTACAGAATCTGTGGTTTTACAGTTAAACTATTCTAACTTGTGTCTGGACTCTCCACTCTCCACTCTCCCTTTAATATCTTGTAGGTGGTTATATCTTGTAGAATGCTAGTCAAAAGGAGAGTTTTTTTTTTTTTTTTGGTTTTTCAAGGTAGGGTCTCACTCTAGCCCAGGCTGACCTGGAATTCACTATGGAGTCTCAGGGTGGCCTCGAACTCACGACGATCCTCCTACCTCTGCCTCCCGAGTGCTGGGATTAAAGGCGTGCGCCACCACGCCCGGCTACCAAAAGGAGAGTTTTTATGGAACTGATTCATATTGTCTTAACTTTTAATTCCCTTCCCACCCATCCTGTCTCCTATCCCCTACCCCTCCAAGCCCCTTCCACCCCCTATATTCTATTCCTCCCCTAACCTGTCAAGTGACTCCTCCTCCTCTCCCCTCTCCCTCATTCTTCTCTCTCCTGATCTCATTCAGGTTTTATGCTTACTGCCATTTTTACTCATTCTCAATTGATCCCAGTTAGGAACCATAAATGAGAGAGCATATGTGGTGCTTGTCTTTCTATACCTGCATGACCTTGCTTAGAATGATTTGCTTTCCAATCCATGTATTTTTCTGAAATTTTCATTATTTCATTTTTCCTTAACACCAAGTAGAATTGCATTGTATATGTACCACATCTTCCTTATCCATTCGTCAGTTGATGAGTATCTGGGATGATTTCAATTCCTCTTTTGAATAGAGAAGCAGCAAACATGGCTGAGCAAGTATCTTTGTAGTAAAGAGTGGAGTTTTTAGGGTATATGCCCAGGAGTGGTATATCTGGATCAAATGATAGATCTGTTTTCATCTTTCCCAGGAGTCTCCATACTGATTTCCATAGTGGTTGTACCAATTAACACTCCTACCAACAGTGGGTACGGGTTCCTCTTTTCCCACATCCTCACCAACATTTGTTGCCATTTGATTTTTTGATGAATGCCATCCTGACGAGTGAAATGAAACTGATTTTTACATTTCTCTGATAACTAAAGATGTTGAATATCTCTTTAAGTGTGTAAGGGCCATTTGTATTTCTTCCTTTGAGAGTTCTCTGTACAATTCTGTACCCCATTTTTTGATTGAGTGTCTGATTTTGTTTGGTTTTTTTTTTTTTTTTTTTTTTTTTGGTTTTTTGAAGTAGGGCTTCACTTCCAGGCCGACCTGGAATTCACGATGTAGTCTCAGGGTGGCCTTGAACTCAAGGTGATCCTCCTACCTCTGCCTCCCAAGTGCTGGGATTTAAAAAAGGTATGCACCACCCTGCTGGGCTTGTCTGATTTTTTTATTGTTGAATTTTTTGTAGATTCTAGATAATAGATCTTCCTCAGAGGTGAAGACTTTGTCCCATTCTGTGTGGTGTCTGTTGACCCTGTTGATGGTGTACTTGTCTGTACATAGCTTTTTAGTTTCATGAGGCTTCAGTGGTTGAGTGTTAATCTAATTTTCTGTACTGCTGGGGTCTTTCTGAGTTCAGGAAGTCTTTCCCTACACCTATATAATGGAGTGTTCTCCTTGCTTTTTCTTCTAGTTGCGTTAGAGTTTCAGGTCTTATATTGCGGTCCTTAATCCGTTTAGAGTTGACTTATGTTGACTTTTGTTGAATATGCTATCTTTTCTTCAGTGTGTATGTGGTGGTTTGAATAGAATAGATGGCCCCCAATATATTCAGTTGTTTATTTGTTTGTAGTTTGCATCTCTAGCCATCTGGCTGGAGGCAATGCCATTGTGTGGATCTTAAGGTGTGGTGGTGGGTTTTAGGTTTTAATCTAAAGATATGCAAAGTGTGCCTAGCTGGAGTTCTTGAAGTGTGCTGTGGCTTTGGCTTTTGACCTTTAGGCTTGTACTTTTCTCTCTCTGCTTGGGCCTGTGAAGGCAGGCCAGTTTTTTTTTTTTTTTTTTTTTTTTTTTTTTTTGCCATTTTATAGAACTTCCCCTGAATCTGTAAGCTTCAATAAATATCCCTTCCTCCATAACTGTGCGTGGTCTAAAAGTTCATCTCAGCAAACTTGAAGCTGTCTAATACAGAACTTGGTACCAGGAGTGGGGTGAGATGAATCTTACTGTGTGGATGTTGATCTTTTGGAACCTTTGTTTTGGAGGAATAGGCATGGACTTGGTGCTTGCAACTGAAGATGTCTTCTGGAATGGTAAGCCAAGTTTTATGGACTATTCTGACGAGAGTCTGAGAATGCTAAGTGCAGACAGCATTGAACTTCGATGCTTGGCTTATGAGCTTTCTAAGGGGAAGGAAAGACTACAGAGGACTTTGTTGGAACTGGGTTACTGACATAAGGGCTGGCTGCGTCCTGCTGCCCAGGCCCAGAGAGTTTGATCAAGGTTAAATTTGTAATGGACTGATGTGCTTGGCTAAAGATACTGGACTGAAAGATTTAAGATTTTAAACTGGAAACCTCAAGCAAGTTAAAATTATAGGCACTGAGACTGGTTTTAGGTTACTAAATCTGCTATTGTCAAACACATTAGCAATCTTAAAGAAAGATGGTCCAATTGCTTTACCATGGAAAGGATGCCTGAGAAAAGACTATCATAGAAATGCAAACACTTTTGGAAAGAGTTGGCTGGAGAAGGAAACTGCTTTTCAAGGTTATGATTTATTTTGTCCGTGAATTAAGAATATGGCTATGTCCTGCACACCTGGTATTGGTTTCAGAAGCATAAAAAATGCAAGGAGTGGCCGTGAATTGCACATGCTTCCAGGAGCCGCTGCTGAGATGCAACATGAGGTAGGGCCTGATGCCCTGATAGGCTAAAAGAGCCTTTGGAAAATGTAAAGAGTGGTCATGAGTTGCACCTGGTTCCAGGAGCTGCTGCTAAGATATGACATGAGGCAGGGCATGATGCCCTGATAGGCTGAAAGAGCCTTTGAAAGATGGACCGTGGTTTGCATAAAGACCTGAAGATGTTTTGTATATACCAGGACTGTACAAGGGCTACCATAGAGCACACTGTTGGCCTGGGATGAAAGTGTTCCCCGGGTACTCTGCCCAGCTGGAGGGGTGGAATTGGAAAGTCTGGAGACTGTTATTCTCTGGATATATTGAACTTAAACTGCAGAAGTTTGATGTTTGTTTGATGGTGGTTGAATTTGCATTGTTTTAGTCTCTCCTTGCTGTGCCTTATACCAGTTAAAAATGTTTACTCTGTGCCTTTATATGTTAGAAGTGTTTAACTTGTTTGATTTTATAGGTCTTCATATCTTAAATTGGTCAAGACTATGGGGGACCTTTAAAATTAAACTGAGTACAATTTATAATGTATGATGGTTATAAATCTATTGGGGGCCAGGGGCAGAATGTGGTGGTTTGAATAGAATAGATGGCCCCCAATATATTCAGTTGTTTATTTGTTTGTAGTTTGCATCTCTAGCCATCTGGCTGGAGGCAATGCCATTGTGTGGATCTTAAGGTGTGGTGGTGGGTTTCAGGTTTCAATCTAAAGATATGCAAAGTGTGCCTAGCTGGAGTTCCTGAAGTGTGCTGTGGCTTTGGCTTTTGACCTTTAGGCTTGTACTTCTCTCTCTCTGCTTGGGCCTGTGAAGGCAGGCCAGTTTCTTCTGCCATTTTATGGAACTTCCCCTGAATCTGTAAGCTTCAATAAATATCCCTTCCTCCATAACTGTGCCTGGTCTAAAAGTTCATCTCAGCAAACTTGAAGCTGTCTAATACAGTGTATTTTTGGCTGTTATGTCAAAGATCAGGTACTGTAATTGCTTGGATTTAGAGATGAATCTTCTATTCTATTGATCCGTGTCTGCTTTTGTGCTGGTACCATGCTATTTTAGTTGCTATGTTTTTGTAGTGTATCTTGAAATCAAGTATGGTGATACCTCCAGACATATTTCTTTGCTTAGGTTATCTTTGGCTATCTAAGGGCTTCTGTTCTTCCATATGAATTTTGAGACTACTTTTTCTATCTCCATGAAGAATGTTGCTGGTACTTTCATCGGAATTGCATTGAATCTGTATGATGCTTTTGGTAGGATGGCCATTTTCACAATATTAATTTTTCCATTCCATGAGCATTGGGAAGTTTTCCATCTTCTTGTGTCCTCCTCAATTTTTTTCTTCAGTGTTTTTTTTTTTTTTAATTTGTGTGTGTGTGTGTTTTGTTTTTATTTGAGAGAGAGATTGAATGGGTGCACCAGGGCCTCTAGTCACTGCAAATGAACTCCAGATGCATGCTCCACCTTGTGCATCTGGCTTAGGTGGGTCCTGGGGAATGGAACCTGGGTCCTTAGGCTTCAATGTTTTCATGTTGTATAGGACTTTCACTTCTTTGTTTAGTGATACTCCAAGGTATGTATGTATGTTTGTATTTATTTATTTATTTATTTATTTATTGTGGCTATTGAAAATGGGCTACCATCACTTACCCCTTTCTCCATATGAATATTATTTGTGTATAGGGAGGCTCCTGATTTTTGTTTATTAATTTTCTGTCCTGACACTTTACTGAAAGAATTTATCATTAGAAGTTTTTTGGTGGAGTCTTCTTAGTCACTTATATATAAAATCAAGTCATCTGCAAATAGGGCTAATTTGAGTTCTTCCTTAGTTTTGTTTGTTTGTTTCTTGGTTTTTCGAGGTAGGGTATCACTTTAGCGGAGGCTGACCTGGAATTCACTGTGTAGGCTGAGGCTAGCCTTGAACTCACAGTGATCCTCCTACCTCTGCCTCCCAAGTGCTGGGATTAAAGACATGTGCCACCATGCCCAGCTTTTGTATCCATTTTGTTTTCCTAGTCTTACTGCTTGACTTCAAGTACTATGTTGAAAAGCAATGCTGAGAGTGGGCACCCCTGTCTTATTCCAGACCTTAATAGGAATGCTTCGAGTTTTTCCTCATTTAGTATTATATGGCCTTTAGGTGCGTTATAAATAGCCTTTGTTATGTTGAGATATAGTCCCTCCATCCCTAGACACTTCAGTGTTTTAATCATGAAGAGGTGTTGTGTTTTGTCAAAGGCCTTTTCTGCATCTGTTGGGATAATCATGTGATTCTTGTGTTTATTTATGTAGTGAATTAACTTATTAATTTCTATATGTTGAACCATCCCTGCATCCCTGCAATGAAACCTACTTGATTGAGATGGATAATCTGATGTGTTCTTAGATTCAGTTTGCAAGGATTTTATTGAGAATTTTGATGTCTAAGTTCTTTAAGGATATCAGTCTATAATTTTCTGTTCTTGTGTCTCTGTCTGGTTTAGGTATTAGAGTAATGCTGAGTGCATAGAAGGAGTTTGGAAGTGTTCCCTCTTTTTCAATTGCGCAAAACAATTTAAAAAGAGGTTTTAGTTGTAGAACTCAGCAGTGATGCCATTTGGGCCAGGACTTTTTTTGTTGGGAGAATTTTAATTACTTTTTCAATTTTGCTAGAACTAATAGGTTTGTTTAGGTAGTCTGTGTATTCTAGGTTTTGTTTTCGAAGGTACTATGAGTCAAGGAATTCATTTATTTCTTCCAAGTTTTACCCAGTTTTGTGGAGTACAGGTTTTTGAAATATGCCCTGATAATTCTTAATCTTTCATTGGTATTATTTGTGATGTCTCCATTTTCTTGTTGATTTGAGTCTTCTCCTTTGTTCTTTAGATCAATTTGGTCGGGTGCTTATTAATTTTGTTTATTTTTTCAAAGAACGATCTCATCTCATCAGTTTTTAAAAATATGTTATTTATTTATTTGAGAGTGAGAGATTGGCTGTGCCAGGACCTCCAGCCACTACAAACTGCAGATGCATGCGCTACCATGTGTGTCTGGTTTATGTGGGTATTGGGGAATTGAACTTGAGTCTTTAGGCTTCACAGGCAAGTGCATTAACCGCTAAGCTATCACTACAGCCCCATTCCACCAATTTTTTAAATGTTTTATTTATTTCCAATATACTAATTTCTGCTTTGATCTTGATACTGTATTTCTGTCTAGTGCTTTTGGGCTTGGACTGTTTTTATCTTTTCAGTGCCTTCAAATTGATATTTAACTTACTTGAGATCTCTCTGTTTTTGTAATGTAGGCATTTAGTGCTATAAACTTCCCTCTTAGAACTGCCTTCATTGTGTCTCATAAATTTTGGTATGTTGTGTTTTCATTGTCATTGAGTTTGGTAGTTTTTTGCTGCTGCTGTTGTTGTTGCTTTCAAGGTAGAGTCTTGGAGCCCAGGCTGACTTATTGATTCTCCTCAGAATTCTTTAGCCTTCTGTTGATCTCTCTCTCTTCTTAAGTATTTTTATTCACCTATTGTAACAAACAGCTTCACGTTCACTAAGCTGAACTTCCAGACCAGGCACAACTATGGAGGAAGGGATTTATTGTTGCTTACAGCTCCAGGGGAAGTTCCATGATGGCAGAAGAAGCTGGCCTGCCTTCACAGGTCCAAGCTGAGAGAGAAGCACAAGCCAAAAGCCACACAGCATAGCACACTTCAGGAACTCCAACTAGGCATACTTTACATATCTTTAGATTGAAATCTCAAATCCACCATCGCACCTTAAGATCCGCCCAGTGACACTGCCCCCAGCCAGGTGGCTGCAGATGCAAACTACAAACTAATAAAAAACTGAATATATTGGGGCCATCTATTCAAACCACTACATCTGTTTATTTGCAAGCAGAGAGACAGAGAGAATGGGCATGCCAGGGCCTCCAGGTGCATGCACTACTTTGTGTATCTGGCTTTACATGGGTACTGGGGAATTGAACTCGGGTCATTAGGCTTTGCAGGCAAGTACCTTAACCACTAAGCCATCTGTCCAGCCCTGTTGGTTTTTTTCTTTTTTAAAAAAAAAATATATTTATTTAATTTATGTGGGGGCGGGGAGAGAGAGAGAATGTGTGCCACCTTGTACCTTGTATTGTAGCTTAATTGGGGAATTGGACATGGGTCCTTTGGTTTTGATGACAAATGCCCTAACCAGTAAGCCGTCTCTCAAACCTTGTTGATTTCTTTTTGATTGACTTTGATTTCATTAAGCCACTTACGATATAATGTTTTCTGATTCTTTGGTTTCCTTCAGCCGTTTATTGAGTTGTTCTTGTTGATTATCTTTTATTTCCTTCATCCATCTTTTGAATTCTTTTTGTCACATTTTTTCCAATTTATTGACCCATCCTTTGACTTGTAATTTGAATTCTTTTTGCCCATTTTCTTCCATTTCCTTCAGCAAATCTTGGAGTTCTAATTTGATTATGCTCTGTGCAGTTTCTTCCCATTCAGCCAGGCATTTGTTCATAGTCTCATTAAGTTTGTTTAAAATGCTTGTCGAGATTTCATTTTGGGATACTGTGTGTTGGGTTTCCTCTAAGCTTTTACTGAAGGCTTCCATTGTACTAAGTAGTCTTGATGGGGATTCCTTTGCTTGGTATGTTCTGTGTTATTTGCTTTGCATTGTACTCTGCCCATCTTGAGGCTAGTTGTCTCACTGAGGCAATAGTAGTTCTTTTATAGCCTATGTTGTGTGACTTGGTTAATTTTAAGGTCACAGCAGTTTTGGGATTGAAGACTATCCACTGGGTTGGGGTGGGTGCACTTGTGCCTGAGGAGAGTCTGTTTTGTGTGTGCCACCTCTGGGAAAATCTGGGTAAGACCTTGGTGTCCAAGCTGGGTGCTATTTTTCCAGTTCTATTCTCTGGCTTTTTGGAGTGAGATAGCTCTAGCTTCTCTTGGGAGGTGGGGCTTGCAAGGTGGGTATGAGAAGTAGAATCTAATTTGTCGGCTATTCTCTGCTTACCTTCTGTTGGTTTGCTCCCTCCTTGGCGGCAGCCACGTTAGAATGGCGTGTAGCCCTGACACTCAACCCCAATGCTCAGCCCCGTCTCACAATGGAGTCCAGCCCTGCACATGACTGAGCTTCCCCCAATTTGTTCTGTCCTAGGCAGCCACTATAAAAACACTGTTATCGCCTTTTAAGGCACATTTATGTTAGTACTTTAAGCTCTTTGAAGATAGGGTTAAGATTTTTACCTATCAATATGTTAGTGATTTTGAATACCATTTGATTAAATCAAGACTATAATTTTACATGTACTAACCTTGTGTGAGTGACATCCGCTTTTAAAATATAGCTGTTTTACTGAAAAAAACTTATTTCCTTCAAAATCATAATTGGTATCTAGGAGGATAACTGAGACAATCCAGTGAGATAGCTTTGTGTAGCTGGAGGCAGATGAAAATACGATTCTGCACCCTTCCCGCTGGTGTTGAGGAGGTACCCAGCTGCATACTAGACTGCACCTGCTCTAGCAAGAGTCTAGCAGGTTAGAGCTGTGCCTCCACAGAGATGCAGATGCTCAGTTTTGATCTTGAATACAGATTTAAAAGGCTAAGGCCTTTGAGTTTTGATTTTTTTTTTTTCAAGGTAATGTCTTGTGAGTCCAGACTGACCCGGAATTCACTATGTATGGTGATCCTCCTACCTCTGCCTCCTCAGTGTTGGGATTAAAGGCATGTACCACCATGCCCCACTTGATAAATTTTTTATAAATTCATTTATAATTTTTCTTTTCTACCTTCCTAAGAAGCATATTGAATTTTTTTGAGACCAACTCCTTGACTCTGATTGACCAATTATGAGTTTTCAGTAAACTTCCATTTCATATTTTGTCACTGACAAAATGTATTCAATTAGATATATTTAAAATACTTTTGAGGAACAAGGAACCTTTTCAAATTATAATGACTTCTGTTCTCTTTGTTATATGCTTATAGAAATAACATCATTAAGTTATTTCTGTCAAATTGAAGAAAAATAGAATACTGTTTTTGAAATTATTTTTTCATATTTACCATGTTTTTATAGCACTTGAATACGTTTCCACAAATCATGTCCACAAAATGTTAGACTCCTTTTTCAAAGCAGTCATAATCTTAGGGCTTTTTGTTGTTATGTGATGCTGGGAATTAAACCTAGGGCCTTCCACATACTAGGCAAGCACTTCAACATTGAGCTATTCCCAGCCCTAATACTTAGTATGTTAATGTTTTTTGTAGCTTTCTTAAGAGAAATTTGGATGCCAAAATCTGTATTAGGCAGGTTAGTGGAAACAAAGGACATTTGAATTAATCTATACAATTATTGCAGGTTAAGCAAAGCTTAGGGTGAAGGAACATTATTTATAAAGCTCTGTACCACTAGGATGATTTAACTTGGCAGCAGGCACTCTTATGTGTGTACACACATATTTTCCTATGATGGTTCTTCCTAGTATGAAAAAGGCATGAGATAGGGATTATTTTATGCCCGCTGAAACTAAAGACAGATAAAGATGTTTTTAATTACTTTGCCAAACATACTGATGTCATAACTATATACTTAGGGATATGTAAAGCTATTTTAAGCTACATATTTCTAAATATTAGTTATTTTTAAATATGTAGCTTAGAAGTGTCACTTTCAAACCTCTGAGGTCTTTTAAGTGTTTAGCCTATTTTCTCTTGTTGTTTTTGATTTTGAGGCAGGATCTCACTCTGTAGCCTAGGCTGGTCTTAAACCTGCGGTGATCGTCTTACCTTAGCCTCCCAAGTGCTGGAATTATAGGCATGAGCCATCAGGCCCATCTTTATTTCTTCATTTTTTCTCCAGAAAATAGGAACCTTTTCTTTATCCAACCTCCAGACTGAGGCCTTTTGTTATCTTAAGTGCTTCCATTTATTTCAAATATGTCACAGCTTCTCATTTCCAGTGATTCTTTAGCTTTCCCCATACTGGCTGTCTTAAAACCACATTTTATGCCTCCCTTATAAATATAGTATTAAAAAATAAGAATAAAAACCAAGAAAAGTTATTCATTTGCACAGTCTCTGGAGTTAACTGCTTTGTCTTTCTCTTATTGAAGAAGCTCCTGTAGTTCATAGACAAAACCCATACTTGGTTTTCCCAGTCTAGCCATTTTCATTCATTTCATGGTGCATACATCTCCTGTATCCTGAACCCATGTCCACATTGAATGAAATTCTGTTGATAGTGACATGTGGTCACTGTGTGTCTGATAATAAATGAGTGAATTGTGTCAATTTGTGTGTGTTTTCACACTGGTTTGGATATTTAGTTTGTTTTTAACCTCTGCTGTTTACCCAGACTGGCATGGTGCATTGCGATACAGCAGTTGGAACACCTGATTACATATCACCTGAGGTTCTGAAATCACAAGGGGGTGATGGCTACTATGGGCGAGAATGTGATTGGTGGTCTGTAGGTGTCTTTCTTTTTGAAATGCTGGTGGGTAAGTAAACCTTTCTACTTGGACTTTCTTTCAAAACCCTTGTCTCAACACTTGAATTTGGTCAAGAAGTAGAGAATATAAAAAAATTACCTGTGTCCTATAGAGGAAATGGAATTTCTAGAAACTTCAAATTAGAATCAGATATGAAACTGTTAAATTTGAATATGATTGAGAAGAAGTTCCACATGAAAGGAATTAAAAGTGTATTGGTTAGAAATATTTCTCTGTAAAACCTTTTTATCTTGAAACAGGGTCTCCTTATAGTGGCTACTATAAGTGACCTCAAACTCACAATCTCCTTGCCTTAGCCTCCAGTGTGCTAGGGTCATAGGCATGTGCCTTCACTCCCTTTAAGGGAACAGTAGACCAAATTTATAGTTTCTGTGCACCTTCATTCTAAGATTTCTTAGTATTTGTTACAATTATAAAGGCTTTAAAAATATTTGTTTCAGTGGTAACAGAACTAAAGACAGTCTTTAGTTAGTGTAATTTTGTTAGGTGATTGACTATAAACTATTCCTTTTATTTGCTACTTATACATTTTTAGTTTGTAGTTAAATGAAATGAGTCATAAAAATATAATTGTCCATTAGATTGTCAAATGTAGTTTTATATTTTGGTTTCCATTTTAGAAAATTCAGAGGCAGATTTAAGAATTTGTTGTTTGAAAAGCTAAAGTAGCTCAATTATAGATTTTAATAGGTTTCATTCTAAAGTTTCCCATTTCTAAGTACCAGGATCACTCAAAATATCAGTTATAGAACTTTCTTCTGGATCATGAAGCCAATGTCTGAATTCCCTGGCTTGGGGATGAATGGAAATGTGGTTCAGTCTGTTTCCCAAGTCAAGTGTGATAAGGCTAAGAATTCCACAGGGAATGACTTCAGAGCTAAAAAATGATTTTCAAGAAGATGACCCTAGAAGGAATTGGTAGTGTAAATTCTGTATACTGGAGTATGGTTATTGCTTAAACAAAAGTCAGAAGGTTTTAGAAAACCACAAACTTAAATAATTACTATGCCACATTTCTTATAGCATAAATTGTCTTCGCTTGATGATGATTCAGTATATGTAGCATTTATCTTGCTATGCTTAGTCTCATATTAGGGTATGACCTAGTTTTTTTTTGTTTGTTTGTTTGTTTTGTTTTTGTCTTTGTCATGAGACTGACACCAAGTAACCCTACTTCAGTGTTTGATCTTATGTGTTTGGCTTTTGTTTTTAGGGATTTTAAAAAATAAAGTACTTGGGGAAAGTAATGTGGCATAGTTGAAGCGGCTATTTAAATTCTACTGCTGCTTTTAAGTTTAGAGCTGAAGTATTTTGAATGGCAGTGGTTTGTAGTATTCTGAGTCTGCTATGTTGCTTGCTCAGGTTGGTGGCACTGTACTTCATTTAAAGGATTCCATTGCACTAGAATAATGTTGAATCCAGTATTCCTTTGCATTCCTTTTGTCTCATACTACAAGTAGCTACCTGCATATATCTTTTAAAGTTTGAGATTAGTTAATTTAGGGAAATCTGGTGTGCACTAAAGTTACTTAGAGTATATATAGCAGGCCCTTTAACCTTTGTGACTACAGGTGGATTCCAGCCAAAAGAGTACCTTCAAGCTCTACCTCTACACTTTCTCTAGTGTCTTGTTATCATTGTCACTAGTAAGATGGAGCACTGCTAGCTATTTGTCATCTTGGGTAGGTCCAGTATGGACTCTGTGGGCCCTATTCCCTCCCACATGTAGTAATCAAAGTGCTTAGAGCAGCACTACTCAATCTGCCATGATGAAAATGATTTATATCTGTGCCATGCACTGTGATAGCCACTAGCCACATTGAACACTTGAAATGTGTCTAGTATATCTAACTAGGGAGCTGCACTTTTCATCTTATTAAATTTCAGTATACTTAATTGCCACATGTAGCTAGTGGCTGCTGTATATAGAAACACAGCAAGAGTCATCTCAAGATGCTGATTCACCTAGGGATTTTTCTTTTTCTTTCTTTTAATTTTGTTTGTTTATTTGAGAGTAACAGAGAAAGAGGGAGAGAGAGAGAATAGGCGTGCCATGGCTTCTAGCCGCTGTAAACGAACTCCAGATGCGTGCTCCCCCTTGTGCATCTGGCTAACATGGGTCCTGGGTAATTGAGCCTCGAACCGGGGTCCTTATGCTTCACAGGCAAGTGCTTAACCGCTAAGCCATCTCTTCAGCCCCCGGGATTTTTCTTTTTTAAAAAATATTTATTTATTTGAGAGAGAAAGAGAGAATGGACATGCCAGGGCCTCTAGCCACTGTGAACGAATTCCAGATGCGTGCACCCCTTTGTGCATTTGGCTTGTGTGGGTCCTGGAGAATCAAACTGGGATCCTTTGGCTTTGCAGGCAAATACCTTAACCACTAAGCTATCTCTCCAGCCCAACCTAGGGATTTTTCTTTTTAATTGTTTAGTAAATTATTTCCCTCGGTCTTTTGTTTTTGTTGCTTTTGCTATTGCTATTTTGTTTTGTTCCTTCTGTAATACTGAGGATTAAATTTATGGCCTTATGCATACTTGCCAAGCATTCTACCAGTGAGCTGTATCCCCAGCTTAAATAATTTTTTTAAAGATTATAATGACACATGCCTGTAATCTTATCATTGTGGAGGTGGAGGCAGGAAGATCATAATTTGAAGGCCATCCTCAAGAAAAGAACAAATTAACCTGGGTGTGGAGGCAGAGGTAGGAGGATCGCCTTGAGTTTGAAGCCACCCTGAGACTACATAGTGAATTCCAGCCAAAAAAGAAAAAAAGAAAAAGAAAGGAAAGGAAAAAAAAAAAGAACAAATTATAGAATTAGCATTTCAATTAAGAGTAAAGGATCAATGTATTCTTTTTGTATGTCACTTGTTTTGACTATGATTCTTGGCACATGGGCCATTTGATCTTCCATGCACGTGGACAGATTTAAATTGGTAAAAAATATTTAATTTGAATTCCTTATTACACTCACTGTTTTCTTAAATTTTTAGGGGATACTCCATTTTATGCAGATTCACTGGTAGGAACTTACAGCAAAATTATGGATCATAAAAATTCACTGTGTTTCCCTGAAGATGCAGAAATTACTAAGCATGCGAAGAATCTCATCTGTGCCTTCCTAACAGATAGGTAACATACATTGAGTTTCTTTGTAGAGAAATCCCTTTGCTTTTAGATTTGTAGAAATGGAAACAGTTTATTTACATATGAACTCAATCTTGCATTAGATTCTGGTTTAACTAATTCTTATAGGTAAGCCTGGTGTTGGATTACCTTCACCATTTTTTGTATGCATCCTAGTTATAAGCTCACTATTGCTCTGATCTTCATGTCCGAAAACAACACACAAACATACACACAAAACCCACAGAATTTAGTAAAACAAAACTTACATAACAGATATTTTACCCTCTTATAGTATAAAAACTCAACAGTCTGTAATTTCAAAAACTGTTTGACATGGAAATGTCTCATTACCAATCCTATTTTATTTGCATTTGAGTATGAACAAATCTGGAAATTCTATAATTTTAAAAACAAATAGATGAACAAAGATGTGAAAACCTGCCTCAGAAAGAGATGTGAGTTAGCGATTTGATTTTTCTTTGGTTTCTCTATCTCGTTCTTTTCCCTTGTCCTGCTTTATACTTGTGGTTTAAGTCATCCTAGCAAAAGACTAATACATACTAGAGGGTGGTCATATCCTATTCCAAAAATGACTCATCAGTTTGTGATCTTGGGGAAATTATTAATTTCTTGGTAAATAATTATGTTTGTCCATAAAATAGGGTCTCAGATTAGGTAAATAGGGATATTTCTGGCTTTCAGCTGCTACAATACCTTTGCAGACCTAATGGTTTATTATTTGATAGCTGTAAGGACTGCAGTGATAATCCTCATGCATTCATATTTACATACTTTTGTAGGATAAAATCTTTAAAGGTAGAATTTTAGAATAGACATTTTATAATGAAGTGATTTTCACCCCCAAAAATTTGATTCCCAGAGAAGTACATCATTATATATTTTCACTAACAATAAATAGTTTTCTCTCATCAAAATGAATGTCATGAAAATTTTAAAAATTGTCTATTGGCAGTAATAAAAGTTGTTTCATTTTCTATCATTAGAAAGGAAACTTGTATTTATCAGTCATTTACTGAACCTTTAAATTTTGCTAATTATATGATGAAAAATCAATATTGATAAACTCAAAATATAATTTGAATAATGTTAATGGAGTTTGTGAGCATTGCATTATGCAGTGTACAAGCCAGGCATGGTGGATCATGTCTGTAATCCTAGGACTTGGGAGGCAGAGACAGGAGGATTCCCATGAGTTTAAGACCACCCAGCCTGAGCTTCAAAGTGAGACCTCTCTCCTTCCTCCAAATAACGCACAGGGTACATAGCATATGCTATCAAAAAGAATACTGTTATGAATATTTTGCCTTAACAATTTATTGGGAGGTGTACAGGCTAAGGAATGATTGATTATAGGTAGTGAACAGCTGTTTTGACTTGCTTCTTCTCTCCTACTTCTGTAAGTTCTCACTCTAGCCCAGGCTGACATGGAACTTACTCTGTAGTCCCTCATAGTGATTCTCCTACCTCTGCCTCCTGAGTGCTGGGATTAAAGGGGTGTACCACCATGCCTGACAATAGCTGTTTTGAAAGTGACAATGTCATAATGCAGGCTAGAGCTTGTTCCTTCAGGTGCATAATTTTTCCCAATTGTGTTAAACATAGCACCAAGGAGCACATCAAAAGCAGATGCTCTTTATTCTCATGAAGATTTAGTGGCTCAAAACCCAATATTCTTAATATTTTTTCTTGTATTTTGAATGATTAAATGTAAGCATAAAGAGAGAATAGCATAGAATGTATGGATAGTTGCAAAATTATATGAATTCTTTTTAAGAAGAATTTTTTTAATAAAAATTTTATTAGAGAAGGTTGAAGTAGTTAGACTTTTCTTAAGTCTTGAGGTTGGTGGGTCATGCAGTTTGGCTTGTACAAGAGAAAATTTTTATATAAAGGTCTCATATGCTTTTGTTTGATGTGAAGTGCCAATGGAAATATATTTTATTTCCCACACATCATTGTGGGGTTTTTAATCTACCCAGAAATTAAACACTGTAAAATTGATTGCTTATTTTTGAAAAACATGTACACTGAAGTTTTCAACAAAAACATTTCAGTTGTTTTTATAGTTCTTATTTTAAGTAAACTGTTAAGAGTTAATGTTTTTGCTTTTTTCATAGTTTATTTTTTATAATACAATTTTTTTAACTGCATTATTTAGGGAGGTACGACTTGGGAGAAATGGGGTAGAAGAAATCAAACAGCATCCTTTCTTTAAGAATGATCAATGGAATTGGGATAACATAAGAGAGAGTAAGTCAATAAATCTACTTCCATTCATTCCATCATATTTTAAGTCTCATAAACTGATTTCATCTTCTACAATAATAGGCATGTTTGATACCACATAGGGTAACTCATTTTTAAATTGAGAAATTTTTTAAAAATTATTTTTCCTATAACAAAATTGTAACTAAATATTTTATTACTATCTGAGAAAACTAGTGTGTATTTTTAAATTTTTTTACTTAAGAGAGAATGGGTGCACCAGGGCCTCTCCAAATGCATGCACCCCTTTCATGGATCTGTCTTTATGTGGGTGGTGCGGGTGGGGGGATGGTTAGACAGCAAATGCCTTTAACCACTAGGCAATCTCCCCAACCCCTAGGAACATTTCCCAATTATTTTGTGATAAACATGATACATTATGTACTTTGCCAAGTCAAATTTTATGGATCTCAATAATTTTTAGAACGGGCAGAATTATAAGCCAGTACTTTCAGTGACTTGAATTGACAAATCAGTATTTCTTATAGAGACAGTACTCTGGTGAATTTTATCCCTATCTCTTTTTACAAGTGACATTGATTCATTTTAAAGGTAAGAAACATTTTCCATGTAAAGATGTACAAAAGTGAGAATCCTACCCAGTCAATCTATTATTGATACTGGTAATTTTAGCACTCATCATTATGTACCTTTGTTTGTTTGATGTGTTAGTTTAAAGCTTATAAAATTTTAATTCTGTGAAATGGCAAAACGGAAGCTTAAGTTTCTAAAATTGTATCCAATAAAATAGTCTTAATTATAAAATAGAGTTGGTTTGTGTCTTATGTTTTGGTTATGAATAAAATCACTCAGTTCTTTTTTTTTTTTTTTTTTAATAGCGGCCGCTCCAGTAGTGCCTGAACTCAGCAGTGATATAGACAGCAGCAATTTTGATGACATTGAAGATGATAAAGGAGATGTAGAAACTTTTCCAATTCCTAAAGCTTTTGTGGGAAACCAGCTGCCTTTTATAGGATTTACCTACTTTAGAGAAAATTTGTATGTGATTTATTTATTAAATTTTACTGTTTTCATAGCTTAGCCATAGATATCTTATTTAGAGATTGAATAACTGAAGATGAAGTGTTAATTTGTTTTAAACTTTTTGGTTTTTGAAAATGTACTATCTGACCTTTTGTTGTTTTGTTTTGTTTGTTTCCAGGTAGTGTCTCACTCTAGCTCAGGCTGACCTGGAACTCACTGTAGTCCCAGGCTGGCCTCGAACTCATGGTGCTTCTCCTACCTCTGCCTCCTGAATTCTAGGATTAAAGGCATGTGCCACTATGCCTGTATAAACTATTTTTTAATTTTTTATTTATCTCACATGCATGCATGTGTATATATGTACTGGTATGCCAGGACCTCGTGCCACTGCAAGCAAACACCAAACACTTGCATCACTTTTTGTGTCCGATTTACATGGATGGTTTGGGAATTGAACCCAGGCTAGCAGAACTACCAATCCATTTCTGCAATCCCTTGGACTACATTTATTTTATTTTATCTGTTATTTGAGTGTTATATAATATTCATTTACAAATTATTTAAAGGCACTATCTT
The DNA here is from genome assembly GCA_036346955.1 of Dipus sagitta. NCBI lineage: Eukaryota > Metazoa > Chordata > Mammalia > Rodentia > Dipodidae > Dipus > Dipus sagitta. The sequence goes on along the minus strand of CM070773.1, from coordinate 51,427,645 downwards.
AACTTTTTAACAACATAGAATAAGAACAAATACCTGTGCTTTTGATGGAGCTTTTGGTGAAGTATATAAGAGAGTTAGAGTCATAGGGAAGGGTAAAATGTGATAATTTCCTTTAAAAATATGCCAAGAGGGGGCTGGAGTATGGCCCAGTGATTAAAGTGCTTGCCTGCAAAGCTTACCAACTGGGATTTGGTTCCTTAGTACTCACATAAAGCCAGATGAACAAAGTACCACGTGTATCTGGAGTTCATTTGTAGTGGCTAGAGGCCCTGGCATGTGCCCATTCATATTTATCCTTCTTTCCTCCCCCCTCTCTCTGCTTGCAAACAAATAAAATATTTTTTAAAAAAAAACATGCCAAGAGAATTTGAGATAATTCAGAAGAAAAAGCAAAAGTCACATTTGTTTTGAGTAATAATAGGGTGAAGTCAAAATAGACCTCAGGGAGGAGATAGGTAGCATTTTAACTAAGTCTGACAATGAGAAAGGATTTTGAGTGGCCAAGATGTAGTCTAGGGGAGATTATGGGGAGATTAGAAGAGACTAGTGGGGGGGGGGGGCAGTGAATGGTAGAAGCAAAAGTGGAATTGTAAACATTTACTAGGAACAAGAGCTTAGTTCAGTGGGTCTCAAATGTAGGACATGGGATGCTGTGTTACTGGATTGTGATTTTCTTGCCTGTAATCTCTGTATTTGGCACAGATCCAAGCATTAAAAACAGTCAATAAATAGTTACTGATTGAAGTGAATCTTAGACATAAGTTAGAAAAAGTGTTTAAGGGAAGAATATCCCAAGAGATAAATGTTCATGTGCTTTACTTAGGGACATTTGACTGACACAAAGGAGCCACTAAGAACTGTTAAAAAGTTGAATGAGGGCTGGAGAGATGGCTTAGTGGTTAAGGTGCCTCCTTGCAAAGCCAAAGGACCCAGGTTCAATTCCCCAGGACCCACGTAAGTCAGATGCAGAAGTTAGTGCATGTGTCTGGAGTTCATTTGAAGTGGCTGAAGGCCCTGGCACGCCCATTCTCTCTCTCTCTCTGCCTCTTTCTCAAATAAATAAAAATTAAAATTAAAAATAGTTTTGAAAAGCTTAGTGAAATATTAAAAGACATTTGAGAAAATTTGGTCCATTTGTATTTAATGGCAACACTGATGAGCTGTCATAGTTTGCACAGTTCCGAGCTGTTCCTCGCATGAGATAACAAAACCAAGAAAATCCTAGTCCCAACAAAATTAAGACTAGGCCATCTCCTAAGGAGAGGCAGAAAAAGTTCAGCATTTAAAATTTCTGGCTAGGTATGATGGTACACACCTTTAATCCTAGCACTAGGGAGACTGAGGTAGAAGTCTAGCCTAGGCTACCGAGTGAGCTACAGTAGGTCAGCCTGGGCTAGAGTGAAATCCTGCTTCAACAAAACGAAAACAACAACAAAATAAATAAAATTTCTGAAAGTAATATAAGTGTCTACCAGCAAAAAATAATATGTTGAAGTATAAAAGAAGTCTTTGTGGTTGATATTTAAATCTGAGAATAGCTTCATTGAATAAGAAAACAAATAAAACCCAAATACAAAAGAACTTTCTTCTCTCTTCCTTACAGGTTATTAAGTGATTCTACACCTTGTAGAGAAAATGATTTAATACAGTCAAGGAAAAGTGAAGTATGTATGTTGTTACTAATACCATTGATTTTTAAAATGCTTACTTGATACTACTTTTTAAATCACAAGATGGTTTTTATGAGCAGTACAAAACACATTGAAGTGATTCATTTATATGAATAGTGTTGATGTTCCAGATAGCATGTTAGTAACAAGATGAAATATACATGGCCTTAGGCTTAATTCTGTAGCAAAACAATGGGTTTATAAACAGTTGTAATACCACTTAGAAATTTTTATAATCTTAGTGCTGTAAGAGTCCAGATATTGAGGGGTTAGTTCAGAAATTGGAGAAAGATTCAAATTCTGAGTTTTTATTTAAGAATGTATTTATATAAAGAATAACATCAAAATGTTACAGTATTTTGTGACTGCAAGCCAAATCATACACATAAATGATAATGCTTATTCTTCAAACTTACAGAAAGTAGAAGAGTAGCTTAGATAATTTTGGTATGACTTGTTTTTTAATAGTTTCATAAAGTATGTCAAGTACTGATTGTTTTCTCTATTTTTTTTTCTTAATAGGAAAGTCAGGAGGTATGTTGTCATATACTGAAAAGGAGACAAACTGCAGTCTAGCAATGTTTTAATATAGTCGTAGTCTACTTTCCATTTGGAGTACTACATCTACCCACGAGAGAAGTTCCTGTTATTTTTGCTACCAAGTATCCCTCTTATTGATTTTCTTATGAGTTTGTTGTTTAAAATATAGGTTATGCAATTTTAGCCAGGCATGGTAGTGCACGCCTTTAATCTCAGCACTTGGGAGGCTGAGGTAGGTGGATCACCATGAGTTCAAGACCAGCATAGGCTGCAGAGTGAGTTCCAGGTCAGCCTGGGCTAGAATGAGACCCTATCTTGGGGGAGGGGGAAAAATACACACACACACACACACACACACACACGCAGAGAAAAAGACTGTGTGTTATATAATTTTAATATTTTTATTTATCAATATGTTGCTGGCAGCAAGAACTTCTAATTAACATGTCACATCTAGCATGCTCAAATTATTGCAATAGCAGCCAAAAGCAATTAAGCTTGACTAGTCCATTATCCTACATATATTTGTTTTGGTATGCTAGAGGTTTTCTTAAGTGAGATAGTTAAGAAACCATAGAAAACATAATCACTAGAAAGAACAATAAAGAACATTGGCTGTAGAGCCTAATGGACCTCAGTTTGTTTTGATGGTACCATGTACTGGCTTGGCCTGAGTCTTACACTCTTTCTGAATTTCAGTTTCTCTATCAAGTGGATATAAGGCACTGTCTTACTGTTTTTGTTAGAATTCATAAGAAAGTACATGACATTGTACCTAAGGCACCACAAGAACTAAAGAATCATTTTAAAAAGAATATTCCAGTGGATTATTTAATTTAGTAACTTTTGTAATTTTAATTTGCTTTAAAATCAACATAGTGAAGGACTGGAGTCTAGATGGCTCAGCCTGCAGTGCCTAGCAACTTGGGTTTGATTCCCTAATACTCATGTAAAGCCAGATGATGCACAAAGTGGTACATGCATCTGGAGTTCCATTTGCAGTGGCTAGAGGCCCTGGTACTCCCATTCATATTCCCCCCCCCCCCCGACTTCTTGCAAAATAAATAAAATCAACAAAAACTAAGGAGAGGATTTTTAATGTAATTATTTAAAACTCATTAAGTAAGACTCTCTTCATAGTAGTGGGCCTAGCATTGTATAGAAAAAACACAAAAGAAGGGCTGGGGAGATGGCTGAACAAATAGGCACTTGCATGCAAAACCTGATGGTGTGGGTTCAGTTTCCCAGTGCCCACATAAAGGCAGATGCAGAAAGTAGCCCATGCATCTGGAGTCCATTTGCAGTGACCAGAGACCCTGCCATACTTAGTTATTCCCTCCCGGTTACTCTCCTGCCCTCTCTATCCCTCTGTCTTTCCTTCCCTCTATCTGATTAAATATAAATAATAAATAAGATTTTTTTCAAGCTCCCATTCTCTCTGTCTCTCTGCTGTCTCTCTGATTATAAATAGATTAATAAAAATATTTTTAAAGATCACACATGGAGAGATGGCTTATTGGTTAAGATGCTTGCCTGCGAAGCCTAAGGACCCAGGTTCAGTTCTCCAGGTACCACGTAAGCCTGGTGCACAAGGTAGCACATGCATCTGGAGTTCGTTTGCAGTAGCTAGAGGCCCTGCCATGCCCATTATCTCTCTCAATCTCTCTCTCCCTCCCCCCCCCCCGTATCTCTAATAAGTAAATAAAAATGAAAAACTAAAAAAAATCACACATACAAAGAATGTGTATGAATGCCCTTGTGTTCTGCTGCACATTGTTGGAGCCAGTCTAAGTGTAACCCATGTGGGCCTTGTATTTGAGATTCTTTGCCTCAGCCTTTTTAATTCTAGGATTACAGGTATGCACTACCACATCATCCATCCCTTATTTCTGGTTTTTAAAAGCAATCCTCTGTTTCTGAGTAAATTCACTAGAATATTGTGAATATTGATTTAAGATATAAACCTTTCATCTTCATCCCATAATCACATTATAGTGACACTATTTTCACATAAAAAAGAATCATGAAACAGTGCAGGGGGCCAGAATAGGTATCCCTTATTTATAGTGGCTTAAACTTGGTATCATAGAAAAATTCTGCCAAAATGAGAGCTTCTCTGTGGCTTTGTAAGTTTATTTATACCTACATGTGTGCTGTGATACAGAAAAAAAGCAGGATATGAGGAACTTTTCCCTCTGTAAGTGAACTGAGCTGATACAAACACCATACCATTAGAGAGGAGCATATATTAAGTGGAAATGTAAAATAAGCTAATCATTATTTTCAAGTCTCACCTTCACATATAACCAAAACTTACAGTTTCTTGTTTTTTGACAGATTCAGAAAAAATTATATACACTAGAAGAACACCTTAACAGTGAAACACAAGCCAAGGAAGAGCTAGAGCTGAAGTGCAAGTATGATTCATAGATGGGTACTTTGTGTGAAAGTTGATGTTTCAACATTTCCTGAAAAAGAGAAGCTGCAAACTAATTTTGTAATTTTGGGCTATTCTTTATCATACATTAGAATTATTTATTTACTGTTCCTTTCTAAAATTCTTTAGATCTATTAATACTCGCCTTGAGAAAACAGCAAAGGAGCTAGAAGATGAGGTAAATTTACCCTATTCTTTTTTTTGGGGGGGGGGGTTTCAAGGTAGGGTCTTGCTCTCTAGCCTAGGCTGATCTGGAATTCACTATGTCATCTCAAGGTAGCCTGGAACTCGGTGATCCTCCTACCTCTGCCTCCCAACTGCTGGGATTAAAGACGTGCACCACCACACCTGCCAGTTTTCCCTGTCCTTTCATTAACATTTTTTATTTATCTTTTTTTTTTTTTCTATTTCGTTTTCCGAGGTAGGGTTTCACTCTAGCTCAGGCTGACCTGGAATTCACTATGTAGTCTCAGGGTGGCCTCAAACTCCTCCTACCTCTGCCTCCTGAATGCTGGGATTAAAGACACCACCACGCCCAGCTCATTAACATTTTTGTTAGTAAAAATCATTGATGTCTACTTACCTACAGAGTTCTTACAATACCATGGCAATGCATATCAACAAAACCTACCTTTGTTGCATAGGTGAACAGAATTGAAATTATAGGGTAACTTCTGTTATCTAGACTTGTCTTGAAAACATGAGCTAATTTAAGTATTTATAGGTATTTCAACTAGAAACAAACAGCATGACATATATGCATGAAAATACCATCATGAAACCCATTACTTAGTATGAGAACTTAAAAAAATAATTTAAAAAATCTCACTTGTATTTTCAGTATAATGACATGGCTTAAAAACAGAAAGGGACTGTTTTTATAAAGTTGATACTTATCAGGCTAGAGACATGATTCAATGATTAAGGGCATTTGATTGCAAAGCCTGATAGACCAGGGTTCAATTCCACAAAGTGGCACATGCATCTAGAGTTCAATTGCAGTGACAGGAGGCCCTGGCATGCCCATACCCACTCTATCACTGTCACCTTCTTCCTCCTGGTAGCTCAAATAAATAATATTTTAATAGTTAAAATTGATATTCATAGTATTTTAGACCAGTAGTACTAAGTAATAATGGTAATAATGAAATGCTATATAGAAAACTTGACTTTTAATATTATAAAAAAGCATTGAGTCTTGATTATTTAAGAGTAGTGTGCTATTTTACAAACAAGGTGTATTGGTGACTTTTCTCATTGCTGCAATAAATACCTGGTAAAAGCAATTTAAAGACAAGAAAGTTATTTTGCCTTACAGTTCAAGGGGATAGTCAGTCATAGAGGGCAGCTCATAGTGGTGTGAACAAGCTTTAAAGTCAACATAGCTAGTGTAAACTACTAGGAGAGGCTTTGTAATGTAATTGACTCATTAATTAGTGGGCCTAACATTGTATAGAAAAACCCTAAAGAAGGGCTGGGGAGAGCCTTTTGTAGAGAGATGAATGCTACTGCTTAGCTCATTTTCTCCTTTACAGTCTAGGACCCCAGCCCATGAGATGGTGCTGCTCACAGATAGGATGTATCTTCCCACATCAATTAACCTAGTCTAAAAAGACTGTCACAGACATGACCAAAGATTTGTTTTCATGATGATTCTACTAAATCCGTCACATTGACAACTAATTAGGCATCACACATGGAAAACATAATTTTAACACAACAGTGATAGCATTTTTTGAGATAACTTTTATCTGTTTGAAATAATTAATGTTTTTATTTAATTTTTATGCGTATTTCCTTTTGATAATAATAAGCATTATTTCAGATTACCTTAAGAAAAAATGTGGAATCAGCATTAAGACAATTGGAAAGAGAAAAGGCTCTTCTGCAGCATAAAAATGCAGAGTATCAACGGAAAGCTGACCATGAAGCTGATAAGAAACGAAATTTGGAAAATGATGGTTTGTATTGTTAAAATTTAATGTTTATCAAGAAATATATTGAATGTATGTGATGTATTAAGTTTGCCACTAATGTGCTTTGTATCACAGTTAATAGCTTGAAAGATCAGCTTGAAGATTTAAAAAAAAGAAATCAAAACTCTCAAATATCCACCGAGAAAGTCAATCAACTACAGAAACAAGTAGGTTGATGTCAATTTGTAAAAAAAAGATGCTGAATTTTGTTCAGGACCGCTTGTTGACATTAATTGTAATGGCAATCTTTGTAAAAAGACTTTGCCTCTAATCTTAAAGGGATATCCTTAGAAAAACACTTTCGGTTTTTCATTTAACTTGTTTGTAATGAGGTAATTGATATATTTGTTTGCTTTTGAATGGCATCACAGCTGGATGAAGCCAATGCTTTGCTGCGAACAGAATCTGATACTGCAGCCCGGTTAAGAAAAACCCAGGCAGAAAGTTCAAAACAGATTCAGCAGCTGGAATGTAACAATAGAGATCTACAGGATAAAAACTGTCTGCTGGAGACTGCTAAGTTAAAGCTGGAAAAGGAATTTATCAATCTTCAGTCAGCTCTAGAATCTGAAAGAAGGGACCGGACCCATGGAGCAGAGATAATTAATGATTTACAAGGTATAGAAGTAAAGATTGCACTTAATTTGATTTTGGTAATCTGTATTTTGAAAAATAACACTATATAATGGATAACGTGGAGGAGCACATTTGTTGGTTTTTAAATTTTTTATTTACTTATTTGAGAGAGTGAGGGAGAAAGAGTGAGTATGGGCATGCCAGGGCCTCTTGCCACTGCAGATGAACTTAAGATTCATGTGCCGCTTTGTGAATTTGGCTTTACATAGGTACTTAGGAATTTAACCCAGCTGGGGCAAATTTGGCAAACACCTTTGACCTTTGAGCCATCATCTCCTCAAAGCCTAGTAGAACATTTTTGTTTTCTTTTGTGGTTTTTCAAGGTAGGGTCTTGATCTAGCCTAGGCTGACCTGGGATTCACTATGTAGTCTCAGGCTGGCCTTGAACTCACAGCAATTCTCCTGCCTCTGCCTACCAAGTGTTGGGATTAAAGGCATACATTACCATGCCCAGAACTTTATTTTGTTAACTTTCTTTTAATGTAGTACTCAGTTATATAAAGTTAGAACATTATAAGTAGATTGATACAGATTTTGTGAACAAAAGATATACATTCAAATAATATTGGTATTGGTTTCTTGGGTAGTCTCCAGCTGAATTTAACTGTAAAGCACTGTGCTGGCCAGTTGTAAAACTCTTGTTCATAAATAAAAGCTCCAAAATATAAAGGGTCTAACAAATTATTATTTCTTAATGGAATGTATATGAATTGATGAGTATATTGTTTTAAACAATGTTGTAATTTTTAGGTAGAATATCTGGCCTAGAAGAAGATTTAAAGAATGGCAAACTCTTACTAACAAAAGTAGAATTAGAGAAGAGACAGCTGCAAGAAAAGTTCACAGATCTGGAAAAGGTAAAAACATGTTATGCTTTACTTTTTTATATATGAATGTGCTTTTTTACAGTTTCATGCATGTATATTCATCATATTGACCTCCATTACCTTTCCTTGTCCCCTTACTACTCCCACTCTACCTCTTCCTCTTCCCTACTAGTATCCCTTCTGTTTTCATGGGTTTTTTTTTTGGGGGGGGGGGTAGAGGGCTTCTTTCCAACTAGACTCTTGTATTTTGATGTCTTTTTTTTTCTTTTTTCCCTCCTATTATTCAGGTCTAGCAGCAGATTATTATTATTTTTTACATGTAGCAAGAGAAAACATTAGATATGCTGTAAAAGTTTGAGCAATAATACTGTAGGGAGAGAAGGCTTGTAACTAAAGAACATTAGTCTCTGAGAAGCAGATGGACAAACTTCAGAAGCAGCAAGAAAGATGAGAGCCAGATGGGGAGAGTCAGGAGAATGACAGGGTCTATGGATAGTGTCAGTAGTGCAGTGACTTCAAATTAAGAGACACTTGAAAAGTACCTGAGGGGCTGGAGAGATGGCTTAGCAGTTAAGTCGCTTACCTGCAAAGCCAAGGACCAAGGTTCAATTCCCCAGCACCCACATAAAGCCAGATGCACATGTATTTGGAGTTTGTTTGCAGTGGCTAGAGGCTCTAGCCATACCCATTATCTCTCTTTCTGCCTCTTTCTCTGTCAGATTAATTAATTAAAATATTTTTTAAAAAGAAAAGTACTTGAATTGTATACTGAGAACACTCTGATCGCTTTATTGAAATTAAGCAGACTGGATTAAGACCTCTGAACATTGGAGTAGAGAGGTGATAGAAGGGTGCAGAGGGTTGAAAAAGTAGAGGGAATCAATTATTTAATGTTTAGGAAGCCTGGATGAAGACAAGCAGGAAAATATTGAACATTCGTAATTAACTTGTTTAAATTTTTGTTAAGTTTGAAGTTGTGAGCCAGCCTTTTTCTTAAGTTGCCACTGTTCATGTTTAATAGGAAAAGAGCAACATGGAAATAGATATGACATACCAACTAAAAGTTATACAGCAGAGCTTAGAACAGGAAGAAGCTGAGCACAAGACCACAAAAGCACGGCTAGCAGATAAAAACAAGATCTATGAATCTATTGAAGAAGCTAAATCAGAAGCCATGAAAGGTATGCATTGTAAAGAGTCATCCAACATTTTTCCAGTAATTCATTCTACATTGAACTCTGGTTTAAAAAAGTTTATATTTTACTGCTAAATGTTGGGACCTGAAAGGAAGAAAACCATCAAGGAAGCTTTGAGTACTTTTTATTTTTTACTTCTGCATGATTATAATGATCATATCAAAAGTAGTTAAGTAAAAACAAAATTATTCAACCACAGTTGGTTTTTTTTTTTTTTTTTTTTGGTTTTTTTGAGGTAGGGTCTCACTCTAGCCCAGGCTGACCTGGAATTCACTCTGTATTCTCAGGGTGGCCTCAAACTCACGGTGATCCTCCTTCCTACCTCTGCTTCCTGAGTGCTGGGATTAAAGGCGTGCAACACCATGCCCGGCTCAACCACAAATTTTGAGGTCTGAAAGAAATTAATGTTTTAGTGAAAGGTACAGAGTGTGAAGTTCTAGGTATATCTACTGTTACTTACTTGTTTTGGGTTTGTTGTTGTTGTTGTTACAGGGTTTCACTCTAGCCTAGGCTGACCTGGAGCTCACTCCAAGGCTAGCCCCAAACTCACAGTGATGCTCCTACCTCGTCCTCCCGAGTGCTGAGACTAAAGGCATAGGCCACCACACCTAGTGATCTACTATACTTAGAGATGTGTTTTCTGACATGATATTTATTGTAGTTTGACATTTCACTAGTATGGTACAAAATAATTGCCAGTTTTATAAAATAAAGACTTAAAAATAATAGCTAATCCAATAGAATATACAAGTTCACTGAATATTTTGAACTCTGGCATAATAAAAATGAGTCAGACTTGGTTAAAGGCATATAATCTAGTAGATCTCAAAGTTTTCGCAAACCAGCCTTTGTCTTAAGCTTGTCAACAGGGAAAGGATAATTTGTTTCCAAATATTATAATTAAAAATGAATTTGAAATTCTAAAAGTAATCAATATTTTTGAAGAAGTTTTAAAACTTTTTTGTTTTAAAGTGTGTGTGAGAGAGAGAAAAACAGAGTCTCACTCTATAGTTGAGGCCAGCCTTGAACTCATGGTGATCTGCCTGCCTCAGCTTCCTGAGTGCTTGGATTGTAGGCATGAGCCAACATATTTGGCTTAGAATTCTTAAAACTCTTATGAATAAGTTAACCAAAAAAACCTTTTTAATCATTATATACAATTATCACTTAACATTTTTAAAACATTTTTTAATTTATTTGCAAGCAGAGAGAGAATGAGAATGGGCATGCCAGGACCCCTTGCCGCTGAACTACAGATGCATGCACCACTTTGTGCATTTGGCTTTATGTGGGTACTAAACCCCACATAATGTGGGAATTAAACCCCAGGCTGACAAGCTTGGCAAACAAACATGAACCACTGAACCATCTCCCCAGCCCACACTTTAAATTTTCGTACTGAATTCAGTTTAGTTTAAGACACTAATTCAAGGAGATATGAAATGAAATGAGTGCTTTATTAGAAAAATCTGACTGGAAGAGAGGGAGTTAGTGTGCTGTATTTCTCTGTCTAGTCCTAAAAATAAGAGTTAAATTATCTTTTGAAATAGTTTATGTGCACTAGGATATAAATATTTTTGATGTTTTAAATGAGTCAGTATAATTTGATTATTCTGTAACTGATGAGAATGAACCAATTCAGTGTAATATAACTAGCATTTTCTTCAAATGGTTACTTGCAATACTAATAGAAGGTACATGATGGCTTCCATATTTTACATATGGGTACATAAAACTTAAATATAATAGATGGCATTCAACTCAGGGTCACACACATTTAATCTTTTGGCTACATGTTATTGCCTCCTTGGATTAAGAACATGGCTTAACCAAATAATTACCAGCAGTGACTTTGTCTAGTCACTTAAACTTTCTAAGCCTTGTTTTCTCTAACCCCATGATAGGCTTGTTGGCTGTGAAAATCACAAGTGTGCGTATAAAATGTTTAGAATGGCTAAGTAGTAGTAGTATCTGAAGATGGCTTCATTTAGACTACTAAAAACTAAACTTTCACAGATTCAATTTTCACCTAACAAAACCCTATAATAAATAATAATTAGATCTAGTCAGATAATTAATGAATGTCAAAGCCAGGTTTTAAGTTCAGGATATTTGTTTCCTGAGTCTTGCCCTTTACCGCCTCCTTGAAACATAATTTCCAACATCTGTATAATAATAATATGAAAAGAAAGATCATAAAATCTACCAGGAATATTTGAAGGTAAAAATAGTACATTGACAAAAGTAGCAAGACAAAAGAAATCTTTAATTCAAAGATGTTAGCCTTGGGCTGGAGAGATGACTTGGAAGTTAAGGTCCTGGAAAGCCTAAGGACCCAAGTTTGATTCCCTAGTACCCATGTAAGCTAGATGCACAAGGTGGTGCGTGTGCCTGGAGTTTGTTTGCAATGGCTAGAGGCCCTGGCATGCCCTTTCTCTCTCTCTATCTGCCTCTTTCTTTCTCAAATAAGTAAATAAATTAATAAATATTTTAAAAGATATTGGCCACCTATATAGCCATAAAAACAAAATTATCTTTCTTTCCTTCATTAGATTGGATGTATTATCACAGTGTGATAGACTTTATGTCTGGCAAATGAAACTTATAAAGCATAAATTTTGTGATATTTCAAATAAAGAATGATGAAAATGTTAAGCTGGAAGTGAATAAAATATAATAAAGAATTATCAATAATAAGCACTTTTATTTGCAAATTTATGTTATGTCCAATTTTATTGCAATAGAAATGGAGAAGAAGCTCTTGGAGGAAAGGTCTTTAAAGCAGAAAGTAGAGAACCTATTGCTTGAAGCTGAGAAAAGATGCTCTATTCTGGATTGTGATCTCAAACAGTCACAGCAGAAGTCAAATGAGCTCCTTAAACAGAAAGATGTGTTAAATGAGGATGTAAGTATGCATTATAGTGTTATTTAAAATTAAACAAATAAAGCAATGATAAATTAGCTTTATTTTTGCATCTTTTACTATGGAATGCATGGGGAAAGTACCAATGTTTTGAAAATTCAAAATAATTTACTTCTATGCTAAGTATACAATTTATTTTTGTAGGTTAGAAATTTAACATTAAAAATAGAGCAGGAAACACAGAAGCGCTGTCTTATGCAAAATGACTTGAAGATGCAAACCCAGCAAGTTAACACACTAAAAATGTCAGAAAAACAGTTAAAGCAAGAGAACAATCATCTCATGGAAATGAAATTGAACTTGGAAAAGCAAAATGCTGAACTTAGAAAGTAAGTTAATTGGTTGAGACAAAGTATGTACACAGTTATTAACATGGTGATATCTTAATTGTGGTTTATCTGGGATAGGGGCGTGGGGATTGACCATTTTACTTTCATGACCACAGTCTCTGTCCATACAAATAGGGGTATTGAATGTCACTGCTGTCCTTATAGATTACATGTGTTTCCCCAGCAGTAATTTTTCTCACTGCTGCCTAATCATGGTATGACAGTAGAGAAAGTGGGAGTGAAGGAGCAGGAGATGTGTGGGACCCTTACTCCATTTTTTGAGAGCATATCTCAGATCAGCCTGGAAGGCTTATTTTCTGTGTTTTGGCATTGCTTTGGTTTCTAGCATATAGTACAAATTTGACTATTAAGTAAGTAGACAGACATTTTCAATCACTCTACAGGATCTACTCTAGTGCTCTACGTCATTTACTTAAGAAATAGAAGCCATTTTAAAAATACACAATAATAATACTGTTAAATATTTGCCCCACTCTTTATATTATTAGTAGAATTACTTCCTCTCAATCATGATCAAATGTCATGTTGGATCTGTTACTTAGTGAGGGAGGATGTGATATTAAAAAAAACAAAGGCTGGAGATGGTTTAGTGGGTAAGGTGCTTGCCTGCAAAGTCAAAGGACCCAGGTTCAGTTGCCCAGGACCCACATAAGCCAGATGCACAAGCTGGTGCGTGCATCTGGAGATCATTTGTAGTGGTTGAAGGCCCTAGCATGCCCCATCCTATCTCTCTATCTACCTCCCCCCCTTTCTCTCTCTCTCATAAATAAATAAATGCATAAAATTAAAAAAAAACAAATGATTGATTTGGAATCATAACTTCATTTTTTCCCAGATGTTTAAGGGCCAGTGAATAAACAAATTATATTAAATAGAATTGTGGATAAAAGTCCTAAACATATAGATGGGACATAGAGAAGTTAAAGAACTTTCTCCTTGCTTTACATATTTTAAACTACCCAGGTGGTATTCAGATATTTTCCTATTGCAAAATACTCAGTTATTAATTTATTTATTGGCAGGATCTCATACTGTATCCCTTAAGGATTTATAGACTTTCCTGAGTGCTGGGCCACCATGCCCAGCTAGGAAATGTTTGTGGGTTTTTATTACTATTATTATTATTATTATTATTATTATGAGACAGAGAGAGAAAAAATGGACAGGCCAGGGCCTCTAGCCACTGCAAACGAACTCCAGATGCATGTTCTTCTGGTTTACTCAGGTTCTGGGGAATTGAACCTGGTTCCTTAGGCTTCGCAGGCAAGTGCCATAACTGCTATGCCACCTCTCCAGCCCTGTGGGTTTTTAAAAAATATTTTATTTTTATTTATTTATTTGACAGAGACAGAGAGAGAATAAGTGGGCATGCTAGGGCCTCCAGCCACTGCAAATGAACTCCAGATGCATGCACCCCCCTTTTGCATCTGGCTGAACATGGGTTTTAGGGAATTGAACCTGGGTCCTTTGACTTTGTAGGCAAACACCTTAACCGCTAAGCCATCCCTCCAGCCCATTTTTTTAAGAGATTAGAATAAACTATGTTTCCCTTTATGCATATAGACATATTCTTTTCTCCAGAGGTAATACAGGTTGTGATTCTATCTGCAGACCTTTTCCTGAATATGTATGTATACATTTATGCAAATATTACAGAATTAAAGTGTAGTGCTTTTTTTTTTTTTTTTTTTTTTTTTTTTTTTCCTCGAGGTAAGGTTTCACTCTAGCCCAGACTGACCTGGAATTCACTGTGTACTGCCAGGGTGGCCTTCAACTCACAGCAATCCTCTTACCTCTGCCTATCCTGCTTAATTTGACTTTTAATTATATCACAGGAGTTATGTTACTCCCCAGCTTGTTGGTTTTTCCTTAGCTTTCACTTTGAATGAATATATGTTCTATGTTGTTTGTTTGTTTGTTTGTTTGTTTGAGGTAGAGTCTCACACTAACCCAGGCTGACCTGAAATTCAGTATGTAGTCTCAGGGTGGCCTCAAACTCACGGCAGTAGTGCTACCTCTGCTTCCTGAGTGCTGAGATTAATGGTGTGTGCCACCACGCCTGTCTTGTTTTGTTTTTATGAAGCAGGGTCTCATACTAATCTAGGCTGACCTGAAACTCACTCTTTAGTCCAGGCTGGCGTCAAAGTCATAGTGATCCTTCTACCTCAGCCTTCCAGGTGCTGTGATTAAAGGCACTTGTCACCATGCCTGGCTTTCAACTCTGCTTCTTAATTGGGTTGTTAAGATCATTTTGTTTTTTGTTTTATAATGCTTGTTTATTTGAGAGAGAGAAGGAGAATGAATGGGCACACCAGGGCCTCCTGCCACTGCAAATGAACCCCAAATACATGCATCACTTTATGCATCTGGCTTTAAGTGGGTACTAGGAAATATCAAGCTTTGCAAACAAGCGCTGAGCCATTCCTCCACCCCCCATCTTATTTAGTTTTATTTATTATTTATTATTTATTTGTAAGTAGAGAGAGATAGGAAAGAGAGAGAATGGGTGTGCCAGGGTCTCCAGCTGCTGCAAACAAACTCCAGGTGCATGTGCTACTTTGTGCATTTGTCTTTATGCGGGTACTGGGTAATTAAACCCAGGTCATTAGGATTTGAGGCAAGTGCCTTAACTGCTGAGTCATCTCTCCAGCTCTCCTCATCTTATTTTGTTTTTTTTTTTAATTTTATTATTATTATTTTATTTATTTATTTTAGTTTTTTGAGAAAGGATCTTACTCTAGCCAGGCTGACTTGGAATTCACTATATAGTCTGTGGGTGGCCTCGAACTCACGGTGATCCTCTTACCTCTGTCTCTGGAGTGCTGGGATTAAAGGCATGTGCCACCACGCCCGGCTCATTTAATTTTTTAAAAAATATTTATTTGGGCTGGAGAGATGGCTTAGCTGTTAAGCGCTTGCCTGTGAAGCCTAAGGACCCAAGTTCGAGGCTCGATTCTCCAGGGCCCACGTTAGCCAGATGCACAAGGGGGCAAACACATCTGGAGTTCATGTGCAGTGGCTGGAGGCCCTGGCATGCCCATTCTCTCTATATATATCTGCCTCTTTCTCTTTGTTGCTCTCAAATAAATAAGCAAAAACAAAATAAATGTTTAAAAAATATATTTATTTATTTGAGAGAGTGTGTGTGAAGAGAAAGAATGGGTGCTCCAGGGCCTCTAGCCACTACAAACAAAGTCCAGACTTTTATGCCACCTTGTGCATCTGGCCTAATGTGCTACTGGGGACTCAAGTCTTCACTCACCTTAAGAACAAATTTTCAGATACTCATGAATTCTCTTTGGTTGATTCATGTAACTTGTAACAATATATGTATGAGAATGTTGTTGATTTAGTATAGCATTATTTATCTTAGAACTCCCTCTTATTTAGAACTTTTTTATACTCTTAAAAATATAAGAGTTTGGGCTGGAGAGATGGCCTAGTGGTAAAGGCGCTTGCCTACAAGCCTAAAGATCCATATTCGACTCTCTATATCCCACATTAGCCAGACAGACAAAGGTGAGGCAAGCACAAGGTTGCATATGCCCCCTAGGTGGTGCAAGCATCTGGAGTCCGATTTCAGTGTCTGAGGCCCTGATGTACCAGTTCTCTCTCTGTGACTCTCTAAAAAATAAAAATATGAGGGTTTTGAAGAATTCTTGTTTACATGTCATATCACATGATATTTGTTGTGTTAGAAATTACAACTGAAAGCCAGATGTAGTATATACCTATAATCAGTCCCAGCACTGAGGAGGCTAAGGCTAGAAGATTGCAGTTTTAAAGCCAGCCTGAACTACATAGAAAGACCTGTCTCAGGGGAACAAGGGGAATAAAGTAAAATAAACCTGAGAAAAATTGCAAATGCAAGCAAACATTGTGTTACCTATTTTATTGATGAAATTATATATTATTTAGCCTTAGGACAAGTTATAAAGAAATGAGAGTTTGGTTTTTTATGTTTGTGCTTTATGTGTGGTATTATGGCAGGATCTCAGTATGTAGCCATGTACCCCAGGCCAGCCTCAAACTCCCAGTGATCCTGTTGTCTCAGCTTCTGAAGTGCTGGGATTGTAGACATGACATCACCACACTTGGCTTTATTTGCTTTTTGTTCGTTTCTTTCTTTCTTTCTTTATGAATAGATGAATAAATGGGTCTCACGAGATTGCCTAGGCTAACCTTGTACTCTCAGTCCTCTGCGTCAACCTCCCAAGTGCTTGGATCACAGGCCTGTACCACCAGGCCTGGCAGAAATCAGAGTTTTAAAAGGAGGAATAAGATTAGTGTTTGCATGAAAAAGATGTACTTCAGTGATTCTTTGAAAGTCTTAGTGTTCCCTAGACCATACTTCCAGAGTAGCTGGTTTAAAATGGGTACATTTTATTTAAGCCATTGATTAAGCCATTGGCTGTCTTCACAGAGAACGCCAAGATGCAGATGGGCAGATGAAGGAACTCCAAGATCAACTTGAAGCTGAGCAGTATTTTTCTGTAAGTTCCAGACATGTTTATTTGAAATTGTTTTATTTGTCAACTTTTAAAAAGTTCTGATTGAAGAGCCAGGAGAGTGGTTTTCTTTAAAATAATTTATTTTTGTTTGGCTTTTGAGAGGCCCATTGTGTATCCCAAGCTGGCCTACTATTTTCAGTCTTTCTGCCAATACCTCTGAGTGCTCAGATTAGCAAGAAAATACTACCACAGCCATCTCTAAAATATTGATAAATACCAGATAGAATTGGATGGGATGTTTTATATTTCAAAGCTTATAAAACTGAATGGAGTCTGGGGATGTAGCATGGTGGTAAAATATTTAACTAGCATGGGTGAGGTCCTGAGTTTAATACTCAGTACCACAAAAACGGAGAGAGAAAAGAAGCACGGGAAAGAAGAATATAGATTGTTTTACAGAAATCTGTTATGTGGGCCTGGTACATGTACCTGCACCTGGAAATTACTTGGGATGCTAATGTGGGAGGGTCACTTAGCGTACAAGTTTGAGACCAATCTAAGCAATAGAGCAAGACACTGTCTCAAAACAGTACCAACCAGTGAGTCTACTGTTGTTGCTAGGAACATAATTCTAAGCACATACTGTAACATACCTCTTGAAGCTGGTTAAAAACATTGCCTTGGGTTGGGAGACATGGTTGTACATTTAAAGGTTTTTACTTGCAAAGCCTGCTGGTCAAAGTTCATTTCCCTAGCTCCCATGTGAAGGTGAACACAAAATGCCCCATGCATCTGGAGTTTGTTTACAAGGCAAGAGACCCTGGTGTACCCGTACACACATATACATTTGCACACACATATACACAAATAAATTTTTTTTAATCACTGCTTTTTGGTGTTATATAATGAAAGAAATAAAATTGCCATTTTCGCATTTGTCCTTTTTTGAGATCCATTTTAAAATACAAAGTAGAAAGTGCCCTCTTTTCCATTGGCTTGTTTTTACAAGTCAGTATTGTTTTTTTCTTACCTCTTCATTCATCCTACCAACCTATGCCATTTAATCAGAATTATATCTATTATATCCCATTGAAAGACATCCTTGTAAATTATTAACTGATAGTTTTAGGGGTCATGTATGCTAAAGGCTGAGCCTTGAGTATGTGCATTCTACCAGTAAGTACACCTGTAGTTACTAGCTGAACTTTTATTCATTTATTAATTGGCAGCTAGAAAATAGTTAAGCCTGTGAAACTGTTGATTTCTAGGAGGCCCAAAATTATTTAGTACTAAGAAAAATATTTGTATTTGTCCAAGTTTTTGTCCTTTTTCTTCACTTTTTGTCTTTTTTATGATAATGTTATTCATTTCTGTTGTGTTTTGTTCTTTAGACCCTCTATAAAACACAAGTTAGAGAACTTAAAGAGGAAAGTGAAGAAAAGACTAAACTTTGTAAAGAATTACAGCAGAAGAAACAGGAGTTACAAGATGAAAGGTAAGGTCAGGACCCTTGTCCTTTGCTTTTAAATATATACTCTGCTTCTAGAACAGTGCCTGTTGTTCACAAAGTAAAACACACACACGTGCACACACACACACACATAATGTATGTGTGTGTATTAATTTAAGCGGACAAAATACTGGCTTCATGGTGAAAATTGATTTTATTTTATTGTATTGGTTTTTGTTTGTTTGTTTTTGAGGTAGGGTCTGGCTCTTGACCAGGCTGACCTGGGATTCACTATGTTGTCTCAAGGTGATCTCAAACTCAAGGCAATCCTACTACTTTTGCCTCCCGAGTGCTGGGACTAAAGGCATGAGCCACCATGCCTGGCATGAAAATTGATTTTTTTAATTTATTTTTATTAGATATGGACATATTTAGTATGTAAACAACACGTGTTGGTTCCATCCTTTCCCTCCTCCCTGCCCCTTTCCTGAAGAGGCCTTCCTCCTTGGGGATGCAGGTCAACCCCATAAAGACTGTGGGTCATGCATTATGGGGGCAACAGTCAGTTATGGGGTAGAGGCAATGTCTCTGTGTAAAATGTCCCAACTTGTGGCTCTTACAATCTTTCCACCCCCTCTTCTGCAAATTTCCCTGAGCCATGTTGGGTGCGTTTCAAGTCTACTTCACTGATGAGCTCTTAGGAGCCTCTGGACCTCTGGTTTGGGGGTGTTGAGTGTCCTCAGTGTCTATCTCCTTCACCTTTGTGCTGATACCAGGTTCATCAAGATAGCAGCAGTCTTGCTCATTTCCCCAGTTCCTCTTTGGTTTCAGCTGGGGCCAGGGTGAAGTGCACTGGGTCATTGATCTCCTCAGATCCTGCTCCCATCTGAAACAGAAGCAGAATCTCCAATGGAGAGTGATATCAGTACAGGTTAAATGGGATGACCATTATTAATTTAGTGAGAATTTAAAGGGTGTAGACCCTCTTATATGCCAAGATTAGTGTGAGTATGACATTGGGAAGCAAAATCGTTAACTGGATATGATTCTGACTTGTTTCCCAGTACCAGATATGGGTTCCTTTCCACTGAGCGGATCTGTTAGCCAATCCAAGAGCAGTTGGTTACCCACCATGGCTGTGTGCCACTGTTGCACTTGTGGGAGCATCAGGTCAGGTTGTTTGCTTCTAAGTCCCTTAGACTTTGAGTTCCTCAGACAGAAGTTGGCCACTTTCCTTCTGGTACCTCATGTAGTACCTTCCAGCACTAGATGGGCTAATTGTCTGCTCTGGGTTTAATTTTGGTAGGTGGTATGTGTCTAGGAATTCATCCATTTCTTCCAGATTATTTAAGTTATGGAGTAGAGGTTTTGAAAGTATGCACTGATGATTCTTCCTATTTCGTTGATGTCTGTTGTGATGTCTCCTTTTTCATTTCTGATTTTGTTGAGACTTCTCTCCCCCCCTTTTTTTGCGTGATCAAATTGGCTAGGGGTTTGTTAATCTTTATTTTTTCGAAGAACCAGCTCTTCATCTATTTTTTTTATTGTTTTCTTAGTTTCCAATTCATTAATTTTTGCTCTAATCTTGATTTCTTTCTTTCTGTCTTGAGCTCTTTGGGTTGGATTCTTGTTTTTCCAGTACCTTTAGATGGACTGTCAGGTTGTTAATTTTGGATCTTTGTCTTTGTAAAGAAAGCATTTAGAGCTATGAATTTTCCCCTTAGGACTGCCTTCATGTGTCCCATAAGTTTTGGTAGGTTGTGTTTTCATTATCATTCAGTTCTAGGAATTTTTCAATTTTTTTTTTTGTTTTTTGTTTTGTTTTTGTTTTTTTGAGGTAGGGTCTCACTTTTAGCTCAGGCTGACCTGGAATTCTCTATATAGTCTCAAGGTGGCCTCAAACTCACAATGATTCTTCTATCTCTACCTCCCGAGTGCTGGGATTAAAGGCGTGCACCACCATGCCCGGCACGATTTCTTTTTTGATTTCTCCTATGACCCGTTCATTGTTTAAAAGTGTGTTTAGTCTCCTGCAGCTGGTGGAGTTCTTGATGTGTCTCTTGTTGTTAATTTCTAGCTTTAAAGCATTGTGATCTGACATGATGCAGGAAGTTACTTCAATTTTCCTGACTTTATGAAGGTACACTTTATGGCCTAATATATGGTCAATTTTGGGGAAGGTTCCATGGGTGACAAGAATGTGTATTCCGTAGAATTTGGGTAAAAAGTTCTGTAAATATGATGTTATTGAGCTCTATTATTTCCCTGGTGATTTTCTGCTTAGATGATCTTGTCTGTTGATGATAGTGGAGTATTGAACTCTCCGACTATGATACTGTTGGTGTTTATTTCTGTTTTATTGTCGTATAGATTTTATTTTATAAACTGTGGTGCACCTGCTGTGTTTTTTCACATACGTACTTATGATTGTGATGTGCTATTGCAGGATCATTCTCTTGATGAGTAAGGATTGGCCTTCTTTGTCTTTTTTGATTAGTTTTAGTTTGAAGTCTATTTTATCAGATATTAATATAGCAACATTCACTTGTTTTTTGCTTGAAATATCATTTTCCAACCTTTCACCCTGAGAAAGTTTCTATCTTTAGTGTGAGGTGGGTTTCTTGAAGATAGCAGATAGAAAGGTCCAGTTTTTTGATCCATCCTGATAACCTGTGTCTTTTGATGGGTGAGTTAAGACTATTAATATCTAAGGTTATTATTGTGAGGTTTGAATTAATCCCTGCAATGATGAGGTGTTTTATGGGGTTTGGTGCTTTCTTATGTTTTGTTTCTTTTTTGAGCTTGGTCTATTTTGGTTATTGTGACCTTCTTCTTGTTGGCTCTTGAGATTGGTTGTTTGACAGTTCTGTGTGGAGTATTCTCTCAAGTATTCTCTGTAGGTTTGGCTTTGTGTTTGTATAATCATAGAGTTGACTTTTTTCATGGAAAGTTTTTTCTTTCACCATTTATTATGAAGGATACTTCTGCTGGGTAGAGTAGCTTGAGTTGGAAGCCATAGTTTATTAGACTTTGAAGTATTCCATTCTAGTCCTTTCTGGCTTTCAGGGTTTCCATTGAGAAATCTGATGTAATTCTGATGGGATTGCCTTTGTATGTTGTGAGTTGTTTCTCTCTTGCTGCTTTTAACACTCTTTCTTTGTTTTTGTTGTTAAGAGTTTTAACTATGATGTATCTTGGAGAGTTTCCTCTGTGGTCCTGTCTGTTTGGTGTTCTATGGGCTTCTTTTATCTGGATGGGCCTCTCTTTTGAGAAATTTGGAAAATTTTCTTCAATAATTTTGTTGAATATGTTCTCTATACCTCTGGTCTTGATTTCCTTTCCTTCTGGTATACCCATGAGCTGGATGTTTGGCCATTTTAAGGTGTCCCACAGCTCCCTCGTGTTCTGTTCACTTGATTTTTTGAACTTAGCAAAGTTTTTGGCCTCCAATAAATTTCTTCTGTCTTGTCTTCCAGGTCAGAGGTTCTGTCTTCCACATGGGTAACTCTGTTGGTGAGGGGTTCTAGAGAGGTTTTTATAATTTCTATTTGATTTTTGTTTTCTGTTGTGTTATTTTTCATCGTGTCCATCTTTTTTGAGGTACAATTTCAATTCAAGTTTTGATTTTCTTGATTTTTCCTGGGATTCATTCTTTCATTTGATCAAGTAAGTCTTCATTAAGCATAATCAACCGGTTGTTGAGATCTTCCATTTCTTGACTTACCTTCAATTTATTCATATCTCTTTGGGGGTTCTAATGTTTTCTTCTGTCAAGTTAAGCCTACTGTCAACGCTGAACGCTCTAGGAGATGATTCTGTTCAGTTTCATTGATACGATTGTTGGTTCTTTGATGGTTTGCTTCCAATTCGGCGATTATTTTGATCAGGTTCTCATTGGTTGTTATGTTTTCATTTTGGGATTGAATTTATGTTGATTTTTTATCTGGTTTCATTGGAGGCTTCCATTGTAGGACTAGGCATCCTTGATGGAGATCTTTCAGTTTTCTGACTTTTGTTGGCTTTTTTGCATTGTTCTCTACTCATTTGAGGAAGATTCTTTATTTTACTGAGGAGAAAGCAAGTTTTTGTCCTTTGGCCCATGCGCTCTTACCCAGGTGAACAGGGATGTTGGTGCCCTGTGGCTGGACAGGATACCAGAGCCAAAGGCCTAATTCCACAGCTCACACAGGTTCCAGGCCTCCCCCTAGCAAGGCACAATGGGACCTACCAGGACCACCAGGGGACTGGGAGGAGCCAGGAAACAGGGATCTGGCCTACTCACTTTATACTGTCTGGCCTGCCCACAAGCACACTGTCCTTGCAGGGAACAGACCAGGGAACTGGGAGGAGCCAGGAGATAGGGGTTGGCCTGCTCTCTCCACACCTCCGTGCCTGCCCCAAATAATGTATCTCTAAGAGAGTTGGGGATTTAGAATACATGAGCCCCTGGCTTCAATTACCAGTGCCATAAAGCTTAAAAAAAAAAAAAAAAAAAAAGAGGGCTGGAAAGATGGCTTAGCGTTTAAGGCACTTGCCTGCTAAGCCTAAGAACCCAGGTTTAATACCCCAGTACCCATGTAAGCCAGATGCACATGGCAGCACATGCATGCGGAGTTCGTTTGCAGTGGCTAGAGACCCTGGCACACCCATTCTCTATCTCTCTAATAAATAAGCAAAAATAAAATATTTTTTATAAAAGAGCAGAAAGTAAAAAGTTTTTAAAAATCAGTATTTAAAAAAAAATACAGAGACTCCTTGGCTGCCCAGCTGGAGATCACCTTGACTAAAGCAGATTCTGAGCAGCTGGCTCGTTCAATTGCTGAAGAACAATACTCTGATTTGGAAAAAGAGAAAATCATGAAGGAGCTGGAGATCAAAGAGATGATGGCACGACACAAACAGGAACTTACCGAAAAAGATGCTACAATTGCATCTGTAAGTAAAGGTCTAGATCCTTTTCTTGAGTAGTTTGGTTTACTTTGTCACTTATGCAGACCTATTGAAATGCTACAGGAATGGGAAAGTATGGTTTTAGAACAGGGCTATAAATATACGGACAAAATATGAAAAATAAAAACTTTAGGCTACTAGAACAGAATATAAAGCTCTTACATATGATAGATGGGGACTTAAATGACAAGATATTTGTGATGAAATAGAGGAATAGTATCTAGAATACACATAGAACTCCTACAACTCATTGAGAAGAAAAAATACCCCCCCAAAAAATATATATATGATGTTTTACCTTACTGCTTTTCAAAAAGGCTAATAAAACAGCTCTGAAATAACCATTTAGTACCCAACACATGGCCAAAAGTCACATGTCTATAAGATATCTGGAAAAATGATATTTAAATTTTTTTTAATTTTTATTTATTTATTTATTCGAGAGTGACAGACAAAGAGGCAGATAGAGGGAGAGAATGGGCGTGCCAGGGCCTCCAGCCACTGCAAACAAACTCCAGATGCGTGTGCCCCCATGCATCTGGCTAATGTGGGTTCTGGGGAATCGAGCCTTGAACTGGGGTCCTTAGGCTTCACAGGCAAGCGCTTAACCAGTAAGCCATCTCTCCAGCCTGAAAAATGGCATTTTTAACTACTACTATGGAGAGATAAATTCAATATGGCAGTTTCCAGTAAATTTTTAGCATGTAATACAACCCAAAGAAAGTCCATATCAAAATAAGAATGCCAGAAAAATTCAGGCACAATGCTTATAGTAGCATGAATGTTTATAAATAGCAAAAACTCAAATGTCTTAGTAGATGACTTAATAGATACATTAAATAAACTAGTGTAGTCGCACATGGCTGTAGTTCTGTATATTAAATAAGTCAGCCATGGTGGCACGTGGCTATGGTCTCAGTACTCAGAAGATGAAGGTAGGAAGATCAGGAGGTTAAGATCATCCTTAGCTCCATAGCAAGGTTGAGACCAGCCTGAAGTAGCTGAGACCCTGTCTCAAACACAGTGACAACAACGACAATGATAAATTATTTTAAAAATAGAGCTTAGGTGAACTAGATCTTTAGATATATTACTAGGGTGATTTGTTTTCTTCCTTTTGTTTTGAACACAGGAGGGTCCAGAATTTACAGTTCTCATATCTTAGTCTTCCAAGGGTTGGGATTATAGACATGCACCACTATGCTCAGCCAGCAGTTTATTTCTGTAATATGTCAAGTGAATAATGATTTTTAAATCTCATGAAAGCACATATATTATTTCATATATATGTAATAGGAATAAAAATATTGAGTGAGCCAAGCATGGTGGCGCTCGGCTTTAATCCCAGCACTCGGGAGGCAGAGGTAGGAGGATCGCCGTGAGTCCAAGACCACCCTGAGACTACATAGTGAATTCCAGGTCAGCCTGGGCTAGAGTGAGACCCTACCTCGAAAAACCAAAACAAACAAACAAACATACATACACACATACACATACAGAGAGAGAGAGAGAGAAGATTAAACACACACAATTCATAATAAAACTCCAAGAACAATAATAGGAATAGAATTTGGGAGGAATATAAAAGAACATCCAGTTTAGTACAATTTCATCCTAAAATAACACTTTAAAGGAAACATTACAGTTTATAAATGGGTTATTTTATATGGAGGAAGGAAAGTAGAATTTTGTGTTTTCATTTATTAAGTGGTTTTCTCCTTTAAAGAAAACTGCTAAGGATTTGTAAAGGAAATGCAAATTTTTGGTTTCCTGAGGTACATAATAAAGTCTGTTAGGCAAAATCTTTATTAAGGGCAAAGTTGATAAAGTAGCATACGGGAAAGAAGGGAGGAAAGAGGAAAACTTAGAAAAACAAGAGGTATCATGTTCAGGTGATCTCTATTCGAATTCTTGTCTTACAACTTAAAGTTTGTAAATTGGAATTCTTCTACTATTTCTTAGCTTGAAGAAACAAATAGGACACTAACTAGTGATGTTGCCAATCTTGCAAATGAGAAAGAAGAATTAAACAACAAACTGAAAGATGCTCAAGAACGTACGTATTAGCAAGGAAAAAAGTTTACTTTTAATATACTTAATATCTGTAGTTATCATCATACCTTATATCTCCATTTTTCAGAACTGTCAAAGATGAAAGATGAAGAGATAAGTGCTGCAGCTATTAAAGCCCAGTTTGAGAAGCAGCTGTTGACAGAGAGGACACTCAAGACTCAAGTATGTCCCTGGAACCAAAATACTGTTTTGAATTTTGTTTTTATTCACATCTTAAATTTTATTTCTAGCACTATAAATGAAAACAGTACTTTAGGGGGTTGTTGTTGTTGTTGTTAGGAGAACCTAGATTTGATTAACATTATCCATCTCAATGTTTATGAAGCCTTTTCACATTTCTTCTCAGTGTTTTATTATAATCCAGAATTTTTCCAATTTAAAAGATCTATAGAGAATGACTATTTATTGATGGCTGAAAAGAATCAAATGATCTGAAAAGGCAAATGTCATTTGGTTGTGTCTGCAATGTAAATGTGTGTGGATAGTGAGTACCATTCTCTGTTGTTGACAAGGTACATTTTAATGCCAGTGCCAAATTTATAAAGGAACATCTGCCTATTAAGGTATTTCTTGGAGCAACATCCAGTCAAGCCTGTAATTTGTTTATGTGGTCTTAGGGATCACCCAGGACCATGCACATGATACGCAAGTGCTCTACCCTTGCTACACTCCCACACCCTCTAAACATTTTTAAGTTATGTTTCTCAAATATCTGGAGAGATGGCTTAGTGGTTAAGGCACTTGCCTACAAGCCCAAGGACTCATATTCTACTCTCCAAGTCCATGTAACCCAGACACACAGTGACACAAGCATGCAAGGTCACACATGAGCACAAAGGGGCTAGAGTTTGATTGTAGGCCCTGTCATGCCCATTCTCTCCCTCCCCCAACCATTACAAAAGGGGGGAGCTGGAGAAATGGCTTAGCAGTTAAGGCACTTGCCTGCCAAGCCAAGATACCCAGGTTTGATTCCACAGGACCCACATAAGCTAGATACACAAAGTAGCACATGCATCTGGAGTTCGTTGGCATTGGCTGGAGGCCAGTGTGCCCATTCCCCCCCCACCCCGTCTCTCTCTCTCTCTCTCTCCCAAATAAAGCCAGTCTATTGGGCTTGCCTCAAAAAAGAGAGAGAGAAGCCGGGCGTGGTAGCACATGCCTTTAATCCCAGCACTCGGGAGGCAGAGGTAGGAGGATTGCCGTGAGTTTGAGGCCACCCTGAGACTCCATAGTGAATCCCAGGTCAGCCTGGTCTATTGTGAGACCCTGCCTCAAAAAACCAAAAAAAAAAAAAGAGAGAGAGAGAGAATGAAAAACTATTTAGAATACAAAATGGGGAAGGATAAATAAAGGAAATGTGTTATTTATTTAAAGTTAGATAGAAAAAAATAAAAATTATGAGAAAGTATTTCTTTGTAATTTTACATAGAAGGAATGACTAGAGGTTATATAATTTGTAACTGGTGAGTTCTTGAGAAAAATCAGCAGAGCTTATTTATATACTTATTTTTACATTTTTAAGGCTGTGAATAAGTTGGCTGAGATCATGAATCGAAAAGAACCTGTCAAGCGTGGTAGTGACACAGATGTGCGAAGGAAAGAAAAGGAGAATAGAAAGCTACATATGGAGCTCAAATCTGAACGTGAAAAATTGACGCAGCAGATGATCAAGTATCAAAAAGAACTGAATGAAATGCAGGCTGTGAGAATATTCTTTGAATTCTACATTGAAAATTTTTAAAGAAGTAGAATCATTTTCATATTTGTTTGCATTTTAATGGTTATAGAACATTTCTATTAGTAATTATTGAACCAAGATATAAAATTACATGACACATTTCATCTAGTTAATTTATTTTCTTCTAGCAAATAGCTGAAGAGAGCCAAATTCGAATTGAACTTCAAATGACACTGGACAGTAAAGACAGTGACATTGAGCAGCTGCGCTCACAACTCCAGGCCTTGCATATTGGTTTGGACAGTTCCAGTATAGGGAGTGGACCCGGGGATGCTGAGGTAGACGATGGATTTCCAGGTACAGATTCTCTTTCATCTTTTATATTTGTCTTAAATACATCAGGTGACTGGCATAAATATTGTGCCTAGCTTTGCTCTTGAGGAAAAATGCTTGTCATTTCTTTATGGAAAACTTCTCCCTGGAGTGAGGATTCATTTAAATTTTGGATTTATTTTGGTAATTAATTTTTTAACAATGATTTTCATTTAAAAAACTAAATGTAAAGAAAAACACGTGCATAGATCGTTAATTCAAATATCATAGCTCTCTTTATAATAGTTTTCATTTTATTTTCTCTCTGCATTCTTACTTTCTTACATGTTGGTTGTTAAGTTCATGTCACTCAATCACACACTATGGAATCCATGTCCTTCACCTATCAACGTTCCTCTACTTCTCTCAGTATTGCCACTAAGCCTTCCAGTTCTCACATGCTCCTTGACTCTGACTCAGAAGAAGAATGTTTGCCTTACTTACCCATTTCATCGGAATCTAATGGTACAGGTGATAGCCTGAAAATCTTCTTGTCTTTGGAGTTTTCCCCATTACCCTTAATTTTGTCCTTTTGAAAAAAAAATTAACATTAACTAATATTCACTAACTCTGAAATGTTCTGTAGGCTCAGTAAAAATAAAAGTTGCTGCATGAACCAAGAATTTGATTTTAAGGTATTTTCAAATATCATTGCTATTGTAAGTGATCAGTTGATTTTGACAACTTTTAAGAAATGGAGCAGTATATTCTGTCACTTAAGAGTGTATGATTTTACTGCCTCATTCACCCATTTTCAAATAAGTTCTTTTGGATGACCATACTGACCAAAATTTAAAAAAAAAAAAGCTAGTTTGTTTCAGAGATAAGTTTTCATTTAGTATTTACCTAGTGCACATTGTGCTAGGCCTTAAAAGAGGACAGGAAACAATTTCGCTGGCCTTACTCTGAAAGGGCTTATAATTAAAATGAAGAAATCCAAGAGTTTTTGTTAAACTCAGAGGTTATCACTGTGTGATCTCTGTACACTAAAACTCTGTTTCCGCATCTACTTTAGGAATGTAACTCCTTTTGAAGGACTATAGAGAATTTATATAAAGTATCTAGTACAGTTGACACATAATATATGTTAAATAATGGATAGCTACTTTCATTTTTAGAATGACCTCCCAATGTTACTTCACTTATTTCATTAAGACACTGATCAAATATATTAGAAATTTCCTTTGTAGAATTAGAATTTTACTGGCTTTGATAATTTGGAGTTCAAGTCTTTTGGTTATATTATTGTTTGTTAAATAACTTAGATCTGTAGTTTACACAATTCTGTTTCATTTTAGTATGACCATTCTAAAATTCCACATTTTCTGAATACATACATTTCAAATGTTTTATACTCAAAGATGTTCGTTACTCCTATACTCAGTCTTTCTGCCGAAAGTAAACAAAAGGATTGTAATGTAGATTTGCTGGTGAGAATAGCTTCTCTGCAACTTTTTTCCTGAATTTTGCTGGTGCATGAATTTAATCAACAGAATATTTGATCTTATAAGATTATTTAGTTCCAATGTGATATAGTCTGGATTTTGTTTGTGATATATAACTTGCTTCTACTGATCTTGCATTATTATTATATCCTAGATAATATGCAATATATACTATGAAAGTCATAGTTGACTGGATTTGTGACTTCCTCATTAAAATTTTATTAAAGTCCTCATAGTCAATGGAGAACCTGTATATTTGTCTCATATCTTGTACTTATTTGTAGAATCAAGATTAGAAGGATGGTTGTCATTGCCTGTGAGAAATAACACTAAAAAATTTGGATGGGTTAAAAAGGTAATTGGCACTTTTAATATAGTTATTTTCTTCCTTCTATTTTAATACTAGCCATTTCATTTGTAGAGTTGTAGTATGAGCAAGCCTAAAAGAATTTTAGACACATAAAACCTATTTATGCTTTTTTGTTTTTGTTGTTGTTTTGTTTTTTTGAGATACGATCTTGCTCTAGCCCAGACTGACTGGAATTCACTATGGAGTCTTAAGCTGCCCTCAAACTCACAATGATCCTTCTACCTCTGCCTTCCAAGTGCTGGGATTAAAGGCATGTGCCACCACACCTGACCCTATTTTTTTTATTTAGAATTATGTGGTTTTTCTTTTTTGTCCTTCATTGGTTGTTAAAAAAAAATGGATTTTGATGTCATGAAAATATAATTCTATTGACCTTGCTGCTTTTGTTGCCCTAGTAGGAAAACAACTTTAGACATGATAGATAGAAAGTCCCATTTATTTCTTTTCTGTTACTATGTTTATTGATGCTACTGTACTTTTTTTAATAAAGTTGTCAATATTATTAGAGCCCAAAGTTAAATATATTTCCCTTTATTTCTCTCCTTATTTTCTTATTTGAAATAGCTATAAAAAATTGATAAATACATGTATTATTATTTTAAAGAAAACTTTCCTAAAGCTATATTAGTACATTTAGTTACTTAGGTATTTTATGATTTTCATCACAAAAGTAGAATGCCTTATAAAAGAAGATATATATATATATATATATATATATATATATATATATATATACACACACACACACACACACACACACACACATACACATACACACACACATACACATACACACATATATAATGTATTGATGGATTCTTTCCTTTTTTAACAGTATGTGATTGTAAGCAGTAAGAAGATTCTTTTCTATGACAGTGAACAGGATAAAGAACAATCTAATCCTTACATGGTTTTAGATATAGAGTAAGTATTCTTACTAGACTCTTCTTTTAAGGTTTGAGAAGAGTAATATGAACATTTCTATCAAACTAATCATATGCTATACTACTGTTGCCTTTCCCTTGAATTTCCTTCATACAAATGAAGGAGACATTGAGGGCCTAAAGCATTGTTATTTATTTCATGGATCTTTGTTTTGTGAATCTTCATTTGTTTTTTGAAGAAAATCTGACTTAATGGAATTTCTATCTTGAGTAACACTTGAAATAATAAGACAAGTTAGTCTGAGCTTCTAACATGGGTCGAAGTAGTCAAGTTTAAACTTAAAATTATAGAATAGCTAATGTAATATAATCCACAGACACTATTTTATTCTTTTATTAAAAATCTTTTACAGCAAGTTGTTTCATGTCCGACCAGTTACACAGACAGATGTCTACAGAGCAGATGCTAAAGAAATTCCAAGGATATTTCAGGTAAATACAGTTGTGTTTTAGTTTTTTACCTTTGGGGGATTGCATATGACATAACACATCAAATTCCTTTCTTCATTGACTTTATCAGATTACCATTCTGTTCCAGTCCCATTTAAAGATAGTGGGTTCTTTAAAATGTATTTATTCTGCCAGGCGTAGTGGCACATGTCTTTAATCCCAGCACTTGGGAGGCAGAGGTAGGTGGATCACCATGAGTTCCAGGTCATCCTGGACTAGAGTGAGACCTAACCAAAAAAAGGAAGAAAGAGAGAGAAAGAAAGAAAGAAGGAAGGAAGGAAGGAAGGAAGGAAGGAAGGAAGGAAGGAAGGAAAGAAGGAAGGAAAGGGAAAGGGAAAGGAAGGAAAGAAAAGAAAGAAAGAATGAATTTATTCTGTTTGGGGACATTTTCATTCCTTGTTTCATAATTTTACTTGTTGAAGCCTGTAGCATGTCTTATATTGTATCTCAAGATATATGTTATGATATATGTGTTTGTTTGTTTTGTTTTTGCTTGTGTTATAAAGCATGAACTTTGTCCTGTTTCAGTTTTATTCTCAACTCTAGAAAGTTTAGAAAGTTAATTGTTGTTATCTGGTAGCCCCTTTCCTTTCTATGTAAAATGAATCCAAATTCTCCCCCTTACTGCTTTTATTTTAAAGTTATTTGAACCTACAATTATTATTGAATCCTTTCTTTATAAAAATTACTGTCAGAGAGTCATCTTCTTGTTTTCTGGGTCCTTAGACTCTTTTTTTTTGGGGGGGGGGGATATCCCTCAACTGTCTTTTAAAATGAATATGTGCATATAGAAATTACCCAGTTTTCTATTCTTAAGAAGTACAAAGGGCTGTAGACTGGAGAGGTGGTTGAGCAGTTAAGGTGTGTGCCTGCAAAGTCTAATGATCAGGGTTCAGTTCCCCAGTACCCATGTAAAGGCAGATATGCAAGTAGCTAGCGTATGCATCCGATGTTTGTTTACTGTGGCTGGAGGTCCTGGTGCACCAATTCGTATTCGTATTCATTCTCTCTCTTCCTCCCTCCCTCTCCCCCCTCTTCTCTTTTTTCTCCTTGCAAATAAATAAAATTGAAAAAAATCTTTTTAAAAGAAACATAAAACAACTGCTAATTTAATTGCCACATTTCTTCAGGTGTGTGTGTGTTCGGGAGGGCAGGTTACAAGGATTGAATCCAGAGCTTTGAACTATATCCCTTAGCCCCTAATGTCCTTTCCAGAGGAGGAGAAAAAGAAAAATACCTAATAAAGGGCAAGTTTTCCTTTTATTGGCCTATTCTAATGGATTTGCTAAAGTATAGTAAGATACTAAAAAGAAATAAGGTGGTAGCATTTGAACAGGATCAGTTCTTTTGTCCTGTTTTTGTTTGTTTTGAAGTTGAGTTTCCTATAGCCCAGAATTACCTCAAACTTGATTTTTAACAAGAATGACCTTGAGCTTTGGATCCTCCTACTGCTACCTCCATAGGGCTGGAATTCTGAGTGGTGTGCACCACCATGCCTAGTTTATGTCATGCTGGGGATGGAACCTAGGGCTTTATGCATGCTCAGCAGATACAACTGACTGAGCTATATCTCTAGACCATAATAGACTTTTTGAAATGTTAAGCAAAGTGACAGTCTAGTGACCTTTCTTACATAAGCTGCTCCCCCAACAGAGAATCAAACTTAGGGTTTGTGCAGGCTACAACAGGATATTACTTCTAAGTCACACTCCCAAATCTCTTAAACTAACACACACACACACACACACACACACACACTCTCTCTCTCTCTCTCCCCCCTTCTCCCTCCCTCCCTCCCTCTCCCTCCCTCCCTCCCTCCCTCTCTCCCTCTCCCTCCCCCCCTCCCTCTCTGTGTGTGTGTGTGTGTGTGTTTTCATGTAGTGGATGTACATACATGTGTGGAGGCCAGACAATAGTCTCAAAGTGCTATTCCTTCTTTGTGAAAGTGTCATTGGCCTGGAGTTCACTGATTAGGCAGATTGGCTGGCTAGTGAGTGCCAGGGTTTTGCCTGTCTCCGCCTCCCGTGTGATGAGATTATAGGCATGCTCCTTTGTGACATTGGTTCTGGGGACTGAAGTCAGATCTTCTGCCCAGCTCCCTGCTTAGGTGAACTCCAAATGTGTCTTTTTCTCATTGAGCAGTTTAGGCTAATATTATTTATTTATGCTATCAGAATTATTGCTAAATAAAAATAACTTAATATCTAGAAATCATTCAGCATTCTTTTTGGTATTTATAGATCCTCTATGCCAACGAAGGAGAAAGTAAGAAGGAACAAGAATTTCCAGTGGAGCCAGTGGGAGAAAAATCTAACTATATTTGCCACAAAGGACATGAATTTATTCCTACTCTTTATCATTTCCCAACCAATTGTGAGGCTTGTATGAAACCACTGTGGCATATGTTTAAACCCCCTCCTGCTTTAGAATGCCGTCGCTGCCATATTAAATGTCATAAAGATCACATGGACAAAAAAGAGGAAATTATAGCACCTTGCAAAGGTAAATAGGAACTTGCTTGCTGTGTTAATGTTGTGTTGAGATTATTTTAAGTACATTAACTTATTTCATACATTTCATTTTAGTTTATTACGATATATCATCGGCAAAGAATCTATTGTTATTAGCAAATTCTACAGAAGAGCAGCAGAAGTGGGTTAGTAGATTAGTGAAAAAGATACCTAAAAAGCCTCCAGCTCCAGACCCTTTTGCACGGTCATCTCCTAGAACCTCAATGAAGATACAACAGAACCAGTCTATCAGGCGGCCCAGTCGACAGCTTGCCCCAAACAAACCAAGGTAATAAAAAAATATATGGTAAAAAGTTGAAGCTACCTTTAAAAATATTCTTTCTTTAATATTCAAACTATTCCGTATTAGTTTTACTTTGGTATTTTAATAAGCTATATCAATATTTTAAACTTAAAATGTACTTGTCTTACTGATTTGTATGAAAAATAATAAAAACATATTTTATAAATCACACATACATAAAATTCAACCAAAATTATTGAAAAGGGTTGTTTTTGTCACATTTTTGCATATAATTATACCATTTTCGCTTTAATCAGCACATGAACTAATCAGTGAGTAGGATGAGAGTGTACAGACCTTCACATATAGATGCACATAACTGCACTTCTTGTCCTTTTCTTTCAGGTTAAGATGAGAACTGAAATTAGCTTCAGGGGTAGTTTTAAATCCATAACTGAAACAGTAGCTGGCTTGTGCTGTGAGGAGCAATGCAGGTCAGCTTGAAAAATGAGAAGATGGAATAATGAGTAATTAGGAGTATGGAGGCAGGTCAGGGATAATCATGACATACAAAACCATTTTCATATGGCTACGGTAGAGTTGGTTAATTACGTATTTTCATTCAGAATAGTCACTAGTGACTCCCAACATTTATGAGCTTTGTTATTCTTTGAATATAAGGGTTTGGTTAGCTACAGGAAAAAGTGTAAAGTAGTCAGGTATCTAATTTCATATATCTTTTTTATTACCTGACAGGACTTTCAATTTATGAATAATGTTGTACATTGACTGTATTATCAGAAATATTACTCTAATTACAATTATCTTAATTTAAACTTTGGGGTTTTTTTTAAATATTTTTATTTAGGCAAGAGGTGGGATAAGCATGCCATGGTCTCTTGCCACTGCAAATGAACTCCACATGCTTATGCCACTTTGTGCATCTGGGTTACATGGGTACTGAGGAATTAAGCCTGGGCCATCAGAAATGACCACTAAGTCATTTCTCCAGGCCACTTTAAACTTTCTTGAAAGTAGTTATCTCAAAAAAGGAATTTAGAATAACAAAGGGAGAATTGGTATTTCATCAGTGAAAAGGTTGAATATTTAGTGTGAGGAATATAAAATAGTGATTACATGATAGTAATTAAGCTAAAGATCCAAAGAATTCAGAGGCATCATTGGCCATTTCATGCGCCTTGTAAAACTTGGAATTTGGAAAGTTTCTGTTATTAATATAGAACTGTTAATGAAGAAAAGCTATCTTAATACCTCTGTTTTAGTCTTCTAATGCTAACTAATACTCAGTACTTTAGACTGGGTGAGTTATATAGCAGTTTATTTAATTCATAGTTCTAGATGCTGGTGAGCTGAGCATGGTACCAGCATCCAGTGCAAGCCTTCTTATATCCTAATATGGCAGAGGGTTTCACATGCAAACAAGCTTCCTGAACAGAGCCACCCCTCCAAACAAAACCTCATTAATTGATGAAATTCCCCAGTGACCTCCCCAGTGTTCCTCTAGTCAACACTGCTGCACTGGAGGTCAACAAATGGATTTGAAAGTCATATCCAAAACCGTATACTTTATAACATACAGTGGTTTTCAGCTTCCAGAAGTACTTCCAAATGTATTCTGTTCTGCTGTTGAACTTCGTTCACATTCTTTTATGTGGTCTTGTGGAATAATACAACAGCATTATCTTTTTGTCTTAGTGTATTATGTGCAGGTACCTGCATGTACCTGCACATGGAGGCTGGAGGACAACCTTAGGTGTCATTCTTTAGGCGTCACCCACCTTTGTTTTTTCTTTGAGAGTCTCTCACTGGCCTAGAGCTTGCCAAGTAGACTAGACTTGCTGGCAAGATAGAAATGGATAGTCTTGTACTGATGGTAAAACTAAAAATTTGCTGTACCATCTCTGAAGTGTTCTTTGACAGTAAGTTTCATGGCTTGATCCTTATTGATCAATTAATGGAGGAGCCAAACAGACAGTTATAATACTTTTTAAATGTTGCTGATAATTGAGGCATAAGCACAGTGCTAAAGAAGGGAAGGAAACCTTGAAGAATTCTGCCAGAGGACATGAAGAAAGGTCTTAACACAAAGGAACGTAAAAAGCAATTTTCCAAGCAGACACAGGGAAAAGACAAGTCCAAACAATGTTGTGTTTCAGAAGCACTGAGTGGCAGGCTTATGTTCACAGTGCTGTGTTCTTGCTGAGGTCAGGGGAGGGGAATAGAAAGTCATGGTAGAAGATGGTGGCATGATGCTGGGGAAGAATTTTTGAGCCTGACTGAAAAGGATTAGTTATATTATGCTAAGAAACTTTTTTTTAAATTTTTTTTTTGTTTATTTATTTATTTGAGAGTGACAGAGAGAAGGAGGCAGAGAGAGAGAGAGAGAGAGAGAGAGAGAGAGAGAGAGAGAATGGGCGCGCCAGAGCTTCCAGCCTCTGTAAACGAACTCCAGATGCGTGCGCCCCCTTGTGCATCTGGCTAACGTGGGTCCTGGGGAATTGAGCCTCGAACCGGGGTCCTTAGGCTTCACAGGCAAGTGCTTAACCGCTAAGCCATCTCTCCAGCCCGATGCTAAGTAACTTTGACTCTGTTGTATAAATACAAGTTTCTCTGTGAGGGATTGATGTGTTCAGACTTACTGAGATCTTGAACTGAGTGATGCTGACAGTGAAAAAGAAGAGAAGAAACCTTGATTCAGTAAAGATTTTTTTTTAAGTAAAATAGCCAGAATCAGCTGACTGAGTAGAAAGGGAAGAAAACATTTTAAGAGGATCTTGTGCATTGTATTAATAATAACCTAGTTATACAGGCACAAACTTAAAATGCTTGGAAGGTATGAAATGCAGATTTCCATAAACTATACTGAGATTGGAGGCTGGGGAAATGGCTCAGCAGTTAAAGGTACTTGCTTGAAAAAATTCTTGGCCTGGGTTCAATTCCCCAGCCACCCATGTAAAGTTGGATGCAAAAAATGGCACAAGTGTCTGGGCCATTTGTTTATAGGGACAAGAGATCCTGGCATGCCCATAAACATAGATATGCAAATAAATAATTTTTTAATCCTAAAATTTGGGCTTAGATACTCAAGAAAGATCATTAATTTTCTTTTTTCTTTTTTTTTTTTTTACTTATTTGAGAAAGGGAGAGAGAATGGGTATGCCAGGGTCTGTAGCCACTACAAATGAACTTACTGCATACGCCACCTTGTGCATCTGACTTACGTGACTACTGGGGACTTGAACCTGGGTCCTTTGGCTTTGCCAGTAAGCACCTTAACCACTAAGCCATCTCTCCAGCCCTCAAGAAGGCTATAAAATCCAGTTAACTCAGCCAAGTTAATAGTGCTGCTTATGTACCTGTGACTTTTCTCTTGAGCCTGCCTGGCTTTCATATGTACAGTCCTCTTGGATCCTGTTGTTACTCCCTTCTAAGGTTTATGATGCTGTTTATAAACAACTGTGAGTTATGTGTATATAGTCCTTTTCATACTTCTCAAACCTAGTGTTGGGATAGTTACATCTTTCTCTGGACAGTGGGCAATGAGGTGAGCAGGAGAAAGCAGATTGTGTCATCTTCTTCCAGGTAGTATTTCTGCCTCCCATTCTCTGGAATTCTGAAGAGTGTCTGACCAAC
The DNA here is from genome assembly GCA_036346955.1 of Dipus sagitta. Taxonomy (NCBI): domain Eukaryota; kingdom Metazoa; phylum Chordata; class Mammalia; order Rodentia; family Dipodidae; genus Dipus; species Dipus sagitta. Next base: position 51,390,499 of record CM070773.1, on the reverse strand, counting down.
GTGATTATGTTTGTGTGCTCCCACCCTAGTTTTTATCATGTTATTCATGAAGGGAAATTGAGTGCTTACAGCACAAAGTATGGGTTCCAGTCATAGCATTATACTGAAGTGAATAAAGAGTGTTAGAGTATAAATTTGCAAACCTCCTGTTCCAGATTGCTTGATATGGCATTTAAAGACTGGGATTGGTCATTTGATGATGTTGATGGTGATGATGACGATGTTTTTGATTTCTGAAGAAATAAATGGGGTAAATCAAAAAATGAAAAATGAATTCTTAATACTTCCATGTAGTGCATGTGGTTTGATTTGAGCTTTTCAGTTTTTACTAGTTTTGAAATTTTTGTAAGTTTTTTTAAAGTATATATTTCATAAGTAGTTTGCAGAAATGTTTGTAACTAAAGTTTCCATTTTAGGTATAAAAGTGAAATGCTATGTTCAGATTCTTTATTGGGTGTATTTTTTCCATTCAGTTGGACTTAAAATATTTTATCTTAGGAATGAAACATGTACAAATAATGAAAGGACCTCATTCTGGTCCCTTTATATATTCCAAAGAAGCTATACTCAGAGAACTAAAATTTACAGTGTTTTTAATTCTTACAACTAAACTAGTTTGTGAACATAGCATGGTATTCTTTTCTCCATTTCTCCTTTCCTCTACTTTCTTTCTAGCTTACAATAATCAAAACTATAAAAACTTCATTAGTCTGATAAGTGCTGTGAAATAAATCTATTTCTGATTTGTCTTTTTTGTGAAGTGTTGAAATGTTTGCAAAACTTAATGCTACTCTTGCTTAAAAGAATGTTAATGATATATGCTGTGAAATTTTCTATACTTTTAGAAAATGTGAAATAAAGCTGGGCAAAGTGGTGCATGCCTGTAATCCCTAGCACTTGGGAGGTGGGGGCAGGAGGATCAAGAGTTTGAGGTCATCTTCAGCTCCATCTCCAGTTGGAGGCCAACTTGGGCTACATGAAACCCTATCTTTAAAAAAAAAAAAATAGTGTAAAATTGGATAGGGCTTAATGACATGAAAACCTTTAATCTGCACTCAATAGGTCAAAGCAGAAGATTTGCAAGTCCCAGGACATATAAGGTAAACCTGTCTCAAGAAAAACGAGGCAGACAGAGAGAGGAGGGAGAAGCAAAGAAAATGGTTAGATTAGTACCGAGTAAAGGAGATTAAATGAAAGTTACCCTCATAATTTAAATCTTTTACATAGAATAAATGTAAAAGAAGTAATATCTGGGCTGAGAATATACCCCAGTTAGTAAAGCACTTGCCTAGCATGCACAAAGCCTTTGGTTCAGTCCCCAGCACCACATGCAAATTCCTGTAATCTTAGCACTTGGGAGGTAGAGGCAGAAGGATCAGAAGTTCAAAGTCATCCTTGGCTTCATAACAAGTTCCAGATCATCCTGGGATTTTGTCTCAAAAATAATAATAAAAGGGAAAAAAGGTAAGCCAGGAATCCCCGCACTCAGGAGGCAGAGATAGGAGAGTTACTGTAAGTTCGAGGCCAACCTGGAACTACAGAGTGAGTTCCAGGTCAGCCTAGGCTAGAGTGAGACCCTATCTCAAAAACAAAACAAAATAAAGTAATAGTCACCTCAAACTAACCTTGTTGTGAAACATATACTTAAGTCATATAAGTTTGTTTATATCTGGGTTTTATGGAATATCTCTTTACTTTATTCCTATTTCATAAATAAGAAAAATGTGGCTTGAGTTCAAATAGCTAAGTAGAGCCTGACCCATAAATTTGCTCTTTCAACTTTATGGGGCAGCTAGTAGTAGTTGAAACTCACTTTCAGATGTGATGTTCTTGAGGCATACCATTTAACTCTAACAGCTGATTAACTGCATTAAAACTTATGCAGAATGTTTGTAGCCAGTATGGAACTTACAAAGTCACATTGTATTGGGAAAGAATATGATCGCATGTAAATAGAATAAGGAAAGTATATAATATTTATGCATGATTTGGATGTTAGAAGTATAGAAGACTGTGCATTAATATTAATTAAGTGACTTCTGAGCTGGGCATGGCGGTGCATGCCTCTAATCCCAGCACTCCGGAGGCTGAGGTAGGAGGATCACCCTGAGTTTAAGGCTATATGGGTTAGGGTGAGACCCTGACTCAAAACAACAACAAAAAGAAATGATGCTTTAAAGAACTGACAGTCTCTTATTTCTCTATATCAACTAACTTTTTCTTTTCTTTCCAGCTAACTGCCTTCTATGAAAGCAGTCATTCATGGTGATCATATTCTTCCAGCTAAAACAAGACTGAAATATGATGGCCCAAAATTTATTGAAAAGCTGTATTTTACTGAGAGACTGATAACACACACTCTCTCTTTTTCCCTCCCTCCCTCTCCATCTCTCTCTCCCTTTTTTCCTGTAATATAAAGTTACAAATCATGGAGAGGTTTTCTGGCCCCTTTGAAACAAGCTGAACCAACAGTGATTGGTTAGGAGAGTACAGACATTTCTTACCGCTCTTTTGGCAGTCACTCACACTACATTGCACAAAAGGATTGAGAAGAGTCAAGAAATCTCTTCAACTTCAACAGAGTTTTCACCAGCACATTTACCAGAAGAATCTGGGGATGAACCCCACTATAGTGATATCAACTGTGTCTTTGATAAATGACCATGACATTGTGTGTATGTATGTGTGCATATGTGTGTATAAATATATATATATATATATATGTAATTATGAGTTTGATCATCATATATGCACACATACATACACATAGTACTGTAATATTGCAAGAAAGTTTTTTAAACTCACCATTTTATTTTTCTACACATTAATCAGATATCATTACTTCAGTTGCAACTATGCATTTGTATAAAGCCATAATGTTGGAGTTTCATTCCCTCACTCATGTGTACCCGATGGGAGCTGCATGTTCATTCAAGCAATTACTGTAACAGAAGTTTAAAGTTAATTATATCAGTTTCCTAATGCTTATGGTAGGCAACTCTCCCCAGTTTGAATACCTTAATTTTTTTTTTGAAGTCTCAACCGTTTTCTGTATGTAAGAAAAAAAACAAAACAAAAAGTGTTTACCAGCTCTTAGGATGCAAACATACTTGCTTTGTGGAAGTAAAATAGTGTGCTGTTTTTACACATATTAATGTATTTGGTCATAGAAGCAGTAATGGATTGCATTGGAATGAATATGTGATGAGCATCTATTACTCATCCATGCTTTCTTACAGACTTTAGGATCAGTCTGTGACTACAGAATGTTTCCTTTGCTTTGAATTTGCTGGTTACCCTTGATGTTTTTATTTCTGATAAAGATACCTGTGACTGTTTTTACATTTTCATACTCAAAATTCAAAAAATGTTTCAAATATAAAGAAAATTAAGATATACTGAGGATATATTTTAAATATTTAAAAGTGATCCTGAAACCCACAACTCTGGCAGTATTTCTCTATTGGGTTAAAAAGCTGGCTTTAAAAAAAAAACAAAAATACTGGGGCTGGGTGTGGTGGCGCATGCCTTTAATCCCAGCACTTGGGAGGCAGAGGTAGGAGGATCACTGTGAGTTCGAAGCCACCCTGATAAGTGAATTCCAGGTCAGCCTGGGCTACATTGTGACCCTACCTCAAAAGAAAAAAAAAAAAAAAAAACTGGGAAAAAGCAGCCTCAAAGGCACTTAATTTGATGTTTATTTTTAAAAATGATGTTAGGGTTAGAAGAGAGGCAGGGCTTTTCCTGCTGTATTTCTCATTGTCCCAGATAAGTATGTTTTGTACCGCAACAGTATGCAGCAATGAAAAGTGTCAAGGCTTTTGTCAGTCTGTCTTTATATAAATACACATTTGGTGTGATATTGAAATATTTGTCCAATATTACTGAAAAAAGTAGACATTTTTCATTGCTTCCCTTGAGGATCAGTGTACAGCTGTATAAAGAATTGATCCTTGTTACAGATGCTATAGCAGAAGCCTGTGGCCTACTGTATACTGTATCAGAACTCGGTGGCCCTCACATGGCCTAGTTACATCTTTCATGCTGCCTGCCAAGACTAGATGTGCATGCCATTTCTATGCAGCAGCTAGTGTTCTGCAGCTCTGGTTTGAGGGCATAGTTTTCTTTCTTTGTTCTTTCTTCTTTTCTTTCTTTTTCTTTCAGATTTAAAAATGAAAATATATTAAATTTATATAGAAGAAATATTTCCATTCATTAGAGTTGTTAAAAGAAAACTGAATTAATATTTTATATAAAGATTTTGTTACACTATGGGAGGTTCTATCCTATTCTGAATTGGAGAGTATATATATATATATATTTTTAATAAACTTTATTAAGGTGAAACAATGTCAAGTTTACACATGAATAATTGAAGTTTTGAGTAAAAAGTCAAAAGTTTAAATTTTGAATGCTGTGTGTGCATATATATAAATGAGAATAAGGAGAATCATGGTGTGATACAACTGTAAAAGGTAAATTAATGTGAAGTATTTAAAAGAATAAAAGGTATTCTTAGGGGTGAAAAAAATCTCTCCCAAGGAGATTCTTCACCCAGTATGGTGTAACAAGGATTTGCAGGGTTGTTTGTCCATCCGTTTGAAATGTGCATAATAAAAACCATGACCTTGGATAAGAATTTGCTTTCCCCCTCCATCGCCACCTGCAAGTCCGAGTGGGCGCACCTGCCACATTTCTGCCCAACAGTCATTAGAACAGCAACCTACTTTGTGCCCATTTCTTTTTCTAGAGGCCCCCAAACTTCCAAGATGAATAATTATAAGATCAAATAGTGCTTATTTCTCCACACCTGATTTCTCCTAAAGCCATAAATACCTCCTATTGGAACTAAGAAGCAGGTAATACTGGGCTTTCTTAGTTGGATTTTTTTTCAACTTTTGTGGGAATAGCAAAACAAATAGAAGGAAAAACTAAGTGCCAGTGTTGCTGTTGAAATTAATGTAAAATCCATTCTGTATAAAGTATTATCTTAAACATGCTGTCTAGAAGCAAGATTAAGAAAAAATATATCTTAATGTTTAAAATGGTCTAGCTAGCTAATGGATATGTGTTCTAGTAATCCCAAGGAAAGGATTGTGCTCCTGAAACCAACCTGTGCTAGAATCCACAGATCCGCTCAGGAGTGCGCTATGACTTGGTGATCTGCAGATCCCAACTAAGGATACCCAAATGTTGCCAAATCACAACTCAAGAAGTTAAGCTGCTGCTGTTAATCTTTTCTTGTAGGTTTCTGAGGGTGAGATGGCGAAATTCAGACATTATATTATTGCTTTAAGTAACATCTTTAAGCCCCAGTTAGCACAAGTTGCTTCTGAGTTTCTCAGTTCCTTTTGACACGGCTACTGACTTTCTTTCCTGACCTGAAGGTGGCTTCAGCTTCCCTGGCCTGTGGAGGTGCCACAGCCAATAGCAAAGCACTTTGAAGAGCACTGTGTGACAGTGCGAGTGTCATGCCTCACCTTCATTTCCTCCTTGTGGTGACTTTTGTTTGGAACTGTAATAAATTATGAACTGCATGGTTTAGATAATCATATTGATCAGCTGCCCCTGAACAAAAAGTATACCCCTTTTGATTTTTTTAAATTTTGTTGCATCTTTGTAGCATTGTAATTGTATTTTATGCCTGCTTTTTATAAAAAAAAAAAATTAAATAAACTAAGATGTAAACATGTTCATACTTTTCTTGGGGGGTAGTCCTGGAACGCTGCAGCCTCATGAACCAGTCTTGCCTACAGGTTGTGTATATACTACAGGGATAGGTATTCTGCTAGGAAAACCACAGATAGGTGATTCTTGTGCCTTCTTGTTTTTGGAGAGATGGGAGTTTCATCTGGGACCCTGGCCTCTGATTTGATTTGGGCAATTTAAGGGGCATACAAATGTAACCCCTCTCATCCCAATTGAGGATAAAGAAAGAGCTGCACAGTGCCTCTTGTCTGGAGACAGAGTGCTGATGGCTAGTTCTCAAATGTCCTTGTCTGGTAACCAGTAGTTTCCTTTCTAGGACACTGAAGTACTCACTGAGTTGCATTATTTTCAGCCATAAAATGGGGCTAATGGCTAGTATGCAGGCTCATTGTGGGTTTAAATCTGATAATGCATGTGAAATACTGGAATAACTCAGATGTTTTGTCCTCCCAAGGGGAAATACTTGTTTCTCCCAAAGATCACATAATTTGTATTTATATTAATGGTTAAATTATAAGCTCATATGAGAAAAATTAACTTGGAGATCCCAGCCGGGCGTGGTGGCACACGCCTTTAATCCCATCACTCAGGAGGCAGAGGTAGGAGGATCACCATGAGTTCGAGGCCACCCTGAGACTACATAGTGAATTCCTGGTCAGTCTGAGCTGGAGCAAGACCCTACCTCAGGGAAAAAAAAAAATAAAACCAAAAAAACAGATCCCCAAAAAAGCCAGGCATGGTGGCACACATCTTTAATCCCAGAAATGGGGAGGCAGAGATAGGAGGATCACCATGAATTCAAGGCCACCCTGAGAATACATAGTGAATTTCAGGTCAGCCTGGGCTAGAGAGAAACCCTACCTCGAAGAAACTAAAAGAAAGAAAGAAAAGGTTAACTTAGGTTTTTTTTTTTTTGAGGGGAGATCTGTTTTTTAAGTTAGAATGTTTTTCCTCTTTTTAAAATAATTACTTAGTTGTTTGCTCATTCATTTGAGAAACACCAAGACAGAGAGTAAGCATGGTGGGCCAGGGCCTCCTGCCTCTGCAAACAAAACCCTAGATTCATGTGCCACTTTGTGCATATGGCTTTATGTGGGTACTGAGGAATTAAATCCAAACCATCAGGCTCTGCAAACGAATGCCTTTAACTGCTGAGCATCTCTCTAGTCCACAGTGTTTCTCTTCTGACTATAACTCACATAACTGAAAATTATTGACAGCTTAAGACTCAGCAAAGTACAAGAAATGAAAGTTTATTTTATATAGTAAACAAAACATTTTCCAGTAAGCATTATTTACTTAGTGGGACATGCCAGAAAAAAAGGGAAAGTGATCTTTTAAATATTAGGGTTTATAAAATTTTTAAGGGGGAAATACAGGGTACAATAATACTTAGGATAAGAAATGCTACTATGAGAATAAAATATGTAATAGTTGGATAGTATGCCACTAAATAGTCTGCTGTGGCTAGTGCCAGTACTAAGTTCCATTAATGGTGATTGTATGGGCATAGCCTGTTTTTTAACAAAAGGTGACATTTTGCTTGAATTGGAAAACTTGTTAGTATCCTAAACAGGGCTACAGTCTGTTGAGAAAGTATTTAAAGGCACAGTGCGAGGTTGAAGGACTACATCACTATACAAACAGCCCATTTATATCTGCTTGCTTTGACGCCCTTGCTGAGCTTGAGCTGATGTTATGGTATATAGGTTAAGAGTTAAAACAGTTCTAGAGTGGACTCTACTGACTCACTACACTTCCAGTTCTGACTGAGCAAAACCTCACTCTGTTCATTTTACCTATGGAAAGACCCCAAAAGATAAAATGTTGATGTGGTTGGCTTTCCAGAGAGCACTCAGTCATGACTAAAGGCCAAAATGACTTACTGGGCAAGTGACACCACTACAAATGTCAAAAGTGCAGGTGTCATGTTGGATGTTATGATCCACACCTGTTTTCCTCACTCTCCCAAATCTCAGGAGGCCACTGTAGGCTACATAGTGTGATCCTGTCTCAAAAAAAAATCTAAGCCCTTACCATGATCTCAGTGGAGAGTGGGAAAGGGGAACTGGCATTTTTAAACAAGCTCTTCACCCACCTGCCTCTTCTTAGGGTTTGCTGTGTAGCCTCGGCTGTCTGTCTCCTGACCACTTGGATTACAGGTGTGTACCACCATGCCAAGCTAAGTGATTCTTTAAGGCCAAAAAGCTTCTGACTCCAGAGTTCCTGAAATGATTGGGTAAACTGTCATTTGTAATCCGCTGTGTATGGAAAAGATGTATCCGTCATTCAGCTTTCATGACAGGCTTCCGGTAGCGAAGTACTGTAGCTGTTACCCATATATTTAAAGCCAGCATGATCACAAAACGTAGAAGAACTGAAATAAAAGGAAAATTTTGACATTAAAAACATATAGAGGAAGATAACCTCGTGTTCTAAGTAGAAGCCTGAACAGTGCTTCAACCCCAGTTCCCACTCAGAACTTTTACAGAACTTGAGACTTAGAACAATGTTGCCTCCAAATATTCTGAGGAAATGACTCTGTCATGATGCCCGCCTTCAACAGCATGGCCTGACCTCATGAACATTTCTCCATGCATAAGAGAAAAAAGGCTTTGGCTAAGAAGTGCTGAAACGTTCAAGGACCCCTTTGTTGACACAGTGTCCAGGATACTGGGGTCTCAGAGCAATGTGTGTTAAACAGAGGTAGTCTAATGCATTCTAGTAAGATAATTCTAGCCAGGTTTTGTGGAGCATCCTGTAGTCCCAGCTATGAGGGAAGCTAAAGCAAGAGTGTTTTTTGAGCCTAGGTGTTGAAGGCCAACCTGTGCTAGAGTAAGACTACACCTCAGAACAATAATTCTGAGAAAACCTAGGCCAAATGCTAAAGCATACTTAAAATGAACTGTGAAACATGTGACTAAAAATAAGTGAAGAAGTGGATCACAACAGCGACTTACTCTTAACAGGCATGGGTACTCTCCTGATAAGTCTTATGGGACTTATATAACTTGTCTTCAGGACAGGGTTTCATGTATCCCAGGCTGGCCTTGAACTATAGTTGAGAATAACCTCGAACTTCTGATCCTCCTGACTTCATCTTCCTGGTACTGGGACTATAGACTCACACTACCACATCATTTATGCAGTGCTGGGAATTGAATGAGGACTGCATGTTAGGCAGGAAAGCACTATGCCAATTCTACATCCCCAGCCCAAGATTGATTTAAGATGGTACTTCTGTGTTGGTAAAACACAGAAACTGACTCCCAGATAGCTAGCTATTTTCAGGAATGGCATCAGGTAAGAAACAAATCACTATTAGGACCATGTTGATCTTTTCATTCATGTGTAGATTTTTTTTATTTGCTTGCTGTTGTTTACTTGTGCTTTGACTCATTTTCCTTCTGTGAGTTTAGGTCCTGTGCAAGAGAACTCCATTTTTCCCATCCCCCTTGATCAGAGTTTATGTGTGCTTTGACCAGAACAAATTCACTCTTGACAGTCAGAGCTGGTAGAAAGTACTTAGGCAAAAGGTACACCCTCCATATAGGAACATGTATCTCTCCTGAAGTATTGTATCTCAGTTAAAAGGTCTAGGTGCTAGGGACATTTTCTAACCTTGTTCGGATCGGTGTCTGTTCTAACCATTTGTCAAAGGTGTAACAACATACAGTGTGTTCAACTTGGAAGCTGAAAACCGTCTGAGTTCTTTTTTGGTTAACCAAAATATTCCTCATCCATCATGGCTTTATCTTGAACAACACACATACACACATCAAATAATACTCCTCCCTGCTTTAAAAAGCCTTCTGAGGGCTGGAGAGATGGCTTAGTAGTTAAGGTGCTTGCCTGCAAAGCCAACATTCGATTCCCCAGGACCCACGTAAGCCAGATGTGCAAGGTGGTACATACATCTGGAGTTCATTTGCAGCAGCTGATGCCCTGGCACACCTTTCTCTCTTTCCACCTGCCTCTCTCTCTCAAATAAATAGAAATAAAATATTTTGTTTTAAAAAGAAGCCTTTCAAGGTATCTTACTGCCCATGGGTATCTAGCTCTTCGCAGCTCTGTCTCCTGCAGGCCTCGCTTTGCTCCTCTACTTAAGCTTACTCCAACTCCCTGCTTCCCAGCTCTGCACTCCTCAGCATAACAAGCCCGGATCCTGTGCTCCTGGCTATATGTGCTACCTGTCTGATCAGCTTTAAGACCTCACTTTCTCCAAAGGACTTTCCCTGTCCAGCTTCCTTAAGGTGCTTGTCCTGCCCTGCTTTCCCTTTTACATGTGTGTAGGTGTGAATTTAGAGGCCAAAGGAGATAGCCTCGGGAACACTGTTTACCTTTTATTCCCTTTTTTCTTTATTTAAGACACCTGCAAAGTCTTCTGGGCCAGGTTCAATTTCCCAAAGCCACCAGTGTATGCTGGATGCAAAAAAAAAAAAAAATGTGTGCCCACCATTTTTTGAGATGATCTCTCATTGACCTTGAGCAATTTGGCTTGACAGCAGGCCCCAGCGATCCTGCTGTGTTAGCATCCCCAGTGCTGGGAGTAAAGGTGGGCTGCACTGGCTTCTGCCCTGCCCATGTTTGTGAGAGACTGGCATTCACTGTTAACCAGGCTGGCATGGCTTCTTGACCTCAGCCTATCAAGTAGTGGGGACTATAGGCAGTAGCCCACCTGGCTGCTCTACCATTTGAAAAGACATTTCACTACGTAACTCAGAAATTCATTAAGCAATCCCTTCATTGTCCATTTTCACTGGTGAAGTCGAACTCCAGTGCTGGTAGCCACCGCCCTTAGGTTTGTTCCATCACAGCAAGTGTAAGAAGCAGCTGCTTAGTAAAGATGGTCAGCCACTGCTGAAGATGCTATATGTTGTATCCTTAAATCCATAACCTAGTAGAGCCAAAGAGATATATGAAGTCTTAAGATGGCTTCTGGGGCCTAGAGAGATGGCTTAGCAGCTAAGGATCTTGCCTGTGAAACCTAGGGGCCCAAGTTCATTTCCCCAGTACCCATGTAAGCCAAACGCACAAGGTGGCACATTGCATCTGGAGTTTGTTTGCAGTGACCAAAGGCCCTGGGGTGCCCATTCTCTCTCCCTCCCTCCCCTCCCTCTGTCTCTCAAATAAATTTTTAAAAAATGATAGCTTCTAAATGGAGGCATAAATCCTGCAAAACACAAGCATGAGGTCAAAAGTGGAGTCTGCTTACTTGTAAAGTCATTGGTGGTCATTAAAGTTGTTACTATTCTTGCTGTAAAAGAAAATGCAGCAATAAATAATTTGCTTCTTAGACATTTTAATAATCGGCTCATGTCTTTCCCCTTTAGAGTACCAATACATACTAATTTTTTGAAAAATGGTGATGAGACAGAGTACCAAAGAGTACTGTGTACCATAGGTTTCTAAAGAGCAGCCAGCAGTCATTTGGACAAAATCTGCCCCCAAGGGCAAAGGCACTTTCTGGTTTTTTGTTGGTTTGTTTGTTTTTTCAAGGTCGGATCTCACTCTAGCCCAGGCTGACCTGGAATTCACTCTGTTGCCCCAGGCTGGCCTCAAACTCACAGCAATCCTCCTACTCCTGCTTCTGCTTCCCGAGTGATTAAAGGTGTATGTCACTACACCCAGCCAGAGGTACTTTCTAACCATGCCAGTACTGTGGGGCGAGGGGGCATCTCCCTATCCCACTCTGTGTCTACCCTTAAAAAACAACTTCAGGGGCTGAAGAGATGGCTTAGCAGTTAAGGCGCTTGCCTGCAAAGCCTAATAACGCATATTTGAATCTCCAGGTCTCACATAGCCAGATGCACATTGATGCAAGCATGTGATGTTTCACATGCACACAAGAGGGTGCACATGGCTGGAGTTTGTTCACAGCAGCTGAAAGGCCCAGGCATGCCCATTCTCTCCCTCTCTCAAAAATTTAAAAAAAGAACTTCAGAAGTCTAATTGAATACTGAGCTTGAGTCTTTTGGTTCAAAAGAGGTTCCCAGATTAAAAAGTGCTGAATTCTCTAGGGTGAATTCATAGGTAAGGAAACTGGGTCAAAGAGGGTAAGGTTTTCCCAAAAATGCTTTTGTCTGGCTCCTTTATTCATTGGAACACTTCACACAGTGAAGGGGAACTTGGAGTAGCAGTTTAAGGCAGCACTCAGCAACAGTGGGAACTTGGTTAGAGAATGCCTCTGCTCCTCACCCAAATCACACAGGCAATTTCCCTGCCTCCCACATACATCAACACAGCAGTTCAGTCTTCCAACTAACCTGTGAGCTTCTGAAAGATGAGAGCAAAATCCTACAGAACATGGTATTGCCAAATTTTATAACAAAAGGCTAGACACAGATACTATGTAAGCAAGCCAACAACTGAAGTAGAAGAAATGGATCTTAAACAGTTGAGGAGAAGGCTATTCAGCTGGCCAATTCTCAAAAACCCCAACACATCTGATAAGGGGTGAATGACCAAAATATATAAGGAACTCTTAAGAAATCCTGTATTACAAACATAATTAAGGGAGGCATGGTATATGCTTATAATCCTTTCTCAGCTCCCAGGGCTGAGAAAGGATTTTGAGTTCATGATAAGATGCTATCAGAGGGTTGTGAGGGAAGAAAGGCAATATATTTGAATGAATGTAGAGATTACAACAAAGTGGTTAGCAGGGCCTTGGGAGTGCAAGAGAGGGAAGTTGAGATGATTCAAGGATAACAAAATTTCAGTGAGGAAGGAGGGATGAGTTCAAGTCAGTTCAACATGGTGACTTTGTGCGGGGAGCAGAGTGCTGGTAACTATCTCCAATGTCATTTCTAAAGTGATTTGAAGTTGTCAGCCTCATTTTATATAAAGGAAACACTGAGTTTGAGCCAGACATGTTGGTTCACACCTACAATCCCAGCATTTGAGAGGCTGTGGTAGTAGGATTGCTGTGATTTTGAGGCCAGCTTAGGTTACAGTGAATTCCAAGTCAGTCTGGGTTAAAGTGAGACCCTCCCTCAATAAGAAGGGAAGGGCTGGAGAGATGGCTTAGCAGTTAAGGCTCCTGCCTGTGAAGCCTAAGGACACATGTTTGACTCTGCAGATCCCACGTAAGCCAGACACACAGTGATGCAAGTGCACAAGGTGGCACATGCGCACAAGGGGGCACATGCATCTGGAGTTCAATTACAGTGGCTGAGGTCCTGTTGCATCAATTCTCTCACTATTTCTCTTTCACTCTCGCTCTGTTGCTTAAAAAAAATGCCAGTCTGTTGAGCTTGCATAAAAAGGGGGGGGGAGGAAAATGAGTTTAAACATAGTTTTTAACCTATAAAATCCAGGGCTAGAGCCAGGCATGGTGGCCCATGCCTTTAATCCCAGCACCTGGAGGCAGAGGTAGGAGAATCACCATGAGTTTGAGATTACATAGTGAATTCCAGGTCAGCCTGGGCTAGCATGAAACCCTACCTTGAAAAACCAAAAAATAATATATATATATATATATATATATATATATATATATATATATATATACATACATACATACATACATACACACACACACACACATATATATATATACATATACAAACATATATATATATCCAGGACCAGACTAGCTCAGTGGTAGAGTGCCTGACTAGCATACAAAAGGCCCTGGGCTCAACCCCACATGGAAGGAAAAGTACCTGAAGATACAGTTTGGGAACTGATAAGTAACATATCAAATTAATAGTTCCAAGGCTGGAGAGATGGCTTAGCAGTTAAGGCACTTGCCTGCAAAGCCAAAGGACCATGGTTCGATTCCCCAGTACCCACGTAAGCCAGATGCACAAGGTGGTGCATGCATCTGGAGTTTGGTTTCAGTGGCTGGAAGCCCTGGCATGCCCATTCTTTCTCTCTCTCTCTCTCTCTCTTTCAAATAAATAAATGAAAATAAAATATACAAAAAGTTAGTAGTTCCAAAAGATTTCACAATAACACTAACTTTTGTAGTGCTATTTTTGATTAAGCTTCCCACTTAATCTCCAGCAGGTGGAGCCCTGCTACAGGAGGGTGTCATTGGGGGCAGATCTTGAGTCCAGCCCTAAGGTGCTGAGAGTCAGCCAGTGCTTGCTGGTGCTTGGTGTGGTGTCACTGCTGTGAATGTATGATGAAGCTTCCCCTGGAATCTGTAAGCCTGAAGTAAACCCTCGCCTTCCATAAGTTGCTCCTGGTTGGTGTTTGTCCCAGCAGTGAGAAGGTAACTATAATTTTCAAGTTATAGAGAACTGAAGATTCAAGGAACTTCCATGTAAAAACCGTACAGCAGCAGCCCTAGATGAAGACCTTCCTGTAAATTATAGAAAAAGCATGAGGTATAATTTTGAAATCTAAAACTAGTAAGGGCTGGGAATGGTGGCACATAACTTTAATCCCAACACTTGAGAGTCAGAGGTAGAAGGATCACTGTGAGGTCGACAGAGTAAATTCCAGGTCAGCCTGGGCTATAGCAAGACCCTGACTCAAAAAAGAAAGAAGAAAGAAAGAAAGAAAGAAGGAAGGAAGGAAGACAATAAAACTAGTAAGGACAATGAATGGGTTAACTCTGGATTATTAAAATCTTTCTCTTTGCTTGTAGCACATATGTATAGCAGTTAGTGCTTACAGGAACCCAAATGAACAGTGGAAATTTTAAGTTGAGAGCAAACAATATGGCTGCAGGAATATGTTACAAATTACCATGGATTTATCATCAAAAGCTACTGTATGAACCTCATCTGTCTAGTCTGTCATATTGTAAAGATTCAATTTTTTTTTTTTTTAATCAATGGATTTCATGCTTCAGTCCTCAAAGAGCAGAACATGTATTGGACCAGGTTTTTGGAAGAAAGTATGTTTTCATCCTTTTTCTTTTCTTTTTTTTTTTCCAACTAGAATTCAGATCTTGCAGAACAGCAGAGCAGTCTGCATTGAGCCCACCTTGCACACATAGGCACCCTGCATCAGCAGGTTCTACCTGATTAGTTCCTTGCAAAGTATTAAAGCTCAAGGGACTCTGACCTTGGACACTAACTTAACACTTCTAGGGAGCCCTGGCACTGACAAGCCCAACTTCCAAGAGTTAAGAGTCAAATTCTTACTTGCACAGGTGTAGGCGGAGAGACCCCAAGTCAGTGCACTCACAGCTCCGGAGTCCTGAGCCTTCCACAGGCACTGAAGCTGGGCAAACTTACTAGCCGCACTGATGAACGTACATAAGTTCTGTTGGGGACAAAATGCAAGAAAGACAGATATATTGTTGTAAAACACCAGAGCCAGCCTGACATGGAGGCTCATGCCTGTCATCCAAGCCCTGGGGAGGCTGAGGTAGGAGGATCACCATGAGTTTGAGGCCAGCCTGATCTACAGAGTAAGTTCCAGGTCAGCCTAGCCTAGATTGAGACCCTGCTCCAAAAAATATGTATATGTGTATATATATATATATATATATATATATATATATATTCTCTGCCAGGCATGGTGGCACATGCCTTTAATCCCAGCACAGGAGAAACTGAGGAAGGAAGATTGCTGTGAGTTCAAGACAGTTTGAGACTACATAGTAAATTCGAGGTCAGCCTGGGTTAGAGCAAGACCCTGCCTCAAATAAAACAAAACAATTATTCAGTTATCAATCCCAGCACTGAGGCAAACAAGGTAGGAGGATATGCATGTGGGTGGGGGCATGTGGAAGGCAGAGGTTGGTGTTGAGCTGTTCCTAGCTTTTATGTGGGTGCTGGGGGTCAGAGTTCAGGTCCTCACACTTGTGGGACAAGTATTTTATGGACTGGGTCATTTTCCCAGCCCTAAATATAATGCTTTTTAAGATAATTTTTTTTAACTCTGGCAACTGCCAACTTGCCATAGTTTAAAACTCAGTTTGGTGAAGAATTATTCTCATACATGATCCCCTGCGTTGTGGGGAATGAACCAGCCAGCAAGTTTGACATTGGGAGCAGGTAAGAATCACAGCATGGCTAAACTCCCCTGCCTCCTACAGACCCTTTTCAAAAATGAGGGGAAAGTGGTGATGGCAGAGAGGGTGGGTGAGAAAATTCACAGACCGTTCTTCACCGCAGCCATTTTATTAGGTCAGTTGTTAATATCTGCCACATATTCATGAATGGTGTTCTTTCTGCAGCCACTCCTAGACCTCCGCCAAGAAGAAGTTAAAAAGGAAAAAAAAATCTACCACATACTTAGCTAAGAATAATGACTTTTAATGTGTGGCTAGCACTGCACTTTCAACTTTCTAGGTAAAACTTTGGGTCTCTAAAGGCTCTCTTGGGCAGCAGCAAGGGGAAAGAAGGCATCTGCTGTTTTCAACACGTGCTCTACATGGGGCACCACTCACCATGGCCAGATCAATGATCCACTTCTGCAGGCTGAGGATGAACCAAGAAGCCACAAATCTGGCTAAGTGCTAAGGGATAGGGCGGTGAGTCACTGGCAGCCTCAACTCCTCCTATCTGTCTCGTGCACACCAACCCAGACCACAGAGGGTGACAGAAAGCCAAGGTGGAGGGCAGGACTGGCCAGTTTGGAAAAGATAAAGGACATTGCAGGATTTCAAAAGAACAGCAGCAAGGGCTGGAGGGGCTGCTCAATGGTTAAGGCATTTGCAAAGCTTAGTAAACCAGTTTTGATTCCCCAGTATCCATGTAAAGCCAGATGCACAAAGTGGCACATGCATCTGGAGTTTGTTTGCAATGGCTATAAGCCCTGGTGCGCCCATTCTCTGTCCCCCTTCTCTCTCTGTGTCTGCCTCTTTCCCTGTGTGTCTCTCAAATAAATAAATAAAAAGAACAAGCACAACAAAAAGAACAGCAGAATTATGGAAGAAAATACAGACTCCAGTGTCCATGGACTGTTCCCTGGGACCAGGGATAATCTGAATGCAGTAAGTGCCTGTTGATTTCCTGAATGCAGACATCACTAATTCATTGTTAAAGTTAAGCACTTACAAAGTGCTTAAGAACCTTACAAAGGAGGGATGTTCTGCAAAGCTGGTGTGAAGTGAGCTTGTTACTCAATTCTTTCCCCTTTTCTCATTATGTTGTACAAAAATGGAATAGTTGGAACACACAACGCTGGCGGCAAAGGAACCATCCTCGGTTTTCACTGAACATGCAGCTAAGTGAGGCTGTGGGATGAGCCAGCTTCAGTGAGCAGCTGAAGAAGGCCATGGGGAGCCAGAGCCAGGGCAGAAGGGGCAGCTAGGAGGCACTGGGAGACCCAGGGAAGTCACTTTACACCCTGGTTTGCTTGTCGGCATCATGGGCTTAACATTCCCTGCCCTGTCTACTTCCTCAATGCTACCAGCATACCAAAGAAACCCAAGAGATGGCTAGAATGATAACTGCATTAACTAAGAGAAGGGAATGGATTCAACTAGAAATGCCAGAAGGCAAAAATAGCTGAACACAGCAGTCGTGGTCCACAGTTGACAGGGCCAGGATTTAGCTGCATGAAACTATTTTAAATGTTCTCTGTGCAGAGCATAGTGGTGCATGCCTGTAATCCCACACTTGAGAGGTGGCAAAAGGAGAGTCAAAGAGATCCAAGGCCAGGGATTGATGTGATGGCTCAGTGGTTAAAGGCATTTGCTTGCAAAGCTTGCTGTACCCATATGAAGCCAGGTGCAAAAAAGTGGTACAAGTCCAGATGCACGCCTTTAATCCCAGCACTGGGGAGGCAGAGGTAGGAGGAGAGCTGTGAGTTTGAGGCCAGCCTGACAGTACACAGTCAATTCCAGGAAAACCTGGACTAGATCCAGATCCTACATCAAAAAGAAAAAAAAAGGGGGTGGAGAGATGGCTCAGTGGTTAAGGCACGAGCCTGCAAAGCCTAACAACCCAGGTTCAATTCTCCAATACCTACGTAAAGCCAGGTACACAAAGTGGCATATGTGTCTGGAGTTTGTTTGCAGCAACTGGAGGCCCTGGCATGCCCATTCTCTCTGTCTGTCTTTCTTCTATCTTTCTCTGCTTGCAAATAAATAAATAAAAATATCTTTAAAAAAAAAGTGGTACAAGCATCTGGAGTTCATGTGTCTGGAGTTTATTTGTAGAGGCAGGAGGCCTTGGAATGTCTATTTTCATTCTGTCTCTCAAATAAGTAAATAAATATCTTAAAATAGACTTGGGATGCAGCTCAGTGGTAGAGCACTTGCCTAGCATGCTCAAGACTCTGTTTGATTCCCAGCTTGAAAATAAAAAGCTTTGCCGGACGTGGTGGCGCACGCCTTTAATCCCAGCACTCGGGAGGCAGAGGTAGGAGGATCGCCGAGAGTTCGAGGCCACCCTGAGACTACAGAGTGAATTCCAGGTCAGCCTGAGCTAGAGTGAGACCCTACCTCAAAATACCAAAAAAAAAAAAAAAAAGGAAAAAGAAAAGAAAATAAAAAGCTTTTCCCCAAAAAACTGCTGCTTCCACAGTGCATAAACCACAATCCTATGGGGAATACCTGCAACCCCACTGAGAAGAGTCCCCAGCAGAATGGGGGCAGGGACAAAGGAAAAGAGGGTACCAACACATGATATATTCATGCAAAATATGTTGTAAATAATAAATAAATAAATAATAATATTTTAAGCTCAGGACTTGGAAAGCTTGCCATCCTGGGTTCATTCCCCAGCATCTACATGAAGCCAGGTGCACAAAGTAGCCCATACATCTGGAGTTTGTTTGCAGTGGCAAGAGGCCTGGATCCACCCATACTCATTCTCATCCATTCATTCTCTTATATCTCTCTCACCTCTCTCTTCTTGCAAATATATAGAGCTATCTTAAAAAAGAGTTCAAGGCCACTATCCACAATATAATGAGTTCAACAAAAAGGGGGGGCGGGAGATGGCTTAGCAGTTTAGGTGCTTGCCTGTGAAGCCTAAGGACCCAGGTTCTATTCTCTAGGTCCCACATAGGCTAGATGCACAAGGTGACACATGCATCTTGAGTTTGTTTGCTGTGGCTAGAGTCCCTGCTGTGACTGTTCTCTCCCTCTCTCTCTCTCTTCCCTTCCCCTTCTCTTTCTCTCCCTCTCTAATAAACAAAAATAAATTCTTTAAAAAAGAACACCAAACATCATAAAACACTAACTCAACTTTCCAACTAATTTTTGTGATTTTTTCCCCAATTTTGTACCACCTCACCTCACTCTACTTATTCCAAACATATGTAGACCATTTTATAAAATCTGACGGAGGTAGATGCTACTAAAGTCCTAGACATGACTCGTGTGCAGGCTTGCCAGACTTCCCGAGTAGAGCTACAGAATGCCCAGGGAAAATGGGATTTCAACAACAAATGATTTTTCAGTATGTCATGTGACATCCTGGATATATATTTAAGAACATCTATTAAGGGCTGGACAGACAGCTCAGTCAGTGGTTATGGTACTTGCCTGAAAAGCGTGATGACCCTGGTTTGATTTCCCTAGTATCCACATAAAGCCAGATACATCCCATGGACACAGACAGTACTGAAGTCTGTGCAGGCAGATGTATGTTTGAGATTCTTACCTGGTAAGAGACCCTACTTCATAATATTAGAGCAAATAATACCCCCAAATCCTATTTTTTCTTCTTTGTAGTACTCCGGTCAGAACCTAGACCTACCTGTACATCAGGAAATGCTCTACCACTGATGCCAATAGCCATGTACTCCACCCAAACCCCTCCAACCTCATTTCTACCTCAGATGCAAAAAGGATACACAGCAATGTAGGGCACAGCCTGCTTCACGTTCCCGTTGAAATGAAAGACGCAGAGCAGCAGGATGATGTCTGAAAGGAGAGGCTCTGTGAGAGGAGGAAGGATTTCTGGAGGGCAGGCTGGGAACAGAAAGGCTGGTTACCTTGTGCAATGAGAATGGGGTACTCCAGGTAGGTGAGAAGTGGATTCCCATAGTAACACTGGTAGCGCAGGAAGACCAGAAACCTGGGGACAGGGGTAACACACGTTCACACCCACTCTGCACTCAGCAGGCACAGGAACAGTTGCCCATTCCTAGAGCTGGTGGGAAGGCGCAGCGTGGAGCAGGAATACTTGGAACAAGATGGGTAGACAGTCAAGTTGGTAACAGGACCACTCAGGGCATGAGACTGGAGTGCATGCTCATAGTCCCTTAACATGGTCATTTGCAGAGACTCAGAAGATGGCTCGATGATTAAAGATACTTGTATGGAAAGCCTGCCAGCCTGAGTCCAATTTCCCCAGCCACACACGTTAAGCCATACAAGCATTCATTTGTCTGGTGTGTGTGTGTGTGTGTGTGTATGTGTGCGCCAGCATGCGCAAACACACACAAGATCATTTGCAAAGGACTTTCACAGAGAGCAAAGCCAGAGCCAAATATCACAAGGAATCGGGTTTGCAGAGCTAACATTACAAAAGTGGGCTTTGTGGAGGGGTCCTGGGGCCACTATCCAGGTGATTGTATATGTTCTTATCATTCTGAGAGGCTGAATAAGCAGAGGAGAAAAGGGGCCTAGGGGCTGAGCATGGTGTGCACAACTGTAATTCCAGCATTTGGGGGCCTGAGGAAGGAAAATCAGGAGTTCAAGGCCTGCTTTGGCCACCTAACATATTTGAGGTCACACAACACTCATGGCTACATGAGACTTTGTCTCATAAAAAGAAAAAGAGGGGGCTGGGAATGTCCCTAGATGGAGGGCTTACAGATGGCCTGGAGAACTAGAGACACTACTTGCCCCAAGAAAGGAAAGCAGTGGGGAAAGTCATGAAGAACCACTCAGTTTTCCTAAGAAAATTCTAGTCATGTGAGCGTAGAACACTCCAGAACACCACCCTTCTCTGGAACAAAGGCCTCATGAGGCCTCTTCCATGAGACCCTAATCTCCTTCTGTCCACTCTGGCTGTCTGGCTGCCACAGGCTCCCAGGGTCCCTGTTTTCAAAGCTGGGCAGGAGCAGTGGAAAAGCTATGTGAGCAAAGCAGGTGAGGAAGGGAGGCCAGGGGCTGCCTGCCTCCCCATCCTGTTTCTGGCAGTGCCAAGTTCTCTTCTTAGCCTGGGGGTAGACAAGGACGGGGGTCACAGGATGGGAGGGATGCTAAGGCTTAGTGTCACTGTGAATAGGTAGGTATTCCCCAGACTTGTGCCTCAGGGGTCAGGGTCCTACATGAGTCCCATAGCATGGCTGCCTGTAGGCTCTTTTTTTTTTTTTTTTAAATAATTCTTTATAAAGCAGTCATGTTAGAGGAGGGCCCAAGGCCCCCATCCCTCCCTGAGGAGGTATTGACAGCTAATGGTTGAAGAGAAAAGGACCAGGAGACATTTTCTTCAGTGGTGTAGCCACTGGTATATTGCACATGCTCTGGTAGATAATCCCCACCCAAGCTCATGCAGTAACCTTCATTAAGCTCAGTGGGTCATACAAACACACAAGGGAATAAGACATCAAAGTAGAAAAGGGACTAGTTGAGAAGAAGGAGTTCAGTAAATGGGGGACAGGGAAGGAGGGCATGAGTTAGTAATGAGAGGGGATTATGATCAACATGTATTATATAAATGTGTTAAAATTGTCAATATTTTCTAAGCCATCATTGGTTGGGAAGATAGCTCAATAGTTAAAGGTACTTGCTTGCAAAGTCTGCTATCCCAGGTTCTAGTCCCAAGCCACCCATGTAAGCTGGATGCCAAAAAAAAAAAAAAGTTCTGGTGTTTCTTTGCAGTGGCCAGAGGTCCTGGTGAGCCTACACACACACACACACGCACAAATAATAAATAATGTTTTTGTAAAAGATCATCATTAGGGCTGGAGGGATGGCTTAGCGGTTAAGGCGTTTGCCTGCAAAACTAAAGGACCCAGGTTCAGTTCCCCAGAACCCACGTTAGCCAGATGCACAAGAGGGCACACTCGCCTGGAGTTCATTTGCAGCGGCTGGAGGCCCTGCCACACCCATTCTTTCCCCCCCCCTCTCTCTTTCTGTTAAATAAATAAATAATAATAAAAATTTTTTTTTAAAAAGTAATCATTAGCTGGGTTTGGTGATTCATGCACTGTTAGGAGCAATAATTAAAAATAAAAATGGGATGTTAGAAGTAAATGGGAACTGCTAGAATCAATCATTAGAAGTAGATATGGGCACTAACTCAGCAGTGACAAGGTCACCATGGCAACCAGGGGCCAAGACCAGAGACTTACCAGAGACCCTCGGCATGCTGATATGCTAATGAGCTAACCCTAAAGTAGGCTATCAGCAGCCAGAATGACTGAGGGAAAAAACGGATATAAGAATTCAGCAAAGATTCAGGAAATTGTCACTCAACTCAGAGAGGCAGACTCCACGTTTCTCTGTGTTGACACCCACCGTGAGAACAGCAGCCTGTGGGACCCCTAAGCAGCCTGGTACGGAGAACACCAAGGGGAGCCACTGGTGAGTGCCCTAGGGGGTTAAGGCCAGGAGGCTAGGATAGTTGAGAGGATAAGGGAAGGGAATTGGCTTAATTACCAGGAGTGAAGAGTGAATAAAGTGTGTAAACTGAATCTACATAATCCGCCTCTTGACTAAAGAGTTTAGTGCTCGGGACAAACACTCAGGAAGCTGAGGCAGGAGGACTGTCCTGAGTTTGAGATGAAGCTAGGCTACATAGTGAGTTCCAAGCCATTTTAAGTCTCCCTCCCTAGGTGCCACCCTAGTCGTGCCAGACCCCTCCACATTCTCTGGTTATCATTTAGAAAGTTCAATTCTCAAAACACAGTCTTAAGTTTGCCCAGATCCCTGGTCCAAGGAGGATCCAGGACAACTACCTTCCCCCCTCAAGGTAATTGTCCTGTCCCTGAGCTCAGAGCATGGAAGGTTGATACTAGTGGCCTCAGAGTTTTCCTGCTGTTGGGCCAAGCAGGCAGGCGAGGCCCGGAGGGAGGAGGCAGTACTGAAGTGAACACCCACCCCCACCGGCCACCCCAGGCAAAGGAGAAGGGAAGAGAATCCGGGTAAAGCGGAAGAGCCAGCATGGGAGAGCCAGGACCTTGCCAGTGGCACTCCCAATTCCTATTGTTCCTACCTCAGGAATAAAAACTACTCTAGAGCTCTAAAACTGCCTGAGAATTAAAGAAGGAATGCTCGTTGGGCATCCCTGCTGAAAGTGCTCCGGAAACATCATTAAAACCATTATACTAAATTGCTGGCGGCAGCAGGGATAAAACACTATTGGATTTCAGAGGTGGTGCCTAACCACTACCATCTGGCCTTGGGAGAGGAGAATGGCCTTGGAACTGGGCCTTGCAGCCGAGCCCACTTACAGCCATCTAAGTGACCCGCACAGTCACTGCGGGAGAGAAGCTTCCGGAGGCCTCCAGAAAGAGCCGTCTTTATTTGTACAATTGCACCGCCAAGTCCCCACCTTCTAGCTCCCGGGGAGCTAGCTGGGTGACCTAGTGGAAGCTGGTTTTCCCTCTGGTTAGCTGTTAAGTAAGGTGATAGCCGACACCGGATTTCAGATGAGTCCTCCCCTTGGTCCCTTCAGTAGGTTTGCATTGTTAAAGCGAATCAACCACGGTGGGAATGCAGACCGGCAGGTGACACGGGTGGAGTTCTGTAGGCAATCTGGCACCAGGCAGCTTCAGCTTCCATAGCTCAAAAGGGATTTAGCAAGCAAGAGGCCAAACCCCTCTCAGGACTTTCCACGCCCGCATCCCTTGTCCCAGACAAGCTGTCACTCCGGCCCCAGACGGGTCCCCCTCATCCCGCCAGCCTCTCCCAACCTGAAATGCTCGTATTTCGGGGCTGGAGAGATGGCTTAGCGGTTAAGCGCTTGCCTGTGAAGCCTAAGGACCCTGGTTCAAGGCTCGATTCCCCAGGACCCACGTTAGCCAGATGCACAAGGGGGCGCACGCGTCTGGAGTTCGTTTGCAGTGGCTGGAGGCCCTGGCGCGCCCATTCTCTCTCTATCTGCCTGTTGCTCTCTCTGTCTGTCACTCTCAAATAAATAAATAAAAATAAACAACAAAAAAAATTAAAAAAAAATGCTCGTATTTCTCTGCTCCCCTCCCAGACCCGGCACCTGTCCTAGGAACCCGTCCCCCACTGTGGGGCCGTTCACAAGCCTCGAGGTTCCCCATCAGATAGGCGCGCCCCTCATGGTGGGCGCAGGCTCAGCCCTCGAAGTCACTAGGTGACTGCGCGGTGGGACGCGGGACCTGGTGGGGAGGACAAAGCAAGAAGGCTCTGCCCGGTCGCGACCCAGAGTAAAACCGCATCACTCAGGAACTTGTAGCCATTCCATCAATTTGGCTTTTCCACCCAAGTTTCACAGCTCTGCTTCCCACGCTTAGGACCTTAGCTACTGAGCCCGAGCCTCTGCGGACTTGGCACGGATGAGCCACGGGACAGCAGTCCCAGCTCCCTTCCTGCTGGGACTGTCGGACCCCTGTCCACTTTTCAAGCGCCCATTGACGTTCCCCTCCTCCTCTCTCTCCATTGTTTGAGTCCTCAAGACAGTAATTCAGCTCACAGCCCAACGCCTGGTCCACACGTGAATAAATGGAGATAGGAAAAGTGGATGGTGCGGGGCGTGGGGTGAGGGTTTAGGGATCACGAGGGGCTGGAGGTGCAAACGACTTTGCTGTCCGCTGGGTATGTTTTCTCATCTGTAGACAACTCGTACCTCCCCGGACTTGGGGAGAAACCAGGAACGTGGGTGGGGGCACCCTGGCAAGCACCTCTCGAGCCAACCCTACTCCACCCGGCGGTGCGCTCCCAGCTCCTTGCAGGCAGCCCGAGGCCTTACCCCGCCAGCTCGAGCAGTAAACTCGGGAGGCTGATGCCCCGCGCGCTGCGCGCGGCCAGCTGCGCGTGGATCTGCGGCAGCTTGAGCGCGGCGCACACGCCCAGCGTGCTCCAGTTGCAGAACCACAGCAGCCCGGCCTCCATGGAGTCGGCCCGCCGGCCGGGACGCCCCCGAGATCAGAAGCAGCGCGAAGAGCCGGCTTGGGGAGCCCAAGCCACTGCCGGAGAGTCCTTCCGCCTTCACGATGGCCCCGCCCCAGCCCCGTTAGCCCCGCCCACACTGGCTTCCCGCCCTCATTCGCCCCGCCCACAACTCTGTTCCCGATCTCCCCACCCCCTTGGACCCGCCCAGCCCGCGCTAGCCCCGCCCCCAGAGCGACTTTCCCTCCTAGCCGCCCCGCCCCGGGTCTGCGCTCCTCGGGATCGCTCCGCCCCATCCTTCCGCCCTGGGGTGCTGTCTCGGCCCCGCCCCGCCCCGCCCCGCCCCGCCGGCCTCGGCCAGTTGCTGATTCACTTTTCCGCGTTCCATCCGCCCGCCTGGTTCTGAGCCGCGGGGAGACACCCAGCAAGTCCAGTTTCCCAGGGGTTGGATGGGCAAAGCCCCTCTCCTCGCCACGGGATGGGTCATTACAGTAGGGTTTTCCATTCTCTTTGTTTGGTTTTTCAAGGTAGGGTTTCACTAGCCCAGGCTTACCTGGAATTCTCTACAAGTGTTGTTGTTTTCTTTGAGCATTTCAGGGATTCACTTTTTAATAACACTTAATCCATCCTTTTGGTTTGCATCCTCCTGGGTCTTACAGGTGGGAAACAGGCTTGGAGAGACCAAGAATTTGCTAGGGACCCCGGGACCCTCACTTCTCAACCTCCCATGGCCCATGCCCATAAGTGCTTCAGAATGCAGTTTCTTTTTCTTTTTTCTTTTTTTCTTTTTTTTGCTGAAGTGATTTTTGTTTTGTTTTGAGATAAGGTCTCATACAGTCCAGGTCGGGCTTGAACTCTCTATGCAGGCAAAGCCTGCCTTGAACTCCTGATCTTCTTGCCTCTCCCTCCCCAAGTGCCCAAATTTAGGTGAGTGCCACCACATTGGTCTTATTTGGTTTGGTGTTTTGAGACAGGGTCTTAGGTAGCCCAGGGTGGCCTTCGATTCCTGATCCTCTTGTTTCCACCTCCCAAGTGCTGTGATTAAAGGCTTGAGCCATCATGCAGGGCTGAGAACCCATTTCTTTTTCCAGTTTTTTGAGACAGGGTCTCACTGTAGCACAGGCTGCCCTGGTACTCGCTAGGTAGGGCAGGCTAGCCTCAAACATGCCTTGATCCTTCTGCCTAAAGCACTCACTCTAGCCGAGGCTGACCTGGAATTCACTCTGTATTCTTAGGGTGGCCTCGAACTCACTGCAATCCTTCTACCTCTGCCTCCCAAGTGCTGGGATTAAAGGCATGCGCCACCACACCCGGCTTAAAGCATGGTTTTTAAGGAGTAAAATAAGATTGCTATTGATAGAGGAGGTATGTTGTTGTGGAACCTGCAGAGCCTTGGGAGACTGGACCTGTTAGCATTTCTCCAGGGAATGGGAAAGAAAACACATGCCACTTTAAGAACTCCTGGAATTGTAACTTCCTCACTTGTTTACGTGCCTTCATGCCTCACCCCAACCCCTACCCCTGCCTCAGCAGAACAGTCCTGCTGCCAGGGAAACCCTTGTTCACCTGGGTTATGGCCCTGGGCTCTATCAGGTACCTCTGAGGCTCCTAGCATGGAGAGTGAGTCATGGAGTCTGAGTAAAACCTTCCCTTCTTCCCTGATAAGTTATAAAAGCAAGTCGCTCTCTTTATAGGAGGCTGAAGACTCTCTGGCTTTGGGGACTCCAAACCAAACCTCTAACAAACCTTTCTCCCCAAAGAAAGAAATCCATCTCAGCCATTTCTCGAGAACTGGCTTTTCATTTTGAGTCAACATTAATAGGAAGGAGGCAGGATTGGGAGGACCCTACTCTTCAGTGGTATAGCTGCTCCTAAGTTGCACAAGGTACCCTAGTAATGCAGTTTTCTTGAGTTGAATGGGTGGGACTTTTTGGTGACACAGCTGCCAGAATGTCACCCACGCTCCTGTAAACAACCTCCATAAACTCACTGGTTCACCAAGCTGGACTTGGATGGAATTGTCTCTTTCGTCTGTTGGTACCCTGTCTGGGTTGAATAGGTGATTCTGTGTATCTTCCTAGGAAAAATAATGCACCAAGAGGGAATGGGCACAGCCCTTGAGGCACAAAATTGGGAGAAGGGGTCCATTTTCCTGGCTTCTGGAAATGTGTGTATATTGAGGCCAGGTAATGAAGTAGAAAATGCATATGGACACACAAACGCCCATACACGCGCGCGCGCACGCACACACACACACCAGGTACAAACTAGGGAAATGCTTGTATGATTCATGGGCACTACCTTTACATCTGAAGCTGAGGAGCATGGGGCTGGTCCTAGACAAAGTCAGGGCTTGGGCTCCACTGAAAGGTGCACAGGCCCCACCCCAGCTGGGCCATCCTTAGCATGAAGTGCTTCCATCAGAGAGCTGTATCAAAACAGCTGCTGCTTGAGACTCTGCTATGTCCTCAGGAGGTTAGTAAGTACCTGGGTGGCAGGTCCCTACAGTTCATGCCCACAGAGGCATCTCTCCAGCACGAGATCCTGCTCATATGTTGGAGAACCCTGCCTCCTCCTCACCTATCAGATGACACAGAACACAGCCCACACATGAGCCTGAGCCTGTCCCTGAGCCATGGTTGAATGCAGAAGTCAGTGTCTGCCCAAAGCTGACTGAAGACTTCCCTACTGAGGAACTGGGGCAGAACAACAGTTTCCATATTTCCTGGGCTACTCTCTTGACCCAGGAGAGGCAACTTAGGATCCAGCTGGGATGGCTACTTCTGCCATCTTTTTAAAAATGTTTTATTTATTTATTTATTTGTAAAGAGAAAGAGATAATGAGTGTGTCAAGGACTCTAGCCAGTGCAAACAACCTCCAGATGCATAAACCACTTTGTGCATCTGGCCTTACATAGGTACTGGGGAACTGAGCCCAGGTCATTAGGCATTGCAGGCAAGCCTTAACTGCTGAGCAATTTCTTCAGCCCTACTTCTGCCATCTTGACTTTTCACTTCAATTCCTAGACCTATAGGGAGGCCCCAAGATTAGTACAGTGACCACTCATATACTTTCCATCTAAGTTAATCTATAACTGACATTCTTATACACGTGTGTACAAATGTCTTGTCTGCCTCTATTCATCACACAGTTGTTTTGTTAAACTACTTGCCACTTTGCCGTAGACACCATGACATTTTGCTAAGTCTACCAGGATGGATCCTAGGAACAAGAGTATGCTCCTATATCAAGGCTTCTGAAACGTTGTCTACTCATGGCCCCTTTACACCCAAGAACTTTTATGCAAACCCATGTATATAAAATAGGTATACATACTAGTGAGATGGATTATATACTTGTTTTTACATAAAGAGTTAAATCTTGGGTTGGGTGTGGTGGCACAGGCCTTTAATCCCAGCACCTGGGAGACAGAGATAGGAGGATCCCTGTGAGTTCAAGGCCAGCCTGGAACTACACAGTTGAGTTCCAAGTCAGCCTTGGCTACAGTGAGACCTTACCTAGAAAAAAAAAAAAAAGAATGAAATCTCGGACAAACATTTGATACATCAGGGCACAGAGCATCTTCAGCATTTTTCAGAGTTGATCAATATTTTGATTCTACAGCTATCAATGGTAAGCATACAGCTTCACATAAATATCTGGGACAAAATGGCAGAAGTATGTTTGGTGTCATCTCAGAAATTGTTGGAAATTCTGTCCTATTCAGCAATTCAAGCAACGATTTTTAAAAATCAAACATTCTAACAATACAATTCAAAGATATACTAATTTTGCAGGAAGCAATGTATACAGCAACAGCACTGCGGTTCATAACACATGAGTCTCGAGTCTGAGCTGAGGTGTTTCTGGCAGCATCCGTGGGCACTGAGTGGTTGAAAGCACGCACAGTGCAATGCATACGTGGCACGTATTTGGAACCAAGGCTGTAGTGAAGTCTCTTGATAGCACACAGGCAAGCGCTGTCAGAAACAACTTGGATTCATTGTGCATTTCATTTGTTAATTAAGTTTTGGTTGTTGTGCACTCAGAAATCTTTTACTGTTGCCAAAGTCTTGAATCCCATGCTTTCGGTTACAGGACGCCATGTGGAAGAGGCAGAGTCCTGCATCGCCACAGTGTGATCGCCCAGCCTGCAGTATAACTGGCTCAGTTCTCACGTGCTCTCCACCGTCTAGTATTTACTCTCCCACAGCACCCTGCCTGCCACTTTGGCTTGGGCCCCAGAATGGGTCAGAGACGTCGTCTGTAATCTGAATTGCTTCTTCCTCCTCCCCTTTGTCTTTCAGGACACTGACATGTTCGTTGAATCAAGGCCGGGTATGTGACAGGCTGTTCCCGGTACCACTCAGAATACTCTCACTCATTTATTATCTATTCATTTGGCAGGAGGGCTCCTTGGGTGAGGCTCCTATGTCCCCAGAGCATCATTTGAGGAGGTACCTCATGTCAGCTGTCCTACTACTGATGTGATTTAGTTTAAAAAGCTGGTTAAGATAATATCTGTAAGATTTCAACCTTTACTATTATCTAAGCATCTTTAACCAAATGGTTTTTGTGGCTTTTATTCTTGCCTAAATCAGATAGACATAAAATGGTTATTTTCTGTTCTTATTTATCCTGTAGTCCCCAAAAGAGTTGTCCAGTACTTGAAATTTTGAATTATTAGTGTCAGGCATGCCTGTAAATTCCAACACTTAGAAAGGTAAGGTAGGAAGATTGCAAACTCAGTGCCAGCCTGGGTTACCTAAAGAGATCATCCCCATAAAACAAGAACTGTTAGTATGAGCCGTGGATTCTTTGTCGTTGCTGCTGGTGTTGGACACTAGCTTGACCTTGGGGAAAGGGACACCAGGTTTGGGCACTTAGGGTCCACTTCAGTATCCACACTGTCTGTCCTTAATTTGGCCAGTGGGGACTCTCCAGGTTGGCTCTTCTGCCTTTTTACATTTCCTCATCATTTTCAGCCCAGGAAGATTACTGGGCTCACAGTACCACCGTGGCTGTTGGTCATTATCTGGTTCCACCACAGAACAGAGCCAAATGGAGATGCTCAGGAAGCAGCAAAGAGAAGTGAAGGAGGAGGGGAGGGGAGTCCTTTCTGCCCTTAGCTTTGGAGTCCATTCCAGAGCCTGCTGCTGTCCAATCTGGGGGCTCTGAGCTGCCCCGTCTTGGTTCTTCAGTGCAGGCCTGCAGGACTGGTGTCACTTCTCCATGTCTGAGTCTGAAAGCCTCCTGGCCCAGCCAGCCTCCCTAGTTCTGGCTCAAACTGATGGCAGGCCTTTTTGCAGAGTCCATCCTGATTCCTACAGGTGGGGCAGGGAAGCTTGAAGACTCCATAGATACCACAGGGTGGGTAGAGGGTAGGGCAGGCTGGATGTATTGAGAATTCCTAGCCACACAGTTGTGTGGATATAGGAGGCTCCCAGTGGCTCCCAAGGTTCAGCTGGGCCCTTGCACTCTGGTGATGGGGCCCCAGGAAATCCAATCAAATGGAGACATGTAGACAAAATCTGTTCCCAGACTGATGCTAGTAGCTAAGGTTAGCGAACCCCAACCGTGTGCCGGTCTGAGAGCTGGAAATGAGGCGGTCAGTTACATTGCATAGTTGCAGCTGACTAATAAATGCACTTTGAAAACTACACACACACACACCATCACCGGGATGCCCAATGCTCACTACACACACACACACACACCATCACCGTGATGCCCAATGCTTACTACACACACAGACACACACTCACACACACACAGACACACACTCACACACACACACACACACCACCGTGATCCCTAATGCTCACTACACACACACACTCACACACACATCACCGTGATCCCTAATGCTCACCACACACACACACTCACACACACACATCACCATGATCCCTAATGCTCACTACACACACACACATACTCACACACACATCACCGTGATCCCTAATGCTCACTACACACACACACACACACACTCACACACACATCACCATGATCCCTAATGCTCACTACACACACACACACACCATCACCGTGATGCCCAACACTCACTACACACACACACACACCATCACCGTGATGCCCAATGCTCACTACACACAGACACACACACACACATTACCGTGATCCCTAATGCTCACTACACACACACACACTCACACACACATCACCGTGATCCCTAATGCTCACTACACACACACACACACCATCACCGTGATGCCCAACACTCACTACATACACACACACACCATCACCGTGATGCCCAACGCTCACAACACACACACACACAGACACACCATCACCGTGATCCCTAATGCTCACTACACACACACACACAGACACACACTCACACATCACTGTGATCCCTAATGCTCACTACACACACACACCATCACCGTGATGCCCAATGCTCACTACACACACACACACACACGCACGCACGCACATCACTGTGATGCTCAGTGCTCAAGGGCCAGAGCCCTGGGGTGTGTGGTCTGTCTCCTCATCTCCCTGGTCCATCCTCTAGCTGTGGGGACTGAGTGGGATTGGACCCCTGAGTCAGATATGGAGATGGACCCTGGCTCTTCTCAAGCTGGGGGAGCCCGATCAAGTGGGTCCAAGCCTTTGTTCCAAGGGTGAGAAAAATACCCGAGATGGAGGTGACCTGGGCAACTGCCAAGCCAGCCATCTTCCATACTACATGGTCTGTGGGAACCAGCCTGGCTGGACCCCAGCCTGACAACAGGGACAGAGAATCTCTTGAAGTCCCTCTACTCTGCAGATGTGGCCATCTGCTGCTGCACTTTGCCTTGACTCTTCTTACCCTTCTGGCTCTCAATTTCTCCCTCAAAAGGAAATGAATCTATTATTTTTTTTCTTTGCAGGGTGATGGTAAAGGAATATAGAGCAAGCTCATGGCAGAAATACAGACTAGCTGTCTATGTACCCACTCAGCCTATGCAGGCACTGGGTGGTCATGTGATCCTGACACAGTGTGACAATAACTCTGGACTCAATGGGCCAGTTACTTTTGGGAGGGGGGTTTGAGGTAGGGTCTCGCTCTAGCCTAGGCTGACCTGGCACTTACTCTGTAGTTCCAGGTTGGCCTCAAACTCACAGCAACCCTCTTACCTCTGCCTCCCGAGCACTGGGAGTGCGCCACCATGCCCAGCTCTGGTCACTGACTTTTGCCTAGCCCTGTGATCTCAGACCAGACTGATGGGGCACTCAGTTTTCACCTCAGACTCATGGAAAGAAGGCTTCAGCCTCCAGCTCAAGCCTGGCCTGCTTTGCTTCCTGCCAGAGGAGATCAGTGTGGGATGCTCAGCACGCACATGGGTCGGGTGTGGGGGCCTTGCATGTGAGGAAACAGCTCTGCCTGACTGCAGTACTGGTATGATATTGTTGGAGGTGATGGGATCCTGGAGCTCAAGGAAACTGGTTTTCCTTTAAAAAAAAAAAAAGGTTATTTTTATTTATTTATTTGAGTGAGAGAAGTGGCAAAGAGAGAGAGAGAGAATGGGCACACCAGCACCTCCAGCCACTGCAAACGAACTCCAGATGCATGTGCCCCCTTGTGCATCTGGCATACATGGGTCCTGGGGAATTGAACCTGACTCCTTTGGCTTTTCAGGCAAGTGCCTTAACTGCTAAGCCACCTCTTTAGCCTGGTTTTCCTTTCTTCAGGGTCCAGAGATGATGGTGATGATGATGATTGTTTGGATTTGGGGGTGATTTTGAAATAGAGTTTTGCTTCTTGATATGTACCTATGACCAGCATAGAGTTCACCATGTAGACTAGACTAGCCTTGAACTCACAATGATCCCCTACCTCTGCCTCTCGAGTGCTGGATTTGTGGATAGGAGCCTCCATGTCTGGCCCATGAGACTTTCTTTAAGCAAGAAACCCTGTAACTTGCTGAGTACTTAGGACTTAACTGACTGAGGGTGAAGGAGTCACATACAGTCTAGTGCTTAGTCATGTGGTATTCAGAGCGAGAGTAAAGGCTTGGTTTAAATTCAAAAGCTATGTGGCATTGGGCAAGTGACTTAACGTCTCCTTATCTAAGTTTCCTCACCTTCAGACCACAACACTAATCTCCCAAGGTTTCTGAGAAGACTCAATACACTAATATATGTCAATGCCAATAAATGCCAATGACATTTAAGGTTAGCTGAAGGTTGAATTAAACCTAGGCAAATGTCATCAAAATGCAGCCACTGTAACCCCCACTCAACAATCTCAGTCTCTCCTTCCCCTCCCCTCTCCCTCCTGAACCCAGGTCCTTACACATACACTCTACCACCAAGTTAAACCCCAGCCCTCTATCTTCTCTCTTTAGGAGGCTTTCTGAGCCGATGAAGAGATGGAGAGATTATTTGGGACGAACCACTGGAAAGTGAGGCAGTGGTGGGGAAGGAAGGGGAGTGGAAGGGACTAGAATCATTGCCATGCTACTTTCAAGTGAGGAAGGAGATGCAGGCCCAGCAAAGTTAACAGATAGTCTCTAGAAACTTACAGATCCAGAACTTGAGAGGTGCAGGCAAGGAGGATCAGGAGTTCAAGGTCAACATCAGCTATATAGTGAGTTCTAGGCCAGCCCAGGCTGCAGGAGACCCCATCCCAAAAAATAAATGGGGCTGGAGAGATGGCTTAACAGTTAAGGCACTTGCTTGCAAAGCCTAACAGCTTGGTTTTGATGCCCCGGTACCCATGTAAAGCTAGATGCACAAAGTGGCACATGCATCTGGAGTTCGTTTGCAGCAGCTAGAGGCCCTGGTGTGCCCATCACTCTCTTTGTCTTTCTTTCTCTCTGCTTATGAATAAATAAAATATTAAAACAACAGAGCTAAGGGGGGTGGTTCAGTGAATAAAGCTGCTCACTACTCAGCTGGAGTCCCCAAGTCTGGTTCTCACATCCTACATAAAAAGCTGGAAGCTGTGGTGGGCTTCTGCAATCCCAGTATGCTGACACAGAGAGACGCGAGGCTCCTGACCCAACACAGGGCTCCTTTTCGAGGCCCCCACGTTACTGAAATGGAAGAGCTGGGGCTCTGTGGCCCTGGCCAGTTTCTGGAGTCTTCTTTCCCTCGCGTGCGGCAGGGACAAGAGCACCCTCTGGAGGCTGCCAGTTCTGACGGAGCCAGTCCCAGCCCAGCATGGCCCTCCACCCACACCCACCTGTTCACTACGCGGGCTGCAGCTCGTCCTCTGGCTTCCTCTTCCGAGTCCCTTCCATGAAGAAGAAGTCCATGTGGGTGAGAGCTCTCCCCAGGGGCGTGTCTACCCTGCTGCCCACCACCCGGCTGGAGGAGCTCGGGACTGTGTCTGAGAAGAGAGGCACTTCTGTGGGGAGCTTTTCTGGTTCCTTCTTATTGCCCTGGGGAGAGGGGGTTGGCTTGGGTCACATACCTCGTGGGAAAATGAGCGACCTGTATGCTGTGGGGGCCCCTAGGCTGGAAAACACAGAGCAGATGGTCTTTCTGTTTGAGGTGTTCTCTGGATATGCTGATTGCAGTTTGGACCTGGGACCCCAGGAGTGACAACCTGGCAGCCTTGGCTGTCTTGCTCTTCCTCATTGGCTTTGTGTGTCCTGGGGCTGCCCAGACCCTTCGCTTTTATTCTCTGCTCTGCAGCCAAGGAGGGAGGAACCCCTTTTCCCTTCTCTGCTTTCTATCCCGTTACCTTAAGACAGCCTCCTATAGGGTAGAGGCCAGAGTTCTTTTGTGTTTAGTTTATTTTTATAAAATATTTTATTTTTATTTATGAGAAAGTGAGAGGAGAGAGAGAGAGAAAGATAGAGGGAGAGAGAGAGAATGGGTGCACCAGGGCCTCTAGCCACTGCAAACAAATCCTAGATGCATGCATTACCATGTCCATCTGTCTTGCATGGGTTCTGAGGAATTGAACCTGGGTCCTTAAGCCTTGCAGGCAAATGCCTTAACTGCTAAGTCATCTCTCCGACCCTTGTGTTTATTTTTAATTGTTGTCATCTTAAGTTTTTACTTTAAGTATACTATTTAGACAGAAAGAGGCACAAACCACAGTTGTACAGCCCCACAATGGGATGGACATGCTCAAATGACCCCATCTTGATTAAAAAAACACAAGATCAGTCCCTAGACATTTCCTTTCAAGCGCTTATTCAATTACTCCTCTTAAAGGGCAACCTGGCCTTGATCTCCAACATCAGTCTTGGTTTTGCTTGGCTTTGAACTTTGTATGAATGGGATTGTGTATGTCCTGTCTGACCTTTTTCTTCTATAATATGCCTGTAAGGTTCAATGACAGGCAAAGCATTTGCCTTACAAGCATGAGGACCTAAATTTCACCCCCAGAATACATGTTTTCAAAAACCCTGGAAGCACATTTGCAATTCTAGGGCTGGGGAAGTAGAGACAACAGACTCCCTGGCGCTTGCTGGCCAGCCAGTGTGGCCTAGTTGGCAAGCTTCAAGCAACTGAAAGACCCTGCCTCTAAAAAGGTACAACACAGAGGACACCTAAGAATGGCTTCCATACACAAATGCATATAAATGCAAATGTGCCCTGCTACACACACTTAGATTTATACCACATAGTATATTGTGGTGTGTGGAATGAGATTTTAGTATTCTGTATGTGTGGTATGAGGTTTTAGTATTCTGTGTGTGTGGTATGAGGTTTTAGTATTCTGTGTGTGTGATATGAGGTTTTAGTATTCTGTGTGTGTGTGATATGAGGTTTTAGTATTCTGTGTGTGTGGTATGAGGTTTTAGTATTCTATGTGTGTGATATGAGGTTTTAGTATTCTGTGTGTGTGTGATATGAGGTTTTAGTATTCTATGTGTGTGATATGAGGTTTTAGTATTCTGTGTGTGTGATATGAGGTTTTAGTATTCTGTGTGTGTGATATGAGGTTTTAGTATTCTGTGTGTGTGGTGTGAGGTTTTAGTATTCTGTGTGTGTGTGGTATGAGGTTTTAGTATTCTGTGTGTGATATGAGGTTTTAGTATTCTGTGTGTGTGTGATATGAGGTTTTAGTATTCTGTGTGTGTGGTATGAGGTTTTAGTATTCTATGTGTGTGATATGAGGTTTTAGTATTCTGTGTGTGTGTGATATGAGGTTTTAGTATTCTATGTGTGTGATATGAGGTTTTAGTATTCTGTGTGTGTGTGGTATGAGGTTTTAGTATTCTGTGTGTGTGATATGAGGTTTTAGTATTCTGTGGTGTATGATATGAGGTTTTAGTATTCTGTGTGTGTGGTATGAGGTTTTAGTATTCTGTGTGTGTGATATGAGGTTTTAGTATTCTGTGTGTGTGGTATGAGGTTTTAGTATTCTGTGTGTGTGATATGAGGTTTTAGTATTCTGTGAGTGTGGAATGAGATTTTAGTATTCTGTGTGTGTGGTATAAGGTTTTAGTATTCTGTGTGTGTGATATGAGGTTTTAGTATTCTGTGTGTGTGGTATGAGGTTTTAGTATTCTGTGTGTGATATGAGGTTTTAGTATTCTGTGTGTGTGGAATGAGATTTTAGTATTCAGTGCATGTGATATGAGGTTTTAGTATTCTGTGTGTGTGATATGAGGTTTTAGTATTCTGTGTGTGTGTGGTATGAGGTTTTAGTATTCTGTGTGTGTGATATGAGGTTTTAGTATTCTGTGTGTGATATGAGGTTTTAGTATTCTGTGTGTGTGGAATGAGATTTTAGTATTCTGTGTGTGTGATATGAGGTTTTAGTATTCTGTGTGTGTGGTATGAGGTTTTAGTATTCTGTGTGTGATATGAGGGTTTTAGTATTCTGTGTGTGTGGAATGAGGTTTTAGTATTCATGTGCATGTGATATGAGGTTTTAGTATTCTGTGTGTGTGATATGAGGTTTTAGTATTCTGTGTGTGTGTGGTATGAGGTTTTAGTATTCTGTGTGTGTGATATGAGGTTTTAGTATTCTGTGTGTGTGATATGAGGTTTTAGTATTCTGTGTGTGTGGTATGAGGTTTTAGTATTCTATGTGTGTGATATGAGGTTTTAGAATTCTGTGTGTGTGGTATGAGGTTTTAGTATTCTGTGTCTGTGATATGAGGTTTTAGTATTCTGTGCATGTGGTATGAGGTTTTAGTATTCTGTGTGTGTGGTATGAGGTTTTAGTATTCTGTGTGTGTGGTATGAGGTTTTAGTATTCTGTGTGTGTGATATGAGGTTTTAGTATTCTGGGATGTGGTATGAGGTTTTAGTATTCTGTGCGTGTGATGTGATATTTCAGTATTCTGTGTGTGTGGGTATGAATTTTAGTATTCGTGCATGTGTATGAGGTTTTAGTATTCTTGGTGTGTGATGTGATTTTCAGTATTCTGTGTGTGTGTATGAGGTTTTAGTATTCTGTGCTTGGTATGAGGTTTTAGTATTTGTCGTGTGATATGAGGTTTTAGTATTCTGTGTGTGTGGTATGAGGTTTTAGTATTCTGTGTTTTGGTATGAGGTTTTAGTATTCTGTGGTGTGTGGTTTGTGGTTTTAATATTCAGTGCATGTGATATGAGGTTTTAGTATTCTGTGTTGTGTATGAGGTTTTAGTATTCTGTGTGTGTGGTATGAGGTTTTAGTATTCTGTGTGTGTGGTATGAGGTTTTAGTATTCTGTTGGTGTGGTATGAGGTTTTAGTATTCTGTGCGTGTGGTATGAGGTTTTAGTATTCTGTGTGTGTGATATGAGGTTTTAGTATTCTCTGTGTGTGATATGAGGTTTTAGTATTCTGTGTGTGTGGTATGAGGTTTTAGTATTCTGTGCGTGTGATATGAGGTTTTAGTATTCTGTGCGTGTAATGAGGTTTTAGTATTCTGTGCGTGTGATATGAGGTTTTAGTATTCTGTGTGTGTGGTATGAGGTTTTAGTATTCTGTGTGTGTGATATGAGGTTTTAGTATTCTGTGTGTGTGGTGTGAGGTTTTAGTATTCTGTGTGTGTGTGGTAGGTTTTAGTATTCTGTGTGTGTGGTACGAGGTTTTAGTATTCTGTGTGTGTGTGGTATGAGGTTTTAGTATTCTGTGTGTGATATGAGGTTTTAGTATTCTGTGTGTGTGTGGTATGACGTTTTAGTATTCTGTGTGTGTGTGGTATGAGGTTTTAGTATTCTGTGTGTGTGTGGTATGAGGTTTTAGTATTCTGTGTGTGTGTGGTATGAGGTTTTAGTATTCTGTGTGTGTGGTATGAGGTTTTAGTATTCCGTGTGTGTGATATGAGGTTTTAGTATTCTGTGTGTGTGGTTATGAGGTTTTAGTATTCTGTGTGTGTGGTATGAGGTTTTAGTATTCTGTGTGTGTGAGGTATGAGGTTTTAGTATTCTGTGTGTGTGATATGAGGTTTTAGTATTCTGTGTGTGTGATATGAGGTTTTAGTATTCTGTGCTGTGTGGTATGAGGTTTTAGTATTCTGTGTGTGTGTGATATGAGGTTTTAAGTATTCTGTGTGTGTGGTATGAGGTTTTTAGTATTCTGTGTGTGTGGTATGAGGTTTTAGTATTCTGTGTGTGTGTATGAGGTTTTAGTATTCTGTGTGGTGTGATCTGAAGGGTTTTAGTATTCTGTTGCTGTGTGATATGAGGTTTTAGATTCTGTGTGTTGATATGAGGTTTTAGTATTCTGTGTTGTGATATGAGGTTTTAGTATTCTGTGTGTGTGATATGAGGTTTTAGTATTCTGTGTGTGTGGTATGAGGTTTTAGTATTCTGTGTGTGTGGTATGAGGTTTTAGTATTCTGTTGTGTGTGATATGAGGTTTTAGTATTCTGTGTGTGTGATATGAGGTTTTAGTATTCTGTGTGTGTGATATGAGGTTTTAGTATTCTGTGCGTGTGATATGAGGTTTTAGTATTCTGTGTGTGTGATATGAGGTTTTAGTATTCTGTGTGTGTGTATGTGAGTTTCATATTCTTGTGTGTGTGGTTATATTGGGTATTTAGTATTCTGTGTGTGTGATATGAGTTTTAGTATTCTGTGTGTGTGATATGAGGTTTTAGTATTCTGTGTGTGTGGTATGAGGTTTTAGTATTCTGTGTGTGTGATATGAGTTTTAGTATTCTGTGTGTGTGATATGAGGTTTTAGTATTCTGTGTGTGTGGTATGAGGTTTTTAGTATTCTGTTTGTGTGTATGAGGTTTTAGTATTCTGTTTGTTGATATGGGTTTTAGTATTCTGTGTGTGTGATATGAGGTTTTAGTATTCTGTGTGTGTGTTAGGTTAGTGGTGTTTGTTAGTATTCTGTGTGTGTGTGATATGAGGTTTTAGTATTCTGTGTGTGTGATATGAGGTTTTAGTATTCTGTGTGTGTGATATGAGGTTTTAGTATTCTGTGCATGTGATATGAGGTTTTAGTATTCTGTGCAGTGTGATATGAGGTTTTAGTATTCTGTGCATGTGATATGAGGTTTTAGTATTCTGTGTGTGTGATATGAGGTTTTAGTATTCTGTGTGTGTGGTATGAGGTTTTAGTATTCTGTGTGTGTGGTGTGAGGTTTTAGTATTTTGTGTGTGTGTGGTATGAGGTTTTAGTATTCTGTGTGTGTGTGGTATGAGGTTTTAGTATTCTGTGGTTTGTGGTATGTGGTTTTAGTATTCAGTGCTATGTGATATGAGGTTTTAGTATTCTGTGTGTGTGATATGAGGTTTTAGTATTCTGTGTATGTGATATGAGGTTTTAGTATTCTGTGTGTGTGGTATGAGGTTTTAGTATTCTGTGTGTGTGTGGTATGAGGTTTTAGTATTCTGTGTGTGTGGTATGAGGTTTTAGTATTCTGTGTGTGATATGAGGTTTTAGTATTCTGTGTGTGTGGTATGAGGTTTTAGTATTCTTGTGTGTGTGGTATGAGGTTTTAGTATTCTGTGTGTGTGTGGTATGAGGTTTTAGTATTCTGTGTGTGTGGTATGAGGTTTTAGTATTCTGTGTGTGATATGAGGTTTTAGTATTTTGTGTGTGTGGTATGAGGTTTTAGTATTCTGTGTGTGTGGTATGAGGTTTTAGTAATATGTGTGTGTGGTATGAGGTTTTAGTATTCTGTGGTTTGTGGTATGTGGTTTTAGTATTCTGTGGTTTCTGGTATGTGGTTTTAGTATTCAGTGCATGTGATATGAGGTTTTAGTATTCTGTGTGTGATATGAGGTTTTAGTATTCTGTG
Organism: Dipus sagitta; assembly: GCA_036346955.1. NCBI lineage: Eukaryota > Metazoa > Chordata > Mammalia > Rodentia > Dipodidae > Dipus > Dipus sagitta. The sequence continues at coordinate 51,350,732 of CM070773.1, read as the reverse complement.
TGTGTGGTATGAGGTTTTAGTATTCTATGTGTGTGTGGTATGAGGTTTTAGTATTCTGTGTGTGTGGTATGAGGTTTTAGTATTCTGTGTGTGATATGAGGTTTTAGTATTCTGTGCATGTGATATGAGGTTTTAGTATTCTGTGTGTGTGATATGAGGTTTTAGTATTCTGTGTGTGTGATATGAGGTTTTAGTATTCTGTGTGTGTGGTATGAGGTTTTAGTATTCTGTGTGTGTGGTATGAGGTTTTAGTATTCTGTGTGTGTGTGAAATGAGGTTTTAGTATTCTGTGCATGTGATATGAGGTTTTAGTATTCTGTGCGTGTGATATGAGGTTTTAGTATTCTGTGTGTGTGATATGAGGTTTTAGTATTCTGTGTGTGTGTGAAATGAGGTTTTAGTATTCTGTGTGTGATATGAGGTTTTAGTATTCTGTGTGTGTGGTATGAGGTTTTAGTATTCTGTGTGTGTGAAATGAGGTTTTAGTATTCTGTGTGTGATATGAGGTTTTAGTATTCTGTGTGTGTGGTATGAGGTTTTAGTATTCTGTGTATGTGGTATGAGGTTTTAGTATTCTGTGCATGTGATATGAGGTTTTAGTATTCTGTGTGTGTGGTATGAGGTTTTGCCACAGGTCATTTCTCATTTTTACCACCAGCAGTACCGGGGCTTGTCCACTATAGCCCTGTTCAATGCTGCTCTTAGAGCATCTGCCTTTTGGGTAAAGGCATGAATGAGCCAACAGGACCAGTGTGCATCAATGACTTGATGTGACAGGGCGTGTCTTATCTGTTTGGGCTCCTGTTTAGTATTAACTGTGTGGCCTCTGTGTCTAACAGCAGTGGAATAACCAGGTGAATGATGAGGCCCTAGCTCACAGCTGAGAAAGGCCATGTCCTTTCCCCTTGGGCAAGCTGTGGATTTCATTAGTTGAGTGGCTGTGTGGAGTCCTGGACAGGCCTAGAAACCTGGATCAGTGGCTCAGTGCAGATTGTCAAGTCCAGAAACTATGGTTTTTGTTTTTTTTGTGTGTTGTTTGTTTGTTTGTTTTTCCTCCAAGGACATGCAGCAACAAGTCTAGCAAACAACCCGGCATGACATCATCTTCAACTTGGCAACACGTCATGGTGACCACCTACTCAGCTGGCTTTTCATATTGCTCATTTTCCTGACTAGTTTTGGGTCATTCTTTTCAAAGCTACACCCATTTGTCCACTCTTTCATCCATCCAACATGGACCCAGGGTCAAGGATGGCACTGATCATAGAGTAGACAGATCCTCAGCAGGATGTGTGGCTGGATTCATCCCTGTGTTTGCTCTCCCATTCTCTCTCTCCAGGGTCTCATGTAGCTGAGGCTGGCCTTGAACTTCTTGATCCTCTTACCTTCACCTCCCAAATGCTAGGATTACGGGCAAGCACCATCACAGCCAACTTCTGTCCTTTCTCTTAAGGAGCCTGGCAAAATGAGTCATATATTCCATGACATGCTAAAGAAACAGCTCGATGTAGTGGTGAATCAGAGTCAGAAATGGGTGATGTGGCCAGGGGTGAAGAAAGAAGGATCATGAGTCATCTTCAGTTATATGGGGAGTTTGAGTCCAGTCTGGGCTACATGAAACTGTTTCTGAAAGAGAGAAAGAAAGAAAGAAAGAAAGAAAGAAAGAAAGAAAGAGAGAGAGAGAGAGGGAGGGAGGGAAATAGGGAGGGAGGAAGGGAGGAAGGAAGGAAAAGGAAAGAAAAGGAAGGAAGAAGGAAGGAAGGAAGGAAGGAAGGAAGGAAGGAAGGAAGGAAGGAAAAACAGTGCAGCAGTCCAACCTGCTCAGGACAGGGCCCCCTCCCTGGGAGAGGGGTGCTTGTGGAGGGTTTTGAGGAATGAGTAGGAGTCCACTAGCTGAATGGTGGGAAGGGTGTATGCAGAGCCAGCATACACAAGGCACAAATCAAAGAGAAAGCATGTTGGCTGTGATGTGTGGTGGGTGAGGCTAAGGAGAGGGACAGAGTCATCACTAGAAATTTATGAGTTACCCCAAGACTTTCTGACTCTCATGTGGATATTAATCAGGAAGTTCTATGGTCACTTTTGCTGTTTGGGGAAATTACTTCAGTGGCAAATGGAGGATGGGTTAGAGGTGGTGACTCAGGGGATGCATTACACAGTGTGACTTTCTTTGTGGGATTTGGCCCACATATTCCTTCACAAGGTAGACTCCTCAACCAAGGAGAAAATTTCAGCAGCAAATGTCTGTCATTTTTAATAAAATCAACAAATACAATGGAATTGTTTTCAAAGTGTCCTATATAAATATTTTCTTTTTCACCAGACCCCAAATTCCTCAACACACCATTTTACTTTACTCATCATTTCAGCACTGATCATAGATTAGATAGATTCTCAGTAAATGTTAGTTGAATGAAGGAAAGAATGAAGACATATTCACTCTGTAAGTATGTTTACCAGAAGGGAATTTCGTCTTACCATTGGGTCATAGTCTCTCAGGAAACCCCAGTTTTCAGCCCTGGAAAGGAAAAACACACAGGCAGTGTGAGTTCTCCCTGGACATTCTGAAGACTGACTTCCATCGTGCCAAGAAGTCCATGTAGCACTTCACGGAGAGCCAGAACAATCTGTAGCTGAAACGGGTGCCACATGCCAGGGCGGCACTCACAGTGACTTTTCCTAGGCGAGTACCTGTGCTGCTGAGGAAACCGCTGGCTGAGGTCACACCACGGGCTGCTGCCTTCTCAGAAGTCACATTATAAACCCTTAAGAATTTGGTGAGGAAAAACCATTTTCATGTCTCCCAGACCCTTGTAGCCTTGCGAGATGTAGCAGAATAGGGGAAGGGCAGGAGAAGGGAGGGTGGGAAAGGATGCGTGACCTGCATAGCATGTTGATGATTTTACTTTGGTGAGTGCATGTCCAGAGGTCAGAGCAGGACAGCAGGTGGCCTCCTGTAATATCAGATGTCCTTCTCTATCACCTTTCCACCTAATTTCCTTGGGAAAGACTCTCTCATTGAACCTGGACTGACCCATGAGCCCCAGGGATGCTCCTGTCCCCACCCCACTACTCAGTGCTGGGGTTACAGACTCGCCCAGCCACACCCAGTTTTTTCATGGGTCCCAGGGACTGAACTCATTCTCGTGTATGTGTGTGTGTGTGTGTGTGTGCGTGTGCGCGTGCGCGCGCATGCCTGCTGAGCTCTATTCCCAGGCTCTATTCTGATGTTATTGAAACCGATTTCTTTGAGTCAACAATTGTGCATGACTCATAATAAAAGTAGCCTCATAGCTCCTGAGCCTCCCGTCCCAGTCAAACTGATTCCAGTCTTTTGTTTGTGTGGTTGTTGTAGACAAGTTCTCACTATATAGAACAGGCTGGACTTGAACTCACTGTGTAGCCCTGGCTAACCACAAACTTATGACCATCCTGCCTCTCTCGCCCCAGGGCTGAGATTGCAGGTGTGTGCCTGGCTGTTTCTAGTCTTCTAGTTCTTTCTTCCCCTTTTGAGTCCATGGTTTGAATAATATAATATAAGACCTTGCTTGATTTAAAATTTTTATTTATTTACTTATTTTGGGCATTTAGAGACAAGGTCTCTGTAAACCAGGCTGGTTTGGAACTTACTATATAGCCTAGAATGGTCTTGAACTTGTTTGGGTCTCCCAAACTCTGAAATTACAGGTATAAGCCATCATGCCAGACTCCATTGTTTGATTTTTAAAAGTTTAAGCATAAAAATTCACTTCTTTTATTTTTAATTTTTATTTTTTTTCAGTTTCTCGAGGTTGGGTCTCACTCTAGTTCATGCTGACATGGAATTCACTATGTAGTCTCAGGGTGGCCTCGAACTCACGGCGATCCTCCTACCTCTGCCTCCTGAGCACTGGGATTAAAGGTGTGTGCCACCACGCCCGGCTCACTTCTTTTAAAAATTCCTTTCCTTTCTCTTCCTCCCTCCCTCCCTCCCTTTCTCATCTCGGGGATGAAACCCAGGGCTCTGTGCATACTAGGCAAACAAACACAGAGCTCCATCCCCAACCAGCCCTGATGTGTCTCCTTCACTCTCACTCTTCAAAAATAATTGTGCACGCCTTTAATCCCAGACCTCTGGAGACAGAGGTAGGAGGATCGCCGTGAGTTTGGGGCCAGCCAGCCTGAGACTACATAGTGAATTCCAGGTCAACCTAGGCTAGAGTGAGACCTGCCTCAAAAAACCAAAACCAAAAACTTGTATTACAGATATGGCTAGACTGATGTTGACTGCCCTTTCTTTCTTTCTTTCTTTCTTTCTTTCATTTTTTTTGTTTTGTTTTAGGTTCTAGGACAAACAGGGTACCATCTGATGCTAATGGATGGGGGGAGAAAACTGAGCAGTGCCTGTCTCCTTGTGGCTTCTCTGCATGACATTTGTCCTCAGGTAGTGGGCAGGCTGCTCTGGAGTGAAGAGAGCTTTCTAATCCATGTAGATAAGGGTGGGGCAGGAATATCTTTATGGAAAAAGTGGCCAAGGCATGGTGACACAAGCTTTTAATCGCAGCCCCTGGAAGGTAGAGGTAGGAAGAGGTAGGAAGCTTTCCCTCAAGACTGCAAGTCAAAATAAAAACTGTCCTCCTAGAAAAAATGATACATCAAAACAGAAGAGAGTCTAGGTGGAAAGAATAAGGGATTCAGCTGGGCATGGTGGCACACGCCTTTAATCCTAGCACTCGGGAGGCAGAGATAGGAGGATCGCCCTGAGTTCCAGGCCACCCTGAGACTACATAGCAAATTCCAGGTCAGCCTGGGCCAGAGTGAGACCCCACCTCAAAAAACAAAAACAAAAACAATAAAAATAAAAAGAAGGAAAGAATAAGGGATTCAGTGGAGCGGGTAAAAGGGAGTGGGGGTGGATTATGATAGTGGTATGTTGTCTGTACTTATGGAAGTTGTACAAATAATTTAAAAGAAAGCCTTTCCGCCTATCAGCTGCTTTTGGCTGGATGCTTTATTCCAGCAACAAGAAGGTAACTACAAAAGGGTGTCGATGAGGTTGGGTTCTGGACTGAATAAAGAGGAGAAAGTGAGCTGAGCACAGCAATCACTGCTGTCTGTTTCCTGGCTGTGGGTACAATGTAAGCTCCCTTGCTGCCGCCCCTGAAACGTCCCTTGCCATGATAGACTGCACTTTTGAATTCTAAGCCAAAATAGCCCTTCCTTCCTTAAGTTGTTTTTGTTAGCTATTTTGTCCCAGCAATGAGAAAAGCACACACTCATTGTTAAGGAAATTCAAATTCAACCACAACAGGGATACCACCTCACATCTGTTAGCATAGCTATTAGCAAACAGCACAACAACAAAAGCCCCAAGCTCCCACAAAACCCAAAAGGCAATCAATGAGTGTAGCAAGCGAAGAAATTAGAATCCTTGCACACAGTGGGAATGCCAAATGGCGCAACTGTTGCAGAAAACACTATGGCATTTTCTCAAAACAAACTGTATGACTGGATGAGCCAACATTCTTTTTTAAAGTATTTTGTTTATGAGAGAGAGAGAGAGAGAGAGATGCAGATAGAGAATGGGTGTGCCAAGGTCTCTAGCCATTGTAAATCAACTCCAGACGCATGCGCTACCTTGTGCATCTGGCTTTACTTGGGTACTGGGGAATTAAACCTGAGTCCTTTGGCTTTTCCAGTAAGCTCCTTAACCTCGCCATCTCTCCAGCCCTGATCCCACATTGTTTTGAGTATTTATCTAAAACAATGGGCATCAGGACCTTAAAGAGATATCTGCACCCCCATGCTCCCACACTACTTTACAACAGCTTAAACACGGTAAAATGGATAGAAAATATATGCCTGTACAATAGAATATTATTCTGCCTTAAAAAGAAGGAAATTCTGCTATATGTTAAACAGGGATGAACACGGGCATGCTTAGTGAATCAGGTACAGAAGAGAAACTATTGCCGGACTCCACTGACATGTTTCAGTGTCTGGGCGAAGAACAGGTCTGGGACTGGAGGAAGGAGATGTGGGTGTGCTGATCAATGGATATAAAGTTTCAGGTATGCAAGGCAAATCGTGTATCAGTTGCTTTCTCATTGTTCTGACGAAATACCCAACAAAAGCAACTCAAGGAAGGAGGGGTTTCTTTTACAGTGCTTCCAGTCTGAGGGTGCAGTCACAGCAAGGAGACGTGCAGTGAAGGGACTGGCCACATTGCAGCTGCAGTCGGAGGCAGAGGATGAAGGCTGGTGCTCAGCTCTTGGGGGTTTTATTTCCCCCAGGGGTTAGTGCCTCCCACATTCAGGGTGGATCTTTAAACTTTCCCAGAAGGACCCTCAGACACATCCAGAAGTGGTTTTCCATGGGAATTCTAAATCCAATCAACGATCATAAATAGGTTTAGAGACCTATGTACTGAACTGGTCATTTAGAAATGCAGGGCTGGGATGTGGCTCAGTGGCTGAGCACTCGCTGGGCATTCACAAAGCCCCGGGATCAGTCCCAGGCGCCTCCCTGCGCCCCAAACCAAAAAAGAAACATGAAGATTAATCATGCTTAAAGCCCTGGAATGCAAGTCTTTACACCTTTACAAACCCTGTCTGTTGCTTTTTCTTAGTAACAACAACAAAACAAAAACCCACACACTAACCTCACTCTGGGCCCCTCGCAGGCGTTGGGCCTCCCTTGCTTGTCACTTCCTCAGAGTGGGCCTTCCCTGGGGAGTACAAAAGGAGGCTCTGCCACTCCCTCAGCTCTTCCCACACGACTGGGGTGGCCCTTTGAACTTAGTAGTTCCCATTCTCCCAAGGCATTCTGGTTGCCTGGGAAGGGAGGCCCCTTGGAGCCCTGGCTAAACCTGCAGGCCGCAGAAGCTCAGGGGTACCCTTATTAAGGGAAGGCACGGACCAGCCCTTTACTTGAGTCCGAGGTCAGCATTCCTGGTTGTATAGCTTCCCGTTGCCAACCCCCCTTCAGGCCATCCCTCCAGCTCCAGGACCAATGGCCCCTCTCCAGTCTGCTGCACAGTCAGGCTGAGAATGGGCGGCGGGGGGCGGGGACAGTTGGCCAGCCTCACCCTGCCTTTCCTGAGGCTTCTGCCCAAGTCTGGCCCTGAGCTGGCCTCGCCCATCACCCCCACTCCCAGTGCTCTGTCCCTCTCCACGATCATCTTTTTGAGCACTCTCCTTTTTCTCTAGAACCCTCTAAGACCTCCAAGACAGGCAGCTGGGCGCGGGGCAGGGAGAAGGGAGGCTAGGGAAGGGCACTCACCAGCGCCGCTGGCCTCGCTGCTCCGCTGCCACCAGCTCTCGCCACAGCTGGTCTCGCTGCACGCCCGGGGCCTCCCCGGGGGCCCGGCAGCCACCTGCAAGACCTCTGGTTGCTGCTGGGCCACCGCGGGCAGCCGCGGACACCGAGGCTGGTGGCCTGATAGTGGGGCCTCGGCACCCAGCTGAGGTAGTTCTTTCTGGTCCAGGGGAGGGTCGGCTCCCCATGGAGGATGCAGGGAGAATTTCCCCAAGGGGAACCCCTGCGTCAACCTCGGAAAACCTGCCCGGGGGTCCTCACTGTTCCCTCACCGGACCCCGTGCGCAGAGTGGCTGATGGGGACAGAAGCCTTCAAGGCTGGGGAGATCATGTGAGCCCAGCTGTGTTTTGAGGTTCTGCCGGTGTTGGCCGTCGCCCTGGGAACAAGCACTTCCCAAGTGTGTCCAGAAAGGGGCGGACCCTGGGTGTGCACCCGTGAGCGCGGGACATCTGAGCCCCAGAGCGGAGGGCAGAGTTTCTGAATGTGCGCCACGAGCAGCTCGTTAGCTGGCCATCTCCGTCCCTAGGCAAGAGGCCTCGGCCGGCGTCCGGACTCCCGGGATCCCGGCCGGGACCCGAGAGTGGACCGGCCCCGCGCTCTCGGCACAGCAGGCGGGAGCCGGGCCGCTGCGTCCGCGGGGAAACGCGATCGCGCTCCCGTGCTGCCCTCTGGCGGACGGTGCGGGCGCTGATGGGCGCGCGCTTTGTGGGCGGTTCTTATCAGAATGGTGCAACAGGTGGTGCGTATACATGGGAGGGGGAGAGAAAAGGCGTGGTGACGCCTTATCATCTGTTTGCTACGGTGCTGCGCCTCACAACCACCCGTGGAAGACTTTTCTAGGCAAGCGCTTTGCTACTGAGCTACCCTCCAGCTCAGGAAGCAGGCATTCCTGACCCCACTCCTCAAGTAAGGACACACCTAGGCTCTCTACAGCAAGGTTAAGTGACTGCCCCAGGCGACGCAGCTACCACCACAGGACTGGCTTTTGAGGATCAGGATTGTGATATAGACCTCAGTCCTCTTTGTTTCTTCTTTCTTTCTTTCTTTTTTAAAAAATTTATTTATTTATTTGACAAAGAAAGGGGGGGAGAGAGAGAAAATGGGCGCGCCAGGAACTCCAGACGCGTGCGCCCCCTTGTGCATCTGGTTAACGTGGGTCCTGGGGAATCGAACCTGGGTTCTTCAGCTTTGCAGGCAAACGCCTTAACCGCTAAGCCATCCATCCAGCACCTCAGTCCTGTTTCTGCTGTACTCATGGGTAGCCCAGTTCCATCGATGGTTTCTCTAGTCAGGGTTATCTGATCTCAACTACCCCACACCCCATATCAGTTCTGTCCAGGGACTTTACACTTCTGTCACTCAGCTGTGCTGTTCTCTACAAGAGTTGGCACACTCCCTTCTCTTCCCTGAGATGCTCTATGGTGGACTCAGCTGGGGACAGCAATGGGAGTTAACAGGACAGCCAAGTGTAGACAGGGCTGTGGAGGCACACACGTGCCCAGGGTAACAGACCACCGACCAGCAGTTGAGGAGGATTTGCCTAGCTACAAAACTGGGGCATACAAAAACATAGACGCAAGAGAGAGAAGTGGGAGAGAGGGCAAGGCCTGGAGCTGGGGGCCGGTGGAAACCAGGCATGGGGTGCTTTGGACTTTATCCTACAAGTAGGATGGGCTTACTGATGGGCTTTTGTACTACGGGGGCTGCAGGGACAGAAGCACAAAGAAACAGACAAAAAGCAGGAGAACATACTGTGATCCCCAGGAAAGGTGGAGCGGAGGCCACCCTGGGAGGCCAGTGGGTCAGGTTAGGTTAGTGAGGGCTTCTAGTCTCATCTTTCAGCATTGGCGTTGGAAGCCAACGAGGGAACTTGGCTTTCTGAGATGTATGGGCCTGCATCAAACCACAGATCCTGGCTCCTCCAACTCCTCTGCTTTTCTTCCCAAAGCCCAGTTGAGACCCGTTGGCCCTTGGACACTTCTGCTTTCTGAGTGAAGCCAGGTGGCCCCTGACTGCGGCTGGGAGAACTGCAGCCCCAGGACAGGCTTTCCTGGACACTGTTCTCTCTGTGGTATTTATTTGTCCTCACAGTGAGGACAGGTCCTGGCAGTGCCAAAGGAGCAGCGGCTCTGACTTCCTGAAGCTCAGGAGCTGTCTTCTCACTTAGATAGGGCGCAGGCTGCTACCCCCAGGAAAGGCAGGGTACTGGGATGTTCTTTCTGTGTCCAGAGAAGTCCTTTGCCACGCTGATGTGGGCAGTGGCACGGGACAGCTAAGGACAGCCGTGGTCCAGTGTTTCAAGCCCGGTCCTTTGGCCACAAGCTTCAGTGGCAGAAAAGCACAAGGTAGGCTAGCTAAGCAGGATACCAGGAGTCCAAGAAGAACCCTTAGGATAGACCAAGTTCCTGATGTACCTAGGGGATCAATATGCCCATAGAGGGTTATTTTCAAAAGTTAAAATATATAGGGCTGGGGCATGGTTCAATGGGTAACTGTGCTTGCTGCACAAACATGGGGACCTAAGTTTGATCTCTAGAACCCATTTAAAAAATCAGGTGTAGTCACACATGCCTGTAATGCTGTAACCCCAATGTTCATGGCTTGCTGACTAACCAGAGTAACCACAAAAATAGCACAAGCTCCAGGTTCAGTGAAGAACTCCATCTCAAAGAAATAAAGTAGAAGAGTGACAGAGGACACCTGACTTCCATCTAGAGCATCCACACACATGTGGATGGAATGCACACATATGTACAGATGTGTGAAGTAAAGTAGAAGAATGACAGAGGACACCTGACTTCCATCTAGAGCATCCACACATGTGGATGGAATGCACACATGTGTACAGATATGTGAAATAAAGTAGAAGAATGACAGAGGACACCTGACTTCCATCTCTGGCATCCACATACATGTGGATGGAATGAAAACATATGTACAGATATGTGAAATAAAGCAGAAGAATGACAGGATACCTGGCTTCCATCTTGGGCATCGACACACAGTGGATGGAATGCAAACATATGTATAGATATGTGAAATAAAGAAGAAGAATGACAGAGGATACCTGACTTCCATCTCGGGCATCGACACACATGTTGATGGAATGCAAATGTATCTACAGATATGTGAAATAAAGTAGAAGAATGACAGGATACCTGACTCCCATCTTGGGCATCCACACACATGTGGAATGAATACACACTTATGTACAGATAAGTGAAATGAAGTAGAAGAATGTAAGAGGACACTTGACATCCATCTCGGGCATCCACACAGATGTGGATGGAATGCCCACAGATATGGGAAATAAAGTAGAAGAGTAACAGAGGACACCTGACATCCATCTTGGGCATCCACACATGTGGATGGAATGCACACATGTGTACAGATATGTGAAATAAAGTAGAAGAATGACAGAGGACACCTGGCTTCCATCTCTGGCATCCACACACATGTGGATGGAATGCAAACATATGTACAGATATGTGAAATAAAGGAGAAGAATGACAGGATACTAGACTTCCATCTCGGGCATCGACACACATGTGGATGGAAGGCACACATATGTACAGCTATGTGAAATAAACTAGAAGAGTAACAGAGGACACCTGACTTCCATCTCAGGCATCCACACAGATGTGGATGGATTGCACACATATGTACAGACATGTGAAATAAAGTAGAAGAATGGCAGAGGACACAAGACTTCCATCTCTGGCATCCACACACATGTGGATGGAATGCAAATGTATGTACAGATATGTGAAATAAAGTAGAAGAATGACAGGATACCTTCCATCTTGGTCATCCACACACATGTGGATGGAATACACACATATATACAGGTAAGTGAAATGCAATAGAACAATGTAAGAGGACACCTGACATCCATCTCGGGCGTCTACACACATGTGGATGGAATGCCCACATTTGTACAGATGTGTGAAGTAAAGTAGAAGAGTGACAGAGGACACCTGACTTCCATCTAGAGCATCCATACAGATGTGGATGGAATGCCCACATTTGTACAGATGTGTGAAGTAAAGTAGAAGAGTGACAGAGGACACCTGACTTCCATCTCTGGCATCCACACAGATGTGGATGGAATGCACACATATGTACAGATGTGTGAAATAAGGAAGAAGAATGACAGAGGATACCTGACTTCCATTTCGGCCATCCACACATGTAGATGGGATACATACATCTGTACAGATATGTGAAATAAAGTAGAAGAATGACAGAGGACACCTGACATCCATCTCAGGCATCCACACACATGCGGAAGGAATGCACACATATGTACAGATATGTGAAATAAAGTAGAGGAATGACAGGACACCTGACTTCCATCTCAGGCATCCACACACATGTGGATGGTATGCACACATATGTACAGAAATGTGATATAAAGAAGAAGAATGACAGAATACCTGACTTCCATCTTGGGCATCCACACAGATGTGGATGGAATGCACACATGTGTACAGATATGTGAAATAAAGAGTGACAGAGAGTACCTGACTGCTATCTCAGGCATCCACACATATGTACAGATATTAGAAATAAAGTAGAAGAGTAACAGAGGACACCTGACTTCCATCTCTTGCATCCACACACATGTGGATTTAATGCACACATATGTAGTGCTATGTGCGTACACCACACACCAAAAAAAATTAAAATATAAAAACATTTTCAAAGGGGCCAGAGTGGTTTGGCATAATGGCACTTACCTTTAATTCCAGAATTGGGAGGCTGAGGTAGGAGAATCACCATGAGTAAAAAGCCAACCTGTGCTACAGAGTGAGTTTCAGGTCAGCCTGTGCTAGCTATAATGAGACCTTGTCTTAAGAAACAAAACAAGGGGCTGGAGAGATAGCTCAGCAGTTAAGATGCTTTCTTGCAAAGCTTAACAGTCTAAATTCAATTCCCTGGTACCCATGTAAAGCCAGATGCACAGTGGTGCATGCATCTGGAGTTTGTGTGGCTAGAAGCCACATGCAGTGGCTAGAGGCCCTGGCATGCCCATTGTCTCTCTCTTTCTCTCTCTCTGTCTCCCTCCTATCTCTCTCTGCTTTAAAATAAACAAAACAAAACAAAAGGGCTGGAGTGGCCAGGCATGGTGGCACATGCCTTTAATTCCCAGTACTTTGGAGGTAGAGTTCAAGGCTAGTCTGAGACTACATAATGAATTCCAAGTCAGCTTAGGCTAGACCTAGACCATACCTCAAAAAAAAAAAAAAAAAAAAACAAAAACCCAAAAAGGAAAAAAGTGCTGGAGAGATTGCTCGGTGGTTAAAGGCACTTGCTTGCAAAGCCTGATGGCTTCGGTTCAGTTCCCCAGTAACCTTATAAAGCCAGATGCACAAAGTGGAGCATGTATCTGGTGTTCATTTGCAGTGGCAAGAGGCCCTGGAGTGCCCATTCTTTCTCTCCCAACCTCTTTGTTTATAAACAAATAGACATAAAAAAATGGAACCAGCCTAGATGTCCATCAACCAATGAATGGATAATGAAGATGTAGTACATTTATACAATGGAGTTCTGTTCAGTAGTAAAGAAAAATGAAATTATTAAATTTGCACAGAGATGGATGGATCTGGAAATGATTATACTTAGTGAGGTAACCGAGGCCCAGAAAGCCAAACGCTACATGTTCTCTCTCATATGTGGATCCCAGCTACAAATGTTTAGATTTGTATGTGAGTTGGAGTAAAGTCAGTAGTAAAGACCTGGATATTAGAAAGGGGCTATAAGGGATGGAGGAGAGGGAAGGACTTAAGGGGAGGGTATTGTATATATGTAAGTAGAGGAACAGATTACTGGGGGTGGAATGGCATAAGTGGGGTTGGGGAAGGGTTTAAGTAAAGAAAAGGTGGGAGGAAGGTTAATCAAAATCGAATGCTATGAATAAGGCATATAGAAACCTATTTTCTTGGATAATGGTGAACCCAGAAGCCATAGATTGTTACTCAATCCCTTCTCTCTGTCTCTCCTCTATCTCTCTCTGCTTGCAAATAAATACTATTTTTAAAAGTTCAAAGAACATAAAAACTTATTAAAAAAATTAAAATATAAAGCTGGGTGTGGTGGTGCTATAATATCAATACTTGGGAGGCAGAGGCAGGATGAATGCTGCTGTTTAAGACCAGCCTTGTCTCAAAAAGAAGTCCAAAATAAAAAAATAATAATTTAACAACCATTTCAGACCAATAGGTGGCAAAGGGAAGGGTGAGTATATGACAGAGAAGATGTAAAATATTACTGTAGAGCAGGGCGAAGGTTTATGAGTGTTTACTGGACTGTTCTTTTCTGAGAAATTTTAAAATAAAGTACTGGAGAAAGCATTCACCTGTGGTCCAGAAGGTGTGTGCTCTCCTTCTATGCCTCTCTGTGTTCTGAAGAGCATCCAGATACTCCCAGAGAATTCTGGGTATGACAGTTTGAATGTATTCCCCCCCCACCAATAGACTCAGGTGTTTTATTAAAGCATGTAACTTGGATTTCCAGCTGCCTGGCTAGAAGAGGTGTCACTGTGGGCAGATCCTGGGGTCTAGTCCTAAGGTGTGTTTGGAGGCAGACCTGAATTCTACCCTAAAGGTATCAGAGCACTCTGAGCTCTGCCTGGGTCCCTGCTGTTTGGCTGCTGGGTTTTGTGCTTGCTTGTGGTACTGGCTATTAGGTGGTGTCTGCTTAGATTTATGAACGGTAGCCAGCTTCTTCTGTTATTTCATGGAACTCTTCTTGGATTTGTAAGCTTGAAATAAATCACTTCCTCTCATAAATTGTGTCTGTTTTGGATGTTCATCCCAGCAATGTGGAGCTGTGTGCAAAACTGGTACCAAGAAGTGGGGTCTTGCTGAATCTGACCATGTGGATTTTGGTCTTTTGGAACTTGGGTACTAGAGGAGGAATATGTATGCAGTTGGAACTTGTGACTGCAGAAGCCTCACAGTTTGGTAAGCCAAGTTTTATGGACTATTCTGGTGAAAGTGTGAAAGTGCTGAATGAAGAGAGAATTGTATTTGGAGACTTTGCTGAACTTTCAAAGGGGAAGAAAAGATAGCAGAGAATTTTGTTAGAACTGGGAAATTGGCATAAGGGCTGGCTGCATTCTTCTGCCAAAGCCCTAAGAGTTTGATCGAAGTTGAATCTGAAAGTAATTTTATGTGCTTGCTGAAAGATATGGAACTGAGAGATATGAGATTTAAAGCAGAAAAAATTTGAACAAGTTAAAATTACTGGCACAGAGACAGGTTTTCAGTTACTGAAGCTGCTGTTGTTAAGGAGGGCACTGTTTTACATTGAATCAATGGATAGATGTCTGAGGTGATTCTACCCAGGAAAGACTGAATGGTAGAAATTTAAACTCTTTTGTAAGGAGGGAACCAGCTCTTCAAGGTCACAATTTATTTTGTCCCTGCATTAACAACGTGGCTGTATCCTGCACACGTGGTATTGACTTTGGAAGCATGGAAAATGCCATGTGGAAGTGGGTCATAAAGTGCACTTTGTTCCAGGGTGAGGCATGGGAAACAAGGTATTCCAGGTTTAAAGGCTGGAAAGGCCAGTGTATGGAGTTGAAGATGGACCATGGTTTGCAATGGAGACCTGAACATGTTTTGGGTATCCCGGGACTGTGCAAGGGCTGCCATGGAATGCTGTTGGCTCAGGATGAAAGGTTTTCCCAACTGGAGGGGCAGAGTTGGAAAATCCAGAGACTGCTGTTACTGGACTTGAACTGCAGATGTTTGATGTTCGACTAATGGTTGTTGATTTTGCATTGGTCCATTCTCTCCTTGTTATGCTTTTTAGCAATGGAAATGTTTATTCTGTGCCATTATATTTTGGAAATATGTAACTTGTTTTGATTTTATAAGACTCACAGCTAAGAGACAGTCTTAAATCTCAGATGAAACTTGGGACTTTGGAACAGTATTAAAATTGATAAAAACCATGGAGATCTTTGAAGTTGGACTGGATACAATTTACAATGTGAGATGGTTATGAGTCTACTGGGGGTCAGGGGTAGAATGTGGTAGTGTCTACAACACCTGGGGTCTGCCTTAGGGTCCCCTTCCAGTTTGGGAGGTACATCTGGGGATCAGGCCAACAGGTTCCAGTTCCTACTGTCAGTAGCTGGTTGTCTTATTTTATTTTATTTTATTCTTTAGCTGAGACAACAAAAGATATGATTTCTTGTGCACATTTTACCCTTGGCCTCAAATGAGAACAGAAGTAGCCCAGAATCCCACAGGTCCAGGGCAAATATATCAACAGGGACTGTTCTGGTTGTATGCAAAGCAAGTTTCTCAGAGGTGGTCTTGGCAATCATATAGTGGTAGAAGTTCCAGATGCATCTGAGACAAATCCTTCAGTGGCAGCATACAGTCCAACAGCATACAGCATCCCCAGCTTCCAGCACTCCTTGTTTCTGCTCCTGCAGCCCCCATGGGTGCACACGCTAGTTTACTTGGCCCTCTGCCTCATCTTTCTTCTTTTGCACTTCAGTCTGCATATCTGCTTCTTCCCCTACTTCACTCTCATGATGCAAAAGTTTCTACCATGGCCGGGCGTGGTGGCGCACACCTTAATCCCAGCACTCGGGAGGCAGATGTAGGAGGATTGCCGAGAGTTCGAGGCTATCCTGAGGCTATACAGTTAATTCCAGGTCAGCCTGGACCGGAGTGAGACCCTACCTCAAAAAAACCAAAAATATCTAAATAAATAAAATAAAAACTTAAAAAAAATTTAAAAAGTTTCTACTATGAAGATGCCACTAAGGCCTTGTCCCTCCCCCTTTTTTTTATTGAGATAGAGTCTCCTAGAGCCCAGGCTGGCTTCAAACTCATTATGTAGCCACAGATAACCTTGGACTTCTGATCTTCCTGCCTCCACTTTCCCAGTGCTGTGATTACAGGTGTGCACCACTACGCTGAGGTGGAATCCAGGTCTGATGAGAGCTAAACAAGCACTCTACCCACTGAGCTCATCCCCAGCTTCTGCTGCATGTTTTGGGAGAGTCACACCCTCATTCTGTGATTTAACGTTACGTGACTGGATATGTTCCCTAGTAGACTCAGGTGTTTTACTAAAACTTACATTTACATTCCTCTGGCTAGAGGAGGTATGGGGGAGCGGGGAGGCGGGGGGGGAGGGAATCAGATTTCTAGCCCAAAGATATACTGAGCAGTTTAAATTCTGCCTGGTTCCCTGCGGTTTGCTGCTGGTGGCTATGTGGTTGGGCCTCTGTCTGTGTGGACCTGTGAAAGGGGGGCAGCCTCTTCTGCCATTATGGAATGTCCCCTGGATCTGTGAGCTTCAAGTCAATCCCATTCCTCCCCCAAACTGTATCTCGTTTGGAGGTTCATCCCAGCAGTGTGGAGCTGACGACAACGGTGACTTTCCAGGGAAGGGCAAGGCAGCTTGGATTTGGGGTTGCTCCAGTGATAAATGGATCTCTCTCAAGCGTAAGAAAGCATGGCCAGCTCAGGATGCTCACATCGGCGTGACAGAGCTGCTCCGGGGCATGGCTAGCGGACACTCTGCTATTCCTCACTTTCCCCAGGAGCTTCCCTGATCATCTCCTGCAGTTAGACATGCTACATTTTCAATCCAGTTGAGCATAAATACAGCAGTTGAGCCAGGCATAGTAGTGCACACTTTTTATCCTAGTGCTTGGGAGGCAGAGGCGGGGGAATCATTGTGAGTTTGAGGCCAGCCTGGGACTACCGAGAGAATTCCAGGTCAGACCGGGCTCAAGTGACACCCTACCTTAAAGAAACAACAACATTTATACATATGGCAGCTGTAGTTGGTCATGGTGGGTCACATCTATAATCCCATCACTTGAGGGGCTGAGGTAAGAGGATCACCATGCGTTTGGAGTCAGCCTGGGCTACAAAGTGAGTTCTAGCTCAGCTTTGGCTGGAGTGAGAACCTGACTCAAAAAGGCAAAACTAAGCCGGGTGTGGTGGCACACGCTTTTAATCCCAGCACTCAGGAAGCAGAGGTAGGAGGATTTCCATGAGTTCGAAAATACATAGTGAATTCTAGGTCAGCCTGGGCTAGAGTGAGAGCCTACCTTGAAAAACAAACAAACAAAAAACCCAAAAAACAAAAACAAAACAAAACCGCATCAACAAAAGACAGCTGTGGGCTGGGGCTATAGCTCAGTTGGTACAGTGCTAACCTAGCGCCTATAGAGCCTTGGATTAAAGCCGCAGCACTGCATAAATGGAGCGTGGTGGTACACAGGTGTAATTCCAGCACAGCCCTCAGGAGGTGGAGGCAAGAGGGGCAAACGTTTAAGGTCATGCACATTTACACAGAGAGTTTGATGCTAGCCTGGGTTCATGAGGCCCTGCCTCAAAAAAATTTACACACACACAGTGGTTGTATCTGGCATTTCTCACTGAATTTTCTCTTCTGCTTTGAGAGGTCGGCAGAGACTGGAGTCCACACAAACCCTCCCCCTCCCCTCTCCCGCTGGCGAGGAACATGCTGCCAGGCCTTCTGACTGCTTTCCTCCTGTTTGCAAAGCTTTACTTTATTATCAGAAAGAGTTGGGGGAAAATTTAAACCCTGTGAAAAGCGTTCTGTGGGCGTGATTTTAATTTTTCTTCTTTAGTATCCCAATGGCTGGCTACCTGTGTTTTAGGGGGAAACATTTTTCTGTATTACTGGAGATCGAAGCAGTGTCTCAAGATGTCAAAGTGAACAGTGGTTGCAATACGCCTATAGGCCAGCAGGGGACAGCCTATAGCTTTGCGTCTTCCCTCCCTCCTGAGAAATCATTGCTCCTGACATTCCACTGTGCTTCACAGTAACCCTTTCTGACCCAAGACATTGCAGAAGTACAACGTCCAAAGAATCCCTCTCACCTCCTCTATCCCACCATGCTGGAGTTACATGTCAGCTGCCTGTGGACACAAGTATCTATCATGGCTGCTTCATAGACCCCAGGACCTTCCCCGATCTGAAGATTCCTGGGGACTGTGGGTGGGAAATCTCTTTTCCAGTGACATCAATGTCCTTTACTGCTACATTTAAGACATTAGATGCTATCTGCTGTTGTCCAGCCCTGAGTTCTCCTTATCCTCTTCCTTTTCTTCCCTCTTCTCCCTCCTTATCATTCCCTTACTCCTCCCCCTCTTCTTCTGTTTATATAAAGAACTATGGAAATATGTGAACACTTTTTCTTGCTAAAATAAAGACACTTTATCCATTCCCTCCCAGGGATATCCCCCCAATAACCCGGTCAAAGATAAACTAGGTAAGTCTTCAGTGACCTTGAACTGCTTGCCTTTCATTCCCCCATTAAGCATTTAAAAAGTATTCCATATTGGAATTTTGTTCAAAATGGGCTGGTTTTAGCAGTTAGAATGCACCTTTTCTGCATTCTTGGAAACTGGGGCAGCATTTCCTGTCTTTGTGCTTACTGACCTTTCCCCTAATATTGCGATTTCTTCTGTAGTTTTGCATTTGATCCACAATATGGCTCTCAGTGTCTTTCCCTTGCCTCCTTGTGAGCTGTCTAGCTTTGAAGAGGCAAAATTAGAGAAAGACTTCATCCCTCTTTTATCAGGAGAGTATTGTAACCAGATGTGAGGCACCTGACAATGGGATTTATAGATCAAAGTTGAAGTAATGCCAGCAGACCAGTTTGATCAGCTAGTGAAGGTTGAGGACTCATCTAATTTTGAAAATAAGCTTTCTAGCCAGGCATGGGGGCTCTTGCTTCTAATCCCAACACTTAGGAGGCTGAGGTAGGAGTGTCATAAGTTCAAGGCCACCTGGACTAGAGTGATTCTAGGTCAGCCTTAAACCTGCTTTAAAAAAACCTGCCTTAAAAAAAAAAAAAAAAAAAAAAAGAACAAGGGGTGTGGCAGCACATGCCTTTGATCCCAGTACTCTGGAGGCAGAGGTAGGAGGATTACCATGAGTTCAAGTTTGAGGTCACCCTGAGACTATATATATAGTGAATTCCAAGTCAGCCTGGCCTAGAGCAAGATCCAACCTCAACACCCGCCCCCCCCAAAAAAGAAGCAGGGTGTGGTGGCACACCTTTAATCCCAGCACTCAGAGGTAGAGGTAGGAGGATCACTGTGAGTTCGAGGCCACCCTGAGAATACAGAGTGAATTCCAGGTCAGCTTTGACTAGAGTGAAACCCTACCTGGAAAAACAAAACAAAACAAAACAAAACAAAAATAAAATAAAATAAAATAAAATAAACCCCACAAATAACCAACAAACAAAAACATAAGCCTTCTGAGTGGAGTGGGTAGGTTTCAGGTGAATTCACCTAGGATAGGGGAGAGAGAAGGTTCTGGAAGTGATTTAGCTCCTTTCTTCCCCTGGCCACATGCTGGGCCTTAGCCTCCAGAAGTGTCAGATGTGGTCCTGTGGTCTACAAAGGAGAGTGGGGAGCTTTCTCCAAATAGTTTTATAACTTGTGGGATTTCATTACTGTTCATTTGCTAATCTATACACAGTCCTCAATCTTTCAAGGATTTATTTATTTGTTGCTATATGTAAAATATTTTTGGTGGTTTACATCAGGTGTCCCCCATAAGCTTATGTGTTCTGAATGCTTGATTCCCTCCTAATGACAATTTGGGAGATAAAGTATTGCTAGAGGGTGTGTTGTTGGGGGCATGCTTAAGGGTGTTAGAGCCAGCTCTCCCTTGCTAGAATCCAGCTCACACTCCTGCTGCTGTTTCCCATCTGCTAAGGCAGAGGTGATGGCCAGTCTCTGCTCCTGCCATGCTTTCTGCTGTCATCATAAAGTGTCCCCTGGAGATTGTAAGTCAAAAGCTTTTTCTCCCATCAGCTGCTTTTGTTTGGGTGCTTTATCCCAGCAATACAATGGTATTGATACAGGAATTAGTGTTCTCTGCACATGCAGCACTATGATACACGTATGCACCAATATACTATAGGAACTGGGGTGTCTAAGAGTTGCAGGCCCTTCTCGGCTCTTGATTGGGCTGGAGTCCAGGATTTAGGATGCCAGACTGTTACAGTCACGCAAAACTTCTACTGAGGTAGTGGCCACCAGGTTCTTGTCTTATGAATTCAAAGAATTGAGATGCACAGACCAGAGGGAAAGGTTTAGAAATATTTTATTAGAGATAGAACTTAAAAGCACTTAAGAGAAGCAAAAAGGAGAGAGTACAGACAGCCCTCGCCCAGGATAAGGCAGGAAGTGGGTAAAACCCCCCTAGGGACCCAGACAGGGGCCTTTTATAGGTTCGGAGTGGGAGCTGAGCTAATTAGCCTCGCCCTAGGGGATCATGTTAATCATTCCGGGAATCTTAATCCTGTAGAAGAGAACTCCTTTCTAGGGAAGGACTCTGGTTGAATGTAAAGAAAAACAAACCTAAGGAGGGAACTCCTTTAAGCAGTGATGCACTGGGAGGAGCCAGAACCTTCTCTGATCTCTAGCAAAGTAGAGACCACAAGGGCAGGCTCAAGGGCAGGCTCAAGGGCATTATATCCTTGTGTGTGGAGATTTCAATCAAACTAAAGCCCCTCTCTTTTTTTCTGTGCTCAGCAGCATTTTAAAAATCACCTCGGATTCTAAGCTGAAAAGTATGTAAACAACCCTGTCCTATTCTTATTATAACCCAGCACAAGTGTGTCACTAAGTTCCATCCTGGGTCAGTCAGACATCTTGCAAGACCAAACCATTGGTCAAACCCCTAAACAAACAGCTTTCTGTTCTATCACTGACTTATTGCTAAGGAACTTCCTGTTTGTGCCCCCCAAAATCATATAAACTTATAATCCACCAATAATGTAAAGAATTAAAGGTGATGTCAGACTGCCTGTCATACTGTCTATAGAACCCCTGAGTGATCAGAGCCCAGGACTCAGGCTTTGAAAGTTATTTCCCTGAATGTCATGAATAAATAATAAATAATAAAAAATAAATAATATCTCTGGTGCCATCTCTGTGTGACTCAGTTTGCAATAACATTTTCTTCTATTTTCGGGGTTCTATTACCCTAAACTGTCTCAGTACCTGTTCTGTTATCTGTAGAGTAGAGAAAGGTTGGACAACATGGTACTGTCTAACCCTGACTTTTATAATTCCTGCTGCAGAAACATGGAACAACCAAGGCTTCTCATTGAGGGGCCAAGATCAGCAAAAGGTCTGACTCATTCTCACTTGGGGTCTTCTTAGAGATGGGCAGGGGTCATTACTGATAGGTCCTCCTACTCCCTTGGTGTTGGGACTGAAGCCTACTTTAACTTTTTTATCTTTGAAGGTGATTTTTTTTTTTAATGGTGGAGCTCTGAGGGAGAGAAGCAGCCAGACTGTGCAATGCAACAGCTGCTGGCTGGCACGTGAAGTTAGGAAGGCTGCCCTGGCCTGTCCTTCCCTAGCTGTCCCTGTGCTCCTTAGCATTCCAGGGGGACACGGCAACTGTCACAAATGCACAGCAAGATTCTGGCAATGGAAAGACTATAACACAAAAATATTTCTTTTAATATTTTGGTTGGGAATACAGACAGCTGTGAGAGGCTCTGGTGCCGAATTCCCCGCGTGCGGAGTGACTGACAATCTGCCGCAACGCGCACTGACTTGGCTTTTCCTGGGAGAGCTGCTTTGGCGGAGGATATGTGCGCAACGACGAGGCCATGGGAGACTGTGGAGTGCCGGGCTCCGCCGGCGGGGGCAGGTAGTGCCGAGGGAAGGACCAGGCCCGCTGGTTCCTCCCGAGGGGCTGAGGAGGAGATGAGCGTCCGACGACTCAGACCTCTCCTGGCCACCGGAGAAAAACCACACTGAGTCGGGAGTCTTGTAGAAGCAGGAACTCGATTTATTGCTATGAACAGTTGCCTATATAATGTTGGGGGTGAAGGCGGGGATTGTAGGATGGTGGGGAAAGGTAAGGGCCAATAGTAAACTGTGACTATTGAAATGATAATTCTAACTCCCATGTGGAGGTAGCAGGTAAGAAGCCATTAGGCGTCTTGCTGAGTCACGTCTGGCCAGAGGCAGATCACCAAACTTTAGCTAGGCTCAGGAAGTTCCACTAGGCCTCACACCTGGGCCTTTAGAGGCCAGCATCTCCCCCTTTTGTTTTTGTAAGAGCATTAGTCACCATGGCCCCTGTCTTAGGTTGTCCCCCTCTGGGGGTCTTAACCGTCATTGGGTACCAGGTGTTTAGCTCAGAGCATTCATCATGGCCCCTGTCTTAGGTTGTCCCCCTCTGGGGATCTTACCCGTCACTGGGTACCATGTGTTTAGCTCGGTGAGAACCCACCCCATGGCCTGTCTTAGGTTGTCCCCCTATGGGGATCTTACCCGTCATTGGTCACATGGAGGGCAGAGGAGGTGGCAGTGGGTCATCTGAGGAACTTAATTCCTGAGTTGCCAGCCTGTATTTTGACCTGATGAGGTTTTATTGCCTCTAGCCGTTGGTGAATAAATTGTGTAATCTTATTAATTACACAAGGCCCGACAGTGAGGAGAAGGAAAAGGAGAAGAAGGAGGGGGAGGGGCCCAAGTAGAGGCAGAAGGTAGGGTAAGAAGTCATATAAGCCCGTCCACAGCAGGTTGTCCTGGAGATCCCGCTGCCTCCTCTCCAAGTCTTTTTGGAGCCTCTTAATCTTGTCCTGGATGATTCCTGATTTATTGGCGTAAAAGCAGCATTTTTCCTGTAAAAACAAACATACGCCTCCTTTTTCGGCCGTTAGTAGGTTTAGTCCTCTCCTGTTTTGTGGGACTACCTCAGCCAGGGAATCTAGCTGTTGTTGAAGATAGGTCTCCCTCTGATACAGGGAGGGCCTCATTTCCAGGGATGATATTTACATCTGGGATTAAGGTGGCTGGGGCACAAAGGCCCGTCCAATTGGTGGGCAGAAAGTCATAGGCCATCCCGCCTCCACAAACATAAACCATTCCAGAAGGTGGGCAGCATTGAGCATTGGGATCAGCTGTGTTAAAAGTACAGAAGGAAGGATGAATGTATCCCACATCTATACTGGAATTATTAGGGGAAGGCGGGGCCCAAATGCAAGTTCCAGGGGAAACATTGGGAAAAGCTGGACGGGGATGGGGAAGGTGGCTGAGTAATGTTTTAAGGTCGTACAGGCAACTGTACTGCAAGCAGCCAGAGAGGCCCAGGTTGGAGGCAAAGCCAGCAATCCTCCACAAGAGAGGGAATTGTTTAGTTTATTAGGGTGAAGGACCATTTTAGGAACAGTCCTCAGGGGTGGGACACTCCCTAGAGAAGTGACTGTCAGTGTCCTCTTGTTGGGACAAATATTTTAGGTGTCTCGCTGGTACCCAAATGGGTCTTTTTTCATCTTGAGGGAAGACACATCCAAACCCTCTCCCTGCTGTGAGGAGTGGATCAGGCCCTCTCCAGGCCCCAGTCAATGGGTCCCTCCATCTTACCCAGATAGAACTGTAGGTAATGGATGAGGACCAATGTTTTTGAAAAGGGGAGAGTTGTTTATCTTCTTTAGAAAAGTTTAAAATATTTAGGGTAAATAATGCCTTTTTTAGTTGGTCGTGTGGGGGTAAGGATTCCCCCTTTTGTTTTTGTAATTGAGACTTGAGAGTCTGATTATATCTTTCAACGATAGCTTGGCCCCGGGGGTTGTATGGGATGCCTGTAGAATGTGAGATTTTCCAGTTCTGGAGAAAATCTACAAAGGCCTTGCTTACGAAGCAGGGGCCATTATCTGTTTTAATTTGATCAGGCAGCCCAAGAGTGGCAAAACATTGAAGCATATGACTAATGGCATGTTTAGATTTTTCCCCGGCATGTGCTGATGCCCAGCAGGCACGGGAAAAGGTATCAACTGAAAGAAAAATATATTTAAGTTTCCCAAATGGAGAATAGTGTGTGACATCAATTTGCCACAGATGATTAGGGCGTAGCCCTCTAGGATTGCTTCCTGTAGTTTGAAGGGGGGGTACTTGGAGGAAGGGCTGACAGGACTTACAAGTCCGGACAATTTTTTTAAGGTCCTTGACTGGTACCTGTGGAAACCTGTGCTTGAGACCTCTCCAGTTGACATGGGTCAATAAGTGGAAGCGTGTAGCTTCTGTAATAGTATTACACTGAGGCATAGAAGCCATTTTATCAGCCAAATTGTTTCCTCGAGAAAGAAATCCCGGTAAGTTTTGATGACCCCTGAGATGTTGAAGAAAAATGGGGTTAATTCTTTGTTTGAGTAGGGAACGAGCTTGAATCATCAGAGGAGATATAGGGTTGGAGTCCAGTCTAATATGGGCCTCAACCAGGTTGGGTAATAAATTAACAACATAAAGGCTGTCAGAAAATAAGTTAAATGGCTCTTGAATAGTGTCCAAAGCTAGAACGACAGCAAATAGTTCTTTGAATTGTGCTGACCCCTCAACCTCATGAGAGACTGACTTTATGGGCATAGGCTCTTTTTCCTGTTTTAAGGGAGGGTAAACGACTAGGGAAGCCCCCAGGTGCCCTCCATCGGTAAACACGGTAAGAAAGTCAGGGTTAGGTTGAGACAGAAAAAGCCTGGGGGGCTTTCATTCTAATCTGGAGAAAGAACTCATCCATTTGTGGGGGCCATAATGGCAATCAATTTTACCTAGAAACCCCTCGAGAGCCGTAGCAACTCTATTATTATTTCTCTGAAGCCAGGTGAAATCTGTTATCTTAAAGGGGGTGACAATAAGGTGAGGTTCTGTGCCAAACAACCGGACAGAGGTGTCTCTGCCCTTGATAATGCAATCAGCAACCTGGTTGGTTATAGAATAAACTCTGGGGACCCCACCGATTGAGAGGTGGACCCATTGGATGGGTTCACCTTCCTGGGCCAACAGTGCAGTGCATAATGTTTTCCCAGAGAAAATGTAGAGGGAGATGGGCAAATCAGGATTGAACCTCTTTAGGGTCACAGTATTTATAGCCTGTTGTACCTTATGAAAAATTTGTTGATGACAAGGGGACAAAATTACCTGAGAGGAGAAGTTAAGGTCCTTTAGGAGGTCAAATAAAGGGGACAGCTCTTCAGTAGTTATGGGTATCCAAGGCCTCATCCAATTAATTTCTCCCAAAAGCTTCTGGAGTTGAGGCAAGGTGTAAGAATCCTGAATATAAAGTTGTGGTTTAACAGGTGAAACTGTATCTAGGGTAAGGATCGAGCCCAAGATCTTAAAGGGAGGCACAGTTTGAACTTTTTCCGGAGTTACTTTTGTCTGAGTTGTTCAAAGTAAGGGTCATCTCTATAATTGGGATGATATTCCCTCCCTTCCTCAGACTGTTGTTGATATTCTTTTTTATCTAACAAATCATTATAAAAGGCCTTATGGTCAGTAGTGATGAAAGCCTCGGCATCTCCAAGGATGTCTTGCCCCAGTAAGTTAGCAGTGAGCCCAGTCACCACGAGAGGGCGGACTTTTCCCCTGTCCCCACCTGGGTCAGTCCAAGGGAGCCACGTGGCAGTCTCCCAGGAGGTGGATTGCCCGCCAATTCCCAGTAGGGGAGGGCCGGGCACAAGCTGCCAGGAGAGGGGCACTTCCTCCTTTTTCAGGACCGTTCGGTCCGCTCCAGTGTCAATGAGAAGTTTGAATTTTTTATTGCCAATATTCAAAATAATTTTGGGTCTAAGGCCGGGGACCAGGGGGACGGTCCAATAGGCTTTGATGGTCTCTTTCCCCTTATTTAATGGGGCTGGGGGAAGCCCCTGGAGGAGTTTAAAGGCTTTCCCTGTATGTTAAACTTTTATTTACATTCCTTAGCCCAATGAAACCCTTTATTGCATTTAGGGCAAAGGGTGTGAGGGGCGTTGGTCGTCCCCCCAGAGCTCGGAGGAGGCTTTGTCCTGTTGGGGCACTCCTTTTTAAAGTGGCCCTCGTCCCCGCATCCAAAACATGTCAAGTTTTTAGAATTTAACTGTAATGCACAGATCGTATTGGCCAAATCTCTCTGTTTATTTTCCTGAAGGGCGGCAGCCATGGCCCTAGCCTGATGGGAGATAGTGCCAACGTCCTTGGTGGCTACAATCCATCTACTCATGGAGTTGTCCTTGAGACCCGCACAGGCGAGGCGGTGATCGGCCGTCATCCCATCCCAGACCAACATTTTAGTAAACTGATCCCGTAATGCCCCTGGGGGAAATTTTCTTTGGAGACTTTTTTCCACCCTATCTATAAATGTAGCCAAATCCTCAGATGGTTTTTGAGTAATACTCATAAGGGGAGTTTCAGAGGGTCCCTCATCAAGCTTTTTCCATGCCGCCAAGCCCAGTGCCCTGACCTGGTCCCTATACGGGTCAGGTATAGCCGCCTGTTGAGTGCCTGTAGCATATTGATCAGAGGTACCGGAGAGCATCCCAAAAGTTATCGGCACAGGGGGCTGTTGATTTTGGTTTTGTTCTGCCTGTGTATGGCATTCATCTCTAAAAAAGGCACACCACTTAATGTATAGGGGACCTGACAAGACAGCCCTGACTAGATTTTTCCAATCTTGGGTTGTACAAGGTTGATGGGCAAGTCCCTGTAACAGGGTCTCAGCCCAAGGAGAGTTAGGTCCATCCTCCGAGACCGCCTTCTTAAGCTCCTTAAGGTCCTGAGCTTCCCACGGATACCAGGCAGTAGGGCGATTGCCCCCAGGATTTAGATTGACGGGAAATAAAAAAGTAGCTTTATTTTCTGACGGCTTGGCTGCCGAATATGGAGGGGCTGAGGGGGTCTCGGCGGCCGAATATGAAGGAGGGGCCGAGGGGGTCCAGAAAGGGTTAGTTGATGGAGGAGGTGGAGGAGGTCCCCCGGAAGGCCAGGGAGCACTCTCAAAGGGATCGAGTGAGGAGCATAAAGATGCATCCTTTTGGGGTTTTTTTAAAGCTGTATCTCCAGGAGGAGTAGCTGGATTAGTCTGTATATTATCTTTTTCTTCTGTCTTTTGTTTATGTTTGGTTGGCCTTGGAGGGAAGCAGGCCTTGAGGGCTGAGATCATAGGGAGGACCCCTGAGGGGGGTATTTGACCCTTCTCCACATGTGCCCGACAAACAAGGGCCTCTACCCTATCCCACGTGTCCCAATCAAAGAGATTTCCTTCCGGCAGCCATGGCGCCAGTTTGAGAAGGCAATCCCAGGTCTGTTGAGCCTGATTATCAGTCAAATTAAGCCCTCTACTCTTTAGGAGTGCCCTGAGAGATTCTAAGGCAGGATTGGATTTACAGTTAGACTGTCCCACATTATAAAGTTGAGAGAAAAATGTCCATAAAATTAGGGCAATAGCAACCCACATACACATGAGTACAATACAACCACAAGGATCCAAAAGATAGGTAAACATGCTGTACAAAAGCCGCAGATGTAGCTTGTCTGCAAACTAAAAGTGAAAGGAAAGAGAAAGAGAACAAAGAGATGTTGATCAACAAGTACAGGTTATAGAAGCAAAGTTTAGCACATTAAATATAAAGACTACTTATAGGGGTACGCTCACCCGCATATGTACACCGATTGACCTCCTCAACGAATGTCTCTCAGGGGGCACTAGTCTGCCGGATTCCAAGAGCCGCACGTTAGGCGCCATATGCCGGGCTCCGCCGGCGGGGGCAGGTAGTGCCGAGGGAAGGACCAGGCCCGCTGGTTCCTCCCGAGGGGCTGAGGAGGAGATGAGCGTCCGACGACTCAGACCTCTCCTGGCCACCGGAGAAAAACCACACTGAGTCGGGAGTCTTGTAGAAGCAGGAACTCGATTTATTGCTATGAACAGTTGCCTATATAATGTTGGGGGTGAAGGCGGGGATTGTAGGATGGTGGGGAAAGGTAAGGGCCAATAGTAAACTGTGACTATTGAAATGATAATTCTAACTCCCATGTGGAGGTAGCAGGTAAGAAGCCATTAGGCGTCTTGCTGAGTCACGTCTGGCCAGAGGCAGATCACCAAACTTTAGCTAGGCTCAGGAAGTTCCACTAGGCCTCACACCTGGGCCTTTAGAGGCCAGCAGTGGAGCGGCTCCTTAAAGTCTGCGTGGGAGCGTCCGGGACTGTCAGAGTGATGTAGCTTGCTGGACTGGGTATGAAGTGGTCCTAAGGGCCATGTACACCCCAGGGTTTGTTTCGGTGGTGTGTCTTCTTTGAGAGAGACTGTCACTGTCTGGGCCTTCAGCTTTATGCAGTGAGTCTTCCTGATGCTAACCTGAGGACAGCAGGCTGAGGGCCCTCTGTCCCTCTACCTTCCCACCTCCTGTGCTCGAAGGCTGAGCTCCTCAGCTGGACCAGAAGCCCTTTCTCACTGGGTGCTGACCCCCCTGTGGTCTCTTTACTGCTTTGCCACCTGCTGTGGCTTAAGTAATTCCCTCAAAGTTCACATGTTGGAATTACCTCCTTCCACCACCTTCCATCGTATTATAGACACAAGGGGCCTCCCTTTGTCCTACCATCTCAGACTTCCCATCTTTCATTTCAGAACTGTGAGCAAACTGCATTTCTGTTGTTTACAGCTTTCCCCAGCTGTGGTATTCTCATACGGCAGCAGAAAATGGACTGAGACACTATACTGTCTTCCCTTGCTCCAGCCACTCTGAGTCACCTGGTATTTTCAATACATTAAGAAAGAGTGACTGGGCTGGAGAGATTGTTCCGTGGTTAAAGCACTTGCTTGCGAAGTCTGACTGTCCCAGGTTGATTCCCCAGTTCCCATCTATAGCCAGATGCTCTAAGTGGTGCATGCATCTGGAGTTTGTTAGTAGTGGCAGGAAGCCTTGGTGTGCCCATACTCACTCTCTCTATCTCTCCCTCCCCCCTTCAAATAAATAAATAAAATAAAATATTAAAAAAAATTAGAAGCTGGGTGTGGTGACACACGCCTTTAATCCCAGCACTCAGTAGGGAGAGGTAGGAGGATTGCTGTGAGTTTGAGGCCATCCTGAGACTACATAAGGAATTCCAGGTCAGCCTGGGCTAGAGTGAGACCCTATCCTGAAAAACCAAAAAAAAAAAAAAAAAAAAAAAGACAAAAAAGGAAGAGTGACTGGTCTATGTGGTCTTCTAGAAACCACTGTTTGCCTTCACCATCTCTGCCATGTTGGCCTGGGCCCCAATGGCCTGGATTGTGCCCTCACTTAGGAATGAGACCAATCAGTGGCTGGGTCTTTTCTTCTACTCACAAAGAAATTGTAAGTAGGCCGAATTGGTCTCTAGGCAAGTAGCTGGCCTGCTCTCCAGGGGCCCAGGTGGTGGGTCCTCCTCCTCTTGTCCTGGTGTGGTGGTTTGATTCAGGTGTACCCCATAAACTTATGTGTTCTGAATGCTGGATCCTTAGCTGATGGCAATTTGGGAATTGAAGCCTCCTTGGAGGTGATGTATTGCTGGGGGCGGGCTTATGGGTGTTATAGCCAGTTTCCTCATGCTAGTGTTTGGCACACTGTCCTGTTGCTGTGGTCCACCTGATTTTAGCCAGGGGGTGATGTCCACCCTCCGCACATGCCATCGTTTTTCCCCTGCTGTCATGGAGCTTCCCCTCGATTCTATAAACCAAAATAAACCTTTTCTTCCTCATAAGCTGTTCTTGATCAGATGTTTTCTGCCAACAATGTGAACCTGAATGCAATAGTAAAATTGATACCATGAAGTAGGATCATTACTGCTAGACACCTGACTGTGTGGCTTTGGCCTTTTGAAACTGATTTTTGAGAGGAGTGTGGAAGGATTTGGAATCTTGGCCTAAGAGATGCCTTGCAGTGCTGTAAGTACAGCTTGATGGACTCTATTCTGGTCAGAGTTGAAAGACCTGAATGCACTAAGAACTATGGACTGTGAGGTTTGGCTTATGAGGGTGAGAAAGAGCTTTGCCTGGACTGGGCTAGAAGCAGTTTGTGTGAAAGGCTTGGTGTTATGCCTGTGTCCTGAGAAGTTGTGCAGGGTTGCATAGAAATGGACTGGTGTGAGCAGAGGGATATGGCACAGAAAAAAAAAAAAGAAATCTTTGAGTTGAAGCTGCTGTCCATTCAGCTGTAATTGTTTGAGAGATTACAACCTTTTAGACTGGGCCAGCTGACCTGCACTGGGACAACAGGAAGATGCAGAGTCTTTTGAAGGGGCCTCAATGCTGAAGGACTGTCCTGTTCTTCAAAGTCGGCTTTATTCCCCCTTGGATTAATAAATTGGCAGCCCACCTAGTATTAAGGAGTATAATAAATTCAGGAAAGAGAGGGTCATTGAGTTTGCAACATGGTTTTGCATTTTGGAAATGGCCATGGGCAGTGTGAAGCAGGCTTGTTGCAGGCAGGCTTAGGAATGTTATAGCTAGCTTCCCCTTGCCAGTATTTGGCACACTCTCCTGTTGTTGTTGTCAGCCAGGAGGTGATGTCCACCCTCTGCTCATGCCATCGTTTCTCCCTGCCATCATGGAGCTTCCCCTCAAGTCTGTAGGTCAAAATACATCTTTATTTTTCCCCACTTACCGCTCTTGGTCGGGTGTTTTCTGCCAGCAGTGCAAACCTGACTGCAACATGTGGGCATCCTGGGATTTGTAGCAGAGCTTTTGACCTTTGTAGTCTGTTGTCTGTGGTCTGGGAGCTCAGCTCTTTACCCCGAGGTGTTGCTGGGAATGCCCTTGGTTCCTGGACCAAAAGGCATTATGAATAGCGTCCTTAGTTTCAGGGTCACTTTGCTTCTACTGTTTCTTTAACAACAAGCTAGGCTCTTAACTGCTCCTTGTCCCCTACTCTAATTTGTTGTCTCCTCCATGTCATGTAGAGTCCAGCAGGTTCAGACACCATGTTCATGGTCTGCCCTGGTTTTGGTGGGGATGGAGCGGGGCAGGCTGTGGGAGTGGGGATTCCAAGAATGGATGACAGCAGGGCAGGTGGCCTTCTCTAAGAGTCCCAAATAAGAGTCAGGTCTTGTGGTGGTTTAACTATGAAAGTACCCTCATAGCCTCATGTGTTTGAACCCTTGTTTCCTAACAAGGTGGCAGCATCTGGGAAGCTTATGAGACCTTTCAGAGGTGGATCTTTCCTGGGGAAGTGAGTCACTGGAGGCAGGCTTTGAGGTGGTACAGCCTAGACCCACTTCCTACCCTGTTTACTTCTTCCACGTTGCTGTGGTGATTGATGACAGCTCTCTGCTCTTGCCATCCTCTCCCCATCATGAGAGACTCTCTTTCTTTCATTATTTTTTTGTCTGTTTTTTGAGGTAGGGTCTTGCTCTAGCATAGGCTGATTTGGAATTCACTATGTAGTCTCAGGGTGGCCTCAAATTCATGGCGATCCTCCTACTTCAGTCTCCTGAGTGCTGGGATTAAAGTCATGTGCTATTATGCCTGGCTCCTTTCCTTTTTTTTTTTTTTTTAAATCATTTTAATTACTTTAATTATGAGAGAGAGAGAGAGAGAGAGAGAGCGAGCGAGAGAGCGAGCCAGTGAGCATGCAAGGGCCTCCAGTTGCTGCAATCAAACTCTGGACGCATGCTCCCCTTTGTGCATCTGGCTAATGTGGGTCTTGGGGAATTAAACCTGTATCCTTTGGCTTCGCAGGCAAGCACCTTAACTGCTAAGCCATCTCTCCAGCAGCCCCCCCCCTTTTTTTTTTTTCAATGTAGGGTTTCACTCTAGTTCAGGCTGACCTGGAATTCACTATGTAGTCTCAGGGTGGCCTAGAACTTGTGGCAATCCTCCTACCTCTGCCTTCCAAGTGATTGAAGGCATAAGCTACCATGCCTGGAAGCCCTCTTTTAAAAAAATATTTTTATTTATTAGAGGAAGAGAAAGAAATGAGAGGGGGGAGGAGGAAGAGAACGAACACATTAGGGCCTCTAGCCACTGCAAATGAACTCCAGACACATGCATCACTATGTATATATGGCTTATGTGGGTTCTGGAGAATCAAACCTGGGTTCTTAGGCTTTACAGGCAAGTGCCTTAACCATTAAGCCATCTCTGCAGCCCCTCCTTTCCTCTTAAAGTGCCTCTAGTCAGGTATTTTGTCCCAGCAACAAGAAAAATAACTGATACATGGCAAGCGCCTTGCCTCTGGTTTCAACTTTCTGAGCCTCCTAGGCCTAGGTAAAGGGGATTACCACAGACCCCCCACTTGTGCCACCTGTCTCTGTCCCCTTCTTTCCTCACTGCCCATCAACTAGATGGTTCAGAACTTCTGTTCCTTTTCCCATGGAAACTGCCTTGCCCCATCTTTCTCCTTCGGGGTGTAGGTCTTCCTGGCCCTGCTGCTAGTGATGATTTCAGGATCTTCTCAACGTCAGCATCGCTGAGGCCAGGAGCTCCCCGAAGACATGGCCTGATGTCTGGTCACCTACGCCTGGCATAAGGGTGATCATGCAGGAAGCACCAATGTGAGAATAAACTGTCCTTTAGGTGGTTGCCCTCCAGTGTATAGTATCACCAGGTGACCCAAAGGATCCATATACTGGAAACACTTTTTTTTTTTTTTTTTTTTTTCCTGAGGTAGGGTTTCACTCTAGCCCAGGCTGACCTGCAATTCATTATGTAATCTCAGGGTGGCCTCGAACTCACGGCAATCCTCCTACCTCTGCCTCCGAGTGCTGGGAGTAAAGGCGTGTGCCACCACGCCCGGCTCTGGAAACACTTTTGATCTCCCCTAGAGAATTCCAGGTACCCTAACACAGGGGAGCCCGATGGGAGTTTTGGGAAGCACTTTGAGAAACACTGTTCCAGATGTTTTTGTAAAATTCTATAAACTATTTATTTTATTTTATTTTTTAATGAGAAAGAGAGAGAGAGAGAGAGAAAGAGAGAGAGAACAAGAAAGAGAGAATTGGTGCGCTAGGCCTCTAGACACTGCAATCAAATTCCAGACATGTATGACACCTTGTGCACATGCATGACCTTGTGCTTGTGTCACCTTGCGTTTCTGGCTTAGGTGGGACCTGGAGAGTCGAACATGGGTCCTTAGGCTTCACAGGCAAGTGCCTTAACTGCTAAGCCACTTCTCCAGCTCCATAAAACTCTAATGACATCAGTTTTCTCCTATTGTAGTTTGGCTGTGAAGTGTCCCCTAAAAGCTTCTGCATTGAAACCTTGTCCCTCACCAGGTGGCGCTATTGAGCAGTGGTTGGGATCCCAAGTGCTGTAACTGTATCCCTCCCTCTATTCATTGACGAGTTAGGTGGGCCAGGCTGGAGAAAGTGTGTCCCTGGGGTGCACGTTTGCAGGATGTATCTTGCCCCTGATCTCTTCCTGTCCCTTCTGCCACTTTGCAACACCACAAGCTCTGTCTCATCACAGGCCCAGAAGCAACAGAACCAAGCAACCATGGATCTTTGCATCTGAAACCACTAATTTCTTTTTCTCAGGTATTTTGTCACAGTGAAGGAAAAGCTGACTAACATATCGCAATGCTGTTATTTTGATGATATGACAAGCCAGTGATTAGGGTGTAAAATTCAGCATTCCCAAGTAGAGATCAAATCTGGGAATCGATCCAGAGCTGCTCTTCACAGTAGGTAGGAATGTCATTTTGTCTGTGTGCACTGAAGGTAGGGCCAGGACGACATATTCTTTGGGATAACCCTACATGTGAGTGGGTTATGGTACAGGGGACAGGATGGGAGGGTGAAGGCTCCAGGGTGTTGTATGGGTGACCATTCTCCTGTCCTGTGAGCCACAGAGAGCTCTGCCCCCCCCCCCCCCACTTTCCACTGGTCCTGGGCACTCTTCGCAGCGCCATGGAGAACAGTATGCACAGAGCAGCACATTGCTGAAAACACCTCCTTCTGCAGCATGAAGAGGCCCTAATGAGGACCACTGGCTTCTAGACCTTCACAGCAGGGGACGACTGTCCCTAGAAAACAGGAGAGGCACATGATTTTAATCAGTGAGGGGCTTTTTTTTTCTCCACCTCAAAGGAGGGCTGTTTGGATTTTTTCTTAAAGCCTGCTATGTTGGGCATGCCATGGAGGGGGCAAAGTCACATGAGGCTTGACATAAAGCTGCCTTTATAGGGCACTGGGCTAATGGGATCGTCACTGTTCCTAACCTATCATTGATCAGAGGATGATGGATGCCCATGGGTAAGAAATAAGGTCAATTTGGTGAGAGTGACCACCGACCTCTGCCGCAGCGGAGAGGACTGGAGCAGCCCTGCGGTTGATATTAGCAGCTCTGAGTGGGCCCTTAGTCTCATTGGCTGGGAAAAGAGGGAGAAGGTTACCAGAGAAAGCTCCAGAATTGTTGTTTGTTATGTACCTGCTGCCATCACGTGGGGTCACACCTGTCACTTCACCTAATCTTCAGGCAAGGAGCATCACCATGTACCATCTGACAGGGAGGCAGACAGACAGATTCCAGCTTGCTTAAAACCATGCAGCTAGACCTCAAGGAGCTCAGAGGGTCGAACCCTGGGCCTCCCCAATAGGGATGTGAGCACCATGAGATCTGCAGTCACTCTTTTTCCTTTTTTTTTTTTTTTTCCTTTAAAGCAAGTTACTTTTGCCAGGCATGGTGATGCACGCTTTTAATCCCAGAACTTGGAAGGCAGAGGTAGGAGGATCACTGTGAGTTTGAGGCCAGCCTGAGACTACATAGTGAATTCCAAGTCATCTTGGGCTACAGAGAGACCTTACTTGAAAGAACCAAAAAAAAAAAAAATTACTTTTTAAAAATTTTATTTTGTGTATAGTATGTGGTATGTGTGTGTATATACATGTGTGTGCGCAGGGTGTAGAATTTGTGCTATGTATGTGTGGGGGTGGATGCATGTATGTGTGTGTGTGTGTGTGTGTGTGTGTGTGTGGTGGATGTGTGTGTGTGTGCGCAGATGGGCTTGCCTTGTGTGCACGCATGCAGAAGTCAGAGGAGAATATTAGGTGTCCTCTTCTTTTTGGTTAGTTGCATATTCCCTCGGGTCCCTCACAGAACCTTGAGCTGTCATTTTTTTCTGGTCACAATGGTTGACCAGAGAGATCCAGTGACTCTCTGGTTTCCTCTCTGCACAGGACTGGGGTTAGAGACATGAATGGCCATGCCCAGCTGTTTACACGGCTGCTGGGGAAGAGAATGCGGGGGGGGGGGGGGACTGGGCCTTTCCAGGCCTTCATACTCATGCGGCAAGCACTCTTACCCACCAAGCCATCTCCTTAGCCTGCCTAGCCTGCCTAGCCTGCCTCTTGTGCTTCCTGACACCATGTGCTTCCACAGAAGAACCTGCTTTCTTCCCCGTGCATGTGGACTGGCAGGCTACATTCTGTGCGCGTGTCATGATTCTGACCACACACACTGAATGTAGCGCCATGACATAATTATAGAAATGAAAATCACACCAAGCTTCCATAGCCACCTGCCCTGATTGGATACAGCCCCCAGGACACACGATAATCATCTGTTACCCTTTTTCTAAGACAGGACACACCAACTCCTCAATACCAGCCAAAGCTAGAAATGAGCAAATAAATATGCATTCAATCTGAATGCTATAATTAGAGCTCCCATGTGGCTAAAGAAAAGTAGAGGCGTTTTAATTTCAGGCCTCTGCTTGAATGTTAAGTCGCTGCTAGGGAACAATCCATGTGGGTTAACCCCTGAAGGTCTGAAGAACCCGGAGTGTTTGAAGATACTTTGTGTAAGTGAAGCTGAAATGTACTTGCTATACCTCTAGACATTCCTGTCCAGTGTTTATTTCCCAGAGCCAAGAGAACCTGACTGCTTTCAGATAGTTCTAACAGTGACTCAAAATCATGATTTTTTTTTTTGAGGTAGGGTCTTGCTCTAGCCCAGGCTGACCTGGAATTCACTATGTAGTCTCAGGCTGGCCTCGAACTCACAGCAATCCTCCTACCTCTGCCTCCTGAGTGCTGGGATTAAAGGCATGTGCCACTATGCCCAGCTCAAAATGATGATTTTGCATAAAATTTCCAAGTATATTTGCAGGACAAGTTGGCATAGCTCTCTGGCACCAGTGGACTGGGCGCTGGTGGGGTGGACATATGGAATTTCTTCATTTATTAATTCATAGTTAGGGCAGGCATGTCTGTGTTTCTAATGAGGCTAGGCAGTGCGTTTTCCTTGCCGGCTTCACAAATAGGCTTCATCTCTGTTTTGTCACCCACGAAGTTCACATTTACAAGCATGATGTCATCATATAATACCTCCTTAGTTGAGTGCTGGGCAAAATGGACCAGAGCAATCTTCCAACAGCTATTGACTCTGCCTGGCTTAGTCACCAGCAAGCTAGCAGGTGGATTTCATGCCTTCTTGGCTAATGGATGGGAGAAATTGGCCTTTCTGAAAAAGAAGAGTTCACATGGCCCCAAATTACTGTGTCCAGGAGGAGATGGTCCCCATTATCAAACCAGGGGTGTGTGGAAGGGTCTGAGCAAGCAGATGGGTGCACTGGGGTCACCTCCAGCTCAGGAGAATTCTGTGGAAAAGACAGTGGGCTCTGTGCCTTGGCCTACATCCCCAGTCTCCTGGCTCACTCATTCCCGGCCATTAGCAAGTGCTAGATGACAGCAGTTACACTATAAGTGCTGCCCACATGCCAGATGCTGCGTTGAGCCTGTCCACCTCCGGGGCCCCTGTGAGCAGGGCCAGTGTTCTCACACGACACCACATTCTTAAGACAGAGGCTGCTCCCCTGCTTCAGGCGAGACTGCCAGGTCTAACCAATGAAAATAAAGGCCTCTTAATTCAACTTAAATTTCAGATAAATAAAGAATAATTGTTTGAGAGAAGGATGCCCTGGGCATTGCATGGAGAAGCTTCAGGGTGCATCTGAAAGTCCGTGCTGACTGGACACCCTGTCATGGCTCTGGCAACTCCACCTTGAGCTTCTGTAATGGCAGTCTGGGTGAGGCAGGAGAATTTGCATTTCCAGTAAGTTCCAGGGGAGGGTCAGACTGCTGGTCCATGGGTCACATTTTCAGAACCACTGAGAAGCAGCTTAAGGAAAGATAGGGCTTATTTCCGTCTGACAGCCTTGGGGAAGCTTCGTGCCAGTGTCAGCCTGGAGAGCGAGTGAGCTGAGCTGTGGCCACCTATCAGGGCTGAACTCACACACTGTAAGGTCCCTCCCTCAGTGACACACCTCCAACAAGGCTCCACCTCCTGAACTGTCACCAGCTGGGGACCAAGCATTCAAAACACATGAGGCTATAGGAGACATTTCACTTTCAAACCACCAACCCCCATCTTACAGAGGAGGAAATGGGAGCACAGAGTAATGAAAAACTTGTCCCAGGGGCTGCAGAGATGGCTCAGTGGTTAAGACACTTGCCTGCAGTGTCTAACGACCCAGGTTGGATTCTGCAGTACCCACGTAAAGCCAGATAAACAAAGTGCTTGCATCTGGAGTTTGTTTGCAGTGGCTGGAGGCCCTGGTGTGCCTAGTCTCTCAGCCTTTTTTTTTTCCTCTTTCCTTATAACAAACAAACAAACAATAAATTTGTCCTTGATCATCCAGCCATGATTGGCTCCTAGCCTGCTCAGTAGCGCCCTGTTATCACACTTCAATTAGAAGTACCTGTCAGAAGTGCACCAGTCCCCTGCCTCCCACAGGCTGTCTTCTTTTTTATATATATATTTATTTCTTTACTTGAGAGCGAGAATGAGAATGAGTGCCTCTGCGCATCTGGCTTTATTTGAGTACTAGGGAACTGAACCTGAGATGTCAGGCTTTGCAAGCAACTGCCTTTAACTTCTGAGCCATCTCCCCAACCCTGTCTTCTTTTGTTAAATTTTGTTTTTCTTAATTGACAAGTTTCATACTTGAGCATAATGTGGCTTGACCATAATCCCTCCTGGTGCCTTCTGTGGTCCCCTCCTTCCACTGAACTTCTTCCTACTAGTCCCTCTTCTCTTTTGATGACTATTTTTTTTTTTTTCGCCTGCTCCCATCATCCATGTTGACATGTTGATGAGCTCAATATTGTGGAGGTTTTGTGGTGATAATGACAACCACTGTGAGGTCATGAAAATATTAACATGAAGCCCTTTTGTTGTTTTTCATGCAGTGTCAGCTGTGCTGCTTGGGCTTCCCTACTCCACACTCTCATTACTGACAACTTTGTTTATCTCTTCTGTCCTAAGATTGTTTTCAGCATTTTTTAAATTGACAACTTTCATAATTATAGACAATAAACCACAATAATTCCCTGCCCTCCTCCACTTTCCCTTTCACAAATCCACCCTCCAACATATCCCCTGCCCCTCTCAATTAGTCTCTCTTTTATTTTGATTTCATCATATTTTCCTCCTGAGGGTCTTGTGTAGGTACTGTCAGGCACTGTGAGGTCATGGATATCCAGGCCATTTTGTGTCTGGAGGAGCACGTTGTAAGGAGTCCTACCCTTCCGTTGGCTCTTACATTCTTTCTGTCACCTCTTCCACAATGGACCCAGAGCCTTGGAAGGTGTGATAGAGATATTTCAGTGCTGAGCACTCCTCTGTTACTTTTTCTCAGCACTATGGCGCCTTTTGAGTCATCGCAGTGGTCACTGCCATCTGAAAAGAGAAGCTTCTCTAAGAAAAGTGAGAGTAGCATTAATATATGAGGATGAACATTAAGAAAAGTGCTTACAGGGCAGTTTGGTGAGCATAGTATATACGTTTAGCTAGATGACAGTAGGCATTACACACCTAAGGCTCATGACCTCCCCTGCCATAGGCTTTTGTTGTTGTTGTTTCAAGGTAGGGTCTCACTGTAGCTCAGGCTGACCTGGAATTCACTATGTAGTCTCAGGGTGACCTTTAACTCACAGTGATCTTCCTACTTCTGCCTCCTGAGTGCTGGAATTAAAGGCTTGCACCACCACACCTGACTGCCATAGGCTTTTGACAGGTTTTCAGTACCAGGCATGTATTTCCTCCTGTGGAGCAGGCCTCCAGTCCAATTAGAAGGCAGGTGGCTTCCCACATAACAGACGTGCCACTATTACACCCATTGGCTCATTTAGCCTGGCCAAACTTAAGGCTTGCAGTGTCCACTGTTGTTTATCACCACTGATGACTTCTCCCTCCCATAGAGCTGCATGCAGCATAGATTTCCCAGATAGTCTACAGGGAGGAGGTTTTCAGCTCAGCTGCAGCTTGATATCTCAGTGACCTTGTAGCCCAAGCATGTGGAGTCTTTATCAATAGGTTCTTACCATCTATTGCTGGTGGAAAACCAAGAGTCTTGGCAATAGCCTTTAATGTTTAGGGGACATCAGGGAACTCCCTGCTAACAACTCACTGGAAGGTATCTCATCCCTGGCACTGAAATTTTTCTAGTAACAATATATGGCTTCTGGTTGTGCCATTATCCAAAAAAGTAGGTTTCCATATGGCTTATTCATAACATCTTAAATTTTGATTAACCTTCCCTCATCCTTCCTCTACTCAATCTCTTCCCCTGTCCTCACTTAGGCCTTTCAAGCCCCACTAATCTCTTCATCTTACATAGATAATACCATCTCCTTAAGTCCCCTTCTCTCCTCCCTCTCTTATAGCTGCTTTCTAGATTTCTGGTCTCTGCTACTGATTTTTTACTCCAACTCACATAGAAGACTAAACATTTGTAGCCAGGCTCCACATATGACAGAGAGCATGTGGCATTTGGCTTTCTGGGCCTGGGTTACCTCACAATATAATCCTTTCCAGATCCATCCATTTCCTTGCAAATTTCATAATTTCATTTTTCTTTACACTGAGTTGAACTCCATTTTGTAAATGTGCCACATCTTCATTATACACTCATCACTTGAGGGACATCTAGGCTTCTTCCATTTCCTAGCTATTGTGAATACAGCAGCAATAAACATGGATGTACAAGTATCTCTAAGGTAGTAAGAAGAGTCCTTAGGATATATGCCTAGGAGTGGCATAGCTGGATCATATGGTAGATCTATTTTTAGTTGTTGCAGGAACCTCTACACTGATTTCCACAATGGCTGTACCAGTTTACATTCGCACCAGCAGTATAGAAGGGTTCCTCTTTTTCCACATCCTAACCAGCATTTATTGTCATTTGTTTTCTTGATGATAGCCATTCTGATAAGAGTGAGATGGAATCTCAAAGTAGTTTTAATTTTTTTTCTTGAGGCAAGCCCAACAGACTGGCCTTTTTGTAATAAGAGAGTGAGAAAGAGAGTGAGAGCAAGAGAGTGACGGAGAGGGACAGGGAGAGGGAGAGAGAAAGAGAAAGAGAGAGAATTGGCATGTCAGGGCCTTCCCACCACTGTAACCGATTCCAGCCATGTGCACCACCTTGTGTGCATGTTTGACCTTGTGCATGCATCACTTTGACTGTCTGGCTTATGTAGGATCTGGGAAGTGGAACATGGGTCCTTAGGCTTCACAGGCAAGAGCTTTAACCACTAAGCAATCTCTCTAGCCCTCAAAGTGGTTTTAATTTGCATTTCCCTGATGGCTAAGGGTTTAGAACATTTTTAAAGATGTTTATAGCAAATCTGTATTCTTTTTCTTCTATTTATTTATGTTTTTGGTTTTTTGAGATAGGATTTTGCTCTAGCCCAGGCTGACCTGGAATTCACTATGTAGTTCAGAGTGGCCTCAAACATACAGCAATCCTCCTACCTCTGCCTCCTGAGTGCAGGGATTAAAGACGTGTGCCACCACACCCAGCCTGTATTTATTCTTTTGAGAACTCTCTATTTAGTTCCATAGCTCATTTAAAAATTTTATTTTTGTTTATTTGAGAGTGACAAATGAGAGAGAAAGAGACAGAGAGAGAGAGAGAGAGAGAGAGAGAGAGTGAGTGAATGAGCTCATGAGGGCCTCCAGCCACCAGTAAATGAACTTCAAATGCATGTACTGCCTGTACATCTGGCTTATGTGGGTCCTGGGGAATCGAGCCTTGATACAGGGTCCTTAGGCTTCACAGGCAAGCGCTTAACCACTAAGCCATCTCTCCAGCCTCCATAGCTCATTTATAATTGGGCTGTTTGATTTCTTATTTTTTAGTTTTTGTATATCCTGAATATTAATCCTCTGTCAGATGTATAGCTGGCAAAGATTTTTTCTCCCATTCTGTAGGTTGCTTCTTTGCTCTATTCACCGTGACCTTTGCTGTACAAAAGCCTTTTAATTTCATGAGGTCCCAGTGGTTGATTAGTGGTTTTATTTCCCGAGAAGCTGGGGTTATATTCAGAAAGTCATTGCCTATACCAGTAGGTTACTTCTGAGTAACTTAGACCCCTGCTTGCCCCCACTGCTGTTGGCCACTTTCCCCCAGTAGCTCATGCAGTGCTTTCCAGCACTAGATGTGCTAAATGTCTGGGGACCGGCTCTTTTCTGGATTCCACTCAGGTCTCTCCATGCTCTGTGTTGGCAGCATATGGTGTCTTCAGCAATAGAATCTTACCTTTTGCCTCATGTAGGTAATCACGTGTTTTGATAGAAACCTGTCTTGTTTTGGGGACCTCATAGGCCTCTCCGATCAACAGCTCATTGTGGACAACAACTGATTTCTGGTACTGGGAGTTACAGGCCAGAGACAAACAAGTTTTTTAAGCTTAGGAGCTTCATCTCACCCTCTCCAGGACCCTTATTTTCAGGTGCCCCCCCCTTACTCCTGTTGAGAGTTATATCTTTCAGTCTATCTCCAAGGATATAAAGGTTTATACAATACCAGTTCATTTTGGATTTAGTTTTTTTTTTTCAACACCCTCCCCTTACCCTCTCCCCAAACCCTTCCATCCCTATTGTCTGGGCCTTGAGTTGCCTATCAAGTATGGTAGCAACTTGAAGCTGGTCCAGGTTAGGAACCACAGATAAATGATATCATCTTTCTATGATTGTGTGAGTTTGCTGGGTATGATCTGTCCCAAGTCAGTCCATTTTTATACAAATTTCATTGTATCTTTTTTTTTTTCTTACTGCTGAGCAGAATTCCAATGAGTAAATGTACCACAACTTCGTTATCCATTCATCCAATGATGGGAACCTTGGGTTGATTCCAGTTCTTAGAATTGAGCAGCTATAAATGTGGTTGAGCAAATATTTCTGTTGTAAAGCATGAAACATTTAGGATAAATGCCCTTCAAGGGAATAACTGGGTCTGTTGGTAGCTCTATGTTCATCCTTTTCAGGATTCCCCATATTGATTTCTACAGTGGTTGTACAAGTTTACATTCCCACCAACAGTGGATGAGGGCTCATCTTTCTCCACATCCTCACCAACATTTGTTGTTGTTAGATTTTTTAATGGTTGCCATACTTACTGGAATAAGGTGGAATCTCATAGTTGTTTCAATTTGCATTTCCCTAATGTCTAGGGTTGTTGAACATTTTCTTAAGTGTGTGTTAGGTATTTGTATTTCTTCCTCTGAGAACTCCTTTTGTCAGGCATTTCGTCTAAATCAGTCTCACTGGGGGTCCTTTCTAATGGGTTTACAATTTTTGGTGGAATTATTGTCATGACTTTTTGTGTTTCTTGTAGTATAATGTAGAGATTTTTGCATCTTGATTTAATTTGTTGCTTGGGTTTTCTAATTATCTGCAGTATTCTTAGATATGTAAATCTGACATTATATATCTTCAGGGTAGAAGCTTAAGGCGCCAGATGTGGCTCTTGTATTTCTCCCAGAGTAACAGCAAAAGTGACCATAGGTGTTGAGTTTGCCAGCTGTGCAAGTATTCTAGTTGACTGGATGGAGCAAAATACAGGCAAATTCTAAAATTCAACTGAGCAATATACACACTCAATCAAAACCAGTATGGAGTATTTATGTATGAGTGGGTATTAAAATAAACAGATAATCTAAGAAAGTCAAATAAACCCTGAGGGTTTCCCCACACCCTTAATTCTGTCAACTGGGAGGCTGAGATTTTTGGTCTATAATGGGTTCCAGGTCAAGCTGGGGCTGAGTGAGACCCTGCCCCCAAGAATGACAGAAGAAAGAGGAAGGCATTATAATTTAGGAAGTAACAAAAGTCAACCCCAAAATGTAGCTTATTTGAGAATGGTAAAGCCAACCATCAATCATATCTAACACATAACGTGCCCTGACATGGAAGGTGTTGTTAGCACTTCCAATGTAGGTCCATACACTGGGGTTTGGGGCAGGTACTACTCTCTTGTAAGTAGGCCCTGTTACCTTTGGGATGGCTTCTGCTGTCACCTATGCTGAGTGCCCATATGGGTCCCTCTTTGTTGTGCTCCACTAGGCTGGCTGGGTTGGTGGACCCACTGTTCTGATCACTTGTGGTGGGTGCTGTGTAGCTGGGTTCCCTTCCCCATATCTCCAGTGGTTGCTGGTGTTGGATTTTGGGGGAGAGGAGGCTGTGGAGTGGGCCTGAAGTTGTACCAGAGCTTCATAGCTGGTCCTGTTTCTCTTCTCCTTCAGGAGCTATCTCAGCTGGTCCCTGCTGTCTTCTTTAGGTTTTTGACTTTTCAAGGAGGTTGGTGTGAATGGAGGGTCTCTTCACCATGATTCTGCTCCTGTAATTCAGGCAGGACCAGGTACATGTCTAGCTCTTCCTAGGGGACGGGGACTGCTGGTGCTGTGGTGGGAGCTAATTCTGGCTCCCTGTATGGTTGCTAGAAGCTCTGGGTCTCTCTTGTTTCTCTTCTGTGATACACGTTCACTTTTCAGCAGAAGAGTGTATTGTGGTGCTAGAAAAAGACTAGAAGTTGGCCCCATAATATCCTCACTGTGGGATCCTGGGGGAACAGAGAGGGTGCTGGAGAAAACCTGAACACAGCTCAACAATGGCTGACCCATAGGAGCCTTGGGGGGTGGGGGGAGGGACAGACTGCATAGGAGAAAAGCCAAATCTGAGTTTAACAATGGCTGGCCTTGTTTTGTTTTGTTTGAGGCAGGTGTTACTCTGACTCAGGTAGACATAGAACTCACTGTAGTCCCAAGATGGCTACAAACTCAAGATAATCTCCCTACCTCAGCATCCTGAGTGCTGGGATTGTCAGCATGCACCACTATGCCCCACACTTACTTAGGCTGTCTTCTTACAGGCATGTTCCCCTTAACCCTATTCTCCATATGCAACCAGAATGATTCTTGTAAAATATCAGTTGGATCCTGTCACTCCTATGCCCAAAAGACTATGCTGGTATGTTAGTTTGAATTTATATCCC
Organism: Dipus sagitta; assembly: GCA_036346955.1. Lineage (NCBI taxonomy): Eukaryota > Metazoa > Chordata > Mammalia > Rodentia > Dipodidae > Dipus > Dipus sagitta. Next base: position 51,306,405 of record CM070773.1, on the reverse strand, counting down.
CCAATAGACTCAAATGCTCTTTGTTTGTTTGTTTGTTTTCAAGGTAGGGTCTCACTCTAGTCCAGGCTGACCTAGAATTCACTATGTAGCCTTAGGGTGGCCTAAAACTCACAGTGATCCTCCTACCTGTGCCTCTCAAGTGCTGGGATTAAAGGCATGCACCACCATGCCAAGCAATTTTTTTTTATTTGAGGGAGAGGAAGAGGCAGATAGAGAGAAAGAATGGGCATGCCAGGGTCTTCAGTCACTGCAAATGAACTCCAGACACATGTGCCACCTTGTGCATCTGGCTTACGTGGGTCCTGGGGAAGGAACCAAACCTGGGTTCTTTGGCTTTGTGGGCAAGCACCTTAACCGCTAAGCCATCCCTCCAGCCCTGAAATGTTTTATGAAAGCTGTAACTTGGATTTCCAGCCGCCTGGCTGGAAGAGATATTACTATGGGCAGATCCTGGGGGTCCAGCCCTATGATGTTACTGGGGTGGATCTGATTCCCAGCCTGTGGTATGCAGAGTGCTTGAGCTCTGCCTGGGGTTCCCAGAGGGTATTTGTTTTTGGTGGTGCTGGTCGTGATTACTTTGCCCTCTGTGTGGATCTGTGAAAGGGGGTCAGCTTCTTCCTCCATTATGGAACTTCCCCTGAATCTGTAAGCTTCAAATAAGTCCTGTTCCTCCCATAAACTGTCTTGTTTGGAGGTTCATCTCAGTAGCTTGGAGCTGACTATGACAGAAATTGGTACCAGAGAGTGGGTCATTGCTCCATGATGAATCCAACCATGTGGATTTTGGTCTTTTGGAACTTGTGTGCTGAAGAAATGTGTATGGACTTGGAACTTGTAACAGCAGAAGCCATACAGTGTTAAGCCAATCTTTGTGGACTATTCTGGTGAGAGTTTGAAAATGCTAATTACAGAAAGGATTGTATTTGGAGGTGTTGCTTATGAACTTTCAAAAGAGAGGGAAAGACTGCAGAGAACTTTTCTGGAACTGATCTACTGGCATAAGGCTGGCTGCCTTCTGCTGCCCATGCCCAGAGAATTTGATCAAGGTTAAATTTGTAAAGGAACAATGTGCATGGTGGCAGATATAGAACTGAGAAATTTAAGATTTAAAATTGGAAAAACTCAAGCAAGTTTAAGGTTATTGGCATTGAGACCGGTTGCTAAAGCTGCTATTGTTAAGGATATATTACCATGATTAAATATGGCCCAACTGCTTTACATTGAAACAATGGAAAGGATGCCTGAGGAAAGACTAAGTGGTAGAAATGCAATGTCTTTTGAAAGGAATTGACTGAAAGGAAGGAACCTTCTCTTCATGGTCATAATTTATTTCATCCATGAATTAAGAAATGGCCATGTTCTGGACACCTGGTATTGATTTTAGAAGCATGAAAGATGCATGGAATGGGTCATGAAGTGCACACGGTTCCAGGAGCTGCTGCTGAGACACAGCAAGTGAGGCAGGGCATGATAACTCTCATGAATAGGCTGGAAGAGCCTTTGAAGGATGGACTGTGGTTTCCAAGGAGACCTGAAGATGTTTTGGATATACCAGGACTGTGCAAGAGCTACCATGGAGTACTGTTGGCTCAAGATGGAAGTTTACCCTGGCTACTCAGCGCAGCTGGAGGGGTGCAATTTGAAAATTCACAGATTTGCACTGACCACTGGTTATGGATATTGGACTTGAACTGCAGATGTTTGCCTAATGGTTGTTGAGTTTGCATTTGTTCAGTCTCTCCTTGTTATTCCTTAAAGCAATGGAAATGTTTACTCTGTGCCATTATATGTTAGAAATATGTAACTTGTTTGATTTTACAGGATTCACAGTTAAAAGACAGACTTAAGTCTCAGATGAAACTTGGGTCTTTGGAACTATGTTAAGTTGGTAAAGACTATAGGACCTTTGAAATTGGACCAAATACAATTTACAATGTGAAATGGTTATCAGTCTCTTAGGGCCCATGGATGGAATGTGGTAGTTTGAATTTTTGTCTCCCAACAGACTCAGATGTTTTATTTAATTGAATTTGGATTTCTAGCCTTTTGGATGGAAGAGGTGTCACTGAGGGCTGATGTTGGGGTCCAGCCCTAAGGCATCACTGGGGGTGGATCTGAATTTCAGCCTATGGTACACAGAGTGCTTGGGCTCTGCCTGGAGTTTCCAGGGTGTGCTTGTTTTTGGTGGTGCTGGTGATAGTTGCTTTTCTTTCTGTGTGGATCTGTGTAAAGTGGGCCAGCTTCTGCCTCCATTGTGGAAATCCCCTTGGATCTGTAAGCTTCAAATAAATCCCATTCTTCCCAAAATCTGTGTCTGGTCTAGAGTTCCATTCTAGCAACATGAAGCCGACTATAACAACTGGCTTCTATTTCCTCTCAGCAAAACCCACCTTCTTACTCTGAAACTGCTAGAGGAAAGGTAGGGGACACCCTTCAACATATTGGCATAGGCAATGACTTTCTGAATATAACCCCAATTGCTCAGGAAATAAAACCACTAATCAACCACTGGGATCTCATGAAATTACAAAGCTTTTGTCCAGCAAAGGACACTATGAATAGAGCAAAGAGACAAGCTACAGAATGGGAGAAAATCTTTGCCAGGTATACATCTGACAGAAGATTAATAACCAGAATATACAAAGAACTCAAAAACAGAACAATAAGAAATCAAACAACCCAATTAAAAAATGAGCTATGTAGCCGGGTGTGGTGGCACACGCCTTTAATCCCAGCACTCAAGAGGCAGAGGTCGGAGGATCGCCATGAGTTTGAGGCCACCCTGAGAATACAGAGTGAATTCCAGGTCAGCCTAGACTAGAGTGAAACCCTATCTTGCAAAACCAAAAAACAAACAAATAAGCAAACAATAACAACAACAAACAAACAAAACAACAACAACAAAAAGGGCTATGGAACTAAATAGAGAATTCTCACTAGTGGAAATACAGATGGCATATAAACATCTAAAAAAGTGTTCTACATCCTTAGCCATCAGGAAAATGCAAATTAAAACTACTTTGAGATTCCATGTCCCTCCTGTCAGAATGGCTACCATCAAGAAAACAAATGACAATAAATGTTGGTGAGGATGTGGAAAAAGGGGAACCCTTCTACACTGTTGGTAGGAGTGTAATCTGGTACAGCCATTGTGGAAATCAGTGTGGAGGTTCTTGAGACAGCTAAACATAGATTTACCATATGATTCAGCTATAGCACTCCTAGGATATGATGGACAGTGGAGCAGTGAAGGGCAAAGTGGGGAGGGGAGAGAAATATCATGGTTTATTGTCTGTAAGTATAGAAGTTGTCAATAAAAAAATTTAAAAAATCATTATTAATAAATTAAATAATTGCTACTTAAATTACACTATATTTATTATTTATTTATTTATATTATATACTATTAATCACATACTATCCTTATTAAATATGTGATCTTCGTTTAAAAACAAACAAACAACAAAAAACACCTTTTTGCCTGGTGTGATGGTACATACCTTTAATCCCAGCACTCAGGAGGCAGAGGTAGGAGGACTGCTATGAGTTTAAGGCCAGCCTATAGAATTCTAGGCCATCCTGGGCTAGAGTGAGACCCTACCTTGAAACACACACACAAAATAATCACCTTCTTACTGTGGCCCCCAAGACCTGGCTCTGGCTTCTTCTAAGTCTCATTTTCTCACCAACTCTGTGATAGTCACTCTTCTGCAAAGACCCTGGACTTCTTGCTAATCTGTAGAAGCAACGTTAACCACTGAGCCTTTACTTCTTACCTCTAGAAGTGATCTTCAGACACCCCAGCAAACTCCTGCCTCAGACCCTTGTATTTGCTTCTCTCTCTGCCTGGAAGCACTTCTTCCATCTATCCCCATGGCTCCCTCCCTTCATCCAGGTTCCGACTTGTAATGTCTCCTCATCATACTCCTCCCTTGCTACTCCACAATGCATGACCCACAATCCCCATGGGGATGACTGACATCCCCAACGAGGAGGCTTTGGAGGCGGCTGCTGGGATGAGGTTAAGGATGGTACCAACAGGTACTGTTTCATACTGAGTATGTAGAAAATGACCATAAATTCCTGATCCCCCTGCCCCAACTGCACAAATTCTGGGATTACAGATGTAGACCTCCAACCTGCCTTCTTTAAGTGACCATGACTGCCATTACAAATGGTATCAGAAGTACCCAAACCATAGTAGAATCTTAAGTGACAGACTGATGGACATGGTGACTATGGGGAAGAGAGCAGATTGGGGAGACCACAAGTCCTGAATCAATAAGCTGAGGAGCCAGCCCCTTAGTCTCCCACCCTGATAATGAAGTTTAACTGTCACAAGTCCATTCCTTGTCAACTTGACACCCAAATGTATCACTTTTTTTTTTTGAGCCTACATGCATTTATTTGGGTTCAATGATTTTTCTTTATCTTTGAGTCTTCCAAACCAAATGTATCACTTTAAAACATACATTTCACCTCTAGTCCTCAAAGGCTCATGGACACATCATAACATAAAATGCATTTCATTCATCTATAAGAGTTCCCCAAATCTTTTTTTTTTTTGTTGTTGTTGTTCTTTTGGTTTTTCCAGGTAGGGTCTCACTCTAGCTCAGGCTGACCTGGAATTCACTATGTAGTCTCATAGTGGCCTTGAACTTATATCAGTCCTCCTACTGCTCCTTCCCAAGTGCTGAGTGCTGGGATTAAAGGTGTGCACCACCACACCTGGGTCCCAAAATCTTAACAGTTCTAACATTGTTCAAAGGTTCAAAGTCCAAAACCTCTTCTGAGATTCAAGGCAATCTTTAACTGTGAACCACTATAAAATAAAAAAGTAATTTATATCTTTTAGTCTACAATGGCACAGAATAAGCATTCCTATTCCAAAAAGGTAGATAGCATTACAGACATATGTTCATATTGCTGGGAGAAAACACCTGACCAAGAGCAGCTTGTGGGAGGAAAGGGAAAGCGAGGAAAGGGTTACTTTGGCTTACAGACCTGAGGGGGAAGTTCCATGATGGCAGGAGAAAACAATGGCATGAGCAGAGGGTGGACATCACCTCCTGGCCAACATCAGGTAACAACAGCAGCAGGAGAGTGTGCCAAACACTGGCAACAGGAAGCTGGCTCTAACATCCACAAGCCCACCCCCAACTACACACTGCCTCCAGGAGGCTCCAATTCCCAAATTGCTACCAGCTGAGGACCTAACATTCAGAACACATAAGTTTGTGGAGAATACCTGAATCAAACCACCACAGGTAGAATAGGAGGATTGAAGCAAGACTGAAATAAACCCTTGAGGGAAGCACCAAACCCTGAATCACCACGTCCAATATCAGGGCTTTCAGTAAAATTGTGTGGGCCCCTCCAGTGCTGCTAGCTGCAGCACACATGGCCACTCTGCTAGATTCCCTCCACCCATGTCTGCAGCTTCCCATGGCAGATGTCCCTGGCATCTCCAACATGATGGAGTCTCCACTGCAACTTAGGCTTCATTTTCACATGGTCTTCTTCCAGGGACTCCAACATAGCCACTAGTTGCCTCACTTCCGAGGCTTTCTGGAACACTGGTGCAAGCATCCACGACCTTGTTCTTGCACCTTACATGTTTACAACACCATGTGGCCAGTACTCTTAAGTCCTGCTGTCAGTTTGAGATGTAATCTGAACCCTTCTACCATAGCTGAGATGGCCTCTCTATCCTTTTTTTTTCTTAATTTTTATTAACATTTTCCATGATTATAAAAAATATCCCATGGTGCTACCCTCCTTCCCCCCACTTTCCCCTTTGAAATTCCATTCTCCATCATATCCCCTTCCCATCTCAATCAGTCTCTCTTTCATTTTGATGTCATGATCTTTCCTCCTCTTATGATGATCTTGTGTAGGTAGTGTCAGGCACTATGAGGTCATGGATATCCAGGCCATTTTATGTCTGGAGGGAGGACGTTGTAAGGAGTCCTACCCTTCCTTTGGCTCTTACATTCTTTCCGCCACCTCTTCCACATTAGACCCTGAGCCTTGGAAGGTGTGAGCCTCTCTATACTTTTGTGGTTGAACCTCGGAAAACACTTCCCTAGACAGTTGTTTTTAAGTAGGGGATTTCTTTAATGGAATTCCTGGCTCAGGCTCTTTTTGCAAATGAATTTTCATTTCACAAGTTTGAGCATTTGAAGGGTAGGATCTTTCCTATTAACTCAGTGTAGAGTATGAAATTTCTTTGTAATGGTACTGATCTTTTCCTTTATTATTATTATTATTTTAAAGAGAGAAAGAGAGTGAGTATGGGTATGCCAGGGGCTGCTACTGCAAACTCCAGACATATGTACCACATTGTGCATCTGGCTTTACATAGGTACTGGGGAATTGAACCCAGGCCATCAGACTTTGCAAGCAAGTACTTTTAACTGTGTCATCTCTTCAGCTCTGGTACTAATCCTTTTAACAATTACAACTGCTTTTTGTGCACCTGACTTGTCTGCACTTTAAATTCCTTCACCAAATGGCACATTTTTTCTTATCTTCCTGCTTTGAATTCTCATTATAAACTTCAGTAAATGCTTTGAGTAGTAATTATGCCACAGCCTGAATGCTATGCTGTTTTGAAATTTTCTCTACCACATGTCATCAAGGATGATGGAAGAGGGGAAAACCAACACAATACAAAACATAAAATCAAAGAAGAGGGATTGGTTTGAAAGAAGAAGGTGTTCAGTGAAATGGGATCAGGGAGGGAGGGCAGAATACAGTAAGAAATGGGAGGGAATAATTATCAAAATACATTGTGTATATGGTATGAAGATTGTCAATAACAAAAAATTATAAAAATGAAATTTCTTTCACCAAACTGAAATATCCATTACTTTTGAATTTAGCCTCACTGAAATGATCAAGACACTGGCAAAGAGCAGGAAGACTTCTTATTTTATTTTATTTTTTTAGATAGAATGTAACACAGATGGCCTCCAGTTCCTGACAGAGAAGGCCCTGTTCCCCTCTGCAGTGTCATGAGCCCAGCCTCCATAGTCTGCTTATAACATTCTATGAGATCTACAAGTCAGGTTTACCATGCAATGGCCACACTCCTAGGCACCAATTTTCTCTATAAGTTTTCTTGTTGCTATGATGAAACATTTGACAGGAAGCAACTTAGAAGGATTTATTCTGTTTGGCTTCTGTTTTGAGAGGGTACAGTCCATCGTGGCAGGGAAGGAATGGCAGCACAGTAAGCAAGAGAACTTCTTGCTTAATGTGGATGGTTCACATGGAAGAGAGACTGAATGCTGGTGATCTTCAGCCTTTCTTCTTTTCCCTCTTTTACTCAATCTGAGCCTCCATCCATGGGACAGTGCCATCCACATTCAGGGTGGCTCTTCCCTCCTCAGTTAACTCTCTCTGAAAACACCCTTACAAGCATGCCCAGAGCTGTGTCTCCTAGGTGATTCTAAATCTCATCAAGTTGACATTCATGAAAACTGATACTAGACAGTGGACCAACACTTAATGCGCTTGGTATGCATGGACCAAGCTGTGTAGAATTTCTACCCAGAAGTTGGGAAATTTGCATTTTAATTTCCAAACATACTATGAAATAAAAACCAGCCATGTGTATGACACAAAACAAATGTGAATAAACATAACATGAGCTAGCATGATGTAGGTCTTTCTGTGGTCAGAGAAATAAATATCAAAAAGAATGGCCAAGGTAAGATGTGCCCGTGGGTGCAATACTGGTATGACTGTTATAGGGGTAACTCACTGCTCTCTGATTGGATTTGTGACCTGCTCCACAGGAGGAAATTCATGCCTGGAACTGAAAACCTAGTCAAAAGCCTATGGCTGGGAAAGTCATAGGTCTTAAGAGAGAAACTACTACTGTTGTTTGGCAAATGGATATTTTATACCCATCACATTGCCCTCTAGATACTTATGTTTATGCCCATAGGTTAGTGCTGTTCTCACTTTTTGTCAGAGGAACTTCTTTCTGCACATGGCAGTGAGTACTGGAGAGGCACAAAACATCAAAGTGCTAAGACTAAGTGACTGTTGAGTGTTCAGCACTGAGATGTGTTTATTCCATCCTCCAAGTCTCAGAAAGCATTGTGGAAGAGGGGGCAGAAATGCTGCACAAGACAGAGAATGGGGAGGAGTGCTTGGGAGTGCTGTCTTCTGTACACAAAGTGGCCATTGCACTCATGACCTCACGCTGGCTGTTGTTACCTCCATAAGTACACTACTGAACAATATGGTCGAACAATATGGAGATCATCAACATTCCATCATGAATATAGACTAAAAGAGAGACTAGCTGGAAAAAAAAGAAGATGTTCAGTGGAAGGGAGGTGTGGGAGGATGAACACATGAGGTTAAGGGGATTATGGTCAAAATGCACAATGTACATATATGAAAATTGTCAGTGAAAGTCTGGAAGAAAAAGACTGGTAAAAGTTATAAATTTTGTGAAGAAGAAGTTGGCAGGTTTTCTGCCAGTCAAACAAGTCAAATATTGACGTTGGTGAAATTTGCAGGATTATTGATTTTGCTTTATTTTGTCCACACTACTATTTATATATATTTTTTGTGGGGAGGCAGAAAAGGAATCATGGTGAAATCTTGTTTTCTGGGTAAGTTTTGTTTTGAAAATAAAAACAGGGCTGGAGAGGTGGCTTAGTGGTTAAGGCGCTTGCTTGCAAGTAAAGACCCAGGTTCAATTTTTAGTTCCTTTGCAGTGGCTGGAGGCCCTGGTATGCCCATCCCCCCACCTCTCTCTCTCTCTCTCTCTCTCTCTCTCTGTCTCTCTCTCTGCCTCTTTCCCTCCCTCTCTCTTAAATAAATAAATAAATTAAAAAAACAAATAATAGTAATAGTTCTCTACATAGGGAACAGGGACTTTTCCAAAAGATAAAAATAAAAGAGACTTCTGCGTGAGTAGGAAGAAAACTCAGTAGCAAAGGCCAGTAATCTAGAAAACAGATAAAAAGGGAAGAGAAAGGAAGGGAGGGAAGGTACTTAATAGGATGTTATTGTCTATATGTAAGTAGAAGAAGAGATTAATGAGAGTGAAAAGGCCCAAGTGAGGTCAGGGGAAGAGATTGAGTAATGGAAAGGTGGAGGGAGGGTTAATCAAAATCTAAGAGGATATAAATCATATGGAAACCTACCTTTTTGTACAATGGAACACAAGGAGCCATAGATTCTTCCTAAAAAATTTTCAGTGCCAGGGATGGGATATCTTCCAGTGAGTTGTTGGCCAGGGAGGTCACTGATGCCCCCTAAACATTACAGGACACTGCTGAGGCATTTGGTTTCCCACCAGGAATAGATGGTAAGACCCTATTGCTGAAGACTCCACATACTTGGGCTGCAAGGTCACTGAGAAATCCTGCTGGAACTGAGCTGATAACCTCCTCCATGTAGACCAGCTGACAGAAAGCTGGAGGAAGCCATTCTGCATGCAGTTCAATGGGAGACAGAGAAATCACCAGTGAAGATACTCAATATTGGACACTGCAAGCCTTATATTTTGCCAGCCAGGCCAAATGAGCCAACAGGTACAATAGTGGTACATCTGTCATGGTGGAAACCAACTGCCCTCTAATTGGACTGGAGGCCCTCTCCATGGGAGGGAATACATCTCTGATACTGAAAACTTAAAACAGGGCTAGTCATGAGTCCTAGGGGTGTAACATCTGCTGATGTCTGGCTAAATGTATATACTATGCTCTTCAAACTGCCCAGTAAGCACTTCTCTTAATGTTCATACCCATATATTAATGCTACTCTCACTTTTGGTAGAGAACCTTTTCTTTTCAGATGGCATTGACCTTGAGATGACTCAGAAGGCATCATGGTTCCAGTAAGAAGTAACAGGAGTGCTCAGCACTGCAATATCTCTATCACACCTTCCGAGGCTCAGGGTCCATTGTGGAAGAGGTGGCAGAAAGAATGTAAGAACCAAAGGAAGGGCAGGACTCCTTACAAGGTGCTCTTCCAGACACAAAATGGCCTGGATATCCATGACCTCACAGTGTCTGACACTACCTACACAAGACCATCATAATAGGAGGAAAAGATGATGAAATCAAAATAAAAGAGAGACTGATTGAGAGGGGGAGGAGATATTATGGAGAATGGAATTTCAAAGGGGAAATTAGGGGGGAGAAGGAGGGCATTACCATGGGATATTGTTTACAATCATGGATGTTGTTAATGAAAAATTAAATAAATAAAAAAGTTCTTTTTTTTTTTAAAAAAAATAAAAACTAAGTACTGTGGTAAAAAGAGAGAGAGAGAGAGAGAGAGAGAGAGAGGAACATATCTATGTGGGTTAGTTATCACAGACGTAATGTTGAAAACTTTTCCTAAGCTAGAAGTTCATCCTGTAGGACATGGAAGAATGTACTTTATTTATTTATTTTTTATTTTATTTTATTTTTTTTCTTTTTTCTTTATTAGTCAGTTCTGTATTCAGCAAATACAGTCAGTTTGGTACCATTATTAGGCTCATCCATGAACTACCCCCTCCCCTTGGCCCCTCCTTGTCGAGGTATACAGGTCATGCATTGTGGAGTTAACCCACAGTTATGGGTAAGCTAAATGTCTCTGCATATCATGACCCAACATGTGACTCTGACATTCTTTCCGCCCCCTCTTCTGCAAAATTTCCCTGAGCCATGTTGGGTTCATTTTTGGTCTGCTTCAGTGATGAGGTGTTGGGGGCCTCTGAGGCTCTGGCTCTCTGATTTGGTAGGAGTTGATTTTTCTCTGTGCTGATCTCCTTCCCCCTTGTGCTGGTATCCGGTTCATCAGGAAAACAGCCCCCTTGCTTGTTTCTCCAATTTTTCTTAGTTTCAGCCGGGGCCCTTTTGAGGTATGATGGGGTGGCTCTCTCCGTAGGATCTACATCTATCCGAAAAAGAGAAGCAGATTCTCCAACGGAGAGTAAGTTAGCACCTGAACAAATGAGATAACCTTACTTTTTTTTTTAATAGAGAATTTAATACGTGTAGGCCCTCTTGTAGGAATGGAAAAAGACTTCCTGAACAAAACCCCAGTAGCTCATGAACTTAAACCGTCACTCATCCAATGGGATCACATGAAGCTGAAGAGTTTCTTTACAGACAAGCATACAATAAGCAAAGCCAATAGATTACCCACAGAATGGGAGAAAATATTTGTGGGTTATCCAACTGATAGAGGCCTAATCTCTAGAATCTACAAAGAACTCAAAAATCTAAACAGTAAGAAGTCAAACACCCCACTCACAAAATGGGGCAAAGAGCTGAACAGGCAGTTCACAGAGGAAGAAATAGAAATGGCAAACATACACTTAAGAAAATGTTCACCATCCCTAATCATCAGAGAAATGCAAATTAAAACAACTATGAGATTCCACCTTACCCCAATAAGGATAGCAAACATCAAAAAATCAAATAAAAATAAATGCTGGCGAGGATGTGGAGAAGTAGGAACACTCATCCACTGTTGGTGGGAATGTAGGATGGTACAACCACTTTGGAAAGCAATATGGAGACTTCTGAAAAAGCTGAGTATAGAGATACCAACAGACCCAGTTATTCCCTTACTGGGCATCTACCCTAAAACCTTCAAACCACAGACTAAAGAGATTTGCTCAACCATGTTTATAGCGGCTCAATTTGTAATAGCTAAGAGCTGGAATCAACCCAGATGTCCATCACTAGAAGAATGGATAACTAAGATGTGGTATATCTACACAATGGAATTCTATACAGCAGTAAGAAAAAATGACACGATGAAATTTGAGGAAAAATGGCTGAACCTGGAACAGATCATTCTCAGTAAACTTAGCCAATCACAGAAAAAAATCGCCACATAGTCTCACTCATCTACAGCACCTAACCTGAATCTACCCAAGATACCTTACATACCCAGCAAGCATCTCCTAGACTAGACACTAGGATGGAAGGGGATGGAGGGGAGGGCATTAAAAGGGGTGGGAAACACAAATCTAGACCCAAACGTCAATGGTACCATAATCTTCTACTTACTAAAAGACAGACCAAATGGCTGATCCTTCACCAGGCCCTTATAGGGAACACCTGAACCACAAGACACTGGAAAGGGTAAGATTAAGACTAACCTTAATCTCCTACATCTTCCCTCCCTCACTTCCCCTCTCCCTGTCTCTGTCTCTCTTATCTCTAACTCTTGTATATTAGTTATCTTTTTCCTCATTTTCTTAGTGGGCACTGACCTGTAACTCCCAGAACCAGCATGGGGCTATCATCCACAATGAGCTTTTGATCAGAGAGACCTACAAGGTTTCCTAAAAGACAGACAGATTTCTGTCAGAGTACTTGATGACCCACCAAGGGCTAGTGGTAAGACCCTACTGCTGAAGATACCTTATGTGATTGACATGCAAATTACAATGGCATGGCTGGAAGTTGGAAGAGAGTCAGTCCCCAGACAGTCAGCGCGTCTAGTGCCAGAAGGTGCTACATGGGTGACTGGGGGAAATTGACCAATATCTGTCGAAGCAACGCATGGTCTAACCTACTTGGAAGAATGTACTTTAAAATTCATCAGTAAGGAGAAATTCTATATTTCTACCCTATGACAACATTTTGCTCACTCCCACATGCCCAGCACATTTGTGCCAGATATCCTATGACATTTGAACTGCAGCTGTCCCCCACCCCCTGTCCATATAGCTAGCTCAGAAGAGCATGATAGCAAATTGGATTCATTTTGGTGGTAATGGTTGAAGCGATGCCTAAGTAATGTTGAACTCATTATGCTGCCAACTTCTTCTCCCACAGATATGAAAGTCCATTACTGCAAAGTAAATGCTTCTAATTTCCTTAATTACCCATCTAAGACAGTAATTTTTTTGTCTGGACAGTTTATTTAAAAAAATAGTGCTAAGGTAATGATGAGAGGCACACTGAATGAGTTTAGCAAGTTCTAATGATCTGGAAAAGATCAGCGGAGGTGATAAAAGAGAAGTAAACTAGATATGGTGTAAACATCAGTTAATAGCTGCATCTTCCCAACCCATTTTGGGGCCCATTATATAGTAAGATGCATTTTTTTTTCAAGGTAGGGTTTCACTCTAGCCCAGGCTGACCTGGAACTCACTATGTAGTCTCAGGCTGGCCTGGAACTCACAGCAATCCTCCTACCTCTGCTTCCCAAGTGCTGGGATTAAAGGCATGCACCACCTTGATTGGTGTAAGATGCATTTTTAAGAATACTGATCTGAGCATGGTAATTAATACTTATAATCTCAGAACTGGAGGCTGAGGCAGGAGGATTATGTAAGTTCCTGGTTAGCCTGGGCTACATAGTGAGTTCTAGGTAGGAAATGGTTCTAAGTGTGAGACCCTCTCAAAAAGCCATTTAAAAAGATTATAGAAAGCCAGGCATGGCAGTGTACTCCTTTAATCCCAGCACTAGGGAAGCAGAGGTAGAAGGATTGCTGTGAGTTCCAGGCCAGCCTGAGACTACATAGTGAGTTCCAAGTGAGACACTACCTCAAAAACCCAAAAAACAAAATGAAAAAGACGATAGAATCTATAAATTCTTATAGATCAATAGAAAAAATTGAGAACTTGCCAGGTTTTCCAACTACAAAATGCTCCTATCCTTTGTGCATTTCATGTAAATAGCATAGAAAACTGGTTTAATACTCCCATCTTCTAAGGCCATTGAACACAAAGCTGTGGATTTTAAGCAGGCCAACTGCAATCAAAGTTAATGTTTTTACAACATCGTTAGTAAGTTTTGAAGAGCATCTTGAGGAAATGAAGTGAGATTGCATTTGGACAATGCTCCTTGTAGAGACATTGACTGGGAAGAGCTGGGATTCCTTTGGGAAATGCTTTGGGAAGAACAGAAGATCTGACTTAGATCTGAGAGCATGTATTAACAAAGATGATTCAACAGTCCAGTGACACTAATCAGTACAAGTGTGGACACAGGCTGACAAAGTCCAGCCATCTGTCACATCTGTGGCATCTTAACTGGCGGCCATAGAAAGTGTAGATTCCCAGTCTCACTAACTCTTCTGAAGACACACTGGCAGCTCTTGTTAGTACATTACCATTACGTTAGCTTCAACATGCGTTCAAATATATTTGTGATTATAAAACCAACTCTCTGTTGTCTCTGTCAGGCTTGGGATGATTGGGTAGTACAGGCAGTAACTACCAAGGTCTACAAAGTGGGTCCTAGATCTGGGGTACTGGCCCTGTGATGGAGGTGGCACCAAGGTGCCGTGCTGGGTTATGGCCCAAAGGTCACATTGGAGTGTACATATCTTTATGTGGCTCCATGTCAGGCTATGTTCAGCTCTATGCTCTGCCTTACATGAATACTGCATCTTCTTATTCTAGAAGCAAATGTCTGTATTCCTTTCAAGCCTCCAAAAGTTCCCTGCTAAGACGACGGTTCTGTGAGGTTCCACCACTGATGCCCTTATATCCACAATTCCTCTTTCTCCATAGGCAGGGCTGACAGCCCAACGTCACAAGTAGTTATGGGAAACTGATCTTTCCCCTCCTCAACTTCTTAAGATGAAGAGGTGAAATCTCTAAAAGGAGGCGGGCGGGGGAGGGGGGACTGAGCTGGGCTAGACAGACTGAGGGGGAGAAAAGGCAAACTGCAAGGGGACCAAAGGTTGAGACCACCCAGACCTGCTGGGTTCAACATGGCCAAACACAATGGTGACTGTCTTTGCTTCATTATTACATCACCATATCAGTAGCTTTGCAAGACTGTCAGCTCCCATCATGCATCTGACACCATGATGCCTGTGAAAAATCCCATGTAAGGACAAAAAAGGAGAGTAACTCCTGTTGTGGCAAATCTCAACCCATTCCTGGAGTTCCTTGCCTTTCCCCTGCCTTAAGTCATGAATAATGAAAAACCTTTCCCTGAAAGTTTGCCCATAAAATGATCTATTCAAATCTATTCAAATCCCAGCAACGAATGTGATTCTTTCTGGAGAAGCCACACATTTACCCTTGGGCGTGTATGGTTGTATTTTCCTTAACAAACCCCATACTGTCCTTTCCCTATAAGTATCTTCTTTTGTGTGTATGTGTGTGTGTGTGTGTGTGTGTGCGCACACATATTCATGTGTGTGAATGTGGGTGTATGTATGTCACTCAGTGTGTCGGGAGGTCAGAGGACAACTGTTTTCTTTCCTTCCCTCCCTCTTTCATCCTTCTCTCCTTCCCTTTCCTTCCTTCTTTCTTCCTTTCTCTCTTTCTCCCTATTTCTTTCTTTCTTTCTTTTTTCTTTCTCCATAGAACAGCTTTCAAGTGTCTGTCCTTGCCTTTAATCTCTTTTGAGGCAGGGTCTCTCATTCTCTGTCTCTACCTCCCATCTCGTCTGTGTGCTGGAATTACAGAAGCCCACTGTTGCAGTCAGGATCACATTGCTAGCAGAAGTCACCCGACCATAAGCAGCTTGTGGGAAAAAAGAGATTTATTTTGGCTTACAGACTTGAAGGGAAGCTCCATGATGGCAGGGGAAAACAATGGCATGAGCAGAGGGTGGAAATCACCCCTTGGCCAATATCAGCTGGACAATAGCAACAGAGAGTATGTCAAACATTGGCATGGGGAAATTGGCTATAATCCCTATAAGCATGCCCCCAACAATACACTGCCTCCAGGAGGCAATAACTCCCAAATCTCCATCAGCTGGGAACCTAGCATTCAGAACACCTAAGTTTATGGGGGACAGCCAAATCAAACCACCATATCCACCATGGCTTCTGGTTTTTATACTGGTTCTGGGGATCCAAACTCAAGTGCTCAGGCTTGAGTGACAAGCATATTATCCACAAAGCCTTAGTGCCAATAATCTCTTTCTTCACGTAATAAATTCCAATTTTGCTTTTAAAAAGTTAACGCAAGGTAGAAAACATCTGAAGCAGACATACATGGTAAATCTGAGGGTGGCTTGTATGCTGTGAGGGTGTGAATGTCCCTTGCAGGATCATGTGTTTGAATACTTGGTCCCCAGCTGGGGGTGGTTCTGAGGTTTCTTAGACTGACCCTACTTCCTGTTCTCTCTCTGCTTCTTGGCTGTGGACATAATGTGACCAGCTGACACATGCTTCTGCTCTTGAGCTGACCCTGTCATGATGTGCTGTCGCCCTTTAAGCTGTAGCCAAAGCAAAGCCTTCCTCTCTTGTTTCTCATCAGACATTTGATCCCAGGGGTGAGAAAAGTAACTAATACGTATGCGGTATGTGTACAAGGACAGAAAATTGCTGCTTATCATAACTGCCAATTAAGTGCATTTTTTTTGCATCACATGGAAGAGTAATTAATCTCAAACCCACTTGTACTTTCCCCATCCACAAAATGTAATGTCTCAGGAATCCTTGGAGCTACTAATGAATTATGAGAGACTAATGTGCTGCTGGCATTTTATTTTGGATGTTCATATATACTTCTGTGAAACTTTGATTTGTACTTTGAAAAACAGAAAAAGTATAGGGAAAATGATAGGAATTTTTTTTTTGAGAAGTGTTGGAACCAGAATGTTTCCATTTTTGAGCTCTGACTGCCATTTTGTTGTAATTTTACTTCCCAAGAGTGACCCAGACCACCCATCCCAATGATCACTTTCCTGGGCTGGTCCAAACCACCTGTCAGATAATCACTTCCCTGAAGTGTCCCAAGCCCCAAGGCAAACTGGAATGTTCTGCCACCAAAGAATTCCAATGCCCCTGCCACCCTATAAGCATGCCCTTGTCTATAAGGGAAGGGGCTATTGACATGCTTGATTAGAGACCTTCTCTGGCTTTCCCCAAATAAAGCCTGTTTCAGCTGTTGAGCCAAGTCTTTCCTGCTTTTTTCCTAGCAAGAAGGGGTTTCACTGTGCTTCTAAGGCTGGTCGCACACTCATGGCTTCAACTGATCTCCATGAGCATATGGGACTACAGGTCAGGCGATGGCAATGCCACCATGGCCCCAGGAATATTGGTTTCACCAGGTCATGCACCTATGGTTAAACACTATTATTCATCAGCTATAAGGCCTTGGGTAATTACTTTATAAATTTCTGAGTCTATTTCCTTATCAGCTAAAATAAAAATGAATTTAAAATGTGTGCTGCTTATGGTTGCTGTAAGGGCTACATGAAATAAACAATATAGAAATTAGCACCCAGAACTTAGTGGTTGCTCCATAAATCTCACTCCTGTGGGTTTAGCTTTTTTCTTGTTGCTGTGATCCAATGACTGCTGAGGAGCAACTTAAAGGGGGAAAGTTTATTTGGATTTACAGCTTGAGGGGTTACATTTTCATTATATGGGGGTGAAGGAGTTAGCAAATCTCTCGATTGGGGCTCTGAGAAATTCATCATACTTCTGCTGACTGCCAAAAATTACTAGTGTTGGGCTGGAAAGATGGCTTGGCAGTTAATGCGCTTGCCTGCAAAGCCAAAGGACCCAGGTTCAACTCCCCAAGACCCCCATAAGCCAGATGTACAAGGTGGCACATGTGTCTGGAGTTCATTTGCAATGGCTGAAGGCCCTGGAATGCCCATTCTCTCTCTCTGCCTCTTTCTCTCAAATAAATAAAATAAATAATTTAAAAATTACTAATGTTATGCAGCATTTACAGACCTTTAAAATGACTTAAATGAAATAAAAGGCATAGACTCCATGTAATAAGAGAATCCAGGATTAGACAATGTCTGGTTTTCTATGGACGACACCAAGTAACACTTTGATCTCTCTCTGTGTCTCTCTATGTGTGTGTGTGGGGGGGGGGTATGCATGTACCATGGTGTGTGTGGAGGTCAGAGGACAACCTTGGGCTCTTGGTTCTCTTCTTCTACCTTGTTTGAGACAGGGTCTTTCTTGATTTTCCTTTTTGCCTTTGGGAAGGCCAATCTAGCTGGTTTTTCAGCTTCAGTATTCTTCTGGCTCTGCCCCACATTGCCATAGGTGCCCTCTGTTTATAGATGAATTACATCTGGCTTTAGGTGGGTGGTGGTAAGGATCCAACTTGGGTCAGGCTTGTGGAGCAAGCACTTTTAATAGCTGAGTCATCCCTCCAGCCCCAGTGACACTTGATTTTGCCAACTTGATTGGATTAAGAAACATCTGGGGCCCACCTGCAGGTGAGTCTGTGAGGGTGCTTCCTGAGACAGTGAACTGAGGTGGGGAAGACCTGTCCTGAATGTGGGCAGTACTATCCCATTGTTGGGGCCCTGGACTCAGTACCAAGGGGAAATGGGAAAAGGAAAAGGCAGAAAGCCAGCTGGGTGCTGGCATTTCACTTTCTCTGCTTCCAGATATGTTAAGTTGTGAGTAAGCAGCCTCCTGCTGCCAAGAACAGGAGCTGCCAGACTGCCCCACCCTCTCCTCCATGACGGACCCTCCCCCTGAACAGGGAGCCAGAATGAACCCTCCCTTGTTTAAGTTGCATCTTGTCAGACATTTTGCCACAGAGGTGAGAACAGTAACTAACACCTTCTTCCTTATTTCCACTTCTTTGATGCAGGATCTTGCCATGTAGCTCAGGCTGCCTTGGAACTCATGATCCACCTGTCTCAGTATCCTAAGTGCCATAGTTTGGTCTTTTTCAAAGTTGTTTTTTCTTGTGTGGGGGGGAGTTCTTTTGTTGAGGTAGGGTCTCACTCTAGCCCAGGCTGACCTGGAATTCACTGTGTAGTCTCAAGCTGGCCTCAAACTTACACTTGATCCTCCTCCCTTTGCCTCCCAAGTGCTGGGATTAAAGGTGTGCCACCATGCCTGGGAGAGAGAGGGAGAAAGAGAAAGAGAGAGAGAGAGAGAGAGAGAGAGAGAAAGAAAGAAAGAAAGAATGAATATGAGTGTGCCAGGACCTTCAGCTGCTGCAAATAAACTCCAAACACTTGTACCACCTTATGCATTTGGCTTTGGCTTTATGTGGGTACTGGGGAATTGAACCTGGGGCCTTAGGCTTTGCAGGAAAGCACCTTAACTGCTAAGCCATCTCTCTAGCCCTCAGTCTAAATGCCCTGATGACTTTGGCCCCTCCTCTCAGGTTCAGCTGTTTCACCTCTAGGACTCTCGAGTTTCCCAGATAACAGAACCATCAGGCCTTCTTTCTGCTCATCTGGATTCTCCAAGCAGGGGCTGCAGCTCAGCCACCACGAACAGTTCTTCATTGTTCAAGAGAGAAGATGGTTTCCAGTTAGGTCTGGTGTGGTGACGCACACCTTTAATCCCAGCACTTGGGAGGCAGAGGTAGGAGGATCGCCGAGAGTTCAAGGCCACCCTGAGACTACATAGTGAATTCCAGGTCAGCCTGAGCTAGAATGAGACCCTACCTTAAAAAACAAAACAACCAAAAACAAAACAAAACAAAAGCAAGAGAGAGAGAGAGAGAGAGAGAGAGAGAGAGAGAGAGAGAGAGAGAGAGGAGAAAGAGAAGGTGGTTTCCAGTTAAAGGTGGAGCTCTGCTTGGCATTCATGCTCTGGAGTGGAAACCTTGTCAGTACTAGAATGATCATTTCCTTTTCTGGAGTCTTCAAGGTTTCACCCAGCCTTGTGGTTTCCAACCCCTCACTTGACATGATGCTGCAGCACAGACTTATTTTTTCAAAAGCCCCAACCTGTGTCCATACTGTCTAATAAAATAATGAAACTTGGGCTGGGAAGATGGTTCAGTGGTTAAAGACACTTTCTGGTAAAGCCTGATGACTTGAGTTTGATTACCAATACCCACATAAAGCCAGATGCACAAAGTGGTGCATACATCTGGAGTTAATTTGCAGTGGCTAGAGGCCTAGCATTTTCTCTCTCTGCTTGTAAATAAAAATATTATGTGTGGTATGTGTGTGCATATGATGTGCGTGTGCCCCATGTGTACATGTGTGGAGGCCAGAGGAAGATGCTAGGGGTCTGTTGTCTTCTCTATTGGTCTTCTACCTTATTTCTCTGAGAGTCTCTCACTGAATCTGGAGCACCCTGTTTTTCAGTTTAGACTGGCTGACCAGGGGCCCCCAGCAATCAGTTTCCCTGTCTCTGTGCTGATGTTATAGGCACACACAGCCATGGATAGCTTTTCTTTCTTTCTTTCTTTTTTTTTTTTAACATTTATTTATTTGCAAGCAGAGATATGTAGAGAAGAGGGATAGACACAGAGAATGGTGTGCCAGGGCCTCCTGTCACTGCAAACAAACTCTAGATGTATATGCCACTTTTTGTTTCTGGCTTTATGTGGGTACTGGGGAATCAAACCTAGGTCATTAGGCTTTACAGACAAGTACCTTAAGTGCTGAGCCATCTCTCCAACCCTGGATTGCTTTCTAAAAATTATTTCTTTGCAAGCAGACAAAGATAAGACAGACAGATAGAATGGGCATGCCAGGGCCTCTAGCTGCTGTAAACAAACTCCAGATGCATACACCATCTTGTGCATTTGGCTTTAAGTGGCCACTGAGGTACTGAACTCAGGTTGTTAGGCTTTGCAGGCAAGTGTCTTAACTGCTATGCCATCTCTCCAGCCTGTCCAGATGCCTTTTTAAGTAGGTACAGGGCATCAAACGTAGGTCCTCTTGCTTGCACAGTGAATACTCTCAGCCACTGAACCATTTCAACAGCCCTGTGGCATGCCTTTAAAGTAACTTAACACAACTTTTATAAAGTTAGCCTTTTTCTTGATGTTTCTTGGGGAATTGATGACCCCTTCCAGGACCTCTAAGTGCAAAATATTTGCAGGGAGGACGGAATAAACTTCTGAAGCTCCCTGTGTGTGCTGGCCTTTGACTCCATCCTGTTGGTGCAGCTGGCTCTAGGCCCCCATTGTCACGCAAGATTCCTCTCCCCAGTAGATGACAGGTCACCGTGTGACTGAAGGAAGCCTGCTGTCTTCCCTGGAACATATATGTTTTATCATGTAGCACAGAGGTAGCCCTCACAGTGAGTGGGTCTGGGATAATGAACCATGTCTCATCTTGCAGTGCAGACATACTGGGACTGCTGGGAACTGGAGAAGGGGGGAGGAGGCCAAACCAGGCCCATAGGGAAGTGGCCATGGCAAGGGAGCAGAAGGTGAGGTGGACCCTGCCCCAGGGACACTGTGATGGAGGGAGGTGAAGGAAGTAGAATGCACAAGACATCTTCAGCCCATTTTAAGAGATTTTATCATCTAACACTAGCAGAAGCAATGACTGTCATGTATGTCAGATATCTCCCATTTCTGTGATAAAATTCCTGGAAAAACCAACTTAAGGAAGGAAGCATTTACTTTGGCTCACAGCTTGAGAGTACAGCCCATCATGATGAGCAAACCATGGTGAAGGGAGCTTGAAGCAGCTGCTCACATGTGTCCACGGTGAGGAAGCAGTGAGATGAATGCTGCTCACATTGTGTCCACGGTCAGGAAGCAGTGAGATCAATACTGCTGACATTGTGTCCATGGTCAGGAAGCAGTGAGATAAATGCTGCTCACATGTGTCCATGGTCAGGAAGCAGTGAGATGAATGCTGCTCACATGTGTCCATGGTCAGGAAGCAGTGAGATGAATACTGCTCACATATGTCCATGGTCAGGAAGCAGTGAGATAAATGCTGCTCACATGTGTCCATGGTCAGGAAGCAGTGAGATGAATACTGCTCACCTGTGTCCACGGTCATGAAGCAGTGAGATGAATGCTGCTCACATATGTCCATGGGAAGGAAGCAGTGAGATGAATACTGCTCACATGTGTCCATGGTGAGGAAGCAGTGAGATGAATACTGCTCACATGTGTTCATGGTCAGGAAGCAGTGAGATGAATACTGCTCACATTGTGTCCATGGACAGGAAGCAGTGAGATGAATGCTGCTCACATGTGTCTATGGTCAGGAAGCAGTGAGATGAATGCTGCTCACATGTGTCCACGGTCAGGAAACAGTGAGATGAATACTGCTCACATGTGTCCACGCTCAGGAAACAGTGAGATGAATACTGCTCACATTGTGTCCACGGTCAGGAAGCAGTGAGATGAATACTGCTCACATGTGTCCACGCTCAGAAAACAGTGAGATGAATACTGCTCACATTGTGTCCACGGTCAGGAAACAGTGAGATGAACACTGCTCACATTGTGTCCACGGTCAGGAAGCAGTGAGATGAATACTGCTCACATTGTGTCCACGGTCAGGAAGCAGTGAGATGAATACTGCTCACATGTGTCCACGGTCAGGAAGCAGTGAGATGAATACTGCTCACATTATGTCCACGGTCAGGAAGCAGTGAGATGAATACTGCTCACATTGTGTCCACGGTCAGGAAGCAGTGAGATGAATACTGCTCACATTATGTCCACGGTCACGAAGCAGTGAGATGAATACTGCTCACATTGTGTCCACGGTCAGGAAACAGTGAGATGAACACTGCTCACATTGTGTCCACGGTCAGGAAACAGTGAGATGAACACTGCTCACATTGTGTCCACGGTCAGGAAGCAGTGAGATGAATACTGCTCACATGTGTCCACGGTCAGGAAGCAGTGAGATGAATACTGCTCACATGTGTCCACGGTCAGGAAGCAGTGAGATGAATACTGCTCACATTATGTCCACGGTCACGAAGCAGTGAGATGAATACTGCTCACATTGTGTCCACGGTCAGGAAGCAGTGAGATGAATACTGCTCACATGTGTCCACGGTCAGGAAGCAGTGAGATGAATACTGCTCACATTGTGTCCACGGTCATGAAGCAGTGAGATGAATACTGCTCACATTGTGTCCATGGTCAGGAAGCAGTGAGATGAATACTGCTCACATTGTGTCCACGGTCATGAAGCAGTGAGATGAATGCTGCTCAAATGGTGTCCACGGTCAGGAAGCAGTGAGATGAATACTGCTCACATGTGTCCACGGTCAGGAAGCAGTGAGATGAATACTGCTCACATTATGTCCACGGTCAGGAAGCAGTGAGATGAATACTGCTCACATTGTGTCCACGGTCAGGAAGCAGTGAGATGAATACTGCTCACATGTGTCCACGGTCAGGAAGCAGTGAGATGAATACTGCTCACATTGTGTCCACGGTCATGAAGCAGTGAGATGAATACTGCTCACATGTGTCCATGGTCAAAAAGCAGTGAAATGAATGCTGCTCACATATGTCCATGGTCAGGAAGCAGTGAGATGAATACTGCTCACATATGTCCATGGTCAGGAAGCAGTGAGAGGAATACTGCTCACATATGTCCACGGTCAGGAAGCAGTGAGATGAATACTGCTCACATTGAGTCCACGGTCAGGAAGCAGTGAGATGAATACTGCTCACATACGTCCATGGTCAGGAAGCACTGAGCTGAATACTGATCACATATGTCCATGGTCAGGAAGCAGTGAGATGAATACTGCTCACATTGAGTCCACGGTCAGGAAGCAGTGAGATGAATACTGCTCACATATGTCCACGGTCAGGAAGCAGTGAGATGAATACTGCTCACATTGAGTCCACGGTCAGGAAGCAGTGAGATGAATACTGCTCACATAGTGTCCATGGTCAGGAAGCAGTGAGATGAATACTGCTCACATAGTGTCCACGGTCAGGAAGCAGTGAGATGAATACTGCTCACATATGTCCATGGTCAGGAAGCAGTGAGATGAATACTGCTCACATGTGTCCATGGTCAGGAAGCAGTGAGATGAATACTGCTCACATGTGTCCACGGTCAGGAAGCAGTGAGATGAATACTGCTCACATTGTGTCCACGGTCAGGAAGCAGTGAGATGAATACTGCTCACATGTGTCCACGGTCAGGAAAGCAGTGAGATGAATACTGCTCACATTGTGTCCACGGTCAGGAAGCAGTGAGATGAATACTGCTCACATTGTGTCCACGGTCAGGAAACAGTGAGATGAATACTGCTCACATTGTGTCCACGGTCAGGAAGCAGTGAGATGAATACTGCTCACATGTGTCCACGGTCAGGAAGCAGTGAGATGAATACTGCTCACATGTGTCCACGGTCAGGAAGCAGTGAGATGAATACTGCTCACATTATGTCCACGGTCACGAAGCAGTGAGATGAATACTGCTCACATTGTGTCCACGGTCAGGAAGCAGTGAGATGAATACTGCTCACATGTGTCCACGGTCAGGAAGCAGTGAGATGAATACTGCTCACATTGTGTCCACGGTCATGAAGCAGTGAGATGAATACTGCTCACATTTTGTCCATGGTCAGGAAGCAGTGAGATGAATACTGCTCACATGTGTCCATGGTCAGAAAGCAGTGAGATGAATACTGCTCACATGTGCAGCATGGTCAGGAAGCAGTGAGATGAATCTGCTCACAGTGGTCCATGGTCAGGAAGCGTGAGATAATTGCTGCTCACATTATGTCCACGGTCAGGAAGCAGTGAGAGTGAATGCTGCTCAACATGTGTCCATGGTCAGGAACAGTGAGATGAATGCTGCTCATTAATGTCCACGGTCAGGAAGCAGTGAGATGAATACTGCTCACATTGGTCACGGTAAGGAAACAGGGATGAATGCTGCTCACATTATGTCCACGGTCAGGAAGCAGTGAGATGAATACTGCTCACATTGTGTCCACGGTCAGGAAACAGTGAGATGAATACTGCTACATGTGTCCACGGTCAGGAAACAGTGAGATGAATACTGCTCACATTGTGTCTATGGTCAGGAAACATGAGATGAATACTGCTCACATGTGGTCCCCGTCAGGAAACAGTGAGATGAATACTGCTCACATTGTGTCCACGGTTCAGGAAACAGTGAATGAATACTGCTCACATGTGTCCCGTGAGGAGCAGTGAGATAATACTGCCACATTATGTCCACGTCAGAACAGTGAATGAATACTGCTCACATTGTCACGGTCAGAAGCAGTGAGATGAATATGCTCACTGTTCCCGTCAGAAGCATAGATAATTGCTCACATGTGTCCACGGTAGGATCATGAATGAATAGCTCACATGTGTCCAGGTAGGAACGTGAGATAATCTGCTCACATTGTCCCTGGTGAGAAGCAGTGAGATGAATACTGCTCACATTGCCATTAGAGCAGTGAATGAATACTGTCACATGTGTCACGTCGAACAGAGATGAATACTGCTCACATGTGTCCACGTCAGAACATGAGAGATACTGCTACATTGTCCTGGTCAGAACAGTGAGAATCTGCTCACATTGGTCCACGTCAGGAACAGTGAGAGAATATGCTCACATGTTCCACGGTGAAGCATGAGATGAATACTGCTCAATATGTCACGTCAGAAGCATGAGATGAATACTGCTCCATTGTCATGGTCAGGACAGTGAGATGAATACTGCTCACATTGTCCATGTAGGAAGCGTGAGTGATACTGCTAACTTGTTCCATCGAAGCATGAGTGCACTTCAAATTGATCCTCCAGAACCTGGAAACTCTCACAGTGCAAGGCGGGGTGCTGCTCACATGTGTCCATGGTCAGGAAGCAGTGAGATGAATACTGCTCACATGTGTCCATGGTCAGGAAGCAGTGAGATGAGTACTGGTGCTGAACTTGCTTTCTCCTTTTCATTCTTTCTTAGACCCCAGCCCATGTATTGGTGCCACTCTCAGTTAATATGAGTCTTCCCTCCTCAGTTAAACCTTCCTGGAAACACTCTCACAGACATGCAAAGGGGCGGGGGCTGCTGCTCCACAGTGCTGTTAAATCCCATCAAGTTGACAATCAAGATTAAACACATAACATACTTGTGGGTCTGTATAGGATGATGTGGGCCTGGAGAAACACTTGACCATATCTCTCCTAAATCACATGGAATTCTCAGTTTCAGTTTGTGGGTAAGTTAATGTGGGTTCTCCCAAATTTAGTTGCAGATAATCAACAGACTCTATAGAAAGGAGGGGCGGGGGGAGAGAGAGACAGAGAGACAGAGATAAGGAGAGAGAGAGTGAAAAAGAGAGAGAGAGAGAGACTCAGGTCACAGAGATGCTCTGCATACTACACAGTCCTGCTCCATGTGATGATGTCACATACCTGCTAATGGGGGTGCAGGGTCACATTTCTGCTTTGGGGCTGCGCCGCCTGTCAGGGATGGAGGACAGGCTGTAATGCCTGTCAGGGATGCAGGAAAGCAGCTCCACGTTTCTATCTTACAGGACAGAGAAGTTGGAGTCAAAAATCACCATGTACAGTATGCGTGCATGTTGAGATTGTACCATGGCCGATGCCACATGGAGTTATGTGGCTTCAGAGTGTAGTGAGGAGTCAGTTGTGTGGTCCTCTGCTGCTCTCCCCTGTGTGGGTCCACAGGCTCAGCTTGCTGTAGTGTGCTGTGTGTCTTGGGCTGTCAGTATGGGTTGCCTAACGGGAGGAGTAATTGAGTCTGCTGCAGTTGTCTGGTCAAGAAAGAAGCCAAGTCATTAAGTGTCAAAATTACATTGTTTCAGTACCCTGATGTGCTTGCTTCATGTAGAATAAATGACAATAAAAGACCTCATGGTGGCTTTTTAAGTGGCCTGTCACATCCTGTAGAGAGGGAACTCTGTGATCACCAGGACCTGCTGCACTTCAAATGTCAAAGATGACAAACTGAATGTGCCTTTCTCCTTAATAACAACCATCGATCACCTGTCACCCCTGGTGGCAGAGGAGCAGGCCATGGGGAGGGGGGTGCTATCTGCTGGCTCTCTGGAAGGGACTCTATTAGGATGACTTATGCATGGTGCCAGGGACCCCAAGGTCAAAGTCGGTAAAAACCATATTGCGAGGGTGGCTTTTCCGTATGTTCCTAACACCAGGGTACTCCCCACCAGTTCTCCCTACCTAACCATCTCATTTCTGATGGAAAGATTATCAGTCCATTCTCATAGGCCCCTAGGCTGTGGGACACACATAGGCATGACATAATTGTTATTGAATACTATCCTCTGGGCATGATACAGGCTATGGGCATCTGGAAATTGGAGTGGGTGCTGTAACACACAGGAGACCCTCACAAGATTGGACCCATTAACATTCTCTGGCAGAAGGAGTCAGGGAAGGGTCACAGGAGCTTACCTGAGGGTCTAGCCACTGGCTCCTTCTGCCCTGCCCCTGCTCCCAGATGTATGACTCCTGATCCAGCTGCCCGCGGCCTCAATTGGTACTAGAGTTTATAGGAAGTGGGCAGTTGACAGAAAGGGGGAGCATTACCTATCAAGCTTTCAGGAGGTTGTCACTCATGCTACGGTGGGAATTTTTGGTGCTGGAGCTATTTGGGGTCAACATGCTCATATAAGTAACCCTCACTCACGCTCTTGTAAGTCCAGTAAACTCACGGGTTCACCAAGTTGGGCTTGGGTAAAACGGTTTCTTTAACCTGTCACTCATGCCCTATCTGTGGCAAGCACACATTTGTTCATGTCTCCCTAGGAAAACACATGCCATAATATTTACCATTTCAGTCCTCACAAGCACACCTTTTAATGGCAGTGAGTGTTTTTGCCGTGTCACGTAACCGTCATGCCGTCACTACCTTATATCCCGACAGTCACTTTGGATGTGCTGTTCTGCTTTCTTCCTCTAGGAATTTAGTTGCTCTCAGCGTGTCTCATCATTGCAATCATGTGACATCATCTTTATCTGTGTGGCTTGTTCACTATGTAGTCTCAGGGTGGCCTTGAACTCTTGAACTCACAGTGATCCTCCTTTCTCTGCCTCCCAAGTGCTGGGATTAAAGGTGTGTGCTATCATGTCTGGCCAGAGGTTACTCTTGACCTTACAGAACAGCTGAATTCCTTTCCCTCTTTTCTCGCACCCTGTGGTCAGCAGCTCAGGACAAAGGTGTGAGGGGACAACATGGAGACACCAAGATCAGGTGGGTCCTGGGTTTGGAGAAGTGAACCAGCTGAGAAGGCTGTCTGAATTCTATAGAGGGAGCATCTATGTCTGTTGCCATGGGGACAGTGGTGAATGCTCAGCTAATCAAGATCCTGCAGGGCTAAGAATCCCCGTGCTGAGCACTCACCTCCACCCTCTTCGTTCTCCATCATGCTGAGTGACAGGTGACTTGTCATGGAGCCCACTGCTGCAACCAGGTCATAAAGTCACTGAGCAGTCTTCCTCAGTAGGACCCAAGACCCCTTGTCTTGACACATGAGGAAACTGAAGCCCCAAGGAGGAGGAGCAGTGGATGTGTCTGGGACCCTTGGCTGCAGGTGACTGATCCTGTTTCCCCTAGCTCCTCGGTTGATCCCCTCCCCTCCGTGGACAGCAGGAACTGTGTCAGGGTTGACAAGTGGGTGAGTGCTTCTGGAGAGGTCCCCACAGTGAGGGGACATAGTCAGTTCCAGACCTGCCTGCTTCTACCTGACACATGCCTTTGTCCCTGGGGGTCTCTAGCTGAGTATAGCTGGGAGAGGCCCTGGATAGGGCCTGGCTGTGGAATCTCCTATGGGGGAAAAGAGTATCCCAACATGTGACCGTTTATAGCATTTTTTCCTTTGTCCTTATGGGAAGGACATGTGGCTAGCAAATATAACTACTGTCTGTTGTCTTTAAGAAAGTGAGATTCCAGGAGATCAATTACATATTTAAAAGAGCTATAATATGTCCTACTCACAGAATCTCCTTACAAAACTCCTCAGAGGAATCTCCCCGGGCCAAGAATTTGTCTGAGTGGATTTTAGTGTCCTTATTAAAAACAGAGGAGGAACTGCCCCTTACGACCCACCTCAGATTAGCAACTTCCTGCTTAGGAGGTTGACTATGCACAGAAACTGTCTGAGGTGGGTGAGTCCCAACCCAGTCTGCCCTGGAAAGCCCAAACATTCAAACAAGACAAATCTCACCAGCTCAGAGGTTTAAAGTAATTTGGCTACCATCTGACTGTTGTTTGGGATTTCCTAGGGTGGAGGAAGGAGGGAAGGGCACAGCAGGTGAGTGGTCATCAGTCTCAGACTGGGTGACAGGCTGCTAAGGTGAACTGCATGTGAAGTGTCCCTCTCTTACTTGTTAAAGAGAAGTTGGGTAGGCCTCACTCTGAGCAGAGGGTCTTCCCTGCTCCAGGGGAGGTTCCTCAGGCTGTGCTCCTCTGTGTGGGGGACGGGCCCAGAGTACAGGCCATGGTGCTAGGCGACAGTGGTGCTGTCAGCTGGGAAGCCAGAGAAGACAGTGTGGAAGCAGACGGGGAGCTTTGGGTCACATGGTCCATGGGCACCTGAAAGTATTTATGGGGATCTGCGTAGCTGCTGAGTGTATCACTTCCAACTATACACCCAGTGGAAAATGATGGCAGAATGGGTACTACTGGGGCCCAGGGAAGCCACTGAGAGCTGGTCTTGTTGGGACTCACAGACAGAGTGAGTATAAATGACTAGTCCAAGTCCTGTGTCTAGAGTCCTGGAATATCTGGTTACTGGCTTTTGTGTGAGGTGCAGTCACCTACGTGAATGGTTGTAGTCTCACTCTGCCATCCCCACAAAGGACAGGACAGGGAAAATTGTCATTGTTAAGTACTTGCTCTGATGTCACAGGGTCCTTTTCCCTCTAGGGACCAGGCCACCTCCTTAGTTGCTAGGCCTGTGTGTGTGTGTGTGTGTGTGTGTGTTTGTGTGTGTACACAAGTATATTTGTGCGGAGGCCAGAAATCAGCATCAACTGTCTCATTTGTTCTCCACCTTATTTTATTTTTTGAAGTCGGGTCTCATTCTAGCTCAGGCTGGCCTGGAACTCACTTGTAGCCCCAGGCTGGCCTTGAACTCACAGTGATCCTTCTACCCTCAGTCTCCTGAGTGCTGGGATTAAAGACATGAGCCACCATGCCTGGGTCTCCACCTCATTTTTTTTTTAAGGTAGGGATGGTCTCACTCTAGCTCATGCTGACCTGGAATTTACTATGTAGTCTCAGGGTGGCCTTGAACTCACAGTGATCCTTCTACTCCTGCCTCCCAAGTGCTGGGATCAAAGACGTGTGCCACCACTTCTGGTTCCACATCATTTTTTTTTTTTTCGTTTTGGAGTACTCTCACCACAAAGAGTGGTGATAGCAGATTCAGTTATTCTTTATTTGTTTTTATTTTGTTAAATTTATTTGAGACAGAGAGAGAATGGGTGTGCCAGGGCCTTCGGCTGCTGCAAATGAACTCCAGACACATGTGCCACCTTATGCATCTGGCTTATGTGGGTCCTGGGGAACTGAACCTAGGTTCTTTGGCTTTACAGACAAGTGTCTTAACCACTAAGCCATCCCTCCAGCCCATCCACCTCATTTTTGAATTTTCTTTTCTATTTGAGAGAGAGAGAGAGAGAAAGAAAGAATTGGTGCGCCAGGGCCTCAGCCACTGACATTGAATTCCAGACACTTGCGCCACCTAGTAGGCATGTGCGACCTTGCACTTGCCTCACCTTTATGTGTCTGGCTCATGTGGGATCTGGAGAGTTGAACAGGAGTCCTCAGACTTTGCAGACAAGTGCCTTAACCACTAAGCCATCTCTCCAGCTCCCACCTCATTTTTTTTGAAGCAAGGTCTCTCACTGAACCCAGAGCTCACCGATTCAGCTAAATTAGCTAGCCGACAAAACCCATGGACCCTCCTGTCTCTGCCTCCCCAGCGCTGGGATTACAGGTGCACTTGCTACAGCCGGCTTTTACATGGGTTTTGGGGCTCTGAACTCAGCTGCTCATGCAAGCACTTTACCCACTGAACTACCTCCCCAGTCACAAGGTTCCTTCCTATGGTGCTGGGGATGAACCAAGGGCCTTACCCATGCTAGGCAAGCAGCACTCTACCCCCAAGCTAACCCCCCAGGTCTCCTTTAATTTATTTTTATTTATTTATTTGAGAGCAACAGAGAGAGAAAGAGGGGGAGAGAGAGAGAGAGAAAGAGAGAAAGAGAAAGAGAGAGAGAGAGAGAGAGAGAGAGAGAGAGGACGTGCCAGGACCTCCAGCCGCTGCAAATGAATTCCAGATGCGTGCGCCTCCTTGTGCATCTGGCTAATGTGGGTCCTGGGGAATCAAGCCTTGAACCAGCGTCCTTAGGCTTCACAAGCAAGCGCTTAACCACTAAACCATCTCTCCAGCCCCCCCGCCCCCAGCTCTCCTTTACCTTTTATTTTGAGGCAGGTTCTCACCAAGTTTCCCAGGCTAGCCTTGAACTCACTCCATTTTCCAGGGAGGCCTCAGCCTCACAAGCGGCTGGGATTAGTCCCTGTCAAGTTTAAGTCTGATAATTGGCTCAGTCCTGGAACAGAGCGAAGAGTCACCATTTCCTCTTGTTAGGTGGCCGCCGCAGGCTGACCCCTGCTTCTCCTTCAGGTGGTGGCAAATGACGACTGCTCCACTGGGCACCAGGCCCCACCTGCCATTTCTACAATCTCCTGCAGGGACTGCTTCTAAAGACACTGGCCAGGGGTGAGTGGACACATTCCTCCAAGGCGAGAGGCAAACTGTCCTCATAGAGGGAAGAAGCCAGAGGCCTGGAAGGTTGTATCTGGCTCACCAGGTATTGTGGTCATTGTCACTAATGGCTTCTGATGAATCAAGGCACCAGCTGCCCCTGTTCTGCTGAGGTCTGTGGGGGTTGCTTGTAGGTGACTCAAAGGCAGCTGCATCACCAGCAAGTCCACCCAGCATAGGTGACGGTTCATAGAAGCCGCCTCTCTGGAGCTCACTGCACGACTTGCAGGCAGCTCTAGGCTGGTGGATAGCTCTCCACCAGTTGTTCACCTTTTATATAACATTAGGGAAGGGTCTTACACCTTTGTTTTTTGTTGTTGTTGTTTGTTTTTTTCAAGGTAGGGTCTCACTCTAGCCCAGGCCTACCTGGAATTCACTATGTAGTCTCAGGGTGCCCTCAAACTCATGGCGATCTTCTTACCTCTCCCTCCTGAGTGCTGGGATTAAAGGCAGGCACCACCACGCTTGGCCCAGGACAGCCACTCTTATGTCATGGTCATGGGATTTTCCCCCTGGACTTTACCTTCTAAGTAGCTGACCATTGAGAGGTCCCAGAGCTCTGCAGGTGGGCAGCCTGGCCCTTCTGAATGGAGTTTAGGTAAAGGTCTTCTCAGGGTTTCCAGAGAGGCCCTCTGTGCCCACATGGTCCGTGGCTCAAGGCCCACCTCTGCTGATGGTTGCCCCAGGCACTGATGACCTTTCTCGTGGCTGCAAATACCCAACACAAACAGCTGAAAGTGGAAGGGCTTACTTCAGCTCACAGTTCACGGGGATGCCATCATCAGGATGGAGAAAGCATGGAAAATGAACATGAAACAGCTAGCACATTCAGTCGATAGTCCTGATGGGG
Organism: Dipus sagitta; assembly: GCA_036346955.1. NCBI lineage: Eukaryota > Metazoa > Chordata > Mammalia > Rodentia > Dipodidae > Dipus > Dipus sagitta. The sequence goes on along the minus strand of CM070773.1, from coordinate 51,274,153 downwards.
AGAGAGCTGGTACTTAGCTTGATTTCCACTTTTTATTCAGCCCAGGACCCCAGCCCAGAGGAATGGTGCTACCCAAAGTTAAGCTGGGTCTTCCCACCTCAATTAGCCTAATCTAGAGACTCCCTCACTTTCATGCCTGGGGGTGCTGGTTTCCTTGGGATATCAGGTCCTGGCAGGTTGACAGTCAATACAGAGCACTGCACACTGCACACAGCTATTGCTTGGCTGGCCCAGGTATGGCCCCATGATGGTATCTGGTGATCCGAGCCAGTGGGTTAGCCAACCCCAAATGCTCAACACACCATCTGCTTTCTGGGACACTCACCCCATGAGTCAGTTTGGGAGCCCTGAGAAGCAAACTCAGCAGAAGAGAAAAGTTGAAAGAAGCTTCTGGGGAGACAAATGGAGATGGAGGGAGAAATTAGGTGAGACTCCTACTTGGCCAATGCCCTTGCCTGCATCTTTGGCAACAGGCAGCGAATATGTCTTTTAGGAGTGGACCTCAAATCCAATCAGGGAGCAGTTGGTTTCCCCCAAAATAGACATGCCACCATTGTACCACTTGATATATTTGGCCTGGTTGGCTAGCTGTTGAACTTGTGGGATCATTAAGACCACTGATGACCTTTCTCCTCCAGTGGGCTTCATGGCTCTTTCTAGCATCATGAAAACGAGTAAACAGGGAGGAGGCTTCCAGGTCAGCTCCAGCTTCATTTCTCAGTGACCTGCAGTCTAAGCATGTGGTGTCTTCAGCAATAGTCTTACCATGTAGTACTGGTGGGCGCCCAACTATCTGGTCCTCCCTTTACTTCCTGCCTGGAAATCAGTTCTCTAAGGAGCCCTGATTCACTTAGATGAGAATTAGTATGTATGATCACACTTAGATTCTAGGTACTTATTACTTCTGGGTTAGTCATTGCTTTCAGGCTTGTTCACTGGCTAGAGCTGGCAAATTATAGACCTATACAGCTTTTTGTTAAGCTCAAGGCTCTTACATCTATAATTCCTTATTGTACTCTAAAAAATTCCAGCTTCTCTGACTCCAAATACTTCAGGCTTCCTTCCTAAAAGGCCTACACAACAATTTCATTATAAAATACTTAAGAGTAGCCAGTGATATCAAGAGCAAAACATATTTTGAGACTTTTTGTTTTGTTTTTTTGAGGTAGGGTCTCACTCTAGTCTGGGCTGACTTGGAATTCACTATGTAGTCTCAGGGTGGGCTCAAACTCATGGCAATTGTTCTACCACTGCCTCTTGAGTGTGCACCACCACACTCAGCAATAGTTTTATTTTAAAGAGGGGAAGCTATTCTGTTCAGAGACCCTTTCGCATTGGGTAAAACCCAATGACTGCTCTTTAAACAGGTGGATCAGTGCCTGGCCACACCCTCTGACACAGGGAGGTTTGTATGTTTCATTATGTTTTTCAAGGGATTGCTCTTAAAATTTAATTTTACTTAAGATACATAAAATATTTATATTAAGTCTAAAAAGCAGGTGTATTCAAAGAAGTCTAACTTTTGAACTTGTCCTCTCCTCCCTATTGCTTCTTTCTCCCCATAAAATTTTTAATATTTTATTGCTCATTTAAATATTTTATTTTTTAATTTAAATATTTAATTTTTTAATTAATTAATTAATTAATTTATTATTTATTTTATTTTTTAAATTAATTAATTAATTTATTTATGAAAGAGAGGGAGGGAGGGAGAATATGGGCACGCCAGGGCCTTCAGCCACTGTAAATCAACTCCAGATGCATGTGCTACTTTGTGCATCTGGCTGATATAGGTCCTAGGGAATCAAACCTGAGTACTTTGGCTTCACAGGCAAGCACCTTAACTGATAATTTGTCTCTCCAGCCCTTATTGCTCATTTAATTTGAAAAAAAAAATACAAGCATACCTATTATCTACCTTCATCAGATAAGTACCAACATACTTTGGTATAGCTTCCTTCTCTTTTTTTCTTTTTTGGTTTTTCAAGGTAGCGTTTTACTCTAGCTCAGGCTGACCTGGAATTCACTATGTAGTCTCAGGGTGGCCTTGAACTCATGGCAATCCTCCTACCTCTGCCTCCCAAATGCTGGGATTAAAGGTGTGTGCCACCATACCCAGCTATAGCTTCCTTCTCATTGCATATTAGCAACATTTCCTAACAGCCATCCACATGTAAACCAGAGAGATCTTTCATTATTATATTTTAAATTTTCTTACAGTTATATAGAGCTTGTTGAGAATATTTCCCTCCAACCCCTCCTTTGCCAACTCTCCCCTGCCAGTTTGTCCCTTTTGCTTCCCTGGACATACTTACTTCTACATTCATTTAATATAGGCATACAGGATTTTATGTGGTCATATAAAATCTAGGAGCCATAAATGAGGGAAATCACACACTATTTGTCTTTTCTGATGCTGGTTTAATTCACTTAGTAGGATTGTCACCAGTTTTATCCATTTTCCCCCAAAAGACATGCCTTCATATTTTTTTTTGCATATGTATGTATGATGTGCATACATAGGTTCTTTTCCCCCATTCTTTCTCTCTCTTTTTTTTTTTTCAGGTAGGGTCTTGCTCTAGCCCAGGTTAACCTGGAATTCACTATGTAGTCTCAGGGTAGCCTTGAACTCACAGCAATCCTCCTACCTCTGCATCCCAAGTGCTGAGATTAAAGGTGTGATCCAACATGCCTGGCAGAGAGATAGAGAGAAGGTGTGCCAGGGCTTCTAGCCACTGTAAACAAACTCCAGATGCATGTGTCACTTGCTTTACATGGGTATTGAGCATCGAACTCGGATTGTTAGGCTTTCCAGGCAGGTGCCTTAGCCTCTGAGCCATCTCTTCAGCCTCACATATGTTCTTTTGTGTGTGGGAGTGTGTGTACACGTGGAGGCTAGACATTGATGCTAGCTGACTCCCTCAATTGTTCTCTCTCCACTTTGTTTTTGCAAAAGGATCTCTCAACCTGGAGCTCAGATGGTTATGCTAGACTAGCTATCCAGCAAGCCCCAGTGACCCTCCTGTCTCCACCTCCCTGGCGCTGGGATTCGAAGTGTGTTCTCCCTGACTTTTACATTCATCTTTATGGCTGAAAAAATTGCATTGTGTAGGGGGCTAGGGAGATGACAAAGTTGGTAAAGTGATTGCTCTGCAAGCACGAGGACCTGAGTAGGGATCCCCAGTACCCATGTGGAAGCAAGCATAGTGACAAGAGCCTGTAATCTCAGTGTTGGGGAGGTGGAGACAGGTGGATCCTTAGATTTTGCTGGCTGGCCAATTGGTGAGCTGTATGTTTAGTGAGAGACTCTGTCTTAAAAAAATAATATAGAGAACAATTGAAGAAGACACCTGACATAGACCTCTGGCCTCCACATGCATGCACAGAAACATATGAGTAATATGAGCATGTATATACACATGCATGAGAAAAGTTGTGAATATACATTGCGTTTTCCTTATCCATTCTTCTTTTGTTAGGCACGTAGGTAGATTCCATAATCTAGCCATTGCAATCTCCATCAAAATTCCAATGCCATTCTTCATAGAAATAGAATAACATTAAAATTCATTTGGGGGCTGGAGAGATGGCTTAGTGGTTAAGCGCTTGCCTGTGAAGCCTAAGGACCCCCGTTCGAGGCTCAATTCCCTAGGACCTATGTTAGCCAGATGCACAAAGGGGCGCACGCGTCTGGAGTTCACTTGCAGTGGCTGAAGGCCCTGGTGTGCCCATTCTCTCTCTCTCTCTCTCCTTCTGTCTCTTTCTCTCTCTCTCTGTCTGTTGCTTTCAAATAAATAAATAAAAATAAAAAATATTAAAATTCATTTGGAAGCACCAAAGACATCGGATAGCTAAAGCAACCCCTAACAAAAAGAATCCCATGCCTGGTTTCAAGCTACATTGCAGAGCCCTCCAGACCTTGGTGCTGCGCCAGCAGCTGCGCAGGAATCCATGCGGATTGGCCCTAACTCAACAGCCAGAGCGCGTTCCCAGTGCTTGGGGGGCTTGCTTGTCTTTGGCGATGACAGTCTGTGACGACAACCTTTGTCTAGTATTGTGGAAATAGATTCCTAGAAGTGGAATTGCAGGATCAAAGGGGATAGGCATTTGTAATGTGCTATCCATTAACACATTCCTATGGGGAGGGGGTTTAGTCATTTTGCTTCCTCACCAGCAAGTGCATAGAAGAGCTTCCCTCCCATCTCCCTGAGCAAGCATGGCGTCAGGTTTTCAGAGTTTTGTCCATACTTCCAGGGAGAAGCAGAGCCACAAGGTGATTTTAAATTGAATTTCTTTTCTTATGAGCAAAGTTCAATGCTTCTCATATTGTAAAAAGTGATTTTTTTTTTTTCAGGTAGGGTCTTGCTCTAGCTCAGGCTGACCTAGAATTCACTATGTAGTCTCAAGGTGGCCTTGAACTCATGGTGATCCTCCTACTTCTGCCTCCAAGGTGCTGGGATTAAAGGCGTGCGCCACCACACCGAGCATTAAAAGTGCTCTTTATTTTTATTTATTTATTTATTTATGAGAGAGAGAGAGAGAGGGAGAATGGGTGCTCCAGGGCTTGTACCCACCACAAATGAACTCCAGATGCATTCGCCACCATGTACATCTGGCTTTACGTGGGTTCTGGAGAACTGAACCTTAGGCTTCGCAGACAAGTGCCTCAACCACTAACCCATCTCTCCAGCCCAGAAGTCATTTTTTTTGAAAGATTTTTCTGTATCTTGTCTGTTCATACTTCTACGATACTTTTCTACAGGTTTAATTTGTATTTTTCATCTCATTTTCCCTTTACTTTGCTTGTAAAATATATTCTCAATTATTCATTGGTTATTATTATTTTAAAAGTCATTTTACCTTCTTTAATTTTTATTTATTTTCCCATCTATTTATTTGTTTTTACTGAGACAGGATCTCATGAAGCCCAGGTTGGCCTTGAACTCTTCATCTTCTTGCCTCCACCTCCAGAGCGCTGCACTTACTTACTTGTAAATGCTTTATGTGTTTGAATTCATCCTTCATTCATGCCTTTTATTTGTTGTTACTTGATTTTGAGTTACTGGTTTTGCTTGTTTGTCTGCTTTTGAGACAAGGTCTCACTATGTAGCTCAAGTTGGCTGTGAACTTGTGATCCTCTTATCTTGGTCTCCTGAGTGCTGGGATTATAGGTGTGCACTACTCTATTTGGCTGGATTTTGAATCATGGTTAAGAAAGCTATTGATACTTCCAGATTTTGGAATTTACCTATGTTCTTTCCTAGTATTTATGAAGGTTTTTGTGGTTTTTTTTTTGTAGTTTGTATCTCTTAATCATTTAGTATATAGTTTGGAGTATGATATGAGAAATGAACCCAGCTTTATCTTGTATCATTTCTGATATTTATACAGATTACTAATTTCACTTTTTAAAAAGTCGAGCATCTCCACGTTGACTTGAAGTGATGACTTTATTCTATACTCCAGGTGAGTCTATAGTTAACTTTTTCTGTTCTGTTCCTGTATCTGTGTGTTCATTACTAACATCCTGCCATACCATTCTAGTGAAGAGATTTAGAACTGATATCTATGTAACTCACCCTTCTTTCCTTCCTTCCTTTTTTGAGATAGGGTCTCACTCTAGCCCATGCTGACCTGGAATTCACTCTGTATTGCCAGCCTGGCCTCCCACTCATGGCAATCCTCCTACCTTTGTCTCCTGAGTGCTGGGATTAAAGGTATGTGCCACAATGCCTGGCTTACATTTAGCTCTTTTTCAGCGTTTTCCTGGCTATTCTTGTTCAGATACAGGGGCAAAAGTCTTTGACGCTTGTACTGGGATTATAATACATGTAGGCAATCTGGAGAGAGCTAACACCTTAATGATGTTAAGGAACATGATATCTTAGTATTTGCTCAAAATGTCTTCTGTTCTCTCTGGAGTGTTTTTCAGTTTTGTTTTGTTTATTCTCATTCAGGTTTTGGACGTTGTGACATAGACATGTACTTCTCAGCTCACCCTCCAAGGAAGGACTGTCATGGAAGCAAGGAGCTTAGCCTCAGTCTTATTGGGATGTTCCTAAGCTTTGGGCCATGGTTATGCTATTCTTATTCTTATGAACTGGGTAAGCCCAATATAAGAGCCTGGACATGCCTGACTATTCCAGAATGGCTTATAGGTTTTAGAGACTCCAAAATATTTTTAAGGTGAGAGCTGAAATTTAAGAATGGTTATTCTTCTCATTGTTCCATAGAAACATTTGGGATGCGTTACATCAGGCCTGTAAAAATAAAAAAGAGGTCCAAGAAAAAAAGTTAATTTTTTGATGCAGAAAAACATTTTTATCATGTGTGTATATGTGTAAAGTGTGTGCGCGCGTGTGTGTGTGCGTGTGTGTGTGCAGATGCACTTACTCCATGTGCGTGCACGTGGAGGCCGGAGAACAATGTCAGGTGTCCTCTATCACTCCCCAGTGTTGTTTCCTTGAGATGGAGCCTGTCTCTGAACTTAGAGCTTCCACTTTCAGTCAGACTGGCTGACCAGTGGGCCCCCGCTGTTCTCCTGTCTCTGCTCCCCACCAGACTGGGGTTATAGTTGAGCATGGCAACAAGTGGCTTTTTATGTCAGTGCTGGGGATGGAACTCAGGACCTCATGCTTACACGGCAAGTGCTCTGACCCACAGAACCATCTCTCCAGCCCCAGTATAGCACATTTTTATTTGTGTATATTAATTGTACCAAGTACTAGGTTTCGCTATGAAGTCTCCATATATGCATATAATGTATTTTGGTCACACTTGTCCCCTCTGTTATCTTTGTTATCCTCCTCCTTATCCCTCTTGCCTTCCACATTCTCTTTTTTTTTCTTTTTTTATTATTTATTATTATTTTTTTTTACAGTCAGTTTGGTACCATTATTAGGCTCATCCGTGACCTACCCCCTCCCCTTGGCCCCTCCTTGTTGAGGTATACGGGTCATGCATTGTGGAGTTAGCCCACAGTTATGGGTAAGCTAAATGTCTCTGCATATCATGACCCAACATGTGGCTCTGACATTCTTTCCGCCCCTCTTCTGCAAAATTTCCCTGAGCCATGTTGGGTTCATTTTTGGTCTGCTTCAGTGATGAGGTGTTGGGGGCCTCTGAGGCTCTGGCTCTCTGATTTGGTAGGAGTTGATATTTCTTTGTGCTGATCTCCTTCCCCCTTGTGCTGGTATCCGGTTCATCAGGAAAACAGCCCCCTTGCTTGTTTCTCCAATTTTTCTTAGTTTCAGCCGGGGCCCTTTTGAGGTATGATGGGGTGGCTCTCTCCTTAGGATCTACATCTATCTGAAAAAGAGAAGCAGATTCTCCAACGGAGAGTAAGTTAGCACCAGGACAAATGAGATAACCCTTTTTTTTTTGTAGAGAATTTAATAGGTGTCGGCCCTCTTGTAGCCCACAATTGATGGTAGCTTGATATTGGAGAGTGGGCTTATGTTTGGATATGGTTCTGACTTGTTTCCCAGGTCCAGCTATGGGTCCCATACCAGTGAGGGGATCAGTTAGCCGAATTGAGAGCAGTTGGTTCCCCACCATGGCTGTGTGCTACCACTGCACTTGTGTGGGCATCACAACAAGTTATTTGCTGCTAAGTAGGTTAGACCATGCGTTGATTCGACAGATATTGGTCATTTTCCCCAGTCGCCCATGTAGCACCTTCTGGCACTAGACGCGCTGACTGTCTGGGGACTGACTCTCTTCCAACTTCCAGCGATGCCATTCTAATTTGCATGTCAATCACATAAGGTGTCTCCAGCAGTAGGGTCTTACCACTAGCCTTTGGTGGGTCATCAAGTACTCTGACAGAAATCTGTCTGTCTTTTAGGAAACCTTGTAGGTCTCTCTGATCAAAAGCTCATTGTGGATGATAGCCCCATGCTGGTTCTGGGAGTTACAGGTCAGTACCCACTAAGAAAATGAGGAAAAAGATAACTAATATTCAAGAGTTAGAGATAAGAGAGAGAGAGAGGGAGAGGGGAAGTGAGGGAGGGAAGATGTAGAAGATTAAGGTTAGTCTTGATCTTACCCTCTCTAGTGTCTTGTGGTTCAGGTGTTCCCTGTAAGGGCCTGGTGAAGGATCAGCCATTTGGTCTGTCTTTCTTCCCCCGGGATTTGCAGCGCATCTAGGCGGTCGCCATCTTGGCCGGAAGTCTGCCTTCCACATTCTTAATATAGTCCTGCTTTTACTTCCATGTCTTCTTTATTGTCCTTTTAATTCTACATGCAAGAGCAAGTACATGATACTTGTCTTTGTGACCTCAGCTTATTTTTCACAACATCATGATCTCTAGTTCTATCCATTTTCCTGGAATAACATAATTTTATTCTTTTTATTTTAAGACTTTTAAACTTAGCATAAGAAGTAATGGGGCTCATTGTGACATTTCTATGCATATATGTCATTGTACTTTGTTCCAATTTGTCCTCCTCCCGGATTAATTTTAAGTAATAAAAGAAAGATGGCTTTGGTACTTGACAGGCAGGGTGATGGGATTTGCAGGAGATGATGGTCTAGGGGCTGAGGGACTTCTGAGGTCTGGAGGCCTTTGTCTTTGGGAGCAGGTGAGACAAGAAAGAAGTTGGGTGGCTCCTGAGTTATTTCCACCAGAAAGGGAGGCCATTTAGGGGGTGGCAGAGCAATGCCTCAAAGCAGATTTTGTTTCTAAAGCTGTCTTCGAACAGACGGTGGTACTCCTGGGCCAGTTTTCCTGAAGGGATGGTGGAAAACAAGCAGATGCATTTATGTCTGCAGAATTAATGGCAAAAATTTTTAAAAAAGAAAAAAAGATCTCTGGGGGCCATTCTGAGGTCTGAGCGCTTGGTGGGGGGCTCTTTCCCAAGAGGAATTCACGTGCTTGCTCTTGAGAGTGAAAGCATTTTGATGCTCCTGCTTTAAGCACTGTTGTTAATGGAACGAGAGCCTTTCTCCTCCAACAATGGTTTATTATTGCTTCAGAAAGCAACACCTTTAAAAATGCCTCAGGTTCTCTATGTTGTCCCCATCCCATCACTGATGCAGCCACCTGAGTCTCTAAATGCTACTGCCAGCCTTTTGCCCTTTTCGGGAACGTGGCAAATAAACACATAGCTACTTGCACCTATCCTGACACCCCGAGAGCTCTGAAGAGGAGGCTGAGCTGAGTCCCTGTGCGAGCTCTCTGAGAGCCCAGGCAGCTCCTCCCAGCTGCCTCGCAGTGCAGCGGCTCCTGTCAACGCCACTGGGCTTAGAGCCAGACGCCTTCAATTAAGCTCCAGATCCCCTTTAACTTGATCTGTGCACTTGAGCAAATCGCCCCACCCTTTTCCAGTTCAGCTTCTCGTCGGATGGAGAGGAACATGCACATCTTTACTCAGTCTCTGGGAAGGTAAGAACAAAATCACTAAAAATGCACAAAGCTCAGAGCTCAGCATGTGGGGGTGAGCATGGACTGAATTGAAATCTGAACCCACTTCTGACTTGGGGCAACACCCCTCACACAGCGATCCCCATTGTCTACTTAATGCCATCTGGAAGATAGACATTTTTAAAAAGGCGACAGTATGATACCCTAACCAACACAGACCCCTGTGCCTGCCTTAGATGGGTGCTCAGGATGCATCTGCCCTGAAGATATTGACCACATCCTGTTCCAAAGCCCCGCAAGGAAATATTCCTCAGAACTTACCAACTTGTGGGGGCTGCGGACATAGCTCAGTGGGTAGGGTACTTACTATGCAAGCGTGAAACTCTGAGTTCAGAACCCCAGCACCCATGTAAAATGCTGGGCCCAGTATATAATTCTAGTGCTGGGGAGGCAGAGACAAGGACTGTTTCTGGTTGTCACTGGCTAGCTAGTCTAGTTGAATCAGTGAGCTTTAAACTCAATGAAAGGCACTCCCTCAAAAAAGAAGGTGTTGGGCTGGAGAGATGGCTTAGCGGTTAAGCACTTGCCTGTGAAGCCTAAGGACCCTGGTTGGAGGCTCGATTCCCCAGGACCCACGTTAGCCAGATGCACAAGGGGGCGCACGCGTCTGGAGTTCGTTTGCAGTGGCTGGAAGCCCTGGCACGCCCATTCGCTATCTCTGTCTGCCTCTTTCTCTCTGTCTGTCACTCTCAAATAAATAAATAAAAATTTAAAAAAAGAAGGTGTTGACCTCTGGCCTCTACACACACATAACACACAAACATGAGTACCCTCCCCCACATGTCAGCTCCTACACATATGAACACATATACACATGCACACACATGAAGAACTTACTAACTTGCAATGAGAGCCGTGTTATCATGACATTATCTTATCATCTGGGGAAGTGAAATATCAGTATTGTGAGGGGCTGGTTTTCGAACAGAGCAGGTCTGTTCTAGTCAGGTGTGGAGCCACATGCTTACAGTTCCAGATCTCAGCAGGCTGAGTCAAAAGGATTGCAAGTACAAAGCTAGACCCTGTCTCAAAACAATAACAACAACAACAACAACAACAACAGACTGGAGAGATGGCTCAGTGGTAAAGGCTTATGCCCACAAAGCCTAACAACCCAGGTTTGATTCCCCAGTACCCACATAAAATCAGATGCACAAGGTAGCATGTACATCTGGTGTTTTGTTTGCAGTGGCCAGAGGCTCTGGTGCACCCATTATCCCTTGGTCTCACTCTGTCACTCTTTTGCTCTCTCTGATAGCACATAAATAAATAATAAAAATACATTTTTAAAATACCAAGTGAAGACTAGAGAGATTGCTTAGCGATTACGTCACTTGCCTGAGAAGCCCAAGGACCCAGGTTTGATTCCCCAGGATCCACGTAAGCCAGATGCACAAGGTGGCACATGCATCTGGAGATCATTTGCAGTGGCTGGAGGCCCTGGTGTGCCTACTTTCTCTATCTACCTATTCCTCTCTCTTTCACTCAAATATATAAATAAAATATATTTTAAAAAAAATCTCAAAGGAAAAGTAATCATAAAATAGAAATTATATTGAGTTCTGTGGGTGGGACTTTGCAGTACTGTGATAATTATCCATCAAGGCTCCCTAAGGGACTCGCTATCCCCAGGGAAAATCCTGCCCCAGAGCCTGGACGATGACCCTCACTAAATCCTCACCAGAAGCCAAGTTCAAATTGAGCTTCACAGGAAGGACGGGCTCCCCAGCACTGCATTGGCTTTGAAGGCCAGAGGCGGGAGGGGGAGGTGTGGAACACACAAGTCCAAGAGTAGAAACTGCAAAGGATTTTCACTCATAGATTAAAAACATACTCCAGCCAGGCGTGGTGATGCACGCCTTTAATCCCAGCACTTGGGAGGCAGAGGTAGGAGGATCGCTATTGAGTTCCAGGCCACCCTGAGAGTACATAGTGAATTCCAGGTCAGCCTGGACTAGAGTGAGACCCTACCTTAAAAAAAAAAAAAAAGGCCATGTTCCTAATAAGAGGAGCACCTGCAGGTCCCTGGTTCATGCATAAGTACACACACACACACACACACACTCTCTCTCTCTCTCTCTCTCTCTCTCTCTCCTCTCCCCCCCCCCCCCCCAGTGGGAAGGTTTTGCTCACCACAAAGTACTGGGAACAAAACCCTACCTCATAGCCGAGAGACTAAACCATGCAATGTCTGGGAGTTAAAGTGATTGCATTAATTTGTACTTGGAGCTTTTTGTTGTTGTTGTTAAACTGGATCACAAAGAAATTCAGTTGTCGGAGAATTCTTTTTTTAAGAGTTGCACTTATTAAATGTTTTCATAGCACTAAAAGCTTTTACTAGGCTTTGCAAGCTGTAAGTTTCCAAATAAATAAATCCACGTTCTGCTCTGGGATATTAAGGACAAATAGCCCGAAATCTTCCTTGCTCTCATTTTCATTTGTATTATCTGACAGGCTTGTCCAAGTGCTTATTGTGGCATGAATGTGAACAGCAGAGGCCTCTGGGGGAGTAAAATGTGGGCTATGAATATAGCTTTTGCACCAAATGAAATAAAATGGAATTTCAATCTGTTACGATCAGCTCCATAGGACATGCCTTTTGTCTTGACAATGGTGCTGTTGGCATTCAGTTCCTCATTTCTAGTGACTAGAGATGAAATAGAAGAGGGGCTCGAAAAGAGATGCTTGGACTATAGATTGGTGGCTCCTTGCCTCCTGCCTTTTGGCTGTTTGGAAGTAAGAGCCTGTAACTGCTGAGCCACCTCCTCAGCCCTCTTTGTTCTTTGGTCTGGAGGTCCATTCAGCACTCATAGGGCTCAGAGAGGGTCATACGAAGTCATTTCACTTTTCCTTTGTGGTGATTGGTTTAGGTTTGGTATGAGAACAACTCTGGCCAAAGAAAACTTCTTCTAGCCACTGCTAAGCTTGGATGTGATACTGTATTAATTATTTTCTTGTTGCTACGACAAAACACCTGACATGAACCTGCTTGAGGGAGGAAGGGTTTATTTCTGCTTACAGTTCCAGGTCACAGTCCATCATGGTGGCAGGAGCTTGGGGCAGCTGGTCACTAGTCCACAGTGAGGAGAGTAGTGAGTGCTGGACCCCAGCCCGCGAAATGGTGTCACCCACAGTTTAAGGTGGATCTTCCCACCTCACTTACCTTAATCTTGGTGGTCTCTCGCAGGCATCTCAGAGGCTAGTTTCCTGAGTGATTCTAGGTTCTGTCAAGTTGACAGGCAATAGACATCATCACAGACATCCAGACATGTGGAGCCACATTGCAATCATGAGGTGAGCTAGCCTAGAGCAGGCCTACCTGCTGACTGTGCTGAAGGGGGAAGGTGGAAAAAGCAGGGTCTTAGAAGATGTCATTGAGTCACTGGGTTAACTCCTCATGGACCCATCTTGCCTTGAAAAGTTTTATTAGACAAGCTAACATGTTTTCCTGCTTGCAGCTGCCATCCTCCCTTGTAGGCCGATAGCGTTTCCTCAGCCTTCCGTATCTCTCCACTCTGGGTCTTTGCGCATGTGGTGATGTTGAAGGGGAGCAAGGGTGGCTAAGACATCCTTTTCTCTAACTTGGTGGGTTTTGACTCTGTAGACACATGGAGTCCTCATGCCAGGACCTACAGAGTGGTTAGTCAGAGCACTGGGCTGGGATTCTAGTGATGGGATTCTAGATTCTACTGACACTCTCTGAGAGCTGGTGAAGGCCATGCTAGCATCCCTGGGCCTCAGTCTCCCTACTTGTAGGCAATGAAATGGGTTCAGCACTATCCCTGGGTTTCCTCTGACCTTCCAGTCAGTGGTCCTAGTTCCCTTCACCCCACCTGTGCTGCCCTGGGTGATGATTAGCTGTCCTGCCCTCGGTGCTGGGGACACAGGGTTTCCTCTCCGTTAGGTTTCTGTGCCAATGGAGGGGGCTGGCCTAGCATGACTGGACCTGGTCAAGTCCTAACGTTTTTTTTCATTTTTTGGCAGGTATATATGTGTGTGGTACGTATTCATGTGTATATGTGTTCACATGTGTGTGGGCACATGTATGTGTACAGGTGCACATACACCAGTGTGTGCATGCATGTGAAGACCAGAGATCAATGTCAGGTATGTTTCTCAATTACTCTCCACCTTATTTTTTTTCTCCTTTTTAAAAATTTTTCTTTTCTCTTTTTCCACCTTATTTTTTAAGACAGGGTCTCTCACTAAACTTGAAGCTCACCAATTCAGCTAGATTAGCAGCCAGCCAGCTCCAGGACCCCCGTCTCTACCTGCCCAACACAGGGGTTACAGGCAGGTGCCACCACACTTGGCATTTTTATGTGGAATCTGGGATTCTGAGCTCAATTCCTCATGCTTGCATGGCAAGCACTTTACTTACTGAGCCTTCTCCCCAGCCTGAAGCTTAAATTTTTAAAAAATTATTTTATGTATGTATGTATGTATGTATGTATGTATGTATTTATTTATTTATTTGGGGGAGGGAGGGAGAGAGGGAGAGAGAGAGAGAGGGAGGGAGAGAGAAGGGAGAGAGAGAGAGAGAATGAGTATGCCAGGGCCTCCAGCTACTGCAAACAAACTCCAGATGCTTGTGCCACACAGGTCCTGGGGAATAGAACCTGGGTCCTTTGGCTTTGTAGGCAAGTGCCTTAACCACTAAGCCAGCTCTCCAGCCCTGAAGCCTTAATTTTAATCTGTATCTTTTAGGGGCTGCATTTCTCAAAGAGATCGCTACAGAATGACAAGTCTGTACGAGGTGTGGGGTGTGACTTTCATGGGTTATTGTTTGTCTGGGTACACAGCGTGCCAGTGCCAGTTGAGGTGTGTAGTGTCACAGTTGCATGTGACTTGTCCCCCACAGGCTCAGGTGTTTGGAGACTTGGTCCACAGCTGGTGGCACTGTTTTGTAAGGTTCAGGAATCTTTTGGACATGAGGCTGAGCTGGACAACATAAAGCCATGTAGGTAGGGCTAGAGGATCATAGTTCAGCCCTACTTCCAGCTTAAGTCTCTCTGCTTCCTGCTCCTCTGAGATGTGAGCAAACTGCAGGCAAAAGCTCCCGCCACCTTGGACAGGAGCTGGTTCTACCTCGGTGCCCTCCCCACCATGGAACTGGGAGCCAATGTAAATCCTTCTCCCTCACAGTGCTTCCTGCAGCTACTGGTCACAGTGACAGGAAAAGTAACAGGTTCAGCAAACTTTCTGTTCGCTGTGATTCATAAGAATATACAACCAGAGACAGGCTAGCCACTTTGATGCCTCAGTGCCTGAATATATAAAAGGAAGATTACAAATGATTTCTGGTTATGGAAATGAAAATGAGTTTGGTGGCCCTCATAACTTCCTCTCTCACTTCAGCATAGATCCATCCTGGTTTTTCCTTTCACTGAGTTTATCACAGTTTACAATATCATTTGTGTGATACTTGCTTAATGCCCGTATCTATCAAACTTGGGTCGGATCTGCAAGGGATCTGCATGGGGCCAGTGGTACCACAGCTCAGTTACTGGTGCATGCTGGCAAGTCAGTCAACATGCTTTCGAATGACTGACTGAAGTGTTGGGAAGATTTTGTTGTTATCTTGTCAAGCACAGGTTTGTGTTTCAGTTCACAGGTAAGGCAAATGTCCCTAGGCCAAAGATTTGTGCGAGACTAGAATGAGCCTCCTTGGTATTGGGCAGAGAC
Organism: Dipus sagitta; assembly: GCA_036346955.1. Classification (NCBI taxonomy): domain Eukaryota; kingdom Metazoa; phylum Chordata; class Mammalia; order Rodentia; family Dipodidae; genus Dipus; species Dipus sagitta. The sequence goes on along the minus strand of CM070773.1, from coordinate 51,259,043 downwards.
CTTGGTCTGAAATATCAGGGATTTGCATATTTTAAAGTCAAATTTCTTTCATCTTTACTTGGTATTTTGACCTTAACAAAACGCCCTCACAAATGTCAGGCTTTTGTTTGTTGGGGAGATGGTGGGTGTCGGAGCTTTAGGAACAGGCCTATGTAGCCCGAGTGGGGAGGAGCATGTGGTTGGCTTTGTTCTCTGGTAGATTGTTCTGGAACCTGAGGAGGAGCTAGGCAGATGTGCTACAGAATTAGTCACAGAGAGGTGACTGTGTCACAGGGCTCTTTCTGTGATTATTCCAGGGCTCCTGTGTTGGGAAGGATGAGTGGAACAAAGCGCTTGATCTATTTGTTTGAATGAGGCAGCAAGAGCTTCTGGGAAGAGCCAGGTAGTGGTAAATTGTGTTAGGTGTGTGGGGAAAAGTGGGATTTAAGAAACTAATTTGGACTGGCATGGTGGCGCACGCCTTTAATCCCAGCACTTGGGAGGCAGAGGTAGGAGGGTCGCCATGAGTTCGAGGTCACCCTGAGACTACGTAGTGAATTCCAGGTCAGCCTGGGCTAAAGTGAGACACTACCTCAGAAAACAAACAAAAAAAATTAATTTATACTTATTTACAGACTTCATGGCCAAAAGCTTATACACAGACTCCATAGATTCCCCCTTGCTCCCCAGAGCTGCACCGTCTTTGTGTAGCTGTGTCTTCCTTTCAAGGAGTCAGACCCTTCCATCCTGTGACAATCCTATGCAGGATGAAGGACTACTTCACAGATGAGGACACAGTATGTGGCTTGTCTGAAGTCCTATCCCTTCTATGAAAGGCACCAGGGCCCAGAACCCAAGCTTTTAGCCTATTTCCCTGTGGCCAGGGTAAACTATGGGGGAGGGGGAGAGAAAGAGAGAGAGAGGGGGGAGAGAGAACGCAGTAGGGGGACAGGGGTTGGACCAAACATACCCAATGCCTGTGTGGAGGGGCGGGCCAGTAGAGCTTTCTGGAGGTCTGACCCTTGGTGGAGCAGCTGTGGAGGGCAAACTGGTGCCCTGGTGGGAAGATAGCACTAGCAACAACATTAGTCCCTCCCCCGAATATGGAAGGGAGGTTGAGTTCACACTGGTATAAAGGTGCCTGGGACTCTAGCAAGGACCAGAGCCTGGCCAGGTGTACTCACGTCTGTGACGCGCTTCTGCTTTAACAAGCGTCTTCTTCTGAAAGCTTTGCTTCACTTTAGGTGTACACCTTACAGATTCATCTGCTCAGACGTGTGATGGTTAATAGACTGTCAATCTGACAGGATGTAGAATCACATAAGAGACAAAGTTCTTAGCATGTCTGTGAGGAAGTTTCTAGATTGGATTCATTGATGCGGGAAGCCCCACCCTAATGGCAGGTGGTACCATTCTATTGGTTAGGGTCCCAGACTGAATAAAAAGGAGAGAGCTGGCTGAGTGTCACTGTTCCTGTTTCCTGTCTGTGGAGATGCAGTGTGACCCACCACCTGCTGTTCCTTTCATCTTGTCTTCTCCACCACACTGGACCATGTCCCTCAAGTGGTGAGCCAAAGTAAACTTTTCCTCCCGTAAGCTGCTTTTGTCAGATATTTTGTCACAGCAGCGAGAAGAGTAATTAATTCAGTTGGCAAACAGATTTTCAGTCTTTGTGAATCCTGTGAGGTTTTAAATTAAGCCAATAGTCAACACGTGGTGGAAGCATTGCATTCTGGGAACGAAGTGCACATGTTCCATTCTTTAGTACTTTCTGAATGAGGCACTACATACATTCTTCTGGCTAACACTTAACTTACCATGCGAGCATCCGGAAGCATGGATGGCAGTAGGCTGTAGTTCTCTTAACATTTGTAATGTGTATCAGGTTTATGAAGCGATGCAATTATTTTTTCCCCCTTTGGTGTGCATGCATGTGTATGTAGGTGGAGTGTATATAGAGTAGGCATATGTGTATGCAGATGCAGGTGGATGCTGGAGGAGAACATTGGGTAGCCTCTTCTATCTGGAGATGGGAGTTTCTTACTCAACCCAGAGCTACCGTCTCCAGTGAGGCTGGCTGACCAGTGAGCCCCAGTGATTCTCTGCCCCTGAAGCACTGGGGTTACAGGCATGCATGGGCATGCCCAAATTTTTACGTGGGTGCTGGGGAATGAACTCAGGCCCTCACTGCTTGTGTGACAAGCAGCCTTCCATGTACTAACTTCCCAGCCCCAAAGCAGTGTATTTCAGACACTTCAGAAGATGAATTAGGATTTTTTTTTTTTTTTTTTTTTTTTTTTTTTTTTGCCTTGCATGTCCTGTGCTCTGAGAAATCTGTATCTGTTAACCCTCAGGAAAAATTGAAGACAGGGGAAGCTGGGCGTGGTGGCGCACGCCTTTAATTCCAGCACTGGAGAGGCAGAGGTAGGAGGATTGCTGTGAGTTCCAGGCCAGCCTGAGACTACATAGTGAATTCTAGGTCAGCCTGGGCTAGGGTGAGACCCTACCTCTAATACCCCCTAAAAAAATTAATGATGGAGAATGCTCAAGTTTCAACACTGCCGCCCCCCTCAAATGCCTAAAAGAATTCAGTAAGCCCAAGAGCAGAGCTCCTAGTCACCTGCCCACAAGCTTCATAGCAAATAAGGGGAGGCCAAAGAGAACTTTCAGAAGAGGCAGAGGAGTTGGTGAAGAGTTGAGATAGAACCAGGAAGACGAAGTCCAACCTACACCTTAACAAACTAAAAAGTCTTCGGGCAGACACGGATTTAGAATAGCAAGCAACATGAAGGAAGAGTTCTCAAGCCTCTCAGCTTCCCAGGAGAAAAAGGTAAAGAGAAAAGAAGTGCCATTTCTTATTTTTTGAATGACAGAGAAGAAGCAAAAAGGGAAGTTTCAAGATCCCAGAAGACAAAAGAGAACCTAAGGTACCCTCTCCACCCAAACAACTAACAACCCCCGCCCAAGTCAGGGGACTTTACTGTACAGGTGGAATTGAGTGCTATTAAGTTAGGGTTCTGCTAAAGTATTCCAGTACCACAAAACTGAACAATAAAAAATAATGATCTATCTATAAATGTTGAGAGAGCAAAAGAGGCCTAGAGAGATGGCTTAGTGGTTAAAGGCACTTGCTTGTAAAGCCTGTGGTCCCACTTCAGTTTCCCGGATGTACATGCATCTGGAGTCCATTTTCAGTAGCTGGAGGCCCTAGTGTGCCAGTTCTCTCCATCTGTCTCTCTTCTCTCTCTGCTTACAAGTAAATAAGTCAAAAAGAATAATTCAGAAAAGAGAAATGGCAGGTGATTTAGGGTTTATATAAAAGAGAAGTGAGTCTGAGTGCGTCCCCAGGTTTAAAAAAGAAAAGAGAAGAAAAGAAGGCCTGGAGATCTGGCTCAACTGGTAAAGTGCTTGCTGCACAGGCATGAGGAGCTGAGTTCAGCACCCATGTAAAAGGCGGTGGAGCAGTGTGTGCCTGCAATCAGAGCACTGAGGAGGTGGAGACAGGAGGATCCCTGTGGCTTGCTGGCCAGCTAGTTTAGTCCAATGGGTGAACTGCAGATTCTTCAAGAGACCTTATATCAGGAGAGAAGGTGGAGAGTGATTGAGGATGACCCCCAGCATTGACCTCTGGCTCCCAGGGTGCACTCACATGCATACAATCTGGGCGCACACACACACACACACGCACACGTAACACAAACCAAAGAAGCAAGGAAAAAAATGAAGAGAGAGCCAAAATCTGGTAAAAGTGAAATAAAGCAACTAAAATATCTTTAAGCTGAATATGACCAGATTCCAGAAGGAGCACACACTCAGGTGAAGGCTGAATGGGGCACACTGGAGGAAGTAGGGAAATGGTCAGCTGGTCTCAGACTTTCCAGAACAGACCCACGTGTACACAGCAGCAGTGAGGCAGTGGCCAAACAGGTGATGAAGTGGGACCAGGAATGTTTCACATCCAGCCCAGCTGTCCATCAACTGGCAAGGCTGTAGAAACCAGCTTTCAACATGAGCACATGCTCCTCAGCTTCCTCACCTGTAAAATGGGAATGATTATGTCTAGCTCATAGGACTGTCACCTGGAACTTGGTTTACAGTGACCTCAAGGCAGAGGTCCTTCCTTGCCTTGCCATGTTTGATGGGAGCCTTTTGCCACAGACTTTCCCAGAAGACACTGGCCACTACAATCTTTGGGATCATTTTTTAGGATATCTTTGACATCTTGTGATATCCTATGAGGCTGGCTTGGCCTGGAAAAGAGCCTTTGAACTGACAAGTTGATTGTTGTTTACTCATATTGGGAGTACCAGTTACTTTCATGTTGCTGAGATCAAAACTCAAACAGAAGAAATGTAGGGAATGAATGCTTATTTTTGTGTACAATTTTGAGGGAAAGTCCATTGTGGCAAGGAAAGTATGGCAGCAGCAAGCAGTAGATACTGCATCATCATATAAGCAGGGAGGAAGCAGAGCCAGTGATGCATGTTGACTGCTCAGATCGCTCTCTCTTTCCAGTACAGGCCAGGAGTCCAGCCCCTGGGATAGAGACACTCACAGTTAGGGTGGATCTTTCCACCTCAACAAATCTATCTATAACATCCATCACTGACAAGACCAGAGACTTGTTTCCATGGTGATTCCCCATCCTGTCAAGCTGACAGTCAGAGATCAATCATGGCGGTGGGGAAGAGGGCAGGCACTGAGGGGGTAGCACACATGTAGGACCAGCAACGTAAGCAGGACTTGGGGACAGTGTATCAGAGAGAAGCATCCTAGAAATAGAACAACAGAAGGAGGGATTCTGGGAAATGACACCAATGGAAACATCCTGGGACTACTCACTGAAGAGAGGGCTCTGGCAGTGTGGTAGTTTAAATAGATGTCCCCCAAAAGATTTAAGAGTTTACTGAAGTTTCTTAGATTTCTAGCTGCTTGGTTGGAGAAGGTGTCACTGGGCAGATCCTGGGGTTCAACCCTAAGGTGTGGTGGTGGATTTGGAATTTTAGTCTAAAGATAGACAAAATGCCTGAGTTTTTCCTGGAGTTCCTAATGTGTGTTTTGTGGTATGGCTTTTGGGTTTTGGCTTATGGCGTCTCTCCCTTTGTTTGGTCCTGTGAAAGAGGGCCAACTTTTTCTACCATTATGGAACTTCCCCTCTATTGTCAATAAATCCCTTCCTCTATAACTGTGCCTGATTTGGAAGTTAATTTCAGTGACCTAAAGCTGTCTACCACAGAATTGGTACCAAGAGTGGGGTGAGATGAATCTGACCATGTGGATTTTGGTCTTTTAGAACTTTTGTTTTGAAGGAATGGGAATGGACTTGGTGTTTACAACTGAAGATGCCTTCTGGAGTGGTATGCCAAATATTATGGACTATTCTGATGAGAGTTTGAAAATGCTAAGTGCAGAGGGAATTGTATTTGGAGGCTTGGCTTATGAACTTTTTAAGGGGAAGGAATGACTGCAAAAAACCTTGTTGGAACTGGGCTACTGGCATAAGGGCTGGCTGCATTCTGTTGCCCAGGCCCAGAGAGTTTGATCAAGGTTAAATTTGTAATGGACTAATGTGCATGGATAAAGATATTGGACTAAGAAATTTAAGATTTTAAGTTAAAAAATACTCAAACAACTTTGTAGCGGCTCAATTTGTAATAGCTAACAGCTGGAATCAACCCAGATGTCCATCACTAGAAGAATGGATAACTAAGATGTGGTATATCTATACAATGGAATTCTATACAGTAGTAAGAAAAAAATGACACAATGAAATTTGAGGAAAAATGGTTGAACCAGGAACAGATCATTCTCAGTGAACTTACCCAACACAGAAAAATAATTGCCACATAGTCTCACTCATCTACAGCACCTAACCTGAATATACCCAAGATACCTTACATACCCAGCAAGCATCTTGTGGACTAGACAATAGGATGGGTGGGGAGGGAGGGGAGGGCAACGGAGGGTGGGAAACACAAATCTAGACCCAAACAGCAATGGTACCATAAAACTCTACTTCCTAAAAGGCAGACCAAATGGCTGAACCTTCACCAGGCCCTTAGAGGGAACACCTGAACCACAAGACACTGGAGAGGGTATCATGAAGACTAACCTTAATCTTCTACAGCTTCCCTCCCTCCCTCTCCCTCTCCCATTCTCTCTCTCTCTTCTCTCTAACTCTCATATATTAGTTATCTTTTTCCTCCTTTTCTTAATGGGCACTGACCTGTAACTCCCAGTACCAGCATGTGGCTATCATCCACAATGAGCTTTTGATCAGAGAGACCTACAAGGTTTCCTAAAAGAAAGACAGATTTTTGTGTGAGTACTTGATGACCCACCAAAAGTTAGTGGTAAGACCCTACTGCTGAAGACACCTTATGTGGTTGGCATGTAAAATGGAATGGCATGGCTGGAAGTTGGAAGAGAGTCAGTCCCCAAACAGTCAGCGCGTCTAGAGCCAGAAGGTGCTACATGGGCGATTGGGGGAAAATGACCAATATCTGTCCAAGCAACTCATGGTCTAACCTACTTACCAGCAAACAACCTGTTGTGATGCCCACACAAGTGCAATAGTGGCACACAGCCATGGTGGGGAGCCAACTGCTCTTGATTTGGCTAACTGATCTCCTCAGTGGTACGGGACTCATAGCTGGAGCTGGGAAACAAGTCAGAACCATATCCAAACATAAGCCCCTCTCCATTATCAAGCTACCATCAATCGTGGGCTACAAGATGGCCTACACCTATTAAATTCTCTATAAAAAAAAGTAAGGGTTATCTCATTTGTCCTGGTGCAAACTTATTCTTCATTGGAGAATCTGCTTCTCTTTTTCAGATAGATGTAGATCCTAAGGAGAGAGCCACCCCATCATGCCTCAAAAGGGCCCCGGCTGAAACTAAGAAAAATTGGCAAAACAAGCAAGGGTGCTGTTTTCCTGGTGAACTGGATACCATTACAAGGGGGAAGGAGATCAACATAAAGAAAAATCAACTCCTACCAAATCAGAGAGCCAGAGACCCAGAGGCCCCCAACACCTCATCACTGAAGCAGACCAAAAATGAACCCAACATGGCTCAGGGAAATTTTGCAGAAGAATGGGTGGAAAGAATGTCAGAGCCACATGTTGGGTCATGATATGCAGAGACATTTATCTTACCCATAACTGTGGGCTAACTCCCCAATGCATGACCCATATACCTCAACAAGGAGGGGCCAAGGGGAGGGGGTAGTTCATGGATGAGCCTAATAATGGTACCAAACTGACTGTATTTGCTGAATACAAAACTAATTAATATAAAAAAATAACCTCAAACAAGTTTAAAAATTACTGGCACCAAGACTGGTTTTAGGTTACTGAAGCTGCTGTTGTCAAACACATCAACGATCTTAAGAAAGATGGCCCCAATGCTTTACATTAAAACAATGGTGAGGATATCTGAGGAAAGATTATGATAGAAATACATTTTATTTTTAAGAAATACTTGACTGGAGAAGGAACCTACTCTTCAAGGTTATGATTTATTTCATCCCTATATAAAAATATGGCTGTGTCCTGCACACCTTGTATTGATTTAGGACACATGAAAAATGCGTGGAGTGCTCATAAATTATACACCATTCCAGGATCCACTGTTGAGATGTGACATGAGGCAGGGCATGAAGCCCCTGATAGGCTGGCAAAACCATTGGATGATGGACCATGGTTTTCATGGAGACCCAGAGATATTTTGGATATACCAGGACTCTTCAAGGGCTACCATGGAGGCTGTTGGCCAAAGATGAAAGTTTTTCCTGGCTACTCAGCCCGGATGGAGGGGCAGAATTGGAAAATCCAGAGATTGTGGATTGGAAAATCCAGAGATTGTCAGTCACTGGTTATACTGGATTTAAATGCAAAAGTTTGATGTTTGCTTGATAGTTGTTGAGTTTGCATTGTTCCTGTCTCTCCCTGTTGTATCTTATAGCAGTTGAAAATGTTTACTCTGTGCCTCTATATTTTGAAAGTATATAACTTGTTTGATTTTACAGGACTCACAGCTAAGAAACAATCTTAAATCTTAGATAAGACTTGGGACTTTAAAACTATGCTTATGTTATGTGGAGACCTTTAAAACATAGTACAATTTGAAATGTGAGATCATTTTTAAATCTAATGGGGGCCAGGGGTGAAATGTGATAGTTTAAATAGATGTCCCCCTATAGATTCAAGAGTTTATTAAGGTTTCTTAGATTTCCAGCTACCTGGCTAGAGGAGGTGACGCTGGGCAGATCCTGGGGTTCAGATCTAAGGTGCAGTGGTGGATTTGGAATCCCAATCTAAAGATATACAAAGTGCTGAAGCTTTGTATGAAGTTCCTAAAGTGTGCTTTGTGGTGTAGCTTTTGGGTTTTGGCTTGTGGCTTCTCTCTGCTTGGTCCTGTGAAAGAAGGCCAACTTTTCTACCATTATGGAACTTCCTCTCTATCATCTATGAAGCCCTTCCTCCATAACTGTACCTGATTTGGAATTTCATTTCCGCAACCTAAAGCTGTCTGCCACGGGTAGATACCCACTAGATACAGAAAGGTAGATAGGAGCTGTGGACACACTGTCACACTCAGGCTGAAATGTAGCACCGTGGCTGAGTGCTTTTCTGAAATACATAAACCTCTGGGTTCAGTTCCCCTGTATGAATATACATACATACCACACACAATTTTATATGCATATATATCATACATATATATTATATATACACACATTATATGTGTGTGTGACCTGCCTTGGAAAGAGTGGTCTTGGTACTATCATCAGACAGAGATTCTGGAAATGTCACCTCAGAGAGAGGCATGTTGAGATTCTCCATCAAGCAGGAATACTGGAAATGCTGGAATGCTTATCAGAGAGGGATTCTGGGGATGCCTGTCATTGGGAGGAATTCTGGGAGTGCTCATCAGAGAGCAATCTAGGAGATGCTCATCAGCTTCTCCTCTTCCTCCTCCTCCCCTTCCTCCTCCTCCTCTTACCAGGTGTTTGTTACTGCCAATCTCTAGAGTTCTCATTCAAAAGTTTAAGATTTTGAGATGCTTAAGACATTCAACCTATAGACAATGTTGTTAATTCTCTTAGAAATTTAAATGTGGTAGATATTTAATCTTAAATATGAAATTAAGGTTCACATTATCTTTTGACAGCTGGGGTAACTGTTTTGTTACTACATTTAAATCTCAAATGTGCACTCTAGAACCCCCAAGTCATGCAGTGAGAATCAATGTTGCTTCTTCCCGGTAACTAAGTGAATGCTGCTAAGTCCATTTGCAAGGGCACACACTCTGCCATGTCCATACAACACTTGGTGCATTTGATCATCATGTGGTAGCTTGGGGGAAAGTACCTTCTGGCAGTTTTAATATCCATCCCTGCAAACCACCTCTAAGTAAGCAAGAACAATCACATTCCCCAGTTGGAATGAGACAAGTGGAATTAAATATTTTAAAATGATGTCTTGATAGTTGCTGAAATTCCTGGGCCTCTGCTGTGGCTTGACAGCTGGTAATTGCTAATTTGCTTTGATGTTAATTTAGCTGGCTCCTCCTTGACAGTTTCCTGTTCAACTCTAAGACTTGGTGCATTGAGTCTGACTGCCTCAGGAGGGTGTTAAGCAGGCGGAGGTCCCATCCACACTGGGACCCTTGGCTTTCTAATTGGTACTTCCCCTCACACAGAGCAGGTACTTAGTAAACATGCCTTGAATAAAGTCAGTGAGAGTGAATGTGATTTCCCAAATGGGAACTCAGCAGTTCTTCAAGCAGGCAAGCACTCATTGACAGCTGTTGCTGGCAGTGAATCAGTAGAGGCAGAGTACAGTGTAGAATAAGACAGAGCTGAGTTCAAATCTTTTGACACTTACTAGCTGAGTGACTTTGAGGAAATTCCCACACTACCCTAGGGAGTTTCCTCTGCCACACAAAGCAAATACTGTGCCTAACCTACAGAGCTGTACTTGATTCATCCACCTAAGTATCTGAGGCAGTGAGCCATGGCTCATGGTATCTAAAAATACTGGCTTCATTTCCCCCCTTCTTTAAAGTATTCATATTTCTGTTTTGTTACATTCCTTCCCTGACCCCACATACTTTAAAAATATTTTATTTATTTATGAGAGAGAGAGAATGGGCACACCACAGCCTCTAGCCACCACAAACAACTCCAGATGCATGTGCCACCTTATGCATCTGGATTATGTGGGTACTGGGGAATTGAACTTGGGTGCTTAGTTTTTGTAGGCAAATTCCTTAACCACTAAGCCATCTCTCCAGGCCCCCAAATACTTTCAACAACATTCACTCAATGAAGCTGAACTTAAAAAAATATTTTAAATTTTTTTTCTTTCTTTCTTTGAGAGAGACAGAGGCCAATAGAGGCAGAGAGGGAGAGAGAAGGAGAGCGAGTGAGAGAGAGAGAATGAGTGCGCCATGTCCTCCAGCCACTGCAAACAAACTCCAGATGCATGCACCCCCTTGTGCATCTGGCTTACATGGGTACTGGGGAATTGAACCTAGGTCCTTAGGCTTTGCAGGCAAAAGCCTTAACTGCTAAGCCATCCCACCAGCCAAAAGCTGAACTTTGTGCCAAACTGTTGGAGCCTGCTGCTCACAGAGACATGAGCAAGTACTGCTGGACTCCAAGGCCAGGGGTCAGGAACAGGGATGGCAGAGAGGCACTTACTGGCAAGTAGCAGACAGCAAACTTGTGACAGAACCCTGGTCCCCATGGCACATAGGGGCAGCTGTAAAACATTTGTGGGCCAGCCACCCATGGGCCATGTTTCCATGATAGGCATAGATTATTTCCACTTTTGGGGCATTGTGAATTATGGTGCTGGGATCATTGGTGCACAAGTATCTGTCTGAGTATCTGCTCTCAATATTTTGGCATATGTACACAGGAGTAGGATGGCTCCATCACATGGTAATTCTGTGTTTAACAATCTGTGAAACCACACAACTGTTTCCCACACGTCTCTTCTTTCCATGACCTTGCCCATCTTCAGGAACATTCTATAGCCATCTCCTAATCTGGTTAGTCTGATGTTTTTCTTTTGATTGGAGTGGACCTTCGGGTTTGGGAAAGACCATGACAGAGGTTGAGGGCCCTTGTCATACCACATCAGGACCACCTCAGACCTATGTGACTTTCCTGGGGTTTGTTAACCTTTATTACTTCACAGCATTTGCCAGGCTTCTTCTCTGTAAATGACCCATCTCCTTTCCTTGGTCTGTTCTTTGGGAGCAAGTCACTAAGTCTTCCTCCCCTCAAGGGAGAAAGTCAGGCTGTGCTTCCTAGATGGTTGTATCCACTTGTACCACTTGGAATTCTTCTCTACAGAAGCTCCATCTCTTCTCTCACTTAATTAATGACTAACTTAGTGTTCAGATGGTTATTTATGGACCCAGTGGGTGATACTTTGACTTACAGCTCACTATTATATAATTTATTATGTTGCTCAAGTTGTTCCAGTCTCCCTCCCTCCCTCCCTTCCTTCCTCCCCCTCATTTGTTTGTTAATTCATTTTCTAAATTTATATATATATTTATTTATTTACGTGTGTGTGTGTCAGAGTTTCTTGCTGCTACAGAGAACTCCAGATGTATGCATCATCTTGCATCTGGCTTTACATGGATGCCAGGGAATTGAACCTGGGCCAACAGACTTTGGAAGCAAGCGCCTCCAACCACTGAGCCATCTCCCCAGCTCCCTGTCTATTTTTTTGAGGCAAGTTTAACAGGCTGTCTTTTTTTTTTTTTTTTTTTTTTGGTTTTTCAAGGTGGGGTTTCACTCTAGCCCAGGCTGACCTGGAATTCATTATGGAGTCTCAGGGTGGCCTCAAACTCATGGTGATCCTCCTACCTCTGCCTCCCGAGTGCTGGGATTCAAGGCGTGTGCCACCACCCCTGGCCCCCTTTTTTTTTTTTTTTTTTTTGGTTTTTCAAGGTAGGGTCTCACTCTAGCTCAGGCTAACCTGGAATTCACTATGTAGTCTCAGGGTGGCCTCGAACTCACGGCGATCCTCCTACCTCTGCCTCCCGAGTGCTGGGATTAAAGGCGTGCGCCACCACGCCCGGCTTTTTTTTTTTTTAAATATGTATGTGTGTGTGTGTGTGTGTGTGAGAGAGAGAGAGAGAGAGAGAGAGAGAGAGAGAAGAATTGGTGCACCAGAGCCGGCAGGCCCTGTAATTTAACTCTAGCTGTGTGTGTCCCCCCTTGTGAGCATGTGTGAACTTGGGCGCTTGCGTCACTATGTGTCAGGCTTATATGAGACCTAGAGAATCAAACATGAGTCTGTAGGCTTTACAGGCAAGTGCCTTAACTGCTAGGCCATCTCTCCAGTCACATTGTTTTCTGTTTTTCTTTTTTGAGATAGGGTCTTTCCCTGTAGCCTGGAATGGAAGTTATTATGTAGTTTAGGCTGGCCTTGAACCAGCTTCCTGAGTGTTTGGGTGACAGGTGCACACCACCATAGTTGGAACAAAATTTATCTTCAAAGTCAGCTCATATGTCCATTGATTTGATATACTCTATCCTTTTATCTTGAACACTTCTTTATTTTATCTTTTCTTTTTTTAAAACTTTTTTTATTGACAACTTCCATAATTACAGAAAAGAAACCATGATAATTCCTACCCTCTCTTTCTCCTCCACAAATCCACTCTCCACTGTATTCCCTCCCTCTCTCCACTAGCCTCTCTTTTATTTTCATGCCATTCTCAGCACTGTCTGCTGTGGGGACAGGCACAGAAAGAGGGTGTGGATGCCAGAGCTCATGGTGTGAAGCCCTGCAGCCAGATAAGCTGATTCTATTGGCACATCTGGGCAGGTGGCAAACCTGCCCAGAGTTATACCTGCCGGGAGATGTGGGTAGCAGGAGAGTGGAACTTTCTATTTTGGAACCAGGATGCCTGGTATCATGGTCTGGGGTCGAACATGGAAAGCTGCCCATGCTGGAAGGAGAGATGCCCAGACTCACCTCCCAAACAATGACTGTTCAGTGAGTGTCCTTGTAGACAATGGCTGGGAACTGGGACCACCTCCAGGGTTCAGGTACTTTCCATGTTCACGTGGAATCAGCCAGTTAGGCAGCAGATAGGCCCCAGGTGAGATACAGAGCTAGCATTTTAGCCCAGGTGGAAAGGAGGAAAGGGGCTCGGGGCGCAGAGAACCAGCTCAGTGGGGGATGGACCTCAGCTCTGCACGCTGCTCTCCTGGCATCTTGTGGAGCTGGCGGGGCAGGAGGCCAGGGCTCGGCAGCCTTCTCCTCTGTGGCAGTTGGACCTGGAGCCCATCCTCTCCCCAGGACATCAGCATGTAGGACATGCAGAAGGCATGCCCACGTGCAGCCATGGCAGGCAGTTGGCAATAAGTTTGTTATAAGAATTGGTAAATTTGCATAGCATCATTTGGTTTGCTACACATCTGGGTCTACATAATAATGATAGTTTGTTTCATTTTTATTTATTTTTTGCAATACTTTGTTGGCTTAAGCTCTAGAAATTTTCTGGTGTAATTTTTCTCATGAAATGCAGGTTCCCTAGAGCCATTGCCTCTCCCCGCTTTCTTTCTGGTTTCATATTTTGTGTGTGGATGTCTCTATGAGTGCTTGTACGGGTATGTACGTGTGGAAGTCAGAGGACCACCTCAGGGTGTTGGTCCTTGTCTTTCACCTTGTTTGAGACAGGCTTTTCCATTATTCACTCTTGCAAACACCAAACGGACTGGCTTCAGGATTCTTTTGACTCTGTCTCCCACTGCCACAGGCACATTGGGATTATAGACATGAGTGCTTACTTGCCTCTCACTTTATGTGGGTTCTGGGGATTTGAACTCTAGATATCAGACTTGCCCAGCAAGTGCTTTGAACTACTGAGACATCTCCCTAGCCCCAGTTTGCTTTTGTTTTCTGTCAGATAGGCAAACACTTAATATGTAAAAGACCTTTTTTCCCCTGTGACCTGAAAACAGTTTCTGATACTGAAAGAGGCTGGGATCCCTGGGCAAGGCTAATGCTTGGGCTGTGTAGCATTGATTCTGGAAGGGTTTGTGCCAAATATTTCTCAGTGGAGATGGTTGGAGCTTGTGAAACTGCACTGTGGGATTGAGATAAGAAAACAATCAATTTTTCATAATTAAAAATATTCCTTACTCAGTTTTCAAATGAGGAAGAAAAAGGAAGGATGTTTGTCCAATATTTTTACAGTTCCATTCTTAGTCTCTGAGCATAATGTTAATATTGATTCATTTGCTCAGCTCTTCAACAAGTACTTTGCAGGAGGCCAGCCGTGTACTTCACATCACAGCTGTTTTGTGCCCTTTGCTTGGTGCTGGGAAGAAAGGACACAGTCCCATATATCACAGGCTGAATTTGTCTAGGGGCAAATGCAGAAAAAGATGCAGGAAGACAGAGGGCACCAAACAAGGAGACCCATGATTCTGTCTCTGCCGTATCCTTTATATTGATCTTTAGACATTACCTTTTGATGGAGCTCTGTTTAAAAATGGTTGGCTGAGGGCTGGAGAGATGGCTTAGCAGTTAAGGCATTTGCCTGTGAAGCCTAAGGACCCCAGTTTGATTCTCCAGGACTCATATAAGCCCAATGTACAAGGTGGCGCATGCATCTGGAGTTTGTTTGCGGTGGCTGGAGGCCCTGGCACGCCCATTCTCTCTCTCTCTCTCTCTCTCTCTCTCTGTCTGTCTACCTCTTTCTCTCTCAATAAATAAATAAATTTAAAAAATGGTTGGTTGAGTACACCATCCTACATCTTCATGATAACTATATTAAGGAAGTATAAAATTAACTGTGAAATATCAAGGGCTAGGAATGTAGCTCAGCTGATCGCATGCTTATCTAGCATGTAAGAGGCCCAAGGTTTGATCTCTAGCACCACATGAACTTGGTGTGATGGCAATCCCAGTGCTAGGGAGGTGGAGGTGGGAGGATCGAAGTTAAAGGTCCTCCTTAGTTACATAGAAAGTTGAGAACATGGGGCTGGAGAGGTGGCTAAGTGGCTGAGGTGCTTGCCTGCAAAGCCTGGTGACCCAGGGTTTGATCCACCAGTACCCACATAAGCCAGTTGTAGAAAGTGGTGCATGCATCTGTAGTTCATTTGTAGTGGCTGGAGCATCCATTCTCTCTGTCTGCTCTCTTCTTTCTCTCTTTCCCTCTACTTGAAAATATATATTTTAAGTTCGAGACCAGCCTTGGCTACATGAGATCCTGTCTAAAAAAAAGAAAGGAAGGAAGGAAGGAAGGAAGACAATGGGATGGTGGATGACTGTTAGGAGACAAGAGAGTTTCATGGATAGCAAACGAGATGCCCTGATAGGTAAAGCAGAGCAAAAATGGTCACTGTTTGGAGCGGGCCAGAAAAGGGCTGTGGTGGAAATGCCCATTACTCTTTGTTTCTCTCCAAACCCGAGGAGGGAAGGGAAGTGTGAGGCATACACGGGACTGGATACCAGCCCTGATTAAAAGACGCGAAACAGTGAGAATATGAACAAGCCGCTGGTCGGGACGGGATCTTGTACATGAGCTCAGGCACAGCAGAACAGACACCGGCTGGTGTGGTGTGGGCCCAGGGCTGGGCGCTGCCTGGCTTGTGGCTTTTCATGCTAGTCTCAAAACCAAGCCTGCATGCATACGCTCTCACCCAGGGCTCTTCTCTTAGTGCTCAGGCCCCAGGGGAAACAGCAGAGTGGAAGAGGAGGCATTTTATATCAATAATTTACACTCTTCAACCAAGTCTTGCTTTTAGAAAGATAAAGACAATCAGATATCATCACACATTTAGAAAAACAAGTGACAGAAGAAAAGGGCCCCAATGGGAGCAAGTGCATAGGAAATATGATATGACTCCCAGAAAGTAGAACTGGTACCTCAGAGTGGGTCAACAAAATACTGTTTCCATAAGATGTAAACCTGGGGCCATGAAAAAGGAGAACTAAAGGAGAGAGGGCTCAACATCTGTGGAATCCAGACCATGGCAGTTCTTTCTGTTCCCTGTGAGAAAATTCCAGAAGAAAGTGTAGATTATGTCACAATATACCAATTTACCAAAAGATATGTCCTAGGCTAGTCCAACCTTGACAATACAGGGAGTGAAATTTGAAAATAGTTACTTCAATTTTTTACTATAAAAGGGATTGATTAGATTGGCTTACACAATATAGACTGGGCAGTCCAATAATAGCTGTGCACATGCTAGAGGCTGAGAACCCAGTAGCTGCTCAGTCCATGAGGCTGGCTGACGCAGCAGTCCCAGTCTGGCACTGAAGGCCTGGAGGATTCCTGGAGAGTCACTGGTCTTCAGTCCACACAGGAAGGCTGATGAAACTGGGTTTTCATGCACCTGTGAGTAGCATGGGCAGCCAGGCAGAAGCTCTGTATTCCCTTAGAGCTACTCTACATAGAGTACACCATGGGACAAGCTGCCCATTCTAGGGTAATATCTTTCTCCCTCAGTGAATACTCACTGGAAATGCTCTCGCAGGCCTGCCCAAGAGGAGTGTCTCTTACTTAATTCCTAATTTGATCAAGATGCAGTAGATTTAACTTGCACAAGTCCACTCCTTGTTAACTTGACATCAAAGCACATCTCCTTATGTCATACTTATGAAGATGATAACAAGGTCATAATTCTATTTAACATGACATAGCTATCCCACAAACAAATGGAAAGAGACTATTCTTTTCTAAAATATTTTATTTATTTGAGAAAGAGAGAGGGAGAGAGAGAACAGACACACCAAGACCTCTAGCCACTGCAAACAAACTCGAGACACATGCGCTATCTTGTGCATTTGGCTTATGTGGGTACTGGGGAATTGAACCTGGATCCTTAGGCTTCACAGGCAAGCACCTTAGCCACTAAGACATCTCTGGCCCCCAAAGATACTATTCTTTACCCCTCAATACATGACAAAGTCACTTGAGGAATGTTTAGTCTCTACTATCCAATAATTTAAATTTTTATTTATTTCCAAGGAGAGAGAGAGAGGGAGAGAGAATGGGCATATCAGGACTTTCATCCACTGCAAATAAACTCTAGATGCATGTGCCACTTTGTGCGTCTGGCTTTACCTGGGTACTGGGGAATCAAACCTGGGTCATTAGGCTTTTCAGGCATGTAAGTGCCTTACCTGCTGATCCATCTCTCCAGCCCCTATCCAGTAATTTAAATATGATCATGTATGCTTCGTAACACTTAACTATTGATATTATCTCAATATAATATTCCTAAGTAAAAAATAGAGGAAAGGAAAACACAGTATGTCTTCTATGTACATGTGTACAAACACTCTTAGCAAATAGGGTAGAAACACTCTGGCACTTACAATCCTCAACTCTACACCTGGTCATGTGGCCTTAGCTGGTATTTGTAACTGTCTTCTACTACCCATTCTGTATTTCCTCTTTCCTCAACAAGCACATCTGCAGGTGTGATTCTTTACCTGAAAGTGTGAGTCACACAATTTCTGAATGGTCTAGGTTATTTATCACCCACTTTTATTGGGTTGCGATTTTCCATTGACTGGTTACAAGGCATGGTAACACCAGGAGACACCCTAAAAAAATCTCATGTAGCCTCATGCATACTCTTCCAGCCCCCAGCTCATCTTGTTAAGGGGTTCGGTCATCTTTTTACTTGTCCGCACTTACATTGCTGTTGTATATTGCTGCTGGTCGTCTGAGACCAGTGTCTGGGGAAGAGGCTGTTGCCCGGAGCGTGCCGTTCCTCCCTCCCGCAGCCTTGCTCTCACACTGCTGCAGTTTTGGTCTAGTTTCTGCAGTTCTAAAACACTGCTCAGAACATTGTTTGCAATATTATCATTGCTCTTGTGGAGGAGTGGACATTTGGGATCCTGTCGTTCCTGCTGGTGTTGTTGTGGAATCTCAGATTCTTAGCAGGCCTTATGGGAAGTCGTACGAGGATTTATTATTGTCGATCCAAGTAGCCAAAGAAATCAACACTTGTTATTTAAATAATTAGTTAATTTGGAAAACAAAAATTTAAAACTAAGGTATTTTTCTCCAAGCAACGTATGTCATGGGCAGGGCACATCTAAATTTCCTGTCCAACCCACACATTTCAAGCAAAATCTTTATTTCTTCTTCAGAGAAGTGGTGTCACCAGGCTTCTAAAAGGATGTCCATGTGACATGACTGTTGCACTTTGTACTTTGATATATGGTCATCCCTGAGTGTCCACAGGGAACTGCCAGGATGTTCTAGTGGACATGCTTGTCCACAGAGGTAAAAGCTTCTTATATAAAATGATGCTGTATTTGCATGGAGCCTTGTATGTCTTCCCGTGAACTATATAGGCTCTAGGTTACTTAAAGTTGCAGTTTCAATGCAAATGCTACGTAAATAGTTGTTATTGTGCATCATTTAGGTAATAATAACAAGACAGGCATGTATCTATTAAGTATAGACACTTTAAAAACATCTATGATGGTTTGGATCTACAGAAACACAACCCAAGTTGCCCTTGCCTTATAGGTGGGGAAGCCACCCAATCAGCCAGAAAACCTGAACTTTAGGCAAGAGGTTTCTGATTACAAGATATATTTTAACACAAAAAAACCCTTTACTGCTCATGCTCAACAAAAAAATTCTACCAATGTAATTGAGCTCATTAGCAAAGTACAATAATAGAGGGCTCTGAAAAGATGCATGAAAGCATTTGATAAAATGTAACATCCACTTATGATTGCTTAAAAAGGAATTTTAGCATACAGCTTTATAAAAATTTTCTTGCACTGAAGAGATGGCTTAGCAGTTAAGGTGCTTGCCTGCAAAGCCAAAAGACCTTGGTTTGATTCCCCAAGACCCATGTAAGCCAGATGCACAGGGTGGCACATACATCTGGTGTTCGCTTGCAATGGCTGGAGGCCCTGGTGTGCTCATTCTATCTCTCTGTTCCTTTTTTTTCTCTCAAATAAATGAAAATAATTTCTTTAATTTAATAAGGAATATCTACAAAACACCCTACAAATATCGTTTTACTCATTGGTAATGGTATTCAAATAATTCCTATTCAAACCCAGGGAGAAAAAGCTAATGACACCGACTTTCACAGTATAATTTAATGTGGAAACAAAGTTCTGTCCAGAGAAGTAAAATAGGAAATAAAAGTTTTATAGATTGAGGAAAAATTGTCATATTATTTTTTTTATTTCATTTTATTTTACTTTTTTGGTTTTTCGAGGTAGGGTGTCACTCCAGCTCAGGAATTCACTATGTATTCTCAGGGTGACCTTGAACTCACCATGATCCTCCTACCTCTGCCTCCCAAGTGCTGTGGTTAAAGATGTGCGCCACCATGTCCAGCTTGTCATTTTATTTTTTTAAAATGCAATGACTATTATGTAGAAAACCCAAGAGATGAGTCAGACTTCAGTAAGGAACTTGATTTATAAATCAAAAGTCATAATTCTGGACTGCAGAGATGGCTTAGTGGTTAAGATGCTTGCCTGTGAAGCCTAAGGACCCAGGTTCAATTCCCCAATACCCACATAAGCCAGGTATACAAGGTGGCACATGTATCTGGAGCTCGTTTGCAGAAGTTAGAGACCCTGGTGTGCCCATTCTCTCTCTTTATCTGCCTCTCTCTCTCTTTCTCTAATAAATATTAAAAATCATATTTCTGTATACTGGCATCACCTATTAAATGTCATTGAGAATGATGACAAGTTAGGGGATGGAAGAGGGGCAAAATGAGCACAGGCAGGAAAGAGGAGTAAAAGAAATGAAAAGAATTGTGTTTGAAAATACCAAGAGGATACCTAAAACTCTATTTGCTCACTAAACCTAAAAATAAACAAATATTAAATATCAACCAGGGATGGTGGCTCATACTTATAATCCCAACACTGGAAGGCTGAGGCAGGAGAATTGCTACAAGTTCAAGACTACTCCACTCTACAGAGTGATACTTGTCTCAAAAATATAAAAACAGGGCTGGAGAAATGGCTTAGCGGTTAAGCGCTTGCCTGTGAAGCCTAAGGACACTGGTTAGAGGCTCCATTCCCCAGGACCCACGTCAGCCAGATGCACAAGGGGGCGCACGCGTCTGGAGTTCGTTTGCAGTGGCTGGAGGCCCTGGCGTGCCCATTCTTTCTCTCTCTGTCTCTCTCTATCTGCCTTTCTCTCTCTGTCTATCGCCCTCAAATAAATAAAAACAAGAAAAAAAAAATAAAAACAGGCAAAAGTTAAATATCATGTATGGTAACTATAATACAAAGTAAGCAAAAATAAGCTTAGCTGTTTGGTAATAAGCTTTCCTACTTGGAAATAATCCAGATTTTTGTGGAGAAAGTGACAACATTTACTGACTAGCAGTCAGAAAAAAAAAAAAACCTAAAATGTCTAATTTGTGAATAGAAAGACTTGATATCATGAAGATGTTAATGCTATCAAAACAGACAACACAGCCCCTCTTCAATTTAAAAACCTCCACAGAATTGTTTACTAAATTCAATGAGATAATTCTAAAATGCATGTGGGAGAATAATAGACTCAGAACAGTCCAGTAGGTGATTGGGGGAGGGTTGCCCTCTAGGTCTTGAAGCATCTTGCAGAGAGCTGGAAGCCTGTGTTGCCCATGACAGACAAGCTGAGCTTGGGGACTGTAGAGGGGCTCCCCAAAGCCCCTCATGTGCGAGGCCATGTGCCATCCACAGAGCTGGGAATGGGGACCCATAGAGAGAAGATGGACTAGGTAACTGGTTTTCCATGTGGCAGACTGTGACATCAGATCTTTACTTCCTTTCCTAGCAAAGTCCATCTCAAACAGATTAAGTCCTAAATGCTGAAGCTAAGACCTGGAGAAGTAGATCTGGAAGAAGCCGCCACAGGTTGGGGCCAGGCAGGACGACTGACTCGGGGTCGCGGAGCTCGATGCGCTCAGCAGCACTGCAGTCATCCTGTTCCCGCAAGCAGTGTAATGACATTGAAGGGACAAGTCACCAACCAGCAGGAAGCATTTTAAACACAGGACTGACAGAAGATCTAGAATGCATCAAAATTTCTAAAAGGACAAAAATAAACTCCCCAATAGAAAAAAAAAATATTCAGAAAGTAAGTATTTCACAGAAAAGCACAGTCACCAATTTAAATATGGAGAGAGAAGCTCAATAATACCAGCAAATAAAAGGATGGGAACTCACACCATTATGGGGTATCTCTTAACACCCCACCCACTGACAAAGATCAGTCTGGTGAGACTGACGGAAGATGTGGAGTCGCTCGTTTATAACTGCTGGTGCTGAGAATAGCACAATCATTTTAGAAAAAGTTGGCACGACTTAATCATGCCAAAGGCACATGAACTCAAAGACTCAGCAAGTCCAACCCAAAGCGAAGCCCTTGAATATGAGCTCTGTGACATATGGTATATCCTCAGAGATACTAAGGGCAGTTTACAGAAAATGCTGGATAAAAACCCAAAAGTTCAGGGCTGTGGAGATGGCTCAGTAGTTAAAAGTTCTTGCTTCCAAAATCTGCCAGCCCAGGTTCAATTCCCCAGTCCCATGTAAGGCCAGATGCAAAAGCGGCACATGTGTCTGGAGTTTGTCTACAATAAATAGCAAGAGGCCCTGGTGTGCCTATTCACTCTCTTGCTTAAAAAAAAAAAAAGGGCTGGAGAGATGGCTTAGTGGTTAAGGTGCTTGCCTGAAAAACCTAAGGACCCAGGTTAGATCCCCCAGTAGCCACATAAGCCAGAGGCACAAGGTGGCACGTGTCTGGAGTTTGTTTGCAGTGGCTGGAGGCCCTGGTGCACTCATTCCCTGCACCACCTCATGCTTGCAAATAAATAAATAAAAATATTTAAATATCTTATATACATACATGTTTAAAAACAACAACAGCAAAAGTTCACTGACAAGAGGATGAGTGAGTCAATAGTGACTTCTTGATAGGACGGAAAGTTGCATGAGCTGGAATAAACCAACCTCCACACACAAAGCAAAAACAACAACAGAAAGATTTCCGGAGCCACTCTGTGAACCTACCACCAGAAAACGGGTGTGAGGATAGGGAACCGGAAGTGCTGTGTCGGGCGGGACACCTGAGGATATGCAGCTGTTCCCAATGTTGCACCTCATGACAAGGAACCAGCAACATCAAGGTGTGGCTTCCAGTCTCCACGTTTTCAGAAACCAGCAGGAACAAGCCCATGCTCTTGGCTGCTGTGGCACAGTAACCATTTTAAGTGTCAGCTTCAACTCAACCTCGTTCAGCTTTGTTGATTACTTCTGAGAAAACATGGATGGAGACCACATAGGGGCAAGGTGACAGCAAACTTGAAGTGTGGGATGACATACACCCCTAGGGGTGTCACCATTTGTTTGGGGGAAGCTGCTAATAACATGTAATTATGTGTTCCTCTCCATGGGGCAAATTGCAATACTTTCCAGAAAGAGATACT
Source organism: Dipus sagitta (assembly GCA_036346955.1). Taxonomy (NCBI): domain Eukaryota; kingdom Metazoa; phylum Chordata; class Mammalia; order Rodentia; family Dipodidae; genus Dipus; species Dipus sagitta. Next base: position 51,236,593 of record CM070773.1, on the reverse strand, counting down.
GATATGATGATCATGGAAACTCCATGGCTTTAGTTTTAAAAACTAATCTCCAGGCAATCAGGCTGTTAAAAACTTGGGATTTAATAAACATGGGCTCTAGATACAAAACAGAGCTGAGTGTTTTAAGAGCTGACAAACAGAAAGCAGTGGTGGCAAGAAGGCTGGCAGAGGGTGTGGGTGTGCAGGGGAGGGGAGGGCATCAGTTCTTCATCGTCCAGAATGGGGAGTTCAACAATATGGCCTGGAGCTGATGCGACCAAGAGGCAGGGGTTTCTCTATTTTTTTTTTCAAGGTGGGGTGTCACTCTGGTCCAGGCTGACCTAGAATTAGCTATGTAGTCTCAGGGTGGCCTCGAACTCACAGCGATCCTCCTACCTCTGCCTCCTGAGTGCTGGGATTAAAGGCGTGCGCCACCATGCCCAGCTTTTCTCTATATTTTAAAAGATATTAAATGAACTAAGACACAGGTCTGGGAAGATAGCTCAGCGGTAGAATGCTTACCTGGCTTTAATCTCTAGTACCACAAGAAAAAAATTAATGAGCTACACGTGGACAATTTATAGCTAAAATTCTGCAAGAAAGATAAGAAAGACAGCAAATGGTATGAGCAGGATGCTTCAACTTTTGGAGTTGGAGTCCAATGATAAAACAGACAAAGATATGTCTGAGGACAATCATGAAGGATAAGGGGTGGGGAGATGTGGGAAACAAGTAGCATTCCTGATTACTTAACTTTTTCAAGCCATATGTCAATGAGCTCACCCTCCCTCCTCTCATATCCAACCTCCCTGAGGATGTTAACACATACAAAGCAGCTGGTCTCTTTCAAGCCCTGGCCTCTCGAATCTGAAGATGTGTGAATAGAGCAGTGGAGGGGACAAGGCCACATGCCAGGTGTTCAGGCAAAAGGCCCTTCAGATGCTGGAGGGAGGCATCGACATAACCTTGCTGTGAGCAGTGGGAAGATGTGCGAATGACCCCTTACAGAGCAAGGCCTCACACAAAGCTGCATCCCCGCATTCAGCACCTACCTCCCCTCCCCTGCCTTGTCGCCAACATGCTCAAGAGAAAGGGGATGCTGGAGAAGGTACTGCCAAGCTGAGACTGAGCCGCAGAGCAGACTGCAAGGCTGTCTGCTGAACCTGCTCCTCCACAGCCCAAACCCAGGCCTCAGAAGACCCCTGCGAAGAAGGGAAAGAAGGTGCCCAAAGGGAAAAGGGAAAAGCTGATGCTGGCAAGGCTGGGACTAACTACAGGATATGGAGATGCCAGAACAGCCTGGACACCGAAGGCTGGAGGTGATGGGGACCCCAGGGAAGTTTGTGCATTTTTGATAACTCTGGACGTCTGGTGACTGTACAGTTTGAAATGCTATTTTTAAAGTTAATTTATTATTCACTCATTTTGTGTGTGTGTGCATGCAAGAGAGAGAGAGAGAGAGAGAGAGAGAGAGAGAGAGAGAGAGAGAGGGCCTCCATCCACATGCATGCGCCACCTTGTGCATCTGGCTTACGTGGGTCCTGGGGAATTGAAACTGGGTCCTTAGGCTTCGCAGGCAAGCACCTTAACGGCTAAGACATTTCTCCACCCTAAAGTACTATTTTTAATCAAGTTTTATTACAATACAGAATTTCCTTTTACTTTTTTTTGTAAAGCTGCGCTATTAGCACATAGACCACTTCGTAGTGCTTGGGTGGGGACGAACACATGTCACTCACAGAATGTCTCCAGAGCTTGACTGATGGGGAAGACACCTTTCTCTACTAGTTTGGAAAGATTCCTCTTGGTTTCTGGGAGGAGGGATTTCCTGACGGTGACACAAAAATCACCTGGGTATGAGTACCTTGTGGCATGAGAAAACTCAAAATTCATGTTTATGTCCTCCTCCTCCACCATCAACATACACTTACTTCCATTAAAGCCAGAGACTAGCTTAAAGTTGGTCCTGTCTCCATGGAGAGTAACCTGGACTTTGCATGACATTGTTGAGATGGTGTTTCTCTAAAGAGCAGAGGTTTCTTTTCTAGAGCATCATAGTTGTTCAGATTACTAATTCTGCCATTTTGTTTCATTTCCCAAGGGTCAGGGTGGGTTTGTGAAATGTCAGCCTCACTCTAAACTTTCCCTGTTCAGAGCATCATTTGAATACCACACTGGATTGTACAGAGGCTTCATATGAGATGGGAGTTTGAAAGTTCTTGCCTACTGTTAAACATTGTCTGAAATACCATGACTGTCTATGAAAAGTATCTTTAATAAGCTGATGCCATTTAGCTCAGGGAGAAAAGTGGTGCTGATCACAACTTGTGAACAGCCTGGGGTCGGACTGACTGCTACTGTCACAACTCATGAGCCACAACTCCATGGTGACTACCAGCAATCCCACTGAGGAGGGCACTCAGTGGAGTGGGGACAGGGAGGAGGGAAATGATGGTACCAATACATGATGTGTCCATACAGAGTTTCTACTTAATAAAAAAAGAGAAGTGTTTTCTGTTTCTACGGCTCTGTGTCCTGTTGTTCTATGCATATGCTACCTGTTTAAGACAGGACACCCCCCTCCCATATGTGCCCGTGTGGGGCTGCTGACCAGCCACTTGTTGTCAGCATATCTTTTCTGGAGCCTTCTTTGAAGCCAGCTCACAGGGAAGGGGAGTGGCACATTCACAGCCACCTGACGGCAGGGCTTTGGGGAAAGGTTGTCTCTGGTTCAGTGTGGTGGCGTCTCTGTCTCGTTTCATGTAGACCATGCTTCCACAGCCTGGATGTTCACAGCTCTCTCTCCATGTGGCCCCATGACACCAGTGAAGCCATTAGGGGGGTCAGAGTTACCTGGATGGGCTGGGGATGGGAGGCCCAGACCCACAGGGGACTCCTCACAGGGACCTGGTGTTGGGATGAAGGTTGCTCCCATCTCAACTTCTGCTCCGGAGACCATAGCATCCCATGGGAGGGAGCCTGTCATAGACAGATAGAGGCAGAAGGCCAGCATGTAATTTTCTCAGTGACCTAGCCCGAGGCCACAAGGCAGACAAAGAGACTGTTATGAAGGCAGGGGAAGTCAACTCTCCTGACCGGTGACAGTGCCGAGAGCACCTTGGTCCAGAACCCACAGGTCGCCCCGTGAATGGTGCAGTGATAGCTTCAGTCAGGAGTTGGGTGTCAACGTGGGCGGTGGCTGTCCACAGATATCACGGTCCCTTCAGGTAGTGACATGTGTCACGTGCACATGGCAGAAGTCCAATCACACTGTGGTGAGGCCTTCCTGCCTCCTTTTTGGATGATTTCCCACTCCATCAGCTGAAGGTTTTCAGAAGTTAAATTCAAAGTTGTTGGTGGCTTTGAGTCACCTTTTTTTTCCTCCTTTTTTTCAATAGCGCCTCTTGAGTGAAAATTAGGCGGCCGTGTGGGCGGCTGTTAAGGGTGCCTCATTTCCACATCGAGAGCTACCCACACGGCAGATTGTAGTGGCACTTAAAATGGGACCTGATTTTGCCTCTCAGCTGCTATATTAAAATAAAATGCCCTTCAGCTGATTATAAAGATACCAATTTAAATGTATGGATACCATTTCCCTGAGGAGAGGATGTCTTCATTGATTCTGAGACCTCATGTCACCTCATGTGACATGTGAGGAGCATGTCACACTCGTCTGTTAGCAGAGAATGGCCCCGGGCAGAGGAGAAGGTGGCTGTTTGAGGGAGCACAGTGCAGAGTCACAGCTCTGATGCAGCCTGGCTATGTGTCTTAGCCCCTGTCTGCATGGTCACCCTGCTTGTCCATGGGGCCTTGTCACCCTGAGGACGAGGTGAGCTAAGGGATTTCAAGCTCACTGTACTTGGAACTCTCCTCTGTGAGCTTTGGGGACAGCAAGGACAACCACTGCTCTTGCATTTGTCTCCATCCTGTTGGGTTTTTTTTTTTCCCTCTGTGGAAGACTTTCCTCCTGTCACCTCCCCTTTTCAGCCTGTTGCCACAGTGTCTTGAGTGATGCTGCTTCTCTGCTAGCAGGCAGGTCTGTGCTCGGCACGGAATAAACTTGGAAGTCTTCGTGACGTTCGCGGCTCTCCTTGCACTTCCTGCCTGTCTACACGTTCTTCTCGCCGCTGCCATCTGGGCTGAAACCTCTGCAGACTAGTCAAGACAGACAGAAGTGCTCAGTCTTTCAGGCAGGCAGGGAGGGCTCTCAGTCCTCGGTTCCAAGGGCTACTGCGGCAAATCCTAAATGGGGCCCGTGGCTTCACTTGCTCCTCGTTGGCTGAAAGATCCCCAGTTTTGGAGGTCGCACTGTGGGGCAACCAATAATCTCCCACCAGCTTTGCCATGGATAGCGCCCCTGCCATGTGCACTATGAGCACAGTTGTCTAGGTTCCTTTCTGAGGACCTGAAGGCCCAGAGCGGGATGCAGAGGGAAGGGGATGTGACAGGTTGGAACGTGGTTGCTGCTTCACTAGTGGCCTGCCTGTCCCCTTGCCCCCTCCTCTAACTGGCCTCGGCAGGAGGGCTCCCTTGAGTTTTAGCCTGGCTCTCTCACCACGAGCTCTTCTCCTATATTGCAGCCCAGCTGCAGCAGGCTGGCCTAATGCCTCTTTGTCCATGAGCAGGGAAATGTGAGTGCTCCAAGTGTGGCTCTGTTTCCTCCCCAGAGAAGTGGTGGCTGAGTCGCTTCATAAACCAACTAAGAAGCTGCCCCTGGCCCAACTGTAGAACACTATCCTCTGAGCACAGAAACCAACACCATCTTCATCCGAGCAGCAAGATACCTTCAAGATTAAGCCTGTTAATGCTCCTCATAAGAGAAGGGGAGAGGAGGAGCGTCAGAGCCTCACCTGAGATCTCAGCCACTCCCTCTTGCACCTCCCTATCAGCTGTATGTGATCAGGCCCCAGCCTCATGTGGTCTCCAGAGGTGCTGGAGTATACAGTGTGTGAAGGATCACTGAAGAGGAGGGGGGATTCCTTCTATGAGGCTATGAGGAAGTTGTCATCCCTGCTGAGATGAGATTTCCCATGAGGCAACTGCTTTGAGGTCACCCACACTGCTGTAAGTAACCTCTCTCCCATGCTCTGTAAATAATCCTATTAAACTCACTGGTGCACCAAGTAGGACTTGAGCGCAATCATACTTTGGTGCCCTATCTGGGAGTGGCAGACATCTGCTTATGTCTCCCCAGAACAAATTTACACAATATCCTCTTACAGAAAAGTACTCACAGTTCTTGGTGGCATAGTGGTGGGTCTCATATTGGGGGAAGTGTAGGTTTCCCTTTGGCTTTGAGATTGTGCTTTTTGGAACATTAGCCCTCAGGGGTATTAGGCCAGGCAGTTTTAGGCTTAGCTTGCCTTACCTGGCCTGGCTGCCTTCCCAGAGAAACATGATGGTTCTTGCTGCATGCTCTTGGTTGCTTGATAAAATGTTCCCATTTCTAATATGCTTTCAATGAATTCTCCTGGCTCCTGTTTCTTCCTCTGACGGCGTGAGGTACAGTTGGCTGGCTTGTTATACCATGTATCTGCTTCCTTCATGGGCTTGTGGGTGAGACATCACTCATTGATCACTGCATCCCAGGATCCCACAAAGTGCAGGGTTAGTGGATATGCATGGGCTGAACGAAGGAAGGATGCAGTGTTGGGGGTCGAGGAAAGTATTACAAGGAAAACAAAGGCTAAGGATGCCTGTGAAGGTGGCATTGCTCACCAGGCCTGCCAGCCTGGAGAAAAGGGAAGGAGTCAGCCAGGGTGGCCCACGATGACCCTGTGCTGCCCACCATGACCTTTCCTGACCATCCCATTGTTTTCTGGATGTTCCGCAAGGTGAGGGGTAGAGAAACTGACTGAGACGAGAGTGGGACTGTCCTCAGGCAGCCCTCGGAGTCATAGTCTATACACACCACAAGCCTGGCGAGCCTTTTGAGACAAGGCCATGGCCCTCCAGGGAAGGCTGGTGAGCCGCTCCTCCCAAGGCCTTCTGAAAGTGGATTTGGGCAGCATTGCTGTTATCGTCTTGTTGCTGGGACAAAATGCCTGACCAAGGGCAGCAAATGGAAGGAAAGGGTTTATTTTAGAGTTTCAAGGGGAAGTTTCACCGTGGCATGGCAGAGCGAGGCTGGCCACCACATATTGTCACATCAGCTGGGAGGCAGCAGCAAGAGGAGCTGGCTAGTGAACACCCAGTAGAGTTGGACTAACAAACCTCAAGGTCAGCCCCCAATGACACACATCCTCCAGCAAGGCTCCACTTCCCAAGCTGCTACCAGGTAGGGACCAAGTCTTTGAAAGAGGAAAGGCTACGAGGAACATCTCATTCAAACCACCACAGGCAGCACAGTCAAAAAGAAGAAACATATGGTGACACATCTGTAGTCTTGGCATCTGGGAGGCTGAGGCAGGAAAATCACTTTACCTTAGAGTTTAAGACCGAGCTGGGTGGTTACATAGTAAGACCCTAACATTCAGTGCCAGGAATAGCATTTTAAAATCTCTTAAAAGTAAGTGTTGAGGGCTGAAGAGATGGATTAGCAGTGAAGGCACTTGACTGTGAAGCCTAAGTATCTAGGTTCAATTCCCCAGTTCCCACATAAGCCAGATGCACAAGGTAGCACATGTGTCTGGAGTTCCTTTGCAGTGGCTGGAGGTCCTGGTGTGCCCATTCTCTCTATCTGCCTCATTCTCTCTCTCTTAAATAAATAAATAAGTAAATAAATAAATAATTTTTAAAAAGTAAATGTTGAGGCTCTTGCTTTGGAAAGCACCCCTATTAGAATTCTGCCTCTGGCCAGGGAGATGGCCCCTCCCATAGCATCTGGGCTGAAGGAACAGTAGTGGGGCAGGTGGGGGCTGGACATATTCCCTGGGCAGCTGGATAGCAACCATGGAGACTGCTGGTGCAGGCTTTAATTACAAGTCTTTCTGCAGAAAATTTGACTGTTAAAGCGGGAAGCATGCCAACTAATAAAATATATTTGCTCCAAAGTACTGACTGCCAAGCATTCATTTTTGCTTCTATCTCAATGGATGCTTGGTGATTCTGAGAAGTCTCAGTGTCCCAAGTCATAGTTCTGCTTGGTCCTCCTGTCTTCACCTCTTTGCTCTTCTTAAGTTTGAAGAAGGCAGCTGTGAGAGATGGAAGTGGCCCAGGTTGGTGTCCCAACTCTCCTGTCTGTGGTGTAACTTGGGACAAATGTAGCTTTTCAGATACTTGCTGTATCCTTCAAGAAAAGGGGCAGCAAGGGCAGGTTGTGCAAAGGCCTAGAGGCTTAGACAGCATGCAAAGCATTTGGAACCCTTAAAATGCTTACTCACTCACAGGAGCAAACGTCCCCTTGAACTCTATTGTCTTTGCTCTAGACTGAACTCCTGTTATCTGTTGGGCACACATAGGCATGCTGATATTTCTCTCACACACTCATCAGCACCACGCCTGGCTCACTCATTAAAACAAACTTTTTTTGAGGCTGGGTGTGGTGGCGCACGCCGTTAATCCTGAAGCACTTGGGAGGCAGAGGTTGGAGGATCGCCATGAGTTCGAGGCCACCCTGAGACTACATAGTGAATTCCAGGTCAGCTTGGGCTAGAGTGAAACCCTACCTCAAAGAAAAACAACAACAAAAAAAATTTTTTTTGGACCCCAAATGCTCTCACTCTCTTCCTTTTATCTGTGCAAGTTTCTTTTCCATCTGCTGGCTGCTCTGCTCCTCTGACATTTCCCCTTATCCTTGTCACAGCCTCTGTCGTTAGCATGGTCTTCATTATTTCTCTTTAACCAGGCATGTATCCTAAGCCGCCATCCTGCAGGCGTGTCTGAGATGTTTTTCCCTTGCTTTGTGCCATCCTATTCCTTCATTAGAACATGTTGAGATGCTCCAAAGAACGGACAGGAATGGGCTGTAGGACAGGGTGGGCTGCAGGTCTCCCTGCCAGAGAATTGTTTTTCCTCTCTTCCATCTTGACATTTGGCTCAGCGTGGGTGGTGGTGAGGAGAGGCATGAGTATAAGACCCAAAATCTTTAACTCTCCATTGGCAAATGTGACAGTCCATGAGAGCACTCTTTTCACAGGCAGACATAGACTTTGGAAACTGGAGGCACCTTGTTTTGAACCTCTCATGTGGGCTTTGGCTTCTCTTCTTTTTAAAAGATCATTAAATTTCCTTCCAGATTTAAAGGCATATGTTTGGATATTTAATGTCTCCAGAATTCATGTGTGGGGAGCCATCTCAATTTTTTTCTAAATGGAAATGCATTTTAACAATGCCATTTGTTGATTCATCTGTCTTTCTCCCATTGATTTGAAATATCATCTCTATAAGATGCTAAATATATCATCCATAGGTCTGTTCCTGGATTCTCCATTCTGTCTCATTGATTTTTCTTTCTGTGCCCAGTACTGCATGTTTTCATTACTGTTGGAGAGCTGGCATTTCTGATCCAGGACATCCACGGACACGAGTAATTCACTTCTTTGCAAGAATAAAAGGACACTTGCAGAATCTGTTGATTTCCCAAGCCATCTGGTAACCCCCAACACTTGGAAAAAATAATAGAAAACAGTCATTTAGACTTCTGTTTGGCTATTGAAAAATCATTTTGAGTTGCTTTCTTAAGATGACAGTCTCTAAGTTGTGACCCGAGGAGAAATAGAATCCCAGGTGCTTACTTTATGAGATATTTTCTACTTGGAGACAAGGTTGCTTTCACATCTGTGGAAACAAACCAGACTCAGATGATTTCTCTGTTAGTCGTCAGCTCTGTCTCTGGGGAGTACTTTACTCACACTCCACACTGTGCTGCTCTGAATTTAAGGGTGTGTTTGCTGTCTCCTGACTTCCTGGCCCCAAGATTCTTTCTATATGTAAACCTGGCACTTCACAGCCACAGCCAAGGTCAGCTTGCCACAAGGTTGCTCGGCAGGCTGGGGCAGTGCTGCTCCCAGGCCACCAGCTGTCTCCTGCTCGGGTAGAATTTTCACTGATGTCTGGGGCCAAGTCTACCATCTGAGAATTATTCTGACATGTGTCTATCAAATTTTACAAAGTTTTTTTTTTTTCGAGATAGGATCTTGCTCTCTATCCCAGGCTGACCTGAAATTCACTATGTAGTCCCAGGGTAGCCTAGAACTCAAGGTGACCCACCTACCTCTGCCTCCCAAGTGCTGGGATTAAAGGCATATGTCACAACGCCCAACTCCACAAAGTTTTTTTTTGTGTGTATATACGTATGTGTGTGTATGCATACTGTGTTCATGTGTGTGAGTGCACATATGTGTGAGAGTGCATGTGCACAAGTGTGTGTATGCATGTGGAGACCACAGGTCAACATCTGGTGTCTCCCTCAGTCTTTACATTTCTGGGATAAGCATCCAACCAAACACACTTTTATGAGAAGAAGGGAATTATTTCAAGCATATAGATCTAGGGGAAGCTCCATCCAGGGCAGGAGAGAAAAACCACCATCAGCCAACAAATACAAAAAAGCAGCAACACAAACATCTGCCAGAGCTTAGCCTGCTCTGTGCCTTTTGAGCTGGAGTTCAGATCCGCCCCCAGTGACATCTTAGGGCTAGACTCCAAGATCTGCCCTCAGTGACACCTCCTCCAGCCAGGTGGCTAGAGATCCAAGTTATAAGTTTAATTTTAACACTTGAGTCAATGGGGGCATACATTCAAACTACCACACTCATTCTTCATCTTATTCTTTGAGACATAGTCTCTTGCTGAACTTTGAGTTCTAGGGATCCTCCTGTCTCCATCTCCACGATGATGGGGTTAAAGACATGCAGTGCTACACCTGGCTTTTATGTGGGTGCTGGGTGCATCTCCCCTGCCCTAGATTTCGCACGTTTAAATAGTCTCCAATAGTGCCTGTTTCATGGGAAGTGAACATTCATCCGTCCCCGGTTCCCCATCTAGAGATGATCTCCTTAAGTCTTCTTACATGATTCTTAGGACTTGGAGCAGGCAATCCTCCCTGAGAGAAAAATGAGCACCCAAGAGAGTTTCCATCATTTACCCAAGCTGACATGACCTCAAAGTGACAAGCAGGGACTCAAAGGCCCATCCACCAGCCCACATGCTTTTGATGTCACCACACTCACTCAAGTCACTGGTTCCTGGTCACAACCCCACTTGGCTTAAGTCCCAACTGTCTCACAGCAGATTATGACTGTACCTTATCAGAACCATAACTAAGGTCAAGACCAAGATTCATTCTTTAAAAGAAATATATTTAAAATTTTTTATTTATTTGAGAGAGAGGGAGAGGAAGAAAGAGAGAGAGAATGGGCACACCAGGTCCTTCAGTCACTGCAAACAAACTCCAGGCATGTGTGCCACCTTGTGCATCTGGCTTATATGGGTCCTGGGAATAGAACCTGGGTCCACTGGCTTTGCAGGCAAGTGCCTTAATCAATATGCCATCTCTCCAGCCCCAAGGTCCACTCTTGTTTCTGACATTTTCCTACATTTTTTGAAAGTAGGAAAATAACCTTAGTATCTTTGGACACAATCCTATATCTGATATCTTCCATTTTTTCCCCATCTTGCCATTAGATTAGCACAGGTGGTGTGTGTGTGCTCTGACATGGGTGAACCACAAAGGGCCCTTGTCACTTCAGCCCAATCCTGATCTTACACTCTACTCACCATGACCCAGGTGGGCTCCATCAGTGTAGAGCACAACTGAACTCAGTTTTCATCCCTTCTATTTCATACCCCTTTCTTCCTCTTCCGTGTGTGTGTGTGTGTGTGTGTGTGTGTGTATGCATGTATGTGCCACTGCATATGTGTGGAGAACAGGGGATAATCTTGGGGTATTAGTCCTTTCTTTTCACCTTGTTTGAGGCAGGGACTCCCTTGTTGTTTGTTGTGGTGAATGCCTGGCTAGGTGACCCATGACTCCACCTCCCAATGTTATAGGCATGTTTGGATTACAGTCATGTGCACCACTTTTGAATCTAGCTTCATATGGGTGCCGGGGATTTGAACTCAGGCCAACAGGCTTGAAGAACAAGGGTCTTGAACCCCACCACTGAGCCATCTTCCCACTCCTCTCTTCCACAGTTCTTAGTCCAAGCTTCTCTGATCTCTCAGCATACTGCCTCCTCCATAAATCATGGCCTTCCCCCCAGAATGCTCACACCCTACCCTGAGACCCACACGATGGTAACACCATCTGTCATGGTTTCAATGTAAAATGTCCCCCCTAGACTTATGCACTTGAATACTTGTTCCCAAGTTGGTGGTGATTTAAAAGCTGGAGTCTTGGGGCTGGAGATATGGCTCATCATTTAAGGTGCTTGCCTGCAAAGCCTAATGACTCAAATTTGATTGCCCAGGACACATGTAAAGCCAGATGCACAAGGTAGCACATGTGTCTGGACTTTGTTTGCAGTGGCTAGAGGCCCTGGTGTGCCCATTCTCTTTCTCTTTCTGCCAGGCATGGTGGCAAATACCTTTAATCTCAGTACTTGGAAGGCAGAGATAGGAGGGTTGCTGTGAGTTCAGAGCCAGCCCGAGACTACATAGTGAATTCCAGGTCAGCCTGAGCTAGCCTGAGACCCTACCTCAAAACAACAACAACAAACAAAGTGGAGCCTAACTGGAGGAAGTGGACCACTGGGGATTGGTCTCAAGGTTTGGCCCAAGCTCTGTTTCCTGTTCCACTGAGATGTAAGGAGGAAGGCAGTCCCATCAGTGCACTGTTTCCTGTTCCACTGAGATGTAAGGAGGAAGGTAGTCCCGTCAGTGCCCTGTTTCCTGTTCCACTGAGATGTAAGGAGGAAGGCAGTCCCATCAGTGCACTGTTTCCTGTTCCACTGAGATGTAAGGAGGAAGGCAGTCCCGTCAGTGCACTGTTTCCTGTTCCACTGAGATGAAAGGAGGAAGGTAGGCCCATCAGTGCACTGTTTCCTGTTCCACTGAGATGAAAGGAGGAAGGCAGTCCCGTCAGTGCACTGTTTCCTGTTCCACTGAGATGAAAGGAGGAAGGTAGTCCCGTCAGTGCCCTGTTTCCTGTTCCACTGAGATGAAAGGAGGAAGGCAGTCCCGTCAGTGCACTGTTTCCTGTTCCACTGAGATGAAAGGAGGAAGGCAGTCCCGTCAGTGCACTGTTTCCTGTTCCACTGAGATGAAAGGAGGAAGGTAGTCCCATCAGTGCACTGTTTCCTGTTCCACTGAGATGTAAGGAGGAAGGCAGTCCCATCAGTGCTCTGTTTCCTGTTCCACTGAGATGTAAGGAGGAAGGCAGTCCCGTCAGTGCACTGTTTCCTGTTCCACTGAGATGTAAGGAGGAAGGCAGTCCCGTCAGTGCACTGTTTCCTGTTCCACTGAGGTGTAAGGAGGAAGGCAGTCCCATCAGTGCACTGTTTCCTGTTCCACTGAGATGTAAGGAGGAAGGTAGTCCCATCAGTACACTGTTTCCTGTTCCACTGAGATGAAAGGAGGAAGGCAGTCCCATCAGTACACTGTTTCCTGTTCCACTGAGATGAAAGGAGGAAGGCAGTCCCATCAGTGCACTGTTTCCTGTTCCACTGAGATGTAAGGAGGAAGGTAGTCCCATCAGTGCACTGTTTCCTGTTCCACTGAGATGAAAGGAGGAAGGTAGTCCCATCAGTGCACTGTTTCCTGTTCCACTGAGATGTAAGGAGGAAGGTAGTCCCGTCAGTGCACTGTTTCCTGTTCCACTGAGATGTAAGGAGGAAGGTAGGCCCATCAGTACACTGTTTCCTGTTCCACTGAGATGTAAGGAGGAAGGTAGTCCCATCAGTACACTGTTTCCTGTTCCACTGAGATGAAAGGAGGAAGGCAGTCCCGTCAGTGCACTGTTTCCTGTTCCACTGAGATGTAAGGAGGAAGGTAGGCCCATCAGTACACTGTTTCCTGTTCCACTGAGATGTAAGGAGGAAGGTAGTCCCATCAGTACACTGTTTCCTGTTCCACTGAGATGAAAGGAGGAAGGCAGTCCCGTCAGTGCACTGTTTCCTGTTCCACTGAGATGTAAGGAGGAAGGTAGGCCCATCAGTACACTGTTTCCTGTTCCACTGAGATGTAAGGAGGAAGGTAGTCCCATCAGTACACTGTTTCCTGTTCCACTGAGATGAAAGGAGGAAGGCAGTCCCATCAGTACACTGTTTCCTGTTCCACTGAGATGAAAGGAGGAAGGTAGTCCCGTCAGTGCACTGTTTCCTGTTCCACTGAGATGAAAGGAGGAAGGTAGTCCCGTCAGTGCACTGTTTCCTGTTCCACTGAGATGTAAGGAGGAAGGTAGTCCCGTCAGTGCACTGTTTCCTGTTCCACTGAGATGTAAGGAGGAAGGCAGTCCCGTCAGTGCACTGTTTCCTGTTCCACTGAGATGAAAGGAGGAAGGTAGTCCCATCAGTGCACTGTTTCCTGTTCCACTGAGATGTAAGGAGGAAGGTAGTCCCATCAGTGCACTGTTTCCTGTTCCACTGAGATGAAAGGAGGAAGGTAGTCCCATCAGTGCACTGTTTCCTGTTCCACTGAGATGTAAGGAGGAAGGTAGTCCCATCAGTACACTGTTTCCTGTTCCACTGAGATGTAAGGAGGAAGGCAGTCCCGTCAGTGCACTGTTTCCTGTTCCACTGAGATGAAAGGAGGAAGGTAGTCCCATCAGTACACTGTTTCCTGTTCCACTGAGATGTAAGGAGGAAGGCAGTCCCATCAGTACACTGTTTCCTGTTCCACTGAGATGTAAGGAGGAAGGTAGTCCCATCAGTACACTGTTTCCTGTTCCACTGAGATGAAAGGAGGAAGGTAGGCCCATCAGTGCACTGTTTCCTGTTCCACTGAGATGTAAGGAGGAAGGTAGGCCCATCAGTGCACTGTTTCCTGTTCCACTGAGATGTAAGGAGGAAGGCAGTCCCGTCAGTGCACTGTTTCCTGTTCCACTGAGATGTAAGGAGGAAGGCAGTCCCGTCAGTGCACTGTTTCCTGTTCCACTGAGATGAAAGGAGGAAGGTAGTCCCATCAGTACACTGTTTCCTGTTCCACTGAGATGTAAGGAGGAAGGCAGTCCCATCAGTACACTGTTTCCTGTTCCACTGAGATGAAAGGAGGAAGGTAGTCCCATCAGTACACTGTTTCCTGTTCCACTGAGATGTAAGGAGGAAGGTAGTCCCATCAGTACACTGTTTCCTGTTCCACTGAGATGTAAGGAGGAAGGCAGTCCCGTCAGTGCACTGTTTCCTGTTCCACTGAGATGAAAGGAGGAAGGTAGTCCCATCAGTGCACTGTTTCCTGTTCCACTGAGATGTAAGGAGGAAGGTAGTCCCATCAGTGCACTGTTTCCTGTTCCACTGAGATGTAAGGAGGAAGGTAGTCCCGTCAGTACACTGTTTCCTGTTCCACTGAGATGTAAGGAGGAAGGTAGTCCCGTCAGTGCACTGTTTCCTGTTCCACTGAGATGTAAGGAGGAAGGTAGTCCCATCAGTGCACTGTTTCCTGTTCCACTGAGATGTAAGGAGGAAGGTAGTCCCGTCAGTGCACTGTTTCCTGTTCCACTGAGATGTAAGGAGGAAGGCAGTCCCATCAGTGCACTGTTTCCTGTTCCACTGAGATGTAAGGAGGAAGGCAGTCCCGTCAGTGCACTGTTTCCTGTTCCACTGAGATGTAAGGAGGAAGGTAGTCCCGTCAGTGCACTGTTTCCTGTTCCACTGAGATGTAAGGAGGAAGGCAGTCCCATCAGTGCACTGTTTCCTGTTCCACTGAGATGTAAGGAGGAAGGCAGTCCCATCAGTGCACTGTTTCCTGTTCCACTGAGATGTAAGGAGGAAGGCAGTCCCGTCAGTGCACTGTTTCCTGTTCCACTGAGATGAAAGGAGGAAGGTAGTCCCGTCAGTGCACTGTTTCCTGTTCCACTGAGATGAAAGGAGGAAGGTAGTCCCATCAGTGCTCTGTTTCCTGTTCCACTGAGATGAAAGGAGGAAGGTAGTCCCATCAGTACACTGTTTCCTGTTCCACTGAGATGTAAGGAGGAAGGCAGTCCCATCAGTGCACTGTTTCCTGTTCCACTGAGATGTAAGGAGGAAGGCAGTCCCGTCAGTGCACTGTTTCCTGTTCCACTGAGATGAAAGGAGGAAGGCAGTCCCATCAGTGCACTGTTTGCTGTTCCACTGAGATGTAAGGAGGAAGGTAGTCCTGTCAGTGCACTGTTTCCTGTTCCACTGAGATGAAAGGAGGAAGGTAGTCCCGTCAGTACACTGTTTCCTGTTCCACTGAGATGTAAGGAGGAAGGCAGTCCCGTCAGTACACTGTTTCCTGTTCCACTGAGATGTAAGGAGGAAGGCAGTCCCGTCAGTGCACTGTTTCCTGTTCCACTGAGATGTAAGGAGGAAGGCAGTCCCATCAGTACACTGTTTCCTGTTCCACTGAGATGTAAGGAGGAAGGTAGTCCCATCAGTACACTGTTTCCTGTTCCACTGAGATGAAAGGAAGAAGGCAGTCCCGTCAGTGCACTGTTTCCTGTTCCACTGAGATGTAAGGAGGAAGGCAGTCCCGTCAGTGCACTGTTTCCTGTTCCACTGAGATGAAAGGAGGAAGGCAGTCCCATCAGTGCACTGTTTCCTGTTCCACTGAGATGTAAGGAGGAAGGCAGTCCCGTCAGTGCACTGTTTCCTGTTCCACTGAGATGTAAGGAGGAAGGTAGTCCCATCAGTGCACTGTTTCCTGTTCCACTGAGATGAAAGGAGGAAGGTAGTCCCATCAGTGCACTGTTTCCTGTTCCACTGAGATGTAAGGAGGAAGGTAGTCCCATCAGTACACTGTTTCCTGTTCCACTGAGATGTAAGGAGGAAGGTAGTCCCATCAGTACACTGTTTCCTGTTCCACTGAGATATAAGGGGGAAGGTAGTCCCATCAGTACACTGTTTCCTGTTCCACTGAGATGTAAGGAGGAAGGTAGTCCCATCAGTACACTGTTTCCTGTTCCACTGAGATGTAAGGAGGAAGGTAGTCCCATCAGTACACTGTTTCCTGTTCCACTGAGATGTAAGGAGGAAGGCAGTCCCATCAGTGCACTGTTTCCTGTTCCACTGAGATGTAAGGGGGAAGGTAGTCCCATCAGTGCACTGTTTCCTGTTCCACTGAGATGTAAGGAGGAAGGTAGTCCCATCAGTACACTCCTACTGCCATGGAGTCGCCTCCCCTGCCGTGATAGACCATGTGCGCTCAGACTGTGAGCTAAAGGAGATCCTTCCTCCCTTAAGTTACTGCTTGTCAGGTAGTCAGTCACTGCTATGAGAAAGTAACTAATGTATCTCAGTCGTCCAGTGGTGCAGGTGGCTGCCTGCCCCATACATCTGAGCTCTTGATTTCTCTGTGTCCCAGCAGCATTTGGTGGATGGTGGCAAATGACTATGCACAGATGTCAGTAGCCTCATAAAGCAGGGAGTGAGTCTTGGGGTCTGACAGCCCATTGACCTTTCACCCCAGCACCTGTCTGCAGATCCTGTGAGATACATCCTGCCTCTTTGCCACTCTGTTCACATTCTTTGGATGTCAGGTCCTCCCAGGAGCCTTTCCAGACAGACGTAGTAGGCCAAACAAGGATCCTCACCTCCCTCCAGCTCCTGTGATGAGAAGTTCCCTTTCCTCCTCTGTCCCTCTAAACTCTAATAAGAAGACTGTAGAGCCCTAAAACAGAAGCTAGCTATCGGAACTTTACCATAGAAATGGAGTGGGTGGATCTGTGGGCAGGAAGAGGTAGCAGAACTTGAGCTTACCATCTGTGTGTCTGTCCACATATTCCAGACCCACCTGAGTAGGAAAAGGTAGAGCAGCTCTGTTTCAAGGTCATTGTTATGCATCCTTGGGGAAGAAAAGATGGTAATAGTGATTTTTAAAAAATATTTTTAGTTATTTACTTGAGAGACACACACACACACACAGAGAGAGAGAGAGAGAGAGAGAGAGAGAGGCAGACACAGAGAAAGACACACAGAGAGAGTGAGTCTGAGAGCTCCAGAGCCTCTTGCTACTGCAAATGAACTCCAGTTGCATGGGCCACTTTGAACATCTGGATTTACATGGGTATTGGGGAATTGAACCAAGACCATCACACTTTATAAGCAAGCATCTTTAACTGCTGAACAATCTGTCTAGCCTAAGTTATGAGTTTTAAAAAATATTTTATTTACTTACTTATTTATTGGAGAGGGAGAGAGCAAGAGAGAGAGAGAGAGAGAAAATAGACATGCCAGGGCCTCCAACAACTGCAAAAGAACTCCAGATGCATGCACCACCTTGTGCATCTGGCTTACATGGGTCCTGGGGAATTGAACCTGGTAAGTACTTTAACAGCTAAGTCATCTCTCCAGCCCCCAAGTTATGATTTTTTTAAAAAAACTTTAATTTATTTATTTGAAAGAGAGAGAATGTGTGTGCATGGGTGCACCAGGGCCTTTTGCCACTACAAACAAGCTCCAGATGTGTGCACCACTTTGTTCATCTAGCTTATGTGGGTACTGGGAAATCAAACAGCCTGGTTTTGCAAGGCTTTGCAAGTGCCTTTAACCATTGAGCAATTTCCCCAGCCCCCAATAATGATTTTTTTCAACCTTCTGGTAAATTTCAAATCTATGTGAATAGTAGAATAGCAGCATGGCTTATCATGTTCCCAGCTTCATCAATGACCCATCTGTTGCTTGGCAAATACAGATATCTACTTAGCTGTGTAGTGATTAATTCAAGATATTCATGTTTATCAAAGATTAATATCAGGCACCAATATTAAGGATTCACATGAATTTAAATATTATCTATAATGTAGCTGGTTAGCTCAGTTGGTTAGAGCCCGGTACTGATAAATGTTAGCTATAAATATCAATTTAAGTTTTGTGTAGCCAAGTGACCATGCACTGTATGGGGTTCTTAACACAGTGACTTTTTAAAAAATATTTTTTATTGTTTCGAGGTAGAGTCTCACTCTAGTCCAGTGGGACCTGGAATTTACTCTGTAGTCTCAGGGTGGCCTTGAACTCATGGTGATCCTCCTACCTCTGACTCCCGAGTGGTGAGATTAAAGGCGTGTGCCACCATGCCTGGCATAGTGACATTTTAAAAAAGATTTATTTTTACTTATTTATTTATTAGAGAGAGAGAGAATGAGAGAGAGAGAGAGAGAATGGGCATGATAGGGCCTTTAGCTACTGCAAATGAACTGCAGACGTATGCGCTACCATGTGAATCTGGTTTATGTGGGACCTGGAGAATTGAACTTGGATCCCTAGGCTTCGCAGGCATGTGCCTTAACTGCTAAGCCATCTCTCCAGCTCCATAGTGACATTTTATCAGATGGCAGGCATCCTTTTCAGAGAGAGAGAAAAGGCCACCCTGCTTTGTTCATGGAACATGGGTTCAGTAACCCCATGACTGGGGACCCTCTGGCCTCTCTTTGGATTTCACAGAACTGAGAAGGAACGTGAAGCTGGCCTGGAATGTAGGATGGGGGTTCTGAAGGCTTAAGCCCTCCCCTCCCATAGCAATGGACCCTCTGTGGGCACGCCGTCATTGTTGTGTGCAGCTCCCGCACTACTGAGATTAGACAACAGCCTCATAACCTGTGCACAGGGTGCAGAGCTGTTCCCCTTCTTCACTGTGGCCACAGTCCTCTTGATGGATCGGTTATATTCATAGTGATAGGTAAGTCTTCTCCCAAGAAGCACAGCCATGTGGTAACCTCAGGTTTAATGTATACGTACAGCCATGAACTGTAATAATAGTATGAACTTGGGCTACTTAATTTCATCTTGCTTGATCAAAATGGGGATCAATGAGCTCAACTCCCAGCATACAAAAGGCTCCCACCACAGTGAATTGGGAAGGAGGAAGAGAGAGGCAGCCATCAGAAATCAAGGCTCCTATACCAACCAGAAAGGATTCTGTCGCCTAACCCAGGACTGGTGATGCCAAATAACAGTGAGTGGGTACCAACTGAGTGACTAATGCCTGTCAGGGGAGAGCTAGGTGAGTCTGAGCCCAGCTCACCAGTGCTGAGTGGCATACATTGCACCAAGGAGGATGGAAAAGGGTTCATGGTTCTGATTGCTAGTTCCTTAGAACTTAACTGTACACATGCAGTCCACTGTGGCGGCAGAGACTGCCTGGTCCCCTTAGAGCTTAGTGGTATGATTCCATTCTCATATTGTCACAAAGAAGGGTGGGCACATGGAAAGACTATCCCCAGCAATAAATCAAAAACACTCATTAAAAGCCATGGGCTTGGGGCTGGAGAGATAGCTCAGTGGTTGAGGCGCTTGCCTGCAAAGCCTAAGGACCCCAGTTCGATTTCCCAGTGCCCACGTAAAACCAGATGTACAAGGTAGTGCATGCATCTGGAGTTTGTTCACTGTAGTGGCTAGAGGTCCTGGTGTGCCCATTCTCTCTCTCCATCTGCTTCTTTCTCTCTCTCTCATAGACACACACATACAAATAAATAACTAAATATTTTAAAAAGCCATGGGTTTGACTGAGAGCAGATGAGTGACTCTGGGTGCTGGTGAGGAGGAGGAATGAGGTTGGGTCTTTCTCTCTCTGTGTCTCTTCTCTCTCTGTCTCTCTCTCTCTCACACACACACACTCAATTAATCACATTAAAAATGTCTCATAAGGGCTGGAGAGATAGGTTGGTAGCTAAGGTGTTTGCCTGTGAGGCCTGAGGACCCAGGTCCAATTCCCTAGTACCCACATAGGCCAGAAGCACAAGGGGGTGCATTCATCTGGAATTTGCAGTGACTAGAGGCCCTGGCATGCCCATTCTCTCTCTCTCTCTCTCTCTCTGTGTGTGTGTGTGTGTCTCTCTCTCCCTCTTTCTTGTGCTCTCTCAAAATAAATAAATAAATAAATAACTAAATAACTAAATAAATAAATAAATAAAATTTTAAAAATGTCTCATATGCAACAAAGTTGGTTATGGCCCCACTCCAGGGGCTAGCACTGTCAAAGGCTCTCATTCTCCCTCCATACTAAGCTGTGCTGGAAAAGTCCCCTCCATCACCATTAGAGTACTTGGGTCTTTAAAAAACGTCACAATGTTTAACATTCATACTCACTTAAAAATTGGGGAGAGTGAGGAGATGGCTCAGTGGGTAAGGTACTTGCCATGTAAGCATGAAGACATGAGTTTAGAGCCCCATAATCCACATCAAGTGCTGGGCATGGTGGCATATACCTGTAATCCCAGCACTGGGGAGGTGGAGATTGGATCCCCGGGACCTGCTGGCTGGCAGGTCTAGCTAAATTGGTGAATTCCAGTTTCAGTGAGAGACTCTGTCTCATAAAAATAAGGTGGAGAAGTGATAGGGGAGGGGACTCATCATGGACTTCTGGTCTCCACATGCATGAGCACACGCATGCCTGCACACTTGCACACATACATGTTCCCATGTGCATATGAACACACATATGAACTCATGCATGTATACTATACCACACACATGCACACACACACACACACACACACACACACACACACACACATTTCTCATTTTCTTCTCTTCTTTTTATTCTCTGTTCCCCCTTTTTTTCCTCCTTCATCAAGACAGCGGAGGAGGAAGAAATAGATGACAAAATTCCATCTGTCCTGCATTGTCAGGAACTCAAGAAAGGAAACAGCAATCTCATCCCAGTCACACTTACGGCATTCTGTTTCTGCTTGTCCTGTCTCAGGCCGTGGCACACTGCAATGGGAGGGTTAGCGTAATTCTGCTGTTTTCATTTCGCATGGTTCCTAGATGCTTCCCACGAGGCCCTATGTATCCTTTCAAAAACCTTCATAAAACCCCTAGAGTTGGTGCATTGTAGCAATTGCACATTGCTGCACAATGAGGTCATTCCAGTATTCTGCTACTGTCAGTTATGCGGCAATCAGCTTATCATGTCAAAGGCAGTTTGGGGTATGAGAAGATTGCCCTGCAGACAGACTGTCTGGGTTCTAGCCCAAGAACTGTGTGACTTTAGGGCGGTTACTTGCCATAGGAGGCGGCAGTAATAATGGCGCCTCTCTCAAGGGCTCCGAGGCCCTAGAACAGGGAGACCTAGCTCTGGTGACTTGTCTTCCATCTCAAGTAGTATCCCTTTTGAAGACTGATGAAGTTTGGGACACTTTACCCTGGCACGCGCCGTGCTTCAAGCTGAAGAAATCTGAGGAAGAGCAGATGTAGGAAGTGTGTCCACCTTCCTTGAAACAGGCCTGCAGATCCTCACCGAGAGGCACTCTTCGCTACGGACAGGAAGGGAGCACCTCTTCCCCAAGCCTTGGGGACAAGGGGAAATGGGCAGGAACGGGCTGTGCTGCTCCTCTCATGTCACTGCCCTGTGCCCTCACCCTGTCACCCTGTCACCCTGTCACATCTCCTCATGGTTCTCCATACTTCACCAAAACTAGTGTGAAGAGGCCCAGGCTTCAATGTTTCCAGAGTCTTCATTTCCTTCTAGAAGGCCTCCATGCCACAGGCATCTGTGGGATTTTCTCTTACCAATCTGTTCTTCGTGCTAGGGGCCCAGCCAAGAACACAGAGGGACACAATCCTGTCCTTTACCTATGAGGCTGTGACGGCCATCTGAGATGGGAGATGACACTTACCTCCAAAGACTTGTGGTAAAGTGGGTGCACTAAGTGACTTAGAGTCCCCAAACTTACCATCACTCCGTCCTGTCACAGGGCTGAAGTTCAGGCGCATGCCTGCTTAGAAACCCCCTCCCCAAAGGCAGTCTAGGCCGCTGCCTGCTTTTCTGGGCTGAGAGCCATGTGTTCCACCTTCAAAGCCATGGATACCCAACAAATCCTCACAAGTTTTATTTCCTCCCTGCTTTTAAGGCCACCAGGACCATCCACCTACTGTAAAATGAGGTGATTGGATGCAGTTGAGATTCTCCTCTGGTTCACACCCCAGCACACTCACCGGTTCTGGGGACTGGGTGCAGATATCTTTGGGGGAAACAATATTCTGCTGCACTCTTAGCTGGGGCTGGAAGCCCATGAATGACACAATATTTCAGGCTCCTTTGCTGGCCAGGCTTCAGCCATTAGAGGCACCAGGAGTCCCTTGCACCAGCTATGACAGTGGGCCAAGTTCATAAGCGTTTTCCCCAAGGAGTGTAACAGCAGCAATAGCTGAGATTCCAGGAGTACCCAGCAAACAGTAGGCCCTGTTCCCTGACCAGGTGCTCCGGCTGCTTTGTCTCTGTGCAGGACCTAATCCCTTTACCCTACAGTCCGGACATGGTGGGCTCTTCCTGCCTGCAGGTCACCTTGGCCCTCCCCCTCTACCATCCCCTCATACCTTCCTGCACTCCATGCTTGAGTTCCAGTTCCCTCCAGCCCTCCACAGAGTGGTAGGTGGGTGAGGAGTTACTGGGTTCTTGGTCTCTGTGAGTCACTTCACTGGACCCTCCTAGCTTTTATTTCAAAGACACACAAACACACCCCAGGTCCTCGGTTGGTAGGGAGCTGAGCTGAGCCAAGCCTGGAAGCCAGGGCTATAGGTGCCATTGAAGGACTGCTCTGCCTCCTCGGGGACTACAAGGGCCTCTCACTGAGCTCTCGTTCATGAGCTATCGCCACAGGTTGTTGGCCCTCCTCAGGATGTCTGCCTACAGCTTTGGCAAGCTTGCCTTACTTTGTCCTACTTTGACATTTGTGTCTTTTATGGGAAGTGTCACCTGAGTTTCATTGGTCTCCTTCCCCTGGGGTTACAGTGGAGAGTTCCTAATTTCCTCAAATCAACTCATTTTGTGCTCAAAGTGTCTACCCTTTGTTACAGCCTGTTCTGCACTAACAAGGAGACAAGAGTCCAAGCTACATCTGACCCAGGGGATACCCTGCTCCAGGATGCTCACAGCCTCAGCCTCATGCGGAAAGCAGGGCTCCTCACAGGTTGCCCCAAGGTGAATACGGCAGCATGTCCTTGTGGAGTATTCATCTGACACTTGAAACATGCTTAGCACGTGACAACACAAAGGAGTGAAGATTTTAATTTGCTGGGTTTTGTTATTTAAAATTTTCAGTGTAATAGTCAAATGTTGATTCTATTGAAATTTTTTCTATTGATTCCATTTTGAAGAAGCTAGCCTCCCTCTGAAGCTGGGATAAATATTCAAATCTATTTTTAGCAGCTTTCCCTCTCGTCTTATATATTTAATGTTATTTAACTCCTTCAAGCATGTGGAATCTATTTTGCAGACCTGATGTGAGATGTGGGCCTACCTAAATTAATTCCCACCTCCTGGTGCAAGTAGCCTTGAATAAACAGCCCCTTCTCTTCCTAGCGTTTGGTGTTGCTTATTTTAGTCCGTATTAGGCTTTCATGCGCAATGGAATCTATTATGGGCTGTGATGGAGCGATCCACGCAGCCATGTAAGGACATTCTGCCAGTGGAAGAGCCTCAGCCGTGACTGACAACTTGTTTGGGTAACTAATTTTCAAAGCACCTCCTTTTCTGCTGAGCGGGGACCCATGGATGTATTTCTTTTGTCTTTGGGCAGTCAGATTATCAGAGAAATCAAAGGCAGCTATGATTCATACCCTTCATTGTAACCTGCCTCCTCTGCTTGGGGAATTGCTGAATTGTTCCCCTGTGGCGCAAGAGTTTTATGAGTCACTGTCTTGGTGAACAGTCTCTGCTTATAAATTTCATCTCAAACTCTGTGAACCGTTTCTGTGCCCAGCATCAGTTCTTTTGATTTTCCAGTCATACTTCCCACTGTCTTACTGCTTTCTTCTCTATATGTCAGTTATTGCTAAGTGCGATTTTTGTTGGTGTGTTACGACCTGTGGCATGGCTTTGCACTCATTCTCCCTTCCTCCTCCTCTTCTTCCCTCTCTCCTTTCTGCTCTTCTTGCTTTTTTGGTTTCTTCCTTCCCACCTCCATCCCACCTTCCTTTCCCTTCCTCTTCCCTTGCCCTTCTTTCCCTTTCCCCCTCTTCCTTCCTCCCTCCTTCACTCTCTTTCCTTCCTTCCTTCTTTTCTTCCCTCCTCCCTCCCTATCTTTCTCTCTTTCTCTTCTTTCTCTTCTTTCTTTCTTTCTTTCTTTCTTTCTTTCTTTCTTTCTTTCTTTCTTTCTTTCTTTCTTTCCAGTACTGGTGATCGAACATAGGACCTCATATATAGGTGCTCTATCACTGAGTTACAGCCCCAGTCTTGTTATAACTCTTCATTTTGAGACAGGGTCTCACTAAGTTGCCTAAGCAGGCTTTGAACTCACTCTGCAGCCCAGACAAAGAATGAACTTGTGATCTTCCTACCTTAGCTTTCTGAGTGACTGGCATGGAAGCTCTGACTTTCTTTAAAATAATCACAGGCTGGAGAGATGGCTCAGTGATTAAGTGAGCTTCCTATGCAAGGAAGAGGGCTGGAGGGGACCTGAGACTTCCTGAGTTCAGATCTCCAGACTCTACATAAAACACTTGGGCATGGTTACTCTTGCCTGTAACCCCAGTTCTGCACTCTTGTCTGTAACCCCAGTCCTGCAGGGGAGTAGATACTGGAGAATTGTTGGAGGCCTGCAAGATCCAGAATAAATAAAAAGGAGACCCTGGCTCAAAAGAAGTCCAGGCAGATGGGTGATGGAACAGGACACCAGGCATTCCTCTCTCTCCAGTGCAGGTGAGCATATGGGATTCTACAGACGCACATACTCATGCACACACCACACACTACATTACACACACAAGCAGAAGTTAAAGATAAATAAATAAAAGGGAAGTGGTGTCAGCCACCCTATGCTGCTACCATGTGTCTGTTGGCCCTGTGGCATGGGAAGGTGACACTTATTTGTGTCTTCTTAGGTGGCGACTTTCATCATGTTCACCTGCCCTGCTATGCTAAGCATGTGGGCATTGGGCCTCATGCTTCATTCATGCGTGTCCCCAGGCCCTGTGTCCTTTCCGTATGGGAAGGGACACATTCAGGGATGTTGTTCTACGTTTCACTATTCCATACTGGGTCAGTTTCCTGGGGATGCCATAAGAATGTGCCACAGTCTAGATGTCTCAGGACAACAGAAACATGTTGTCTTATGCCCTGGAGACCAGAGGTGTCAAATCAAGGTGTTGACAGAACCATTCCTCTCTGAAGGCTCTAGAAGGATCCTTCCTGGCCATTTCTAGCCTCTGGTGATGTCTGGCATTCCTTGACACTGTGGCTGGCAGGTGGCAGGTATATTACTTTCTCTGCCTCTGTCTACACATGTCTTCCCCCTGTGTATGTTGACTTCAGTGTACCATCTTCTTAGAAATGTCAGTCAAGGGCTGGACAGATGGCTCAACAGTTAAGGTATTTGCCTGCAAAGCCTAGTGAGTGGGGTTCAATTCCCAGTACTCACATAAAGCTAGATTCACAAGTGGCACATGCATTTGGAATTTGTTTGCAGCAGCTAGAATCCATGGCACACCCATTCTCTCTATCTCCTTGGAAATAAATAAATAAAAATACATTTTTTAAGAAAAAGAATGTCACTCACAATGAGCTAAGGCCCACCCTATTCTTGTGTGACCTTCACATTAACTAATCACAGCTGACCAGTGAGACCCAGTGTTTTTCCTGTCTCAGCTCCTCACAGGTCTAGGATTACAGGCATGTGTGGACATGCCCAGCTTTCTATAGGGGTGTTGGGGATATAAAACTCAGGCCATCTCAGGTCCTCATGTTTGCACGGCAAGTGCTCTTGCCTGAGTCCTCCACCCAGCCCTGTCTTCATATTTTTAATGGGCTCAGTTTGCTATAGTGTTATGACCACATTTACAGTCCCAATCTTCCAGAAATGAGTGCCAACAGATGACAACCAGAACAATCTATTGTTTCCAGTTGACAGCAGTAAGGGGCAGAGGAAAGCCAAGTAGAAGGCAGTTCATGCAAATCAGTTTCCTAAGGAAGCCAGGAAAAGGACGGTCTGGACCACTGAGCCCTGGGTGGGCCACCACACAGCTCAGGAGCCTCTAGTCATTCAGTATTCCTGTCTGCAGCCATGGCCCAGTGAGCCTAGTCCACAAGAACAAGGAGCATATCTCTGTGATGCGTCTTTTCTTTGTTTCCATCAACACTGGAAAATTGAAGGTTTCATTGCCTTGAAGGCTAAGGAACAATTTTTAAACCCAGTTGTACAAAATGGCTTATTGTATAAGTTGCTGAAGGTAGACCCAGGCTGGTTCATGCCTAAGCTCCCATTTGGAGTATCTTGTGGTAGTTTCAGTGAAAGTCCCCCATAGCCTCATGTGGTTTGAATGCTTGGTCCTCGGCTGGTGGTAGTTTGGGAAGGTTGTGGAGCCATTGGGGCGGGCGGGCAAGCTTTGCTGGAGGAGGTGTGTCACTGGGGATGGCCTTAGAGTTTATTAATCTAGCCCTACTGGGTATGCAGAGCTCTGCTCACTCAGACTACTTCCTTCCTGTTGCTCTGAAGATGTGCCAGGCTTCCTGCTCAGGCCTGTCATGTTTTCTCTGGTCATGATGAAACTTCCCCTGAAACTGTAAGCCAAAATAAACCATTTCCTCCCATAAACTGCTTTTTTTTTTTGGTTGGGTGTTTTGTCCCAGCAACAAGATGGTAACTGTTATACCTCTCCACCTAATCTCTGTATTGATGAAACAGGTACACAATTGACCTTTAGGTGAGCACCAAGCACTATGTCTCCACAGACCACCTGGTGTATCTACTAAGATTCTTGCCTCTCCTATGCTGTGTCTCTCCCAATGTCTCTTCCTTTGTAAGTGGAGTCAACACCCACCCAGAGTTTCAGACAAAAGCTCAGGCCTTAGGGCTGGGGAGGAAAAATGCCTACCTTGCAGACATGAGGAACTGAGTTTGATCCCCATAACTCAGCAAAGCTTCTAGACGTGGTGCTGTGGGCCTGTCCTCCTGGCACTGGGAAAGAGGAAATGGGAGGATCCCAGCTAATATTGCCTAATGGTGAGGTAGAGCCAATTTGCGTTTCATTCCCTCAAGAAAAGGTAAACAGTATTCTGAGAGCAACAAGTTCTTCTCTAGTCTCCATACAAGTATACACACATGCACACATACCCACACACATACATTGGCCCACACACATACAAGCACATATGCATGAACACCACACACACACATGCAATAAAAAGATTCAGGCACTCTCCTGTACTTCATTGTCCCTCTTCATAAGTTCATCCACAGCAAGCCCTGTCTATTCTACTTCTCTAAGGTGGTATTATTCCATCTTGTTATGAGCCTACTTTAAGTAATTAAGGGCTGTGTTGGCAAAAGTAATTAACTGAGGTCCACCTTAATCTCTCCCAGGGTACTAACAGAGCCTCTTCATTGTCCCCTGACTTACTCTCCACATGACTTCTACAGCAAGTTCTTTAATACTTACCAGGTCATGAAAGTCCCTGTAAGATGTGGCACCTTCCTTCTTCTACTCTCCCCTCCTTGACCTCATGCCCTCCCATGGATCGGATCCTATTTATGAATCCAAGTCATCCTAGCCTGGACCTTCCCCTTCATCTCCCAGGTCTGAGATGCACAGGAGAGGGAGGATCTGATAAAGGGACAGCTCTGAGTCCATGAGCCATTGGGATGCTCTGGCACTCCCTGCTCTCAAGTAGTCAGGAAATTAATGAGCAAATTGACTGGGAACTGACTATTCCAAAAATAAATACAGTTTTACATTCTTTTATTTCTCTTGGTATAAAGCCTTTGAAGTACTGCTACTTTTCTTGATGGGAATGAAATGCAAAGAGATATTTGCAATTTTAACTTTCAAATCAAACTACAAAGGAAAGAACAAGAACTGTGCACAAGATTAAAGGGAGCAGGGAACTTGCAAAGAAGGGGGAACAATACTATTTGCCATTTTGTTTATAGACTATCTGAAAAGACATGATTATCACAGAAGAGATCATGTTTCACTTACTTTTGCATTTGCTATGGCCAAAATACCTGACAGAAGCAACTTAAAGGAATACAACATTGATTTTGGCTCATGGTTTTGGTCCATCATGGTGGGGAGGGCATGGTGGCAGGAACACAGGGGAAGCTGTTCACACTGCAGACCAAGAAGCAGGGAGTGAAACTAGAATCAGGAACTAGGATTCAGCCATCAAAGGTCCACTTTTAGTGACCTACTTCCCTCACTGTGTTCCTCACTGTTCTCATCACTGTAACAAAATACCTGGCAAAAGAGATTAAAAGAGGAAGGGTTAAAATTTGAAGGGACATAGTCCATCATAGGAGGGGAAACATGGTGGCTGGAGCATAAAGCAGCTCCTCTCATTGTATACACAGTCAGGAAGGGGGAGAGAGAGAGAGAGATAGAGAGAGTTCACTTTCTCCTTTTTGTATGACCCAGCACCCCAGCCCAGGACAATACCACCTACAGTTAAATGGCTCTTCCTACTTCAATTAACCTCATCTAGAAACTCCCTCATAGATAAGCCCACACATGTCTTTCCACTGTGATTCTAGATCCCATCAGGTTGACAATAGTGATGTGGTAATTTGAATGTAAAATGCCCCCCAAAGCTCATGCGTTTGTGATTAAGCCTCCTGCTTAATCCCCAGCTGTTGGACCTTTTGGGAGATAGAGCCTTGCTGGAGGAGGTGTGTCACTGGGGTTTTATAGTCCAACCCCACGTGCCAGTGCTGCTAAGCTCACTCCATGTACTTCTTCCTAAATGTGACACCCACATATCAGTTCTTGCCATGTTGTCAGCTGGAAATAAGCCCTTTCCTTTCATAAGTTGCCTCTGGTTGTGTGTGTGTGTGTGTGTGTGTGTGTGTGTGTGTGTTTTGTCCAAGGAACAAGAAAGTAACTGCTACAAGGGCTTAACCATTACATCAAGCTAAATCCTATCTCTTAAGTGTTCCACCAAGACAGCACCACCAGCTGGGGAATAAACATTTAGAACAGGAGCCTGTTGGGGGAGGGGATTTCAAACTCTAAACATAACATCCTTCCCCTGGCCTCCAAAGGACTGCAGTCACCTCATCATGCAAATGCATTTAGTCCAACTTTAAGAGTCTCCACACTCTCAACAGCTCTAGTGCTGTTCAGAAGTCTAAGCCAGAGTCTCTACTGAAATTCAAAGCAACATCACCTGTGAGGCCCATAAGATCAAAAAGAAAGTTACATACTTTCAATATCCAATGGCACAGGACAAATATTCTCATTTTCAAGGGGAAGAATGGGGACATAGCAGAGATGAGGCCAAAGAAAGATTGACACTCAGCAGGACCACTGTTAACTTCTGTCCAAGTATCTGGGGTACATGGTGGTGTGGTGTGAGCTCCAGCAGGCCTGGGCAGCCTTGCCCTCCTAGCCTTATGCTTACAGCTCCCATGGCCCTTCTCTTGGGCTGACCTCAGTCAGTGTACCTTTCCTCAGCAGATGTCCTATGTTCCTGGTGTCTCCAACATCCCGAGGTCTGCAACGGAACTTATATTTCCACGTCAAAGCTTCATAGAGAACTCTCTCTGGGATTCCCTTTGGGGCATCTGGTTCTGTCACACATGCTGGCTTCATACAGTTTTCTTGGGAATATTGGTGGAAGTCTACATGGTCATGTAACTCTTGCATTATGAAGGCCTGCAAAACCAGCAACACACAGCAATGCCAAGCTGTGCTGCCAGCGTGAGCAATAGCTGGGCTCCCTTGAACTACCATGGTAGCAGCCTCTGAGTGCCTGCATGGCTAAAATGCCTGTTTTTTTGGGGGGGGGTGTTATTTTATTTATTTATTTATTTGAAAGTGACAGAGAAAGAGGCAGGTAGAGAGAGAGAGAGAGAGAGAGAGAGAATGGGTGCACCAGGGCCTCCAGCCACTGCAAAGGAACTCTAGACGTGTGCGCCCCCTTGTGCATCTGGCTTATGTGGGTCCTGGGGAGTTGAGCCTTGAACCGGGGTCCTTAGGCTTCACAGGCAAGCGCCTAACTGCTAAGCCATCTCTCCAGCCCTAAAATGCCTGTTTTCAAATCCTTCTTCTCCACTGTTATTCCCAATTCTATAAACCTGGTTAAAAATCTCTTTCTCTCCTAAATAACTAAATAACTAAACAAAATATTAAGGGGCTGGAGAGATGGCTTAGCATTTAAGGAACTTATCTATACATCCAAAGGACCCAGGTTCAATTCCCCAGGATTCACGTGAGCCAGAAGCATAAGGTGGTCCATGTGTCTGGAGTTCCTTTGCAGTGGCTGGAGGCCCTGGAACACCCATATTCTCTCTCTCTCTCTTTCTTTCTCTCTCCTTCTTTCTCTCTCAAATAAATAAATAATAAAAGTGTTTTAAAAACCCGCCAGGAATAACTATGCCACAGCCTGAATAATATGCTATCTTCAAATTTTCCATGAAACAAATAATCCTATTACTTTTAAATTCAGCCTCACCTGAATTTTAAAACATAGGCAAAACATCGGCAATTTCATTGCCAGGGCATATTGTGCATGCTTCTCAATCAGTTCCAAATAGTGTCCTTTTTTCCATCTGAAACTTCAGGAGCCTGGTCTTCTCTGTGATTTCTGTGAGCATTCTAATCTTCCTAGATTCCACCAGAATTACCCATTCAACTCTGCTTATGGCATTCTAGGGCTTCTCTACACCACTCTTCAAACATCTCCTCTCACAAATTAATTCTACAGGCCCAAGAATCATATGGGTAGACTTAGTTATAGAAATGACTCTATTTCTCTGCCATAAATTTTCCATGTTGGTTACTTTTTCGTTGCTGTGATGAAAATACCTGAGAAGCAGTTCAACATTATGGCAGGGAAGATATTGTGGAGCAGCTGAATTCATTGTGGTTGGAGCATGTGGTGGGAGCCAGTCATAGCATGGTGGCCTGGGAAGCAGACACAAGTGGACAGTGACCAAGGAAGATACTTGATGTCAACCTCTGGCCTCCCCACATATGCACATACACATGCAGAAGCACCCACACATACATGCATACACACATGCACACTACACACACAACAAATAGACTAGAGAACCGTGAATCCTAGCATGCCAGAAAGATTCTGGAAGTATGCATCGATTCTAAGGGTCTTGCCCCTGAGGTGAAGTTATGGGCTTTTGTCTGTCCCCCAGAATAAGAAAAACAAGTAGAGATACTAATCTCTTTAACAACTATGGTCTCTTTATCTACAACTTTAAACACACTCCTTTTCTATCCAAAATGCAACATTTAAAAAAACTTTAGTATCAATTATTTACTTATTTGAGAGCAAAAGGGACAGAAAGAGAGAGAGAATATGAGTGCACCGGGGCCTCCAGTCACTGCAAACGAACTTGATGCATGAACCACCTTCTGCATGTGGCTTACATGGTTTCTGGGGAATTGATCCTGGGTCCTTAGACTTGGAAGGCAAGCACCTTAAGTTCTAAGCCATCTCTCCAGCCCCCAAATGCAAGTTTTATCTTTCTTACTCTCTTTTTCTTTCTTGATGGTGTTCTAGTAGATTGAGAATCCTGGAATCCCTCAAAGATTCCTAGAACCACCACTTTGTTTCACATCTCAGATGTTTAATTTCATTTTAGGTCTCTTTTTCTTCTTTCTTTCTGTGTAAGGGAAGCAATGGCTGATCTTGCTATAAATGGAGCAGAAGTCCCGATGACGACAAAAGCATACTGCAGTGTATGGAAGGCATTTAAGGAAGGACAGAGTTTTGGGGAAACATGCCAGCTGGGCGTTGAAGCTGCCTGCAGAGCAGCCTCTAAGTTCCTCAGTGTGTACCCAGCCTGGAGCAGCTGCCTTGCTCACAGTGGGGCTACACTTTGGGGAAGCCCATCAGATCCCATAAGACAATCCTCAGAATTAATAGATCAGGCCTCCAGCAGAAAAAGACCATCCCTCCCTTTCTTCATTCCTCCTCTTCCTTCCCTCTTTCTTTTCTCTCTTCCTTCCTTCCTCTGTGCATTCTTGCCTCCCACCCCAGCCATCTTGCTTCTCTTCCCTCCCTTCCTTGTTTCCTCCCTGCATTCCTGCCTCCCTCCCTATCCATCTGCTTTTGCCTCTCCCTACACAACTACCTTCCTTCCCTCTCTCTCCTTCCCTTCCCTTCCCTTCCCTTCCCTTCCCTTCCCTTCCCTTCCCTTCCTCCTTCTTTTCCCCCTGAATTCTCGCTTCCCTTCCTCCTTCCTTCCTTCCTGCATTCTTGCCTCTCTCTCCTTCCTTTCTCCATTCTTCCCTCTGTCCCTCTCTTCCTTCCTCTCTACATCCCTCCCCCATTCATTCTGCCTTCCATTTATCATCTATCTCTTTCTCCAAAAGAATTTTTTTTTTACAAATATACAATAATACCTTAAGGCATACATGCAAAGCTAATACACAGAAGGAAGTAAAACGTGTGATGAAAGCAAGCT
Organism: Dipus sagitta; assembly: GCA_036346955.1. NCBI lineage: Eukaryota > Metazoa > Chordata > Mammalia > Rodentia > Dipodidae > Dipus > Dipus sagitta. Next base: position 51,204,258 of record CM070773.1, on the reverse strand, counting down.
GAAGTTAGGAATTACAATGTGGCACAAGCACTTCCCTTGAGCCTTCGGCATCTGCTGGGGGGAGGCAGCACCCAGCACTGAGCTTTCTAGCAGCCCACAGAAGGGGAAACATGGAAACATGATCGGTGCCCTTGACTCCCAGCTCCTGTAAGATAAAAATAAACCCGTTGCCAAGGAAAAGCATGGTTCTGCCTGATCCAACACCAAGAAGAGTTCCCTGGGCTTTTAGGGGAGAAGAGAAGATAGGGTTGGAGGCATCGCCAGGAGCAGGCTGCTGGGTTCTTGTTCCTAGCTGAGCAGGCTTCCAGCTTAGGGGAGAGTGTGGCCTGCTGGTGTCTCCAGGACCAGAGCCCATCAAAAGGGTGAATGAGGCAGACAGAACTTCCCTCTGGAGGGGGAGGCAGATTGTAGACACATAATTAAGCAAAATAAAAATAAAAAAATACAGAGAGATTCCCGCCCCAGTGTGGCGATTTGTGCTGTGGAGGAATATGAAGCCAGGAGGAGTTGGCAATTGCAGAAGAAGCTGGCGGGGGGTTGTACTCTGATCAGAAGAGTCAGGGGAGGTCTCTGAACACAGGCCATGTCTAAGTGAAGCTCTAAGGGAGGCAAAGGAGTTGCTGAGTAGATATTTGAGGAGTGATACACTCTAGAGAATAGAGTTACCACCCTAATCATGTATAGTAAGCAAATCTCTACAAGTCAATGCCACCTGGCCAACTTGAGGTGATACCAAAGCACCCCAGTTTTGTAAGCCAGAAAGACATAGTCAGAGTACTACTGTTCAGGGAGAATGGCTAGCCTGGGGGGGGGGGCGGTCATCCCATTGCACCCTGAGAACATTCAGTCCTGTTCCTGCCCAGCATCTGCCAGGGCTTCTCTCCTCCATGGACTCTAATGCAAGCCAAAGTTGGGGTGCTCATCTAACACCACATTTATGGTGATGGGGTTTAGCAGAAGTGCCTGGAGCTCCAAGAATCCAGCTCTACACAGCTTCAACTGGCCGCACATTCTGCCTGTGTTGCTCAGAGTGTGGCAATGTAAAAGGGGAGAGGTGACTTCCAGTCTCTGCACTGTGTCTGAGTACGAACCAGCTACACATGCTCAAAGGGAACACTTTCCAGGTAATACCCCATGCTGGCTCACCTGAAGAGTCAGCACCCATGCTGGATTCATTGAGAGAACACACGGGGTGCCCATGGCCTGACCTCCACATTCCCCAGAGTCACTGATTTCACTGCTTTTTGCTTTGCTTTGAAATGTGCTGTTACTTTTCTCCTGTTGCACAAGTGACCAAGCAGGCGGTATCGTTCAGAGAAAACTCTCCCCTGTGGGAGGACATGGATGTCCAAGCCTAAAACTCAAGAGACTGTGTGAAGAAAGCTGTCAGATTCAGGGAATTCAGATGAGAAGAAGGAAATTCCACATAATCTACACTCGTATGACCCCTGCACAAAAGACCCCTGAGCAAAGTCTGGTCCCACAGGTCCTTGGCACTTCAGCCCCCCAGGAAAGGTCACTAGATGCGTTTGTAGATGTCTTGGTGGTTCAGTCCATCTGTGTCACCCCTGGGAGAAGGGCACTACACCCAGCTGGGTGGTCGCCACTATCCTGGTTTCTATGTGGGCTGGAGAGACTGAGCTGTTAAGCTTGTGCATTTCCCGTGGTGGGTTCATTGCTCCAGACTGTGGGATGGAGAGGTAGAAACACAGCAATGTTTAAGGCAGGGTAAGATGGGCTGGGATAATGCAACGCTCAAGTTTATGCATCTCAGTAGAAGAAAGTCATCCGGAGTCATTTCCATTGCTGGAGTTTTGACCCAGGGTTTACTTTGGAGTCTCACCCTCTGCAGAGACCCTCTGTGCTGGACGTGTGTCCACTGTGACCAGCCGGGTGGGCAGACTTGCTTGGGCGTGGCTCGCAGCCTTGCTGTGTTCCTTGTGGAAACTTGTCCTCTGAGGCTTGCTCATGTGAGGGCAACGGAGCCCTTCTAATGGGTGTGAGACACAGACCAAAGGCCACGTTCCCCTGTCTCAAAAAACAAGATGGACAGTAACCGAGGGAGACACTCGGCATCAACCTCTGCCTCCACACGCACATGTACATGCACCGTCGCAGGACACATGTGCCCACACGCATGTTAACACACATATGCAAATGCATGCAGCACATGCAGGCATAAGCAAGCAAAATAAATTTCAAGCAAAAGCCTGCTTCTCCTAACAAAATAGAAAACCTTAGGCCAGGCTGTGCTCTGGATGTGGTGTGTCTCCCAGGGATGCGTGCTGGAAGCTCAGCCATTGGTGTGGTAGGATTAAGGTAGTGAAATTTTCAAAAATTTATTTATTTATTTACATATTTACTTGAGAGAGAGAGAGAGATAAAGTATGGACATGCCATGGCCTCCTCTGCTGCAAATGAACTCGAAACACTCACACCACTTTGTGCATCTTGGCTTTATGTGGGTACTGAGGACTCGAACTCAGGGCATCAGGCTTTGTAAGCAAGCATCTTTAATGGCTCAGACATCTCTCTAGCCTGAGGCAGTGGATTTTTTAAGAGGAAATTAGGTCATTGGAGTGTTGTCCTGATGAAGTACTGAAGACCATGAGGAGTGAGTGAAAGTGAGGCTGTCCCACATGTGTGGTCCCTTCTGGAGGTAGCTGGTTCCCTCTTTGTTCCTCTGCCATGTTGTGATGGAGCCAATCCGACTGACTAAAGGCAGACCTGACAGGGATTGTGGACTTTGAACCTTCAAGACTGAGCTACAGAAACCTCCTTGTCCTTCTGGAGGAGGAGAACACAGTGGCTCTGGTGGAGTGACAGTGAGTGGCAGCAGTATGACAGTGGGAGAAGGGAAGGCCAGGAGAAGCAGAGAGCGTGTGGGCATCCAGGGTGGGCAGGGGAGTAGGAGGGAGCCTGGACATGGGGAAGGACTCTGGGCAGGATGAGAGAAGGTCTAGATGCGCTCCTTCCACGGTCCAGCTTGCAAGGTTTTGCTTTCAGGTTTCCCCCGTCTGCCCCATTGGTCCTTCTCACACAAGTGTCCTGCTGAGCTTGGGTCAGGGTTAATGGTTCCTAAGTGTCTTTGTGGGGTGTGGCTGCAGTCTGGGGAAAGTGACCATACAAAGGAGTTTCAAGCTTTCCATCCTATGAGACTTCTCTTTATTTAATTCATATTCAAACGCAATTGCCTGAGCCCTGATCCAAGCCCAGGCACTTTCCCAAATGGTCATGGACTCTGGGGCCACATTCCCTGTCACACTCCTGATGCACTAACTCCTCAGTCTGAGGTGCCTCACCTGGATTGTGGGTCACACTATTCTCTGCCTCCACGTCTCGTGTGAAGACCTGGGCTCTTTACACACAAGTTCGTGATCACACTTCCATTTATAGCAGATGCCACTCAAGACATGGGGAGAACAGCTCCCGGGACTTCAAATGAAACCTCAGATATTATGTTCTGGTGGGAGTCTCTCATAGATTCCAGCTCTCTCCAGATCCCTAGGCCCCTCTTTCTCAGTTTCCTCATTCAGATGCAACTCTTTTCTCTGGTTCTTAAGATGTCAACAATAGACAATTTAGCAGGTCATTTCCCACTCTCCTCTATCCCAGTCTGGTCTATTCCAGGCATCCTTCTCATAGCCCAGTGACCCAATTGACCTCTGCAGCAGATTCAGACCCCTTGAGAAGAGGCTAGACTACAAATGCCTGGCAATCCCCTCTTTCTTCTTGTCTTCATCAGCACTTTCCTTTCTCATATTCATGAAATAAACTGTGCTTTCCCAAGCTGACTGTGAAGAATGTAAGAAGAGGGCTCCAGAACTTTCCAGAAAGAATTTGGCTTATGGATCTGAGGAAACAAGAAAAGAAACCCAGATATCAAGAGATAGGACCAGGCCTGGAATAATGGCTCTGTGGGCAAGAGCACTTGTTGCACAAGCATGGGGACCTGAGTTTGATCCCCAGCACCCACATAAAAAGCTGGGCATGCCCCTGAGACTACAGAGTGAATTCAGGGTCAGCCTGGACGGGAGTGAGACATTTTCCCCTGCCAAAAAAAAACAAAACAAAAATAAAAAAAGAAAAAGAAAAACCAAAAAAGCAGGGTGTGGTGGCACACACCTTTAATCCCAGCACTTGGGAGGCAGAGGTAGGAGGATCACTGTCAAGGGCACCCTGTGACTGCATAGTGAATTCCAGGTCAGCCCTGAATAGAGTGAGACCCTGCCTTAAGAAACCAAAACAAGAAAAAGAACAAGTTGGACATGGCTATTCATATCTGTCACTCCATGAGGCTCCTTGGTCAGCCAGTCTAAGTAAGAACAGTAAGAGGTCCAGGTCAGGGAGAGAGCAGCCTCTGAGCAAGAAGGCTGAAGAGTACAGAGGAGGACACCTGAAGGCCGCTTCTGGCTAGAGTGCAACACACACACACATACACACACGTATGCACCACACATACCACACACACACACAGACACCATATACACATACACACACACATACACCACACCACACATACCACACACACACACGCACCACACCACGCACACACATGCACCACAGCACACACACACATGCCACACACCATACCACACCACACGCATACACACACATACCACACCACACACATATCACACACACACACCACACCATACACACACGCACCACACCACACCACACATAGCACACACACACACACCCCACATACACACACATACCACACACACACGCACCACACCACGCACACACATGCACCACAGCACACACACACATACCACACACCATACCACACCACACGCATACACACACATACCACACCACACACATATCACACACACACACACACACACCACACCATACACACACGCACCACACCACACACATATCACACACACACACACACACACCACACCATACACACACGCACCACACCACACACATATCACACACACACACACACACACCACACCATACACACACGCACCACACCACACACATATCACACACACACACACACACACCACACCATACACACACGCACCACACCACACACATATCACACACACACACACACACACCACACCATACACACACATACCACACCACACACATATCACACACACACACACACACACACACCCCACATACACACACATACCACACACACATGCACCACAGCACACACACACATACCACACACCATACCACACCACACGCATACACACACATACCACACCACACACATATCACACACACACACACACACACCACACCATACACACACGCACCACACCACACACATATCACACACACACACACACACACCACACCATACACACACGCACCACACCACACATAGCACACACACACACACCCCACATACACACACATACCACACACACATGCACACAACACAGGACAGCTGGGTGGGCAAGGAGGATGGTATGCTGAGAGGCCCCAGGAGACTGGGTCTGGGCTGCCCTTGTGCGTGGCTGGCCTTTCACAAGGAAGTTCTGTGGAGACACAGGAGGACACATGGTCCAGATTTAGGAAGTGCACCCCACTTGGAGCAAGGCAGTCTGGAAACAGAGAACCCTAAGATCTGACTTGTAGTTAGTTGGGGCCACACCTATCCTCTCACTCACATTCACCCCCTCACCCGGCAGCTCTGTGACCTGATGGGAGCACCCGAGAATGCCAGGTGGTAAGGGGGCGTTTCTTCCCAGGGAGTGGTCAGAAGCACGACCAGCCACCAGCGAGGGACTGTGAGCACCCTACTCTTGCGGCTGGTCTCTCTGTAGCGCACTCTTTGGAGTACAGACAGCAAGGAGGCGAGTGCAAGCTGATACAGCCTGCTCACTCCGAGACAGTTTGAAGGATGTCCCTTAGCGAGATGCCTTTCTGAGTTTTGTTTTATTTTCCTTGTTTGCTTTCAAATAACAGAACAAATCAGCAGATGCACCAGGCAGATGATGCCTTCTAGCATTTCGTAAAATACCAGCAGCATCAGATGCCTGCCCAACAGATCTGTCTCCACAGTCAGTCTGCAGGGACGTGGCTCCTGCCATGAGGGGAAGCGTCGGATTATCTCTTTTCTCTCCCCCAGGGACTGCAGAGGGACTCTGGAAGCCACCTGGCTCAGGCCACCTACTTAACACCTTGCCCTGACCTCAGAGCTGCCTTAGCTTCTTCATGTGGTCAACTGTGCCAGGGACAAATGGTCTCTGGATATCTCTGCTGGCTACTGTTACCACTAAAGGTCTTTGGTGCATGCTGTATTAGTCAGGATTTTCTAGAGGAACAGAACCCAGAGAATAAATTGTATTAAAAGGGAATTTATTGGATTATCTTACAGCAACCCAACATAACAATTTGCAGGCCTAAGAGTCAAGGAACCCAGGGGTAGTTGCTCAGTCCACAAGGCTGGATGCCTCAGCAGTCCCAATCCAGCACTGAAGACCTGGAGAGATTCTGCTCTTCAGTCCATGGTGGTCTTCAGTCCACAGTGGTCTTCAGTCCACACTGGTCTTCAGTCCACACTGGTCTTCAGTCCATGCTGCTCTTCAGTCCACGCCGCTCTTCAGTCCACAGTGGTCTTCAGTCCACTGGTCTTCAGTCCACACTGGTCTTCAGTCCATGCTGCTCTTCAGTCCACGCTGGTCTTCAGTCCATGCTGGAAGGCAGCAAGCAGTACTGAAGCCAGGTAGGAGGAAGGAATTCTTTTCTTCCAGAGCTTCCTCAGATAAAGCCCCCATCCGAGAGGTGCCGCCCACTCTGAGGGAAAGACTTCCTCCTTTAGTTAAGCCTTCCTGGAAGCAACATCAGAGACCCACTCAAGAGGAATGTCTGTGGATTCCTAACCAAATCAAGTTGACAACCCAGCTCAGCTATCGCACATTCATTGCCAACGCGTGTAATGTGTAAACACAGAGTTCTGCTTCACTTTCACATCATGTACACAGCAGCCACAGCTGTGGCTCAAGCCTGTCTCTGCAAGTACGTCGTCACCAGTGACACGGGTACCGGTGCTTAGAAATGCAGTTTTCAGAGAAGAGCTTTCTTCGTTCACATGACCTCACTATTGGTGTGAAAGTTTGACATCTGAATGGTGAAAATTGGTCGGAAATATATAGAACTCGAAGTATGAGCTAGGGCAGGTGTTCCTCCCTTCTAAAAATGAATGAAATGAAAATGAAAGTGAATATACTGGTTTTGGTAGTGTGTCCTCCAAATTTGTGTCTCCTTGGAATCTTAGAATGTGGCTCTTATTTGGAAATAGTCTCTCAGGACTAATTAAGTTGAGGTCATATATGACTGGTACCCTTTTTAGCCAGTTGACTAATTACTGCATTCATTTATGTTTTGTGGGTTTCTTTTTGAGACAGTCTCCTTATGTAGCCCAGGCTCTGGATCCTCCTGCCCCAGCTTTCCAAGTGCTAGAATTATAGGCATGTACCACTATGCCCAGCTTTGCCTGGTGTCATTATGAGACAGAAAGGGCAGAGACTGAGAGGCCCAGGGAAAATGCCCCACGATGACAGAGACAGAGAGTGGAGTGGTGCATGCACGGACCAAGGAGCACCGAGGACTGCTGATAGCAGGAGCTGGAATAAGCCAGAAAGGATCACTCCTAGAGGAGCACTGCCCTGCTCACACCTTGGTCTTGGACTTCCAGCCTCAGACTGTATGCCAGCCTCATCTGCTGCTTTCGGCCTTTTAGTTTGTGGCTACTTGTTAGGACACACTGGACACAACTGCAGTTTTCCATTCGGCCCAACATGTTGTCTTGGACAAGTGCTGGGGTGTGTCCTTGCTTTTAGAACTATATACATACGGGGGGATGTCCATGGCAAGCCAAGCAGGGGATTGAAGATAGAGCCTTGTAATGGGGAGGTGTGACTTCCAGGTCACAGGTGAGAACACATGCAACTGTTGGATGCTGGCTGCTGGCAGCACGAAGGGCAGAAAGCAAGACCCTTTCTGCTGTTGCAGCAAGAAGGAAGCTGAGCAGTCAGTGTGGGGAAGAAGCTTGGCCCCACCCAGACCAGTGCTGTTCTTCTGGCTGTCTGGGAGGAGCTGTGCGCGGTCCCACCCCTGAAGCTGTCCAGCAGTGGTTAGCACTTGGGGGTGTGTCACTGATTTCTAACTGGAAAACTTGGAAAAGACCTTTTGTTGTAGACAGGTGGGCCAACCAGCAGGTCACTGTTAAACTGGTTGTTTCATGATCTCTCTGCTGGGTTCAGATCCCCCAGCTGCTGGGACATTCTGGGCCCTTGGGTTCAAGATGGACACAACTGGTCACATTGTTTTTTCCCACAGCTGTCCCTTTCCCTGATTGTTCCCTCGGTCTGAGTGCAGTCAGAGGTGAAGCCATTCAGAGGTGTCTAGCCAGGAACCTAGGGATCCTCTCGGTGCCTCTCCCTCCCTTCCTGCGACATGTCCTATCTACTGTATTCATATCAACTGAGCTGCCCCCCCCCCCCCGAGTGCACAGGGTGAGTTGAAACTCTACCATAGTGCCCAAAGTTCTCTATGGCACACACAGTGACTGGCCACACCAAAGCTCCTCCAATTCCTTGTTTTCTTACATTCTTTTCCATTCAGACTAGAGAGTTGATTTTTTCTAAACACCCTCCCATCAGGGAGAGCATTTGATCTTGTAGAGGCCAATACAAGGGCTCAATGGATGTCTGTAGATGTGAGGCCCCATATTGTTGCCATTAACTGTTGGCAGAAATCTGGAAAAGCACAGTGTTGGGCAGATATCCTTTATTTGGAGTGTGAGGTGGGGTGCTAGGGATTGAACCTAGGGCCTTGCACATGCTGGGCAAGTGTTCTACCACTCAGTGATGCATCCAGCTCTTTTTTGTATTTTTCATTTTGAGACTGTACTTAAGTGGCCTAGGTTGGCCTTAAACTTGAGTCCTGAGGCCTCCTGAGTAGCTAGGATTACAGGTCTGTGCCAGTAGACCCAGCAGACTCTGCTTCTCTGACTCTCCCACTTCCCCTGAGGAGCAGCCCATGGTCTCCTCACAGCTCAGCTCTTTGGCAGCTCCATGTTCTACCTGCCTCTGCTGAGACTCCGCCCAGCAGCCAAGCCTCCTTCTTGAAGGTCAAGAAGCATGCCCCCCAAGTGCTATGCCACCTCTTGGCCTTATTCTCTGGGCCCCCACATCTCATCAGCACTTGTGGCTATGGACTCCTGAGCCTGGGCCTTCCCAGTGCCCTGCAGGCTCTTGGCACCTCTCAATTCCAGCCCTTATCCATATCTGGCGCTCTCTCTCTCTCTCAATCTCTCTCTCATTGTCTGGGGCCTCTGAAGCCTCTGGCATTAGCAACCTCATGTTCTCATGGTCTGGGGAAGGATTTGGATCTATGAAATTATATTCATGGTACTTTACTTATTTTAAAATATTACTTGCTGACATTTACAAACTGGGACTTTTCAAATAGCCATTCCAATTTCCAGCTTCTCTGGAAGAACCTGATGTTCTATGGTAATGATGATGATGCTGATGCTGCGGTCTGGTTCCCTGGCTCCAGGCTGCTGTGACTTGTAGGTCTTCCGGCTAGCTCCTACAGGCTTTGGAATTTGCAAACCTTGCTCTAGAACCTTCAAGTAAGTGCCTTTAGCCACCGAGTCATCTTCCCAAGCCCTCTAGAACCTTCAAATGCTGCCACCTGGCTCCCTCTGGGAGAGCTATACTAGGAAGCAGTTTCACCCTGTGTGGTACTACTTCTCCACAGGCTCTACCACAGACAATTCTCTTTAAAGATTATGTTATCTTCCATCATATTTCTTTCTTTTTCTTTTTTTTTTAATTTTTATTTCTTTGGTTTTTCGAGGTAGGGTCTCACTCTGGCCCAGGCTGACCTGGAATTCACTATGTAGTCTCAGGGTGGCCTCGAACTCACAGCGATCCTCCTACCTCTGCCTCCCGAATGCTGGGACTAAAGGCGTGCGCCACCACACCTGGCTTTTCTTTCTTTTTTAAAAATATTTTATTTTTATTTATTTATTTGAGAGAGATATGTACAGAAATTGGCCGGTAGAGAAAGAGAGACTAGGTACACCAGGGCCTCCAGCTACTGCAAACGAATTCCAGTTGTATGCAACCCCTTGTGCATTTGGCTTATGTGGGTCCTGGGGAGTCAAACCTGGGTCCTTTGGCTTTTCAGGCAAGTGTCTTAACTGCTAAGCCATCTCTCCAGCCCGACAATTTTAAAATTGCTCAGCAACTTTCATTCTTTAAAACTTCCATCTAGGGGCTAGGGAGATAGCTCAGAGGTTAAAGGTGCTTTCCTGTAAAGCCTGCCAGGACTGGGTTCTATTCCCCACTACCCACAAGATGCCAGATGCACAAAGTGGCACATGTATATGGAGTTCATTTGCAGCAGCTGCAAGAGGCTCTGTCTGGTATTCTCATACTCTCTTTCTCATAAATAAATAAAAATATTTTAAAAATAAAACCTCTGCCCAGTCCACTGGTTTAGAAAATGCCTATTTTCAGGTCTCTTCTTAGTGCAGTGGGCAATGCATCAGCCTCATAGAACATGCCTATTGTAGTACATCAGAGGCTCCTGAAAGCTATTTTGTGTGTCACAGTCAGCATTTAAGACAACAATGAGGGCTGGGGATGTAGCTTAGTTAAATGCTTGCCTAGCATGCATAGAGCTTTTGGGTTGATTTCCAGCACCCTGTAAACTGGACATGGTAGCACCTACCTTTAATCCCAGCCAAAGTCATCTTTGGCTACATAGTGTGTTTGAGACCCGTCTGCCCTACATGAGACCCTGTCTCATAAAAAAAAAAAGAAGAATGAAACAGAACTGGCCGGTCATGGTGGCATACACCTTTAATCCCAGCACTGGGGAGGCTGAGGGTAGGAGGATCACCATGAGTTTGAAGCCAACCTGGTCTATAGAGTGAGTTTTTGGTCAGCCTGAGCTAGAGTGAGACCGTCCTTGAAACAAACAAACAAACAAACAGAATTAGACAGCACATGTCACAGTGATCATAGTACAATAATAAGACTAAGTATTTTTGTAACTTTAGTTATACATACATACATACATACATACATACATATATATAATATTGAATTCAGTTTTATATGTGTGTGCTGGATTGTGATATATATGTATTTATCACTGTGATTTCTAGGTCCATGGTCTCTTTCTAACTAAAATATCTCCAATTTCAAAGAGAGAGAGAGAGAAAGAGAGAGAGAGAGAACAGGATGGAGAGCAGGGGCAGGGACCACTCTCACCCTGTGTCCTCTCTTCCCACCCCTGCAAATTGGAGGTATGCTTCTATACTCTTCCGTAAAAACATCTTCTCTCCCCCATTCTCTGAGACCATCATAAATGCAAACCTTGTTTTAAAATGAGAATAAGGGGCTATGGGGATATCTCAGTGGATAAAATGCTTGCTATACACGTGTGAAGATCAGAGTTGAGAATCCCTATCCCCAGCAACCATGGAAATATTAGGTGGGAATGGTGGGTTGCTTACAATCCACATGTGAACACACATACACACATGCCTGCACAAAACACACACACACACACACACACACACAAACCAGAAAATGAGGTCCTGTATAATGGAGACTGGACTCCCACCCATATTTTAAAAAATACTTTATTTACTAATTTACTTATTTATTTGCAAGGAGAGAGAGAGAGAGAGAGAGAGATTGAGAGAGAGAATGAATAAATATGGGCACACCTGAGCCTCTAGCCACTGCAAACAAACTCCAGATGCATGTGCCACTTTCGGCATCTGGCTTTACATAGTACTGGGGCCTCATACTCAGGTCATTAGATTTTGCAGGCAAGTGTCTTAACTGCTGAGCCATCTCTCCAGCCCCTCCGCTCATCTTCTTAATGAGCACGGGTTTTCCTTGTGTGCCTCCCTCCCACTGTGCTGGGTGCTCATGGCTGCTACTGGGAAGCAATGGTACTCTGAAAAGTGGAGGCAGTGCAGGACTTAGCAAAATAAACGGGCTTTTTGTCTGTGGAATTTGTTAGACATCCCCAAAATGCTTTCTTTTTGTGTCTGTTTCTGTGTGGGGGTGCATATGTGTGTGGATATATGTGTGTGTGCCTGTGTGGAGGCCAGGGGCTGACATCTGGTGTCTTCCTCAATCCCTCCTCTTTATTTTACTGAGGCAGGCTCTCTTAATCGAGCCCAGAGCTCATTGATTCAGCTAGTGTTTCCAGCCAACTTACCTTGGGGATTCTCTGTCTATACCTCCCACATGCTTCTGCACCCACCCAGCATTTGCATGGGTGCTAGGGAGCACAACTCTGGTCCTCAGATTGTGCAGGAGATGCTTCATCCATTGAACCATCTCCCCAACCCCCACCCCGAGAATCCTTGAAGCAGTGTTCTCTAGAAAATGCTCAGGGGTGCACACATGAAGAGGGTAGACCCCAAGGCTCTCCAAAGTCTGAAAGAAGTATAGCGCTGCATCTTAAAAGAAGAACATGTGGTCCACTCTTTCTTGCCTGACCCGAAGAAAATTCTTGCTCCATCATCTCTGTGCACACACAAGAGAATTCACCACCATTCTGCTCTTTGATAGCTCACAGTGTGGTATGATGGGGACGTATATGACAGGAAAGGAGTTAAACAGTGTCACATCAGAGACGAGGAGAGGCAGAGTGACCATGATTCATGCTTCTGCCGATTGCAGTGGTCTGTCACCATGCTCAGTGCTCTGAGTGCAGAGGGGGACAGAATTAGTTCTGGAAACACAGCCAGACCCATGAGCCTCAAACACTGGGCTGGTGGCTTCCACCTTTGTGCCACTGGACAAAAGGAGTATGGAGGGCCTGGGACCAGAGATGATGGACTGTCCTGTCTTTAACCAAACATATCCAACCAGGGAAGTCACTGGTTTATGACCTGATAACACTGAAATTCTTTTTCCCATGAGCTCCAGGGTTGGTGCCCTGCTTGGCCTCTGAAGAGGGCCTGGATACCAGCACTTTCTTCAATGGCTTCCTCTGGGGCTGGCTCATCATGGTAAGTAGAGCCTGTGTCATTCTCTCCTTGACTGGGGACAAGCCTTGGGATATCACCAGCAAAATGGTTTACCCATCTCAGTGGCCGTGTACTTGCTGCTCCCTCTCCCGTCAGCTATCCAGACAGGATGACCTTGCAAAGGTGGTTTAGCAGTGGAGTAGGGAAATCCCAGAGCAAGCTGGCTCTGCCCAGTGCCAAATCCACATTCCAGCTCTCATGGCCTGAGAGCATCGCTCAGAAAGGGAGCTGCTGGGGAACGAATGGGCCTGCCTGGGCATGCACCTTCCTGGAAGTGCTCTGGGGTGGATGGAGAGGTGCCTTGAGCTGGGACAGAGGGCTCTGGTTAGCCTCTCCTCCTGATGAAAGGCATCTCGCTCCCCATACCCTGGCCTTGCAGAGCTGGAAGTGTCCTCAGAGTGTCCCATCTGTCTGCCTGCTTTGCAAGGAGAAAACATCTCAGCTAGCAGCTGGTACCAGATGTTAGCATAGAGCCAAGTAAGAAGCCTTAGAGAAGCCTAAGAACAGAGCACTGGTGGGTGGAAGGGCAGAGAAATGCTGCAAAGAAGTGGTGATGGCCTGCGGGCCAAGCTAGAGGATGAGCCCTCACTGCAACGTGTGAAGGGAGCAGGCCTGGGGCCCAGGGACAGCCATCCTGGCCTGTGTTTGACGGGAGCTCTGTGTTCTGGGCCATACTGCAGAAAGTCAAGGGACAGGATTTGGAAGTGGGTCAGAGCTCTGAGATGCACCCTAAACCATAGATCCCTTTAGGCATGCTTCCTGGAAATGCCAGTGTTGTTTGTGCTGGTTTTTATTCAGGAGACGGTATACTATGAAGGTAGGTCCAGAACCATGGCAGGGTAATTATCTGGTTATGGAATCCCATGAAGTCGCCATGAGCTCACTGTGTACGTGCCCTGCTGTGCTGTGCCCTCCCACGCTCCACAAAGCTCTAAGTTTGCTTTCCACATTGCTTTACCCATATGTGAGTGCCCAGGTCCATTTACAGGTTCAGGGTCCTGTCAGTAGGCCCTATACCTTGCCCACAGGAGTCTGGCTGGAAACCAATCACTTAGCTCCCCCCACCCATAAGTGAAGGGGGTTCTCATCCTGGTACCCAGTCACCTTGATGAAGGCCATGAAAATGTGGGAACCACTCTTCCAGTGGTGAGAAGGCCAGGGTCTATCAGAGAACTTAGGGACAGAGACTGGCAGGCAGCAGGAGGCGCTTGGGGAGCTAGGGTGGCCTGAGGACCGACTCTCCCCTGGGAACTAGGGTCCATTCTTCTGAACTGAAGTGCACTCATGTTGGCTTTAGCTGGATGTCATGGGATGCGCTCATATTTTGAGGTCATATCCCGATTCTTATCTTGGGTTCTCGGATGCCTGCTAAACCAACTTTATCCTGAGCTGTTTCTCAGGTGTCTCATTGTGCCTCAGTTATTGCCACATATGAAATGTGGCTGGTGAAGGTAAGACCTGGCACAGGCATGGAAGCCCTGGAGGATCTGTGAGTGCTCCATACCAGGAAGCATGGCGCTGGGCCCTAGTTCCCGGATCCTGGACACTCAGCACAGAGAGAACTGACACGGCACGCCGTTTGGTACCTAGAATCATCAGGCGTGTGGTGGATGTTGACCACAAAACAGATGCTCACCCCTGTGGGCCTCTCAGTGTCTGACCTGTGCGGGAACTTGGGACAACTTGACAGGCCCTGACTCTGTTGGGCAGCAGCTGTAGACATTTCCTTCCTCCATGCTTGACAAGACTCTGAAATGCCCTTTCAGAGCCCAGGCCTCTGGTACTGGTACTGTAGCTAGCTGTCTTATTCTCTGTCTGTCTCCCTAGAGTACAGAGACATTCTGGAAACAGAAGCTCTCCTATTTTACAGTAAAGACGCTCCATTGTAGGTTCCACATGTGGCCCAGGGCAGGACCCCACAAGTATGTAGTGAAGACAGCCATACCTACCCCGGATGCTGGTCTGGCACTCATTGGCTGCTTCAGAGTCCTTCAGAGTCTGGGTGAGGTCTAGTGCAGAGGCTTTGGTGAACCTGTGCCTGGAATCAATGGAATTTCATCTGCAGGGAAAAGAAAATGAGCCTGGGCCTCTCAGGACCCGACATCCTCTCTGAGTATTTGCTTAAATGAAGACTTTACTTAACGAAACCATGACTTCTATTTTCCACGAGCCCTATTAGCTTTGAGAAGGACATTAAGCAAGCTATTCAATTTTACAAAGCAGTTTCTTAAATTTTTTTTTAAACTGCTTTTGGCTTATACTCGTGAGCCATTACTTGCTGTTTGGAAACGCAGGGTGACGTTAACAACCTTCCATCCTGGAGGGGAGGTGGTAGGAAGAAATGACTGCGAGCTGCTCTTCTGAGTCTGAGTCTCATCTGTCAGTTTTGACCTTTCTCTTCCAGCTCAATGCTGTTCAACAAAATCCTTGACATTTAAAAAGCTGGCTCGTTCGGCCCACATCTTTATCGTGCTTGTGGACCACTTTTCAGATCCTCCTCTCCAGAGCAAAGCCAAAAAAAAAAAAAAAAAAAAAAAAAAGAAGAAAACAAGTCCCTTGGGATCTCTGCTACTTCCAGTCCCTTGCTTTCAGCAAATGACGGGAGGTTGAAAGATGAAAGTGTGTTCTGTGCGGTCCGTCCCCCTGGATGCGCCTGCACTTGCCAGTGGGTGGCTGAGTGTCTGCGTGTAGCGCTATTTTGCTTTGAAAAGGGCAGGACCGCAGGTGTCAGGAAGCGAACCGAGACAGGAGGAGACCCACTTCAGAACACTTATTTTTAGAAAAGATTCTATTTAAGTGGAAGTGATAACTTCAAGGTAACTGGCAAGAGAAAATGAGTCTGTTTGCACAGTAATTGTTTTGCCCATAAAAGGAGTGAACATCCTTAAGGTAAGCCAAGGGTTGATTGAGTGAAAGGCAATGTCAAAACAGATGACTCAGAGAGAACCCTTTGTAGGGGCCCTTTAAGGAAATTAGTGAAGCTGGAAGAGATGAAAGGATGATGCACAGATCTGCGGTTGACAGGACCAGACAGACATGGCTACATTCTCTTTCAGACTCCTTGGCATCCTGTGGGGCAGGTCATTAGTTACAGAGACTGGGCAGTCCAGGAAACTCATTTACACCGGGAAATCTCGAAGCTCAATACCCATAGCTTGGCCATAGCCTTTAACTCTCTGGATGCTTCCCTCTCTCACTCCTCTCATATCTGTGCCCTCACCTCTTAGAAACTTAGACTACATTCTAACCTCTGTCCTTCTGTCCCTATCCTCACACCCTTCCCTCTCTGACGTGGCCTCCATGGCCATTGATACATCACTCAACTACGTTCTTGCCAATAGCCTTAATTCACTTGTCCCTGGATCAAGTCCAGTGTCTCCCTCCTTGTTACTGGAACCGCTTTGTGTGACAGTGTAGACACCAGGCACAACTCTACCTTGTCCTCCCTCCAGATGAAAGATGGCAAGAGAGCAGAGGCCTGCTTTGTCCATCTGCTTGCTGGAGCAGGGATGCATTACGTGTGTGCTGAGGACCTGTCTCCCTTGCCTGTGAAGAGCTTCAGAGTTCTGTGGCTGTGGCTGTTTGCTGCCTGGGATGGGATTATTCTCAGCCCATTTTCTCTCTAGTTCCTTGAGTACATGTAGGGAATAAACCCTTGTCCTAAGGGTAGGTTACTTTCTTTTTCTCTTTCTTTCTTCCTCTCTTTCTTTCTTTATCACTCTTCCTTCCTTCCTTCCTTCCTTCCTTCCTTCCTTCCTTCCTTCCTTCTTTCCTTCCTTCCTTCCTTCTTTCTTCTTCCTTCCTTCCTCCTTTCTCTCTCTTTCTTTATATTTTTCTTTCTTTCTTCCTCTCATTGAGGCAAGCCCAGCAGACTGGCTGTTTTCTTAATGCAAGACAGTGAGAGCAAGTTAGATAATTGGCATGCCAGGGCCTCCAGCCACCGTAATTGAACTCCAGATGCATGTGCCACCTTGTGTGTGTGTGCAACCTTGTGTGTTTGCATCACCTTATGCGCCTGGCTTACAATAGGATCTGGAAAATTGAACATGGGTCCTAAGGTCTCTCAGGCAAGGGCCTTAACCACTAAGCCATCTCTCTATCCCTGGGTTACTTTCTTATTAACCTAAATCGAATATCTGCCAAGAGATGCTGCCAAGAACACTGGCATTTATTTGGGAATGGAAAATATGTTGATAATACATGAACAGTAGAAAGCTATGCATGTACTCAAGGAAGTTCAGGTATGGGGAAATTTTGCATATGCATATGTGCATGATATATGTGCATGTGCATGTTTGCACATATGTGGGTGCATGTGCTTATGTATGCACTGGGATGTGGAGGCCAGAGGTTAAAGTTGGGTGCTGTACTCAATCACACTCCACTTTATTCTTTGAGACAGGATCTCACACTAAACCTAGAGCTAACCAATGCGACTGGACTAGCTAGCCAGTGAGCTGCAGGCCTCCTGAGCACTGAAGTTACAGGCATGCATCACAGCACCTGGCATTTCACATGGGTTCTGGGGATTTGAACTGAGATTTGCATGCATGCACAATGAATATTTTACCCACTGAGTAATCTCCCCAGCTCATTTTTTATCAGTAGTGTATATTTGCTGCATAATATTTCATAATGACATCCTTGTTCAAGTTTAGAACTTACTTTGACCATACTCAGCACCTATTACACTCTCCTATACCCCACTCCCACCAGATCCTTTCCACTTCCCAAGTAGTGCCTCTTCTATATTCATGTTGTGTGTGTGTGTGTGTGTGTGCAAGAGAGAGAGCGAGTGAGTGTGTGTGTGTATGTAAGAGTAAAATCTAGGTCCCATATATGAAAGAAGAGATGTGGTATTCATCTTTCTGGAATCTTGTTTATTTTGCTTAATATATAATCTCCATTTTAAACACCCAGAACCTCATGACTTGATTTACCTTGTTGGGAGGTTGACACAAGAGACTCAATTTTGATTCCTGCAATTTTCAGATCTCCTTCACAGACCTTAGTGAAGACACAGATGAACACTTGCTGACCATGGGGTGAACCCCACTTCAATCAAGGGCTGCCATGGGTTCTCAGAAGGGTAATTCCACCCACCTAGCTCCAGGGCCATGTGGAGCTAGAGGTAAGACTGCCGAACAAGAGAATGGCCCACTGTCTGGTCGCAGAACAAGCATGCCTCCCATCTGGGTTCTGCAACATAGAACTTTCACCTTTTTTTTTTTTTCTCACAAGACAGAAAGTCACAGTGGGTCCTTATGAGGGTAGCTTTGGCCTCTGAAGTCCTGTCAAGCTGAGGCATGGACAGAACTTTTGCCAGGAGTTAAAGGAGACTGGCTCCCTGCACTTGAGAAAGAAACTTCCCCTGCCTGAGGTGGAGGGTGGTGAGGAGGACACAGCACTGAGCCCCAGCAGTGCATGCAGACCCAGGCCGTGCTGGGAGGATGCAGACGGCCGCACTCAAGGAGGGGAACCAGGAGACAGATCCTGAGGCTGACCAAGCAGAATATGCAGCCCATGTTTTTACTGGAGGTCTTCCTTCTGGCAGAAGCAGATGTTCTCTCCACCAGTCCTTTGCAAAAGAAGCTTAATAATAATAACACCAATAGCTAGCATGCCATGAAGTTGTTGCAAGGCTTAAGCAGGTGACGCACACGGAAGGAGCTCAGTGGAGGCGGATGGTATTATTCTCAACCTCCTTCCTGCCGCTTAACTTTTCCATTTCCATCCCTCTGATAAAAGTCTCCCAGGGCTTATCAGTTCCTGCTTTTTCCTCTGCAAAGCCACTTCCATTATTTTTTTGCTTTCAATTCAATTTTATTTAAAAATTATTTCCTATTCTTGTCACTCTATCTTTTCCTCTGAAAACTTTTTTTTTTTTTTTTTTTTTTTTTTTTGGTCCTTTGAAAACATTTTCAACACATCAGTATGGTCTTGGCAGCCATATTGCATTTCAAGAAAACTGAAAAGAAGAAATAGTATTTGAAAACTTTGGGAAATTGGCAAATAAAATAAGACCCGCTTGGATTCATTTTCAAAATGGATTTCCTATTTGGCAGCAAAGGTTTGGGTAAGAGGATGGATGGCAGAGAGTGAGATATGGTCTCTGAGATTCTCTGCCCTGCCCCATATCAGCCCTGGGACACAACAAAGGACAAGAGGAGGTTGCCTGCCTCTTCAGTAAGGAGCAAAGGGGAGCCCTGAGTCCTTCCACCTATGCCCCTAGAATGTATGTTTCACAATCTACTTTAGGCTTGGAGGTCAACCCCTCAACCCTTGGTACTGTGCTTGGTTCTCAGATAGTGGTGTTGATTTTGGCAGTTGTGGAACCTTTAGAAAGCTCCTAGAGGAAGTGGACGTCCCTGGGAGCAGGCCTTGGGTTTTCTGGTCTGGCCCTTCTTCTTGAGTACTTTTTGCTTCCTAGTCCCTTGAGATGTGAGGTTTTAACCAAACACTCCAGCTGCCATGAACTCTGCGGTGCCTTCCTCACCATGAGGGGCTGTTAGCTTTTCAAACTGTACCCCAAGATAAACCTCTCCTCTCCCAACTTGTTTCCTGTCAGGGATTTGGCCGCAGGAATGGGAAAAGTAACTAAAGCTCTTGGTTTCTGCCTCCTAGGCATCAGGTTTGTTTCTATAGTAGTCACTTGGGAATGCTGGGTTGACAATGGAGCTCTCCTCTTACACAAGCTACTTTCCTAAGGGGCATTTGGTACACAGCCACCTGCTCTAACAGTCATGCATATTCAGCCAGTGTCCACTTCATCATACAATCACATCAAAGTTGCAGTGTTATTTTAGAGTTTCTGACATGCCTTTATGTAACTGTTGTTCCTTTCCCCTTTTCATTTGGTTACTTGTACTGCAAAGGTAGAGAAAGGTGTTTCAGATCGTGATGGGTAATCTTGGTGATCAACTTGACAGGCTCTGGAATCAACTAGGAGACATACCTCTGAGTGTGTTGATGAGGGCGTTTCTAGAAAAGGTAAACTGAGATGGGAAGACCCTCCCTCAGAGTGAACAGAATATTCCAGTGGGTAGTCCAGTTTAAAAAGATTTGAGGGAAAACCAGTTTGCCTGCCTGTCTTTTCTTCTTGCTAAGCAAGTGCATGGACTCCTCCTTCTCTTGCTCCAATTTCTCTTCCTCCCCGTTACTACTGCTGCCATCCTCTGCCAACATCAACTCCAGTTCCTTCAGCCTTCCATCATGGACTGAATACCAGCAACTGGCCCTGTATCTTCCAGGCTTTTGGGGCCAGATTGAAATTACCAGGGCATCTGGCCTTGTGGGATGAGCAGGCACCAGGTTCTCAGCATCTCTACTATGTAAATGGCCATTGTTGGACTGCTCAGCCCTATGGTGTAAGCCAATACAGTTCATCTATAGAATCCTGTTTATTACATAGATTTTATAGAAAATGCAGTATAATAAAAGAAATGGAAACTACCCTACTTTCTACCTAGTTTTAAGCAATATTGATATTTTGGTGGATGCTATGTATACGTATACATAGATACACATATGTGTAGTTATTTAGTCATTGATCCATTCAATAAATATTTATCCAAATGCACTGATGTTCCTAGTAGATTAATAGCCTATTAGATGTTGGATAGTATTGGAAATACTTTCTTGTAACACAGTGTGGTTGTTTAAATGTAAAATGCCCTCTGTAGGCTCATGTGTCTACGTACAGAATCCCCAAGTGGTGGTGCCATTTGGGAAGGTTATGGAACTTTAGGAAGTGGAACTTTGCTGGAGAAACTATGTCACTGGGCACAGGCATTAAGATTTTATAGTCCAGCTCCACTGAGTATTCTCACTTGTGCTGGTTTCTCCATGCTGCTGTGAAGATGTGACACCAGCTGTCTGCTCCTGTCATGATTTCACTGCTTAAAACTGTAAGCTGTTAAAAGTACTGTTAGGTACTTTGACTCTGCAGTAAGAAAATAAATGATATACACAATCTTTTCAAAATTTAATACCCTCCTACAAGAGCTACACAATATCTTCCACAATCATTTTTAATGTCCTCATAGCATCCCATTGGTCTAAAAATAATAATATGTTTGAAAGGTATATTTCTTGAACTAATAAATGAATATATACAGATATATTATTTCAATGTGGCTTAATTTTTAATGACGTTTTCCTACTTAGATCAATATATCATTGTATTAGTTAACTTTTCTTATTACTGTCAACAAAGACCTGATAAGAGGCAACTTAAGGGAGGAAGGGTTCACGTTGGCTTACAAAGGATAGAGTCCATCATGGCAGGGAAGACATGGTGGCAGTAGCAGTCATATTGCATCCACATTACATCTGCTAGGAAGCAGCGAGTGAAAGGAAGTGGGGCTGTGTTATAAAACCTCAAGGCCTATCCCTAGTGACTCCCTTCATCCAGCAAGCTCCACTTCCTGAAGGTTCCACAACTTTCTCAGATGATGTCACCAACTGGAGGCTGTGTTCAGTGGAGCTTGTGGGGGACACTTCATATTCAAACTACAGCAATAGTTATTATTCATAATTATCTATATTACTATTATATGTTTTTCAACACAGTGAGGCCAACCGTGAACATTTATCTGGTACTGTGCGTCGGATGTAGTACTTAACTGCTTTACATTTTATCTACTTTCTGCCTTAATCCTTTGTGGTATACCTACCATTGTATATAGTGAGTATCATGTTATATCATTCATCCTACTACATTCTTAGTCACACTATGTTCTGGGAAAGACTAGACTTCTTTCTTGCTGTATCTTTTACTTTTCACCTCAGACTCTTCAAATTTTGTCTTCTGTAAAGATAGAGATTATAAAATATCTTTTTGTTTGTTTATTTGTTTGTTTGAGGTAAGGTCTCACTCAATCCCAGGCTGACCTTGTATTCACTATACAGTCTCAAGGTGGCCTCAAACTCATGGCAGTCCTCCTAGCTCTGCCTCCCGAGTGCTGAGACTAAAGGTGTGTGCCACCACACCCAGCAATTATTATTTTTAAAATAATAATTATTTTATTTTAAAAATATATATTATTTTCAAAAGCATAAATGTGCATAGAGAGAAATGTTAAGTAGTTCAGAGTGGTGCACATTTCTGTTATGATGCATTTGACTGTTTTTGTTTTGTTATATCTTAGTAATATACTTAAACTCCCCATTTTGTCTTATTAATTTGTATGTGCTCACTCCCATCTATGGAGATAAAAAGTATTTTCACTACCTTCATCTCTTTCCTAACTACTTGTAATTTTCTACTAAAAAAAAGCTACTGTTTCTAGTGTTCTGGCTTCCTAAGAGCCTAATGCCCTCCCCCACATAAGGTTAAGTACTGCAGGCAAACCTATACTCCTCAATTGTCAGTTATAGAAAGTACCCCTTTTGCTCCTGCCGTATGAGGTGTCAGATTGGTGTTCCTTGAGGGGGTGAGAATATTTTGCATGTGTGAAGAGCCTGAATCATGGGGATCAGTGGGTAGACTGGTGCAGGTGGTGGCCCCTAGCAATCTTCACTTCCTGAGGTCTGTGCCTTATAAGGTCTCCTCACAGGGAGCCATGGTGGTCTGTGTGTCCAGCGGAACCCTGCAGAGTTGATGGGGTATAATTTTCAAGCTTCTCTGGGGTCACTCACTCTGGAGAAAGCCAGTGCCAGTGGCATGAAGACATCAATCAGCCAGGTGCAGAGGCCTATGGGAAAGGGACCAAGCAATTCTTTCAAGAGTCATCACCAATTTTCCTGTAAAGCAGCCGAGTGCTGTACAGGGGACTGTCCATCCTGAGGCCAGTCTTGAGATGATAACATTTGAGCCAACCTCTCTCCCATCACCGCATGAGAGACAACCCAGAGCCACCAGTTCATGTCCCCAGACTCCTGTACCACAGAACTGTGAGAAATGATAAATGTTTATTGCTTAAAACTACCATGTTTTTTTTTTTTTTTTTTTTTGTAGTTTACTAGCCTGCAATCATTAACTAATGGACTTTTTGTATTTAGGTCACTATATAGGCCAGGGTGGCCTCAGACTTACAGCAATCCTCCTGCCTCTGCCTCTTGAGTGCTGGGATTATCACTGCAAGCCACCACCCCTGGCCCTGGGTCCTTAACTTTTGTGAAGCTTAGTGTTTTTTTTTTTTTTCTGAAGTTTATAATAATTTTCATTTAATATCAATAAAAGAAACAAATTTTCTGTTGGCTTGTTGGCTTATTATTATTATTATTATTATTACTATAACACTGTGCCATTGGCCTTTTGCTGTTGCGTTTGGCTTTTTGAAATAGGGTCTCACTATGTACTATAAGCTAGCCTTGAACCCATGATTCTGCTCTCCAACCCCTTCTCACCTCCCAGCCTCAGCCTCTCAAGTGCTGATTACAGGTATAAGCCACCATGTCTGAATCCTATTTTGGCTTCTTAGCCAAATTCTGTTTGGAATATTCAATTCTGCACTTCGAGACCTGCTATGGAGCTATCAACATTCAATCATTTATCTGGTAGATACCAATTAACTTCACGTGCCTATAATATCCCCTTCAGATTGTACTAATCTTTTGCTTTTAACTCCGTGTGCCAGGGTTCAGGGAGATAAGTCAGTATGTGGCGCCTACACCCTGAATGTACTCCATCAGTCATTGTCTAACTGCCAGAGCCAAGCGAGCCATCCCTGAAGAAATGGTGATTAAGCTGTGTGGGCCTGAACACTGGGAAAAGCAGGAAAGAAGATTCCGAATGAAAATTTGTGCCAGGCTCTTGGCTGAAGACAATACAGGAAGCAGAAACTAGGACCGTTTGCTGGAGACTGTGAGTGTATTGGGTGGAGAATGATATGGTGAGGGGTTGGAAATGACATATGGTTAATATGAAAAAAAAATCTGAACATGTTTCAAAAATAATGAGCCTGTGTCCCTGGTTATTTAAACACTAACCCAGGTGAGACTGAAATGTGGTTCAAGTCTATGACTTTCAACCTGGGAGACTGTCCTAGATGATCTGTTGTTTTCTGCCCATAATGGATGCTTCCCTGAGGAGGGAGAAATTCAGCTATGGAGAGTGGCCATGACCAGGAACTAGTTCAACTAGCCTTTCTGATGGCCTGTGCTTTGAATGTCAGACCTGCCCTGCCAGCCCTATGGCTGCAGTGCCAGCCCCCACCCTTGTGCCAGCCCCTACCCACGCTATCGTGAAAGGCAACTGTTTGGGTTCAGTCTCTTACTACTGTATCTTTCCTACTCCTGTCTCTCTGGTTGGACCCTGGCTGATATCAGTGGGAAGAAATGAACTGAAAGGAAGAGTTTGAATGTAGAGTGAGAGAAAGGGCACTAGTCATAGGATAGAAGACACAAGCCTGATGGATACTGGATGTAGCTGGGATGAGGACCATTTTCTATCTTTGTCATCAGAGGGAGGGAGGCAGGCTAGATAGGAGAAGGATAGGTTTATAAATTTGATGTGAAATAGCTACAAAGTTTCCAACGGATAGTTTTTATTGTCTCCTGGGAAACAGGAACCAAGTTCATCTACTGAGAATTGAGGAGAGGCAGGACCAGAGGTATGGAGAAGGAAGATGGTTTGACAAAATGGAGGGGAGCAAGGAAGGACATGGGGCAGAGAAGAGTAGAGGATGTCCAGCCTACAATGGCAGGGTGACCCTAAACATAAAATGAAGCTCGTGCTACTCTCAGAAGACCAAGTCCAGATACCACAGAAAGAGGTGGTGAGTTCTCCTGTGACTAGCTGGCCTGGGCATCAGATAGAGAGTAATGTACATGCAGAAGGCTCAAGAACTATTAAATGTCTCTCATATATCAATAACAAGTTTATTACAGCTCTTTAAACCAAAACCTTTCCTACATTCCAGCCCAGCTGAGAGAACTCTATCTTAGATCCGAGCCTGCTTCTTGTCACATGAGAGAATATGAATTTGGATGTTTTCTTGGGTGCACACTCAGAGAACATTTCCACAGACAATGGCAGGTCCTTCCATATCTAAACTTTCTTTAGCATTCACTGCTGCTGATTAATTGATTGATTTGCTCTGCAAGAAATCCTGGGATCAAAATAATGTTCTGCCTGTGGTCTATGCAGTGTGTCCTGTGCGGTGTGCCTTGTGTGGTGCGGTCTGTGTGGTGTGGTCTGTGTGGTGGTCTGTGTGGTGGTCTGTGTAGTGGTCTGTGTGGTGTGGTCTGTGTGATGTGGTCTGTGTGGTGTGGTCTGTGTGGTTGGTCTGTGTGGTGTGGTCTGTGTGGTGGTCTGTGTGGTTGGTCTGTGTGGTGGTCTGTGTGGTTGGTCTGTGTGGTTGGTCTGTGTGGTGTGGTCTGTGTGGTGTGGTCTGTGTGGTAGTCTGTGTGGTGGTCTGTGTGGTGGTCTGTGTGGTTGGTGTGTGTGGTTGGTCTGTGTGGTGTGGTCTGTGTGGTGGTCTGTGTGGTTGGTCTGTGTGGTGGTCTGTGTGGTTGGTGTGTGTGGTTGGTCTGTGTGGTGTGGTCTGTGTGGTTGGTCTGTGTGGTGTGGTCTGTGTGGTTGGTCTGTGTGGTGTGGTCTGTGTGGTAGTCTGTGTGGTGGTCTGTGTGGTGTGGTCTGTGTGGTGGTTTGTGTGGTGGTCTGTGTGGTGGTCTGTGTGGTGAGGTCTGTGTGGTGGTTTGTGTGGTGGTCTGTGTGGTGGTCTATGTGGTGGTCTGTGTGGTGTGGTCTGTGTGGTGGTCTGTGTGGTGTGGTCTGTGTGGTGGTCTGTGTGGTATGGTCTGTGTGGTGGTCTGTGTGGTGGTCTGTGTGGTGTGGTCTGTGTGGTGTGGTCTGTGTGGTGGTCTGTGTGGTGGTCTGTGTGGTGGTCTGTGTGGTGAGGTCTGTGTGGTGGTTTGTGGTGGTCTGTGTGGTGTGTCTGTGTGGTGGTTGTGGTGGTCTGTGTGGTGGTCTGTGTGGTGGTCTGTGTGGTGGTCTGTGTGGTGATGTCTGTGTGGTGGTTTATGTGGTGGTCTGTGTGGTGGTGTGTGTGGTGTGGTCTGTGTGGTGGTCTGTGTGGTTGGTCTGTGTGGTGTGGTCTGTGTGGTATGGTCTGTGTGGTGGTCTGTGTGGTGTGGTCTGTGTGGTGGTCTGTGTGGTGTGGTCTGTGTGGTGGTCTGTGTGGTGGTCTGTGTGGTGAGGTCTGTGTGGTGGTTTATGTGGTGGTCTGTGTGGTGGTGTGTGTGGTGTGGTCTGTGTGGTGGTCTGTGTGGTGTGGTCTGTGTGGTGTGGTCTGTGTGGTGGTCTGTGTGGTGTGGTCTGTGTGGTGGTCTGTGTGGTGTGGTCTGTGTGGTGGTCTGTGTGGTGGTCTGTGTGGTGTGGTCTGTGTGGTGGTCTGTGTGGTGGTCTGTGTGGTGTGGTCTGTGTGGTGGTCTGTGTGGTGGTCTGTGTGGTGGTCTGTGTGGTGGTCTGTGTGGTGGTCTGTGTGGTGGTCTGTGTGGTGGTCTGTGTGGTGGTCTGTGTGGTGTGGTCTGTGTGGTGGTCTGTGTGGTGGTCTGTGGTCTGTGTGGTGTGGTCTGTGTGGTGGTCTGTGTGGTGGTGTGTGTGGTGTGGTCTGTGTGGTGGTCTGTGTGGTATGGTCTATGGGGTGTGGTCTGTGTGGTATGGTCTGTGTGGTGGCCTTTGTGGTATGGTCTGTGTGGTGGTCTGTGTGGTGGTCTGTGGGGTGTGGTCTGTGTGGTGGTCTGTGTGGTTTGGTCTGTGTGGTGTGGTCTGTGTGGTGTTGTCTGTGTGGTGTGGTCTGTGTGGTGGTCTGTGTGGTGTGGTCTGTGTGGTTGGTCTGTGTGGTGTGGTCTGTGTCGTGTTGTCTGTGTGGTGTGGTCTGTGTGGTGGTCTGTGTGGTAGTCTATATGGTTGGTCTATGTGGTGGTCTGTGTGGTGTGGTCTGTGTTGTGGTCTGTGTGGTGGTCTGTGTGGTTTGGTCTGTGTGGTATGGTCTGTGTGGTGTGGTCTGTGTGGTGGTCTGTGTGGTGGTCTGTGTGGTTTGTGTGGTGTGGTCTGTGTGGTGGTCTGTGTGGTATGGTCTGTGTGGTGGTCTGTGTGGTTTGTGTGGTGTGGTCTGTGTGGTGGTCTTGTGTGGTTGGTCTGTGTGGTTGGTCTGTGTGGTGGTCTGTGGGGTGTGGTCTGTGTGGTATGGTCTGTGTGGTGGCCTTTGTGGTGTGGTCTGTGTGGTGGTCTGTGTGGTATGGTCTGTGTGGTGTGGTCTGTGTGGTGGTCTGTGTGGTATGGTCTGTGTCGTGTGGTCTGTGTGGTGTTGTCTGTGTGGTGTGGTCTGTGTGGTTGGTCTGTGTTGTGTGGTCTGTGGTTGGTCTGTGTGGTATGTTCTGTGTGGTCTTCCAGTGTTCCTCCTTGTTCAGGAAATGTCTTATGCTAAGAGACAGAATAAAAATAAAGATAATACCATATGATTAAGACATGATAAACTTTCTCCAAGCTCTTAGGAGCCTCTTTGTATTTGGTATTCTAAAATGTCACCATGGTGTATCCAATTAGTCTTTTATTCACTATGCACTTCCTGTTAGAAAATTTTTCTCCTGTTCTATCCTCCATTCCAGATTCTGATTATCTCTCCTCAAATATATTTTTGCAACCTTCTTACCTTCTTGTTCTGAGAGACTTTATCTTACTGCCTTTCTTCTATTGTTCTTATGTTGTTTTTTATTTTCTTTATGCAAACTCTTGCTCTCTGATTTCTTTCTCTTTGTAGCAGCCTGTCAACTGCTTAACTTAAATTAGTACAATATTTTCATCTTTGTTTCTTGAAGATAGGAATTATACTTTTAAATCTCTTTAGAGTACATACTTTAAGTTGTTTGTTTTCTCTGGGATCTTTTGTTGCTTTTGTTTATCGTGATCCTTCTTTGGTCTGTTTTCTACAGTGGTCTGGTGAATTTTGTTTTCTTTTTCTCTTTCCTTTTCTTTGTTTCTTTCTTTTTTTTTTTTGAAAACCCAAGGCAGGCTTTGAATTCATGATCCTCCTGTCTCAGTTTCCCAAGTATTGGGGTTACTGGCCTGAGCCACACTAGCATATATATATAGTTTTTCCAGGTAGGGTCACACTCTAGCACAGGCTGACCTGGAACTCACTATGTAGTCTCAGGGTGACCTCAAACTCACAGCAATCCTCCTACCTCTGCCTCCCGAGTGCTGGGATTAAAGACGTGCGCCATCACGCCTGGCTCATTTATATTTTGTTGAAGACCCAAGTTGATTCATAATTAGATCAGGTAGGGTAGACTCAATCAGTGTCGCTGTACCTGGGAAGACTGGAAGCTCTTCAAGTGCTGGTATCTAGAATCTTATTTTTACCTCAGTGTTTGGCAGCGACGAATAACAGCGGAAACAACAACAAGTGGTACCTTCTATCATCACAGTCCTTACATGGGCCTCGAGTATTGGGGCCCTGGAGATGCAATAGTACCCAGGATTCTGCTGGAGAGCAGGAGCTTCAGGTTCCCTCTTCTGGCTCCTTCAGCCTTTCATCATCTCCCTATGCTCTCTCATCATCATAGCCCTACTTCGACTTCTCTTCTTCCTATCCTGGCTATTCTCACACCATCACGTTGTTCCTTTGATTGCCAAAGGCTGCTGCCAAGATTTGGGATTCCTGCCTCTGTCAGGAGCATTCAGAAGGCAGGCTGCAGTTGGGCTCCCTGGCACTGCTCAGGAGCAGGGACCACCAGACACAAAACAACTGCTTGTGCTGGGGCTTGGACCCTGACGGGCGGGTGGGATCAGTGGGCAGAATCAGCTAGCAGTGCACAGTGCACATCAGTGCTGCATGGGTGCTCCACACAGGTTCAGGCTTCCGGGTGCTCCTAGTGGTGGGTCCAAGGACTCTTGGCAGTTACACCGGGAAACCAGAGCCCAGGGATGGAAAACTGGGTGCCAGTTGGAAGTGGGGTTACACTTTCAGGGATCAGAAGCTGTGCAGTGTCTTAGTTGTCAGGCTGTGGCCTGAGGCTGCAGCTTTTCTACCTTCAGGCTTGCACCTAGGTGCAACCACCCTTACCCATCTCGACTGCTTCCTTCTTCATGTTGCCAGCTCAGCCCACACACTGAGAACAGGCAAGGAAAGACCACTCACTCTGAGAAGAGTCTACTCGGACTGATGCACCATAGGGGAGGCAGCACCGGTGAGTGTCTCCCAGCAGCTGCTTAAGAAGCCAGGGAAGGGGTGTTTAGACCTGTCATGGCCATTTATCTGGTAATCACAGCCCTTCAGTTTGAATCAAGCATGCTACTTGCTTGGGCCAATCACAGCTTTACCTCTTAGTACCACTCACAGTCATTAGACTTGTGTTTTAGATCAACCTTGACCTTATTTCTTGGCACTAGTCACAGTAGTCCCTCCACTAGGGGAAGTGCTTTCCCTCTGATCAAGGTGGAAGTGATTCACTGAGGCTTATGATTTCAAAAGGCCTGGTGCAGACTGTTTCAAACAGCCCTGGCTAAGGCTGCCCCTTCTAAACCCAGAGAAATCAGCTGTGATCTTTTTTTTTTAAAGATTTTATTTATTTTATTTATTTATTTATTAGAGATGGGTGGTGGGGGAGACACAGACAGAGAGAGAGAGAGGGAGAATGGGCACTCCAGGGCCTCTAGCCACTGCAAACGAACTCCAGACATATGCACCACCATGTGCATCTGGCTTATGTGGGACCTGGAGAATCGAACCAGGTCCTTAGGCTTCACAGGCATGTGCCTTAACTGCTAAGCCATCTCTTCAGCCCAGCTGTGATCGTCTGCATAATTGTTTCAAGGTATCTTTGTCACGTTCAAGACAATTGCTGCTGGTGTAAGGATGGCCTGGCTTGCTATCAGGCTGACAAATCCTTGTGCTCAAGGAAGATAACAAGAGAGTCCAAAAGCTGCTAATTAGGAAGTCAGGTTGGCTATTCCAATGTCTTTGCTCATTTACAGGAAAGTGAACATCAGAAAGAGTACTTACAATATACAGAGAGAACCTATCACTTAGCACAAACAGTGGCTAAGCAGCGCTTTAACAATGCTTCACACCTTCCCAGGAGAGGCCCACCTCCCTGATCTGTCTCCCTGGCTGCTTGCTCTCTGTGTGAAAATGCTTGCTGCTGAGTACACATCTGACGAGTCCCAAGTGCTCAGCTTTGCTCCTGCCCCTAAGAAATGCCTCACTGATGGGGTGACTGTCTTCTCAGCCTCCCAAACTCTGAGATACATAAGCCTTTTTCTTTATACCTTACCCAGATTCTAGTAATGTGTCATTGTGGTAGTGACCTTCTCATTGCTGGGCCAAAAGCAGCTGATGGGAAGAAAGTTTTTTATTTTGGTTGAAAGTCTTGAGAGGAAGCTTCATGAGGGCAGGGGAAAACATGGCATGAGCAGAGGCTGGACATCACCTCTGCCGCAGCGGATATAAAACATCAACATCTTGCTGATCTTGCAAGAGTAAGCTGATCTCTGGCAAGGTGGAGCTGCCTGTAACACCCCTAAGCCCACCCAAATGGCACACCTCCTCCAGCAAGGCTCCACTTCCCAAATTGCCATCAACTGGGGACCAAGCATGCAAAATACATGAGTTTTGGGGGGACACCTAATTCAAACCACCATCATCATAGCAGTAGAAAACTGACTAACACGCCTGCCCGTGTGGGAACTTTTACACACACTGCAGACGGGCTCTGGCACACACGTGCTCAGAAACCAGCCTTTGCCAAGCGATTAGACCACGTCTGACATCAGACCCTGTAGCCAACATTCTCTCGATTTCAAAACGAGTTACATGAACATCTTCCTTTAAAAGTTGCCTCTTGGGCTGGAGAGATTGCTTAGTGGTTAAGGCACATGCCTGGGAAGCCTAAGGATACAGGTTCAATTCTCCAGGTCCCACATAAGCCAGATGCACATAGTGGCACATGTGTCTGGAGTTCATTTACAGTGGCCAGAGGCCCTGGCATGCCCATTCTCACTTTTACCCCCACCCCCGACCCCTCCCTCTGTCTCTAACAAATAAATAAAAATAAATCTTAAAAAACAAGTTTCCTCTTTCCAGGCAAGGTGGAGGAGTGCTATGTGTTTGAGGCCAGCCTGAGACTACATAGTGAATTCCAGGTCAGCCTGGACTAGAGAGAGACTCTACCTCAAAAAACAAAACAAAAAAGCACATATCAGTCAGACCTTAGAATGCTTCCTCCTTGTTGCTAAAGGTCAGGGCTGGCTCATCAGGATTGTGTATATAACCGCTGCATGGCCACCTGGAGACAGCACACCTCTGTATGGTACCTGTGGGTCAGCTGATGGCTGCTGGTGTTAGAAAGTAATGGACAGGGCTGGAGAGATGGCTTAGTGGTGAAGGTGCCTGCAAAACCAGAGGACCCAGGTTCGATTTCCCAGGACCCATGTAAGCCAGATTCACAAGATGGCACATGCATCTGGAGTTCATTTATAGCAGCTGGAGGCCCTGGTGCACCCATTCTCATTCTCTCTCATAAATAAATATAAAATATTTTTTTAAAAAAAGAAAAGAAAGCAAGGACAGAACTACTAGGATGTCATGTTTTACAGCATCTCATTCAGCATCAAGGGTCACAGAGGAATGCGAGTGACCAACCTCAGGGCCCTCGTAGTATCACCACTACATGGGCTCCATTCAAGACCCCCAAGGTTAGAATCCAGTGGGTGCATACAGGGAAACCTATAGGCTATGCACCAAGACAACCAACCTGTAGATGCTATATGTCCCCTTCTATTGCCTTTATAACCACAAGATGACCCCCCCCCAAAAAAATGTAACATTGCAACCTGTATGGTTGAAATTTGATAAAACACAAGATATGCCAGGGTGTGTGTGTGTGTGTGTGTGTGTGTGTGTGTGTGAGTTCATTGTACAGCTGGGTTTGGTGACTTCATTCTTACCTCCACCTGATATGTGATTGACCCTCTACTGGGATACTGGGACCCATTGCCTCTGTGGGGCTGCTCCCTCATCTCAGGGGGCTCTCTGAGCACACTGTCACTCCATACCCCATCACCTTTGGTACAATACCTCACTACTTTTCATCCCAGAAGTTGTCACTGATGGAAGTAATAGACATGTACATTTATGGCCTGTTGCTCTTTGCTTTCTCAGATGGAAGGTGTGTTGCTGCAGAGACTTTGTCCATGTGTCAAGCAACAAAACAGAGTCTGGCTGGTATTTGTAAATCTTTGCTAGGCCAGTGAATGACATGCTGTCAGTGGGTAGAAAGACTTTAGAAACTGCTAGCTAAGAGGCTGGGCAGGTAGCTCAATGGGTAAGTCTACTTGCAGTGTAAGCATGAGGGCCTGAGAGGGCTGATTTACCCTGAGTTTGATTCCTTAGCACCCATGTAAATAGCTGGTTGGGTCCATGCATGCCTGGAACCCTTGTCCTGTGGGGAGCAGAGACTGGAGAGTCACTGGGGTTCATTGGTTAGCTAGTCTGACTAAAAATGGCAGCTCCTGGATGGAGAGATGGCTTAGCAGTTAAGACGCTTGCCTGCGAAGCCTAAGGACCCATGTTCAACTCTCCAGATCCCATGTAAGTCAGACACACAAAGGTGAGGCAAGAACAAGGTTGCACATGCCCACTAGGTGGTGCAAGCTGGAGTTTTATTGTAGTGGCTGGGGACCTGGCATGCCAATTCTCTCTCTCTAAAAAATTAAAATAAATACATAAATAAATAAATGACAGCTCCATGTTCAGTGAGAGACACCATCTTAAAGAAACACAGAGAGCTATGGAGAAGGACACCAAGGTTCTTCTCTGGCCTCTGCATACATGCACATGAGGCGTGAGACACCACTTCCACACACTATCACAATAATATATTATGCTAATCACACTCACACCACATCACAATACTATACTACACAGCAGTACACTACACACACAAACACACACATACCCATGTGCAAAAATGGAAAAACATTGCTCAGAAACTAATCCAGAAAAATATTAGCCACTGAGGTCAAATTATTTTTTTTTAATTTTGTTTTGTTTATTTTTATTTATTTATTTGAGAGCAACAGACAGAAAGAGAAAGAGGGAGAGAGAGAGAGAATGGGTGTGCCAGGACTTCTAGCCACTGCAAATGAACTTCAGACGCATGAGCCCCCTTGCGCATCTGGCTAACATGGGTCCTGGGGAATTGAGCCTCGAACCAGGGTCCTTAAGCTTCACAGGCAAGTGCTTAACCGCTAAGCCATCTCTCCAGCCCTCAAATTATTTTAAAGTAAGTGTTGTTCCTGCATTCAAAATGAAAAGTGAATAACTGGAAAATTCAGAAAACACAAACTTCAATGTAAGCTCTCCTAGTAGATGGTAGAGGGACAAAATGGGGGTGACAATACAATGACTACATTTTCACATCCCTTGGGGCAGGCTACAGCCTTTTAGGTGGGTCTTCCTGTAACTATGGCAATGGTGGATGCCTCTGCCTCTGGGCAGTATGGTAGGCAGAGGACTGACACCTGTCTCAGGTTGGGCCACCCACAGTACCTGGATTCTCTGGCCAGAGGTAGTTGGTCCCAGCACATGTGACCCATCAAGAAAAACTTTGTGAATTGTGAAACTTTGAAACAGGCAACTAGCCACTATGTAGGAGATTTGCAGGTTATCTAATTATATGACAGTCTGTGTCTTTCATTATATACAATTATTATTCATCATTTAAAGATTAAAGTTAACTGTGGAGTTAATTATGATGAAAATTATTCCTTTTCATGGAAATGCAAAGAAAAACTGCCTGGCCAAATTACAAGTAATTACTACCCAAAATGGAGAAGTCAGTTTTGCATTTATTAAGAGACTCAGCATTCCTGATTGCATACACATATATCTGATCTTGGGCTCTCCTCTGAACTTTTTTTTTCCATTTACTTGGCTTCTAATTAACTATTTGACGGCTAGTTAGACAAAATCGTTGGCTGTGTTCACTGTATATTTCTACAAGAGTCAAGATTTTAGCAATGAAAGCAATAAAACTCTGACCAAACAAAAAACAAGCCAGTCTTTGACAGTTTCAAGAAACAAGTGGAATTTGGAGGTATTGGTGGCCATATATGTCTGTAGGCAGAAGTTAGGCTACAGTTAGGAGAAAATGAAACTGATTTTTTTTTTTTTTACAGGCTCGAGAATGACAGAGAAAGAGAGACAAAAGAGAGAGAGGGACTCTTGGAGGCATGTATGCCCCATCTTGTGGTATTGGAGAGATCAAGATGTAGCCCTGCCTTGTTGCTGTGGTCTGAATTTGTCCCCGAATTTTCAAGTGTTGAAACAATCACCAGTGTGATTGAATGAGGCCTGTGGGGAAATGGCTAAGCCATAGACACTCTGTCTTCACAAATGGGCTCTGTGCTCTTCTGAAGCAGTGGAAGGAAGTGCCAGCCTGCTTTCTACCATCTGCAGACATAGCAACAAGGCCCCACCCTGGAAGCAGAGAGCAACCCTCATCAGACACCAACTGCTGGGCCCTTAATCTTGAACTCATTAGGCTTCAGAGCTGTGAGAGGTGAATGCCTACTGCTTACAAATGACCTGGTCTAGCCAGGTGTGGTGATGATTGTCTTTAATCCCAGCACTTGGGAGTCTGAGACAGGAGGATCACTGTGAGTTTGAGGCCATCCTGGGCTATATAGTGAATGGCAGGTCAGCTTGGCTACAGTGTAAATCTGCTTCAAAAAGAAAGAAAGAAAGAAAGAAAAGGAATGGAGGGAGGGAGGTAGGGAGACAGGGAGGGAGGGAGGGAGGGAGGGAGGGAGGGAGGAGGGAAGGAAGGAAGGAAGGAAGGAAAAGAAATGACTTGGTCTAAGGTATTTTGTTACAGCAACAGGAATGTACAAAGACACCTGTGGTGCTAATGGAATGCTACAACCAGCTGGCCTTTCATATAAGCTACTAAAGATCAGGTTCTGTCACCTGTAAATGAGGGCCTTTCATAGAGTTCTTGCATTATTGAAAGACACATTAAGACACAGGAGAAGTTTATTAAATCCAGCCAGATCTGCTGGAAAGGAGCAGACAACCAAAGTTAGTAGATGTACAGCCATGTGGGAGGAGAAGGGGGAGTAGGCAGGGGAGAGGAGGGAAAGAGGAGTAGGAGGGAGTATGGATTAGGAGGAAGGAGGGAAAGGGGAGAGAGAAGGAAGTAGGAGGGTATATTGATTAGAAGTAGGTTAGGGTGTTGGTTAGGAAGGAGGAGGGAAGGGGAGAGAAGAGGAAGTAGGAAAGAGTGTGGATTAGGAGGGAGGAGGATAGGGGAGAAAAGATGAAGTAGGAGAGGGTGTGGATTAGGCAAGAGGAGAGAAGGGGAGAGAGGAGGAAGTAGGAGAGGGTGTGGATCAGGAGGGAGGAGGGAAGGGGAGAGAGGAGGAAGTAGGAGAGAGTGTGGATCAGGAGGGAGGAGGGAAGGGGAGAGAGGAGGAAGTAGGAGAGGGTGTGGATCAGGAGGGGGGAGGGAAGGGGAGAGAGGAGGAAGTAGGAGAGGGTGTGGATCAGGAGGGGGGAGGGAGGGGAGAGAGGGAGAGAGGAGGGGATAGGAGGGAGAGGGAGGTGGAGAGAGAGGAGGGAGGGGTGTGGACAGAGGGAGAGGGAAGGGAGAGAGGAGAGTAGGAGAGAGTGTGGATCAGGAGGGAGGAGGGAAGGGGAGGAGGAGGAAGTAGGAGAGGGTGTGGATCAGGAGGGAGGAGGGAAGGGGAGAGAGGAGGAAGTAGGAGAGAGTGTGGATCAGGAGGGAGGAGGGAAGGGGACAGAGGAGGAAGTAGGAGAGAGTGTGGATCAGGAGGAAGGAGGGAAGGGGAGAGAGGAGGAAGTAGGAGAGGGTGTGATCAGGAGGGAGGAGGGAAGGGGAGAGAGGAGGAAGTAGGAGAGGGTGTGGGATCAGGAGGGAGGAGGGAAGGGGAGAGAGGAGGAAGTAGGAGAGGGTGTGGATCAGGAGGGAGGAGGGAAGGGAGAGAGGAGGAAGTAGGAGAGGGTGTGGATCAGGAGGGAGGAGGGAAGGGGAGAGAGGAGGAAGTAGGAGAGTGTGGATCAGGAGGAGGAGGGAAGGGGAGAGAGGAGGAAGTAGGAGAGGTGTGGAACAGGAGGGAGGAGGGAAGGGGAGAGAGGAGGAAGTAGGAGAGGGTGTGGATCAGGAGGGAGAGGAAGGGGAGAGAGGAGGAAGTAGGAGAGAGTGTGGATCAGGAGGGGGGAGGGAAGGGGAGAGAGGAGGAAGTAGGAGAGAGTGTGGATCAGGAGGGAAGAGGGAAGGGGAGAGAGGAGAAGTAGGAGAGGTGTGGATCATGAGGGAGGAGGGAAGGGAGAGAGGGAGGAAGTAGGAGAGAGTGTGGATCAGGAGGGAGGAGGGAAAGGGGAGAGAGGAGGAAGTAGGAGAGAGTGTGAGGAATCAGGAGGGAGGAGGGAAGGGGGGAGAGAGGAGGAAGTAGGAGAGAGTGTGGAATCAGGAGGATGAGGAAGGGGAGAGAGGAGGAAGTAGGAGAGGGTGTGGATCAGGAGGGGGGAGGGAAGGGGAGGGAGAGGAGGAAAGTAGAGAGAGTGTGGATCAGGGAGGGATGAGGGGAAGGGGGAGAGAGGAGGAAGTAGGAGAGAGTGTGGATCAGGAGGGAGGAGGGGAAGGGGAGAGAGGAGGGAAGTAGGAGAGGGTGTGAGATCAGGAGGGAGGAGGAAGGGGAGGAGAGGGAGGAAGTAGGGGAGAGAGTGTGGATCAGGAGGGAGGAGGGAAGGGGAGAGAGGAGGAAGTAGGAGAGAGTGTGGATCAGGAGGGAGGAGGGAAGGGGAGAGAGGAGGAAGTAGGAGAGGGTGTGGATCAGGAGGGAGGAGGGAAGGGGAGAGAGGAGGAAGTAGGAGAGAGGTGTGGATCAGGAGGGAGGAGGGAAGGGGAGAGAGGAGGAAGTAGGAGAGAGTGTGGATCAGGAGGGAGGAGGGAAGGGGAGAGAGGAGGAAGTAGGAGAGGGTGTGGATCAGGAGGGAGGAGGGAAGGGGAGAGAGGAGGAAGTAGGAGAGAGTGTGGATCAGGAGGGAGGAGGGAAGGGGAGAGAGGAGGAAGTAGGAGAGGGTGTGGATCAGGAGGGAGGAGGGAAGGGGAGAGAGGAGGAAGTAGGAGAGGGTGTGGATCAGGAGGGAGGAGGGAAGGGGAGAGGGGAGGAAGTAGGAGAGGAGTGTGGATCAGGAGGGGAGGAGGGAAGGGGAGAGAGGAGGAAGTAGGAGAGGTGTGGATCAGGAGGGAGGAGGGAAGGGGAGAGAGGAGGAAGTAGGAGAGGGTGTGGATCAGGAGGGAGGAGGGAAGGGGAGAGAGGAGGAAGTAGGAGAGGGTGTGGATCAGGAGGGAGGAGGGAAGGGGAGAGAGGAGGAAGTAGGAGAGGGTGTGGATCAGGAGGGGGGAGGGAAGGGGAGAGAGGAGGAAGTAGGAGAGGGTGTGGATCAGGAGGGAGGAGGGAAGGGGAGAGAGGAGGAAGTAGGAGAGAGTGTGGATCAGGAGGGAGGAGGGAAGGGGAGAGAGGAGGAAGTAGGAGAGGGTGTGGATCAGGAGGGAGGAGGGAAGGGGAGAGAGGAGGAAGTAGGAGAGAGTGTGGATCAGGAGGGAGGAGGGAAGGGGAGAGAGGAGGAAGTAGGAGAGGGTGTGGATCAGGAGGGAGGAGGGAAGGGGAGAGAGGAGGAAGTAGGAGAGGGTGTGGATCAGGAGGGAGGAGGGGAGGGGAGAGAGGAGGAAGTAGGAGAGGGTGTGGATCAGGAGGGAGGAGGGTGTGATCAGGAGGGAGGAGGGAAGGGGAGAGAGGAGGAAGTAGGAGAGGGTGTGGATCAGGAGGGAGGAGGGAAGGGGAGAGAGGAGGAAGTAGGAGAGGGTGTGGATCAGGAGGGAGGAGGGAAGGGGAGAGAGAGGAGGAGTAGGAGAGGGTGTGGATCAGGAGGGAGGAGGGAAGGGGAGAGAGGAGGAAGTAGGAGAGGGTGTGGATCAGGAGGGGGGAGGGAAGGGGAGAGAGGAGGAAGTAGGAGAGGGTGTGGATCAGGAGGGAGGAGGGAAGGGGAGAGAGGAGGAAGTAGGAGAGGGTGTGGATCAGGAGGGAGGGAGGGAAGGGGAGAGAGAGAGGAAGTAGGAGAGGGTGTGGATCAGGAGGGAGGAGGGAAGGGGAGAGAGAGGAAGTAGGAGAGGGTGTGGATCAGGAGGGAGGAGGGAAGGGGAAGAGAGGAGGAAGTAGGAGAGGGTGTGGATCAGGAGGAGGGAGGGAAGGGGAGAGAGGAGGAAGTAGGAGAGGGTGTGGATCAGGAGGGAGGAGGGAAGGGGAGAGAGGAGGAAGTAGGAGAGGGTGTGGATCAGGAGGGAGGAAGGGAAGGGTGGAGAGAGGAGGAAGTAGGAGAGGGTGTGGATCAGGAGGGAGGGAGGGAAGGGGAGAGAGGAGGAAGTAGGAGAGGGTGTGGATCAGGAGGGAGGAGGGAAGGGGAGAGAGGAGGAAGTAGGAGAGGGTGTGGATCAGGAGGGAGGAGGGAAGGGGAGAGAGGAGGAAGTAGGAGAGAGTGTGGATCAGGAGGGAGGAGGGAAGGGGAGAGAGGAGGAAGTAGGAGAGGGTGTGGATCAGGAGGGAGGGAGGGAAGGGGAGAGAGGAGGGGAAGTAGGAGAGGGTGTGGATCAGGAGGGAGGAGGGAAGGGGGAGAGAGGAGGAAGTAGGAGAGGAGTGTGGATCAGGAGGGGAGGAGGGAAGGGGAGAGAGGAGGAAGTAGGAGAGGTGTGGATCAGGAGGGAGGAGGGAAGGGGAGAGAGGAGGAAGTAGGAGAGAGTGTGGATCAGGAGGGAGAGGGAAGGGGAGAGAGGAGGAAGTAGGAGAGGGTGTGGATCAGGAGGGAGGAGGGAAGGGGAGAGAGGAGGAAGTAGGAGAGGGTGTGGATCAGGAGGGAGGAGGGAAGGGGAGAGAGGAGGAAGTAGGAGAGAGTGTGGATCAGGAGGGAGGGGAGGGAAGGGAGGAAGAGAGAGGTGTGATCAGGAGGGAGAAGGGAAGGGGAGAGAGGGGAGGAAGTAGGAGAGAGTGTGGATCAGGAGGGAAGGAGGGAAGGGGAGAGAGAGGAAGTAGGAGAGAGGTGTGATCAGGAGGGGGAGGGAAGGGGAGAGAGGAGGAAGTAGGAGAGGGTGTGATCAGGAGGGGGGAGGGAAGGGGAGAGAGGAGGAAGAAGGAGAGGGTGTGGATCAGGAGGGAGGAGGGAAGGGGGAGAGAGAGGAAGTAGGGAGAGGGTGTGGATCAGGAGGGAGGAGGGAAGGGGAGAGAGGAGGAAGTAGGAGAGGGGTGTGGATCAGGAGGGGGGAGGGAAGGGGAGAGAGGAGGAAGTAGGAGAGGGTGTGGATCAGGAGGGGGGAGGGAAGGGGAGAGAGTAGGAAGTAGGAGAGGGTGTGGATCAGGAGGGAGGAGGGAAGGGGAGAAGGAGGAAGTAGGATGAGGTGTGGATCAGAGGAGGAGGGAAGGGGAGAGAGGAGGGAAGTAGGAGAGGGATCAGGAGGGAAGGGGAAGGAGGAAGTAGGAGAGGGTGTGGGATCATGGAGGGGGGATGGGAAGGGGGAGAGAGGAGGAAGTAGGAGAGGAGTGGATGAGGAGGAGGGGGAGGGGAAGGGAGAGAGGAGGAAGTAGGAGAGGGTGTGGATCAGGAGGGAGGGAGGGAAGGGGAGAGGAGGAGGAGGAAGTAGGAAGAGGGTGTGGATCAGGAGGGGAGGAGGGAAAGGGGGGAGAGAGGAGGAAGTAGGAGAGAGTGTGGATCAGGAGGGAGGAGGGAAGGGGAGAGCGGAGGAAGTAGGAGAGTAGTGTGGATCAGGAGGGAGGAGGGAAGGGGAGAGAGAGGAGGAAGTAGGAGAGGGTGTGGATTAGGAGGGAAGGAGGGAAGGGGAGAGGCGGAGGAAGTAGGAGAGGGTGTGGATCAGGGATGGGGGAGGGAAGGGGAGGAGAGGAGGAAGTAGGATAGAGGGTGTGGATCAGGAGGGGGGAGGGAGGGGGGAAGGGGAAGAGGGAGGAAGTAGGAGAGGGTGTGGATCAGGAGGGAGGAGGGAAGGGGAGAGAGGAGGAAGTAGGAGAGAGGTGTGGATCAGGAGGGGAGGAGGGAAGGGAGAGAGAGAAGTAGGAGAGGGTGTGGAATCAGGAGGGAGGAGGGAAGGGGAGAGAGGAGGAAGTAGGAGAGAGTGTGGATCAGGAGGGAGGAGGGAAGGGGAGAGAGGAGGAAGTAGGAGAGGGTGTGGATCAGGAGGGAGGAGGGAAGGGGAGAGAGAGGAAGTAGGAGAGGGTGTGGATCAGGAGGGAAGAGGGAAGGGGAGAGAGGAGGAAGTAGGAGAGGGTGTGGATCAGGAGGGAGGGAAGGGAAGGGGAGAGAGGAGGAAGTAGGAGAGGGTGTGGATCAGGAGGGAGGGAGGGAAGGGGAGAGAGGAGGAAGTAGGAGAGGGTGTGGATCAGGAGGAGGAGGGAAGGGGAGAGAGGAGGAAGTAGGAGAGAGGTGTGGATAGGAAGGGAGGGAGGGAAGGGGAGAGAGGAGGAAGTAGGAGAGGGTGTGGATCAGGAGGGGGGAGGGAAGGGGGAGGAGAGGAGGAAGTAGGAGAGTGTGTGGATCAGGAGGGAGGAGGGGAAGGGGAAGAGAGGAGGAAGTAGGAGAGGGTGTGGATCAGGAGGGAGGAGGGAAGGGGAGAGAGGAGGAAGTAGGAGAGGTGTGGGATCAGGGAGGGAGGGAAGGGGAGAAGAGGAGGAAGTAGGAGAGGTGTGGATCAGGAGGGGAGGAGGGAAGGGGAGAGAGGAGGAAGTAGGAGAGAGTGTGGATCAGGAGGGAGGAGGGAAGGGGAGAGAGGAGGAAGTAGGAGAGAGTGTGGATCAGGAGGGAGGAGGGAAGGGGAAGAGGAGGAAGTAGGAGAGGGTGTGGATCAGGAGGGGAGAGAGGAGGAGTAGGAGAGGGTGTGGTCAGAGGGAGAGGAAGGGAGAGAGGAAAGTAGGAGAGGGTGTGGATCAGGAGGGAGGAAGGGGAGAGAGGAGAAGTGAGAGGGGTGGATCAGGAGGG
This sequence comes from Dipus sagitta, assembly GCA_036346955.1. Lineage (NCBI taxonomy): Eukaryota > Metazoa > Chordata > Mammalia > Rodentia > Dipodidae > Dipus > Dipus sagitta. Next base: position 51,163,194 of record CM070773.1, on the reverse strand, counting down.
GAGGGAAGGGGAGAGAGGAGGAGTAGGAGGGGTGTGGATAGGGGGAGGGAGGAGGGGAGGAAGAGGAGATGGGCGGAGGGGAGGAGGGGAGAGAGTAGGGAGGGGGCAGGGGGGGGGAAGGGAGGAGGAGAAGAGGAGGTGTGGGGGGGAGAGGAGGGAGGGAGGAAGTGAGAGTGTGGATAGGAGGGGGGGGAGGGGAGAGGAGAGTAGGAGAGGTGTGGATCAGGGGGGGGAAGGGAGGAGGAAGTAGGAGAGGGTGGAGGAGGGGGGGAAGGGGAGAGAGGAAGTAGGACGAGAGTGTGGATCAGGAGGGAGGAGGGAAGGGGAGAGAGGAGGAAGTAGGAGAGAGTGTGGATCAGGAGGGAGGAGGGAAGGGGAGGAGAGGAGGAAGTAGGAGAGGGTGTGGATCAGGAGGGAGGAGGGAAGGGGAGAGAGGAGGAAGTAGGAGAGAGTGTGGATCAGGAGGGGGGAGGGAAGGGGAGAGAGGAGGAAGTAGGAGAGGGTGTGGATCAGGAGGGAGAGGGAAGGGGAGAGAGGGAGGAAGAGGAGAGGGTGTGGATCAGGAGGGAGGGAGGAAGGGGAGAGAGAGGAGGAAGTAGGAGAGAGGTGTGGATCAGGAGGGGGGAGGGAAGGGGAGAGAGAGGAGGAAGTAGGAGAGGGTGTGGATCAGGAGGGAAGGAGGGAAGGGGAGAGAGGAGGAAGTAGGAGAGGGTGTGGATCAGGAGGGGGGAGGGAAGGGGAGAGAGGAGGAAGTAGGAGAGGGTGTGGATCAGGAGGGAGGAGGGAAGGGGAGAGAGGAGGAAGTAGGAGAGGGTGTGGATCAGGAGGGGGGAGGGAAGGGGAGAGAGGAGGAAGTAGGAGAGGGTGTGGATCAGGAGGGGAGGAGGGAAGGGGAGAGAGGAGGAAGTAGGAGAGGAGTGTGGATCAGGAGGGAGGAGGGGAAGGGGAAGAGGAGGAAGTAGGAGAGAGTGTGGATCAGGCGGGAGGAGGGACGGGGAAGAGCGGAGGAAGTAGGAGAGAGTGTGGATCAGGAGGGAGGAGGGAAGGGGAGAGAGGAGGAAGTAGGAGAGAGTGCTGGAATCAGGAGGGAGGAGGGAAGGGGAGAGAGGAGGAGTAGGAGCGAGTGTGGATCAGGAGGGAGGGAGGGAAGGGGAGAGAGAGAGGAAGTAGGAGAGAGGTGAGGATCAGGAGGGAGAGGGAGGGAAGGGGGAGCGAGGAAGGAAGTCGGAGAGGTGTGGATCAGTGAAGGGAGAGAGGAGGAAGGAGGAGAGAGTGTGAACAGGAGGGAGAGGAAGGAGGAAAGTAAGAGAGGGTGTGGATCAGGAGGGAAGAGGGAAGGGGAGAGAGGAGGAAGTAGGAGAGGGTGTGGATCAGAAGGGAGCAGTAGAGAAGGAGAAGAAGGAAGAGGATGAGGAGGAAGAAGAGGTACAGACCATGGCGCAGAGGATTAAAGCATCATGAAGACTGGGCATTTATGTTGTAGTGACAGCCATCTATGATGAAGAAGCCCAGAGTCAAAGATAAGCTGCTCACTTACATTCTGAGGGTCCAGGCTTTACAGATGTTCCCTCAGTGTCTCCGGAGTAGGTGTGAGCTCAAGACCACCTTCCAGCTGCACCTGGCACTCTTGGAGGACTGTCTCCCTCCCCTGGTGACAGAGCACCACCAGCATAGCTGCCCTTTCCCTGTCCAGTGTGTTGGTCACTCTTTTCTCCCCTATGAGAGGCCCAAGCAGTAGGTTTGCACTGGGGCCTTTGACAACGCCTCATTTACACCCAAAAATTAAAGTACAGAATTAAAGATGCACAGAACCTACCCTAGGAGAAGGGAGGACCCTGCCAGGCCTTTGACCCACCCTGGTTTTTCTTAGAGCAGCTGTAAATCTGAGGGTGCATTTTACTCCCTTGCAAAAACACCCTGTGATTCATGGGGTGACCAAAAATTTACAAGTTCCTTTTCAACAAGCACCGTTATGCTGAGACTCTGTCTGCAGTGTGGTGCTGTGGAAAGAGACCAGACCTGAGTCCACAAAGCCTGGGTCTGAAACCTGCCTAAGTAATAGATTAGCTCCACTACCTCCGCTGAGTTCCTTAACTCCCCTGGGCCTTGGTTTCTATAGCCCCAAAATGGGATGCCACCTGTTGTAGCTTGGATTTGGAATGTCCCTCAAAGTCTCATGTGTTAGAGGTTTGGTTGCCAGGCTCTGAAGCTACTGGAAGATGGTAGAAACAAAAAGTGGGTAGGAGGATGTTAGATCAATGAGGGCATGTCCTAAGTGGACGTTAAAACCTGAGTCCCTTCCTCGCCTCTTTGCTTCCTGGCCACCCTGAGGTGTCATGGTGTCCTGCCTTAGCACAGCCCCAAGGCCATGAAACCAAAGGTGAAAACAAGCCTTCCTCCTTGTCAGTTGATTTTCTTGGGCATTTTGTCACAGCGATGGAAGACTAACACAGCCGCCAATTGTGAAGACTTCACAGGGCACTGTGTGCCCAGTGCCTCTGACACAGTGGAGGGAGGAGACTGGGACCCTGCAAGGAAAGTTGGATCTCTGCCTATTCAGTCCTCTCTCTGTGCTCCTTGCTCACCTTCCCTTCCAAGGAGGGGCGGGCGAAGCTTCAGGCGTATCCTTTGCAATATTTTAATTCCATTTAAACTGACTTGCATGGAGCATGGAGCCAGCTGGAAATCTATTCAGAGGACTGGTCCCACGCAGCGGAGAAACCGCCCATAACCGGGCACCTTAGCCAAGTTTCACTATCCCGCCTGTCCCCACCCTCCAAAGTCTCTTGCTTTCAGAACTTCCGCTCTAGGCACCTCAGTCCTTTATTCTAACACGTACCGTCTACCACCCCTGTCTCAACCCTAGCGGGAACAGCACCCCTGAAGCTACAGCCGCCGGCTTGCAGTCTAGCATCCACACAGTGCAGAAACACCACCCACCACACCTGGGCCTGTGCAGAGGGGCACCCCTCTTCTGCCAGAGAGAGGTGAAGATTGAAGCAGGGGTTAAACGAGACAACGCCTCAGACTCCTTCTATGCCTTTGTCTCTTTTAGGAGTTATGAGCCTTGCCCTGCAAGCAGTTTGCCAGAGGGACAGAAGCATAGGACACCAGGACTCCAGACACCGAGATGAGGGACAGAGAGCAGGGCCTGCTGTGTGGAACCTGCGACTGTGGTGAGAACCGCCTTTCCATGGCTGTCCTCCCACCAGGCCCAGGGTCCTGTTTATTGCCCATCCTGAGACTTCCTGTAGCCCATCCTACCTAGTGCTAGGTGGCCATGTTACCTGGGAGGTGGATGCTGGTACTGCCCAGATCTCAAGCTCTGCTACTCACTGGCCCAGGCCCCAGTGCCAGGAGCTAAGCTGTGTGGCTTTGAATAGCTCACAAGTTAGTCCAGTCTTTAGGAAACCCAGAGCTATGTGCCATGATATATGCCAATAAGCACACACACACACACACACACACACACACACACACACACACAAATCAGACTGTGGAATGAGCCTTGTCACCACCAGATAACAGATTCCATGTGACAACAGTGTTTGCCAGAGAGACATAGGCTTCTCATGACGGGAGGAATGCTGTTCACTTGATCTCATGAAGCAGCATCTGAGGAGGGGCATCTCTGAAACGCACTCCCCACAAGAGAGTGTCTATCCCCAAAGTCCTGGGGTCACTCTTGCTATTGATGACACTCCCCGCCAGGTGTCTGCAGGGAGGGGCATCCTGTACCCAGTGTGGAGGGCAGTGGTGTTAGGTGCTGTCCTGAGATCAAGGGACCCTGCAAAGACCCAACCTGACCCCATCCACCTATCACCTCCAGCCAGCAGCCCTCACAAACAAACTGGGGATACCACAGATAAGGCACATAGCAGGCACCTGTGTGAATATAGGTCTGCATCTCTCCCTCCATCCCTCTTTCCTTCCTTTCTTCCCTTTTCCTACCAAAGCAGCAGATAGTCACAAAGAGCTACTGAATGAATTAATGAATCAATGTGTAACAGCTAAGAAAGCACAAGCCCAAATCCTGAATGGTCTGTGTGGAAGCCACCTTGCATGTGGAAAAGTGGAAAGCATGGTCCAAATCATGACCTTTAGATGTTGTTGCTTTGCAACATCCACGTCATGAAGCTTTGTGAATTCATGTCACACCTCTACCCTGGTTTTCTCTTCCCCAGATACTGAAGATGTCCCAGGAGGAAGTCTACCTGCAAACCTGTTTCCCTTTCACACCATCTGTGAATGAGTGCTGAGAGAGCCCAGAGAGGAGGACTCCTGGAAAGGGAAAAACTTTTCCCCTCCTGGAAATGCCACCTTTCCCTGTGGATCCATCCGGGGCTTCTCGGAGCCTCCTCCAAGCTGAGCAGAGACACATGGGGAGCAGCTGACCTGCTGTGACCACAGGCTTTCCTCCTGACTGTTCCGGGGGACCAGCGTGGCCCAGGAGTGGGAAGCATGACGTGCTCACTTAAGGAGAACTGCTCCATGGTATGTGTGGCCAGGCAAAGATGGGCACTGCTCCCAGCACAGGCTCTCTTGAGAGCATGGGCCAATGGGCTGGGGGCCCTCCAGCTAGATCACGACAGACTGCCTGCGGACGCTGTGTGGGGTGCTGTGTAAGCTGAACGCCTCTTTTGTTGTCCATGTCTAGCCACACTAGAACTCACATAAGACCCATCCACTGGTTAACCCAGCATACATTGGCCTTCCTTTCTTCTTCCTCCCTCTCCCCATGCCATTTTCCTTTCTGCAGTCTCTGCATCCTGTGCTGATGTCTAGAAAACTCAGGCATGTCAGGCATGTTGCCATGGTGCTTTTATACCTCTCACCCATTCTGTGCGCTTCTCTGACTGGAACTTAGGCATGTTACTGACCTCTGCTCACAGTTACAGTCCCACTATCCTCTGGTACCTGGTGACCCAGTCTCCTCTAAGATAGGTGCTGAAGTTCCCTGGTTGTATCAGCCTGCTTTCCATGACTATAATGAAATACCTGACATTACACACTTTGTGAAGAAGAATGGTCTATTTTGGCTCAGGATTCCGGAGGATGAAGGTCAGGGCCTGCATCTGGTGATGACCTTACCCAGTCTTAATTACTTTACCATAGTCAAACTAAGTCTCCCCCTACTCCAGATTTAGTATTTCATCATGGGGATTAGAGTTCAGCACCTGGAACTTCAAGGAAAGTTCCTGCCAGGTTCAAGCTGTAGGTGGTCTTGTATAGTGTCCCCAGTACTCAGAACGGCCCTCCAGAGTTTACAGCCTGCTTTGCTGCATCGAAGTCACCTGGCCTTCATGAAATAGTGCTGCACCTCTGTGGTATTTCCTCCCTGTAAACTGACAGCAAGTGCTGGTACCCACCACAGAGTGCTGTGGGGAATAGACTGATTTAAAGTGTTAAGTGCTGAGTACACAACTGTTAGCTATGGTGATTCTTCTCCCAGGGCCAGTCCAAACCCCTCCTCCCAAAATATCCTGCCTTGCCCTCATCCACTCCCGGCCGTAGTTCATCTCTCCCTTCCCTGAGTCCTGTGGCCCATCAGTCTATTCCAGCCCTCAGCTTTATCTGGCTGGCCTGTCACCATCTTGCCCTTGGGCTGGGCTTTTGGAAGGGACCAAGGCTCATTCATCACAGGTTGCAGAGAGCAGCCTCAAGATTGCCTCCTGCAGATGCCAGGCACAGGGTGACGGTGTGGATACAGAAGAGAGGCCTGGGTCTGCTGAGTGGCATTGGCATATGGGATGCCGGCCCAGTGCCTGGCCTCCTGTAAGTGACAATGCCACTTTCTTCTCCTTGGCCGCTCTCTACATGCACCAGATGAGGTTGGAAGCCTTCCTCTCTTATCTGTTTTCTTGAGGTCGTCAGATTCTGTGTTGAGATTGGGGGATCCGAAGGTAGGTGTGCAGTTACACTCTAGGAGAGGTGAGGAAGGCCTGGAGTCTTGCTAAGGACTGTAACCAAGCAGCAGCTAAACGAGCTTCCTAAGCAGGCTGCACGGGGCTGGGTGTCCCATCTCCTAAAGTCACATGACAGTCACAGGGGTTGCCAGGCCGGTGGAAGGAAGTCTAGGGAGGTAGGGTTGAGCTTCTGTCTTAGTTTAGGAGCTCCCAGAAGCAAATCCAGAGACAAAGATCAATGCAAGTACTTGAATCTTTAGGGAAGCGGTCCTGGGGGAAGTGAGAGGGGCAGAAAAGACAGCCCTCGGGGATGTCACCTAGCAAGTCACCTGTGGGCAGCTGAAGCCTCACCCTGACTCACCGGAGGCTGGGAGTCTTGGAGAATACATAGTAGATACCTTCCACCCAGGGAGAGGGGGGCTAGCTCCCTGAAGCAATTTCCATCTGGGACTTCAGTGTTGACTTCCAGCCTGAACTGCCATACAGTTCCTTGATCTTTTCCCTTCCTTCTCATTATCTTTATATTGGCTGGAGGATTATTTTTTAAATATTTCATTATTTTTACTTTATTTATTTGAGGGAGAGAGAGAGATAATTGGTATGCCAGGGCCTCTAGTCACTGCAAATGAACTCTAGACACACGTGGCACCTTGTGCATCTGCCTTATGTGGGTCCTGGGGAACTGAACCAAGGATCTCTGGCTTTAGAGGCCTTAACCACTAAGCCATCTTCTCCAGCCCCCGGGAGGATTATTTTTATATGAACAAAAGGAGAGAAAGAATGAGTTTCCAATCTGGTATGTTCAGTGTGAGTGCAAGACATGGCTGAATTGGACTGGGGGTCTTTCTCCCACGAGGTCCTGGTTGACCATGCAAGAGCTCCCTGCAATATTCCTGCAAGATAAACCACATGTCCTCATGTTTGCTGGGAATATCACGTGGGCTGGACTACAATCTGCATGTCTTATTCCTTTTTGGAAGTGTTAGAAATCTCCAGAGTGAAAAATTGATCATGTTAGGCTGAGGAAGAAAAGGACTTGTGTCTTTGTTTTTCCTGTCCTGTTTTCTTCTGAGACACTAGCTCCCATGGGAAGAACAGCCAATGGCCTTTACTGATGAGCTCCTTAATGAGGCCATGACTGAGTGAGGCTGAAGGCTTTTCCTTCCAAATGGGGAACAAGTCTCAAAGTTAAGATAATTGTCTGAGGCTTAATGGATGCATTAGAGTCCCAGATACTCACTGAGCCCAAGCACCATTGCCTAAAGGGAAGTACTTGGAGAGAGATGATGGTTACTGTGACGGCTAATTTGGATTAAGAAACACCAAAGACACCAATGGGTGTATCTGTGAGTGTGTTTTCTGAGAGGTCTAACTGAGGAGGGAAGATCCACCCAGAATGTAGGCAGAACCATCCCATGGGTTTGGGTCGCAGACCAAATACGAAAGGTAACAGGAGGAAGCCAGCTGAAGTGAAGCTTTCACTTTTCTCAGCTCCCGGATCTGCCCCATGAACCAAGCCTCTCCCGCCACCGCCACCACCCTTCCCTGTCGTGGTCAAGTATTCCTCTGCCCTGTGGGTCAAAATAAACCCTTTCTCCCTAAGTGGCTTTCAAATATTTGGTCACGGCAACAAGAAAAGTAACTAATATTAAGCTGAACGCCTAGAGGCAAAGCAGCTTCCTGGGAGGAGGCAAAATTGATAACAAGTTTAGTGTCGGCATCTTTTTTAGGATAAAAAAAAAAAAAGATGGGGCTGGAGAGATGGCTTAGTAGTTAAGGCACTGGCTTATGAAGTTTAAGGACCCAGGTTCAATTCCCCAGTACCCACATAAGCCAGATGCACAAGGTGGGGCATGTGTCTGGAGTTTGTTTACAGTGGCTCGAGGCCCTGGCATGCCCATTCTCTCTCATAAATAAAATAAATTTAATTTAAAAAACAGGGGCTGGAGAGATGCCTCCATGGTTATAGGTGCTTGCTTGCAAAGCCTGGCAGCCCAGATTCAATTTCCCAGTACCCACATAAAGCCACACACACACAGAGTGGCACTTGTGTCTGGAGTTTATTTGTAGTGGCCGGAGGCCCTCGCATGTCATTGTGATGGCTAGGGAGATGGGTCTGTGGATAAAGTGCCCTGCAAGTCTGAGGATTGAGTTTTGATCCTCAGCATCCATGTTGAAGCCACTTGAAGCAGCATATGTCTATGACCCCAATGAAGGGGAGGCAGAGACAAGAGATCACAGGTCCGCTGGCTAGCTAGTCTATTCAAATTGGTGAGCTCCAGGTTCAGTGAGAAACCTTGTCTCAAAAACTAGGGTGGAGGGCTAGAGAAATTGCTTAGCAGTTAAGGTGTTTGTCTGCAAAGCCAAAGGATCAGGTTCAATTCTCCAGGACCCACATAAGCCAGATGTACAAGGGCACATGCATTTGGAGTTCATTTGCAATGGCTGGAGGCCCTGACATGCCCATTCTCTCTCTGTCTGCCTCTCTTCTATCTCTCTCTCTCTCTCTGCTTGCAAATAAATAAATAAAATTATGAGAAAGACACCCAACGTTGACCTCTAGCCTTCCCACATATGTACACACAGATGCATGTTACCCACATACTAACAAACATGCATACATGTATGCACACCACAACATACATGTAAAAACTGTTCTTATGAATTTCAAGATGGTGGCCTTGGAGTGCCCATGCAAGGGAGGGGCCCTGAGGGGCTACACAGAGGTCATGCAGAGTTAGGGCAGGAGCAGGAGGAAGCGCAGATACTGAGGTCTTGCTGTGGGGCTGCTGCAGCAGGAACTGGGACCCCCAACTCTCCAGTGATAGGTCTCCATGTTGCTGCTACCAGGGCCTCCATTTTCTCATGCCCCACCCATGCCACTCTGGGAGCTGTCTCCTTGACTCCTTCCAGCATCACTTCCCACTGCTGCTTGATGTCCTCAAAGTCTCTGCACTCTTGTTCCCAAGACAGGGCCTGTAGTTACTGGCCTGGGGCTGGATGTGCTTCCAAGCAGCTGTGTGGGACAGGCTTTTCCTCGGCTAGATGGGGGAGGGTACTGTGGATGCCAAAGCCTGGGGCTCCTGAAGCAAAGAGTGGGAAGGGATCATTTCCCATTGCCGGAGTGCTACCACATCTGTCTGAATTTCCACCAGAGCTGTGTAGTCTAAAGAAAACAAAGGGAGAAAGGTACAAGGGAGGAGTGGCCCTGAGCTCCCATTCTACCTCATCGTGTGACTGTCCTTTGATAATGGACCTGATGCTCAAGCTTCCTGAGCCTCAAAATGACTTCAGTGAAATAGAAATGAAACCAGTGCAGCTCATACACAGTAGGGAACTGGACCTTCCAACGAAATAGGCCCTGGCCACACTACTGCCAAGCACTGGTACTGGCCTCTGGGAGCTAGAGGAGGGATGGAGTGGGCAGTGGCACCTTTGTGTGGCTGACTGCCATGCAAAGGGATGTGACAATCATGTTAACATAAGACCAGGAAAGTGAGAGAGGTTCCAAGAGAACTCACCTGCCTTGTGGGGTCAGGGGTCCATTGTCCACGATGGGACATTCAGACTGGACCTTGAATCAGGAGCACAGTTTTCTTCATTGATACAGAGCATCCCAACAGTGAGAAAGGCAGGAACAGTAATGAAAGCTCAGAGTGCTCAGGGAAACCTGGATCAGCCACTCACAGAGTCAAGCAGACGTGTGAGAGAAGTGAGCTTCAGGCATCCCTCCAGCATTTCTCCTACAGGCATGGCCATCATGGTTTCTTCCTGATCGCCCTGAGCTGTGGGCCTGATTCTGCTCAGGAGAACCCGTGTGTTGAGGTGCACCAGCCAGACCAGGTGTTGCTCTCGAGTTCAGCTTTATCTAGCTCCCTAGGGAATGAGGCTCCTCACTTTTAGATTCCAGCCACCCTGCACAGTGCTCTGGAATCTGGAAACCCAACAAGGTCCCTGGTGCAGTGCCAGGAAGTTTGCCACTGCGCCACCTTCTCCAGTTAGCACCCCCAGTCCACCTCCCATCTCCAGACCCAGGCACATCTCCTCTTGCATTCCGCGTTCTCGTGGGGCTGCTGGGTCATGAGCCTGTTGTCACACTGAGGAAAGCACGGGGCAGTGGGAATGAAGCCAAGCTGTCCCCTCCCTGGACAGGCAGTGGAGTGCACTGACAGAGCCCAAGCTTTCTCCTTGGCTTCCCTCCTGCACAACACTCACCTTCCTAGCCCAGAGGTGGCTTTCTCTTGTCTCCCATTGCAGCCTCCTAAGCCCCTACGTGACTCCGTACCCTTCCCCATGCAGCAGTATTCACACGGCGGTGATTGGGTCATGGGAGCTCTGACCGTATTGATGGATTCATAGATTAATAGGCTCTTGGAAGATGGTAGAAACGTTAGGAAGTAGGGCTGGAGAGATGGCTTAGCTGTTGAAGCCTTTGCCTACAAAGGCAAAGGACCTTGGTTTGATTCCCCAGGACCCACGTAAGCCAGATGCACAAGGGGGCACATGCGTCTGGAGTTTGTTTGCAGTGGCTAGAGGCCCTGGCATGCCCATTCTCTCTCTGTCCCTCTTACTCTCTCTCAAATAAATAAATAAATAATTTTTTTTTTTAAAAAAAAGAAACATTAGGAAGTAGAGCCTAGTTGGAGGAAGTAGGTCCCCGGGAGCATGCTCTGTAAGGTGCATTTTGTCACCGGACCGTTCATCTCTTGCTCTGCTTCCTGGCCCCCATGAGGTGAGGAGCTTTTCTCCATGGCCCACTCACCGCCCTCATGTCTTGCCTCACCACAGCCCCCAAAACAATGGACCCGAGTGACCCTGGACTCAAACGTCTGACACTGTAAATCAGAATAAAATTTTCTCCTTTGATTTCCTCAGATACCTTGTCACAGTGACAGCAGGCTGACTAACACAGTGTCACATCAGATAAATAGTGGAGTGACATTCCAATTGAGCCCTGCTTTCTCTAAAGCCCACAAAACCTGCAGCTTCAGGGTCCTGTCAGTGCCCTCAGTAGGGAGACCTCCGCTCTCTTTCTCCTTCTTATAAAGGTGCCACCCTCGTCATGGAGCTCTACTAGCATGACTTCATGTTAGCAAGCTGCTTCCCAAAGGGACCTTCTCCAAATCCCATCCCATGAGGCATTTGTGCTGCAACATATAATCTGGGGCACACAGCCATTCAGACCGTGGAGAAGGCCCTGTCCTGTCAGGAGTCCCTCTGGCTCCAGAAACAGACAGTGGGAATGGCTCCTGAGACAGAAAGAGGACCCTCTGAGGAGGGAGATGTCAGGCTGAGGACACGCTTTCCCTGGCAGGAGTGAAGGATGTCTACAGATTCTGTGGTTGCTAGTGGCAGTGCGACGTTAGAGCAGGGGGAGGTGAGAACACGCGGGAGGCCGTCTGCTGTGATTTCACATCTGTCCTTCCTCTGGAGCCAGGAAGGTCCTGCACAGACCTTGCCATCTTCTTGGCAGTGTAAGCCAAGGACGCTGTCTAAAGCGGAATGTCCACAGCATCCTCAAGGGCGTCACTACTAGACACTTTTACAACCTCTGACTTGATGGTGGTGGAGGTTAGAGGGCACAGTGCTGGGAGCGACACCATGCACCAGGTTCACCTTGGCACATGGTAGGGAGCACAGGGGCTCTCAATAGGAGTGATTCAAGCTCCTAAATATTCCTACAATACCCTCTCAGCACCACTGCTTCTCATGTCTCCATGTCCTTTAACCCCCTGTGAGGACGGTGGAAAAGAATCCTTATAAGTCAAGCAAGAATATTCTTGCCAAAGGGCGCTTGTGCATTCTATTGTGGTTGAAGCCAGTTCGTTTTCTTTTAACCATCTAGTCAGTCAACTAACAGCTATGAACCTTTTACTCCATAATAAGTAATCCATGACTGGAGACAAGGAATACATGCATAGCTTCTGTCCCCAGGAACTCACAGGTCAGTGAGGAGTGGGGATCGATCTCCTGCTGTAGATCATGGTGCAGGTGGGCAGAAGCCCCTGCTGGTGACCGAGGAAGGCTGACAGCATCCATGCCAGCCTGGGGCGATGACACAGTCAGGAAAAGCTTTCTCAGGAAGTGCCTTCAGGAGCCACCTGATAACCAGTTGGGCCTGGCTGAGGAAGGCAGGGCAGGTGTGGCAGGCAGACAGTACCGTGGGCAGGGACAGGGGGCTGGGGACACTGAGAAAGCCAGTTTTGTAACTCCAGTGACTGCAGCCCGGCTGTCCCAGCTTTTGTCTGCTCTCAGAGTCTGAGTGAAATGGCTACAGCTCCCATCCAAGGGAGGTGTCCTACAGAAGGGTCACTTACTGGCCACCCTATACTTCAGACCTTCTGAAACTCCTGTCCACCTATAGCTCATCATGTAAGGATAGCTTCCTTTCCCCCGTTCCCACTTCTCAGCTAATACAAGAATATTCAGAAGGCTTTTGCTATTTTTTTTCAATATTCATCAGGAAGGAGTACACACATACACACGCACACAGTGAGGGGTTAATCATCTTTCAGATGCCACCTTCCACCACTGGCCCAGTCATTTTCTAAACCATCACTGATGGGACACTCATATGCACTTGCAACCAGGGTGGGCACTGGAATCCAAGCAGACAAACACACAGTGCGCCCTCAGAAAGTTCCTGTCCCAAATGAGAAGACAAATGTAAACATACAAGAGCTACCAGGAGGTATATGCAAAGCACAGTTGTGTACCGAATGGCTACTGAGGTCATTTGCCAAGAGCTGCTCACAGAAAGACATTTGGCCCAGGCACTGCAATGAATGGAAATGTCTGTGGTGAGAGAGGAAGAGCAGCAGTCCAAGCAGGGGCATGCTGAACATGACAGCAGGTCAGGACCCATGTGCCCAAGAGCAGGCCTGAGTAGCAAGGCAAAGTTCCCCCAAACCCTAGGACTATCCTAACTGGTGATGACTGCAAAGCAGAGCAGATGGGGAGGGATGAGTTCTGGGGAAACTGAGGCCCAGGAAATAACATGTTAACTAAGTAGCTTGTTCATGGCAATAGCTGGTTGGTATAAGTAGATGGACAGTGGAGGCCAAGCAAAAACTTCTGCAGAGGAATGGGGGAAATGGTGGGTATCCAGTGGGTTTGCTCAGATGAGCTGGTGGTGGGGATGCAGGGAGGATGTGGGCCAAATTAGGTCCATATTGTAAACAATCTACAGCAGAGGGACAGATGGAAAGGACAGGCCATTCTGCAGCTGGAGCCAAGAGCTCAGTGTGTCCCTTCCTTTTGGTGGGAGGAAGGATGCGTCACTCAGCAGGAACTCTTTGAAAATGACAGGTGGCAGAAGAGAAGAAGGATGGACCACAGTCATTCTTGCCCCGAAGACTGAGGGACGCCCACGTGAGGCTCCATGGGGTTGGGGCACAAGGCGGCAATGAACTTAGAAGCCTGCAGAGATCCTGATCGACATGGGCTGGGGAGTATTGTCAGGGGCCATCACCCAGCCTTCCTGCATTTTCATATCCTGGGTTCAGCTACCAGGACCTTCCCAGGATCATGTGAACTCCAGTGACCACAGAAATGTCCGAGCTTTGGCTCCTACCCTTGCACTTGGTCACATTCCTCCTGTTTTCCCAGGATCTCAGGGGCTCCCTCATTCCACCTCAAGCAAGCTGGGTCATCAAGGCCTTTTGACTCAGTTGGAGTTTCCTCAGAGAAGGCAGGGAGCTACAAGGATCACTAGAAGAGAAGACAAATGCAAGATCGAGAACAGAACACAGCCAGGACAAGGTATGGCATCAAGCCAGGTCCTACTTTGGAGGTCAGACATTTACCTGAGGGGAAAGCCCTGGAAGCTTTGGAGAGTCATAGGGAAGAAAGTGGCTGTGTACACTCCCCATTAGCTGAGGGCCTCTCCTATGCTGTGATAACTCCCAGAAATTCTGTCTTTCCCCATGAGTGGTCAGCGTAGCTCACAGGGCAGAGAAAGCCCAAGGCAAATAGTACTAGTGGAGACAGATGGCTTTGGTCCTTGGACCCAAAGCCTGGTAGGGAAATGCAGGTGGAGCCTAAACCAGGTACCTGGGCCTTGTAATCTATGGGAAAATGTTTTTCTTGCCATCAGTATAAGCCCTATGATCTAGTATGCAAGACAAGAGTACAGCCATTGATTTTTTTTTTCTTAAAGAGCATTTGTAGGCAGTTACTTTCTCATTGCTGGGATAAAACACCTGACAAGAAGTAGCTTATGGAAGGAAGGGGTTTACTTTGGCTTACAGTTTTGAGAGTAAATTTCACCATGGTAGGGAAAGCATGGCCGAGACAGAGAGCTGGGCCTCACATCTTCACATCTGCAGGGAGGAAGAAGCTAGAATGAGCTTGGTATAGCAAACAGGGCTGGACTATGACACCCCAAGGGCCTCCCGAAGTGACACACTTCCTCCAGCAAGGATCCACCTCCCAAAGGCTCTAAACCTTCCCTGATAGTTTCACATATGAAGCTATCGGGAACATTTTATATTGAAACCACCATATTCCTCCCCTGGCTCCTATACATTCATGGTCATCTCATAATGCAAAATTCAAAATTCTTTTAGTGCTGCAGACACCCTTGTGTCGCTGGGACAAATACACAACCAGAATCAGCTTATGGGAGGAAAGGGTTTATTTCAGGCTTACAGAATCCAGGGGAAGCTTCATCATGGCAGAAGAAGCTAATTTATTCCACATACATAACAGAGAGACATCATCAAATAGCTAGGGTTTAAGCTGGCTCAGAACACACTTTAGGGCTGACCTCTACCCCAAGGTCTACCCCTGGTGACATACTTCCTCCAGCAGGGTACAACCTCCCAAATGCTCCAGGCTGAGATCTAAGTAGGAAACTTAATCACAAACATCCGAGGCTATGGGGACATTTTACATTCAAACACCACATTCAGTCAAGCTTTGAAAGTCCCTATTGTCAAGCCAGGCATGGTGGTGCACACCCTCAATCCTAGCACTTGGGAGGCAGAGGTAGGAGGATCATCATGAGTTTGAGGCCACCTTGAGAATACAGAGTGAATTCCAGGATAGTTGGGCTAGAGTGAGACCCTACCTCAAAACAACGACAACAACAATAATAAATAAATAAATAAATAAATAAATAAATAAAAATAAAAGAAACAAAGAAAAAGAGTCCTCATTATCTTTATTAGTCCCAATACTGTTCAAAAAAATCTGATCTGAAAAAGGCCCAAAGTGAGGTCAGGGGAAGAGATTGAGTAGAGGAAAGGTGGAGGAAGGGCTAATCAAAATCTAAGAGGATGCAAATAAGTCATATGGAATCCTCCAGTTTTAGACAATGGAACACTCAGGAGCCATAGATCGTTGTTAAAAAGTCTTCAGTGCCAGGGATGGGATACCTACCAGTGAGTTGTTGGCCAGGCAGGTCCCTGATGCCCCCAAAACATTATAGGCCATTGCCGAGGCCCTTGGTTTCCCACCAGGAATAGATGGTAAGACCCTATTGCTGAAGACTCCACATACTTGGGCAGCAAGGCCACTGAGAAATCCTGCTGGAACTGAGCTGATAACCTCCTCCATGTAGACCAGCTGAGAGAAAGCTGGAAGAAGCCATTCTACATGTAGTTCAATGGGAGAAAGAGAAATCACCAGTGAAGATACTCAACAGTGGACACTGCAAGCCTTACAATTGGCCAGCCAGGCCAAATGAGCCAATGGGTGCAATAGTGGCATGTCTGTCATGGTGGAAACCAACTGCCCTCCAACTGGACTGGAGGCCCACTCCATGGGGAGGAATACATCCCTGATATTGAAAACTTAAAACAGGGGTAGTCATGAGCCCTAGGGGTGTAACATCTGCTGATGTCTGGAAAAATGTATATACTATGCTTATCAAATTGCCCAGTAAGCACTTTTCTTAATATTTATACCCTTATATTAATGCTACTCTCACTTTGGGTAGAGAATCTTCTCTTTTCAGATGGCAGTGACCTTGGGATGACTCAGAAGGTATCATAGTGCTGGAAAGAAATGACTGGAGCTGCTTGCTGCCTTCCAGCCTGCATTGAAGACCAACATGGACTGAAGACCAGCATCAACTGAAGACCCACGTGGAATGAAAACCAATGGCCCCTCAGGAAGCCTCCAGGCCTTCAGTGCTGGATCGGGACTGATGAAGCATCTGGCCATGTGGACTGAGCAGCTACAGGGTCCTTGACTCTTGGGCCTGCAACTGCTATTGGACTACTGTAAGCTAATCCAATAAATTCCCTTTCTAATATAGTTCATTCTAGCAGTTCTGTTCCTCTAGAGAACCCTGACTAATACAGGGGTGAAAGCCCAGCTCTCAACACATAGGGGAGGGTCTGGAGAGATGGCTTAGTGGTTAAGCGCTTGCCTGTGAAGCCTAAGGACCCCAGTTCGAGGCTCGATTCCCCAGGACCCACGTTAGCCAGATGCACAAGGGGGTGCACGCATCTGGAGTTCGTTTGCAGTGGTTGGAAGCCCTGGCACACCCATTCTCTCTCTCTCTCTATGTGCCTCTTTTTCTGTCTGTTGCTCTCAAATAAATAAATAAAAATAAAAACAAGAAAAAATTTAAAAAAGACATGTAGGGGAGGATTGGCAGTGACTCAGACATTTTTTAAAAAACTTATTTTATTTATTTATTTGAGAGAGACAAAGAGGCAGAGAGAGGAAGAGAGACCGAGAATGGGCATGTCAGGGCCTGTTAGCCACTGCAAACGAACTCCAGAAGCATGTGCCTCCTCGTGCATCTGGCTTATGTGGGTTCGAGAGAGTCGAACCGGGATCCTGCCAACTATTTACTTCAAGGGCAATTTGCTTAATCTTCACACAACTGAATGTTTGATAATGGGCATTGAGTTACTATGCAACCTGAGCTGCCCATCATGAGCCGGGTGTTATCTGACTCACCAGGCCATAAACTGGGATGTGCACAACAGCAATCCATCATCAAGTGAAAGTGGTATATACGTGATCGGCCTCAAGCAGGCCCTGAAGGCACAAGTAAGTTACATGATGAAGTTGCCCAAATGCCTCTGGTTTCTACTCCATCCCCAAGCATGCACCTATGGCATCATGGGGTGTGCCCTATGATCAATTGACTGAGGAGGAGCAGACAAGGGCATGGTTTACAGATGGTTCAGCATGTTATGCAGGCACCTCCCAGAAGTGGACAGCTACAGCATTACAGCCCCTTTCTGGGACAACTCTGAAGGACTGTGGTGAAGGGAAGTCTTTACAATGGGCAGAACTGGGCAGTGCACATGGTTGTGCATTTTGCTTGGAAAGCAAAATGACCAGATGTGTGGTTATAAACTGATTCATGGGTTGTGGCCAATGGTTTGGCTGGATGTTCTGGAACTTGGAAGGAGCACAATGGAAAATTGATGAGAAGGACATTTGAGGAAGGTGTATGTGGTCAGAATTCTCTGAATGGGCAAAGGATATAAAGATACCCATGTCCCATGTTAATGCTCACCAGAAGGTGACCTCATCAGAGGATGACTTTAATAATCAAGTAGATAAGCTGACCCGTTCTGTGGATAGTGGTTAATCTCTTTCCTCAGCCATCCCTGTCATTGCCCAATGGGCCCATGAGCAAAGTGGCCATGGTGGCAGAGATGCAGGCTATGCATGGGCCAAACAACATGGACTTCCACTAACTAAGGCTGACCTGGCTACGGCTACTGCTGAGTACCAAATTTGCCAGCAGCAGAGACCAACTCTGAGCCCCCAATATGGTAGCATTGTTAGGGGTGACCAGCCAGCAACTTGGTGGCATGTTGACTACTTTGGACCACTTCCATCATGGAAAGGACAGCGTTTTGTCCTTACTGGAATAGACACTTATTCTGGGTATGCATTTGCCTTTCCTGCACATAGTGCTTCTGCCAAAACTACCATCCGTGGGCTCACATAATGCCTTATCCACCATCATGGCATTCCACACAGCATTGCTTCTGACCAAGGAACTCACTTCACAGCCAAGAAAGTACAGCAGTGAGCTCATGATCATGGAATTCACTGGTCTTACCATGTGCCCCACCACCCTGAAGCAGCTGGCTTGGTAGAATGGTGGAATGGCCTTTTGAAGAAACAGCTACAGTGCCAACTAGGTGGCAATAGCTTGGAGGGCTGGGGGAGTGTCCTCTAGCGGGCTGTATATGCTCTCAATCAGCGTCCTATATATGGTACTGTTTCTCCTATAGCCTGGATTCATGGGTCCAGGAATCAAGGGGTGGAAATGGGAATGGTCCCACTTAACATAACCCCAAATGACCCATTAGCTAAATTTTTGCTTCCTGTTCCTGCAACCTTATACTCTGCTAGTCTAGAGTTATTGGTACCAGAGTACTGGGATTGCTGCTAGACACCTGACTGTGTGGCTTTGGCCTTTTGGAGCTGATTTTCAAGAGGAATGCAGATGGATTTGAAATCTTAGCCTAAGAGATGCCTTTCAGTGCTGTAAGTACAGCTTGATGGACTATTCTGGTCAGAGTTGAAAGACCTGCATTCGTGACCAATATCTGCCAAGCAACTCATGGTCTAACCTGCTTACCAGCAAATAACCTATTGTGATGCCCATACAAGTGCAATAGTGGCACACAGCCATGGTGGGGAACCAACTGCTCTTGATTTGGCTAACTGATCCCCTCAGTGGTACCCATAGCTGGAGCTGGGAAATAAGTCAGAACCATATCCAAACATAAGCCCATTTTCCATTATCAAGCTACCATCAATCATGGGCTACAAGAGGGCCTACACCTATTAAATTCTCTGTAAAAAAAAAAAAAAAAAAAAAGTAAGGGTTATCTCATTTGTCCTGGTGCAAACTTACTCTCCGTTGAACAATCTGCTTCTCTTTTTTCAGATAGACGTAGATCCTAAGGAGAGAGCCACCCCATCATACCTCAAAAGGGCCCCGGCTGAAACTAAGAAAAATTGGTGAAATAAGCAAGGGTGCTGTCTTCCTGGTGAACCAGGTACCAGCACAAGGGGGAAGGAGATCAACACAGAGAAAAATCAACTCCTACCAAATCAGAGAGCCAGAGCCTCAGAGGCCCCCAACACCTCATCACTGAAGCAGACCAAAAATGAACCCAACATGGCTCAGGGAAATTTTGCGGAAGAGGGGGCGGAAAGAATGTCAGAGCCACATGTTGGGTCATGGTATGCAGAGACATTTATCCTACCCATAACTGTGGGCTAACTCCCCAATGCATGACCCATATACCTCAACAAGGAGGGGCGAAGGGGAGGGGGTAGGTCATGGATGAGCCTAATAATGGTACCAAACTGACTGTATTTGCTGAATACAAAACTAATTAATAAAAAATTAAAAAAACAAAGAAAGACCTGCATTCAGTAAGAACTATGGACTATGAGGATTGGCTTATGAGGGTAAGAAAGAGCTTTGCTTGGACCAGTCTAAACACAGTTTATGTGAGAGGCTTCCTGTTCTGCTTGTGTCCTGAGAACTTGTACAGGGTTGTATTGCATAGAGCAGAGGGATATAGTATAGAAAAAATGAAATCTTTTGGCTGAAACTTCTGCCTGTTCAGCTGCAATTATATGAGAGATTACAACCTTTGAGATTGGGTCAGTTGACCTGCATTGGGGCAACAGGAAGAAGGTAGACTCCTTTGGAGGGGCCTGAGTGCTTGAGTGTCCTGTTCTTCAAAGTCTGCTTTATTCCCCTCTAGATTAACAAATTGGCACCCTACCTGGTATTGTGGAGTATAAAAATGCAGGAAAGAGAGGGTCATTGAGTTTGCAATACGGTCTTGTGTTTTGGAAATGGCCACGGGCAGTGTGAAGCAGGTTTGCTGGATGCCTGCATGGAAATCTGATAGAATCATGAAGATGAACCATGGATTGCAGTGGAGACCCAGTGGAGATTCTGGGACCACAAGATGGCTTCCAAGGAGAGCTGCCAGCCTGGATGAAGTCTTCTGGGACTGTGAGTAGCCTAGCTGGAGGGGCGGAATTGGGTCTCCAGAGAATTGTTGCTGGTTAGAATTATTGAACTTGCAGATTTGTCACTGGCTAGAGTTGTTGGACTTGAAGCTAAAAAGTTTAATGTTTGCCCTGGTTGTTTTAAATCTTGTATTGGCTGAATATTTCTTTGTTATGCCCAAATTTCAGTGTGACTGTTTATTCTGAGCCATTATAGGTTCTGGGGGAATTTTTTTTTTTTTTGGTATTATGGCTCATTTAAAAGACCTTGGATTATGGGGATATTTGAACATCATTGGAATTGACTAAAAACTATGGGGACTGAGCCAGGCATGGTGACACACGCCTGTAATCCCAGCACTGGGGAGGTAGAGATAGGAGGATTGCCATGAGTTTGAGGCCATGCTGAGACTACCTAGTGAATTCCAGGTCAGCCTGGGCTAGAGTGAGACCCTAACTAGAAAAACAAAAACAAAAACAAACAAACAGACAAAAAAAAAAAAAAAAACTATGGGGACTTTTAAAGTTGGGCTGAATGCATTATATTTTACATCATAGATGGTTATCAGTTTATGGGGGCCAAGGGCGGAATGTGGTGGTTTGATTCAGGTGTTCCCTGTAAATTTAGGTGTTCTGAATGCTAAGTTCCCAACTAATGGAGATTTGGGAACTAATGCCTCCTGGAGGCAGTGTATTTTAGGGGGTGGTTTTATGGGTATTATAGCCAATTTCCCCTTGCAGTGTTGCTATTGTCCACCTTATGTTGGCCAGGGGTTCATGTCTACCCTCTGTTCATGCCATTGTTTTCCCTTGCCATACTGGAGCTTCCCCACAAGTCTGTAAGCCAAAATGAACCCCCTTTTTCCCCCAAAAGCTGCTCTTTATCAGGTGATTTCTGCCAACAATGTGAACCTGACTTCAACAGACATTTATAGAGTGCTATGTACATGGAATAGGCTAGATGAATTTGTGGCCCAGCTGAGACTGAATTTTGACATCCCTAGGTCCACCGACAACAACATACTTCCTCCAGCAGGCTCCACTCCCCAAATTGCCATCAGCTGGGAACCAAGCATTCAAAACACATGTTTATGAGGGACACCTATGAAATAGTAAGTCTACAACCTGTAGTAGTCATTTGAAGGCACTTAGTCATTTTGTGGTTGTGGTGGTTTGATTCAGTGGTCCCCCATAAACTTAGGTGTTCTGAATGCTGAATTCCCAGTTGCTGGAGATTTGGGAATTAACACTTCCTGGAGGCAGTGTGTTGTTGGGGGCGGGCTATGGGTGTTATAGCCAGTTTCCCCAATGCCAGTGTTTGGCACACTCTCCTGTTGCTACTGTTCACCTTATGTTGGCCAGGGGGTGATGTCTAACCTCTGCTCATACCATCATTTTCCCCTGCCATCATGAAGCTTCCCCTCAAGCCTGTAAGCCAAAATAAACCTCTTTTTCCCAGAAGTTTCTCTTGGTTGGGTGATTTCTACCAGCAATGTGAACCTGACTGCAAAACAGTGGTGTAATGTTCAATTAGAGCCTTTATTATATTTATTCTAGATTGTTAAAAAAAAAAAAAAAGCTATGTGTTTGAGGCAGAAGGCAATCTGGGGACTTCAAGGTTTCTTTCCCTGGCTTTGGTATAATGACATCTGTTTGGTAGAGACCATGAGTTCAGGCAAGGCAGAAATAGTTAAGTAGCTAAAAGATGAATTTAAACGGACAGTTAAATAAGATGTTTACTTTGAAACAAGCCAAATGAACAAAACAAGGTTTCAAATCCTTCCACATTCCTCTTGAAAATCAGCTTGAAAAGGCCAAAGCCACACAGTCAGGTGTCTAGCAGCAATCCCACTCCTCTGGTACCAACTTTACTGTTGCAGTCAGGTTCACATTGCTGGAAGAAATCACCCAAGCAAGAGAAGCTTGTGGGGAAAAGGTTTAGTTTTGGCTTACAGACTTGAGGGGAAGGGGAAAATGATGGCATGAGCAGAGATTGGACATCACCTTCTGGCCAACATCAAGTGGGTAACAGCAATAGGAGAATATGACACTGGCGAGAGGAAGCTGGCTACAATACCCATAAGCCCACCCCCAACAATACACTGTCATCAGGAGGCTTTAATTCCAAATTGCCATCAGCTGGGGACCTAGTATTCAGAACATCTAAGTTTATGGGGGACACCTGAATCAAATCACCACACTCTCTAATGAAATGTGGACAGTTCTATCTTTCTTGAGTAGAGATGGTAGGGACTAAGACAAAGTCTTCCTAGACCATCCCTCTATCTCAGGCACTGGGTGTTCGGAAACTCCTGATGTCCAGACCATTCCACTAAGTGAGGGTTAGAAACCACAGGGTTATTAGAACCAGCTTTGGAAGCCAAAGCCCAGAGAAATAGCCCAAAGTTCCAAAGTGAGTTGGCATCAGCGCCAGGAACAGCACAAGTTCCCAATGTTAGCCCCTGCATATCTCTTACTCGGTTCGGCCTCTCACAGGTCTCCTAAGAGAATGTCTTAGCTTTCCTCCTCAGCCCTGTCCACTTCTCCAGCCTAACGCTGTGCACTCAGTATCTCCACATCTCACAGCTATATCTACCCAGAAGAACATCCCAAAAGTATAGGGCTCTTAGCCCCAGTAACATAGAGACCTTCCTCCTTTTGGGATAGTCTAATTCCTGTCATCTTTCACATCTCACCTCCCTTTATTCTCCAACCATACCCTGGCGTCCACACCACCAACCATGCAGCAGGTACCTCAAGTCCTCAGTCATATGGGAGCAGCGTCACCTCATGCCCTTGATACGGTCTGCCACGTCTTGTTACTGATATCATTAGAGCCTCCCCAAAGTGTCATGACCTCTAACTGGCTTTCCTTTACCTTTTTACCCCTCTCAGGCTATTGTCACTTTATTTTTAGTTTTGCTTTTAAGCAACAATATGATCTTGTCACATCCCTATGTGACAATCCAGCATCTACCTGTGACTTCAAGATGAAGCTCTTTATCTATCATGAGAGCCCAGGCCTTCATGGCATGTCCAATTGATGTGGTTCCCTCTTCAGATATGCTTCCTGGTTCCTCTGATTAACTTGTCCCTGTGTTTCAACCAAATACTCCCACATCAGCAAAGCTACCTGGGTGTCACCCAGTCTAGGGCCTTGGTGAGCCCGAGGCTGCACAGCTGGCATGACATGCAACCATGCAGGTGACGCTGTTCTTAGAATTCACCAGATGAAAGAGACAAACCTCCAAGAGGGTTACAGCTGAGCCATACCAAGAATGGGGGCACAAGGTCACAGGCTTTATGCTCTAGGAATTAAAGCGGTGCCAAGGCCTCCGGGGTTGGCATTCATATGTGTAGAAAGGCTGACCACAATGACTGCCATTGCTTCTATTCTCTGAGGGCTGCTATCTTTGGCATACTAATTACTAATAAGATTTACTTAACAGCCAGGGTACACACTACACAACATGGTCTTTAGGGACTTATTCTTCCCAATTGGAGGTTTCATGACACAAGCTGCAACTCTGTTCTGTAACATGGAGGGTCAGTATGGGGCACCCCTGGGCCTGTTCAGACTATTGGTAGCTGCAAACCCAGCTCCTGCCACTTACTCCTCCCCAGAGGACATAGTGGGCAGAAAGGGAAGTCCGGCACTGACATGGTCAGGCTGCTCCTTTCTTGCCATTCCTCACAGAAACTTAATTCTTTTGTATCATTTTTAATTTTCCTTTCCAGAAATCCCTTTATCTTTGAGAAAAAAGGCTTCTGAGTTTAAAATCTCAACTCTGCCATGTACCTCAGACATATATACTTACACTAAAGGGAGCATGTCATTCCAAACCTGAGAAAATGCATGGTGAAGACAAATGAGGTAATAGATGCAGAGCAGCTAGGTCAGTGACAGGCTCACAGTAGTCCTCATTAAGAGCCCCTCCTAGACCCCTTCCAGTGGGAAACAGAAGCTTGGCTGGAGCTCCTTACTTCTACCCTTCTGGCCTAGCAAGTTAGTGTTGCTACTCTCCTGTGTACAACCTGCATGTGCCCAGAGGATCTGGAATGACAGTCACACAATGCCAACCATGATTCGTTGTGTTGGCATGGTTGGGTTTATACTATTATTGTTATCCTCATGGGTTTCTTTAATTTTATAGAATAAGCATTATTTTATTTACTCTTTGTAAAAAAAATAAGATCTTTCTGAGCAATATCCATATCCTTCCCCCATAACCATGCTTCCCTGTGCAGATGGACAAACTGGAGACACCAAAGAAGGTAAGAGCTCCACTTTCAACTCAGGGGGAAAGCAGAAGAGGCACACACCTGTGTCAGACAGAACGCCAGTGTTTGTAGTGAAGCACACTCTGTGCCCCATGGTTTATCAATGTCCCTGGAACTCAGGCTAATGGGCAGCACTTTTGCCCCAGGTCACAGGGAGTTATGCTATTCTTTGCATAATCTTGAAATCAAAAGGAGATGATTGACTTCCTGTAATACAGACATGTTTCCTCCTTTAAACTGGTCCATTGATCATCTTCTAACAGCTGATGTAGATAATTTTTTTATAGTTGCTACTGAAAATCATAAATACAGATTTAATGTTTTTGACATGTGTATTTGCCTGTAGTATATGTGCATGTATGTGTGTTTTTATGTGTTGGGATAGTGCACATGTGTGCAAGTGAGCATGTATGTGCAGGTGCAGGTGCATGCGGAGGCCAAAGGTTATTGTCGGATATCTTCCTCCACCACTATCCCCTTTATTTACTGAGACAGAGTCTCTCACTTGAACCCAGAGTTTACCAATTCAATTAGTCTAGCTAACCAGATTGCCCTAGAGACACCCTGTCTCTACCTCCTGGGTGATGGGAATACAGGTAGGCTGCCATATCCACCCAGCATTTTCATAGGTTCTGGGAGTCTCCATGCTTGTTCTGATTTTTTTTTCTTTGAGATAGGGTCTCACTACTTAGCTACAGCTGGTCTTGAATTTATGATCCTCCTGCCTTAGCCTCGGAATTCTGGAGTTACATACAATATATCATTCCTGAAAAAAAAATAAAGGCTTGGAAACATTTCTTGTTCTCAAAGCTCCCCAGTATAAGAAAAGCCAGCAGTCTTGTATGGCTTTGCATCTATGGAAGCACAAAGGAAAGAGCTGCAGCCTGGCCAGCCCTGGAGACAAGATATACTCTGCTCCAATTGTCATCTTGGTCTCAGAACCTTAATTTGCAAATTTTACACAATAGGGCTACCTGGCATTCCCTTAATTTGCAAGAAAATCAGCTTAGGCAGACTGATATCTTGAGCTAACATTTAACTAAGCTAAGAGACATATGGGAAACTCAGTTCTGAGCCATGGGTGATAACTTTTGAGGACTGTAGATGTGATGGGTGCCCAATGGAGCTGTACATTCTGATATGTAGGTTATAATGATCCACTATTTGTCTTTAATAAGTTACAGCCTATCTCTCTGTGCTTAGCTGCTGTGGTAGTTTGAATAGATGTCCCCCAATAGACTCAGGAGTTTTCTTAAAGCACCTTGGATTTCCAGCTACCTGGCTGTCTTGATGTGGACTACGGGCAGATCTTAGGGTCCAGCCCTAAGGTTTGGGAGTGGATTTGGAATTCCAGTCTTGCAAAGTGCTTGAGCTTTGCCTGGAGTTCCTAAGTGTGCTTGCCAGTGCTGGTGTGGTTGCTTTTGGCTAATCTCTCTCTCTCTCTCTCTCTCTCTCTGTCTGTCTCTCTCTCCTTGGTCCTGTGAAAGGGGGCCAACTTCTTCTGCCATTATGGAACTTTCCCTGGGTCTGTAAGCTTCAAATAAATCCCTTCTTCCTCCCATAAACTCTGTCTGATCTGGAGGCTCATCCCAGCAACTGAGGCTGTCTGCTATAGCTGCCTAGTCTAACTTGTACCTGCCCCTGCTAGGTGGTTGATTTGCTTGATGCATGGCAGTGCCCTTGGTTTTCTTCTCCAGCTTGTCTCTTTCATCTTCCCTTGACCCCATAGTCCCTGAGGCCAAGTTTTGGCAGTCTCAGTAGAAACTCACATCCTGTGCCCCCCCCCCAATAAAAGGGAGGCTTTCATTCTATTTGCGACCCATTGTCCAGTCGTGAGAGGCATCTACATATCCTGCCGGGAGGCAGGCAATGTAGTCTAGGAGGTCAGAGGGTGAGAGGGCAGGGCAGGGATTAGAAGGAAGGAATAGGGTGGACACCAATGGAATGACCATCTTGGGCTGGGGCCCAAAGCCTGGGGTTCCTCTGATTCCTACTGACCCTGGCTAAGTAATCCACCTACCATAGCCGAATTGACTAAGTTCTGTCTGATCAAGGAGACCATGATCTAGTTCTACACTATATTCAGAGATACTTGGCCCAAAGGACTGAGAACTCAACTTATGACTGGGTTAATCTTAGTATCAGAAGGCTTTGTGGGGGTCACACAACAGAGAGCTGACAGCTGCTAGTACAGTCTTTGCTACACATGATGTGTCTCATTGTCCTCATAGTCCATGGGAGTGTCTTAGAAACTGAATCTTGACACAGATGGGTCCAGAGTCCTCCTTGCATCCAGAAACCACACACATTCATTACCAGCATGCACAAGAATCCCAGATGTGGGCTTCAGCTTTGAGCATCCTGGGTGCAGGGAGTCTGTTCACCTCAACACCATGCTTTGGTATGAAGTGTACCCTTGCATCCCAGGTTTCTCTCCTGCTTAGTCATCTCAAAGTCCTGGTCCTGAGAGCAGCTTAGGAAGGATCCATGAGTATGCCTGCATCTTGGACAATCACAGTCATAGGTGTTGGGCCATGGCTCACCCAGACATAGAGTAGGCAACAAAGGCTGGATGCTGAGAAGACATTCCAAAAAGATTGTGTCCTAGGAAGCTTCAAGGATGAGACAGGGGAGTGAGAGCTGGGGTTAGACTTGCTCCATAAGTCTTGCATCTCCCGGTACAGCTGAGGGGGCTGTTATTGGGAATTCAGGCAAATAATATTGAGGAATGTGAGGGTATAGAGGCCATCTCCCCAGGACAGAATCTTGCACTCCACAGGGCTCACCTTCCCTACATTGATGGAAACAAATTTCATACAGTAGGGCTACCTGGCATCCCTTCTTATATCACATGTGTCATGATTGGCACCACTTACCTGGCTACACACCCCCAAACTAAGTATAATTACAATTTCCAATCCCAGAGACTTGGGGAGCATCCTGATGTAGGTTCTCATGAATGCTCCTTCTCAGTCCCTTAGTGACAGTGGGACCATCCCTTTCCAATGGCCCATGGACTGATGTCTTAGCCCTTCCCAACCTGAACCTTAAATGTCAAGTCTCACCAATCTGGGCTGTGAGGGCCTGCCAGCTTGTTTAGTCACAGGCCCTGTACTTTCACTTACCCAAGCTTGGCTCCCTTATAAAGCAGAACTGCCTACGATCTATTCATTCAACAAACTCTCCAAGGCTACTGAGCTCTGTGTCTGGGTTACTGCTGGTGATGACACAGCTTTCAGATAGCTACCTCTCCCACAACCTGTCCACCTGCCAGGGAAAACAGGGTACAGCTTTCATACCAATAGAGGCAATATAGCACAGAGCACCCCTCAACTCAGACTCAGCATCATCCCTCAGCAAAGTGTTCCCTAGCCACAGCCTCACCAGTCCCCCCTGAGTCCCTGCTTCCTCCCACAGATGGGTTCCTTGTTCCTCTACATTCAGAACTCTTCAGGGAGGGATAGTACCTTGCTTTTCTGTCACCACTGCCTCATAGTGAGGCAGCCAGAGTAAACATTTAATCATGCTTATTATTATTATTATTATTATTAAATATTTTATTTATTTATTTATTTGACAGAGAAAGAGGGAGGGAGAGAGAGAAAGAGAGAGAGAATAGGTGCGCCAGAGCCTCTAGCCACTGCAAACAAACTCCAGATGCATGCACCCCCTTGTGCATCTGGCTAACGTGGGTCCTAGGGAATTGAACCAGGGTCCTTTGGCTTTACAGCAAAACGCCTTAACTGCTAAGCCATCCCTCCAGCCCTTTTTATTATTTTTTTAATTTGAGAGAGAGAATTGGCATGCCAGGGCCTCAGCCACTGCAATCAAGCTCTAGATGCTTGTGTCACCTAGTGGGCATGTGTAAACTTGTGTGTGCCTCACCTTTGTGTGTCTGGCTTACATGGGATCTGGAGAGTCGAACCTGGGTCCTTAGGCTTTGTAGGCAAGCTCCTTTACCGCTAAGCCATCTCTCCAGCCCTTAATCACACTTATTAACTAAAAGAATAAACACCGTCACCTTCCTCTGGGCCTTTGTGTGGGTGTCTATTTGCACACAATCATATGTACAGATTGGCAAGAATGTGTACCCTTTAGGATCACAGCAGACTGCATGTGTGGTGAAGGTGGGTGACAGATATGCTTGCCTGAGGGCATCTTGTAAGTCAGTGGCTCAACAGCTACCTCAAGCCAGGTTCTAATGTTGTGTTCCCCAATCATTTTCAATCCATGAAAACATGGCTCCAAAAAGTCTGTGTCACACTTTGGGCATGACAATGTGACTGGGACCTTGGCAGACAACACATCTTGGGTGTGCTGTTTGCCATAGAAACTGAGTCTCTGAGGTAAGGGGTTTTGTTGGTAGGAAGGTCCTGCCTACACATCCGTTGCCACTCACTGTGACTGCCACTGTGGTGGCCACCCAGGCTATCTTTCTGTGGACTATGGGTGGGGTGAAAAGGTGTTGGGAATTCTTTGACTTTCTGCTAACAAATGTGTGCCCAAGTAAGGGCATGTAGGGCATGTAAGGACAACAGAAGGGAGGGGAGTAGATAAGGCTTTTCCCAAGCAGGGGAGCTGCTTCAAGAGAGCGGTGTGGGGAAGAAGAACGCCACCCAAATAGGTGAGTCCCATAGGAGATGGTATGGAGCAGTTGACGTGACAAGCAGAATGACTCACATGCAATGTACACCTCAGCAGGTTGTCCCCAGAGACAAGACCAAGTCTTTGAAAACAGTGGGACCAACAGGACAGAAAGAGATTTTCCACACAAGAAATATGTTTTTCTTTAAAAAAAAAAAAACACCTGTATTTATTTATTTATTTATTTATTTGCAAGTAGAGAGAGAGGAAGAGAGAAGAGAGATTGACAACTTAGCCATTTCTCCAGCCTGACACATAGTTCTTAAAGCGATGAGATGCCCACACTTTATGACCTGGCATCTGCCTGAACATAGATCCAGAGTGCCAGTGCTCCCAGCAGGGAACAAAGGGTGAAATCTCATGGGAAGTCATGTGAATCAGATGTTTCAGGAACCTCTTGACATCTCTTTCTGGTAAAGTTCCCCAAACCTGGCATGCCCCCAGCCAGTGTCCATCAACAGGTGAATAGATGTCACAGTTAGCTTCACATTGCTGGCACAAAGCACCCAACCAAAAGCAATTTCTGTGAGGAAGTGTTTATTTTGGTTTACAAACTCAAGGGAAAGCTCCATGATAGCAGGGAAAAACAATGGCATGAGCAGAGGGTGGACATCATCTCTAATCTTCTGGCCAACATCAGGTAGACAACAGCAGCAAGAGAGTGTGGCAAACACTGGCAAGAGGAAGCTGGCTATAACACTCATAAGCCCGCTGTGGTGGTTTGATTCAGGTGTCCTCATAAACTTACATGTTCTGAATGCTAGGCTCCCAGCTGATGGAGATTTGGGAATTAATGTCTCCTGGAGGCAGTGTGTTGTTGGGAGCAGGCTTATGGGTATTATAGCCAGTGTCCCCTTGCCAGTGTTTAGTACACTCAACTGTTCCTGTTGTCCACCTTATGTTGGCCAGGGGCTGATGTCCACCCTCTGCTCATGCCATGGCTTTCCCTTGCCATTGTGGAGCTTCCCCTCGAGCCTGTAAGACAAAATAAACCCCTTTTCCCCACAAGCTGCTCTTAGTTGGGTGATTTCTACCAGCAAAGCAAACCAGACTGCAACAAAATACACTGCCTCCTGGAGGCTTCAATTCCCAAATTGTCACCAGCTGGGGACCTAACATATAGAACACATAATAATCTAAATCAAACCACCACATTCTGCACCTGGCCCCCATAAACTGATAACCATACATGATGTAAAATGTAGTATATTCAGTCTAACTTTAAAAGTCCCTGTGGTTTTGTGGTTTTTTTTAAATCAATCTCAATGCTGTTCAAACATTCTCATAGTCCAAAGTCTCTTAACTGAGATGTAATACCAATAATAATAATAATAATAATAATAATAATGGCAAAGAATAAACATTCATACTGCAAAAGATGGCATTGGGTTTATCAAAGAAATATTGAACCAATACAAGATTTCAAACAAACAAGGGAAAAAACATCAAACTATATAACTCCAAGTCTGACAACTCTAACAAGTGAGAAGTCACCAAGTCCAATAATTCTAATCAATGGTAAGTCTCTGACATTCCAATTCTGCCCCTCCAGCTAGGCTACTCACAGTCCAGGATAACTTTGTCTGGTGCCAGCAGCCATCCCATAGTCCTTGCTTTCCACTGCAACCCAGGGCTCATCCTCATGGCCCCATTGGGCCTCTAAACAGGGACTTCCAACAAGCCTGCTTCACACTGCCCATGTTCATTTCCAAGAAACAAAACCACATTGCAAATCCAATGACCTTCTTTTTCCTGCATTTGTTATACTCCATAGTACCAGGTGAGCTACCAACTTGTTAATCCAGTGGTCAAAAAAGCCAACCTTGAAAAGCAGGAAAATTTCTTCAGTATTCAGGCCCCTTATCTTCAAGAGTTCACATTCTTCCTTTTGTCCCAATGCAGATCAGCTGGCCCAATCTCAATGGTTGTAATCTCTCAAACAATTGCAGCTGAATGACAGCAGTTTGGGCCCAAAGATTTCATTTCTTTCTATGCCATATCCTTCTGCTCACACACCAGTCCATTTCTACACAAAGCAACCTTGCACAAGTTCTCAGGACACAGCAGTCAGAATGCAGCAAGCCTCTCACACAAACTGCTTCTAGCCCCGTCCCAACTAAGTTCTTTCTCACCCTCATAAGCCAAACCTCACAGTCTATAGTTCTTACTGTATTCAGGTCTTTCAACACTGACTAGAAAGGCCCATGATGCTGTACTTATAGCACTGCAGGGAGTCTTTCAGGCCAAGGTTTCAAATCCATCCACGTCCTCCTGCAAATCGGTTCCAAAAGGTCAAAGCCACATAATTAAGTTCCTAGCAGCAATGACTCCACTTCCACCAATTTAATAGATTAAGCATTGTATACTATCCATGTGATAGAATAAGATTCAGCAGTAAAAAGAAATGAATACCAGCACATTCTAGAATGTGGATGAGCCCCAAAACATTATGCTAAGTAATGTAAACCAGGCACAGAAAGCCATATATTGTAGGATTCCATTCATATGAAGCCTCCAGAATAGATAAATCCTTCCATGCTACTGTAGCTCAGATCCAGAATATTCCTCAAAGGCCCTGTGCTAGAGTTTTGGTGCCCAGTTTATAGCTATGAAAAGGTGGTGGAACCTTTAAGAGGTAAGACCTGGTGAGAAGCCTTAGATCATTGGACGTAGCCCCTTGAAGGGAATAGTGGGACCTCAGCCTCTGATCTCCCTCTTCCTCTTCCCTTTCCCTTCCCTCTCATCTCTCCTCCTCTTCCTTCTTCTCTTCTTTATATCCCAACCAAAAGATGGATGGTTTTGCTCTGTTATGAACTCTCACTTTGATATGCCACCACAGATCCAAAAGCAAAAAGGCCAATCATAGACTAGACCCTCACAAGCTGTGTGTGCAAACTTCCTTATAAATTGGTGATTTCAGCAGTTGTTATAGTAACAGAAAGCTGACCAACACAGAGGCAGAAAGCAGATAGGTGGTTGCTAGGGAGCCTCATAGATACAGTAGGCAATGCCTGTTCCAGGGGAAGGTATTGTGGCAGGGCGGGGGGGGGGGGCAGAAATGTCTGAGATGTAGATACATGTGATGGTGATTAAACACTGTGAATGTGCTAAATGTCACTGCATTATGTATTTTAAAGAGTTAATGCTAATTTTTCTAGGATGTGGATTTTACTATAATTTTTCTAAAAGACCCCAGGATCTTTGCCCCACTCTAGGATGGAAGGAGAGGGCCTAGTAATGAGTGCCCATCAGTAACATGACGGTGGCTCAGAATCAGATGTAAGATAAATTATCAAAAACAGATCCCAGGGCTGGACAGATGGCTTAGCAGGTAAGGTACTTGCCTGTGAAGCCTAAAATCCCAGATAAGGTACTACCTAAGGAACAAGTTTGATTCCGTGGTACCCACATAAGCCAGATGCACAAAGTGGTGCATGCATCTGGGGTTTGTTTGCAGTGGCTAGAGACCCTGGTGTGCCCATTCTCTCTTTCTCCCTGTCTCTCTCAAATTAATTAATTAATTAAAATAAAAGACCCCCAAACTGTTCTGCTGTCTTGGTAAAATGTCATCTACAAAGGAAGGCCTGGGTGCAGAGGGACTGTGGGCTTTCTGGGAGAAATGGATGCCTTAGAGATGAAAGGAAGCCTCCTCCTTCATGAGCAGAAGACAGCAAGAGAGCCCTTGGGCAAACTGTCATGAGTCCTAGCTACTCTCACCCAAATGCTCAAGAGCCCTAGGTTGAGAAAAGCCTGTTGAAAAAGAGGGAGAGAACAGCATGTGGCCTCTTGACCTTCCCCCTCCTTTCATGCTGCAAGTGCAGAGATGAGAACACACAGCATTGTTGGCTGAGGATGGAGGATTTCTCAGGGGAAGTAGGCTGGGGCCCCATGCGTGGGCTTAAACAAGGCACAAGCATGGCTTACTGTGAAATTGCTATGGTGAACATGTCTCTAGGACCTGAGGTGGCCTTCCACGAGCCAGCTCTGACAGCACCAAGGGGCACATACCAACTCTAGTAGGGCTCTGCCATGTTCGGATGGTAGGATGGAGCAGGTATGTCACCTTGTGAGACTGGCTCCTCATCTGTGGTGGCAAGGCAGTGCCTGGCTCTCGAGCAGCACCCTTAGAGCTCGGAAAGGGAGCTGGATCAAGTCTCGGAGTCCTCAGGTCCAGTATTGGGCTGTTGGTAACAGAGAGGCTGCTGGGCAAAAGAACTGAAGCAAGATGCTACAACCTGAAATGTTTGTGCCCCAGAACTCATGTGTCACAAAGTCAACAGTCAAATGCATATGCTAATGGGATTTGAAGGTGTGGCTCTGGGGGAAAAATTAGGATTACATAAGATCTTAAAGGGGACCCCATGATAACATAAGTGGTTTATGAGATGACCACAGACTGAACCAGCATGTTTGCTCTTTATCTGATGAAATCACTGATAGACATTAGGCAGGTTCTAGCACCATGCCCATGGATGTCCCAGGTTCCAGAACTGTGGGTCAAATAAGCCTGTACTCTATAAATTTCCCTGCATAGGGTATTTTTTCATAGTAACAGAAACAGACTAAGATGTGTAATGATGCATCTCATGTTTATGTGTTTATAAGATCTTCCAGAAATATGAGGACAGGATGACAGTGGTTGCCCATGTAAATGGCAGAAGCCCAGGCAGACACTGCTCTTGGCCACCTACCGGAACTAGATGGTAAGACCTATTGCTGAAGACACCACTAGTTTCAGTTGCAGGACACTGAGAAATCAGGCTAGAACTGAGCTGGAAGCCTCTTGCCTGCTTGCTAACTTGCTGGCTGTCACAGTGCTGGAAGATGCTGTGCAGGCTGCTGGAGGAGAAAAAAAATCATCAGTAATCTTACCTAGCAACATAGCAGTCTCAGTGAGCTAGCCATATAGCTGATTAGCCAAGCAAGATGTGCCCACTGGTGTGATAGTGACGTGATTATTATGGGGTAACTAACCACTCTCTGGTTAGATTTGAAGTCTGTTCCACAGAAGGGAATTCATGCCTAGTACTGAAACTTGGTCAAAAGCCTGTAGCTAGAGTGGTCATAGGCCCTTAGGAGGAGACTTCTACTGCTGTTTGACTAAATGAATATGTTGTGCCCACTAAATTACTCTTTAAAATATTTTTATACCTATAGATTAGTGCTGCTTTGGAGAAAAGCTTCTTTTTATACTTAGTGTGAGTACTGGGGAGACTCAAACCCCCGTCAAAGAGCCGAGAATAAATGGCTAGAATTCTAAGCACTATAGAGACATCTTTATGGTGCACTGCAAGGCTTAGAGAAGATTGCAGGGGAAGGAGTGGAAAGAATGCAAGAGTCAAAGGATGGGGAGGAGTGCTGTGGAATGCTGTCCTCCAGACATGACACGACTGTTGCATTCATGACCTCACAGCAGTAACATTACACGCACAAGACTAGTGCAAGGTTGGACCCATCAACATGGAATCCTCGTGCATTGTGCAGGAGGTAAAGAAAAAGATGAAAGGAAAGAGGAAGGAAGAGAGGGGAGAAAGGAAGGAAAAAGAAGGAGAAGAAAGAGGAAAGAAAGGAAGGAAGGAAGGAAAGAAGGAAGGAAGGAAGGAAGGAAGAAAGGAAGGAAGGAAGGAAGACAATGACATCAGACTAGAAGAGGGACTAGTTAGAAATAAGGGGTTCATTAGAAGGAGACAGGAGAAGGGGAATAAGAGAAGCTAATTGGGGAGATTATCAAATAAAAATATAGTATCTATGTAGGGCTGGAGGAATGGCTTAGCAGTTAAGGCGTTTGCCTGCAAAGCCAAAGGACCCAGGTTCAATTCCCCAGGACCCACGTTAGCCAGATGCACAAGGGGTGCATGCATCTGAAGTTCATTTGCAGTGGCTACAGGCCCTGGCTCACCCATTCTCTCTCTCCCTCTTTCTCTGTCAAATAAGTAACTAAAATATTAAAAAATATATATAGTATAGATGTATAAAAATTCAATTAAAAAGTATTGTAAAAAGAACATAGGCAGGGCCACTTTGGAGTAAAGAGACTTATGGGACATCTTGAGTCACTCCCTATGAGCTGGGCCATGCTAAACTCACTCCAGTGTTGACCAAGAGCTCTGTGCACTGGAACCATGGGGCCTGGAGATGCCGGCTGTGCTTTAGCACTCTGTTTGAACCAGAAGATTGGACATAATCTGGTCTGGGGCCCTGGATCTTGTCTGGCAACCACACAGGACAGCAGACCAGACATGGGGCAAGTTCCACCACTGGTACTATGTACATCGGCTGCCATAAACAACAAATGCTCCTTGGAGTTCCCACCACCCTGTCCTTTAACTCATGCACAATGCCTAGCCCCAGTGGCCACGCTGACAAGGGTAGTGCCCTCCCAGCATTGTACCATGTCAAAGGCCTGGTCGCAAAGGCCTGTAATACTAGCTATTTGAGAGGCTAAGATAAGAGATAAGGTTACAAGTTAAAGACCAGCTCGGGCAACTCAGTGAGCCCATGTCTCAAAAATTGATTAACTAACTAGTTAATGGCTGGTGATATATATATATATATATATATATATATATATATATATATATATATATGTATGTATGTATCAATGGTAGAGTTCTGCGTAGCCCAAGACCCTGGTTTAACCCCTAGGACCAAACAATACCAAGGGGACACACACTGGGTCCTGGTCTGTTCCGTAGCTGCTAATGGAGAACCATCCAGTCCTAGGCAATCACCCTCTAAGAGAATCTGTTATAAAGTTGTCTCTGCCCAGGTGCTACACACACGTGTTTGATCCTCCAAATCCCTGTGAAGAGGATACACTGGCCTCCAGGGAACACAGGAAGAAAGAAGGAGTGGGTGACATGTCCAAACCTCCCAGCTGACAGGAGGCACAGAAAGACATAAACCTGGGGTAGTTCAAATACCGCTGTCCACCCATTTCACCTGCAGCCCTCAGCGTCGCCATGTCCACATCACCTTGCGACCTCTTCCTCGGGAAGCAGCGCTTTTCTTCTAGTGAGATGGGAACAGACACTGCCACCAAGCACGCACAGCCTAACCAAAGGGTTCTGTGGAAGCCGTTGTCCCTACCCAACACAATGGACACTCCAGGTCACCCCCTCTTGACCTCAGATCATTTATAGAGAAAGCAAGACGCAAAACGTCAAAACAAGGGGCTGGTGGGTAAAGCCATGACTATGCAAATATGAAGACCTGAGTTTGGCTCCGTGTAAACGCCAGGTGGGTGTGGCGGCGTGCCTGTAACCCCAGTACTCTGAAGGTGGGAACAGGATCCCCAGGGCACACTGGGCACCTAGACTAGTGGAACTGGCAAGCTCCGTATTCAAGTGAGAGACGCGCCGCAGTGAGTAGCGTGGAGAGTGGCTGGGGAAGACAGCCAGCTGCAACCTCTGGCCTCCACATGCTCATGTGCCCGCACATACATGTGTGCCTATACACATGTGAACACAATGCCCACACACCACGTGCACCAAAGCCAGCTCATCAAAAGGCTGCTCCACTCTGCCAGCCAAGCTTCATTAGGCCTAGACCGGAAGTTTACTGGGTTTGTTTCTCTTCCTTGGTCCAAACAGGCTGTGGGGGAGGTGAGGAGACCCGCGCAGAATCACATCCTCTGGTGACACAGCTATATTAAGATCAATTCCATTGTGCAACAAACATTTGAATCACTCCCAGAGCCCTAACTGCTTGGATTTGAATATTCATGAGAAGCTGCCCAGAAATGACTAAAATATATGCATATATGTGTATATATAGTCAAAAAGCAAGACAGCTTTGGGGGTGAAGAATAACAAAAGGCAATTTGCCACTCTGATGAGAGGGTGCAGGAGTGTGGGACTTTGTGCTGGGTTCATTGAAGAAGTCTCATTCATCATCAATGTACAAACGCAGGGCCATCAGGAGCCCTGCCACACCACCCCATCACCCCGAGGTAGGAGCCAATGTTTTCATTTTACAAATAGGGAAGATGAGGCTCTGTGAGCTAAGGTCATACCACTGGTCAGCTCCACAGAGGAACCGTGGTGGCTCTGGGACCACAGTCCTGCCTTGTGCACACAGGACCCAGTCTGGGTCACGGAGAAGGGCTCACCTCACCACTTGGGTGTTCCAGGCTCAGAACTCACCATTGTCTCTACTTCCTGGAGTTGTGCACAAGTGAATAGACCTGGGCAGGAGCCCGTATGAAAAGTTAACTATTAGAAAACAAAAAGCTTGGGTTGGAGAGATGGCTTAATGGTTAAGGTATTTGCCTGCGAAGCCTAAGGACCCAGGTTATATTCCCCAGTACCCACATAACCCAGAAGCACAAGGTGGCCCATTCGTCTGGAGTTTGTTTGCAGTGACTAGAGGCCTGGTGTGTCCATTCCCCACCCCCCTCTCTCAACTCATAAATTAAATTAAATATTAAAAAATAAATTTTAAAAAACAAAGCTCTGGGAAATTGAGGATAGTAATACTCAAGCAAATCAGACAACTAGACAAAGATGATAAAGGCAGCAGACTCTCCAAACAGAGCCGAAGGGAAATCCAGACACACCCAAAGCACACCCAAAGTTCATGTGCGTGTACAATCAGTCCCTAACTTCTAGCAAGAATACTTGAATAAAAGAAAGAAGAAACGTGGAAGAAAATGAAGCAATAATAGACAAAACCAAACAGAAGAGGATTTGCAGACTGGGGAGATGGCTCAGCCGGTAAACCGCTTGCTGTACAAGCATAAGGCCCTGAGTCTGGATCCCTAGAATTTGTGTAAATGTCAGGCGTGGTGGCACGTGCCTGTAATTCCAGCACTCAGAGGGGGAGACAGGGAATCCTCGGACAAGCTGACTAGCTAAACTAGCGGAATTGGTGAGCTCTGGATTGATTCCATGAGAGACCTTGTCTTAATAAATAAGGTAGAAAGCAAGAGTGAGACCCTCAACTTCAACCTCTGATGCACATGCACACACACACACACACACGTATGAATATGTATACAAACACACACTCTGTACACATACATATGCAAAAGCAAAAAAAAATTATATCTTCAGTTACCCTCGAGAAGTGAATGGTGAAAGATTATTTTCTAAGTAAAATTTCAGGTTCAAAAAGAATTTCTAAATTCTAAAGATGTGGAGAATTCTGAAAACCTGTACAGCGAAACCTTAAATGACCTTGTGAAATGTTTCCCACAGGCTCACATGGGTGAACACATGGTCCCTAGCTGGTGGCACTGTTTGAAGAGGGCTGTGGCCTAACTAACAGAAGCTCATGGGTGAGGGGGTAGGGGGCGCTACTAGTCTGGGCCAGAACTCTCTGCTTTCTGATGCACCAATATGTGATCAAGTTGCACTGTAAGTTCCTGCTGCCTTGGAATGAGCCACTCCAGCCACCATATCCTCCCCATCTTGACAGACTGTGGTCTCTAAAACTATGGGCTAAAATAAATTCTTCCTGCTTTAAGTCACTTCTGTCAGGTATAGTCACAACAATGAGAGATGTAATGAACACAGACCTGCAAAGAAATAAGCAGCAGATTTAAAAACTCGGACAAATTGGCCTAGAGAGTATCATGGCATCATGTGACTTACCTTCAGTCCTATGTGAGGGCAAACCAAAGACATGCCCAAATATGCAGGCTCTGTCACACATAGACCTGTCCTGAGAGATACAGCCAAGGACAGGTCTCAAGCAAAGCTAAAAGAAATCCAAGAAAAAATACAACAGAGCAGCTAAGGAACTGAAAAGATACACACCAAATCCAAGGGCAGAATGAAGACACTCCAGACCTTCACAACACAGGGTACAAATCCAGTCAGGGGACTAGAAGGTTCCATAGTGAACATTCTCATGTTTGGCGAAGGAGCTGGCTAGCACTGGTGGCAAGGAGAAAGCATGCCAAAACATTGAATTTATGGGAATTTTGCACTGCCCCCTCTACCCAGAGGAACTGAATCCTGTCTTCTCTATGTTTGAGGTGAAGGATGACTACATAATCAAAATATTTAAGATGTTGGTTATTAAGTGAAATTTGTTTGGAATCAGATGATTGTCAGGACTCAGAAATAACTATGAACCTAGAACACAGTGCACAGGTTTTAAAGTTTGACAACATAGAAACGAGGTAGAGACAGACAGTGGCAGGGGGTGGGACAGAAGGAGGTCCTAATCTCATTCTCCGGTACTGAAAGTCAAGTGACAGTGGAAAACAGAACTTTAAGCACGTTACATAAAGCAACAGGGAAATGGAGAAGTAACATTTGAATGTGTCTGGCAGGGGCTGCGGCTGAAAGGCCTCACTCCCCAGTGAGCAGAAAGCCCCTCACTCATTCACCACAGCCTCACAGTACATGCAGTAGACGCAGGCTGCAGGTGAGAATACTGTGTAGTCAAAGGGAAATCCATGGCTATCTCCCCAACATTCAGTCTTTTTTCCCCATGTAGCCCAGGGACCCCCAGTCACAGACTGGTCAAATACCTGACAGAAACAATTTAAGTCATGAAGGATAAATCTGGTTCATGGTTTCAGAGATTTTAGGCCCCCACAGATTTGGGCAAAACATCATGGTGGTGGGAACATGTGGTGGAAGAGCTTCCTTCCTTCCTTTCTTCCTTCCTTTCTTCCTTCCTTCCTTCCTTCCTTCCTTCCTTTCTTCTTCCCTCCCTCCCTCCCTCTTTCTTTTTTAATAAAAAGTGTTTTATTTTTATTTATTTGAGAGACAGAAAGAGGGAAAGAGAGAGATTGAGTGAGAGAGAGAGAGAGAGAGAGAGAGAGAATGGGCATGGCATCCAGCCGCTGCAAATGAACTCCAGACACATGTGCCACCTTGTGCATCTGGCTTATGTGGGTCCTGGGGAATTGAACCTGGGTCCTTCGGCTTTGCAGGCAAGTGCCTTAACTATTAAGCCATCTCTCTCTTCTTTCTTTCTTGATAGCATATTAGGGCTTTTTATCCCTGTGAATGACCTTCAAATATATGAGCCCCCTTGTGCATCTGGTTTTACATGGATACTGGGGAATTGAACCTGGGTCAGCAGCGTTTGTAAGCAAGCGCCACTTCATGGCAGACAGGAAGCAGAAAGAATGAGTCAGGAAGGGGCCAAGCACAAGATATCCTCAAGGACCTGCCCTCGTCATTGACTTCTTTCAGCTAGGCCCCACCTCCTAACATTTCCATAACATCCAAAAATATCACTACTAGCTGGGTAAGAGGAGTTCAAAACACCAAGCCTGTGTGATATATTTCATATTCAAGTCATAGCAGGCCTTTAATAGTAGTCCAATCAGCTCCAGTAATCCTGTTCTAGTTCAAGGGCTGGAGAAATCTAGCCACAGTGAATGGCCTTTCTCAGACAGTGAGGACGGATTCAGAAATGTAACAGAAATCCCTGTTGGGTAGCTGCCATAATGCTTGAAGTACTATGTGAGCTGCTGGGGAAGAAAAGTCATCAACAGTAGAACTTGCAGCAGATCCTGAAAACTACAAAATCAACCAGCCAGGCAAGATGTACCCACGGGTGCAATAGTGGCACAAAAGTTATAGGGGGGTAATCAACCACTTTGATTGGATATGAGGCTCCACTCAGTGAAAGGGTATTCATGCCTTGTCCTGAGAACTGAGTCAAAAACTACATGCCTTGGAAGGTCATAGACCCCAGAGGGAAGCTTTCACTGTTCTTTGGCTAAATGGAAACATTATGCCTGTCAAAAAGCCTTCTAAGTGTGTATATTTATTCCCTTTGGTTAACGCTGTTCTCAGTTAGAGAATCTTGTTTTTGCAGATGGTGGCAAATACCAGAGACCCAAGACTCATCCAAGTAACAAGAAGAGAAAGCGCAGGGCTTAGCACTGGATGAGTCAGCTCCATCGCATGTGCCAGGGATCGAGGGAACACTGCAAAGGACGTGGTAGAATAAATATGACTGCTGCTCTCACTACTAGCCGGAGAGCAGTCTTTGTGGAGGTGGCAGTAGACACTGAGGAGTCTCAAAACTCATCAAAGTAAAAAAAAGATAAGAGACTGACAAGAGCTTAACACTAAAGGGGATTTCTGTCATACCCGCCAAGGCCCAGGGAATGTTGGGGAAGGAGGAGTGGAAAGACTGTAAGAGCCCCGGGGTCCATAGCTGTACTTTGGGGTGCTATCCTCCTCACATGAACTCTGTATTCATGACCCCACAGTGGCTTCCAACGCCCCCACATGACCAACATGGTTCTGAGCTCATCAACATGTTGACACAGAGGACAAAAAGAACAAGATCACAGAGGGCGGACTGCCTAGAAAGATCAGAAATCTTAGTGGATGGAAGTGGGTGGGGGTGAGGAGCCCAAAAGGATTAAAAAAAAAAAAAAGGGACAGGAACACGGTCAAATGACTCTGTTCATATATCTGGAGTTCAACTGCAGTGGCTAGATACCCTTGCATACCAATTTTCTCTCTCTCTCTCTCTGTCTATGTCTTTCTCCCTCTCACATTAAAAAAAAAAGGCCAGTCTGTTGGGCTTTCCCCAATAATAAATAAATGAATAAATAAGTAAATAAGTAAATAAATAAATAAATGTGATAGATAATTTAGAGAGGGAGAGCAGTGGGATGGCTCAATAGACAAAATATCCTTTTACAGCTAAAGTTTATTAGGAAATTTGTAACACTATGACAAGGTTCTGAAGTGAGAGAGAGAGAGAAAAAAGATTCCCAAAATCTGAGGGAGTGCTTTGTCTGGACATAGACTATATGAGAGAAGTCAGGGAGGCAGTGGAGGGGAGAGAGGGTGATAAAGAAGCGCTCTTATCCTTCAAGGTCTCTAAGAGAAAGAAGCTGTTCTGCTGTGATAGATAGGCCCCAAGTCAAGTCCATAACTCAGATGGTCTTGGATTTCCTTGGCTTCTCTTGTTTTCCTACCTGGCCCTGGTCCAGAGAACAGAGCCGTGTGTGTGTGTGTGTGTGTGTGTGTGTGTGTGTGTTACATGCATGTGTATGTGCTGACACAGCGCCCCTAGCATTCACCTGCAGTGGCCAGAAGAAAGTGTCAGGTATCCCCTCCATCACTGAGTCTCTTTCTGATTCTGGAGATTGCTGCTCATGAGCCCCAGCCATTCTCTAGTCTCCACTCCCCACAGGACTGGGGTTATTGACATGCATAGCCACAGCTGTTTAAGTGAGTTCTGGAGAGTTGAACTCAGCAGTCTCATGCCCTCTCAGGCCCTCATGCTTCTACAAGAACCATACCTAACCACTGAACCTTTTCTCCATCCCATAGAGCAGAACCTCTTAAAGTGACTACATCTATGTGCTAACAAAATGGGCATACCATTCTATTTAGGTCAAGGAAAAGTAAGGGGTTATCTGCTGGGGATTTAAGGGCAGACATTTTTTCATTTTTAAGTAAAATGTACAGCAACCATGCCTCTTCTCCTTCTGGGTGTTTCTGTAGAGGTAAAGCACACATCTGTAGCAGCCATCTTCAGACCAGCCAGAGATGAGTCCCACATATGACAGGCAGAGCCGGCAGAACTGTCGATAAAGGGGTCTAAGCCAGAAGCCAGTAGCCTCTTGGCCTTAAGTCTGTGACTAAGCTTTCTTGATGCTTGCTCCTGAACTATCCCAGTGAACCTCCCCCTGCCCGTGAGAATGGAATGTGGGGAGTTATGGAAAAGAAACTTGTGAGCTCATCCTGGAGATGTTCAAGGGATGCCAGGGAATTTGAACCTCAGGCAAACTCAAGAAGAAAACACAATACACACCCATAACATACAACAACACACACAACTCACACCCACAACATACAACTTACACAAACACAACACACACACAAACAACACATACTACACAGACACAGAACGAAAACACAACACACAACTCACACCCATAACACACAACAACACACCACACAGATATACAGAAAGAAAGAGAGAGAGAGAGAGAGAGAGAGAGAGAAGAAGAAGAAGAAGAAGAAGAGGAGGAGGAGGAGGAGGAGGAGGAGGAGGAGGAGGAGGAGGAGGAAGAAGAAGAAGAAGAAAGGAAGGAAGGAAGGAAGGAAGGAAGGAAGGAAGGAAGAAAGGAAGAGAAAGAAATAAAAGGAAAGAAAGAGAAACCAAGAAGGAAGGAAGGTCCAAATGAGATCCTAAGATGCCCAGGCAAACTCTCAATGGTACCCTCAGCACACTGGGCCTGTGGCACACAGAAAAGCATTCTGCCACCAGAAGGAAGAGTCCACCTGTCCCCTTCCACGATGCAAATGGACCACAGAGCCGCAGGCTCCAGAGGTCACTCTTCCCAAGCTAGATTGTCAGTCTCCAACTCTGGGCCACTATGGGCTATCCCAGAAGGGGAGACAGAAAAGAACAGTTTGCAGAGACTTGGACAGGGGGCACAACCTATGGACACAACCCCATGTCTGTGAGAAAACATAAGTGTCCCTCTCTCACTGGACTAGGCAGCAGGCCAGGACCAGAGTGGAACTCACTCACAGGGGGTTACCCCAGCCAGGCCAATGCTCGTTATGATGTCCACATATGACCTTGTCTCACCTGGAAGTCTCCAGACTTCCTCACTGAGAATGTAACAAGGCACTAAGTGTTCAGTGTAGACGTCCAGAAAAGACTCTTCTCTGTGTGCCAGGCACAGTGTGAGGCCCAGGGCACAGAAGTGTGACACCCCTCCATCATGAGCACAAACAGCTGCTGGCAG
Organism: Dipus sagitta; assembly: GCA_036346955.1. Lineage (NCBI taxonomy): Eukaryota > Metazoa > Chordata > Mammalia > Rodentia > Dipodidae > Dipus > Dipus sagitta. Next base: position 51,119,712 of record CM070773.1, on the reverse strand, counting down.
GACTTCAGGGAAGGAACGCCAAGGTTGGGTCACCATGCAGACTAGTAGAAACGTTGGCTCATCCCCAAAGAATCAGCTGTGCACTGACATGAGCCAGGTGCTACTCTGGGTTCTGGAAGACACAACTGTGACACAACCCTGTCCTCCCAGGCCTCGCACCTCAGCCCAGGTTACTGCCCCACAGCCAAAAGAGCTGACAGAAAGCAGTGCGGGGCATGATAGCAAGGGACTCGATCAGCCCCTGGAGCACACAATGAAAGCATGGAAAAGTCGCCTGAACTCTTGCGCCTCAATTTTCTGGAAGATGTGCCCAAAGCTAGACAGTGTTGGGCACTGGCTGCATGCTCCAACCATGTGCTCCACGCAACCAGATCAGAAGGACCTTTAGGGCTTCCTGTCCCCAGGTTCTACAGTCTTCTGTTTCCAGGAGCCGAGTGTGGCTGGGACTCCTCAGGGTGCAGGGCAGATCTGCCCACAGTCCTGTGCTGAAAGCTCCAGAAAGGCAGAGAGCTCCGGAAGGAGGCAGCTGCTTTAGGACACAGTGGTCTTCCATTTCTTTTTGTGGGGAGAGATGCTCACACACACTCGTGCGCACACACACACATGCACACGCACACACACACTTAAGATCTTAAACACTTACCGTATGCTTCCAGTTTTCTAACAAGCAGACAAGATGGATACCTTACTCTGCTGTGAACTTAAGGTTCTCAAGGCCAAGCAGTCTCTGTGTGGAGGGCTGTGAGGAGGGCCAGCCCTGGGCCCTGTGCTGAGGCCTTGCCTCATCGCACCTTGCCACACCAGGGAAGCTGTTCCCAGGGTTTCCTTTTCCTCTGCTTGACTTGGTCAGGCCCCATTTGTGGACAACAGAGTAGGGTGACATGAGGATGGATGAAGAGGGAGGGGAATGTAGAGTCAGGATCAGGCAGCTGAGTTCATGCAGCCACCACGGCCTCCGCTGGGGTCTGGTTCTTCCGTGTGGGCTGAGGAGAGTGAATGCTGAGGTCTCTACAGCACCGCTGCTGCCCCACACCACTGGGAGATGACCTCTGGACCATGCAGGAGAAGCATGACTTCTGATAAGGAGGTGGCCAGCAGGGGTCAGAAGAATGCTAAGGACAGCAGGGACCTCCAGTGCACAGCAGAGTGTGAGACAAGCCACCTGACCTAGTGCAATGGAGGATGAGGAAGGAGGAGATGAGGATGAGAGTTACCCTGGGACCAAGTCATAGGGCGCATGGGTGTCAGGCTCAGCAACCTGTCCTTCACCTTACAGCTAAGGATACACCAGAGGCAAGTTGGGTCTGGCTAGTACTTCCATACCCTACTCAGGAGTAGGGTGGGCAGCAGCTGGCGCTCCTGAGAATTCAGTTTATCTGTAGATTGGCTGTTGCGGGCTCATTCCATCTGGGTCTCCCTTGGTCAGGACGGGTGTCTGTGGTTCAAAGCTAAGGCAAACTTACCCAGCCCATACCAGCAAGGAACAAGAGAGCTAGGGCAAAGGATTTGGAGAGCAGTATTCCTAGCAGCTGAGCAACACGTGGGCCAACAGAAGCCGGACCTATGTGCGTATGTGCTAATACTTATGCCTGCCCCAGTTCTGGGCAGGTCATTGTGGCAAGCCTAGCCTATCTCCACATCCATTCTCCTTGTGAGTGAGAGAGAGGGAGAGTGAGTGAGTGAGAGAGAGAGTGTGTGTGTGTGTGGACCAGAGGGCAACCACAGGTGTCATTCCTCAGAAATTACATCTGCCTTTTCTTGAGATAAAGAGATAAAGTCTCTCATTGGCCTGGAGTTAACAAGTAGGGAAACTGGCTAGCCAATGAATTCCAGGAATACCTCTGCCTCTCCAGCACTAGCTTGGTTTTTGTTTTTGTTTTTGTTTTTGGTTTTTTTAGCATGAGCTCTAGGAATAGAACCCAGGTCCTCAGGCTTACATAGCAAGTGCTTTACCCAGTATCTCCTCAGCCCCTAGCCATGCTCTTAACAATGGCAGTGATCCTGGCATGGAAGTATGTGTCTGAAGGGAAATCCTGGTGTATGGGGAGGGGACCCAGAGACTACGCTGGGGCCAGGGGTCAGTGGTGTGGCCATGGGCATCCTTCCCTGAGGAGGAAGAACACTAAGAGAGAGAGAGAGAGAAGGCCCAGGACTGTGCAGTTGCTTGAGGCACACTGACTTCCCTCTAGCCGTGTGACCACAGGCAACTTCCTCTACCTCTTGAGACCTCACCAGAGGTCAGAGGTGAGGGTCCCATCTCAGCTGGAACAGCCTTGGGGCAGTCACATCTTTCTGGCAATGGCAGGAAAGTCCAAGCCATAAGCACCAACCTGTGATTTCTGCTCTCTGGGCCTCCGTTTCCCTATCTCCAAAACTGATCTCAGCTAAATCAGTAATTGAAGAGTCACGTGTAGATGGCCAGAGCCTGGCTGTCAGAGCGATGGCCTCGCAGAGGAAGAGACGACTAAGCACAGGGTCCCCACTTCTGGTTTCATCTCTCCTCTTACAAGCCCACATCAGCCTTGCAGTAGCGTCTTGGGCTGCTAAAAGTTCAGGAAAGGATTTAGAGGGAGCTTCCACTCCGATTATGGACGTCCAGGCAATCCCAGTTTGCTGGTAAAATGCAGCGTCAGGCATGCTGTGCACAAAGCTGTCTTCCCACAGGCGACAGGTGGGAGGCCTCAGGAAGCAGCGTCTCCCATCTCCCTGGGAGATGCCTGGAGTCACCGGAGGCATTTAATCATCCTCCGGGGGTGCCAGGGAGGAGCAGGCAGCCCTTTCCCCAGGGGTGAAGGGAGCAAGGGCTAGGAGCACTGTTCCCAGGCCTACAAAGCACAGGAGGGCAATAAACCCACGACTGTCGCCCAGGGTCATGGCTAGTGTCTCACCCACCTCACCATCTCTCCCCGGGGAACATGTATGAAACCATTCCAGCTCTTGTTATTGTCACAGATCCTTTTACTTTCTGTGTTTTATAAGGAACCTCCGGACCCCTCCAACAACGGCCAGGGTGGATCCTGAACTCTGCACTGTCCCAGCATCAGCCTGAATAGCTCATATTGCACTTTTCTTTCCTCACAAACCACAACGGAAGCCAGCACATTGCTCACGAAGTGATGCCTTCCAGAGAGACCAGATGACAATATCCATCACCTTATTAGGAAGCTGGGACAGCCTTGAGGTGGGGCCCTTCGGCCCTGGGCTCTGATGGCAGCCACAGGGGGGACTGGCCTGCCTGGATCCAGAGAAGCATGCCAACTGCAGACTCAGCCTGGCTCCCACCTCTGCACCAGCACCAGCCTGAGGCTCCCTACCCTCCGGGCCTCAGTTTTCCCATCTATAAAACTGAGGAGGACTACATTGCATAGAGTTATGTATAGGCTAAATTGAAATTATTTATAAAAGTGTCACCACAGGTCCTTTCCTTTTGAAAGTTTGGAATCAATTTATATTTACACACACACACAGGGAGAGAGAGAGAGAGAGAGAGAGAGAGAGAGTCTTGCGTGTATTTCACTTTCAAAATGGAGTTCACTGTGCATTCTCAGTGCTAAGAGGAGCAGAATAATGCTTAGCTGTGACCTCTAGCAGTTTGATGATGGCTCAAAGGTTGATTTGGGGCCACAGTTCCCCATCTATGCAAGAAGGGGGTTACACTCAATGGTGCCTGATTTCCCTGCCAATTTGGACCTTCTGCGACTCCAAGAACCACTTTCTCCCTCTAATAGATGTGGGTAGACTACAGCCTGGTGAGGGACACCCACATCAGAGACAGGCAGGACAGCCCATGAAAATCTGACCAGAAGGGTCAGAAAGGCTGGGACGAACCACCTGGGAGCACAGGAAGCTTCAGCCTGAAGTAGACCGAAGGAAGACAGTCTGGGGCTCTCAGGAGGGAAGGGAGGAGAGAGCCTGAAGCACGGTGAGTGGGACAGATGGGGGTACCTTCTCCCTGAGACCTCCACTCCACCCCAGAATGTGCAGGCAGTTGCCGCCCTCTCAGAAGCCATCCGCGCGCCTGTGTTCCTCACGCTGCTCCTGGCTCCTGCAAAGCTCTTCCAGGCCGGGCAGCTGCCTCCTTCTCCCCTCCCAGGCCTTCCTGAGATGCCTTTACTGTACTCCAGGGTGGGCAAACTTTCTCTTTAAAGGGGCCAGAGAGGAAGTCATGGGGGCTCTGAGGGCCCTCGACCTGCCCCGGCTCTAACTTGCCTAACCCTAACAACCACCAACAATCCCAGAACAAACAAATGAGCAGGGCTCAGTTCCAGTAACACTTTATTTGTGAACAATGAAATTTGAATTTTATGTACGTTTCACGGGTCACAAAATGTTATTCTCCCTTTGAGTTTTCCCAACCATTTGACACTATAAAAACCAGTCTTAAGTCCTGGGCTGCACAAGAACAGGTAGTATGCCAGATTTGGTCTGCGGGCCATAGTCTGTCAGCTCCTGTTCTGTGAGTTCAAAGCCAGGTTGATGGATGAGCATTGCCTGCCACAAACTGCACTGGGGAACTTGTTAGAAACACGGAAGAGCAGGGCTCACCCAGCTCAGCACATCCAAACCCTACATTTTAACAAGATCACTGACGACGTCCTCATGTGCGCTTTAACTTACAAAAATAGTGACACCGACTGTCACCCCCAGATTCTAACTTCACAGGAATGGGGTGCAACCTGGACATTGAGTTTTGAAAGCTCCCCCAGCGGTTCTAAAGTACAGCTAAGTTTAAACACCTGAGACCCAGAAAGATCTTCCAGGGACTAGGGACTCCTGGCTCACAGAGCCTCCAGGCCACTTCTGGTGACAAACTGTGATTGTGTTATTGTCACACACTGAGCTCCTCTGTGACCAGAATCCCACTACGGTCTAACCCATGGCACCCTCAGACTCCACGGCTCATCCACCAGGACTTGGTCTCCTGTTACTGAGGAGGAAGTGAGCAATATGGAGCTTTGCACCTGGAAGCTCTTTCCTCCCAGTCCCCACACCAACCCCACCCAAACCACTGCCCTAGGAAAGACAGGGAAGGTGGGAAGGGTCACCCCAGATCTGAGCTTCTCCTCTTCCCAGGGCTAGGAACCATCAACAAACAGCTGCTCCTACCTTCCCAAGGACTTTGAGAGTAAGGGGGGACAGAGGCAAACTACCCATTCAGCCACCCCGCTGAGCCCCAGAACCCCCATACACTCCAGCAGACCTCCTGTCCTGCTCCCAGCATCTCCAGTTCCCCAGCCCCCACCTTCTTCTTCCTCTGCCCTTGATGGCCATAGGTCGTGGTATCCTACAGAAATGTGAGGGGGTGGCAACCAGGGTCTTATCTAGCCTAATTACAGGGCCAGTCCTTCAGAGCCTGTGAGGGAAGGCAGGGCAACACAGGCCAGTCTCTCTTGAACCAACATGCCTGCTTGATGGACTATCCACCTTTGATTCAATCTGTCTCTGCCAGGGCATCCTCCTGTCACTGCATGTTTGGAGCTAGTCTGCACTCCACAAGGATGACCCCAACTCTCTCAAGACTTCCACCTGTCAAGATCCCTTCAAGTGACAACATCCCACCTCTTAGAGTCCCTACCATAAATATCCACAAGCCCAAGCCTTTGCAATTCTAGATAGGCAGACCTAGAAGGAGCCCCAGATATCCCTCTTCACACTTATAGGAAAATCTTGGCCCAGGAAGGGAAAAGAGTGGCCAAGGCTGGAATCAGACAGAGGACAACCCCTACCCGCTCCATCTACACCTCTACCCCACCATAAGCTTTCTCCCTTTTGCACCAGCCCCCTTAGCACAGGAAAGAGCAGAGCTCTGGGACTCCTGGAAGCTAGAAAGCCAGAGAGAGGGTTGGCTCGGCAGGCCCAACTCCTAGCTTTCGATTAAGAACAAGCCCTGTGACAGGACCCTCCTTCTCCTGCCTTTATGCCCAGTCCAGTCCTGTAGAAACCAGAGAGGACAACTGTGCAACTCACCTCCTTCCCAAGCACAAAACAAAAGAAACAGCTACCCTTGACAGAGCAGCACTGGCTGTCAAGTGCTGTGGGTCATCATTTTATATCCCCACTTCATACATAATCAGGAGAATGGGAGCCTGCTCAGCAGGCCTTGGGTGGTACAGCTGTAGGAGAGCAGGGAGCGAGGAGCACCAGGAAAAGCAATTAAGCTCCGAAGCATCTCCCACCTCTTCATTCCCTGGGCTCAAACACAGCTTGGTCTGATCGGGTCTGATCGTTGCTCTGGAGTTCAGCTGACAATGGGCCTCTGGGGGGATGGGCCATGGTCAAGTCATCATTCAGCAAATGCCTCTGGGGGAGGGGTGGGGGGCATCAGGGTAGAAGAAAAGACAGGTTGCAGCACAGGTCTCCCCGAGGAGATGCTGTGAACCCAGCAGAAGCCTCTGGACCAAGATTGCCTTACATCAAAAGGAACACAGGGGCTTGGAATCATTAGACCCAGGGCTGAATCCCTCTTCTGTGTGACTGGGGACCTCAGTGTCCTCATCTGTAAAATGGGGAAGCCCATCTAGCCAGGTGGAAATGATGGCTCCATAGGTAACATGAAGCCTTAGCTTCTTAGCCCGTGGGGTCTGCAACCTCTCTGCCTTCCCCATGCCTCAGGGAGCCAGCTTTTCCCCAGAAGGAAGCAGAAGTCAAGTCGCCTGGAATGTGGCGAGGTGCCTTGGCATGGAACCCTGCCTAGCAGCCCTTCTTTAATTAGTTCTCAACTAAAAATAGCTGCTAGCACCACCCCTCCCCTGGGCTGCACACCTCTCTCCTGGCCTGGTACTGGGTGTGCAGGAGCCACCCTTGGGGTGACCAGCCTGCCTGAGAGTTTTTTTTGAAGGGAACACAGAAGCAGACATGGGCTCCAGCCACCATCCAGGCTGTTCCACTAGCCTCACATGGCCCCGTGGCTTCTGCAGTCTTCTCCCTCTGTTCCTGAACAGGTGGCATCCAAGGAACCTTACCCATCCTTGGCAGAGTCTGTCCACGAGAGGGTTGAGGGACTCAGGCAATCCTCTGCAGCCAATGGCATGCCGGCTGACATGCCTGCCCCATGGTCAGTCCATCCACTGCCCACTCTGTCTGTGCCTGGGTGCCCTCCCCCAACCCTGCCCATCACTTGCAGCTCTGAAGCCGGGTCCTGTGGTGCTTCTCCTCAGTCAGGAGGGGGATGAAGGTGTCACTGTGAGAGAGCTTCAGCCGGCTGCCCCAGCTCGGTACCTCCTGGACTGCAGGCTCTGGTGGCAGAGTGTCCAGGTCACTGCGGGAGCCCCCGGGCTTGCCCTCAGCTGCGCTGGTGGAGTTGAGCTCCATCAGTTCCAGCTCATGCTTGGCCGCCGTCTCCAGGACCCTCTGCTTGTTGTAGTACCTGACAAAGTTGTTGATGATGGGGTGGATGGGCAGGGCGATGGCAATGACACCGCACAGGAAGCTGATGGCCGCGTTCAGTTTGCCCAGTGTGGTCTTGGGGTAGATGTCTCCATAGCCCACCGTGGTCATGGTGATGATGGCCCACCAGAAGGACTGGGGGATGCTCTTAAACAGGGTCTCGGGGTGGCTTTGCTCCATGGTGTAGCCCAGGGCAGAGAAGACGAAGATACCTACGGCCAGGTACATTAGCAACAGCCCCAGTTCCTTGAAGCTGCGTTTGAGGGCATAGGTGAGGGTCTGCAGGCCCGAGGAGTGCCGGGCCAGCTTGAAGATGCGAGCTATGCGCATGATCCGCAGGGCCTGCACGGCCTGCTGCACGTTGGTCAGCTCCATCATGCGGGCGCCCAGGTGCGTGAGGGTGAGGCTCACGTAGAAGGGGAGGATGGCCAGAACGTCCACGATGTTCATGAAGGACAGGGCGAAGTGCAGCTTGTTGGGCGACGAGAAGAGGCGCAGCAGGTACTCCAGCGTGAACCAGCCGATGCACGCCGTCTCCACGTTCTCCAGCGTCGGGTGCTCCACGCGGTTGCCCTCGGCGTCCAGCACCTGCAGCTCGGGGATGGTGCCCATACACATGACCACTGAGGAGACCAGGATGAGCAGGAAGGACAGTACGGCCACCACCCGAGCCGGGCACGACGACTCGGGCTTCTCCAGGAACTTCCAGACGCACTTCTGGCAGCGGCGCCAGCGACCCTCGGCCGCGTCCACGCCCAAGTCGTCCAGGATGAGCTGCACCCGGCGCGCGATCTCCTCCAGCTCCTCGCGCTTCTCGCTCAGGTGGCTTTTGCAGCAGTCATCCAGGAACTTGAGGTCCACCTTCCAGAAGTCCATCTCGTTCTTGAAGCAGATGGGGCAGATGCCCTTCCTCATGTGCACCTCTCCGAAATAGTACACCTCGATGACACACTTGAACGCGTCCGGGTCGCGGTCGAAGTAGAACTCGCGCTTGCCCGGGTCGTAGTCGTCGCACAGGGAGAAGATGGTGTCGTAGCCCCCGGCCAGGCAGTTGATGAGCTCCGCCAGCCGCGTCTCCGGGTACTGGCTGAGCAGGTCTCCATAGAGCACCTGCCGCACGCCCCCAACGTTCACCACGATCTCGATGTCGTCGCCCGCCGCGGAACCCTGGCTACCCGGCTCGGGGAGGCTGAGTTCTCCGGACGCATCCATTCTCGCAGCCCGGGCCCCGCGCGCCCCGCCGCCGCCGCCGCCGGTGCCGGTGCCCGCGCGGGGCCCTGGGGGACGGCGGCCGCCCGCGGGGAAAGGCGCTCACAGCTGGCTGCGGAGGGCCCGCGCGCTAGGCTCGGGAGGCAGGCGCCCTGCGGCGGGGCTGCGCGCGGGCATCCGGGCTGGCACCTCCCGGCGGGGTGGCCGGCGGCCGCGGGCACGCTGGGCACTCACCCCCGACTCCCGAGCCAGCCGCTCGGCCTCCGATAGGACCGGGCTCCTCGCACACCTCTTCGTTCCCCTCCCCCGGTGTGGGGCGCGGGGCGCGTTGGGCACGGGTCCCGTAGCTGCGCGTCCCACGCGGTCTGCTGAGGTGTGCGGAGAGCGAACTTGAGCCGGTTTTGCCCAAGCCGTTTCTAAATACAATAGGAATTCCAGCCTGACGTCAAGCGTTTTCCAACTGTACCCTCTTCTGGTGAAATTCCGCAAGGCACGCGCTGGGTTAACCCTTGGGCCGACAGGCACGGCTGCCTTCCGCGCGCCGCCGGCGGGCCACCGCCCTCCTCGGCCCGGCGCAGAGGGTCGCTTAGGGGCCAGGACCCGGAGCTGAAGGAGCCCGAGCTCAGGAGGTCCTGGGAGAGGAGAGAGAGGCCGCCTGTTGCTCAAGGCCGCTGCCCTGTCCACGGTCTGGGCCCTCTCCTGTCTTAGCCTCCAGCTGGTCTCGGAAGTTTTCTTGCCACTTCTTAACGCTGCCTGCTGGGGACGTGATCTTGTCCCCGAACACGACAGCTCGGACATCTAGTCCAGCCTTCTCTAGGACATGAGTCGCTCGCACAAGGTCACATAGTGAAAGCGCAGAGCTTGACCACCCTTTAATCCAGGGCTTTCTGCCTTCCCAGCTGACCAGTCTCAGCTGTCCCACTGATTCAGTTCTGCCTGAAGTCTCTGCTAAACCCCTTCCTAGCTCCCAGAGCCCTGGGGTCCGCTGGCTCCTCAGCCCCCATTCTCCAGCCCTCTGAGGGAGGTCAGTTCTTCCTGGCCAGGTCCCTCACACCCTCCCCTCTCACTTCTCCAGCCCCCGCTCTTTCGTGAACCCTCTTTAGATACTCTTCTCTGCTTCCAGCATCATCAGTCCTGGATCGGTGGGCCTTTGGCGGTAGCTCGGTTAGGGTGCTTGCTCGGCTTGCTAGAGGCCTGGGTTCCATCCGCAGCGTCACATGAATCTCAGGCCTGTCATCTCAGAACTGACTTCGGAGGTGGAGGAAAAGGATCCCAAGTTAAAGTTCATCCTCAACTTCATAGGAACTGTGAGGCCAGCCTGGGCAAGAGAGCTTGTTTCAAAAGAAAAAAAAAAAAGTGTGTCCTGGAGACATGGTTTAGCAGTTAAGGTACTTGCTGGCAATCCAAAGGATCCAGGTTCGATTCCCCAGTATCCATGTAAAGCCAGATGCACAAGGTGGTGCATGCATCTGGAGTTCGTTTGCAGTGGCTGGAGGCCCTGACATACCCATTCTCTTCCTCTCTCCCTCCTTTCCCTGCCCCCTCTCTCTCTGCCTCTTTCTCCCTCTTGCTCTCACCCTCTCAAATAATTCTTTTTTAAAAGTGTGTGACACTGTCCAACTTTTTAAAAAATGTAAGGGGGTTTAGGGTAGTGAAACTACCTTATGTGATACTGACATGGTAGACAGGTCATCTTACACTTGTTAAGACCCACAGAATGCACTACAGCAAGAAGGGACCCAAATGTCCACCGTGGACTTTGCGTGACAATGACATGTCCGTGTAGTTCCACCACGGTAACAGCATATCAAGTGGTAGTGGAGGTTGTTAGCGATGAGGCTGTGGAGATAGGGGTCTGGGAAACCCTGTACTATTTGTTCAGTTTTCCCGTGTACCTAAAACTGCTTTTTACAAACACCATTAAGGTATTGGGGAGATGGCTTAGAGGTACTTCCTTACAAAGCAGGCTGGCCAATTTGATTCCCCAGCACCCATGTAAAGCCAGATGCCAAAGTGGTATAAACATCTGGTGTTCACACTGGAAAGAGACCCTGACGCACCCATACACCCATGCAAATAAAATAAAAATATTTTTAGAAGGATTATTAAAATATATTCTGTAGGCTGAATTTTTAAGAAACTTAAGATCATGCCCATTCATGGATGAAGTCAGTTTCCTGTTCCACTAACTGTATCTTTCTTTAATGAGATAAAGTAAAACGATACATGACAATGTATCACACAAAGGAAATGTATGCAGAAATGTCTTCCAAATTTATTTTATTTTCATTTAACACCAGTCTGTAGTGTTTGATTGTGGGATGTTTATTTTTTTTCTTTTTTGTGGGAAAGGCTCTAATTACAATTTCAATTTGTTTAATAGACATAGGACTAGTTTTTACATCTATATTTTTCTTTTTGTGTGTATGCATGTGTGGTGATGGTGCATGTATGCATGTTCATGTGTGTGGTGCACATGTGTGGGGGATGTCTGTGCTCATGTGCATGGAGAGGCCAGAGTTTTGACCTTGACAATGAATTACTCTCTCTCAACCTTGTTCATTGAGACAGGGGTTCTCATTTCAATCCAGCGCTTGCCAATTTGACTAATCTAGCCAGCCAGCTTGCCCCAGGGATGCCCTATCTCTGCCTCTCAAGCTGAGGTTATAGAACGGCTGCCACTCCTGCCTGGCATTTACACGGTTGCTGGGGATTTGCACTCAGGTCTTCACAGCAAGTGCTCTACCAGCTGAACAATACTCCAGCCCTGGGTGTCTATATTTTTCTTGAGAGATGTTTAGTAGCTTGTGTCTTTGAAGGAATTTGAGAATTGCCAATCTCTACACATAAGTTCAATATCTTAAACTAGACTTGGCCATAAACATAAAGCCACAGATAGTTTTTGTAGGTAAGAACAATACCAGTTTGTTTCTGTATTTCCTATTCTTGGCCCAGAGTCCAGCACAGAACATATACTTCATATGAGAGACAATGAAAGACACGGCACGCAGAACCTACTTTGGTGATCAAACCTTCTGTCAAAGCATCTAAAGTGATGTGCTGAATATATTGCCCAACTCAGTCAGGAAGGATCATGATTTAATGAGAAATAAAGGTGATTAAATAAACAAAAAAATGAAATAGAGCTTCTAAACTTATAAAATTATACTTCATTGGTAGTCTCAAATATGTAAATTATAGCAGAATACCATTTCCGCTCTGCTGGAAACTAAAATTTTAAGTCAAATTTAAATCCTATTACATTCAAAAATAATAAAGATTGGAGGAATACAGACTTTCACTTACATTCAAAAATCATAAAGGTCTGGGAGGAAGCCACCTCTGGCTAGCCCTCATACTGCTGGGAAGTGCTACATGAGCTGCTGGGAAAAATGGCAACCAATATTGTGAACAAGCAGGGGATCCTGCTAGATACGTAATCAACCAGCCAGACAAGATGTACACACTTGTGCAATGCTAGCACCCAGCCTAGCCAGGTAAACAATGGCTCTCTGGTTGGATAATGGCTTTCTGGTTGGAAGGAACTCATAGCTGGTACAGAATTCTATGGAGTCATGAAGTCTGGTGAGAAGCTCCCACTAATCTTTAGCCAAAGGAGAGGTTACACCCATCAAAATCTCCCTTAATTAACTATGCTTAACCCCTTTAACCCATGCTGCTCTCGTTCTCTGCTGGAGAATCTGTTTTCTTTTTTTTTTGTAGACAGCAGCAAAATCCCGGAGAACCGAAACCCATCAACATGACAAGAACAGATAGCTGACTTCCTATCATGACACGAGCCATCTCTTGCACATCATCCAGGGTCCAGGTGACAGCACAGAGGAATTGGCCAGTGCGAGCCTGACCACCTGCTCCAGGGAAATAGCAATAGACACCAAGGACGCTCAAAATGTATCAAAATAGGAATCCAGAAGTTGCATAGGTCTCAACACTAAAGTGGACTTACAACACATTTGCCAACGCTTGGGGAACATTGCGGAAGAGGGAGCAGAAAGAGCTACAGAGTGGGAAGGAGCATCCAGAAGCATTGCCCCCCCACACACAATGACTGACTGCTGCTCTCAGAACTCATAAGCCACAACCCCATGGTGAATACCAGTAACCCCACTGAGGAGGGCCCTCTGTGGAATGGGGGCGGAGAGGAGGGGAATGGGACCAACTCATGGTTTGTCCATACAACAAAGTTTCTCACAAATAAAAAGAAAATGACTTTAACTGATAGGACTATAGCCAATATGCATATGTTCATATATTAAAGTTCTCAGTAAAATTTTTAAAAAGAAAAAATCATAAAGAGTCTTGTGTGATGGTGCACACCTTTAATCCCAGGACTCAGGAGGCAGAGACAGGAGGATTACTGTGAGTTCAAGGCCGTCTTGGGACTACAGAATGAGTTCCAGGGAAGCCTGGGCTAAAGTGAGACCCTACCTCAAAAAGGAAAAGCAAAAAGAAAAGAAAATCATAATAGTTGGAGGAAATAGGGACTTGAACTGACAGTACCTGTTTGCAAGGTACTTTAAGCATACTTGTCAAAATATGAAGTGTCTGCACTCTCTTGTGTAACCCATCCACTTGTAGCCTCTGTCCTGCAGAGCTATAGCAACACATGAACAGAGATCTGTGTGCTTGTCAAGACATTTTAATAGTAGAGAATTGGAAGCAAACTGAATATCCAATCACAGGGTATGAATAGATAAAATATCATAAGCACTAATATGGAATGTTTGTGAGGTCTTACTGAATGAAAAGAATTTTTTCTTTTGTTCCTTCTCTGCCTCATGTCTATCATTATTCCTCTATCTATCCATCTATCATCACTCACCTATATATCATCTATCTGTGATCTAGCATCGTGTATCATCTATGTATCCAGCATTTATCTATCATCTACCGACTATCTGCTCTCAAGAAGTCCCAGAAATATAACAAAATGTGTGCAGCAGGCATAATTCCAAGAATTCCAGAATTCCAAGAATTCCAAGATGGACCCATGACTGAAACTTGATTCTTAGGACAGTAGTGGATCTCTGATTCCAGGAAAGACTCACCCAGAATATTTTGCTTTCGGTTAACTCAGGGTCAAAGTCCAGACCAATGAGAATGTTTTTTCTCCTTTTGATGTGTGTGTGTGAGGAAATACGCCCACCCCCCCACCCCCCGTCTGTGTATTCCTCCCCTTGAGTTGTTAGCAGGATAATCAGCATGACAGATGTCAGTCTTGTGACTAGCTTATATGGAAAAAGTAAATAGGCCTTGAAACTACAATTAAGATCTCTCATGGGGCTTTGGAGCTGGCTCAGCAGGTAAGAGCACTTGCTGCTCAGGCGCGAGTACCTGAGTTTAACCCTCAGCACCCAGCTGAAAGAGCTGGGTGTGGCAGTACACACCTGTAACTCCAGAGCTGAGTGAGGATGGAGACAGGAGGATGTCTGGAGCTTGCTAGTCAGGTAGTCTAATAAAAAGTCTGTGTGAAAGGCAGGAGAGATGGCTGGTTGGTTAGGGTGCTTGCCTGTGAAGCCTAAGGACCCATGTTTGACTCTCCAGGTCCCACATAAGCCAGACACAGAAGGTGATGCAAGTGTGCAAGGTCACACATGTGCACAAGGTGGTGTACCTGTCTGGAATTCGAGTGCAGTGGCTGGTGGCCCTGGGGCACCAATTTTCACTCTCTCTCTCATAAAAAAAAAGACTGTGTGAGTTCCAGGGTTCAGTGAGAAACTGTCTCAAGAAAATAAGGTGGATGGACAATAGAAGGGGATGTGTAACATCCTTTGGCCTCTGCACCCATGTGCCTGGAGAGTATGCAACCATGCGTGCACACACACACACACACACACACACACACACAAGCATCAAAGAGAAAAAAAAAATTCTCATTGGTCTGTACTTTGACCTTGAGTTAACCAAAAGTAAAAAACTCCGGGGTGGGTCTTCCTGGAATCAGAGATCCACTACTGTCCTAAGAATCAAGTTTCAGTGAGTTTTACAGCTACAAAGAAGTGAAGAAGTGGGTTTTGCTTCATAACTGGGGACCCTAGAAGAGGACCTGGCTAAGCTATGCCCCGACCCCTGACCCTCAGAAAACCTGACATGGTAAATAAGGGTTGCCCAAGCTATTTCTACTCATGACTTCCTTTTCCCTGAGAAACTGATAAGATAAATGTACAAATAGGTATAGAAAACCAACATTTACTGATAATAAATCATAAGGAAATTTATTTCCAAACAGTTCGTTGACATACATATAACTTTATCATTTATTAAAAGTGAAAGTAAATGTGCATGCTAATGAGATGAGTGTGCCTTTTTTAGTATTTTTATTTATCTGTTTATTCATTTGAGAGTCAATGAGAGAGAGAAAGAAGATAGAGAAATAGAGAGAATGGACATGCCAGGGCTGCTAGCCACTGTAGCAAATGAACTCCAGACACATGTGTCACCTTTGTGCATCTGGCTTTATGTGGGTTCTGGGGAATCAAACTCGGGTCCTTAGGCTTTGCAGGCAAGTGTCATAACTGATGAGCCATCTTTCCATTCTGAACGTGCCTACTTTTACATCAGCAGTTAAATCTTGGCTAAAGATGTGCCACTGCAGGAGGCATAGCCTCTTCAACATTTTCAGAGCTGATTGATATTTTGATTTTATAGTTGCCAATGTTGAGAACACCACTTCTCACAAACCCATAACTACACAATAGTCGAAGTATGTTTAGCACCATATCAGAAATTGTTGGAAATTCTGTCCTAAAAGCACTGTTATTCATAACATACAGTAATCCCAAATGTGAGCTGAGACTTTTCAGGCTCTTGGCGCTGCGTGGCTTGACAGTGTGCGCAGCGCAAAGTGTGGTGGTTCAGAACCAAGGCTGCAGTGAAGGTGTGTGACGCAGCCCGGGCCAGGGCTGCCAGGAGTGCCACCGGTCATTACGTGTATGAATTGATGCGTGGTTACTGCACGTTCAGAAACCTGTTACAGTTGCCAAATGTGCTATGCCCTTCTCATTCAGTTGTGCGATCTCATGAGATCGGGACCCACAGCTGAAGTACTGGTTTAAACTTCCGCGTGGCTGAGACTCGTGGTGCAGCTGCAGGAACAAAATCTACGGTGTTTAGCTTTGACCTTTAGACAACATGAGGACTGAGGGATGCAATGCAGGGCTCTTTCTCACTTTTCAACTTTTAAAAATGAACGTGTGGGGCCGGGCATGGTGGCGCACGCCTTTAATCCCAGCACTGGGGAGGCAGAGGTAGGAGGATTGCTGTGAGTGTGAAGCCACCCTGAGACTACATAGTGAATTCCAGGTCAGCCTGGACCAGAGTGAGATCCTACCTCGAAAAACCAAAAAGAAAGAAAGAAAGAAGAAAGAAAGAAAGAAAGGAAAGTGTGGGCTAGAGAGATGGCTTAGCAGTCAAGGCACTTGCTTGCAAAGCCTAAGGACCCAAGTTTGATTCCCCAGAACCCACAAAAGCCAGATGCACATGGTGGCACATGCATCTGGAGTTTGTTTGCAATGGCTAGAGGCCCTGGGGAGCTCATATTCTCTCCCCCTGCCACACACACACCTTCTATCTAATAAATAAATGAAAATATTAAAAAATGAATAGGTAATTGTGTTGTGATGAAGAGGAAATGATAAAGGACTTTCTTGGCATGCATGTGACAGAGTGGCATGTGTATGCATGCTTTCGCATGTGTGTGCACATGGAGGCCAGAGACTAACATCAGGCCTCTTCCTTTGTTGATTTCCTTTTTATTTCTCTGTTTTTAAAAAATATTTTATTTTATTTATTTATTTATTTGACAGAGAAGGAGGGGGGAGAGAGAGAGAATGGGCGCGCCAGGGCCTCCAGCCACTGCAAATGAACTCCAGACGCATGCGCCCCCTTTGTGCATCTGGCTAACTTGGGTCCTGGGGAATCGAAGCTGGGTCCTTTGGCTTTGCAGGCAAGCACCTTAACCACTAAGCCATCTCTCCAGCCATTTCCTTTTTATTTCTTGAGACAGGGTTTCTCACTTGAACCCAGAGCTCACCGATTTGACTAGTGTAGCCAGCTAGCTTGCCCAGAGGAGAGGACCCACTGCCTCTACTTCTAGAGTGCTGCAATTATAGGCTGGCTGCCAGGCTTGCCTCACATTGACATGGGTCCTGGGGCTCCAAATGGAGGTCCTTATGCTTGTGTGGCATGTGCTTTGCTGATTGACCCATCTCCCTATGCCCCTGCAGGACTTTTAAAGACAGGTTCTCCCCCCGCCCCCAATCACCACCATTTTTCCTCCTACACTTTAAATGGAAGCACGATAGCAAACAGCCTCCAGGGTTCTTTCTTACCCCACTCCCCTCCAGACCGGCAGCTGAAAGCAAGAGCTTTTATCTATTTCCTAACTGCTTTTCTCTTTTCCTTAGAAAATTAAAGCAACCCAGTCTTGGGCCTAGGGGTGCAGGACTCCAAGTCCCAGGGCTGCTATAGTGTGCAAAGTTCCAGATACCTTACAGGTCCAGGGAGTGTGGCAAGACATCAGCACAGTCCTCTCACTCACTAGCTCAACCGTGAGTCACTGCTGAGGCTGAGCAGAGGCGGGAGCAGCCAGGGGGCTGTGCATTGGTGGAATTGGTCGGCCTGCTGAGAGTGGGAGTCAAGAGGCAGCTCAACTCCTGCCTTCCCTCTGCCCACGAGGATTCTCATTAAATCCAATATCATATTTGGTTCAGTAAAATCTTACAGTCAGGAAGTAAAGGGTCACTAGTTCCATTTTACTGATGGAAAAGTTGAGGCATTAAAAAAACTGCAGCTTGGGCTGGAGAGATGGCTTAGTAGTTAAGCGCTTGCCTGTGAAGCCTAAGGACCCCGGTTCAAGGCTCGACGCCCCAGGACCCACGTTAGCCAGACTCACAAGGGGGCACATGCATCTGGAGTTCGTTTGCAGTGGCTGGAAGCCCTGGCGTGCCCATTCTCTCTCTCTCTTTCTCTCTGCTTGCAAATAAATAAATAAATTAAAAAAAACTGCAGCTTACTTGGGATGACTCAGAAGGTATCATAGTGCTGGAAAGAAGTGACTGGAGTACTGAGTAACATCCCGATCACACCTTCCAAAGCTCAGGTCCTAATGTGGAAGAGGTGGCAGAAAGAATGTAAGAGCCAAAGGAAGGGTAGGACTCCTTACAACGTCCTCCCTCCAGACATAAAATGGCCTGATATCCATGACCTCACAGTGCCTGACACTACCTACACAAGACCATCATAAGAGGAGGAAAAGATCATGACATCAAAATAAAAGAGAGACTGATTGAGATGGGGAGGGGATATGATGGAGAATGGAATTTCAAAGGGGAAAGTGGGGGGAGGGAGGGTAGTACCATGGGATATTTTTTATAATCATGGAAAATGTTAATAAAAATTGAGAAAAAATAAATAAATAAATAAGTTAAAAATTAAAAAAAAAAACCCTGCAGCTTAGGTGCACCAGTGGAAACCTGAAGGTTTCTAGTGATTCCTTTGACGTCATTCTTCAGTCCTTCCAATTTTCCACCCAGCACCTCCCACCTGGCAGGTCTCCTGTGCTTGACCTCCAGAGAGCAGCAGATGGGCTGAGATTTCCATCGCTTACTATTGCTTACAGAGGCCCAACAAATAATGAACTGTAAACTTTTCAATGGCGTACAGAGCTGAATCCTAATGAGACGCATTATTAAATTCTTCCAAACACAAAGAAATCTTAGCTGAGCAGAAGTGATTAGCTCATAAGAAGGGAATAGATTATAGCTTGCACCATTCCCCAACTATACAATCACTTTGGTACACATGTGCTGGTTTTAATTAGTGTCATGGCAATTGAGCATTCTGTAGCCCAAAATGTTATTGTTCAACAAATAAAAAAGTACACCTAATAAAGAAAAGCTCGGCTCAAACAATTGCTTCCCATAATATCTAAATCAACAGTAGAGTTTTCCCCTTCCTAGCTCAAATGGAAAGCTTAAATGAGTTAACACTGCTACCGTTTGTTTCTGCTAGAAGATTCTGTGCTGTCCCGTCCTCCCTCTCCCATGGAGTCATGAAATATGCAATTCCCATAGAAGTCATATGTAGGACACAATACGCCACAGCAAGGAACTTTCGACTTTCAGCCAAAAGACAGGACCCTTTTGGCTGGTTCAACCCTCCAGGAAATTCTAAATGCGTCCAGCTGCTCTCTCTTTTCTACGCAACACTGACCTTCAATGCGAACACAGCATGTAGGCCTTTCTTATGAAACTGATGGAATCTCTTTCAAACCTCCTTAAACCCTAGCCTAGGGCTGAGGGTCAGAGGTAAAGGGCCTAGGCCCAAAGCTTTGAGAGGAAGGAAGCCCAACGGGGACCTGACAGGGGTGAAGGAAAGAGGAGGACATGTGAGTTTGGCTGCCATGACCTGGTGTGACTGGTCTACGCTGGTGGCTGAAACGGCAAACAGGTCTGGGAGACTGGATGTCCGAGATGAAGGCACCGCCGAGCTTGGTTTCTGGGAGGCCTCTTTTAGAATAGAATTGGGTATGAACTGAAGTCCCTGCAAGAAACTGCACCTAGGGGTTGACTGGCTGCTTAGCACTTCAGTGACTGTAGGGATTGGTAATGTTGCAGCTGCACAGCCGATTCATCTTGGGCTACCCTCGCCTCCTCAAGTGGCCACTGACGACTGCCCACCTCTGCATGTGACCTAACATCCTGTGACTACAGGTCAGTTCTGGCATGTATGAACAGACTTCTTAGCTTCCAACAACCCAAAAGCTAAGCGTGTCACCAAAAAGTACCTGAGGCGTGTGGTAGAGACTTCCCTGCCATCAAGGTATTTGAAAAATATTTTGATTTATGACTTTCTTTGTTCTGTTGCTTAAAAAAAACAACAACAAAAAAGTTATCCTATTGAAACATGATATTTGAAGTAGCCAGAATCTGTGTTCCCGGGCCATGGTCACTCAAATTTGGCTCCAGAATAAACTATCTTTCATTCCCTTTGAGGTACAGCTATATTGTTCACATTACCAGAGGAATACTTGTGTCCTGCTAGTGGAAGAAAGACCAGCTGGCGGCCTCCCGGCGACCCTTCTCCCAACCATGGCCCTGCTCTGCTCAGCACCCAGGTGCCTCTGACGTTCATCAAGGTTGCCCACAGGGATGTAGCGTGTTCAGAGGCCAGATTTTTCTCATTGCTATGCCTTAGAAACTGCTGATGCCCAGCTCTGCAAGTGGGCAGAGCAAATGAAGGCCCAACAGAGACAAGAATGTCCTCTAAGTTCCATGGAGTCTGGGCAGGGTGAGGCATCCTCTCACTCTGTTCCTGCATGCACCTACCCTGGCCTGGATGTCCAGGCCCTGGGCCCAGCCACAGAAATAACTCAGAGGTGCTACAGGAGGGGCAGACCCTGTCAGCAGTGTACGGACTGACCCTGTGCGTAGCAGAAGCTTTGTGGCCACACAAGGAATAGTCCTGCATCCTTGAGGAGAAGAGAAAGGAACATATTCTTAAAAGACCCTTAGGAAGAAGTAAGAACCCTCGGGTGGACAGAGGTGGTGCTGTATGCCTTTAAACCCAGCACTTGGGAGGCCAAGGAAAGAGGATCACCTTCAGTTCAAGGCCAGCCTGAAACTACATAGTGAATTCCAGATCAGCTTGGGCTAGCATGAGGCCCTACCTTGAAAACTCAAAAACAAACAAAAAGAGAACCCTCAGGTGGGATTTTGAAGGGTAGAAAGAATGCACCTGGGGCTGGGTGGGGCAGCACTGTAGTTCTAGGGAGGGCACGTGGCATGTGAAGCATGCTGGGCCCAGGACCTAGGCTGGGACCCTGTTGCCAGTCTGGGATGCTGCCCTTTCATTTGCTAGCCCCATACCATCTCTGCCCACTTCCACTTGGCAAATATGGCATCTATCAGCCACAGAGGGCTAGAAACCATATGTGATTTACCCATGCAATGGTTACTTCTCAGCTATGCAAAGGAATAGAGGACTGATACATGACACAGAACATTAGGCCTTAAAAATATGCTAAGTGTAAGAAAGCAACACATCACAAAAGACCCATTTTATAGTATTACATTTGTATGACATATCTAATAAAGATGTTCCCATAGTTGCCTGGGGCTAGGGAAGGCTAGGGCTCATGACTACAAGTATGAGATTGATTCCTTTAGTGACAAAAAATGTTCTAGAATGTTCTGAAAAATAGCTAAAACTGTGATGTTTGCACAGGAGAGACACAAGAATCAGTAGGGTAGAATTTAGAGTCAAGGAATAAACCCTCAAATGAATGATCTGTTGATTTTCTCTAACTCAACAGAGAAAGTAGAGTCTTTAAAAGTGATGCTGAGACACCATTTATGCAAAAGAATGAAGTTGGGCCCCTACTTCACACCACATACAGACACCTCTTGGCTTATGAAGGGGTTCAATTTTCCCAAACCTATTGTAAGTTGAAAGTATCATAAGTCAAAAAAGCATTTATGGGCTAGAGAGATGGTTCAGTGATTAAGGCTCTTGCCTACAAAGCCTAACAACCTAAATTTGATTCCCTAGTACCCACATAAAGCCAGGTAGGACTCTTTACAACGTGCTCCCTCCAGACACAAAATGGCCTGGATATCCATGACGTCACAGTGCCTGACACTACCTGCACAAGACCATCATAATAGGTGGAAAAGATCATGACGTCAAAATAAAAGAGACACTGATTGAGATTGGGAGGAGATATGATGGAGAATGGAATTTCAAAGGGGAAAGGTGGGGGGAGGGAGGGTATTACCATGGGATATTTTTTATGATCATGGAAAATGTTAATAAAAATTGAGAAAATAAATAAATAAAAGGAAATGGGAAAGATAAAAAAAAAAAACAGCAACCACAAAAGACAGAACCAGTAAAGAAAAAAAACAAGAAAGAAATTTCTCTGACGAGTATATATACAGATAGTTGGCTGGTTGGAGAAATCCAAATCCAGACACAGTGGGATTTGGTTTAGGTAAGGTAGGAATTCTAGGTAAGCAAACAGTTATATCAGAAACATGATTAATGTAAGAATATAGTAGCATTTTCACTTGTAATTTAATTAAAATTAATATCAGTATCATATTTATGACTTATGAATATATCAAACAAAATTTGAAACACCTTGGGCAACTTAAAATTATTTAAACATGAAATTATTTAAGAACTATGAAAAGTAAAGTCCTTTCCTTATAGGTAAAAGGGGTTTTAGCTACGGTAAAATCCTATGGTTGCCTTTATCTCCTAGAAATTCACCATGGAAAATCTCTGTAACCAATCTGGAACTTAAGTTATCATGTTTAAAAGTACCTATTCCAAGCCAGGTATGGTGGCACACACCTTTAATCCCAGCACTCGAAAGGCAGAGGTAGGAAGATCACCATGAGTTTGAGGCCAGCCTGAGACTATATAGTGAATTCAGGTCTGCCTGGATTATAGCAGGACCCTACCTCAAACAACCAAAAAAAAAAAAAAAAAAAAAATCCCTGTGACAAGGGGCTGGAGAGATGCCTTAGTGCTTAAGGTGCTTGCCTGCAAAGCCTAAGGACCAAGGTTTGATTTCCTAGGACCCATATAAGCTGGAGGCACATGGTGGCACATGTATGTGGAGTTTGTTTGCAGTGGCTAAAGGCCCTAGCATGTCCTCCTGCCCACCCCTCCCTCTCTCATAAATAAATAAATAACAAGTCCCAATGCTAGTGTGTATGTGTGTGTGTGTGTGTTAATCGAGATGGCTCACATAGTTCCTGCTTAATTTTTTAATAGTATATTCAGTACACATTTTATACAATGTTTTCCACAGGGGGTAGAACATGGATCTAGAAAAACTAAAGAAAATGTCTCAGGCTGAGAAAGCTAAAAGTTTTCATTAGTCTTGACAATTTACTAGCAACAGCTGTTCATTCAATCATCAATCCAGACAACTGAAAATCATAAATATAAGAGAAATTGCTGTATAATGGATCAAATATTGTAAATAGATTTCAATATCTGTCTGCTAAAATAAGTTTTATGATTATTATATAACTTATAAAAATAAGTCTTAGAATTACTATGTAATTTAGCAGGAATGCCCCCAAGTAGTAATAATTCTTCTTATGCCTATTAAGCAAGCAAAGGCTGTAGCCAACAGGAAACTGTACCCAATTTTAAATGGCTTACTTAGTAAATGGCTTTAAAAAAAATCATTAGGAGCAGTTCAGCATTTAAGATACACACACGTGTGCCCACACTTATTCACATATGCAGCACACCACACACTTACATATGCAGAAAAAAACACAATAGGAGATCACTTCACACCTGCAGAGTGGCTATATCAAGAAAGAAAACTAACAAGACTTGGTGAGTATATACAGAAATTAGAACTCTTGCAAACTCTTGTTGGGAGTGCAAAGGAGGAAATACGATGGGAAACAGCACCAACATTTCTCAAAAGTTAAAACTGAAACTGACGTATCTATCGACTCCACTTCTGGATGTTTATCCAAAATTTTAAAATTAGAATCTCAAAAAGATATTAGCAATATCAATGTCTCCATGAGTTGGGAGAACTACATTCCTTGTTCTGTGAGGAGAAGGGTGCATAATAAAACATAACACATCCTGTTTTATTTTAACTTAGACTAATGTTTATTGTTCTCAGAACTGGATTTTTTTCTCGAAATTGAAACAGTCTTTTTCTTTTGTTTTTAATGAAGTATTGCTAGCAGAAGCCAGTTTGATATGGTAAGAGATGTTAGATTGATGAAAGATGTACTTTTTATTTATTTATTTATTTTTAAAACCTGAACTTTTTAAAAGAACAATAAAACATATTTTATATGTAAAACAGATATTAGTACTCCTATGTTCACTATAGAACTTTTGCAACAGCCAAGAGGTGAAAGCAATATAACGACCTAGTACATGAAGGAATGGAGAAAATGCATTATACACTCCAGTCTCACAGACTACTGTATACTTAGTATATACACTCCCATATTTAAATCCTGAGTAATATTATTCAGTTTCTAAAAAGAAGGAAACTCTTCAATATGTAACATCATTAACGAACCTTGAGAATATCATGCTCAGCAAAATCAACCAGCCACACAAAGACAAATGTTACTTATTTGACCACATATGAGCTCTCCAAAATGGTCAATTATGTAGACTCAAAGAGTGGAATGGTGGTGTATAGGAACTTAGGGGAGTAGGAAGTGAGAGCACAAACTAATAAGACCAAGTTTAATCAAACAAGATAGATAAACCCTAGAGACTACTGTAAAACATTGTACTCTAGCCAATAATAATGTATTGAACACTTACACTAACTAGAAGGGTAGATACCATGACAGATTTTCTTACCCCAGAAAACTAGAAAATCAAACATGTGAGTAATGATACATACTACAACATGGATCAATCTGGAAAACATGGTGCTACAAGAAATGCACATGCTATATGAGTCCATGTATATAAGACTGCCCAGAATGGGCAAATTCATGGAAACAGAAATTAAAATAGCAGGTGACATGGGCTGGTGGAAAGGGAAAATAAAAGGTAATTACTAACAGATATGAGGTTTCTGGGATGAGAAAATGTTCCAAAATTAGGGAATGGTAAGTGCTGCCAAACATTTTGAATGTAGAAAAAAAAAATCATTGAATAGTACAACTTAAAAGGGTAAATTTACATATGTAAGCTATATATGAGGTTTTAAATTTAGCAAATTAAACCCAAGAGTGCATTATTAGGAAAATATATCACTACCAGCTGTGGCTTATCTCAGGAATACAAGGGTGGCTCAATACTTGAATAATCAATATAAGTTACCATAATTTTTAAAAAGCAGGGGAAGAAGCTGGAGAGATGGCTCAGCAGTTAAAGGCACTTTCTTGCAAAGCCTGATAGCCTGAGTTGGATACCCAAGTACCCATGTAAAGCCCAACAAAAAGTGGCACATGTGTCTGGAGTTTGCAGTGACAGAAGGCCCTAGCATGCCTGTTCTCTCTCTCTCTTTCCTCTCAATTTCTCTCTCAAATAAATAAATACTTTTTAAAATTAATTTATTTTTATTAACAACTTTCGTGATTGTAAACAATATCCCATGGTAATGCCATCCCTCCCCCCACTTTCCCCTTTGAAACTCCACTCTCCATCATATCCCCTCCCCCTCTCAGTCAGTCTCTCTTTTATTTTGATGTCTTCATCTTTTACCTCCTATTATGATGGTCTTGTGTAGGTAGTGTCAGACACTGTGAGGTCATGGATATCCAGGCCATTTTGTGTCTGGAGGAGCACGTTGTAAGGAGTCCTACCCTTCCTTTGGCTATTACATTCTTTCTGCCACCTCTTCCACAATGGACCCTAAGCCTTGGAAGGCGTGATAGAGATGTTGTAGTGCTGAGCACTCCTCTGTCACTTCTCTCCAGCACCATGATGCCTTCTGAGTCATCCCAAGGTCACTGCCATCTGAAAAGAGAAAGGTTCTCTACCAAAAGTGACAGTAGCATTAATATGTGGGTATGAACATTAGGAGAAGTGCTTACTGGGCAGTTTGATGAGCATAGTATATACATTTAGCCAGACAGCAGAAGACGTTACACCCCTAGGGCTCATGACTACGCATGCTGTAGGTTTTCAGTATTAGGGATGTATTCCCTCCCATGGAGAGGGCCTCCAGTCCAATTAGAGGGCAGTTGGTTTCCACCATGACAGACATGCCACTATTGCACCCGTTGGCTCATTTGGCCTGGCTGGCCAAATATAAGGCTTGCAGTGTCCACTGTTGAGTATCTTCACTAGTGATTTCTTTCTCTCCCATTGAACTGCATGCAGAATAGCCTCCTCCAGCTTTCTGTCAGCTGGTCTACATGGAGGAGGTTATCAGCTCAGTTCCAGCAGGATTTCTCAGTGGCCTTGCTTCCCAAGTATATGGAGTCTTCAGCAATAGGGTCTTACCATCTATTCCTCGTGGGAAACCAAGGGCCTCAGCAATGGCCTGTAATGTTTTGGGGGAATCAGTGACCTCCCTGGCCAACAACTCACTGGAAGGTATCCCATCCCTGGCACTGGAAATTTTCTAATAACAATCTACAGCTCCTGAGTGTTCCATTGTCCAAAAAAGTAGGTTTCCATATGATTTATTTATATCCTCTTAGATTTTGATTAGCCCTCTCTCCACCTTTCCTTTACTCAATCTCTTCTCCTGACCTCACTTAGGCCTTTTCACCCCCATTAATCTATTCTTCTACTTACATATATACAATGCCATCCTATTGAGTACCCCCTCCCTTCATTTCTCTTCCCTTTATATCTCTTTTCTAGCTACTGGCCTTTGCTACTGAGGTTTCTTCCTACTCACACAGAAGTCCAATCATCTGTAGCTAGGATCCACATATGAGAGAGAACATGCGATGTTTGGCTCCCTGGGCCTGGGTTACCTCACTTAGTATAATCCTCTCCAGATCCATCCATTTTCCTGAAAATTTTATAACTTCATTTTTCTTTATCACTTAGTAGAACTCCATTGTGTAAATGCACCATATCTTCATTATCCACTCATTAGTTGAGGGACATCTAGGCTGGTTGTATTTCCCAGCTATTGTGAGTAGAGTGGCAATAAACATGGTTGAGCAAGTATCTCTAAGGTAATGAGATGAGACCTTAGGATATATGCCTAGGAGTGCTATAGCTGGGTCATATGGTAGGTCTATTTTTAGCTGTCTCAGGAACCTCCACTCTGATTTCCACAATGGCTGGACCATGGAGGGATCTTCTTAACCACAATTTACCTTCATCTCTGGCAAACTAGCTGGCCTAGCTTTACACTTTAATCTCCAAGAATCTACTAGTCTTCTCTCAGTTTTTTTTTTTGTTGTTGTTGTTTATTTCTTTATTTACTTATTTGAGAGTGACAGACAGAGCTAAAGAGGAGAGAGAGCAGGAGAGAGAGAGAGAATGGGCTCTGCAAATGAGCTCCAGATGTGTGCGCCCCTTGTGCATCTGGCTAACGTGGGTTCTGGGGAACCGAGCCTCGAACCAGGGTCCTTAGGCTTCACAGGCAAGCGCTTAACCGCTAAGCCATCTCTCCAGCCCCTCTCATTTGTTTTGTACTACAGCACCCGGTGCTTTTCAGAGAGCTCTTGGTCTCTAAGTTGAGCCCCACCATTCTGTAGTACTTGCCTCTGCAACACGGGCTGAAGGCAGCATGAGAGATGCCAACATTTTTAGTTGTCTTAGGAACCTCCACACTGATTTCCAATAAATACTTTTTTAAAAGGGAAAGAAGTAACATTATTATGTCAATAGAACCAAAGAAGACATAAACAAAATTCAACTTTCATTCTTTATTAAAATTCTCAGATCCAGGGCCGATGATGGCTTAGTGGTTAAGGCACATGCCTGTGAAACTTAAGGACCCAGGTTCGATTGTCCAGGTCCCATGTAAGCCAGATGCACATGGTGGCACATCCATTTGGAGTTCATTTGCAGTGGCTAAAGGCCCTAGTATACCCATTCTGTCTCTCTTTCTATAAATAAATAAAAATAAAATCTTAAAAAAAAAATACTCTCAGATCCAGGTCAGAATCAAAACAAAACAAACAAAAAAGCTCTCAGAGAAGAAGTGACGGAGGAGTGTTCAGCACTGAAACATCTCTTTCACACCTTCCAAGGCGTAGGATCCATCTCGGAAGAAGTGGCAGAAAGAATGTAAGAACCAAAGGAAGGGTAGGATTGCTTACAATGCACTCTTCAGACACAAAATGGCCTGGATATACATGACCTCACAGTGCCTGGTACTACCTACTAAGATCTTCATAATAGGAGGAAAAGATGATGACATAAAAATAAAAGAGAGACTAATTGAGAAGTGGAGGGGATATGATGGCAAGTAGATTTGTGGAGGGGAAAATGGGGGAGGGGAGGAAATTGTCATGGTTTATTGTCTATAATTATGGAAGCTGTCAATAAAAAAAGTTTTAAAAAACTCTCCGAAATCCAGGCAGAAACATATTCAATTTGATAAAGGATAAGACATTTATAGTAAGTCTAGAGCTAATATATATAATATTGAAAGACTAAATATTACACCCCTACAATCAGAAATAAAACAAGAGACTTCCAGGTAGGATGGTATGATACAAGCCTCATTGGAGAAAAGAGGAAGAAATATACAGAAAAAGAGGCTTCAGGGAGGTTCCGTGCAAACTCCACGACAGGCAGAAGAAATATATCCATGTGGAAAGAACTTTCTGAACAGAACTCCAATAGCACAGAAAATAGCCTCAAGAATCAACAAATGGGACTACATGAAATTAAAAAGTTTCTAGCCAGGCATGGTATCACACGCTTTGGGTCCCAGCACTCAGCAGGCTGAGATTCGAACTATCGCAGTGAGTCAAAATCCAGTCTCGTGCTACATAGAGTGAGTTCCAGGACAGCCCAGGCTAGAGTGAGGTCTTGCCTCAAAAACAAAACAAAACAAACAACAAAGAAGTTAAAGTGAACAGACAGCCTACAAAATAAGAGAAAATCTTTACCGCCTATACTTCAGACAGGGGGACAGTTTACAAAAAAAAAAAAAAAAAAAAAAAACTTCAAAAATTAAACACCAAAGAAATTAATTTGCCAATCATCAAACAGGCTAATGAAATGAACAGACAGTTCATAAAAGAAGAAATACAAATGGCCAACAAGTACTCAAGAAAATGTCCAGCAGGGCTGGGAAGATGGCTCAGCTATTAAAGGTCTTTGCTTAGAAAATGTCTAACATCCCTAGCCATCAGAAAAATGCAAATCAAAACAGTTTTTAGATACCATCTTATCCTAGTCAGAATGGCTATCATCAAGAAAACAGACAACAAATGTTGGCGAGGAAATGGATGTGGGAAAGAGGAAACCCCCTCCACTGTTGAGTGGGAGTACAAACTACTATAGCCATTATGGAGGTCAGTGTATAGTCTAACTTTCTCAGAAAGTTAGAAGTGGGGTATGGGAAGATGGCTTAGCATTAGAGGCACTTGATTGCAAAGCTTGCTGATCTCAATTTGATTCCCCAGTACCCATGTGAAGCTAGATGCACAGTGGCACATGCATCTGGAGTTCATTTGCAGGGGCAAGAAGCTCTGACACACCCATACTCTCCCCCCTCCCCTCTCTTTCTCAAAAAAAGAAAAAAGCTAGAAATAGACTTCTCATAAGACTCAGTCATACCACTTCTGGGTATATACCCTAATGACTCCACACTCTACTACACAGAAACTTGCACAGTTTGTTGCAGCTCTATTTACAATAGTTAGCAGGGCGTGGTGGTGCACGCCTTTAATCCCAGCACTCTGGAGGCAGTACAGGTAGGAGGATCACCGTGAGTTCCAGGCCACCCTGAGACTGCGTAGTGAATTCCAGGTCAGTCTGAGCTAGAGTGAGACCCTACCTCGGAAAACAAAAAAAAAAATGCCTAATGACAGATGAATGGATAATTAAAATGCATATCTACATAATGAAATTCTGCTCTGCAGTATGAAAAAAATGAAATAATGAAATTTGCAGAAAAATGGATGGATCTGGAAAGAATCATATTAAGTCAAGTGACTCAAATTCAGAAAGATCAAAACTGTGTGTTCTCTCTGATCTGCAAGCTTTAGTTTGTAATCTCTATAAATATATATATTACATATATTTGAATGTGGATAAAACCTGTAAAGGTAGAACCATACACCAAACATAACTATAAAGAGATGAGCTGGAAGAAGGAGGAAGAACAGTCAAAATGATACATGTGGCATGTAAACAGAAGGAGGAAAATATGGGGGTGGGGGGAATTGAGGGGAAGAGGAAGAGGGAAAGTGGGGGAAATGGGAATCAACAAAAACAAATTATATTTGAAAAATGCCAAAAATTTAAAAAGAGGGCTGGAGAGGTGGCTTAGCAGTTAAGGTCTTTGCCTATGAAGCCTGAGGACCCAGGTTTAACACCCCAGGACCCATGTAAGCCAGATGTACATGGTGGTACATGCATCTGGAGTTCATTTGCAGTGGCTAGAGGCCTTGATGCACCCACTCTTATTCTTATTCTCTCCCTCTCTCTCTTTCTCTCTCTATCTCCCTCTTTCTCTCTCTCTCTAATAAATAAATACATTTTAAAGTAGAACAAAATTGTCATCTCTTGCCATAACAATTTTAAATTTAATTTTAAGTTTCTACTCAACCTTATATGGGATATTTTAGCTATTGCAATCAGGCATGGAAAAGAAATAAAAATCATCTAGATTGGATGGAAGAGTAAACATAGCTAGCTTTATTTGCAAACAATAAGGTTGTCTACATAGAAAACTCAGTGAAATCTGAAAAAAAAGAAAACATTATTAGAATTTTAAGTTTCTGAAAGTGTCTGTGAAGTTACAGGCTGAGCATAAAAGCACTAACTGTATATCTATTTACTAGTAACAAGCATTGGAATGGAAATATAAAATATATTTTTTTATTTATTTATTTATTTTTAATTTTATTTTTATTTTTATTATTATTTTTTTTACAGTCAGTTTGGTACCATTATTAGGCTCATCCGTGACCTACCCCCTCCCCTTGGCCCCTCCTTGTTGAGGTATACGGGTCATGCATTGGGGAGTTAGCCCACAGTTATGGGTAGGCTAAATGTCTCTGCATCTCATGACCCAACATGTGGCTCTGACATTCTTTCCGCCCCCTCTTCCGCAAAATTTCCGTGAGCCATGTTGGGTTCATTTTTGGTCTGCTTCAGTGATGAGGTATTGGGGGCCTCTGGGTCTCTGGCTCTCTGATTTGGTAGGAGTTGATTTTTCTCTGTGCTGATCTCCTTCCCCCTTGTGCTGGTATCCGGTTCATCAGGAAAACAGCACCCTTGCTTGTTTCTCCAATTTTTCTTAGTTTCAGCCGGGGCCCTTTTGAGGTATGATGGGGTGGCTCTCTCCTTAGGATCTACATCTATCTGAAAAAGAGAAGCAGATTCTCCAACGGAGAGTAAGTTAGCATCAGGACAAATGAGATAACCCTTTTTTTTAAAAAAAGAGAATTTAATAGGTGTCGGCCCTCTTGTAGCCCACAATTGATGGTAGCTTGATATTGGAGAGTGGGCTTATGTTTGGATATGGTTCTGACTTGTTTCCCAGCTCCAGCTATGGGTCCCATACCAGTGAGGGGATCAGTTAGCCGAAGTTGAGAGCAGTTGGTTCCCCACCATGGCTGTGTGCTACCACTGCACTTGTGTGGGCATCACAACAAGTTATTTGCTGCTAAGTAGGTTAGACCATGCATTGCTTCGACAGATATTGGTCATTTTCCCCCAGTCGCCCATGTAGCACCTTCTGGCACTAGACGTGCTGACTGTCTGGGGACTGACTCTCTTCCAACTTCCAACCATGCCATTCTAATTTGCATGTCAATCACATAAGGTGTCTTCAGCAGTATAATTTATTTACAGTAGCATCAAAAACATAAAATTCTTAGCAGTAAATTTGAAAACACAGAGCTGTGTACTGAAAATGACAAGGTATTGCTGAGGAAAATGATATGCCAAAATAAATTAAAAGATAGAATATGTTATATTAGTGGAGCAGACAACTCATATTATTTATATATCCTCTCTCTCCAAACTGATCTACAGACTAGTGAAATCCCAACCAATATCCCAGAAGTTTTGTTTCCAAACTGAGAGAAAGTAGAAAACTGATTCTAAACTTTGTATGGTATGAACATTCAAAAAACCTAGCACAATCAAAGCAACTTTGAAGGGAAGACCAAAGCTGGGAGATCTGCAATGGCTGGTTTTCAGAGTTACTATAAGGCTACAATAATCAAAACAGTGGAAGTATTGCCTCAAGACAGATGTCCACATCAGTAGAATAGGACAGTGAAATCAGAAATCCACACATATACGGACAAATGGTTTTTCAAAGAAATGCAAAAGCAATTAAGTGTAGAAAAATCACATTTCAACAAACAGTACTGAATAATTTGGATATCCATACATAAACTATATTGTATTCCATTTCTTGTGCTATATAGAAATATTAACACAAACAAATCTTAAACCTAAACAAAAAACTATAAATTTTCTAGAAAACATTGGATTATACAAATATTTCTTAGATATGACATCCAAAACACAATTCATAAAACACTAACTGATTAAAATTAGACTTCATCAAAAACAAAAATAAAAAAGCCTATGATCTTCAAAAGCACTGATATGAAAGGGGAATGGGAGGAGGACAAGAGAAAGTGATAGGAAAGGATTATGATCAAACTACATTATGGGGCTAGAGAGATGGTTTAGCTGTTAAAGCACTTGCCCGCAAAGCCAAAGGACCCAGGTTCAATTCTCCAGGACCCATGTAAGCCAGTTGCATAAGGTGACGCATGCAGCTGGAGTTCATTTGCAGTGGCTTGAGGACCTGGCATGTCCATTCTGTCCCTCTCTCTCTCTCTCTGTCTTTCTCCCTCAAATAAATAAATAAATTGAAATTAAAAAATTTAAAATATGCGACTGGAGAGATGGCTCAAAGGTTAAGGTGCTTGTCTACAAAGCCTAGTGACCCAGGTTTGATTCCCCAGTACCCACATAAAGCCTGATGCACAAAGTGGCGCATGCATCTGGAGTTTGTTTGCAGTGGCTGGAGGCCCTGGCATGCCCGTTCTTTCTGTCTGTGTCTCTCTTCTCTGCCTCTCTGCCTCTCTGCCTCTCTCTCTCTCTCTCTCTGTCTCTCTCTGCTTGCAAATAAATAAATATTTAAATATATTATATATATATATATACATTCAGTAAAACTTGAGGGAAAACACTGATAATAAAATAAAAAGTCAATATATCCCTGGAAATTATGTATTTGATAAAGAACGTGTATTCGGGGCTGGAGAGATGCAGTTAAGGCGCTTGCCTACAAAGCCTAAGGACCCAGATTCGATTCTCCAGGTCCCACATTAGCCAGCTGCACATTGTGACGCATGCATCTGGAATTCGTTTGCAGTGGCTAGAGGCCCTGGAACGCTCATTCTCTCTCTCTCTCTGTCTCTCTCTGTCTCTCTCTCTCTCTCTCTGTCTCTGTCTCTCTGTCTCTCTCTCTCTCCTTCCTTCTGTATCTAATTGAAAAAAAAGAACTTGTATTCAGAATATGTCAACAGAGCTTAAACACAGTTTCATAAATGTGTGATAGATTTGCACTAACATCAAAGAAAAAATGAAAAAATGCTGAGCCCTAGTAATCCTCTGAGACAAAGTCAATTAAAACCACAATGCATACAACTATCCCTTTTATCATAACTAAAATAAAAATGGCTGACCATCCAAGATTGGCAAGATGTGGAACAATAATAAATAAACTCTCACCTGTTCCTGGGGGACATGGAAAATAATAAATCATTTCTTAAAAGTTAAGCATGGTAGTGTGTGATCCTGTCATTGCAGTTTGTTATTGACCAAAATGAAGTGAAAGTAGATGTCCTCTGGAAGACTACTTGTACGTAAATATTTGTGGCAGCTTTATGTGTAATGGGGAAAAGAAACTGGAACCAATATAAATGTCCATCAATAGGTGAATGAATAAGCCAACTGTGGTGTGCCCATACAGTAGAATACTATTCAGCAATTGAAAATCAACTGCTGGGGCATGGAGAGATGGCTTACTGAGAGATGGCTTAACGGGCTTGTCTGCAAAGCCAAAGGGCTCAGGTTCAATTCTCCAGGACCCACATAAGCCAGAGGCACAAGGTGGTGCATGCATCTGGAGTTTATTTGCAGTGGCTGGAGGCCATGGCATGCCAATTCTCTCTCCCCCTCTCTCTCAGTCTGCCTTTATCTCACTTTCTTTCAAATAAATAAAAATGAAATATTTTTAAATGAACTGCTGGTATATAATATGACATAGATGAGCCTCATAATTTCAATCACAATTAGTGAAATAATCCAGAGTAAAAGAGAATTCCTTGATTTACATAAAATTCTAGTAGCAGTGAATGCTGTAAAGGGGGTAGGAGGGACAGATAGGAAGGAAGGAATGATTGCTAGGAAACCCAAGACAGTTTTGGGGGTGCGGGGATAGAAAGGTTCCTTGGTCGCAAATGGGGACACATGTCATTATCCATTTGTCAGACCCCACAAAATGGACAACACCAAGAGTGAAGCCTACTGTAAACTGTGGGCCATGGATGATGATGTGTCAATAAAGGTTTATTGATTGTAACAAAGTAACCAATATGATGTTGGTAGTGAGGGAAAGCTAGGGTAGACAGGGGCTATATGGGTATTCTCTGTACCTACTGCTCCAAAAATAAAATCTATTATTTTTGTTTTCTTTTTTAATTTTTATTTATTTATTTGCATGTGTGTGTGTGTGTGTGCACACGCGCGCATGCACACGCACACCAGAGTCTCTTGCTGCTGCAAATGAATGCCTGTCCAGCTTTACTTGGGTGGCAGGGAATTGAGCCCAGGCTGGTAGGCTTTGCAAGCAAGCACTTTTAACCACTCAGCAATTTTCCTAGACCCTTCTTTTCTTTATTTATTTGAGAGAGAAAGAAAGAATGGGTGTTGTTCCAGGTACTGCTGCCACTGCAAATGAACTCCAGACACATGCATCACCTTGTGCATCTGGCTTTATGTGGGGACTGGGGAATCAAACCTGTGTCATCTGGCTTTGCAAGCAAGTACCTTTAACTACTGAGCCATCTCTCCAGTTCCCCTTATTTTCTTTTTAATTGGCCAACAATAAATAATGATGGAATACAACATGATGCTTGGATCCTTATGTACATTGTGAAGTGATCTAACCAAGCAAATTAACATATCAATCACCTTGAGTGTGCATCATCTCCTGGTGATGATGTTGGTTACTTTCTCATTACCGAGAACCAGTAGCTGACCAGAAACAGCTTGTGGAAGCATTTGTTTTTGCCTTGTAGTTCCTGAAAGTAGAGTCCATTATGGCGGGGAAAGCATGGCTGGAGCAGGAAGCCAGCATCCCATGGCCACATCAGCAAGGTGGGAGCAAAGAGAGCAAGAACAGCGAGTAGGACCGGTCTATAATACCTCAGCAAGGCGCAACCCCAGTGACACACTTCCTCCAGCAAGGCTCCACATCCTCAAGGTTCCGTGTCCTTCTCTAGCCTATTTTGCATTCAAAGCACCACAGGTGCAAATATTTAAAACTCACTCCTTGGGCCTGGGAGATGGCTGTGTGGGGAAAGCACTTGAGGCACCACTCTGGGTACCTGAGCACTAATCCTCAGACCCCACATAAAAGCTGGAAGCTGCGGAGGGCTCTTGTAATCCCAGTGCACCTACAGTGAGAAGGCAGGTGGAGACAGGAGAATTTCTTAGACTCTCACGAACAGAGGAGTAAACAATAAGAGACCCTGGCTCAAATGAACTAGAAGGAAAGGACTGACCAAAAGTTGTTCTCTAACTTCCACATGCTTACCATGGCACACATATACCCTCACTTTCTCTCTCTCTCTCTCTCTCTCTCTCTCTCTCTCTCCTCTCTCTGTCTCTCTCTCCCTCTCTCATCCACACTAGGCCACTAGAAGCCATTGTTCTGATCAATTGAAACTTGATAGCCCTGGTCCAAGGCCTCCCTCCCCACCTGCTCCTCATTAGGTCAGCCTCTGGTAACCTCTGCTCTACTCCCTACTTCAGTGAGTTTGTCTTTCAGCTTTTACATATATGTAAAACTTGGGGTATTTGTCTTCATTACTGGGTTATTTCTCTTATCATGAAGTCCTCTAGGTTGAGCCTGTCATGTATAACAGAATTTCCTGCTTGTTTAAGACTGATTACTTTTCCATTGTGTATATATCATCGTTTTTATCTATTTACTCAATGGGCACTTTAATTAATTTTTATTTTATATTTTATTCATTTATTTGCAAGGAGAGAGAGAGAATATGGGTGCAGCAGGGCTTCTTGATACTGCAAATGAACTCCAAATACCACTTTGTGCATATGACTTTACGTGGGCACTGGGGAATGAAACCCAACCTTGCAGGCTTTGCAAGCAAATGTCTTTAACCAATGAGCCATTTCTCCAGCCTGTGCTTAATTTTTTAAATAAGCAGCTAACGATCTGAGAACCAATCTGGCTGTGCAGGGACATGTTGAGTGTTTTTCCTGTATGGTAGCTGCCATGTAGGAAATCCAGTCCCCAGCACAGCAAGCAGCAGGCCTGCTTGAGCCACTGAGCGAGTAGCGGGAGCCACAGGATTGGGCAAAGGAGCTGGGGTTTGGCTCCTGTCATGGTTAATCTCAGTTTTCAATGTGACAGGATTCAGATGTTTGTGAAGGATTTGTTGCAGTAGGTTAATTGAGGTGGGAAGACTCAACCTAACTGTAGAAGGTACCATTCCATGGACTGGAGTCTTGAATTGCTTAAGAAGGAGAAAGCGAGTGAAACACCAGCCTTCCTCTCTCTCTACTCATTGACTGTGTAGTTAACATGACCAGCTGCCTCAATCTCCTGTCACCATGGTGAACTGTACCTCGAACCATTAATAAAAATAAACATTTCCTTCCTTCAGTTGCTTTGGTTGGCTATTTCTTCATAGCAACAACAACAACAAGAGCAACTAATACACCTCCTGACCCTGACACCCTCTGGGGAGCTTCCAGAGGCCTACCTGAGGAAACTTTGATCAAGTCTCCTCTTGTGGTACCCCAGGTCGATCCCTTGCCTGGTGTGGAGGAGATGGCTTAGCCGTTAAGGCACTTGCCTGCAAAGCCTAAGGATCAAGGTTAGACTCTCTGGATCCCTCATAAGCCAGATGCACAAAGGTGAGGCAAGCACAAGGTTGCACATGCCCACTAGGTGGTACAAGCATCTGGAGTTTGATTGCAGTGGCTGAGGCCCTAGCACACCAATTCTCTCTCTCTCTCTCTCTCTCTCTCTCTCTCTCTCTTAAAATAAAATAAAATTAATTTTAAAATATTTTAAGAAAACGAGTGGAGGAGATGAAGCCAGTCAGGTGTGGTGGATCAAAAGAAGAGGAAAGGAATAGTGTGGGAAGCAGAAAGTGGTGTGGGCTGGACAGGAACTGGGAGCAGATAGGGAGGAATATGGAGAGAGGCGAGGAGGTGGAATGGAGTAAAAAGAGAAAATTCAAAACCATCTTACAGTGTTTGGAAAAAAAATGTCACATCAGGCAGGACTGGTAATTACTGTCATCTGTGGGATGTATTAGTCCACAAGAACCAAATAATTATTATGTCATGGGCCTCTGTGCAGGCCGACAAATCAGCATGCAGTCATCAAAAGTAGTGGTTTGTGTGATCTCAGGGGCCTGTGGTGTCTTAATCACAGGATGGACTCCACTAAAGAGCCCTTGGGGGAACTGAAAGAAAGCATCTCCATGTGTGGGTACAATGATCAAGCAGGATAATGAAAGTATTTCCATGGAGCTCTGTGCAGGTGTTCCCATGAAGCTCTGTGCAGGTGTTCCTGTGGAGTTCTGTGCAGGTGTTCCTGTGGAGCTCTGTGCAGGTGTTCCTGTGGAGCTCTGTGCAGGTGTTCCATGGAGTTCTGTGCAGGTGTTCCTGTGGAGCTCTGTGCAGGTGTTCCTGTGGAGCTCTGCGCAGGTGTTCCATGGAGCTCTGTGCAGGTGTTCCTGTGGAGCTCTGTGCAGGTGTTCCTGTGGAGCTCTGTGCAGGTGTTCCTGTGGAGCTCTGTGCAGGTGTTCCATGGAGCTCTGTGCAGGTGTTCCTGTGGAGCTCTGTGCAGGTGTTCCTGTGGAGCTCTGTGCAGGTGTTCCTGTGGAGCTCTGTGCAGGTGTTCCATGGAGTTCTGTGCAGGTGTTCCTGTGGAGCTCTGTGCAGGTGTTCCATGGAGCTCTGTGCAGGTGTTCCATGGAGTTCTGTGCAGGTGTTCCTGTGGAGCTCTGTGCAGGTGTTCCATGAAGCTCTGCGCAGGTGTTCCTGTGGAGCTCTGTGCAGGTGTTCCTGTGGAGCTCTGCGCAGGTGTTCCTGTGGAGCTCTGTGCAGGTGTTCCTGTGGAGCTCTGTGCAGGTGTTCCTGTGGAGCTCTGTGCAGGTGTTCCATGGAGTTCTGTGCAGGTGTTCCATGGAGCTCTGTGCAGGTGTTCCATGGAGCTCTGTGCAGGTGTTCCATGGAGCTCTGTGCAGGTGTTCCCGTGGAGTTCTGTGCAGGTGTTCCTGTGGAGCTCTGTGCAGGTGTTCCATGGAGCTCTGTGCAGGTGTTCCCGTGGAGTTCTGTGCAGGTGTTCCTGTGGAGCTCTGTGCAGGTGTTCCATGGAGTTCTGTGCAGGTGTTCCCGTGGAGCTCTGTGCAGGTGTTCCATGGAGTTCTGTGCAGGTGTTCCTGTGGAGCTCTGTGCAGGTGTTCCATGGAGCTCTGTGCAGGTGTTCCATGGAGCTCTGTGCAGGTGTTCCCGTGGAGTTCTGTGCAGGTGTTCCTGTGGAGCTCTGTGCAGGTGTTCCTGTGGAGTTCTGTGCAGGTGTTCCTGTGGAGCTCTGTGCAGGTGTTCCGTGGAGCTCTGTGCAGGTGTTCCTGTGGAGGTCTGTGCAGGTGTTCCCATGGAGCTCTGTGCAGGTGTTCCTGTGGAGCTCTGTGCAGGTGTTCCTGTGGAGGTCTGTGCAGGTGTTCCATGGAGCTCTGCGCAGGTGTTCCTGTGGAGCTCTGTGCAGGTGTTCCTGTGGAGCTCTGTGCAGGTGTTCCTGTGGAGTTCTGTGCAGGTGTTCCATGGAACTCTGTGCAGGTGTTCCTGTGGAGCTCTGTGCAGGTGTTCCTGTGGAGCTCTGTGCAGGTGTTCCTGTGGAGCTCTGTGCAGGTGTTCCATGGAACTCTGTGCAGGTGTTCCATGGAGCTCTGCGCAGGTGTTCCTGTGGAGCTCTGTGCAGGTGTTCCATGGAGTTCTGTTCAGGTGTTCCCATGAAGCTCTGTGCAGGTGTTCCATGGAGTTCTATGCAGGTCTTCCTATGGGTGTTTGGGCAGGTGCTTCTGTTGCCCATTACGTTGGTTTTCTGAGGGGAATGCTTGATGTCGTTGTATGAATGTCCCCTGTAGACTCACATGTTTATTTAGCATATAACTTGGTTCTCAAATCACCTGGCTGGAGGAGGTGTCATTGGGTATAAATCCTGAGATTCAGCCCATCAGTGTTTTGTAAGGTGGATCTGAATTCCAGCCCAAAGTTAATGCAGAGAGGTTTGAGTTCTGGCGGATTTTTGTGCTTGCTGCTTTTTGGTGTTTGCTGGCTAACAGTGTTTCCCTCTCTGCTGGGATTTATGAAGGGGAGCCAGCTTCTTCTGCCATTGATGGAAATTCCCCTTGGACCTGTAAGTTGAAATAAATCCCTTTCCTCCCATAAACTTTGTATGTTTGCTAGTCTAGCCAAGCAATATGAAGCTGGCTTCAGCACTTGGTTTCCAGAGAATCTGGACCATGGAAGTCAATAGTTTGACCTGGAATTTCAGTAATACAAGGGGCATCATGATTTGCCTCAGCCATTCTCATCATCCTTTTGATCATACATCTCCATTTCTTCATTATTGCTTTATAGAAATGTTTGTGACCCAACACAAATCATGCAGGGTATGTTCTGGAATTGATGAGGAGGAATGGGCAGGACTCATGTTGCTTTAACCACAAATGCAGCAAAAAAAAAAAAAATGTTGTGGTGAGAAAAACTCCCTGGCCTTTGTGACAGCCAGTAAGATCAGTCTGCAAATGCAGTAGAAATAGTCAAAGACAGAGTGGAAGAACACACATAGACATAGTCCTTGTATCACTGCAATTCATGTCAAACTGATTTGAAGCCTTAACTCCGCCTGAACTTTCTGTTAGGAGAACCGGTATTCTCAACTATTGCTTAAATCACCTTTGGCTGCAGTTTTCAGCAACCCCACTTCAAAATTTCATTCAAGGAAACATTATCATAGCAAACAAACTTAAAAATACGGAATTGGGGCTGTGGAGAAAGATCAACAGTTAAGCGTGCTTTTCACTTAAACATGAGGATCTCTCAAGCCACACACACACACACACTAGCAAAAAATAATTTGGAAGTGGTTGAAGGGAAATCATTCCATAGCTGGGGTGCCAGTCTTATATACCAGCAGTTAATGTGCAGCTATAAAAATGGGTTATTAACAGTTATATGAGTTACTTTTCTCATTCATATGAACAAATAACTGACAAGAAGCAATGTAAGGAAGAAAGGGTTTCTTTCGGCTTACAGTTTTCAAGGTTACAGTCCTTCCTGGTGGCAGGAAGGTGTGAAGTTACGTTGCATGCTGTGAGATGAATGCTGGTGCTCATCTCATTTTCTCCTTTTTATTCCATCGAGGACCCTAGCATATTGAGAGGTGCTATGCATATTTAGGGTGAGTCTTCCCTCTTCAGTTAAACCTTTTTGGAAACACCCTCATAGACACACCCAGAGGCGTGCTTCCACAATGCTTTTAAATCCAGTCAAGTTGAGAGCAAAGATTAATCATCACGACTGCCCCCCACTTGTCAACTTGACACCCAAGCACATCATTAAGTCGTAGCATTCTGGACTGCGCCCTAATCACACATCGCTTTGCCCTGGTGCTCTCTCCTTACTGGCCCCACTGCCCGCTTGCTTGACTCTGGCTTCCCTAGCCTTCCCCAAGCGGTCTTGCCCTGCGCTCAGATTTGAGTGTGAGTCAAGATAGATAGAGCTGCTTCTAGAGCAAGCTAAAGCCTTCAATTCCCAGGCACCCATAGCCCTAAAAGAGAAGCCAGCCTATGATGGGATTGTTTTTAGTTTATTTGCAAGCAGAGAGAAAGAGAGAGAGACCGATGGAATCTTTACAGCCTCTTGTTTTTGATAATGTAGTCAGATGGCACTTCTTATGTTCTCAGGACACAGATGTTATACTGGACAGCCTGGTAGGTTCCAGAATCGTCAGTGGAATCCATCACTCACTTCATTATTCAGTGTGTTAGTGGTTTGATCACAAGGGGTTCCCCATCAAAATGCTAAAGTTTTAGCCTCTATTTGGATATAGTTTTTGCAAGTACTATCAAGTTAAGATGAATCATGAGCCGCAGTGGACTCTGATTCAGTATGACTAGAGAACCTATAAGATTTATGTCTATACTCCGGCCCAAACCTCCCAAGATAGAAGAATACAGGATTCACCCCTGGAAAAATAGATGGCTTCTAATGTCAGTTCTTCCTGTCCAAATAGCTCAACCACTGTTTGTGTGTGTGTTCAAGTAGGAGGGGATGTATGTGTTTGTGTGCGTGCATGTGGAGGCCAGAGGATAACTTTGGGTTGTTCTCAAGCATCCACTTAGGTTTTTCATTGGCCTGGAACTCTCCATTTAGGCTAGATTGGCCAGCCAGTAAGCCACAAGGATACACCTATGTCGGCCTCCCTAGCACTGGGATTGTAGGAGGTGCAGAGAATTTTTACATCAGTTCCAGAATTGAATTCAGGTCCTCATGCCTATGATGTAAGCACTTCACTGAATGAGCTCTCTCCCCAAGCCCCAGCCTGAATCTTTATGGAAATCTATAAACTGAGTATATACTAGAAATAGGAACTACATTATAAGGGTACTGTGAGGTGTGAAGAAGACAGTGATATGAATTCAAAACCCATGGCACAGTGTTGTCCTGTCATTACCAGTGCAGCCAGTCAACCTATCTTTGATGAGCAACTTTGGCATTATTCAAAATGGAAAGGAGAGTCCTGGTGACCTGTTAGCTGTCATCAAACCATGACCTTAGCCAGACTTGGTGGTGTTCACCTGTAATCCCAGCACTTGGGAGGTGGAGACAGGAGGATCAGAAGTTCAAAATTATCCTTGGCTACATAACAAGTTCAAGGACAGCCAGGGATGCTGCATGAGACCCTTTCTAAAAAAAAAAGGGGGGGGGCTGAAGAAATGGCTCAGTGATTAAAAGCTCTTGTTTGC
Organism: Dipus sagitta; assembly: GCA_036346955.1. Taxonomy (NCBI): domain Eukaryota; kingdom Metazoa; phylum Chordata; class Mammalia; order Rodentia; family Dipodidae; genus Dipus; species Dipus sagitta. The sequence goes on along the minus strand of CM070773.1, from coordinate 51,078,163 downwards.
AAAGCCTTCCAGCCAGGTTTGATTCCACAGCACTCACGTAAAGCCAGACACACAAAGTGGCATATATGCCAGGAGTTGGTCTGCAATAGGAGGAGGTCCTACTGTGCCCATGCTCTCCTCTCTTCTTCTTTCTTTCTCTCTCCCTCGTAAAGAAGTACATAAAAAAATATAAGACACTACCTGTGGATGTAGCTCAGTCTTGCCTTGGCCTCAGTGCCTACAAAGCTATAGCTTCAATTACCAGTGAAACACACATACACACACACTAATAATAATTTAATTTTTTAAAAGGCCAAGGCCTTCTCAGCAAGTCATTGGATGTTTAAATGATTGCAGAGCTCCCTAAAATCATTGATCATAAATAGCCTGTAAGGTTAGTACTGCCTTATTTTGTCTCATATGAAATAAATGGAGATAGAGAAACTGTTTAAAAAAATCTCCTTTCACCCACAAAGATTCTTTGGAGACAGGGGAGCAAAGTAAAATATCATCCCCAGATTTGGTTCTCACGTGCGAGGCTATGAGTCCATTATTGAATGAATAAGTTTTGGTAGCTCATCAGGCATCTGGCAGTCAGTTTGCTGAACTCAAACACATGAACTCAAAGCCATCCACCCAGATAAACACCACCTGCCTCTCATTTTATGAGCTCATTTTTATAGTGAATAGCTTTTTAAATTTTATTTTTAAAATGTATTTATTCAGATACAAGTTCACTTTTTAATCCTTCCAATCCAGAAATGTGCTTCCCCCACACAGGACTTACTGAGAAACTGCCTGGAGAGTGGGACCCCTCCCCGTCCCAGTCCCAGCCTGTCACTGTGGCAGGCGTTAATTACTCCTTTGATCACAGAGAAGCATCTGCACTCTGCATCTTGGGGGGTGGGGGGAGATGGCAATTTTCAGCTCAGCCTGCAATGGATGGGGCGTGGATGAGAAGCTGTGGGAGCCATGCAAGGAGGGAGGTGAGCAAGCACTTGCCCTTGGAAGGGAAGCCCCTTACTAGTGCCCCTCACCTAGACAAGCAAATGGACTGCAGGCAGGAGGCTTGCCCACTGGCCCACTTTCTACTCTCAGAAAAAGACTTTTTGTCCTCTCACCTAAAGAGTCACACATCTGTTGAATTATTAAGACAGACACTCAAGGATGGCAGTGCTAAATGACCCACCTACTGTGCATACCTGCTCAGCCCTGTCCACAGAAGGACTTTCCACCGGCTGGATTACAGGGTGTGGTAATGACCTCTAGCCCAGCTGGAGAGACTGTGTACTGTGAATTCCCTTTTAAAAACTTTTGAGGGGGACTAGTGCTAAAGGTACTTGCTGACCGGTCAGTCAGCCAGGGTTTGATAAAGCCAGATGCACAAAGTGGCACATGCATCTGGAGTTATAGTGGTAAGAGGCCATGGCCATTCCCCACCCCACCCCCACTTTGCTTGCAAATAAATAAAAACATTAAAAATAAAAATAAAATTTTGAAGAAAATTTTGATTTCAAAATATACCTGGCCCTGAGAAATTGTGACGTGTGACATTTGAGAGATGCCTTGATTTTGACTCTTCACCTAGACTCAGATAATACTTAGCAGGCAAACAGCAGTGCCTCCTGGGGGTTTTCTTGATGCCTCTGCTCCACTGGCCATTTATTTCTACCCTGAATTAGTCCAGGCTTCTCCGCAGAAACAAGGCCAAGTGAGGAAAGAAAGTGGCATATGTATGTGTAGTTATAATTATAAAAGAGGATTTATGAGAGTAGCTTACATGGCCAGAGGTTGAATTGTGCCACAATGGCCATGTGCACGCTGAGAGTCAAGGAAACCATAGCTGCACAGCTCAGGAAGTGTCAGAGCAAAAGGAACCAGTGATACAGTCTTAGTCCATGACTAGAGCCTAGATAACCTCTGGAGTGTCCTACTACAAAGAGTGAAGAGTCTCAAGTCTGTGATCCATGGGCAATGGCAGTCAAGGGCGATGGCAGTACAAGGACTGAAGAATCCACAGTCTGAGGTCCATGGACAATGGCAGTCAAGGGCGATGGCAGTACAAGGACTGAAGAATCTACAGTCTGAGGTCCATGGACAATGGCAGTCAAGGGGCGATGACAGTACAAGGACTGAAGAATCTACAGTCTGAGGTCCATGGACAATGGCAGTCAAGGGGCGATGACAGTACAAGGACTGAAGAGTCTAGAGTCTGAGGTCCATGGACAATGGCAGTCAAGGGCGATGGCAGTACAAGGACTGAAGAGTCTAGAGTCTGAGGTCCATGGACAATGGCAGTCAAGGGCGATGGCTGTACAAGGACTGAAGAGTCTGGAGTCTGAGGTCCGTGGACAATGGTAGTCAAGGGGGATGGCAGTACAAGGACTGAAGAATCTAGAGTCCGAGGTCCTTGGACAATGGCAGTCAAGGGCGATGGCAGTACAAGGACTGAAGAGTCTGGAGTCCGAGGTCCATGGACAATGGCAGTCAAGGGCGATGGCAGTACAAGGACTGAAGAGTCTAGAGTCTGAGGTCCATGGACAATGGCAGTCAAGGGCAATGGCAGTAGAAGGACTGAAGAGTCTAGAGTCTGAGGTCCATGGACAATGGCAGTCAAGGGGGATGGCAGTACAAGGACTGAAGAGTCTAGCGTCTGAGGTCCATGGACAATGGCAGTCAAGGGCGATGGCAGTACAAGGACTGAAGAGTCTAGAGGCTGAGGTCCATGGACAATGGCAGTCAAGGGCGATGGCAGTACAAGGACTGAAGAGTCTGGAGTCTGAGGTCATTGGACAATGGCAGTCAAGGGGGATGGCAGTACAAGGACTGAAGAGTCTAGAGTCTGAGGTCATTGGACAATGGCAGTCAAGGGGGATGGCAGTACAAGGACTGAAGAGTCTAGAGTCTGAGGTCATTGGACAATGGCAGTCAAGGGGGATGGCAGTACAAGGACTGAAGAGTCTAGAGTCTGAGGTCATTGGACAATGGCAGTCAAGGGGGATGGCAGTACAAGGACTGAAGAGTCTAGAGTCTGAGGTCATTGGACAATGGCAGTCAAGGGGATGGCAGTACAAGGACTGAAGAGTCTAGAGTCTGAGGTCCATGGACAATGGCAGTCAAGGGCGATGGCAGTACAAGGACTGAAGAGTCTGGAGTCTGAGGTCATTGGACAATGGCAGTCAAGGGGGATGGCAGTACAAGGACTGAAGAGTCTAGAGTCTGAGGTCATTGGACAATGGCAGTCAAGGGGGATGGCAGTACAAGGACTGAAGAGTCTAGAGTCTGAGGTCATTGGACAATGGCAGTCAAGGGGATGGCAGTACAAGGACTGAAGAGTCTAGAGTCTGTGATCCATGGACAATGGCAGTCAAGGGGGATGGCAGTACAGGGACTGAAGAGTCTGGAGTCTGAGGTCATTGGACAATGGCAGTCCACTGGTGATGGTACTACAAGGACTGAAGAGTCTAGAGTCTGAGGTCCATGGGCAATGGCAGCAGCAAAAAATACACTTGTTGAAGGTATTGCGGTACATACCAATTATTATAGCACTTGAGAGGTAGAGGCAGGAGGATCTGGAGTTTAAGCTCATCCTCAGCTATATAGTGAATTTAATGCCAGCCTCGGATACATGAAGTCACAGAGAGGGAGGAAGATTGAGGAAGAGAGAGAGATTCCATTCAGCTTTTTGATCTATCTGAGCCCAGGGCCATGGGATGGTGCTACCTGCATTCCTCATTCTGTGAGCCAACCCATGTGCCAAGAGTTTCTGGAAACATGCTCATAGGTACACACAGGTATGCTGCACATCAATCTAGTCATTAGCTATAAAATACCCTAAGCATTGCTCTTTGAGAAGAAAAGTCACACATGTAGACCTAGCTAGTCTCATTTGCCGGGCTTTTCTCCCACCGGGACTCCTTTTCCACATCTATCTGGTGAAAGCTGTCTAGTCCCTGGATAGTGTAGGCTCTCCAAACACCCACTATGAATCCCAGCATTATGTATTAAATATCTTCACCTCCCCAAACTCATACATCAAGGTGCTTATGAAGGAAGAATTTTCTTCTACAGAATTAAAGTTAAATGAAGTCACTTGTGAGGCCCTGATCTGGTAGGACCATTATCCTTATAAGAAGAGGAAGGGCTGGCCATGGTGACACACACACAACCAGGAGGGAAATGATGAAAAGGATGAGGCAGGAGGATCATGAGTTTGAACCTAGCCTGGACTATACCTTCAGGTGCTGTGTATGCAACTCATTGGTAGAGCACTTGTCCTGCATGCTCAAATCCCTGTGTTCAATCCCCAGTGCCGCAAAAAGGAGGAGGAGGGACACCAGACGCATACAAACACAAAGACTATGTGGGGACAGCCAGATGAAGCGTCCTTACCATCAACTGATTCAGCTAGAACATTGACCTTCAACTTCAGCCTCCTGAACTATAAGGAAATAATTGTGTGTTCTTTGTAAAATTCAAATTGCCATTATTTTCTTTCGGAAGCTCAGGCTGACAAAAACACTCAGTGTGCCTCCCTTCTAAAGAAGAAAACCACAGAATGCTAGAGAGATGGTATTAACACAACAACAAATAAAATCTGGAATTGCATTTTAAATTTAATTAATCTAGGCCAGATGTGATGACAATGCCTATAATCCCAGCCTTGGGGAAGCAGAGGCAGGAGGATCACTGTAAGTTCAGGGTGAATCTGGTCTACATAGTGATACCTGTCTCAAAACTAAAAATTATGATAATGGTGTCTTCTTTATATTTATGAAATTTGTCAATAAAAAAAAAAAAGATTTTTAAGGGCTAGGGAGATGGCTTAGCAGTTAAGCACTTGCCTGTGAAGCCTAAGGATACTGGTTGGAGGCTCGATTCCTCAGGATCCACACAAGCCAGATGCACAAGGTGGCACATGTATCTGGAGTTCCTTTGCAGTGGCTGGAGGCCCTGGTGCACCCATTCTCTCTCTCTCTCTCTCTCTCTCTCTCTCTCTCTGTCACTCTCAAATAAATAAATAATTTTTTTTTAAGTTTTAAAAAAATTAATCTAGGGCTGGAAAGATGGCTTAGCAGTTAAGGCACTTGCCTGTGAAGTCTAAGGACCCAGGTTCAGTTCCCCAGTACCCACATAAGCCAGATGCACAAGGTGGCACATGCATTTGGAGTTTGATTGCAATGGTTGGAGCCTCTGGTGTGCCTATTCTCTCTCTCTCTCTCTCTCTGTATCTCTCTCTCTCTCTCTCTTTCTCTCTCTCAAATAAATAAATAAAAGATTTGAAAAAAGTATCTATATTTACTGGCTACAGGAAAATGAAATTTAAATTTAAATTAAGTCTAGGAGGGGCTAAAGCCTTGAGATTGGCTGATAGTTAGACCAGAATAGGCTCACGCTGCCAGGACTGGCTGTGGGATCCATCTCTCAGAAGCCATTGGGGGGGTCAGGACTGGGAGGGAGACCAGGTGCAGGTGGAGACATAGAGGATTTGCCCAGCATGCTTCAACACAGACCATGGTATCTCCTTGAGATTAAGAAATAGAATCTCAACTAACACAGCAAAGAGAGTGTGGCCCCGGGACACTGGAGGGGAGACAGGTGAGGATGGATAAGCTAGGTTGCATCCCGCAGGGCGGGCCTGGCAAATCTTTCTTCCCATGGTGTGTCAGTGACTGTTCCCACTCACATCAGCCTGTCTTTTTCTGCCCTTGAACCAATACATTAGGAAACAATTCTCCTGTATAGTCAGGCACCTGCATCCCTCAGGCCAGCCACAGCCAGAACAGTTGAGTTGGGGCATTAGAAGAAAATACCACCTGAGCTGATTGCTTGAAAGATTTCCCCCATCATGAAAAGTCCCTTCTGTGATGATTGCTGACTTTGTTCTTTTATCAGTCGCTCCCACACCCCCCACACACAAGCAGCTGGGCTTAAAACTGCTGTTTTGTGAGGATTGCTCCTTAACTCTTCCATCCCCAATAATACACATATGCAAATATGCATGCTCACATGCATATCCTAAGACAGTATTATGTGTTGAACATATATACAAGACATCAAAACGCTTGTAGAAGAGTCCAAGTCATGATCCCACCCGCAAGCAGTGACGGTCCTGAGGGAGTGAAGGTGTGCACATGGGGAAGCGAACTGGCAAGGCAAGAGTCTCATATTAGCGGCAGCAGGGGAAGAGATACAATCTCCCACCCATGGTCCCTCACCACAGCTCCGACAGACTCAAGCAAAGCCTGCACTGTGCAGAGTGCCGAGGGGTCAAGCTCCATTGCCAGAAGGGTGGTTGACCCCTGGAAGCCACCAGCACGAATGCATGGCAAAGCTAGCTCAAGCCTAGATTCACTTGTGGTCCTGGCAGCTCCTCTGTACCAGCTAAACAGCTGAACAAAGCAAACTTGATTTTGATGGTTTTAAAATGGAGTGGGTTTGATTTACCCAGTGTTGACTTCGGCAAAAAGCATGTCATTTGGGCTTTCAAGCACACTGTTTTTTGGTCTCCTGGGGTAAATTGACTTTGAAATGAACAGTGCTGCCTCAAGCCCAAAGCATGATGATGACAGAAGAGCACTCCCCTCTGGCACACAAGCCCTGTCAGCCACTGAGAGAGGCGTCTCCATGCCGACCTGCAGTCCATAGTCTGATCCATTTCTACCCTGGCAAACAGGAAAGCCCATGGCAGCCAAGGCCCTGGAAAGCAAACCATGGCTGAGCAGCGTGCAGCTATGAAGGACTCAAGAGGAGCACCCAAGAAAGCGTTGTCCGGCCCCTTGGCCCTTCTTCTTCCTCCACATACAAAGACAGGAGGCTTCAGTGAGAGCACTCCACCTGGTTGTCACAGGGCCACCTGTGCAGACGGTTGGCATGACCTCCCCTGTAAGATGTTGATAGCTGATTTGATCATCCATCCAGTCTTCTGTCATTGCTCCCCAGACATTGGATAAGTCTCTCCCCATGCACCTGATACATGCTAGATACTCCTGAAGGGACCCAGGATTTTGTGTGAAGGCAGCTCCAGGAGATATTGGGTATCCAGTAGAAAGAAGGTGGACACTTGTCCTTCAGACACATGTGCCACCTTGTGCATCTGTCTGATGTGGGTAGTGGAAAATCGAACCAGGCAAGCATCTTAACTGCTTAAGCCATCTTTCCAGCCCCAGAAAATATTTTTATGAGGGTAGAAAGATTGCTCAGTGGGTTAAAGGTGCTTGCTTGCAAAACCTGCTGGCCTGGTTTGATTCCCCAGCACCAAAGTCAAATGCACAAAGTGGTGCATGTGTCTGGAGTTTGTTTACAGTGGCAAGAAGCCCTAGTTTGCCCATTCTCTCTGTCTCTCCTTACAAATAAATAAATAAAATGTCTTTATTTATTTACAAGCAAAGAGAGAGTACATGTGTAGGCTTCTTGCCATTATAAACAAGTTCTAAACACATGTGCCACTTTGTGCATCTGGCTTTATGTGGATACTGGGGAATTGAACCCCAGCCAGCAGACTTTGCAAGCAAGTGCCTTTAACCACTGAAGCATCTCTCCACCCCTCCAATGACTTTTAATGAAGGCAAAAGGATTATTTATGATATGCCAACATTTGGATGTCTAACCCAAAAAGAATAATAATGAAAGAACCTTGGCTCCATATCTCATACCACACACAAAAGTTAAACTATATTGGGCTGGAGAGATGGCTTAGCAGTTGAGGCACTTGCCTGTGAAGCCTGAAGACCCAGGTTTGATTCCCCAGTACCCACATAAGCCAGATGCACATTGTGTTGCATGCATCTGGAGTCCCTTTGCAGTGGCTGAGGGCCCTGGGTACATTCAGAAAAAGGCAAAATCATTAAGGATAGAAATATAATGAATAGTTACCAGGAGCTGGATGTGAGAGCAGTGATTGGATTAAAGATGAATGAGAAGGAACTTTAGGGAATGAAGGAAATATTCTGTCTTGATTCAGGTGATATGAGCACATCTATCTACATATAGAAATTCTCACAGAGCTATTCACCTGAATTTTTCAGTATGCAAATTTAATTTCAATAACCTGACTTTATAAACTTTTTGAGTATTATTGAAGGAAGCTAGGAGAAAGCTAGTTTCTTTTCAAGGCAGTTTCACTTAGGGATTGAGGGCCAAGAGAACCATGAGATGCACCCCCTGGCACAAGAATGAAACTCTTGGGCTGGAGGGATGGCTCAGCAGTTAAGGCGCCTGCCTGCAAAGGCAAAGGACTCAGGTTTGATTCCCCAGGATCCACGTTAGCCAGGATGCACAAGGGGGCACACGCGTCTGGAGCTTGTTTGCAGTAGCTGGAGGCCCTGGCACACCCTATTCTCTTTCTTTCTTGGTCTCCCCCTCTTTCTGTGTCAAACAAATAAATAAATGAAAATATTTTTGAAAGAATGGAACTCTTGGCAAAAATAGAACTCACACCTGACCGAGACTGATCAACAGCACCTCCTGCTACCCACAGTCTAGCATACCATCTAAATAAAATGGCTGAGGTGGGCTGGCTCTAGGACCCACCCACCAAATTTACTTGCCAATTAGGTCTTCCTCTTACATACCTGAAGATAATGCTATAAAGGCTATAGCCTTCCAGCCCCTCCCTCTCTTCTAGTGTGATCCTTAGTGTGTAGGGGGGAGGGTCTCTCTGGCTCTTACCCTGTGCTGTTCAGACACATGTGAGTCTGGTTTCTGCTTTATAGTTTGGGATAACTTTTCACTTTGCTGACATACCTGATTTTTCTCTGGTCTCCAAATCTACCATGAGTGATTTCACCAACTCTAGACTTGCTACCTGTGCACTTACTCTAAACTCCAGGTAACCATGAGTGTAACCCGCTTCCTCACTCACTTCTCTCCTCAGTTTCTTGGTCTCTGCTTTGATATTTGCCCTCTTCAGGAATACCCATGACAGATGCCATGTATATTCTTTCTAAGTCCCTCTACCTATACATCTAAGTTCTATCCTCCATGCACTCACAGCTTTACCCCAGTCTCTCTTTAAGGGCCTCAGTTTCCCCGTGTTTATAGCTTTACCCTGGTCTCTCTTTAAAAACCTCAATTTCTCTGAATTGTATCTCACAGACTATGCTGTGTTTTCCACATGAGAGCATGTTGCCTACTCCCAACATGTTTACCCTCCCTTCCTAAGCCCCAATCTCCCTTACATAAACCCCACAATTTGGGATTTTCCCCAAAATAAGCTTAATAATTCATGATTTATCCTTCTTGAGTCCATCCTTATTAATTCTTTATTAAAGGTAGGACAGAACCCAAACTTGGGGTTCGCAATTCTGGGGAACTCCTCTGAACCTCCAAACCCTGTATCATATTTGGTGACTCTGGCAGGACTATATAAGAAGGAAAGATTATAAAGTTATTACTATTTCAGGTTTTCTTTTGCTCTCTTTGCTCAGCCAAACTGTGGAGATAAGGAGCAAATGGGGTAGTTTTCCTATCCTTCAGATGCTAACTGACAGGGAATCAGGCTAGAGCTGCCTGTGGCCAATACCATATCCCAGGAACATTTTACTCCTTTTCTAGAAAAAGTTTGTTGTTAGCATGAAATAAAATCAGTGGCATTTGTTCCATTATCTTCTAATATATGACTGAATACCATATTTTCTATGGAGAGAGCTATAAATACCGACAAATCTCACATTCACATGGAACACGGTGTGCCTGGCACCTGACAAGCGCTTCTACAGCAGTCCCTGGGGCAGAACAAAGGTGAGAAAAGTGATGGTTGTATTATTTATTCTGTTTCTCACACAAATCTCTAGCTACAACCACAGGAGGTAGACAGGCCCAGTATTATTATTGCTTCTGTTTTTTTAACCATGAAGTCGAAGCTATAGAACTTGTGGCAGATCCCACAGCAGGTCTATGGCAAGCCTTGAACTTGAATCCATGTCTCTTTACTGCAAAGAACATGGAAGTTTCCTTAATCTTCGCTCCCAAAGCCAACAAAGCAGAAGGCAGGAGGCAGGAAGTATGAACCTAATCAAAGCCTAGTTGAGGAAAAAAAAAACCAATAAGCAAAAAGAAAACTTGTTTACAGACCTAGGGTCTATTTTCAGTACTTTAAAGAAACTTTAAAAGGTCTAAAAATAAATCTGAAAAGGTCACCTACGCCTTGGCACTGGAAGCCTGTGAGGGGGTGTGGGCCCAGGTGTGACTGGAAACAAAACACAGGGGATGTGGCCCAGGCCTGGTGGCCTCCATGTGAGCCTAAGGTGGACAGATGCCTGGAAATCCAAGTCCAGCCCTACCACACAATTGACATCTTCATTGCCTGGCAAGGGTCCCTGGAGCCCAGAACAGAGACACCCACCTATAGGAGTGTCCTGCCAGAGGACATTCCTGAAGACTGGAGAAGCCAGTGTCGTATAGGGTCCCTGCATTCCCCAGGCCAAGCGAAGCACCAGAACCCACTTTCTACCTGGGGAACATCCTCTGTGGCCACCTCTCCACTTGTTGCCTAGGGCCTGAAGCTGTGGGATTTTTCTAAAGGTTTTCTTATTATTATTTTTAGTCTTGATGTGCAGAAAGTGCAGCCCTGTACCTTTAACCAGTTTGGTGGTGTTTTGGTCTCTCCCTTCTCCATCTTAGCAACAGGAGCTATGGATTTTGAATCCAGGGTGTTGCCTTCCCAGTGACAGCTGATCTCATCAAATCCAGCATTCTACTTGGTCCTGATAGCTACCTTCAGCTTAGTCAGAGCCCCTTGGTCTTCCTAGTTAACTGTGTGGAGACATCGGTGGTCAACGTCTTCCTGTGAACCAGCTAACCAAACCTGGTCTCCCCTTTGATGGTGCAGTAAGGGATCCCCATCTTGTGACACAGGCAGGCAGAAAAACCACCAGATCCATGGGATCTGGGTCGTGTGTGATCACCACCAGCTGCGCCTTCTCTACCAAGACAGTATTGACTCCTGAATTGACCTCTGCTCAAAGGACAGCTGCTGTCTTTGTGGGGAGCATCCCATTTGCCAGAGGCTTTGTTCTCAGCTCAGGGCGAGACCCTCTGCTCTTCTGCTTCTCTGGTCTCTACTTGTGGGAAGGCTTAAGCAGCTGGGTAGCTATGTGACAGTCCCCAGCTGCTTAAGGAGAAGAGCTCTTTACTGCAGCAGCCAGATGTAGCAGGGCCGTCTGACAAAGCAGGTGCTGTCCTGTTGGTGCCAGACGTTCTGTCCAATGCCAAAGTTCTTAGGCCTTTCCTCCTAGGATTTAACACCTTTGGGGCCTCCTGCTTCTTTATGACAGCCAGAGCCAGGACCACCTTCTTCCCTTGGTCTCCTTTCCTTGTGCATCTTGAGAGGCTGGAGCAGAGAGAAAGGCTGTGGGATTTTTTGAAGCTATTCCCCCAGTGTGTTTGGCTCTGAGGTCCAACAGCAGTGGAAATGGCCCTGCCCTCTCTCCTATCATTATCAGGGGCTGCACCACAATTTTTATTACATACACACCTCTGTATTCGCTAAAATTGATTGCCTCAAATACTTAGCTTTAGTTAACTTTCATGGAGCCTTCCAAGAGACTGACCTGTGGGGATGGGTCTTGCACAAGCTCAGCATTACCTCTCTGGAAAGCTATCAGTAGGAAGGGTATGGGTGCTCACACGCTAGTAGTGAAACTACCCAGTGTGATTGATAACAGTGCTCTGTGCAAGGCTTGCAGCATATGCAGGACACACTGAGAGCCACGAGCCTCATGAGTAGAAGCTCTTCAGTGCACAAGGGAGAGGACACAGATGTGAGGACAGAGTGGGAGGAAGCATGAAAATGCAAGACAGCAAGTGTAACAAGTCCCTTAATGAACTGACACATAAAAATGTTATGCACAGGGAAATAAATGTGTTTTAACAACTGATATGGGGCTAGAGAGGTTGTGGTTAAAAGTGCTTGCTTGCAAAGCCTGATGGCCTGGGTTCAATTCCCCAGTACTCACATAAACTAGATGCACAAAGTGGCACATGTGTCTGAAGTTTATTTGCAGTGGCAGGAGGCCCTAGTGTGCTCAAACACACACACACTCTCTATCTCAAATAAATAAAATCTTATAAAGGGCTGGAGAGATGGCTTAGCAGTTAAGGCACTTGCCTATAAAGCCAAAGGACCCAGGTTCGATTCCCCAGGACCCATGTAAGCCAGATGCACAAGGTGGTGCATGCGTCTGGAGTTCATTTGCAGTGGCTGAAAGCCCTGGCACACCCATTGTCTCTCACTTTCTCTCTCTCTCTCTGTCTCTCTTCCCCTCCCTCTTTCTATCTCTCTCTTATATGGAATTTTATTTTATACATTGATGTATTTGATTTTATATATTTATTTTATACACTAAATACAGCTGGTTTCGCTGTCCTGAGAGTCAAGATATAAAATTGAAACTCACCAGGTTATATCATTTTTGCTGTATGATGGAAGTCCCAAGCTTGTCAAAAGTGCTAGCTTCTGGTGTAACTCTTACTAAAAGATGTGGAGTAACAGTTTGGGCAGAAGTACCCTGCCAAGATAGAGAACGCTTTACTAGAAAGCCATAGGTCCTTGCTGGTAAATCCCAGGCCAGAACTGGGTTATCCCCCACAGTAAGATGTTGCTCAGGGAGGCCCATGAGACCCCTCAAAACAATTCAGACCATTGCCAAAGCACTTGATTACCCACCAGAGCTAAATGGCAAGGCCTTATTGCTGAAGACACCACAGGCTGCAGTCACAGAACATTGAAAGACAACGCTGGAAATGAAAAGGAAACAAGATCCCTGATGGCTAACCCTCATAATGCTGGAAAGTGCTATGTGAGCTGCTGGGGAATAATGGTCATCAAAAACATGATAAACAGTGGATCCTGCACGCTACAAAATAAACCACACAGGCAAGATGTACACACCTGGGCAATAGTGGCATGCAGGCTATGGGGGTAATCAACTGCTCTCTGATTGGATATGAGGCCCAGGAAGTGGGAGGGAGTTCATAACTGGTACTGAGAACCCAGTCAGAGAAGGTTCCACTGTTCTTTGGCTAAAACAAGAGGGCATTCCATGCAAAAACCTCCTAAATATGTATAAATAAACATATTTATCCCCTTTGATTCATGCTGCTCTCACTCTTGGTTAAAAAAATTTGCTTTTTACAGATGCCAGCAAATACCAGGAAGACCCAAGACCCATTAGTATAACAAGAAGAGAAAGCCAAACATTCCTTAATTCCTTAAAAGAATTGTAAATATTGATGTTTGTTTCTGACATTTTAAATTGAAAGTGATATTCTGCAAGATAATGTATTTAATGATATTTGGTGGCAAATATTCAATAACTGGTTTGCATCTGTTAAAAAAAATAAAGATGGATGGTGGCATACTAGCCACACCAAATCAGCCTAGGGAGGGAAATAAATAGAAACACAGCAAAATACACTCTTCTACTGAAAAGTGAAGGTATACAAGTTATTATCAACCACATCAGAGAAGCAGAAGAGACCAAGATCTTCCAGAAAGGAAAAAACAAACAAACAGCCACAATCCCACCTAGGGGCCCACAGCCTCAATCTGTGAGCCTACCTGGCCAGCGGCACAGAGCAGCAGGAGCAGAAACAAGGTGAGTGGATTTTCCACTCACATCAGCCTCCTCATAAAGGTAAGAAACCTGAAAGGGAAGACAGCAGAGACCAGCTGAGCAGCTGCTGAAGGAAAATATAAACAGGACCAGCTGAGCAGCTCTGGTGTGACTCCAGGCACCCTGAAAAGTCTCCCATCCCCCACTGTCAGGGCCTTGAATGTCTGGAGAACTCATTCAGCCCTGATCACCCAGCACTGAGAGAGAACAAGGTGGGCACTCAGCATTGGTGAGATTTGAAGCCATCCCAAAAGGTAACAGGGCCTAATTATACAAAGCCAGATACCTAGGCCTGCACTGGAACTGCTTATCTCTCTTTCCACGTCAGGAAAGGTTATGTATTAAACTTGAATGATATATTCTTGGTTGGCTTTACTCTTCTCAAATAAACTGTATTTTGGTGTTGACTATTGTTGCCTTTGATGTTTCCTGAATTTTAAGACCTTTGTCTTTTTCTTCTGTCATTATTGGGGGCAGGGATGGACTGGCCCCAGCTTGACTTGGAACCCTTTTCAGACTAGAAATCTCAACCTCCTAGTTGACAGGATTAAAGGTGTGGGGCAACACACACCCTTAGGGACTTTGGCTTCACTAGATTATTTGTTTAGTTTAATCCCATGCTTGTATAAATACTCGGTGCTGGTTTTGATTGAATGTCTATATTGTTCAGTTGAATTTTAGAAGTTGCCAGTAAGTTCCTTCACCCAGTCTACTACAATACGTGAATAACAGACAAACTCAACACCTAGGGTCACTTCTGCTATTTCTCTTGGAGTATAATTGCTACACCTGGCACCTTAAATACCTACACTGAAGATAGATAAGGTCAGATTTACATGGCTAAGAATACTTCAGATAATTAGAAAACCCAACCATCAAATTAACTCAAGATGCAAAAATCTCTACATTATTATAATACAAGAAAAACAAAAAATCAAGACAATACAATCCCACCCAAAATTTTAAATCAATCAGAAAGGACCTCCAGTGAGACTGTTTTAGATGAAATGCCTGACAAAGATTTTAAAAAAATCATATCTATGTTCAAAGGAATCAAAGAAGAAAACCTACTCCTGCAGGAATCCCAAGAAAACAGAGGAAACCAACTAAATGAAATAAGTAGGTCAATGCAAAGTACAAGTAGGAAAATAGAAATAATGAAAAAAAAAAACAATCAGAAACACTAGAAATGAAAAACAGAGTAAGTCAAATAGAAGACTCAGTTGAAGATCTCACCAGTAGAATGGATCAAGGAGAGAACAGAATATTTAAATTATAGACCAGGTGGCAGATTTAATACAGGCCAACAAAGACTAAGACAAACAAACAGAAAGGCATGAATAGGAATTTCAAGACATTTGGGACACTATGGAGATATCAAACATGAGAATTCAGGGCATAATAGAAGTAGAAGTAAAAGAAATTTACTGCAAAGGCATAACAAGTATTTTCAACAAAATCGTATAAGAAAACTCCCCCCACGTAGGGAAAGTGATTCCAGTACAGATACAGAAAGCCTACAGAACACCAAAGAGACAAAATCAGGAAAGAGCCTCTCATCATCATATTATAATTAAACTACAAAACATACAAACCAAAGGAAGTATTCAACAAAGAGAAAGATAAACTAATAGGAAAGCATGAATGGGAATTTCAAGATATTCGGGACACTATGGAAAGATCAAACATAAGAATTCAGGGTATAGTAGAAGGAGAAGAATTTCCCTCCAAAGGCATAGTAGGCATTGTCAACAAAATCATAGAAGAAAAGTTCCCCAAAATTGGGAAAGAGATGCTAATGCAGATACAGGAAGCCTTTAGAACAACAAACAGACAAAACCTGGAAAGAACCTCTCGTTGCTATATTATAATTAAACTACAAGCCAAAGAAAATATATTGAAAACAATCAGACAGAAAAATCAAGTCACACACAAAGGCAAGCCCATCAGGATCATAGCAGATTACTCAACACAAACTTTCAAAGCCAGAAGGGCTTGGAATGATGTATTCCAAGTTCTAAAAGATAACAACTGTCAACCAAGGTTATTTTACCCTGCAAAGCTATCCATTGGAATAGAGAAATAAGGACATTCCACAACAAAATCAGGCTAAAGGAGTGTTTGAAGACAAAGCCAGCTCCACAGAAAACATTTGAAAGGATCCTCCATGCTGAAAGGAAAGAAAAGCACATACATAAGGAACCTGGGAAAAACAAACCATACTCAAATACTAGTTAATACAAGAGAGCAAAGGTAAAGCCAGAAGAACTACAAAAAAAAAAAAAGAAAACTGAAAAAAATAAATATACACTTTTCAATAATAACTCCTAACATCAATGGCCTCGATGCCCCAACCAAAAGACACAAGTTTGCAGACTGGGTTAAGAAGCAGTATCCTTCAATTTGTTGCCTCCAATAAACTCACTTTTCTACAAAAGATGGACAATATTTTAGGGTGAAAGGTTGGGAAATGGTGTTTCAAGAAAATGGGCCTAGAAAACAAGCAGGTGTCACTGTCCTAATGTACGGTAGAGAAGACTTTAGACCAACATTAGATAGGAAAGATAAAGAAGGTCACTTTATATTGATTAAAGGAACACTCCAACAGGAGGACATTACAATCCTAAACATACATGCACCTAATACGGTGGCTCCCAATTTCATCAAGCAAACATTATTAGAACCAAGGCCATATATAACACCAAACACAGTTGTAGTGGGTGACGTCAACACTCTACTCTCATCCATTGACAGGTCATCCTGGGCAAAAAATAAACAGAGATGCATCTGGATTAAATGAGGTCATAGAACAAATGGACCTAACAAATATCTACAGGACATTTCACCCAAATGCTGCAGAATACACATTCTTTTCAGTAGCACATGAAGGCAGTCCTAAGAGGGAAAGTTATAGCTTTAAGTGCCTATATTAAGAAATTAGAAAGGTCACAAGTAAACAACTTAATGCTTCATGTTAAGACCTTGGAAAAAGAAGAAAAAGGCAAACCAAAATCAGTATATGGGAATAAATAATAAAAATTAGGGCATAAATTAATGAAATAGAAACCAAAAAAAAAAAAATCCAAAGAATCAATAAAACAAAGAGCTGGTTCTTTGAAAGGATAAACAAGATTGATAAACCCTTAGCAAATCTAACTAAAAGAGAGAGAAGAGACACAAATTAATAAAATTAGAGATGAAAAAGTCACCATCACAAGATACCACAGAAATTTAGAAAAATCATAGGGACATACTATAAGAATATATACTCCACTAAGTTTGAAAATCTGAAAGAAATAGATGACTTCCTTGACTTATATTACCTATGTAAATTAAATCAAGATGATCCCCTCACTGGTATGAGACCCATAGCTGGAGCTGGGAAACAAGTCAGAACCATATCCAAACATAAACCCACTCTCCAATATCAAGCTACCATCAATTGTGGGCTACAAGATGGCCTACACCTATTAAATTCTCTTTTAAAAAAAAAGGGGTTATCTCATTTGTCCTGATGCTAACTTACTCTCCGTTGGAGAATCTGCTTCTCTTTTTCAGATAGATGTAGATCCTAAGGAGAGAGCCACCCCATCATACCTCAAAAGGGCCCCGGCTGAAACTAAGAAAAATTGGAGAAACAAGCAAGGGGGCTGTTTTCCTGATGAACCGGATATCAGCACAAGGGGGAAGGAGATCAGCACAGAGAAAAATCAACTCCTACCAAATCAGAGAGCCAGAGCCTCAGAGGCCCCCAACACCTCATCACTGAAGCAGACCCAGCATGGCTCAGGGAAATTTTGCGGAAGAGGGGGTGGAAAGAATGTCAGAGTCACATGTTGGGTCATGATATGCAGAGACATTTAGCTTACCCATAACTGTGGGCTAACTCCACAATGCATGACCCGTATACCTCAACAAAGAGGGGCCAAGGGGAGGGGGTAGGTCATGCATGAGCCTAATAATGGTACCAAACTGACTGTAAATAAAATAAAATAAAATAAAATAAAAAATTAAATCAAGATGAGATTAACCACTTAAATAGACCTATAACAAGTATGGAGGCCAAGCAGTTATCAAAAATCTCCCAACTAAAAAAAGGTCAGGCCCAGATGGATTCACTGGTGAATTTTACCAGACCTTCAGGAAAGAACTAACACCAATGCTTCTCAAACTTTCCCATAAAATGGAAAAGGAAGGAATCCTACCAAACTCCTTCTATGAAGCAAGCATCACTCTGGTACTAAAACCAGACAAAGATAGAACAACAAAAAAAGAAAATTACACACCAATCTACCTCATAAACATAGGTGCAAAAATTATCAACAAAAATATTGACAAACAGAAAAAAACAATACATCAGAAAGATCATTCACTCTGACCAAATAGGCCTTATCCCAGAGATGAAGGGATGGTTCAACAAACACAAATTGATCAATGTAATACATTATATAAATGGACTGAAGGACAAAAATCACATCATCATCTCATTATATGCAGAAATAGCATTTGACAAAATCCAACATCCCTTCCTGACAAAAGTGCTACAGAAACTGGGAATAGAAGGAACATATCTCAACATAATAAAGGATATTTATGATAAACCTACAGTCAACATAATACCAAATGGAGAAAAATATGAAGATTTTCCACAAAAATCAGGAACAAGACAAGGGTGTCCACTGTCCCCACTTTTATTTAATATGCTACTGGAAGCCTTAGCTATAGCAATAAGGCAAGAGACACACATAAAAGGGATATAAATTGGAAAGGAAGAGATCAAGTTATCATTATTTGTAGATGATATGATTCTATATATAAAGGATCCTAAAGACTCTACCAGCAAACTGGTATAGCTGATAAACACTTATATCAATGTAGCAGGATACAAAATAAGCACATAGAAATCAGTAGCCTTCCTACATGCTAACAACAAACACACAGAGGATGAAATCAGTGAATCACTCTCATTCACAATCACATCAAAAATAATAAATAAATAAAGTACCTTGGAATAAACCTAACCAAGGAAGTGAAGGATGTCTACAATGAAAATTTTAAAACACTCAAGTGAGAAATGCGGAAGACATTAGGAAATGGACAGACATCCCTTGTTCTTGAATTGGAAGAATCAATACCGTGAAAATGGCAATCTTACCTAAAGTAATCTACACATTTAATGCAATCCAAATCAAGATTCCAATGGCATTCTTCACAGAAATAGAAAAAAACAGTCGAAAAAATTCATTTGGAAGCACAAAATATCTTGAATATCTGAGACAATTTTGAGCAACAAAACTAAGGCTGGTTGTATCATCATACATGATTTTAACCTGTACTACAGAGTTATAGTAACAAAAACAGCATAGTACTGGCCAAAAACAGACATATAGATCAATGGAACAGAATAGAGGACCCAGATGTAAGTCTGAGTAACTACAGCCACCTGATCTTTGACAAAAATGCCAAAAACACTCATTAGAGAAAGGATAGCCTCTTCAGCAAATGGTGCTGGAAAAACTGGATATGTATCTGTAGAAGGATGAAAATAGATCCTTATCTCTCTCCATGCACAAGAATTAAGTCCAAATGGATCAAAGACCTTAATATCAGACCTGAAACTCTGAAACTGCTAGAGGAAAAAAAAGTAGGGGAAACTCTTCAACATATTGGTCTTGGCAAAGACTTTCTGAATATTTGCTCAGGAAATAAAACCACAGATCAACCCCTGGGACCTCATGAAATTACAAAGCTTTTGTACAGCAAAGGACACTGTGAATAGGGCCAAGAGGCAACCTACTGAATGGGAGAAAATCTTTGCCAGCTATACATCTGACAGAGGATCCATATCCACAATATACAAAGAACTCAAAAAACTAAATAATAAGAAATCAAACAACCCAATTTAAAAAATAGGCCATGGAACTAAATAGAGAAAAGAAGAAATACAGATGGTATATAAACATCTAAAAAATATTCTACATCCCTAGCCATCAGGAAAATCCAAATTAAAACTATGTTGAAATTCCATCTTACTCCTGTCAGATTGGCTACCATCATGAAAACAAATGACCATAAATGCTGGTAAGGATGTGATAAAAGAGGCAACCCTTCTACACTGTTGGTGGGAATGCAATCTGGTCCATCCATTATGGAAATCAGTGTGGAGGTTCTGAGACAGCTAAATATAGATTTGCCATATTACCTGGCTATACCACTCCTAGGCATATATCCTAAGGACTTGTCTCACTGCCTTAGAGATACTTGCTCAGTCATGTTTATTGTCACTCTCTATTCACAATAGCTAGGAAATGGAACCAGCCTAGGTGCCCCTCACCTAATGACTGGATAATGAGGATGTGGCACATTTATACAATGGAGTTCTACTCAGCAGTAAAGAAAAAAGAAATTATGAAATTTTCAGGAAAATGGATGGATCTGGAAAGGATTATACTAAGTGAGATAACCCAGGCCCAGAAAGCCAAACATTGCATGTTCTCTCTCATATGTGGATCCTAGCTACAGATGATTGGACTTCTGTGTGAGTAGGAAGAAACCTCAGTAGCAAAGGCCAGTAAGCTAGAAAAGAGATATAAAGGGAAGAGAAAGGAAGGGAGGGGGAACTTAATAAGATGATATTTTATATATGTAAGTAGAAGAACAGATTAATGGGGGTAAAAAGGCCTAAGTGAGGTCAGGGGAAGAGATTAAGTAAAGGAAAGGTGGAGGGAGGGCTAATCAAAATCTAAGAGGACAGAAATAAGCCATATGGAAACCTGTTTTTTTGGGCAATGAAACACCCAGAGGCCATAGATTGTTACTAGAAAATTTTCAGTGCCAGGGATGGGATACCTTCTAGTGAGTTGTTGGCCAGGGAGGTCCCTGATGCCCCCAAAACATTATAGGCCATTGCTGAGGCTCTTGGTTTCCCACCAGGAATAGATGGCAAGACCCTATTGCTGAAGACTCCACATGCTTGGGCTGCAAGTTCACTGAGAAATCCTGTTGAAGCTGAGCTGATAATCTCCTTCATGTAGATGAGTGGACAGAAAGCTGGGAAAGCTACACTGCATGAAGTTCAATGGGAGAGAGAGAAATGACCAGTGAAGATACTCAACAGTGGACACTGCAAGCCTTAAGTTTGGCCAGAAAGGCCAAATGAGCCAATGGGTGCAATACTGGCCTGTGGCTGGGGAGGTCCTAAGTCCTAGGGAGGAAACTACTACTGTTGTCTGACTAAATGGATATATTATGCCCACCAAACTGCCCTCTAAATACTTATATATTAATGCTACTCTCACTATTGGTTAGCGAAGCTTCTCTTTTCAGGTGGCAGTGACCTCTGGGATGACTCAGAAGGCACCATGATGCTGAGAAGAAGTGACAGAAAAGTGCTCAGCACTGAAACATCTCTATCACTCCTTCCAAGGCTTAGGGTCCATTGTGGAAGAGGTGGCAGAAAGAATTTAAGAGGCAAAGAAAAGGTAGGACTTCTTCCAGTGTGCTCCTCCAGACACAAAATGGCCTGGATATCCGTGACCTCACAGGGCCTAACACTACCTACACAAGACCATCATAATAGGAGAGAAGGATGATGACATCAAAATAAAAGAGAGATTGATTGAGAGGGGAAGGGGTATGATGTAGAGTGGAGTTTCAAAGGGGAAAGTGGATGGAGGAAGGGAATTACCATGGGTTATCGCCTACAATTATGGAAGTTGGCAACAAAAAATAAATTAAATAAATAAATAAATAAATAAATAATGGGCTATGGAACTAAATAGAGAGTTCTCAAAAGAAGAAATACAGATAGCATATAAACATCTAAAAACATATTCTTCATTCTTGGTCATCAGGAAAATGCAAATTAAAAGTACTTTGAGATTCCATCTCACTCATGTCAGAATGTTTTGGAATGGCTGCCACACCCGCGGAGACTTGGCAGGAAGCCCGGGCAGCCATCTTGGGATGGCCGCCAGTGCCGCCACACCCGCTCTCCACACGCGCCACACCCGCTCTCCACAGTTATCATCAAGAAAACAAATGACAATAAATGCTGACCAGGATGTGAGTAAAGAGGAACCCTCTACTGTTGGTTGGACTGTAACCTGGTGTAGCCATGGTGGAAATCAGTGTGGAGGTTCCTGAGACAGCTAAATATAGATTTACCATATGACCCAGCTATACCACTCCTAAGCATATATGCTAGGAACTCATCATACTACCTTAGAGTTACTTGCACATCGTATTTATTACTGTTCTAATCACAATATCCAGGAAATGGAACCAGCCTAAATATCCCTCTACTGATGAGTGGATAATGAAGATGTGGTATATTTATACAATGGAGTTCTACTCAGTGGTAAAGAAAAATGAAATCATGAAATTTGCAGGGAAATGGATGGATCTGGAAAGGATTATACTTAGTGAGGTAACCCAGGCCCAGAAAGCCAAATGCCACATGTTTTCTCTCAGTATGTGGATCCTAGCTATAAATGTGTAGACTTGTATGTGAGTTGGAGTAAAGTTCAGTAACAGAGACCAGTAAGTTAGAAAAGGGCTATAAGGTACAGAGAAGAGTGGAGGACTTAAAGAGGGGTTGTTGAATATATATACATAGATGAACCAATTATTGGGGATGAAATGGCCTTAGTGAGGTCAGGGGAAGGGATTGAGTAAAGGAATGGTGGGAGGAGGGATAATCAAAATTTAAGATAATTTGAATAAGCCATATGGAAACCTACTTTATAGGATAATGGTGCACCCCAAAGCCATAGATTGTTACTAGAAAATTTTCTAACGCCAGGGATGGGATACTTTCCAGTGAGTTATTGGCCGTGGAGGTCCTTGATGTCCCCAAACATTACAGGCCGTTGCCAAGACTCTTGGTTTCCCTTCAGAAATAGATGGTGAGACCCGATTGCAAGACTCCACATGTTTGGGCTACAGGTCACTGAGAAATCATGCTGGAGCTGAGCTGAAAACCTCCTCCCTGTAGACCAGCTGACAGAAAACTGAAAAAAAGCTATGCTGCTTGCAGAAACATGGGAGAAGTCATCAGTGGAGATAAACAACTGTGGACATTGAAAGCCTTAAGATTGGCCAGCCAGCCCAAATGAGCCAATCAATGCAATAGTGGCAGGTCTGTTATGGGGAAAATGAACCACCCTCTAAGTGGACAGGAGGCCCACTCTATGGGAGGGAATACATGCCTGGTACTGAAAACCTAGCCAAAAACCTATAGCAGGAGAGGTCATGAGCCCTAGAGAAGTAACACCTGCACTTATCCAGATAAATGCATAAATTATGCTCACCAAACTACCCTGTAAGCCCTTTTCTTAATGTTCATACCCACATATTAATGCTACTCCCATTTTTTGTTAGATAGACTTCTCTTTTCAGATGGTAGTGACCACTGGGATGACTCGAAGGCACCATAGTGCTAAGAAGTGACAGAGGAGTGCTCAGCACTGAAACATCTCTATCACTCCGTCCAAGGCTCAGGGTCCACTGTGGGAGAGGTGGCAGAAATAATGTAAGAACCAAAGGAAGGGTAGGACTTCTTACAATGCACTCTTCCAGAGACAAAAATGGCCTGGATATCCATGACCCCGCAGTGCCTGACACTACCTACATAAGACCCTCATAATAGGAGGAAAAGATGATGACTTCAAAATAATAGAGAGACTAATTGAGAGGGCTAGGGGATATTCTGGAGGGTGTATTTGTGAAGAAGAAAGTAGGGAGAGGGGAGAGGAGGGAAAGGGAGGGAATTATCATGCTTTATTGTCTATAATTATGGACGTTGTCAACAAAAATATTAAAAAATAAAAAATAATCAAAAATAAAAACAAATGTAATATAAATCCACGTTCCTCATGCCTGATGGAAATCTGTGAGCAATCTGTGTGTTCCAGTGCTCCTTGAACACTAAAAAGTTATTTTTAAAAATATACATATATATATGACGCATAGTTACATCTATTTCTAGAATACTTAAGCTATTGATATAACAGTAATAGCTTCCAGTTCTGTAACAGAGAGATTCAGAAACAAAACCCTAATATAAAAATGGCTATAAGAAAGTTCTGGGCTGAAACCGGGTGTGGTGGTGGATGCTTTAATTCCAGCACTCGGGAGGCAGAGGTAGGAGGATTGCCATGAGTTCAAGGCCAACCTGAAACTACAGAGTGAATTCCAGGTCAGCCTGAATGAGAGTGAGACCCTACCTCAAAAAAAGAAAGAAAGAAAGAAAGAAAGAAAGTCCTGGGCTGGAGAGATGGCTTAGTGGTTAAGGCACTTGCCTGTGAAGCCTAAGGACCCAAGTTTAATTCCCTAGTACCCATCTAAACCAGATGCACAAGGTGACACATGCATCTGGAGTTCATTTGCAGTGGCCAGAGGCCCTGGTGAACTCATTCTTTCTCTCTCTCTCTCTCTCTCTTCCCCTCTCCCTCTCTCAAATAAAGTAAATAAATAAAAGAAAAAGGAGGGCTGGAGAGATGGCCTGGTGGTTGTGCTTGCCTGTGAAGCCTAAGGACCCAGGTTCAATTCCCCAGTACCCACATAAGCCAGATGTACAAGGCAGTGCATGCACCTGGAGTTCATTTGCAGTGGCTACAGCCCTACTGCGCCCAGTCTCTTTCTGTCTGTCTGCCTCTTTGACTCTCTCTTTCTCTCTCAAATGAATAAATATAAAAATAAAATATTTTTAAAGAAAAAAGAAAGTCCTGCTTCCAGAATGACAATGCAAGGAGCATGAGGACCTTCTCTCCAGCAATACTGGTGAAAAATATTTTGTGAAAAACAATATTTAGCCAGGCGTGGTGGCGCACACCTTTAATCCCAAGCACCCCGGAGGCAGAGGTAGGAGGATCACTGTGGGTTTGAAACCACCCTGAGACTACATAGTGAATTCCAGGTCAGCCTAGGCTAAAGCAAGACCCTATCTGGAAAAAAAAAAAAAAAAAAAAATATATATATATATATATATATATATATATATATACAGTGCCATTTTTCCCTATGTTTTCTTCTCATAGTTTCAAATTTGGGGTCTTAACATTTAAGTGTTTAATCAGTTTTGAACTGAGTTCTGTAGATGTTAAGATACAAGGGCCTAATTCCATTTTTTTCCATATGGATGTATAGTTTTCACAACTACTTAGATGTTGCTTCTCCATGTGTATTCCTGACACCTTTGTTTAAACAAATTAATTGCTGGGCTGAGGAAGTACCTCAGCAGTTAAAGGCGCTTGCTTGCAAAGCCTACCAGCCTGGGTTCGATTCCCCAGCACCATGTAAAACCAGACGCAAAAGGTGGTGCAAGTATCTGGTGGTAGTTGTTTGCAGTGGCAAGAGACCCTACCATGCCCATACATCACACACACACACACACACACACACACACACAAATAAATAAATAAATAAAATTTAAAAATAATCTCCTGGAGTGATGGCACAGCAGTTAAAGCACTTGCCTGTGAAGCTTAAAGACCCATGTTCAATTTCTCAGTACCCACATAAGCCAGATGCACATGGTCGTGCATGAATCTAGAGTTCGTTTGCAGTAGCTATAGACCCTCGGTGCATCCTGTCTCTCTTAGATAAATAAATAAAATATTTTTTAAAAGTGAAGAAAAAATCTTTTAAAAAATCATCAGGGTTGGGGAGATGGCTTAGCGGTTAAGCATTTGCCTGTGAAGCCTGAGGACCCCGGTTCAAGGCTCGATTACCCCAGGACCCCCTTTAGCCAGATGCACAAGGGAGCACACGCGTCTGGAGTTCCTTTGCAGTGGCTGGAGGCCCTGGCGCGCCCATTCTCTCTCCCTCTCTTTCTCTCTCTGCCTCTTTCTCTCTCTGTCTGTCTCTCTCAAATAAATAAAAATAAACAAATTTTTTAAAAATCATCAATTAGGGTTAGAGAGACGGCTTAGCAGTTAAGATGCTTGCTTGCGAAGCATAAGAATGCTTGTTTGAATCTCCAGGTCCCACGTGTAGCCGCAGAAGCGAGGCAAGCATGCACTGCGGCACATGCGCACAAGGGGGCCCACACATCTGGAGTTCTTCACTGT
This sequence comes from Dipus sagitta, assembly GCA_036346955.1. Lineage (NCBI taxonomy): Eukaryota > Metazoa > Chordata > Mammalia > Rodentia > Dipodidae > Dipus > Dipus sagitta. Next base: position 51,052,497 of record CM070773.1, on the reverse strand, counting down.
GGCTGAAAGGCCCTGGCACACCCATTCTCTCTCTGTCTCTGCCTCCTCCCTCTCTCTGTCTCAAAAATGAAATAAAATAAAAACAAAGGTTTCTTTCCCTTTTTTAAAATCATCAATTAGAGCCGGTCGTAGTGGCACACACCTTTAATCCCAGCACTTAGGAGGCAAAGGCAGGAGGATGGCTGTGTGTTTGAGACCACCCTGAGACTACAGAGTAAACTCCAGATCAGCCTGGGCTAGAGTAAGACCCTACCTCAAAACACCAAAAAAGAAAAAAATCATCAATTGCCTTTGAATAAATGCATGAATTTATTTCTTAAAAAAAAATTGGGGCTGGAAAGATTTCTCAGTGGTTAAAGGTACTTGCTTTGCAAAGCCTGCTGACCTGGGTTCAATTCCCCAGTACCCACATATAGCCAGATACACAAAATGGTGCATGCATCTGAAGTTTATATTCATTCTCTGTACCTCTCCTTACAAACAAATAAAAAATATTTCCAGGCATGGTGGCACAACCATTAGTCCTAGCACTCTGGAAGCTGAGATAGGAGGATTGTTGTGAGTCCAAGGCCAACCTGGGCTAGAGTGAGACCCTATCTCAAAAAAAAATTAAAATTAAATTAATTGATTAAAATATTTAAAAAATAAAACAACAATACTCCCAGCCCTCAGGAGGCTGAGACAGAAAGATAGAGAAGCACAGCCTTGACTACATAGGAAGATACTTCTCAAAGGACAATATATTTAGAATCTTTGGAAATGATCCTAAAGGCATGCATCCAATGAAGAGATGTTTATTCCAGAAAATCTATAGAATTCAGTAAGAGGTATGAGGATCAGTGTCATCCTGCCATCCCACCTAAATGTAGCTGAAACCCCACTGCAGCCAAGGACATGAGCTCTGGACACCCTCTCCCCTAGCAAACACTTCTCTGATGCAAGGCTGTGGTAGCTTCCTTTCCTCCTGGAAGAGGCAAGATGTTGGCATCTCTCATGCTGCCTTCAGCCTGTGTTGCAGAGGCAAGAACTACAAAATGGTGGGGCTCAACTTAAAGACCAAGAGCTCTCTGAAAAGTAGTACAAAACAACTAAGAGAAGACTAGTAGATTCTTGGAGATAAAAGTATAGAGCTAGGCCAGTTAGTTTACCAGAGATCAAGGCAAATCGTGGTTAAGAAGATCCCTCCATGGTCCAGCCATTGTGGAAATCAGAGTGGAGGTTCCTGAGACAGCTAAAAATAGATCTACCATATGACCCAGCTATAGCACTCCTAGGCATATATCCTAAGGTCTCATCTCATTACCTTAGAGATACTTGCTCAAGCATGTTTATTGCCACTCCTACTCACAATAGCTGGGAAATACAACCAGCCTAGATATCCCTCACCTAATGAGTAGATAATGAAGATATGGTGCATTTACACAATGGAGTTCTACTAAGTGATAAAGAAAAATGAAGTTATAAAATTTTCAGGAAAATGGATGGATCTGGAAAGGATTATACTAAGTGAGGTAACCCAGGGCCAGAAAGCCAAACATCTCATGTTCTCTCTCATATGTGGATCCTAGCTACAGATGATTGGACTTCTGTGTGAGTAGGAAGAAACCTCAGTAGCAAAGTCCAGTAAGCTAGAAAAGAGATATAAAGGGAAGAGAAAGAAATGGAGGGGGTGCTTAATAGGATGGTATTGTATATATGAAAGTAGAAGAATAGATTAATGGGAATGAAAAGGCCTAAGTGAGGTCAGGGGAAGAGATTGAGTAAAGGAAAGGTAGAGGGAGGGCTAGTCAAAATCTAGGAGGATATAAATAAATCATATGGAAACCTACTTTTTTGGACAATGGAACACTCAGGAGCCGTAGATTGTTATTAGAAAATTTTCAGTGCCAGGAATGGGATACCTTCTAGTGAGTTGTTGGCCAGGGAGGTCCCTGATGTCCCCAAAACATCACAGGCCATTGCCTAGGCCCTTGGTTTCCCACGAGGAATAGATGGTAAGACCCTATTGCTGAAGACTCCACATACTTGGGCTGCAAGGTCACTGAGAAATTCTACTAGAACTGAGCTGATAACCTCCTCCATGTAGACCAGCTGAGAGAAAGCTAGAGGAAGCTATTCTGCATGCAGTTCAATGGGAGAGAGAGAAATCACCAGTGAAGATACTCAACAGTGGACACTGCAAGCCTTATATTTGGCCAGCCAGGCCACATGAGCCAACAGGTGAAGTAGTGGTGCAACTGTCATGGTGGAAACCAACTGCCCTCTAATTGGACTGGAGGCCCTCTCCATGGGAGGGAATACATCCCTAATACTGAAAACCTACAGCATGCGTAGTCATGAGCCCTAGGGGTGTAACGTCTTCTGCTGTCTGGCTAAATGTATATACTATGCTCATCAAACTGCCCAGTAAGCACTTCTCTTAATGTTCATACTCATATATTAATGCTCCTCTCACTTTTGGTAGAGAACCTTCTCTTTTCAGATGACAGTGACCTTGGGATGACTCAGAAGGCATCATGGTGCTGGGAAGAAGTGACAGAGGAGTGCTCAGCACTACAATATCTCTATCACAGCTTCCAAGGCTCAGGGTCCATTGCGGAAGAGGTGGCAGAAAGAATGTAATAGCCAAAGGAAGGGTAGGACTCCTTACAACGTGCTCCTCCAGACACAAAATGGCCTGGATATCCATGACCTCACAGTGTCTGACACTACCTACACAAGACCATCATAATAGGAGGTAAAAGATGAAGACATCAAAATAAAAGAGAGACTGACTGAGAGGGGGAGGGGATATGATGGAGAATGGAGTTTCAAAAGGGAAAGTGGGGTGAGGGATGACATTACCATGGGATATTATTTATAATCATGGAAGTTGTTAGTAAAAATAATAATAAATAAATAAATTTTAAAAAAGAAGATCCCTGCATGGATCAGAACAAATCCCTAACATGGACCTCATAACCATCCTCAGACTGGAGAGATGGCTCAGTAGATAAAGCCCTTGTGGTAGTATGAATGTGAAATGTCTCCATGGCTTCATGTGCTCATGTGTTTGTGATGAAGCCTTAGTCTTAAATACCAGCTGGTGGCAATTTGGGAACTGAAGCCTTGCTGGAGGAGGTGTGTCGCTAGGGGTAGACCTTAAGAGCTATTAGCCTAGCTCCAAACCCAGTGTCAGACTACCTCGACCCAGATATGTGAAAGCTTCCTGCTTGTACCATGCTTTCCCCACCATGGTGAAACTCCCCCTCAAAATTATCAGTTGGCTGGGTGTGGTAGCGCATGCCTTTAATGCCAGCACTCAGGAGGCAGAGGTAGGAGGATCGCCATGAGTTTGAGGCCACCCTAAGACTACATAGTGAATTCCAGGTCAGCCTGAGCTACAGTAAGACCCTACCTTGAAAAAAAAAAAAAAAAGTCAGCTGCCTCTCACTTTTGGCTAGAAAAGATTCTCTTTTCAGATGGTGGTGACCACTAGGGTGACTCAAAACCCACCATAGGCTGAGAAGTGACAGGGGAGTGTTCAGCACTAAGTGAGGTACCTCTATCTCACCCTCCAGGGCTCAGGGACCATTGTGGAAGAGGTACCAAAAATAATATAAGAGCCAAAGGAAAGGGAGGATCCCTGGGGCATACTGGCTAGCTAGTCTAGCCAAATTGGTGAGTATCAGTGAGAGAACTTGTCTCAAAAATAAAGGTAGAGAATAACTAAGGAAGACATCTGACATCAACCTCTGGCCCCCACACGTACATGCACACCAATTCACATGCACCCACACATATACAGATGCCCACATGCATATACACACAGGCAATAAAAAAAAATCTCTCAATAATCCCAGCACTCGGGAGGCAGAGGTAGGAGGATTGCCCTGAGTTTGAGGCCACCCTGAGACTCCATAGTGAATTCCAGGTCAGCCTGGGCCAGAGTGAGACCCTACCTTGAAAAAAAAAATCCCTCAAGGGAGCCCAAATTTCATAGAAGTTATCAGTACAGTAATTTATTCTGAGGATATGGTGAAAAAAATAGAAATCAGCCACAATGGAGAAATGGCAGAGAAATCTAGCAATTTGTGGCGCTAAACTTGTGGGTGTGGTCAGGGAAGGAGCCCTGCCAAACCTTCAGCTATCCCAGTGTGCTGCATGTGCATAAGACAAAGCCTTCTGCTGAGCAACATAACATGCGAGCAGGGGAGGATTCCTCACTAAAAATAGTACAACCAGAGATGGGTGAGGTGGCTCATGCCCAGAATCCCAGCACTTGGCAAGTTGAGGTAGGAGGATCACTGTGAGTTCTAGGCCAGCCTGGGTCACAGAGTGAGTTCCAAGTCAGCCTAGGCAACAGTGAGACCGTGCTTCAAAATGCCAAAAAAATAAAAATAAAGCCTAATACAGCCAACTTCTAAGCAAATACAACACCAAGGATCAATAATAAGCCCAGGAGGGGAAAGAGACCAGTACCTGGACTTGCTACAATATTAAGATATTGATGTTCAGTTTCCAGGAAAATTAAGACTTTATAAAAAACAGGAATAGGGCTGGGGAGATAGCATAATACGTAAAGTGCTTGCCTTGTAAGTGTGAGGATCGGAGGTCAATCCCTAAAAGCCATGTTCAAAAGAAGCCAGGCATGAGTTTGTAATCTTAGTAGTGGGAAGTGAAGATTTGCTGGGATTTGCTGACCAGCCAGTCTACCCAAATAGGTAAGTCTCGGTCTAATAAAAAGTCTGGTCTCAAAAAGGAGAGAGGACTTCTGGGTAAGATGGCAGCATAGGAACCATGCCAAAGCAGCTTAGGGGGGAAATAAGGAAGAAAAAAAAAAGCAAAATACAACTCTTCTACTGAAAAGCGGCATAAGAAATTATCAACCACAGCATAGAAGTAGGCGAGACCCAGAGCTTCTAGAGACCATAGAAACAGGCAGAAGTGGCTCCAGCAGTGACAGCACAAGAATCACATGGCTTCCAGGCTCTGCCTGAGCAGCAGGCAAAGCCAGGTGAAGAGAAATTCAACTCATACCAGCTTCCTCACAAACACAAGAAACCTGAATACAGCAGGACCAGCTGAGCAGTTCATGAGGAAGAGGATCGCGGGGACCAACAGTACAACTTCAGGCACCATCTACTGCTTCCCATCCCCCCACAGCCAGTGCAAGTACCTGCAACCACCAGAGCCCTGGAGAAGGGAATTTACCTACACAGCACCCAGCACAGGCTATGAGGGCAACAACCCACTGACCCAGCCAGCCTACCTGAGCCCACAGCACAGCAAAGAGTGACCCAAGTGGGCACACAGCATAGCTGACACCAAAGCCACTCCCAAAAGTAACAGGACCTACTTACACCAGGTCAGGTCCCACCACAAAGTCTGGTGTATAGACCTTCATTGGAAATGCTAATTGTATCTTCCGTACCAGGGTAGATTATGTGTTAAATGTGATGAATGGTCAGATTTGTCACTCTTAAATAAGCTATATTTTGGGCTTGTCATTTGTTGCTTCCTGATTTAGAATGCCTTTATCTCTTCTGTCATTAATGGGGGCAGGGTCTCACTCAGCCACAAGTTGACCTTGGGACCCATGACAGACCAGAAATCTGAGCATCCTAGTTGACAGGATTAAGGATGTGGGGCAACACACATCCGTAGGGACTTTGACTGTGTTAGAGGACCTGTTTGTTTTAATACCCACTCTTGCATAAATACTCCATGTTGGTTTTGATTGAATGTGTATATTGTTCAATTAAATCTTAGAATTTGCCTGTACTTTGCTCTACCCAGCCTATTAGAATACTCACATACCAGACAAACCCAATAACTAGGGTCAGTTTTACTCTGAGAGTTTTTTAAGAGCCATACCTAACACCTTAAGCTCCTACCCCAAAGATATATTACATCAGATTTATACATCTAAAAATATTACAGATAATTTAAAAATGCAAGCATTAAATTTATCCAAGATGCAGAAATCTCTACATTATACTATAAGAAGCACAAAAAATCAAGACAGTATAATTCCATGAAATTCCATCAGAAATGACCTCCAGTGAGACTGATTTTGTTGAAATGTCTAAGAAAAATCTCAAAAGAATGATTATGACTATGTTCAAAGAAATCAAAAAAGACACAGGAAACCAATTTAATGAAATGAGGAGGTCAATACAAGACATGAGTAAGGAAATAGAAATACTGAAGAAATCAGTATTTCTGAATACTGAAGAATAATACTGAGGAAACCAATCAGAAATCCTAGTAATTAAAAACAAAGTGAGTGAAGTAACAAGACTCTGTAAAAAGTCTCACCGATAGAATGGATAAAGGAGAAAACAGAATATCTAAAGTAGAAGACCAGGTGGCTGATCTAATCCAGTCCAACAAAAAGAAAAACAAGCTAATAGAAAGGTATGAATGGGAATTTCAAGATATTTGGGACACTATAAAAAGATCAAATATATGCCGGGTATGGTGGTGCACACCTTTAATCTCAGCAATTGGGAGGCAGAGGTAGGAGGATCACCATGAGTTCGAGGCTACTCTGAGACTACATATTGAATTCCAGGTCAGCCTGATCTAGAGTGCCACCCTACCTTGAAAAAACAAACAAACAAAAAAAATCAAAGAAGGCCCGGCGTGGTGGCACACGCCTTTAATCCCAGCACTCGGGAGGCAGAGGTAGGAGGATCACCGTGAGTTCGAGGCCACCCTGAGACTCCATAGTGAAACTCAGGTCAGCCAGGGCTAGAGTGAAACCCTACCTCGAAAAAACAAAAACAAAAACAAACAACAAAAAAAAAATCAAACAAGAATTCAGGGTATAGTAGAAGGAGAGGAATTTCACGCCAAAGGCATAGCAGGCATTTTCAACAAAATAATAGCAGAAAATTTCCCCTCAATTTGGAAAAAGATGCAAATGCAGATACAGAGGAAGCTTTTAGAACACCAAACAGACAAAACGTGGAAAGAGCCTCTCCTCACCATATTATAATTAAACTACCAAACATGCAAACCAAAGAAAACATATTGAAAGCAGTTAGAAAGAGAAAGCAAGTCACTTATAAAGGCAAGCCCATCAGGATAAGAGCAGACTATTCAACACAAACATTAAAAGCCAGAAGGGCTTGGAATGATGTATTCCAAGTTCTGAAAGATACCAACTGTCAACCAAGAATACTTTATCCAGCAAAGCTATCCATTCAAATTAATGGAGAAATAAGAACATTCCACAACAAAAACAAGTTAAAGGAATATATGACAACTAAGCCAGCTCTATAGAAAATGTTTTAAGGCATCCTTCACACTGAAGAGAAAGGAAAGTACACATATGAAGAAACAGGAAAAAGTAAACCATACTCAAATAACAGTTAATACAAGAAAGTAAAGGAAACACCACAAAACAAGAAGAATGGCAGGAATAAATACATACCTTTCAATAATAACTCTTAATATCAATGGCCTCAATGCCCCAGCCACAAGATACAGGCTTGCAGAAATCAATGGATTAAAAGGGATCCTTTTGTTTGTTGCCTCCAAGAAACTCACCTCTCCATAGACAGACACTATCTTAGGGTGAAAGTATAGAAAGCAGTATTTCGAGCAAATGGGCTTGGAAACAAGCAAATGTTGTTGCTATCCTAGTATCTGACAGGATAGAACTCAAACCAACATTAGTGAGCAAAGATAAAGAAGGTCAACAAACATGCTGAGAATGATCAGGAAATGACTCTCGTTCACACTTACCTCAAAAAACATAAAGTACTTGAAGTAAACCTAACTAAAGAATTGAAGGATCTCTGCAATGAGAACTTTAAAACATTCAAGTGAGGAATTGCAGAAGACACTAGGAAATGGAAAGACATCCCATATTCTTGGATTGGAAGAACAAATATTGTGAACATGTCAATCTTACCAAAGCAATCTACACATTTAATGCAATCCCCATTGAAATCCCAATGGTGTTCTTTATGGAAATAAAAAAAAAATCCCAAAATTCATTTGGAAGCACAAAAAACTCGAATAGCCAAACAATTTTGAGCAACAAAAATAAGGCTGGCAGTATCACCACACCTGATCTTAAGCTATATTACAAAGCCATAATAACAAAAACAGCATGGCACTGGCACAAAGACAGACACATAGATCAATAGAACATAATAGAAGATCCAGATGTAAATCCAGGCAGCTACAGCCATCTGATTTTCAACAAAATACCAAATATATTCACTGGAGAAAAGACAGCCTCTTTAACAAAGGTTCAGAGAAAACTGGATATCTATATGTAGAAGGATTAAAATAGATCCTTTTCTCTTTCCATACACAAGAATCAAGTCCAATGGATCAGGGACCTTAATATCAGACCTAAAACTCTGAAACTGCTACAGGAGAAAGTAGGGGAAACCCTTCAACATATTGGCATAGGTGATGACTTTCTGAATATAACCCCAGTTGCTCAGGAAATAAAACCATTAATCAACCACTGAGATCTCATGAAATTACAAAGTTTTTATACAGCAAAGGACACTGTGAATAGAGCAAAGAGGTAACTGATAGGATGGAAGAAAATTTTTGCCAACTGTACATATGACAGAGGATTAATGCCTAGGATATACAAAGAACCCAAAAAACTAAATAATAAGAAATCAAACAACCGAATCAAAAAATGGGCTACAAAGTGAAATAGGGAGTACTCAAAAGAAGAAATACAGATGGCCTATAAGTATATAAAAACATGTTCTACATCCTTAGCCATAAGGGAAATGCAAATTAAAACTACTTTGAGATTCCATCTCACTCCTGTCAGAATGACTATCATCAAGAAAACAAATGACAATAAATATTGGCAAGAATGCAGAAAAAGTGGAACCCTTCTACATTGTTGGTAGGAATGTAGACTGGTACAGCCATTGTGGAAATCAGAGTGGAGGTTCCTGAGATAACTAAATAAAGATTTACCATATGACCCAGCTTTAGCACTCCTAGGCATATATCCTAAGGACTCTTCTCACTATCTTAGAGATACTTGCACAACCATGTTTGTTACTGCTCTATTCACAGTAGCTAGGAAATGGAACCATCCTAGATGTCCCTCAACTGATGAATGGATAATGAACGTGTGGTACATTTACACAATGGAGTTCTATTCTGCAGTAAAGAAAAATGAATTATGGGGGTTGGAGAAATGGCTTAGCAGTTAAGGCATTTGTCTAAGAAACCTAAGGACCCCAGTTCGATTCCCCAGGACCCGCTTAAGCCAGATGCACAAGGGGGTGCATGCATCTGGAGTTCATTTGCAGTGGCTAGAGGCTCTGGTGCACCCGTTCTCTCTTTCTCTCTGCCTCTTCCTCTGTCTCTCTCTCAAATACATAAATAAATAAAATAATTTTTAAATGAAATTTGCAGGCAAATGGATGCAACTGGAAAGGATTATACTAAGTGAGGTAACTCAGGCCCAGAAAGCCAAATATTACATGTTCTCTCTCATATAGGCATCCTAGCTACAAAGTTTAGATTTGTGTGTGAGTTGGAATAAAACATCAATAGCAGGGCTGGAGGGATGGCTTAGCAGTTAAGGCATTTGCTTGCAAAGCCAAAGGACCCAGGTTTGATTCCCCAGGACCCATGATGGCCAGATGCACAAGGGGGTGCACATATATGGAGTTTGTTTGCAGTGGCTGGAGGCCCTGGCACACTCATTTTCTCTCTCTCTCTTTCTCTCTCTCCCTCCCTCCATCCATCCATCCCTCCATCCCTCTTTCTATGTCAAATAAATAGATAAATAAAGTCAATAGCAGAGGCCAGTGAGCTAGAAAAAGAATATAAGTGTGGGAGGAAAGGGGAGGGCTTAAGCCGATGGTATTGTATATATGTAAGTAAAAGATCAGATTACTGGAAATGAAATGGCCTAAGTGAGACCAGGGGAAGAGATGGGTGAAAACAGGGTGGGGGAGGGTTAATCAAAATTCAAGATATTGTGAAAAAGCCATATGAAGGCTTACTTTTTTGGATAATGGCACACCCAGAAGCCATAGACTGTTACTAGAAAAATTTCAATGCCAGGGACAGGATACCAGTGACTTGTTGGGCAGGGAGGTCTCTGTTGCCCCCAAAATATTATAGGCTATTGCCCAGGCTCTTGGTTTCTCACCAGAAGTAGATGGTAAGATCCTATTGCTGAAGACTTCACATGCCTGGACTCCAAGGTCACTGAGAAATAAAGCTGGGGCTGAGCTGAAAACCTCCTCCATGTAGACTAGCTGACAGAAACCTTGAGAAAAGCTTCACTTGCATGCAGCCCTATGTGAAACACAAGCCATAATCAGTGAAAACAGTAGGTACTGCAAGCCTCAAGTTTGGCCAACCAGGCCAAAAGACTGAATGGGTGCAATAGTGGCATGTCTGTTATGGAGGAATCCAGCTGCTCTCAAATTGGACTGGAGACCTGCTCCATGGAAGGGAATACATGGCTGCTACTGAAAACCTAATTAAAAGTCTACGGTGGGGAAGGTCATGAGCATTAGGATTGTAATGCCTGTTCTTGTCTAGGTAAATGCGTATATTATGCTCACCAAATAACCAATAATAGGAGGAAAGACGACAACATCAAAATAAAAGAGACACTAATGGACAGAGGGAGGGGATATGATGGACAGTAGATTTGTGAAGGGGAAAGTGGGGAAGGGTAGAGAATTATCATGGTTTATTATTTGTAAGTATGGAAGTTATCAATAAAAAAAAAATGCCAAAGTAAAAGGAAAAGAAGGCTAATGAGAGAGAAAAGAAAAAGGTAGATGGTGTCTAATGAACAATACTCAAGGTTGTCCTTTAATCCCTACACACGTGCATGCTTACATACACACACAAAGAAAAGGAACATGTGACTCATAGATGGAGGGAAAGAACAGGTAGCAGAAACAGACAGCAACCAGATGTTATATTAACAAACTTCAGAGTAGCCGTTGTAAATGTTTTAAAGCCTACAGGAAACCATCATCACAGAGAAGTGACTATGATTAACACAGGGGAAAGGGAAGTACATCGGTGTCTCATCAAAGAAGAATGTCAAAGAGATGGAAATGCTAAAATAAAATTTTAAATGGGAATTCTGTAGTTGTAAAGTGTAATTATGGAAGTAAAGATATTTACTAGGGGCTAGAGAGATGGCTTAGCCGTTAAGCGCTTGCCTGTGAAGCCTAAGGACCCCGGTTCAAGGCTCGATTCCCCAGGATCCACATTAGCCAGATGCACAAGGGGGCGCATGCGTCTGGAGTTCATTTGCAGTGGCTGGAAGCCCTGGTGCACCCATTCTCTCTCTCTCTCATTCTCTCTGCTTCTTTCTCTCTCTGTCGCTCTCAAATAAATAAAAATAAACAAAAAAAATATTTACTAGGCCAATGATAGATGTCATTGAGCAAAGGCATTGCCACTCAGGGGCTGAGGGAGTCCTTACTTTGCATGTGCAGGGCTCAGGTTCAATCACCTGCACCACAAAGTAAGCAAACAAAAAATTACCAAACTTGAAAAAGACAATAGAAGCTAGAATGGTAGCTCCCATCTGTAATCCTAGCACTCAGAGGCTGAAGTAGGAGGATCACCATGAGTTCCACATCAGCATGGGGTAGAAAGAGACCCTGCCTCAGAAGAAAGGAAGAAAGAGAGAGTGGGGAGGGGAGGAAAGAAGGAAGGAAGGAAGAAGGAAGGAAGGAAGGAAGGAAGGAAGGAAGGAAGGAGAAGAGAGAGAGAGAAAGAAAGAAAGAAAGAAAGAAAGAAAGAAAGAAAGAAAGAAAGAAAGAAAGGAGGGAAAAAGAAAGAAAGAGAGAGAGGGAGAGAGGGAGGGAGGAAGGGAAGGAAGAAAGAAAGAGGGCTGGAGAGATGGCTCAGTAGTTAAGGTGCTTGCCTGCAAAGCCTAACAACCTGGATTCAGTAACTCAGTAGCCCACATGTTATAGTCAGTGTCATGTTGCTGAGATGAACTTCCAAACTAGGCACAGCTTATGGGAGAAACAGGATTTGTTGTAGTTTACAGATCCAGAGGAAGTTCCATAATGGCAAAAGAAGGTGGTCCCCTTTCACAGGTCCACACAGAGAGGAATACCATGAGCAGCACTATAAGCAAGCACACTCTGGAACCCCAGGCAGAGCTCAAGCTCTCTACATACCTTGGACTGGAATTCAGATCTGCTCCCATTAACACCTTAGGGCTGGACCCTAGGATCCACCCACAGTGATACCTCCTCTAGCCAAACAGCTAGATAACTAAGTTAGAATATTTAATAAACTCCTAGATCTATTGGGGTACACTCCATTCAAACTAACACATCATATAAATCCAGATGCACAAAGTGATGCATACATCTGGAGTTTGCAGCAGCTATAGGCCCTGGCACACCCATATTCTCTCTCTCTCTCTCTCTCTCTCTCTCTCTCTCTCTCTCTCCCTCCCTCTCTCCCTCCCTATATCTCTCTCTCCTCAAAAAGCAATCAAATAATTTTAAGAAAGAAAGAGGAAAGGAGCCTGGGGTGGTGGCGCACGCCTTTAATCCCACCACTCGGGAGGCAGAAGTAGGAGGATCGCCGTGAGTTCGAGGCCACCCTGAGACTCCATAGTGAATTCCAGGTCTGCCTGGGCTACAGTGAGACCCTACCTTGAAAAACCAAAAAAAAAAAAAAAAAAAAAAAAAAAAAAAAAAAAAAAAAAAAAAAAACAAGAAAGAGGAAAGGGAAAGGAAGGAATGAGAGAAATAAAAAGAAAATAGGTAATAAAAATATGAAATTTCAGGGATGGGATACCTCCAGTGAGTTGTTGGCCAGGGAGGTTCCTGATGCCCCAAAACGTTATAGGCCATTGCCAAGGCCCTTGGTTTCCCACCAAGAATAGATGGTAAGACCCTATTGCTGAAGACTCCACATACTTGGGTGGCAAGCCCACTGAGAAATTCTGCCGGAACTGAGCTGATAACCTCCTCCATGTAGACCAGCTGACAGAAAGCTGGAAGAAGCCATTCTACATGTAGTTCAATGGGAGAGAGATATCACCAGTGAAGATACTCAACAGTGGGCACTGCAAGCCTTATAATTGGCCAGCCAGGCCAAATGAGCCAACAGGTTCAATAATGGCACGTCTGTCATGGTGGAAACCAACTGCCCTCTAATTGGACCGGAGGCCCGCTCCATGGGGGGGAATACATCCCTGATACTGAAAAGTTAAAACAGGGGTAGTCATGAGCCCTAGGGGTGTAACATCTGCTGATGTCTGGAAAAATGTATATACTATGCTCATCAAACTGCCCAGTAAGCACTTTTCTTAATATTTACATCCTTATATTAACGCTACTCTCACTTTGGGTAGAGAATCTTCTCTTTTCAGATGGCAGTGACCTTGGGATGACTCAGAAGGTATCACAGTGCTGGAAAGAAGTGACTGGAGTACTGAGTAACATCTCGATCACACCTTCCAAGGCTCAGGGTCTAATGCGGAAGAGGTGGCGGAAAGAATGTAAGAGCCAAAGGAAGGGTAGGACTCCTTACAACGTACTCCCTCCAGACATAAAATGGCCTGGATATCCATGACCTCATAGTGCCTGACACTACCTACACAGGACCATAATAAGAGGAGGAAAAGATCATGACATCAAAATGAAAGAGAGACTGATTGAGATGGGGAGGGGATATGATGGAGAATGGAATTTCAAAGGGGAAAGTGGGGGGAGGGAGGGTAGTACCATGGGATATTTTTTATAATAATGGAAAATGTTAATAAAAATTAAGAAAAAAAGATATATGAAATTTAAAGAACAAAGGAGGGGCTGGAGAGATGGCTAAGCAGTTAAAGTTGCTGCTTGGGGCTAGCAAGATGGCTTAATGTTTAAGGCATTTGCCTGCAAAGCCTAAGGACCCAAGTTCAATTCTGCAGTTCCCACATAAGCCAAATGCACAAGGTGGCACATGTATCTGGAGTTTGTTTGCAGTGGCTAGAGGCCCTGACATGCCCATTCTGTCTCTCTCTCCCTCTCTCTGTTTCTAATAAATAAATAAAAATACATTTTTAAAATAATTTTTTGTTTATTTTTATTTGTTTGAGAGCGACAGACAGAGAGAGAAAGAGGCAGATAGAGAGAGAGAGAGAATGGCCGCGCCAGGGCTTCCAGCCACTGCAAACGAACTCCAGACTCGTGCGCCCCCTTGTGCATCTGGCTAATGTGGGTCCTGGGGAATCGAGCCTCGAACCGGGATCCTTAGGCTTCACAGACAAGTGCTTAACCGCTAAGCCATCTCTCCAGCCCCCAAAATACATTTTTTAAAAAGGTACTTGCTTGCAGAGGAAGTGGTAACATGAATACTGCTCTTACTGATAACCTGACAGTCAGCTCCAGGGTGATGATGACAGACACAATGATCAATTAAAATCCATCAAAGCAGAAATCCAGAGGCTACAGAAAACTCAACACTAAATCAAACTGCCAACAGGCCTACCATGGCTCAGGGAACATTGCAGAAGGGGGGGGTGGGAGATTGTAAGAGCTACAGAATAAGTAGGAATACCCTGAGGCACTGTCCCCCACTGCCCCACAGGGACGGACTAAGGCCTTCATGCCCCACAGTAAATACCATAACCCCAGTGAGGAGGGCCCCATAAAAATGAGAGCAGGGGCGAGGGTATAAAAGAGTATAATCTGTTATATTATATATAAAATAAAATTTAAAAAATTAATAAAGAACAGAGGAAATGAATGAAGGCATATGAATGAAATCTCAGAAAAATGTAGAACATAATTAGTTATGCCAATCAACACAAAATGGATTTACTAGAGGAAGAGAACGCAGCAGAAAAAAATATTCAAAGAAATAATGCCTAAAGAGCTGGGCATGGTGGTGCATGCCTTTAATCCCAGCACTTGGGAGGCAGAGATAGGAGGATTGCCAGGAGTTTCGAGGCCACCCTGAGACTACATAGTGAATTCCAGGTCAGCCTGGGGTAGAGTGAGACCCTACCTCAAAAAAAAAAAAAAAAAAAAAAAAAAAAAAAAGAAGGAGGAGGAGGAAAGAAAGAAAGAAAGCCTAAAAGAAAGAAAGGAAGAAAGCCTAAAAACTACACTCTCCAACTTAATGAAAAATATCAGGACTGGAGAGATGGCTAAGCAGTTAAGGTGCTTGCCTGCAATGCCTAACAATTCCAGTTTAATTTTCCAGTACCCACGTAAAGCCAGATGCACAAAGTAGTGCATACATCTGGAGTTCGTTTGCAGGGGCTAGAGGCCCTGGTGCACCCATTCACTCTCTCACTGGCTCTAATTCTCTCTCTCTCCTTGCAAATAAATAAATTAAATTTAATAATAAAAATAATAAAATAATAAAAGTAAGAAAAATATCACTTGCTACATCCAAGATGCTCAACAAACTCCACTGTATATTCACACAGAGAATCCACAGATGCACTAAAGAAAAATGCACAAGTCCAGAGACCAGGGAAAAAATCCTGAAAGCTGTGGAGGAATGGGTCATCACTTAGGAGACCTTAATGTCACCTACAGCTAACTTCTCACCAGAAGCAATGGAGGCCATGACAGTGTGGGACAACATTCAAAACACTCATATTTTAAATAGCTGCCAATGAAGAATCTTCTATCTTTCAAAAAGAAAGCCAAAACGAAGGTATTCCCACCTAGACAAAACATGGGATTTGTGGTGAACAGCCCTGCCTTGGGAGAACTACCAAGGTAAGTTCTTCAGACTTCAAGCAAGCAACTCAAGAAGGTAATTCAAATGCACAGAAATGCAAAGAAGTAATCATAAAAGACAATGCAGATGCATATTTTTTCATGTCTTCTACTCATTGTTGTGTTTTTTTTTTTTTCTTTTCGTTTTTCAAGGTAGGGTCTCACTCTAGTCCAGACTCACCTGAAACTTACTCTGTAGTCCCAGGCTGGCCTTGAACTCACAGCAATCCTCCTACCCCCTGCCTCCCAAATGCTACGGTTAAAGATGTGCCACCACACCTGACTTTCACTCACTGTTTATTTATTTATTTATTTTGAGGTAGAGTCTCACTCTAGCCCAGGCTGACCTGGAATTCACTATGTATCTCAGGGTGGCCTCAAACTCATGATGATCCTCCTACCTCTGCCTCCTCAGTGTTGGGACTAAAGGTGTACACCGTCATGCCCATTTTTTTATGAGGATTTTTTTGTTTGATTTTTTTCCTCTATTTATTTATTTGAGAGAAAAAGGCAGAGAGAGAGAGAGAGAATGGGTGCAGTAGGGCCTTCAGCCACTGGAAATGAACTCCAGATGCATGTGCTTCCTTGTGCATCTGGCTTATGTGGGTCCTGGGGAACCAAACCTGGGTCCTTTGCCTTTGTAGGCAAGCACCTTAATGGCTAAGTCATCTCTCCAGTCCTCACTCGCTGTTTTTAAATGCACTCTTATGAAGCCAGTTATGCTTGTTTATTTTTGGATCTATAACATATATAGATAAAATATACCCATCAATAACAGCACAAAGGAGGTGGGTGGGAGCACAGCTATATTGAGCTAAGAAAATGACTCCATGTGGTAGCAGAATTAACAGGAACAAATGAAGAAAGCCAGAAACAGGAAATTGGGCATTGGATATAATAAACATCTACTTGCTCTCCTTTCTTCCCTTTGCTTATTTAAAAGACATAAGATTACATAACATAATAATATGAAAATTAACCTACTTTTTTGGACAGTGGCACACTCAAAAGCCATAGATTGTTACTAGATAACTTTCAGTGCCAGGGATGGGATACCTTCCACTGAGTTGTTGGCCAGGGAAGTCTCTGATACTCCCAAAACATTACAGGCCACTGTCAAAAGGCTCATGGTTTCCCACCAGGAATAGATAGTATTGCAGTCAAGTTCACATTTCTGGCAGAATTCACCCAACCAAGAGCATCTTATGGGCAAAAAAGGTTTATTTTGGCTTATAGACTCAAGGGGAAGCTCCACGATGGCAGGGGGAAATGATGGCATGATTAAAGAGTGGACATCACCCCCTGGCCAACATCAGGTAGACAATAGGAACAGGAGACTGTGTCAAACACTAGCAAGGGGGAGCTGGCTATAACACCCATAAGCCCTCCCTCAATAATACACTGCCTCCAAGAAATGTTAATTCCCAAATCTCCATCAGCTGGGAACCTAGCATTCAGAACACCCAAGTTTATGTAGGATACCTGATTCCAACCACCACATTCTGCCCCTGGCCCCCATAAACTGATAATCATACATAATGTAAAATGGAATGCATTCAGTCCATCTTTAAAAGTCCCATAGTTTTTATCAACCTTAATGATGTTCAAACATCCCCATAATCCAAGGTCTTTTAGCTGAGCTATAATACCAAAAAATCCCCCCAAAACCCATAATGGCACAGAATACACATTCACACTGCAAAAGATGGCACTGCAAAGAAATATTCAACCAATACAAGATTTAAAACAGGGCAAACATCAAACTCTGTAGTTCAAAGTCCAACAACTCTAGTCAGTGACAAATCTCCAAGTCCGATAATTCTAACCAGCAACAAGTCTCTGGAATTCTAATTCTGTCCCTCTAGCTAGGCTACTCACAGTCCTGTGAAACTTCATCCAGGGCCGGCAGCTTTCCTTAGCAGCCATCGCGTGGTCCCAGCATCTCCACCCGGTCTCCACTGCAATCCACAGTTCATCCTCATAGCTCAATTGGGTCTCCACACAGGCATCTAGCAAAACTGCTTCACACTGTCCATGGCCATTTCCAAAACACAAGACCGTGTTGCAAACTCAATGATCCTCTCTTTCCTGCATTTCTTATACTTCATTATATGAGGCAGGGGGCGAATTTGTTAATCCAGGGGGGAATAAAGCAGACTTTGAAGAACAAGACACTCCTTGAGCACTCAGGCCCCTTTAAAAGAGTTTATATTCTTTCTATTGCCCCAATCTCAAAGGTTGTAATCTCTCATACAATTACAGCTGAACAGGCAGCAGTTTGTGCCCAAAGATTTTATTTTTTCTGTCCATATCATTCTGCACACACCAGTTCATTTCTATGCACTGAAACCCTACACAACTTCTCAGGACACGGGTATGACAGCAAGCTTCTCACACAAACTGCTTCTATCCCAGTCCAGACAAAGTTCCTTTTCACCCTCATAAGTCAAACCTAAGAGTACATAATTCTTACTGCATTTAGGTCTTTCAACTCTGACCAGAAGAGTCCATCAAGCTTTACTTATAGCATTGCAAGGCATCTCTTAGGCCAAGGTTTCAAATTCATCCACATTCCTCTTGAAAATCAATTCCAAAAGGCCAAAGCCACAAAGTCAGGTGTCTAGCAGTAAATGACCCCCACTTCTGGTATCAATATTACTGTTGTAGTCAGGTTCGCATTGCTGCTAGAAAATACCTGACCAAGAGCCGCTTGTGGGAAAAAAAAAAAGGGTTTATTTTGGCTTACAGACTCAAGGGGAAGCTCCACAATGGCAGAGGGAAACGATGGCATGAGCAGAGGTTGGACATCACCTCCTGCCCAACATAAGGTGGACAATAGGAGCAGGAGAATGTGCCAAACACTAGCAAGGGGGAGCTGGCTATAACACCCATAAGCCAGCCCCCAACAATACACTACCTCCAAGAGGCATTAATTCCCAAATCTCCATCGGCTGGGAACCTAGCATTCAGAACACCTAAGTTTATGGGGGACACCTGAATCAAACCACCACAGATGGTAAGACTCTATTGCTGAAGACTCCACATGCTTGGGCTGCAAAGTCACTGAGAAATCCTGCTGGAGCTGAGCTGAAAACCTCCTCCCTATAGACCAGCAGCCAGAAAGCTAGAAAAAGCTATGCTGCAGGCAGCTCTATGGAAAAGAGAGAAGTCATAAGTGGAGATAAACAACAGTGGACACTGCAAGCCTTAAGTTGGGCCAGCCAGGCCAATTGAGCCAAAATGGGTGCAATACTGGCATGTCTGTTATGGGGGAAACCAACTGCTCTGTAATTGGACTGGAGGCCTTCTCCACAGGAGGGAATTCATGCCTGATACTGAAAACCTATGACAAGGGTAGTCCTGAGCCCTAGAGGTGTAATGTCTGCTGGTGTCTGGCTAGATGTATATATTATGCTCACCAAACTGCCTGATAAACACTTCTCTTAATGTTCATACCCATACATTAATGCTACTCTCACTTTTGGATAGAGAAATTTCTTTTTTCAGATGGCAGTGACCTCTGGGATGACTCAAAAGGCACTAAAGTGCTAGTACAGAGGACTGCTCAGCACTGAAACATGTCTATCACACCTTCCAAGGCTCAGAGTACATTGTGGAAGAGGAGACAGAAAGAATGTAAGAGCCAAAAGAAGGGTAGGACTCCTTACAATATACTCTTCCAGACACAAAATGGCCTAGATATCCATGACTTCACAGTGCCTGACACTACCTACACAAAACCATCATAATAGGAGGTGTGGTGGTTTGATTCAGGTGTTCCCCATAAACATAGGTGTTCTGAATGCTAGTCTCCTCAGCTGATAGCAACTGGAAATTAAAGCCTCCTGGAGTCACTGTATTGTTGGGGGTGGGCTTATGGGTGTTATAGCCAGTTTCATCATGCCAGTGTTTGGCACATTCTCCTGTTCCTATTGTCCCCCTTATGTGGGCCAAGGGGTGATGTCCACCCTCTGCTCATGACATCGTTCTCCCCTGCCGCCATGGAGTTTCCCCTCGAGCCTGTAAGCCAAAGTAAACCTCTTTTTCCCACAAGCTGCTCTTGGTTGGGTGATTTCTACCAGCAATGTGAACCTGACTGCAACAGGAGGTAAAGATAATGACGTCAAAATAAAAGAGGGACTGATTGGGAGGGGAGGGGATATGATAGAGAATGGAGTTATGAAGAGGAAGGTGGGGGGAGATTACCATGGTTTATTGTCTATAATTGTGAAAGTTGTCAATTAAAAAATAAATTAAGAAAAATAATATAAAAATACGTTGTTGTGTTCATGACATAGGTAGGTATAAGGTATTGAACAATAATTCCATAAGAAGATGGGGAATGAAACTATATAGGAATGAAATTCACAAATCTTGCTGGAATTAAGTTAGGATTCTCTTTAATTTTTTTTTGGATTTTTATTTATTTATTTATTTGAAAGAAAGAGAGGCAGATACAGAGGAAGAGAGAATGGGAGCACCAGGGCCTCCAGCCACTGCAAACGAACTCCAGATACATGCGCCCCCTTGTGCATCTGGCTTACATGGGTCCTGGGGACTCAAACCAGGTTCCTTTGGCTTTGCAGGCAGACGCCTTGACCCCTAAGCCATTTCGCCAGCCCCAGATTTTTATTGTTGTTTATTTGTGAGGAGAAAAAGAAAGAGAATGAGCTTCTTGCCACTGCAAAGCAACTCCCTACGCATATACCATATGTGCATCCAGCTTCACGTGGGTACCGGGGAATCAAAACTGGGCCAGCAAGGACCTTTAACTGCTGCACCATCTTCTCGGTCCTGGAACTAAGTTAGTATAGGTCTAATTTAAAACATATTTTGGGCTGGAGAGATGGCTTAGCAGTTAAGCACTTGCCTGTGAAGCCTAAGGACCCCGGTTCGAGGCTCGATTCCCCAGGACCCACGTTAGCCAGATGCACAAGGGGGCGCATGTGTCTGGAGTTCATTTGCAGTGGCTGGAAGCCCTGGCGCGCCCATTCTCTCTCTCTCTCTCTCTCCCTCTTTTTCTGTCTGTCGCTCTCAAATAAATAAAATTAAACAAAAAATATTTAAAAAAAATAAAATAAAACATATTTTGATCAGCTATATGGAGACCCCTGGAGTCACCACAAGAAAATAATTTCAGAACACATAGAGGAAGGCTAGGAGATGGCTTAGTCAGTAAGTGCTATACAAGCATGAGAACCCAAGTTTCACAGTCCCAGAATCCACATAAAATCTGGGCATGCGGAGAGCCGGGCGTGGTGGCACACGCCTTTAATCCCAGCACTCGGGAGGCAGAGGTAGGAGGATTGCCGTGAGTTCAAGGCCACCCTGAGACTACATAGTTAATTCCAGGTCAGCCTGGGCCAGAGTGACACCCTACCTCGAAAAACCAAAAAAAAAAAAAAAAAAATCTGGGCATGCCTGTAATCCTGGCATTAAGGAGGCAGAGGCAGAAGGATTCTAGAACTTGCTGATTACCTAGTCTGGCGTAATCAATGAGTTCTGGGTTCAATGAGAGACCTTGTCTCAATAATTAAACAAGCCAAGTATGGTGGCTTATGCCTTTAATCCCACCACTTGGAAGGCAAAGGCAGGAGGGTCGCTGTGAGCTCGAGGCTACTCTGAGACTACGTAGTGAATTCCAGGTCATCCTTGGCTAAAGCAAGACCCTGCCTCAAAAAAAAAAAAATTAAATAAATAAGCCATGCATGGTTGCCCATGCCTTTAATCCCAGGATTTGGATGGTTAAGGTAGAAGGATTACCATGAATTCAAGACCAGCCTGGAGCTAAAGAGTTAGTGAGTTACAAGTTGACCTAAGCTTGAAAAAAATCAATAGAGTGATTGATGAATAGATGATAGATAGATAGATAGATAGATAGATAGATAGATAGATAGATAGACAGACAGATAGATAAAAACAAGGTGAGGAAGACACCTGAAGTTTACCTCTGGCCTCCACACACGCATACCCATGCATACACCTGCACACACACATATAACCATACACATATGAACATGCATACATACACCACACATATATACATGAAAATATAGGGCTGGAGAGATGGCTTAGTGGTTGTTTGCATGCAAAGCCAAAGGACCCAGGTTCTATTCCACAGGACCCATGTAAGTCAATGCACAAGGGGCACATGTATCTAGAGTTTGTTTGCAGTGGCTAGAGGCCCTAGCGTGCCCATTCTCTCTCTGTCTGCCTCTCTCTCTCTCTCTCTCTCTCTCTCTCTCTGTTTGCAAATAAATAAATAAAAATTAAACAAAAAAGATAATATATAGACATATATATATGCAAGTAACTAAACCGTTAGATTGTAAAACAGTCGCCAAATGTAAAATAAGTAAAGCAGAAATTGAACAGTAAAGATGTGAGATGCAGAAAAACATAAAAGACAGGACTGAAGAAATTACTCAGTGGTTAAGGTCTGCAAAGCCTATTGACCTGGGTTGGATTCCTCAGGACACAAGTAAGGCCACGCACAGTGGCACATGCATCTGGAGTTTGTTTGAAGCAGCTGGAGGCCCTGGCATGCTCGTTCTCTCCCTGTCTGTCTTCTCTCTATCTCTTTACTTGCAAATAAATAAATGAAATATTTTTAAAAGTAAAAGACAGAGGTAAAACTAACTACAATCACATAGCCGAGAACAGATCAAATGTACAAGCATGGTCTAATAAGATCGACGTGGCGCTGAAACCTTCCTGCTGCCTGGTACTGTCACAGCTGTTGTAACACTGCAGAGCACGGTGTTCTTCTGGTGTCTGTAGTGATGCTTGTATGAACAGACCTACCGTACTGCCCATGATAGAAAACTATAATTCATTCACTTAGGTACAGTATGTAATGTTTGATTGACGATAATAACTGGACATATTTTTAGCTATGCATTTAGTGCACGACACATTTTATTGTTGTATTACATTGTGCTCCTAAAGCTTTTTTAAAAACGCACTTTTGGACTGGAGAGATAGCTTGGTAGTTAAGTCATTTGCCTGCAAAGCAAAAGGACACAGGTTCAATTCCCCAGGACCCACGTGAGCCAGATGCACAGGGGGTGGACGCATCTGGAGTTTGTTTGCAGTAGCTGGAGGCCCTGGCATGCCCATTCTCTGTCATTTCTCTCTCTCCCAACTAAATAAATAAAAATAAAATATTTTTAAATGTACTTTTATTTATTTATTTGCAAGCAGAGAGAGAGAGAGAGAGGGAGGGAGGGAGAAAGATAAAAAGAGAGAGAATGGGCAAACAGGATTTATTTCTACCATAAACAGACCAGGTGCATATGCCACTTTGTGCATCTGGCTTTATATGAGCACTGAGGAATGGAACATGGCCAGCAGGCTCTGCAAGCAAGAGCCTTGAACACTCAGCCATCTCTCCAGCCTTCCTGCTACTTTTTAAAAGTTGTTTGGGGCTGAAGAGATAGCTCAGAGGTTAAAAGTGCTTGCTTGCCAAGCCTGGCAGCCCCAGTTCAAATCCCCAGTACCTACATAAAGCCAGATGCACAAAGTGGTGCATGAATCTGGAGTTCATTTGTAGAGGTAGGAAGCTCTGACATGCCTGTTCCCCCTCTCAGTTTTCTCTCTCTCTCTCTCTTTCTCTCTCTCTCTCTCTCTCTCCCTCTCTCCCCTCCCCCTCCCTGTGCTTGCAAATAAATAAAAATATTTAAAATAAAAGTTGTTTTACTGTAAAACAATTTTCTTTGCTAAGCCACCAATAACTCATACATCTTGCTGTGTCTTTTGATTGCAATAACAGGTCATGTGACCAAGTAACTGAACTGCCAGTTTTGTTTTTGTCTCATTATGGATTTTTGTCTTGTTTTGTTTCACTTTGCTTTTGAAACAGGCTCTCATGTAGCCCAGACTGGCCTTGAACTATTGATCCTCCTGCCTACAACTCCCAAGTTCTGTGATTACAGACATGTGCCACCATACCTGGTTACATCTAAGTGTGTGTGAGTACACACTGTGATGATCACAAAATGGAATTACCCTGGGCTGAAGAGATGGCTTAGAGATTAAGGCATTTGCCTGCAAAGCCAAAGGACCCAGGTTTGATTCTTCAGGACCCACATTAGCCAGATGCATAAAGGGACACACACATCTGGAGTTCATCTGCAGTGGTTGGAGGCCCTGGCATGCCCATTCTTTCTCACTCTCTTTCTCTCTCCCTCTCCCCCTCTTTCTCTGTCAAATAAGTAAATAAAAATATTTCTTTAGGGCTGGAGGGATGGCTTAGCTGTTAAGGTGCTTGCCTGCAAAGCCAAAAGACCCAGTTTCAATTCCCCAGGACCCACGTTAGCCAGATGCACAAGGGGGTGCATGCATCTGGAGTTGGTTTGCAGTGGCTGGAGGCCCTGGCACGCCCATTCTCTCTCTCTGTCTCTCTCTCTCTGTCTCTCTCTCTCTCTCTCTCCCTCTCTCTGCCTCTTTCTCTGTCAAATAAATAAAAATAAAATAAATAAAATATTAAAAATATTTTTTTAAAAAACTGGAATTGCCCAATAATGAACTTCTCAGAATGCATGCCTGTTGTTAAAGGACACAAGGTTAAATCTCAATGATACTAAGATAAAAGAATAGACTAAGCAATCAAGTTGAAATGCAGAATGGCAATTCCGCTGCGATACATGTGACCTACAGTAGTCAGGCTTCAGGTGCCAGGATATAAACAGGTTGGCCACATTTCCTGCCTGCATGCAGGAGTCACATAGGAGCAGCTCCTCTCTGTTGCAAGATCCTAACTTGCATCTTATGCCATGCAAGGTGACAGGAAAGAGATGTGTTCAGAGGTGTGATTTTTCAGATGAGCATAAGGTTGTATATAGCATTAGCCCTGACCATCTGTTTCCCTCTCATTACCACAGGCCAGAGAAAGGAATGAGGGGTGACCCCACTCCTTGGGTGCTGAAGCAATCCTCTGGTGAGGTGGTCTGCGGCACATTCCTCTTATGGGGCCACCTCACTTCTGAGACTGCATGTATCCTTTCCTGTGCATCCCCAGAGACCGCACCCTTCCTTCACAACAGCCCCGCTGTGCTGACACAGTCCTCGAACCTCCAGTATGAGAAAGGAGGATGCACAGTGTACTCATTTCTTGGGGGTGCCATGACCAGTCACTACAACTGGGGTGACCTCAAGAAGCAGAAATGTGTTTCCTCACAGTTCTGGGGACTAGGAGTCCCAGTGGATGTGTTCCAGGTCCATGTTCCCTAAGACCCTGGGCAGAATCCCTGCCTCATCCTTAGCATGTCTTAGCTTGCAGCTGCGTCGCTCATTCTGCCTCTCTCTCTTCCATGCTCTCCTTCCTGTGTGTCGGCCTCTCAGAAGCCCTGTCCTTGTAAGGACATTGGTCACTGGACTTAGCCTGAACCCGTTATGACCATCTCAACTTCATCACATCTGCTAAGATTCTATTTCCAAATGAGGTCACCTTCACAGCTCCTGGGGTTATGATTACAAGCCTCTGTCCTTGGGAGACAGTGTGGCCCATAGTAGCCTGCACTGTGAATGCAGAGTAGCCACTGTTCCTTGAGCCCAGGCATTGGTTCACACGTCTCGTGCATTTTCTGGTGAGATTGTCCCACCGACACAACATGAGCATGTCTCCTCAGTTTGCAGGTGAGGAAACCAAGAGGTCATGTGACCATCTCAAGGTTTCACCATCTGTGAGTGGCACAGGTGGGATCTTATATTAATTACTTTCCTCATGGCTATGATAAAATACCTGACAAGAAGCAACTTAAGGGAGGAAGGGCTTATTTCAGATTACAGCTGGAGGAGGTAGAGATCATCATGGTAGCAAGAGCATGAGGCAGCTGGTCACCTTGTGTCCACAGTCAGAAAGCAGAAAAAGATGACTGCTCGTGCTCAGCTTGGTCTCTCCTTTTTATTCAATCCAGGGCCATAACCCATAGGACGATGCTGCCCACGTTTAGAGTAGGTCTTCCCATCTACTTGCTCTACAAACTCCCTCACAGACAGGCCCAGAGGTTTGTTTCCATGGTGATTCTAAATCCCACCAAGTCAGCAATCAGAACTAACCACCACAAATCCAATCCGTATCTGACTTTCTGCCAAGGCTGGGGATGTTGAAACCCACACAGCCTGTCTCACATCCCCTAGCACACCATGCATTTTATAGACAATCTAACTCTCAAAACCTTC
The DNA here is from genome assembly GCA_036346955.1 of Dipus sagitta. Classification (NCBI taxonomy): domain Eukaryota; kingdom Metazoa; phylum Chordata; class Mammalia; order Rodentia; family Dipodidae; genus Dipus; species Dipus sagitta. The sequence goes on along the minus strand of CM070773.1, from coordinate 51,026,608 downwards.
AAGAGGGGCCAGCACTTCCTGTGTCCCCCGGCAAGTCTCCCAACAAAGCTGGGAGCAGAAGAGACATCTCCCAGCCCCCAGTACGAAGCACCTTCAGTCACGGAGCACAGATGTCTCAACAGAGGAGGATCCTTAATTCCTATGAGCACATTTGTTATAAATGGAATTCTGCGAGCAGGACTGGGGGTTACCAAGTGGCTCTGTGACTCATGGAGACATGGACAGGCAGCCTGGAGGACACCAAAACAGGAGATGGTCTAGAGAGATGCATAGCTGGAAGCTGAGCTGGCATTTGATGAGGTGCCAGGGACTTAGGCTGGCAGGCACCAAGGGGGGGGATGGACAGAGAGGATGCTTTCTGTGCAGCTGCAGGAGCTGCAGAGGCCCCAGATGGGTAGGCAGGACCCACATCCAGAGACATGAGCCCAGAACCCTGGATTGATCCTTCTTCCGGTGTCCCACAGGCCCCAAAACCAGGGTCCCTATGGGCCAAGCAAGGGTCTGGAGACCCCAGGCAGGTTTTGGACTATGCCTGAGGCACCTACCAGTGTGTGTGTGTGTGTGTGTGTGTGTGTGTGTGTGTGTGTGTGTTGGGCACATTCCATCCTGTAGGTGGAATCAAGGGTTTCTCCAAAGTTTTTTTTTTTTGTTTTTGTTTTTGTTTTTGTTTTGTTTTGTTTTAGGTAGAGTTTCATTCTGACCTAGAATTCACTATGTAGTCTCCAGATGGCCTCAAACTCACGGTGATCCTCCTACCTCTGCCTCCCCAGTGCTGGGATTAAAGGCATGCGCCACCACACCCAGCCCTCTCAGAGGTTTTTGTTTGAGCGATCAACTAAGTGAAAATGAGCATGGAAGCACCTTGCCCCTCACTCCCCTGCCCTCCCCATCACCCCTAAGCAGGGTGCTGAGGCCCAGCAGGCCACTTTAGGGCCTTCAGGCACAGAGCATGTCCAGTGTCCACAGGCACTGGTCTCGGTCTAGTCTGTGCCAAGCCCCACAGGGCTGACCAACCAAAGCCAAGCTCCCACCGCAGGTCTCCTCTGCCCAGCCTCGCACCAAGTCACCCTGCTTTGTTAGGTTTTTGGTTTCCTGAAGGGCACGGTGCACCATGTGGTGAACAGTCCACCCTACCTCACTGTGATTCCAGGAAACGTTTCCCCTTTCTCTGATGAGCTCAATGGTGGTTCAGGTCCCTTTACGTGTAATGTTTTCTGATTCTGAACAGTTTTGTTTTGCTCTGGAAAAAAAAAAAAAAAACTTGCTCTTATTTTTCTTTATAATTATGCTACGTGTCTCCCTTCTTTCCAGAGACTCAGTTACATGAGATCAGGGGCTGTGACTGTCTCAATGCTCTATCGTGTTCCTGGTGTCCAGCCCACAGCAAGGCTCAGTACACATCCTCCCAAGCCTGTTTCTGAGGCTCTTTCCTCTGCCTCATCTGGAATTTCAGGACATGGGCTGAACATGTTCTACACACCAGGAAGGGAAGCAAGTGTTTCCCCACAGGGCATCTTAGCACAATGAACTTCAAAGTTAGGGATACTTACTCTTCTTAGGACCAGGGATCACTCTGACATGCCTCATGAAGACTGAGCTCTGACGTGAAGGAGCAGAGCAGTCCTGGTATGGCCCACAGCCGGCCTGACAGGGACAAAGGCCAAGAGGAGGCTGCTCTGCAGAAGCAGGGAGGAGGGCCAGTGCTGCCCTCTGCAAGGTGCTACAAGGACGACTGCTGGGGTAATCATCACATGTAACGCTTCCACAACTACTGGGAGTGTGAGCGTGTTAATCTCACCTTTACAAAGGAAGAAACAGTATCAGAGAGATGAGCCACTTGTTCCAAACCCCCCCCCCCCCCGCCACAGGCAGTAGAGCAGACTTTGAATATGGGGTACTTTGACTCCTAGCCTTTAATCTATCCACCTCTGCAGACCAGACATTAAATCTGCTAAGGGCTGGACTGTGAGTCCCAAATCTTCATCATCATCAGGAAAAGCCCCCACCATGGGAATATAGAGGAGACAGGGCCTTTAGGGGGAAAATGAAGGTGCAGGAGGGCATAAGGGACAGAATTCCACTAGATCAGGAAGTAGAACTGGGCCCTTATAGGATGTACGACTGCAGCTCTGTCCACAGTGAGAAGGCAGACTCTGGGAGCCAAGAGGAACCCAACAACACTGGCCCCTTGTTCTCAGACAGCCTCCAGAACTGTGAAAAATGAAATGTCTATTATTTAAAAGTCCCATTGTATTATGAAGCCCTGGCTGGCTAGCACCAAGATATTTCAAAATAATAAATAGCTCGCTATTGAATGGATAAGCTCTCCACCACTCCTTTCTCCTGTGCCTAGTCTTCTTGATGAAAAAAAAATAGCTTTAATATCTCCCAAGGACATCGTAGAATTTATAGAAGAACTGGAAACTGGAGCCATTGGCTTAACTACCTCATAAAGAATTAATTAATGGGGTACAAGCCCTCCCCAGGAGCTGCCAGAGTCCATTAAATCAATTCTTCCCAGACCGAAGACTCAGCCTGTCTCCCTCTCCCTAAAGGAAACTGTCTTGTCGTCTCCGAGTACATTTGTTTTCTGATAAATCCCTCCTATCCTCCCAGTTCGTGCAGCGCATTCCCACTATGGTCTACACCTACCACTGAATGGAAGCTAAAGGAACTTGGGATGGGATTTCCTGACCTGTTGATTGGCAGGTGTTCTTCACCTCTACGCCTGATCTCCGGGTCCCACACCAGTCCAAAACCTAAACATTTTCCTGGAAATTTTTGTATGGTTTTGGTTTTGTTGGTTAGTGTGTGTGTGTGTGTGTGTGTAGTATGAGATGTGGTGTGTGGGTGGATGTATAGTATATGCATGTGTGTGTGCAGCTGTGTGAACCCCATGCACATACATGCAGAAGCCGGAGGAGAATAGCAGGTGTCCTCCTCTATTTCTCTTTTTCCTGTTTCCTTGAGACAGCACCTCTCACTGAACCCAGAGCTGCTGTTTTCAGTCAGACAGGCTGACCAGAAAGTCCCAGTGATTCTCCTGCCTCCACTCCCCACAGGACCGGAATCATAGGCATGTATGGCCACATGCAGCTTTTTACATGGGTGCTGGGGTGCTAACTTAGGCTGTCTCAGACCTTCATGCTTGCATGACAAGTGCTCTTACCACTGAGCCATCTCTCCATAGCAACACCACCTAAATATTCTCATCTTGTACAGTGTAAGTATGTGCATTTGCATGGATTTTGTTGGCTAAGTAAATCAGCTTATGGGCAAACAATTAGATGCAAAAATAACAACTAAATAATTAGAGCTATTGGAACATTAGCTAGAGACAGAAATAACACAAAATAAAGAGGGAAAGAGGAAGCAGGAAGAGGAGAACAAAAAAAGAGAAGAGTGCTTCTGATGTCTCCTGTTCCCCCAAGGTTCCTGGTAACCATCACTCTATGCCATTCTATCAGCAGTAATTGGCAGGGGACTATGTGCCATGACTCAGTCAGAGTCCCCTTGAGAAGAAGTACACTTTGTCACAACTCCACTAAATTGTGCTAACTAGCTAGGAAGAGCCTGAGAGTAGAAGGTGCAAATGTTTGTCTCTAGGGCCAAGCCTCTACAGCTCTGTTCCCACCAGTATGTAACCTGATTGTAGGACCCTCACACTTCCTCAAACACAAGAGTTTCCTGGCACATTGGTGTTTTGCAGGGTGCTCCATCACTTACAAATGTTTCCACATTCCTTGTCACACTGGTGCCTCAACACACCCTTGAGAAGAAAACCTTGTGACCAGATCCATTTTACAGGGAGGGACTGTAATGGTTAATCATCATTGTCAGCGTGACTGGATTTAGAATCACTGAGGAGACGGGTGAGGAACATCTCTGGATATGTCTGTTTCCAGAGAGGATTAACTGGGAGGAAAACCTGAACGTAAACAATGTCATGTCATGGACTGGGAGTCCAGAGAGAATAAGAAAAGAGAGGAAGAGGTCTGAGTGCCAGCAGTCTCTTCTCTCTGCATCCTCTCCACCACGATGTGAGCTACTCTGTTCTGCTCCACCATGTTCTCCCTGCCATGATGTACTAAACAAAATATATCTCTTCTCCCTTGTTTCTTTTTTTTTCAGTTTTTTGTTTTTATTTTTATTTATTTATTTGAGAGCAAAAGATAGAGAGAGAAAGAGGCAGAGAGAGAGAGAGAGAGAGAATGGGTACATCAGGGCCTCCAGCCACTGCAAACGAACTCCAGATGCACACACCACCTTGTGCATCTGGCTTACGAGGGTCCTGGGGAATTGAGCCTTGAACCAGGGTCCTTAGGCTTCACAGGCAAGTGCTTAACTGCTAAGCCATCTCTCCAGCCCTTTTTTTGGGGGGGAGCAGTTCAAGGTAGGGTCTCACTCTAGCCTAGGCTGACCTGGAATTCACTATGTAGTCTCCGGGTGGCCTTGAACTCACAGCGATCCTCCTACCTCTGCCTCCCAAGTGCTGGGAATAAAGGCATATGCCACCACGCCCGGCTTCTCCTCGCTTGTTTCTGTAAGGTGTTTTGGTGACAATGATGAAAAGCTAGCTAACATAGGCCAGTATATCTCCCAGAAATCATATAACTTGTGCAAGGTCATACAGCCAGTAAGTGGCCAAGCCAAGGTCTGAACTCAGACCTTCCTGACTTCAAGTCAAATGCTCTTTGCCCCATTCCAAGCTGCTCCTGGGACCCCTGCCAGACACTTTATTTATATACAAGTGCATATGTCTAGCTTGGCACATAAAATCTGGACAAATGTGGATCTGGACCCAACTCAAATTCACTCTGAAAGTGACTGTGTGAGCAATGTGTGTCCTTTGAAGGAAATGATTTGCACCTGTTTACGAGAGTGATCTGACACTGGTGAAATACTTGATACAAGCTCCGCAAGTCACTGAGCCATGCGAACGAGGGCCAGTGCCAAGGTCAAGATCACACTGTGCCTGATGACCAGCAGGAAATAAGACTGGGCTCACAGAGCCTTGCTCCAGGCCTCCCCAGATCCTTTCCCCATGAGAGTCTCCATCTCAGCCCCTGCCACATCCTCATCCTATCCTGAAGCCTCCACTCCTCTATCAGCACAAACAGAACTCCAAATGTATTGGGTGAGGGCTGGGGAGATGTGTCAGTGGTTAAGAGCACTTGCTGAACAAGCCTTACTGCTGGAATTCTGAACCCCTAAACCTGTATAAAGCTGGACACAAGTAGCTCATGTGTCTGTATTCTCAATGCACCTACAACAAAGGGAAACAGTCAGAGAATCCCAAAACTCACAGACCAGCTAATGTGGTGTTTGTAGCAGCAAGAAACAAGAGCGAATCTGTCTCAAACAAGGTAGAAGGGGTTAGGCCCCAAGATCTGTACTCTGATCATCGCACGCATGTCCATACATATATACACATACATCATCGTGTGCATGTCCATACATATACACTCACACTCACACACACCCCAAAAATGTATGTGATGAATCACACAAAAGAACAGAATAGAGCTGGAGAGATGGCTTAGTGGTTAAGGTGTTTGCCTGCAAAGCCTAAGGACCCAGGTTCAATTCCCCAGAACCCATGTAAGCTAGATGCACAAGGTAGTGCATGCATCTGGAGTTCATTTGCAGGGGCTAGAGGTCTTGGCATGCCCTATTCTCTCTTTCTCTATATCTGCTGCTTTCTCTCTCTCTTAAACATGTATTTTAAAGCCAGGTGTGGTGGCACACGCCTTTAGTCCCAGCACTCAGGAGGCAGAGGTAGGAGGATTGTCATGAGTTTGAGGCCACCCTGAGACTACAGAGTGAATTCCAGGTCAGCCTCGACTAGAGTGAGACTCTACCTCAAAAAACAATATATATATTTAAGAAAAACATTTAAACAAACAGAATGACTCCTGAGCTCCTTAGCAGTATAAGTTCTGCCAAGGTAAGCCCCTCTGGCTTGCAGCAGCAGCGCATATTTCCAAGTGAAAAATGATTGCAACCTTCCACATAGATGCGAGAGCAGACATGGAGTTGCAGGTCAGCATTTTGAAGTGTTCCATAAAACAGAGTGCTGAAAATAGCAATGCTTTCCACCAATGCCCTCAGAGGGTCTTGTTCCTGAGCTTGGAGGCTTCTTGGTCTGTCAGGAAAGTGGTACCAAGGGGCAATACTGAGGTTTACATGGAACTTACAAATTTTTATTCTCCAATATCTAATTATCCCATTCAAACCCCAGTACATTGTCTTCTAAATTTCTAAGTGGTTTAATAATAGAATTGCTTCATTAACTCTGATACATGCTTTGGAATCAGGCAAAGAAATTTACACTGCTAGAAAAACAAGCAACTGCAGACATGAGTTTGTGAGTTCCAAATGCCCATGAACTTGGCAGCAGGGAATTGTTCTGTGAATAACAATGGCTTTATGGTCAAAGGATAGTCCTAACCTCTCTGGTCCCTCTAAACCAGACCCTGTTTCCTGAAAAGATGGGGCCATTCTTCATTCAAATCCCTATCACCCCAACACACACACACACGGCTGTCTTCCAACCCTGAATGAACAGAGTGTCCTTTCTGCAGCCTCAAACACCCCTGTACTTGGCTAACGTGAGGACTGTGGGTTACTCACCAACAGCAGCACCAGTCTTGCTTCATTTCTCCTGGATAAGAGACAGGAGTCCACAGTGCAGACCCACTCCTACTTCCCAAGAGCACCCAGCCCAGAGGAGGACAGCCTAGATCCACTGAAAGCTCCCACCTTACACAACTCAAAGCCAGGGAACAGGCCCTTCCTAGCCTCTGTTGCTGAGCCTAACAGCATGCTGAGAATCTGACTGCTGGAAATGTGGTAGCAGGAGGGTACAGTCAAATAAGGTTGGCTCCACGCTGTTGTTAAGTAATAGCACTGTTAAGTGAAATCCTGTCAAGGTCCATAATTATCCTCAGTACCACCCCCCTGCTAAATTCCTCTCCTCCTAAGTCCCTTCATGCTCACCTGAACTACTTCTCCCTCTAGCATCTGCTGCTCTCCTCATCACTCCCTTGTTCTCCATATTTCTTCTGTCCTGAACAAGCACTTTGCAAGATTCCGCTCCCAGCCTCTCTCTCTGAGTTGGTTCCCTCAGCAACTTCATCCCTGTCCATCTTAACCTTTCCCCCTCCACATGAAACACTTTCTTTTAAATTTTTTTTTTTGGTTCATTCTTTTATTTGTTTATTTGAGAGTGACAGAGAGAGAGAGAGAGAAAGAGGCAGATAGAGAGAGAGAGAATGGGCATGCCAGGGCTTCCAGCCACTGCAAACGAACTCCAGACACGTGCGCCCCCTTGTGCATCTGGCTAACATGGGTCCTGGGGAATCGAGCCTCGAACCGGAGTCCTTAGCCTTCACAGGCAAGTGCTTAACCACTAAGCCATCTCTCCAGCTCATGAAACACTTTCAAACCAAGTCTCTGGCCTTGACTTCTTCCCTGATTCCTGGCTCACTGGCCGCTGGCATCTCTGAGTCGTTGTGCCTGCACAGGGCCCACCTGCTTCTCCAACATACTTATCCTGGTTCTCCGCAACACCATCCAGGACCAGCAGGCAAGGAGCTGGAGAATAGCTTCCCGGCTTCCCCTTCTGCCACAGCCAGTCAGCCAGAGTCTGTCCAGGGATCCAGTGGGGAGGCCACACTGCTTCTCTGCTTTCTTTGCACCAAGAAAACAAAACCCAGCCTTGTATAATGGCACACAACTGTAATCCCAGCACTTGGAAGGTAGCAACAAGATCAGGAGTTCAAGGCCAGTCTTGGCCTCATAGCAAGTTTGGCCTAAGTGTAACCAACTAACATCCACTGAAAGGTCAACCAGGGAGTCAAAACCTTGTACTCTGGGGCTGGAGAGATGACTTAGTGGTCAAGGTGTTTGCCTGAGACGCCTAAGGACCCATATTCTACTCCCCAGGTCCCCCATGAGCCAGACACACAAGGTGACGTAAGCACGTAAGGTTGTACATGTGCACAACACGTCTGGAGTTTGACTGTAGTGGCTGGTTGTCCTGGCATGCCAATGCTCTCTCGTTAAAAAAAAAAAAAAAAAAAAAACAAGCCGGGCATGGTGGCGCATGCCTTTAATCCCAGCACTCAGGAGACAGAGGTAGGAGGATTGCCGTGAGTTCGAGGCCACCCTGAGACTCCATAGTGAATTCCAGGTCAGCCTGGGCTAGAGTGAGAGCCTACCTCAAAAACAAAACAAAACAAAACAAAAAAAAAAAAAAAAAACCTGGGTGTGGTGGCGCAAGCCTTTAATCCCAGCACTCAGGAGGCAGAGGTAGGAGGATCTCCATGAGTTCAAGACCACCCTGAGACTACATAGTGAATTCCAGGTCAACCTGGACTAGAGTAAGACTCTACCTCAAAAAAACAAAAACAAAAAAACCCTGTTCTCTAGCTCCTTCCTTCCTGGCCTTCAGATGGCTCCTGGGGTGCCCCAGCCACCTTCTGATTTCCCCCTCACGCCACCCCTCATCCTCCCTTGGTCCACCTGTCTCCCACGTCCCCAGCAACAGGATTCTGACATCACCCTCCCCTCATTGTCAACCTCGTCACTGCAGGTCAGAGACTCCAGTCTTCTCCCAGAGATCACACACAGCCTTTGAGATTCACTCACTCCATCCTTCCCACAAGTCCCACCCAAATGCACCATGAGACCACCCCAGTTCACCTGCTCTCTGCCTCCCCCAGTCTCACTTCCTCCCAACTCAGAGCACTCGCCAGCACCTGCCTCCAGGGCATACCCTCCCCAAAGCAAGTGCTCTATCCCCCAGCACGAAGCCCTCTGCCACACTGATCCCTCTGGGCCAGGTATCACTCTGCTGGCCTTTGAGCTCTGAGGAGAGGGACCCATCACAACCAGTTCCCTGTAGCTTTCTTTCTCTGGGAGCCTAGTGCTCAGCACACCTGAAAGTCCACCACCTGCCCTTACCACAGGCAGAATGAGAGAGGAAATGCAATTCCTCTGTAAGGCAAGAGGTCTCCACACACTGACAAAACTTGTTCCAAACTAACTCCTGTGATTGTTTCTATGTTGCAAAGGGTTTCCAAGTGGAGCAACTTGCAAGATAAGTCTATCCCTGAAGAAGTGGAGTAGGGGACACCTGTGACGCACTTCTGCTGCAAGGTGGGATGCTGAGGACCTTCCGGTGACAGTCATCAAGAGTCCTTTGTTGATGGGCATACAGAGGCCTCCTACTGTGAGAACCACTCTTATATTCTGTGACCTTCCTACCATATCCTTACTATTAAAAAAAAATAAAAACTAGGGCTGGAGAGATGGCTTAGCAGTTAAGCACTTGATTATGAAGCCTAAGGACCCTGGTTCAAGGCTCGATTCCCCAGTACCCACGTAAGCCAGATGCACAACATGGTGCATGCATCTGGAGTTCATTTGCAGTGGCTAGAGGCCCTAGTGCACCCATTCTATCTCTTTCTCTCTCTTTCTCTCTGTTTCCCTTTCTCTGTCTGTCTGTCACTCTCAAATAAATAAAAATTTAAAAATTAAAAAAAACTAGACTCGGGGAAATGGCCAACACCAGGGAGCTCCTAGCCCAGTGGAAGTGGAAGGACGCAGTGCCCAGCAGCAGGCCACAGGTGCAGCGGCAGGAGATCAGCATGCTGTCGCCTGAGGGAGGAGGCCTGACTCCAGGCCTGGGAGCCAGCTGTCCTTCCTGCCACTTAGCAACAATGGCAGCATCCTTCCTTGTGACCATCAAATAGGTAGTGTTATTTGCAAAAAGGACCCTGGCAAAGGGAGGAGGAGTCATATCCTTCAGTGCTATAGCCACTGGCAAGTTGTCCATTCTCAGCAAATAACCTCTTCCCCATGCTTATGCAAGCAACCCTAATTTAACTCCATCACTGAAAATAGAAAAAGATAGAAAGTCATGAAACAAGGCTCAAATAACAAGAGGCAAAGATAGGAAGAGTTCTGACCAATAGTTTCAGGAGGCTCAGGTGTTCCTTTCCATTTTGAGACCTGCTTGTGCCCAAGCCTGTGGTCTCGTCTGTAAGATGAGGATTGTAATCCTTCGTGCACTACGGTAAAACTCAAGTAAGGAAGGGTGGTGTGTGAGGTATATAGCCTTAATAGATGGAAAGGAGTCTCTTCTCAAAATATGTTTTTAAAAAATGATTCTGCAATGGATGCATTTTGCTGGCTAGTACCACTGGAGGCTATTTTGGGAGGCGTGGTAACTAAGAAACACTAAGCTTCAGTAGCCTTGGCAACCATGGGTAATATGGAAGCATGGTGCACTGACTTTCTGTGTCCCATTCTTATCTCTTCCTCACAAAGCTCGTGTCTGGTGATTCATTTGTCAGAAGAGGTGACTCCTACAACCCAGCAGTACACTGACCTGGCTAACTTGCTCCTAGCCAAAGCATCCAAATGGGCTCTAGAAGAACACACACAGACAATGTTAGGGGGGAAACAACCAATCTCTAATTGGACTGGAGGCCAACTCCAAAGAAGGGAATGGAATACATACTTGGTACTAAAAACCTATGACAGGGGACGTCATGAGCCCTAGGGGTGTAACATCTGCTGGTGTCTAGCTAAAAGCATATATTATGCTCACCAAAATGCCCAGTAAGCACTTCTCTTAATGTTCATACCCATGTATTAATGTTACTCTCACTTTTGGTTAGAGAAGCTACACTTTTCAGATGGCAGTGACCTCCAGGATGACTCAAAATGCACCATAGTGCTAAGAAGAAGTGACAGAGGAGTGCTCAGCACTGAAACATCTCTATCACATCTTCCAAGGCTCAGGGTCCATTGGGGAAAGGGAGTCAGAAAGAATGTAAGAGCCAAAGGAAGGGTAGGACTGCTTACAATGCACTCTACTAGTCACAACATAGCCTGGATATCAATGACTTCACAGTACCTGGCACTACCTACACAAGACCCCCTGTGGTGGTTTTATTCAGTGTCCCCCATAAACTTAGGTGTTCTGAATGCTACATTCCCAGCTGATGGAGATTTGGGTATTATCACCTCCTGGAGGCAGTATACTGTTGGGGGGGGTGGGATTATGGGTATTGTAGCCAGTTCCCCCTTGCCAGTGTTTGGCACACAGTGTTTTCCAGTGTTAGGCTGTTGTCCACCCGATGTTGGCAAGGTGGTAATGTCCACCCTCTGCTCATGCCATCGTTTTCCCCTGCCATCATGGAGCTTCCCCTTGAGTGTGTAAGCCAAAATAAACCTTTTCTCCCACAAGGCACTGTTGGTTGGATGATTTCTGCCAGCAATGCGAACCTAATTGCAACAGTAAAGTGGTACCGAGGAGTGGTGTCATTGCTGCTTGAAACCTGACTGTGTAGCTTTGACATTTTGGAGCTGATTTTCAAGAGGAATGTGGGAGGATTTGAAACCTTGGCCTAAGAGATGCCTTGCAGTGCTGTAAGTACAGCTTGATGAACCATTCTGGTCAGAGTTGAAAGACCTAAATTCAGTAAGAACTAAGGACTGTGATGTTTGGCTTATGAAGGTGAGAAAGAGCTTTGTCTGGACTGGGCTAGAAGCAGTTTGTGTGAGAGGCTTGCTGTTATGCCTGGGTCCTGAGAACTTGTGCAGGGTTGCATTGCGTAGAAATAAACTGGTGTGAGTAGAGGGATATAGCACAGAAAAAGTGAAATATTTGGATGAAACTACTGCCCATTTAGCTGTAATTGAGATATTACAACCATTCAGATTGGGTCAGCTGATCTGCACTGGGACAACAAGGAGAATGCAGAGTCTTTTTGAAGGCCTGTCTGCTGAGGAGTGTCCTGTTCTTCAAAGTCTGCTTTATTCCCCCTGGATTAACAAATTGACATCCTACTTGGTGTTACGGAGTATAAGAAATGCAAGAAAGAGAGGGTCACTGAATTTGCAACTTATGTTTTTGGAACAGCTATGGGCAGCATGTATCAGGTTTGCTGGATGCCTGCATGGAGAGGTGAAAGAGCCGTGAGGTTTAACCGTGAGTTGCAGTAGAGACCCAGTGGAGATGTCAGGACCACAAGACAGCTTCTAAGGAGAGCTGACTGCCCTGGATGAAGTTTTCCAGGACTGTGAGTAGCCTAGCTGCAGGGGCAGAATTGGAACTACAGAGACTTGTTGCTGATTAGAATTATCAGACTTGGAGATTTGTCACTGACTAGAGTTATTTGACTTGGAGATACAGAGTTTGATGTTTGCCCTGCTTAAATCTTGTATTGGTTGAATATTTCTTTTGCTATGCCCAATGCCATGTTTTGCAATGTGAGTGTTTATTTTATACCATTAGGGGGGTTATGGAGGTTTTTTGGTATTGTGGCTCAGTTAAAAGATCTCAGACTATGGAAATGTTTGAACATCATTAGTATTGACAAAAACTATGGGGACTTTTAAAGTTGAGCTGAATGCATTGCATTTTACATCATAGATAGTTATCAGTCTATGGGGGCCAGGAGCAGAATGTGGTGGTTAGATTCAGGTGTCTCCCATAAACTTTGGTGTTCTGAATGCTAGGTTCCAAGCTGATAGAGATTTGAGAATTAACACCTCCTGGAGAGAGTGTATTGTTGGGGGCATGCTTATGGGTATTATAGCCAGTTTCTCCTTGCCAGTGTTTGACAGACTCTCTATTGCTGTTTTATCTACCCGATGTTGGAGATGAGGTGATGTCCACCTTCTGTTCATGCCATTATTTTCCCTTGCTATCATGGAGCTTCACCTTGAGTCTATAAGCCAAAACAAACCTTTTTTCCCCACAAGCTGCTCTTGGCCAGGTGTTTTCTGCCAGCAATGCAAACCTGACTACAACACCCTCATAATAGCAGGGAAAAGATGATGACATCAAAATAAAAGAGAGACTCTGATGGAGAATGGAATTTCAAAGGGGAAAGTGGGGGGTAGGGTACTACCATGGGATATTTTTTATAATCATGGAAAATATTAATAAAAATTGAGAAAATAAAAAAACTAAAATAAATAAATAAATAAAATATTTAAAAAAGAGAGAGACTCATTGAGAGGGGAAGGGGATATGATGGAGAGTGGAGTTGTGAAGGGGAAAGTGAGGGGGAATTATTATGGTTTATTGTCTGTAATTATGAAAGCTGTCAATAAAAAAAAATTAAAAAAAGAAAGATGCAGACAATTCCTCACTTCTAGGGTCACCATGAAAAAGTGCAGGGAAGCCTCCTACGAAGCCTGCTTTCCACCCCTCCCTGGGTTCAAACACCATGTTCAGAAATCAGGATTCTATGATGCAGATCCTGGCTATCAGGCTCAAGGGAAAGAGCAGTTGCAAGATGTGATAAGGTCTACTTAATACATAACACCAATGCATCCTAGCAAACTCATGTTTGAAGCATTGTTTTGGAGGGTTTTTTTAAATATTTATTATTTAATTGTATTTATTTATTTGCAAACACACAGAGAGAGACAGAAGAGACACAGATAGAGAGAGAATGGGCACACCAGAGCCTCAAGCCACTGCAAATGAACTCCAGACTCATGTGCCCCTTGTGAATCTGGCTTATGTGGGTCCTGGGGAATTGAACCTGGGTCCTTTGGCTTTGCAGGCAAATGCCTTAACCGCTAAGGCATCTCTCCAGACCTGAAGCATTGTTTTTAATGAGTAGATGTAAAAGATATTAGTAAAAGGATATGAGTAGCCAGGGAATAGGATGTGAAGACTCCAGCACCATGATACCCCATATCCCTACCCAGCCTGAACTGCACCTTCACAGCCGGCCGTGGGCCTCTGTCATGAACAGTGTGCTTGATGTACTTCATAACTGACCATGCTTGTGCCCCTTAAGATGTGCTTCATTTTGCTGTGTGTGTGTGTGTTCCTGGGGGCAGGAGTAAGTGTGTATACATGCATGTGGATACCAGTGGACAACCTTGGATGTCATTCCTCAGGAACATGATCCATATTTATTTGAGACAGGGTCTCTCTCTGGCCTGGAACTCACTAATTAGGCTAGCCTGGCTGACCAGATAGCCACAGGACCCTCCTTTTCCCACCTCCCAGCACTGGGATTACAGGCATTCACCACCACACGCAGCTTTTTCACATGGACCCAGGGGGTCAAACTCGGGTCTTTAAGTTTGTAAGCCAAGTGCTTTATCAACTGAGCCATCTCCCCAGCCCAGGTCTGTATAACTTTATACATTACATAAATGGAATAATATGGGCTCACTATTCTGCATTTTTACCCAACTATTTGTTATCTTTTTTTTTTCAATGTGGATGCTAGAGATTGAACTCAGGTCTTCATACTTGTGCAGCAAGGACTCTTAGCCACTGAGATATCTCCCCAGCCCATATTCTTAATTTTAATGACATAAGATTATTTGTCTTTACCTTTTTGACTTATACATCTCTATATCTTGCTTAAGAACTTAACCTGGGGTCATAATGATAAAAGCATGATCTGTTTTTAAAACTTAGCAGAGGCCAGTAAGTTAAAAAGGAGATATAAAGGGAACAGAAAGGAAGGGAGGAGGGTACTTAATAGGTTAGTATTGTATATATGTAAGTAGAAGAATAGATTAACGGGGGTGAAAAGGCCCAAAGTGAGGTCAGAGGAAGAGATTGAGTAAAGGAAAGGTGGAGGGAGGGCTAATCAAAATCTAAGAGGATGCAAATAAATCATATGGAATCCTCTGGTTTTGGACAATGGAACACTCAGGAGCCATAGATCGTTGCTAGAAAATTTTCAGTGCCAGGGATAGGATACCTCCAGTGAGTTGTTGTCCAGGGAGGTCCCTGATGCCCCCAAAACATTACAGACCATTGCCGAGGCCCTTGGTTTCCCACCAGGAATAGATGGTAAGACCCTATTGCTGAAGACTCCACATACTTGGGTGGCAAGGCCACTGAGAAATCCTGCTGGAACTGAGCTGATAACCTCCTCCATGTAGACCAGCTGAGAGAAAGCTAGAAGAAGCCATTCTACATGTAGCTCAATGGGAGAAAGAGAAATCACCAGTGAAGATACTCAACAGTGGACACTGCAAGCCTAATAATTGGCCAGCCAGGCCAAATGAGCCAACAGGTGCAATAGTGGCATGTCTGTCATGGTGGAAACCAACTGCCCTCCAATTGGACTGGAGACCCGCTCCATGGGGGAGAATACATCCCTGATACTGAAAACTTAAAACAGGGGTAGTCAGGAGCCCTAGGGGTGTAACATCTGCTGATGTCTGGAAAAATGTACATACTATGTTTATCAAACTGCCCAGTAAGCACTTCTCTTAATATTTATACCCTTATATTAATGCTACTCTCACTTTGGGTAGAGAATCTTCTTTTTCAGATGGCAGTGACCTTGGAATGACTCAGAAGGTATCATAGTGCTGGAAAAAAGTGACTGGAGTACTGAGTAACATCTCGATCACACCTTCCAAGGCTCAGGGTCTAATGTGGAAGAGGTGGTGGAAAGAATGTAAGAGCCAAAGGAACGGTAGGACTCCTTACAACGTGCTCCCTCCAGACACAAAATGGCCTGATATCCATGACCTCCCAGTGCCTGACACTACCTACACAAGACCATCATAAGAGGAGGAAAAGATCATGACATCAAAATGAAAGAGAGACTGATTGAGATGGGGAGGGGATATGATGGAGAATGGAATTTCAAAGGGGAAAGTGGGGGGAGGGAGGGTATTACCATGGGATTTTTTTATAATCATGGATAATGTTAATAAAAATTGAGAAAAAAATCTTCTTGACAACATACATATATACAATGTCCCTTCCTTTACTCCCCATCCACTGAACCCCTTTTCTTCTTTCCAACTAGTCTCTCTTCTAGTTTGATGTCATCATACTTTATGTCCTCATATTCTGCAGATCTTGCATAGTGTCAGCCACCTTGAGCTCATGAATGCCAGGGTCACTTACTGTCTAGAAGGTAGTACTACAAAATACTCCTCCTTCCCTTCCTTTGGCGCTTACATTCTTTCTGCCACCTCTTCCACAATGGGCCCTTAGCCTTGGGTGTGAGAGAGATATCTCACTTAGTGCTGAACACTACTGTCACTTCTCAGCACTTTGATGAGTTCTGAGTCACCCCAGTGGTCACTACCATCTGAAAAGAGAACTTTTTCTAACCAAAAGTGAGAGTAAACCAGGTGTGATGGTGCATGCCTTTAATCCCAGCACTTGGAACGCAGAGGTAGAGGTGTGAGTTTGAGGCCAGCCTGACACTACATAGTGAATTCCAGGTCAGCCTGGGCTAGAGCAAGATCCTGCCTCGAAAAAAAAAAAAGTGAGAGTAGCATTATACATGGGCATAACCATAAAAATTTAGAGGGCAACGGGAAAATATAATCTTTTAAAGGGCTTATAATTTTACCTTCCATAGCTAAGTCTTTATTTTGTCGAGAACTCTTTTTTGTAAATGGCATGAGAAAAGATCCTATTTCATTATTTTTCCATGTTTATTAGCACAATTCATTTAAAAAGCACATGTTGAGCTGGGGATATGGCTCAGCAGTTAACGGCACTTGCAAAGCTTGCCAGCCTGGATTGGACTTACCAGTGCTCATGTAAAACCAGATGCACAAAGTACTACGTTTATCTGTAGTCCATTTATAGCAGTAAGAGGCCTTGGAGTGCTCTCTCCATATCTTTCTCTCTCCTCCTTCTCTCTTTCCTTGCAAATAAATAGATAACTTTTAAGTACACGTTGAGCTAGGTATGGTGGCATACACCTATAATTCTAGTACATAGGAGTCTGAGGCAGAAGGATTGAAGGACTGTGAATTTGAGACCAGTCTAGGATCCATAATGAGACCCTGTCTCAAAAAAAAAAAAGAAAGGAAGGAAGAAGAAAGAAAGAAAGAAAGAAAGAAAGAAAGAAAGAAAGAAAAAGAGGGAGGGAGGGAGGGAGGGAGGGAGGAAGGAAGGAAGGAAGGAAGGAAGGAAGGAAGGAAGGAAGACAGGGCTCTTAGAGATGGCTCAGCAGGTAAGAGAGCTTTGCAAGCACAAGCCACTAAATTCAATCCCCAGCACCCACTAAGAATCCTGGCATGGCTGCACATGTCTGTAACCCCAGCACTGAGTGGAGCAGAGAGAGAAATCTCTGGGGCTCCCTGGTTAGCCAGCTTAGCTGAAAAAGAGAGAGCTCTCGGTCCAATGTCGTGGGGAAAGAAGATGGACAAGCATTAGAGGACAACTTTGCCTGCTGCATGCGTGCCCACTAGGTGTGCACATCTGCACACACATACATACACACCACATACACACTAAAAAGAATGTTAAAAAAGGAAAGAAAAAGAGAGAAAGGTGCTCCCATGCACACAAATGGGAGTTCTCTTATTGCCCCCAGTGAATCACAGTCATCTTGTTCACTCCGACTTGGGAACTGAATCCTGATGCTACAATCCTCCTTTGTCCTACAGGGAGCACTATCCAGAAAGCTTGAGGACTGTGATAGCTAATCTCTGGATTTAGATTCACCACGGAAACAAACCTCTTGGCATGTTTGTTAGGGATGTTCTAGATTAGATCAATTGAGATCGAAGACCCATCCTAACTGTGGATGGCACCATCCCATGGGCTGGGTTCTTGGACTGTATAAAAAGCCAACAGCTAACCGAGTATTTAGCATTCATCACTTTCTCTCTGCTAATGTGACAGTGTGATACCAGCTCACTGCTCTGCCATGCTTTGGCCACCATGATGGACTCGACTCTATGGAACTATAAGCCAAATTAAGGCCTTTTCCTGCCATAGCTGCTTGTGGTGTTTTGTCCCAGCAGTGAGGAAGTAACTGCTACAGGGTGACTAAGTTCAGAGCCCAGGATTGACAGGCAGTGCTGGAGACCAGCAGTCAGGCCCACCTCTACCTGGGAACAGGCTTGCCAGAGAAGGGCTGTAATCAATGTCCTCTCTCCTGACAGACAGTTCTAAGCTTTTCTACCATTCTCTTGCTTTGGTTAGAGCCAAACTGCCCTCTCCTTTGTAAAGATTCAGGTGACAGTCAGGCTTGGCCCTTCTTTCCAGGTCAATGTCATGATCTCTCTTTTTAGGAACAGCTTCAGAAGCTGAGCTTAGCATATTCGTATTCCACCAATATTTTTCCACTGTGGTAATTTTAAGTAAGTATTTATTTGGCCACATGTATGGTACCTGTATTTCTTTTTTGTACTTATTTAGTTCAGAGAGGGAGAAAGAGAGAATGGGTGCACCCGGGCCTCCTGCCATTGTGCACCAGCCCCACTGTGGTAATTTCTTTTTTAAATATTATTTATTTATTTATTTATTTGACAGAAAGAGGGGGAGAGAGAGAGAGAATGGGCATGGCAGGGCCTCTGGCCACTGCAAATGAACTCCAGATGCATGTGCCACCTTGTGCATCTGGCTAACCTTAGTCCTGGGAAATCAAACCTGGGTCCTTTGGCTTTGTAGACAAATGCCTTAACTGCTAAGCAATCCTTCCATCCCCCTCTGTGGTAATTTTTGATGAAGATTTTCTCTACTTCTATTTTTAAGGAATATTTGGCTATAGATTGATCATGGAATGAACTGGATAAAGAAAGGCATTACAATTCTTTAAGTAGTACTCAATTTAACATGATAACCTGTGAGCCAAAATTGATATCTACATCGGTCAAACATTAGAAGCAAATATCCTCCTAATAATCCCATGCGATAGAAAGTCATAGCTGGGCTAGGGACATGACTTAGAGGTTAAAGGCACTTGCTTACAAACTCCGCAGGCCCAGGTTCAATTCTCAGTACCCACATAAAACCAGACGTGCAAAGTAACATATGTCTGGAGCTTGTTTGCAATGGCAAGAGGCACTGGTGCTACCATTCTCCCTCTCTCTCTCTCTCTCTCTTTTTCTCTCTCTCTCTTCTCTCTCTCCTCACAAATAAATTTAAAGAAATAAAGATAGAGTCACAGCTAAGCCAGGCATAGTGGTATATACCTGTAATTGCAATTCTTGGAATGCTAAGGCAAAAAGATTGCTGTAAGTTAGAAGCCAGCCTGGGATACACAATGAGCACCAGGCAAGCCTGGGCTGTAGAGTGAGAGCTGTCTGAAATGGGGGGGGGGAAGAGGCGGGGGGGTGGAGAAAGGTAGGCAGGTATGTTGGTTGGTTGATTCACAACTATACCTGAGGAAGCTGAGGTAGGATCACTGTGAGTTCAAGGTGAATCTGGGACTACAGAGAATTCCTAGGCTGGAATGAGACCCTACCTTGAAAAGAAGAAAACGAAGGAAGGAAGGAAGGAAGGAAGGAAGGAAGGAAGGAAGGAAGGAAGGAAGGAAAGAAAAAATAAAATCACCAGCTTTGCTGGGCATGGCCACAGTAAGGGAGTGGATCCAGGCCCACGGTTCAGATCCTGGTGTCCTGCACCTGCTCTTCCCAGGCTCAGGACAGGTGCTCCGCCGAGGGGATGTTGCCCGTGCTATCATAGCCAGTAATTACAGAGTGAAACAGCCACGACTTCAATACCATATTTAATTTTTGCAAATACTTGTCTTTTTCATTGCATATGAATAAAAATGCCCATTACCCTAACCAGATACCTAGAATTAGAAAATAAGACATTTTTAAGCCCTTGAAACATCTAATGGTATATAATTATTCACTGCCTACAGACCATACTTTCAAAAATAGTCACAAGGCACAGGAATAATTAAGCTGGCATGATTATTAGATCACCATTGTGTTCCAGTGCCACAATTAACAAATTTCCTTCTTGACTGAAACTGAAATGCCCATCAAGATTAGTTGGATTTCAGGGTCAATCACAGCAAAGTATCAGATATAAGCGGGGCTTTGATTAAACCAACTCAGAAATTGGCAGTATGCAAGCCTAGAAATTGGCACTCTGTCCTGGACCATGGGCAAGGGAGCCGTGTGAGTTCTGCAGGCAGGTGCATGTGCGAGCTGTTGGTGCCTGATGTTTCCAACACTCAAAGGAACTGGGGAACCTGCAGAGCTAGAGAAACCCAGACCAGAGGGGCAGAGGAGAAGAACAGTGACACAAACTCAGCAGAGGAAAGCTGGCTCACGTGGCACCCAGTGTTAGAAACCAGCTCTCAGACCTGCTGAAAAGACAGAACTGAGTCTTTCACTGCTTCTCAGAGCAGAGAGCTCCACTTCCCGATGCTGAGCAGGGCCTGGGAAACAGAGTTTATTAATCATTACGAGTATGATTTCAGGCAAGTGTGGTGCTTTATCTCTGATTGCCAACTTGACAGGATTTAGAATTATGGCAGAAACAAATCTCTGGGAATTTCTGTGAGGGAGTTTTCTAGATTAACTTCATTGCGCTGTAAGGACTCATCCTAACTTTGGGCAGCACCATTTATGTCAAGGGCTGGGATCCTAGACTGAATAAAAAGGAGAGAGTGGGATGGAGAGATGGCTCAGCAGTTAAGGCGCTTGCCTGCAAAGCCTAAGGACCCAGGTTCAATTTCCCAGTACCCATGTAAGCCAGATGCACATGGTAGCACATGCATCTGGAGTTTGTTTGCAGTGGCTAGAGGCCCTAGAGTGCCCATTTTATACCCCCCATAAATAAATAAATGTTTAGAGGAGAAAGTGAGCCAAGCAGCAACATCCATGGCTCTGGGCTTCCTGACTTTAGACCAAATATGACCAGCTGAATGTGACGCCTACCCCACAAGGAGAAACTGTCACCTTGAACTACAAGCTGAAATAACCCTGTCTTTCCTTAAGTTGCTTCTTGTCAGGTATTTGGTTATAGCAGGTCTCACATGAGGAAAATCTGATTAGCATTGGGTAATAGCCACAAAATAAGTCTGGTAGGAAGAGAACAGTAAGGATACTGAGGCAAAGTATTAAAGGATATTTGCTAGTGCTTTCCAATGAAGAGTCAGTGGATCTTTCTGGAAGTCACATAAGGACCATCAAGCCATTCATCTGAGCTGGAGAGTCTGGAAAATAAATTCACGCTGGTGAAGACAAAGCTACAGCGTCAGGTCGTGTTACCACAGACAGCGGCTGTGGTTTCAGCCCTGATGTTAGGGCGGCGGCGTAGCGGGCTATAGCCTGGAAGACAGACAGTAAGAGGGGGTAGAGGAGGTGTTCTTAACTTCTGCACTGGCCCTTGTTTCTCTGAGCCTTGGTTCAGTCAATGCCTGCCTTTCAAGGACGCTCACTGCCTGAGGTAGTAATATTCAGCAATGTGAAAGCCTCACTGGGGTCTGATGAAGACAGGTGAGGACAGAGCACCCAAACCTAGGCATTCTCACATGCACCCATAGCACACTGATCTGGGGAGAGGGTTCTCCAGAGACTGCTCTGTACTGAGGAGTCAGGGGTGCAGCTGTGAGCAGAGAAGATGTCAGACAGAAAGACAACACACTGGAGAGCCCTCTGAGCCCACAATCTCCTCCTGGGCTCTGTCCCTCTCTTTTCATAGCATTCTGGGATTGGCATAGGTCCCACCTTGGACTCTTCTCATGGACCTGTCTCCACATGGAGTAACTGACATCAAGTACTGAGTGACCAGAGCCCCAAGGTGGATGGCACCAGTGAAACCAAGACAGCCTTATAAACATCACTCACTGCCTGATGCAGAAATATTGAAAGAGAACAAAATGCTTGAAACAGCCCAACAGCAAATATATCCAACGTCAACATCATTAGTCATTAGAGAAATGCAAGTCAAAACTGTAATTAAATGCCACTTCATATCCATTAAGGTGGCTATTATTTAAAAACTGGAGATAGTGAGGGCTGGAGAGATGGTTCAGTCAGTAAAGTGCTTGCCTCTGCAGCATGAGGCGCTTACTCCCCAGCACCCACATGAGCACCAGGCGTTGTGGTGTGCCCTTGTGATGCCAGTGCTGGAGAGGTGCACACAGGCAGATCCCTGGAGCTTGCTAGCTAACCAGTCTAGCCTAACTGGTGGTCTTCAGACCAATGAGAGACCCTGTCTCCAAGGAGGTGAATGTAATTCCTGACAATACCTAAGATTGCCCTCTGACCTCCACATGTACATGCATACATATATTTACATTCTCATGCTCTCTCTCTCTCTCTCTCTCTCTCTCACACACACACACACACACACACACAAACATATGTGCACACACTTGTATGCATAGCAGACACACACATACATGCACAAAAATGGAAATAGAAAATGTCAGTGATTTGGACAGCTGGAGAGATGGTTTAGCAGTTAAGGCATTTGCCTGCAAAGCCTAATGACCCAGGTTCAGTTCCCCAGTACCCACATAAAGCCAGATACACAAAGTAGCAAATGCATCTGGAGTTCATTTGCAGTGGCTAGAGCCCTGCCACACCCATTCATTCTCTCTCTCTCTCTCTCTCTCTCTCTCTCTCTCTCTGTGCAAGTAAATAAAAATACTGATCTGGGGAGAAGAGAGAATGAGGAGAATGGGGAGAAGTTAGAACCCTTTGTACACTCTTGGTAGAAATGAAAATACTACATCCACTGCAGTTTGGCAGGGCCCCAAAAACTTAACCATAAAATTATCATTTGAACCAGAAATTTATGTATATTCCCAAAAGAAATGAAAGCCAGGATTGAACATATATGTGAATACCTATGTTCATAACAGTATTATTCACAATAACCAAAGTATAGAAATAACCTGTGTCTATCAGCGAATTAATAACACAATCGGTGTGTATACACACACAGTGCAATACTAACCAGCCTGCCGTGGTGATCTCTTTCTACTCAACACCTCGGCCACCAAATGTGGAGGCAGGGTTGTTCCATATCCACAACCAGTTCTCCAACTCTCTAGACACCAACTAGGTACACAGTTCTTCTACTCACTACCTTTAGTTAGTGAAACAGGCACTTAGAAACTGCTTTTGTGAAAAAAAGCATTGCCTCAGGCTGGAGAGATGGCTCAGCGGTTAAGGCACTTGCCTGTGAAGCCTAAGGACCAGATTTGAATCCACAAGACCCACATAAGCCAGATGCACAAAGTGGCACATGCATCTGGAGTTCTTTTGCAGTGGCTAGAGGCCCTGGCATGACCATTCTCTCCCTCCCTCCCTCTCTCTCTCTCTCCCTTTCTCTCTCCCCTCTCTCTCTCTCTCCACCATCTTCCTCTTCTCTCTCTCTCAAATAAATAAATAAATAAAAATCTTTTAAAAGCATTGCCTCCTCACTTGGACCCATAAGACAACTATAGCAGTTACCTTCTTGTTGCTCCTACAAAATGCCCAACTAGAAGCCACTTATGGAAGGAAAGGTCTCATTTCCAGCTTACAGCCTCAAAGGGGAGTTTCATCATAGTGGAGAAAGCACGGCAGGAGCAGACAGCTGGGTAGCACACCTCCACATCAGCAGGGAGGAAGTAGAGGAAGTGAGCTGAGTGCAGCAAGTGGGGCTGGACCATAAAACCCCAAGGCCTTCCCCAGCAACACACCTCCTCTGGCAAGGCTCCGCCTCCTAAAGGCTAGGGATTGAGAATCACAAACACATGAAGCTATGGAGGACACTTCACATTCAAACTACCACAATAACTAAAAGCAGGATGAAAGCATGGCATCTCTGCCTTCCTTTTGAGTCTGCACTTTGGATGAAAGCACAAAGATAATGTGAGTGTCCTTAACTTTTCCTCTAGAGTCATCTTGAATTCCAGGAAGAGCAAAACCTCAAAGGACAGACCACACCCCAAATGAGGACAATTATTCATGGGGGCCACTGCAAATGAACTCCAGACAATATTCCACCTTGTGCATTTGGCTTATGTGGTTCCTGGAGAATCAAACCTGGGTTCTTTGGCTTTGTAGGCAAGTGCCTTAACTGTTAAGCCACCTCTCCAGACCCAGTGATGCATGCTTCTTGCTCTGTATTTAAACCTCAACTTTGGTCTGGAGATATGGCTCAGTGGTTAAGACACTTGCCTGCAAAGCCCAATGACCTGGGTTCTACTCCCCAGTACCCAGGTAAAGCCAGATGCACAAAGTGGCACATGCATCTAAAGTTTGTTTGCAGCGGCTAGAGCTCTGGTGTGCCCACTCTCTATATCTCTTCCTTCTATCTCTCTTTGCTTGAAAATAACTAAATAAAACGTTGTTTAAAAAATAAAAATAAATAGACCTCAACTTCATACCAGCACCCTGAAGATAGATTAGTGGTCACTGGAACCTTCATTTGTTCCTCTTCCCAAAGTGGCCACACTGAATAAATCTCCTTTTTCTGCTTTTTCAGCATTACTAGTCTCTTTGTTGGCATATCAAGAGAGGTGGCCAAGCCTTGCTTGTTGGGGTTGCTGGAGCCCAGGCTTTACCCTAAAACTCGGGTTACACTAACAGAGACCCACAGATTAAGTGCCCAGTCCTGCAGACTTCCTGCACCACAGACATTAGTCACAAGGCCCAGGTATAACCTGTGCTCCTGGCCAAACAGCTATAAATTGGGGTTCCCATGATCACCTCCTCAGGTACAATAATTTTTCTAGAAAGGCTTATAGAATTCAGTGAGTTGCTTTACTTCATAATACTGATTTCCTTATAAGGATACCTTGTGGGCTGGAGAGATGGCTTAGCAATTAAGGTGTTTGCCTGCAAAGCATAAGGACCCAGGTTTGATTCCCCAGAACCCACATAAAGCTAGATGCACAAAGTGGTGCATACTTCTGGAGTTAGTTTGCAGTGGCTAGAGGCCCTGGCATGCCCATTCTCTTTCAAATAAACAAATAAATGAAATAATTTTTAAAAACATAAAAGAGGGGCTGGAGAGATGGCTTAGCAGTTAAGTGCTTGCCTGTGAAGCCTAAGGACCCCAGTTCGAGGCTCAATTCCCCAGGACCCAAATAAGCCAGATGCACAAGGTGGCACATGCGTCTGGAGTTCATTTGCTGTGGCTGGAGGCCCTGACACACCCATTCTCTCTCTACCTATCTGCCTCTTTCTCTCTCTGTCTATCACTCTCAAATAAATAAATAAATAAAAGATACCTTGTATGAAATGGAAGCTATGTACAAAGTGTAGTAAGGGCCATGGAGCACAGAGCTCTTGGGCTGTTTCAGGACACACACCCCTCTCCACACATCAACATGTTCACAGATACTATCTGATCCCCCATCATTCCGAGTTCATGGAGGCTTTGACCATGGTAATTAAATCATTGCTCATCACCCTCAAGTACCCCAGGAGGGGATTTTTGTCCCCTGGTTGAGTCTGTCCAGGCCTGGAACCCCAAAGTTGACAGAGAAGAAGCATGAGGGCATCTTTTTTTGAGTGAATAAAGTGGTCAAAACCTGAATGTGTGAGTGGAGAGATGGCTCAGTGACTAAAGGCCCTTGTTTGCAAAGTCTAATGGCCCAGGTTTGATTCCCCAGTACCCACATAAAGCAGGTGCACAAAGTGGCACATGTGTCTGGAGTTCATTTGCAATGACAAGAGGCCCTAGTGTGCCCACTCATTCATATTCTCTCTCTCTTTCCTTACAAATAAATAAATAGATAGATAGATAGATAAATAGATAAATAAATAAAATATATATTTTAAAAAAAATATCTGAATGTAGCCAGGCATGGTGGCGCACGCCTTTAATCCCAGCACTCAGGAGGCAGAGATAGGATGATTTCCATGAGTTCAAGGCCACCCTGAGACTACATAGTGAATTCCAGGACAGCCTGGGCTAGAGTGAGACCCTACCTTGAAAACAAAATCTGAATGTAGTGAAGATTATGTGAGGGCCAACGGGCATCCTTTCTGACAAACCTTAGACACTTTCTCTGAGCTGGGCCTCAATCTCAGGTCCTCCTGTCCTTGGCCTGCCTACTCAGCCTTAGCTGAGTTGAATTCTTTCTGCTAAATTACTTCTGTGTGTATCTCTCACAATCATATCCAGTTAGCTCCTCCTCCCCATTGTGGTAGCGAAAGTCCAACCTTTGGTAAGGATCTCCTACTCTCGATGTTTCCTCTTAGTCATTTTCCATCTATACTTCCTTGCTCTGGCCCTGAGCTATAAATCCCCACTTGTGTTTATTATATTGGGAGTTCAGCTCAGTCTCTCTCCCCATCATAATAAGCTTAATTGCTATTTCCATAGCTTGGATAAACTTTTTCTCACTGTATTAATAAACATCATGTTGCAGTCAGGTTTGCATTGCTGGTAGAACTCACCCAACCAAGAGCAGCTTGTGGGAAAAAGAGGTTTATTTTGGATTACAGGCTCGAGGCTTTCCATGATGGCAGGGAAAACGATGGCATGAACAGAGGGTGGACATCACCTCCTGGCCAACATCAGATGGACAACAGAAACAGGAGAATGTGCCAAACACTGGCAAGGAGAAACTGGCTATAACACCCATAAGCCTGCCACCAACAACACATTGCCTACAAGAGGCATTAATTCCCAAATCTCTATCAGCTGGGAACCTAGCATTCAGACCCACTCCTGAATCAAACCACCACACACCAGAATATTCTCTTTTTCTTTAAAAGTGTCTAAGGTCCTGGGAGATGGTTCAGCAGTTAAAGACACTTGCTTGCAAAGCCTGTGGGCCAGAGTTCAATTCCCCTGTACTGACACAAAGCCCAGTATAGCAAGTAATGCATGCATCTGGAGTTCGCTTGCAGCGGCAAGAGTGCCATTGTGCTGAACTCTCCTCTCTTTTCTCTCTCCTCACAAATGAATAAAAGAATATTTTTCAAGTGTCTAAATTCATCAGTATTTTCATTTAAGTGCTGTAGTGGTTATCCCCTTGTTGCTGGGACAAAACACCAGACCAGAAGCAGCTTATGGGTGGAAAGGGTTCGTTTCCATTTACAATTTCTTTTTTTTTTTTTTTTAATTTTTTTGTTTATTTATTTATTTGAGAGTGACAGAGAGAAGGAGGCAGAGAGAGAGAGAGAGAGAGAGAGAGAGAGAGAATGGGCGCGCCAGAGCTTCCAGCCTCTGTAAACGAACTCCAGATGCGTGCGCCCCCTTGTGCATCTGGCTAACGTGGGTCCTGGGGAATTGAGCCTCGAACCGGGGTCCTTAGGCTTCACAGGCAAGCGCTTAACCGCTAAGCCATCTCTCCAGCCCCATTTACAATTTCTAGGGGAAGTTTCATCGTGGAGGAGAAAGCATGGCAACTGGCTCATATCTTCATCCATCAGTGGTAGGGAGGGAGCAGCTAAGTGAGCCACCTCTGAACACTCTGGATGCTGGGCTCAAGATCCTCAAGGCCCTGCCTCCAGCGACACACCTCTCCCAGCAAGGATCCACCTCTTTTTTGTTTGTTTATTCTTTTTTATTTATTTTTTATTGACAACTTTCATAATTGTAGACAATAACCCATGGCAACTCCCTTGCCCCCCAACTTTTCCCTTTCCCTTTGAAGCTCCACTCTCCATCATACCCCTTCCCCTCTCAATCAATCTCTCTTTTATTTTGATGTCATCATCTTTTCCTCCTATTATGATGGTCTTGTGTAGGTAATGTCAGGCACTGTGAGGTCATGGATATCCAGGCCATTTTGTGTCTGGAGGAGCACACTGGAAGAAGTCCTACCTTTTCTTTGCCTCTTACATTCTTTCTGCCACCTCTTCCACAATGGACCCTTGGAAGATGTGATAGAAATATTTCAGTGCTGAGCACTCCTCTGTCACTTCTTCTTAGCACCATGGTGCCTTCTGAGTCATCCCAAGGTCACTGCCATCTGAAAAGAGAAGCTTCTCTAAGCAAAAGTAAGAGTATTATTAATATATGGGTATGAACATTAAGAGAAGTGCTTACTGGGAAGTTTGGTGAGCATACTATATACATTTAGCCAGACAGCAGCAGATGGTACATCCCTAGGGCTCATGACTACCCCTGTTGTAGGTTTTCAGTATCAGGGATGTATTCTCTCCCATGGTGCAGGCCTCCAGTCCAATTAGAGAGTGGTTGGTTTCCTCCATAACGGACATGTCATTATTGCACCCATTGGCTCATTTGGCCTGGATGGCCAAATATAAGCCTTGCAGTGTCCACTGTTGAGTATCTCCACTGGTAATTTCTCTCTCGCCCAATGAACTGCATGAAGCATAGCTTTTTCCAGCTTTCTGTGCTAAAATAAACAGGGAGGAGGTTTTCAGCTCAGCTCCAGCAGGATTTCTCAGTGACCTTGCAGCCTAAGTATGTGGAGTCTTCAGCAATAGGGTCTTACCATATATTCCTTGTGGGAAACCAAGAGCCTTGGCAATGGCCTGTAATGTTTGGGGGGCATCAGTGACTTCCCTGGCCAACAACTCACTGGAAGGTATCCTATCCCTGCACTGAAAATTTTCTAGTAACAATCTATGGCTCCTGAGTGTTCCATTGTCCAAAAAAGTAGGTTTCCATATGACTTATTTATATCCTCTTAGATTTTGATTAGCCCTCCCTCCACCTTTGCTTTACTCAATCTCTTTCCCTGACTTCACTTAGGCCTTTTCACCCCCATTAATCTATTCTTCTACTTACATATATACAATATCATCCTATTAAGTCCCCCTCCTTCCCTTTCTATTTCCTTTCTATTCACTTTGTTGCTTACTGGCCCCTGCTACTGAGTTTTATTCCTACTCACATAGAAGTCCAATCATTTGTAGCTAGGATCCACATATGACAGAGAACATGTGACATTTGGCTTTCTGGGCCTGGGTTACTAAGTTTAATCCTTTCCAGATCCATCCATTTCCCTGCAAATTTCATAACATCATTTTTCTTTACCTCTGAGTAGAACTTCATTGCGTAAATATGCCACATCTTCATTATCTACTCATCAGTTGAGGGATATCTAGGCTGGTTCCATTTCCTAGGTATTGTGAATTGAGCAGCAATAATCATGGTTAAGCAAGTATCTATCACTAAGATAATGAGACGAGTCCTTAGGATATACACCAAGGAGTGTGGGATAGCTGGGTCATATGGTAGATCTATTTTTAGCTGTCTCCGGCTCCACCTCCTAACGCCTCCACTACTGGGGACTAAGTAGGAGGCTTAATAACAAACACTTGAGGCTATGGAGACATTTTACATTCAAGCCACCACATATGTGATATGTTGCTTTTTTCAAATGGGATGAGTGAAGTAATACCAGTCAGATATTAATCATTCACATTGGGGTACATGGGCAATCATTATTCAGTTCTGTCTTTCACTTGTATTTAAAAGTTATCATTATCAAGGTGTGTGTGTGGTTTTTTGTTTGTTTGTTTGTTTTGTTTTGTTTTGAGTCAAGGTCTCACTTTGAGCTAGGCTTACCTGGAAATCATTCTGTTGCCTAGGCTGGATTAACCATGAGGGTACTTTGGGATAAATGTGTCCTTGAGCACACATCCCAGAGATGGCTTCCACCAACCTCCCTGGAATGGTACTGCATGCCTCGGCTACACGGCACCACACGTTGCTTGCAGGCTATGCACAGGGACAGCAAGGTCCTGTACTGAATGCTGGAGGCAGCTGTAGCCCAGTGGTTCAGGCACTTAAACATATCTGCACATGGGGAAGGTGCAGTAAGCATACTGGGTGATAGAAAATTGTCAGCTGCAGTGTAATGTCATGGGACAGTGTCATATAGTCATCAGTGACATAATCAGCATGTGGTCCATGTCTGCATGCTTCTTGAGCATTGGCTCTGTCCTCATGAGGACCCAGGACAGCTGTTAGGCCTCAATCACCTTCATATGGGACTAGGAAGGACCAGGAGGGATAAGACTTGCCCAACATCGCATAGGCTGAGCAGCCAGGTGGGGACTGAGCAGAGGCTCCTCACATGGCTTTCTTCCCCAGTGCTGCCACTGGTCATTGTGGCCCCAGGGCCATGAAAACACAGCCCCCCCTCCCCCCCAGTGGGACCTCTGCCTCCAAAGGACTCTTCTTGTCCACTTCTGATCTGGTTCAGCAAGAACTTCCAACAGGGAAATACTAACCTGGTTATTAGCAGCAGTGATTGGCATTAATTTCCTGTTAGTTACCATGGTTATGTCTAACTTAGCGCCTCCTTGAGCCGCAAACACCTGCTGGTTCAGTGGGAGGAAAACAGCCCCAGTGAGCAGACATATTCCCTGGGCTGTTTGCAGAACTTGTCAAGTAACTCCATTTCTGAAAAGGCTCTTACACATAAATATGTACCAAAATGCAAAAGGAGCGCTGTTTTTATGCCATCCTGAGCCACAGGCCACTTGTCTGGAAGAGTCACTCTTCCAGGAAGAAACCAACAAAATGGGTGGCTCTGTATCGTGCCTGACATACTGCATGACTCTCGGGACACACCCAGTATTTTCACGAACCATACTGTTTGAAACGTCTTCACAGAACTTGTTCTTATCAGTCTTCATTTCTGTTCAGAAGAGTTTAGCTCTGGTGGGGCACGCTTATAATCCCAGCCACTCAGGAGGCTGAGTGATCAAGAGGGAAGATCAAGAGCTCTAGGCCAAGGCTCAGAGAATACTGTGGAAGAGGCCATGGAGAGAATATAAAAGATGGACAGGAAGGAGTGCTACGGGATGCTGTCTTCTGGACTTGAAGTGGATGTTGCCTTCATGACCTCACAGCAACTGTCATTACCTACACCAGATCTGCATAGTATTGGGCCTACGTACATGTTGTCAGGGTGATTGAAGACAGCATGAGGCCCCCATCACTCACTGCCTGAGGAGCTGATGAGTGCTCAGGGCGCGGGAGACATTTTCTGCAGTAGTGTAGCAACTGGAAGTCTGCACACGCGCTGGTAAATAATCCCCCACCTGCGCTCATGGCAGCAACACTAATTAAACCGAGTGGCAGTCACACATACACATGCAAGAAAAAAGTTATCAAAGTACAGGAGGACTAGTTGGAAAGAAGAAGGGACTCAGTGAAAGGGAAAAGAGAAGATAATGGGAAAAGATTATCGTCGAAATACATTATATACATGAATAAAAATTGTCAACAAAAAAGGTAATAAAAATTTCAGGCTAGCCAGAGATACATAGTGAGTTTCAGCTTGGACTACATAGTGGGATTTTATTTCAAACAAAATATAAAACAAAAACACCCAACCATTGTTTTTTTTTTTTTTTTTTTTTTTTTTGGTTTTTCGAGGTAGGGTCTCACTCTAGCCCAGGCTGACCTGGAATTCACTATGTAGTCTCAGGGTGGCCTCGAACTCACGGCGATCCTCCTAACTCTGCCTCCCGAGTGCTGGGATTAAAGGCGTGCGCCACCACGCCCGGCTCCAACCATTGTTTAACCACAGATCTCACACTGGTCGTTATCCTCAATCTTGATCAAAAGAGTCAAAAACATCAGAGGCTCCTCCTGGGCAAGGGAATGGAGTTGCCCTCAAACACAGATCTTCACAGCTCACTTAGAATCAAAGCCCCGAGTTCGCCTCCCACACACCACTGACTGTGTGACCTTAGCACCAAGTTAGTGAGCGTTGGGACCTCGGCTGGAGCACAGGGCCGGGTGTGGGCTGCACAAGAGTGCTGGGTGCTTTGTGTGATACGTGTGGCGCTGTTCCAGATCAGAACATTCAAGCTGGCTCACTTTAGCATGCATATGCATGCAGTGTACACACATGCGCACACACACCCAGACACAGCACCATCCCAAGGCATCACACAGGAGCTTCGGGATAATAAGATGGAGCCACCGTAGCCTCCTGGCCAGAAAGCAGCTCCTATGGGTGTTCCAAGCTGGAGACCCTTCTAATCCTAACAGGATGACCCGCTAACTGTGGAAGCGCTGGTGCTACCCGGGGCAGGTTCTCAGATTCAGAGGTACCAGGGGGCTCTGTGTCACTAGAGTACAGCAAGGCCCTAATGGGCACTTTCTGGATACAGCTCTGGCCCTCCGTCCTTGGATGACTTCCCGAGTCTCTTCCCTATAGCTCTACGGCGTCCTCCTCTCACCATCAGAGAATGTCAACCTGCTCCATCCCTCCAGACCATCAACCCCTCCCCAGAATGACGCTTGCTCTCTCATAGTAGACTTTTGTAGCCCACTGAGATCAGCACTACTGTGATTTCCCAGAACGAAGAAAGTTTCATTTCACTTACATCCAGTCCTCTGGGACAGCAAAGACAATTCTTTTATTCTGACAGTTTCATATTACAGCAGTCTGAATGTGTCTTTTTCTCCCAGTGTTGTGTGTGAGTGTGTGCATGTGTGCATGCATGTGTGTCAGGATCTCTTGCCGTTGAAAACAAATGCCTGTCTAGGGAATTGAACCCCAGCCGGCAGACTTTGCAAGCAAGTGCCTATAACTGTTGAGACATCTCCCCAAACCCAGGCTGAAAATTTCTGTTCTGCCATTATTTCAATTCATTATTTTTTATTTTATTTTTAATTTTTTAAATAATCCAGGGCCTTCAGACACTGTAAATGAACTCCAGACTCATGTGCCACCTTGTGCATCTGGCTTACATGGGTCCTGGGGAATTGAACCTGAGTCCTTTGGCTTTCCAGGCAAGTGACTTAACCACTAGGCCATCCCTCCAGCCTGCAATCCATCAGTTTTTTCAGTGACAACTGCATACCTAAGCCGTGCTGTCCTCTACACACACACACACATGCACGCACACACACACACATACATATAACCCAGCCCCTGTGCTAAGGAGGACCCTTTCTGGGGAGCTAGTGAGTAGCTAGGGTTCCAGCAAGCAGGTTGGATGCTTAGGCCCCCCTTGAGTGTTCAGACCTTCTGGCAGGTCTGACACTCAGGGTTGTAAGGAAATTCTGAGAGTGTATCAGGTTTAGGGACTAGAAATAAATTGCACTAAAGAAGAAAGGATGTTCTATGACAAAGAAGACAAGAGAGAGGACTTGAGGGTGGCCTGGCACCAGCAGGAGCCTAGGGACTGCTCTGGGTGGGGCTGAGGGGCTGGCTTTGCAGGACATAGACAGAGGCTTGGCCTAGAGAGAGAGGAAGCCTTCAGGGCAGGATTCTGGACCCCTAAGAGGTCAACCAGCTCTGCCCACAGGCTTTGGAGCTCAGCAGTGGTACCCAGGAGCAGGCTGGAGCCAGAAGGAACTGAGCCCACCTTATGGTGTTGCTATGCAAACCCATGAGACTGAACAAACCACAGGCTAGGTGTGGGGAGTGCTTTCTGTGAGAAGAGACCGGAAAGACAGGGGAGTGGAGGAGAAGGCCTGAGAAACAGGAAGAGCAGTATGGAAGGGAGATGAGAAGGAAAAGAAACTGCAGTTGAATCTACCACCTATGGGGAGTATCCTCAAGGGAGGGAAAGACATGCTTACTAGTGAACTCTCCAGAGAACTGACAACCTTGGGAAATTCTGAGTGGCACTTGCAGTAACAGGTGCAGCTCGGCTCATTTGTTCCCCTCCCGTCTCTGCTGGTTTAACTCTGAATCCGAGGAGGTGACCCTGGCAAAGCACTTAAGATCTATTAGCGTAATACATGCCTGCCATCAGCTACCTGAAAAATGTAAGAGAGGGTAATTTCACTAATCTCCTGAGTAAGGGCTGGGCCGACCAGCAGGCATTCTAGAACACTGTGTTCCTGTATAATTTGGTGTCGCATCTAGAACATTTACCCTGTTGAGAACACACTGCTGCTAGGAGACAACCAATGAGTAAACACCCCGACTTTCTATTATTGTTTCATGGGCTCCGAGACCATCTGAGCCTCAGGAGCGTTGTTATACCTGAGCCCCTCCATGTGCCCAGCGGCCCCCCAGTCTCACAGCCAGCAAACACTTGTCCAACGGGAGACTCCTTGGCCTTCGCTGGCTCCCAGACATCCTTTTAGGCATGTCTTCCTCCCTCTGGGCCTCTCCCCTCAGCCTTCTCTCTAAACCCAGGGCTGATGCCAGCACCCTCTCCACCAGGGCTGGCATGGAGTGAGATAAGAAGGCCTCAGGCACGGTGCACAGCAACAGGGGTAGTGTCGCAGAGTAAGGCCCCTCATGTGTGCACCCCTGGCCTGCCCTCCTCCGGTCCTAGCCCCTGTCCTCCCCACCCCTTCCTCGGCTGTCCCAGAGTTAGTGCAGCATCTTCTCCGGCCCGCAGGGCTTCACGGGCCCGAATCTGCAGCTCAGAGTGGATCCCCGCTCCAGACTTCCAACTTCCGGATGTCTCCACCCAGGGATTCCCCAGCCCCCGGTGTTGCTTTGACCCACCTCCTACCCCATGCTCCCGCGCACTCCTCCTCCCTGGTGTTTTGTTTGGTTTCCACTTACTGCCTTTTGGCTACCTCCGCAGTGACTGGTGACTGCCTGGGAGAGACGTGTTAGTGCTCTCCTGGCTTCACGGTGGTCATTACTGGCTCCTCCTGCTGCCAGCTGCACAACACTCTTCACCATCACTGCCCCCGCCCTCCCCGCCCCGCAACGGGACCAAGCGCCACAGTCAGCATCCCTGTGCGCCACCATGTGTGCACAGAATGAACTCATGGAAGGAGATCCGGCCATACCTATTGAACTTCTAAGTGTAGCCAGACATGACGGTGCACACCTGTCATCCCAGCATTTGGGAGGTGGAGGCAGAAGGATCAGGAGTTCAAACTGAGTTCAAGACCAACCTAAGCTACATGTCTCAAAAATTATAACTATAAGCCGGGCGTGGTGGCACACGCCTTTAATCCCAGCACTTGGGAGGCAGAGGTAGGAGGATCACCATGAGTTCAAGGCCACCCTGAGACTGCATAGTGAATTCCAGGTCAGCCTGAGCTAGAGTGAGACCCTACCTCGGGAAAAAAAAAAAAAATTGTAAGTATAGATGTCTTTCCACTTAGCAATCCTGTCTTAGGAGTTCCATTCCATGAATACATTCCTATGTACAGGGGTATTAACCACAGAAATATTTGTCATAGCAAGAGATTAGAAATAATCTTGGGGCTGGAGGGATGGCTTAGTGGTTAAGGCATTTGCCTGCAAAGCCAAAGGACCCAGGCTCCATCCCCCAGGACCCACGTTAGCCAGATGCACAAGGGGGCGCACATGTCTGGAGTTTGTTTGCAGTGGCTGGAAGCCCTGGCACACCCATTCTCTCTCTTTATCTATCTGTCTATCTATCTATCTATCTATCTATCTATCTATCTATCTATCTCTTCCCCCCTTTTCCTCTTTCAAATAAATAAATATATTTTTTTTAAAAAAAGAGATTAGAAACAATCTCAATGGCTATCAACAGCAAAGACACTGCAGACAGTTCAGAATGACTTATGAAGCTCAAAGTAAAAAGCTGGTACAGGGCTGGAGAGATGACTTGGTGGTTAAGGCACTTGCCTGCAAAGCCAAGGGACCGAGGTTCAATTCCCCAGAACCCATGTAAGCCAGATGTACAGGGTAGCGCATGCATCTGGAGTTTGCAATAGCTGGAGAAAGTTCAGAAGTGTGGTGGTTTGTATTGATTGTCAATTTCATTTTTTAAAAAATATTTCTTTATTTATTTATTTGAGAGAGAGAAAGAGGAAGAGGCAGAGAGAAAGAGAGAATGGGCGCGCCAGGGCCTCCAGCCACTGCAAAAGAACACCATCTGGCTTACGTGGGCCCTGCAGAATTGAACCAGGGTCCTTAGGCTTTGCAGACAAATGCCTTAACTGCTAAGCCATTTCTCTGGGCATGCCTGTGAGGAATTATCTATATTGGGTTAGCCACTGGGCATACCTGTGGGGGATCATCTTGATAGATTCATTGAGGTGGCAAGACCCACCTTAACTGTGGGTTGCTGCACTCCGTGGGCGGGGGTCCAGACCTGAATAGAAAGAAGAGAGCCGCTGAACAGCAGCATTCATTACTCTGCTTCCTCACCATGCACTGAATGTGACCAGCTCCGTCTGAAGGCCCTGCCTCCATGGCGTCCTCGAATGATTGACTGTAAGGTGAAATAAACACTCCTCCCTGAAACTGATTTTTGTCATATATTTTATCCCACCAATGAGAAGTTAACTGATATAAGAAGTGTATATAGTATGCTTCCAATTGTGCTAAAAGGGGAAGAACATATAATTAGAATACACACACATACACACACACACTTATGTTCAGACTATCTCTGGAAGAAAATGTTAAGACTGGTGACAAATGCTTCTGAGAAATGCACCTTCGCTTTCTCCCCCAGGGAGAGGGGAGCAGAGCGACTTCTGTGTGCTTTTGTACCATCCAAATTCTCTGTGTGGAGCAGGTTTTGTCTTTCAGATAAAAAAAAATTCCTGCCACCCATTTTGCTGGCTGTAGCCCAAAACCTTTTAGCAAGCAAACCTAGTTATGTCATTGCGCTGCCTAAACTCCCCAGGGATCTCTGCCAAAGAGGTGTCCCAGGAGGGTCGCAGTTTGTGCCTCTGCTGGAGCAATTAATGCCTGTTAATTACTTTTAGCACTTTTTCACTCTCAAAAGTGTCCTGGTGTGAGCAGTAAGTTATATTCCACTCTCCGGTGACCCTAGAGATATATTCTGCTCTCCTCGTCACGAAGCCAGAGCTCTCTGTGTCCTGCCCATGCTCACAGCCCCTGCCCAGCTCTTCCCACTCCTGAGACACTGAACAGCTCTCTTGCACACAAGCTATTTTTGGCCGTGCGGCCTTTGCTCACTCTCTACCCTCCACTGGGAATGCCTAGCCAGTTTGCCCACCAGCTCAGACCGCAGCATGCCACATGTCTTTCAGGAGCAAGCCATGACCACAGAGCCCGTGTCTGTCTTGTGCCCAAACGTTCACACACCTCCCACTGCACCAGTATGCATCTGTTTTCTCTCCTTTTTGGAAAAAAAAAAAGTGGTACACATATTTATTTATTTTTTGAGCTGAAATAAACCCTTCCTCCCATAAGCTAATTTTTGTCAGGTGTTTTATTCCAACAATAAGGTAGCTACTACACCATCTGGCCACTCTTTCTTTTTTGTTATATTATCTCATGTGCCTTGGGCGGGGAGGCAATGCTGATGCATAGCCAGCACACTAAGATCAGGCCAGACCTCCGAGGAAGGAGTGCAGTAGAGGGAGAGGGATTGGGATTGTAGGGAGACAATGAGCAACCAAGGAATCTGGCTAGCAAGGGCTGGAACCCCAGCTCCCTACAGCACAGCTTAGTGGTTTGAGGTTTGAGATTTTTTTAAAAACGTTTTCATTTATTTCAGAGAGAATGAGTGAATATGGGTGTGCCAGGGCCCCCCTGCCACTGCAAACAAACTCCAGATTCATGCGCCACTTTGTGTATCTGGGGACTCAGACCCTGGCTGTCAGACTTTGCAAGCAAGCACCTTTAACCTCTGAGCCATTTCCCCAGCCCAGTTAGAGGTATTTTGTTGTTGTTTTATTGTTTAGCTTTTTTTTTTTTCTTTGAGATAATGTCTCACTATATTGCCAGGATAGCCTTGAACTTTTGGCTAGGACCTACATGGGTAATAGATGGCCGGGACCCACAATACAGAGATCATCAAATAAGGACAAAGTGAGGGCCACAGTGAGCTCTGGGGACAGCAGCAGGCACTGCAGTCCTCTGTGGGGCTGACAGAAGGATGTAACAGGAAGGATGCAGCCTCAGGGGTCACCAACAGCACTCATTAGTGAGTGACATCAACATCACTGT
This sequence comes from Dipus sagitta, assembly GCA_036346955.1. Taxonomy (NCBI): domain Eukaryota; kingdom Metazoa; phylum Chordata; class Mammalia; order Rodentia; family Dipodidae; genus Dipus; species Dipus sagitta. The sequence goes on along the minus strand of CM070773.1, from coordinate 50,989,112 downwards.
GCCTGTATTTACTCACCTGTGTGACAGGGATCATAAGGATAATGTGAATTAAGCACATTAAGGTTGGGGCTGGAGAGATTGCTCAGCGGTTAAGGCACTTCCCTGCAAAGCCTAGTGACCCAGGTTCAATTCCCCAGTACCCACATAAAACTAGACAGATGCACAAAGTGGCCTATGCATCTGGAGTTCGCAGTGGCTAGGGGCCCTGGCACATCCATCTTCCCCTGCCTCCCCTACCTTGCAAATAAAAACATTTTTTAAAAAAGAAAACTGGGGGCCTGGAGAGATGGCTTAGCCTGTGAAGCTAAGGACCCATGTTTGAATTCTCTCCAGATCCCATCTTAGCCAGACGCACAAAGGTGAGGCAAGCGCAAGGTCACACACGCCCACTAGGTGACACAAGCGTCTGGAGTTCAATTGCAGTGGCTGAGGCCATGGTGTGCCAATTTTGTTTCTCTCTGTGTCTCTCTAAAATAAAAATGAGTAAATAAATAAAACAACAACAACAACAAAAAAAAGAAGACAAGGATCACCTCAGGCACCTCACAGTTCACATTGTTGTCGCCCTCACTGCTTTACACTGAAAGCGCCCAGGGCAGAATCAGGGCTCCATTGCACAGCTGAGGAAAGATGAAACTCAGAGGTGGAGTCCAAACCCAGGCCCGGGCTCATCAACTTCCTCAGAGATGTTCTCTCCTCTTTTATTGACGGTCTCCTGACTTTGCACACCTAAAAAAACATCAAAGGCGCCTTTGGGAGCCTGAGGACCTGGCGGCCCGCGGGGGCGGAGCTCAACCCTGGCCCGCAGCGCCCCCTGGTGGGCCAGACCTGCAGCCGCCCGGCAGCGCCCTCGGGAGCCCATCGCAGCCACCTGTCTCCCTGCGCCTGACCTTCTCCAACACCCAGGCCTGGTAAAGGTAGCAGTGCTCACAGCCCTGTGGGACGCCCAGAGACACCCCACGTGAAGCAGGACCACGTGGCCGAGCAGAGCAGACCCTGAAAACGCGGGGTGGGCCCACTCCACACACGCGCACTGCAGCCGCACCCCGGGAAAGTAATCCTGGTGCCCTCTGTACTGGCTCTGAGTGTCCCCAGCGTTCGGAAGCCCTCTGTGTTTGTAACCAAGACAACAGCCTTCCCCTCCCCCTCCCCCCAAAGCTCTGACCTCCCTCCAGTCCCGGAGACCTCCTGGGTCCGGGCCGAGCACTTGGAGACCAGTGGAGAGACCTCACTTCTCAGAACTCCAATCTGGAGGGGTGCTGGAGATGGCCTCGAAGGCTTTCTTGTACACAGTGACCAGGGCACAGGTGGGGGCCCAGCCCAAGCAGGGAGGGCCACCTTTCAAAGGAGGAGGCTCGCAAATCTGGAGGTTCCAGAATGAGCTCTTTCCACTAAGGGTATTTTTCTCTCCAAAGCACCCTCCTGCTGGCAGCATCCAGGGCTCGCATGAAAAGAATGCTCGCCTTTAATCCAGCGCGAGATTTTTACCTTTTTAATCTCTGGAGCCTGAACAGAGACTGAGGGTCTGCCTGGCTTTGAAATCCTACAGCTGCCCGCGGCTGCCCAGGCAAAGATAAGAATTCATCAGGGCTTTTCCTTCAGCTCGGCATTGTGCTCACTGTATAAACTGTTGGGATTTTGCGACAGTGTTTTAAAAATTCCTAATGGACGGTTTAATTCTCTTTCAGAAGTTTGTGAGGGTGGGAGGAGAGGAGTTTATTTTCGAATCCGGTTTCCCTGTGACATGATCTCATTAAGGGGATGAATATTCCTCCCGTTTCTGTAGCGTGTGTTTAGTGAATAAGCACTCCTGAGGGCACTCTCCTGACCGGGTAATTGATAGAGCCAGTAGTATTAACCCCAGTATGTCTTTATCTTCTATTTTGGGTAGTTTAGAATAGCATGTCTCCATGCAGGGCCAGAGGTAGGACTTGGCTTCTGTTCTTTTTGCCAGGAAACAGTTTCCCTTAATGGGTCTCAACAAAGCCCTGCTTATTCTCCCTTTTGTATGGTATTTTAATCTTAAGAAAGGGCAATTGCAACTCCTATTGTTGTCTAGCTAAATAAATATATTATGACTACCAAACTGCCCTCAAAATATCTTTAGTTTTTCTTTTGGTTTGTAGGGTCTTGCTCTAGCCCAGGCTGACTTGGAATTCACTATGTAGTCTCAGGGTGGCCTTGAACTCATGGCGATCCTCCTACCTCCACCTTCCCAGGCTGGGATTAAAGTCATGTGCCACCATGGCCTGCCCAGTATCTATGTGTATACCTACATACTAATGCTACTTTCTTTTGGTTAGAGAAGCTTCCCTTTTCAGATGGCGGTGACATTTGGAGAGACTCAAAACTCATCAAAATGCAAGAAGTGATAGTGGAGTATTCAGCGCTGAGATCTTTCCATCACAACTGCCAACATTCAGGGTCCATTGTGGAAGAGGTGGCAGAATGAACGTAAGAGCCAAAGGACTGCTTACAATGTGTGGTGGTTTGATTCAGGTGCCCCCCATAAACTTAGGTGTTCAGAATGCTACATTCCCAGCTGGAGGCCGTGTATTATTGGGGGCGGGCTTATGGGTGTTATAGCCAGTTTCCCCATGCCAGTGTTTGGCACACTCCCCTGTTGCTATCTTCCAGATGTGCCATGGCCTTGATATTCATGACCTCACAGTGGCTGACACTACCTACACAAGACCTGCATAATATGAGGGAAGAAATTATAACATCAAAGTACATAAGAAGCAGGGCATGGTGGCACACGCCTTTAATCCCAGCACTTGGGAGGCAGAAGTAGGAGGACCACCATGAGTTCAAGGCCACCCTGAGACTACATAGTGAATTCCAGGTCAGCCTGGACTAGAGTGAAAACCTACCTCCAAAAAAAAAAGGAAAAGAAAAGAAAAGAAAAAGAAAAAAGTAGAAGAGAGGAGCTGGAGAGATGGCGTAGTGGTTAATGTGCTTGCCTGTGAATCCTAAGGGCCCAGGTTTGATTCCCCAATACCCACGTAAGCCAGATGCACAACGTGGTGCATGCATCTAGAGTTCGTTTGTAGTGGCTGGAGGCCTTGGCACACCTGTATTTTCCCTCTCTCTCTCTCTCTCTCTCTCTCTCTCTCTCCTTCCCTCCATTTCTGTGTCTCTTTCAAAAAAATAAATTTAAATTTTTAAAATCACTGACTTTAAAAAAGAAGTAGAAGAGAGACTAATTAAACAGAATGAGGGATTCAACAGAGAGAGGATAGGGAGGGTAGGAAGGAAAGGTGGTGGGAATTGAGATATTTCACTTTCTTAAAATTTGTGTTTCCAGGGAAACAGTAGGTGGATCTGAAGAAGATTAGGAGGTTGGTCCTCAGTGGCCTCTAAACCTGCTGATGGCTGTCCGGCTACCTAACACTTGTATGAGATGGATTTGGGATTTTGTTGTTTTCTTAATTTTGTTTTTTAAATTAACTAATTTATTTTTTGGTTTTTCAAAGTAGGGTCTCATTCCAGCCCCTGCTGACCTGGAACTCACTATGTAGTGCCTTCTAAGTGCTGAGATTAAAGGTGTGCACCACCACATCAGGCTTGGGATTTTGTTTTTTTTTTTTTTTTAGAAGAAAATCTAGAAAAATAAATTGGTCTGTAATGTGCTCCCTGAGCTCTGCAAAGGAGGAAATTTTAGATCACAACTTTGTGGGAAAGACCCTTGGCGCCACCTAGTGGTCGTCCTGATTACACCCTCTGGCCCCACAGACAAGTTCCTTCGACAGGTTAACATTGACCCCTGGGCTAGAACTTGGTGGCTGATGTCTTGCAAATTCAGAAAGGCTAGCCAGCTCAAACAATCCAGCCCAAAGAGACTGAAGGGCACTGGCATCGTGTTCATTTGTACATTTATTCTTCAGCCATTCATTCATTTCTGTGCTTGGTGCAAAGAGTGGAGAAGCCAAAGTAGATAGTCATAGCCATTGTCCTCAAGTTGTGGGTTGGGCACTGCATGGGGGCAAACAGAGGATCCTTATGCACAAAATGGCAAGAAGCCAATGGCAAGGTGGAACTCGGTGACTGGTTCTATAAAGGGAAAAGAATTATTTTACAATGTCCCTGTGCCTTGTGACAAGGGCAGATAGGTCTTGGTAAGATAGGATCTTTTGTTTGGAAAGCACGAAGTTAACAGCCTTGGTTGTGGCTTTTGGCAAGGTTCCAGGCCACCGCAGGCAATGGGAGGTGTGCAGATACGAGGTTAGAGAAGTGAGACGGCCCGGCTGCTCATCCGAAAGAACGGGACAGACTGTGAGTTACAGATGGCAAAACCATGTCTCTTTGTGCCCCTCCGAAGGACGGTGGATGAGTTACTTTTCTCGTTGTTGTGACAAAATAGCTGACCGAAGCAACGTGAAGCAGGAAAGATTTATTTGTGGCTCACGGTTTGGATACAGTGCAGCAGGGCGGGGGAGGCAGGTGATGAGCCTGAAACAGCTTTGCGCTGCATCCCGTCAGGAAGCGGGGGGACCAGCGCTAGCACACAGCAGGCTTCCTCCTGTCTTTCATCCTGGGACCCCAGCCCATGGAATGGTCTCACACACACACTTAAGGTGGGCCTTTCCAGCTCAACTGACCTAATCTAGAAAATTCCCACAGACATGCCCAGAGGTTTGTCTCCTGGGTGGTTTCAGATTCTGTCACACTGACCATCAATATTGACCATCCCAGATGGGTTTCTGGGAGCACACCTGTGGCCCCCAAGTTCTCACAGGGTTTGACTCCTAGCCCCTATACCCCAGAGGATGCAGACATAAATGCAAAAGGGGTTGAGTGGGGAGGAGGGATCTGCTGAGCATGCCAAGCATGGTGCCTGGCCCCGGGCTGGCATACTGTCTGCGGACCCCGAGCACCCTGGCCCTCTGGGTGCCCTCACACTCGTCTACTCAGCCAGGTGGTCTAGGTGGAGGGGTGTCCCCTGACAAAAGGTGAATGGGAGCCTGACAAGCTTCAGCTCTCATGTGTCTCCCTCCCCTTGGGCTGCTCCCTGCACCATGAGCTTTTGGTGCATTTATTTATTTATTATTATTTATTTGCAAAGGTCAGGGAGGAGGAGGAGAGAAAGATGGATTTATGGGTAAGCCAGAACGAACTCCAGACGTGTGTCATTTTGTGCATCTGGCTTTACATGGATGCTGAGGAATTGAACCTGGACTATCAGATTTTGTAAGAAAGCACCTTAAACTGCTGAGCCATCTATCCAGCCCCTTGATGAATTTATTGCTGGTTGTTTGTTTTTTTTTTTTTTTTCCCTTGGGGGCAGGGTCTCACTCTAATCCCAGGCTGGCCTCAAACTCACAGCAATTTTTCTACCTCTGCCTCCCAGTGCTGGGATTAAAGGCATGCACCACTGTGCCTGGCTCTGATGTATTTTGAATTGAAAAATAGATACAAAAATAATGCAGTTTGTCAGCAATGGAAAGACAACAGCTTGGGTGGAGAAATAGAGAAGACTGAGTCAGTCTGTGGCTAAAGCTTGGCCATTCCAATTAAAATGCCTTCTCCTTTTCTGAGTGGTGCTGGGGATAAACCCGGGGCCTCATGCATGCCTCTGCTGAGCTACATCCCTGCCCTTTGGATTCTTTAGCGTCAGAATTTTAATCTGTGAAACAATAAAAAATTGAGTAAGGTGATTTGTTCAGACTTCAAGAGAAACAAGGCACAGCAGACCGTTTATTACTGTCTTGTCCCAGGCCCAATACACCAACACAAGACAGCAGGGCAGTCTCAGATTCACCCCAGATAAGTCATGGGAGAACAGGCATAAAATTGTCCATGGTCTAGATTAGTGATTCAGCTAGAGACAGGCATGGAAGGGATTCGGACAGGTGAGGCCTTACTGTTGCGACAGGAAACTTCAAGCTTTGCGTACAACTTGTTTCCCAAGACTTGAAAGAGTAGAAAGGTCCATACTGGAGGCTCAGGCTCAGGCTCAAGCCTTGCTTTGGTTTTGGTTTGGGACTGAGTTTTTGGTTGTGTTTGTGAGGGTTGTCTTAGCGTGTGTGTGCCTCTATCTGTTTGGGAGCATGGGAGGCCAGAGGACAAGCGCAGGAGTCGGTCCTTGCCTTCCACCTTGTTTGAGGCAAAGTCTCTCATTGTTCACAGCTGCAGAAGCTGGCCCAAGGGCTTCCAGGGGGTTCTCCCGCTGGATTACAGACACTCACTACGTTATCCAGCTTCATGTGGGGTCTGGAGAGCTGAACTCAGACACTGGCGCTTGTGTAGCAAGTATTTTATCCACTGAGCCGTCTCCCCGGCCAGGATCTCACTATATAGCCAAGACGTACGTGGGACTCCTCATCCTCTTGCCTTAGCCTGGAATGCTGCGATCACAGGTATGTGCCACCACCCTCAGCTCAGAGCACATTTTCAGAGCAGCCACACACCTTGGCTGCTTTTGTTGTTGTTGTTTTAGCTTTGCCTAAAATCCTTATGAACTAGTCGGGAATGCTGCTGATCTTGGCCTGCACTGCCAATCAGATTGGCAGGACATCACAGAGAGAGAAGATACTATAACTCTGCTCAATCCTCCTTGTGTTAGTCTCCTGAGAAAGAACATAGGCACACTTATCTGTGTTTGCTGTTCTGCATTAAGCCCATCTGAATTATCCTTGCCTCAGAACCTTAAAGCCACAGAAGCAGTCACATCCCTGCAGAGGGCCACACACAGTTTTCCCGCAATGCGTCTCTCTTTCTAGACACTCATTGGTGTGATTTGAATGTAAAATGCCCCCAGTAGTCTCACGTGTTTGAATACTTGGTCCTCAGCTGGTGCCATTGTTTAGGGAGGCTACAGAATCTTGAGGGAGTGGATGACTTGGGCTGGCCCTTGAGGTTTGATAGCCCAGCCTCGCCTCCTGCTCTCCCTCTTCTTCCTGACTCTGGCTATAATTTCATAAGCAGGTCTCAAACTAAGAATTGTTTTGCTTGTAATCAAATGCTAGGAATAAGTCAAATGGTCATTGCAAGGTCAATTAGAATAGAAATAAAAGGAAGCAAACAAAGTCTTCCACAAAGAGGACAAGTTACATAAATTATGTGTGTTCACAAGAAGCTCTATCAGGCAGTCCATCAAAAAATATATATTTGGGGGCTGGAAAGATGGCTCAGTGGATAAAGCACCTGCTGTACAACCTTGTGACCTTCTTTTTATTCTATTTTTATTTGTTTGGTTTTTTTTTTTAATCAGGGTAGTATTTCGCTATAGCCCAGGCTGACCTGGAATTCACTCTGTAGTCCCAGGCTGGCCTCAAACTCAAAACAATTCTACCTCTGCCTCCCAAGGGCTGGAATAAAAGGTGTGTACCACCATGCCCATCCTGCCTCACAACTTTGAGTATCTGAGCTTGGATCCCCCGACCCCACATCCAAAGAAGAAGCTGTGGCATGTGATGCACACACACACACGCACGCGCACACACACACACACACACATATGCAGACATGTACACACACAAATAAATAAATGATTTTAAAGCACAAACATTATTGAAGTTAATGTAATGATAGGGAAATATTCTATTTTTTAAAAAATATGTGAGAAGAGGAGAGAGTAATAGGGGTGAATATAGCCAAAATTTATTATATAAATAGATGAACAGGCATTTAACAGGTATGGAAACTGAGCTCCAGAGGGGACACAGCTACAAGGGGCAGAGTCAGTGCAGGAACCCAGGTAGTCCAGCAGCAAAGCTTGGACACTTCACTATTTTCCTGCTGTGCCCAGGGTTGAGGTTTGTTCACTCCCAGAGAGAATAGGAGTCTGATCAGTGTCTCTGTTTCTCCGCTGCCACAGAAGGTTCTTTGTACCTTCCCTGGCCTGGAGGTCACAACCTGGTAGAAGCAAGAAATCCAGGGCCAGTGAGTGAGCCTGTTTTGGTTACTCTCTCATTGCTGTGACAAGATACCCAGCCAGAAGCAGCTTAAGGAAGGAACAGTTTTATTTTTGGCTCACGTTCCAGAGGGGAAGGCCATCAGGTTGGGGAAAGCACGGCAGGAGAAGACAGCCAGCATGACACGGTCACATTGGCAGGGAGGAAGCAGAGCGACGTGAACATGAAATGCTCAGCTAGCTTTGTCCTTTTTACAGTCTAGGATCCCAGCCTATAATCTTCCTACCTCAACTAATCTAAACTAGAAAATCCCTCAGAGACATGACCACAGATTTATTTCCATAGTGATTCTAAATCCTGTCAAGTTGACCAGAGACTAGCTATCACAGAGCCCGGAGCTTTCTATAGGGCCAATGGAGACTCTGGGCACATGAAAGGAAAAAGCTCTTGGGGTGGTGGCCTGTCTGTCCCCAAGAGACTACCCTCACTGCTCCACCTTAAGGAGTCTTTTCAAGACCACAGTTTGGTCAGCAATCTCAGCCATTGGAAGACCCATACTATGTGTCTTCTGTTGATGGGCACTTGGGTGGCTTCCCTGTCCCACAGGCATCCTGGCACAGTGTGGTGGCGAAAGGCCCAGACACACACCTTCCTTCCCATCCGCAGGCTATTTTTGAGGCAGTGCCTAATGTGTGATGGACTGTTTGCGTTCCAGCTTTAGACTCAGGTCTGGCAAAATCTCACAACCACACACAGCTTAGGAAAGCAAACACACAAATCCCAGCCTGGGGCCATTAGATAAGTCATAGAGCAAAAAGAGTATATTAGTGCTGGAGAGATATCTTAGTGATTAAGATGCTTGCCTGCAAAGCCTAAGCATCCAGGTTCAATTTCCCAGTACCTACATAAGCCAGATGCACAAGGTGGCACATGCATCTGGAGTTTTTTTTGCAGTGGCTGGAGACCCTGGCATGCCTATTCTCTCCCTTTCTCTCTCCCTCTTTCTATTTCTCTCAAATAAATAAATAAAATATTTTTAAATGATTATATTAAATTATACAAGACAAGACAGCTAGCTGGTTTATGAAACCAGGTATGTTGGCTATAGACCTAAGGCCTGGATGTTATGGGACACATAAAAGAAATAAACAAGCTTCCACCATCAAAAGGTAGGAACACTGGGACATTTGGCTATAATCTAGGAAGTCCTGGCTCTTTGTAAACAAAGGCTTGGAATCTCAAAGCCACAGTGGGTTTATTACTCTGCTTCCTGAGAACAGAAGCAATGTGACCCGTTCTGCTTCTTGCTCCTGCCACCATGCCTTCCCTGCCATGATGGACTGTGGCCTCTGACTTTAACCCAAAATAAGTCCTTCATCCCTTAAAAGTTAAATAAAAGCGAAGGTGTAGAGAAGGATTTGACTACAGACGCAAAGGAAGCCCCCCTCCCATTTACTCACTCATTCACTCCTTTCCTTCTTTCATCAAGTACTTACTGAAGGGGGGTGGGGAGATGGCTCAGCAATTTAAAGCACTTGCTTGCAAAGCCTGACAGACCCAGTTCCACTCCCCAGAACCCATGTAAAACCAGACACACAAAGTAGCCCACGCATCTGGAGTTCATTTGCAGTGGCAGGAGGCCCTGGTGCACCCATATTCATTCTCTCTCTCATCTCAAATAATAAGTAAATATTTTTAAAAGAAGTATTTACTGAAGCAAGGCATGGTGGCACACACCTTTAATCCCAGCACTTGGGAGGCAGAGGTAGGAGAATCACCATGAGTTTGAGACCAGCCTGGGACTACAGAGGTAGTTTCAAGTCAGCATAGGCTAAAGTGAGACCCTACCTCAAATAAATAAATAGTATTTACTGAAAACCCACTGTTTTTAAGCACTATGTTAAATTCTGGGGATTGAATGTTCAATGATAATCAAGAGATATTTCTTGCCCCAATTCACATGAGGAGGCAGGTAAATTAAAAACTGCAATAGGACTAGAGACATGGCTCAGCAGTGAAAGACACTTGTTTGCAAGCATGTTGGCCCAGGTTCAATTCCGTAGTACCCATGTAAAGCAAATTGCACAAAGTGGTGCATGTGCCTAGAGAACATTTGCAATAGCAGAAGGCCCTCGTGTGCCCATTCTATCATTCTCTCTTTCTGAAATAAATAAATAAAATTATTTTTTAAAAAGTTTCTGCCAGGTATGATGGTACACGCCTTTAATTCCAGCACTTGGGAGGCAGAGATAGGAGTGTCGCTGTAAGTTCAAGGCCACCCTGAGACTGCATAGTAAATTCCAGGTTAGTCCGGGCTAGAGCAAGACCCTACCTCAAAAAAGGGGGGGCACTGGAGATGGCTTAGCAGTTAAGGCATTTGCCTGCAAAGCCAAAGGATCCTGGTTAAATCTCCAGGACCCATGTAAGCCAGATGCACCAGGGGGCTCATGCATCTGGAATTTGTTTGCAGTGGCTGGAGGCCCTGACACGCCCATTCTCTCCCTCTCCCTCTCCCTCTCTCTCTCTCTCTCTCTCCCACCCCGCCTTCTCTCTCAAATAAATAAAATATATATATTTTTAGAAAGTTAGCTGGGTATGATGGTGCATACCTTTAATCCCAGCACTAAGGAGGCAGAGTAAGGAGGATTGCCATAAATTCAAGGCCAACCTGACACAACATAGTAAATTCCAGGCCAGCCTGGACTAGAGTGAGACATTACCTTGAAAAAAAAAGAAACTTTCCCTGGGCTGGAGAGATGGCTTAGCATTTAAGGTACTTGCCTGCAAAGCCTAAGGACCCATGTTTGACTCTCCAGATCCAATGTAAGCCAGACACACAAAGGTGAGGCAAGTGCAAGGTCACACACACAAACTATGAGGCACAAGTGTCTGGAGTTTGATTGCAGTGGCTGAGGCTCTGGCACACCAATTCTGTCTCTCTTCTCTCTCTATCTCTCCCTCTCTCTCTCTCTCTCTCTCTCTCTCTCTCTCACTTTTTCTAAGATAAAAATAAGTCAGGCTTGGTGGTGCATGCCTTTAATCCCAGTACTTGAGAGGCAGAGGTAGGAGAATAGCCATGAGTTTGAGGCCAACCTGAGAATTCCAGGTCAGCCTGAGCTAGAGTGAGACCCTACCTCAAAAAACAAAACAACAACAACAATAATAAAAAGTTTGTCTTGTCTTTAAAAAAAAAATCTTTCATCCTGGGCTGGAGAGATGGCTTAGCAGTTCAGACACCTGCCTGGTTGGTACATACATCTGGAGTTCTTTTACAGTGTTTGGAGGCCCTGGCATGCCCTCTCTATCCTTAATAAACAAATAAATAAAATGTTTTTTAAAATATTCTTTGCCACGCATGGTGGTGCACACCTTTAATCCCAGCACTCGGGAGGCAAAGGTAGGAGGATAGCCATGAGTTCAAGGCCATCCTGGGATTACATAGTGAACTCCAGATCAGCCTGGGCTAGAGTGAGACCCTATGTCAAAAAATACATATATATTTTTAAAAGTTTCCTCTTTCCCACTTCTCCTTTCCTTTCTTTCAAAAAAGAAGAAGAAGAAGAAGAAGAAGAAGAAGAAGAAGAAGAAGAAGAAGAAGAAGAAGAAGAACTATAATAAAGGTATATATGGAAAATTTGTATATGTCTCCCACAGGGATTTTGCCTGATGTGGAAGAGGCTCCTGGGATGGGAGGCCAAAAGCGGATATTCCAAGCAAGTTGGGCAAAGACACACAAGCAGAAAAGCACATGGTGCCGGCTGAGTCCTGTGCAGACTCCCAGTGGACACACTGACACCAGTGTTTGTGGTTCGAGTCCTTTTTGTTTTTGTGGGGTTTTTTTTGGGGGGGGGACAGTGGTGGGGGATATTGGGAGGTGTTATCTCACTCTATCCCACACTAATGTGGGACTCACTCTGTAGTTCCAGGCTGACCTCGAACTTCTATTTCAACCTCAAAGGCATATGTCACCACACCTGGCTATGTCTTTTTCTGTTTGTTGGTGTGTGTGTGTGTGCTATGTGCATGTGCACTTGCATGGTGTATGCACATGTGGGTGCAGAGGTATGTGCACTCATGCAGAGCCCAGACGAAGAGGTCACCCTTCCATTTTATTTCCCTGACAGTCTCACTGAATCTGATGCTTTCCATTTTTCCCATTACACTGACTGACCAGGGAGCCTCCTATATCCACTTCTCTCAGTGTCAGTGTTACAGGCATCTGCAGCCATGCCTGGCTTTTTACACGGGTACTGTGGGTGAACCCAGTCCTCATACTCACACAGCAAGTGCTTTTAGCAGCTGAGCCATCTCCCCAGCCTGTTTTTGTCTTTTTGAGACCAGATCTCATTCCGTAGCCCAGGCTGGTTTGGCACTTACTATGTAACCCAGGCTGGGAACCATCACACCCAGCTCACACCGAGACCAACCTCCACAGCCACCCAGGCTGGAGAGAGGCAGCCTGAGCCACAGGCTTTCCTCTTATCACCACGATGGATTTGAATTCTAGGATTTTGACTCATAGTATGGACCTTTTGGCGCTCATTTAAAATGAATGGAGTCTGCTGGAGTTCCTGCAAGTCCGCATGGCTTTGACTGCAAGTTGGACCATCCAACTCCAGCTTCAGCTCCAGGTCATCGTTCCTAGAAAGGCCTGAGGAACAATGATATATATATATATATATATATATATATTTGGCTTTTTGAGGTCTCACTCTAGCCCAGGCTGCCCTGGAATTCACTATGTAGTCTCAGGGTGGCCTCAAACTCATGGCAATCCTCCTACCTCTGCCTCCCAAGTGCTGGGATTAAAGGAGTGCTCTACCATGCCCAGTGGTTTTTTTTTCTGAAGTACAGCAAACTGTTCTTGCTCTTCCCTTGATCACCAACCAGGCAGGGTGGTTCTTGCCTATAACTCCAGCACCCAGGAGACTGAAATAGGAGTGAGGGAGAAGTCTCTCACCTCTGGGAATTATATAGTTAAGAAACTAGCCCCGTGTGGTGGTGCACACCTTTGCCCTTGGGAGGCAGAGGTAGGAGGATCACCGTGAGTTTGAGGCCAGCCTGAGACTGCATAGTGAATTCCAGGTCAGCCTGGGCTAGAGTGAGACCCTACTTTGAAAAAGCAAAAAAGAAGAAAGGAAAGAAGGAAGGAAGGGAGGGAGGGAGGGAGGGAAGGAAGGAAGGAAGGGAAGGAGGAAGGAAGGGAGGAAGGGAGAAAGGGAGGAAGCAAACAAGCAAGCAGGCAAGCAAGCAATAAAGGAACTGAGAAACTGCATGGTTGACTGGTTGACTGGGGATGAGCTGGGACTCTTGGCAGTTCAGCCAGAAAGATTGTAGCTGGGGAAGTTCAGTCGCAGTTGGCTGCTTCTAATGCTTCTCTATGGTCAGCTTGCTTGGCAAGCTCACCTGGTTCTTTCAACTCAATAAATTCCTCAATTACTACTAAACTTTCAATAGACAATCAGTTTAGGTAGAGACAGCCCCAAACTTAAACCCCTATAACCCAGCCCTCAGATGAGTCCCCTTTGGGGCTCCCACCCTCCTGATGGATGTTGTTCTTGCTTGTGATTAAGCCTGCCTGCTGTTTCTGTCTTTACTGTAATTCTGATTCCTGTGTAATAAAGCTTGTTGCATTCATTCCTCTCTCTCCCATCAGCCTTGTGACTGTCCCACAGTTCAGGAACACTTAGTTCTTTATTGATTCCTGGACAAGAATCCAGCCCAGCAGAGCTGCTCCTTCTCATTGCAGAATACCTGTGAGCTTGGGGCCGGCCTGGGCTATACAGTGAGGGCCAGGTGAGCCTGCGGCTAAAGTAAAAACAAGAAGTAGGCTGACCCCCACCTTACCTGGGCTTACACAAGCAGGTTTTCCCAGGCAGGGAGAAGGGAGGAAGAGAGGATGTTTAGCAAGGGCAGAGATGTGGGGGCATGGGCATGTGTATTTTATCACTCAGCTGCTATTGTGTTTCTTGAAACTGGTGTGTATAACTCCTAGTCTCAGGTGCCACCCATGGAGTGCTTCCTATGCATCAATAATGACATGATGGGGACCTGGGGAGGTGGGTCACTGGTTCAAGGCACTTGCTTGCAAAATATGCTGTATCAGGTTTGATTCCCCAGGACCCATATAAAGCCAGATGCACAAAGTGATGCATGCCTCTGGAGTTCATTTGTAGTAGCAAGAGGCCCTGATGCACCCATCCTCTCTCCTCACAAATAAATATGTTTTTGTTAAAAGAAAAAAGAAAGAAAGAAAGAAAGCAAAAAAGAAAGAAAGAAAGAAAGAAAGAAAGAAAGAAAGAAAGAAAGAAAGAGAAAGAAAGAAAAGGTCAGGCATGGTGGCACACATCTTTAATCCTAGTACTCAGGATGCAGAGGTAGGAGGATCAATGTGATTTATAGGCCAGCCTAAGACTACAGACTGAGTTTGAGCCTGGGCTAGAATGTGATCCTATCTTGAAAATAAAAAAAAAAAAATAAGAATGACATGATGCTAACTCAATACCTGCTTTAATTTACTAAACCTCAGCAAAACCCACTCTACCATTTGTGCCCTTCAGGACTTTGGGTCGACCAGGCCTTCAGTGGCTATCCACTAATCGCTGTCACTGTTATCTTCCATCTGCAACAAATAATCCCATAGAGTGGCTTGAAAGCCAGTTTTTCTTCTTAGGGTTCTGTAGGTTGGAGACCCAACACTGGTCTTCCTGGCTACAGTCAGGGTGCCAGGAGTCCTAGGGAAGAAGCTATGGCCTTAGCTTTTCTAGCTAAGTCCATAGTCCTTGCCTCTTGGCCTCTGACACCACCTTCAAAGTCAACACCATCAGGCTAAAACTTGTCACACTGCCATCTGTGTTCACTCTATTCTGCCTTCTTCCACATTTTGTTCCTATTTTTCTTTTCTGTGATGGATAAACCCAGGACCTTGCACATGCAAGGCACACTCTACCACTGAGATACAACCCCAGCTGTTCTTCTACTGCTTTACAAATCTATTCATTCATAATTGTAATTAATTAATTTCCTAAGTGTTGTTATTTACTTATTTTTAAGAGAGAGTATGGGTAAGCCAGGAGCTTCTTGTCATTGCAAACAAACTCTAGACCCATGTGCCACATTGGGCATCTGGCTTTACATGGGTACTGAGGAATTGAACCCAGGCCTTCAGGCTTTGTAAGCAAGATGCCACTGAGCCATATCCCCAGCCCACTAATTTTTATTTTATTTTATTTGGGTTGGAGAGGTGCTTCAGTGGTTATAGGCACTTGCTTGCAAATCCTTCTGACCCAAATTCAATTCCCCATAAAGCCAGATGCATAAATTGGCACACGCCAGAGTCTCTTGCTGAGGGCACCTGGCTTTTGCATGGGTGTTGGAGAATTGAACCCCAGGCTGGTAGGCTTTACAAGCAGGTACCTTTAACCACTTAGCTATCTCTTCAGCCCCAACTATTTTATTTTTTGAGATAGATTTCATGTATCCCAACTTGATGAGGATGACTTTGAATTTCTGATCCTCCTGCTGAAATTACAGGTAAATATGATCATATGGGGTTTACATATGAGATATTAAGGACCTCATGCATACTAGGAAGCATTTTGCCTACTGGACTACATTCCTAACCCTACTTTTAATTTATTTTTAAAAACACTTTATTTATTTGAGAGTACAGGTGTACCAGGACCTCTTGCCACTACAAGCAAACTTCAGCTGCATGCACCACTTTGTGCATCTGGATTTACAAAGATCATGGGGATCTTGTATGCAGGCCAGCAAGTTTTGCATACAAGTTCCTTTAACCACTGAACCATTTCTCCAGACTACTTTTTCTGTTTTGAGCAGGCTTATATGTGGTCCAGGTTGGCCGTGAACACCTGCCTCTGCTTCCTGGATTGCAGATATGCACCACCTTGCCCAGCTCCTTCTTTTAAGTACCCTTTCCAAGGAATGCCTGGATGATCCAGAACAATCTATTTTAAGGTTGGCTGACCAGTAACCCTTAATTCCATCTGCAAACTGAATTCCCCTTTGCTATGAAATATAACTTATTTATTAGCTTAGTGGTTAGAAGATCTTTGGGGTCTCATTTTCCTGCCATTGTATTTATTGCAGTTTGTAATTATTTATGTGTGCCTCCTTTTGCCTTGTTTATGAGGTCCATGAGGACAGGGCAGGGCTCAGGGCACAGTGCTGGCACACAGTGGCACTTGGGGATCAACACTCATGATGTGGAGTTGGAGTCCTAGGAGGGATCAGATCACTGTGAAGATGCAGGAGGCCTCCAGGCTCGTGGACCCTAACTTTAGGTCCTTGTCCAAGTTATCAGAGAACTGAAAACATGGACTCAGAGGAGAGTAAATTTTGAATTATGAGATTTATTTTAGGGAAAGAGAATCAAGAGGGAAGACAAGCAGGAAAGCCCAAGCTGAAAGAAATCCTCCCCCTACTCGGCCTAGCTGGGAAGGGGTATAGTGAAAGATCTCCCTTCAAGGAAGAAACCTCTGGGGAAGGGGCACACACTCACAAGCACACATGTGGAAAGCAAAGCAGGAAAGCACTCAGGCAAAAAGCAATTCTCATCCTTCCCAGCCAGGCTGAGAAAGGACAGGGGAGACCAAGAAGCTCTCCCTCTCACAGGGGCTAACAGAGCAGAAGGAGAAGGGCCAGGGGGCCAAAAGAGGTCAGAAGAGCCAAAAAGCTAAAAAGCCAAGAGGCTTACACACGTGTTTCAGGCCCATTTATATGGATCAAACATCCAATTAGAATGAGCCTCATCACCAGACTCAGGTGTGTAAGTCAGGGAGCTGATTGGCTGGGCTCAAGAGGCTGACTCGTTAAGGACCAGCCCACAGGCTTGATAAGCCCTGGAAAAGTTGAGGAAGAGGTAGGAAGCTGACACTGGAGTTGATGCTTGTAGCCATCTTGGATGACATTGGATCAGACGCAAGTCTAGTCTTGCCAGAGCAGGCAACATGTTTTCATGGGCCAGTCCCCAGATAACTACCTACCAGAAAAAAGGCTACCTTGTTCCCAATCTGTATCACTAATAGGAGGAAGTTCTCATGTTCCTTTCATACATGAGAAAGCAGAAGCTCAGGGAATGGAAAAAAGTCACCCAATATCCCAGAGCCATGGAAATTAGATGCTGCAATAGGCTGGATGGGCTTGGTTTTGCTGCAGTAAATAGCTTAACCATAGTGACATATTCCCATGAAGAAAACTTCTTTTTCCTTCATGCCACATGTCTCTCATGAGCTGGCTTCCCCTCCTCCACATAGCATCCCTCCTGGCCTGGTGATAAGACAGCCCCTATCATAGCACTGCTAATCTCATGACAGAGGAGAAGACAGCCCACAGTCCAGCCACACTTGTGATCTTTGGTCTCCTTGGAGGCAATGCACCTAACTTCTTCTCACATTGATGGAACCAAGCAGGACACAGTTCCATGTTGCTGGCAGGAGTATAAAATAGAGCCACTTCAATGGAAAACAGCATGGCAAGTCCTCACAGAGTTAAACATGGAATCATCATAGGAACCAGCAAGAGTGCTCCTAGGCATACTCCCAAAGACAATGGCAATACTTCACTACCAATGTTAATGGCTGTATTAACAAAAGGTGAAAATCTATAAAGAGATTAATGGATAAACAAAACATAGAGCATCCCTATAGTGGACAATTATTCAGCCTTAGAAAATGAGGGGCTGGGGAGATAGCTCAGCAGTTAAAGATGCTTGCTTGCAGGCTGGAGAAATGGCTTAGCGGTTAAGGAGTTTGCCTGAGAAGCCTAAGGACTCAAGTTTGATTCTCCAGAACCCACCTAAGCCAGATACACAAGGTGGTACATGCATCTGGAGTTCGTTTGCAGTGGCTAGAGGCCCTGGTGCACCCATTCTCTCTTTCTCTCTATCTGCCTCTTTCTCTCTCTGTCTCAAATAAAATATTTTAAAAACAAACAAAAAATTCCTATGACAGAAAGTAGAGAGGTCAGAGGCCAGGGGAAAGGAGGAGTGGGAAGTCATTTTTTAAAATATTTTATTTGTATTTATTTATTTGACAGAGAAAGAGGGAAAGGGGGAAGAGAGAGAGAGAGAGAGAGGGAGGGAGAGAATGGGTGCGCCAGGGCCTCCAGCCACTGCAAAAGACCTCCAGAAGTGTGTGCCCCCTTGTGCATCTGGCTAACGTGGGTTCTGGGGAATCAAACCTGGGTCCTTTGGCTTTGCAGGCAAACGCCTTAACTGCTAAGCCATCCCTCCAGCCTGGGAAGTCATATATATATTTTTTATATATAGGGACAGAGTTTCTGTTTGGAACAAAGAAAACCTGGAGGTGGATACTGATGATGGCTTCAGAACACTAGGAATGCATTTAATGCTGCCGCACTGGACACTTACAAATGAGGGAAATTAAGGGCTCCGGGTGTAGCTCAATGGTAGAAGGCTTGCCTGGCATGTATAAGGTCTTGGATTTGATCCCTAGCACTGAGCAACAACAAGAATAAAGGTAAAGTGGCAAATTGCATGTATATTTTGCCACAGTAATGAAGAAAACAAAATAAAAGAAATGCATTCTTCTGGGTCCATTGTACCAGGGACTTCACTGGATCAGAACCCGAGGGACATTGCAGTATATAATCTGCCTTTGTCTCCCTGGCCTCTGTGAGAGCTGTGCTCCCTGGCCATTGGCTCTGCCTACAACAGCATCTGGCACAATGATGTCGTTAATACACGCTTTGTTTTAATGAACAAAGAAATGAGTGGCACCCATCCTGGTACACTTTTAGGAGCCTGTGCGTGTAAGTGTGCTTCATGGGGAGGTGTGCACTGTGGGGAGCTCCACATTCACCCCACAGCTCAGAGCAGGCAGTGCTCAGGACGATTTTACAGGGAGTCATGATCATGCCTCCATTTCTCCAACATAGTGAGCCCTGAGGCAGGATGGGGTAGAGGTCACAGGCGGCTCGGAGACCATTGCCTCTAACAGGTGGGACTGTAGAGATGGGATCAGCTCAGGTTCATGGGGGTGGGGGGGCCAAAGAATGGCCTACCATACACTTGGAGGTAAAGGAAATTAGGGGGCTCTCTGAAGCTGAGCAGAATTAAATTTCTACATTTAGGAAGAAAAGAATGACTTTCTAGGCCTTCAGGACAAAAGGAAAAGGGTGCACTGTAATTCAGCCCTCTGCAGCAGGAAAGGTATAAAGCTTAGGCAGACCTCAGAAAAACAAGAGGCATTTCACCCCAAAGCTCCTCCAGGACATACCTCAGCTCGTGGCTCATCCCACTTTCCCATAACCCTGATGCAAAAGACAGGGGTGTCTGGGTTCCAGAACTGAGAAGAGACTTCTGTTTCAGGACCAGCAACCTGCATGCTGTAAACGGAAGAGCTAGTCTGGCTCTGTGACTGATAGGATTCAACTCTGACATCTGAGGATTGCATGCACCTGGGAGCCTGGTTTGCCTGACAAACTTTGCCTGTTTTTATTTAATATTTATTTTATTTATTTATTTATGAGAAAGAGATTGGGCATGCCAAGGCCTCTAGCAACTGCAAAGGAACTCCAGACAGACGCATGAGCCAGTATGTGCATCTGGCTTACATGGGTTCCAGGGAACAGAACCTGTGGACTTTGCAGGCAAGTGCTTTAACTGCTAAGCCAATTTCTCCAGCCCTGTTTTTTTTAATTCAGTTTTTGAGGTAGGGTTTCACGTTAGCCCTCTCTGTCCTAGCTGCAGCTCAGGCTGGCCTCGAACACACAACAATTCTCTTACCACAGCCACTTGAGTACTGGAATCAAAGACGTGAGCCACCACACCTCTGATAAACTTTTCAAAGGCAACTCTAGGGCCACTGCCTCCAGGATGCCCTCCAAGGGCTACCACTGCTGGAGCCCTATGCCCCTGAAAGCTTAGGCCAGCATCAGCATTGTTTTAGGCATGAAGCACCACGGAGAGAATACCACAAAAGTTCCCACGAGAAAGTGTGTGCACAGGGAGGATCAGAGGATAGCGTTTTTACCCTGTTAGCTTCTAATGCTTTTGCAAATTTTACCCCAGAGCCAAGAAGGGAAACCCATGTAAGCCTCATGGGTTCTAGAGACCTAGATCCTGTGATTCCCCGGTACCCACGTAAAGCCAGATGCCCCAAGTGGCGCATGTGTCTGGAGTTCCTTTGCAGTGGCTAGATGCCCTGGCGCTCCCAACCTCGCCCTCCCCCCCCCCCACTCTCTCTCTCTCTCTTCTCTGCTTGCAAATAAATAAGTGAATACATAACTTTAAAAAAAAAAGTGTTGAAGGATGTTACATACAGAATGTGCTTAGCAAGTGTCTTTCATTGAACACAGCTCAGGAAACCGGAGAATAGATGTGTCATTTACAAGAGGAATAGACTGTCATTTAGTAAGGTCGCAAACACACTGAGGTCCTAGAGTTATTCTCCCCCACAAAGAGGTGGAGATCAAGGAGTGAGGCGTAGAAGGGGTCACCGCAGAGGCGAAGCGGGAAGAGAATCAAAGAGGCCCTCTGCTCAGAGTCCTCCTGGAAAACATAGGGGATCCGCGTGGACCCTCCTGGACTGGACCAGACACGGCCAGCCCCGCCTCCAAAAGCCCCGCCCTACGCCGTTTGCCACCGCCCTCTGGAGGGAAAAAAAACCAAACCGGTAACCTCTACCCGGCCGCCTCCCATTGGCTCTATGCGTGAGCGAAACCCGCGGGGACCAATGAGCCGCAGCCACGGCGCGGCGAGCCCTTCCGGCCCGCCCCCGCGCCCCAGCGCGCCGGCGGTCAGAGCCTAGGGCTGGACGTGGGCGCGGCGGCCCGAGCAGAAGCTGTAGCGGCGCACGGACGGCGGGAGTTCGGCATGGCTCGCCTGGGGCTCGGTAGGCGCGGGCCTAAGGCGGGAGGCCCCCCGATGCACCCGGCTCTGCGCGGCTGGGACGCGGCCTGGGCTCCGGGGGTGGACGGAGATCAGGGGCCGAGCACGGGGACCGGGACGGGGAGGGGAGGGGCGGCCAAGTTGTTCCGGTGGGGTCGGGAGTCCCGGCCTGTGCTCCAGCCCGAGTGCGTGCGGACTCCCGCTGCTGCACCTCCTGTTTGCTGCGGCTTCTCCTTTTAAAAACAGATCTTTTAGAGCCCAGTCCCGAAATTAGGACCGAGAGTTGCCCTGGCAAGAGATTGGTGCCTTTCGATGGCCGCCTTGATCACGCCAGGGCTCTTAGAAATGGCATTGAACTCCCCCGAATAGCATTGCGGCCCAGGCGCTCAGGGGCCATGGAAATACCCGCTTGAGTGGGCAGAGTTGGGGGTCGTCCCGGTCCGTGGATGGCTCTGCCCATGGTCCCAGCGCTCTGCCGGTGGCCAACGCCTTCTAGATCTTGGCTGCAGAGAAGGGCCCCTCTCCCCTCCCTTTTACTTAGATGTGTGATCCGAGCAAGTTTCTAAATGTCTTTGTGCCAGTGTTTCTCAGTTCACCCTTTATACGTGATAATAATACTCTTCTATAGGGATCTTGAGAGGATTAATGAGTTAGTACATGTTTGAAGAAGCAAGTTAAAAATCTTTGCTATGTTACTGTAGAGAGAACAGACGAGAGAAAGAGATTGTAATCTCTTTCCCAGGAGTCCATTCTGTCAATTAACTCATTAATAAATGTGGTCAGCCCTGTGGGGTATTCATTCTTCTTTCTTTTTCTTTTCTTTATTTTGAGAGAGAGAGAAAATGGGCGTGCCAGGGCCTCTAGCCACTGCAAACAAACTCCTGAAGCGTGCGCCACCTTGTGCACCTGGCTTATGTGGGTCCTGGGAAATCAAACCTGTGTTCTTAGGCTTTGCAGGCAAACGCCTTAACCACTAAGCCATCTCTCCAGCCCGTTTTGTTTTCTTTTAGCCGGGTCTCACTAGCCCAGGCTGGTCTGGACCTTACAGCAGTAAGCCACTTCATTTGCTACCCTCTTTGTTTCTGGATGGAGGCTTTGGTACCTGCTGCTGTTGCTAGCAGGCATGGGGCAGAGATGTTACTGGTGTTACTTTGTAACCCCCTTAACTAATGCTTCAGAGGAATGGGATGCCATAGATGGCAAAACCATCTGCTCACATAGAGTGCCCTCCCTGCAGTGTTGCATTCCTTTCTGTGCTGGTTATCTCTGCATTGAGTAGCTTTAATAAACAGAACTTTATTGGTCAGCATTGAACTACTTTGTCTTAGATTAAGCACTGAGTTTTCATTGGGAATGCGGGTTGCAAAGGGTATATTTGATTTTCTTCTAACCATGTTAGGTCATCTTTCTTTTTCTTCTTTTTATTTACTTGTGAGCAGAGAGAGTGAAAGGGAATGAGCACGTCAGGTCCTCTTGTTACTGCAAAGGAATTGCAGATGCAGTACCACTTTGTGCATCTAGCTTTATGTGGGGACTGAGGAATCAAATCTGGGCCTTCAGGCTTTGCAAGTGCCTTTAACTGGCTGAGCCATCTCTCCAGCCCTTCATCTATCTTTTATTTTTTTCCCCGTTTTGCAAGAGTCTCACCTCACTCTAGCCCAGGCTGACCTGGAACTCACTAGTTCACTAGGTAGTCTCAGACTGGCCTAGAACTCAAGACAATCCTCCTACCTTCCTGCCTTCCAAGTGCTGGGACTCTAGGTGTGCACTGCCATGCCTAGCCCCCCCCCCCTTTTAAAATATTGTATTTACTTATGAGAGTGAGGAAATCCTGCCACTGTGAACAAACTCATTTTCTTTTTTTAAAAAATTATTTGTGGTGTGTGTGTGTGTGTGTGCAGGTGTGTCAAGGTCTCTTGTTGCTGCACACTGTCTGTCTTTACATGGGTGGAATTGAATTTCAACTTGCAGGCTTTGCAAGCAAATGCCTTTAACCTCTAAGCTATCTCTCCAACCCCCTCATCTTTCTTTTAAGCAGTTTAGGTCTGAAACCTTGAGGGCGTTTTCCTTGGGTGACCATCTATTAAGGGAAGCTCTTGAGAGAACTAGGCAAAATTTAAAAGGCAACAGTCCATCATCCCATGAAAAACAAACAGCTGGGGTGGGTCAGCCTTGCACTGAGGACCAGTAGTCATAGCCACCTTGGTGCAAGCAAAGAAGCGTCTTCCTGAGGTGCAGAGTGATGGTTCATCCCACTGGCGGCTCCAGCTGACCACAGACATTGCTGCCCAATTGCCTCCTCACCTACCTCAGTCTACTGAATGAGGCGTCATGGGTCACATCAGTGTGCTCTCCAGAAAGTTAGGCTGCAGAATCTGGGTCTGTCTCCTCATGTAAACTTGTTCTGTGTCTTGATTTCCTGAATAGTAAAAAATGTTATATGACACATAGGGTTCTTAAGTGAGTTAAATATACATAGTGTTGAGAACAATGCTGGCAGTAACTTTTATTCTTTTTTTAAGCCCAGGTGGGATTTGAATGAAGACTTGCTTGAAGTCAAGGTAAAAGTTGGCGCTCAGTAGGAAAGTAAGACACACCCCAGAACATGGATATGGGCTCAGCAAGGGAGGGTCACACTTCATTGTCTTTATAATAGGATACATTGTCTTATAATAGGATATAACCCACTTTGGTGGGTTTTGAAGTTACTATTTTCAAAGGATTGTTAGAAAACTCAAGTGAGATCACAGTGACTCCTGGTGGGTGGGGCACCTGGTAGGTTTACAATTGATTATGTCACCAGGATGCAGCAAGGTAGGTTATCTTTACTGTAAAAATAAAGTTTTGAGCTGGGCATGGTACACCTTTAATCCCAGCACTTGGAAGGCAGAGGTAGGATTTCTGTAGTTCGAGGTCATCCTGAGAATACAGAGTGAATTTCAGGTCTGCATGGGCTAGAGTGAGACCCTACCTCCAAAAACAAATAAATAAATGAAGTCTTGTTTGAGAGTCCCAGCAAATGTCTGGGGAAGGGAATGAGGCCCTATCCAATTGCTATTTTAGCAGCACATACCTACATATGAAAGGAATATTAGTCCTCTAGCAGCAGCCTTCTACTCCTGTTAGTAATTGTGCTAGAGTTCTTGCTTCTCATCTGCAGGGGCTTCAGCAGACTCCAGGGTTAGGGGCTCCTTCACTTCTCATGTGCCCATGATGTTTCCTTTCTATCCCGCCTCAGTCCCTCGCTCCCCAGATGTCAACCCCTTAATCTTAAGGATTGCAGAAGGCTGAAAATCTGTCTTTATAACTTCTTCAGAGCTGAACGTGGGTGTAGGCCCTTCCTACTCGGGGATGGAAAGTCTCACCTTCCTGATCTAAGAGGGACATGAGAAGTTAGGGTCACATCATTTAATGGGACTCAACAATGTTTTGAACAGTTCCCAGACTGAGCCCCTAAAGAGATGTCTTAGTGGTGAAGGAGGTGGAGACAGGAGGCACACCTTCACTCTGTCAGCCATAGCAGCCTGAGCAAATTTCAGGCCTAGCCAGTATGAAGCAAAGTTGGGGTTTTAATAAAGGTACTTTTTATTACTTATTTTTATTGTTTTGATTTTTCAAGGTAGGGTCTCCATCTAGCCCAGGCTGACCTGGAATTCAGTATGTAGTCTCAGAGTGGCCTCGAATTCATGACAATCCTCCTACTTCTGCCTCCTGAGTGCTAGGATTAAAGATAGTTACCACCATTCCAGCTAAAGGTACTTTTTTTTGTTTTTATTTTTTATTTATTTTTTATTTTTGGTTTTTCAAGGTGGGGTCTCACTCTGGCCCAGGCTGACCTGGAATTCACTATGGAGTCTCAGGGTGGCCTCGAACTCATGGCGATCCTCCTACCTCTGCCTCCCGGGTGCTGGGATTAAAGGCATGCGCCACCACGCCTGGCTTTAAAGGTACTTTTTAAAAATATGTTTATTATTATTATTTTTGGTTTTTCAAGGTAGGGTCTGGTCTCACTGTAGTCCAGGCTGACCTGGAATTCGCTATGTAGTCCCTGGCTGTCCTCAACAGAGATCCTGGGACCCCACACTCTGCTAAAGGTACTTTTTAAATGTACACTTTAAGGACAATGGTTAAGAAAAGTTCTCAGCAGGCGAGCATACATCAGAGCATGGATGTGGACTTTTCCAACGGGGATTTTGTTTTAATTCCCTCTCCCACCTCCCCAGTCAGGGTTTCACTTTAGCACAGGCTGGCCTGGAACTGAAGGCTGAGCCACCATACCTTTTTCAGGGTTTTTTTTTTTTTTTTAAATAGTTTTGTCTGGCACCCAAAAGAAATCCATGTTTCTAGAGGTTAGCTGCAAAGTTATTTCAGTGTTCGCCATGCTCCTGATTCCTTCCAATAAAATTTTTCTTCAAGAAGCAGTCATTTCTGCCAGGTGTGATGGCACAGGCCTTTAATCCCAGCACTTGAGAGGCTGAGGGAGGAGGATCACCATGAGTTCGAGGCCACCCTGAGGGTACGTAGTGAATCCAGGTGAGCCTGGGCTAAAGTGAGACCCTGCCTTTAAAAAAAGAAGTTATTTATTGGGGGGGGGGAAGAATAGCAATTTCATCATTGGATTAACAATGAAAATCCCCAAGTGCTGGGATTAAAGGCATGTGCGAACATGCTCAGCAACAATGAAAACTTCTAAACTGTTGATTATGGTGGCTCATAATCCTTGCCTTAGGAGGCCAACCTGGACTCCAGAGTTCCAGGTCAGCCTAGGCTACAGTGAGATGCTACCTCAAAAAAAAAAAAAAGAAAGAAAGAAAAAGAGGCCCCACTACCTCCCAGATGCAATGTCCTTGCTGATGCCGCTCCATGTGGATGCCATAGCATACATGGAGGATGGCAGTTAGGATCCCTGTACCCTGTCCTCACACTCTGGGAGCACAGGCTCCAAGTCAGGGGCGACAACATTCTCACCCAAAAAAATGGAGCATGGTAGTCTCATGGACCTGGGACGTAGGGTGTGGTACCTGCACCCTCTGCATGGTCCAGGTGGTGTCAAGCTGAAAACAAGCAAGAGGATTGAGTTGTGGTCTGGGGAGAATGTTGTCATTCCTTCCACGACTGCTACATGTCCCTGTGGGTAACACAGCAACTGCTGCCCCCTCTGCCAGCAGGACTGGGTGGTCCAAAGGATCAGCAAATGTGAAGCAGTAGAAGGCTGTCCTGGTGCAGTGGTTCAAAACCCTCCTAGAACTTCCTGTCAAGTACCCGCAAAGGCTAGAAGGCGCCAGGGGATTCATTCTTCAAATATAGTCTTGGATCTGTGGTCCTTTGGGGCTCATCAAAGGCATGGTTTAGCATTTTGTCAGCTGAACTTTTAGAAATCCTCTGTACTCAAGATCATTTATTAAAGATGATCTTTCCTTCCTCTGTTGTGTGTGGTTGTGCACTCTGCTTAAAAGTGCTATTACAAATTAGACACCGCATCATACTTGGCATGCTAGCGGCTGTGCATTCAGAGAAACATTTGCATACTTATGCTTAATTTTTTTTTTCTTTAAGAAGGGCTGGAGAGATGGGTTAGTGGTTAAGGCATTTGCCTGCAAAGCCAAAAGATTGGTTCAATTCTCCAGGACCCACGAAAGCCAGATGCACGAGGTGGCACATGTGTCTGGAGTTCATTTGCAGTGGCTGGCGTCCCTGGCACGCCCTTTTTAATAAAGAAGAATGAATGTTACAGTGACAAAGCAGTTTAACCCCCCCCCCCAAAAAAAAAAACAGAGCTGGGCATGGTGGTGTAAGCATTTGATCATAATCCTAGCACTACATGATAAAGAATTCAGGCATCTAACAGTTAACTTTGGTCTACAATTCTAGAATAAATCTACTCTAGTTATTATACAGACTTCTGTTTGAATGCTTCCAAATTCTGTATAAGAGTGAGCCTTTGAAAACATGACTGAGGTGGCATATACACACTGCTTTGAAGACATAGCAGTCTCACTTTTAATTTGCTATATCAATAGATTGAAAGAAATTATATAATGTTCTCCATAGATGCTGAAAACAGGATGTTGGCTTTTTCACTGTGTGTAACTACATGTGTGATGAGTGTGTGTGCACGCACACACAAGTGTGGTAGTTAGAGGACAATTTTCAAGTTTTGGTCCTAACTTTATACCTCTTGAGACAGGGTCTCCTTCATGGCTCAGTTGGCCAGGCTGGGAAATTCAGTCTTCGCCTCACATCGAGTCTGGGAACTGAAACCTGGGTACTCACACTTGTGAGGCAAGTGCTTTATATATTGAGCCCCAGGTGTTTCTTTAACATCCAAAATGTATTGATTGTGGTTCCAAAGCCAGTAACATGTAATTTTTTGTTGTTGTTGTTGTTTTTTGTTTTTCGAGGTAGGGTCTCACTCTAGCTCAGGCTGACCTGGAATTCACTATGTAGTCTTGGGGTGGCCTTGAACTCATGGCAGTCCTCCTACCTCTGCCTCCTGAGTACTGGGATTAAAGGTGTGTGCCACCATGCCCAGCTTCAATATTGTGTAATTTGAAAACATTCCTTTTAAAAATTAAGAACAAGACAACTATGTTCTATTATGTAGCATTGTCCTGTGGTGATTAAAAACAAATTATACTTGGTCAGAAAATAAATAAGTTGGGTGTGGTGACACACACCTTTAGTCCCAGCACTCATGAGGCAGAGGTAGGAGGATCACTGTGAATTTGAGGCCGCCCTGAGACTACATAGTGAATTCGAGGTCAGCCTGGGCTATGGCAAGACACTACCTCAAAAGACCAAAAGCAAATAAATGAGGCCTACAAGTAGAATGGAAAGTTTTAGTGGGTGTGGAAAGTAGAAGAGGGTAAGTGGAGTGGTCAAAATTCATTGTACACTTCTATAAAATTATCAAACATTTAAAAAACAGACACATATACAAACTCAAAAAGATATTTTGGGGGAGGGGGTTGCTGTAGCCCAGACTAAACTGGAATTCACTATGTAGTCTCATGGTGGCCTCAAACTCCTGGCGATCTTCCTACCTCTGCCTCCCAGTGCTGGAATTAAAGGCGTGCTCCACCACACCTGGCTAGAGATGAATTTCTGCTACTATTACCAGTTCAAAACCTTGAGTTCTTTCTTTTTTTTCCTTCTGTTTTTAATATGTCAGAAAGTCAGTTCACAATTGGTTTTCTTATGATTGTTATAAATTGCATTTAGATTCTAGTTTCAGAGTAGCCAACAGAAATATAATTGATACACAGTGCAGCTAGGTTGTGCTATTAACAGTACAGTAGACTTAATGCCTTCTCCTTATAACATTGTTCACATGAAAATTCTTGGTAAGCTCATCTAACATGAGGGCATGAAGGTGTGCTATGAAGTAGAAATGGATATTTGTAAAAGCATGTCACATACCTTGAGGCTGAGGTAGGAGGTTCATCAAGAGTTGGAGGCCAGCCTGGGTTACAGAGTGAGTTTCAGGGCAGCCCGGGCTAGAGTGAAACCCTGACTCAGAATTTTAAAAAGCGTTTTTTTTATGTTTGTTCGTTTGTTTATTTTGGCTTTTCAAGGTAGGGCCTTGCTCTATCCCAGGCTGACCTAAAATTCACTATGTAGTTTTAGGGTGGCCTTGAACTCATGGTGATATTCTTACCTCAGCCTCCTGAATGCTGGTATTAAAGGCATACGCCATCACAACTGACTAACAAAAACGTTTTTATAGTATGGTAATATGCAGCTGAATAGAGGAAGAATAAATATTGTTTGTTACCCAAGTTCATGATATAACCTCTCACTTTTTTAGTGTCCTTGCCTATAAGGGTAAATTGTCCTACCTCATTGGATGATTGTAAAGAATAAGGTGCTGGTGTGTGGAAAGCACTAAGAACAGTGCTGAAATCTTTTCCCAGTATAACTAAAGGAAGGTGAATGGCAACTCTCTAAGGGCTGAGGGTTGGCCCCGGCTGCCCACCTCGGCTTGAGGGGCTCTGGTTGCCGTGACCAGCGCCTCCACGGTGTGCTTTTGTCCTCTTCCAGGTCTGGTGAGCTGTACCTTCTTCCTGGTGGTCAACGGGCTGTATTCCTCTAGTGATGACGTCATTGAGTTAACGCCATCAAATTTCAACAGAGAAGTTATTCAGAGTAACAGTTTGTGGCTTGTAGAATTTTATGCTCCATGGTAAGTATTGTAAGATAGTTGTGCTTTTTTAGAAAATAAATAATTTTTAAGCTAGGTGTGATGGCACACATCTTTAGTCCCAGCACTAGGGAGACTGGGGTAGAAGGATCACTGTTTGTGGCCAGCCTGGGGGGCTACAGTGAGAGTTCCAGGTCAGCCTAGTGAGTCCCTGCTTTGGATAAAACCCAAAACAATTAAACTTTTTTTTTTTTTTTTTTTTTTTTTGGGTAACAGGATCTCATTCCAGCTTGATTTGGAACTCACTATGTAAAATGAGAATCATACTAATTATCTTCTTGTCTCCTAAGTCCTGGGATTACAGGTTTGCACCAGACTCAGCTAGTTATAGAAGTATGGGAGATGAGAATAGGAACTGGACACATCAAGTCTGTAAAAGCCATTGAGATTGAGTCAATAAGAAAAAGATGGCTGAAGGCAGCTAGTTATTACAAGAAAATGAAAACTGACTTATTTTTGTATGTACAAATTCATTGTGAAAAACTAATGTTCAGGTCTTTTAATGAGGTCCATGAGGTGGAGGTGGGAGGGGCATTATTTTTACAAGAATGAATCCTTGAGCAAAGGAAAGAAACAACCAGTGACTGACTCCATTCTCATTTTTCTTTTTTCTCTTCTCTCCCCCGCCACCCCACCCCTCCAGCCCCGCCACCCCAGGTAGGGTCTCATTCTAGCCCAAGCTAATTTGGAACTTCTCTGTAGTTCCAGGCTGGCCTCAAACTCATAGAGATCCTCTGATGCTTAGATTAAAGGTGTGCGCCACCACGCCCGACTCCTGAATTCTTATTTTTCAAAAGAATTGTACTTGGTGACAACACACCTGTACTGTCGGCATTGAGAAGGCACTTTGAGCTCAGTATGGCCTGACATTCAAATTGAAGGCCTGTGTGCTCTGAAGGCTGAGTTGAGTCTTCCTTTCTTAGACAAATGGAAATCTAACCCTTGTGAAAGTTGCCTTCTGAATTCTAAGTGCTTCACCTGAGCACAGTGCCATTTGAAGGCATTTCCCTGAAAGATCCTTGCTTAAAATACTGGGACTGAGTTAGTGATACTGGTGACTTTAAATGTGATATCTGTCCTTAGGAGCAGGATCTGTTTCAAAGTTACTTTTGTTACTGGATAATCCCATGGCACCTATCAATAAATATTCTTGTTTGCAAAAAAAAAAATGTTTTATTTATTTGTAACCAGAGAGAGAAAGAATGGGCACACCAGGGCCTCTTAACACTACAACTGAACTCCATACACAAGTGCCACTTTGTGCATCTGGCTTTAAGTGGGTACTGGGTAATCGAACCCAGGCTGTCAGGCTTTGCAAGCAAGCATCTTTAACCACTGAGCTATTCCTCCAGCCCCAGTAAATATTCTTTTTTTTTTTTTTTTTTTTTTTTTGGTTTTTCGAGGTAGGGTCTCACTCCAGCCCAGGCTGACCTGGAATTCACTAGGTAGTCTCAGGGTGGCCTCGAACTCACGGTGATCCTCCTACCTCTTGCCTCCCGAGTGCTGGGATTAAAGGCGTGCGCCACCACGCCCGGCTCCAGTAAATATTCTTGAATGGAAAAAAGTGATATCTAGGTGGAAGTGTGCTGGGGAGTGGCTTACTCCAGTAAGGTGGAATACAGTAAGCCGGGCTGGGGAGATGGCTCAGTGGTTATAAAGGCACTTGGCTTGCAAAGCCTGCCAGCCTAAATTGGTCCAGTTTCAGTTCCCCAGTGCCCACATAAAGTCATATACCCAAAGTGTTACATGGGTCTGGAGTTCATTTGCAGTAGCAAGAGGCCCTGGCACAAAAGTGATTCTTATTCTCTGCTTGCAAATAAATACATTTATAAAAAATGTGTAGGGGGGGGCTGGTGAGATGGCTTAGCGGTTAAGTGCTTGCCTATGAAGCCTAAGGACCCCATTCGAGGCTTGTATTCCCTAGGACCCATGTAAGCCAGATGCACAAGGTGGCACATGCATCTGGAGTTGGTTTGCAGTGGCTGGAGGCCCTGGCATGCCCATTTTCTCTCTCTCTGCTCTTTCTCTGTCACTCTTAAATAAATAAATTTTAAAAAATGTGTAGGGTTTTTTTGTTTGTTTGTTTGTTTGTTTTGATTTTGGAAGGGCAAGCAAAGTTATACCAGAAGTGAAAATAACGCTCTCAGTGACAGAGTGTGTCCAGGAAAAATAGGTGGCGAGTATGTAGTGTTTGAAAATGCTTTCTCTGTTATGTTTCACAGTGTTTTTCGTGTTTTTTTTTGTTGTTGTTGTTGTTGTTTTTTGTCTTCATGATACTGCCTGCAAGATTAACAAGATTGCTGGGCATGGTGGTGCACACCTTTAATACCAGTGCTTGGGAGGCATAGGTAGGAGGATCCTTGTGAGTTCAAGGCCACCCTGAGACTACATAGTGAATTCCAGGTCAGCGTGGGCTAGAGTGAGACCCTACCTCAAAAATAAAACAAAACAAAAAAAAGATTAACAAGATTAAGTTCTGTCTTGTCTTGTATCCATGTCCCTTTTCCTCCCTCTGCCCTTCTCTCAGCATCCTGTATATACACCCGGGAATCATTGCCATTAGGTGGCGCATGCCTTTTCACCCATCAGGTTTATTGGCTTGGGTTTGTGTGCACCCTTTGATTGTAGAAGCAGCTGTGGTGACCAGTGTTAAGATGTGAACAGAGGAGATCCAGGCAAGGTGCCTCATGTATAAAATGAAAAGCTTGCATTAGATCCGGGAATGTCAAACCTTAGTAAGTGTAAAATCAGTCCCAGGGCTTTCTTCTGTAGAAACTGCACTCTGCCTGACCTCAAAGCTCCAGTTGAAGTTCACTTGACCTGACACCTTCTAGCAGGCCTCTTCCAGGACAAAGTCAACAAATGATGGTGCTTACTTAGTGCTTTGTGATTTATTATCCTTTTGAACTAGGATGGTGTGAGAAATGGTTGTCATAAGTAATGAAATGGCCTTCAGTCACTGGTCTTTTGCTACTGATCCTCTTTGCAAGCCTGTACCAGTTACTTTCTCGTGGCTAGAACAAAATGCCTGATCTGAAGCAGCTTAAGGAAGGAAGAGTTTCCAGGGGGTTGTCCGTCGTAGTGGGGCATGGCAGGAGCAGGCAGCTGGGGTCACGTTGTCATTCTGCATGGAGGAAGTAGATGGAGATGAGTGCTGGATGCTCAGCTTAGCTTTCTCTTTTCTGCAAGCAAAGGCCTTTAATCTCTGGGCCATCTTCCCAGCCCCACTTTCTTAGCCTGCGTAGAAATGCAGCTCACAGGATGGTGCTGCCCACAGTTAGGGTATCCTCCCACCTGATCTAGAAAATGTCTCCCAGACTTGACCAAAGATTTGTTTCCATGGTGATTCTAAATCCTGTCAAGCATCAGCCAGAGATTAACCAGTACAAAGCCCCCAACTCTAGTGCACTGTGCTCAGTAGACCATTGACGTTTTTATGGACTGATGATCAAGGCTTTAACTGGGGCTGGGAGCATGGCTCAGTGGTAGAGTGCTTGCCTAGCATGCACAAAGTCCTGAGTTCAATCCCCAGTACTGGGGCAGTGGGGAACAGTAAAAGGCTTTAACTGTACCTTATTTGTGGTTTCCCCTCAAAAGGTGTGGCCATTGCCAAAGGTTAACACCAGAATGGAAGAAAGCAGCAACTGCATTGAAAGTAAGTTTCTTAAATGTCTTTGGTCACCTGTGCGTTTAAGTATGTAGATGGATTTAATGCATATGAGGAAACTTAAGTTGCATATCAAAGTTCTGAGTGCTTGTGCTGCCAAAATCATGTAGAGGAAAGAGGATAACACCCACACCCACATTACACCCTCAATGGCTCCATTTCTAACCTTCACTCAGCCCCTTGCCTTGTATACTTGAATAGATGACACTCTAGTTGAAGGGACAGTGGTAATTCTTTCTTGTTTCCTCAGGATGTTGTCAAGGTTGGTGCAGTTGATGCTGATAAACATCAGTCCCTAGGAGGTCAGTATGGTGTTCAGGGATTTCCTACCATCAAGATATTTGGAGCTAACAAAAACAGACCAGAAGACTACCAGGGTAAGGACTTCCTAACTAAGACATTCCTCTGTAAGGAACAACCTAGGATTCTGTAACTTGTTAGCCCAGCGACCTGCAAGTTCCCCAGCCTAGTTGTATCGAATTTCCCTATCTATAAATGGCATAAAGTGATTTTTAAAAAATATTTATTATTTATTTGAGAGAAAGAGACAAAAGAGGCAGACAGTGAATGAGTGAATATGGGCACACCAGAGCCTCCTGCTATTGCAAACAAACTCCAGATGCTTGTGCCACTTTTTATAAATATATTTTATTTATTTATTTATTTATTTGAGAAAGAGTGAAAGAGGCAGAGAGAATGGGCATGCCAGGGTCTCCAGCCACTACAAGTGAACTCCAAACACAGGGGCTACCTTGTTTATCTGGCTTGTGTGTGTTCTGGAGAATTAAACCTGGGCTTCACAGGTTTAACCATTAAGCCCTCTCTCCAGCCCCTTGCACCACTTTTTCTGTTTAGCTTCCCATGGGCCCTGGGGAATTGAGTCCAGGCTGGCAGGCTTTGCAAGCAAGTGCCTTTAACCACTGAGCCATCTTCCCAACCTGCAGTGATTCTTTCTGCTCCAAACTGTTGTGAACATTTGTCTTGCTTGTAATATTGTTTAATTACCATTTACAGTATAGTAGACCCACACTATCCTGCCTTCATGTTTTTCTCAGAATTATTTAATATTTAATAATCTCTATTTTCTTCCCTTTAGAAGTAGGATGTAACAAATCAATGTTAAAAAAAAAAGTAGCCCCATCCAAAAAAGAAAAGAAAAAAAAATACTGATTTGAAAGTCAGCTTAATTGCTGATATTATTGTGCAATGTTCTGCCCATGAATCTTTATCCCTTATAAATGTACACCATTTGAATTTGAAAACTCTTATTTAGCCTCATAAATTATTGATAATAAAGAGGTATTCCAAATTCAACCTGTTTTATAGATGAATAAATTGTGAATCTCTGTTAAGAGTCACTGAGGCAACTAGAGAGAGAACTCTGGCACTGAAATTCTAAGATCGTGTTATTTTAGTCACATGGTCCCTTGTTTGTTTATTGTTTATTTATTTATTTGAGAGAAACAGAGTGTGGGTGCTCCTTGGCCTCCTGCCACTGCAAACGATCTCCAGCCGCATGTGCCACTTTGTGCTTTACATGGGTTCTGGAGAATCAACCCCAGGCTGTCGGGCTTTATAAGCACACACCTTTAACACTGAGTTATCTCCCCAGGCCATCACATGGTTCTTCTACAGAACAGACTTATTTCTTAAGACACCATAGAGCATGAGTGTAGCTGAGTGGTAGAGCCTGTGCTCAACATATGCAAAATCTGGGTTAGAACCAGCACAACCCACACATACATGCAAAACAATGCCATAAACAGACTATTGTGTTTAATCAGAATTCATAAGTTGGGCCAGATGCATAAACCCAATGAAAATATTGAATATGATGTTTTTAAAGTATCTATTATGGGGCTGAGAATGAGGCTCAGTAGGTGAAGTGCCTAGCACTCATAATGACTGGAGTTCCAGTCCACAGTACTGCATAACCCAGGCATGGTGATACACACCTGTAATCTCAGAGGTGGAGGCAGGAGGATCAGAAGTACATGGTCATCCATCCTCAGCTACATAGTTTTAAAGATTTTGCTCCTTGGAACATAAAGTGACTGAACTTTGTCTACCTCTGTCAGTTCTGCTTAGTGTGAACAGCTCCTGTGGAGCTGAGTAGTAGGCTCGGCATCACAGTAAAACACGAGAATTGTATCTCTACTTGGGATCCTATGTGGGATCCAGCTGACGGAATAGGGTAGGTCAGCGGTGTGGAGTCTGATAGCAGCCCGGCCTGCTATAACTGCTGGTCTTTGCACTCTGAGGTCTGCAGTCCAAAACGGACTTCATTTCTCTTCTTTTTGTAAAATGCAGATTGAAAGCCCTACTACCAGAACTTTAATTAAAGTAATACAGGCGGGGCTGAAGAAATGGCTTAGTGGTTAAGACACTTGCAAAGCCTAACAGCCAAGGTTTTCTTCACTGGTACCCATGTAAAGCCACGTGCACAAAGCGATACATGCATCTGGAGCTTGTTTGCAGCGGCAAGAGGTCCTGGCATGCTCATTCTGTGCGTACATGTCTGTCTGTCTGTCTCTTTCTCTCTCTGCTCGCAAATAAATAAAAATAGCACAGGTAAAGCATGGGAGAGAAATACTTGATAGATACCAGCTTAGTTGGTAAATCTCCAAGCAGGGTGTCAGAATCCTTAGAGATAAAGCCTTATTAATTAGATACATCATTTTTTTAAAATTTTTTTCTTCATTATTTATTTATTTATTTGAGAGTGACAGACAGAAAAAGAGGCAGAGAGAGAGAGAGAGGGAATGGGCGCACCAGGGCTTCCAGCCACTGTAAACGGAACTCCAGATGCATGCGCCCCCTTGTGCATCTGGCTAACGTGGATCCTGGGGAATGGTGCCTCGAACCAGGGCCCTTAGGCTTCACAGGCAAGCGCTTAACCGCTAAGCCATCTCTCCAGCCCAGATACATCATTTTTCTATAGTCCCCAGCTCCAAAGTTCGGCAAAACGATCAGTTTCATTTTTCTGTAAACATCTGCTTTTTGTTGTTGTTGTTGGTGGTGGTGGTGGTTTTTCGAGGTAGGGTCTCACTCTAGCTCAGGCTGACCAGGAATTCACTGTGTAGTCTCAGGGCGGCCTTGAACTCAAGGTAATCCTCCTACCTCTGCCTCCCAAGTGCTGGGATTAAAGGCATGCACCACCATGCCCTGGCTCAACATCTGCTTTTTTATTTGGGAATAGCAATTTGTTTTGCAATTTGAAAAAAAAAAAAATTAGGACACAGGGATTGTCCAGGACTACTTTTGCACCAGAGCAATGGTTATAGCAGACAGTGTGACCCACAAAGCTTAAAAATATTTGTGTCTCGCTAAATTTAGAAAGAGCTTGCCAACTTCTTGGTGTACAATGGGAAAACCTTCCTAATTCAGCTCTGATTTGATGTATTCCATATAAAGGATGGGTGAAGGGCCCTGCCTCAGATGGAGATAGAGAGCTGTCCAAAGTAGAAGAGGAGTGGAAGGCTGTGTTTATGCTGAGTCTGCTTCCTTAGTATATACTGAGTGCTGTTACACAATTGATCTAAGACCCTAGTAGATACCTGAAACTTCAAATCATAACAAACCCTGCATAGAGTTTCCTGTACATGTATGTATACCCTAGCTTGTACATTAGGCACAGTTAGAGATGAACGATAGTAACCATGATGAACAGTTACAATCTGTGATAGTGAAAGTGAGTGAATATGGTCAAACCACTGAAAGTGGAAAACTCAGGTGAGGGGCTCCTGTGCTATGTGTCTTTCTAGTGAGGGTGAAGGTGCTGTCAAAACTTCTCATCTTAATAGATCTGCACTGTATTAGAGCTTAGCCTTTGACCTCTGAAGAAGGTAGCCTCAAAGCATATATTCCTGCTCTTCAGGGTCTTGAGCCTACAGTTCTGGGTAAATGTTCACCTGTAACCAGCTTACCTTGTTGAGGATTTTTGCTTGTTTATTTTATGCTGAGGTTGTTTTGTGTTGGAGATAGGGTCTCTTGTAGGCCATGAGGCATGTAGCCTGCCTCATTGAGTTTAAATGCAGATTCCTGATTAGGATTAAGTTTAGTTTAATACCTCAGCTCCTAAGCACAATTAAAGGCCTCAATTGCTTTCTAGTCATTTGGCTTCAAAGTTGTGTCTTAAATTTCCCACATCTTTCTGAAAAAAAAAATTTCCTGGGTTGGGAAGGTGGTTCAGCGATTAAAAGCGCTTGCTTACAAAGCCTGATGGCCTGGGTTCAATTCCCCAGTACCCACATAAACCAGATGCACAAAGTGGTGCATGCATTTAGAGTTCATTTGCAGTGGCAGGAAGCCCTGGTGCGCCCATTCCCTCTCTCTTCTCTCTCTCTCTTTCTCTCTCTACCTCTCTCTGATTGCACAAAAATGCTAAAATAGTTTTTTTTTTAACTTCCTGCTTTCTAAAATATTATTTAGGGGGGCTTAGCGGTTAAGCGCTTGCCTGTGAAACCTAAGGACCCTGGTTCAAGGCTTGATTCCCCAGGACCCATGTTAACCAGATGCACAAGGGGGTGTACGCTTCTGGAGTTGGAGTTCGTTTGCAGTGGCTTGAGGCCCTGGCTTGCCTATTCTCTCTCTCTCTCTATCTGCCTCTTTCTCTCTCTGTTGCTCTCAACTAAATAAATAAAAATGAACAAAGCAAATTTTTAAATAATTATTTAGGCTGGGCATGGTAGCACTTGGGAGGCAGAGGTAGAATCGAGGTGAATTCAAGGCCACCCTGAGATTACATAGTGAATTCCAGGTCAGCCTGGGCTAGAGTGAGACCCTACCTCGAAAAACCAACAATAAATAAATAAATATAAAATATTATTTCTTTATTTATGAGAGAGAAATTGAGAGAATGGGCCCACCAGGGCCTCAAGCCACTGCAAATGAACTCCAGATGCCTGCAGCACCTGTGTGTCTGGCTTACGTGGGTACCAGGGAATCAAACCCGGGTCCTTAGCTTTTGCACGCAAGTGTCTGAACTACTGAACCATCTCTCCAGCCCCTTTTCCTGCTTTTTAAATGTGTATGTGGATGTTGTTTTGGTTATTTGCAAGCAGAAAGAAAGAAAAAAAAATAAGCACGCTAGAAACTCCTGCCAATTGCAAACAAACTCTAGACACATGTACCCATGTGTATCTGGCTTTACGTGGATACTGGGGAATCTAACTCAGACCATTAGGTTTTGCAAGCAAATGTCTTTAACTACTGAGCCATCTCTTCAGCACTTTTGCCTGCTTTTCTAACTAAATATTAACCTTATTCTTTATGTTTTATTTATCTATTT
The DNA here is from genome assembly GCA_036346955.1 of Dipus sagitta. Lineage (NCBI taxonomy): Eukaryota > Metazoa > Chordata > Mammalia > Rodentia > Dipodidae > Dipus > Dipus sagitta. Next base: position 50,951,225 of record CM070773.1, on the reverse strand, counting down.
ACTTGAGAGAGAGAGAGAGAAAGAGAAGGGTGCCAGGGCCTCCAGCCTCTGCAGATGAACTCCAGATGCATGTGCCCCCTTGTGCAGCTGGCTTACATGGGTCCTGGGGAATCAAACCGGGATCCTTTGGCTTTGCAGGCAAATGCCTTAAGCCATCTCTCCAGCCCAACCTTATCCTTTTGTATACATGTTATACATTCAATCACTGTGTTTTCTCAGAAGATGATACTTACAGGTAGAGAGCAGAGTTTAATAACCTAAAACTGAAGGAATTAGCAACTGAAATTGCTATTTCAGGTGTGAAGTATGCAGCAGTTTATTCCCAGGAGGAAGTGTTCTTTGATCAGCACTTGTGTTGTTAGATTGGTACAAGTGTCTTTGGTTGGTGTCAGAGAGGCATGTGTGCAGAAGGCCAGCTCGAGGTTGTCTGCCTTCACCTGTCTGTCCTGTACTGTCCTGCAGGTGGCAGAACTGGTGAAGCCATTGTGGATGCTGCTCTCAGCGCCCTGCGCCAGCTCGTGAAGGATCGCCTCGCGGGGAGGAGTGGTGGATACAGCTCTGGAAAACAAGTACGGTGGGATGATGCTAAGTTGTAACGTGTCTTGATTTTTGTCTAGAGGGAATGTAGGCTTCCTGTAGAAAATAGGTTTCCCCCATTATTTTTGTTGGCCTTGGAGACAGGATCTGTGCTATCCTCTACTGGGTGATTCCCGATTATCCTTCCTCCACCTTCCAAGTTCTGAAATTACAAATATCTATGCCATCCAACCTCCCTAATATTATAAACTGGTAAACTTTCTAATAAAATACAATAGGAGGTTGCCAGGTGTGGTAACACACACCTTTAATCCCAACACTCAGGAGGCTGAGGTAGGAGGATTGCTGTGAGTTCAGGGCCAGCCGTGAGATGACTACATAGTAAACTCCAGATTAGCCTGGTCTAGAGCAAGACTGTACCTCGAAAAACAAACAAAAAAATACAACAGGATGTTAGCTCAACTCATCCTAAAAGACAGGCAGCCGCTGAGTCTGCTCATTGCCCTGACAGTCACCATTGCAATAGCTAGCCAATGTCAGTATCTTGCCACAGATACAGTCCAAGAATGAGGCTCCCAAGGATGTGTCAGGCTCCATGCTGAAGTGGAGAATTGGGACTGCAGTGGGAGAGGCAAGGATCTGCTCCTTCAATATGACTAAGGGGCAGTCAGCAATGAAAAAAATATCTTATTTTTTATTTATTTGAGAGAGAGAGATACAGAAATAGGCAGGTAGAGAGAGAGAAAATGGGTGCTCCATGGCCTCCAGCCACTGCAAACAAACTCCAGACATATGGTCCCCCTTGTGCATCTGGCTTACGTGGGTCGTTTGGCTTTGCAGGCAAGCGCCTTACCCACTAAGCCATCTCTCCAGCCCGGCAATGAAATTTTTTTATTTGGTTTTTCAAGGTAGGGTCTCACTGTAGCTCACACTGACCTGGAATTTACTCTGTAGTCTCAGGGTGGCCTTGAACTCAAGGCAGTCCTCTTCTTCCTCTCGAGTGGTGGGATTAAAGGTGTGTACACCATACCTGGCTCAGTGATGAAATTTTTATAAGCTCTTGATTTATATCTGTAATAGCCTGAAATCCATGGAAGATTATACAGGAATGAATAAGGAAGAGGAAGAAACCAGTTATGCTCCAGGGATTAGTATCTTACATAGTATACTCTGGGCTAAAGCAGCAACTATGAATTAGAACAGTGCTGTGATGATAGAACTTGGAGCTGTAATGAAAATATGTGAAAGGGGCTGGGCGTGGTGGCGCATGCCTTTAATCCCAGCACTCGGAAGGCAGAGGTAGGAGGATTACTGTGAGTTCAAGGCCACCCTGAGACTACATAGTGAATTCCAGGTCAGCCTGAGCTACAGTGAGACCCTACCTCAACCCCCCCCCACACACACACACAAAAAGGTATATGTGAAAGGGGCTGGAGAGATAGCTTAGTGGTTAAGGTGCTTGCCTGTGAAGCATAAGGACCCAGGTTCTATTCCCCAGTTCCTGTGTAAGCCAGACGTACAAGATGGTCCATGCTTCTGGAGGTTGTTTGCAGTTCCTGGAGACCCTGATGCACCCATTCTCTACCTCTTTCTCCCTTTCTCTCAAATAAATAAAAAAGTAAAATATATTTTTAAAATAGGTGAAAGAAGCTGGGCGTGGTGGCTCACGCCTTTAATCCCAGCACTTGGGAGGCAGAGGTAGGAGGATCACCATGAGTTCGAGGCCACCCTAGGACTGCATAGTGAATTTCAGGACAGCATGAGCTAGAGTGAGACCCTACCTTGGGGGAGGGGGGGAAAGGTGAAAGAATTTAGGCCACAAATGATTTGTTACATTAAGTATAGTAATAATCATTTAGAAGTTAAATACTGTTTAATACTAATAGGCAAAAGCAATACTAAGAAAAGCTCCCAGTTTGAATAATTTTCACTAATAAATCAGAAACTTTATTACCATGTAAAATGAGAGTTGTTAATGTATATTTTTAGACAATGAGTAGTATTCTTTTTGGCCTAGTTGTAGTTTGACATTTATATCATAAATGACAGGGCAGAGGTGATAGTTCAAGTAAGAAGGACGTGGTAGAGCTGACGGACGACAGCTTTGATAAGAATGTCCTTGACAGTGATGACGTTTGGATGGTTGAGTTTTATGCTCCGTGGTGTGGACACTGCAAAAAGTAAGTGGTTTTTAACCAAGAAATCTATTCTGTTCCAAATGCTCCCAGTACATTCATCCAGTTCATTTGGAAAGAGCTGAACTAGAAAGTGGCTAACCTCAGGTCTCCAGAAAAGCACTGGCTCTAAATGAGTGTCCATCATTAATTATCTCTGTCATCTTTTCAGAGATTACCAAGAGGCTGGCCAAAGACCAGATTGAGGGTAGGGGGATGATGGGAGACAGGTGTAAAGGCTAGTATCATTTTTCTTGCAAAGCTATACAAGCTGTTTCGCAAGTTTGGCATTGACTAAGATTGGTCAAAGGTGCACAGAAGGTTCAGGTACCTGTGTAGTGTGTGAGGTCACTGTACTTGTAAATGTTTCCATAGCCTGGAGCCAGAGTGGGCTGCTGCAGCAACCGAGGTGAAGGAGCAAACGAAGGGAAAAGTGAAGCTTGCAGCTGTGGACGCCACTGTGAATCAGGTCCTGGCCAGCCGATACGGGGTGAGTGCACTGACGTGACTCACTTTTTCAGCTGTCGCTTAATCCATTATTTCAGGGCTTCCAGCAGGATAGGAGGGAATACGAAGTCAGGCTCTCCTTACGTTGCCCAGAGTTATCTTCTTGTTTCTACCTCCCCAATAACAGAGATTTCAGGTGCCACCATGCTTGGCTAGAAAATATATTTGTCATAGTGCATTACTTATGAAGTGCTTGTATAAACCATAAATATTGTGATGTTTTTAATTAAAAATGTAATTTTGTACTTTTTGAAAAAATAGATTAGAGGATTTCCTACAATCAAGATATTTCAGAAAGGCGAGTCCCTGTGGATTATGATGGTGGGCGGACAAAATCCGACATAGTCTCCAGGGCCCTGGATTTGTTTTCTGATAATGCCCCACCTCCAGAGCTGCTTGAGGTAAACTACTTCAGCCTCTTACTCTGTAGTAAGGGAAAGCTTTTCTAGTCTGTTAGTAAAGATGTTATTTAAGATGACCAAGTTAAGATCTTGACTTGTTTTGGGTGTTGTGTTATGTTTTGTTAAGACAGGGTCTCTCTCACTGTATAGCGAGTTGTGAGTGCTGGGATTACAGGCATGTACCAGGATGCCTGGTTTATTTCTGTTTTTGAAAATACTCTAAAGTGGTTTTATACTTTGGAATAGAAATATCTGATAAATTGTCTTTTTACAAGGTTTTTGTTTTAATTTGTTACATTTGTGTGCATGCACATACATGTGTATGGAAACACCAGGGTCTCTTTCTGCTATAAACAAATGCCCACCTGGCTTAATGTGAGTAACTGGGGAATTGAAGCTAGGTCAGCAGGCTTTACAAGCAAGTGCCTTTAACCACTGAACATCTTCCTAACCCTTTTGAACATTAAAATACTAGTACTGTGAGTAAAGGCATACCTATGCTACCTAAAAACAGTTCAGGTCCTTAGCACCCGTGTAAATGCCATGTAGGCATGCTACCCTGCCTGTATTCTCAGTAATCCCAGCAAAGACAGGGGAGTCCCTGTTACAAGCTGGCGAGCTAGGCTAGCAGAATCTGAGTTCTGGGTTCAAGTGAGACTGCTTCAGTAAATAAGATGGAAAAGCAGTTGAGGAAGACAGCTTGACATACACAAAAATACACACAAAGAATTGGTTGAGTCACACGTAGGCCGTCATTCCCAAAATAATAGCTGACCTGTATTGAGCACCTAGTCAGATGAGGCACTGCTTGGTGCTTTTATGCAGATTCGCTCCCTTAGCTATCACATCAGCACTGAGAGGTAAGTGTTATTTATCTCCATTATTTGAGCGAAGTCTTTCTAATGGAAGAGCCAGTGTCAAGTGTTGGTTTTCAAGTTTGTCTTTGCATGTTGATTGTATTTTAGTCTTTGTCTTTGGTCCCACAGATAATCAATGAGGACATCGCCAAGAAGACGTGTGAGGAGCACCAGCTCTGTATTGTGGCTGTGCTACCGCATATTCTTGACACTGGTGAGCCAGAAACACTGCTTCCCTTCACTGCTGTCCTAGATGCTTGAAGACTTTCTAAGTGGGTCGATTGCATTTTTACCTTTAATAGTTTTTTTGTCTGTAAATCAGGAGCTGCAGGCAGAAATTCTTATTTGGAAGTTCTTCTGAAGTTGGCAGACAAATACAAGAAGAAAATGTGGGGGTAAGTTAACTAAGCTCATTTTATCTCAACTTGGCAACTAGGAAAGTATAGGACTTCCCATCATAGTTTTTTCTGTAGAACATGTTCCTGTTTGTCCCTGGTTTTATTTAGCATTGAACAAGAATCAGTCAACCATGCCTGTAATCCCAGTGCTAGTGAGGCTAAGACAGGAGGCTCATAAATTTGAGACTAACCTGGGCTGTATAATAGCAAGACCTTGTCATTACCGAAGAAGTTATCTAGGAGGAAAACAAGAAAGGATTCCTGTATAAGATACTTCCTTGCCTCATAGATTTTTATTTATTTGAGAGAGAGGCATTGGGGGGTTGGGGAGAATGGGTACACCACAGCCTCTAGCCACCACTGCGAATGCATCTGGCTTCGTGGCTCCTGGGAGAATTAAACCTGGGTCCTTTGGCTTTGCAGTAAAGTGCCTTAACCACTATGCCATCTCTCCAGCCCCCCCCCCCTTTTTGAGGCAAAATCTCACTCTAGCCTAGGCTATCCTAGAACTTACCCTGTGTCCCCAACTGACCTTCCATCCATGACAACCCTTCTACCTCAGTTTCCTGGGTTCCTCCTACCTCATCCACCTGAGTGCTGGGATTGAAGGCTTGAGCCACCACATCCAGCCGGAATCATCTTTTAAAAGGTAGTTGGGATGCTGGGTGTGGTGGTGCACGCCTTTAATCCCAGCACTCGGAAGGCAGAGGTAGGAGGATCTCCATGAGTTTGAGGCCACCCTGAGACTACAGAGTGAATTCCAGATCAGCCTGGGCTAAAGTGAGACCCTACCTCGGGGGGGTGGGGGAGATGGTTGGGGCTGGTCATGATGGCTCAGTACTACAGGCCCAGCACTTGGGGAAGTGAGGTGGGAGGACTGCTGTGTATTCCAGGCCAGCCTAGGCTACAGTAAGACTATCTCAAAATAAATATGTTGGAGTTCCAAGCTTATAAGCAAAAAGCTAGTAATAGACCTAAGTTTTGGTATAGCCTTGAAGGCTAAATGAAGAAAGAAGTGTTTCCTGAAGCAGGTGTGGTGACCCTGTCTCAAAAAAATACAAAGCCAGGTGTGGTGGCTCACCTTGAATCCCAGCACTCAGGAGGCTGAGGTAGGTGGAATGCTGTGAGTTTGAGGCCAACCTGGGCTACAGAGTTCTAGGTCAGCACGGGTTAGAGCAAGACCCTGCCTCAAAATACACAACAAAAACAAGGGTAGGACCCAGGCACACTCTTAAAATAATGTCCATTTCCTTGCCACTTGTCTTCTTGCTCCTAATCTTCAGTGCCCATTGCTTGCCCTGGTACTGAAAGCCCCCTGATGCCCCTCTCACAAATGTGTTATATACCTATAAAGTAGAAGAGTATGCATTGTAACCGAAATGATAACTTCAAGTGAAAGCACAAGGAAACTTCATGTAGTGAACAGTATTTTTGGATCTGAAAACAAAACTGTCTTCTAGATAGAACAGTCCATTTGGAGACTTAAGAGCAACAGGCTAGATTCTAACTAATTTAAGACATGCTTGCCCTGAAACCAGTCTGCTTTTCTAGGTGGCTATGGACAGAAGCTGGAGCCCAGTTTGAACTTGAGAATGCACTGGGGATTGGAGGATTTGGATACCCTGCCATGGCAGCCATCAATGCGCGCAAGATGAAATTCGCCCTTCTCAAAGGCTCTTTCAGTGAGCAAGGCATTAATGAGTTTCTCAGGTAATTGTTTTCTTAGTTGTTTATTGTTGTGTTTGCTTTGCTGTGGGCTTGTTGCTTTATACAGGAATTATTTATTATTCATTTATTTTTGTGAGACAAGGTCTCTCTCTCTCTAGCCTGTGTTGTCCTCAAACCCATGTGATTCTCCTACCTGGGCCTTCCCAGTATTGGAAATAAACTCATGGGCCACCACACCCAGCTGTAAAGAATTGCTTTTACATCATCTTCCTGTATCTTTACTCTTTCCCATGCCAGTACTTTCCCAGGGTTGCCTTACTTACCATCCTGTGTGTCTGACCGTGGGCTCATTCTGCTTCCTACACAGGTCTCATGCAGGTTAGAGGCAGCCCTGCCTCACCATTTCCACCCTTGGTATGCTTGGTACTTCCATTTCTGGGCACTTAGCTTTGGAATGTAATTATTTGAAAATGGGTGTACTTAACTCAGATCCTCCTACCGAGTGCACACAGAGCTGATTGGCAGAGCTCTCCATCCTGCTGTGCTGTTCACCTCATCCTAGGATTTGACTGATTATTTCATGGGCAAATACAAAGAATTGACCAGAGAGATTTTGGTTGCCCAATGCTTGCTTTCTTCCTTGTTCATCTCTCCACTCCTGTGTGAAAGACACTTGATACAGAAAAGGTAGTTAAGAGGGTTCTCAATAATGAACAGTATACATGTTTGAAAGCTTGCACCATTTCTGCGAGACTTTCTTCTTCACACAGGAATTTGAGGATGGCGCTGTCTCGAGACTCACTCTGCCTTGAGTGTTGCCTGGAACCAAGTGGGAAGCAGAGGGCATCTGAGAAGCTAGTGACAGTGGCCCTGGGGTTGGGTTCTGACTCCTTCCCTCCTAGGGCTGTGATTCTGTGATTTGGGGGACACCTGGCATAGCTTTCCTTCAGCCTACCCCACCCCCACCCCGCACTCCACTTCTTATTTTCCCGTGGGATACTATAGTAACCGTTTTGGAACAGCTGGAGGATTGAGAGGCATCATCAAGTAAAATGCCTTGGACAGTGGTAAATGTTTACTTGGAGATTCCCTCCCCCCCCCCCCAGTATTTTATTTATTCATTTGCAAGCAGAGAGAGAAAGACAGAAAATGAGAATGGGCACACCAGGGCATCTAGCCATTGCAGATGAACTCAAGATACATGTGCCACTTTGTGTATCTGGGTTTATGTGTGTACTTGGGAATTGAACCTGGGTTGTTGGGCTTTGCAGGCAAATGGCTTAACTGCTGAGCCATCTCTGCAGGCTTGTAGTTTTTATTTTTAAGACTAGGTTGTAAGATGTACCAACTTAATACTAATGAAGGGGATACTGCATTAAAATGATTCCTGTAAGTCTTCTTGCTTAGAAACTGCTTAAACAAGCTGGGTGTGGTGGCACATCCCTTTAATCCCAGCACTCAGGAGGCTGAGGTAGGAAGATGACCATGAGTGTGTGAGGCCACCCTGGGCTACAGGGCAACAGAATGAATTCCAGGTCAGCTGGGCTAGAATGATACCCTTATTCAGAAAACCAAAGGAAAGGAAGAGGGAGGAGGGGGAAAAAAAAAAGGAGGTAAGGGCTGGAGAGCTGGCTTAATGGTTAAGCCTGCAAAGCAAAGGACTGAGGTTCGATTTCCCCAGGACCTGCGTAAGCCAGATGCATGAGGTGGTGCATGCATCTGGAGTTTGTTTGCAATGGCTGAAGGCCCTGGTGTGCCCATTCTCTCTCTTTCTCTCTCTCTGCCTCTGTCTCTCACTTGCTCTCTCAAAATGGATTTTTTTTTTTTTAAGTTGAAAGCCAGCCTGAGCTATGTAGCCTTTAAGAAAAGTTTTCAAAAACACAATCACAGGCCAGAGAGATGGCTCAGCAGTTAAGGCATTTGCCTGCAAAGCCTAAGGATTCCTGGATTCACTTGCCCAGTACCCACATAAAGCCAAACACATAAGGTGGCGCATGTGTCTGGAGTTCATTTGCAGTGGCTAGAGACCCTGGCGCGCGTTCATTCATTCTCTTTTTCAAATAAATAAAAAAAAAATATATATATTTTAAATGCAGTCGGTCTGGAGAGGTTGCTTAGTGGTTAGGACCCAGGTTTAATTTTCCAGGTCCCATGTAAGCCAGATGCACAAGGTGGAACATGCACCTGGAGTTCATTTGCAATGGCTAGAGGGCCTAGTGCACCAATTCTCTCTTTTTCTCCTCCTGTCTGTCTCTAATAAATTAAATTTTAAAAAAAGATTTTTTTGTGAAGAGATGAAGTCTGGATGGCTGTGTGTGCGTCTCCACCTGCCCAGCCTGCTTCATGTAAGAGCCCTGAGTAGGAGATTCAGGGTTGAATCTCATCTCCTTCACTCTGCTTATAAATCACTTGAAATATTTGTTCGTCAGCTTTGCTTGAGTGGGATTTTTTTTTATCTTCAGCTACATTTTTCAGCTTTGTGAAGAACCTTATCTTCAGAGAAAATGGCCAGCAGTGTTACCAACAAGACAGATCCTCGCTCTGTGAATTCCCATGTATTCATTGGGAATCTCAACACTCTGGTGGTCAAGAAGTCTGATGTGGAGGCAGTCTTCTCAAAGGAGGGCAAAATTGTTGGCTGCTCTGTTCATAAGGGCTTTGCCTTTGTCCAGTATGTTAATGAGAGAAATGCCCGAGCTGCTACAGCAGGAGAGGATGGGAGAATGATTCAGGTTTTAGATATTAATCTGGCTGCAGGGCCAAAAGCAAACCAAGGAAGAGCAGGCATGAGACGATCCTCCTTTGATTTGGATTATGACTTTCATTGTGATTATTATGACAGGATGTACAGTGACCCAGCACATGGTGCTCCTCCTCCTAGTGCTCGGGCTATGGTGCCCTCTAAACACCAGCATGTCTCCGGAGACACCTCATGAAGGGGCAAAAGTAGCTTTAATTCTAAGAGTGGACAGTGGGGATCTTTCCTCTAAGTCTGGAAAGTTAAAAGGAGCTGACCTTCAGGCCATTAGGAGGGAACTTACCCAAATAAAACAAAAAGTGGATTCTCTACTAGAAAGCTTGGAAAAAATAGAAAAGGAACAGAGCAAACAAGCAATAGAGGTAAAGAATAAAAAGACCGAAGAGGAGCAGACCAGCACCTCTGAAGAAAGATGAGACTAATATGAAGATGGAGTCTGAGTGCAGATGACTGCTAAGAAAGGACATCTGCTGGGTGATGGTGATGGGGGAAGACCAGCTGGGAATTGATCGAAGATGGTGAAAAAGGCTGAGGAAGGAGAGGATGACTCTTAAGCACCTGGCAGGCTTTAGAAACCTTGCCGATTGTTTCTTTACCTAGGCGTTTGTCCAAGATCAAAATCACACCAGATTCACTCCCCTAGAATCTTCAGCACATTTTCACTGTTCTCCCTTTCCTTGTCCTACCCACGTTCATTAATCCAGACTATACTGCCCAATGCCAATTTCACTTCTTTGACACGTGAAGTAGTTAAGTCTTACCCTATAATTTTTGCTTTTGATACCTCTTTATGACTTAACAGTAAACAATGTATGTTTTTATCAGCTGTCTCCAATAATCTCTTGTTATGCAGGGAGTACAGTTTTTCCATTCATACATGGTTTCAGTAGTTGCTTCCCTGACTGCAAAGGCATTCTCATTCACTTGTAGCATCAGAGCTAGCATGTCAAAGGCATCCTTTAGAAAAATAGTATAATAGTCTACTAGCTATTATACTAATTTGTTTTCTAAAGTTGATAGTGTGGGTTATTTTGTGAACATCTTGATGTATGATTAAACTACATGACAACTCAGATTGTCTCAGCCACCTTACTTGTGTGATTTTAATTGATTGATAAAGTCAATTTGAGAGAGAGAGTGAGCGAGCATAGTCATGCTAGAGATTCTTGTCACTTCAAAGAACCCCCAGATCTTGGCTGTACATGGGCACTGGGGAGTTAAACCCAGGATACAGACTTCACAGGCTTGAGCCTTTAACCTGAGCCATCTGAGGCTGTTTGCTTTGGAAATTGAATACACAGAAACATCATAATTTTTTTTCTGATCATGGCTTGTTTATTCTGGCCCATTGGTGCCACCTCATCTCCAGATGGTTTCACTTCGTTGCCATTACCTTGAATTTGTCAGTTGTTGGATGAACTCTTCATATTTGCACTGGTAGTGCTTTTAGCTGTCGTTTCCAGTGGCCAGATTATAAGGGATGTGTGGTATATTCAAGTAGGGATGTTTGCGCCTCACTGCTAAGCAGATGTGTCTCCGCCAGCATCAGCCCTGGTTAGCTGAATCCGTTTGCCTCCCTGAGGACGTGCTCTTCATGTTCACTTCTTAGGCAGCCCTCGATCATATCCACATCAGTAAGTTAGTGCTTGTCTTACATTGAGACACTTTGTAAAGAAAATGTGTGTTAGTATCTGGCTTTATCAGACACAGAGGCCTAAGGAGTGTCCCTCCGTGGTTGAAATGGTTTTTTAGGAATACATTGCATCTGGCCTGGAGAGATGTATGTCTCAGTGGTTGAAGGTGCATTTGCAAAGCATGCCAGCCCAGGTTCAGTTCTCCAGTACCCACATAAAGCCAGATGCACAAAGTGGTGCATGTGTCTGGAGTTCGTTTGCAGAGGCAAAAGGCCCCGTCAGGCCCATCCTTATTCTCTCTCTCTGCTTGCAAATAAAGAATAAAATGTGTAAATAAATAATCCAAAACATACAGAAAATAGGTGGAGTTTTTTTGGTTGGTTTTTTTTTTTATTTTAACAGTTGTTTATTCACCTGCAGCATATCATAAACATGTGTGTTTGGTATTTTTCCCCCCCAAGGGAGCTGTCTTTTGGGCGTGGCTCCACAGCGCCTGTGGGAGGCGGGGCCTTTCCTGCCATCTCTACCAGAGAGCCCTGGGACGGCAGGGATGGTGAGGTGAGTGGCTGTCAAGGCTGGGTTTCTTTCCCAAGCCTTGTGTATCTCTGCTTGTAAACCAGGTCTGCACTCCTATACTGTCTTGCCCTAGTGCCTGTCAAGAGGTGCTTTCTCTAAAGACCCTTTCATTATTCCGTTATCTCCATATTCCATGCAACAAAAGTGTGTATGTAGCTTTTTTACTGTCCTCTCGCTTTACCCTCCCTTTCTCCTTCCCCCTTTCACATTGTACAGAGTCTTACTATGTAGCCAAAGCTGGCCTCCACCTTCTAAATTAGAACCTGTCTTTCCATTTTGTTTTTGTTTCTAGACAGGGACAGGGGTCTTGCTGATATTTAGCCCAAGCTGGCCTGTAACTCAGTCTCCCAAGAATACACTACCACATGTGGCTGCCTTCAGTGTTAAAGACAGAGAGGATATCCTATTAGAATTATATAGTTTAGGGCCTGGGAAGATGGTTCAGCAGTTAAAGAAGGTGTTTGCTTGCAAAGCCTGTCAGCCCCAGTTCAGTTCCCCAGCTGCCCATGTAAAGCCTGGCAGGCATTTGTTTGCAACAATAGCAAGAGACCCCTGGCATGCCCACACTTACACATGCAAATAAACACACATACAAATAATTAAAAAATAAAATAAAATTCAAAATGCCAGGTATGGTGGCACAAGCCACCCTTGAGACTACGTAGTGAATTCCAGGTCAGCCTGGGCTAGAGCAAGACCCTGCCTTGAACACCAAACAAACAAAAACAGAATCAAAGGCCATGTCTGGTAACTCACATCTGGAATCCTATACCACTTATTCAGGAGGTTGAGGCATATCTGTCATTCCAGCATTTTGGTAGTCTTGAGGCAGGAAAATTGGGAGGCGAGCCTGGGCTACATTAATAAGACATCCCACCCGCCCCCCAAAACACTCTTAACCCAACTTCTCAGTTTTCCCATCAAGCGCTATGCTGTGGTGAACTGGGCTTGTAATCTGGAACCCCTGTAGTTAGCTGACTCCTCCATTGAAACCTCTGGCCATTCAGGAGTTCTGCTTGTAGTTCTAACCATGGCTTTCTGTCTCTCAGCTTCCTGTGGAGGATGACATTGACCTCAGTGATGTGGAGCTTGACGACTTGGGAAAGGACGAATTGTGAGAGCCATAGCCCAGCCTTCAAATTTCTTTTCTTGGGAGCGAGCAAATGTTTCCAGCAGTGAAGGTTCTTTACAATCAGATGCGTCTACCAGTGGCCTTTTAACCAAGAAGTAGCACTTGATTGGTCATTTGAAAACACTGCAACAGTGAACTTTTGCATCTCAAGAAAACACTGAAAAATTCTATGAATTGTTGTAGCCAGTGAATTGAATCTATTGTTGCATAATATTTTGAAGAAAACTGGGCTGTTTCAACCTTTTCCCTCCCCGTGACTGCTGCTTGAATGTTCTTGGAGGCTGTTTCTTATATATAGGATTTTTTAAATGTGATTCCTTCATTTGAATATTAATGGCTTTTTCCATTAAAGAATAAAAATGATATTTTGGACAATGCTGAAAATGTATGAAATTAGTGTCCTATCATAAACCCTGGGTCTGATATTTAGCCAGAAAAGTGATGACCCTGTCTCCTCCCTGGAAATATTCTGAGATGGAACACAAGCCCTCTGACTCAGACACTGTTCCACATGGGAAACTTGGTCATCATGGGAGAACTGCATTTCATGCTCCCAAGTTTGTCTGCAGGCCATCATCACCAGTGTTACGGTTGTTAGGGAATAGACCTGATTATACAGTTAGCTCAGGTTTTCTATGTTCTACTACTCTCCCATGAAAGCCCCATAAAAACCTGAAAGACAGCAGTAGGTCACCAAATTATAGGCATTTCAAATTTGTGTAAAACACTGAGAAAAAGGTTTTAAAATTATGATCAAACAAGACAATTCAAAGGACTGAGCATTTTATTGTAACTTAAAAAAATAAATACACTATAACTAACTTCTGTGAGCATTTTCTCTGAAAGTTAAAACTGTCGGACTTCGTTCTGTGACAGAGTGACAAAGGTCTTTAGCTGTAGTGATACTCGGGCGCCCGCTGACCCTCCTAGTCAAGAAGACTGAGGTCAATGTGGAAGTAGACGTAGGGGAAGTAGTCCTGATTACTGAGCTGCAGTCCCGGGATCTCCACAGATGCCTGTGAAAGACGACACAGTGGTGACCCTAGTGGAAAACTGAGTTTTCGATTTCACCATCCTATTTTTGAGGAGGCTGTCCATGTCCTGAGCACACACTCTGCCCTGTGCAGCTCCCCCCCCCCCCCACACACACACACTATGCTTAGCTGTGACAGTTGTGACACACAGACCAGTAGCAGGCCTGCACGTGCCACACAGAGCTGAGCTGACCCACAGTAGCAGCATAGCAGGCCAGTCTGATACGCACATCCAGTATGCTTGCAGCGGCGACTTCATCCAAGTGTCGGAAGACAGAGTTTAGCACCTCTCTCAAGCGCTTGGTGGCCGACTTCTTGTGAGGCTGCAGGAGCACAGCCTGGAAGTTAACTGGCAGGCCGTACCTGTTCAGACAAGATGGGCCAGTCAGCTGCCGGGTGAAGACATGGACAAAATCAGCCTGGTCAGACAGAAGCAGCACTAGGAAGCAAACAGCTTAGGAAAAGGAAACTATAAAAAGAAAAGATAGGCGTGGTGGTGCATGCCTTTAATCGAAAGGCAGAGGGAGGAGGATGGCTGTGAGTTTGAGGCCAACCAGAGACTACAGAGTGAATTCCAGGGCAGCCTGGACTAGAGGAAGACCCTACCTCGAAACATTAAACATTAAAACAAAGAAAACTCAGCTCTCCATGAAGAGGCCAGAAAAGGCTCTGCGCTGACCACTTGTGAGTGATCACTCTGGTCCCTGTGGTGGGTCCTTAATGAGTGGTCTAACCCAAGAAGATCTCAAATTTCTAGTTCAACAGCCTTGAAAACCCTGCTCCGCTCTTAAGTCTCCCCTAATGGAGAGCTATCTAGGCATGTTCCTCTCACTGAGTGGGTGAACAGAAGAGATTTTAAATTTACTTGGTCACATCTCTCAAGTACACTATATCCAGAACGGCATCCAGATGTATTAGTGAACCAAGGTTTGGTGTCCATACCACTGTTCTCACCCCACTGGGCAGGGTCTGATGGTGTCGTTCCCCCCCACCCCTCCTGGCTCCCAAGCCTTCTGGTCTTCACTGTGAACCTAGTATCCTGTTCTGTTTAACGTGAATGAGCTCTCTCACTGACCCTTGAGAGCCAAATCTGAGTACCAAATACCCTGTTACTCATCCTTCAACCACCTATCATCTTATCACTTCAGGGCCAAATCCAAGGACACCTTGAACTAGCCCTTCACCTTGCTGGTTGTTTCCTCTTGCTGTGACCCTGTAGACTTCTCTGCCTCCAATCACCCTTCAAATGTCAGGCCTGACCCTACCCAGGACTGTTCCTCTGTGGCTCTTCCTAGTGACCTCAGGCCCATGCCACTCAAGGTTCCCTATTACTTCTGATGAAGACCCCGATATCCAGACCCAGTCTAGTCACCTGCAGGAACCTCATCCCGGCCCACCACTCACCCAGCTCCTGTCCCATTGGGCCACTTTAACACCTGAGGCCCTTCAAGGAGGATTAACCCACTGAGGGCTGTGTCCACATTGAATCTTTTTTTCCCCAAGGTAAGATCTCACTCTAGCCCAGGCTGACCTTGAACTCACTGTGATGCTACCTTTGCCTCCCGAGTGCTAGGATTAAAGAGGCATGCGCCACCCTACCCAGCAACCCTTATCATTGATTTTATCCAGTCATTTTGTATCTGCTCTGAGTCTGGGCTCCCAGTGTGTGTGTGGGGGGGGGGGGCAGGGAAGTAAGCCATGAGCCACTGAGATGAGAACAAGGACCAATGAGAGAAGTCAGAGGTGATTTTACCTTCTCCCTGTGTGTCTTAAGTCTATTTTTGTAGGTTATATTTCCATATGATGGGATATGGAAAAAAATGTCCAAAAGGATCAGCCAGGTCTACATGCGTCGACTGGCCAGTACAACACAAAGCAAGTGAGTTATAGAGCAGGTCACTCCCTTCAGGAGATGACAAGTCTCAATCAGAATGATCTGTGGGCAGTAAAACACAAGGAACAAACGTTGCTTTTCCATAATATAGATTTTTGAACTTGAATTTAAAATAAAATTTTATTTTTTATAGGAACAACTTAGTACGTTTTCATTTTTTATTTTTATTTATTTATGTATTTATGAGTGAACAGGCATGTCAGGGCCTCTAGCACTGCAAACAAACTCCAGACACATGTGCCACCATATGAATCTGGTTTACATGGGTTCTGGGGAATGGAACCTGGGTCCTTAGGCTTTGCAGGCAACTCTCCAGCCCTTATTTTATTTTGACTTTGCTGAGAATCAAACCAGGGCCTCATGCTTCTAGGTAAGCACTCTGAGCTAACCACCCCCGCCCCTGCCCCCAGTCTGAATGTACATTTAACTGCTGAGCCCTCCAGCACCCTGCACTTGCATTTTTAAATAGTGTGCATGTGTTGTAACTATATTCAGGAAAGCCAGACTAAAAGATGTCACACATTAGCCAGGCATGGTGGCACACACCTTTAATCCCATCACTTGAGAGGCAGAGGTGGTAGGATCACCATGAGTTCAAGGCCACCCTGAGACTACGTAGTGAATTCCAAGTCAGCCTGGGCCAGAGTGAGACCCTACCTCAAAAAAAAAAAAAAAAATGTCATACATCAATAATTTTAAAAATATTTTTAGAGCTGTAAAGATGACTCAGCAGTTAAAGGTACTTGCTTGAAAAGCTTGACAGCTTGAGTTCAATTCCCTAGTACCCACATAAAGCCAGATGCATGCATCTTGGAGTTTGTTTGCAGGGGTATGTGCCCTTTTCTCTCAAATAAATAAATAAAACTTTAAAAAATATGTTCACATCCAGGTCAGCCTGGATTAGAGTGAGACCCAACCTCGGGAAAAAAAAAAATCTTAGACATGCTTTTAGGAGAATTACCTTTATTAAGTCTTAAGTTTCTTTTTCTTTTATTATTATTTTATTTTATTTTATTTGAGAGAGAGAGAATGGGCAGGCCAGGGCCTTCAGCTGCTGTAAATGAACTCCAGATGCATGTGCCACCTTGTACATCTGGCTTACCTGGGTCCTGGGGAAACAAACCTGGGTCATTTGGCTTCTCAGGCAAACACCTTGACTGCTAAGCCATCTCTCCATCCCTGTTTTATTATTTTTTGAGACAGGGTCACATGTAACCCAAGCTGGCCTTAAAGTGACCTTTGATGACCCTTGAACTCCTAATCCTCCTGCCTCAACCTGCCAAGTACTTGGATTACAAGCATGTACCAACACACCTGGCAGGGCTTAAGTGAGATATTAAGGACACCTGTATCTACCTGTCTACTGAAAAAACAGGAATTCCATACGGCACGGGCAATCTCCCCATACTGGGCCTGAGAATCACCAGTTCCCGACACTGGCAGGGTTCATCACTCCTGGAAGTAGCCAGGACACCTAGGTTAGCTGGGGTACACTATGAAATCCAGTACTGCCATGATCCGAACCATTGCAGGCCTTTGAGGTGAGTGGTGTGGGTGTGGAAGGCTGTGGCTGTAAGCACGGGTATAAGATGTGTGGGTGGAAGAATGGGACCAAGGTCAGATCTGTATTCCGGCAAAACCATACACTGCGAGGTATATCGAAGAGGAACTGGCTGAGCACCGCAGCCAAAGAGACATGGCTTACGTGGGGGTGTGGTGGAGGGAGCAGGATGTGAAGGTGAGGGGCATCCAAGTTGATCCTGAGGCCCAGGGTCTGGGCATGTTTCCTGATTGGCTCCATCTCCACAAAAGTTCACTGAAAAGAATATGTATCTGAAGCCGGGCGCGATGGCGCACCCTTTACTCTCAGCACTCGGGAGGCAGTGGTAGGAGGGTCACTGTGAGTTCAAGGGCACCCCGAGACTGCACAGTGAATTCCAGGTCAGCGTGAGACCCCACCTCGAAAAACCAAAAAAGAATGTGTATCTAAATATTAAATATGTGGGCTGGGGGTCTAGCTCAGTGGTAGAACATTTACTTAGCATGTGACAGGCCCTGGGTTCCATCCCTGGTAAATTAAAAAATAATAATAAATAAAAATAAAACCAGGTGTGGTGGCTCACACCTGTAGTTCGAACACTCAGAATACTAAGGCTGGCAGATTGCTGTGAGCTCTACGCTGGTCTGAGCAACAGTGAGCTTTAGATCTACTTGGGCTACAATGAAAACTTGCCTTACAAATAAAAAGAGCAAAACCTGAAGAAGTCCACACCAGAATGCTAGCAGAAGAGTTTGCTCTTAAAATTACAGGTAAGTTTTGCTCTGTGGTGCTGGAATTGAACTTAGGACCTCACGTGTGCTAAAAACATAGCCCCACTCCCAGCCCTGACAGGTGATTTTGATTCACTCCTGTGCTTATCTATGCTTCCAAATGTTCCACAATGAATTTATATTGCTTTGGTTTAAAAAATAATGAGGTAAAATAAGTTTTGCAGGTGGCATCTTTGAGGCCTGGCCTTGAAGGGATCATGGTTCTGAAGCAGACAGACACTATGGATCACATGGGGCTCCAGTCTGGCAGGAAAGGGATAGTGAGGAACATGGGCCAACAAGACTTCGTTTGACTCGGAATGGAGTGGGCTGCCAAGACTTGGGAGGCAGCAAGCCACAGCCACAGAAAGCGGAGGGGGGGGGGGAGGACCACAAGGGAGAGGCAGCCCTGGCCAAGCTGCCCCCGCAGGCCCTGGCACCTCAAGAGATAGTCCAGCCCATCATCCCCTCCACACACCTGAGCACAGACTCCACAAACACTCTCAGGGCCTTTATGTGGATCCAGGCGATAAAAGCCTCACTGAAGTTCACCTTGAGCCAGCGTAGCAGGGGTCCCTGCAGAGACAAGACAGTCACATGAACCTCTTGACCACATGCCTAACGAGGGCCAAGAAAGGACTCGCTGTTGACAGAGCAAGCCCTGAGCTCGGATGAAAGGCCCAGGAGTCAGCAAAAGCCGAGTCCATTGGAAGAACACCAGGTCCAGGCTCCTGGCACTGGGTAAGCTCCAGGGGCCAGCCACCGGCGCATGCGAGGGGCCACCACAGACAGGGGTGAGGGGCTGGGCAGCTCCTAACCTTAGCAACCAATGAGCTTCCATCTGACGTGGTTCAGCCAAGGGGACGTTCCTTGGAAAGCAATGCCCCTGGGGTCTGGAACCATCCACCAGTGACAGCCGTCTGGGCTCCTTAAGCCCCATCTGGCCACTGCCTCTACCACTATGACTGGCATGGCCAGTCCCTGAGGACGGAGCTCCCACCTGACACCTCCAACTGCCCACCAATGTTAGGGGCGGTCCAGCCAGGTCAGCCAGGGAGGATAGCTGAGCTGCCCAACCGCCTACACCCTTGTCAGGGCCCTGCCCATCACCAGTCACCAGCTCCAGCCACCTCCAGCCAGGACACAGGCAACCTGGTTGGATGATAAGCCCCACTCCCTGCCTGGAAGGGCAACTCCAGAGAGGCCCCCAAAGGTTAGAGGACAGCACGATTCTGAGCTCCTCCAATTTAAGACCTCATAAGCCATAGGAGACAACAGAACACAAGGATTTGGTTTCTCAGAAGAGCCTGAGCTGGCGGAGAGATGCGAGCCAGGGACCTCCAGGGCTCCCAGGGGTGCTTACCTCGCCCTCGCCCTCACTCTCTCTCTCTCTGTCGGTCTGCCCCGCAGAGGGCCTAGCGGGGTTACCTAGCGGGGTTACCTTAACCTTGTGGTCCCGGTAGGTGGCTGATCCCTTTTTAAGAGCAACACAGGAAGTTTGCTAAAGGCACAGAAATGATTTATTAATCTTTCAGCAAACATGCATCACAAACACACAAATACTTCTTGTGGCCCAAAAAGCGCATGAAAATAACCACTGGAATACTGGCCCACATAGGGGTCACGTAAGAGACCAGGAGTAAAACACTCGACCACATGTAAAGCAAGGGTCCATAGCCCTTGGTTCCAGATGTGGGGACAGAGCCATTTACTGGCAGAGGGATCAGTCCCACATACCTAATTCCCTGTCTGGGTTGGGACCCCATCATCATCATCATCACCATCATCATCGACAGCACCCAGAGGGATTAGAACCAGCCTGACCTACAAAGCTCATCTATCTGTGCCCTGTTAGGTGTCATCATTCCCAGCCATGACTACCTGCTTGGCATTCACACAACACTTAGGCATGTCATATGCCGGACACTTCTCAGGTATGCAGTCAGGACATTTCACCTTTTTTTTTTTTTTTTGGTTTTTGGAGGTAGGGTCTCACTCTAATCTAGGCTGACCTGGAATTCACTATTAGTCTCAGGGTGGCCTGGAACTCATAGCGATCCTCCTACCTCTGCCTCCCATGTGCTGGGATTAAAGGCGTGCTCCACCACGCCCGGCTTGCATTTCACTTTTTATACTGCCTTGCAAGCAGGTGGAAAACACAGGACAGCTCTAAACTGTGCTCACAAAGTGACCTAGCTCATTGCTTTCAGAGGACAGAAAACCAAAAAACAAACAAACAAAAAACCCTGCAGGATGCACAGCTATATCTGCATCTACCCCGGTAATATGAGAAGACAGACTCAGGATGCTGGGGTGATGTGTAGGGGGGTCTGCACGGAGCTCCTCTGAGACTGCTTGCTGGAAGTTTCCAAGTGTTTTCTAGGAGCCCACAGAAAGACCCTGGCAGGGTTTGGGGGGCAGCTGGGGTTGCAGAAGTCTACACCACGTAAAGATACCGCTAACTGGTGATCCGAACCCCACGGAACAGGTGGCGGGCTTGCTTGTCACCTGCTTCACAAGGGGTCTGGCAGGCCTGTGTCAGTGTGGATGTGGGTGGCCAGCCTCATGGCATGGCCCTATCTAGGAATCCCACTGCGGGGACTTTGGTAAAGGCTCCACTAAAGGGAAAGGCTGGTGTTTGTGGTGTGGAAGGCTATCAGGGAGCTGAGGCTGAGCAAGGCCAACAACATATTTGGCTTCTGCTCACTGCTGACATATTTTTCTACCAAGATGTGCCCAGTCTGTGCCACTGCTCCAAGGAGCCAGCAACCCCAGAGGCTCAGGGCACAAGGCTCCAGCCAGACCCCTCGTGCTCAGGAACCTCAGTCAGGACCCACCAGAATTTGAGTCTGAATAATGTGAGTGCGGGCTCAATGTGCATGCATGTCCATACACGTGTGCGCTCGTGCGTGTGTGCTTCAGGGAGGAGGGTTAAAACTTTCCAACATGAACTTTTATATCATTAGTTGGGGTTTCCTTCTGAAAAGCAGACGCACCAAGCAGGTGGGTCTCTGAAAACCTGATTTAGGGGGCTCCATGGCCTATGCTCCTGAAGGGGTGGCTGCTTTTCTGAGAAAGGCCACCCATTCAATTTAGCATGACAGACATGACCCAGGGCATCTGCCCAACATGGAAAGAAATCCAGGGCTAACACCAGTTCGCATATGAAACACTTTATCTGCCTAGGGCCATCGTCTTCCCCCCAAGCATGTACTTACAGCTGTGATTACACACAAGCTTTCCATGGGAAGGAATGAAATACATTCGACTCATTCCTCCCTCTTATCAATAAAGCAGAAGTGGAAGGTGCTCCAAACAGCCCACCCCACTGGGGATGGGGACTTCGAAGAGTCAGAAAACATTCCACTCTGATGGGCTCCTTGGTAGTCACAGGGCTGACCCCAGTGCTGCAGTTACTGGACACGGGTCTGGTACCCACTGCTCAGAACAGTAGTGATTTCCCCAAAACTTCACAGTTCATATTTCCACATGGGGCTCCCAGTTTTGTCCCTGGTGAGCAAGGACATCCTCTTCCATGAAGTTTCTAAGTGGCTACGGTGGAAGTCTCTCAGAGAAGCAAGTACTCTCTATGCTAAGAATGGAGGGGAGGTAAGCACAGGCACTGGAGACGCCTGGGGAGCTACACAGCCATGGAGATCAGGGTGCCCAATGGCTGTGCACTCTCCAAGGCGATGTCATGACTCATTTTGGGCACAAATGCTTCAACCTGTAGCCCACCTGCCCTACTCCACTTCTGGACAGGCTCAGCCCCTGCGGCACCGAGGCTGGTCCTCTCTCTGTCCAGGGCATGGCTCAGTTATCAGCTTCTGGGAGCTGACAAGACCTCAGGAAGGGTGCCCAGCTGAGCGCTGTCCAGCTGCCTGGGGAGGCGCTCAGGGTGTACATCATCTTAGCTCGCTGGTGCCTGTCACCTTCTCCCTGACGCTATACTGGAGGCCCTGTGGAAGTAGATGCTCCTGATGACGAGTCCAGGGGATAGACACAGTGAAATTGGGGGTTGGGCCCTGGCCCCCAGAACACTGGGTGACGCTGCTCAGCTGCCTCCCGCCCCTCGTACTCACATACTGTTGCTTCTTATCCGACAGCAATCTGGTCATCTCCTCCCTTTCCCTTTTAATTTCTTTCTCATCATAGTAAAACTCACGGACAGTGAACCTTAAAGCAAGCAAACCATCATGGTTATCAGCATGGGTGCCCCCCAGCGAGTACAGATCAAACCTCTAGGGGCCCGTGGGCCACAGCCTTACTTGTTTTCTTTGGCTTTGATTTTGAAATCATCGATCACTTTGCGGAACAAAGTCACCGTGAAGAGGCCTCCCTCGTTGTCTTCAGCAATCAGTCTGTTGGGCAGAAGAATTTGGTTTCTGGACGATCACCAGGCCTTCCTGTGTTAGGCCCTGAGCTGGAGTTATGGGCCTTGTGGTGCCTATGTTCAGGGATCTGACAGCTGCCAAGAGCTGGGAAATCACAGCCTCCTAGCTCCTGCCATACACCCCTCCAGACTCCAGCCTCGGGACTGCCAAACTTTGGGGTGACAGAGTCCAGTGTCTAGGCTGTCCCCCTGGGCCTCAGCCACTGCAGCTGGCACAGGCGTTCCCAGCTCTGACAGGCAGGTGGCAGAAGCCACTACACAAGGTCCATTCCACTTCCAATATCACAAACACCTAACTGGACATGACAACCCCAACATGCTTCAGCATAGGCTACTGGGTTACTGTCCCCAACAACGTGGGGCTGGTGGTCCAAGTGTCTTTCCACTTGCCAGAAGCCCTGAATCTATGAGCTCTTTGACCTAGGCATGTCATGCAGACATGCTAGCTGGGTCACCCCTCATGTTTCTGAGTCCGTACCTATAGGGGCTGGTCCCAGGCTCTAGAGCTGTCCAGAAGTGTCTGTGCAGGTTCTCAGATGCCCCCTTACCAAAAAGGGCCTGAGGCCTCTTTGTGGCCCAGCTACTTGCCAAGCTGCCTCTTCTGCCAGGATCCCAGAGCCTGGCCTCCAAGAACAGAGGTCACTCCTGCCTCTCAGGCAGCCGTGACCACTATGCACCCTGCCACCACCACTGTCCTGCTAAGACCAACCTCCTCCAAGACCTCAGGCTTATTCCTCGCACCCCTCAACTCAGCTCCTGATGGCTGTATTCTGTGAGGTAGTGGTGGGCACTACAGGGCCATGGTTTCAGGAATTGACGGGCTGCGCTGGGTGTGTAACGCCTTGTGATGGACGGCATTATTTTAACCCAGTCCTTCTTGCCATTTTTGCAGTGTTGATTGGATACCCCTATTTTTACATCAGCAGTCTACACACTGAGACTGTCTTTCTCCTTTGCTTAACTCTGTGGCCGTTCCCTGGGCTGCCTGCCACTCTGTCCTGGAACTTGTTGGACATCCAGATGGGACAGAATGGACGCTGAGTGAAGAATACAGAGCACACAGGCTAAGGGCAGACTGAGAGGCCCTGAAACTGGGACAACTTTCCCAGAGGAGGGGCAAGAAATCAGAGCTTTGAAAGACAAAGACACATTGGCATGTCACAAGGTATATGACCAAGAAGGAATTCCAGGCCAAGGAATTCACAAGGCACAAGTGTGGGGCCGTGGGGGCCTCACCCACATGTGTTTGGTAGCCAGGTACGCAGAGTTTTCACACATGCCCCTTTGGGGATTCAGGCCAAGTTGGGGTCTCACTTACTTGGTTGACCGAGGGACCACCATATCTGAGAGGGACTCATAGTTCTTCTGCCATTGTGCGTAGCTTGACCTATGAGAACACAGAACTGTTGACTGCTCCTGGAAGCTAAGGGCCTTTAAGTGACTTAGCAAGCTGCACATGCCTCTTCCTGATGGCTGAAAGCCAACAGAGGTAGAACCATGGGGTATTACCAATGTCCCCAAAGACCCTGCTGTGGCCTGGGGGAACCCTAGCTCAGTCCCATCCTGAACTCGGCCTGCCTGTAAGGACCTCAGGGCTCCATGGAAGGTCCCCATGAGGAGACCTCTGTTATAGGTGTTTGCAACTTACTAATAACTTTCGGATCTTAGCCCAGGTGAGAGTCCAGGAGACTGAACTCTCTGCCTCGGAACAAAGGGAATAGTACAGCTCTCAGGACTGGGGAAATGATGGAATGTCTGACTCCTAAGACATACTGCAGGTGCCCAACTGATGCTTCTACCATAGCCACCATCTCTCTACTGCTATGCCTGCAGAGACTCAACAGCCCTCCAGGGTCCCAGTGCAGGAATACCCGCTGACCTGAGGCCAGCAGGGTAGAAAGGGGCCCCCTTCCTCTCCACAGGGTACGGCAGCCCCGCCACCTTTCTGGCCACATACTTGGGAACGATGACCAGCAGTGTGATGAGATATTCTGAATCCAGCACAAAGTCTTCTTTGCTCACAATATCGCTCAGTGTCCGTGTGAACAAGTTCCCCCTGGAAGGCCGTGGAACCAAGAATGTCACCAGAAAAAAAGGGGGCACATCAACCCCACATACCCATAACATTCAGGCAGGAAATGGAACAGACAGGAGGAGAGTTTCAGGGGACCATGGATGCCAGAGCCCAGGACCACAGTCTCGATGAGCTGCCATCGCTGCGGCCTCCTCCCCGCCGGGCAAGGAAGCTGGCAGAGCCTCAGCCGCTAGCACCAGCCACTCAAGGGGCTGCCAAACACAACACCGTGGTGACCTGCGCTGCCCCTCATCAGCCACCAGCTGCTGGGAGGGGACCTCAGGTGGCAGGCAGCTAAAGTTACTCATGTCTACACAGCAACCAAGTCCCGAAGCTACAAGGCACAGAGAGGCCCTAGATAGGGCTCCGTGTCACTTTACAGCTGCTCCGTCCAGCAGCGGGAAGGACACTCACCTGAAATAGTTTGTCTACGGCACGTGAGACCTGGCTGGCTGACGGGCACGGTATCATCAGAGCACAGATCAAGGCTCTCATATGGGCTCAGTGTCATGTAGCCATGCAGCTACCAATTCACAGACGGCTCCAAGACTGGAGGGCGAGCCAAGAGCCCTCACAGGGTCAGCATGCTGCTTCCCACTCCCAAGCTCAGAGCCAAGGACCAAGCTTTAAAGGTCAGGGGGAAATTCCATCCTCCAAGGGCTACCTGCCCACCCTTCTGACCCTCATTTCTTGCTTCCTACTCCTGCCTATGCCACTACCACACAGCTGTGGCCCTGGGCAGATCCCCTCCAGAAGCCCCCTATACATACATATACATATATACATATACATATACATATATATATAAATATGTGTATATATATATATATATATATATACATACATACATAACTGCCTCTATATGACCTTATCTCTCTGGCTTACGTGTGTATCCCAGCCCAAAGCAGGAATTTGTTTTGAATGACTGTGAACTCTGCAGATGCAGAAACTGCTTTTATTTTGTTTTCTATCTTTAGGCCCTGGTGTAAAGCCTGAGGGCACTGGAGGTACTTTAAAATGTGCACTGAAAGAAGAAAAGAGGTCACTGAGGGGGGAGTCAGAGACTTTTCAGTAGGGTACATCCCCAACGACGCAATCAGTGATCATCAATGATTAATGAAGGAACTTCTCGGGCTGGCCTGAGCTGCTATGTAGCCCAAGACTGTGAACTTTGGATCCCCCTGCCTCTGCCTCTCAGTGCTGGGATCATAAGCACAGGCCACCACACCTGGCCTACAGCACTGGGACTTGGTGCATGCTAAAGCAGCACCTACCCATTGAGCTAGACCCTAGCCCTCTAACCAAGTCTTAAGCCAATGATTTGGTGGTGAGGTGGGCTGGTGGCTTGGCATGCTCGGGCCTCTAAGCCCACAAGTTCCAGGCCGTGATGGACTTCTACTGAGGTCATCATTTAGAGCCACTAATGTTACCTCACTGTTGTCCTTCATCACCCGTGTTGTTCATTGTGAGAAGTCAGGCCACTGAAAATGAGTTTTTAGTTGGAGTGTATTCCACCTTATGATTTTTACTTTCCCATAGTCTGAGTGTCACTTCTCTGGAATGCTTAGAACCAGCAGTGTTCTGAATTCTGGACTGTTCTGGATTTTTGAATAATTTATAGACATAAGATCTCTTGGGGATAGGGCCAGATCTAAGCAGAAGCTCATTTGTTTCACATAAACCTGAAAGACATCTTACACAGCAATATTCACGCCTCTGTTTTGGCTGTGACCAGAGCCAGAAAGTTATATGAAATTTTCCACTTACGGCATTATTCTAATGCTCAACGTTTTTTGGATTTTGGAGAATTTGATTCAGGATTTTCACATTAGGAATGGTCAACTTGTGCTTGCTTGCATCGCTAGAGGGAAGCACAGTAGGAGGTGACATCCTCTCCCTCACAGCGGTGTCCCTCAGAAGGGGGCAGCTGGCTCTGAGCCCCTGGGCCCTTCACTTTCCTGGAGTATCTTTAGAAAGCTCCAAGCGATCAGAGCCAGGATGTGGGGTGCTGGGGGGGGGCTCCTGCATGCCTGTCCTATCCAGCAGCACCCTCCCGCCTGCCCACAGGAGCTCACCTGGCTTCTTACACACCTCAGTGCTTACTTCCAAGCCCTGGACAGTCCCTGCCATGGAACCCCTGAGCTCACATCTCATCTAATACCTCCAGGGGGACAGACAGGGCACCTGAGTCCCGGTGGCCACCCCACCCTGGGTTGCTATCCCTCGGTCCCACAGGGCAGGGCTCTGGCATCCCGGCCTCCTGTCACCTTTGCAAGGAGCTCTGTGCCTCCTCCACAGATGCAGGGCCTGGCCCTGGACCCCTCTCTCATGACTGGCAGCAGCAGGTACAGGAAAGGAAGGGAAGAGGAGAAGAGGAGCAGCAGCGTCTTCTCTGCGTGCCCAGGCAGGGGTCACTGCCCCGCCCGGCCCTGCCCGGCCTCATGTGCTCTGGGTCTTGGCTCACAGCGGCTCCACCAGCGCACCTGACTCACGCACAGCTCACGTTCCCTGCCCCCAGCCTACGGAAGGCAAGCGCAGAGCCCTGGGAAGCATGGCAGAGTAGGTAGTGGGCATCAGTACGCACGTGGACCTCTTCTCTAGATTCTCCAGGTTCGTCTTCAGCACACTGTAGGCCGCCGTGCGAGACTTCAGATCACTCTCAATCTGTGCCAGTTGCTGGGGGACAGGAAACATTCCTGGTGATTTTAAGTTGAAAAACCCAAGTACTCAAAAAGTTAGTTGACGGCAGTGACAAAGCTAGGCAGAGGCAGGAGGATCAGTTCAAGTTCATCTTCACCTATGTAGTGAGTTGGAGGTCATCATGGGCTACAATGAGACCTTGTCCAAAAGACAGAGAGAGAAAAGGAAAAAAGCAAAACAACAATACCCACTTGCCACGAGCAGTCCCCTGCTCTTCCCAACATACCGGCAACTTGCCCTCTGGTCAGTCAGTACCCACATGGGAGGCAGGAATGGATAACACCCCACTTTACAGGCCCCTAGGTACTAGCCGCAAGCTTTTCCAGCATCTTCCCTGGAAGTCAATGCTGAGCTGCCAGGCATCTCACCTCCTCTACTCCCTGGGAGTTGGGGCACAACTCCAGACACATGTACCTCTCAGTGTATCTGTCTTTACGTGGGTACTGGGGAATCAAAGCCAAGCAGACAGGTCCTGCAAACAAGTGCCTTTAACCACTGAGCCACCTCCCAGCGCAGGAGCGTCCTTTTTAAACCTAAGACACTGATCACCTTTAAGGAGAAACAGGAGTTGGTAACAGCAGGAAATGTTCCTATATTTTGAATAAGATGTACCTTTTGTTTTTCAAGGTAGGGTCTTACTCTAGAGCTCAGGCTGACCTGGAATTCACTGTGTTGTCTCAGGGTGGCCTCAAACTCATGGCAATCCTCCTACCTCTACCTCTCAAGAGCTGGGATCAAAGGTGTGCTCCACCACGCCAGGCTAGATTTATCTTTTTCTTAGAAGCATCTCTACTTTTGTTTCCTACATCATATACAGTCTCATGTAGCCCAGGCTTGCTATGTAACCAAGGAGGTCTCTGATCCTCCTGAGGGCTGGGATTACAGGCATGTGGCATCACACCCAGCTCATGTGGTGCAGGGAATTAAACCCAGGACTTTGTGAATGTTAGGCAAGCACTCTTCCAGTTAAGCTACATCCCAGCTTTTTTTTTTTTTTTTTTTTTTTTTTTTTTTTTTAGGTATTTGTTTATTTGCAACCAGAAGGATTGACAGAGAGAGAGAGAAAGAAAATATTTGGGCTTCAGGGCCTCTAGCCGCTGTAAATGAACTCCAGGTACATGTACCACCTTGTGCATCTGGCTTATGTGGGTATTGGGGAACCAAACTTGGGTCCTTAGGCTTCACAGGCAAGCACCTTAACCACTAAGCCATCTCTCCAGCCCCTAGGGTATTTTTTTTTTTAATTAAAGAGAGAGAGAAAAAGATCATGACATCAAAATAAAAGAGAGACTGATTGAGATGGGGAGGGGATATGATGGAGAATGGAATTTCAAAGGGAAAGTGGGGGGAGGGAGGGTAGTACCATGGGATACTTTTTATAATCATGGAAAATGTTAATAAAAAAATTGAGAAAAAAATAAATAAATAACGCATTTGAAAAAAAATAATAAAGAGAGAGAGAGAGAATGGATGGGCCGGCGCCTCTAGACACTGCAAATGATTTCGACTCACGTACCACCATGTGCATCTGGCTTATGTGGGTACTGGGGAATCAAACCTAGGTCATTAGGTTTTGCAGGCAAGTGCCTTCACCACTGAGACATCTCACCAGCCCAGATTTTTTAGTTTTTAATTGGCTTATCTCAAAACAATTTTAGATATCCAGAAGGTTGCAAAAAAAAAATTGTTGCACAGAGATACCATGTCCTCTTCATGAAGTTTCCTCCACTTTATTCCATAGGCTGTACACTTACTCTGTCTACCTGTACCACAGCACACTTGAAGGATAGCCACACCATACAGCTTTACAAGTACACTGTAACTATGGTAAACAGTCACAGGGTGAGGCTGGGCTGTTTAAGCAGGTATTCTTGGTGCAGGAGAACTGAACAGCCAGCCCTCCAACAGCCTCTGCTGGTTCTCAGTGATGGCATCAACCCAAGGCTCCCCCTGGAAGTGGTGGCATGCATACACACTTGTGGGCTCTGGTCCTCCATGTGGCACCCCATTCCCAGTCTCAGGCTTCAGCAGAAGCTGCAGGTCTGGATATCCTAGCTTAAAGGGGGGCTCCGTCTCCACTGTAACTCTACTGTCCCACCCACCCGCGAGATCAAGTGTCCCAGGAACTCAGACAATCCTGAGTTGGCACAGGGCAGGGTGTTGCCAGCTTCACAAACAGCAGAAGTGGACATGTGTGCCCCTCTCCTGGAACCCACGCCCAGTGCAGGCACCCTGGGCAGCCTCTCCTAGAAGGCTTTCCAGAATCACTACCTGATTGTTTGGAGAGGGATTGTAAGGACAGCCCGAGGAGCCACACCCAGATTCCCAAGAGATCTGAGGGGAGAAGGGACCTCGGGGCCACCCTCCCTGTCCTGACCTGCCTACCACCCTCAGGGAGGCTCATTCAGTGAACAAGGTGGCTTTGTTCCTGGCGGAGCTAAGATCCATCCCTCCAGCCTCCAAGCCAGCAGCAGACATGACATATCCGAGGCCCGTGTCCAGTGGCAGGAGGGAAGACAACTCAGTCCTCACCCGTGGTGAAGGCACAGGGAGGTCGCCATGCTAAGGGGTGCACACATTGTCCCTGAGACCTATGCTACAAGATTTGTATTTTGTCAAGCTGGAGCTGGAGGCCACGGCTTTGTAGACAGTCTGGCACAGTTCCGACCAACGTTTCAAGCAGCCCACGGGGGATTAGTTCCAGAATGTCTCTGAAGGGCAGGACTCCTAAGCCTAACTCTTCCAGAGCAAGGACATCGGGCATGTGAATAACCACCTAGGGTCACTGGCAGGCCTATCATCTTTGCAACTTGGAGGCTGAAACAGAAGGACCCAAAGTTTGAAGCCAACCTGGGGCCGGGGTGAGTTCAAGGCCAGACTAGGTAACTTAGTGAGATCTTGTAAAAATAAGAGTAAAAGGAGTGCTGGGTAGACGGCTCAGTTGGTAAGGCGCTCGCCACACAAGCATAAGGACCTGAGTTCGGATCCCTAGCACCCACATAAATGCTAGGTATTGCAGTGCGTGTCTTTAATCCCAGCACTGAGGAGGCAGAGGTAAGAAGATTCCTGGGCCCTGTTATCTTGCTACTCTGGCTGAATGGATGAGTTGTGGGTTCAGTGACAGACCTTGCCAAAAAAATAAGATGGAGAGCAATTGAGGAAGACACCGTCAACCTCTTGCCTCCACATGCTCACATGCACCCCCACAAACACATGTGTACCCACATGAATATGAATATGCACACACATGCAAAAAAAAAGTAAGCCAGGTATAGTGGCACACACCTGTAATTCCAGCACTTGGGAGGCAGAGATAGGAGGATTAGGAGTTCAAGGTTAGCCTAACCTCAGCTAAGTAAGTAAGTAAGTAAGTTTGGGCCCAGCTCAAGGTACATGACACACTGTCTCAAAAAAATAAATAAATAAATAAAAGGAAAAGACTGGGGACACAGCTCTCTATGGTAGAGTGCTTTCTTAGATGCACAAGGCTCTGGGTTCCATCCCCAGTACCACAAAAAATAAAAATAAATCACCTACGGGACATCAGGGTCCCAAGATTCCACTGGGAACAGGGTAGACTAAAGTTCCCCACTGTAAGCACAGAAAAGAGGGAAGTAAAGCCACGGGTATTGGAGTCTGGGTGGGGTCAGAACACCAATGCCATAGGACCATCTAACGACTCTGCTGTGAGACCACAGCCAGCCCTCTGGGGGACAAGGACAAGACAAGGCCTTTTCCTGAGTTCTGACCCTGCTCAGGACATGTTGGAGGTCCCACTTCAGCGACCTATTCAAAGCTCACTGCAGGGAACTAGCTAGGATCACTCACAGGGCTAGCTAGCATCCCAGTTCGTTGCCTTCCCACCTCACCAGAGTCCCAACCGTCATGCAGTTTGCTTATGGTCAGATGTGTGCAAGCGGGCCCTACCTTGGCCAGTGTG
Source organism: Dipus sagitta (assembly GCA_036346955.1). Classification (NCBI taxonomy): domain Eukaryota; kingdom Metazoa; phylum Chordata; class Mammalia; order Rodentia; family Dipodidae; genus Dipus; species Dipus sagitta. The sequence goes on along the minus strand of CM070773.1, from coordinate 50,920,238 downwards.
TCCACTACGCTCACCAGTGGCTGCTTGGCAGGATATTTGGCCATGTCCCACTCGAAGTGAGTCACAAAGGATGTCAAATCAACTGAAAGAGCAAACACAATTCAACCAATGAACACAGTGCAGTTCTCTTGTCTCACAAGACCAAACCTTGAACCCAGAGTGGAATCAAACTGGGCTCACCACTCACACCAAAGAAAGTCATTGAGAAGATGGGGAGCAGGCTTGGGTTCTGGGGGATACGGACACTCCCTCAGCAAGAGTAGCTCAGGGCCAGCAGAGAACCATCAGCCTGGCCCCCAAACCCATCTGGAAAACAGCCCAGAGTCAAGGACAGGGCAGTAGGACAGTGCGTCTGAGGCTGCCACCCTGATCTCTGCTGTGCTGGAGACCTGCTTTCCATAGGGGCAGAAGCCAAGCCGGTGACATTCTGGGGGAGCACTGCCCACTTTTCCAGCTGCTTGGGCTACACTACCCAGCTGAGTCACCATTCCATTTTGAGGTACCCCAGAGTTATACCAGGCAATGTCAAACAAGCACCTGAAAACCACACTGGCTGTCACTAGTGCTACCTGCTCATAGGACAGTCTAGGACAGTCTTCCTGCCTCCTGAGCAGAAGTGGAGCAATATTGACCCATACTGATTCCACACTGTCCTTTTTATCTTTAAAAGGCAACTTTTCTTTTTTCATTTTGTTTTGTTTTTCAAGGTAGGATCTTGCTCTAGTTCAGGCTAACCTAGAATTCACCATGTAGTCTCAGGGTAGTCCTCAAACTCACAGCGATCCTCTACCTCTGCCTCCCAAGTGCTGGGATTAAAGGCGTGCACCACCATGCCCAGCTAAGGCAACTTCTTTTTTAAAAAATATTCAAAGCAGATAGAATGGGCGTACTAGGGCCTCCAGACACATGCACCATCTTGTGCATCTGGCTTAAGTGGGTCCTGGGGAATCAAACCTGGGTCTTTTGGCTTTACAAGCAAGTGCCTTAACCTTTCAGCCGTCTCTCCAGCCCCACACTGTCCTTTTCAAAGAGGCACTTTATGCATCAGCCACATACAGGTGTGGTGTGACTTTTCCTCCCACTGGAGTAAGTGTCGCTCAGTGTGTGCCATCAAAGTAGAGTGAGAAGAATCCACCAGCATTTTCATCAATGGCCTGTGTTCCCTTTCCTTTCTTCAAAGCCAAAAAAACCCCTCTGTCTTCAGGGTGTCCCTGCCTGCTTTAGGATGAGCTTTAGAGAAGCCCTGCAGTGGAAGTCACACCAAACCCTGGAAGGAGTATGGTTGGCTTAGAGCTCTGGGCCTGAAGCAAGCGAGGAACTGAGTCAGTGTTCCTAAGAAATGGGCGGACCACTTGTTTTTGTTGTTACAACTGTTACAGACCACTTGTTTTTGTTGTTACAATTGTTACAGACCACTTGTTTTTGTTGTTACAATTGTTACAGACCACTTGTTTTTGTTGTTACAATTGTTGCAGACCACTTGTTTTCGTTGGATTGATTTTTTTACAGTCTCACTCTGTAGCCCAGGCCAGTCTGGAATTGACCAAGTTGGCCTTAACTCATAATGATCCTCCTGCCTCAGTCTTCCAAGTACTGAGATCTCAGGTGTGAACAGCTAAGCTGGAGGGCTTGCTCACAAATGTGCACCACACATTTGGGGTGCTCTCTGTAGGCTTTGTCAGGCACACTGCCTCTTTGCTCTGCTCCACCACCTGAATCAGCTGGGGATTGAGTATGAGGCTTAATCACACACACACACACACACACACACACACACGAGAATATGAGGGACATTTTACTCAAACCACCACATCCATGCTGGCATCAATCTCCGAGGTTCAAGCCATTCTTCTGCCTCAGGCCCTTGAGTAGCTAGTATGACAGGTGTATAACACCATACCAGGCTCACTGTAACTTTTTTTAAAAATTGTAAATATTTTTCCTTATTAGAGAGAGAGAGAGCGCACATGCACATGGGCATGCCAGGACCTCCAGGCACTGTAACAAACTCTAGATACTTGTACCACTTTGTGCATCTGGCTTTATGTAGGCAGTGGGGAATCAAGCCCTGGCTACTAGGCTTTGCAAGCAAGTGCCTTTAGCTGCTGAACCATCTCCAGCCCATCATTAGATCTTTGTTAATGTTTGGTCTGTGGCAGAGTAAGAAACTCTGTTGGGGCTATAGTGGTTCTTCGGGTCCCCCAACCTTCACAAGACAGCTCTTCCTAGATGGGACTTCTCTCTGACAGTTCTGTTCACACCTGCCCTTTCCAGCATAGCCTTATGCATGTGGAAAGGACCATCACTGTGCTCTGAACACACAATGCTGCTGGGGGCTGAGGGCAGACACCCTTCCTGCCCTGCTCACGCACTCATCGTGTGCCTGAATAACTAAGAAAGCAGGGGGGTGGGCTGCCAACAGTGCACGGGTCCCATGGGCAAGGGCACTGGCTCCAGGTTCTCCTAGGGAGGCCACCATGACTTCAACTGGAAAGGACCCCTGCAGAGGCTGAAGGGCAGAGGAAGCAGCATGTGGCTCTGAAGGGAGTGTGTTGGGTGTCAAGAGTGGCATCGTGATCAGGGGTCACAAACAGACCTGGTGAGGGTGAAGTTACAAGGAAGTAGATAGGCTAGGCAGGAGGGCAAGCCAGGCCTGAGGTCAGCTGTGCTCCTGTGTGTCGCAATACTAGGCCCCACATGCTCCCTCCCATTTTGTGTGCTCAGACAGCAGTGCTGAAAGAGGTCGCCGCATCACCAGCCAGCCGCAGAGGAGGACAGGGTCATTCGCTGAGGAAGAGTCCTTTGTTGGGAGTGGAAGCCAGCCAGAGTGTGAGAGACAGAAGGGGAAGCTGAAAGGGGCCAGAGAAGCTCTAGGAGCAGCAAGGAGGGGACCCACTCGACAGGATGTAGGGCCAATGACGCATGGGTGACACCCAGATTCCTAGGCTTGGTGGCTGGGTGGAGGGAGGGACATGCATTAACCTGGGCATTTGGTGGCAGTGGCAGGACACAGGAGAGAGGAGATAAGTTCTGTCATGTGGGTGCACAAGTCCCCAAGAAGCAGATGAAAACCAAAGGAGACTCAGGAGGGAAGTGGGCTGGTGACAGCACTGTCAACTTTAAGGGTAGGAAATGCCCTAAAATGACACAGATGACAACGCCAACCATTAATGTAGCTGACATGAACTTGCTGCTTACCTTGGGTCAGGACACATGAATCATCTCAATTAATTTACTCTTCAACCCTATTAAGGACTATCATTATATCCATGAGGAAACTCTGGCACAGACTAAGTTATGTAAGCTCCATTACAGCAGGAGGCAGACAGGAAACAGAGTGCCTTCCTGGCACACAAAAGGGACCTCAGTCCCCTCCTCAGCATGCCCATGACCAGCGCAGCTATGCTGCAGGTGGAAGAGGGAGGTTCGCCCCTCAGACAGCCCCTCATAAAAACCACTCTGAGGTATTTTCTCAATCAGCTGGTCTTGGAAGAGGTTCTTGGAAGAATGTGTGTTAGAAACTGACAACACTGGTGTTGGAATTTACACAGTGACCTTGGCCTGCGACAAGAGAATCTCTAAGGTGCTAGAGCTGGGGCCCTGTCTAGTACAATTTGGGTCCTTATAAACAGGGACATTAGCCAGGTGTGGTAGTGCACACCTTTAATCCCAGCACTTGGGAGACAGAAGTAAGAGGATTGCTGTGAATTTGAGGCCAGCCTGAGACTATGTAATGAATTGGAAGATTCATTCACATCTCGAACTGGACACCTTAGGTGATATGACTTAATGACTATCACAGGACACAGCACTGAGCCTTTCTTCCTTCTTCCTTTATTTTTAAAGAATATTTTATTTATTTATTTAAGAGAGAGAGAAAGATGGAGAGAGAATGGTTGTGTCAGGGCTTCTAGCCACTGCAAACAAACTCCAAATGCAGGCACCACCTTGTGCATCTGGCTTCACATGGGTACTGGGGAATCAAACCCAGGTCCGTTGGCTTTACAGGCAAGTGCCTTAACTGCTATGCTATCTCTCCATCCCCTTACTTAATTTTAAATTTTTTTTTGAAACAGAGTCTCACTCTGTAGCCCTGGCTGGCTGTTAAACTTCTGTTTAAGTTTCTAGTTCAACTTGTAAATATTTTTTTAATTGTGCACAAATACATACTAATACATGATATAAAAAACAGGAAAGATGGAATGAGGGAGGGATGGAGAAAGGAAGGGGTAAGGAAGGAAAAGAGAAAGGAAAGAAAAAAGAAAAGAAGGAAGGAAGGAAGGAGAGAAAGAAAGAAACAGAACCACCTTGCATATTCAGCCTCAAGAATTGTATAATTTTCCTGTAATTTTCTAACAGTGGTCCAATTGGACTGAGACAGATTTTGAGATTAGGACAGAACTTGGCATTGCCACATCCCAGAAGCCGAACAGGAAGGTCAAGAGGGGCCCCTCCTGAGGCAGCAATGTCAATGGAGTCTGCCTTGCTGAACCCTGCTGTAGGTGAGCACAGGGCACGCAGACCTGTGTGGCTTACTTAGAAGAGACTGCAGAAAGCTCTGGTCTCCATGCCTTGCCACCAAGCCCAAGATCTTTATAGCTTCCACTGCCAAGATAGCAACTTCCACTGCAGGAAGCAGAACACAGTGGGTCCAGCCCCCAGGAGCTCTCAGAGGTAAAGAATGTGCTTTTGGTCTGTCCATCATCTCTGAGGGACAGTATATGCCAAGGAACACCCAAGAGGCTACGAGAAACCTGCAGAGGTTCAAGAGCCCCCTGGGTTTGTGACTTCTTCCTCCACGCTCCTCTCCCATATCCCTCGCATACACACTGGTTCTGGTTACCAACCCTCACTCCAGGGCACACATCTGAAGGCCCTCCTCTCTCCACGCATGTTTTCTTGGGCGAAACCATTGCTCCAGAAAGGCTTCTGCCACTGAGGACTTCTTGCCCTTCAACTCCGTCCCTGCTGCTCAGAAGAAGGTGGGCCTGGCCTCAGCTGACGGAGCTGAAGTCAATCAAGCCTGTGAGGTCAGACCATGGCCCAGGCAGACTTGCTCCACATTAAAACACACTCCACACAGGCCTCTTGAGCAACAAGGGCCCCATCTGAAAATCACAACAAGGCTTTGTCAGGACACAAGACTATGACCATATGGGCTGTGGTCCATCGTCTGGCTAGCCAGACAGGCCCCCTGTGTTGACTTCTGTAGACATTCCAGGGCCCAAGCCAGACAGCATATATCTGCTTCTGCTAATCACTCTTGCCTAGGTCCTTCCATGCTCAGTGCTCAGAGGTGGCAAAGAAAAAGCAAAAAGCTACTCAGCAAAGCTAAGCGTTTATAATAGGACCATTATTAAGTACATTTGCAAGTGGGAAAAGTAAGGTCTACAGAGGTGAATGGCCAAGTAGTATACGTGGCAGGACCAGGTCTGGCCACTGTCGGCCTTTCAGGTTGTCAGAGCCTTTAGTTCCCCTTCTATCTATCTCTAACATATGAGCACCACGTGGAAGAAAAGGGTTTCCTTGTTTAGCTCTGGGAACTTCAGTTGAATGACGTTTAAAAGGTTCTTCTGGGCTGTGAAGATGGCTGGTAAAGCACTTGCTGTACAAGCATGAGGCCTTGAGTTCAGATCCCCAGCACCCACATAAAGTGCCACGCATGACGGCTCCCACCTTTAGTCCCAGCACTGAAGTCACAGAAACAGGGAATCCCTCAGGCTTGCTGGCTGTGAGCTCTAGGTTCACTGACAGACCCTATCTCACACAAAAAAATACAAAAACAAACAAAAAACCTATAAGGTGGCCAGACATGGTGGTGCAAGCCTTTAATCCCAGGACTTGGGAGGCAGAGGTAGGAGGATGGTTATGAGTTGAGGGCAGCCTGGGACTACATAGTGAATTCCAGGTCAGTCTGGGCTAGAGTGAAAACCTATTTAAGAAAAAACACAAACACACACACTCACACACACACACACACACACACACACACAAGATGGAGAATGACTAAGAACACCTGTTGTCAACCTCTGGTCTCCACATGCACACACAGGTGAGAACACGTGTGTGTACACACACACATGTGTGCCTGCACACATATGAACACCCATACACATGCATGCACACACATACACATGCAAAACATTTAAAATTTTAAAGCCAAGCGTGGTGGCGCATGCCTTTAATTCTAGCCCTCGGGAGGCAGAAGTAGGAGGGACTGCCATGAGTTTGAGGCTACCCTGAGACAACATGGTAAATTCCAGGTCAGCCTAAGCTAGAGTGAGACCCTACCTTGGAGGGGGCAGGGGAACATTTAAAACTGTAAAGGTCTCTTGATCCCAGGGCTTTCCAGAGCCTCTGACACTAAACTGCTACACATGACTCAGGCTTCACAGCTGCTGATGGGCCTTTGGCAGGGCTGGATCAGAGCTTGCTTCCAAATGCAGTCCTGGAAGTTGTTGGGCCCAGCCCACAGAGGCCTCAAAGGAGACCTAGAGATAATGAAACATACTAAACCAGCAAGGAGTTTCTTCCTGAGAGGAAAGCTAACTGTCTCAGAATCAGTCTATCTGGACCAGGGATGGATACTACGCAGTAATGCCACCTAAGTTTAAGTGACATTAACTCTGAGTAGAAGGAAAGCACTGTGTCTGTATGTTTTCGTGTTTTGTTTTGTTTCAGTGCAATGCTGGGGATGGAATCCAGGACCCTGCACTAGCCAAGCACTCTGCCAAGGAGCTAAAACCCAGTCCTGAAACATAAGCATCTTGACCAGTATTTGGATGTAGGATTAAATCCTCCATGAAATCCCCACGCCCTAAAGATTTAGAAAAACAGCTCTCTACCAAAGTCAACTTTTCAGTGTAGAGCCCAGTGAGTCACCAGCTGGAAATAGGAACAGCTGGTGAACTTGACAAGATGTCCTCTTCTCGCCCTCGGCAAGAGACCCCGTGACAGGCAGACTGCATTTTAGAAGGTAACTTTCCCCCACTCTCTTTAGACTTTTATTCCCCTTAAAATGACTGGCTCCGGGGCTGGGCTGATGGCAGTAAAATGATCGCCATGCAAGGGTGAGGGCCTGAATTCAGCAACTCCCCCGCCCCCCGCCAGCACAGGTGGAGTCCCCTGGGGCAAGTTGGCACCCTGAATTGGTGTACTCCAGCTCGGTGAGAGACACCATCTCGACAAATCAGGTGGAGGGAGGTGGAGGAAAGCACCTGACGTTGACTGCTGGCCTCCTCCACATACAGGTGCACACACGTGCAAGTACATGCATTGTTCCCACACACATAGAAACACCACACACAAACAAATAAAGTGAAATGCCTTGTTCTTTCACCCTGCCGGTTGGCAGTTGGAGCAAGCTGGAGAAACACGAAGCCAATAGCTCCTCCTGACAATCACACAAGCATGGAATCTTTGGGTGGTGTCCCAAGAGTCTTAGGCCATATGACTGTCATCAAGGTAACAGGAAGCATAGGGCAAAAGCGGTCCTTAGGCAGCCTCACAGAGCAGGTAGGCGAGACGCCAGAGACAGGCCTCAAGGCCAGGAGAAGACAAGCCAAATGACACCACAGTCGGCCGCTGACTCTGAGGAGTTCACACACTCAGTTTCCAGGTGACATACAGGACTGCTCAAGAAAGGCAGGAGTGACAAGAGAAAGAAGGACCCGAGCATGAAGCAGCTGCGATCTGTATCATGTGGGCATGGCAACCAAGCTCCGAGCTTATTACTTGGGAAATTATTGAGGCCTAATCACTGTATCCCAACAACCATACTGAGGCTCTGCCCTCCTGGGGACATGCGGCAGCACACTGAGCATGCACACAGCAAACAACACATCACCTACTCTTTAAACATTTCATTTTTTCCTTCAAGCCTGAAATATAATATAAAATGGGGTTATTAAACCACAAAGGCATGCAAAATCAAGTTCAGATTGGGAAGAAAGGACATTTCCACTTGCAAATTTAAACCATTAAACTAAAAACCCTCTTAAAATTGGGTGTAGTGGAATATGCCTTTAATCCCAGCACTCCAGAGGAGGTTGAGGTAGGAAGACCACCATGAGTTCAAGGCCAGATAGGGCTACAGAGTGAGCTCCAGGTCAACCTAGGCTAAACTGAGATATCTTAGTAAAAAAAAAAAAAGAAAAAGAAAAAGAAAAAGTCTCAATGTTTCCAGGTGGGACTATAGTACATATGTGTGTGTATGCATAGGTACATATATTTGTATGTGTACATCTATGTTCTATTTATCCCAAAAGATAGAAATGCTAAATATATATGCTCACATTTTCAATAAATATACATGGACTTAAATGTTTATTTCTACAGATATTTAATTCTTTTTTTTTTTTTTTTTTTTTTTTTTTTGATTTTTCAAGGTAGGGTCTCACTCTGGCTCAGCCGACCTGGAATTCGCTTAATTCTTAATTAATTTCAAATTCTCTAAGCTTTTCCTGGCATGGTTGCACACATCTTTAATCCTAGCACTTGAGAGGCAGAGGTAGGAGAACTGCTGTGAGTCTGAGGCCAGCCTGGAACTACGCAGTGAATTCCAGGTCAGCAGGGCCTAAAGCAAGACCCTGCCTGGGAGGCAATGCTCAGTACATGGAGCTACTTTTCACACCTTGTCTGGGGCAGAGGATAACTGAATGTTAGTCCATGAATTTTCCATTCATTCATTGTGGCGGCTCACAAAGCAGGTGCGTGCTAACAGGAGTCTGGGCTCAGACTACTTAACCCTGTCCGTTTGCCCTTCCACGAGGAGTTGAGTGATGGGGGAAGACATGCCTTACGCCCTGGAAGGGAAGCAGCAAAGCCAGGAGCATAAAACAGCAGCGTGTCTTACACATGTGGATGTGCTCCTGAGCTCCTGAGCTCGCGTAGTGTGCAGGGCCCCTGTCCACCCTGGCCATTCAAAGCTTCTATGGTGAGGGGAATGGCTCCTGAGAAAGAAGCCTTCATTCACAGACCTACCTCCATTCGCCAGGAGGTTCTCGTGGACCTTGCCCTTGGAATCTTCCATGACCTCCACCACGCTCTGTGCCATTCTCTTTATAAGGCTTTGGGGAAAGAAGAAAGAGCAGGTGAGGTGGGGAGGGAGCCGTCTGCAGGCCCCCACCCATGCTGGATTCCATGGGGCAGTGCAGCCTGTGGGGAAGAATTTGGCAATCTGTAAGGAGAGATTGAAAGTGTTAAGAGCATTTGAACAAGTCGTTCCACTTCTGGGAAACCATCTTGAGGAAACAGGAAACGCAGAGAAGCTTTCTGAATAAAAAGATGTTCTCTGCAGCACGGGTACTGACATTAAGAAATTGGAAAGAACCCGAAGGTTCAACAATAGGGAATTGTTTCAGGGATGGTGCATCCAGATAAGGGATTATTAGGTAGCCATTGAAAATAAGGTTTACAGAGAATTTCAAATACCGTGGAACAAGGCATGTATTATAATGTCAGGTGGAAAAAAAAAAAAACAAACAAAAACAAAAAACAGAAACTTAGATGGTATGGTCATTGGCTGTGCTATGTGTAAATATTATTTCTACTTGATATTTTTCTATCATAGTCTAGTACTGATTTCGTAATTAGAAACATAAAACTTTGGGCCTCCAGAAAAGATCCTTTAGAAAGTAGGGATAGTAGAGGATTTGCAAGCAATAGGGTTCAAATTCACCATGGTCTTGACAACTACCCAGTGTGTAATTCTGCTCAAAGTGATTTCATTGCTTTGAGCCTCAGTTTTCTGATCTATAAGATCTAGATTAATCTCATTTTCAGGATTATTGTTAATGTTAATGCTGATATAACTAGCCAGATTCTGATCACTCTAGAGCCAGACGTTAAGTAAACGGAAATCTAGCCGGCATCAACCTGCCAAACTAATAATCGCTGTGAGATTTCCAACCATACAGTTTTCCCACAGAACTCTGCCCGCAGGAGGCGATGGCTGCAGGGGTAGTGAGCCCAGGTCCCCGGCCAGATCACAGATGGAACATGGGGTCTGGTTCTCACAGGCAACAGACACATTGCCACTCAGAGCATGCACACAGCCTTGGGTCTGACACAGAAACTATGGCAGGAGAACACCTTAAAAGACCCTGGTGATAAAAGAAAAGGAGGGAAGAAGAGTAACAACTTATTTTCCTGCTTATCAAAGCAACCTGTTGTGGTTGGCCAGAAACTGGGGGGAAAAAAATCAAGTAGTTTGAAAACGAAAAACCATGCTAGGTGGTGCAGTTCACTGGTGCAGCACTTGCCTAGCATGTGTGAGGCCCTGGGTTGGGTTTGAGCCTCGGCACTGGAAAAGAAAGAACAGCCAGGTTGGGGATGGAGCCTTGTTGGTAGAATGTTTGCCTAGCATACACAAAGCCCTGGAATCCTCAGCACTTCATAAACCAGACATGGTGGCACAGGCTTGTAATCCCAGCACTCGGGAGGTGGAGGCAGGAGTATCAGGAGTTGATGGCCATTCTCAGCTACACAGTGAGTTGGAGACCAGCCTAGTCTATAGGAAATCCTGTCTTAAAAAATAAATAGCTGGTGGCACACGCCTTTAATCCCAGCACTCGGGAGGCAGAGGTAGGTGGATCACTGTGAGTTCAAGGCCACCCTGAGACTACATAGTGAATTCCAGGTCAGCCTGGCCCAGAGTGAGACCCTACCTCAAAAAACCAAAATTAATTAATTAATTAATTGGGCATGGTGGTACACACCTTTAATCCCAGCCCTTGGGAGGCAGAGATAGGAGGATCACTGAGTTCGAGGCCACCCTGACATTACATAGTAAATTCCAGCTCAGCCTGGACTAGAATGAAACCCTATCTAGAAAAACCAAAATAAATAAATAAGTAAAAATAACTAAATAGGGCTGAAGAGATGGCTTAGTGGCTAAGGCGCCAGGTTCGATTCTCCAGGACCCACATAAGCCAGATGTACAAGGTGGTACATGTGTCTGGAGTTCCTTTGCAGGGCTAAAGGCCCTGGTGCACCCATTCTCTCTCTTTCTCTATCTGCTTCTTTCTCTCTCAAATAGATAATTAAATAAAATAAAATATTTTTAAAAAAAGAATTTCCTCTTAAAAAATAATAAAAAACCAGGTGTGGTGGCACATGCCTTTAATCCCAGTACTTGGGAGGCAGAGATAAGAGGATTGCTGACAGTTCAAGGCCACCCTGAGACTACATAGTGAATTCAGGTCAGCCTGGGCTAGAGCAAGACCCTACCTTGAAAAACCTGAAAAACCAAAAAGTAAATAAATAAATAGGGCTGGAAATATAGCTTAGTGGTTGAGATGCCTGCCTGCAAAGTCTAAGGACCCATGTTCAACTCATCAGATCCCACAGAAGCCAGACACACAAGGTGACACAAATGTACAAGGTGGCACATGTGCACATGGCGGCACACGTGTACAAGGTGGGACATATCTGAAGTTCAACTGCAGTGGCTGGAGGCCCTGGTGCGCCAATTCTCCCCCCCCCCTCATAAAAAGTAAAAATAAAATAAATAGCCAGGCATGGTAGCACACCCCTTTAATCCCAGCACTCAGGAAGCCAAGGTAGGAGGATCACAAAGAGTTCGAGGTCAGCCTGAAACCACATAGTGAAATGCAGGTCAACCTGGATACAGTGAGAGCCTACCTCAAAAAATTAAATAAAATAAAATTAAATAAATAAGGCAGGCATGGAGGTACATGTCTATATAGTCCTAGTACTCAGGAGTTGAGATGTGAGGGATACCATGAGTTTGGGGCTACAGAGTAAGTTCCATGTCAGCCTGGGCTAGAGTGAGGCCCTGCCTCAAAAAAAAGAAAAGAGGGCTGGAGGGATGGCTTAGCAGTTAAGGCGCTTGCCTACAAAGCCTAAGACCCAGGTTCAATTCCCCAGGACCCATGTAAGCCAGATGCACAAGATGGTGCATACATCTGGAATTTGTTTACAGTGGCTAGAGACCCTGGCACACCCTTCTTTCCTTTCTTCCTTTCTTTCTCCCCTCTTCTTCTTTCTTCTTTCTTTCTCCTATCTTCTTTCATATCTATCTATGTATCTACCTATCTACCTATCTATCTATCTATCTCTACCTGCCTCTTCCTCACTCAGTCTCCCTCTCATATAAATAAATAAATAAAATATTTTAATTTAAAAAAGAAAGAAAAGCAAGCAAGCAAATAATCATGAAGCGGCCATTGCATCCATGACTTCACAGCAACTGTCATTACTTGTACAAGACCTGTACAATTTGAGCCCATCACCATTCAATCATGGATGGTAGAGGAGGGGGAAAAAAAAAGACATTAGGGCTAGAAAAATGGCTCAGCAGTTAAAGGTGCTTTCTTGCAAAGCCTAATGGCCTGGGTTTGATTTCCAAGTTTCCACAAAGAGCCAGATGCTGCACAAAGTGGCAGACTAGAGTAGAGTTTGTCTGCAATGGCAGGAGGCCCTGGCATGCATATACTCATTCATTCTCTCTCAAATAAATAAATAAGAATATTTTTAAAAAATATAACACAGTAGAAGAAGGCCTACTTGGAAAGAAGGTTTCATTGGAAGGGAGGGGGGAGTGGAAACAAGAAAATGTAATGGGAGGGGTTATGATCAAAATGTATTATATACATGCATGAAAACTGTCAATACAAAAGTCAAAAAATAAGGGCTGGAGAGACAGCTTAGTGCTTAAGGTGTTGGCCTGTGAAGCCTAAGGACTCAGGTTCTATTCCTCAATACCCACATAAGCCAGATGCACAAGGTGGCGCATACATCTGGAGTTCATTTGCAGTGGCTAGAGGCCCTGGTGCTCCCATTCTGCACCCCTCCCCCTGCCTCTCTCTCTCTCTCTCTCTCAAATAAATAAAACATTTTTTAAGTCAAAAAATAAATACCTGTGCCGGGTATGGTGGAGCATGCCTTTAACCCCAGCACTTGGGAGGCAGAGGTAGGAGGATCGCCATGAGTTCGAGGCCACCCTGAGACTCCATGGTGAATTCCAGGTCAGCCTGGGCTACAGTGAGACCCTTCCTCGAAAAACCAAAAAAATAAAATAAAATAAATAAATACCTAAATAAAGCTCAACAAAAACTAGCTATACACCCTTCCCCACCAAGCAGGTAAACACACTCTGCATCTGGGCATGTTCCCAAGCTTCACTAACACAGCCTCCTTGGGTCCTGCCAAGGATCAAGCAGTGTATAATCGTTGTCATATTGAATCCTCACAAAATTCCTGGAAAGTGGATATTATGCCATTTTTATGTGGAGAAACCGATACACTGAGAATCAATCTGCACCCCTCAACCAGTCTATATGCAGGCTTCAAACAGAGGCTCTTACTTACTAGGACACACTGTAATATGGACAGTCACTGTGGCCTGTTCTGTATTGAAATATGCACTAACGTGTCAATATCTTTCTGCGTAGTAAACTTCGCTAATGAGAACCTTGGTCAGTATCTATCTAACCTCAGGTTCTTGGGCCTCAGTTTGGGTTAATGTTGAAGTCACAGTTTTTTCTGTTTCTTTGTTTGTTTGCATGAGTATGTGGTATATGTGTGTTTATGTGTGTGTGGGTGCATGTGTGTGTGCAGGTGCACATTTACATATGTAAAAATTTTTTAATTTTTTATTTTTTATTTTCATGTGGGCCTGTGTGTGTGTGTGTGTGTGTGTGTGTGTACACGTGCACACATAGGCATATACTCCTGGGCCTCTTACCACTGCAAGGGAATGCCAGACACTTCTATCACTTTTTGCATCCTGAATTGAACCCAGGCTGGCAAGCTTTAAGCAAGCAACTTTAACCACTGAACTATCTTTCCAGACCTCCTTCACAGTATTCTGTATGTAACAAAGCATGCAGTCCCAGATGCTTGCCACGTGAGGCCTAGAAATCCACTCCAGGGCATCCGGCCCACTGCTTGAAGTCCTCTGCCCTCTGGCTCCCAGATGGGTTCAGCAGAGCAGCCTTAATGCCCTCATCCACTCCCCTGCAGCCCTGGATTATATCTCAGCCTAGGTCCCTGCACCAGCCTGCACCCTCCATCCCTTAATACTTTCTTACAGCCCATCAACTCTGGGCCTCTCTGTAAGTAGAGCTTTTCCAGTTATCCTAAAATGAATGTCTCCTCTCATCTATTGGGGCTGTGACTTAACTCATCCATTCATTTAGCAAATTCCGTACATGAAGCAACTACTGGGTGCCAAGCTGTAGGTGCCACATACTAAGTAAAGACCCGGCTGTCACAGAACTTCCTCTTACACCTCTTATATCATAACACCTAAGGTGGGGTCTCTTCTTACCATAACAACTGCACCACTAACAGTAATTACCTGTTTACACACACGTGGTAGAACTCCAGCCCCGACCACAGTGGCTGGCTCATAGCAGCTGCTCAGCAATATGTGATGAATAACCAAACAAGCCTAGCCCCACAGCACCTAACAGCACGTGTGCTCACTTCTTCCCTAGCAAACTGGAAACACATCCATTCATCCTTCTGCTAGTGATACTTTTACTTGTCCATCCCATCCAAGCTTCTCGGAAGCCTTCACTAAGCAATGTCACTCAACACATACATCACATCCAAAACATCTCAGAATAACACGCTCCAATGAAGCTTAATTGCTAGAAAAATCTCTAGTTCCTCATCACAAAACAACTTTGTTGTGATCAGTAACCGTGGGCAGTGCTACCAAAGGAGAACATTTACTCAGAAAGGAGCCTAGAGTCTCCCTGTGTGTAAAGTCTGCCTTTACAGGCCATTGTGAACCGTTTCCTGCACCAAGAGAGCTTCCTCGTTCCTTTCATTTACTGCATAGTATTTCATTGCATGGCTGGGCCACAACCTTCCCAACTGTTAGGTTGTTTCCTCTTTGAAACTATGTTGCAATGATCCACAGATTTTGCCCAGGTACACTGGCTCCAGTGTGGAATAAGCTGCTTTGAAGGAGCAACTACCAGAATAAAGAAACCAACATTCATGACTGTCAAGTAAGAAGGCCAAGCACCCTCCAAACATCCAGAACTGATGTCCACTCCCCCCAGCAAGGCAGGGGCATGCCTGCTTCCTGAAACCCTCGCCAACACAGGCCTTCTGAATCTTTTTACTCTCTGCCAATCTGATAGCTGAAACCCTACATCTCACTGTTGTTGTGATTTGCATGTCTGTGATGATCAGGGAGGCTGGACATCTTTTGTCATGTTTGTCAACTCTACAGGAGGTCACTTTCTTCTATGGACAACATGTTCATTCCTCTCCTGCAGCTGCTGCTTTAAATTTCTTTTCTTTAATTTCCTTTTTCTTTTCTTTTCTTTCTTTAATTTCCTTTTTCTTCTTTCCTTTTCTTTTCTTTCTTTCTTTCTTTTTTTTTTTTTTTTTTTTTGAGGAAGGGTTTCACTATAGCCCAGGCTGACCTGGAACTCACACCATGATGGCAGGCTTTTTAAATTTTTATTTTATTGATTTGTATGATTCCTTAGCAGTTATTTTAAACCATTTTTATGTATTTGTAAGCAGAGAGAGAAAGAGAAAGATAGGCAGAGAGAGAAAGATAGAGAGACAGACAGAGAATGGGCAGGCTCTAGCCACTGCAAACAAAGTCTAGATATATGTACCACTCGGTATATGTGGCTTTACATAGGTATTGGGGAATTAAACTAGGGTCACCCACTTTTGATGACTCAGTGTTGTTGTTTTTTTTTTTTTTTGTTTTGGTGAGCTCAAGCTGACCTATAACTAACTCTGTAGTTCTAGGCTGGCATCGAACTCACAATGATCCTCCTACCTTTGTCTCCCAAGGGCTAGGACTAAAGGTGTGGAACACCATGCCTGGCTGATACAATGTCTTGAGCTAGATGTTGTCTCCATTTTATTTATTTATTTATCTATTTATCTGGTAATGCTAGGGCTGGAACTCAAGGCTTTGTGCATGCTGGGTAAGCACTTTACTGCTGATAGCCCTGATAGCCCTTTTTTAAAGAATGAAATGGGACTGGGGAAATACTCAGTGGTTAAAGGTACTTGCTTGCAAAGCCTGCTGGCCTGGGTTCAATTCCCCAGTACCCATGTAAAACCAGATGCACAAAGTGGTGCATGCATCTGGAGTTTGTTTGCAGAGGCCCCTTTCTCTAAAATAGCTGACAAAAGTATTACGCACATAGGAAGGCGCACAAATGGTATCACAATACCAACTGGAAACTACGTAACAACCCCGGCTGGGTTAGTAGTTGTATGGATTTGTGTATTTGTCAAAACTCACCAACCTATTTGTACCATTCAAACATTTCACTATATAAAACTTTTATCTTGTTAAATATAAATTTTAACTCAGGGGTGGTGGTGACCACCTATAATTCCAGCACTTGGGAAGCACAGGAAGGAGAACCAAGAGTCCTCCAAGACCAAGAGTTCACAGCCACTATATGGTGAGTTTAAGTCCAGCCTTGGCTGCATGAGAAGAAAGAAAATGACAAAGAAAGAAAATTAGAGCAGATATTGTACTAACCAAAGCTAACATCCCCTCACAAGTAAAGGTCACCCACAGGTACTCCTGGCAGGATGCACTGTACCCCTACTGTGGCATTCTGCCAAGAACGGGGGCCTCATGCATTCTTGTTTAGAAGGAAACATCAGGTGAGTTCAAACTAAGGAGCATTCACCTTCATCTTTAAAACTAAACTCAGAAGCTGGAGAGATAGCTGAGCAGCTTAAAGGCGCTTGCTTGCAAGGTATGCTGACCCAAGTTTACTTCCCCAGCATCCACACAAAGCCAAATGCAAACAGTGGCACATACATCTGGTGTTCCTTTGCAGGGCAAGAGATCCTGGTGCACATGCATACATACAGTTAAAATAAACTCAGTGTCATGAAAATTAAAGGGACTCTGGATATATGTTAAAATGCAGCTAAAGGGGCTGGAGAGATGGCTTGGCAGTTAAGCGCTTGCCTGTGAAGCCTAAGGACCCTGGTTCAAGGCTTGATTCCCCAGGACCCACATTAGCCAGATGCACAAGGGGGCACACGCATCTGGAGTTCGTTTGCAGTGGCTGGAAGCCCTGGCGCGCCCATTCCCTCTCTCTCTCTCTCTATCTGCCTCTTTCTCTGTGTCTGTCGCTCTCAAATAAATAAATAAGAAATGAAGAAAAAAATTTTTAATGCAGCTAAAGACACATGACAATTTATTACAAGACAGGAAACTATCTCAAGGGTTATTTCATCTGAGGAAATGAAGGATTTTCCTTTGCTAAAAAGTCACGGTAGAGTCAAACAAGGACAGGTGAGAGCCGCAGGTTAAAGAACAGTTTTGTCTTCCTGACATTGATGATTGCCTGGGATTATATAAGAGAATGCCCTTGGTTTCAGGAAATGCAACCTAATGTATTCACTGTAGGGTATGATGGAACACACCTAAAACCCCAACATGGGAAAGAAGAGAAAGGAGGATTAATTTGAGACCTAAATGAACAGCCTGACCTTATCACAAAAAGCAGGATACAAGCCCGGTGTGGTGATACACACCTTTAATCCCAGCACTCAGGAGGCAGAGGCAGGAGGACTGCCATGAGTTTGAGGTAGAAGGACTCCCATGAGTTCGAGGCCACCCTGAGATTCAATTCCAGGTCAGCCCGACCTAGAGTGAGACTCTATCTAGAAAAACAAAAAACAAAACGATAAACACCCAGGATGTAGCTGCATGATCAATTGTTTGCCTATCAGGTGAAAGGGCAGTGGGTTTGATACCCAGAGAGAGAAGAGGGAGTAAGAGAGAGCAAGAACATGGCACAACTCACTGGAGAGTCAAGGAACAGAAAAGAAGATGTGATAAAGGGGACACTGGAATTTGTCTTGCAACCTCTCTGGAGCCTTGGAATTAGGTCAAAATTACATTTTTAAATGCTCTGTATATAAAACCATGTGTTTTGCTTGTGTGTGATGTGTGCGCAGTGCACACACACGCACTGTCCTTGCCACACCCACGTGCTACCTGCGGCGGAGTGCGCTCATCTGTGGTGGCCTGTTCTTGCTTGAGCTGGAGCCTCTGACTGGAGCTCGCCTGTCTCTTTTTTCTTTTTTCATTAGCTCCAGATCAAGGTCTTGGATTTCCTAAGGGAATGGTTTACAGGCATGTGTGGCCACACCCAGCTGTTTACTGGGTTCTGCAGATTCAAACTCAGGAGGTGTCAGGCCCCCCCAGGTCCTCATACTTGCACTGGAAGAGCTCTCAGCTGCCCCCATGCGCATCCCTCCAGCCCCCCCTCTTTTTCTTTTGAAACAAAGTGTAACAGTAGAGCTCAGAGTGGCCTTGAACTGGAGATCCTTTTGCCTCTATCTCCTGAGTGCTGGGAATAAAGGCAAATTCTATCATGCTCAGTGAAAGACCCTGTTTAAAAAAATAAGGTAGAGGGGCTGGAGAGATGGCTTAGCGGTTAAGCGCTTGCCTGTGAAGGCTAAGGACCCCGGTTCGAGGCTCGATTCTCCAGGACCCACGTTAGCCAGATGCACAAGGGGCGCACGCATCTGGAGTTCGTTTGCAGTGGCTGGAAGCCCCGGAGCGCCCATTCTTTCTCTCTGTCTCTCTGCCTCTTTCTCTCTCTGTCTGTCGCTCTCCAATAAATAAGAATAAACAAACAACAACAACAAAAAAAAGATAGTGATGTCTTAATATTTAAAAAAAAAAATAAGGTAGAGAGCAACTGAGAAAGATTCCTGATCTTCCGGTCCCTGCACAAGTGTGTATGAATGAGCACACATGCACTAGCAAACATATGAAACTGGTGCTTATACACACACCACACACACACACACACACACATTCACAGGAGGATCAGAAATTAAGTCATCCTCAACTACTTAGTGAGTTCAAGGCCATCAGGACAATAGCAGAAACTTTAAACACAACACAAATTTTAAAAGCCAGAAGGGCTTGGGATGATGTATTCCAAGTTCTGAAAGACAACAACTGTCAACCAAGAATACTTTGCCCAGCAAAGCTATCCATCCAAATTGATAGAGAAATAAGGACATTCCACAGCAAAAACAGGCTAAAAGAATATATGACAACTAAGTCAGCTCTACAGAAAATGCTTGAAGGGATCCTCCACACTGAAGAGAAAGGAAACCATACATATGAGGAAACAGGGAAAAATAAATCCTACTCAAAAAACACTTAATACAGGAGAGTAAAGGGACAAAAAGAAACACTACAAACTAAGAATGGCAAGTACAAATACATACCTTTCAATAATAAATCTTAGTATCAATGGCCCCAGTGCCCCAACCAAAAGATATGGGCTTGCAGACTGGATTAAAAGAGAGGATCCGGGCTGGAGAGATGGCTTAGCGGCTAAGCGCTTGCCTGTGAAGCCTAAGGACCCCAGTTTGAGGCTCGATTCCCCAGGACCCACGTTAGCCAGATGCACAAGGGGGGCACACGCATCTGGAGTTCGTTTGCAGTGGCTGGAGGCCCTGGCACGCCCATTCTCTATCTATCTATCTGCCTCTTTTTCTCTCTGTCTGCCTGTCGTTCTCAAATAAAAAATTAAAAAAAAAGAGAGGATCCTTCTGTTTGTTGCCTCCAAGAAACTCATCTCTCCATAAAAGACACACTATCTTAGGGTAAAAGGATGGAAAACAGTGTTCCAAGCAAATGGGCCAAGGAAACAAGCAGGTGTTGCTATCCTAATATCTGAAAGGATAGACTTCAAACCAGCATTAGTGAGGAAAGATAAAGAAGGTTACTTTATATTGATTAAAGGAAAAATTCAACAGGAAGACATTAAAATTCGAAATATATATGCACCTAACATGGGTGCTCCCAGTTTCATCAAACAAACACCTGTTAGACTTAAGGTCACAGATAACACCAAGCACAGTTGTAGTGGGAGACTTCAATACCCCACTCTCATCAATTGAAAGGTCATTCTGGCAAAAAATAAACAGAGAGACATCTGGATTAAATGATGTTATAGAACAAATAGATCTAACAGATAACTACAGAACACTCCATCCAAATGCTACAGAATACACATTTTTCTCACCAGCACATGGAACATTCTCTAAAATGGACCATATATTAGGACACAAACCAAATATTAACAAATATAGGAAGATTGAAATAATCCCTTGTACTCTATTTGATCACAGTGGGATTAAACTACAAATCATAAACAAGAAAAGCTGCAGAACATATGCAAAATCATGGAGACTAAACAGTACACTATTGAATGATGAATGGGTCATTGAAGAAATCAAACAGAAAATCAAAAAATTCATAGAATCAAATGATAATTAGAACACAACATAATTTGGGTCACAATGAAGGCCACTCTAAGAGGAAAATTCATAGCTTTAAGTGCCTATATTAGGAAATTAGAAAGGACACAAGTAAACAACTTAATGCTTTACCTTAAGGCCTTGAAAAAAGAAGAACAGGCAAACCAAAAATCAGTAGATGGGAAGAAATAATTAGGGCAAAAATTAATGAAATAGAAACCAAAAAAACAATCCAAAGAATCAATGAAACAAAGAGTTGGTTATGGTTTTGTTTTTTGTTTTTCTAGATAGAGTCTCACTCTAGGTCGGGCTGACCTGGAATTGAAAGGATAAACAAGATTGATAAACCCTTAGCAAATCTGACCAGGAGAAAGAAAGAAGAGACACAAATTAATAAAATTAGAGATGAAAAAGGCACCATTACAACAAATACCAAAGAAATTCAGAAAATCCTAAGAACATATACACTACTAAGTTAGGAAATCTAGAAGAAATGGATGATTTCCTAGATTTATATGACCTACCAAAATTAAGTCAAGATGAGATAACCCATTTAAATGGACCTATAACAAGAACAATTCCAGGAAGTTATAAAAAATCTCCCTGGGCTGGAGAGATGGCTTAGCAGTTAAGCGGTTGCCTATGAAGCCTAAGGACCCCAGTTTGAGGCTTGATTCCCCAGGACCCACGTAAGCCAGATGCACAAGGTGGTGTATGCATCTGGAGTTCGATTACAGTGGCTGGAAGCCCTGGCACACCCATTCTCTCTCTCTATCTGCCTCTTTCTCTGTCTATCACTCTCAAATAAATAAAAAATAATTAAAAAAATTTTTTAATCTCCCAACTAAAAAAAGTCCAGCCCAGATGGATTCACTGGTGAATTTTACCAGACCTCATGGAAGAACTAACACCAATACTTCTTAAATTTTTCCATACAATAGAAAAGGAAAGAATACTACTGAACTCCTTCTATGAAGCCACAATCACCCTGATACCAAAACCAAAGACAGAACAAAAAAAGAAAATTACAGACTAATCTCCCTCATCAACATAGATGCATAATTCTGAACAAAATATTGGCAAAAATATATAATAATATATCAGAAAGATCATTTACCTCAACCAAGTAGGCTTTATCCCAGAGATTCAGGGATGGTTCAACATATGCAAATCAATAAATGTAGTACTATATAAATGGACTGAAGGACAAAAATCACATGATCATCTCAATAGATACAGAAAAGGCATTTGACAAAATCCAACATCCCTTCATAGTAAAATTCCTATAGAAACTGGGGATTGAAGGAACATGTCAACATATTAAAGGCTATGTATGACAAACTTACAGCCAACATAATACTAAATAGGGGAAAAACTTGAAGCTTTTCACTAAATTCAGGAACAAGACAAGGATGTCCACTGTCCCCATTTTTATTTAATATAGTACTGGAAGTCTTAGCTATAGCAATAAGGCAAGAGACACTCATAAAAGGGATACAAATTGGAAAGGGAAAAATCAAATTATCATTATTTGCACGGTGATCCTATACATAAAGGGCCCTAAAGACGCTACCAGCAAACTGTTAGAGCTGGTAAACACTTTTAGCAACATAGCAGAATACAAAATAAACACACAGAAATCAGCAGCTTTCCTATATACTAACAACAAACATGAGAAGGATGAAATTAGGGAATCTCTCCCATTCAAAGTTGCCTCAAAAAAATAAAATAAAATAAAGTACCTTGGAATAAACCTAACCAAGGAAGTAAAGGAGCTCTACAATGAAAACTTTAAACCACTCAAGCGAGAAGTTGCAGAAGACACTAGGAAATGGAAAGACATACCATGTTCTTGGATTGGAAGAATCAATATTGTGAAATGTCAACCTTACCAAAAGCAAGCTACACATTTAATGCAATCACCATCAAAATTCCAATATCATTCTTCATGGAAATAGAAGAAAAAAAACATAAAATTCATTTGCAAACACAAAAATCCTCAAATTGCCAAAATAATTTTGAGCAACAAAAATAAGGCTGGTGGTATCACCACACCAATTTTAAGCTATATTACAAAGCCACAGTAACAAAAACAGCATGGTACTGACACAAGGACAGATACATGGATCAATGGAAGAGAACAGAGAACCCAGGTATTAATCCAGGCAGCTACAGCCATCTGATTTTTGACAAAAAACATCAAAAAAAATTATTTGGAGAAAAGACAGCCTCTTCAACAAGTGGTGCTGGGAAAACTGGATATCTATATGCAGAAGGATGAAAATAGAACCTTGTTTTTCTCTAAGCACAAGAATCAGGTCCAAATGGATCAGGGCATCAGGTTTTAAGCTGTTAGAGGAAAAAGTAGAGGAAAGCCCTTTAATATATTGGCATAGGCAATGACTTTCTGAATATAATCCCAGTTGTTCAGGAAATAAAACCACTATTTAACCACTGGGACCCCATGAAATTACAAAGCTTTTGTACAGCAAAGGACACTGTGAATAGAGCAAAGAGGCAACCTACAGAATGGGAGAAAGTCTTTGCCAGCTATACATCTGACAGAGGATTAATATCCAGAATATACAAAGAACTTAAAAAACAAAACAATAAGAAATCAAACAACCCAATTAAAAATAGGCTATGGAAGCTAGGTGTGGTGGTACACACCTTTAATCCCAGCACTCGGGAGGCAGAGGTAGGAGGATTGCCATGAGTTTGAGGGCCACCCTGAGACTACATAGTGAATTCCAGGTCAGCCTGGGCTGGAGTGAAGCCCTACCTTGAAAAACCAAAAAAAAAAAGGGGGGGGATAGAACTAAATAGAGTTCTCAAAAGAAGAAATACAGATGGCATATAAACATCTAAAAAAGTGTTCTACATCCTTAGCCATCAGGGAAATGTAAACCTGAAACTACTTTAAGATTCCACGTCACTCCTGTCAGAGTGGCTACCATTAAGAAAACAAATGTCAATAAATGTTGTTGAGGATGTAGAAAAAGGGGAACCCTTCTACACTGTTGGTGGGAATGTAATGTGGTACAGCCATTGTGGAAATCAGTGTGGAGGTTCTTGAGACAGCTAAAAATAGATTTACCATATGATCCAGCTATAGCATTCCTAGGCATATATCTTAATGACTCCTCACTACCTCAGAGATACTTGCACAACCATGTTTATTGCTGCTCTATTCACTATAGCTAGGAAACGGAACCAGCCTAGATGGCCCTCCACAGATGAATGGATAGTAAAGATGTGGTACATTTACACAATGGAGTTCTATTCAGCAGTAAAGAAAAATGAAATTATGAAATTTGCAGGAAATGGGTGCATCTGAAAAGGATCATACTAAGTGAGGTAACCCAGGCCCAGAAAGCCAAACATTGCATGTTCTCTCTCATATGTGGATCCTAGCTACAAATGCTTAGACTTGTCTATGAGCTGGAACCAAAAGTCGGTAGCAGAGGCCCATAATAAGCTAGAAAAAGGCTATAAGGGAGGGAGGGGAGGGAAGGACTTGAGGGAATGGTATTGTATATATGTAAGTAAGGCAAGGGGAAGAGATTGAGTAAAAGAAGGGTGGGGGGGGACGGTCAATCTAAATTCAAGATATTCTGAATAAGACATATGAAAGCCTACTTTTTTGGATAATGGCACATCCAGAAGCAATAGAATGCTACTAGAAAATTTTCAGTGCCAGGGATGGGATACCTTCCAGTGAGTTGTCAGCCATGGAGGTCCCTGTTGCCTTTAAACATTGAAGGTTATTGCTATGGCCCTTGGTTTCCCACCAGAAACAGATGGTAAGACCCTATTACTGAAGACCCCACATGCTTGGGCGGCAAGGTCACTGAGAAATCAAGCTGGGACTGAGCTGAAAACCTTCTCCCTGTAGCCCAGCCAACTGAAATCTGCAAAAAGCTGCACTGCCTGTAGCCCTGTGGAAGACAGAAGTCATCAGTGGTGAAAACAGTGGACACTGGAAGCCTCAAGTTTGGCCAGACAGGCCAAATGACCAAATGGGTGCAACAGTAGCATGTCTGTTCTGGGGGAAAGTAACTGCTCTCTAATTGGACTGAAGGCCCACTCTATGGGAAGGAATACATGCCTGGTACTGAAAACCTAATCAAAAGCCTATGACAGTGGAGGTCATGAGCCTTTGGGGTATAAAACCTGTGCTTGTCTGGCTAAATGCGTATGTATTATGCTCACCAAACTGCCCTATAAGCACTACACTTAAGCTTCTCTTTTCATATGGCAGTAACCACTGTGATGACCCAAAAGACAACATAGTGCTGAGAAGTGACAGAGGAGTGCTCAGCACTAAAACATCTCTATCACACCTTCCAAGGCACAGGGTCCATTGTGGAAGAGGTGGCAGAAAGAATGTAGGAGCCGCTGGGCGTGGTGGCGCACAGTTTTAATCCCAGCATTTGGGAGATAGAGGAAGGAGGATCGCCATGAGTTCAAGGCCAGCCTGAGAATACAGAGTGAATTCCAGGTCAGCCTGTGCTAGAGTGAGACCCTACCTCAAAAATAAATAAATAAATAAATAAATAAAGAGAACGTAGTAGCCAAAGGAAGGGTACAATTCCTTACAATGCAGTTGTCCAGACATAAATGGCCTCGAAATCCATGACCTCACAGTGCCTAGCAAAGCCTTCACAAGACCCTCATAATAGTAGGAAAAGATGATGATGTCAAAATAAAAGACAGACTAATGGAGAGAGGGAAGGGATATGATGGAGAGTGGAGTTGTGAAGGGGAAAGGAGGGAGGGGAGAGAATTATCATGTTTATTGTCTGTAAGTATAGAAGGTGTCAATAAAAACATTATACGTTAAAAAAAGAATTTCTCACCTACTTTTTTGGAAACGGAACACTCAAGAGCCATAGATTGTTACTAGAAAATGTTCAGTGCCAGAGTCCAGTGAGTTGATGGCCAGGGAGATCCCTGATGCCCCCAAAACATTACAGGCCATTGCCAAGGCCTTTGGTTTCCCACCAGGAATAGATGGTAAGACCCTATTGCTGAAGAAGACTCCACATACTTGGGCTGCAAGGTCACTGAGAAATCCTGCTGGAGCTGAGCTGATAACCTCCTCCATGTAGACCAGCTGACAGAAATCTGGAAAAAGCCATGCAGTTCAATGGCAGAGAGAGAATTCACCAGTGAAGATACTCAACAGTAGACACTGCAAGCCTTATATTTGGCCAGCCAGGCAAAATGAGCCAACAGATGCAATAGTGGCATGTCTGTCATGGTGGAAACCAACTGCCCTCTAATTTGATTGGAGGCCTGCTCCATAGGACAGAATACATCCCTGATACTGAAAACCTACCACAGGGGTAGTCATGAGCCCTAGGGGTGTAACGTCTGCTGCTGTCTGGCTAAATGTATATACTAAGCTCATCAAACTGCCCAGTAAGCATTTCTCTTAATGTTCATACCGTATGTTAATGCTACTCTCCTTTTTGGTTAGAGAAGATTCTCTTTTCAGATGGCAGTTACCTTGGGGTGACTCAGAAGGCACCATGGTGCTGAGAAGAAGTGACAGAGGAATGCTCAGCACTGAAATATCTCTATCACACCTTTCAAGGCTCGGGGTCCATTGCGGAAGAGGTGGCAGAAAGAATGTAAGAGCCAAAGGAAGGGTAGGACTCCTTACAACGTACTCCTCCGAGAGACACAAAATGGCCTGGGTGTCCATGACCTCACAGTGTCTGACACTACCTACACAAGACCATCATAATAGGAAGAAAAGATCATGACATCAAAATAAAAGAAAGACTGATTGAGAGGCGGAGGGGATATGATGGAGAGTAGAGTTTCAAAGAGGAAAGTTGGGGGTGGGAGGGAGGGGATTACCATGGAATATTGTTTACAATTATGGAAGTTGTCAATAAAAAAATTAAAATTAGAAAAAGAACCTCAGAAAATAAAATAAAATAAAATAAAGGAATTTCTCCCCGGGTGTTGTGGCGCACACCTTTAATTGCAGCGCTAGGGAGGCAGAGGTAGGAGGATCGCCATGAGTTCAAGGCCACCCTGAGGCTACATAGTGAATTCCAGGTCAGCCTGAGCTAGAGTGAGACCCTACCTTGAAAAACAAAAAAGAAAAAAGAAAGAAAAAGAAAAAAATTTCTCATGAAAATTTGCTATAAGAATTGCAATGTGTTGTGAGTGTGAAATATATGCTACATTTCAAAAAAAATTAAAAGTTGAAAATGGGGCTGGAGAGAGAGATGGCTCAGCAGTTAAGACGACACTTACCTAATGTACCAGATGATTCCCCAGTATTCACATAAAGCCAGATGCACAAAGAGGGCACATGCATCTGGAGTTCATTTGCAGTGGCTGGAGGCCCTAGCTTGTCCATCCTCTCTCTGTGTTCTATGTCCCCCCCCCACCCCCCCTCTCTGCTTATAAATAAATATGTAAAATATTTTTTAAAAACTTTTTTAAAAAGGTTGAAAATTCCAATAATGGTGATTTAATCAGCCAAGCAGTTCAAGGAGCAGAAAAGAGCACTCCTTTTGAGCAGAGCCCCCACCTTGGTAGTCATGGGGAAGCCCCAGAGAGCAGAGAGTGGAAGGGGGCACTCAGATGTGAGGACAGGGAAGGAGCTGGATAATCAGCACTGGGACACCCAGAGGCAGGGGAGGGGGACAGGCAAGAAGCCAAAGCAACTTGCCTGTAGTCAAGTATGTACTAAAGGAAGGAAACTTCTCCTCCTGCTCTTGGACTCCAGGGAAGAGATCTGTTTCCCGTGCTCCTGCAAGTGCAGGCCAAGAAATTCCTGCCAAGGGTCCTATGGCCTTAGCAGACCCAGCTTATGAGTAGGAAGGTAGCGGCTTCATGCCAGTCTCCACTGAAGGCAACGAAATGACCCTGAGGATAACCCAAAGTCCCACACCTGCTCAATGTTGTCAGCATAGCCAGATGGGAGAAGCCGTATGTGAGGAGTGGCAGGTCTGAGGAGCCTGAACCTTCCACAGAGGGTGGGACATGTGACATGTGACTCATGGGGCCTCTGGGCACCTCACCCAGGCCTTTGTCTCTCTGCTGCCATCTCTGCCAAGTGACAATGAATTCAAGCAGCCTACACGTCATCAGGAAAAGGTAACCAGAGATTCATTAAGTGACTGCTTTCCATCCAAACAAAGGTTCAGTAAGGCTTCTAGAAAGTTCCCTCACTCTAGGGGGCTCTAGGCACTGACACACCTTGCTTTAAACTTTACCTGCTTCTGGCAGGGCAAGGTGGTGTGCGCCTTTAATCCCAGCATTTGGGAGACAGAGGAGGAGGATCGCCTTGAGTTCAAGGCCAGCCTGGAAGTAGACAGTGAGTGATGTATCAGCCTGGGCTATAGTGAGACCCTACCTTGAAAAAAACTAAAAAGAAAAATAAATAAAAATTTTAGGCCAGGCAATCAGGAAGTTGACTACAGAGTGAGTTTACAGATCAGCCTGGGCTAGAGTAAAACCCTGCTTCACAAAAACTTTACAGTGGGGGGATGGGGTGGGTGGGTTGACAGGGAGACTGGAGATGGCTCAGCATAAGGCACTTCCCTGCAAAGCCAAAGGACCTAGGTTCAATTCCCCAGTACCCACATAAAACCAAATGCACAAAGTGGTGAGTGCATTTGGAGTTTGTTTGCAGTACTAGACACCCTTGCATGCCCATTCTCTCTCTCAGCCTCTCTTTTCTGTGCCTCTCTACTTGCAAATAAATAAATAAAATATTTAAATATTTGTCAAAAAGCTGGGCGTGGTAGTGCACACCTTTAATCCCAGCACTCGGGAGGCAGAGGTAGGAGGACTGCTATGAGTTCGAGGCCACCCTGAGACTACATAGTGAATTCCAGGTCAGCCTGGGATATAGCAAGACCCTGCCTTGAAACCCCCCCCCCCAAAATTTAAAAATTAAATAAATATTTGTCAAGCATGGTGGTGCATGCCTTCAGTCCTAGCGCTTAGGAGGCAGAGGTAGAAGGATCACTGTGAGTTCGAGGCAGGCCTGGGACTACAGAGTGAGTTCCAGCCAGATCAGCCTAGGCTAGAGTGAGACCTTACCTTGAAAAAAAACAAAACAGAACAACAACAACAACAAAATCTTTGGAGAGATTTTTGCTCGCATGCCATTTATAGAGCCACTTCGAAAAACTGCCTTTGTTATTCAAAATAGAATCCTCTTTAGCAAGCTGACATTGACTCACCCAGCAGAGCAAAAATTTTGGCCCTCTTTGCAAAACCAATTTAAAGCTGAGCATGGTGGCTGCACATCTATAATCCCAGCACTTGGAAGGTAGAAACAAGAGAATCTGGAGTTCAAGGACATCCTTATCTACATTGCAAGCTTGAGGCCAGCCTTGTATACATTGTGACCCTGCCTCAAAGAACAAAAACAAAACAACAATAACAAGTCCATCCACACTGAGCATGCCCACAGGAGGCACTGGCAAGGAGGGCTCCTCAATCTGAACTCAGCTCCAGACTGTAGTAAAACACTCTGGGGTCCCATGACCTGTTAAGAACTGGGCACCACCTCCCTGCCAAGCAGCTGGTCAGTAAAGGGTCAGCAAATATGTATTCAAGTTCTGGAGACTTTGCCAAAAAGTCAGGTCACCAAGTAGCCCAACCACTATGCCCAAATGCAGGGACCTGTTCCCTTGAGCTGGGCTCCAGGACATACAAGGTAAAGGGACCTTCAGGACAATGTCCAGGGCCAGTAAGAACAAAGGCTAGAAACAAGCAAAGCGTGAAAACGGAACCACAAATACTGACAGGCACTTGAAAATGTTTAATCTGGCTGGGAATCCAAGAAAGACACATTGAAAACAATACACACCCTCCTCCTTTTGCTGGGTAAATGGGTAAAGTCTCTTAAAGGCTCTTAACTCACAAGTGTATGAGGAAAGGGCCCCTGTCCCAATCTCAGAGGAACAGTTTAGCAATATGTACAAACAGCTTATATGTCTCTAAGTCCTTGAAATCAAATCCAGGTGCAACTTCAGGGTAATCAGAAATAATGACAAAGAGTTATGCGGAGATGTTAAAGACGGAGAGTACCTAAAAAAAAAAAAAAAAAAAAAAGAGCAAAGACAGTTAATGTATTCAGTGAGTCCATCATAACACAACGAAGTGTTTTTCACCATAGAGAAATGAATTAAGGGAGCCAGGCATGGTGGTGATGCCTTTAATCCCAGCACTCAGGATGCAGATGTAGGAAGATCACCATTAGTTTGAGGCCACCCTGAGACTACACAGTGAATTCCACGTCAGCCCGGGCTAGAGCAAGACCCTACCTAGAAAAACAAAACACACATACACCAAAATAAAAAAAAATAAAAAAAGAAGAAGGAAAAAGAAAGAAAAGAAAAAAAGAAAGGCGCAGGTGTGGTGGTGCATACCTGCAAGCATAGCACTTGGGCTACATTATGAGGCCTTGTCTCGAAAACAACAAAGCACATTGGAATCACTTCACTTCAGAGTCATGACTAAGAAGTGTAACTGTAATAGATTCTGAGCCCAAAGTAATGCATGGAGTGACAGATGGAAGGGCCTCTGGAGAACCAGGGGAGGTGAGGACGTGTCCAGTGGCTGACCACAGTAAGCCAAGCCCTCAAGCTCACTGTCCCTGCCTTAACTTAAGAGCAATAAATTCCATTTTTGTTTTTTTCTAGATAGGGTCTCACTCTAGACTAGGCTGATGTGGAATTCACTTGAATAGCCCTCGAACTTACATGATCAGCCTCCCATGTGCTTAGATTAAAGGCGTGTACCACCACACCCAACAAATTATTAATAATAGCATTTTTTTTGTTTGTTTTAAAACAGCCTTACTCTAGACCAAGCTGGTCTGGAACTCACTAATCAGCTTAAGATGACCTTGACCTTGTGGCAATCCTCTTGACTCAGCTTCCCAAGTGTTAATATTATAGCCATGAGCCACACACCCAGCTAATACAGTATTTTTTTTTTTTTTTATGAGAGAGAGAATGCATTGCAGTCAGGTTTGCATTGCTGGTAGAAATCACCTGAACAAGAGCAGCTTTTGGGCAAAAGATTTATTTTGGCTTACAGGTTCGAGGGGAAGCTCTACAATGGCAAGGAAAATGATGGCATGATCAGAGAGTGGACATCACCCCCTGGCCAACATAAGGTGGACAATAGCAACAGGAGAGTGTGTCAAACACTGGTATAGGGAAACTGACTATAACACCCTTAAGTCCACCCCCAATAATACACTCCCTCCAGGAGACGTTAATTCCCAAATCTCTATCAGCTGTGAACATAGCATTCAGAACACCTAAGTTTATGGGGACACCTGAATCAAACCACCACAGAGAGGGAGAGAGAATTGGTGCACTAGGGCCTCCAATCACTTCAATCAAACTCCAGACACATGTGCCATCTTGTGCACATCATGCACATGTGTGACCTTGCACGCTTGCATCACCCTGTGGGTCTGGCTTATGTGGGATCTGGAGAGGCAAACATGGGTCCTTAGGCTTCGCAGGCAAGTACCTTAACCGCTAAGCCTTCTCTCCAGCCCAACAGTATGTTTTTAACCTCTCATTTCATTGCTTACCTGTTTGTCCTAGAAGTTCTGTTTTCCTGCCTCCCTCCTCCATTCCTGTGTGTATAATATGTGTGGTGTGGGGTGTGGCATGTGCATATGTGATGTGTGGGTCTCCATGTGGGCTCATGTAGAGGATGCTTTTCTATGGCGATTCTCCAGCCTCCACTCCCATCAGGCCTGGGGTTACAGCTGTGCCTGGCCCAGCTATTTACATGGGTGCTGGACAACTGAATTCAGGTGGTCTCAGGCTCTCTCAGGCCTTCATGCCAGTGCAACAAACACTTTTGCCCTCTTCACCATCTCCCCAACCCAGCCTAAGAGCTTTCTAACCATTACAAGAAAGTAACATTTCTCTCTCTTCTTTTTCTTTTTTGTTTTGTTTTTTTCAAGGTAGGGTTTTACACTAGTCCAGGCTGACCTGGAATTCACTATGTAGTCTCAGGGTGGCCTCGAACTCATGGTGATCCTCCTACCTCTGCCTCCTGAGTGCTGGGATTTAAGGTGTGTGCCACCAAGCCTGGTCATTTTCTTCTTCTTTTTATTTAATATCTAATTTATTTATTTGCAAACAGAGAGGGAGGGAGGAGGGAGAGAGAGACAGAATGAGTGCACCAGGGCCTCTTGCCATTGCAAACAAATTCCAGACACAGGCACCACTTTATGCATCTGGCTTGATGTTGTTACTGGGGAATCAAACCCAGGCTGTCAGGCTTTGCAAGCAAGTACCTTTTAACTGCTGAGCATCTCTCTAGCCCAAGGAACATTTTCTTCATCCTGTAGAGACCCTTTTTTGCTTCCCCAGAAAGCTCAGAGCCACACACATGTGAGGGCAGAGCCTCCAACCTGTCAGTCAGAGTTACCTCTGGAGCCCCATGAACATGCGTTCTTGGCAGATCTATAGAGCATGAGTTTCTTTGAAAATGCACTGGCCTTCCATCTGCATAAAGTGATCTGCATTGGGCAAAGCCACAGTGACAATGAGTGGACTGACGGTGGTCAGCACCCTGGGAGGCAGCTGGGTGGGTGACAGCCGATGGTGTCAGAGTTTCCTTCTGAGGTAACAAAAACCTTCTGGATTCAGATGATACTGATGATGGCGTTGCTTTGTAAGCACTGATGGGTGGCACACGTTAAAAGGATGCATACACAGTCTGTGAGTTATATTTCAATTCTTCAAACTGTGGCCTGTACCTCCTTCCCTGTGGCTTCGTGTGTGGAGCTCCAGCCTGCACAGAACTGCCAGGGACTGTGTGGGTTCTTTAGGCTGGATGTCAGCCCCAGTTGTCCCCGTCACCTGGAGCCCTTCCTTTCCCTCATTGCTACTGTTCTTTATAGTTACCCCAAACGAAGCCGTGCACGGAAGCACCGGCCTGCAAGCCCTGCTGCTCAGGGGGCGGAGGCCGACTGCAAGTTTGGGCGATTGAGCAAGATAGATAAAAAGGTCTGGGTGGGTTCCTGGGGGGAATGGCTCAGTCGGTAAGCTACTTGCCATGCAAGCATGAGGACGTGAGTTCAGATCCCCAGCACCCACACAAATGCTGGGTGTGCTGGTGTGCAACTGTAATCCTGGTGTTTGGGGCAAACTGGCCAGCTATGCTAGTTGAATCAAAAGGCTCTGGGTTCAGTGAGAGGCGCTGTCTGAATAGGTATGGTGGAGAGTGATTGGGGAACACACCAATGTTGACCTCACATGCACACACATACACCCACACACATACAAATAAACAAAAGGCCTGGGAGTATATATCTAGCTCAGTGGTAGAGTACTTGTCTAAGCATACTCAAGGTTCTGGGTTAAATCCCCAATATGGGAAGGAGAAAGAAGAGAGGGAGGAAGAAGGGAGGGAGAGAGGGAGGAGAAGGGAGGGAGGGAGGGAAGAAAATACCATCCAAACCGTGCCTTGGGTCACTATGCTAGACAGCCATGTCATCTTTTTCTGATTTGCCTGTTGACTGCAAACTGACCTCTCCCATGCACCCTCCCACAGCAGCCAGGGGAACTCACTAAAGATACCCATGTAGCATGTCAGTGCACTGCTTAAACTATGTAAGTGGTTTCTCACAATATTCACAAGTTAATTGCAAGCACTTTGGTGGAGTTTACAAGGATGCCCCTGCCTTGTCCATCTTCATCCTTTCCCACCCTACCCACACCCTAGCCATCTAGAGCCAGTCTTGGGGACTCACCTGGGGTATCCCAAGCCACTTAGATGCGACTCACCTTTGCCATGGTCCAGGGATCCCCTTCTGCTAACAAATCTAGCACAGCCTTGGCTAACACTCCCAATGCATGGTACCTCTGGCACGCAACAAAACTGTACCCGGTACCAATGATGGACCAAGCAGTGTGAGGGCTGGAGAGAGGGCTTTGCAATGTCAGAGGCAGAAGTGCACAAACAGATGCTCACTTGCTGCCCTCATGATTTTACACCTGAGACCTCCCTCCATCATAATCATAAAACACACTGAGAATGCTGCTTTCTCCATCCAGGCCCTCAACAAAGAGATACCCTGGGATCCAGGGGCTGCAGATCTAGCACAGTGGTAGAGTCCTTGCCTAGCATGTGGGAGGCCCTCAATCTCTAATACAGGCGTTGGGGGAAAGTTGTCTGAAGAGTTGCTCATTCTATTACATCAGCTCCAGGAAATACCTCAGGGTGTCACAGATACTCAGCAGCACTGGCTGTCTAGTCCACTGCTTTCCCAGGTGGCCCAGGATGTCAGACCAATGCTCCTCAGAGTCATTCAGTCCCCAACCATTCCTGTGTCTTGCACGTGTCACCCAGTGTTGAGATTAACTCTTTCCTCATCCTAGAATGTGAACCTTTCGAAGAATGGACATTCACTTCCTTTCCAATATAAATCCTCACCATGCCCTGTGAGCACAAACCAAAGCTGCAAGGCCAAGCAGCGACCTTGGCTAAGGCTCTTTCCTGTACCCAGTCAGTGCATGCAGTGGCCTTCCTCTGAGCCATGGCCATCGCACAGGGTAAATACTGAGAGCTAATGGGTCATGTGCACCCACGCTCTGACTACTCAGGACCAGGTAGGCATTGACCCCAGAGAGATGAAAATGTATGCTAATACAAAGATCAGACATGAGAGTTCTTAACAATTTTAATAACAAAAAAAATCTAGATATTCCCCAGCAGGAATGGGTAAACAAACTTTACTTTGTCCACAAAATAGAAGAGTAGTCAACAACAGGAAATGCCTATTAAAGCAGGTATGAAAGCCTACACGTGTAGTCCAGTACTGGTGAGGCAGAAGCAGGAGGATCAGCCTAAGTTTGAAGGACAACCTCGTCAGGCCACTGGTAGGGTAAATAGGCTAAGGCCTGACACACTCGGCAACTATATGCTCTTGCACACGTGACATACATCCTTGGATGTCAATATTCTCATCTACCAATAAATGGTATCACCAAAATAGAGAAATGACAAGTGTCATATGATGCAGGAAGACAGGATGAAGTATACAAGAGGCACAAGAGCATGACAAAGGGATGCCCTCAATGGAATCGGAGCAGCACAGGTTTTGTGTATCCAGCAGAGCAGAAAAGGACATAGCAGTATACACCTGTAACCCCAGCACTCAGGAATTAGAGGCAAAGAGGATCAGGAGTTCAAGGCCATTGGCTACATAGTAAGCTTAAGGACAACCTGGGAAAAAAATAATAACCATACACAAACAAACAAATGGAACATGTGTCCAGCAGGAGCAGAAGTGTGTGCACTATATACATCAGGGAAGAAACAGCACGGTGGCTCCTGCTTTAATTCCAGCACTTGGGAGATGGAGGAAGGAGGATCACTATGAGTATGAAACACCTAAGCTATAGAGTAAGTTCCAGGTCAGCCTGGGCTAGCATGACACTCCACCTTAAAAAAAATATATATATATATAGATATATATAGATATAGATATATAGATATAGATATGTATATATATATATACACACATATATATATAGATATATAGATATAGATATGTATATATATACACACACATATATATATAGATATAGATATAGGTATATATACATACCTATATCTATATCTATATATATATACACACATATAACCTGCGTGACACTCTACCTTAAAATATATATATATGGCAGCAACCTTCACAGCAAGTATTGATTAGGTTGGCACTGAAAATTTTCTGGCTATTACCAAGGAACTTACTCCTAAGTATGAACATGTCACTATGACATATTTCAAACCTTGAGGAAACATTGCCCATCGCCCCACTACCGTGAACAGGAGCAGCATTATTATCATGACCTGCCAACCCATGGACTGAAGATTCTCAGGCCCCATCTGGGAGTGGAGCCCAGTGTGTACAGTTTAATAAACCTTCCAGATAATCTGGGAACACACTCCGGCCTGAGAGCCTTCTATTTCAAGTGTTTAACCTTGCTGATGGCACAGCCCTGTTATCTCAGCAACTTGGGAGGGTGAGGAAGGCTGAAGCAAGTTCAAGGCCTGCCTGGGCCACAGACTGAGTTCAAGGTGAGAGCAGGCAACTTAGTAAGATTCTGTCACCTAATAAAAAGCTGGAGGTACAGCTCAGTGGTGGAACATTTGCCTCTCATGTACTAGACTCTAGGTCAACTCCGAAGGACTTCACCTTGGGGGGCCAAGGGTGAACTGCAGGCCAGCAACTGTGTTAGTGAGAGCTTGTAAGACAAGCATAATCCTAATCAAGATCCACTGAGTACCAATGTGCATTTTATAAAGATTCCCAAAGGGCTCCTGCCAATATGTTCAAGCCTAGTGTTACACAACAGAAATCTAATATGAGCTACATGGGGAATTGAAATTTCTATTCATGAGGTTTCAAAGAGCAAAAATGGTTAAAAATAATTTAAGTAACACTTCACTTAACTCTGTATTAAAATATCATCTAAGTAGGCGATCAGAATTAAAATGTAAGATACTTGAAATTCCCTTTCTTGTTCAAGTCTTCAAAATCTATCACCTTATACTTTACACACTTCTATTCAGACTAGTCCCAGTCCAGCGGTCCACAGCCCCTGGGGGCTGCATGACACCATGCTGAGCAGAGCCTATGTACCCTCCCTGGAGGGGAGGAGTCTCATTCCATGGATGCAGGGAGCAGAATGGTGGCTACAGAGGTGGGGTTAGAGCAGGCCTCTGCGGGCCCATCCTGCTCTAATTTTGTTCAAGGACTCCCCCCTTCCATTCCTTCTTCCCGTGCATCCATCTGTCTGTCATTCCAGGCTTGAGGTGCTGCAGATGCTAGGGATCTAGCTGTGAGCAAAAGACTGGCCCTGTGGAGCTTTTATACCTTAGCAGGAAGACATTAATCAAGTCACACCGCTCCTCCTAAAGAAAATGTCCCATCCACTGTGGTGAATGCCATGAAGGAGGAAAGCTCGGTGGTGTTGAGAGAGGGTGAATCGAACCAGAAGAGCTGAAGGCAGTGGGGTGGAAGTAGGTAAAGTGTCTGGGGAGCTGGAGGGAGTGAGTGTTAATAAAGAGAAAGGCTTGAAATGGTACCAGAGTGTCTGGGTACAGCAGCTCAGTGATGGGCTCCCAGCAGCACTGCAGGATCCAGAACATACGCAACACAACTTGGTCTCTGAATCTCAAGATATATCCACAGAGAAGCAAATTCTGCATTCAGACTTTTTTGTTCTGTTTGTTTGTTTGTTTTTCAAGGTAGGGTTTCACTCTAGACCAGGCTGACCTGAAATTCACTATGGAGTCTCAGGGTGGCCTCGAACTCATTGCGATCCTCCTACCTCTGCCTCCTGGGTGCTGGGATTAAAGGTGTGCACCACCAAGCCCGGCACATTCAGACTTTTTAAAAGTATTTTATTTTTATTTATTTATTTGAGAGAGAGAGAGAGAGAGAGAGAGAGGCAGATAGAGAATGAGCATGTCAGGGCTTCTACCCACTGCAAACAAACTCCAGACACATAAGCCACCTTGTACACCTGGCTTATATGGGTACTGAGGAATCAACCCTGGGTCCTTGGGCTTCACAGGCAAGCGCTGTAACTGCTAAGCCATTTCTCCAGCCTGAGAATCAAATTCTTACAGGACCAGAGAAGGAAGAAAAACATTAGCCTGCTTCCATTTACAATATCTTCATGAGAACTCTCTGACATCACCAAGCAGAAATCCTCGCTCAGGCATGAAAGCTTTAATCAGCCAGCCCTCAGACAGCTTCACAGAACCACATGGGAAAGGAAAGCCACCAGCCATTCCACATGACAGGTGATGCACTGTGGTGAGTGGCAATCAACAGTGGATCAGAGAAGCCCACCAGGTATAGCTGAGTGGCCATGCACCTGTGAAATGTAATCTTTCAACTGCAGGGCAGGCTAAGATACTGTGAAGGGCCCAACCATTTAAAAAAGGAGAGGAAGTTACATTTAAAAATAAAACCCATGTGTTTCTTATTTGTGTGTGGGTTACAGAGTAAGAGAATACAGGCAGCATGAAATAATAAATTAAAAAATAATGGAAAAACTCTCATAAACAAAAGCTGCCTTAAGCTACATGGAAAAACACTCCCATGCCCCAGTAAATAAATAATAAAAGGCTATGGAAACCATACACCTTGAAAAGTCTGGTCCCTTCTCTGTTCTCCTGGGCAGAAGCAGTGCCGACAGGTTCACACTGCACGGTTACAAGTCAGCTAGCATTTATTTATCTAGTAACACTTGAGTACTTTGCAGAGAACTGGAGAGACCATTTCAAAGAACTACAATTCACTCTTTCACTCCAGGCTCCAATAGGAACTCCTCAGACAAGACACCTGCTTGAACTAGATGGAAACTAAAAGTAAGATTCTTGGTGTTGTTCAAGCCACCCTGTTTTTTCTGAAAGCACTTGGGAATCCACATGTGCAAGGAAAACCAAAACAATTCAAAGCCATTTTCATTCTTACTGCACCTAGCAGCTTAATGTATACAGCTTCTATGTTTCATGACTATAGCCTTAAGCATGCTTGCACATGCATTTCTCAACTTGTGTTACACCACTATGAAAGGAGATTTCTGTAATTAAAATCTACATAGAACAAAACACTACTGGGGGGGGGTTGTAAACAAAATAAAGTGGAAGTAATAACAGGGCAGCCACACAAAGTTCCAGAGCTAGAGGGTCTTTGTTGAGTAAGAATGACATTAAAGGACTGGAGGGATGGCTTAGCTGTCAAGGCACTTGCCTCTAAAGCCAAAGGACCCAGGTTCGATTCCCCAGGACCCACGTAAGCTAGATGCACAAGGTGGAGCATGCGTCTGCAGTTCCTTTGCAGTGGCTAAAGGCCCTGACGTGCTCATTCTCTCTATCTGCTTCTTTCTCTCTGGCTCAAATAAATAAAATAAGTAATAATAATAAAAAAACAGAATGACTTTAAAGAGCTCGCAGTAGGGCTGCCAAGTGGTAGCAAGGACAGGTGTAGAGAAAGGAAATGCTAAAATGCTGCCATTTCCTTAGCCAGAAGGGAATGGCTCACACTTCACTGGCCAATGTCTATACTCTGGCTGGTGTCTACCAGAGAGAACTGAAGGTACACACACCAGCCTACAGCAGAGGGCTACCCTCAAAGGCTCCTTGCCTCCATTCAAGATCATTTGATTTGGCTATGTGACTAGGAGCTGTCCTCCCAGCTAGACCCTGTCAGAGCAGCCTCAGAAAAAAGACCCCATGACTTTTTCCTGGGTGAGACTTGATACCAACTTCACACTATTTTGCTGCTCTTCATTCATCCTGGAAAATGGAGAAGTAAGACTGTACAAGTTGGCAAGGACTGCCTTCATGTCCTAGTAGGCTAATATTCCACCTAGAGCAAAAGGCTGTGAACCAAGGATTCTTGCTATTCTTGGGCAGGTGGGGAAGTGAACAGCCACAGCATACAGAAAATCCAACTCTGAGGCTATGGCACCCATCTGCAGACTAGAAATCCTCAAAGCATGTTCACTGCAATCCCTAAAACGCATTTTCCACACGAATCCACCAGACAAGGCAGGAGCAGCCACATCAGCTTTCCACGGCGATGGGTGGTCATGAAAGGCCCAGAAAATCAGCCCTCTGAGGAGGGAGCCGGAAGCTGCTCTGAGACCTGACATGGGCCAGCAGGCACACAACCTGGCCCTCGGGATGCTTTCTCACCATAGGCAGTGCTGGGGACAAATTCAAAGCATTGCGTAGGCTAGGTGAAAACTCTGCTACTGAGCTATACTCATGTGTATGAATGTGGTGCGGGGGGGTGGGGGGGGTGGGATATGTGTGGCCAGAGGCCAATGCTGGATGTCTTCCTCAATCTCTCCATCTTTCTGTTGTTGTTTGTTTGTTTTTTGTTTTTCAAGATAGGGTCTCACTCTTGCCCAGTCTGAACTAGAATTCACTTCAGTAGTTTTAGAGTAGCCCCGAACTCACAGCAACCCTCCTACCTCTGCCTCCCAAGTGCTAGGATTAAAAATACGCAGCATCACCAGGTGTGGTGGCGCATGCCTTTAATCCCAGTATTTGGGAGGCAGAGGTAGGTGGATCGCCTGTGAGTTTAAGGTCACCCTGAGACTATATAGTGAATTCCAGGTTAGCCTGAGCTAGAGTGAGACCCTACCTTGAAAAAAACCAACTGTGTGTGTGTATATATATATATTCACACACATAATATTTGTATATATAATAGTATACACACACACACACACACATCACCTAGCTGGACTCTCCATCTTCTTTTTTTTAAAATAATTTTTTATTTATTTATGTGCAAGCAGAGAGATACAGACAGAGACAGAGAGTGAGTATGGGAGCGCCAGGGCCTCTAGCCACTAAAAACAAACTCCACATGCATGTTCCACCTTATGCAACTGGCTCATATGGGTACCAGGGAATAGAACCCAGGTCATTAGGCTTTACAGGTAATCAATCACCTTAACTGCTGAGCCACCTCTCCAGCCCTGTCATTGCACTTTCTGCAACAGTCCAAGATGAGAAAGCTTAAGCATCCAACAACAGAGAAATGAAGCAAATGGGGCACATCTATTCAAGGCAATACAGCAGAAAAAAAAAGACAGCTGTGGGATGAAACTGTCACTGAGATATGTTATTAAACCCAAATAGCAAGATATACAATTTATACTCATTCACATAAAATTATTTTTAAGATTATATTTTTGTTTTTATATGCTTATTTATTTCGAGACAAAGTATCATGTACCCAAGAGTAGATTCAAACTTTCTATGTAACCCAGGATGACCCTGAACTCCTGATCATCCCTCCTTTACCTCCCAAGTGCTGGGATTCCAGGAATACTCCATCATACCTGATTTACTTTTGCTTTTTATTTTTCCAAGGTAGGGTCATCTCACTCTAGCCCAGGCTGACCTAGCACTCACTTGTTGTCCCAGACTGACCTTGAACTCACAGTGACCCACCTACCTCTGCCTCCCTGAGTGCTGTGATTAAAGGCGTGCTCCTCCACACCTGGCTGCTTTTGTTTTTCGGACAGGATCTTGCTATGTTGAACAGGCTAGTCTTGAACTCACGAACTCAAGCAATTATGTGACCTCAGCCTCCTGAGTGCTGGAACTTCTGGCATGTGTCACTTCCTCCAGCAATGTTATATACATATGATTGTACTGGGTTAGGCTATCTCCTCTAGAAATTTATGGTAACAAAGCCTCAAAAGAAAGGAAATGAGAACGGGAAAGAGGTAAACATACCAAAGAAACTTAATTTTCACTCTGCATCCTTTTTTTTTTTTTTTTACTTTGAATTTTCTCATATGACCACACATTACTAAAAAACAAACTTAAGCAGGCATGGTGTCACACCCTGTAAATCCTAGCACTTGGGAGGCTGAGAAGGTTCATAGCATTGCTACATAAGAAGTTCAAGGCCAACCTGGGCAACTTAGTGAGACCTTATCAAAACAAACAAAAAAAAAAAAAAAACCCAAGCCAGGTGTGGTGGTGCATGCCTTTATCCCCGGCACTAGGGAGGCAGAGGTAGGAGGATTGCTGTGAGTTCAAGGCCACCCTGAGACTACACAGTGAATTCCAGGTCAGCCTGGACTAAAGTGAAACCCTACCTTGAAAAACAAAATACAAAACCAAACAAAAACTTCCCTTCAACAAACGAAACAAGGGACCCAGCACTGTTGACCCCCTGCTCCCAGGTGAACTCACTTGATCATTTTGCTGATGCCTAATACCACATT
The DNA here is from genome assembly GCA_036346955.1 of Dipus sagitta. Taxonomy (NCBI): domain Eukaryota; kingdom Metazoa; phylum Chordata; class Mammalia; order Rodentia; family Dipodidae; genus Dipus; species Dipus sagitta. The sequence goes on along the minus strand of CM070773.1, from coordinate 50,879,181 downwards.
TAGACAAGTCCCATACTTTGGTGTGGCCAAAGCAGGAACACTGTGTCCTCTGTCAACAATGTCAAATTCTTACTTGTATGTAGTAAATAAGAACTATTTTACCTTTCAGCAAAGGTATCAAGTTTCCCCAACTCATCAGAGAGGCCAACAAGGGAATCCAAGGTCCCCACCTACAAAAGACCATAGGGAAGTTAGAAGCCCATGTGCTTTCTACCTGCGGAATGTGGGAATTCCACTTCTTGTCAGTGTGACTGTCTCTGACCAACAGCCAAACTAGGAAGTAGAAGACCTCTTAGGGGAAACACATGGATTTAGGACTATCATACTTTATTATTTATTGGGAGGAGAGACAACAGGCTCCCATAGGAGGGACTATTATGTCATGGCCTGCCCTCAATTCAGTTTCCTCAAATGTCAGTCTGCTAGTCACACAATTATCCTCACAGCTGAAGAGATACTCTAGAAAGCAAGTTCAACAAGTTCAAATAAATTCTCAAAGCCTTTACTCTCCAGGAAAGTTGACCATCCCTTTGTTCTCCTTTGATGTTATATTGACATTGGCCTTGCTAGAAGGACAGTTCTCTTCCTTCACCATTTCTGGAGGTTTTTTCTTTTCTGATTATTTGTTATCTGTTTCTTAGTATAGAAATAAATAGAATGTCCAAATGTGTACTGAAAGGTCTTTCCAAAGAACCAAATATAAAAGCTTTGTCATCATGGGATAACACTGCTGGACATTAAAAATCATTAAGTAACAAGGAGGAGTAGAGATCAGTGGTAAAGCACATGTTTAGCATTCCTAGCACCAGCCCATTAAAAAGTAATTAAGAGATTGCTCAGTGGTTAGGGCGCTTACCCTTAAAGCCTAACAAGCGGAGTTCAATTCCCCAGTACCTCCATAAAAGCCAGATACACAAAGGGGCACATGGGGCTAGAGATCCTGGTGTGCCCATTTTCTCTCTCTGCCAGGGTTGGTGGTGCACACCTTTAATTCCAGCACTTGGGAGGCAGAGGTGGGAGGATTGCTGTGAATTTGAGGCCAGCCTGAGACTATATAGTGAATGCCAGCTCAGCCTGGGCTAGAGTGAGACCCTACCTCGAAACCTCGAACAACCAATAATAATAATAATAATAATAATAATAATAATAATAAATAAAGTAATCCTCTTCAAAAAGAGCAGATGTGGTGGCTCGCTTTTTTAATCCCAGCCTTTGGGAGGCTGAGGTAGAAGAGTGCTGTGAGTTCAGGACCAGCCTGGGCTACAGAGTGCTGGGATTAAAGTCGTGTGCCACCACACCCGGCTGAAGAGGATTCTCCCTGTCTTGCTCCTCTTTAACCATTTTTTCATCTTACCTTCACTGTCCACTACAAGGGCCCTCACTCAAGTCTTTGAACTACTACATACTCTGCCCTCCCCTCTGACAGAATCAAGATACCAGACTTCCTGGCCTGTCTCCTGTGAAGAATACAGTTGAGGGCTGGAGAAATGACTTAGTGGTTAAGTCACTTGCCTGCAAAGCCAAAGGACCCAGGTTCAATTCCCCAGGACCCACGTAAGCCTGATGCACAAAGTAGGTGCATGAGTCTGGAATTCATTTGCAGCAGTTGGAGGCCCTGGTGCGCCCATTCTCTCTTCCTCCTTCCCTCTCTCTCTCTTTCTCTCTGCTTCTTTCTCTCACTCTCAATTTTTTTTTTTTAAAGAGTACAGAAGAGGCTGAAGGGCTCCAAAACCCACATATTTAAACAATGTGATGGATCTTCAAAACAGGATGACCCCAAGGACTCATAGTGTGAGGGCTTTCTGAAGGGTTAGACACTGCCCACTGTGACCTTCTCCCCTGTTCATGTTTTCCTAAGGCTTCAAGTCCATAGGTACCACAATTCATTTGGGGCTCTAGTATGAAGACCATCACCTCCCCGTCCACCCTCTAGCTCAGGCTGGTTCTCAGCATCTCCACCTTAGCCTTAGGACTTTCCACTTTGTTTCCCAGAAGCCACCTCCTGGGGCAGAAATCACTGACAACCTCCTCCCACCCCTCTCATCCATGGACTCCTTCCTCTTCAGGAATTTTACCTTGAAGTCAGGAATAGCAAATTTGGTGTTGTAGGACAGGTTGGACTTGGAGGTTACAGAATTCATCTTCTCCAAAGCTTGTAAATTTTCTTTATCTCCGGGGGCTGAAATTAGCCAAAACTCTGACATTTTCCAAAGTCTTCAGTTATGACGAATACACATGAACAGAAACAGACTTGTGTCAGATGTATTCACTCCCTTCCCTCAGAATTAATCCTGTTTCTCATTCCTGGCCTCTTTTACCCTCGAGGGAAAAGTATAGAGCTCCCAGAACATCCTTTTCCGTGCCCCCCCCCCCCCACAAGCAAAGTGTTTATCTCCACCAGGGATACCTGAGGTCCTCAATAGGCTTCAGGGCTTTCCCTGCTTGGGTGGCTGACTGGGAGGGGGCTGGTTCCTTTCATGCTCCCAGTTCCAGTGCACCATAAAATGAGGGGCTGGTAAGCAAGACCTGGACACCTTCTGGGAGGCTATTTTTCATCAGTGCACCTTGCAGTTGATGAAGGAAGGAGACAGGGGAGGGATTTTCACAACAGTACTTCAGGTCAAGTCCCAGATCTTAGCTGGCCCATCTTGGAATTGCAATTAGCTTTTAAAATCCTCAAAAGGGCAAGAGAGATGGCTTAGCGGTTAAGCGCTTGCCTGTGAAGCCTAACGACGCTGGTTTGAGGCTCGATTCCCCAGGACCCACATTAGCCAGATGCACAAAGGGGGCGCACGCGTCTGGAGTTCGTTTGCAGTGGCTGGAAGCCCTGACGCGCCCATTCTCTCTCTCTCTCTCTCTCTCTCTCTCTCTCTCTCTCTCTGTCACTCTCAAATAAAAATAAACAAAAAAATTTTTTTAATCCTCAAAAGGGCTCGTCTTTTTAAAATAAGAATTAAAGTATATGAAAAACGGGAGGGGGTGGGCTACTAAAGTCTTCTTTCCTCAGGGGTAGGTGCCCACTCCGCGGGGCTGGATAGCTTGGTGGGCTGGCCTGAAGTTTCGTTCTAAACTGAAAACACCCACATCCCCCCCCCCCCGTCGGCGGGCTATTCCGCATCTGGACCTCCGCAGAATATTCAAGGACCGCCCGTGAAATAGCTGGAGCCCCCAGGGAGCCGTCTTCTTTCAGACTCCATCTCCGACATCCTCAGACTGTCCCAACAATGCACGAACTAAACGCAGTTCTTTCCGTCTTGACTGCTGATCGCCTGGGGACAAACTGGCCCCGCGCAGCTCCTGGGGAGATGCCACCTGCCAAGCCCCGTTGACCCAGGCATAGGCGCCGGCTTCCCGCGTCCCCACGGAGAAAGCCCGGACTCGGGCCGTACAGGCGCACGTCGTCGCGGCCTCGGCCCCTAACTTCGCACCCTTAGCCTACTGTCACCGCGTGTCCTTACCGGGAGCGACGGGACCGACCAAGCTGTCGGGGCTACGGGAGACAGTCGGAGCGCAGTGCCAGATCGCGGGAGGCAGCGGCTTCTGCGGCCCTGCGCGCCCCGCCCCGCCTTTTATCCTGGGCCCGGGAGGCGCCCCGCCCCCGGTCTCATTTGCATATGGGCGTCCCGCCCCTTTATCCTGATCCAAGAGAAGGCCCCGCCCACGGGTCATATTTGCATACAGCCGCCCGCCTCCCGCTGTGGCTCCGGGTTGAGGGCCGTGGCGAGCGCAACCCGCGCGGGCCGGAGTTCTCGCTCCAGGCGCCCAGAGGAGGACGCGGTCCCTACAGGGCTCCCGGAGCTCCTCTGCCGGCCGCTAGGGACTCGGTGGGTTCTGGGGAGCCTGCGGCCTGTTTAGCAGAGCCGATAGGGAGTGGAGACCACTGTGCGAGGCAGAAGCGAGAAAGGATTCCGCCCCACCTCGCTGGGCTCCTGGAAATCACCTGCTCCGGTGTTCCCGCGGCCAGTGCGTAAGTGCCCTGCTCCAGGTGACCTGCGCAACAGGTTCGCGGATGTTTTCGAACACACACACCTGCGGACCTACCGGAGCGGCTCCTTTCCAATCCGCGTGGGCGCAAACTTGCCCCTGGTTGTCCAGGAAACACCAGTTTCATCCCACCCACCTGAATGGCTGGGTATTGCGATGTAACTCTGGTACAACCCTTGCCTAGCATGTACAAGAAGATCAAATGAAAACAAAAATAAAATGAATTGTTTGGAGAGTTGGCTCACGGGTTAAAGGCGCTTGCTTGCAAAACGTGACGGCCAGAGTTTGAATCCTCAGTACCCACGTAAAGCCAAATGCACAAAATGCCCCGCGTGTCTGAAGTTTGCAGTGACAAGAGGCCCTGGCGTGCTCCCTCCCTCGCTTTCTCCCTCTCTTCCTCTCTCTCTCTCTCTTCCTCTCTCTCCTTGCAAATAAACTAACTAATTAAAAATAAAATAAGGCTGGAGACATGGCTCAGCGGTTAAGGCCCTTGCCTGCAAAGCCTAAGGATCGGAGTTATATACCCCAGTAACCACAGAAAGTCAGATGCAGAAAGTGGCTCATGCGTCTGGAGTTTTCTCATTCTATCTGCGTCTTTCTCTCTTACACTCTCTCTCAAATAAATAATTAAAATAAAATATGTAAAAAATAAAATGAACTAAAGTCATTAGGATTTTAGTGTGGCTAGTGAGCCCTAACTAGTCAGTTCGTCTTTGGGTTTGATGCTCAGCCCTGCAGATAAACAAACTACTGGGATCAAGCTATGAGTTTATATGCTATTTGAAATCAGGATGGGAAACCCCAGAAGCTCATCTATGAATGCTAAAAACAACGCAAAGGTCAAATATTTTAAAAAAAAAAACCGGGAGAATGGATTTTCTCTGGGCTAAAGGAGGAAGGTTTTAGAGAGCATCCTCGGTGGGAGATGATTTCAGTGACATCTCAGACTGGTAACTTCAAGGGGGTTGTACAAGAGGCCCCTGGACCTTCCATGAGAAGGACTCTCCCTGCTATATAAAACTAGCTATATAAAACAATCCATTCTTGTGAATGCTTTCTCATCCTTGGGGAAAATGTCTGGTGTGACTGAGACCTTACCTGTCACATATGGTGGATGGAAATCCTCCAGTTCCAGGACACAAAGGTGGCTTTAAGGTCACAGGTGATCACACCCAGGTGCTATTGTGGGTTTGCAGCTCCCAGCACCTGCGCTGCACATCATTGTTGTTGAGACACTACTGTGCATGAGTCAGTCACCACGCCTCCGAGGGCGGGCACCTGAAACCTAGGGGTGAGGAAACCCAGCCAGCACAGGCAGTCAGTGGCCTGCTTGGACATTACCTGGAGTGGTCTCCTTCTTGGACTCTGAGTCATTCCATTTTTTTTCCCAATAGATCTAGAGCCACTCACAAACAAGGGTAGGGGAGCCCAAAGGAGTGTCCCCTGTGAACTGGTTAATGGAAGAGACACAAGTGGAACTGGTGCTGTCCGTCGTGACTCTTCATGGCTGTCTGCACTGGCCATCCCTCTGCGAACCTGTGCAATTCCTACTAGTCAATATCTTCCCATCGTCTGTTGTTCAGAACTACTCACCTGGCTTCTCTGAGACTGAGTAAACCATTTAGAAGTGTCTCTGACTTCACTTAGGGCACAATTCCTTTACTAACCTGGTTTCTTCTAGCTTGTTTTGTGAAATGAGTAGAGACACAGTAGAGCATGACTTGGTGGCAGAGCACTTGCTGGTGGGTATCATTCCTTGGCTTTAATGCCTAACACTTTAAAAGAATGTCAAACTGGGGATGAAGAGATGGCTCGGAGGTTAAGGCACTTGCCTGCAAAGCCTCATGACCAAGGTTCGATTCCCCAGTACCCATGTAAAACCAGATGCACAAAGTGGTACATGCTTCTGGAGTTCATTTGCAGTGGCTAGAGACCCTGGCATGCCCATTCTCTCTGTCTGTCTCTCTTTATCTCTCTCTGCTTGCAAATAAATAAGTAAACAATAAATGGCTTTTTAAAATGTCAAACTAGATACAGTGGCATACACCTATAATCCTAGAACTTGGAAAATTGAGACAGAAGGGTTGTGAGTTCCAGGCCAGCAAAATTAAGTCAGATACAGCTGGGCATGGTGGCACTCACCTTTAATCCTAGCACTCAGAGACTGAGGCAGGAGGACCACTGTGAGTTCCAGGCCAGCCTGAGACTACATAGTGAATTCCAGGTCAGCCTGGGATGAAGTGAGACCCTACCTCCAAAAACAAACAAACAAAAAAATGTCAGGTGCAACTCTCGGACATCTGATGAAGAAAACAAGAAAGCGACCTAGAGCTCTTTGTCTTCTTTTAAATTTCATGTTAAATATCTATATTTACAATGAAGATGTTTGCTGCTTGCAAAAGTAGCTTGACTTTCTTCACGTAGCCTTCTTATCTGTTTAAAAGGTAAGTAATTTCATGCTTACGGTAGAAAACATTTAGAAGTTTGGTATGGTGACGTCTGCCTGCAATCCCAACACATGGGAGTTTAAGGCAAGAGAATAATAAATTTCATGCTAACATGGACTACATAGCAATATCCTGTCCCATAAAAACTGAAAAAATTTGAGTGTGGTGGCACATACCTTTTAGTCCCCACACTCAGAAGGTTGAAGTAGGAGGATCGCTGTGAGTTCAAGGCCAGCCTGGAAATACAGAGTGAGTTCTAGGTCAACCTGGGCTAGAGTGAGACCCTATCTCAACACCCCCCAAAAAAATTGAAAAAAAAATTTAGAAAACAGAAAGGTATAAAGAAGAAACTAAAAATAGCCTATAATTCTATGATCTGAGAACCACAACAGTTAATATTCAAATTCTCTGTTAATTTCAGTGCATATTTGTATATACAGATATAGACTTTTCGTATGATCAAGATTATATATTATGTGCAGAGTTTGGCACCTACTCTTGATTATCAACTATATCTTATCAGCAAAGGATAATGCTGTGTCATCAGCAATTCACCAGAGCTCAGAACCTGAGTCACAGATTTCAAAACCAAATAAAGACATCTTGTCAGACAACTTAAACTGAAAGATAAAGAGAGTGAGGGTCAGAGAATAAATGTCTCATCCAAGAGGTTTGGATTTGTGATTCTCTGGAATCTGTTGTCAAAGCCCTATAAGTTTATGGGCCTTGTTCACTGCCTTTCAGCCATTTCTTGGGTTGTTGGTGCGTGCTTTTTTTTTTTTTTTTTTTAAGTAGGGTCTTGCTGTAGCCCAGGCTGACCTGGAATTCACAGTGTAGTCTCAAGGTGGCCTCGAACTCATAGCAATCCTCCTACCTCTGCCTCTCAAGTGCTGGGATTAAAGGCTTGTACCACCACACCTGGCTCATTCCTCAGCTTGTCAAAAACAGGAAAGGCCTGGTCTAGAGCGAGACCCTACCTCATAAAAGACAAAAAAAAAAAAAAAAAAAAAAAAAAAGGAAAAGGAAAGGGGAAGAGAGCAAGGGAGGGAGGGAGGGAAAAGACCCTAAACACAACAAACACCAGCTCTTCCTGGTTATTCCCAGGGGATGTAAACACCACCAGTCTCCAATCATCTTCAACCTGCTATGAATGGGGCTTCGGTGAGATATTCCCAAAATGTTTCTGCAGTTGGCACAGATTGTGCATTGAACCAGCTAAAGTCTGCGCAAGAGTGAACAGTCCCTTCAGGTTTGGCAACCAGAAGGACAAGGCTGGCCTTCTCAGTCTCTGTGTTCTCTGGCCACTCCCAGAAGGCATGCTTGGGGACTTCCATATTTTCTCATACAAACAGACATCGGAGGGTGCACTTTCAAGTGGACAGACATAATTGCATCTGGGTGGGCTCGTGGGCTTCTAGATTTTGCTGAGCAGAACCACAGGAAGTGTGTCTGGAGAGGCAGGCCTGCATTGGGGCAACTGTAAGTGGACTGGTCCCATGAAAGTCCATCTGGTATGGTAGAAACAGGTTAGGCTTCAGAATCAGCAAATAGGATAAGCTGCTTACCGTGCTGAGTTTCAGGTTTCCCATGTGAAGACAGGAGCACAATTACACCCACTTTTTAGGCCTATCATGGGGATAAAAGAGAAGAGCTGTTTCTGCCAAAAGTACCTGAGTCAAGTGACAGGCCTGTCACTTCTCACTGTCATATGTTCTTAGATGTTTGATAGGATTTTACATGCTATGTGTGACACACTGTAGTTAAACCTTGAAAAAGCATTCCTTTTTAGCTAAAGTTTTTTTTGTTTTTTTTTTTATTTGTAAGCACAGAAAGAGAGATACAGAGAGAATGGGCCCACCAGGGCATCTAGCCACTACAAACAAACTCCAGATGCATACAACTCTTGGTGCATCTGGCTTTAGGTGGACACTGGGGAATCAAACTGGGATTGTTAGGCTTTGCAGGCAAATGTCTTAAACACTAAGCTGTCTCTCCAGCTCTAAAAAACTTTAAAAAATATTTTAAATTTTATTTTATTTAAATTTATTTATTTGAGAGAGAGAGAGAGAGAATTGGCATGCCAGGACATCCAGCCACTGCAAAGGAACTCCAGATGCATGTGCCACTTTGTGCATCTTGCTTATGTGGGTCCTGGGGACTTGAACCTAGGTCCTTTGGCTTTGTAGGCAAGTGCCTTAACTGCTAAGGCATCTCTCTCCAGCCCCCTAAAAAATTATTATTATTATTATTGGTTTTTCAAGTTATTATAGGTTTTTCAAGCCTAACCCAGGCTGACCTGGAATTCACTATGTAGACTCAGGGTGGCCTTGAACTCATGCTGATCCTCCTACCTCTGCCTCCCAAGGGCTGGGATCAAAGGCATCCACCATGCCCAGCATCTAAAAATAACTTACTGCATGTCTTCATGGGTGGCATGTTTGTGTGTGTGATATATACTGTTGATGTGGGGGGGGCATGTGCCACAGTGTGCCTGAATAGGTCGGAGGACCACTTTCTGGTTAGTGATCAGCAACAGCATGCTAGGATTACAGGAGCCCACCACAGCTTCCAGCATTTCATGTGTGTCTGGGGATTAAACTCAGGTTCTCAGGCATGTACTTTTGCACTTTTGGTGAGCACTTTTATCCACTGAGCCCTCTTCCCATATCCAGCATACCCCCAACCCCTTGTAAGGGAACTACAGTACTTTCATTTGTTTTCTCTTTTATCCAAAAACCTTTGAGGGCTTATAAAAAACATAATAATATTGTCTTTTTTTTTCTTCCAGTGCCAGAGATTGAGCCCAAGTACTCATGCATCCTAAGCAAATAATCTACCACTCAGCCATATCCCAGCCCTATCGTTTTCTTTTTGTTGGAGAAAATAAGGCCAAGGGATTCCTGTGATTTATTGGTCCAAGGGTTCAAATGCTTTTGTGGTCAACTCCTTATTTAAAAAGTTTCCCCCCTTCCCCATATTCGCAAGGCACCGTGAGGCATGCAAAAATAACTGAGAGTTTTCAGATTAGAGCAGCGCAGGTCTCCGGCTCACTAAAGCATCAATACTAAACACCAGGCAGGATGTGATACCTGCATGAAGATGAGATATAGACATTCCGGAAGTGCTGTGATCCTCATTTCACAGATGAAGAAACAGGCTCAAGGAGATTAAAGGCCCTAATCAAAATCACAGTTGGTGGCATTCCTGAGGCTTGAAAATAATCCTTCTACCTACAAGTGCCTGTTGCACTAAAGTCCTAAAATTTCGTTCTCCAGTTCTGTTGGAAGAGCTAGTTGCTGGTGTCTGTAGTTCTGTACCTTGAGTGTGTAGGTAAATGTATATACACCAGTCCTTTAACTTCAGTGGTCTCTTTAGGGGCTTTAACAGTGTGGACAACAATTGCACCTATCTGTGATCATTAATCTTTTCTTTTGTTGTATGTTTCTTTTTTTTTTTTTTTTTTTTTTTTGAGGTAGGGTCTCACTCTGACCCAGACTGACTTGGAATTCACTATGTAGTCTCAGGGTGGCCTCAAACTCACACCAATCCTCCTACCTCTGCCTCCCCAAGTGCTGGGATTAAAGGTGTGCGCCACCATGCCCGGCTGATCTTTAATCTTAACTATCAAGTTGATTGGATGAAGAAAGACTTAGGAAGCACACAGTGCTGCGTATGTCTATGATGATTTTTCTGAAGACAATTAGCTCATAAGGGCTCTGACCTAATGAATGCATTAATCCCAGATGGAGTCATAGTGTGATGGCATTATTGGGACATGGTGAAAAGAAGTAAGCGGGACCTAGTTGGAGGAAGCAGGTCACTGGGAGAATATTTTTGCTATTGCCCTTTCCTGTAATTTCTTTTCTCTGCTAACTAGCTACTATGACTTAAACTGCTCTGTTCTGTTATGCCTTCCCTGCCATAATGGACTGATGCCTCTGAAACCATGGGTCAAAATAAATAATCCTTCTCTTTAAGTTATTCTTGGGTACTTCAGCTATACAAAAATAACTATTACAGAACGTTGGTACCAGGAGTGGGGTCATTGCTGTAACGGAACATACTCATGTGATTCTTTTTTCTTTTTTAACATTTTTATTTATTTTACCTTTTGGGGGGGGGGGAGGTTGAGTTAGAATTTTGCTCTAGCCCAGGCTGACCTGGAATTTACTATGTAGTCTCAGGGTGGCTTCAAACTCACAGCAATCCTCCACTTCTGCCTCCTGAGTGCTGGGATTAAAAGCATGTGCCATCCCCAGGCCTATTTTATGTAGTTTTTGACAAAGATAGAGAGAAAGAAAAAGAGAGAATATGAACACCCCAGGGCCACTAGCCACTGCAAATGCTAGTGCTAGAACTCCAGATGCATGTGCCACTTTGTGCATCTGGCCTTATGTGGGTACTGGGGAATCAAACCCATCCTTAGATTTTGCAGACAAACACCTTAAGTGCTGAGCCATCTCTCCAGCCCTCTCATGTGATTCTTTTTTGTTTGTTTGCTTTTGTTTTTCAAGGTAGGGTTTCACTATAACTCAGGCTGACTGGAATTCACTAAGTAGTCTCAGGGCATCGTTGAACTCACAGAGATCCTCCTATTTCTGCCTCCCACATGTTGGGATTAAAAGTGTGTGCCACCACACTGGGCTCATGTGATTCCTAAGCCCTTGGAGATAGTTTAAAGGAGAAATTTGGGGATAAGATGCAAGCTAGAGAAGTTCTCAAATACTATAAGTAGATTTTAAAAAGGTGATTCCGGTGGGCTCTCAGAAAACCAGAATGCCGGAGCTGGAGATATAGTTCAGTGATTAGAGGCACTTGCTTTAAAAACCTGACTTTTCTGGGTTCAGTTCCCCAGTACCCATGTAAATCTCAATGCATAAAGTGGCATATGTGCCTGGAATTCATTTGCAATAGTAGGAGGCTCTAGTGTACCCTTTGTTATCTATCGCCCCCCATTCTCTTACATAAATATAATAAATACTTATTTTATTTTATTTTTTTATTGACAACTTCCATAATTGTAAACAATATCCCATGGTACTTCCCTCCCTCCCCGCACTTTCCCCTTTGAAACTCCACTCTCCATCATATCCCCTCCCCCTCTCAATCAATCTCTCTTTTATTTTGTTGTCATCATCTTTTCCTTCTATTATGATGGTCTTGCGTAGGTAGTGTCAGGCACTGTGAGGTCATGGATATCCAGGCCATTTTGTGTCTGGAGGGAGCATGTTGTATGGAGTCCTACCCTTCCTTTGGCTCTTACATTCTTTCTGCCACCTCTTCCACAATGGACCCTGAGCCTTGGAAGGTGTGATAGAGATATTGCAGTGCTGAGCACTCCTCTGTCACTTCTTCCCAGCACCATGATGCCAGGGCCTCACATGTGCTCATGTGCTAGGCAGGTGCCCTCATGGGTAGAATGCTACAGTTTAAGGAGCTGTGTGTACGACTGACAAAAAATGGATGTGTGGGCTGGAGAAATGGCTTAGCGGTTCAGACACTTGCCTGCAAAGCCAAAGAATGCCGGTTCGATTCCCCAGGACCCATATAAAGTCAGATGCACAAAGTGGCACATGTGTCTGGAGTTCCTTTGCAGTGGATAGAAGCCCTGGTGTGCCCATTCTTTCTCTATCTCTATCTGCTTCTTTATCTCTCTCTCTCTCTCTCAAATAAATAAATAAAAATAAAATATTTTAAAGAGGAGGGGACTTGTGATGATTCATCTTAATTAGCAAATTCATTAGCTCAAGAAACACCTAGGAGAAACAAACACTAGTTTGTAAAGCTGTCATGATGTAAGCTGCTCTGCTCTACCTTTGAAACCATGAGTTAAAATAAATCCTCTGTTCTGTGTTATGATTGTATCCCTTTTTGTTAAAGAAATGCAGGTGTATAACTGAGACATGATTTTTTTTATGTGTATGTCTTGGGTATGATTGGATTTTTGGGGAGCTAAATGTAAACAGTTTGTTATGTACTAAACAAATATATCAAAAGGGATTAATTCAGCTGTGCCAAAACATTGAAGTTAATCATGGGACTCTATCTGCTTCTCTTAATTGATATGCTCTTAGTCTTGGTATGTGGAATACTATAGCTAGGACCCGTACTAAATTGTTTTCACTGACAGGCTGCCCATACTGAAAGGTTAGGTGGATGTTATCTTCCTGTTGTCTTAGACAGCTAAAGTGTTACCACAAAGTTCAGTCCTCTTCATGTTCACTCACATTTTGAAGTATCAAATCTAAACTTGGTTTAACCAATACATTTGTCTAACCTTTGTAAAAAAGAAAAGATTCTTCAAAGTGACATGGGAGTTTAAAAAACAAAATCAAGCCTTACATATTTTGTTAGACATATAGGTGTATATATAATTTATATAGGTAAATACACAAAATACTCATTATTTCAAATTAGTATGTTTCCTATTTAAAGTGATTCATATTTGAATAAAAGTTCAATTATTGTACTTTTCAAAAGATCTATTACATCATATTTTTCATTATATTGTTCCACATATTTTTCCTTGACATTTCTAGCATAATGTATCCATTACTTAGTATATATCTAGGCAACAACACTTATAAATTTATTATTGTCTAAAAACAAATTCCTGTGTACTGGTTTACATTTGTGTGAATGGCATATCCTGAAGTCTGCTGTGCTTGTATCATGACTTACAGTATTTTTGCTCTGTTGTAGTAATGCCATGTGGTTATTTACAGTGCTCTGACATACTTTCATGTGGTAGGTTCTTTCTCAGGAACTCAATTTAACTATTATTTATTGATATATCAATGCCTTTGAAAAGCTTCTACTGGAACAATTTATTATTAAAATTTTAAAGCCAAAAAAATAAAATAAAATAAAATAAATCCTCTGGGCTGGGGAGATGGCTCACTGGTTAAATGTACTTTGATGCAAAATAAATCCTTCCTCCCTTAAACTGTTTTTTATTAGGCATTTTTGCCATAGCATTGCAAAAATAACTAATACACTATCATATAACATTTTCCTAGGAATTAAATGATATCACACACGGTATAGCCCATATTTTGCAATTAGCAAATATGTGCTGTTAGTTTATGCCACCTTGAAAAGCCCCATCCTTCCCTGCTTCTTTTCCTCTTTTTTTAAAAAAATATTTTATGTATTTTATTTATTTGAGAGAGAGAGAGAGAATGGGCAGAGTAGGCCCTCTATCCACTGCAAACTCCAGATGCATGCATCACCTTGTGCAGCTGGCTTACGAAGATACTGGGAAACGGGAACTGGGTCCTTAGGCTTCACAGGTAAACATCTTAACCTTTAAGCCATCTCTCTAGCTATTTTTCTCTTTTTATTTCTCATTTCCATCTGCCCTACTGTAAACATATAGCATAGTTATTACTCATGGATTCAGTTATTTCAAACATATATCTCTTTAAAAAATATTTTATTAGCCGAGCGTTGTGGTGCACGCCTTTAATCCCAGCACTTGGGAGGCAGAAGTAGGATGATCACTGTGAGTTCAAGGCCAGCCTGAGAAAACATGGTGAATTCCAGGTCAGCCTGAGCTAGAGTGGAGAGAAAATGTAGCATGCCAGGGCTTCCAGCCACTGCAAATGAATTCCAGACATATGCACTACCTTGTGCATCTGGCTTTATGTGGGTACTGGGGAATCAAACCTAGGTCCTTAGGCTTTGCCAGCAAATGCCTTAACTGTTGAACCATCTTTTCAGCCCACAAACATATTTTGATGTCTTTTACCTGGTAGAGTTTACTCAAACTTGGAGGGACCACACTGAAGAGAAAAGGCCTCTGGCCTCAAGATCAGAGACCTGAACTGGAGAAAGCAAGAGCAAGACCCATCTCAAAGAAATATATGGGTTTTTTTCAAAAAACAAATTTTGTTGGTTTTTTTCAAGGTAGAATCTCACTCTAGCCCAGGTTGACCTGGAACTCACTCTGTTGTCCCAGGGTAGCCTTAAACTCACTGTGATTCTCCTACCTCTGTGTGGTCGTTTGAATGTGACAGTTTGAAAATTGAGCCCCCAGCAGGCAGATCCCAGGGCACGTCACTGGGGGTGGATCCTGAGCCCAGCTCTAAGGTATGTGGAGAGCAGTAGGAGCTCTGGCTGTTGGTGTTTTGTTTTTGCGGGGCTGGTTAGTGGTAGTGTTTCTCTGCTATGCATCTGTGGAAGTGAGCCAGCTTCCAACATCATCCATGGAGTTTCCCCTGGAACCTGTAAGCCTGAAATAAACCCTTTCCTCCCATAGACTGTTTTTGGTTGGGTGTTTGTCCCAGCAACTTGAAGCTGACTGTAACACTCTGCTTCATAATTTTTGTTTATTTATTTTTGTTTTTCAAAGTAGGGTTTTGCTCTAGCCCAGGCTGACCAGGAATTCACTATATAGTCTCAGGGTGGCCTCAAGCTCACCATGATCCTCCTACCTTTGCCTCCTGAGTGCTGGGATTAAAGGGGTACAACACTACACCTGGCTCCTCATAATTTTTTGTTTTGTTTTGTTTTTTTGAGGTAGGTTCTTGCTCTAGCCCAGGCTGACCTGGAATTCACTATGTATTCTCAGGTGACCTCGAATTCATGGTGACCCTCCTACCTCTGCCTCCCAAGTGCTGGGATTAAAGGTGTGTGCCTCCATACCCAGCTCTTCACAAATTTTAAAAAAGAGTATGAGGGGTGGAGAGATTACTCAGTGGTTAAAAGAACTCTCAAATAAATTAATAAAAATATTAAAAATATAAAACAGTATGAAAAATTAATCAAGGGGGCTGGAGAGATGGCTTCAAGCAGTTAAGGCACTTGCATGCAAAGCCTAAGGACCCAGGTTCAATTCCCCAGTACCCATGTAGAGCAAGATAGACAAGATAGTGCATGTGTCTGGAGTTCATTTGCAGTGGTTAGAGACTCTGGCACATTCATTCCCCCTCTTTCTCAAATAAATAAATAAATAAAATATTTTTTTAAAGTTAATCTAATATGGGATTTAGAGCTGATAGGATTAGATAAGATTATCAGAGTGGAGCCTCTGTGATTAAGGTGTGACAGTTTAAAAAAATATTATTTTATTTATTTGTGTGTGTGTGTGTGTGTGTGTGTGTGTGAGAGAGAGAGAGAGAGAGAGAGAGAGAGAGAGAGGAGGCTGAGCATGCTAGAGCTTGCTGCTGCAAATGAACTCCAGATACATGCACCACTTTGTGCATTTGGCTTTATGTGGGTACTAGGGAGTCAAACCCAGGCTGGCAGGCTTTGCAATCAAATGCCTTAAATTTTTTAAAATATGTTTTATTTATTTATTTGAGAGAGAGAGGGGGGGGCTGGGAGAGAGAGAGAAAACATGTGCACCAGGGCCTCCAGCCACTGCAAGCAAACTCCAGATACATGTGCCCCCTTGAGCATCTTATGTGGGTCCCGGGGAATAGAACCGGGGCCCTTTGACTTTGCAGGCAAATGCCTTAATCGCTAAGCCATCTCTCTAGCCCCAGCAAGCAAAGTCTTTAACCACTGAAAAGTCTTTAACCACTGAGCCATCTCCCCAGCTCCCAGAGTGGTGGTTATACAAGAACCTAAGTGGAGGTCCTGTAAAGGGGATTTCCTCACATTGAATGCTATAAGACTAGCACAAAGGAACTTCTGTAGACAGATGGGAGGGGGACTGTACACATAAGGAGAAAGATAAGGAGGAAAACAAGGAGCTGCGTGCTGCCATGCAGTAGGGCTCAGCTGAGATTCCAGTATTGAGGAGGTGGGGAGGTGGGCAAGTGGATCAGGAGTTTGAGGCCAGCTACATATCAGGGGAGGGAAGAGAATGAGAACCTGTATATGATGTACGAACCTACCCACTTCTCTTACTGGACAAATGACATTTAGAAAGCAGTGTCTGGGGCTGGAGAGATGGCTTAACTGTTAAGGTGCTTGCTGGCAAAGTCAAAGGACCCAGGTTCAATTCCCCAGTGTCCACGTGAAGCCAGATGCACAGGTGATGCATGCATCTGGAGTTCATTAGTTGTGGCTAGAGGCCCTGACATGCCCATTATCTCTCTCTCTCCATCTCTCTCTCTCTCCCTCTTTCAAATAAATAACTAAAATAATTAAAAAGAAAGGAGTATCAGAACTACTGGTGCACTGAGTGTTATTGCTAAGCCTTTGCTTCTAAGTTCTCAGCAAAGCCAGCTATTCTTCTATCCTGATCTACACCCCAACTCGTTCTGCCTTGAGGCCACCACTGGAAGCCATGGACACTGCATCTACCACTTTCCCTCCAAACCTGGTTTCTTTTTGACACTTCCAGGCCTTAATTGCAGTCAGGTTCGCATTGCTGGTAGAAATCACCCGAACCAAGAGCAGCTTGTAGGAAAAAGAGGTTTATTTTGGTTTACAGGCTCGAGGGGAAGCTTCACAATGATAGGGGGAAATGATGGCATGAGCGGAGGGTGGACATCACCCCCTGGCCCACATAAGGTGGACAATAGGAACAGGAGAGTGTGCCAAACACTGGCAAGGGGAAACTGGCTATAACACCCATAAGCCCGCCCCCAACAATACACCGCCTCCAGGAGCCTTTAATTTCAAATCTCCATCAGCTGGGGAACCTACCATACAGAACATCTAAGCTTCTGGGGGCACCTGAATCAAACCACCACAGCCTTTCTATCTCACTTCTCCATTTAGACCCCTCCCCTTCCGTTTGGAACCTGCAGTGCAGAGAGCAGCGTTGTCAGCAGAACGTTCTGCCAAGGTGAGATGGTTATATGACTGCCTGGCCTAGGACAGGAGGCATCAGCCTTGCTGTGGGGATTGGGCACTTGAATGACGCTATGGAAACTAAGAAAGTGGACTTTCAGATTTCAGTTCATCTTCATTAATTTAAACATAAGGGGAGAGGCTCATGAGGCCTCACCCTTCCCAGAGAAGATATTGGTACCCCTCACTCTGGCCACCGTCAGGAAAAACAATTGAAAAATGGAACTGTCTCTGATGTCAGAAGAGAGACCTTTCTTTTAAAATAAGCATTTGTAAATTCTACATGTATTTCTAAATATTATGACTGTCTCCCTGTTATAGATGTAATTTTTTAATATTTTTATTCATTCATTTATGAGAGAGAGAGAATGAATGGGCATGCCAGGGCCTCTAGCCACTGTGTATCTGGCTTAAGTGGGTTCTGGGGAATCAAACCTGGGTCCTTAAGTTTTGCAGGCAAACCCTTTACTGCTAAGCCATCTCTCCAGCCCAGATTCTCTTCTTTTCTTTTCTTTTTTTTTTTTTTTTTTTTGAGATAGGACCTCATGTATCCCAGGTATCCAGGCTGGCCTCAAGCTCTCTAATACTCTAATATGGCTGAGGATGACCTTGAACTTCTGATCTTCCTGCCTCCATCTGCTAAGTGCTGGGATTACAGGTGTCACCACTCCCAGATTTATATGGAAATACTTTAAAAAGTAAAGTAGGCTTACATCATAGCCCAGATATGTTTCCTCCAGGGCGCAGGAGTCACCTTTTTGAAATGTAAACCTCAGAGGACAGAAGCCTGTCACTGATTGTCAGGGAGCATGAGATCTTTCATTCTACCTTTAGATAAAGACAAGTAATCAACACAGATGTCCATCCTAATTACCAGGAACACTTAAGATGAACTATGGAAACAATTGGGGAATGTCAAGTCTTCCTTCATGAGGACAAGTCATGTTTACTTTGAAACGACGTAATAGATCCTACC
The DNA here is from genome assembly GCA_036346955.1 of Dipus sagitta. NCBI lineage: Eukaryota > Metazoa > Chordata > Mammalia > Rodentia > Dipodidae > Dipus > Dipus sagitta. Next base: position 50,861,028 of record CM070773.1, on the reverse strand, counting down.
TGTCCACCTACTTAAAGGGGTGATATTTCTCTCCGCAACCACACTAGCAGTTCCGACCTGTAATCTGCATGACTGTCTGATTTTTTTTATTTTTTTGGTAGGGGAGGTTGAGTTAGGGTTTCACTCTACCCCAGGCTCAAAGTCACAACAATCCTCTTACCACAACCTCCTGAGTGCTGGGGTTATAGGTATAGCCACCACACTAGGCTGATTAAATGCTTATTTTAAAAAAATATTTTATTTATTTATTTATTTATTTATTTGGGAGAGAGGGAGGGAGAGAATGAGCACACCAGGGCCTCTAGCCATTGCAAACGAGCTTCAGACGCATGCACCAGCTTGTGCATCTGGTTTATGTGGGTATTGGGAAATTGAACCTGGGTCCTTAGGCTTTACAGGGATGTGCCTTAACCACTAAGCCATCTCTCCAGCCCTAAATGCTTATTAATAATAAAACTGCTTCCTTCCCCCCTTTTTATTGAAACAGACTCTCATGTAGCCCAGGTTGGCCTGAAATTTACTATGTAGATGAGGATTACCTTGAACTCATGATCCTCCTACCTGAAACTTCCAAATGATAGGATTACAGCGTGTACCACCACGTCCAACTTTTCTGCAATTGTGGGATAGAGTTCTGGGCTAAGATGGAATTTTATTTATTTATTTTTTGTTTATTTTTATTTATTTATTTGAGAGCAACAGACTGAGAAGGAGGCAGAGAGAGAGAGAAAGAGAGAGAGAATGGGTGAGCCAGGGCCTCCAGCCACTGCAAAAGAACTCCAGAGGCGTGCACCCCCTTGTGCACCTGGCTAACATGGGTCCTGGGGAATCGAGCCTCGAACTTGTATCCTTAGGCTTCACAGGCAAGTGCTTAACCACTAAACCATCTCTCCAGCCCTAAGATAGAATTTTATTAAAAATTTTCCACAATACGACCACTTCCATTTCCACCTTATTTCCCAAGCGTCCTACCTTTCCATCCAAGTAGAACTCAAGTTGATCCTTCCTTACTTCCTGTATCTATCACTTCCCTTGTGCATTCACTCCTCACACTCCATGGTCCTCTCAAATTATTTTACCCTAATTGTTTTGTTTTATCTTTGGGCAAATAGCCAACCCAGGTGAGACCTCCTGTCTGCTTGTTTTATGCCGACAACAGGCAGTCACGTGCAACTGGGGGGCGGGAATAACTCTACAGTGACTCATCTCCTTTAAATTTATGACTCCGTACTTAGGTCCAACCACCCCTTGATACAGTCCATAAACAAACCACAGAATTTCCCCAAACCGCTCTTTCTCCTCCCTTCATGGACTGCTATCCCTTTCCTCATACATTCTCCCTCCCACACACTCAACAGAGGACATCGTCTCCCACTTCTCTGAGAAAACTTAGTCACCGTGGAACCAACATGGCATCCATTTCCATATACGAAAATTAACTCAACGTGAGTCATAAGCCAAGATGTAAGAGTGCTAATGATAAAGCTCTTACAAGAAAAAGTAGAAATATCTTTGTGACTTGAATTAGGAAAGTATTTAGATATGACACCACAATCCACAAACAACAGAAGGATTATAGATTAAAAATTTCAAAAACTTCTCAGTCTGGGGGTGTTGGTTAGTTGATAGAATGCTTGCCTGGCATGCACGATGCCCTGGGTTCAATCTCCAGCACTGTATAAACTAGGTGTGGTAGCACATGCCTATAATTCCAGCACTTGGGAGACTCAAGGGGTAGAGACAGGAGGCCCAGAAGCCCAAGGACATCCTGAGCTACATAGCAAGTTCCAGGCCAGCCTTGGCTATATAAGAACCTATCCCTACTCTCCCATCCTCAAAAAGAAAAAAGAAAAAAAAAAACAAGAACAAAAAACATTTTTGTCATCCAGGTATGTTAGTACATGCCTATAATCCTAACATACAGGGGAGACTGAGGCAGGAGGATTGCAAGTTCAAGTCCAGCCTATCTGGCTATATAGAAAGGTCCTGTCTTAAAAAAGAATAAAGAGGGCTGAAGAGATGGCTCAGCAGTTAAAGTGCTTGTCTGCAAAGCCTGAGGGCCTGAGTTCAATTCCCCAGTACCCATGTAAGGCCTGATGCAGAAGGTGGGGCACGCGTCTGGAGGTTGTTTGCAGTGACTAGAGGCCCTGGCACGCCCATTCTCTCTCTATCTGCCTCTTTCTCTCTCTGTCTGATGCTCTCAAATAAATAAATAAATAAAAATGAACAAAATCTTTACAAATAAATAAATAAATATATTTAATATTTTATTTATTTATTTATTTGACAGAGAGAGAGAGAGAGAAAGAGAAAGAGAATGGGTACACCAGGGCCTCCAGCCACTACAAACGAACTCCAGACGTATGAAGCCCCTTGTGCATCTGGCTAACATGGGTCCTGGGGAATCAAACCTGGGTCCTTTTGGCTTTGCAGGCAAATGCCTTAACTGCTAAGCCATCCCTCCAGCCCAATAAAAATATTTTTTTAAAAATGACTAAGAGGGCTGGGTCAGTGGCTCAGTGGATGAAGTACTCACCACTCAAGCCTGAGGACCTGAGTTCAGTTTTCTCCAGATCCCATGTTAAAAAAACCTGAAGTTAAGCCGGGCGTGGTGGCACACATCTTTTATCCCAGCACTCAGGAGGCAGAGGTAGGAGGATCACTGTAAGTTTGAGGCCACCTGAGACTACATAGTGAATTCCAGGTCAGCCTGGGCTAGAGTAAAACCCTACCTCGAAAAACCAAAACAAAAAAAAAAAAAAGCTTGAAGTTGTCGCTTTGTAATCCCAGCATGTAGATGGTGAAATAAGAGGTAGATACAGGAGAATATTCTGGAAGGTTGTGGTGAACATAGCAAAGAATAGCAGAGTGAGATCCAGAGTGAAAACTTGTCCCAAATGGGTGGAAAGCAAGCCCAACCCAAAAGTTGTCCTCTAACCTCCACATGCGTACCATGACACATGTGCATGGCGTGTGCCAACAGCAAGCATGTATGCACAATTTTTGTGCTTCAAAGGATGCCATCAAGGAAATGAAAAGGAGGATGGGGACATGGCTTGGCCGTTAAATGGCTTTGCTTGCTTGTAGAGCCTACCAGAATAGGTTCAATTTCCTAGTCACCCATGTAAAGCTGGATAGGCATTCCTTTGCTGTGGCAAGAGAGCCTGGTACGTATACTCATACACACACGTGCAAATAAATATGTAAATGGGGTTTTTTGTTTGTTTTTTTCAAGGTAGGGTCTCACTCTAGCCCAGGCTGACCTGGAATTCACTATGCAATCCCAGGGTGGCCTCGAACTCATGGCGATCCTCTGACCTTTGCTTCCCAAATGCTGGGATTAAAGGCATGCTCCACCACACCTTGCTAATATGTAATTTTTTAAAAGCCAGAACACTTATTCTAATTGATAGCCAAAATTCTCAAGATGAACTGGATGCTGCAACAGCTGCCTACTTGGGTTTAGGTGTTGTTCCTTCATGGAATACACGCCTGAATATTTGGTAGACAAATTTTAGATGACTCATTTGCCCATTTCTCAGTATTTCACCTCTTAGTCTTTCTCTTGCGATGAGCAGTGTAGCCACATTTGCCCCAGGTCGACTTCTGCAGGTGATAGGCCTTAGACCCACAGTGGCAAAAGTGTCTTATTGTGACACTTTCCGAACAATGACATTCCCTTCATCATCTTGCTTGCCTCTGAGACCAAAGAGTAAATACGGATCTTAAGAAGAGAGTGAAAAGTCAGCCCACAGAAGAGGAGAGAGTAGCCATCCGTTTTCAGCACTCAGGAGGCTGAGACAGGAGGATTATGAGCTGAAAGCAAGCCTAAGATGTAGAGCCAGAACCTGCCCACACCCTTTCTCAAAAAAAAAAAAAAAAAGAAAGGAAGAAAGGAAGAAAGGAAGAAAGAAAGAAAGAAAGAAAGAAAGAAAGAAGAAAAAGTGAGCCAAAGGCTAGGGTGTAGCTGACTGGTAAGATACATGTTTAGCACGTGTGAGGCCCTACCTTCAATTCCCAGTACCAAAAAGAAAAATGGAGCCAAAGATCTGAACAGGCATATCTTCAAGGAAGATGTGCAGATGGCCAATGGCCTCACAAAACATACTCAATAGTATTAGTTATCAAAGAAAGAATTACTTATACAACTAAATACCCCTTCGTATCCACTAAAATGTCTCTAATTTTTTTATTTTTATTTACTTGTTTGAGAGAGCAAGAGAAGGAAAGAGGCAGAGAGAGAGTGAAAGACAGAGAATAGATGCACCAGGGCCTCCAGCCACTGCAAACAAACTCCAGACACATGCGCCACCTTGTGTATCTGGCTTATGTGGGTCCTGGGGAATCGAACCGAGGTCCTTTGGCTTTGCAGGCAAGCACCTTAACCGCTAAGCCATCTCTCCAGCCCCTATAACTTGTTTTTGTTTTTTAATTTTATTTATTTGTTTGCAAGTAGAGAGATAGAGAGGACACAGACAGAGAATGGGCATGCCAGGGCCTCTAGCCACTGCAAAGGAACTCCAGACACATGTGCCCCTTCTGCATCTGGCTTATGTGGGTTCTGGAGAATCAAACCTGGGTGCTTTGGCTTTGCAGGCAAGCGTCTTAACCACTAAGCCATCTCTCCAGCCCTGTAATTTGTTTTCATTTGAAATGAAGTCTCACCATGTTACTGGAACTCGTGATCCTCCTGTTTCTGTTGAAAAAGGTAACAAAAACAAAGAGGAAACTGGAGAGATTGCTCAGTGGTTAAAGGAACTTGCTTGCAAAGCCTGCCAGCGTGAGTTTGATTCCCCAATACTCATGTAAAGTCAGGTGCACAGTGTTACATTTCTCTGGAGTTCGTTTGCAGTGACACTGGAATGTGCCCATTCTCATTCTCTCTCTCTGCTTACAATTAAATAAGTGCAAAAACCAACCAGCTCAAGTGTGAAATGCCTTCAAATACTATTGATCCTTATATGGACTTCTATCTCCCTGGCATCCCCAGTGCCTCAGTCACAGCTGTGGGCACTGTAGTTGATACCCAGCATCATCTTCCGGTCTCCATCACTGCGTCCTGAGCTATTGGAGGACAGGAGTCACATAACCGCTCCACTCAATGGAGGCACAGCACCGCATAGCACTGCCTCAGCTAGGTTAGCAGTGCATGTTTGCTTAGTGAATGAATTCTCATCATTGCTTTTGCTGAACATAGCAACATTTAATAATTTGAGGACTGGAGAGATGGCTTAGTGGTTAAGGCACTTTCCTGCAAAGCCAAATGACCCAAGTTCGATACCCTAGTACCCATGTAAGCCAGATGCACAAGGTGGCACATACATCTGGAGTTTTTTTTGTTGTTGTTGTTGTTTCTTGCGATGGCTGGAGGCTCTAGTGTGCCCATTCTCTCTCTCTCTCTCTCTCTCTCTCAAATAAATAAAATATTTTAAAATTGTATTATGCAATAATTTGATAGGTATATATCATTCATTGTCCCAGTGATATGTCTTTAAATCTGTTTAATGATAAACATTGCTGAAATGTAGGTTCTGAGAACATATTTTCATTAATAACTTCAGAGGTCAGGAAAGTCAGATTCTCTAAATACTTGACCTCTCTGTTGATCATAACACCGTGTGGGCCAACATTTCTAGAGAGCAGGCCATCTCCGAGGCAGCTGGAGTGGCTATGCTTCATCACTTGGACCCTCCAGCCTAGCTTCTGGTTGCCTGGGTGCACCCTCGGCTTGCAGCCAGCTCTGATAACATCCAGCTGCTGGCAGTACCGCTTCTGACTCATTCCTGTGCCTCTGCTGTTGGACAGCATCCACGTGGAGTGGGTCATCCTACCTGGCCTGATGGAAGGAGATCCACACTTGGCTGCAGCCCAGAGGAAGGAAATTTGTGTGCAGCAGCCAAGAACTTAGGGCTTCTTCCTGCCTGCTGGGGGAGAGGGAAAGGCCACACCCTCACCCCCCACTTGGGAGGGCAGTATAGGCAGTTCCTTAGGGTGCCAGATGAGGTCTCTTCTATTTTTTTTTTTTTGTTGTTGTTGTTTTTGTTTTGAGGTAGGGTCTCACTGTAGCTCAGGCTGACCTGCAATTCACTATGTAGTCTCAGGATGGCCTTGAACTCACGGTGATCCTCCTACCTCTGTCTCCCAAGTCCTGGGATTAAAGGCGTGCGCCACCATGCCTGGCTTCTCTTCTATTTTTTTCCTCTTCCTGTCTCTCCTCTATTTTCTCTCTCTCTTTCATTTTTCAAAAGTTTATTTATTTTATTTATTTGAGAGAGAGGGAGAGAGAAAGACTAAGACTCAGATAGAGAAAATGGGTGCACCAGGGCCTTTAGCCACTGCAAATGAATCCCAGATGCATGCGCCACCTTGTGTATCTGGCTTCTGTGGGTCCAGGGGAATCAAACCTGGGTCATTTGGCTTTGCAGGCAAACACCGTAACCACTAAGCCATCTCTCCAGCTCCTCTTTCATTTTTTTTCAGGGACAATTTCTAATGTGGCCTAGGCTGACTTCAAGCTCTATATGTAGTAAAGAATGATCTTGAACTTCTAGTCCTCTTGTCTCTATCTCCTGAGTGCTGGGATCAGAAGCGTATGCCACCATGCCCAGTTTATGCAGTGCTGGGCATTGAACCCAGGGCTTTGTGCATGCTAGGCAAGCACTGTACCAACTAAGCTCACCATTTCCTCAAAGAAATTTTCCACATCCCTTCTGGAACTGCTAGAGTCACCTATGACCATCTTGCTAATGGGGGTGACCTCCTTCTCTCTGTGTGCATTTATTTAGGAGGGTGACACAGTAATGTGTGGACATGATGCAGGGTCACTAACAGCATCTCTCCCTTTAGAACACTATCATTTTTTCAGTCATATCCTTTGGAAAATAGGAGCTATGATAAGAGAGCATATGGGACATGAATGTCATAAAGACACCTGCCAAGGTGGCACATGTGTCTGGCATTTGTTTGCAGTGGCTAGGGGCCCTGACATGCACATTTTCTTTCTCTCTCTCAAACAAATAAATAAAATGGTAACCAAAAAAAGTGTTTAAAAAATACCTTGTATGTTCTTTATGTCCAGTAACTCAGGAGACTGAGGCAATAGGATTGCCTAGAGTTCAAGGCCAGCCTGGGCTTTTATAGTAAATGCCATCCAGTCAGAGTTACATAGAAAGACTCAAAAAATGAAAAGAGCCTTGCGTGATGGTGTATGCCTTTAATCCCAGCACTCAGGAGGCAGAGGTAGGAGGATTGCTGTGAGTTTGAGGTTAGCCTAGGACTACTGAGTGAGTTCCCCATCCTAGGGTGATACTCTATTTCAAAAATAAATGAAGAAAGAAGGAAGGAAGGGAGGAAGGGAGGGAGGAAGGGCAAATTCGCTGCTCTCTGGGAGCCCGCCTGATGTGTCTTCTAGCAGAGGGAAGCTGTTTCAAGCACATGCAGACACAAAACAGGACTGAAATGTTTGTGGAAAAGGGTGAGACCCCTGAGGGAATAGAGTATGTGGGTTCTGGCCCAAGCCTGACTCTGGCCTGTATGTCTTTAGCTGGAGCTGCCCACATGTTTGGAGGGTATTTGGGGTCCTTGTTTCTTAAACCCACCCATTTCCAAGTCAACCCTTTTTTCTCCTACTCTCTCTGCTCACGGGAACAGTGTGCTGTGTCCTCACCTGATCCTAAAGCGCCGGCGCTCCCTGGATCACCTTCCAGAGAAGGCAAACACCACTGCCTCTTCCCCTCACCTCTGCTTCCTGGCGTGGCCCTTACCCAAGGCAGCATGGGAAGAGCACCCCTTAACCCTCTTTCACCTGTGCACCAGACTACTGTGGCTGCATCCATATTTGCCAAGAACCCTGCCATCCTGCTACCTGCTCTGTTCCTGCTAGAAGGGAAAAATGTTCTCTCTCTCTCTGTGTCTCCTGGGGCATCTATGTATAATCAGAGGAGGATCCAGGGCTACCTGGCTCATCAGGGCCCAAAGTTAATAAACTGTGAATGTTTCCAGAGTGAAATGGTGAATGAGTGAAACGCCAGCTCACTCCTCCTGCTCAGTGCAGGCCCAGGCATCTGGCTTTGGTACTGCATTTCTCTTCAGCCCAAGAAAGGACTCTTCAGTGTCTCCATGGACAATCCCTGACTCCGGCATCTGAGCTGCCCTCCCCAAAGACCTTTTCTTTTGTCCTTCCAGCTGCCCACTCTTGTGGCCACACCCTGTACCTTGTCATCACCTGAAACCGCTCCACCTCTGAAGTCTTGAATTCCAGTATCCCTGCCTGCCTGCCTCTGCACATTCTGACACCTCTTCCTGATCTCCTCTGGCCAGGCCTATAGCCCGGGCTGGCTGAACCTTCCTCCCTTCAGCCCTTGAATTCTATGTACCCCTCTCCTATTACCAGTCACCTCATGTTGGTCCAGCAAGGCCATCCTTGAGGTCATCTTTTTCATTTTTATTATATATATATATATATATATTTGTTTTCGAGGTAGAGTCTCACTCTAGCCCAGGCTGACCTGGAATTCATCATGTAATCTCAGGGTGGCCTTGAACTCACAGCGATCCTCCTACCTCTAGAGTGCTGGGGATTAAAGGTGTGCACCACCATGTCTGGCTGAGGTCATCTTTAAAATGCTTCTTATCCCCCCCTGCATTTTGGCAGCAAGGAGAGCTGGAAAGGGCCATAGTCACTGGCCCCACTGTTGGTTCATGACCTTTTTGCAGCTGTTCCTTTCCTCAGGCCACTCGCCCATTCACGAGTTCAGCAAAGACACAATGCACACCAGCCCTGGCCGCCTGAGGCTGTGGGAACCAAGTCATTGGCAAACAGGCCTCGTGCTGATCTCAGAGACTTACCTGCTAACGGGAGAAGCAATACACAGATGGATAATTGCTGTCAAAGGACAACATTGGGGGAAGCAGTTCAGTGGTGGAGTGCATGCCTAGTACATGGGTAAGGTCTTGTGTTAAATCACCAGTGCCAACATGAATAAAAAATTGAAAAAGTAGGGTTTTTTGTTTTTGTTTTTTTGAGATAGGGTCTTGCTCTAGCCCAGGCTGACCTGGAATTCACTATGTAGTCTCAGGTTTGTCTCAAAATAATGATGATCCTCCTACCTCAGCCTCCTGAGTGCTGGGATTAAAGGTGTGTGCCACCACATCTGGCAAATATAGTTTTTTCTTTTAATTATTTATTTATTTGTAAAGAGAGAGAGAGAGAGAATGGGCTAACTGGGCCTCCAGCCACTGCAAATAAACTCCCGATACATGTGCTACTTGCATCTGGCTTTATGTGGGTACTGGGGAATCAAACCCAGGTTATTAGGCTTTACAGCTAAGTGCCTTAGCCACTGGGCAATCTCTCCAGCCCAGTTTTTTTTGTTTTGTTTTGTTTTGTTTTGTTTTTCGAGGTCGGGTCTCACTCTAGCCCAGGCTGACCTAGAATTCACTTGGTAGTCTCAGGGTAGCCTTGAACTCATGGCGATCCTCCTACCTCTCCCTCCCAAAGCAGTTTAAAGCCAGGTGTGGTGGCGCATACCTTTAATCTCAGAACTCCAGGAGGCAGAGACAGGAGGATCATGGTGAGATTACATAGTGAGTTCCAGGTCAGCCTGGGCTATAGCAAAACCCAACCTCGAAAAAAACAACAACAAAAAAGAAAACATTCTGGCTGGAGAGATGGCTCAGAGGTTAAGGCACTTGCCTACAAAGCCTAGCAACCCAGGGTTAGATTCCCCAGTACCCAGATAAAGGCAGATGCACAAAGTGGCACATGCATCTGGAGTTTGTTTGAAGTGGCTGGAGGCCCTGATATGTCCATCCTCTCTCTGTCCCTCTTCTCTCTATCTCTTTCTGCTTGCAAATAAATAAATATTTTCTTTAAAAATTCTATATTATCTTTTTCATTACTATGAAAAAATATCCACCAGAAATAGCTTAAAGGAGGTTTATTTTGGCTCACAGTTTCAGAAAGATTCAACCTAGTCAGCATATATGGAGCAGGTGGTGGTGATTGAAGTTGATCTGGAAGCTTTATCCTTGTTGATGATGTCAAACTAAAAGTGAGACTGGCCGGGCGAGGTGGTACATGCCTTTAATCCCAGAATCAGGAGGCAAAGGTAGGAGGATCACCATGATTTTGAGGCCACCCTGAGACGATATAGTGAAATCCAGGTCAGCCTGAGCTAGAGTGAGACCCTACCTTGAAAACCCAGAGAGAAAGAGAGAGACTGATTGAGAGGGGGAGGGGATATGATGGAGAGTGGAGTTATGAAGAGGAAAGTGTGGGGGGGAATATCATGGTTTATTGTCTATAATTATGGAAGCTGTCAATAATAATAATAACAACAACAACAACAACAAAAGATTTATTTAAAGGAGACAGAGAGAAAAAAAAAAAAACAAAAAAACAAAAACAAGGACCAAAAAGCAGAAAGAGCAGGCCAGGTCCCGGTGTGGTGGAACATACCTTTAATATCAGAATTTGGGAGGCAGAAATAGGAGGATCACTGTGAGTCTGAGACCACCCTGAGACTACATAGTGATTTCAGGTCAGCCTGCACTAGAGTGAAACCCTACCTCGAAAACCAAAACAAAACAAAAAAGAGAGAAAGAAGCAAGAGGGAAAGAGCTGGCCAGAATCAGGAAGAGGTGCAACCTTCAAAGACCATCCCACAGTGACCTACATCCTTCAGCCAGGCCACGCCTCCTAAAGGCTCCACAGGCTTCAAAGCAGCAGCACAAGCTGGGGACTGAGTGTTCAAAGCACAAGCCTATGGGGAACACTTCAGATTCAAACCATGACAATTTCTGGAACTTCAAATTCTCCTGCCTCAGCTTCCTAAGTTCTGGGACTTCAGGAATGGCCATCACACAAGGTTGAGGCCTTGATCCCCAGCATTGCAACAAACAATAACAAAACAGTGGCCTTCTATAATTTGGGTTTTAAAAATATTTTTTAAATTTTTTTTGAGAGTGAGAGAGAAGAGAGGGAGAATGGGAGCCCCAGGAACTACAACCATTGCAAACAAACTCCAGATGCATGCTCCACTCTGTGCATCTTGGCTTACATGGGCTCTAAGAAATTGCACCTTGGTCCTAAGGCTTCACAGGCAAGTGCCTTAACCGCTAAGCCATCTCTCCAGCCCAATTTGTTTATTGAGACAGTGTCATGTAGTCCAGGCTGGCCTTGAACTCACTACATAGCTAAGGATGACCTGGAACTTCTGATCCTCCTGCCTCCTCCTCTTGGGACTATGGGTATGCACCACCATACCTGGTCTCCTGTAATTTTTTAGCACTACCAAGGCAACTCAATCCCATTCAGCATTGTCATCTTGCCAGGGCTCCACTGGAGGTTTTGCAGACTTCACTCTAGATGGCCTTGCCTTCTACTGCCAAAAAGGGGGCGGCATCATTGGATGTTATAGCCCTACCCTCCTCTAGTCTATGCACTCACCACTCTATACCTCTGACCCTGAACTGTTTTTACTCACAACACTTAGACACCAAGTGTGTGGAGATTTTCCTCTGCCCATAGACCATCCCACATCAAATGGCAGCTGCAGGTCCCAGGTTTCCCCCTGTGCTTCTCCTCAGGTGGCCATTGGTTGAAGGTTTCTGTGTGACTCCTTTGCTGGACCATTTCTGGAATGGATCACATAACTCAGATTCCTTTTTTAAAAATATATTTTATTGGGCTGGAGAGATGGCTTAGCGGTTAAGCGCTTGCCTGTGAAGCCTAAGGACCCTGGTTCAAGGCTCGATTCCCCAGGACCCACATTAGCCAGATGCACAAGGGGGCGCACGCATCTGGAGTTCGTTTGCAGTGGCTGGAAGCCCTGGCACGCCCATTCTCTCTCTCTCTTCTCTCTCTCTCTCTGTCTCTCTCTCTGTTGCTCTCAAATAAATAAACTAATTTTTTTTAAAAAATATATTTTATTATTTTTATTTTGAGAGAGAGCAAGAGAAAGGCAGAGAGAGAGAGAGAGAGAGAGAGAGAGAGAGAATGCCAGGACCTTCAGCCTGCTGTGAAGGAACTCCAGATGTGTTCACCCCCTTGTGGAGCATTGTGACATTGCATGCTTACATTACTGTGTCTGGCTATGTGGGACCTGGAGATTTGAACATAAGTTCTTTGGCTTCACAGTGCCTTAATCGCTAAGCCATCTCTCCAGCCTTCCTTTTTTTTCCTGCAGTGATGGGAACTGAACCCAGACCCTTGCACCAGCACTTATACCACTAAGCTATATCCCCAGCTTTTGCTTTTCTTTTTAAAAAATACTTTTATGTATTTGCAGGGCGGTGGGGGGGGAGAGAATTGGTGCACTAGGGCCTCTAGCACTGCAAACAAATTCCAGATGAATGCACCATTTTCTGCATCTGGCTTTATGTGAGTACTGGGGAATTGAACCATGTTGTTAGACTTTGCAGGCAAGTGCCTTAACCATTGAGCCATTTCCCCAGCCCCAACTTTTGCTTTTCTAAGACAAGGTATCAATATATAGCTCAGGTTGGCCTTGAATTTGGTATTTCTCTGTCTCTACCTCCTGAGTGCTGGAATTTATAGATGCACACTGTCATGTCCACTAAAAACAATCATTCTCTGATGCCAGCTCACTGTTAAGGATGCAGAGGGCATAGAACATATATGGAGAAGGGGCTCCCTGATTTCTGGATGTTTCACCCTCCCAACACCTCTATGTGTCCACCAGCTATAGCGATCTCCACACCCCTTCCTTTTTACAAATTTAATTTAATTTTTATTTATTTATTAGGGAGAGAGAGGGAGAGAGAAAATGGGTGCACCAGGGCCTCTAGCCACTGCAAACAAACTCCAGATGCATGCGCCACCATATACATCTGGTGTATGTGGGCTCTGGGGAATGGGACCTGGGCCCTTAGGCTTCATAGGCAAGCACCTTAACTGCTAAGCCATCTCTCGAGCCCCACACCCACTCCTTTGGTGGGTTTTTATTGAGGTTTACCTGCATAAACATGGTTGATTTCAATCATCGGCCATTGGCCATGAGCTCTATCTCCAGCTGTTGGTGAGGAGCTCAAAGTTCCATTCTTCCTGTTGTGCTTTCATCTTTTTGATGACTAGCCCCATCCAGAAGCCATCTAGAGGCCCCTAAGAGCCACCTTAGTATCATCTGGAGATTATAAACATCATGGGAGCTCTTGTGTCTCCCAGAGCTAACATCAAACATACTAAGAGGTTCTACCTTTACCCTGACCACACAGGAAGCAAAGTTCTAGAAGCCTATGGCAGGAACTGTGGGTAAAGGTCAAATGTGTATTTCTTACTATAGCTTCTCTGACCCATGCCACCCTTTCTTCTTGTCCTGTTCAAGGTCATTATCACCATCTTTATGGGCCCTAGTGTGTTCCTATTACCCTATCACTGTAAGTTATCTGTTCATATTCTTTGTCTTCACATTTTGATGCTACCAATAAACTCTTCCCCAGCTCATAACTACTCTGCTTGGCACTAAGGTCTCTGCCAGGCACTATCCAAGCTCCCACCTTCCTTTCTGGTCTTACTTCCTTGATAGAAGCCTTGACTCCTTGTCTTCTATCCCTTCCTTTTTTTTTTTTTTTTTTTTTTAGGCAGGGTCTCACTGTAGCTCAGGCTGACCTGAAATTCACTCTGTAGTCTCAGGGTGGTCTCAAACTCATGGTGATTCTCCTACCTCTGCCTCCCGAGTGCTGGGATTAAAGGTGTGCACCGCCATGCCAGCCCCCCCCTCCTTCTTCTTCTTCCTCTCCTCCTCCTCTTCCTCCTCCTTCTCCTTCTTCTTCTTTTCAAGGTAGGGTCTCACTCTAGCCCAGTCTGATCTGGAATTTACTATGTAGTCTCGGAGTGGCCTTTATTTATTTCTTAGAGAGAGAATGCATGCCCAAGTGAGACAACAAGAGAGAAAGAGAGAGAGAGAATATATGGCCCAGGGCATCTTGCCAATGAAAATGAACTCCAGATGCATTTGCCACCATGTGTATATGGCTTATGTGAGTACTGGGGAATTGAACTCAGGCCCTTAGGCTTCCCAGGAAAATGCCTTAACCACTAAACCATCTCTCCAGCCCCAAGTTTTTTTGTTTTTTGAGGTCGGGTTTCACTCTATCCCCAGGCTGACCTGGAACTCAATCTCTCTCTGTGTGTGTACAGACACACATGTTCAACTTAAGCTAAAAAGAGACAAATAAATTTGACTAGCCTGAGACTAATTCCAGGTCAGCCTGGGCTACAGAGAAACCTCACCTCGAAAAAAATGTAAATTATTACTTATACAGAAAAGAGGAAAATTTTGTTTGTTTTTGTTTGTCAGGGTAGGGTAGGGTAGCCAAGGCAGACTTGGAACTCATTCTGTAGCCCCAGGCTGGCTTCAAACTCATGGCAATCTTCCTACCTCAGCCTCCTGAGTGCTGGAATTATAGGCATGTGCCACCAGGTCCAGGCAATAAGAGGACATTTTCTTAAGGGGACCGAGAACCAAATACTTCAAAAGACCCATGGGCTAGAAAGTCTGCAAAGCCAAAGAACCCAGGTTCAATTCCCCAGGATCCATGTAAGCCAGGTGCACAAGGTGGTGCATGTGTCTGGAGTTCATTTGCAGCAGCTAAAGATCCTGGCATGCCTATTTTCTCTCTCTCTCTCTCTCTCTCTCTCCCTTTCTCCCTCTTTCTCTTTCTCTCTCTCTCTCTCCAATAAATAAATAAAAATAAAATTTAAATTTAAAAAAGGCCGGAAGCAGGGCATGATGGCTCATGTCTGTAGTGCCAGCATGTGGGTGGATAAAACAGGAAGATCATGAGTTTGAGGCTGGCCAGTACTACCGAGTGAGTTCCAGGTCAGCTGGGGCTAGAGTGAGATCCTGCTTCAAAACAAACAAGGCCTGGAGAGATGGCTTACTGGTTAAGGAACTTGTATACAGAGCCACAGGACACAGGTTCTATTCCCCAGTGCCCCATAAAGCCAGATGCACAAGGTGGTGCATGTGACTAGTTCATTTGCAGTGGCTGGAGGTCTTGGCACGCCCGTTCTCTTTCTCTCTCTGCCTCTTTCTCTCTCAAATAAATAAAAGAAAAAAAGAAAAGAAAAGAAAATAAGACAAAAAAAGAGCTGTGTGTGGTGGCTCATGCCTTTAATCCCAGCACTCAGGAGGCAGAGCTAGGAGGATTGCCGTGAGTTCAAGGCCACCCTGAGACTACGTAGTGAATTCCAGGTCAGCCTGGACTAGAGCGAGACCCTACCTCAAAAACAAAACAAAAAAAATGAGAACTGCACATATTCATACCTATAAAAAAGATTTTTTTAACTTTAATATTTATTTATTATTTGAAAGAGCAAGAGAGAGGCAGATAGAAAGAATGGGCATGCCAGGGTCTCCAGCACTACAAATGAACTACAGACGCTTGCACCCCCTTGTGCATCTGGCTTATATGGGTCCTGGGGAATAGAACCTGGGTCCTTTGGCTTTGCAGGCAAGTGCCTTAACCACTAAACCATCTCTCCAGCCCTGAGAAAGTTTTTTTTTTTTTTTTTTTTTTTCGAGGTAGGGTCTCACTCTAGCCCAGCTGACCTGGAATTGACTATGTAGTCTCAGGCTGGCCTTGAACTCATGGTGACCTCCTACCTCTGCCTCCTGACTGCTGAGATTAAAGGTGTGCACCACCACACCCAGCAATTTTTTAAATTTATTTTTGTTTATTTTTATTTATTTGAGAGTGGCAGACAGAGAGAGAAAGAGGGAGGGAGGGAGGGAGAGGGAGAGAAAGAATGGGCGCACCAAGGCCTCCAGCCACTGCAAATGAACTCCAGATGCATGCACCCCCTTGTGCATCTGGCTAACGGGTCCTGGGGAATCAAGCCACAAACGGGGGTCCTTAGGCTTCATAGGCAAGCGCTTAACCGCTAAGCCATCTCTCTAGCCAAGTTTAAAATATTTATATATATGTGTATATATATATTTGAGAGAGAGAAAGAGAGAGAGAGTCCACCAGGGCCTTTAGCCACTGCAAACACACTCCAGATGAACGTACCTCCTTGTATACATCTGGCATTACATGGGTACCGGGGACTCGGGTCCTTCGGCTCTGCAGGCAAATGCTTTAAACACTTGAGCCATCTCTCCAGCCCTGAAAATGACTTTTTTAATTTTTTTAAAAAATATTTTATTTGCTGGTCGTGGTGGTGCATGCCTTTAATCCCAGCACCTTGGGAGGAAGAAGTTGGAGGATCTTCATGAGTTCAAGGCCACCCTGAGACTACATAGTGAATTCCAGATCAGCCTGAGCTAGAGTGAAACTCTACCTTGAGAAACCAAGAAAAAAAATTTATTTATTTATTTGAGAGAGGGAAAGAGGGAGAGAGAGAAAATGGATGTGCCAGGGCTTCCAGCCATTGCAAACAAACTCCAGTTGCATGCACCACCTTGTGCATCTGGCTTACGTGGGTCCTGGGGAATCGAACTGAGGTCCTTTGGCTTTGCAGACAAGCACCTTAACCACTAAGCCATCTCTCCAGCCCCAGTTTTTAAAAATATTTTATTTTATTTATTTATTTGAAAGAGAGGCAGAGAGAGAGAGAGAGAGAGAGAGAGAGAGAGAGAGAAAGAGAAAGAGAAAGAGAAAGAGAAAGAGAAAGAGAAAGAGAAAGAGAAAGAGAATGGGTGCATCAGGGCCTCCAGCCCCTGCAAACGCATTCCAGACACATGTGCCACTTTGTGTATCTGGCTTACATGGGTCCTGGGGAATTGAACCTGGGTCCTTTGGTTTTGCAGGCAAGTGTCTTAATTGCTAAGCCATCTGTTCAGCCCTAGTCTCCCTTTTATTTTGATGTCATATCTTTTCCTCCTATTATGAGGGTCTTGTGAAGGTAGTACTAGGCACTGCAAGGTCAGATATCAAGGTCAATTTCTGTCCGAATGATTGCATTGTAAGCAGTCCTACCCTTCCTTTGGCTCTTACATTATTTTTTTAATATTTTAATTAAATTTCATTATTTGAGAATGGGAAAGAGGGATGGAGAGAGAGGCGGGGGAGGGAGAGAGAAAGAAATAGAATGGGCTCTCCAGGGCTTCTAGCCACTGCAAACAAACTCCAGATGCATGCGTCACTTTGTGCATCTGGGTTACATGGGTACTGAGGAATTGAACCAAGGTCCTTTGGCTTTGCAGGCAAGTGCCTTAACTGCTAAGCCATCTCTCCAGTCCTTACAGATTTTTAAAAAATCTTTTTTTTTAAATACTTTTACTTATTTATTTGCAAGGAGAGAGAGAGAGAGAGAGAGAGAGAGAGAAGAGGCAGAGAGAGAATGGGCATGCCAGGGCCTCTAGCAACTGCTGACAAACTCCAGATGCATGTGCCCCTTGTGCATTTGGCTTATGTGGGTCGAACCTGGATCCTTTGGCTTCGCAGGCAAACTCCTTAACTGCTAAACCATTTCTCCAGCCCTGGATTTTTAAAAAATCTTTTTATTGACAGCTTCTGTAAGTATAGACAATAAACCTTGATAATCCTCAGCCCCATTTTCCTTCTCTCAAATCCACCCTCCATCGAATATTTTCTTCTTCCCAATTACTCTCTCTTCTATTTTGATGTCACCATCTTTCCCTCCTGTTATGAAGGTTCTGTGTTGGTAATATCAACCCCTGTGAGGTCATGTGAATATCAAGGGCATTTTGTGTCTGGAAGATTTCATTGTAAGCAATTCTTCCCTTCATTTGGCTCTTAAATTATTTTCTGCCATCTCTTCTGCAATAGACCCCGAGTCTTGGAGGGTATAGATCATGGATTGTGCCAAATTAGAAAAAGGAACAAAGAAGTTCAATGTCCCCCACCCCCAAGTCCATGTTCTGGGTCCTAACATTAGGTTAAGGTTTATTTTATTTATTTTCTAAAAATATATGCTACACACACACACACACACACACACACACACACACACACACACACACACACACACATATATATATATATATATATATATATATATATAAAGTTTTTTTTTGGTAGGGTCTCACTCAAGCCCAAGATGACCTGGAATTCACTCCGTAGTCTCACAGTGGATTTAAACTCACAGCAATCCTCCTACCTTGGGAGGATTGCTCCCAAGTGCTGGGATTAAAGGCATGTGCCATCATGCCCAACTAAAAATATTTTATTTATTTATTTATGAGCAGAGAAAGAGAGAATAAACTGACAGGTCCTCTTGCCACTACAAATGAACTCCAGACCCATGCTCCACTTTGGATGGTTTTATGTGTGTGCTGGGGAATTAAACCCAGGTTGGCAGGCTTTGCAAGCCAGCATCTTTAATGGATGAACCAGCCCTAGGTTAAGGGTTACACAGAGGGCCAGAAGTATGCAGAAGCTAAGCAGTTCTGGTCAAGGTGTGGCCCCACCGTTCATTATTGTCTTGGCTCCAGTTTCTCCTGCAAGATGTTTGGACAAGTTGTCAATACTGTGTGAAATCTCTTTCAAGAAGACAACTCTCCTCCCTCTGGCTGGCTCCAGGCATCAGCCCCGTCCTTCTACCAGCAAGAGATTCCTGGGGAAATGGCAATTTCTTGGAGACCATTGGTTCGATAGTCTCATTGTTGATTTTCATATTGTCTAGTCTCAAGACCATGAAAAATTAGCCACCTGGATGATGGGAGTTAGTGAGGAAAGGAGACTCATTGAGGCAAAGGTGAAAGGGCCCAAGGTATCAGTCAAGAAGCATGCTTAGGACTTTCAGCTGGAATTCAATGCCCAGAGAGAAAGGAGAAAATGAAAAGGCACACCTTTAGAATAGATTTCAGAAAAGTAGGCAGGGTTAGCAGTGAGTGCTTGTGAGCAACTTTCTCTAGTCTGAGCAAACATAACCAAAATAAGTGTACGTCAAACACACATCAACAGCATTGTCCAAGTTTTGTCCAGGATTGTTCAGAGTGCCTGCTGATGACATGAACCTCAAATGAAGAAGCTTGACCTGTGTCAACCTCTCCAGGGAGACTCCCATCTGCTCTCACAAGACTGTGTGCTTATGAGGTTTTTTTCACATGTGTATGTGTGTTCATATGTGTGGGAACGTGTGTGCAGGTGCTTGTGCACATGAGTGTGAGGGCCAGAGGTTGAAACTGGGAGTCTTTCTCAATCATTCTCTACCTTATTTTTTTTTCAGAGTCAATTTAGTTTACTTATTCGTCAACATGGTTACTGGGGAGAGGGGGCAGAATAAGGTCATTCTTAGCAAATATGTATAGAAACAAAGTTATATTAGTTATTAAAGGTTCCAGGTAGTACATTCCACAGCAGGAACTTATCTGTTTTGTAATTGAAATTTGTGTACACTTTGAACAACTTTGAGACTTCCCTCTTGAGATACATTACAAGTTTACAGTTAGGTTTCCAGGGAAAACTCTGACACATTACTGTTCTAGGTGTGTTTTAGAATGATGGTAAAAGATAATATAAGAATTTCTCAATAAAAAAAGATGCTTGCATTTTTCTCAGCAAATTTCTAAGAAGCTGTCATAAAGTACATGTACCATACCTCTCAAATTATGCGCTTACAGTGCTCTTCCTTACTTAGTGAGGCAGGGTCTCTCTCACTGAACCCAGAGCTTGCAGACTCTGAGTGTCTAGTAGCCAGCTTGCCTGGGATCCACTCTGCCTCCCGAGCTCTGGGACCGATGGTGCCTGCCATCACACTCACAATTTACCTGGGCGCCGGGGATCCAAACTCACATCCTCACGCTTGTGCAGTAAGTGCCCTCTCAGCTCTGCTTCTAACTTTTCTAGTTGGAGTGTGGTGGGATGAGGAATAAATGGGCAGAGCACGGGAGATTAGCGAAATTATTCTGCATGGAATGCAGTGCTGGCTATATGACATCGTACACTGGCCAAAAGTCTCAGTGCGTATCATCAGGAGTGAGCCCTAATATAGTGTATACTTTGGGTGATAATGAGATGTCAGTGTGGCTTCATCCATGGCAACAAATGTACCACATTACGTGGGTGTCCACCATTGAGGAAGCTGCTCTGGCATGAAGGCAAGACACATAAGGGCACCCTCTGTATTTTCTACCCAGTTTTGTTATGAGCCTAAAACTTTTTTTTTTTTTTTTTTGGTTTTTTGAGGTAGGCTCTCACTCTAGCTCAGGCTGACCTTGAATTCACTATGTAGTCTCAGGGTGGCCTCGAACTCATGGTGATCCTCCTACCTCTGCCTCCCGAGTGCTGGGATTAAAGGCGTGCGTCACCACACCTGGCTTTTTTAAAAATTTTATATATTTTTTATTCATTTATTAGAGACAGAGAGAGAGAGAGAGAATGGGCACACCAGAGCTTCTAGCCACTGCAAACGAACTCCAGATGCATGCGTCACCTTATGCATCTGGCTTACGTGGGTCCTGAGGAAATAAACCTGGGTCCTTTGGCTTTGCAGGATAATGCCTTAACCACTGAGCAATCCCTCCAGCCCCTAAAAAATGAAAATGGAAGGGCTAGAGAGATGGCTTAGCAGTTAAGGCATTTGCTTGCAAAGCCAAAGGAACTATGTTTGATTCCCCAATGCTCATGAAAGCCAGATGCACAAGATGGCTCATGCATCTGGAGTTCATTTGCAATGGCTGGAGGCCCTGATATGCCCATTCTCATTCTCTCTCTCTCTCTCGATCTCTCTCTTAAATAAATAAATAAGTAAATAAATAAACAAATAATTTTTTTTTAAATGGTGGGGCATGGTGGCCCATGCCTTTAATCCCAGCACTTGGGAGGCAGAGGTAGGAAGATCACCATGAGTGCAAAGCCACTCTGAGACGACAGAGTGAATTCCATGTCAGCCTGGGGCTAGAGTGAGATCCTACCTTGAAAAACCAAAACATTAAAAAGAAAAAGAAAAAGAAAAAAGAAAATGAAGGGCTGGAGAGATGGCCCAGCAGTTAATGCACTTGACTATAAAGCCTAACGACCCAAGTTTGCTTCCCCAGTACCTATGTAAAGCCAGCTGCACAAGGTGGCACATGTGTCTGGAGTTTGTTTGCAGTGGCTACAGGCCCTGGTGTGCCCATTCTCTTTCTCTCTGCCTCTTTCAAATAAATAGGTAAATGAAAATGGAGAGATGGTCCAGTGAGTAAAGTTCTTGCTGTCCAAGCATGAGAACCTGAATTCAGATCCCCAGAAGCCAAGTAAATGCTGGGCGTTGGGCTGGAGGGATTGCTTAGTGGTTAAGGCATTTGCCTGCAAAGCCAAAGGACATAGGTTCAATTCCCCAGGACCGATGTTAGCCAGATGCACAAGGTGGCACAAGCTTTTGGAGTTCGTTTACAGTGGCTGGCGTGCCCATTCTCTGTGTGTGTGTGTGTGTCTCTTTGTCTGTCAAATAAATAAATAAAATTTTAAAAGGCTGGACATTACAATCTCAGCACTGGGGAGGCAGAGGCAGGGAATTCCTCTGGCTCACTGGACTTGCTATCCAGTCCAATAGAATCAGTGAGCTCTAGATTCAGTGAGCGTGATTAAGCAAGACCCCTGAGCCCTCCTCTGGCCTCTGTGGACACATATATTCCCCTGCTATGCACATGTGCTCCCATATACACGCGGACATACATACACATATGCAGCACACACATAGTCAGGAAATCTGTTACTTAGAAGCACATTATAGCGGAGCATGGTGGCGCACGCCTTTAATCCCAGCACTTGGGAGGCAGAGGTAGGAGGATCGCTGTGAGTTCAAGGCCACCCTGAGACTACATAGTGAATTCCAGGTCAGCCTGGGCTACAGTGAGACCCTACCTTAAAAAAAAAAAAAAAAACCTAAAAATAAAAACAAACAAAAAAGCACATTATAAAAAAATGAATTGGAAAAAGAAGAAAGTAGATGTGTAGAGCTTGATGAATGATGACTAGGAATTCCCAGGAGATCCCAGGAAATCATCACTCTGGTCAAGAAATAGAACCTTGCCAGATGTGGTGACACAAATCTGTGGTCCCGGCACTTGAGAAGCAGAGGCAGGAAGACTTCAGGAACAGCCTAGGGCCACATAGTGAGTGTAAGCGACCCTGTACTACATAGCAAGGGGACACCCCCCCCCCCACCAACCACAATCCCCTCCTTATTCCCCAGGGAAATTCCTGTCTTGACCACTTCACTACTGAGTAGTTATGCTTATTATACAAGAGTCATATGGAACAACATGCTGTTATTCTTTAATACCCGCTTTATTGTATGAGTCCATGCTCTGGGGGCATGGTAATGGTGGCTTCATTTGCACTGGTGTGGTATTCTGTCTGCTTGATGCAGACAGGGGACTTTGGTGGGCTTCTATCTCAGGAGCTGCAAGTGATAATGCTGTGTGAGCATCCTTGTGTCTATTGGTGATCATACATGCTCATTTGTGTGGAATACGTATCTAGAGAATTTCTCTCTCTCTCTCACTCTCTCTCTCTCTCTCTCTCTCTATATATATATATACATATATATACACGCACACATCTAACTTAGTTATTTTTTAAGACATGTTTTATTTATTTATTTATAAGAGAGAGAGAGAGAGCCTACCAGGGCCTCTAGCCACTGTAAACAAACCCCAGACGCATGCGGCACCTTGTGCATCTGGCTTACATGGGTACTGGGGCATTGAACCTGGGCCCATAGGCTTCACAGGCAAGCACCTTAACCCTTAAGCCATCTCTCCAGCCCAACTTAAGTTAATTCTAAAGTTTTTTCCAAAGCAATTATACTTAGTCATACCTCCAGCAATGGGTGAGTACATCTCCATTTCACCAGTACTTGGTATTGTTGGAATTTTTTTATTTGTTTTAGCATTCAGACATGTGTGCAGTGACTGATCATTGTGGGCTTGGTTTCTATGTTCCCAATGACTCATCATGTAGAAGATATTTTGGTGTTTTATTGGCTATGAATATACTAATATATAATTTTATTGGATTGTTTTATCTTTATTGAGTACTAGGAGTTCTTTTACTTTACTTTCTTTTTCTTTTTCTGTTTTTAATAGAACTAGGGATTGAGACCAGAGTCTTGTACATTCTAGTATTCAACCACCAAACTATAGTCATTTTTTCACCTCAACTTTGAGACAGGCTCTCACTAACCTGTCCAGACTGGCCTTGAACTTACTATGTCTCCCAGATTAGCCTCAAAGTTCCAATCCTCCTGCCTCACCTTCAAGAGTAGCTGGAATTATAAGCATGTATTCCCAGCCCCACTCTCTTTTTATGAGACAAGGGCTCACTGCGTAGCCTAGGTCAGCTTTGAATTCACAGTCCTCCTACCTCAGTGTCTCCAGTACTGGGATTATAGGGGTGTACCACCATATCCAGACAGGAGATTTTATGCATCCTGAACACTAGTTGTGATGGCTTAGACTGTCAACTTGACAGGACCTAGAATCACTTGTGTAGGATAATGTAGGTTAGGTTCTAGGGATGCCTATGAGGGATTACCTTATTTAGGTTGAGGTTGGAAGACCTATGTTAACTGTGTGAAGCACCATCCTATGGGCAGGAGGTCTGGACTGCATGAAAAGGAGAGGGCTGGCTGGCTGATCAGCAGCATTCATCACACGCTGCCTCTCCATCGTGAGCTGATGTGACCGGTTCCTTCAAGCTCCTGCCGCCATGCCTTCCCCGCATGCTGGACTGTAGCCTCCAGCTATAAGCAGAAATGAACCCTTCTCCCTGAAACTGATTTTTGTCAGGTATTTTGTCCCGGCAATAAGAAGGAAACTAATATACTAGTCTTGTGTCCGATATAAATTTTGGGGATATTTTCTCCCAGTCTCGGTATATCTTTGTTCATTCTTAACTCTCTTTTGATGATCATTGATTATTGTCTCTCTTTATAGCAATGGTGATGGCAGAGTGTTCAATCAAGTGTGGGTCCCTGTGAGCAGGGCAGTGGGGTAGCACAGGGCCTTTGCCCAGCCCACACTTGTTATCTTTTGTTTCTATGGAAGCAGGCAGCCCTGAGGCTCCAGATGCCCCAGAGAAGTCATCCACAAATTAATAATGTTCTTCTGAAATCAGTGGTTTGCATCTTTTGTTATAACCTGTTCAAATATCCAGCAGTATTACAGACTCAGTTCTGAACGCCAGGGTAAGCCAGTGACAGTGTCAGTTGACCCTCTGTGATCAGGCTCTGTGAGTTCTGAGGGAATGCATTCAAATGTCACAATGTCAGGCAGCAATTTCATCACAAAGGAGGAGGCTGTGAGAAGCACTCAAGCACAGAAGTCACCTTGGGGCCAGTTTGTAGTCCACACAGTGTGATTAGCCTGTGCTTATTCTCTGTGACTAGTCACAATGTTTAGTCAAAGGATTCTGTACATTAAACAGTTCAAAATGTCCCCCACCCACCACCAAATAGGATGGAAATGAATGCACATTTGCACTAGGTGTTATTGGTTCTGTGGGTAAGAATGTAATTACAGAAGAAATGGAGAATGACACTGCAGACCTTGCCTGTGCCTGGGGTTGAGTGTACACTGTATTCTGATTTGAAGCCTCGTGCCTTTAAAAAAATATTTTATTTATTTATTTGAGAGAGAGAGAGAGAGAGAATGAATGGGCGCACCAGGGCCTCTACCCACTGCAAACTCCAGATGCATGCACCATCTTGTGCATCTGGCTTACATGGGTTTTGGGGAATCTAACCTAGGTCCTTAGGTTTCACTGGCAAGTGCCTTAACCACTAAGCCATCTCTCCAGCCCTTGAAGCCTGATTTTAAGAGGGTCTTTAATGTCAAATTTAAGGAGTTTTCTGGTCTGTCTTACTGCCAAGATACTTGCTTTTATTTCTCTTCCTCCTTATCACTGTGACTCTGTTTGATCCAGTCTTATATATTCCTAATATAAGCAGAACCTAACAAATGGTCCACTAATCACTTGGCTGGTAAATGGCATCACGGAGAACTCATGGCAGTAGGAGTGGGAGGCAGCTGGTGACACTGAATTTGCATTCAGGAGGCAGGGATGAATGCTCAGCTTCCTTTCTTTTTTAAATTTTATTTTATTATTTTATTTTGAGGTAGGGTGTCACTGTAGCCCAAGCTGACCTGGATGGAACTTTCTCTGTGGCTTCAAACTCACAGCGATCCTCCTACCTCTGCCTCCTAAGTGCTGGGTGGGATTAAAGGCATATGACACCATTCCCACTTTCTCCCTTTCCCTTCTCTCTTTCATGTGTGTGTGTTTGTGCATGTGTGCATGTGTGCGTGTGTGTGTGTGTGTGTGTGTGTAAGAGAGAGAGAGAGAGAAGGAGGAGGAGGAGGAAGGGGTGGAGGAGAAGGAGGAGGAAGAAGAGGAGGAAGACTGGGCATGCCAGGGCCTCTTGCCACTGCAAAGAACTCCAGATGTTTATACCACTTGGTACATCTGGTTTCATGTGGATACTGGGGAATCAGACTCCAGGCTGTCAGACTATGCAAGCAAGCACTTTTAACTGCTGAACCATCTCCCCAGCCCTTTTCCTTTTTAATCAGTTTTGGAACTCAAGCTCATGGGATGATGCCACCCATATTCAGGGTGGGGCTTCCCTCCTCAGTTAGGCTTCTTTGAAAACACCTCCACCAACATGCCTAGAGGTGTGTTTCCAGTCATGTAGACCACAAAAGTGAACCATTACAGAAGTAAACAAGGAAACCTCAAGGTTTGGATCTATTATCTTGTGAAGATAAGATAACAAAACCAGGCATGGTGCAGGGCTGGAGGGATGGCTTAGCCTGTTAAGGCATTTTCCTCAAAGTCAAAAGGACCCAGGTTCGATTCCCCAGGACCCACGTTAGCCAAATGCACAAAGGTGCGCACATGTCTGGAGTTCATTTGCAGTGGCTGAAGGCCCTTGCACACCCATTCTCTCTCTCTCTCTTTCTCCCTCTTTCTCTGTCAAGTAAATAAATAATAAGATATTTTTTAAAAACCAGACATGGTGAGTACAGCTGAAATCCCAGTTGCCCAGGAGGCCAAGGCAGGAGGATCTTTGAACCCAGGGCAATCTGGGTAACATAACAAGACTTCTTCTCAAAACAAAGAAAATATGCCGGGCATGGTGGCACACACCTTTAATCCCTTGGGAGGCAGAGGTAGGAGGATTGCAGTGAGTTCAAGGCCACTCTGAGACTCCATAGTGAATTTCAGGTCAGCCTGGGCTACAGTGAGACCCTACCTCGAAAAACCAAAAAAAAAAAAAAAAAAAAAAAAAAAGAAGAAGAAGAAAATACTAACATCACTATTGCAGTCAGGTTCACATTGCTGGTAGAAATCACCTGACCAAGAGCAGCTTGTGGGAAAAAGAGGTTTATTTTGGCGTACAGGCTCCAGGGGAAGCTCCACGATGGCAGGGGAAAATGATGGCATGAGAAGAGGGTGGACATCACCTCCTGGTCAACATGAGGTGGACAATAGCAACAGGAGAGTGTGCCAAACACTGGCATAGGGAAACTGGCTATAATACCTATAAGCCCACTCCCCAACAAGTGACTCCAGGAGGCATTAATTCCCAAATCTCCATAAGCTGGGAACCTAGCATTCAGAACACCTAAGTTTATGGGGGACAGCTGAATCAAACCACCACATTCTGCCCCTGGCCCCCATAAACTGATATCCATACATGATGTTAAATACAATGCATTCAGTCCAACTTTAAAAGTCCCCATAATTTTTATCAATTCCAATGATGTTCAAACATCCCCATAGTCCAAGATCTTTTAACTGAGCCATTATACCAAAAAAATCCCCCCAAAAACCCATAATGGCACAAAATAAATATTCACACTGCAAAAGATGGCACTGGGTATAGCAAAGAAATATTCAACCAATACAAGATTTAAAGCAACCAGGGCAAACATCAAACTCTGTAGCTTCAAGTCCAACAACTTCAGTTAATGACAAATCTTCAGGTCTGATAACTCTAACCAGCAACAAGTCTCTAGTATTTTAATTCTGCCCCTCCAGCTAGGCTACTCACAATCCTGGAAAACTTCATCAGGGCCGGCAGCTTTCCTTAGCAGCCATCTTGTGGTCCTGGTATCTCCACTAGGTCTTCGCTGCAATCCATGGTTCATCCTCATGGCCCCATGGGGTCCTCCATGCAGGCATACAGCAAACCTGCTTCACACTGCCCATGGCCATTTCCAAAACACAAGACCGTGTTACAAACTCAACGACCGTGTCCTGAATTTCTTATACTCCACAATACCAGGTAGGGTGCCAATTTGTTAATCCAGGGGGAAATAAGGCAGACGTTGAAGAACAGGATGCTCCTTGAGCACTCAGGCCCCTTCAAAAGAGTCTACATTCTTCCTGTTGCCCTAGTGCAGGTCAGCTGGCCCAATCTCAAAGGTTGTAACCTCTCAATTGCAGCTGTTCACCCAAAGATTTTTCTTTCTGTGTCATATCCCTCTGCTCATACCAGTTCCTTTTTTAATTATTTTAAAATTTATTTGAGAGTGACAGACAGAGAGAAAGAGGCAGAGAGAGAGAGGGAAGAGAGAGAATGGGTGCGCCAGGGCCTCAAGCCACTGCAAATGAACTCCAGATGCATGCACTCCCTTGTGCATCTGGCTAATGTGGGTCCTGGGGAATCGAGCCTCGACCAGGGTCCTTAGGCTTCACAGGAAAGCGCTTAACCGCTAAGCCATTTCTCCAGCCCACACCAGTTCATTTTTATACAGAGCAACCCTGCACAACTTCTCAGGACACAGGCATAACAGCAAGCTTCCCACACAAACTGCTAGCCCAGTCAAGCAAAGCCTTTCTCACCCTCATAAGCCAAACATCACAGTCCATAGTTCTTACTGAATTCAGGTCTTTCAACTCTGACCAGAATAGTCCATCAAGCTGTACTTACAGCACTGCAAGGCGTCTCTTATGCCAAGGTTTCAAGATCCTCCACGTTCCTCTTGAAAACCAGCTCCAAAAGGTCAAAGCCACACCGTCAGGTGTCTAGCAGCAATCCCACTCCTCGGTACCACTTTACTATTGCAGTCAGGTTCACATTGCTGGTAGAAATCACCCAACCAAGAGCAGCTTGTGGGGAAAAAGAGGTTTATTTTCATTGACAGGCTCAAGGGGAAGCTCCACGATGGCAGGGGAAAATGATAGCATGAGCAGAGGGTGGACATCACCCTCTGGCCAACATAAGGTGGACAATAGCAACAGGACAGTGTGCCAAACACTGGCATTGGGGAAACTGGCTATAACACCCATAAGCCCGCCCCCAACGATACACTTCCTCCAGGAGCCTGAGTGCTGGGAACTTAGCATACAGAACACCTAAGTTTATGGGGGACACCTGAATCAAACCACCACAATCACCATCTAAAGCAAACACAGCTGAACATGAACTTACTTCAAAGTGGAGCTTAGCTTTGGTCATATCTAGAAAATAACTCATCCTGGTTCATTTACTATGAAGCTGTGTAGATGTTTAAAAATAAAACCAGCATGAGGGGCTAGGGAGATAGCTCAGAGGTTACAGAGCCTGCCTTCCCAGTGTTCAGTTCTCCGGGCACCCACATAAAGCTATACAGGCATTTATTTTCAGTGGAAGGTGACCTGGTACACAACACACACACGCACACACACACACACACACACGCACCAAAGTACACACTGCATGGCCATCTCTGAAAATGTCAGGATTATCTAACGTGCTGGAATCCAAATGCTGATTCAGTATGAAGAAACTGTATTATAATGCCTTGTCTTTATGGTGCCTACAAAGCATTTTCAAATGTTTCCCATCACCTGAATCTTGTCTTTACCTGTTTACAACCTAAATAAGACATCAACAAATGCCTGGCTGGTGCCTGGCATGTAGTAGAAACATTTGTTGGATGAATATGGCTACAGTATAAGTGTGTAAGAGTAAAGAAACATTAAAATAATGCAAAACTGGGCTGGAGAGATGGCTCAGCTTGCCTGCAAAGCCTAATGACCCAGGTTCAACTCCCCGGTATCCACATAAAGCCAGATGCACAGGTGGAAAATGCATCTGGAGTTCATTTGCAGCAGCCAGAGACCCTGGTACACCAATTTTCACTCTTTCTCTCTCTCTCTCTCTGCTTTGAAATAAATAAAAATATTAAAAATAAATAAATAAAATAAAATAATGCAAAATTACAAACATATTATAGTACCTTCAAAAGGCATTTTACTTGGATGTAAATGTGGTATTTACATGAGGCTGGGGAGATGGATTAGCAGTTAAGGTGCTTGTCTGCAAAGCCAAAGGACCCTGGTTTGATTCTGCAGGACCCACATAAGCCAGATGCACAAGGTGTTGCATGTGTCTGGAGTTTATTTGTAACCACTGAAGGCCCTGGCCTTTCTATCTGGCTCTTTCTCTTTCTGTCTTTTAAATAAATAAATAAAAAGTTTAAATATGGTATTTACATATATTAATAGCTGAAAGTGTGTATCTAACTAAATTTAAATTTTCAAACCTTTGTGTTATGGTTTGAATGCAACCCTCCCCACACCCAATGCTCACGTGTTGAAAATTTGGTCTCCAGATGGTGGTGCTGTTGTGGGACCTTTAGGAAGCGGAGCCTTTCAGCAGGAACTGGAATACTAGGAGCAGATCTTCAGGTTTCATGGCCTGGTGCCACTTCCTGTTCACTCTCTCATTCACTCCTTCTTTCTGATTGCAGACACAATGTGATCACCTCTGCTCCTGTAGCTGTGCCTTCCCCTCCATGATGGAGTGCATCCCCTTGAAAACCTTCATTATTATTATGATTATTGAGAGAGAGAGAAAGAGAGAATGGGCACACCAAGGCCTTTCAGCCACTGTGAAAGAACTCCAGACATGTGCGCCCCCTTGTGCACATGTGCAACATTGCATGCCTGTGTCACTTTTTCATTTGGCTATAGGGGACTTGGAGATTCTGACAAGCACTCTTAGGCTTCGCAGGCCTGCCTTTAACCACTAAGCCATCTGTTCAGCCCAAGTGCATCCTCTTGAAACTGTAGGCCAGAATAAACCCTTTCCTGCCTTAAATTGCTTCATGCCAGGTCACAGCAATGAGTAAAGTAATTACCATACCTGCTATTTACCAGGAACCTATTGTATAGTGGGAGGAGTGACTCACTTTTTCCCATGCATAAGGGAAATAACTGGATCCATGGTGGTGAAGACTCTGAGAAGGAGGACGATCATGACGATGACTACATAAGATCCGGTGACAGGCAGAATTCTAAGATAACCCAATAAAAAAGCCTTACCAGGCTCGAGAGATTGCTTAGTGGTTTAGGCACTTACCTGTGAAGCTTAAGGACCCATGTTCAACTCTACAGTTCCCACATAAACCATATGCACAAGTGACATAAGCATGCAAGGTCGCATATGCCCACAAGGTGGCACATGCATCTGGAGTTCAATTGCATTGGCTAGAGGTTCTAGAGTGCCAATTCTGTCTGTCTGTCTGTCTGTCTGTCTGTCTCTCTCTCGTAAAAAAATATTACCAAAAACTGAAGACTCTCCTTTGTATAGTTCCTTTTCCTATGACTATGACAGGACATTATGGTAAGCCATGTTACATGTACAATATAGACAGACAGATAGATAGATAGATAGATAGATAGATAGACACACATAGTAAGAGATTTTGGGGCTGGAGAAATGGCTTGGAGGTTAAGTGCTTGCCTGTGAAGCCTAAGGACCCCAGTTCGAGGCTCGATTCCCCAGGACCCACATTAGCCAGATGCACAAGGGGGCGCATGCATCTGGAGTTCATTTGCAGTGGCTGGAAGCCCTGGTGCACCCATTCTCCCTCTCTCTCTCTTTCTCAATCTCTCTCTCTCTCTCTCTCTCTCTCTCAAATAAATAAGTAAAAATAAACAAAAAAAATTAAAAAAGAGATTTTGCAGCTGTAATTCAAGTTAATAACCAGTTGGTCTTGAAATAGGGCCTAGTATACTCACACAATCCTGTATTTCTATTTAGTGTGTGCGCATGTTCTTGTGTGGGGGTGGGTGAGTGTGTGGGGAGGTCAGAAGCTAACCTGAGGTGCTATCCACCTTTGTTGAGACTGAATCTCTCATTAGCCTTGAACTTGCCTAATTAGGTTAGACCAGCAGGGTCAGGGAGCCCCAGGGGTCCTCTTGTCTCTACCTCCATAAATCTGGGATTGCAAACACACATCTCCATGCCTGGATTTTTATTTTTTTTTATTGGCAACTTCCATAATTACAGATAATAAGCCATGATAATTCCCTCCCCTACCCTACTTTCCCCTTCACAAATCTACCTTTCATCATATCCCCTCCCCCTCTCAATTAGTCTCTCTTTTATTTTGATATCATCATCTATTCCTCCTGTTATGAGGGTCTTGTGTAAGTAGTACTAGGCGCTGAGGTCGTGGATATCCAGGCCATTTTGTATCTGAATGACTGCATTATAAACAGTCCTATCCTTCCTTTAGCTTTTACATTCTTTCTGCCACTTCTTCTGCAATGGACCCTGAACTTTGGAAGGTGTGATAGAGATGTCTCAGTGCTGAACACTCCACTGTTACTTCTCAGCAGTATGGTGTCTTTTTGGGTCATCCTAGTGGGCACTGCCATCTGAAAAAAGAAACTTCTCTAACCAAAAGTGAGAAGAGCATTAATATGTGGGTATGAACATTAAGAGAAAATGCTTACAGGGCAGTCTGGTGAGCATTTGGCCAGACACCAGCAGGTGTTACTCCCCTAGGGTTCATGACCTCCCCCATCATAGGCTTTTGACTAGGTGTTCAGTACCAGGCATATATTCTGTCCTGTGGCGTCTCCAGTCCAATCACAGAGTGGTTGGTTTCCCCATAACAGACATTGCACCAGTGGGCTCATTTGGCCTGGCTGCCCAACCTTAAGACTTGCAGTGTCCACTGTTGTTTATCACCGCTGATGACTTGTCTCTCATGTAAGGCTGCATGCAGCAGAGCTTCATCCAGCTTTCTGTCAGCTGGTTAACAGGGAGGAGGTTTTCAGTGGAGTCTTTAGCAATAGGGTCTTGCCATCTATTCCTGGTAGGAAACCAAAACCCTTAGCAATGGCTTGTAATATTTTGTGGGCATCATGGACCTCCCCAGCTAAACAACTCACTGGAAAGTATCCCATACCTGGCACTGACTGACATTTTTTGAGTAGCAATCTATGGCTTCTGCGTGTGCCATTATCCACTAAAGTAGGTTCCCATATGGCTTATTCATAACATCTTAAATTTTGATTAACCTTCCTACCACACTTCCTTTACTCAATCACTTCCCCTGACCTCACTTAGACCATTGCATCCCCGGTGATCTGTTCATCTATTTACATTTATTCAATACCCTCTCCTTAATTCCTCCCCTCTCCTATAGGCCCTTTCTAGCTTACTTTTTTTTTTTCCAAGACAGGGTCTCACTCAAGCGCAGGCTGACGTGGACCTCACTTTGTAGTCTTAGGCTGGCCTCAAACTCACAGCAATCCTCCTACCTCTGCCTGTGGAGTGCTTGGATTAAAGGCATATGCCACCATGCCTGGCTATGGATGTTATTTCATGCCTCCAGGTTTGGAGTTCTTTGTTACACAACAATAGAAAACAGTTTAATTCATAATATTTTATTTTGTGTTGTGAAACAAGGTCTTATTCTGTATCCCAGGCTGCCCTGTGACTCTTAATGATCCCCTTGCCTCAATATGCTACATTCTGGGATTATAGGGGTATGCTACCACACCTGGCTTGTTCATTGTTTTTATTTTTTTTGCAACAGGGTCTCATGTAACTGAGGGTAATCTTAAACTTCTGATCCTCCTGCCATTACCTCCCCAGTGCTAGGATTACAGGGGTGCCACCATGTTTAGTTTATGTGTTGCTTGGGACTGAACCCAGGGTTTTATGCATGCTAGGCAAGCAATCTATTACCTGAACTATAGTATCCTCTGACCTTGTTCATAATATATTTTAAATATTTACTTATGTGTGTTTATGTGTGTTTGTGTGTGCCCATTAGGGTCTCTTGCTATTGTAAACAAATGTCAGAGCACCATATTTTGAATCCAGCTTATGAGGGTGGCTTGGGAATTGAATCCAAAGCTTGTAGGCTTTACAAGCAAGAACCTTTAACTGCTGAGCCATCTTCCTTGTCCCTGTTTCATGATATTCTTAAAAAAAAAACATTTTTCTTTATTTTTATTTTATTTATTTGAGAGAGAGAGAGAGAGACAGAGAGAGAGAGAGAAAGAGATAGAGATATAGGCATGGAGAGAGAGAGAGAGAAAGAGAGAGAGAGAGAGAATGGGTGCATCAGGGCCTCCAGCTACTGCAAATAAACTCCAGATTTGTGCACTCTCCCTTATGCATCTGGCTTGCATGAGTCCTGGGGAATCGAACCTGGAAAGTTTCAGGAAAGTGCCTTAACTGCTGAGCCAGCTCTTCCACCCCATGATATTCTTAAGGTATAAAAAAACTCATCGTGCAACCGGGCATGGTGACACTTACCTTTAGTCGCAGCACTGAGGAGGCAGAGGTAGGAGGCTCACCACAGGTTCCAGGTCAGCCTGGTATCCAGTGAGACTTTGCAAAGGAAGGAAGGGGGGAGGGGAGAAGAGGGAGGGAGAAGGGAAGGAGGGAAGGATGGAAGGAAGAGAAGAAGAAAGAACTCCTTTGCAGGTTCTGAACAGCATAATTGACAATTCAGGGAAACAGATGGGTGGACTTCGCATGTTGACTGGAAAGGCCTTGGCTAGCTCGCAGGTATCTCATTACTCCAGGGAAAGACAGGCAGATAGACAGAAAAGCAGACAGGGGGGGGGGGGGGAGGGGGCTACAAGGCAAGAAGAGCAAAAGATCAGTAAGAACCTGCTTCACAGGAACAAGTCTGTGACACATGGTCAGTCTTGGGCAAACACTTAACTCTACGTCTTTCTCTGTCATTCATTCAAACAGTTACATTGCGATTGTTCTGCTCTTCGCACTGCATACACAGCAATCCGGTGAGCAAGGTGGGCATTCTCACAGGGCCCACATTACAGAGACTCGGAGGATAAAAATACAGAAGTGTCACGGGTGTGGTGACACACGCCTTTAATCCCACCACTCAGGAGGCAGAGGTGGGAAGATCACTGTGAGTTCGAGGCCATCATGAGACTACATAGTGAATTCCAGGCAAGCCTGGACTAAAATGAGACCCTACCTTGAAAAACCAAAATAAATAAATAATAATCAAAAGAATGCAGAGGTGTCACAGAGCAAGGGCACTTCAAGTTACAAGTGCCAGGAAGACAGTAAACCCCTTCAATGTGAGGGAGACTGCTGGGGGCGGGGGCACTGCTTTGGGTCCTTGAAGGCATCTCTGAGGGGATAATGTTTCAGCTCGGATCTGGATGGTGCACAGAAGCCAGTCATGGATAAACTGGGCTTGGAGCATTCTGGACACAAAGGACAAGTAGTGCAGAGCCCCTGAGGCCTGACAAGCTGTGGACAGGGAGGAGGCACTGAGATGAGGTCAGTAAGACAGGCACTGTTGGAACAGGAAGAAATGCCAATGCACTGTCAATTTTCTTTTCTTTCTTTCTTTTCTTTTTTCTTTTTTTGGTGGTGCTGAGGATTGAACCCAGGGCCTTGCACATGCAAGGCAAGTGTTCTACCCCTGAGCTAAAACCCCAGCCCCAGGAATGTCGATTTAAATGTGAGTGCTTTGAGGTGTGCAGGGGGGGGGGGGGGAATAATACCACTTGATGCACTGTGTTATTAGTTGTGGCAATGGGAGTTGTGCCCAACGCCTTGTCCTTGCTAGACAGGTAGTCTCCCACTGAGGACCCCACCGCGCAGCCTGCTCCGGGCTGAGGAAGAGCCTGACCATCGCTGCAGGTTGCAAGAGTAAACCCCGGTGTCCCCCAGCGCGCTTCTGTGCGCTCTGGTAGCGGGGTGGTGGTGTGGACCAGCGGGCTGCGCGGGGAGGCGGGAATCCTTAGGAACTCGGCCTGGGGGCAGAGCGGGTGTATCTGATTTGGAGGGTGAGGAACTGAAGTTGTTTGGTGCTGACGATCAGGGGTGAGGTGAGTTCAGGGTTCAGTTGGGAGTTCTACCCACAGATCTCTTGCAATGCTTCATGGACAGAAGACGAGGTGAAGAATTACCTCGGCCTTAGTGTGAACCTCATTTTCTGTCCATGAAGCTTGAGCTGGCGCATGCCTCTGGCAAAGCAGGATGAGCTGCTTCTGAAGCTCAAACCAGGCATCATTTCTAACTTGTTTTGGGTCGTTGGATGAGAACTCCATCTGGTCTATAGGAAATCGCACATAGCCAGGTGTGGTGGCGCACGCCTTTAATCCCAGCACTTGGGAGGCAGAGGTAGGAGGATCACTGTGAGTTCGAGGCCAGTCCGGGACTACAAAGTGAGTTCCAGGTCAGGCTGGGCTAGAGTGAGACCCTACTTCAGAAAAAGAAGAAGGAGGAGGAGGAGAAGAAGAAGAGGAAAAAGAAGAAGGAGGCTGGAAAGATGGCTTAGTGGTTAAGGTGATTGCCTGCATAGCCAAAGGGCTCAGATTCACTTCCTCAGGACCTATGTATGGCAGATGCACAAAGCGGTGCAAGTGTCCGGAGTTCGTTTGCAGTGGTTGGAGGCCCTGGCATGCCCATTCTCTCTCTCAAATAAATAAAAATGAAAATATTTTTTAAAAAGAAAAGAAAAAGAAGGAAGTTTTTGTCAAGTTGGAGGGACTTTAGAACTCTTAGAAGCTCCCCTCCTACCCCCCCCCCCCCCCCCCCCCCCCCCCCCGCCCCGGCCGCCGGAGGCAGCCTGCAGACCCCAGGACAGGATGTTGAATGGGGAGGACCTACCACAGAGTCATCTGGGAAGAGGTCAAGAGTGCCCACACTGACTGAAAGCCCAAAGGTACATGTGGTGGAAACTGATTCCTCCTCACCCAAGGTATGTGGGAGTCTCAGCCCAGAAGCCCAGAGCAGCTCATTCTCACTTCTCAACCTCCCAGGAGCTGGTGGGGCCAGTGACTGAGGGTTGGCCAGTTTGGTTGTGGAATGGATATGGAAATGGAAGTTAGGCAGACAAAGAACAAAGCATCAACATTTCCTCCCGAGCTGAGCTTTTAAGTGCAGCAAACTGTAGAGGCCGGGGTC
The DNA here is from genome assembly GCA_036346955.1 of Dipus sagitta. NCBI lineage: Eukaryota > Metazoa > Chordata > Mammalia > Rodentia > Dipodidae > Dipus > Dipus sagitta. Next base: position 50,824,919 of record CM070773.1, on the reverse strand, counting down.
TGTCCTCAAGAGGTAGATTTAGACAAGGGCCTGAGGGCTGCCCAGGGGCTCCTGTATCCCACGCAGTTTCTGAGCTGGCTTCTCAGCCTCTCTGAGGATTCTGTGAGCTGCTTTGTACATTCATTTTTCTTTTAGTTTTTTTTTTTTTTTTGGTGTGTATAGTATGTGTGATTGTGGTGTGTCTATGTATAGTGCATGCATGTGTGTGTGTGCAGATATGCACGTGCAGAGGCCAGCTGAAGTATCAGATGTCCACTTCCATCACTCTTCTATGTTTCCCTGAAACAGAATTTCTCATTGAACCCAGTGCTGCCATTTTTTCCATCAGTCTGACTATTCAGTGGTCCCAGCAATTTTCTAGTTTCCACTTCCTACAGGACTGAGGTTAAAGGTGTATATGGCCACCCCTGGCTCTTTTTTTTTTTTTTTTTTTCTTTTTTCGAGGTAGGGTTTCACTCTAGTCCAGGCTGACTTGGAATTCACTGTGTAGTCTCAGGGTGGCCTCGAACTCACGGTGATCCACCTACCTCTGCCTCCCAAGTGCTGGGATTAAAGATGTGCGCCACCATGCCTGGAACCCCTGGCTTTTATGTGGGTGCTGGCGATCGAATTCAGGCCTTCTTAGGCCCACATGCTTGCACAAGTTTGTTTACCCACTGAGAAATCTCAACTCCCATTTTAAAATTTTTTGTTGTTGGTTCAGGGTCTCACTCTGTAGCCCAGGCTGGATTCAAACTTGTGCCTCCTTCCTTAGCCTCTTGAGTGCTGGGATTGCAGACCACCACCACACTTAGGTTCCTTTTTCTTTTACTTTGACTGTTGTCTGCAAATAAGAACCCTGAGGGCTATAACTGCAGAACAGGAAGAAGGGCAAGAGCAGGGGAGGAGAAAAGAGCCAGAGTGGACAATGTTACCCAGGTTAGGTTTGAATCCTGTCTCACTGGTGCAAACCTGGTAATTTGTTTCTCTTTTCCTTTTTGATTTTTTTTTTTTTGTTTGTTTGTTTTTCAAGGTAGGGTCTTGTTTAGCCTAGTCTGACCTGGAATTTACTATGTAGTCTCAGGGTGGCCTTGAACTCATGGAAATCCTCCTACCTCTGCCTCCCAAGTGCTGGGATTAAAGGTAAAGGCATGCTCCACCACGCCTGGCCCCTAAATTTAAAAATCAGTATTTACAGCAACTCATGAGCCCCTTACATAGAATCAGCAACTGTTTACAGCTTGGGGTCTCTCTCTCTCTTGCGTGTGTGTGTGTGTGTGTGTGTGTGTGTGTATTTATACAGGGTCTCAGTCTGAAGCCCAGGCTAGCTGTAATCCACTGTTGCAGTTAGCTTCGCATTGCTGGTATAAATCACCCTGACAAAAGCAGCTTGTGGGAGGAAAGGGTTTATTTTGGCTTACTTAAGGGGACGCTCCATGATGGCAGGGGAAAAAATGGCGTGAGCAGAGGCTGGACATCACCTCCTGGCCAAAATCAAGTGGACAACAGCAGTAGGAGAGTGTGCCTAACACTGGCAAGGGGAAGCTGGCTATAACACCCATAAGCCTGCCCCCTACAATACACTGCTTCCAGGAGGCTCCAATTCCCAAATTGTTACTGGCTGGAGACCTAGCATTCAGAACACATGAGTTTATAAGGGACACCTAATTCAAACTACCACATCCACTATGTAGCCAAGCCTGGACTCAAACTTGTGGCACTCCTCCTGCCTCAGCTTCCTAAATTCTGGGGCTTACAGGCATTGACACCAGCTTCTACTATGCCAACCTAAGTCTCATTTTTTCCACTTACATAACTGGAACATAATATTACCTCCCTGGTAAGGATTAATTTAGGCAAGGGCCAAAAGAGGAAACCTATATAAAACATTTAAGTTACAATGCCTACTATACACACAATAAACCCTGAATTTTTTTGTTTGTTTGTTTTTTTCTAGGTAGGGTCTCACCCTGTAGCTCCAGGCTGGCCTCAAACTCATAGTGATCCTGCCTCCAGTGTCCTGGGGTTAAAGGTGTACACTGCGAGCCCAGCTACCCTGATTTATTCTTATTTTTCATTTTTTTTTCAAGGTAGGGTCTCACTCTAGCCCAGGCTGACCTGGAATTCACTATGGAGTCTCAGGGTGGCCTCAAACTCATGGCAATCCTCCTACCTCTGCCTCCTGAGTGCTGGGATTAAAGGTGTGAGCCACCACGCCTGGCTTTATTTTTCATTTTTTAAAAATATTGTATTAATTTATTTATTTGAGAGAGAGGAAGAGGCAGATAGAAATTGAGAGAGAGAGAGAGAGAGAATGGGCATGCCGGGGCCTCTAGTCACTGCAAATGAACTCCAGACATAGTCCCACCTTGTATACCTGTCATTATATGAGTACTGGGGAATCGAATTCAGGTCCTTAGATTTTGCAGTTAAGTGCCTTAACTGCTAAGCCATATCTCCAGCCCATATTCTTACTGCTTTAAGTGATTTATTTATTTATTATTTATTTGAGAGAGAGCTAGAGGAAGAGGCAGAGAGAAAGAGAGAATGGGTGCACCAGGACCTCCAGCCACTGCAAACGAACTTCAGATGCATGTGCCCCTTGTGTATCTGGCTTATGTGGGTCATGGGGAATTGAACCTGGGTCCTTTGGCTTTGTTGGCAAATGCCTTAATTGCTAAGCTATTTCTCCAGCCCTTTTTTTGGTCTTTTCAAGGTAGGGTCTCACTCTAGTCCAGGCTGACCTGGAATTCACTATGTATTCTCAGGGTGGCCTTGAACTCATGGCGATCCACATACCTCTGCCTCCCAAGTGCTGGGATTAAAGGCATTCACCACCACACCCAGTACATCTTAACTTTTGATTAACCCTCCCCCCCATTCTTTTACTCCATCTCTTCCTCTGACCTCAGTTACCATTGCACCCCAGTAATCTGTTCATTTACACACACATATATATATATATATACACATATATAATATATATATACATATATTATATATATATATATATATATATATATATATATATATATATATATATAAAACCATCTTCTTAAGTCCTCCCCTCTCCTCCCTCCCTTATAGCCCCTTTCTAGCTTACTGGCTTCTGCTACTGATTTTTACTCCAACTCACATGCAGTGTTTGGCTTTCCGGGTCTGGGTTACCTCACTTATTGTATGTCTGTATGTATCCACTGGGGTCTCTTGCCACTGCAAAGGAACTCCAGACACATGTGCCACTTGTCATCTGGCTTTATGTGGGTGCTGAGAATCAAACCTGAGCTGGAAGGCCTTGCAAGAAACCATCTTTATCCATTGAGCAACTTGCCAACCCCCCCTCTCTCTATATATCTATATCTATATCTATATCTATATCTATATCTATATCTATATCTATATATTTGTTGTTGTTATTTTGAGGTAGGGTTTCAGGCTGACCTGGAATTTGCTCTGCAGTCTCAGGGTGGCCTCTAACTCATAGTGATCCACCTACCTCTGCCCTCTGAGTACTGGAATTAAAGGTGTACATCACCATGCCTGGCTTATTTTTATTTTTTCATATTTCATCTATTTCTTGGAGGGAAAGAGGCAGATAGAGAAAGAGAATGGGTGTGCCAGGGCCTCCAGCTGCTGCAAACGAACTCCAGATGCACGTGTCACCTTGTGCATTTGGCTTACATGGGTACTGGGGAATCGAACCTGGCCCTTTTGGCTTGTCAGCAAGTGCCTTAATCCCTAAGCCATCTCTCCAGCCCTTGTTATTGATTTTTTAAAAAAATATTTTATTTATTTATTTATTTATTTGCAAGCAGAGAGAGAGAGAGAGAGAGAGAGAGAGAGAGAGAGAGAGGCAGAGTATGTGTGCACCAGAACCTCCAGCCACTGCAATCAAACTCCAGATGTTTGTGCCACTTTGTGCATCTGGCTTTATGTGTGTACTGGGGGATTGAACCCAGGCCATCAGGCATTGCAAACAAGTGCCTTTAACCACTGAGCTATTTCTCCAGTCCCTTACTAATCCTTTTTTAAAAACAATTATTTTATTTATTGATTTAAATAATATGTATTTTTATTTGGGGGGGGGGGAAGGAGGGAGGGAGAGAGTAGGCTTGCTAGGGCCTTCAGCTGTTGCAAATGAACTCCATATGCATGCACCACCTGTGCATATGGCTTACGTTGGTCCTGGGAAATCGAACTTGGGTCTTTTGGCTTTGTAGACAGGTGCCTTAACTGTGAAGCCATCTCCCCAGCCCTTGATTTTCTTCCACTCAGACTGCATCCTCTCCACCTCCCAGCTCCCCCAAAGACAAACAGGAATGATCATCAATGGCAAGTGTCAGTTGCAGCAAAGCAACACCAACAACTGGCTTCATGCTCAGGAGAGAACGCTGCGCCTCCTCCTCATGGTTTCAAGGTACGGAGCACGTCATGAATTTGTGTGCCATCTTTGTACAGGGCCATGTTAATAGTCTCTGTATTGTTCCAGGTTTAGTATGTGTGCTGCCAAAGCAAGCATGACTGATTTTTTTTTAAATGTATTTTATTTATTTATAAGCAGAGATGAGAGAGAAAGTGGGAGTGATAGGGCCTCCAGCCTCTGCAAACAGAATTCCAGCTGCATGTGTCACTTTGTGCATCTGGCTTTGCATGGGCACTGGGGAATCAAACTTGGGGTGTTAGGCTTTTGCAGGCAAACACCTTAACCACTGAGCCATCTCTCCAGCCCCCTTTGCGGTTGATTTTTTTCTTCTTCCTCTTCCTCCTCTTCTTCTTCTTTTTGTTTTGTTTTTTGAGGTAGGGTTTCACTCTAGCCCAGGTTGACCTGGAATTCACAATGTAGTCTCAGGGTGGCCTTGAACTCAGGGTGATTCTATTACCTCTGCCTCCCAGGTGATGCAGCTTATTTATTTATTTATTTATTGAGGTAGGGCATTGCTATAGCCCAGGCTGATCTGGAATCCACAGTGTAGTTTCAGGCTGGCTTTCAACTCACAGTGATCCTCCTACCTCTGCCTCCAGAATCCTGGAATTAAAGATGTGCACCACCACACCCAGCAGAGAGAGAGAAAATGGGTGCACTAGGGCCTCTAGCTGCTGCAAAGGAACTCTAGACACATGCACCAGTTATCCTGTGCACCTAGTTTTATGTGGGCACTGGATAACAGAACTTAGGTAGTTAGGCTCTGCAGGCAAGCACCTTAACTGCTGAGCCATCTTTCCAGCCCTTGTTGATTTTTTAAAAATTTATTTATATTTATTTATTTGAAAGATAGAGAAAGAGGCAGGGAGAGAGAGAATGAGAATGGGTGTGCCAGGGCCTCCAGCCACTGCAGACATACTCTAGATGCATGTGCCACTTTTGCATCTGGCTTACAATGGGTCCTGAAAAATTGAACCTGGGTCCTTTGGCTTTGCAGGCAGGTGCCGTAAGCACTAACCCATCTTTCCAGCCCTGTTGTTGATTTTTAAAAAAATTTTTAAATTTCATTTTTATTTATTTATTAGAGAGAGAGAGAGAGTGAGAATGGGTGCACCAGGGCCTTCAGACACTGCAAACGAACTCCAGACACATGCGCCACCATGTGCATCTGGCTTGTGTGGGACCTGGAGAATCGAACCGGGGTCCTTAGGCTTCACAGGCATGCACCTTAACTGCTAAGCCATCTCTCCAGGCCCTGTTGTTGATTTTTGAAATGAGGGATATCATTAAGTTGTCCAAGCTGGCTTTGAATTCTTTATCCTGCCCAAAGTTGCTGAAGTCACCAGTATGTGTCACTGTAGTTGGCAAGTCTTAATTATTCATAATTTTATTTTATTTTTATTCAAGGTGCACAAACATGGCCAGGTGTGGTGATACATCCCTATAATTCCAGACTAAGGGCTCTCTGAACTTCTCTCTGTGTTGCTCAAGAATGACAAGAAGAAAGATGCCAGAAAGTCAGCTAAGAAAGGAAAAGGCCCAATAAACAAGTCTGGGGACAAGGCCAAAAAGAAGTGGTCCAAAGGCAAAGTTTGGGACAATCTCAACAACCTAGTTCTGTTTGACAAAGCTACTAATGACAAACTCTGGATAGATGTTCCCAACTCTAATCTTAGTACCCCAGCTGTGGTCTCTGAGGGACTGAAGATTCATGGTTCCCTGGCCAGGGTGGCCCTTCAGAACTCATCAAACTGGTTTCCAAGCAAAGAGCTCAAGTGATTTACACCAGAAATACTAAGGGAAGTGATGCCCATGCTGCGGGTGAGGATACACGAACAGGTTCAGCCAACTGTACATTTGGAAAAGTAAATTTTTTTTTGACAAGAATGAGACTTTAACCAGTTTTCAGTGGAGTTTGTAACATTAAGAGATAAAGAGTTGTTAACAAACACAGTAACAAATGGACACCTGATTGGTGAGGCATGATCCTGTACACATCATATGGAAAAGTAAAATTTTATTAAGTCAAAAAAAAATAGCTGGGGGCTGGAGAGATGGCTTAGTAGTTAAGCGTTTGCCTGTGAAGCCTAAAGATCCCGGTTCAAGGCTCAATTCCCCAGGACCCACGTTAGCCAGATGCACAAGGGGGCGCACGCATCTGGAGTTCATTTGCAGTGGCTGGAGGCCCTGGCACACCCATTCTTTTTCTCTCTCTCTCTCTCTATCTGTCTTTCTCTCTGTGTCTGTCGCTCTCAAATAAACAAAAAAAATTAAAATTTTTTTTAAATTTTAAAAAAATTTTAAAAAAATAGCTGGGCGTGGTGGTGCACACCTTTAATCCCAGCACTCAGGAGGCAGAGGTAGGTGGATCACTGTGAGTTTGAGGCCACTCTGAGACTACATAGTGAACTCCAGGTCAGCACAGGCCAGAGCAAGACCCTACCTCAAAAAACCAAAAAGCAGGCTGGAGAATGGCTTAGTGGTTAAGCACTTGCCTGTGAAGCCTAAGGTCCCTGGTTTGAGGCTCGATTCCCCAGCACCCATGTTAGCCAGATGCACAAGGGGGCACACACATCAGGAGTTCGTTTGCAGTGGCTGGAGGCCCTGGCGCGCCCATTCTCTCTCTCTCTCTCTGTCTGTCGCTCTCAAATAAAAATAAAATAAAAAAACTTTATAAAACCAAAAAGCAACAACAAAGAAAGCCCCCAAATAAATAAATACTAAAGATGTTTGGATATGAGCTGAGGGCATTATACAGTGGTAGAATGTATGCTCTCTATGTGTGTGCCCACACACAGATAGAAATTCATTATGAAATACATTATTTAATTCTTGCATTACTATAAACAAAAACAAATTTATGCATTATTTTCAAGCAAAACCTTTTTGTTTGGTTTTCAGACAAAACTTTAATCAACATAATTGAAATTAGATGTAGGAATTCACACTGTTTTGTTGATGACCAGCTGCCTCTGCTGTCTACTGCAAGAGTTCTTATGCTTTTTCTCTACCCACATCTCCACATTTTCTGAGTGATTTAATTCTTCCCATCCATGTCCTTGGTTTGGTCAACTGCAAAACCTTCATTCATGCAATGGGCCATGACATCATTTGACTTTCACATGTCTTAGACTTGTCCCTATGAGATTATGTCCTGTCATCCCCCATTCCTAAACACTGAGCCCAGACAATAAAAGTAGTGGCTCATGATTCCAGTGTACTGGAACCTCAAATACAAGCTTGGCCTAAAATCAAGAAGCAATGCCTCGCAGAAGACGGCTCAGCAGAGAACAGGAACATGAGTATAGCAGCTGCTACAAATGCTACTGTGATGGTTCATCTTCACCGTGAACTGATGGGATGTGGAATCACCACAGAGACCCACCTCCGAGTGTTGGGATTAAAGGCATAGCCAGGCCCTGGTTTTTTTGTTTTTCTTCGTTATTTTTATTAAGTCATGCAGACTTAGAAATGCCAAGATTTAGGTTCTGATTATGCGGATCGGAGATAGAAATGGGTGGAAGATCAAGCTACAGTTCTAGCCTGGGTAGCTGTGAAAACAGCAGGAATTCAATGAACCAAGAAAAAGAACACCGTGGAATGCTGAGTTCAGTTAAGGAAATTGATTGCAGGCATGCTAAGATAGGGGTGCTGTTAAGCAATAGTGGTGATTTTCAAGTAAAATAGAAATAGGGTCTAGAGGGCTGGAGCAATTGCTTGGCAGTTAAGGTGCTTGCCAGGCAAAGCCAAAGGACTCAGGTTCAATTCTCCAATACCCATATAAAGCCAGAGGCACAAATGGTGTGTGCATTTGGAGTTCATAAGAAAAGGAGGGGGGGGGGTCTAGAGTCCAGAAACATACCTAATTTTGAAGAAATAGCTTTTAAAATCCCTTTGAGTTGAGGCATTATGTGCTGACTCTCTGTTGTCCCTAATGTGAGGACTAACTTAATCAGGTAATATAGGGTAGAGCTATTTTGGGACATAAAATCTTTAATTGGCAATTTTCTCCAGTGTATGATTTGAAAGAATGTAAGCACTATTTAGTAAGGGAGGAGAGAACTATGTCCCAGTTTCAAAAGGACTATGGACTACACAGCCTACACTTTCCTGTTTTCATCTAAGTCAAGAATTTTCTTGGCTGGGGAGATGACTCAGAGGTTAAAGGTGCTTGCTTGCAAACCCTGTTGGCCAGAGTTCAATTCCCCAGCCCTCACAAAAAACAAAACAAAACAAACAACAACAACAAAAAAAGCAGATGCACAAATTGGGGCCAGTGTCTGTAGTTCCTTCGCAGCAGCAAGAGGCCCTGGAATGCCCATATTTTCTCTCTTTCAAGTAACTAAAACTATTTTTAAAACTTCTCAAGTAAGCCGGGCGTGGTGGCACACACCTTTAATCCCAGCACTTGGGAGAGGTAGGAGGATCGCAGTGGTTCAAGGCCACCCTGCGACTACATAGCGAATTCCAGGTCAGCCTGGGCTAGAGTGAGAACCTACCTCGAAAAAACAAAACAACTAAAAAAACAAAAGGAAAAAAAAAAAAACCAACAAAAACAAACAAAAAAGCCCCTCAAGTAATTGGAGAGGATTATGTTCAAAATATATTATGTATATGTATGAAAACTGTCAATAAAAATGGATTAATATATGATGTGCATCTAGATAAAGACTTCAGGAAACCAAACCAAACTACCCCTCACAAAAAAATCTCGAGTCCTCAGATCTAGACAACAGAAGCAGTTTGTATCGGACTATCAAGAACTACACAAGACCCTCATAATGGGAGAAAAAGATGATGACATTAAATTGAAAGAGAGACTAATGGAGAGAAGGAGGGGATATGATGCACGGCGGAGTTGTGAAGGGGAAAGTGGTGGAGGGGAAGGAGATATGGTTAATTTTAAGTATAGAAGTTGTCAATAAAAAGTAAAAATTAAAAAATAAAGTTCCTGAAAACGATACATAAGTGTCTATCATTACTGTCACAACAGCCGTGTCAAAGGCTATCCGATTCAAACCCGATCTCACGCCTTCTTTTACTATTTGTTTTCTCTTTGGTTTGCTTTTTCTCTTACTCCCTTTATTAGCACAGGAATGTCAAGTGCCTGCGAAAACAAGTCTTGCTGTGTCGTCTCAGCGGGCCTCCAATCGCCATCCTCCAGCCTCAGCTCCCAAGTGCTGGGATACAAGGCGTGCGCCAAGGAGGACGCACCTCTAACGCACCGCTGGAGGCGTGGAAAGAGCACCCTTTCCCTCCCAACCCGCACCCGGACGCCTTAGCTTGTTGCGTTCCCCCGCAGCCCCACCACCGCCACATTTCGTGGCCAGCGACGCAAAAGACCATTGCGGCTGCTCCTCTTCAGGTTCTTCCCGGATTTCCCACGAGGGAGCGCTTCCGGCGTCCGGAAGTGCGTCATCAGCGCGCGCCCGCAGCCCCACGCCGCGGAGCCCGGCGGCACCTGGCCTGGGATTCGGGTGCTGGGTGGCACGGGCCGGAGAGGGTGAGCAGCCGCGCGGGTCTCCGCTGCTCGGCGCTGCCATGCAGGTCTCCAGCCTCAACGAGGTGAAGGTCTACAGTCTGAGCTGCGGCAAGTCCCTTCCCGAGGTGAGTCCCCGCGCGCCCTCGCTCGAACTCCGGCTCAGTCCTCGCTGGGCAGCCGCCCCTCTCTTCTGCCGCGGCCTGTTTTAGCGGGGCTCTAAACCGGCCCCTGACTCGGGGAGGCCCGGGGCGGACCAGGACACTGCTGTCACCGCATCCAGAGCTGAGCCGACAGATGATGACAGTAATGAGCTGTGTTGGGACTTTGTGAAGTTCTTTAGGATTGGACACACGTGCCTTTTGGCTTCAGTGGACGTTCACAGTCGCCGCCACGCCGAGAAGAACGTGGACAGATTGATTGACAGACATCTCTTCCCCATTCTAACACCCTCTGCGTTATAATACCGGTTCTTCAGCCCTTTGTGAAGCTCCTCCTACTCTATGCCAAGTTCTAGGAGTAAAGCAGTGAACAAGACTTTGCACCTGCAGAATTTATGGTGCAGGGACAGTATTCACTAACTTTGCTGAACTTGATTCTATAGGCTTGGACAAGACAGTAATTTTCTTCAGTCATCTCATATTTAAAGTCTACAGCTGAGATCTGAAAGATGACTACTGAAGATCACAAGCTAGGCTCTGATGCATAGTTTTTAAAACTATTTTTTTAAAAATACATTTTCGAGCCGGGCGTGGTGGCGCACGCCTTCAATCCCAGCACTCAGGAGGCAGAGTTAGGAGGATCGCTGTGAGTTCGAGGCCACCCTGAGACCCCATAGTGAATTGCAGGTCAGCCTGAGCTAGACTGAGACCCTACCTCGAAAAACCAAAAAAAAAAAAAAAAAAAAAAGAAAACATTTTCGTTTTATTTTTATGTATTTGTTTGAGAGCGACAGACACAGAGAGAAAGAGGCAGATAGATAGAGAATGGGCACGCCAGGGCCTACAGCCACTGCAAACGAACTCCAAATGCATGCGCAACCTTGTGCATCTGGTGTATGTGGGTCCTGGGGAATCGAGCATCGAACCAGGGTCCTTAGGCTTCAAAGGCAAGTGCTTAACCGCTAAGCCATCTCTCCAGCCCCTGATGCATAATTTTTATTTCTTGGAAGTAGTGATCAGACCTCTGTCCAAGCATTTCTGGAAGAGAAAAAGTTTTGGATGTTCATTACCATCTTGAGACTGTGCACTTGTTAGAAAATACTTTTAAAGCACACCACTTTATATATAGCGTACCACTGCTGGTCTTAGTCTGGCCCTTGAAGAGCAGAATAACTAGCTCTTCTATGTGTCACCTTCCCCGGCAAGATTTGGAGCCAGTGATTCTTCCTTTCTTCCCAGAATTCAGGCTTAAATAGTTTTTTGTCTTCCAGTTGTTCACACAATGTGATGTCTTTTGCATTCTGCTTCTTATTCTGTTTATTACTTAACACTTTATATCTGCAGGTAGTCCTTCCCTCCTCCCTCCCTCCCTCCCTCCCTCCCTTTCTCCTTCTGTCCCTTTCTCCCCTACCCTCCGGCCTTTTCTCCCTTACACTCCCTCCCTTTCTCTTTCTCACCTTCCCTCTCCCCTTCCCTTTCCCTCCCTCCCTTCCTCTCTCCCTCTCCCCCTCTCCTTCTTTGTCAGTACTGGGTATTGAACTCAGAGCCTTTTGTATGCTAGGCAAAGGCTCTACCAATTGGCTACAACCTCAGCCAAAGGCATCTCTGTTTTGGTAGGTAGGTGGTAAATATGTCAGTAATGCCCCCTTTTGGGGGAAAGGATACAAATGAAAAGACAAGTTCAGTTGAGAAAAACTGCTTTGAGTGATGAATAACTAGCAGAGAACTCTTATGGATAAAAGTGTTGGGAGTGTTATGGGTAAAAACTACAGGGAAAGGACTGAGGAGATGGCTCACTGGTTAAAGGCACTTCCGTGCAAAGCTTGCTGGCCCAGGTTCGATTCCCCAGTACCCATATGAAGCCAGATGCATCTAGAGTTTGTTTGCAGTGGCAAGACACCCTGGTGTGTCAATTTTAATCTATTCTCTCACTCATAAATAAATAAACAAAAATATGTATTTAAGGAAAAAAGAACACTACAAGGAAGGCCTCTCTACCAGAGGTGGTGGGGTTTGAGCAGAAGCTTGGGTGATGAAAAGGAGCCAGTCAGCTTTTACAGTGATGAGCCAACAGATAGTGCGAATGTCTTCAAGTGGGAATGCACATGGCGTGGACAAGAAGAGGCACAGGTGTCGCTAGAGTGGCTGAGTCTGGAGAGGCAGGCCCTGTAGCTGAAGCTTAGAAGCTGGAGTTCCTTTCTTAATGATGTCCAAATGCACTGTTGGGTTTCATACTTTGCTGCTTTGTGGCAAATGATGGCTAGAGAGGGTAGAGGTAGATATTCCAGGTGAGCATCTGAGGAGAGGCTGAGGCACAGAAGGTTTCAGGGCACATTTTGGATGCATTAGATGGTAGGAGAGACATTGAGGTGAAGGAAGGAAAGGAATTGGGAGATGCTGAAAAACGGGTGGAAATGATCATAGGAGCACATTGAAATGGGGGAGTTGTGGGCAGAAAACAAAATTTGATTTTTTGAAAACTTTTTTTTTTTTTACTTTATTTATTTGAGAGAGAGAGAGAGAGAATGAGAATGGGTGCACCAGGGCCTCCAGCCACTACAAACAAACTCCAGACACATGTGCCCCCCTTGGGCATCTGGTTTATGTGGGTCCTGGGGAATTGAACCGGGGTCCTTTGGCTTTGCAGGCAAATGCCTTAACCACTAAGCCATCTCTCCAGCCCTGAAAACTTTTATTTATATATTTGCAAGCAGAGAGAGATGGAGAGAAGAGAGACAGAATCTACAGGTGTTTCTCATTAAATTTATTTTTTTAAGGATTTCGTTCTTTGTTTTAAAATATTTATTTGAGAGAGAGAGAGAGAGTTTGAAAGAGGCAGATAGAGAAAGAATGAACATGCCAGGGCCTCCATCCACTGTAAACGAACTCTAGATGCCTGTGCCCCCTTGTACATCTGGCTTATGTGGGTACTGGGGAATCAAACCTGGGTCCTTAGGCTTTGCAGGCAAGTGCCTTAAACCGCTAAGCCATCTCCAGCCCCAGTATGGTTCTTTTTCTCCTCTTCCTCTCTCTTCCATTTCTCCCCCTTCCATTTGAACACACAGCCTGCAAATGCTAGGCAAATACTGTACCACTGAGCTATACCCCCCTTTTTAGTACGATTCTTTTTTTATTTAATATTTCATTTATTTACTTGTGTGTGTGAGAGAGAGAATGAGAATGGGTGTGCCAGGGCCTCTTTCCACTGCAGATGAACTCCAGATGCATGTGCTACTTTGTGCATCTGGCTTTATGTGGGTACTGGGGAACTGAACCTGGGGGACAGGCTTGAGAAGCAAGTATCTTCAACTGCTGAGCCATCTTCCTAACCCCCTGTATAATTCTTTTTTCTTTTTTGGTTTTTTCGAGGTAGGGTCTCACTCTAGCCCAGGCTGACCTGGAATTTACTATGGATTCTCAGGGTGGCCTCGAACTCATGGCAGTCCTCCTACCTCTGCCTCCTGAGGTTTGATTCCCCAGTACCCACTGGGATTAAAGGCATATGCCACCACGCCTGGCTCTATATAATTCTTATTAAGCTATGATGTTATAGAATACCAAGAAACTATTCAATTCTTTGGTGTTCTTAATAATAATATTATTATTATTTAGGCTTTGTTGAGGCAGGGTCTCATTCCTGTAGTCTCAGGCTGACCTAGAATTCATTCTGTAGCCTAGGCTTGCCTCAGACATACAATAATTTCCTTACCTCAGCTTCCTGAGTGCTGGGATTAAAGGCTTAAACCACATACTCCCATTAATCTTTTTTTTTTCTTTCATTTGTTTTTTTTTTTTTTCTTTTTTTCTTTGAGAGAGAGAGAGAGAGGGAAAGGCAGGCAGAGAGAGAGAATGAGTGCACCAGGGCCTCCGGGCCACTGTAAATGAACTCCAGACTCATGCGCCCGCTTGTGCATCTGGCTTATGTGGGTACTGGGGAACTGAACCTGGATCTTTAGGCTTTGCAGGCAAGTGCCTTAACCACTAAGCCATCTCTCCAGCCCTCCCCTTATTCTTAAATATATATATTTTTTAGGTTATTTTCTCTTGTCCCATGCTAACAACTCCTTGTCTTCCCTGGGAGAATATCAACTTGTGTCAAAATTCCTGAATGTGCTTTCTTTCCTTTCCATATTGACTGTGTTAGAAAATGTTGGCCCTTTCAGGTCCCGGGCACCCACAGAGAAGGAAATTGTCTCCTCTTTGCTCAGCACGTATTTTCTCAGGATGGTGAGACTTGTGATTGTATGAATGTTCCCGGTGTTTTTTTTTTTTCTTTTGGTGTATGTGTGTATGTTGTATGTGTGCACATATGTACATGTACATGGAGAGGTCAGAGAACAACCTCAAGTGGGGAATTGGACCTGGGTTGTTAGGCTTTGCAGGCAAGCACCTTAACCTCTGAGCCATCTCTCCAATCCAAATTTTCTTCTTTTTTTTTTTTTTTCATTCTTTGTTACACACACACACACACACACACACACACACAGAGAGAGAGAGAGAGAGAGAGAGAGAGAGAGGGAGAGAGGGAGAAAGGGATCATGGAGTTCAAGTCCAGCTTGACGTACAGAATGAGTTCTAGGTCATCCTAGGATAGAGTGAAACCCTGCCTTAAAAAACTGATATTAAAAAGCCGGACATGGTGGTACACACCTTTAATCCAAGCATTCAGGAGGAAGAGGTAAGAGAATTTGTGTGAGTTTGAGGCCACTCTGAGACGACATAGTGAATTCTAGACAGGTCAGCCTGGGCTAGAGCGAGATCCTACCTTGAAAAATAAAAAAATATATATATATAAAGCTAGTAGTGGTAGCACATACTTTAAAATTTTTTTTTATCTTTTATTTATTTAATTTGATAGAACAAGAGAGAGAGAAAAAGAGAAAGAGAGAAAATGAGAATATGGGCGCACCAGGGCCTATAGCCACTGCAAACGAACTCCAGACGCATGTGCCTCCTTGTGCATCTGGCTAACATGGGTCCTGGGGAATCGAACCTGGGTCCTTTGGCTTTGCAGGCAAGGGTGGCACATACTTTTAATCCTAGCACTGGGGAGGAAGAAGAGGTAGTAGGATCGCTGTGAGTTCGAGGCTACACTGAGGTTACATAGTGAATTTCATGTCAGCCTGAGACTACCTCAGAAAACACAAACAAACAACCTGTCCCCAATATATATGTATGCCTGACACAGCGACACACACCTGTAATCCAGTTTTTAGGAGGCTGAGGCAGGAGTATCATGAGTTTGAGGTCAGTCTGGACTGCATTTTGAAATCTTGTGTCTGTTTGTCCGTCTGTCCGTCCGTCCCTATCTGTCTGTCTATCTATCTTATCTATCATAACCTTACTTAAGCAGATGTAGTTCCTTATATGAATTATAACTCAACTCCAGGCTTATTTTGTTCCTTCAGCTCTGTTAGATAAATTAGTTTTCTTTTCTGAAAAAAAATCACAGGTGTTCAAACAAATTTATTGTCTAATATATGTAAGGACATATAAAAAATCCAGAAAATATATTAGCAGTGGAGTTAGATTACTTTATTTTCTCTTACTTTCTGTATTATCAATTTCTATAAGCATGATTTTTTTAATATGAGCATTACTTTTTCAAGCAGAAAACAGTATAAGCAAATTGTTTTCAAATGAAGTCTCTGTTTTTCTTTTAGTGGCTTTCTGACAGGAAGAAGAGAGCCCTGCAGAAGAAAGATGTCGGTGGGTAATTGTCATTGCTCATTCCCCCTAGCTGCATTAGTGGTCTGTGTTGCAGGGCCTCTAGCTGCTGCAAATGATCTCCAGATGCATATGTCACTTTGTGTATATATCCAGCTTCACTTGAGTACTGCGGAATTGAACCCAGGTTGTTAGGCTTTGAAGGCAAGTCTCTTAACTGCTAAGCATTCTCTTCAGCCCTGTTTTTTTTTTCTTTTTGTTAATGAAGATACTTGCTCTTTTTAAAAAGTCAAACATGTAATGTGTTAGCATGCTGTTCTATAACTACCTGTACAATCAGTTTAAAAAGAAGAAAGCTTGCTGGACATTGTGGCACACACCTTTAATCCCAGCACTTAGGAGGCGGAGATAGGAGGATTGCCGTAAGTTCCAGGCCTGCCTGAGACTACACAGTGAATTCCAGGTCAACCTGGGGTAGAGTGAGACCCTACTTTGGAGGGGGGGGGGAGGAAAGCTTTATTTTGCATCACAGATGTGGTTTCAGCCACCTGGATCCATTGATTTTGGCTCTGTGGCAAGCACATCATGGAGGGAGCTGATGGTGGAGAGAACTGTTTACTTTCTACCATCCAGGCAACAAAAGGAGAAAGAAGCAGATGAATATCTCAAGATTTTCCTTGAGGGCATGCCTCCAGTGGCCTAAGACCTTTATTAGGCCCTACCCCTCAAAAGTTCTCCTACCTCCCATTTGTACCATGGGGACCAAACCTTTAGTACTTGGGCCTCTGGGGACATTTCAAATCTAACTGTAACACATAGCTTAGAATACTAGCTAAGAAAACTTGCTGTTGAGTGAATGGGCTGTACTGGTGTTCTTCCCCAAGACTGGGAAGCCTTTGTGGTATGTATTACCTGCTTATAGTGCTGTGTCTGTTTAACATGGTTTGTCCTCAATGGGCATGTTAAACTAGTTGTTTTTTCTGTCTCTCTGTAGATGTTCGTAGGAGGATTGAACTTATTCAGGATTTTGAAATGCCTACTGTGTGTACCACTATTAAGGTGTCAAAAGATGGACAGTATATTTTAGCAACAGGTAAGCATCTTTATGGTTGTGGTTTATGTACATTTCATAGCAGGAATGCTATGGCCTTGCAAAGTCATCTTCTTTTTAACCCTAACATTTTGCTATTAAAAAATTCCAAACATGGGCTGGAGAGATGGCTTAGCGGTTAAGGCGTTTGCCTGCAAAGCCAAAGAATTCCGGTTCCACTCTCTAGGACACATGTAAGCCAGATGCACAAGGGGGTGCATGCATCAGGGGTTCGTTTGCAGTGGCTGGAGGCCCTGGCATGCCCATTCTCTGTCTCTCTGCCTCTTTTTCTCTCCCAAATAAATAAATAAAATATATTAAAAAAAATAAAAAATAAAGGCATGTACCACCATGCCTGACTCCATTAAAAAAAAAAAATTCCAAACATCCGTAAGTACCGGGAAAAACAAAACTATATGAGCATCCATTTATTCATTGCTTAGATTCTGTAGTAAGTAGTTTACTGAGTTTGCTTTATCACATTTTGATTCCATTTGTTGGGATTATGGTGCATGATATTATATTTAGTGTTTTATTTTTAATATTTACTTATTTGAGAGAGAGAGAATGAGAGAGTGGGCATGCCAGGGCCTCTAGCCATTGCAAATGAACTCCACATGCATGTGCCACCATGTGCATCTGGCTTACATGGGTACTGGGGAATCAAACCAGGCTCTTTAGGCTTTGCAGGCAAGTGCCTTAACCACTAAGCCATCACACCAGCTCCATGTATTTTTTGTTTTGAGGTGGTCTTGCTTTGTATCCCAGGCTGGCCTTGAACTCATATCCTCTTGCTTTATTGGCTGTTAAGTAATATGAACATTAAAAAAATATTTATTTGTGTGTGTGTGAGAGAGAGAGAGAGAGAGAAAGAGAGAGGGAGGGAAGGGAAAGAGGGAGAGAGGAAGAAAGAGAAAGGAAAGAGTGTATAGACATGCTAGGGCCTCCTGCCACCACAAACCAACTCCAGATACATGGGTGACTTTGTGCATGTGGCTATACATGGGTACTGGGGAATTAAACCTGGACTGTCAGGCTTTGCAAGCACCTTTAACCACTGAGCCATCTCTCCTGCCTCATTTTTTAAATTTATTTATTTATTATTTATTTATTTATTTTTTAGTTTTAGAGAGAGTGAGATAGAGACAGAAAGAGAATTGGCACACCAGGGCCTCAGCCACTGCATTCGAACTCCAGATGCTTGCACCACCTAGTGGGCATGTGCAACCTTGTGCATGGCTCACCTTTGTGTGTCTGGCTTATGTGGGATCTGGATGGAGCATGGGTCCTTAGGCTTCTCAGGCAAGTGCCTTAATTGCTAAGCTATTGCTCCAGTCCTCCCCATTTTTTAAAAAATTTATTTATTGTTTTGGTTTTTTAAGGTAGGGTCTCACTCTAGCCCAGGCTGACCTGGAATTCACTATGTAGTCTCAGGGTGGCCTCGAACTCTTGGCACTCCTCCTACCTCTGCCTCCTGAGTGCTGGGATTAAAGGCATTCGCCACCATGCCCGGCCCCATTTTTATTATAATTCTACTTTTGATGATTCTGTTCCATTGTACCTGGTAAGTACTTAGGAGTGGAATTGTTGGGTCAAAGGGTAGTGTGTGTTTAGTTTTATGGGAAATTGCTAGGGCTTTTTCCAAAGTGGCCATATATATGATTCACACCCTACCAAAATGAAGGAGGGTGTTAAGAAAGGTCACTTTTAGCAAGCTTTTCAGTATCATGCATTACTATTTCTTGTACATTAAGGTTTTACAGTACACATATTACTGTAATTACTGGCTCAGTGTTTTGATTTTAAAAATTGATCTTGGGCTAGAGAGATGGCTTAGTGGTTAAGGCACTTGCCTGCAAAGCCAAAGGACCCAGATTTGATTCCCCAGTACCCATGTAAAGCCAGATGCACAAGGTGGCACATGCATCTGGAGTTTGTTTGCAGTGGCTAGAGACCCTGGTGCATCCATTCTCTATCTGCCTTTCTCTCTCTCAAATAATTAAATTTAAAAAAATGATCTTTGTTTTCCCTCGTTGCAAGCATGATAAACATATAAAATACCAACATTACAGATAGACATAAGATAAAATATGAAAATCTCCAAAATTGCACTTCGTACAGGTAGTCAATGAGACATTTTACTTATTCTACACACTGTTCCCAAACAGAGGACTAGAACTGGATCGAACACACACTGTTCTGTGGTGCTCAGCTGTGCTCACCAGTGCACCACCAATATCGTACCTGTTTCGTGAGCTTCGGAAGCTCCCCTTGTCAGAATTACGGTTCTGTTCATCCTCCTCGTGAGCTGTACCACGCTTCCTTGTGTGAACTTGCCAATATTTACTTAAGCATTTCTCTCTCAGTGGACATTTGTTTGCTTTCACTTTCTGGCCACTTAGAAACAATGTTGCGGTGAACATTATCTTTGCTACTTAATGGCTAATTTATAAAGGTCTACCTTTTGTATAAATTGAATCTGTCTATCCTGTTTGTATCTATCCTGTACTTTGTAGATGTTGTGGCTTATCCTCAGAAGTTGTATCAACTTACACTAATCAACAATAGTCTATAAGAATCATTTTTGTCCATGCCTTTAATCCTAGCATTTGGGAGGCAAAGGCAGGAGGATTACTGTTTGAAGCCAGTCAGCGACGGCTAGAGTGAGTCCCTGCCTTGAAAAATCCTCTCACTCCCCCCAAATAAAAGAATCATTTTTAACTTTTTTACCAACATAGATACCAACCATCTTTTTTCAGCGTTACTCTTCTGATGGGTAAACTGTCTCATTATTTTAGTCTTTTATTAGATTTTTTGAAAAGCTTAATGGGTGTTTATGTTTCATTTTCTATGACTTGTTTATTTATCCTTTGTGCATTTCCCCTTGAGATATTTGGGTGGGGCTGCTGTTAAATCCCTTTCCTTTGATTTGGTTATAATTAATCCTACTACCTCAGAACACAAAGTACACTCCACAGTTCTGAAAGATCTCAACTATGAAATATATATATTTAGATTTTACATCCCCTTCACTTTTTTATAGGAACGTATAAACCCCGGGTTCGATGTTATGACACCTATCAATTGTCCTTGAAGTTTGAAAGGTGTTTAGATTCAGAAGGTAAGATGCTAACTTTGGACTCATCAAAATAGCTTTTTAGCCGGGTGTGGTGATTAATCCCAGCACTTGGGAGGCAGAGGTAGGAGGATTGCGATGAGTTTGAAGCCACCCTGAGACTACATAGTAAATTCCAGGTCAGGCTGGGCTAGAGTAAGACTCTGCCTCAACCCCCCACCCAAAACAAAACAAAACAAAAAAGCTTTTATATTGTCTCCTGGCTTTGACATGGGAATGGTCTAGGTGTTAGTTTTCAATTGCTATAGTAAGTTAGTGTAGATATGGTGACTTGAAGCATCTGTTTAGCAACAGGCTGACTGTGTTCTGTGCTCATGGGGTCAACCAGATGGGGCTCTTCCCTGTAGTTGGGTGAGGTTCTGCTTCCAGACTCAAGCGGCTTGTTGTGGCTATGCAACTTGGTGGGAAAGTGTCCTTTCTTGTTGACTCTCCCCTGGAAGCTACTTGGCTTGTAGAGGTTGCTGGAACTTTTCCAGAGCTATAGAGAATGTATTTGTTTTTTCCAGAGTAAACAGTGATGCCATTTACTTTTTTAAAAAAAATATTTTTATTTTTATTTATTTGACAGAGAAAGAGGGGAGGGAGGGAGGGAGGGAGGGAGGGGAAGAGAGTGGGGGAGAGGAGGGGGGGAGGATGGGCACGCCAGGGCCTCCAGCCATTGCAGATGAACTCCAGATGTGTGCATCTGGCTAACGTGGGTCCTGGGGAATTGAACCGGGATCCTTTGGCTTTGCAGGCAAACGCCTTAACAGCTAAGCCATCCCTCTAGCCCAGTGATGCCATTTTAAATGGTTACTCTGAGAAATATATATATATACATATATATATATGACAATTAATAGCACTGAACAAGGCACTTGCAACCAAATCACAATGTCCTCTTTTGTCCTGTTCATGCTGTCTTCTTTGAGCTTTTCTTCCTGACCAGAGGCCTGCAGCAGCCCGTGGGGGCGGGGGGAAGCACTCCCCAGTCAGAGTTTCTGTACTTTTCTCCTTTCTGAAGGGGTTTTTCTTGGAAGTAATTATTCTACTCCAAAAGAAGGGAGTGTGGCAGGGCACAGGGCTGGCTCCCTGTGGAAGGTCCCCTTCTGCCCAGTCCTAAGCAGGGGTTCTAACTGAATGCTGGATTTAGGTTTGTCTCCAGGGCATCTCCTAGGCCTCTGTGACTTTGATCCTTTTGGTTACCACACAACTCAAGGGAGACCTCCAAGGTACAAGGAGCAAGACACTAAGCCACACTCCAGAAAGAGACCAGGGAGGAGGTTGGGTTCTGCTCAGGGCAATGTGAGGGGGTGGTGTCTAGGGATGCCTTGGACAAATCTGCTTAGTTTTTTGTTTGTTTGTTTTTTGTTTTATCTTTTTGAGGTAGAATTTCACTCTAGCTCAGGCTGACCTGGAATTCACTATGTATTCTCAAGGTAGCCGTGAACTCACAGTGATCCTCCTATTTCTGGCTCCCAAGTGCTGGGATTAAAGGCGTGCACCACCACACCCTGCTCTGATGAGTTTTGTAGAAGAGCTGCTACTGCAGAAATTGTCCCCTGGACTGCCCTCTGCCCCAGCTGTCACCATGTTTTGAGTTCCAAGGTGCCTTTTCTGGTTTCTTCTGTACTGGACCCATGTGGGTGGCAACTTGGTCTGGGACTTCTCTTTTTTTTTATTTTTTATTTATTTTTTATTTTTATTTATTTATTTGAGAGTGACAGAGAGAAAGAGGCAGAGATGGGGGGGGGGGAGGAATGGGTACACCAGGGCCTCCAGCCACTGCAAACGAACTCCAGATGCATGTGCCCCCTTGTGCATCTAGCTAATGTGGGTCCTGGGAAATCAAGCCTCGAACCGGGTCCTAAGGCTTCACAGGCAAGTGCTTAACCGCTAAGCCACCTCTCCAGCCCTGGTCTGGGACTCTTGTTTCCAGAGAGCCTGGCTGTTTTATCTAGGCTTTAGTTGGGAAGTGTCTGGGGTAGATGGGTCTTAAGTATGACATGATGGATGGCAAAGTTAAATAGTAGTCTTTAACTTTGGGTTTTGCTTTTGCTGTTGTGACCACGTGTCATTGTCTCATTGTTAAAATGCCAAAAATGAATCCCTGTCCTGTCTGTCACTGCTCACTGACAGTGGCTTCTGCCCTTGCTACATGGTGTCTGTCTGCCAGTCCCACAGTCTCTTAGGAGATGGGCCTGAGTCCTCCTAAGACTTGGTCAGAGTCCAAGCTTGTCTTCCATCCTGTGATGGAATTCTGCTTTTAAGAGGGTTATGATTAAACTTCCTCTTTGCCATATAATGTAACACAGTCATGAATGCAGTGTCTCCTTTGAGTCACAGGCCCCACCCACGCTCTCACAGTAGTGGGAGTGATGGTCAGTAGGGGCTGATCACAGTGGGCAAGTTAAAATGGGAGAGGTTAAGTTTTATTAGTTAGCCTAGTGTTTAGGACTAAAGGAAGAAAAGTTAATGGGATATGTGAAAATAGTAGAAATTTTGTATGCCACAAATAATAGCTGTTTTCACTTTGTAGATTGTCAAAAGATTGCTGTTGCCTTTTCAAATTTGTTGTGTGTGTGTGCGCATGCACGCGTGCACACACATGTGCTAAGGTACATGCTGGGGTCAGAGGACAACTTCGAGGTTTTTGTGGTTCACCTTCGAGACAGGTTCTTTTGCCACTGCTAACCAATGGCCAGAGTACAGAGGAACATCAAATTAGCTGGGCCGTAAGCTTTGGGTTCTCCTGCCTCTGTCTCCCATTGTAAAGTGGGGACACTGGTATCACAGTTGCATATGCCACTTTGCATCTGGCTTTATGTAGGTGCTAGGGAATTGAACCCAAGGCCAGCAGTCTTCACAGGAAAGCACCTTTAATTGCTGAGTCATCTCCTCAGCCGAGCATTGCCCTTTTTAAAAGCAGCATTTTATAGAATGTTCTTACATCTCAGTAAAAGTAGTGGTAAAAAGGCCTAGCATGATGGTGCACGCCTTTAATCCCAGAATTTGGGAGGCAGAATTAGGAGGGTTGCTGTGAGTTCGAGGTCAGCCTCAGACTACAGAGTGAGTGCCAGGTCAGCCTTGGCTAGAGTGAGACCCTACCTTGAAACAAACAACAATTTAAAAAGTATTTAAAAGTCACATTTTTTGAATTAGTGTCAGTTCTATAAAATCTAGATCTAGTATTAGAAGCTAACACTTGTAATATTCTATTTAGTATTTCAGAGGGAGTATGGAAATTTTGTTCTTGTTTTATGTAGGGATAGAAAATGTGTTTGTGTATAATTTCTGTATTAAAATCTTCACATGAAGTTTGAATTTCTATTAAGAATGTTGATAATTGTATTTTTCCCTATTACTTTTCAGTTGTCACGTTTGAAATATTATCTGATGACTATTCAAAGGTATGTTCATAGCATTGGTTTGAACTTGCTGTACTCAAGAAATGAGTGAGTGGAACTTAATTTTATCATAATTATTTTACAATGCTCCAATTGTTAAATTAAAAGTGACTGTGTACTAATAGATGATCTGTCATTTCTATTTTTTTTAAAGGTCAAAATACCTGTAATTGTTAACAAAGGATAAATATCCAAAATGTTTAAAGAATTTCTCCAAATCAATAAGAAAATGAGAAACCCAAGAGAACAGTGGCCAAAGAATATAAACTTCTTGACCCCTTCCTCTGCCTGTCCTATTCAACTGTATTCCCAGATCTTCTGATATTATCCATAGATGTGACTTGAAACTACGTTCTTGTTTTTACCTTTTTTTGTTTGCCCTTAACCCAATGTGTCATCATCTTCTGCATCTAATATTTTGTTAGAATTACTGCTTCCACTTTGAACCTTTGAATGTAGTTCATTCTCCACTGGCAGACTATCCTTTTGGAAATTACATCATCATTGCTTTACCAGGAATACTTAAATTACTTCCTGTTTTTTGGAAATTGTGTGTGCATCAGGGCCTCTTGTAGCTGCCAACCTACACTTTGCTGGACCTGTGTGCCACTTTGTTTTTGCATCCCACTTACATGGGTGGCTTGGGAATTGAACCATGGTTGGCCAGCTTTGCAAGCAAGAACCTTTAAATGCCAGGCTATCTGTACAGCCCCTAAATATTCTTTTATGAACTAGTGTAATAGAAAGTAGATGCGGTCTTCAGCAATATGGCCTTACAGTCTTCCTGGTGGGAAACCAAGGGCCTTGGCAATGGCCTGTAATGTTCTGGGGGCATCAGGGTCCTCCCTGACCAACAACCCACTGGAAGGTATCCTATCCCTGGCACTGAAAATTTTCTAGTAACAATCTATGGCTCCTGTGTGTTCCATTGTCCAAAAAAGTAGGTTTCCATATGACTTATTTTAATTTGTCATTTCTATGAATACATTTTTAGATAAGATATGTATGATGTGTCTTTTAAAAGAATATTGATAGAGTTAGCCTTTGCTTATTCTAATATCAAGATCTGTTCTCACTATCACACATTATACCTTATCTACATTAAAATTTATTTATTTACTTATTTATAAGCAGAGAGAAAGAGAATGGGTGCACCAGGGCCTCTTGGTGCTGCAAACAGATTCCAGATGCATGTTCCACTTTGTGCATCTGGCTTTACGTAGGTATTAGAGAATCAAACCCAGGCCAGCAGACTTGTAAGCAAGTGCCTTTAACCACTGAGCCATCTCCCTAGCCACCTTATCTATCTATCTATCTATATATTTAAATATTTTATTTATTTATTTATGAGAGAGAAAGAGACAGATAGAGAAAGAGAGAATGGGCATGCCAGGGCCTCTAGCCACTGCATACGAACTCCAGACACATGTGCCCCCTTGTGCATTTGGCTTATGTGGGTCCTGGGGAATTGAGCCCGGGTCTGTAGGCTTCACAGGCAAATGCCGCTAAGCCATTTCCCCAGTCCCCTTACCTATATTTTTAATAATTGGTACTGATGATCTTTTGAAGATCATCTTACAGTGTAGGTTTGTGGTTGTGATGATTGAATTTAGCCTATGGTTATCTATTTGCCAGGTTGCTTTCAATTTCTTTTTTATATAAGAAAAGTAAGCTTGCACTGTTATAGGCTTACTTTTCTTTTTAAAAAAATTTATTTAAATATTTTTATTTATTTGCAAGGAGAGGGAGAGAGAGTAAAAGTGTGTATGGACATGCCAGGGCCTCCTGCTACTGGAAATGCACTCCAGATACATGTGCCACTTTGTGAATCTGGCTTTACATGGGCACTGGGGAATCGAACCCAGAATGGTAGGTATTGGTAGCAAGCACCTTTAACTGCTGAACCATCTCTCCAAACCTCATTATTTAAAAGAGAAATGACGGGCTGGTGAGATGCCTAAGTGGTTAAGGCGCTTGCGTGCAAAGCCAAAGGACCCAAGTTTGATTCCCTGAGGCCCACATAAGCACAAGGTGGTGCATGTGTCTAGAGTTTGTTTGCAGCAGCTGGAGGCCCTGGCATGCCAATTCTTTCTCTTTCTCTTTCCTTGTCTCTCAACTAAATAAATACTAAAGTAAACAATTTTTTTAAATAAAAGAGAGATAGAGGGAGAGAGAGAGACACACACAGAGAAAAAGAATGGACACCCCAGGGCCTCTTGTCACTGCAATTAAGTTATAGATGCAAGTGGTACTTTGTGCATCTGGCTTTATGTAGGTACTGGAATGAAACCCAGGCTGTCAAGCTTTGTAAGCTAGTACCTTTAACCACTGAGCCATCTTTCCAGTCTCTTTTTAATTTTCTTTTCTATTGCCAGCTCCCATAAACATAGACAGTAAAACCATGATAATTTCCTCCTTCCACTCCTGTTCCCCCCTCTCAGATCCACCCTCCATCAAATCCCTTTCCTCTTCCAACCAGTCTTTCTTTTTTTTTTTTTTTTTTTTTTTGGTTTTTCGAGGTAGGGTCTCACTCTAGCCCAGGCTGACCTGGAATTCACTATGGAGTCTCAGGGTGGCCTCAAACTCACGGCGATCCTCCTACCTCTGCCTCCCGAGTGCTGGGATTAAAGGCGTGCGCCACCACGCCCAGGCTGTCACCAGTCTTTCTTTTTTGAAAAAAAAATTTTTGTTTTTATTTATTTATTTGACAGAGAAAGAGAGAGTGAGAATGAGAGAATGGGTGTGCCAGTGCCTCCACCCACTGCAAATGAACTCCAGACATGTGCACCCCCTTGTGCATCTGGCTAACGTGGGTCCTGGGGAATCAAACCTGGGTCCTTTGGCCTTGCAGGCAAAGCCTTAACCACTAAGCCATCCCTTCAGCCCCTCTCTCTTATTTTGATGTCATCATGTTTTCCTCCTATTATGGTCTTATGTAGGTAGTTTCAGGCACTGGCAGGTCATGAATATCAAGACCATTTTGTGACTGGAAGATTGCTTTGTAAGCAGTCCTACCCATGATCTCTGCCTTTAAGTTGCTGTAGGTTCTATGGTGACTTCTGTGAGCTTGCGCTCTACATCTGGGCAGCTGCTTGGGTAACCTGAGCTTCTAGCCCTATTGCATGCTATCCAACAACTTTTTTTTTTTTTTTTTTTTTGAGGTAGGGTTTCACTCTAGTTTAGGCTGACCTGGAATTTACTATGTAGTCTCAGGCTGGCCTCGAACTCACGGCGATCCTCCTACCTCTGCCTCCCAAGTGCTGAGATTAAAGGCGTGCGCCACCATGCCCGGCCCAACAACTTTTGTTTTCAAGGTAGGTTCTCGCTCTAGCCCAGGCTGACCTGGAGTTCACTGTGTAGTCTCAGGGTGGCCTCAGACTCTCGGCGATCTTCCTACTTCTGCCTCCGGAGTGCTGGAATTAAAGGCTCTTACCACCATGCCTGGCCAACTTTCTTATATCTTTACTTATTATTTGATAAAAAGAGGCAGACACAAAGAGAGAGAGGGTATTAGCATGCCAGGGCCTCCTGCCACTGCAAACAAACTCCAGATACATGCACTGCTTATGCACGTGTCTACTAGGTATTGGGGAGTCAAACCCAGGCTGTCAGGCTTCGCAAGGCAAGCAAGCACCTTTAACCACTGAACTACTCTTTAGCTCCTATTTCATTTCTTGATACAATTGGTTCATCATTTGATTTTTAAAAATATTTTTTACTTATTTGCAAGCAGAGAGAGAGAGAGAGAGAGATGGAAGGGATGTGCTTGGGCCTCCTGCCATTGCAAATAAACTCTACATACATGTGCTACTCTGTGCATCTGACTTTACGTGAGTACTGGGGAATTGAACCTGGCATTTAGGCTTTGCAAACAAGTGCCTAAACCGCTGAGCCAATTTTCTAGCATTTTATTTTATTTTATTTTATTTTATTTTATTTTATTTTATTTTATTTTATTCCATTTGAGAGAGATAGACACACACATACACACAGAATTGGCATGCCAGGGTTTGAGCCACTACAATTACACACCAGACTGTTACGCCACCTAGTGGGCATGTGTGGCCATGCGCTTGCTTCACTTTTGTGCACCTGGCTTATGTGGGATCTGGAGAGTTGAACATGTGTCCTTAGGCTCCGCAGGCAAGTGCCTTAATTGCTAAGCCATCTCTCCAGCCCCACTCTCCAGCATTTTCAGTAGGTGCAAAATTGTCAGGAAAGGGCTGGAGAGATGGCTTAGTGGTTAAGCGCTTGCCTGTGAAGCCTAAGGACCCCAGTTCGAGGCTCGATTGCCCAGGACCTACGTTAGCCAGATGCACAAGGGGGCACACGCGTCTGGAGTTGGTTTGCAGTAGGCCAGAGGCCCTGGCACACCCATTCTCTCTCTCTCTCCCTCTCAGCCTCTTTCTCGCTCTGTCACTCTCAAATAAATAAACAAACTAATAAAATTTTAAAAATTGTCAGGAAAGTTTTAACTCATTAAAAATGAAAAGGAAGCTGGTTGTGGTGGCACACACTTTTAATCCCAGTTCTTGGGAGGCAAAAGTAGGAGGTATGCAATGAGTTCAAGGCCAGCCTGGGACTACAGAGTGGGTACCAGGTCAGCCTAGATAGAGTGAGACTCCTCCCTCAAAAAGAAAAGGATATGAAACACATGCTCCTAAACACTAATATGTATAGTGTTTTTTTTTTTTTTTTTTTTGACAGAGACAGAGGCAGAGAGAGAATGGACATGCCAGGGTCTCTAGTTGCTGCAAATGAACTCCAAACGCATGCACCACCTTGTACATCTGGTTTACATGGATTGTGGGAAATCAAACCTGAGTCCTTTGGCTTTGCAGGCAAACACCCTAACTGCTAAGCTACCTCTTCAGCCCATAATATGTATAGTTTTTATGTATTCATTTAAACAAATCCAATAAAACAAGAACTTTCCATGACAGAAAGTTGAGTTTTAATTGATAGGGCTTTTTGTATTAGCTTCAGTTCTGTGAACTATGAGATATAGGTTATCGTTTTAACCATGGTAGCTGTCTCCTGTGCATTTTGAGACTTGTGCTTTTGTAATGCATTTTCTGTAATATTAATAAATTTGCATTTAAATTCATCTGCAGATTTTTCATATAACTTTGTAGCACATCAAATTTATCAGTTTGTGTCCTATGTGTGTGTGTATAGAGGAAGAGCAAGAGTGAGAACAAGCACACTTTGCTACTGTGGGAATTTGAGTGATAATGAAATCTAACTAAACTAACTGTCCTGTTTCTTTCAGGTTGTCTTCTTACACAATGATAGATACATTGAATTTCATTCACAGTCAGGTTTTTACTACAAAACCAGAATACCTAAGTTTGGCAGAGATTTCTCTTACCACTATCCATCCTGTGACTTGTACTTCGTTGGTGCAAGGTACTAATCAGACCACTTTTTGTTTCTCCCTTCCACTTCCCACACAGCCAGCTTCTCTTAAACTACTTGTTCTTTTTATCCATGTAAATGGCCTTAGATAAAGTGATAAGTGGTTATGTTGTAAAAGATTTTAAACCTTGGAAACAAGGGATAAGCTAAACAAACCCCTCAATATTCTGCATATTGATAAATTTTACTTCTAAGTGGTACCATTGTAAGCTTTAATACCTGCTATTTTGCTTAATAAGATCGGTTATGAAATTAAAGATACTTATGATACTTACATGCATGTCAGAGTTAAGCCAGAAAATGTTAATGGGAAGTATACAAGCTTGTACAGCATATATATATAGTCCAGTTGCCACAATTTACGAGACAGGTAGTATGCATTTTTCTTTGTGTTTCTCAGATATGTTTACTTCCCCAACCTTGTGGTTCCTGTTTTAGGTTTGTTCACTGTCAGTGGTGAAGTTCTGTTTGGGCCAGTTTGTGATTGTGGACTTTGGTTCAAAACCATTCAGGCCAGATATGGCAGTACTTGTATGTAATCCTAGCACTCAGGCTAAGGGAGCAGGATCAAGCCAGTCTGGGCTGTTCTGTTTCAAAACAAAAAGTAAAAACTAAATGACCAAAACCACTTGGGAGAAGACTTGAAACAAAATCAGGCTTTATCCCTGCCTTTAAGTTACTTTAGGTTCTGTGGTGACTTCTGTGAGCATGCGCTCTACATCTGGACAGCTGCATGGGTAACCTGAGCTTCTAGCCCTGTTGCGTGCTACCCAACAACTTTTTTGTTTAAGGTAGGGTCTCACTCTAGACCAGGCTGACCTGGAATTCACTATGTAGTCTCGTGGTGGCCTCAAACTTATGATCTAGCTACCTCTGCCTGAGTGCTGGGATTAAAGGCGTGCACCACCACACCCAGAGCACTTTTTTTTTTTTTTTTTTTTTTTTTTTTACAAGGTAGGGTCTTAAACTAACCCAGGCTGACCTGGAATTCACTATGTAGTCTCAGGGCGGCCTGGAACTCACAGTGATCTTCCTACCTCTGCCTCCCGAGTGCTGGGACTAAAGGTGTGCACCACTGTGCCTGACTTAGTTTGCCAGATTTTTAGCTTTCTTTCTTTCTTTGCAGCTCTGAAGTTTATAGATTAAACTTAGAACAAGGACGGTACCTGAATCCTCTACAAACTGATGCCGCGTGAGTAGTTTTAATAGTACTGCTATATTTATTTTGACCAGGAGGTGGAGCCAGATGCTCAGGTTGTTACCAATATCATAATGCTCAAATAATATGCTTGCATTTGACCAGCACCCTGGGCAACTTAGTTACACATACACACATGCACACACCTTGAACGACCAAAGAAGAATCCCATAGTAAGGGTAAATACCAAATCTATGATTTCCCCTAAAATGTAATATATCAGTTCATTTAATAAACTTACTTTGTACTTTTTAAAATAATTTTTTAAAAAAGATATCATTAACTAGTTTCTCAAACAGTGGTAGAGTGTTTGCTTAGTGTATACAAGGCCCTGAATTTGATCTTCAGCACTAGACAAATGATTTCTTTACATATTTTATTTATTTGAGAGAGAGAGAGAGAGAGACAGACAGAGAATGGGCATGCTGGGACCTCTAGACTCTGCTAATGAACTTCAGATGTATACTCCACCTTGTGCATCTGGCTTTACATGGGTATTGGGGAAATGAACTTAGGTCCTTAGGCTTTGCAGCCAAGCACCTTAGCCACCAAGCCATTTCTCCAGCCCATGAATTGCTTTTGCTTTAATTTTTTATTTTAATTTTTTATTTTTCGAGGTAGGGTCGTGCTCTAGCCCAGGCTGACCTGGAATTCACTATGTAGTCTCAGGCTGGCCTCAAATGCAGAGCAATCCTGGTACCTCTGCCTCCCAAGTGCTGGGATTAAAGGCGTGAGGCACCACACCTGGCTCCATGAATTGTTTTTTATAAGCAAAAAAAAAAAAAAAACCAAAAAAAAAAACACTGAAAGACCAGTAGTTACTTTTGGGGGGGAGTGTTGAGGTAGGGTGTTGTTTTAGCCCAGGCTGACCTGGAATTCACTATGTTGTCTCAGGCTGGATTTGAACTCATGGCAGTCCTTCTACCTCTGCTGCCTGAGTGCTAGGATTAAAGGCATATGCTACCACAATGTGTAGCTAGTGATTTCTTTAAAATTGAAAAATTACCGTTTTTTATTTTTAATATTAAGCTTTCATTTATAGTTTTCTTTATCATATTTTTCTCATGTAGAAAAATCTTGAGTTATGAGCAATGACTTTTTTTTTTTTTTTTTTTTTTTGAGGTTTTCATTCTAGCCCAGGCTGACCTGGAATTCACTATGTAGTTTCAGGGTGGCCATCCTCCTACATCTGCCTCCCAAGTTCTGGGATTAAAGGAGTGCACCACCTCACCTGGCTGCAAGTATTGATTCTTTTAAAAAAATTTTATTTATCTTTTTAAAATTTATTTTTATTTATTTATTAGAAACAGAGACAGAGAGAGAGTGAGAATGGGTGCTCTAGGGCCTCTAGCCACTGCAAACGAATTCCAGATGCATGTGCCACAATGGGCATCTGGCTTACGTGGGACCTGGAGAATTGAACCTGGGTCCTGAGGCTTCACAGGAAAGCACCTTAACTGCTAAGCCACCTCTCCAGCCCTGATTTTTTTTTTTTTTTATTATTTATTTGAGAGAGAGAGAAGAAGAGTGGGCACACCAGGGCCTCCAGCCATGCAAATGAACTCCATATATATGTGCCACCTTTTGCATCTGGCTTACATTGGTCCTGGGGAATCAAACCGAGGTCCTTTGTCTTTGATGGCAAACACCTTAACCACCAAGCCATCTCTCCAGTCCCAAGTACTGATTTTTTTTGATATTATTTATTTATTTAACAGAGAGAGAGATTGAGAGAGAGAGAGAGAGAGAGAGAGAGAATGGGTGTGCCAGGGTCTCTAGCCGCTGCAAATGAACTCCAGACGCATGTGCCCCTTTGTGCATCTGGCTAACATGGGTCCTGGAGAATTGAACCTGGGTCCTTTGGCTTTGCAGGCAAACACCTTATCGCTAAGCCATCCATCCAGCCCCAAGTACTGATTTTTGTTTTGTTTGTTTGTTTGTTTTTGTGAGGTAGGGTCTCACTCTAGCTCAGGCTGACCTTGGAATTCACTGTGTAGTCTCAGGGTATCCTTGAACTCATGGTGATCCTCCTACCTCTACCTCCCGAGTGCTGGAATTAAAGGCATACACCACCACACCTGGCTCCAGGTACCGATTTAAAAAAAAAAAAAATTTGTCTGTGTGTGCGTGTGTGTGTGCGTGTGCGCCATGGTATGCATGTGGAGGTCAGAGGACAACATCAGGTTTTCTGTGCTCCATCTTCTTTGAGACAGGCTGCTATAAACAAATTAACAGACTATAAGGGAACATCAAACTAGCTGGCATATGAGCTTTGGATTCTCCTGGCTCTACCTCTTATTGTCTTAGGAGTGTTGAGGTCACAGATGTCTGTACCACTTTGCATCTGGCTTTATATATGTGCTAGGGAATTGAATCTAGGCTAGCAGGCTTTACAAGCAAATGCTTGAACTGCTGAACCACCTCCCCAGTCCCAGACCACCAGTTTTAGTTTTTGTTTCATATGCTTTTATTTATTTATTCATTTATTTGCAAGCAGAAAGAGAGAAAGAAAGAAAGAATGAATGGGCACGCTAGGGCCACTAACCCCTGCAAACAAACTTCAGATGGATGTACCACTTTGTATATCTGGCTTTACATGGGTACTGGGAAATCGGTTGTTAGACTTTGCAGGTAAGTGCCTTAACTGTTGAAACATCTCTCTAGCATATATATATACACATACATATGCATATTTGTTTTTTCAAGGTAGTGTCTCACTCTAATTCAGGCTGACCTGGAATTCACTCTGTAGTCTCAGGGTGGCCTTAAACTCATGGTGATCCTCCTACCTCTGCCTCCCAATTGCTGGGATTAAAGGCATGTGCCACCATACCTGGCCCCTCATATATTTTTTTGTTAACAGGCATTTAAACTTTTAAAAAAATATTTACTTATTTATTTATTTACTTATTTATTTATGAGAAAGAGAAAGAGGCAGATAGAGAGAATGGTCACACCAGAGCCTCTAGCCTCTGGAAATGAACACCGGATGCATGCGCTACCTTGTACATCTGGCTTACATGGGTACTTGGAAATCGAACCTGGGTCCTTAGGTTTTGCAGTCAAGCGCCTTAACTGCTAAGCCATCTCTCCAACCCCATTTAAGCTTTTAAAAACTGTATTACACATTTTTAAATTAAAATAATTAATTTATTTATTTAAGAGAGAAAGAAGCAGATAGAGAGGAAGAGATTGAGAGAGAATGGGTGTGCCAGGGCCTCCAGTCCCTGCAAACTAGTTCCAGATGCATCTGGCTTACATGGCTCTTGGGAAATTAAAGTTGGGTACTTAAGTTTTGCAGGCAAGTGTCTTACCCGCTAAGCCATCTCTCCAGCCCCCCCCCACCCCTTTTTTCTTGTTTTCAACATAGGTTCTCACTCTAGCCCAAGCTGACTTGGAATTCACCAAGTAGTCTCAGGCTAACCTTGAACTCACAGTGATCCTCCTACGTAAGCCTCCCAAATACAAGTGCTGGGTTCAGAGGTGTGTGCCACCACACCCAGCCTGTATTACACCTTCTAAGATATGTTTACCTTGTTAAAAAAGCAGTTGGGAGCTGGAGAGGTGGCTTAGCTGTTAAAGCATTTGCCTGCAAAGCCAAAGGATTTG
Source organism: Dipus sagitta (assembly GCA_036346955.1). NCBI lineage: Eukaryota > Metazoa > Chordata > Mammalia > Rodentia > Dipodidae > Dipus > Dipus sagitta. Next base: position 50,791,373 of record CM070773.1, on the reverse strand, counting down.
GGTTCGATTCTCCAGGACCCATGAAAGCCAGATGCACAAGGGGCCGCATGCATCTGGAGTTTGTTTGCAGTGACTGGAGGCCCTGGTGCACCCATATTCTCTCTCTCCATCTTTCTCTCTCAAATAAATCAGTGGAGTGGGCGCAGGGAGGAGGAAATGATATGTCCATACAAAGTTTCTACTTAATAAAAAAAAATTAAAAAAAAAACTTTTTAGTGGCTGGAGAGATGGCTTAGCAGTTAAGGTGCTTGCCTGCAAAGCCTAACGACCTGGGTTCGGTTCGATTCCACAGTATCCACATAAAGCCAGGTGCCTACAGTGGTGCACACATCTGGAGTTCCAAATTGCAGTGGCTGGGGACCTGGCATACCCATTGTCTTTCTCCCTGTCTCTCTCTCTCTCTCTGCTTGCAAATAAGTTTTTTAATTTAAAAAATGTAATTGATTAGTAATTATTTGATTTATTAATTATTTGAGAGAGAGAATGCGGGTGCATAAAGGCCTCTTACCACTGCTAAGAAACTCCAAATGCATGTACCACTTTGTGCATCTGGCTTTACGTGGTCACTGGGGAATTGAACCTGGGCTTGCAGGCTTGCAGGCTTGCAAGCAAGTACCTTTAACTACTGAGCCATCTGCCCAGCCCTAATTAATTGACTTATACTTGCTCTTTTGCATATGTTTTACTTAGTTTACCTTTTTTTCTCACTCTACTTTTTTCTTCTGCAACAGTTTCATTATATATCCTGGCTAGCCTGGTGGTTATGGTAATCCTTCCTCTGCCACCCAGTGTTGGGATAAAAGGGGTGTGCCACTATGCTAGCCACATGTACTCTGTGTGTGTGCCATTGCGCATGTGTGGAGGTTGGAGGACAACTTCTAGGTGTTGGTTCTTGCCTTCTACCTTGTTTGAGGCAGGCTCTCTCAATGTTCACTGCTCCATTCACCAGGCTAGCTGGCCTGCAAGTGTTCAGCATGTTTTCCTATCTCTGCCTCCCTGCTTACATAGGTGCACTGAGATTATAGATGCTAGTGTTGGAGAGTATGGCTTTCTTTGTGTTCTGGAGATCCAGTCTCAGGTACTTATGCATGCATTGCAAGCACTTATCCACTGAGCCATCTCCAGCCCCTGAACATACCTGTTATTCAAAGAGTATTTTTAAAAATATTTTTGATTTATTTGCAAGGAGAGAGGGAGGGAGAGACAAAGGATACATCAGGGCCTTTTGCCACTGCAAATGGACTCCAGATGCATGTGCCACTTTGTGCATCTGGCTCTTGTGAGTACTGGAGAATGGAACCCAGGCCAGCAGGCTTTGTGAACAGTGCCTTTAACTGCTGAGTCATCTCTCCAGCCCCTCAAAGAATATTTCTTGAGGAATGGCTCTGTCATCATCATTGTACAACCTTTACCTGTCTCTGCTGTCTCACACTGACTGCAGGCTCAGGGCAGGGTCTACACTGACTCCATTTCACAGAGGGCAGCTGCAGCTTAGGGCAGTCAGGTGGTTTTTCCAGGGTGCTGTATTCTTGCTCATCTCTACATACAGAGCTTATTGCATTTGCTTTATTGCTTTGAGAGGATTCTTAAAGGTTAGAAGAATAAATAGTGATTTAAAAAATGAAAAGAAAGCTGGGCGTGGTGGGGCACGCCTTTAATCCCAGCACTTGGGAGGTAGGAGAATTGCTTAGAGTTTGAGGCCACCCTGAGACTACATAGTGAATTCTAGGTCAGCCTGGGCTAGAGTGAGACCCTACCTCGAAAAACAAAAAACAAAAAACAAAAAAAACAAAAAAAGAAAAGAAAAGAAAAGAACACACACATAAAACAAATAAGCTGGCAAGATAGTTTTGTTCCATGTTGGCTTGAAATGTTTTTATTTTCTCTAGAAACCAAATTTGATGTCTGGAGAGATGCCTTAGTGGTTAAGGCACTTGCCTATGAAGCCTAAGGACCCAGGTTCAATTCCCAGTACCCATGTAAGCCAGATGTACAAACAAGGTGGCTCATGTTTCTGGAATTTGTTTGCAGGGGCTGGAGGCCCTGGCTTGCCCATTCTCTTTCTCTGCCTCTTTCTCAAATAAATAAATAAAAACCAAACTTGTAAGTTCACATTACTACATAATGAAAGATTACCTGCTCCTTAGATTTTTGTAATATCAATTATTTATTAAGTGGTTTCTGCACTTTAGACATAGTTGAATATCTTGTAGTCTTTTTCATTTAATCCTTAATGAGGTAGGTCAAATATTCACCTACTAAGAAAGAAAGTGAGGCCTAGTTTGTTTGTCCAGGTCTTGAGATTGCCATAGTGATAGTCTGTGTTCTTCAGAATGCTACCTTGCCTTGGAAGAAAATGGAATGGCCTTTTTCCTCATGGTGGTGGAATAGTGTTTCAGAAGGAAAGCCTTCCTTCTCTGTCACCTGGCAGGTAGTCTCACCCTGGGCATCAGAAGTTCTGGTGGTCCTTAATGCTTTCATTCCTTTATGTTTTCAGTTAAGGTAAATGATGGGGAGTCTGCATGTCTTCTGTCTCCAGAGATGTGGATTGCCTGTGGACTTAGACAGTTTATCAGATATTTCCCCCTAAAGTAGATGCTGTCTAATAAGTTTCCTTTGTTGCTTTACTGTTGTAGGGAGAACAATGTTTGTGACATAAATTCAGCACATGGCTTGTTTGCCACAGGAACAATCGAGGTAAGCATATGCTGTCTTTATTTTTTTTAATGTCACATTTAATAATAATTGAAATTAATTTATGTGAGTATATGTGCACATGTGTGCATGTGGAGGCCTGAGGTAGAAGTCAGACGTCTTCTTCAATCACTTCACCGTAGTTTTTTTTGAGACAGGGTCTCTCACTGAGCCTGCAGATCACCAATTTGGCTAGACTGCCTAGCCAGCAAGCCCTAGGGATCCTCCTGTTTGCCTCCCCAGTGCTGGGATTCCAAGAATGCCATTATCACACCTTATGCTGAAACCTCCAGGTCCCTGTGCTTGCATGACAGACACTTGATTCTGTAGTCTTATAAAGTATATATATATAATTATTTCTCTGTGTGTGTACGTGTATGGACGTACCAGGTCTCTTAGTGCTGCAGATGAATGCCAGGCACGTGTGACTTTTTTTAAAAAAATATTTATTTTTATTTATTTATTTGAGAGAGAGGGAGATAGAGAATGGGTACGCCAGGGCCTCCAGCTACTGCAAATGAATTCCAAAAGCATGCTCCACCTTTTGCATCTGGCTTATGTGGGTCTTGGGGAATTGAACCTAGGTCTTTGGCTTTGCAGGCAAGTGCCTTAACTGCTAAGCCATCTCTCCAGTCACCCCCCCCCCCCCCCCGTGCCCTTTTAATTTTTTTTTTTTTTTTTGAGGTACCGTTTCATTCTAGCCTAGGCTGACCTGAAACTCACGCTGTAGTTCCAGGGTGGCCTCCCAACTCAAAGCAGTCCTTCTACTTCTGCCTCCCAAGTTCTGGGATTCAAGGCATACACTACCATGCCCAGTTTCATACATGTGACTTTTTGCATCTGGTTTTACATGGGTTCTAGGGAATTGAACCCAGACTGGCAGACTTTGCAAGCAAGTGCTTTTAACTGCTGGGCCATCTCCCCAGCCCTCAAAATCTTTATTTAAAGACAGACTTACTTGATTCCTTAGAGAGATGTCAGTGAGGCAGTAGCCTCTGGTTTGCATGTAACATTTTCCTTGTCATACAAAAGACTTGGTTATTGCACAGGGGCCGAATGTTCCCACCTGCCTCAGATTGGAAGACATTGATATTGTTCTGGTGAGCTGTGGGACAGTATAGGCTACTAAATGTAGCCTTTCATTGTGGCTCTCCACAAACATTGCAGGTAGTCACACTGGTTCTTAGTGAGGCACTATATCATAGAGTTCTGCTCTCTCACAGTATCTATATGTTAAAAAATTTATTATGTATGCATGTGCCCATGTATTGCAGGCATGGGTACACCAGAGCCTCTTGCTACTAAACATGACCCCCCAGCTGATTGTGCCACTTTTTGTGTCTGGCTTATGTGAGCGGCTTGGGAATTGAACCTGGGCCAGTGAACTTGCAAGCAAGTGTCATTAACTGATGAGCCATCTTTCCATTCCTGTTCTTTGTTGTTGGGATAGAGCAGACTCTTGCGCTCTATCCCAGGCTGACTTCAGATTTGTGGCAGTCCTTCTGGCTTAGCCTCCTGTGGGCTGGATTACAGGCAGGAGCCACCATGCCTGGCTTGCTGTGAGTTTGTACAAACATTTGAAAAGAAAAAGAGAAGCCAGGTGTATGGCACACACCTTTAATCCCAGCATTTGGGAGGCAGAGGTACCCTACCTTGAAAAACAAAAACAAAAACAAACAAACAAAAAAAAACCAAGAGAGAGGTGGAGATGGTTCTGTGGGTAAGGGCCTGAGACCTTCAGTTTGATTGTACAGCCCCCACATAAAGAGTTGGGTATGTAGCTATGCATGTCTGTAACCCCAGTCCTGTGTGAAAACTGCAGCTCCAGGTTCTGAGAGTGTTTCTGTCTCAAGGAAATACTTGAAGAGCCATAGAGAACGAGATCTGATGTTCTCTCTGGTCCTGACATGTGTGCATCTGCACACACAGGCATACCACACATACACACCACATCATACCACACATACTCCAAATACCAAAGCACAGCAAACAAAAGACTAATACTGTGTCTTTTTGTGGAAATAATTCTAAAGTATATATAGCTGTATAATTGGTTTGTTTGTGTCATTCTTTGTCTCTCTTTTTTTGTTTTTTTCAAGGTAGGGTCTCATTCTAGCTCAGGCTGACCTGGAATTCACTGTTGTAGTCTCAGGGTGGCCTTGAACTCACAGCAAACCACCTACCTCTGCCTCCTGAGTGCTGGGATTAAAGGCGTGCACCACCATGCCCGGCCTGGCTTTATTTTTTAGATTTATACTTTCAGAAATATTGAAAACATAGTTCAGTTATCATGTATACATTTTACGTTATTTGCTTTTCATAACAATGTGTTTTGAGCCTTTTTGTTTTTTTTGAGGTAGGGTGTCACTCTAGCTCAGGCTGACTTGGAATTCAGTATGTAGTCTCAGGGTGGCCTTGAACTCATGGTGATCCTCCTACGTCTGTCTCCCAAATGCTGGGATTAAAGGTGTGCGCCACCACACCTGGCTTGTTTTGAGCCATTTGAAACAAGTCATAGACATGATATTTCAACCCTAAATATTTAAAAAGCATTTCTGAAAAGCAAAGCTTTATCCTCACTACTTGGGAGACACTTGAACTCAGAGTTCAAGGCTAGGCCTGGACAATACAATGAGGTTCTTACTTAAAAAAAAAAAAAAATAGCCAGGCTTGGTGGTGCATGCCCTCAATCCCAGATCTCAGGAGGTAGAGGTGGGAGGATTACGGTGAGTTTGAGGCCAACCTGGGACTACAGAGTAAGTTCATGGTCAGCCTGGGCTGGAGTGAGAGTTCATTTATAGTGGTTAGAGGTCCTGGAACACCCATTCATATTCCTTCTCTTTCTTTTTATCTCTCTCTCTCTCTCTCATATAAAAGAAAAAGCAAACCAAAATAGATAAATAAAAATAAAAACTTTACCTGGCCTGGTGGTGCACGCCTTTAATCTCAGCACCTGGGAGGCAGAGGTAGGAGGATTGCTCTGAGTTCAAAGCTAGCCTGAGACTACATAGTGAATTCCAGGTCAGCCTGGGCTAGAGCAAGACCTTACCTCGAAAAACCAAAATAAAAAAAATAAAAGAAACAAACAAACAAAAAATAAACCTGTCTCTATAAAATCACAATACTATTGTTATTGCTAAGAAATTTTAACATTGATAAAATTTACATTAAATATTTAATGGTGAGATAATACTTTATTACTTTCTCAGTTATACCAATGTGTTTTTCATTGCTTTTTCTTCCTACAGCATCCAATCCAAGGTCCAATCAAGAGTCACACATTGTATTTTGGACTCTTACTACCAGAGAGATGGCACAGTAGTTAAGGCGCTTGCCTGCAATGCCTAATGACCTGGGTTCAGTTACCCAGCACCCACGTAAAGCCAGATGCACAAAGTAGTGTATGCATCTGTAGGTTGTTTGCAGTGGCTAGAGGCCCTTGTGCACCCATTCATTCATTCATATTCTCTCTCCTTGCAAATATGTAAATAAAAAATTAAAAAATAATCACCTCATGGTAAAACATTTAAACAGTATTAAGATCATAGGTAGGCAAAAAGTTTTGCATGAGATAATGATTATAAAGCTTATTTTCTATGTATGTTTGAAATTTTTCTAGTAGCAGTTTTTGCTTAGGCTGGGTTTTTCTTTTGTTTAGGGTCGAGTGGAATGCTGGGACCCAAGAGTAAGAAATAGAGTTGGAGTATTAGACTGTGCATTAAGTAGTGTCACAGCAGACTCAGAGTAAGTAGAATTAATTTTGTACTGTAATTATTTGTCAACTTTGTAATTTAAGCAAATATATTAATATCAAACGAAAATAAATTGCTGAAGGATGAAGCTCTTAAGACTTACATCTGAAGTTATAGTGTCTGGTTGTTTTAAATAGAAAGTCCTTCTGATAAAAGCCATGTGGGTAAGCCATATAGAACTCCTTTTTCTAGCACTGTACACAATGACTTAATTTCTTTTTTGGCTGTGCAGTTTGTTAATTGCATTGTAGGAATTTATGTTTTGACTGTGTAGGATCTAGTTATAGGACCAGGGGTCCCCCACTTAAGTTAACAGGCTAGCTCTGAATGTAGCTTTGAATACTACAATAGAGGGAAACTAGTGTCTTTGATTTTTTTTCTTTTTCTTTCTTTCTTTCTTTCTTTCTTTTTTTTTTTTTTTTTTTTGCCTAATTCTTACACTTAAGACACTCAGAAAGTAATACATACTTGGATTAAAATTTGTAATACAAAGTGGAGACTTGACTTCAGTGAGAAGAAAAAGTCCCGTTCCTTCTTCCCTACGCACCAGAACAGTGGTGGTTTCAGAGGGTGGCCCCTTACCCTTTGGATCTTTTGAATGTGTGGACAGATCTCCTTGGGCTTGTCTTCTGCACTCAGTTCAGAATTGGCTTTTCTCTGGGCTCCTGATACTCAGAGTACTCTGATTGTCCTTGTGCATCTCATTTCAGCTCAGAGAGAATAGGGTTGTGTTCCTTGTTCTCAGACTCTGTTATCAATTGTCACAACTCAGAATGGCCATTTAAGAAAAACAGTACTGCAGGTATCACTACTAATAGATCTTCTTAAAAATAAGTTACTTATTTACATGTGTGTACACACACAGTGCACTCTTGCTGCTCCTAATGAATGTCCAACTGGCTTTATGTGGGTGACTTGGGAACCCAGTCTAGCAGGCTATGCAAGCAAGCAACTTTTATCATTGGGCCATCGTCCCAGCCTCTAGTAATATATTTTAAGGTTAATTCTACTTGAAATTTTGTGATGGTAGTCAAAGTAACATGTATAAAATCCAAGGCATAGCTGTGAGCTAAAAAAAAAAAATCTTAACCTTGGTCTTTAGAAATATGGGAATAATTCTTTAAATATTTTAATTGATTTATAAGAGGGAAGACAGGGAGAATGGACACATGAGGGCCTCTTGCCACTGCAGATGAACTCCAGACACTTGCACCACTTTGTGAATATGGCTTACATGGGTACTGGGGAATTGAACTTGGGTCCTTAAGCTTCGCAGGCAAACACCTTAACCACTAAGCCATCTCTCTTGCCCTGTGCTCATCTTTATTGTTAAGAAAGAGCTAAAGGATACTGAAGCTTGGTAAAATTATAATATCTACCTAACAGATGATGCTTTTTCCCATTTTTAAAAACAGTTTATTATTATTTATACATACATGTGTTTGTGTTTGTGTATGTGTATGTAGAGGGGGACACCAGGGTCTCTTGCCCCTTTAAATGAGCACCAGACATTTGCATCACTTTTTGCGTCCAGATTATGTGGGTGGCTGGTGAATTGAACCTGAGTTTATAGGGCTTTACAATTCAATTAAGCTCCTTTAACTGCTGAGCCATCTTCCCAGCCACTCCCCCCCTTTTTTTTGAGACAGATGTCTTGTATTTCATACTGGCCTCAAACTCACTTTGTAGCTGAAAATGGTCTTTTTTAAAAAATTATTATTTATTTATTTGAGAGAAAAAGAGAGGCAGACCAACAGGCAGACAGGGAGAGAGAGAATGGGTGCACCAGGGTCTCCAGCCACTGCAAACGAACTTCAGATGCATGTGTCACCTTGTGTGCATCTGGCTTACGTGGGTCCTGGGGAATTGAAGCGAGGTCCTTTGGCGTTGCAGGCAAATGCCTTAACAGCTAAGCCATCTCCCTGGCCCGAGAATGGTCTTTAAACATCTAGTCCTCTTACCTGAGATAGTGCTTTATATTTACCGGTGATGTTTATAACTATATGTATATAGGTTTTTTTGAGGTAGGGTCTCACTCTAGCTCAGGCTGACCTGGAATTCACTATGAAGTCTCAGGGCAGCCTCAAACTCACGGCAATCCTCCTACCTCTGTCTCCCAAGTGCTGGGATTAAAGGCGTGCGCCACCACGCCCTGCTGGCTGGCTTCCTTCCTTCCTTCCTTCCTTCCTGCCTTCCTTCCTTCCTTCCTTCCTTTTTTTTTTGAGGCAGAGTCTTATGCTAGCCCTGGCTGACCTAGAACTCACTTTATAGTTCCAGGATGGCCTCGAAATCAAAGTGATCCTTCTACTTCTGCCTCCCAAGTGCTGAGATTAAGGTGTGTGTCACCATACCTAGCTGATGTTCATAATTTCCTTATTTACAGAACAACACCCTTTTGCTAGGTACTTTAATTTGACTTATGTTTCAGATTAAAAAAAAAAATCAGTGATTGGCATACTTACTATTCAGGTCCTCCTATCGCTTCCCCCAGATCCCCACATAGCATCTTGCTCTAGCCCAGGATGACTTGGAATTTATTGTGTTGTCTCGGTGGCCTCGTACTTACAGTGATCCTCCTACCTCTGCTTCCTGAATCTGGGTTTAAAGGCGTGCGCCACCATGCCTAGCCTATGCAGTTTTTGAGAATTATGTTTCAGAAGCACTTATTAGTAGGCAAGGTAGTCAAATATGTGTTTTCAAATGCACTTTTCAGCAGAAAAGCAAATATTCACTTGTCTGTAGAGTTTTATTTTACTTTTTTTGGTTTTTCGAGGTAGAGTCTCACTCTAGCCCAGGCTGACCTAGAATTCAGTACGTAGTGTCAGGTTGGCCTCAAATTCACAGCCATCCTCGTACCTCTACCTCCCAACTGCTGGAATTAAAGGCATATGCTACCATGTCTGGCTCTTATTCTATTATTATTATTGCTTTTGAGGTAGGGTCTCACTTTATCCCAGCCTGACCTGGAACTCACTCTGTGGTCTTAGGTTGACCTCAGACTGAAGGTGATCCTCCTACCTCTGCCTCCCCAGTATAGGGATTAAAGGTGTGTGCCACCATGTCTTGCTTATTCTATTTTTATTTATTTATTCATTTTTTGGTGCTTTTGAGATAGGGTCTCATTCTAGCCCAGGCTGACCTGGAATTCACTATGTAGTCTTAGGGTGGCCTCGAACTCATGACGATCCTCCTACCTTTGCCTCCTAAGTGCTTTATTCTATTTTTGTAAGAACAGTGAACATACATGTGCTTATTCATGACAAGTTCTCTTAACATGAATTGTGTAGTTTTGAGGGATTGATTTTCCTATCTGAAGGAAGTGGTAAAATGTCATTGAGGTACAAAGTTTGGCAAAGTGGGGGGAAAGTATACCATTATGAAGAATTATGCTAAAGTTCATTTTGAAGAGTGACTGAGACTGTGTGAACAGAAGCCCCATTTCTGGCAGCATCCGCAGCCCAGCTCCAGGCTGAGGCATTAGGTGGCAGAAGAGGCTTGCTGAAGTTCCAGTCAGGAGTCTGGATCTTAAGTAGTGAAAGCAGGATTCTTGTCTACTTCTATGTGACAGAATCTTACCACACAGCTCTGCCTCAGCCTTCTGAGTGTGGAGATTACAGGCATGATCACCACACTCAGCTGTTGTCTACTTGTAGCTTCATGTCTGTCTCTCTTTCCACCTTTGCTCTTGGTGCTAATGCTCCCAGTTGGTGGGTGAGATACATATTCTAGAGTCGTAGCCATACCCTTGATTCTGTCTTTGGCGCTTTAGAGATTCAGGAGTCCTCACTCAGGTTTTAGTTAGAAGTAGTTAATTCTGAAAATGCATACACCCATTTCCAAAAATGAAATTGTTGGGCTGGAGAGATGGCTCAGCAGTTAAAGGCACTTGCTTGCAAAGCCTGACAGTCTGGATTCAGTTCCCCAGTACCTGTGTAAAGCCAGATGCACAAAGGGGTGCACGCATCTGGAGTTTGTTTGCAGTGGCAAGAGGCTCTGGTGTGCCCACTTCCTCCCTTTCATTCTCATTCTCTTTCTCTACTTGCAAATAAAAAAATTTTTGAAGCCATGATAGGCTATTTATTTATTTATTTAAGAGAGAGAGAGAGAGACAGAAATAGGCAGGTAGAGAGATAGAGAATGGGTGCACCTGGGCCTCCAGCCAATGCAAATGAACTCCAGATGTGTGCGCCCCCTTGTGTATCTGGCTAACGTGGGTCCTGGGGAGTCAAACCTGGGTCCTTTGGCTTTGCAGGCAAATGCCTTAACTGCTAAGCCATCTTTGTAGCCCTACTTGCAAATTATTTTTTTTAAAAAATTGTTTCTCTTGAGTAAATATGGGAATGTTCCTCAAAATACTATCCTGTGTGAATAAAATGGAAGATAATGGTGGTTTACATTTGTATGTGAAATGTGTTTTTTTTTCAATTTTGATGATGGCAGTTTGGATACAATTACCCTTTAAACAAAAGGATAAATATTTGAAGTGAAGATTAGTGATGAACCTGTTAGTAGAGCATGAACATTTTGCCTTTCAGGCTAAACAGTTTACCAACCATCTCTGCTCTGAAGTTTAATGGTGCCCTAACCATGGCAGTTGGAACATCAACAGGGCAGGTAAATATGCTTGAGTTGGAAACTTTACATGTAAGGCAGTATTTCAGATGTGCATGTTGGGACAGTCAAACTTGGGACAGAGTGGAGAGGCTGCTCCAGAATGCTAGATTCTTCTAGCATCTAGAGAAATCTTGCCTTAGTGGTTGTCTGAGATACTCTCAAGCTAGAGTTATATTTGGTAAGCATTTAGAGTTTGGAACACCATTTTCCAGAGTGCGTAAACAAAGTTCTGTGGTCTAGAAGTTTGGTGTTTGCTAGTTACCTGTTCTTGGAGAGTCACAGTGGGTTTATGTAGCTGTTGAAGGCTGTGGAGATTCCTGCAGACAAGGAATGTGTTCAGCAGATATTTCCAAGATTCATGCATGGAGGAAACCTTTTTTTCCACAAACACCATTAACAGTATGGCTTTAGCAGCGCTAATCTGGGGGAAGGTATCATTCCTTTCTAAGGCAGAACTAACCCCCTTCTTCGGTTGCCTAATCCCCTGTAGTAGATTTACTACCTCTTATCCTGGGTTAGAGGGGCTCTGTCACCTGAGACCAAGACCTCGCTTTCTAGACCCCTTTGGGTCTTATGACTGGAGTTGAAGGAGAGTCCCCTTCTTCCAGTACTAGTCTTGCCACCACCACCTGTGTTGAACCCGCCAGGACTCATTTTCTTTTGTTATCAGTTTCTGGGATGATACCTGGTATGTAGTAGGCCCCTGGTATATATTTGCTGAATTAACAAGGGAAGCAAATTCTTAGGGTTTTCCTTTTGTTCCTTTCTCACTTCTTAGACTTAGTGTGCATGAATTCTAAGGGCAATTTTAAAACTTTTGGTATTTGCTGGCTGACTTTGGTGTTTGACTCTGAGTAAGGGTCTTCATTGTGTTCATAGGAGGTAATGAAACAGTTGGGGCATTACTCCCAACTTTTTCATGTTAAGGGAAGAGTTTTTTTGAATTGAAATAACTTACCTTTTTTTTCCCTTTTAGGTTTTATTATATGATCTTCGATCTGATAAGCCATTGCTAGTTAAAGATCATCAATATGGACTGCCCATTAAGTCAGTTCATTTCCAGGACTCATTAGATTTGATTCTGTCTGCAGATTCTAGGATCATCAAAATGTGGAATAAGAACTCAGTATGTATTTTTTTTTTTGGTTTTTCGAGGTATGGTCTCACTCTAGCCCAGGCTGACCTGGAATTCACTATGGAGCCTCAGGGTAGCCTCGAACTCATGGCAATCATCCTACCTCTACCTCATGTGTGCTGGGATTAAAGGTGTGCACCACCACGCTTGGCCTGCTTCCATTTTTTTTCTAAGCATTAGTCTTTATTTTTATTTATTTTTAAATATTTTTATTTTTATTTTTTTATTTGAGAGAGAGAGAGATATGAATGGGCATGCCAGAGTCTCCAGCCACTGCAAACGAACTCCAGATGCATGCGCCACCTTGTGCATCTGGCTAACGTGGGTCCTGGGGAATCGAGCCTCGAACCGGGGTCCTTAGGCTTCACAGGCAAGCACTTAACCGCTAAGCCATCTCTCCAGCCCCTATTTTTATTTATTTGAGAGAGAGATTGATTGATAATGGGCCTGCCAGAGCCTCTAGCCACTGCAGGTTAACTCCAAACATATGTGCCACCTTGTGCATCTAGCTTACATGGGTCCTGGGAAATCGACCCTGGGCCCTTAGGCTTCTAGGCAGTCACCTTAACTGCAAAGCTGTCTCCCCAGCCCTACTTCCTTTGTTTTTATTTTTTATTTTTTTATTTTCCATGGTAGGGTCTCACTAGCTCAAGATGACCTGGAATTCACTGTGTCGTCTCAGGGTGGCCTGGAACTCATGGGGATCCTACTACCTCTGCCTCCCCAGTGCTGGGATTAAAGGCGTGCCCCACCACACCTGGCCCTACTTCCATTTTTATTTGCATGTTTCCAGAGCTAGAGATCTCACCTTTGCCCTCTTTGTGGGATTATGTAGGTTTTGAGAAAGAAATGCCAAGTGTCCTTTTGGGAACTAACAAGTCAGTTACTTCAGCACAGGGACACCTGTCTTTGGGTGAAGCAGTCATGGTCTTATTCTCTCTATTAAGGAATTTCCCCACGTGGCTCCCACTGGTGTGCCTTCTAGATTTGATTCAGGTGGCGGAGAGAAAAGGACTGACTCCCAGCTTTTCTAAATTCTCAGGCATCACCTCTAGTGGGAATTGACTATTCTGTTTGCTTTATAGATATTGAGGGCTTTCTTGGGAAGGTTTGGGGTATCTTTGAACAGAATTTTCTCTGGTCTTTTTCTGGCAATCCTGACTGATGCAAAAACACTGTTTCATTGGGCTTGCCCTTAAGCTCAGTAGTGAGAAGGCTGAGCTAGGAGGACCAAATGTTTAAGGCCATCCTGGGCTCCAGAGTGAAGTAGCTGAATGGCTTTTTGTGCTTGAAAGAGAACTTGGCTGTTTTTCATGGAGCATGACATAGCCATCTTCCCAAACTCTAGCTACATTTACTTTCAGCCCTGGGAGCTCGCCGTGTCCTGGTGTCAGTGTGGCAATGGCTTAAGCTGCAAGCACTTACACATCTTGTCAGCGTTGCTATTTGAAATCATCATGCTGTCATTGCTACAATCAATTTTATTTTGGTGTTTTTTTGTTTCTTAAGACTCAGTACTTCCTCTTGACTAACACTCAGGTTGCTTGATTTTGTATGACCTACTTTCCTTGTGTATCTTTCTCCACACCCACCTTCTCTCTTATTTCCCTTTTCTTAATTTTTAAAAATAAATCACAGTACTTCCTACATTTAAAATAAAAATTTTTAGCCATGACCATATAACTAGCACCTTATATGTTTCTAGATTTTCATTTTATCTTGGCTTTCTTTTTTCCTGGTGATGCTGGGGATTGAACTCAAGGCCTTGCACATGCTCTGGAAATGACGTACCACTAAACATTGTCTTGATTCTCTCCTAAACCTCATGCTACATGTGTGGCAGATAATCTTGTCATTTACCATGGCCAACTCTTCTCTGGTTTCTTTGAGTATAAGTTGGGCATATGTCATTGTTGATGTCCAACTTAGTTCACTCTTTTCTACTATGTTGCCATTATCTTTAAAACTGAATTTTTTTTTAGACAAGTCACCTCTCTTCTCTGTTTCAGTGTCTTCATATCTAAACTGAAAACATGTAATAAATTAATAAGACAACTAAGATTTTTTAAATCTAAATTCTCCAATTCAGTTATTTTATTTCTTTTATGTAGCAGTATGTAGCTTAGTAATAGTGCTGGTTTATTCTCTTTATGTAACATTGCTCAAAGACATTTTTCTTTTAACTATTTTAATAACTCACTTTTACTTACTGTTTTAGGGAAAGATATTTACCTCCTTGGAGCCAGAACATGACCTAAATGATGTTTGCCTCTATCCCAACTCAGGTAGGTAACCATATGCACAAACGATCATTCATTGAGAGAAATGCTCCTACATGTTTTTAAGTTTTAAACCTATTTTACATTTCAAGGTTGAATTTGGCTTAGTCAGGACATTTCTTGGGTATTTCACTTACTTGAAGGAATAAAGAACAGGAAGTTGTATGGATGATTCAGAAAAGGCACTCTTAATGACTCATCAGTCAGTTCTCAGCCCGCCTAGCTATTAGTAGAAACTAGTAACAAGATACAGGTAGGCGGCAGGTGAAGTGCTATTTTGGTGTGCCCCTTAACTCATATGTGAGTAGTAATAGTGTGTGGAAATTGAGGTTAAGGATTTGGAGGAGTCTGGAGTCACCCAATAATACAGAGATGGTTATAAAGCTGTGTGGGGTTGAGTATGTTCAGCATTCTGTACTGGTTCATCAAATGATATGACAGATTTCAAAATTCAGCAATACAATCAGGGAAAACCCACAGAATTTGGGATCTGAGAAAAGCACTTAAAATCTTTTTTTTTAAATTTTTTTGGTTTTTTGAAGTAGGGTCTCACTCTAGCCCAGGCTGACCTGGAATTTGCTATGTAGTCTCAGGCTAGCCTCTTATTCATAGTGATCCTCCTATCTCTGCCTCCTGTGTGCTGGGATTAAAGGCATGGGCCACCACACCCAGCTTGGATAAAAGCACTTCTTGCTCAGGAGCAGTGTACTCTGAGCATAGGCGTGCACGTGCGCGCGCGCACACACACACACACACACACACATACATATACATATATATATATATATACACACACACATACACACACACCTGCTGGTAGGATACACAGCAAAGCATGAAATATCCTATTGTGTATGTTTACATAGCACTTTTCCAGCTTTGTGTATTATGGGGAAGTCATTCACCAAGAGCAGTGAGAGGAGATTACAGAAGAGATTCTCCTTGGCTTGTATTTGGAGCAGTTAGTAAGTGAGGTTAGGTGGGATGGCCTTGGAAATGAGGTGACCTACTGAGAACACAGTGCTAGAAGAGTAAGAAGTAGGAGTCTGGATGGCTTATGTGGGGAGAGGAGGTGCTTGCATTGTGATAGCCCTGGGAGGATGGGAGTTGTAGTGCAGGTGGGGACAGGTGAAGGGGGCTTGAGAGTGACATTTTGGTCTGTCTGTCATCAGAGGACGCACACAGATAATGAGCAGGGTGATTTGGAACTGCAGTGTCTAGGATGTAGTGTTTTGAATTGACACAGTGAGCACAGGCATGGATTTTGTTTCTGACACTGGAATATTGGGAAGTGACAGGATAGGGAGTACCTGGCAGTAGCAGACTCACATCATCTGGGGAGATATTAAAATACAGAGTTTATGGTCTGTTCTAGATGTACTGACTCATGGTCCAGGGAGAGGACCCATGTGTGCCTTGACACACCAGGTGACTCCTTGTAGCAAGCCCAGCACTAACTGCAGGCCTGCACCTAGGAGCCACCTAGTGGACTGTAGCACTTGTGGTCTCTAGGTGAGCAGAGAATGCTGACAAACTAGTAAACACAGATGGATGGTCTTAGAAGAAGTGGGAGTGAATGAGGTCACTGACTGTGTGGTGTGGGGCTGGAAGAAAGTGGGAGCTGTTCATTTATGGTGAAAGCCATCAGTGGAAAAACTTCACAGCAGTGACCAGAATGATGGTGCAAGACCCAGTGTTTGTGAAGCACAGCAGATGGGACAGGACCGCCGGTGGGTTGCTCAGCAGCTTTTAGACATTGTAGCAGTTGAGGTCTGAAGAAAATCCAGGCTGATTAATTGCTTGAATGTTGTCAGTCCTTGTGCTAGATTATAAAATTACTATTTATCTCCTTTTGTGTTTTTGAGACAGGATCTTATGTAGCTCAGTCTTTCCTTGAGCTGGTGATCCTCCTGGCTCACCTCTCAAGTTCTAGTATCATGTAGTTTGTTCTTCTAGCCTATGCTGGTCCTAAGATAGCAGTGAGGTCTGTCAGTTTGATGGAGTTCCACTCAGCTTGATGGAGCGCTACTGGCCTGATGGGGTGAGTTTGCGCTAAGTATCATGGACAAGAGTTAGGCTGGGCAGTGAGGTACTCGTTCCAGCCTCATTATAACGAGTTGTCCAGTGTGGATAAGGATACACTAACAATGTCCACTGAGATAGTGGGCTGTTGTATTACCTACCAACTATGGTTTTTTGGAAAGGAGGGGTGTCAGGAGGCGATGGTTTGGATGGAAGAACCACTGTTACTGTCAGGTAACTTGCAAGATCCCACCCAGTAATTATTCTGTGAGACGTCAGCATGGTCAGGTGCCTGTCAAGCCCTGCTCAGTGGCTCTGGCTGTGTGCTGTTGCCCCACAGGCTTTGCTCTTCACTTGTTTCACCACTCCTCTTCCCTTCCACCCCACTGTAGGTTTGGGCTTAATCACTGTGTGCTTAATCATAATTTAGAAAGCTAAAACCTCCTTCTTTCTTTATCTGCTCACTTACTCATTTTGGTGTAATTAAAGCCTAATCATGACAATTGGTTAGTAATGTTTTTCTTTGCAAGACTGCTCTGAATGTTGAGAAATGATTCTGCCTTTCTGGCTGGTTTTCTGGCTCTGCTCTGGTTGCTCATTCAGTGCTTTGGTGACACTTGCATGTATCAACCACTGCAGGGCACTGGTAGAGGCAGCATAGAGCGCCAGCTTCACAACACAGTTGTGGAGCTCCGAAAGCTTATGTGCTTCTAATCTCATTAAAGTCTGTGGAAGATGATCATTGATTTCAGAATCATTGGTAGAGAGAAGAATATGGGCTTTTGGCTCAAGAAAGACCTACTTCATGGTTACCTATGCCTGTTACCTACCCTCAGCTCTCTTGCCCCCTCTTCAGGACTGGGAGACTCCTTGTACTGCAACGTACCAAAGAACTTTGAGTCTCCATCAATACCTCTGAACGTAGAAATAACTATCTACCCATGTCCGCGATGCCCCACACAGTACATACATGCTCCACATAGCAGTCAGAAACTAAATACCAGGCAAGTGCATCCCACTATCCGTGCACTTCCCTCCTCCCAGCATGTCTGCCCTGAGCTCTTCTGTCCACAGTAGGCAACATGTTTCAGTGCAGTGAACTTGAATGTATCTGCTGAAACACCAGAACCTTTTGGTTTCTTTGCTTTCAACTTTCCAGTCCGTTACAGATTGACACATCTATAAAATGGAGTAAAAATAAATTACTGGCAAAATGATTGCACATTTTGTGTGGCACTGCAATATGGTTTTGTTTTCTTTGACACTATAGTGTTGAATGATAGACAGATTTCTAAGCTCCTTTCAATTTCTGCACTTACTTCTCAGCTTCGCTGCAGGCTGCAGACTGACCTAGGGCTCCCCTCAAGCAGCACTGATGTAGAGCTCTGTTTCTGATTTGGTGTAGTGAGCTTCAGCCAGTGCTCTTGCCCTGAAGTACCCCCCGATCAATAGAGATTTGCACATGTTTCTGGGGAGGGTGCTGGTTCATCATTTCTCCGTCACTGGATTATACAGTGCAGCACACAGTAAACCTTGTACCACAGGGGACTACTTCATATCGGAGTAGAGTACCTTGCACTTTAATGCCTTTTCTTTTTCTTGCTTTGGATTTTTTGAGGTAAGGTCTCCCTCTAGCCTAGGCTGACCTGGAATTCACTATGTTGTCTCAGGGCGGCCTTGAACTCACAACGATCCTCCTATCTCTGCCTCTCCTAGGATTAAAGGCATGTGCCACCATGCCTGGCACCTCCCCCTTCTTGTTAGGTGCAGCTGTCATTCTCCCACATTTCATCAATTCAGGCACCACCAGGACTCAGCCCCAAGGTGCAGTCATTTACTTATGGGAGAGGTGGGGCCTGCCCCTTTTCTTTTTCTTGGACCATTTCTGTTGCTGTTGAGGGAATAGTAGACAACAACATTCAGGAAAATACTATTCATAATGCTATTCTCTTCACAAGTACCATTATTACTTTCAGTAGATAAATTCTTGTTGCATTAAGCTTGTCTTTCTAAGTTTTATTTCATTTTATTTATTTGTTTTTTGAGTCAGTGTCTCACTATAGCCCAGGCTGACCTGGAATTTACTGTGTTTTCCCAGGCTGACTTTGAACTCACAGTGATTCTCCTGTCTCTGCCTCCCAAATGCTGGGATTAAAGATTTGTGCCATTTTGCCCTGCTCTTAAGTTTTCTTCCTTTTGTTTTTTTAAAAAATAAATTAAAAAATATTTGCACTCCTTAAATTGGTACAATCTAATTAAGATCTTTTGTCATATTTATTTTTTTATTTGAAACAGAGAGAGGGAGAGAGAGAGAGAATGGGTGCACCAGGGTCTGTAGCCACTGCAAACAAACTCCAGATACATGCGCCACCTTGTGCGTCTGCCTTATGTGGGACCTGGAGAATTGAACCTGAGTCTTTAAGGCTTGACAGGCAAGTGCCTTAACCATTAAGCCATCTCCCCAGCCCTTTCTTTCTTTTGTAAAAAAAATTTTATTTATTTGCAAGCAGAGAGAGAATATGGGCATGCCAGGGCATTTAGCTGCTGCAAATGAACTCTAGATGCCTGAGCCACTTTGTGCATCTGGCTGGCTTTATATGGGTACTGGGGAATTGAATCTTGGTCCTTTGTACATTGCAAGCAAGCACCTTAACTGCTAAACTATCTCTCCAGCCCTAAGTTTTCTTTATAATTTTTTTAAAGTATTTAATTTGCAAGCAGAGAGAAAGGGGTGGGGGGGGGGTCAGAGAATGTGTATGCCAGGGCTTCTTTCCACTGCAGATGAACTCCAAATGCATGTGACGCTTTGTATATCTGCTTTACATGAGTACTGGGGAATTAATTTGGGCTGGCAGGCTTTGCAAGCAAGCGTCTTTAACCACTGAGCCATCTCATTAACCCTGATAAACTTTTAAATTGCATGTATACTGTTCATGTAATTATCTTTTGCCATCTAGTTTGTTATTACATTAGGAATAAAGAAAGTAGGGATGGAGAGATGGCTTAGTGGTTAAGGCATTTGCCAGCAAAAGCCAAAGGACCCCAGTTTGATTCCCCAGGACCCACATAAGCCAGATGCTCAAGGGGGCACATGCATCTGGAGTTCGTTTGCAGTGGCTGGAGGCCCTGGAGTGCCCGTTCTCTCTCTCTCTGTGTCTCTTTCTCTCTCTCATCAATAAATAAAATATATTTAAAGTAAGAAGAAATAAAGAAAGCAGACCATGAAGAGGTCAGAGTTTGTAGTTCTGACCAGATGGTGGGATCATTTTTCATTTTGCTGGGTGTTGTTTAGAATAACCACAATTACTGGTGTATTTGTGCAAAAGTCTTTCATTTTATCTTGGGTTTGAATGGAGTTTTCAAATCCCGTATCATATGGGATTTGTAGTCAATAGAGTGTCTTTTTGCCACTTTGTCTCCTAGATATGTGGTGACCTTATACAAATTCTGAGCTTTCTGGGGCTGTGAAGTGCCCAGCACTGGACTCACACTCTTTTTCTCTTACCTATGCATATCTTAATTTCTGCTAAACTAAGTCTTTCTCTGTTTCTGTTTGTTTAGAAGTCTCCTATGCTTTCTCTGTTTCTGTTTTTTAGAAGTCTTCTATGCTTTGGGGCTCTGTGAAGTTGTCTGCTTTCCTTGTTGATAGTTGCTTCTGGTCTTGCATCTGCCCACTTTGGTTTGCTAGTAGGTTGGCTGGTCTCATAGGGGATACCTGGCCAAGTGATGTCTGACTTCCTGTAGAAAACAGTCTAGCTGTGAGCCCTTTCTGCAGTATGTATGGTAGGTATGGTTGTGGTTTCGTATAGAAATCTCATTGTCAAATGTCCAGTGTCCTGGACTGAGCCAGTTAGTGTATGCTTCAGGGATATCTTCATCAGGAACCTTCTTGGTGATAGTGTTACCTTTTCCCCTTAAAGTACTCTTTAATCTGGACTTCAGTCTGAGATTCCTAGAGAAATATCAGCAGTACTATCAGGGGAGACTTGTAAAGTTAAGTCACTGTGATGTTAAATGGGTGAACCTCCAGTGAACATTCTGTTTCCAGGGCTAGAGAAAGGGCCAAAATCAAAGATGTCATTTGGGCATCTTGCACATTATGTAGAACTGCTCCACTTTCTACTTTGCTTTAATTTGGACATATAGTTTTGTTTTGCTAGACTTCTTGAAGTATTTTCAGGTGCTTTTATGGCATATGGGTGGGTGTATTTTTGGTGATCCGTTGGTCCCAGTTCAGACCAAGCTCACGTGTTTGAGTTATGGGTAAGACATAGTAATTGATCTCATTTCCTCAACCTTTCATTTTTGCAACCAACAGGATTAGATATACTTTTAAAAATGTTTTTGTATTAGCAAAGCACCTGGTAAATGATAAAGGACTGGCAAAGTGTTTGCTGGTTTCAGTTTGATCAGAGCATAATGTCTGGAACGTAGGCTCCAAAGGGCTGGGCGGGCTTCTTGCCACCTTGGAGCTGCTTCAGAAGCTCTTTGTTGGTAAGGTGGCAAAGAAACCTCTAAATGCTTGTATTAAATTGTTTAAATGCTAATGAAAAACAGATTCTAATTGCTGGTGCTGCTGGGGTTCTAGGGCATCCTTTATTGAATGACAGAACTGTCCACACCCCCACCCACCTCAGTTTTGTTTTCTGGCAGTGTGGATGCCACAGAAGTAAAAAGCTACTCTGGGGCTAGAGAGATGGCTTAGTGGTTAAGGCATTTGCCTGCAAAGCCAAAGGACCTCAGTTTGATTCCCCAGGACCCATGTAAACCAAATGCGTAAGGTGGCACATGCATCTGGAGTTCATTTGCAATGGCTGGAGGCCATTTTTTTTTCTCTCTCTCTCTCCCTCCTTCCCCCTGTGTCTTTCTCTCTATCAAATCAATAAATAAAAATAAAATATTTTTTTAAAAAGCTACTCTGGTGTTTATTCTGTCAAAACATCCACATGAAGGAATGTTCATGGTCCCGTAAGGGCTTTTCGATGTCATGTGTGTCTTTGTGATCTGCAGTCATGGGTGATGCACAAATTGGGATTGGCTGTGTCATTCTTTGGGAAGTTCTTTAACCTGGTTCTTGGACTCCCAATCCAGAGAAGGAAGCCTTGTTGAATTTTGTTGTTATTTTACTACTGCTTGTTATCCGTGAGTTTGAAGCTGAAAACTTTCCCAGACTTAATGTAGAGCTGAGGACCTCTCTGAATCCTGCTCATGGGCTTAGCTGTACAGCCCGGTTAGATCACAGATTGGGAGGTCAGCTCTTCTGAGGTCCCTAACTGTAGGAGAGGCAAGCCCTGACTGAGGTGGGCAACTTGGAGGCTCCACCCTTCTACTAGGTACCGTGTACTGAGCACTGCAAGCATTTCAAAATATAAAACAAATAGAAAATGATAATCAGCACCACGGTGTAGGAGACAGAGGGCACTTGACATCTACCAAAGCAGAGATCCAGAGGCTCCTAAGAGCTCACCACTGAAGTAGACTTAACTCACCCACCACAACTCAGGGAATTTTGTGGAAGAGGAGGCAGAAAGATTGTAAGAGTCACGGGTTGAGACATCATCCCCGAGGCACTCCCTTCTCCCAAAAATAACTGCTTGCTGTTCCCACAAAACATAAACCACAGTGCCATAGGGAATGCCTGCAACCCCACTGAGGACCGTCCCCTATGGGAGCAGGGATGAAGGAAAAAGGATACTAACACGTGATGTGTCCATACAAAATATACTGATGATGATAATAACAACAATAATAAAAAGAAAAGGGTACTTTTTGCCATGTGTTTACTTTTTTTCGTTGTGTTTATTTTTAGGGATGCTTCTAACTGCCAACGAAACCCCCAAGATGGGCATCTATTACATTCCGGTAAGAAAAACAAGTAGCAATTAGAATAAAAATAGAGCAAGCACAAGCAAAGATATTTTATTTTAATTCTTAATATTTTATTTACTTATTTGAAAAAGAGTGAGAGAGAGAGAAAGAGATAGGTCAGAGAGAGAGAGCACACTAGGTTTCCAGCTATTGTAAACCAACCTCAGACACATGTGTCACTTAGTGCATCTGGCTTTACGTGAGTACTGGGGAATCGAACCTGGGCCATCAGGCTTTGCAAGAAAGTGCCTTTAACCACTGAGCC
Source organism: Dipus sagitta (assembly GCA_036346955.1). Taxonomy (NCBI): domain Eukaryota; kingdom Metazoa; phylum Chordata; class Mammalia; order Rodentia; family Dipodidae; genus Dipus; species Dipus sagitta. Next base: position 50,768,744 of record CM070773.1, on the reverse strand, counting down.
ATTTCTCCAACCCCATTTATTATTTTTAATATTTGTATTTACTTGCAAGTAGAGAGAGAGAGAGAATGGGCATGCCAGCGGTTTTAGTGCTGCAAACAAGCTCCAGATGCATGACCTACTTTTTGCATCTCGCTTTATGTGAGTGCTAGGGAATTGAACCCTGGCCATCATGCTTTGCAAGCAAGCCCCTTTCACCACTGAGCCATCTTGCAGCTCAGTACTTTATTTTTGCACTGGTTGTATTGAGGGACTTTGAACTCTTGTGACTGAGGTGGTGATGCACAGCCAACTCCCAGACCCAGAAGAGGGGTGCCTGGCCATTCTATTATGGGAAGCTATTTTGTATTATGATACCATAGGCATAAAGCACTGGTATTTTCAGATTTACTGCTTGGTTTTGTTTCTGTTTTGCTTTCATATACTTCAGGATTTTAAACTTAGAGCTGTTAATAGAGAAGAGGTCTAATCTAGAATAGAATCTAGTGCTCTTCCAGTTATTTCACCATAGTTGGCCTCTTTTAAAAACAAGTCCCAGGCTGGAAAGACGGCTCAGTTGGTAAAGTGCTGGCAGTGCAAGCCCAGTGACTTGATATCCAGTACCCAGGTAGAAGCCAGTCATGCAGCAGTGTGGCTATAATCCCAGCAATGGAGAGGCACAAACAGGGGCTCCCTGGGACACCCTGGCTAGTTAGAGCTCTAGGTTCAGTGAGAACCCCTGTTTCAAAGAAGAAGGTGAAGAGCAATTGAGAAAGATACCAAGGTCAACCTCTGGCCTGTACACTCACGCAACAGGGTGAAACAACATATAAACCAATTTAGAGCTGGGCATGGTGGCGCATGCCTTTAATCCCAGCGCTTGGGAGGCAGAGGTAGGATCACCATGAGTTCGAGGCCACCCTGAGGCTACATAGTTAATCCCAGGTCAGCCTGGGCTAGAGTGAGACCCTGCCTCGAAAAACAAAACAAAACAATCAAACAAACAGAAAAAAATTTAGATTGGGCTGGAGAGATGGCTTAGCGGTTAAGACACTTGCCTGTGAAGCCTAAGGACCCAGGTTCAGTTCCCCAGAATTGAAAGCCAGATTACATGATGGCACATGCGTCTGGAGTTCGTTTGCAGTGGCTAGAGGCCCTGGTGTGCCTATTCTCTCTCTCTCTCTCTCTCTCTCTCTCTCTCTCAAATAAATAAAAATTAAAAAAAAATTGAGATTGACATGATTGAACAGTGATGGCATGTAGTTTATCTGTCCTTATTTTGTCAAAGAACTGTTTTTCTCTACCAGAAGCTTCCCCACTTTTCATTTTAGTTTATAGTTTGTAAGAAGCAGAAACATGATCTCCCATGCAGAAATGCAGAGAACAAATTGATACTAGGCCACTCATTTGAGGTTTGGGGAAACGATATAAATGAGGATAGACCCTCTGTGGGTACTGTTTCTCTATGAGCGTCAACTACGTGCATAACTTCAAAATACCACTCTGTATGAGGTTGGATCTCTGGCATCTTAACTAGAACTGATGTTGAAGCAGCTTGTTGCTATTTCTTTTGATGGACTGTCAGTGATGACCATTCAAACCTGAAGCTTCTTGGTTCTTCTACATTATCATTTGTTCCTTTTCCTCTGGAACATCACAAACACTGTTTCTGCATTCTCACGGTTTTCCGTCTTTTCTTGCTCAATAAATATTTGTTGGTTGTATGAACTCTGTCAGGCACCATGCTATGTGCTGGCAGAATCACTCTACGCAGAATGCTGCTCCTGTTCTTAAGGGGTTACCGTCAGGGATTCAGGCAGAAAATAGTAGGGTATCAGGTCAGGGTCATGAAGTGTTATATGAGTCAGGAAGAATATTTGGAGGGTGCATAAGAGGAGAGACCCTTCCCAGCATGGGCCGGGTGCTGGTGGAAAACCCAGAAAGCTGCCCAGAGTGACCCTCAGGGAGAGACCTGAGTCTGGTTGTGTAGACTGGATGGAGGGCGGGTAGAGTGGGCTATAGAATTGGGAGTAGGACCTCAGCAGTGGAGAGAGCAGTTTGTGCAAAGCTCAGGGAGAAAGAAACTCACAAGGCAGAGTGAGTGAGGCAGGAGTCAGGTTGGGAAAGGTCTGTAAGCAGAGGTGGAGTAGATGATGGAGATCCGCACACTTGTGAGCAAGAAAGTGATAGTATCAGATGTGCCTTTTGGAAAGGTTACTTTGGCTGCCACACGGAGAATGGATTAGACAGGATCTAAGCTTTTAGCAGCAAGAACAGGCGGTGTCAGTCACCAGGAAGGAAGGTCGTATCTGCAGAACTTGTGCCAGGCCTCCTTTTCAGTAGATGACTTCCAGGTTTTGGGTCAGTTGGGGAAATGGAGTCAAGTCTAGCAGGCTAGTTATCCTTGAACTGCTCAGTGGTGAGTCCCTGATGAAGATTTATGTGGATCACAAGAAATGGTTCTCTTCAGTCCTGTATTACTTAGTCCTTATTCAGTTTCCACCCCTTTGAGAAACATTGTTGGGGAGCAGAGTAACTCAGCCTCTCCTCACCTGGACGTCAGGATGGTGTCTGCATTCTCCTCTAAGGAGTGCTTTCTTTCTGTGTTTGGCAACTACTTGTCTGTGACTTGGGTCTTATGTCTCTTGCTTACATCAGAAGTAGAGAGGCTTGTCTAGTGGGAAGGTGAACGTGAGGTCTGCTCCACTGCAGGGCAGGGCAGACCTAGAGCTGGCCTCCATGTGGTATGGAGAAGGCAGGTCTGATTCAGGGCTGTTGGGTTGTAAGGCAGACCTCGTGACCCATTGGATATGGAGTGTAAGGAAGAGGAAGGAACCAGGCATGACCCCCAGTTTTCTGTATGCATAAATGTGTAGATGTAGATGTCATTCTGAATCCAGGAAGATGTAAGTGAATATTCACAGTTATTTTCCCTTTGATATTTTTTTTACATATTATGAAACCCTTTGATATTTTTTCATATATTATGAAATGATCTTTTACACAGGTAGACACAGCCAGTTCTGATTATGCAAATAATATATCCATGTTCTTATTCTCAGGGGTTTACAAAATATAAGGAATTACAAACCACCTACTCCCTATAATATTGTAACTACTATTCCTACTTGGATGCTTGTTGTTGTTTTTCTGCTATATTTATAATAGTACATATATAAAAAAGTTTTCTTTAGATGAGCTCTCATAAAGCCCAAGTTGGTTTTAAACTTGCTATATAGCCCAGGATGAGCTTGAACTCCTTGTCCTCTTACCTCTATCTCCCAAGTGCTAGGGTTATAGGTGTGCATCACCAAAACTGGTGAAATTGTATTTATATGCAAATTTTTGTATTAAAGTCACCTAAAGCTAGCATATGCAAGGGACTGGTTTGAGCTCAAAAAAAAATCACCTAAAGTAGCCAGGTATGGTGGTGTATACCTATAACCCTAGTACTCAGGAGGCAGAGGCCAGAAGATAATGTTAATAACATGAACAAAACAACATACCACCTGAAACAATTTTTGTTATCCATTATATTTCCTTTCATCTTTGGTTCTTTCTGAAAAGTTTTTATTAAGTTTATAGTGGTCCATGTTGGTACAGTTTTCATGTCCAGTAGCATAGTCTTAAGGACAAGACCACAAAAAGAGATTCTCATTCATTGCCAGTGCTTAGTAAAATTGGTACAACCTTTATGGAGGGTAGTTTAATAATATTCATCATACTGTTTCTGGGAAGTTCAAATTCTGCCCCTCCCCCCCAACTTACCCCTGAGCAGCTATTTAATTTTTTATGTGATTTTAAGTTATTCCAAGCAATTAACAATTTATTTTTTGCACATATGCATATGTGTTTGACAAGGGGTGTATGTCCACCCATGGGTGTGTATATGGAGGCCAGAGGAGAACGTTGGTGTCCTCTTATCACTCATCCATGTATTTCCCTGAGACAGGGTTTCTCCCTCAGCCCAGAGCTGCTGTCTCAGTGAGCCCCAGCAGCTCTTCGGTCTCCACCTTCCACAACCTGGGGTTACAGATGTGTGGGGCAGCTTTTTACATGGGTTCTAGGTTGTCACACTTGGCTGTCTCTGGCTGAGAGGCCCTCATGCTTAAGAAGCAAGTGCTCTTTTACTGTTGGACCATATTCCCAGCCCTTCTCTTTTTTTTTTTTTTTTTTTTGAGATAAGATCTCATTATTTCCAGGGTTGGCATGTATCTTGCTATGTAGCCCAGGATGTCATCAAACTCAGTCCTTTTGCCTCAGCCTTCTAAGTAGCTGGGATTATAGGCGTGTGCCACCTTGCTTGGCTTTTCCACTTTATTCCACTGCCGGGCCTATGTGTGCTAGCTTAGGACTTTAGATGACTTCTGACTTCTCTGCATCTCTTTCTTGGGTTGCTTCTTCTTTCTTCCTTCAGTGTTGGGTATCCAGTAGGACCTTGTGTATTATGCTAGGCATGCACTGTACCATCGAGCCACATGCTCAGCTGACAGTTTGTTTTAAATAATGGGACTTTGGTCAATAAGAACAAGAGGGGCTAATGATAGCTGGATAGTGACAAGCTGCCTTCTTGCTAAATGTTAGCCTAACTTATAAGACCCCTTTAGTTTCGTGAAACAGACCCGGGGCTCTCTCCCAGGTACCTGTGCACATGGAGACCGTGTGTGCAGAGGTCCTTAGCTAAGCACTGTGCTACAACTTGTCCTCTGGGTTCCTTCCTGACCTACCTGTCTGCCTGGCCTCCCTTGTTCCTGGCCATGTTCTGTAGCACCACTTGCCTTTACTTGGAGCCTGCTCTTTGTAATACTCCTTCAAAGCAAACAGAGCCCAGAGGGCTGACAGCCTGCCATTTCCCGTAAGATTTTATCAAACATGAGCTGACATTTGGCTCGAAGGTTCATTTGAGGTCTATAGAACCAGAGAAGGGTGTGTTTAATACATGATTTGTGCCAAGTTTAGGAGGTCTAATCTGTGATTTGTATAAGATGTATTAACATCGTATAAATCACCTATGAACCACCCCCCACCAATCCCTTTAGGGCTGTGCTAAAAAGGAAGATAACATAATGTTCCTTTTAGCTTGTTAATTTTTACCTTCAATCTGATGCCATTTTTCCTGAATACTTGGAATATTTGCAGATTAATGCATTTCCTAACTTAAACTATCTTCTGCCACTTAGATACCGAATAGGCAACTAGTCCTTTGTTACCAAATGGCTTTTCTGTAGCCCCGTCCTTCCCTTTGTTCCTTCTCTGAGCAGGGGTTCTGTTGTGTGTGTTTGTTCACTTGCTTCAGGGTCTAATTCATCTGCACTTCCAGAAACTGGTGACAGGAACAGTTGTTCAAGCTTGATTCCCCTCTGCACTGTGATTTAATCTCAGGTTGGTTCTGCATAATGAATACCTTGGCAACTATGCAGGCTCTAGAGGGAATCCAAGGCCCCAGTGACATCCACCATAAAACGCAGCCCTGTACTTGATATGTCCAGTGGGTTTCTGCAGCTGCCTTCACAGGATTGCTGGCTGCCTGGATGTACAACAATGCGTGTATGAGCATGAGGAACATGTATTATTGTTTAGACAGCTATTTGATTTAGAAGAATAAAAATAATTCCATTAATTAAGAGCAGATGGCTTTGTTTTGTTTAAAATATAAATTTAAGCTGCTATGAAGATGGAAATACCATTTAACAGACCTGTCAAATATTTTATTCTGAAACAGTTTCTTAGGAAAAAGCTTCTATATTATTTCTGTTAAAATGTTTTTATTGTTTATTGTAAATCAACAAAACAGACTGGTTCAATATTTGAACATTTACTGCTTTACATCTTGGAGGATATTTTTGGAATGCAGTAGGGCAGAGTTACAAACATGAAGGATGCTATCTACCCCACATTCATGCTTCTGTTTCTAGTAGAAAAAGAGACTTGAACTTCTCCAACATGATTCCTAAAGTCCACTGAAATCCTGTGTTAAGTACGAACCTAGGACTGGAGAGATGGCTCAGCAGTCAAAGGCTCTTGCATGTAATGCCTGGTAGCCTGGTTTTGATTTTCTAGTACCGCTGTAAAGCCAGATGCAGCAGTGGGGCTGAAAGGATGGCTTAGTGACTAAGGCCCAAAGCCAAAGGACCCAGGTTCGATTCCCCAGGACCCACGTTAGCTAGATGCACAAGGGAGCACATGTGTCTGGAGTTCATTTGCAGTGGCTAGAGGCCCTGGCATGCCCATTCTCTCTCTCTCTCTTTCTTTCTTTGTTAAAAAAAAAAAAAAAAAAAAAGAACAGATGCACAGGTGGTACAGACATCTGAAGTTCATTTGTAGTGGCGGGAGGCCTTGATGTGCCCATTTCCCCCCTACCCCTTCTCTCCCTTTCTCCCTATCTGCTTGCAAATAAATAAATTAATATATATATATATGTGTGTGTGTATGTATGTGTGTGTGTGCGTGTGTATATATAAAATTTATTATTTTTTTGTTTGTTTGTTTGTTTTTGAGGTAGGGTCTCACTCTAGCCAGGCTGACCTGGAATTCACTATGTAGTCTCAGGGTGTCCTCAAACTCATGGCGATCCTCCTACCTCTGCCTTCCAAGTGCTGGGATTAAAGGCATGCGCCACCACGCCTAGCTTAAATAAAATATTTTAAAAAGAAGCAGGAACTTTGTGGCAATATGTTGGGATTTTTTCACTTTTTTTTGGGGGGGGGAGGGTTTCGAGGTAGGGTCTTGCTCTAGTCCAGGCTGATCTGGAACTCACTGTGGTCACAGGGTGGCCTTGAACTCACAGAGATCTTATGTCTCCCTCCCAAGTGCTGGGATTAAAGGTGTATGCCACCATGCCTGGCTCAATCTCTGGTTTACATAGATATCTTATTCATCTCCTTTTTTAAAAAATGTGTATGTGTGTGCATGTGCTCATGTGTGTGTGCTAGGGTCTCTTGTCACTGCAAATGATGCCTGTCTGGCTTTACGTGGGTGACTAAGGAAGTGAACCCAGGCCACCAGACTTTGCAACAAGTGTCTTTAACTGCTGAGCCATCTTCACAGCCCTTCAATCTCCTTCTTACAGAGATATTATATGTAGATTAAATTTTTTTTTTTAAGGTAGGGTCTCATTCTAGCTCAGGCTGACCTGGAATTCACTATGTAGTCTCAGGGTGGCCTCAAACTCAGCAATCCTCTTAAGCCTGCATCCTGAGTGCTGGGATTAAAGGTGTTTGCCACTACGCCCAGCAAAAAAAAAAGAAAAAAAATTAAGTTTTTAAGACTTGATCTTCTCTTATGATAGTGCATACCTAGTCAGAACTGTAAATGCTGTGGCAGTCGTCTACAGTGTCTAGAGATAGGAGGGAAGCTGGGAGAAGTGGCCAGAAGTCTCTGCTCTACTTATCTTGACAGTTAGGTAGACAGCCAGCAAAGCTCCCTTTCTCCTTTGAGGCATGTCACTCTATCACCATGGGAGACCAGGCCTCTCTGCTCAGCTCTTTGTCTAGCAGACACCACATTCTCCCTCCTTTGTTTAGTTAGCTCTTTCATTCTCTGCTGGCCCTTTCTCTCACTGGTGTGTCTCTGGGCTTGGGCCTTGGCTCTCTCCCTTCCGCTCTATAGGCTAAGTAACCCTGGGGCCTCTGGTCCCTGCTTCTGTGTTTGCATTTGCTCCCTGACATCTCATTGTTACTAGGCTTTATGGACAGCTCCCAAGTTTCTCTCTGGCCTTTCCTTCACGTCTGAGGTATATATCCACTGATCTCCCTGGCACCTTCACTTGGATGTCTAACATCGTGTTAATATGTTCACAGTAGAACCTCAGACCTGCTCCCAGCCTGCAGGCTTCTCTTTTGGCTGGGGCATCTTAATGTTCCTGACTCAGCGTTGGGCTTCTATGACTCATCTGGACTATCAGTCACCTCTTAGCCTGTTTCTTCTTCTTCCTTTTCTTCCTCCTCCTCCTCCTTCCTTCCCGAGGTAGGGTTTCACTGTAGTCCAGGCTGACCTGGAATTCACTATGTAGTCTCAGGGTGGCCTTGAACTCACGGCTATCATCCTACCTCTGCCTCCCAAGTGCTGGGATTAAAGGCGTGCACCACTATGCCCAGCTCTGATTCTTTTTTTTTTTAAATCCTGTGCCCAGTCTGGTTTTTCTGTTTGTTTTTCCTTTTGCTTCTTTGATTTTTGAGACATATCTCAAAAATCTTACCATTATCTCTAGTCTAGACTCAGAACTCGAAATTCTCCTGCATCAGCCTTTACAGTGGTGGGATTATAGGAGTGCACTACAATGCTCATCTTTGCAATCTGTTTTCGAAACAATAACCAGATTGATTTAAAATATAAAACTATTAAACAAAATAAACATGAATCAGTTTCTGTTACTTTTCTTTTTTAAAAAATATTTTATTTTTGTTTATTTATTTGACAAAATGGGGGGGGGGGAGAGAATGGGCACGCCAGGGCCTCCAGCCATTGCAAATAAACTCCAGACACGCGTGTACCCTTGTGCATCTGGCTAATGTGGGTCCTGGGGAATCAAACCTGGGTCCTTTGGCTTTGTAGGCAAATGCCTTAACTGCTAAGCCATCCTTCCAGCTCCTGTTACTTTTCTTGAATACTCCCAGTGAGGATCATTTTGCTCAGAATAAGGTCATAGCTCGTAAGTTAAAATGTTTTATAGAACAGGCAAACAGAAACAGGCTTAAAAAACTAAATCTGGGGGCTGGAGAGATGGCTTAGCGGTTAAGTGCTTGCCTGTGATGCCTAAGGACTCTGGTTTGAGGCTTGATTCCCCAGTACCCATGTTAGCCAGATGTACAAGGTGGTGCATACATCTGGAGTTCATTTGCAATGGCTGGAAGCCCTCGCGTCCCCATTCTCTCTCTCTCTCTCTCTCTGTCTCTTGCTCTGTCACTGTCAAATAAATAAATAAAAAGCAACAAAAAATTAAAAACAAACTAGATCTGTTTTATCTCACCCCTCAAAGACTAGATTTCTGTAAAACTATTTCTATTTACAGAGATCTCTGAATGGTCAGGCTAGAAAACCAAATTGCCATCCAGGCCAGCTATATATTAACCAAAACCAAAGCATGAATTATTAGAAGGTTTTGTTTTGTTTTGGTTTTATGCTGTGGATCGAATCTAGGGCCTTGTGTATGTTAGACAAGTACTCTATGTCTAAGCTACACTCCCAGCTATCTAAACAGGAGAATTAAGATTGGAATGACAAGCCAGGCATGGTGGCGCACGCCTTTAATCCCAGCACTTGGAAGGCAAAGGTAGGAGGAGTGCCATGAGTTCAAGGCCACCCTGAGACTACACAGTGAATTCCAGGTCAGCCTGGAGTGAGACCCTACCTCAAAAAACCAAAAAGACAAAAAGATTGGAATGACAGAGCCCCTTGACTTCACCTCTGGGAGATAAGACAGACTAAGCATGGGGTAGCCAGAGTGAGAGGCATTTTAGGTAGCTTAATATGTTGACTCTGTCTATGGGGCATCTTAGTGAGACCTCCAAAATGGTTAAAGGATTACTTTCCAAAAATTGAAGTTGTGATTCCTATGTAGGTACAAAATAAGCATGTTAAAATTTTAACTTAACCCATTAATTAAATGAATACAAGGTACATGTTATAACCAGATCAAAAGAGAAGTCGAGAAAGGTACAAATTTACATGTAATAAAATCATGCTGAGTTGGCAGTGTGCAAACACAAGGTGGGTCTTTTGCACAGTTATGGAGAGCTAACTGTCTTCCATGCATTTTCTTCATGTCTTTTGGTAGTTATTTTTGCACTGCTTCTGGTTACCTATAGTTTGCCGAGCTGTAAAATAGAGCCCATCAAATCAGAATCAGGTAATGTTGAAAGTTATACTATAGACCAGGGGTTTAATAAATACCAGCTGCCTGTTGTTGAAAATAAAGCTTTATTGGAACATAATATATTCATTATTTCATTCATTCATGTGTTGCCTATCAGCTTTCTGACTGTGATGTCACAGAAGTGTAGCTGTGAGAGACCATATGGTCTCTTGCTTTTCTTCCTTGTAGACTTGTGCTGTTCTCCTGAGTTACTGAAGTGCTGTGTAGGCCCCTTCCCAAGGTTTGGGACTGAATGATTCATTTCAACTCAGATCTAGCACTGGAGGCTGATTTATGTTTACTATCTAGATTTCCTGGAGAACTCCTTCAGTAGGTAATCTCTTGGCACATTAATAAATGCTGAGATTTTCATTAGCATATTACTGTCTATATAAATTGTAAAAATGATGTGGCATTTTCATATAAAATGCTTTTTGAAGCCAAGAACTGTTAGACATGGTAACAGAAGTAGTTTTTGCTAGAAATTGCTATTTTATAGTACTAGTAGCAACATATTCTCTTGGTTAGGGGAAGTGATGTCCTATACAAAGAAAACTCTCCCTGGGGAATTTTCCAGCATACAAAGGATGTACAAGACAGAACATAAACTGACAAGTAGCTGCTGAAATGCCTTTCGCACTACAGGAGTTTTCAGTGTGCTTTAAAGGAAGCCGGAAACTTTTGAAGCATGGAACATAAGAGCTGGAAGGAATCTTTGAGGTCACCTAAGTCAGCCTCTCAATTTATAACTGAGGAGTTAAATAATTTAAAATAGGCCAAGGTCAGATACCCATTTGTTTGCAGAACTGTATCTATGAGGTGTTTCCGCTTTTCCACAAAACTTAATAGAAGGCACTTAGATTTTGGAATTAGACCTGTGCTCGAATGTCCTGTCTGAGCATGGTGGGGAGGTAAAGCATGCGCTTGTGCATTGCTGCTCCGAGGCACGTGTCTCAGACTAACCTTGAGATGGGAGACGTTTCTCAGCAGAGCACTCAGCTCCCTCCCCAGTTACCTCCCCTGAGCATCTAGGATGGTGCTAGTTATGTTCACCGTAGGGAGCTTTGAGAAGTCACACTATTGTTTTTCTTGCACTCTGTGGCTGGGATGAGGAAGCAGCCTGGTGTAAAAGGTTTTGTTGTTTTCTAACGCTTCTGGTAAGGAGACTACTGAGAGGGTTCCTGATAATTTTGGATAATGGGATTTTTATTTATTTTTTTATTTTGTTCTGACACATCACTAGAAGGAAATCATCCACTTACCTAGAGTTGGAATAATCCAACCCCAGAGGAAATACTCCAAAGGATTTTCAACATTTGTTTTGTTTGTACTAGTGGGGACTAAACCAGACACTTGACACATGTGAGGCAAGCATGCTATCACTGACCTGTATCCTTAGTCCTTTCCATGTATTTTATTTTGGAGTGATTTGTTCAGGTTGGCCTTGAACTCACTTTGTAGTTCAGGCAGGGGTTGAATTTGCAGTCCTCCTTCCTCACCATGCCAAGTAGCTGATATAGTATGCCTGTTGGGCCTTGAATTCTAGATCCTCATACTTCCAAGTGCTGGGATTATAGGTGTGAGCTATGTGCCTGCCTGGGATTTAAAAATTATATATATTTTTATTTGCAAGCAGAGAGAGAAAGGGAGATGGCTGGGAGGGGGGAGCCCCAGGGCCTCTAGCTGCTGCAAACACCTCCAGATGCATGTACCACTTTGTGCATCTGGCTTTATGTGGGTACAGGGTCGTTGTTAGCCTTTGCAGGCAAGTGCTATAACTGCTGAGCCATCTCCCCAGCCCATGATGTATACATTCTTTTTAGATGTCTTGGTGTATAGTACACACAAAAAGGGTATATGCTTAATTTTAATCTCTAAGAAAGACATGTTAAAAATGAAGCCATACCTGTGAGAAAGATCTGGAAGGATAGGACATTTTATGTATAATAAGTAACCTGGTTTTAAGGAGGGGGGAATGTAAGGCACTTATAAGCAAAACTTAGCAGGTAAGTGGAAGAGCTAGATTGTGAATTCTGGATCTCTTCATTCATTACCTTTTCCTAATTAACAAAGGGTGATACGTTCTTTTCATTGTTTTTTTTTGTTTGTTTGTTTGGGTTTTTTTTGTTCTTACTAACCCAAGTTTATAGTAGTCTGTCTTAAGTAAATTTTTTGTTTGTTTGTTTGTTTGTTTTCCGAGGTAGGGTCTCACTCTAGCTCAGGCTGACCTGGAAATTTACTATGTAGTCTCAGGGTGGCCTCAAACTCATGGCAATCCTCCTACCTCCTCCCAAGTGCTGGGATTAAAGGCGTGCACCACCACACCCGGCTTTGTCATAAGTAAATTTTATACATGAAACTGCTTTGTAAGGCACTATTCTGTTTGTAATTTTCTTTTTTTAAAAGGGACATTTATTTATTTATTTATTTATTTGAGAGAGAGAGAGAGAGAGAGCTACAGAAATAGGCAGGTAAAGAGAGAGAGAGAGAGAGAGGGAGGGAGGGAGAGAATGGGCGTGCCAGGGCCTCTAGCCACTGAAAACAACCCCAGGCGTATGCACCCCCTTGTGCATCTGGCTTACGTGGGTCCTGGGGAGTCGAAGCTGGGTCCTTTGGCTTTGCAGGCAAGTGCCTTAGCCGCTAAGCCATCTCTCCAGCCCTTGTTTGTAATTTTCATTTGTGTATGGAATGGGAGGGTAGGCACAGTGTCAGGTGGCTAATATGTGTTCTGTTTGTAACTTTACAAAGAGGAAATAAGGGTTTCCTATTTTAATCTAAACACTCTTGGGCGGTAATCGTATCTGTGGCATTCTTCTCAACAAAGGAAATCCTCTCCATTTCCCATCTCAATTTATTGGGGCTCAAGAATAGCAAACATACCTAAAGCATCAACGTGTGAAAATCGGGAAGTAATTTTCTAAGCATCCTGTCAATTTTTCAAACTTTAATTTCAGTTCTGATTGGGTAAAAATATATGTAATTTACTATGGAAATACTTGATACACTTTATATGGTGTTAATATATCAATTGACACTTGCTTTTGCTTAAATATGTATGCATCTGACTATTCATTTCTTGAAAATAAACGATGAGTTTCTGTTCTAACACTAGTTTACATCTAGTACTGACCCAAGGCCTTACCTCCTGACTCCTGTTCTTTCTTCCATCTTGGGCCTTTCCAAGTTGATCACTCTACCTTTTTTGTTCTGGACGTGGATAATTGGAAGTAACCCTCTTATTCCAGTGTCCTGTTGGCAGGGGTGGAGAACAGTGTTCACACGGAGGTGGATTTGCTTTCTCAAGATACCTGGCTGCTTGAATCAGATGGTATTCTCTTCAGTTGAGATGCCCAGTACCTGGTTTTATTTGTGTTCTTAAAAATAGGTGGCAGAGGGATGGAAATATAGCTCAATGGTAAAGAAATTTGGGCTATGTTCTTTTAAAATGCCCAGATTATACTGAAAGTAATATGAAAGTCCTAAGATTTTACTATTGTTACTTTCACTCAGTGTTACCAAATCCCAAGAAAGTTTGTCCTCAGAGGGCTCCTTTGCTAATAGATCCTCCATGGGGTAGCTTTCTGTTTTGCTTTCCCTTCTTTCTCTTTCCTCCTTCCCTCCCTCCCTCCCTTCCCTTCTCCTCCCCTTCCTTCTCCTCCCCTTCCTTCTCCTCCCCTTCCTTCTCTCCTTTTTGTTTTTTTTGTTTTTTTTTTGAGGAAGGATCTCACTTTAGCCCAGGCTGACCTGGAATTCACTATGTAGTCTCAGGGTGGCCTTGAACTCACAGTGATCCGCCTACCTCTGCCTTCCAAGTGTTGGAATTAAAGCCTGCACCACCATGTCTGGCTGTTTTTCCTTTTCTTTCTTTCTGTTTTAAAAGTTTTTATTTATTTATTTATTTATTTATTTATTTGTGTATGAGAGAGAGAGAGAGACAGACAGACAGACAGACAGACAGAGATAATGGGTGTGCCAGGGCCTCCAGCCACTGCAAACAAACTCCAGACACATGTGCTACCTTGTGCGTCCTGCTTATGTGGGTCGTGGGTCCTGGGGAATCAAACCTGGGTCCTTTGGCTTTGTACGCAAATGCCTTAAATGCTAAGCCATCCTTCCAGCCCTGTTTTTCCTTTTCTGTGTGGTGAGTGTGCATCTGTGAGTGTGTCTTCACAAGTATGCACGTATACATGTGTGTGTGTGCTGGTGGAGACCAGAAGTTGATGAATATCTTCCTTGATGGCCCTCTACCTCATTTACTGGGGTAGGGTCTCTTAAACCCTGGGTTTTCTGAATTGGCTAGTCTAGCTAGACATCTTGCCTTGGGGATCCTGTCTTTGCCTGCTGAGCACTAGGGTTCCAGGTGGGTCACACACCCACCTGCCATTTATGTGGCTCTTGGTGATCCAAACTCAAGTCCCATGCTTGTATAGCAAGTACATTACCTGCTGAGCCATCTCCTCAACCTTTTTTAATTTTAATTTTTTTTTATTTCGGTTTTTCTAGGTAGAGTTTAACTCTAGCCCAGGCTGACCTGGAATTCACTGTGTAGTCCCAGGCTGGCTTTGAATCCTGCTACCTTTGCCTCCTAAGTGCTGGGATTAAAGGCATGTGCCACCACATCCGGCTTTTTTTTTTTTTTCTTCTTTTTGAGACAGAGTCTATCTATGTAGCTTAGCTGGAATGAATGTTGTTGATACTTTTTATTAAAATATTTTATTTATTGAGAGAGACAGAGGCAGAGAGAGAGAGAAAGAATGAGAATAGGCACTCCAAATCCTCCTGCTACTGCAAAGGAGCTCCAGATGCATCAGCATTACGAGAGTACTGAAGAATTGAATCTGGGCTGTCAGGTTTTGTAAGCAAGGCCCTTTAACCACTGAGCCATCTCTCTGGCCCCAATACTTTATTTTTTAAATATTTTATTTTTATTTATTTATTTATTAGAGATAGATTAAGACTGGGCATGCCAGGGCCTCTAGCCAATGCAAACGAACTCTAGACTCATGCACCACCATGTGCATCTGGCTTACGTGGGACCTGGAGAATCAAACTGGGGTCCTTAGGCTTCATGTTAATGTGCCTTAACCATTAAGCCATCTCTCCAGCCCCCAATTCTTTATTTTTAAAAAGTGAATTATGAAAAAATTTCAAGTATACATTAAAATAAGGAGAAATATAACACACTGTTCAGCTACTTACCTCTGCTTCCACATGACCAGTACACTAGCATATCCTCCATGCTTTTTTGGAGGTTGGAGCTGGGGTTGGCTTATTATTGGCGCTTTAAATTTAAAGAAGGTAGTTGTTGAAATTGCAAAATGTGAAAGAATACCTGGTCTTTACACGGAAACAAATCTTCCATTAAACTACAGCTCATAAGTGGTCCTCTGCCTCAGCCTCCTCAGGAGTTGAGTTGGGTGCATACTATCACACCCAGCTTAATTCTTGTGGAATAGAATCGTATTCTTGGTTGGTGGGAAGGCATTAAAGAAAGGATGTGTCTATCCATCTGTTTCTTGCTTATCTGCACATGACCATATCCCCCGTTTGTCGGATCAGATGACTGTTTCCGGAGCAGTTTGTAGCTCATAGTGAAACAGTGAGAAGGACATGATCCTCGTGTTCTCCCCATCAGCTTTCTGCAGCTGACTGTTGTGTTTGTTATACTTGCTGAACCTTCATTGACATGATAAGGATTATTGGTGATTGTCTGTAGGTTGTGTTGATTGGTCAATCGCAGTGTTGTGTATTCTGTGCGGCTTGCAAAATGTGTAATGACGTATGTCCACCATGATTGTGTCATGTTAAAAATCTCATGTGTTCCCTGTTCATCCCTCCCTACTTAGCCTCAAAGCTGCCAGTAGTCCCTGTCCCTTTTTTACTTATCTCCATTGTTTTGCCTTTATCTAGACTGTCAGTAGTTGACATCATCCAGTATATAGTCAAATTAAATTGACTTCTTTCCAATAGTAATATGCTTTTAAGATTCCTGCAAGCCGGGCGTGGTGGCGCACGCCTTTAATCCCAGCACTCGGGAGGCAGAGGTAGGAGGATTGCCGTGAGTTCGAGGCCACCCTGAGACTCCATAGTGAATTCCAGGTCAGCCTAGGCTAGAGTGAGACTCTACCTCGGAAAAAAAAAAAAAAAAAAAAAAAAGATTCCTGTATACCCTCTTGTGGCTTAATATGTCATTTGTTTTTGTTATTGAAAAATCAGACGTGTAATAGTCTGTCTACTTACCTATTGAAGAGAGTAGTAGATACTAGAGGAGGATCAGAAATTCAGGGTCATCCTTGACTGTGTAACAAGTTTGAGACCAGTCTGGGTCATAAGAGACCCTATCTTACATGTATAGATAAAGCTGAAATAGATTTCTACTTAGGGTTGTAGAAAATCATTCAAATAATTTTATAGTGGGCCCATTTTTTTTGGGGGGGGGTCATTTTATCTAGGTCCAAATTAGATTCTTTAAAGAGAGAGAGAGAAAAAAAATGAATAGAGATAGGCCCATCCAAACCTCTTACTTCTGCAAATGAACTCCAGATGCATGTGGCTTTGTATGAGTACTGGGGAATCAAACCCATACCAGCAAGCTTTGCAAGTAAGTGCCTTTAACCACTGACCTGTCTTTCCAGCCCCAGATTGAGATTTTTGCCCTCTTCTTTTTTATGCTTTATTAACTCTCCTTTGGCTTTTAATTTTTTATTCTTTTTTAATTTATTTTTTATTGACAACATCCATAACTGTGCACAATAATTTGTTCCCTCCCCCCACTTTCTCCTTTGAAATTCCACTCTGCATCATGCCCCTTCCCCCCTCACAATCAGTCTCTCTTTTATTTTGATGTCAACATCTTTTCCTCCTGTTATGAGGGTCTTGTGTAGGTAGTGTCAGGCATTATGAGGTCATGGATATCCAGGCCATTTTGTGCCTGGAGGAGCACGTTGTAAGGAGTCCTACCCTTCCTTTGACTCTTACATTCTTTCCACCACCTCTTCTACAATGGACCCTGAGCCTTGGAAGATGTGATAGAGATATTTCAGTGCTGAGCACTCCTTTGTCACTTCTCAGCACCATGATGCCTTCTGAGTCATCCCAAGGTCACTGCCATCTGAAAATAGAACTTCTCTAACCAAAAATGAGGGTAGCATTAATATATGGGTATGAACATTAAAAGAATTGCTTACTGGGCAGTTTGGTAAGCACAGTATATACATTTAGCCAGGCACCAGCAGACATTACACCCCTAGGGCTCATGACTACTCCTCTTGTAGGTTTTCAGAATCAGGGATGTATTCCCTCCCATGGAGCAGGCCTCTAGTCAAATTAGAGGGCAGTTGGTTTCCTCCATAACAGACATATCACTATTGCACCCATTGGCTCATTTGGACTGGCTGGCAGTGTGCACTGTTGAGTTTTTTCACTGGTGTTTTCTCTTTCTCCCATTGAACTGCATGCAGTGTGGCTTTTTCCAGCTTTCCGTCAGCTGGTCTACATGGAGGAGGTTATTAGCTCAGCTCCAGCAGGATTTCTCAGTGACCTTGCAGCCCAAGCATGTGGTGTCTTCAGTAATAGGGTCTTGCCATCAATTCCTGGTGGGAAACCAAGGGCCTCAGCAATGGCCTGTAATGTTTTAGGGGTATCAGGGATCTCTCTAGCCAACAACTCACTGGAAGTTATCCCATCTCTGGCACTGAAAATTTTCTGGTAATAATCTATAGCTTCTGAGTGTTCTATTGTTCAAAAAAGTAGGTTTCCATATAACTTATTTATATCCTCTTAGATTTTGATTAGCCCTCCCTCCCCCACCATTCCTTTACTGAATCTCTTCCCCTGACCTCACTTGGGCCCTTTCACCCCCTTTAATCTGTCCTTCTACTTACATACATACAAGACCATCCTGTTAATTCCCCCCTTCCATTCCCTTTATATCCCCTTTCTAGCTTACTGGCCTCTGCTACTGAGTGTTATTCCTACTCACACAGAAGTCCAATCATTTGTAGCTAGGATCCACAGAGAACATGTGATGTTTTGTTTTCTGGCCTGTGTTACCTTACTAAGTATAATCCTTTCCAGATCCATCCATTTTCCTGCAAATTTCAAAATTTCATTTTTCTTTACCGCTGAGTAGAACTCCATTGTGAAAATGTGCCACATCTTCATTATCCACTCATCAGTTGAGGGACATCTAGGCTGGTTGCATTTCTTAGCTATTGTGAATAGAGCGGCAATCAACGTGGTTGAGCAAGTATCTTTAAGGTAATGTGGTGGTTTGAATAGATGGCCCCCAATATATTCAGTTGTTTATTTGTTTGTAGTTTGCATCTGCTGCCACCTGGCTGGAGGCAGTGTCACTGGGTAGATCTTAAAGTGTGATTCTAGGTTTCAGATTTCAATCTAAAGATATGCAGAGTGTGCCTAGCTGGAGTTCCTGAAGTGTGCTGTGTGGCTTTTGGCTTTAGGCTTGTACTTCTGTGTCTCTCTGCTTGGACCTGTGAAGGCAGGCCAGCTTCTTCTGCCATTTATGGAACTTCCCCTGGATCTGTAAGCTTCAATAAATATCCCTTCCTCCATAACTGTGCCTGGTCTGAAAGTTCATCTCAGCGAACCTGAAGCTGTCTGCTACAGGTAGTGGGATGAGTCCTTAGGATATATGCCTAGGAGTAGTATATCTGGGTTATATGGTAAATCTATATTTTTCATTGTCTGAGGAACCACCACACTGATTTCCACAGTGGCTGGACCAGATAGCATGCCCACCAACAGTGTAGAAAGGTTCCTCTTTCTCTGCATCCTTGCTAGCATTTATGGTTGCTTGTTTTCATGATGATAGCCATTCTGACAGGAGTGAGATGGAATTTCAGTGTAGTTTTAATCTGCATTTCCCTGATGGCTAGGATGTAGAACATTTTTTAGATGTTTATATGCCATCTGTATTTCTTCTTTTGGGAACTATCTGTTTAGTTCTATAGCCCCTACCTCCCCCCCCCCCCCGCCATTTTTTTTTCGAGGTAGGGTCTTGTTCTGGCCCAGACTGATCTGGAATTCACTATGTAGTCTCAGGATGGCTTTGAATTCACAGTGATCCTCCTACCTTTGCCTCCCAAGTGCTGGGATTAAAGGTGTGTGCCACCATGCCTGGCCCATAGCCCATTTTTCAATTGGGTTGTTTGATTTCTTATTATTTAGTTTTTTGAGTTCTTTGTATATTTTGGATATTAATCATCTGTCAGATGTATAGCTGGCTATTGCAGTCAGGTTTGCATTGCTGATAGAAATCACCCAACCATGAGCAGCTTGTGGGAAAAAGGGGTTTATTTTGGCTTATAGACTTTAGGGGAAGCTCCATGATGTCAGGGAAAATGATGGCATGAGAAGAGGGTGGACATCACCCCCTTGCCAACATAAGGTGGACCATAGCAACAGGAGAGTTCCCAAACACTGGCATGGGAAAACTGGCTATAATACCCATAAGCCTGCCCCCAACAGTACACTCCCTCCAGGAGGCACTAATTCCCAAATCTCCATCAGCTGGGAACCTAGCATTCAGAACACCTAAGTTAATGGGGGACACCTGAATTAAACCACCACACTGGCAAAGATTTTTCTCCCATTCTGCAGGTTGCCCCTTTGCTGTATTCACAATGTCCTTTGATGTACGAAAAGCTTTGTAATTTCATGAGGTCCCAGTGGTTGATCCGTGGTCTTATTTCCTGAGCAATTGGGGTTATATTCAGAAAGTCTTTGCCAAGACCAGTACGTTTAAGGGTTTCCCGTACTTTTTCCTCTAGCAGTTTCAGAGTTTTGGGTCTGATATTAAGGTGTTTGATTCACTGGGGCTTCTTGTGCATGGAGAGAGATAAGGATCTATTTCCATCCGTCTATAGATACATATCCAGTTTTCCCAGCACCATTTGCTGAAGAGTCTGTCTTTTCTCCAATGAGTATTTTTGGTGTTTTTGTCGAAGATCAGGTGGCTGTAGCTACCCAGACTTATATCGGGGTCCTCTGTTCTGTTCCATTGATCTACATGTCTGCTTTTGTACCAGTACAGTACTAGGTTTTTTTGGTTTTTCGAGGTAGGGTCTCACTCTAGCCCAGGCTGACCTGGAATTCACTATGGAGTCTCAGGGTGGCCTCGAACTCACAGCGATCCTCCTACCTCTGCCTCCCAGTGCTGGGATTAAAGGCGTGCGCCACCATGCCCGGCATTAGGTTTTTTTGTTTGTTTGTTTGTTTTGTTTGTTTGTTTTACTGTGGCTCTGTAATATAGGTTAAAATCAGATGTGGTGATATCACCAGCCTTATTTTTGTTGCTCAAAATGTGCTTCCAAATGAGTGTTTGGATTGTTTTTTCTATTTTTGTGAAGAATGCCACTGGAATTTTGATGGGGATTGCATTAGATGTGTATATTGCTTTGGTAAGATTGACATTTTCACATCGATTCTTCCAATCAAAGAACAAGGGATGTCTTTCCATTTCCTAGTGCCTTCTGCAATTTCTCGCTTGAGTGTTTTAAAGTTCTCATTGTAGAGATCCTTCACTTCCTTGGTTAGGTTTATTCAAAGGTTCGTTCTTCTTTCTTTCTTTCTTCCTTTCTTTCTTTCTTTCTTTCTTTCTTTGTTTCATACAATTGTGCATGGGAGTGAGTGATTCTCTGATTTCATTCTGTGTGTTTGCTGTTTGTATATAGGAAGGCTAATGATTTCTGTGGGTTCTTTTTGTATCCTGCTACATGGCTGTAAGTGTTTATCAGCTCTACCAGCTTGCTGGTAGAGTCTTTAGGGTCCTTTATGTATAGAATCATATACCTGTAAATAATGATAACTTGATCTCTTCCTTTCCAATTTGTACCCCTTTTATGTGTGTCTCTTGCCTTATTGCTATGGATGAGACTTCCAGTACTATATTAAATAAAAGTGGGGACACTGGACACCCTTATCTTGTTCCTTAATTTATTGGAAAAGCTTCAAGTTTTCCTTCATTTAGTATTATGTTGGCTGTAGGTTTGTCATAAATAGCCTTTATTATGTTAAGATATGTTCCTTCTATTCCCAGTTTCTGTAGGACTTTTATCAGGAAGGGATGTTGGATTTTGTCAAATGCTTTTTCTGCATCTAATGAGATGATCATGTGATTTTTGTCCTTCAGTCCATTTATATAATGTATTATATTTATCAATTTGCATATATTGAACCATCCCTGCATCTCTAAGATAAAGCCTACTTAGTCGGGGTGAATGATCTTTCTGATACACTCTTGTATTCTGTTTGCCAATATTTTGTTGAGAATTTCTGCATCTATGTTCATGAGGGAGATTGGTCTGTAATTTTCTTTTTTTGTTATATCTTTGTCTGGTTTTGGTATCAGGGCAATGCTGATTAGGCGTCATAGAAGGATTTGGGACATACTGTAAGAACATACATTCTACTCCACTAAATTTAAAAAATCTGAAAGAAGTCTATTTCCTTGATTTATATGACCTACCAAAATTAAATAAAGACGAAATTAACCACTTAAATATACCTATAACAAGTATGGAGAGCCAAGCAGTTATAAAAAAAAAAAAAAATCTCCCAATTTTCCAGGCGTGATGGTGCATGCCTTTAATCCCAGAACTCGGGAGGCAGAGGTAGGAGGATCACTGTGAGTTCAAGGCCACCATGAGAGTACATATTTAATTCCAGGTCAGCCTGGGCCAGAGTGAGACCCTACTTTGAAAACCCCCAAAAATCTACCAACTTAAAAAAAGTCCAGGCCCAGATGCTTTCACTGGTGAATTTTACCAGACCTTCATGGAACAACTAACATCAATTCCTCTCAAACTCTTCCATAAAATAGAAAAGGAATGAATCCTACCAAATCCTTCTCCTTCTACTATACCCTGAATGATTATGTTTGATCTTTTCATAGTGTCCCAGGTATCTTGAAATTCCCATGCATATTTTCCCATTAGTTTGTCTTTCTCTTTGTTGCACTATATTAGATCTGCTAACTTGTCTGTTTTCTTCTTCATCCATTCTACTGGTGAGATTTTCTACAGTTACTTATTTGACTTACTGTGTTTTTCATTGGTGGTATTTCTGACTCACTTTTCTTTATTCTGTTTCCTTATTCATGTCTTGTATTGACCTCCTTATTTCATGAAATTGGTTTCCTGTGCCTTTGATATCCTTGAGCATATTTGTAATCATTCTTTTGAAATCTTTCTCAGCTATTTCCTCTAAATCAGTCTCACTGGAGGTCATTTCTGATGGATTTATAATTTTGGTGGATTTTTATTGTCTTGATTTTTTTCTTGTACTATAATGTAGAGATTTTTACGTCCTGGATTAATTTAATGCTTGTGTTTTCTAATTATCTACAGTATTATTAGATGTATCAATCAATCTGATATTATATATCTTCAGGGTAGGAGCTTAAGGTGCTATGTGTGCTGCTTAAGACTCTCAGAGTAACCACAAAAGTGACCCTAGGTATTGGGTTTGCCTGCTATGAGAGTATTCTAGTAGGCTGGGTGGAACAAAATGCAGGCAAATTCTAAAATTTTACTAAACATTATACACATTCAATGAAAACCAGCACAGAATATTTATGCAATACTAGGTATTACAACAACCGGATGTTCTAACAAAGTCAAAGTCTCTTATGTGTGTTACCCCACACCCTTAATCCTGTCAGCTGGGATGCTGAGATTGCTGGCCTGTATAGGGTTACAAGGTCAGCTTGTTACTGATTGTACCCTGCCCCAAGTAATAACAGAAGAGGAGACAGTGGCATTATAAATCAGGAAGCAACAAATGAAAATCCCAAAATATAGCTTATTTAAGAATGGCAACCCCCCCCCCTCCCGCACAAAAAAGAATGGCAAATCTGACCATCGTATTTAACATATAATTTACCTTGACATGGAAGGTTCAGTTAGCACTTCTGATACAAGTCTATATATATATACCAGGCTTTTTTGGTGGGTGCTGACCTGCTATAATCCCAGTTACCTTTTGGTATGGTTTTGGTCCCAGGTATGCTGCACACCCGCTTGGGTCCCTCTTTGCTGTGCTGTGGGCTAAGGTAGGCTGCCTGGGTTGGTGGGTCACTGCTCTGATCGCAGGCCGGGTGCTGTGAATGTTCTCTTCCCCAGTTTTCTGGCGCTTGTGCTGGTAGTGGTGGGGGCAGGGGAGGCTGAGGATGGTGACTGTTGTTTTTCTACTGGTCCTTGTGATCCTCTTCCTCACGAGCTGCTCTGCTGGTCCCTCTCATCCTTCCCTTCACTTTTCCTGATTTTGCAAGGAGGCTGGTGTCAGTGGAAAATCCTTTCACCTGGCTTTCCCTGCGGTTGAGGCAGAGTCTGGCGGCTGCGGCCATACGAATCTGATCAGCAGCTGCTGGAGCCGCTCCTGCCTGCTTCTGTGGTCTCTAGACCTCTGGACCTGTCCTACTTCTCTGTTGTGGTTGGTAATTTCTTATACACCCTCACTTTTTTTTGTAGGAGAGTGTATTTTGCTGTATTTGTTTGTTTTGTATTTTGCTTTTTCTCCCCTAGGCTACTTAGGCGTGGTTCCTATACTGCCATCTTAACCAGCAGTACTAATGTTGCTTGGGTTTTTTTTTTTTTTTTTTTTTTTTTTTTTTTTTTTTTTTTTGATTTTTCGAGGTAGTGTCTCACTCTAGCTCAGGCTGACCTGGAATTGACTATGTAGTCTCAGGGTGGCCTTGAACTCATGGTGATCCTCCTACCTCTGCCTTCCAAGTGCTGGGATTAAAGGCGTGCACCACCACTCCCGGCCTAAAAAATTTTTAAATACTTTATTTATTTGCAAGTAGAGAGATACAAAGGAAGAGTGAGAGAGAGAATGGGTGCACCAGAGCTTCTAGCCACTGCAAGCAAACTCCAGGTGCCTGTACCACTTGGTTTGGTTTATGTGGGTACTGGGAATTCGAACCCAGGTTGTTAGCCTTTTCAGGCAAGCACCCTAACCACTGAGCAATCTCTATCCCTAAAAATAAAAATCTTTTAAATTTTTATTTATTTGAGAGAGAGAGTGTATGGGGACACTAGGGACTCCTGCCATCACAGATGAACTCAAGATACATGTGCCACTTTGTACATATGACCTTACATGGCTACTGAGGAAGTAGGGTTTCACTCTAGCTCAGGCTGACCTGGAATTCACTATGTACTCTCAGGATGGGCTCAAACTCATGGTGATCCACCTACCTCTGCCTCCCAAGTGCTGGAGTTAAAGGCACGCGCCACCACACCTGGGTTCCGTAGTATTTTTTGAAGTTGTATTTTTTGTTTCCACCAAGTTTCCTTCCCTAGGTACTTTTACATATTATAGTACCCTCAGTTTTCAGAGCTGAAATTTGGAAGACCATAAGAATATGCTGAAAACTTATTAGTAAACATCTTTGTCTGCAAGGAAGTTGGGTAGAACTGAAAGTAACTGATACACTGACAGCCAAAGATAACAAACTTACCATCTGTGTGACTCTTGGCAGGAGTAAAATGACAAAACAAGATCTTGGGGAGTGCTCATTTCCAGGTGTGTGATCAAAAAGATAAATCCGTTCTCCAGTAATGCAGTTGGCCTAGTGCCTCTCATACCCATGGGGAATGTACATGTGTTTGGGGTTGAGCATTTTAGTACTGTTAGGAAAGTAGAAGAAGAAAAGGCCGGAAGCAGAGGATGTTGCTTAGCATCATTGTTTTCGCAAGCTTTGGATGTGAACTCTAGGAAACTGTTCTGGCATTTCAAGTGTAATATGATGATAAACATCAAACTGTGGTCTAGCTTAGGTGCAAGGCCAGGCTCTTCAGGAAAGAGTGGACAGGAGACCTCTAAAGAAGCATCTGTTCTCATTTAGTTGGAAATGGACTTGAAGATTGGGACTGAGTTAAGATTGGCCTTTTATTTTTTCCTTCAGCACTGAAGGAACATGGAATATTTTCATGGAAAGCAGAAATGTGATACTTTTCATTTCTACTTCAAATTTGGATAATTTAGATTTGAATATGTCTTCATTTTGAATACCTAAGAGAGAACTTGAAGAGATATGTTCATGTAAAGTACAGGGCTTCCTTTGAGACTAATTCTGCTTCCTCAGTCCCGAAATGTAGCAGAAGTGTCTGGTTTTCACGAAGCATGTGAATGCTGAGCTAATAGACCTCCAGTAGAGCAGCTCTCAGTAAATTTATTATCTTACTTTCCTGGAAACTTCTTTGACACATTCTAAGTCTTCAAGTAATGTAAAAATTTAAGAAGGAAAAGGAATGGATTGGTGTGTGTGTGCGCGCGTGCGTGCGTGCGTGCGTGCATTTGCGTGCACACATCTTTCATTTGGTGGAATAAGGCAATAGGATTGTAAGGAAAGTGTAGGAGAAAAGCAAGAAAGAACATCAGACTTGATCTCTACAGACAGACTGTTTATTGAGAGGTAGAGTGAGGGGCAGCAGCCTTCCTGTGGGATGAAGGTTGAAGCACCAAGTCAGTCTAGGGTTCTAACTTATAAGGAGGATCCTAAGGCAAACATACTGAATTAGCTGCAGGTCCAAGGGAAGTAGGTAAGGCATCAAAGTTGTTTGCTCAGAATAGGCTCTTTGCGGAGTTGACAAGGGAGGACTGGATATCTCCATTCTTTATGGCCTTCTCATCTTAAGGTTAGTTATTAACTCTTTACTTTCCTCTTTAGTTTTCAGGGGAGGCTATTAACCCTTCAAGGATTATGTTTCTATAGGCACAGTCTTCTCAGATAAGTTTACCAAAAGGCAATTTCCTTTTGAAAAGAACAAAGGTTCACCCACTCCTAGTCCTGCCTGTCTTTATTTATGGAATGGAAGTCTTGATAAGTACTTTTTGCATCTCTTTACAGAGGCCTGTCTGTAGCCCAGACTTGGCTCTGTAAAGGGGATTTAAGGCCTACCTGACTCCTGGAAATTGGTCCTCAGACAAACTTGTTGGGCCCCCGTTTAATACTATAAATTAAAAAAATAATAATAATGAAAAATACAAAAGTGTAAAGGTTGCCGAAAATAAAGTACTGCAAGCACATTGCTTTCCACACGTTAGTCATACAAAGCGACACAAGAGGCAGTTTCAGCCGTTCTCTTGGCACTGAGCCTCTCCAGAGATGCTTGCATCTAATTATGAGGAGCACTCCTCAGGAATATGGAGCTCTCGCTCCACAGCTCTTCTGGCCGAGCGCTTACAAAATGTCTACATCTGAAAAACAGGAAAGGTAGAGGAGATTCTTCTAGATTAGAAGCAACTAAAAAGACAGTAATGTGGTGTGACCTCTGATCCTTAATTCGATTTTTTAAAAGTAGCAGCATTGTTAAGATAGAACTGACATACTGTAACATTTGCCCTTTAAAAGTATGTAACCCAGTGGGAGGTTTCTGCTTTTTTTTTTTTTTTTAACCCAGTGATGTTTGTTGTATTTAGAATCCAGTTAGATAACTGCAGGACATTTCCTCATTCCCACAAGGAAGTTCTTGCCAGTCACTTCCCATTCTCTTTCTACCTCCAACCCCTGCTAACCACTGGTCTCCTTTCTGTCACTCTATATTAGCCTTTTCTGAACATTTCATGTGTGGAGTGATATAAAAGGTGATCTATATTTCTCATTTAAGTTTTAAAAGGTCGTCTATGCTATAATGTGTATTGATATCTTGCTGATAGCCTGTTGTGCAAATACAGCACTTCTTACCTATCCATATGTCAGTGTCTGAATGTCTTTTTCACTTATTAAAGAAATCTGTTTGTTTTTGGTTTTTCGAGGTAAAGTCTCAGGCTGGCCTTGAACTCACAGCAATCCTCCTACCTCTGCCCCGAGTGCTGGGATTAAAGGTGTATGACACCATGCCTGGCAGGATTCTTTTTTTTTTAAATTTATTTTTATTTTTATTTATTTATTTGAGAGTGACACACAGAGAGAGAAAGAGGCAGATATATATATATAGAGAGAGAATGGGCGCGCCAGGGCTTCCAGCCACTGCAAACAAACTCCAGATGTGTGCGCCCCCTTGTGCATCTGGCTAACGTGGGTCCTGGGGAATCGAGCCTCGAACCAGGGTCCTTAGGCTTCACAGGCAAGTGCTTAATCGCTAAGCCATTTCTCCAGCCCAGGATTCTGTTTCTTAAGGACAGGTTTTGTCGATTGCTTTCTCCTACCCCTTATGCATATAGATTAGCTTTTATTATTATTTTGCATGCCTTGCAATTTTTTGCTAAAATTAGATGCTTTAAAGATCATGTCAGAATTATGGAACTCAGCCTCCTCTTTGTCCAGGATTTGTTACTGCTCGTGTGTGAAATCTCTTTGCTATCCAAAGCCACCAATGTCTCTGTTTGCTTTGCTTAATTGTCAGTTAATGACTGAACAGAGATTCCCTTAAATGCCTGGATCCGCAACTCTCCCAGCCTCTGTCAGAGTGATCCTTGTAGATGCAAGTTAGATCATGTCGGTTCTGAGTCCTGAGCCCTCTTATGGCTCTGTCTCACTTAGTGGAAGGACCTACAGAAAGACCCCATGTGACCCAATCTCATTTACACTATCTGGGCAGGTCTTTTTACTGACTACATACATGCCAAGTAGTTGTGACCTCGCAGACTGGGCAGTGGCAGATTCAGTGGAGCCACTCCCTGCTTGGGTCTGTGTCCAGTGAGGGCACCCACCTTCTAGTCCCATCTTCTCCATCACAACCCTTCCTTATTTTCCCCACAGTGTTTATCCCAGTCATGCAGCAGCCTTTTCCTTGTTGGTGTGCGGTTTCCTATCAGGAACAGACGGCACTTGAGGGTAGGGCTTCTCCTTCACTTTGCTCACTGCTTCTTTGTGGCCGAAGGCATTTGCGACTAACAGTCTTGACAGCCTGACAGTTGGATAAGGGTGTGGGAATCGTTGGCAGTTTGTTCTCATTTAATAGTGAGCTTTGTATACTGTAGCCTGGGGTTTTTGTCTACTGGAAGTTTTCAAGCTGACCCTTGAACAGATACCAATGTCTCAGGACTCTTCCTGGACCTTTCATTTTCTACTCTGAGGTGTCAGGCTTTGGGGCTTGTTGAGGTAGATGCAGCTCATGTTTGCCTTCAGGCATTCAGAGGGCTGGCATCGCCCAGTCCCACAGTCTGACATGTAGACTGGCTGTCATTTCAGCCCTCCAGCTTGAGTCACCTGTGCCTATTGTTCCCCACTTGCCCGCAGCTGTGCAGGGCAGCTTTGGATCCTCCTTCAGGGAATTACCTTTGATCTCCTCAGGGTTTATAGGAATTAGGTGCATACCAGACCCACCACCCTATCTTCCAAATGCCTGGGGCCCTGAAGTGATCTTCGGGACTGGGAGCATCCTGCTCATCCTTCTCCCTATTGTCTACCTCTGGGAGCACTCCCTTCTCTCTGTTGTCTACCTCTGGGAGCTCTTATGCTTACCAACTTGTCTCTTGAACCACTGTATCTTCTTTTCTTCTAATCCATGAAGGTTAATACCTCTTAATATTCATTTATTATCATTTTAACAAGGCTTGGGGGGCTGCCATTATTATCTGAAAGCTCTTTGTAGTTCTTAATATTGGTCTTAATTTTGTATTTAAGTGTGTTTGCTTCAGTGTCCTGTCTCCCCTGGCTCTTAAGTATAGGCATGCTGTCTGCTGCTCATTTGTGCTCTCAGGGCCTTGCCTAGATGAACTGTTCCTTGACAGGGAGTCAGCAGGGTTGGTTTGTTGTTGTGTTGTGTTCTGGCCCTTGTTTTTCTCATTATTTCAGTGTCTGACCCACATTTTCAAAAACTAAATCAGAATTGAATCATAGCAGATAATTTTTCTCTTTTAAAAAATCTTAAAACAGCCGGGCGTGGTGGCGCACGCCTTTAATCCCAGCACTCGGGAGGCAGAGGTAGGAGGATCGCCGTGAGTTCGAGGCCACCCTGAGACTCCATAGTGAATTCCAGGTCAGCCTGGGCTAGAGTGAGACCCCACCTCGAAAAAACCAAAAAAAAAAAAAATAAAAAAATAAAAAATCTTAAAACAAAGTTAAATTGCTCTGCTGCTAATCTGACTTTTAGGAACACAGGACCAAATATACAAACAGAATACTTTTAACTGACTCATAATCACTCACGCTAATGCATGTAAACTTGGCTGTGCAATTAGGCAGCTCATTATGTTGCAAATGCAATTACACGCTTTCAGACAGCTCTTCCCGCTGGCTCACCAGCATTTCTCTCCTAGGCTTACGATTGCTTATTATTAGTCTCAGCTGTCAGGGCTGAACATGCATGCTGGTGCCAACGGGCCTTTCCTCCAATAAAGGAGGAATGTTGCAGAAGGAAATTTTGAGTTTGTGTTGTGGAGTTGGACATCTTGATTTGCAAAGCCCTTCTCCCCTAAAGAAGCATACTATGCAACCATTAAAATTACTATTAATCAAAATAGTGGTCCAAAATATTTATATTATAGTTTAGCCAAGCTTAGTGTATGTTTACTGTATAAAACTATATTGTATATTTAATATCCATGTATATTTATATTGTAATATAGCTCTATTATCTCTTATGTGTAATTTTCAAATTAAAATAAAGCCCTGAGTTTTTTTTCTTTTTTCTTTTTTCTGTACCTGACCTAACTCCTTACAACTCAAGCCTGGCTTGAATTTGTGAAGCTCTTTCTTGTCTTTATTTGTCCTAAATTAGTAGTCTGAATGTATGTGGGTTCTGCAGCATTGTTAGTGGGTTTGAGTATGGGCCATTGCCCCAGAATCCACTGAAGATTTTCTATAATTTATAGTATATTTACTGTAGGCTATATTGTGTGTGTGTGTGTGTGTGTGTGTGTGTGTGTGCGCGCGCGTGTACACACACTACATATATAGTTTATCCTATATATTTACTATATAATATGTTGTCCTTTTAAAATAGTGAAGATTGTGGACTCTAAACCCTGGCTCCAAATAGTCTATGATAAAGGCTATGCCTTATAATCAGATTTCTGTGTAGACTAGCTTTAAATTCTAGTAAGGGTACAACTTCTATCTCTTAGAGTGCTACTATTGTTGTTTTATTGCTATAGTTCCAAGACTTGTATTTCTGTTTTTAGAATGTCCTGATAACTTACACGATTGCCCAGGGACAGGATTATTTTATCCGTATTAAGGATAAAAGTCATCACATTCTCTCTCTCTCTCTCTCTCTGTGTTTGTGTGTGTGTGTGTGTACAAATGTGTATGTGTGTGTGTGTATGAGCACAGCAGGGTCTCTTGCCACCGTAAATGAACACCCAGCTAGTTTTATGTGGATGGTTAGGGAACTGAACTCAGTCCTGCAGTCTTTTCAGGCAAGAGCCTTTAACTGCTAAGCCATTTCTTAGCCTCAGTAGGGTTACTTTATACTCTTCCCCCTGTTGTTACTAGTCAGCACATGCAGTTCTTGTCTGTTTAATGGTGCATTCTAACATAAGATATTTAAACTGGGTTTCTAAGACCATGCTAGTATAAGGTCACTGAAAAGTGGAATTCACAAGCATATTCTATAAAATATGAGAGAAATATATTAATTTTTGGTAACAATTTTAATTTTTTTTATTCATTTGAGAGAAAGAGGTAGACAGAGAGAGAAAGAGAATGGGTGTGCCAGGGCTTCCAGCCACTACACATGAAGTCTAGATGTATGTGCTACCTTGTGCATCTGGCTTATGTGGGTCCTGGGGAGTCAAACCTGGGTCCTTTGGCTTTGTAGGGAAACACCTTAACCACTACGCCATCTCTCCAGCCCTTGGTAGCATTTTTCACTAGTATGGAAGGTAAGTATTTCTGGCTGTAAAACCTTAACATCTGTCAGTTTTTCAAGGCCTGTCTCAAAATATCTCCTCAAAATTGTCTTACTCATACTCAGCAGAGAAAGAACTCTTCTGCACTAATTCTATTATATTGTACTCCATTATTTTCCAGCCCTTTGTTTTACTTACACTTGATATTCGGTGTATCTTCATGAATTTAAAATTGGCTCTCGTGAGCCAGGTGTGGTGGCACACACCTTTAATTCTAGGACTTGGGACTTGAGTTTGAGACCAGCCTACGCTTCATAGGGATCCTGTATCAAAAGCCAAAAAGGCTGGGGTGTCTGCTCCGTTAGGTTGGAACATGCCATGCTGGCGAGAAAAAAGAGTTTTCACCTTTGGAAGACTGCAGGCATTTCCACTGACGTCAGTTGATAGATAGGGTTATCATTGCTCTTTTGCTGACAATCTGATGTATTGCTTTTCAAAATTCTATTATTATTGACCTGTGGCTTTAGGAACTTTGTACAAATTAAAAGTGGAAAAACATCAACAGATCATTGACAGATCATCAAACTTAAAAAAAAAAAAAGGTGATCTTTACCAGTTGTCTGAAATAAAATTAAGATAACTAAAAATGTAGATTAACAATCATCAGTTTCAACTAAACTCAGTGTTCTCTCTCTTCTTCCCCTCCCCCTCCTTTTCTTTCTTCTGTTCCCTTCTTTCTTCTCTTCTTCTTTCTCTCCCTCCCTTCCTCTCCTCCTCCTTTTCTTTCTCCATCTTCTTCCTCCCTTCTTCTCTTCTGTCTTTCTTTACTCTCTCTCTCTCTCTCATCATCTCTCATGTCACACATGCCAAGCACATGCTCTACTGCTGAGCCTGGAACATTTGATATAGTAGCAGTAGTCTTATCAATTGCTTAAAAAAATGATTTCCTGAAGTTGTAAAGCCCAATATTTAGGAAATGAATTAATGTATTTTTACGGGTTAGTTGATATGTGACATGTTATAGCCAGAATGACAGCAGGGTCTTCACCTTCACACATTAATATGTAGTCACTCTAAGTACATTCGGGAGAGGGGAGCTTCCTCAGTGATTGAGGTGACCACTGTTTTTGCAACTTAATGGTAGGCCTCTGAGGAAAATGGTAATGTAGGTAAAACATGCAGTTAAAAGTAGTTTAATCAGTAAATTCCACCTTGTTATGGTGGTTATGATGTTTTTCTTCCTGAAAAAGAACTGGGAGAATGCAATTAATGATGACACCCAATAGATTTAACTTTGTTTTTAATGGAAATATTTCCTTCTATAAAATTTAATAGTCATGGGTCTGATTGTAGAGATTATGTATCATAAGTAGACCTGTCCTCTGAGAGGCAATTGAAAACAATTTCATTGAAATCCAGATAGTAAATCAAAACAAGGTAGTGGAACATTATAAAAGAAGACTGTGAATGTCATTTCAGATCTGGTGTGATATTTTGTTAATTCCTTTCTCTACTGCAGGAGAAATCAGGACACAAAATGTATTCTTTCCAATAAATGTCCTTGAAGTTCATGTTTATGTTTTAAAGGGAGACTATGTTTTACCCTCATCTGTGGAACCTGCATCTGCAGATTTATTGAAGCTACTTGCAGAAATATGACATCTGTACTAAATATGTGTACAGATGTGTTTTTTGGTTATTTTCCTTAAGCAAGTATAGTACAGTATTTATATAGTGCTTATATTGTATTAGCTTTTTAAAAAATATTTTTGCTTATTGATTTGCAAGCAGAGAGAGAGAATGAAGATGGACATGCCAGGGTCTTCTGCCGCTGCAAACGAACAGCACAGTCTTTGTTTATATCCTCCATACATCCTCCAATTTGTTAGAAATCACCTCTAATGGCTGGGGATGTAGCTTAGTGGTTGAATATTTGCTGAGCATATGTGTGGTCCTACAAAAATCATTTCTAGGTTATTTATGAAAGCTAATACAAGAGCTGGAGAGAGATGGCTCAGCAGGTAAAGGTGTTTTCTTGCAAAGCCTTACATCCTGTGTTCGCTTCCCTAGTACCCACATAAAGCCAGATGCAAAGTGGTGCATTTGAGGGACTTAAATTACATCTGCATATTTTGGTATTAGCAGGGATCTTGGAACCAAAAGTTGTGATCTCCTTGAATAAAAGTCAAAATAGATTGGACATTCACCAAAAAGTGTTCTTATAGCTAGTAATTTTATTGTGAGATATGTGAGTTTTCATTTTGATAAGAAAAAGTAGACCATTTTGAAAATGGTTTTGCCAGTCAAGACCTTTTAAATTTTAGTTCATTGTATATTTAAATTCACATCTGCTTTGTGTACAAATGTGTTTACTTACTATATACTTACTGAGCACCTACAACTTAGAAGACACTATTGTAGGCACTGGAAATTCAGCACTCAAAATTAGTGAAGTTCTCCCTTCTCAAGAAGACAGTCCCTTGGTTGTCATATTCTAGAAAAGTGATAATAGTACACTTTTCTTTTGTCTGAAAGAAGAAAAGATTGCTGTTTTAGACCGCGCACCCTTATCTGGGTGAGCTTTGCTCCTGTGAGTTTTTCAGTGCTTAGAAGAAGAGCCCCTGTGGTCTCAAGTGCCTAAGCTCTGGGGAGCTTGCATGGAGGCCCTGTGAGTTTTCTAGCTTGTTAGCATGCTCATTACAGCTGGAAGTCCAAATATACTTCATCTGGACTTACTACAATCTTAGTTCATTGTTTTTGTGTGGTGTACATTGTGTAGTGTGCACACACTTGAGCATACCTTTCTTCTGGGCAATCATGGCCCATGTCTTTGGTTTAGAAAAGTCCTTTATATATATAAATGTTTGTTAATTTTAAGTTGCTATCCTTAAAAACACAGCAGTTCCTTTAAAAGAGTGTCCTACACTGAGAAATCGAGCTAGAGCTGAGCTGCAAGCCTCCTCCCTGTTTAGTGGCATTGTCCTGGAAAGTGCTAGGCAACCTGCTAGGTGAATGTCATTGATGGTCTTAACCAGGAGTGATCCAGCAAACTACCCAGTGGCCAGCCAGGCAAGCTGTGCCAACTAGTACAATAGTGGCATGTCTGATATGGGGGTAACCAACAGCTCAGATAGGATTTGAAGTCTGTTCCACAGAAGGGAATTCGTGCCTGATACTAAAAAGCCCAGTCAAAAGTCTATGGCTGGGAAGCCCGAGGGGAAGCTGCTACTGCTGCTCAGCTACAGGAACGTATTATCCCACCAAACTGCCTTCTGAAAGTTTATGCTTGGCCCATGTACTGGGGCTGCTTTCACACTTGGTTGGGAGAGTTTTTAGAAAACTCAAAACTCATCATTGCTGAGGGGAGGTTACAGTTGAATGTTCAGCACTAGATGAGGCATCTTTAAAGAACCTTCCAATGAGTGTAAGGGCTACACCTGGCACCTTAAACTACACTGAAGATATATAAAGTCGGATTTACACTGCTAAGAACACTGCAGTCAATTAGAAAACCCAACCATCAAACTAACTCAAGATGCAAAAATCTCTACATTGTAATACAAGAAACACAAAAAAAATCAAGACAGTACAATCCCACCAAAAATTATAAACCCATCAGAAATGACCTCCAGTGAGACTGCTTTAGATGAAATGCCTTCAGATGAAAATGATGTATTCCAAGTTCTGAAAGATAAAAACTCTGTATTCTTTCCTTTTCTTAAGCTGTATAAAGCTCTATCTCTTTAAGTGTTATAATAAAATCTTTCTAAACTTGAAAAAAAAAAGTGTCCTACATAGAATTTTTTTGAGGGGGTAAGGTCTCACTGTAGCCCAGGCTGACCTGGAATTTGTTGTGTATTCTTAGGCTGTCCTGGAATTCGTTGTGTATTCTCAGGCTGACCTGGAATTTACAGCCATCTGCCTCTGCTTCCAAGTGTTGAGATGAAAGGCCTGTGCCACCACACCCAGCTCTATGTGGATTTTTAAAAAATGTTTTTCATTTCTTATAGGTTTATCTTTTCTGTTTAGAGTCAAACCATTTAATTTATCTAACCTTTTACTTCAATTTTAAACAATAGTACAGACTACTCTAATTAAAAACCCCTTTATAAGACTCCTTTTATACTCATTAAGTCTTTTTTTTTCCCCCTCGTTTTTCGAGGTAGGGTTTTGCTCTAGCCCAGGCTGACCTGGAATTCACTGTGTAGTCTCAGGGTGGCCTTGAACTCACTGTGATCCTCCTCCCTCTGCCTCCCTGGGGCTGGGATTAAAGGTGTGTGCCACCATGCCTGGTTCTTCCCCCCTCTCCCCCCTTTTATGTTCCTACATCCATAGCCTTTGTAGTAGTTTGGTGATGCTTCTTTGTTGACGAGGGTGTGATAAGGACTGTTTTCCTGTGTTATATTTCTCTTCCTCCTGCCTTCCATTCTCAAAGCTTAACCTAGATTAATAGTTTCCATTATGATTTTGGGTTTCCCCCGTATAACTTGTTACTGCTGAAATAAACAGGTAAATTGCCATTGGAAGTTCCATTCTGTTTGAACCCAGTGTTCTCTTGTTTGTATCGTATCTTCTCCCTGGAATCATTTCCTTCAATAAATGCTGACCTAATGGGTGTTGCATAATGCTGGGGAAGATATTATAAACAGTAAAAACATGGGCTGGAGAGATGGCTTAGCAGTTAAGGTGCTTGCCAGCAAAGCCAAAGGACCCAGGTTTGATTCCCCAGTACCCACATAAAGTTGGATGCACAAGGTGGCACATGCATCTAGAGTTTGTTTGCAGTGGCTAGAGGCTCTGGCATGCCCATTGTCGTACTCTCTTTTACAAATAGATAAAATTTTAAAAAAATATTTTAAACAGTAAAAATATTCACAGTGGAATTGTGGACTTACTGTCACATTAGTTGGTGATACACTCTGTGTAATTTATTACTGGTGGGTCCTGGCTACATGTTTTAGATCAAGTCTAAAGAATTCTGTGTATTGAAAAAACTGTCAAAATTTATTTGATAAGTGATTATAGAATATTATACTAATCATATACAGCATGTTTTGAAATATGTCTAGTACAAATTCTGGTAGTGAAATCCAGCTGTAAAAGAACTACATGTTGGTTAAGTAGTGAGGGTGGACCTTTGCTGACCTTTTCACCACCCCCATAGGTTCTGGGTCCTGCTCCCAGGTGGTGTTCCTTCCTGGACAACTTAACAGAAGAGTTGGAAGAGAATCCAGAGAGTACCGTGTATGATGATTACAAATTTGTCACCAAGAAAGACCTTGAAAATTTAGGTAAAAAACTGTGATAAAATGTTTATAAAATTGTTTTATTCTACTTTTTTGAGATTTATTTATTTGAGAGAGAGGAAGAGAATGAGAATGGGTGCACCAGACTCTCTTGCTGCTGCAGACTAACTCCAAATACATATGTTACTTTGTGCATCTGGCTTTATGTGGGTACTGGGGAATCAAACCCAGGTCCTTAGGCTTTTTTAGGTAAATGCCTTAACCACTGATCTATCTCTCCAACCCTTGATTTTGAACATTAAAGTTGACTGATACATGTTTAATTGATTTTTCAAATGTCTCCTTTTGTGCCAAATCAGGTATTAAATAACCTGCATTTAAAAAATTTTATAACCTTGGCTTAGAGAAAGTTTAAGTAAACTCAACAGTTTAAAGCACCCCCCCCCCTTTTTTTATTTGAGAGAGAGAAAGGCAGAGAGAGAGTAAAAGAGAGTGAGAAAATGGGCGCACCAGGGCCTCCAGCCACTGCAAGCGAACTTCAGATGCATGTACCCTCTTGTGCATCTGGCTCACATGGGTCCTGGAGAGTCGAACCAGGATCCTTTGGCTTTGCAGGCAAATGCCTTAACCATTAAGCCATCTCTCCAGCCTAAAGCCGTTTTTTTGTACCTTAGATGGAAAATAATAGTATACTAGCTGTGTATAGAAAAAGAAATCTGTATAGAAAGCAACATATTTTTTTAAGTGCTACTTGAACAAAATGAACTTTTGAGACTATGAAAAGTTTAAGTATAGCAACAGTTTGAAAATATCTCAGAGACTGCAAGTGAAAGATTCCTAGCCATTTTTTATCAAAGACCTAATCTAAAGCTTAGAGTGAGACTCAAAATAAAACGTTAAAGATGACTGGAAATGTAGCTCAGTGATAGAGAGCTTGCCTAGCATGCAGAGGTCCTTGATCAATCCTCAGACCACAAAAAAGAAAAAAGTAATATACCAAATGCCTTTCTTCCTAAGTATACCACATATGATCTTATTTGAAGATAAATGCCCTCATAACATTTTCCTCTGTGAATATTTGCAATTAAGAAATAGTTTTGGGGGGGCTGGAGAGATAGCTTAGCAGTTAAGTGCTTCCCTGTGAAGCCTAAGGACCCTGGTTCGAGGCTCAATTCCCCAGGACCCACGTTAGCCAGATGCACAAGGGGGTACACGCGTCTGGAGTTCATTTGCAGTGGCTAGAAGCCCTGGTGCGCCCATTCTCTTCCTCTCTCTCTCTATTTGCCTCTTTCTCTTTCTCTGTCACTCTCAAATAAATAAATAAAATTGAACAAAAAAATTAAAAAAAATAATTTTGGGAGCCTGGTGTGGTAGAGCATGCATTTGATACCAGCACTCAGGAGGCAGAGGTGGGAGGATCATTATGAGTTTGAGGTCACCCTGAGACTACATAGTGAATTCCAGGTCAGCCTGATTAAACAAAAGAAAGAAAGAATTTTTGGGTTAAGATAGCTTGGAAATTAAAGGTGCTTGCTTGCAAAGCCTGCAGGCCCAGATTCAGTTACCCAGTTCCTATGTAAAGCCAAAGAGACCATGTGGTGCATGTGCCTCGAGTTCATTTGCAGTGGCAAAAGGCCCTGACGCATGCCCATATTCATTCATTCATTCTCTGTCTCTCATTCTCCCTCTCTGTCTTTCACACATACACACAAATAAATTAAATAAAATAATTTTTAAAAATATTTTATTTTTATTTATTTGACAGAGAAAGAGGGAAATCAAGAGAGAGAGAGAGAATGGGCGCGCCAGGGCCTCCAGCCACTGCAAACGAACTCCAGACGCATGCACCCCCTTGTGCATCTGGCTAATGTGGGTCCTGGATAATCGAACCTGGGTCCTTTGGCTTTGCAGGCAAGCACCTCAACCGCTAAGCCATCCCTCCAGCCCCAATTTTTTTTTTTTTTTTTTTGGCTGGAGAGATGGCTTAACAGTCAAAGTGCTTGCCTGTGAAGCCTAATGACCCAGATTTGACTCCCCAGAGCCCACGTAAGCCAGATGCACAAGGGGTTGTACATGTCTGGAGTTTGTTTGCAGTGACTGGAGGCCCTGGCATGCCCATTCTCTCTTCCTTCTTTCCTTCTCTTTTCTTTCTTCCTCCATCCCTCCCCTCCTCCCTTCCTTCTCTCTCAATACTAAGTAAAAATAAATAAAATGAAATTTTTTTCAGCTATTTATTTATTTATTTATTTGAGAGAGAGAGAGAGAGAAGATGGGTGCACCAGGGCCTCTAGCCACTGCAAAAGAACTGTAGACACATGTACTACCTTGTGCATTTGGCTTACATGGGTCCTGGGGAATTTAACCTGGGTCCTTAGGCTTCACGGGCAAGCACCTTAACCATTATGCCATCTCTCCAGCCCAAAAATATTTTAAAAAAATAATTTATATGGTATAGCAAAGAATTCTTTTGTGCTTAAACTTATGTATTCCTGTTATGTCACCTGTTAGGAAGTCCTGTGTAAGGCAGGGTTCCCAAACACAGGCTGACAGCCAACTTTTCATTAGTCCACAGTGAAATAGGTATGTGAATAAAGTAGATGTTTGAAACGGACTCTTGCTGTGTAGCCTAGGCTGTCCTCAAATTCTCCTTCCAGCCTTAGCCACCTGTGTGTTGGGATTGGATTGTAGGTGTGCGACACAATGCCTGACCATAATGTAGGTCTCGTTTTCTGTGCTGGATAATAAACCCAGGACCTTGCATGTGTTAGATAAGTACTCTACCACTGAGCTACCACCCAGTAGTGTAGATCTTATAAGATATAGGAATGATTATGTCTGTATATGTGAGTATAAGTGTAACAGCTGTTTGTCCTTGGGAAGACTATGTCCATGCTACATTATCTTTGTGACATGGTCCTTTGTTTTTGGAAATGGTGGCCACTAGTGTTTTACTTTTGCTTCCCTATTCCTTCTTGGCAGTGTATAGTTGGCAATCTTGTGATAACCCAGTATCATTTTTTAAATAAAACTGGCTTGTGGGGCCCCAAAATCCAAGAACCACTAATATAAGGAACCCTCCTTACCAGTTTATCATAATTCATAAAGGCATTTTTATCATATTTATATTCAATATGACATTTTGAATAAGCAAGATTGATGTTAATGAAGTGTTCTGAATTTTCCCCATATATAGTCAAGGTGAACCAGTCTAATTCTTAAATGTTTACTCCAAACTAAGATTTTATTAATCAAATTATTGTTCAAGAAAGCCTTAAATTTTAATGACAGTTTTGTAAGAACCTGCCCTCTTCTGATTAATCTTTACAGGGCTTACACATCTCATTGGATCACCTTTTCTCCGGGCATATATGCATGGATTTTTCATGGATATAAGACTCTACCACAAGGTAAATACAGGTTAAAGTTATTTCCAGTGACTATTGAGTGATCTTTAGCTGTCTTTACTACTTTTACTTTCATAAAACATATGTAGAGTTTGTAAGGGATCTGGTTTTCTTTGACAGAGTAGTTACATGAAACATGCTGCTTAAATATTCTCATTAATCTGTTTCTTTTTAACTTTTTATTAACAACTTCTATAATTTTTTTCTTTTATTCTATTTTGAAAAGGTAAAACTGATGGTAAATCCATTTGCTTATGAAGAATATAGGAAAGATAAAATTCGACAGAAGATAGAAGAAACTCGTGCACAGAGAGTCCAGTTAAAGGTAAGATTATATTTGCCATTACCATTTTATTTTGTGCATTATTTCAAAGAAATTTGCTTTTCTTTTCCTGCTTCTCCATGTTTAGTTTACTCTTTTGGTGTACTTTGTCATGAGGGTGCTTGTGTGGAAATCATCTAGAGTGCCTGGCATTTGCAAATGGGAGAGTTTGCTGAATGTTCACGCTCTGCTAATCTCCATTTCCTGCTGACGTGTGTAGGGTCTCAGGTCCTTTGGATCCTGGGGTGGTTGCTAGACTGAGGAACCAAGTGACACCATGTACATTGGTGGAAAGAATACAGTGTGTATAATTGTCACCAAGCTAATTAATCAAAGCGTGAGATGCGGATGAAAAGAAAGGGGTAATAACTGCAGGAAGCAGCTGCCGCTTCAGGGCTGGGCAGGAAGAAGGAGGCGGGTCTGTGAGGAGGACCCTTGCTTCTGAGGAGGGGCTGTAGGCTGGCACTCTTAGGGTGTTATGAGCATGGTCCTAGGCATGTTGGAAGCTGCAAGCTGGCATCCACTGCAGCTGGGCCACCCGTTGTTTCCATGGCAAAGAACTATTGCTATGTG
Source organism: Dipus sagitta (assembly GCA_036346955.1). Classification (NCBI taxonomy): domain Eukaryota; kingdom Metazoa; phylum Chordata; class Mammalia; order Rodentia; family Dipodidae; genus Dipus; species Dipus sagitta. The sequence goes on along the minus strand of CM070773.1, from coordinate 50,728,607 downwards.
ATGCCAGCCCAGACAGTGAGCAGACGGGGTGGAGCTTCCTGTCTGCTTGCTTCTGCCTTCCCGTCTCTGGCATTCTGTCAGTCAAGTTCAATCATTGATTGACACAGATATTTGGAAGTGAACATTAGTTAAAAAATATATGTAATATAAATCTGCTTTCAGTTGAAAAACAACAACAAAAATAGTCTCTTTCTGTCTACTTTCAAATGAGTTAAAATATGTAAAAAGAAAGAAAGGAAAAACTGGGCTGGAGGGACGGCTTAGCGGTTTAGGCGTTTGCCTGCAAAGCCAAAGGACCCAGGTTTGATTCCGCAGGACCCACGTTAGCCAGATACACAAGAGGGCACACGCATTTGGACTTCATTTGCAGTGGCTAGAAGCTCTGGTGCGCCCATTCTCTCTCTCTCCCTCTTTCTGTGTCAAATAAATAAATAATAAAATATTTTAAAAAATTAAGAAAGGAAAAACTACTGGTGTTTGATGCTACCTCCACATTTGTTATATTTTCCATACTTTAGAATTTGTAATAGCAATGTGCAAACCACTAAGTGGGAGACGGCAATAGACACCTTATAGCTTTACCTGAGACTTGTTGGATTTGCATCTAAAATTCTCTAGAAATTTCCCATTTAGGTATCAGGAAACAGCATGTGAGCATTTTTAGCATTTCAGAGGTCCCTGAAAGAGTTCCAGCCAGAAGCTGAAATTATTGTTCTTCTGGCCTCACATTGATCAGAGCGAGCCCCAGGCCCTCTGTGGCTTGCTGCCCCTGCTCAGGAAGAGCGGGAGGCGTGCTCCCAGCAGCTGCCTTGGTTGCTTCCTATGTGCCACTTGGTCCACCTGCCGCCATTATTTCTTCTTCTGGAATAATAAAAACTAAGAACTAGCTGTCTCTTGTTTATAAAGTTTTACTACTTATACATTAATGTTTAATGTGAAAATGTTCATGTCTCAGCATGGCTTTTTTCCCCCTCTTTACTAGAAATTGCCAAAAGTTAACAAAGAGCTGGCACTTAAATTAATTGAGGAAGAAGAAGAAAAGCAAAAATCTACATTGAAAAAGAAAGTTAAGGTAAGATTTTGTAAGGCACAGAAAATATCAGTAATTTGTTTTAGCTCTTTATGAATAGTAATGTATACATTTTTATTTTATTTTTTTTCTTTCCTTGCTTATGAAATAATATGTATTCAGTATGGAAGATTTGGGAAAAAAAGATGAAATCTACCATTTAATTGTTCTACCTGGGGAAAAGCATTCATATTTTAGTCAGCTTCCTTCCTGACTTAATTCTCTTAAAATAATAAACTATACTAACAGGATAACCTTAGGTGTGTTAAAATAATTATCCTAGTTCTATAAGATAACATGGGCAATTTACCATTTTATAAAAATTCTTTGTAAGTATTTTTAATGGCTACATATTCTGTATTATTAATTCTTTTGTTGTTAGATGGTTATATATATTTTTATTTTAATTCTAAAAGTAACTGATTTGTGTTTATGCTTGGCATTATTGGGAGGGTGCATGCTGACATGTAACTGCTACCTGCCTTCCTTTTCTGAGGTGGTGGTGGACCTGGGTCAGTCATAAAACAAGTAAAGGTTATTAACACTTTATTGATAATGTCCAGAGGTGGAGACACTTTTCTAATCTTTTCAGATTTATGAAGATTTCAGGGGCTCCTCCCCAGTCCTGTTTTCTTATCTGCTAAGAGCAGGCAGGCCAAGATCAAATGTGGTTATATGCAGGCCTGACTGTGACTGAGTACAGGGGCCAAATCTTTGAGAAAAGGGTCTAACCTGGTGATGGTGGGCCAAGCCCTAAGGAGGCTTCATGTCTGCCATTTCTTTCCTTGCTCCCTGCTTTCCAGCCAGGTAGGCGACTTTGAGATGAACAAGTTCTTGCTGTTCTTATTTCACATTCACTGTCTTAATCAGGACCCAGGCTCTTGCTTCTGCTTGTGTGATAACTGGGTGGTTTTCCTCAGCTTACTACTGGGTCAGGTTTTTTATCTGTAATGTAGGAGGACAGGCACAGGCTTTACTAGTGCCAGGAGTCCTACATGAACTCAGACTCACTACTTCCTCTTGCTATCTTCTCTTCCTTGGCCTTTCCCAGAATCCTTTCACCCTTCGTATTATTTTATTTCACTTATTTATTTATTTTATTTTGAGGGGAGGGTTGAGTATTGAGTATACATCATGTATTTGTTTTTGAGATTGGGTCTGATGTATCCCACGATAGCATCAGATTTACTGTATAGCTGAGGGTGATCTTAGATTTCTGATTGTACTGCCTCCAGCTCATGAGTGCTAGGGTTACAGCGTGCACCATCACACCTTATTTATGGGTGCTGGGGATTGAATTCACATCCCCAGCCCTATACTTTCTTTAAATTTGTTACTTAAATCTTTGTTTTTGGAAGCCTTTCTTAAATATAAATATAAGTATAAATATAAATATACACACACACATGTAGATCTATAATGTGGAACATTTATGGTCCATTCCTTTATTTATTACTTGAATAATGTACAGTGCTAAACAGTGACTTAAACTCATATTTAAATGTATGTGACTATGCACCATATTTACACCAATGTATAAATGTATGTGTGTACCTTAAAGTGTGGACATATAAGTGCAGAACATTCACAATGATCTTGTTAGCCACTGGGTATGATGGGAGTATAACTTTCATTGTCACAATGTCATCTTACAAGCTGAGCAGAAGTGATCTTCGTGCTTATTTGCCCTGAAGCTCTCCTGCAGGAAGGGTGGGCCTAGTTGAGGTTGTAGATATATTCATTCCCCGTATGTTGTCTGCTGAGGGGTCCTTAGGAGTGTGAAATACTTGGGCTAAAATTCAGTCCTGCTTTGTGCAGCATGGAACAGCAGACCCTTTTCACAGGACCCCATGATTAGAAAGATTCATGACAGCATGTGGTGGTACACGTGTTTAATCCCAACACTTGGGAGCAGAGATAGGAGAATCTCCATGAGTAGCCTGGAACTACAGAGTGAGTTCCAGGTCAGCCTGGGCTAGAGTTAAGACCATACCTTAGAAAAAGAGAAAGATACATGAGAAGTCAGCCCATCTCTGGGAATCTTTTGCTGAGGCTGGTGAAGGTACAATAGTGCAAAGTGGTAGAAATGACCTAGAAAGCTAGAAACAGTGTCCTCATAGTCAGTGGGAAGAGTTATCAATGGTTTTTCTCTTTAATGGTTTTACAAAACTCCAGAAAATCCTTTACTGTCTGTTATAAATGTATAGGAAAATGAAAAGATAGGAAATTTAGAGCCTTTAGCATACTGTTATTCAAAGCATTAGAAAACATTTTAGTATTTTGTTCGTTTGGCGGGGCAGGGTGGGGGGCAGGCTAGGAAGAGAGTTCAGTTGGTAAAGTATTTACCCTGAAAGCACGAGGACCTGATTTTGATCCCCAGAGCCTACATAAATACAAAATGAGCATGATGGCATACTTTTGTAATCCCTGCATTGGAAGGTGGAGACTGGTCCCTTCAGATCCCTGGGCTCATCAATCAGCCAGGCTAGCCTACTTGGAGAACTCTAGGCCAATCAGAATTGCTGTCTCAAAAAGAAAGATGGCTAGAGGAATACATTTGAGGTTGTCCTCTTAGAGCATCCAGATGCACATGCACACCTGTGCTTGCCCACCCACTCACATGCCAACAAGCACACAAAAACTTGTCAAAAGTAATTTGAATATACTTATTTTCTTCTTGTCCCATATTTTTTATATGGGCGCAGTATTTTTCTTTGCCCTAGTGAATTGTCATGCTCTTCTAAGTTTGGGTGGCCTTCCAGAGTTTCATCCTTTGCCCTGTTGATATTATACAACATCTCTAAAAGCCTGCTTATTCATTCATTCACTCATTCATGTGTTTCTTTTAAAAAAATATATTTTATGTATTTATTTGAGAGAGAGAAAGAGACAGATAGAAAATAGGCATGCCAGAGCCTCTAGTCACTGCAAATGAACTCCACATGCATGTGCCACTTTGTGCATCTGACTTATGTAGCTACTGGGGAATTGAACCTGGGTTCTTTGGCTTACCTGGAAAGCGCCTTAACCTTTAGACATCTCTCCAGCCCCACATTTGTCTGTTTCTTTTTGCACTGTTGGGGTGAACCCAGAGCCTCATGTACTATGCCACTAGGCTACCTCGCAGCCCTTCTGAGAGTTCTTTTAATATGAAGTGTTTGCCAATGCCATTCTCCCTGGGATAGTTCTCTTCTTTTGTTGGTCTACTTCTTCATTTCCAGGTGTTCACCTCACACTATCCTCTGGCTTCAGGTCTGCTTTTTCTTCTGTATCCCTCCCTTCCTCCCTCTCCCCCTTCCCTACAGTTTCAGTGCTTTTCTCTCTAGCAATTAATTATTTATTTTTGTGAAATGGTTTATCTTTGAGATACATTAAGTGGGCAGTACTTTCAGCCTGCACAAAGTGAATCCTGACACATGAAACTCATCACTGACAGGATTTGAAAGAAGTGTCGTGGTGGCCCTGGATCATGAGCATGGGTCCTGATCACATAGGGGTTTGTGGGAATTAGTACACCATGCCAATACTTAGAGTTGAGTCATTTCAAAGGTAACTGAAATTTGAATCCTATTGTGGGGGGAAGGGAGAGCTGGTGTTACTTGACTACACTTTGGGTCCTCTGTGACTAGAAGACTTGCTTGGATGTTATCTCCATCCAAGTTTGTGTTCTCTTGGCATTCATTTTTCTAGCACCTGTGCTGCAGTTAATAACCAAGAAAGCATGCATTTATTTTAAAACCTATCTGAGGGGCACTTTGTAAGTAACTGTCAGGCTCTGCTGTTCCTTCCGTAATTGCAAGAAGCAAGAACCTTGGAGAGTTTCTCTTCTTCCTTGAAACCGCTGCCTGTTTATAGTTTAGAAGTACTACTTATTTCTCTAGCATGTCATCTGATAGTCAAGTTCTTTTAGAAGTCAGTATTTGTAAAATGTGCCCTGATTTGCTTTTTTATGACTTAACAATCCAAATCAAACCCTGTAATAAGAGCTTGGTTTTATTCTAGAAATACTGACACACTTTGTGGTCTTTTCAAAATCTTTTCCTAGAAAAAGTTTATATAATTTTTATCTTACATGACATAAAGACCTTAAAATCCAGTTGCTTACAAAGAACCCTTCATATCATTATTGAGACTCCTGAAAGAATTGTTAACTCTGTGGGCAGATCATCAACCTTGCCTTTGAACTGAGCTATTTCAAACCTCCAGAGTTTTACTAGCCTGTTACCTCTTGATTTTAAAGTCGGTGTCTCACAGTGACGCTCCACTTTGGCTGCTACTGGAACTGCGTGGAGCAGACAAGGTGTTCCCAATTACTACCACCACTGATAACATAATAAAAAACATAATAAAAGTTTAATAAGCTGTTTACCATACAATTGATGTTGGACCCACACTGGGAATTGACCCACCCAATAGTGGCAATAAGCTTTACCTGGATGATATCCTTATTTAGAAACTTGGTGGTATTCTCATTAAGGATAAATTTACTTAGGCATTCAATAAAAGCATTTTGAGTGCCTTAGATGCACAAGCAGCTTTGAGGGGCGTGGATCTGACTTGTTAAGGGTTTAAGTGGCCAGAGCCATTCTTCCTCTAGTGAGGTGTTCTGCATGCTAGCCTTTGCTCAGTTTCCTACTGTTGTCATGGAGTCCCTCTGACAGTACTGTTCCCAGGTTCTGTGGCAGCCCAGCTAGGCTGTGCACAGGAGACACCATGTGTGTTCTGGGCCTAGCAAGCCACAGAAAGGGTCTTCACAGATTCAGAATTGGAAAATGCCATTAAGTGTTTATATTATAGTAAGAAATCATATCTCTTGGGACAGAATATGATTATATACAGACATTCTAGGTTGAATCAGTTAGTTTTAACATTATAGGATGCTCTGTAAAGCTCTTTTGGTACCAATTAAATGAGTTGTTTCTTTTATTGCTCTGGTACATGCACAGTTTTAAAAGTAATATGCTTCTCCAAGGTCTTTTGGGAAGACTGGCTATCACACTGTTGTCTTCTTCCCTCCCCCTTTTTGCCCTTCTCTGGCTAAAAACCTTTTTAGGTGATTATTTTGTATATAAAACCCTTCATTGGCATTGCCTGCGGTGCTACTTTGTAACGTGTCCCTTCCCAGTAAAACTGTGTAGTAATTTTGGTTAAGCGGTATTCAGCATTTATATTATTGAAACTATGTAAATGCTCTTTGCAGCCAAGTCAGAGTCAGGAGTGGTTGTTGCCTACATTTCTCATACAACTTTTATTTCCCCTGGAGTTAGTAATTGAATCTCTTGTTTTTTGTATCTAGTCGGCCCCTGTTTCTCTATCAGTAGTCTAGGTCTCATCATAGACTTCTACGTAACAGATCAGGCGTTGTATTAATTTTACCTTCCTGAAGAAGTTGCTTCTTGATCTTTGTGGACTGATCACTTTCTGATCCTGGGATCTCCCTATACCATTGCCCTAGGAATTTATGTCCTGTCAGCCCCATATTAGACAAAGAATTAGAAAAACCTTGGGTCTTCTGAAGAAATATTATTTCTATCCTAATATTTTCCAGCCCACCAGGTGAATGGTCAGTCAGTGTGAGAGCTTAGCAGAGGTCATTTCAAGCATGCAGGCTCTCAACCACACTGGCTGCTCCCCTGGCCAGCTGCTCTTCCCAAGCAGTGATGAGAGGAGCAGCATCCCAGTAAACCTCTCCTGAGATAGCCATGCCATGCTGGATGCCCACTCCAGATTAGAGTCTGGCCTGGAAGGATTGCTGGCTGCTGGGTAAGCCTTATAGCCTAGAAGTATAGGTCTTCAGTGTGGGCATTTTTGTTTTTGAAAAAAAAAAATTTTTTTTTTATCTGCCGTGATCCTTGGTTATTTGTTCACAGTGAGGAGTGTGGGAGTTAGAAAGCTTCATGAAAACTAGGAGGTGGGGACAGGCCAAGCTGTGGAGGTTCCAACACCAGCCACCAGCATCTCTAGGTCTCTAGTCATTCCTCTTGCCTGAGGGCCATATTCCCAGAACTGTTACCTGTAGCCTGGGAGAGCCTGGGGACAAGGAGCACCTCAGCCTTGGGTACTACCTTTATTTCTTCTCCTGTCATTGCACACTACCCTCACTGGCACAGTATTGGCTACAGCCAGACCCTCTTTCTCTCCCTTTTCTATAGGGCTATGGACGGGGTTAGAGTCAGTGGTTTTGTTCATTTGTTTTTGTTTTATGTTTTTGAGGTAGGGACTCGCTCTAGCCTAGACGGACCTGGAATTCACTATGTAGTCTCAGGGTGGCCTCAAACTCAAGGCGACCCTCCTACCTCTGCCTCCTGAGTGCTGGGATTAAAGGCATGTGCCACCACACCTGGTTTAGAGTCAGTGTTTTGAATGGCAAGCATTCCACACATGTTACTATATTGGGACAAGATATTAGTAATGAGATCTACCAATTTAATTCTTTGAGGTAGGGCTGAGCACTGCCTTCAGATGTTTTCTAAACTCTGAGGGCAAGTGTTGAACATATGTGTGTATATATATTTAAAGACAGATCACTGCCAGACACTTGTAAACTACTTCAAGAACATTACTGTCCTTGTCTTTTCTAAGTAAAGACAGCTGTGAAAACAAACAATTAAACTGGAAAAATATTCCTAGAGGAGATATTTTTACAGCTGGGTTAAAAGAGTTTTTATTTTATAATTGTTCATCTAAGCCCAAAGCTTGCCTGTTTTCAGGTAGTGCAATTTATTAGTTTTAAATTTAGAAAAAAAAAATCTGAAGACTATTAGAAAAATATTCTTTTTAACATTATTCTGTTATTTTAAATGTTTATTTCTTTGACATATATAGTAAGATGCAAAGAGATCTCTCCCTTTTAAGCCTAAAAATAGGCACATAACATTGGCTTCAGGATATCTGGATTATTCACAGTATCCGCACTCCAAAATTTACCTTGAAGTCCCCTCCTTGTCCTTGTGTGCAATATTCCAGACACCTGATGGCATCTGTCAGAATCTGGATGATGGCCTTATGTCATACTTGACCCGTCCTAAACGAACATCACTTCTCACCCTTTGCTCTAGCCCTCACTTGTTTTAATGATGGCTCCCTACTCATGATATCACCAGCTGTGCAGTCTCTCATACTAGACACTGGAGAGCTATTTCTAACGCTGTTTTCATCCTCACCCCTGCCATGGCCTCCCTCCATATCTGCATCTCTCAGTCCTCATTTAGAGTTGTATTTCACAATAATTCTTTCCTGAATAGTATCAATCTCACCCTTTTATTCTGACCTCCTAACTCAGGTCCTGCTTCTTGTCCTCATATCCTAGAGTAATCTTTAAGTCTTCCTTGTGACTCTAGTTTGTGTCTCAATAACCTGCCATCTACCAGGCTGCTTCCACCTCTTAGAGTGTAGTTCAGCCTATTAGCTGAGGTCCCAGAAGCACCCTTCACCTACTCCTCCTTCCAGCCTTCTCTGCAGTAGTTCCCTAAGACTTTCAGAATAACAGTCATGGTATTAAAAAACTACAGTCTGGTCTGATCAGAAACAAAAAAGCTGAACTGGAGAGATAGCTTAGCAGTTCAGGTGCTTGCCTGTGAAGCCTAAGGACCCAGGTTCGACTCCCCAGTGCCCATGTGAGCCAGATGCATATGGTAGCACATGCATCTGGAGTCGTTTGCAGTGGCTAGAGGCCCTAGCGCACCCATATTCATTCATATTGTCTCCCCCCCCCCCCATTAAAAAATGCTGTTTTGGGCTGGAGAGATGGCTTAGCAGTTAAGGCATTGCCAACAAAGCCAAAGGACCCTGGTTCTATTCCCCAGGACCCATGTAAGCCAGCTGCACAAGGGGGCACATGTATCTGGAGTTCATTTGCCATTGTTGGTGGCCCTGACAAGCCCATTCTCTTTCTCTTCCCCCCCCCCCCCCCGTCTGCCTCTTTCTCTCTCAAATAAAATAAAATAAAATGCTGTCTTTTGCAGTTATGCTAGTCTTACATCATCAGGCAATTCTCAGCAGGCTGAAATGCTCTCCACATTTCTACCTGTTGAAACCTACCAGTCTTTGTAATCTCCCCCTAGATGCCATGTCACTAGGAACCTTCTCAGAAGTCCTTGGTTGGCATGACTTTCCTCTCCGAACACCTTCAGCACTGCTGCACATCCTCCACATGGCACTTTGGAGCAAACATGCTATAGTTGTTTGCCATCCTCCTGAAATTGGGGTCAGGAACTAGATCTTTTCTGTGTTACTTCCTTGTCCTAAGTCTGTTTTGGAAATGGTATTTACTCAGGGAAGACTTGAATTCAGTATCTAATGGAATTGTAGGTATCAGTGTACAAGTTCATATAAGTAATAAACAGGCCGTTTTCCTTTGATTCTTATGATCTGCCAGATTTTCATGAATCATGTCACACAGATATGGCATTCATAACTCAGCTGTTTACCACCTCATTTATTCTGAGAAGTGGAGAGTCATCCAGTATGTTTGATAAAGCTGGAGTCATAACAAATAAGCTGGCCTTTTCTAGGTCTGTTCCAGGCTGTTCACTCTAACTCATAATCATTCCCAAAGTGGGTGGTTGTATCTGGTTTCCTGGCCCTAAGTGTGAGATGGGCATTATTGTTTCAGTGAGCAAATAAAGCTACATTTTAGAAAACTTGCTGTTTAAAAACAGTACAAAGAAGAGAGAATTTAGTGTCATTTAGTTATCCAAATGGGTCTGAATAGCCAAGAAGCTTTATGGTGTTTTTGCAGTCAGGTTTGCATTGCTGGCAGAAATCACCCAACGAAGAGCAGCTTGTGGGGAAAAAAAAAGGTTTATTTTGGCTTACAGACTTGAGGGTAAGCTCCGTGATGGGAGGGGGAAATGATGGCATGAGCAGAGGGTGGTGGTCATCACCTCCTGGCCAACGTCAGGTGGACAACAGACACTGGAAGGTGCCAAACACTGGCAAGGGGAAATTGGCTATGATACCCATAAGCCCAGCCTCCAGGAGGTGTTAATTCCCAAATCTCCAGCTGGGAGCCTAGCATTCAGAATATCTGAGTTCATGGGGGACAGCTGACTCAAATTCTGCCCTGGCCCCATAAACTGATAACCATACATGATGTAAAATGCAATGCATTCAGTCCAACTTTAAGAGTCCCCATAGTTTTTATCAGTCTCAATGATGTTCAAACATTCCCATAGTTTGAGATCTTTTTTTTTTTCTTTTTTAATTTTTGAGGTAGGGTCTCACTCTAGCCCAGGCTGACCTGGAATTCACTAGGTAGTCTCAGGATGGCCTCAAACTCACTACAATCCTCCTTTCTCTGCCTCCCAAGTGCTGGGATTAAAGTCGTGTGCCACCACGCCCAGCTGACATCTTTTAAATGAACCATAATACCAAATAATTTCCCAAAAACCCATAATGGCACAGAATACACATTCACACTGCAAATGATGGCATTAGATATAGCAAAGAAATATTCAAACAATACAAGATTTAAACAGGTCAAACATCAAACTCTACAGCTTGAAGTCCAACAACTCTAGTCAGTGACAAACCTCCAAGTCTGATAATTCTAATCAGAAATCTCTGGAGTTCCAATTCCACCCCTCCAGCTATGCTGCTCACAGTCCTGGAAAGCTTAGTCCAGGGCCAGCAGCTCTCCTTAGCAGCCATCTCATGGTTCTGGCATCTCCTCTGGGTCTGCACTGCAACCCATGGTCCACCCTCATGGCCCCATCGGGCCTTCATGCAGTTATCCAGCAAACCTGCTTCACAGTACCCATGGCTGCTTCCAAAACACAAGACCATGTTGCAAATTCAATGACCCTCTTTTTCTTGCATTTCATATACTCTATAATACCACATAGAGTGCCAGTTTGTTAACCCAGAAGGGAATAAAGCAGACTTTGAAGAACAGGATACTCCTTGAGCATTCTGACCCCTACAAAGACTGCATTCAGTCTCTGGTTCCTGTGGTTCCAATACAGGTCAGCTGGCCCAATCTCTCATACAACTGCAGCTGAAGGGGCAGTAGTTTTGGCCCAAAGATTTCATTTTTCTCAGTGCCATATTCCTCTGCTCACACCAGTCCATTTCTACACAATGCAACCCTGCACAACTTCTCAGGACATGGTCATAACAGCAAGCATCTCACACAAACTACTTCTAACCCAGTTCAGGCAAAGCTCTTTCTCACCCTCATAAGCCAAACCTCATAATTCATAGTTCTTACTGCATTCAGGTCTTTCAACTCTGACCAGAATAGTCCACCAAACTATACAGCAGTGCAAGGTGTCTCTTAAGCCAAATCCTTTCACATTCCTCTTGAAAATCAGCTCCAAAAGGCCAAAGCCACACAGTCAGGTATCTAGCGGTAAATGACCCAACTTTACTGTTGCAGTCAGGTTCGTATTGCTGACAGAAATCACCTGCCCAAGTGCAGCTTGGGGGGGAAAAAGGTTTATTTTGGCTTACAGACTTGAGGGGAAGCTCCATGATGGCAGGGGAAAACAGTGGCATGAGCAAAGGGTGGACATTACTTCCTGGCCAACATTAGGTGAACAACAGGAACAAGAGAGTGTGCCAAACACTGGCAAGGGGAAATTGGCTATAATACCCATAAGCCAGGCCCAACAATACACTGCCTCTATCAGCTGGTAGCTTAGCATTCATAACACCTAAGTTTATGGGGGACACCTGAAGCAAACCACCATAGATGTGAAGACAATGCTACATCTTTAAGAACAGTCAGTAAATTATTACATATAGCCCCCCTCCCTAACTATATTGATTGACTACTTAATACTCATTCCATTGTGGAGTATGAAGTTGAAAGGCTTATTTTAGTTTAATAAAGTAGCTGTATGTTAAACACCATGTTCCAAAGAGTTATACATTTACTTGAAAAGTATGGATGGTTTGCACTAAAAATACTAATTGAAGAAAATTCCTTCTCCTATATTCAGCATAAAATTATGTACCTTCTTAGGTCATTGTGTATAATGGCCAAGTGCTATCGGTCATCTATAAAGTATGTCAATCGGAATTGTTTTGTTGGTGGGATATGAAACTGAGGATCAAGTAAAACGTTCTGGAAGCAGTCTGGAGAGCTAGCTTAGCAGTTAAGGTGCTTGCCTGCAAAGTCTTAAGGACCCGGGTTCAATTCCACAGTACCTATGTAAGCCAGATGCACAAGTTGGCATATGGATCTGGAGTTCATTTGCAGTAGCTAGAGTGCCTGGTATGCCCATTCTCTTTATCTGCCTCTTTCTCTCTAACAAATAATTTTTTAAAAAACAAAAAATGGAAGTTCTGGGGCTAGAGAGATGGCTTAGCGGTTAAGGTGCTTGCCTACAAAGCCTAAGCCATGTTCAAGTTCTCTCCAGATCCTACATAAGCCAGACGCACAAAAGTGAGGCAAGTGCAAGGCTACACATGTCCACTAGGTGACAAAAGCATCTGGAGTTTGATTGCAGTGGCTGAGGCCCAAGCGTGCCAATTCTCTTGTCTTTCTCTCTCTCTAAAATAAATAAAATAAAGTTCTGGAAACACACTCAAGAAACTTTATACCATCTCTTTCCTACAATTTTATAGTGACGTAATAGGTGATGCCTTATACAGGCAGGTATAAATCCTAGTACTCAGAAAGTGAAGGCAGGAGGATCAGAACTCAAGGTGATCCTCAGCTACATAAGTGAGTTCAAGGTCAGCCTGGACTATTATGAAACCCTGTCTCAAAAGAACAAACATCCCCCCCCAAAAAAGTTTATGCTTTATACCACTTATTAATTTATAATGAATGTTCTAAAGCCATCTTTCTGGTCTGCTACATATTTTTTCATTTTCTTGCAGAATCTTCCTAACATTCTCACTGATGATCGGTTCAAAGTTATGTTTGAGAACCCTGACTTCCAAGTAGATGAAGAAAGCGAAGAATTTAGGCTTTTGAATCCACTTGTTTCAAAAATTAGTGAAAAAAGGAAGAAGAAACTTAGACTTTTAGAGCAACAAGAACTTCATGAAAAAGTAATGTATTTCTTATTGTTTAGAATTTGCTACTGTTTCTTTGTGTTCAACTTGTCCATTTCTAAAAACTTCACTGTACATGTTCACTGTCCACGGTACCGTGTTACATAAGGACAGATCCACATAGGAGCACGTCGTGCAGTGAAGCACATTCTTCTTTATACCCTGCTCTTTCCTTTCTCAACCCCTAGTCTCCTTTGTTCCCCATACAGGGTTCCTTCTACATTCATGTCATGTGTACATAAGTGACTTTGTGTCTAAAATGTAGGGACCATGTATGAGAGGAAAACATGCAGTATTTCTTAAAGACCAATACTGTATGTTTGCTATTGCTTTAATATAGAACTACTGTGTAAATTAGAAAGCCTTTGATTGCACTTGAGAAATAATTAGTTGAATACTAATTGCTTGACATTCATTGATAGTATATCTTAGTAGTTAAGGGCATTTCTTCCACTGTGAGATGGAGCAGCTGTCATGCATTCTGATGGGTCAGTGTTTGGCTGGAGAAGGAGCTCTTCTTACTATTTTAATTTCAGGAAGAGGAGGAAGAACCGGAAGGAAAACCAAGTGATGCAGAAAGTTCAGAGAGTTCAGATGATGAAAAAGACTGGGTTGAAGAGGTCAGGAAGCAGCGTAGACTTCTGCAACAGGAACAGAAAATGAAGCGGCAGGAACAACTGAAGGAGGACCAGCAGACGGTCCTGAAGCCCCAGTTCTATGAGATCAAAGCAGGAGAAGAGTTCAGAAGCTTCAGAGATTCTGCCACAAAGCAGAAACTGATGAAGTGAGTACTGCAGTGTGGTGATGCTCATCTTCCTCACACACTGCCCTAATGGTGACCTCTGCCCTCTGGGTGGTGGGGATTGTACAGACGGACGATGTGAAGGAAGCAGGGAAGGTTTTGTGAGGAGGGGATACAAGGAAAACCCTGGGCCATCCTGGGAAAGCAGCACTGTTAAAATAAACTGGTCCCTACAGGTTTTTTTTTGATATTTTATTTTTATTTATTTATTTGACAGAGGAAGAGGTAGGGAGAGAGAGAGAATGGGTGGGCCAGGGCCTCCAGCCACTGCAAATGAACTCCAGACGCATGCGCCCCCTTGTGCATCTGGATAATGTGGGTCCTGGGGAATCGAACCTGGGTCCTTTGGCTTTGCAGGCAAATGCCTTAACTGCTAAGCCATCCCTCCAGCCTAGTCCCTACAGTTTTGTGGCAGGCTCCTACTTTAACCCATGCTGACCTGGAACTCACTCTGTAGTCTAGGCTGACCTCAACCTCACAATGATCCTCTTACCTCAGCATCCCAAATGCTAGCATTATAGATGTGAGCCATCATACCTGGCTGTACTTTGTTTAACAACTTTCTGAAGTGTAGTTTACATGCAATGAAACAGGGTATTGCCCCAGTAGTATTGGTAAGCAGCCATTAGAACACTTAAACTACAAAAGCCACATTCTTGTTCCTTTTGTGTTTTCCCACTGGGCTTGCTAGCTTACAGATACTTGTCCCATGCCCTGAAGATCAGACAGTAATAATTAAGAGGTAACAAATTCTTTGCCTCTTAATAAAAAGTGACTTTTAATTTGTATGTGTATGTATGTTTTGAGGCAGAGTGTTGTTACATTGTTATATGGCCCAGACTGTTCTTGAACTTGCCATCGTCCTTCCTGAGTAATTTACAAGTACACGTCACTGCTCTTAGCTAACAAAACAGGGGGTTTTGTTTGTTATTGTTTTGTTTTGTTTTCTGAGGTCGGGTCTCACTCTAGCTCAGGCTGACCTGGAACTCACTCTGTAGTCCCAGGCTGGCCTCAAGCTCACAGTGATCCTTCTACCTCTGCCTACTGAGTGCTAGGATTAGAGGTGTGTACTACCACATTTGGCTCTAATTTTTTATTTATTTATTTATTTATTTATTTATTTATTTGGGGGGGGGAGAATGACATGCAAGAGCCACTAGCCACTCCAAACAACTCCAGATGCATGCACCATTTTGTGCATCCAGCTTTATGTGAATATTGGGGAATTGAACCTGAGTCCTTTGGCTTTGCTGGCAAGTGCCTTAACCACTAAGCCATCTCTCCAGCCCTCCACTCTTATTTTTTTTTTTTCATTTATTTATTTATTTGACAGAGAGAGAATGGGCGTGCCAGGGCCTCCAGACACTGCAAACGAACTCCAGACGCAGGCATCCCCTTGTGCATCTGGCTAACATGGGTCCTGGGGAATCGAACCTGGGTCCTTTGGCTTTGCAGGCAAATGCTTTAACCGCTAAGCCATCCCTCCAGCCCTCGACTCTTAATTTTTTAAAATAGCATTTGTTTTGCCAGACGTGGTGGTGCATGTCTTTAGTCCCAGCACTCAGGAGGCAGAGGCAGAAGGATTGCCATGAGTTCAAGACCACCCTGAGACTACATAGTGAATTCCAGGCCAGCCTGGGCTAGAGTGAGACCCTACCTCTCGCTGGAGTTTCAGTAATGTTCACCCCACCTATTTCCTGATTACTGCAAAGGTCACTTGAAAAATTTGATAGAAATTTTACATAGTTTGCAGGAAAACAGATTTAAAAGGTAGTATTGTAGAACAGTAGACTAGGGTCAAAATATGGAATGGTGGTTGCCAAAGGCTAGGGTGGAGGAACATGCGGAGTTAGTGTTCAGTGAGCACAGCTTCTTTGGGGAGGTGAAATGTCCTGAAGATGGATAGTCATGGTGATTGTACCACACTGTAAATATGCTTAATGACCTGGACTATCTACTTAAAATAGTTAGAGTGGTTTTATCTTATAAGTATTTACTGTAACAAATAAAACACCAGCATTCAGAAAGCAATTTTTAGTCTTCTGGTGTTCATGCAAGGAGCAAGCTAGGTGTCCATGTCAAAAGTGTGTAACAGCTAAAAACTAGGTTGTCTGCTTTTTGACTACTGTAAACAGTGTTGCTATGCACATTCAGCTGTGGTCTTCTGTCTGGGCATTTGTCGTCTTGTCCACTTGGGAGTGGAGTAGTTGGTCACGGCCATTCTATGTTTAGCGTTTTCCAGAGGCTGTGCACCAGCAGGGGCAGTGTGTGCAGCTGACTTCTCCAGCTGCTTTTCTTAGCTCTGTTTGGACAGAATCTTCCTCAGAAGCACAGGAAGTCTGGTTGTTTCTGATATTCGTGTTCTGCAGAGTAGATTTATTACGTTTTCTGATGTTTTTGTCTTGCTTTATTTACTACTTTAGCTCCTAATTAATACTTAGAACACAGGAGGAACTTGCTAGATAGATGTTGAAAGTCAGTCACCCCTTCAAGATCTGTTAAAAAAATTCATTTCTCTGGTAAACCCATTGATCAGGAAATCCAGGGCAGTTTGTTTTTACCATTACTATGGGAATCAAGAGGCCATGCTTTGGGGGTGGGAATGTGACTAACCTCACTAACTTCCTTCTGCCTTTGGTGAGCTGGAGCAGGATATTAATGGGAAACAAAAGGGAGGGAGGGAGGTTGGATAGATGCTTCAGTGGTTCAAGGTGCTTCCTTGCAAAGCCTTTTGATGCAAGTATGATCTTCTTCCGCACCCACATAAAGCCAGACGCAAAGTGGTGTGTGTTTGTGAACCAACCCCACACGTCTGAAAGGACAAAGGTTTTGTATTTAAGGGCTGGGGAGATTACTTAATGGATCAAGCACTTGCTGTTTTAAGTTGGAGTACCTGAGTTCTGATCCCTAGGCCCCATGTAAAAAACCAGAAGCCAGGGCAGACTTCTGTACTCCCAGCACATTGACAGTGATGGCGAGATGGGAGAACTTCCCAGAAGTTTGTGGTAAGCGCAGCAAAGAACAGCAGATTGAGAATCTAGGGCAAGAAACCCTGCCTCAGATGAGGTGGAAAGCAGAGGATTAGCCTGCAAGTTGTCTTCTGACCTCCACATGTATACTGTGGCAGACACATGCCTACACTCACACACACAAACAAATTTTAAAATTTATATTTAAAAATAAACAATAGCTGAGTGAATATGCTGCAGATCAGCACATTCTTGAGAGGAGTTGCATAAATAATACTAGTTATTTGAGTCTGAAGAAAATAATCCTCTTCCTTAAAGTAATAATTCGTTGAAATGACTAGCCTTCAGTCTGCTAGCATTTGGCACAAATAGCTTATTGAATTCTAGTCATGACTGGGTTATTGTGGCAAGTCCTGAACTTGCATACCTTAATATTACTGAATGAAGCATCGAGCCTCTATCCTTCAGAGAACTCGAGTGACTTCTTGTGTTTATTCTAGAGTAATCACAGGACAGTCAACAAAAGGCACCATCAAAATTGTTACTATTTTTAAATGTTCACCTGAACTTGATGCTCAATTTGAATACTATTTCTGTAACAGTGAAAGTAAATACAAATGGTAGCTCAGCATAGTCGAGAGTTTTAAGTACATGGGCTTGTCACATATTGTGTGTGTATGTGTATTTATAACGTATGTATATGTGTGTGCATGTTCTTGTGTGTGGTTGCGGGTACACATGTACCATGGTTTGCATTTGGAAGTCAGAAGACAATGTTTTAGTGTCAGTTTTGTTTACTGCTGTGTTTGCCAGGCTAGCTGGTCCATGAACTTCAGGAAACTCTCCTGTTTCTGTCTCCCATCTCTCTGTATGCAAGCTGGAATTACAGAAGCCTACCACAGTTTCTGCCTTTTATGTAGGTGCTGGGGATCTGAACTCGAGTACTACTCAGCATTGCAGAGCAAGCACTTTATCCTTTGTCATATATATATATATGTATATATATATGTATATATACACATATATATATGTGTGTGTGTATATATATGTATATATATTATATATAATATATAATTTTTTTGAGATAGGGTCTCATGGAGCTCAGGCTTGCTTCAAACCTACTATGTACCTGAGGATAACTTTGAACTTCTGATTCTTCTGCCTCTACCTCCCGAGTGGTAGAATTACAGGCAGGGCTACCACTCTTATTTAGGCGGTGCTGGAGATCGAACTTGGCACCTCACACTAAGTAAGCCCCTCAACAAATTTGTATGCCTTATAGTTTGCTAACTTGATTTGTGGGTTATTCACCCACTTAGCCTCTCTACCCACCCACCCACCCACCCATCAAACATCTGAGGAGTGCCTCTGGTGAGCCAAATGCTATCCTGGAGCCAGGGAACAGGAAGAAGGACACGTGCCTGCAGCACTCTTGTTCTAGCAGATATCCTCTGAGTCAGAGGGGTGAGAGAGAGGGATAGAAAAAAGAAAGGGGCTTAATTTGGGGAAAATTCAAGGAAGTCTTTGTGAGAGTCATGTTGGAACTGGTCTTTTGAAAGTGTAGATGAGCATTCAGAGTGGGGTGGGGAAGTGGGGACAAGTCCTGCCAGGCCCCCAGCCAGCCTGTGAAAGCCATGGAAACTGTATAGCTACGAGTAACATGATCAGATCTATTCCAATCCCTAACCCCAATCATGTTCATGCTTTTATAATAAAAGTAGCACATTCTTGTAGATAATAAGAATAAATCACAGGAGTACAAAAGGTTTCTGTTTCAGAAACTTGTAACCAAGTAACTCAGCTTTAGAACAATGATATGGGAGAAGCTGGACACCCAGATGTCAGCTCACAGATTGCAACAGTAGTCTCAGTTAGAAGGGATGGAGGCCAAAGCTGAGGAACCTACAGACCCAGGCTCCATAAGGCTGTCAAGACAAAGAAATGCCAACAACAATACCAGCTACTAAGTTAAGATAAGAGAACAGAACAGTGGGCAGTAATGTTGAAGTGTCGAGCATGTGTCCTTTGAGGCCAAGCAATCTGAGGCTAAAAGTATTGAGCTGGCTTTTCAGCACATGCAAAGTGCAGAGCCCATGTCTTCTTGGTGGTAGTGTTAAGTAAGCAGGGAAGATGTAGGTCTGGGCTCATGGTGAGGGAGGTATTCAGTTGAGAGCCACCAGGTCTTAATTGTGTGACATGAAAAAAGATATATCATCATTGTGTGTAGGACAGTGTATGCTAGAATAGAACCTGGGGAAAACCAATGTGTTTCCTGACTCTTAAGAAAAGTCATATCTATTTAGGAAAGTATAACATATACAGAAGTAATGTGTAGAATTTTAGAGATTTCACATTTGTTGATATCATCAACAAATACTAAGGATGTGTCAGAGATGGTAACTTGGAGCTGATCTTGGACAAGAGAGTGTGAGGGGCTGGAGAGATGGCTCAGGAGCTAAAGACACTTGCTTGCAAAAGCAAACTGCCCTCTGTAAGAGGCTTCAGCACTTTGCATCTGTTGCCCACATCTAGGATCTTAGCGGTCCTGATGACTGTTGGTTGTGCTGATAGATGAGGTCTGGGAATCCTCTGCCACTTGTCTGCATCTCCACTCCGTAGGGCCATGGAAGCACTGGAGTCTTTAAGAGACATAGTAACCTTGATGGTGTAGGTGTAGATTTGGCGGAGCTAATTATGTAAAACAGCACCTAAAATTAAATTTTAACAATGCTTAAAGCATCATTTACCTGTGGATTCTGTTTTGCCACATAACTCTTGTAGATTTTATGTAAAGAACACACCTTTATATTATCTCCTGCTCTCTGCTTGCCCTTCCCTGCAGAGTGATTAAAAACCCAGTTGAGAAGCATGATTTTTAATTAAATGTTGCCAATTAAAGAAATTGTAGAGTATGTGTGTATTTTAAAACCTCAAAGAAGTAAGCAAGCTATTCCCCTTTCCTGGGGCATCTAATAAATATCTCATTTGATTTTTTTCCCCCTTGTAGTTTATGCCCATTTTTCTTTTTTAAATTAAGGTTTCCTTACTAAGATCATTTAGGTACCTGCCCTGAGATCTCTCTGCATTCTACACTGGGTAATCTTACTCATTTCCAGCCTTTCAAGTCCGCTCTCTGTTTTATTTATTTATTTATTTATTTATGTAGCTGTTTTTTTTGTGATACCACAGAATTTTTCTTTGTTTGTTGGCTTTGTCCTACTTAGATTTTTTTTTTTCCCCAAAAAACATAGTCAATTGTACTACCAAGTAGGAAGTACCCCACTGCCTGTGTACCTAGCCTGGCTAGAAAAAGATGTGCAGAAGCTAGTCAGCCGTCCTGGCTGTGCACTTCTCTGTGGCCTTTCAGTCATGGAGGTTCTTCCTGGGTCACTGCTGGCCAGTCACTGTCCAGCAACCCACTCTGACCTGCTGAGTGGCAGCCACATTCAGCAAGCTGGCTTTCAAAGGAAGGGGAGCAAAGCTGGCTTTAATGTAGAAATCGGCTAGTCGTCCCGGGCTGTCTCTGATCTTCTGCCATGGCTCATTCTACAACTCAGCTTGCCTCTCCAGGTAGCCTAGACAGAACATGTTTTCACAAGTGCACATCGAAAGTACATTGAGAGAAAATCCAGAGTTTATATACCCTATCATGGAGGAAATAAGGTCATTTTTAAAAGAGTAGTAATTTCCCACAATTTACTTGAAAAGTCTTTTGCTTCCCAAATTAGGGTTCTCCGTGGTCCACTTTGTCTCTGTGGCTCCAGAGCTGTTCAGAATTCCTGTGAACTTTGAAGCTCACCGTTTATAGCTATGAAAGGAAAGAACAAGACAGACAAAGTGAACAGGTTGAGGAATCTGCTTAGACTAACAGTTCACATGCTGCAGGCAGTCAGCTTGCACTTCACTTTCAAACTCTGGCTTGAAAAACCGTGAACGTAGATGTTAATTTCATCCAGTTGGTCATGTGGAAGCTTGTCATTCAGAATACCTAATGGACAAGTTTCCTGAAGATCTGTATAAATCAAGTATGGTCTGACACACGCCTGGAAACCAGAAACGCTTACCCTGGAATCCAGGTTTTAAACTTGGATCCTCACATGGCCTGGGGCAAGTCATTTAACATTTTGCCTCCCTTTTTGCCATCTATAAAGGATAAATACTTCTGTCTCGGAGATGTTGAAAGGATTAATTAGTTAGTCTGTAAAGAACTTTGAAGATGAGAAGTACTTTAAAAGTGCTTCTTAATAACATTATTGCTTAGAAAAGAGTGCCACTTTTATGCTAACCACTTTATGTCTCAAATTATATAAAGAAGCTACATTACTCTTAGTTATAAACCAGAAATAAATTTCTCATGGTGTGAACATCAAACATCAGCTTCAAAGTCTCAGAGGGAGCATCATGAGGCCCCTTCAGAGCAGCTCTCCTGATAATTAGTAATGCAGCTCACTGAGGGACAGACCATCTCACAGAACTCCATTCTATTCCGTCACATCATTAGTGCCAGCTTTAAGAGAGGGCATTCACTTAGGGTCCTTCAAAGAGGACTAGGTAGGAAAGGGAAGAGAAGGTTTTGGGTGTGTGTGTTGAGGAGAAAGAAACAGAAAATGTATTCTGACCTTTTTGTTTCCTCCCATACTCATTAGGGACTGGGGAAGTGCTACTTTAGGCATTTCTAGAAGAGTCTGACTCTTAACGGTTCAAAAGTATCTTTAGGCTTAATTCAGCTGTTTTCCGTCAACACAAGTTAGCAAAAAGGGCCACTGTTTTGATTTATGATAAAACATTACAGTAAGGCCCAGTGAAGTTTTATATAACTGCTCAAAAAATTGACTTTAACATCTTACTGGAGAGTGGGCATGGAGGTGCCTGGCTAAAGTCCCAACACTTGGAAAGCTGAAGAAGCGGGAGTGTGGCTGAGAGTTCCATGCCAGCCTCAGCTACATAGTGAGTGAGACCCTGTTTCATAGAAAGAGGAGACACACAGCCACTGGCGAGTACGGGGAGGGATTGTTGGTTATACAGAGATCTTGTATTGCAGAACACAGCAAGTAGTAATAGACTTCCACGTTACAAAAACTCTAAAAAAGAGTTTGGAAAGCATGATTAAGAATGAAATGTGAGCTAGGCGTGGTGGCGCACGCCCTTAATCCCAGCCCTCGGGAGGCAGAGGTAGGAGGATCACCGTGAGTTCGAGGCCACCCTGAGGCTCCATAGTGAATTCCAGGTCAACCTGGGCTAGAGTGAGACCCTACCTCGGAAAAAAAAAAAAAAAAAAAAATGAATGAAATGTGATTTAACTTTGGGATAAAGTGTGTCAGAGTAGTAAGACCTTAAGACACCTGCAGAAGTCTCCTGGAACAGAGAGCAGACAGTTACCAAAACTGCAGTTATTTTTTGTTTCCTGTGAGTATAATCAATTTGTTCATGGCCACGTTGTCCATGCTGTAAAATGGTGACTTCGTAATGAAGGGTGAAAATCAGAAATGGCACAACTCTGCAGATGGAGAATTGCATGTTCATTCCTTTATAGGTAAGTCACCAGTGTGTTCACACACCTCATCTGTGTGTGGTTTAAATGTAAAATGCCTTAGAAATTATCAGACCACCATAGTACATTGTAGACTTCAGAAGCACTTTTGTTTCAGAAATGTGACTGAGTATTCCACTATGACTTTAAGGGCAACTAATTTTTTCTATGAATTCTGCCCAGTGATATTTTCTATGTACTACATATGTAAAGACTTTCTTAATGTGATTAGTCCTAGCTAAAACTTAAATAGGAAATTAAACTTAATGTGTCATTTTTTTTTAAATTTCCTACAGCAAAACCCTTGAAGATCGCTTGAAACTTGAAGCAAAAAATGGAACATTGAGTGTATCAGACACCACTGTTGGCAGCAAGCAGTTAACATTCACGCTCAAGAGGGTAAGTTGTTTCTTGATGTTAAATTTTTTTTTCTTTATTTAAGAGACAGAGAGAGAAAGAATGGGTGTGCCAGGGCTTCCAGCTGCTGCAAATGAACTCCAGATGCATGAGCCACCTTGTGCACCTGGCTTACGTGGGTACTGGGGAATCGAAGATGGGTCCTTTGGCTTTGTAGGCAAGTGCCTTAACTGCTAAGCTATTCCTCTAGCCTTTGATGTTAAATTTTAATTCATAAAGAAAAAACAGGCTTCCAGTACTGTTGGGTGTACATCTAACTTCAGGACTGACTTCCCAAGCTTCTCTCATGAGGAAGCTCTGTTCCCTTTTCCAACATTTTTCTATAGCAAGATACCCCTGCTGGTTGACAGCCAGGGAAGAAGTCAGGAGTGTTACAGTGCAGAGAGGGCCAGGGCCTCAGTGTTGGAAGTCTGCTGTGCTGGAGGTAACCTCCTGCCTTCCTCTGGGTCACTGTGTGGCCTGAGGTGCAGCCTGGGTAAGCAAAAGCCCTCATCCATGGGATCAGTCAAAACCTACAGATTAGGAACTTGCTTATTTTAATGCTTCATGACAGTCCCATCTGGTTTGTCCAAATGCAGTCATTTCCCAGGGTGCATTGCTTCTCTAGTGGCAATCCTGTTCTAAATTGACTCATAAGATCCATTTCTTACAGAGCTATAGTAATATGCCTGTTGTCTCTTGTAGGAGCACTGAGTTGTTGGAGTATTTACTATTAACTAAGTGAAATAGCATGACTTCATTTCTCAAAAAGTTTTTTCTCATTCTCAGTCTCCTGTTGTCAGTATAGGCACCAAGTAAGAAAGAATGACCATTCCTTTTTAAAACTGAAATATAATTCACATCCCATAAAATGTTCTGTTTGAGGCTGGAGAGAAGGCTCGGTGTTTAAGTGTGCTTCCTGTGCAAGCATGAGGCCTTGAGGAGCCTGAGACTGTTGGAATTTAAGCCTCCAGCTCCCACCTAAAACACCTGGGCGTGGCCATACATGCCTGTAATTTGAGTCCCCCAGGGAAGCAGAAACCTGGAGAATCTTCGAAGCCCTGCAAGCTCTGGAATTAGTAAAATTAGGGTCAAAACAAGACCAGGCGGAAGAGCAAGAGTAGTTCACCTGTTGTTCCACTCCACTGAGAGTATGGGGTACCACAAGAGCACATACACATGCATACACCACGCACATGTGCACACACCAACATATAAGCACAAGTAAAAGAACAGATAAAATTCACTGGGTTTTTTCTTACTTTTAAATATCTATTTTTTTAATTTTTAAAAGTATACACAGGAGGGGCTGGGAAAATGGCTCAGCAGTTAAAAGCACTTGCTTGCAAAGCCAGCTGGCCCAGGTTCCATATTTCCTTATATAAAGCCAGATGCAAAAAGTGGTACAAGCATCTGACATTTCTCTTACAATGGTGAGAAACCCTAGCATGCCCCCCCAAACACAATTTTTTTTAATTTTATTTATTTTTATTTTTATTTTTATTTATTTATTTTTTTGTTTGTTTATTTATTTGAGAGTGACAGAAGAGAGAAACAGGCAGGCAGAGAGAGAGAGAGAGAATGGGTGCGCCAGGGCCTCCAGCCACTGCAACCGAACTCCAGACACATGCGCCCCCTTGTGCATCTGGCTAACGTGGGTCCTGGGGAATCGAGCCTCGAACTGAGGTCCTTAGGCTTCACAGGCAAGCGCTTAACCACTAAGCCATCTCTCCAGCCCCAAACACAAATTTTTAAAAAGAAAAATTTTATTTTCGGAAAAACATTTTTAAAATATTTATGCCAGGATAAGCCATATGTTTTGCATAAGAATACACACATTAACAAAGCATTTTTTATAGCTTTCCAAAACTCATACCAGTCTAAAATTTGTAAATTAAATATAACAGAAAATTTTAGATGAAAGTGAAAACCCTGGCTGGACATGGACCTCATTTGGTAGAGTGCTTGTCTAACCTTGTCTAATCACACACACCCTCAGGACCATATAAACAGCACAGGAGGTGGATGTCTGTAATCAATACCAGCATTTGTGAGGTGGAGGCAGGATGACCCGAAATTTAAGGTTATCCTCTGCTCCGTGGAGTTTGAGACTAGTCTGGGCTAATGAAAAGAAAAAGGGATTGGGGCTGAGGAGATGCTCAGTGGCTAGAACACCTGCCCATGCAAGTGTGAAACCTGAGTTCATAGCCTAGTAAAAAGCCAGGTGCAGTAGTGCAAGTATCTATGATCCCAGTGTCTGGCCAGATGGGAGGCAGAGAATCCCTCTGGAAGTTTGTGGACCAGCTAGCCTGCCAAATGCAACAGTGAACAATGAGAAACTCCATCAAGGTGGAAGGTGAGGACCAACACCCAAGGTTGTCCCCTGAACACACACATACACACACCAAGGTGGTAAACAAAAAAGAGAAAAGAATGAAGGAGGGGAGAAGAAGGAAAGAAAAACAAAAATCTGTGAAACTGCTGGGTATACTAAGCTTTTCAAAATCAAATGAGCATGTATATGTAGACACACATTTGTGTATTTGTTTGTAGAAGTCTCCTTATACTAGGTTTCTATGTGCATGATATATTTAGGTAAAGTCTCGAGGTTCTCCGGTATATCTGTCTATTTTCTAAACTATCCATAGACTTTGAGGGGAGACATCTGCATGGATGGCATTCATTCAGTGTTGCGCATACATGTGGAGCAGTGGCTGCCCTGTGCTCTCCCCTTCTCTTGAGCTGTGGGCTGCAGCAGTTAGTCAGGGCAGGAGGGGGAAAGGACAACTTGGAGAAGAGATAATTGGCCCATAAATCATAATGAATGGTGACACAGTGGCAAGGTCTCCCAAACGCAGCCTTGGGGAAAGAGGTTAATAATAGTCCTTTGTCAGTGGGGAGCTTTGTCTCCAGAACAATAGTGGCCTCTTCCCAGCTCCTGCCCTGGAGTAGGGGGGGCTTGCAAAGCTGCCCTCAGTGCTGTGTGGCTGTACTGTGTGAGCAGACCTGGGGGCTGCCTTCCTTTCACCAGCCAGGGCTCCACATCCATAGCATCCAGATGGAAGACTTGGGATCATCCAGCATCTGAAAACTCCTGGTGTCCTGTTGATCTGGAATAGCATGTGATTTTCCAAAGTCGTTTGAAGAAATACTTTTTAAGAACCAGGCATGGTGGCACACACTTGTAGTCCAGGCACTTGGGAGGCTGAGGCAGAAAGATTGTGAGTTTGAGGATAGCGTAGATTACATAGAGGCACTATCTCAAAAATAAAAACTCCTTTTTAGGAATATTTATTAATGTGAAACAACAGAAGAGAATATTCTGTACCCCACCCCCTTGCAGTGGTGCTGGAATACAAATCCAAGACCTCACACATGATAATATTATGTAACCAGCATGTGTTAACTTTGTGGGGCTCTTGATGGTGTCGTGTGAGGGTCTGCAGGGTGTGTGTGTAGCCCCCGGGTTCCCTGAGTCTCCCATTTAACACAGGGCAACCATATTGCTATGGACACAGGGAGAAAACATAGACCTGTCTCCATAATTCTGTTTGCCGTGAAGACGGGGTGAAATGACTCTTTTTAGTTACATGGTTAGGTCAGTGCTCCAAAGGAGAAGGGGTCCATGAGAGTGTATGGCAAGAATCCTGAGTAGGAATTTTAAGGAAGCAGAAAGCTAAACTGACCAAACAGTTTTACTTTTAAGACCTCAATGTTGGAGCTGGGCATGGTGTCTTGTGCCTATTATCCCAGCACTCAGGAAGCTGAGATAGAAAAATCACCATGAGTTAGAGGCCAGCCTGAGTTACAGAGTACATTCCAGGTCAGCCTGGGCTAAATGAGACCCTGCTTTAAAAAAATAATGGTGGCTGAGGAGAAAGTAGTTTAGTTGGTCAAGTTCTGGCCTTGTAAACATGGGGACCTGAGATTGATCCCCAGTGCCCATATTTTAAAAGGGGAGGGCTGGAAAGATGGCTTAGCAGTTAAGGCACCTGCCTGCAAAGCCAAAGAACCCAGGTTCAATTGCCCAGGACCCACATAAGCCAGATGTACAAGGTTGGTGCATGCGTCTGAGTTCATTTGTAGTGGCTGGAGGCCCTGGTGTGCCCATTCTCTCTCTCTCTCTCTCTCTCTCTCTCTCTCTCTCTCTTTCTCTCTTCTTCCCTCCCTGGGAGAAAAAAAAAAAAGCCCAAGTATGGTGGCACATGCTTATAATCCTAGTTCTGGAGAGGCAAAGACAGGCAGGCCCTAGGGCTGGTGTACTTGGTTTGCTCTGGGCCAGTGAGAAACCCCATGTAACCTCTCTCAAAAAAGGTAAGTGGTACCTGAAAACAGTACCCATGGCTATTCTCTGGCCTCCACACACACTCGCATATGCACATACGTAAACACACACACACATAGAACTATTGGAGTAGGCAGGATCACAAAGATACAACTGCAGGGGCCAAGACAGAAAGAATGTAACTGGGGCCAGGTGGAGTTGTGCTAGCTATACTTAGAAGAACACACAGGTCAGAGCTTACTTTGAAAACACACAGGAAGAAATAATAAAATAGCCCTCAGCAAAGAGCCTGAGGTAATATTTAGTATTCAGAGACCCAGGGGGAGAGCTCTCTATGATGGGGAGATGTGACCCATCTGGCATTGTGAGTTGGCTCTTTAAACCCTGAGCTGAACCTGAAAAGTGAATATGGAAGGAAATGATTCCTTTTTATTTTATTTTATTTTATTTTTATTTTTTTTTTTTTTTTTTGGTTTTTTGAGGCAAGGTTTTGCTCTAGCTCAGGCTGACCTGGAACTCACTATGTAGTCTCAGGGTAGCCTCAAACTCATGGTGATCCTCCTACTTTTGCCTCCCAAGTGCTGGGATTAAAGGGAGTATTTGTAGGTGTACAATGAGATCTCAAAATACAGCATGGTCTCTAGACTATTCAAGGCGAGGCCTTGGCCCTGCATAGCCCAACAGCCTCCTCGGTGTGCACAGTGTGCCTCCAGACACCACGTTGGCTGTAGGCTCACATGCACGAACTCCCCATAGCAGAGCCGTCACAGGTTTACAATACTGGAACTCTTCTCTCTGGATTCCACACTGATTCTCCTACGAATTTTTTTTTTTTTTTTCCAACATAGGGTCTCACTCTAGCCCAGGCTGACTTGGAATTCACTATGTAGTCTCAGGGTGCCTTGAACTCACAGCAATCCTCCTACCTCGGCCTCCCAAGTGCTGGGATTAAAGGCGAGCACCACCACGCTCAGTTCTTCTAAGAATTGCTGCTGAAAGTAAACAGTACTGGGGAGTGGGGCCGAGTCTGGGAGGAATCTGGGCTTGTGAGTGAACAAAACAAGATGGAGAACACATGTGCAAACTTTCCAGTGGTCAGCTGAGAGTCCCAAGGATATCTTGTAGCTGTTAACTTGGGGGCTGGTTTTTTTTAAATATAATTTTCAAAATATTTTATTTATTTATTTGAGGTAGGGGAGAAGGTAGAGAGAGAGAGAGAATGGGCACACCAGGGCCTCTAGCCACTGCAAACGAACCCCAGACACATGCGCCACCTAGTGCATCTGGCCTATGTGGGTACTGGTGAATTGAACCTGGATCCTTAGGCTTCACAGGCAAGTGTCTTAACCACTAAGCAATCTCTCCAGCCATTTATTTATTTATTTATTGAAATAGCCATAAACTCTTTGGAACCAGCCCAGTGAATGAGTGTTGAATCAGGTGTAGGTCATAACACACTTTGATAAAATACAAGTATTTAAAACAGTGTGATGAAGTCATGCTTTTGGTTTATAAGCAGGAGAGGTGGGCATTGGGCATTTGGAAAGCAACGACACGTTCTTCCAGTGGCTTCTCGGGGATATTTGGGTGTTGGTTGAAAAGCTAGTCTTCTACTTTGTGCTCAGATTAGTGTGTCCATGTGAGAAGAGAACTCTTGGTTCAGAGGCTCAGAATGTCTGCCTTCATAGTGACAGTGCAGGTTGCCCTTTTCCTGCTGCTCTGGTCAGGACAGGCCAAAGCCCAGAAGCTGGAACACAAGCCACGGCAGTGCTACACAGGCCTGTGGCTAGCTTTGCAATGGGAGGGTTACCAATTAAGTGTCAGCTTTTTCTTTTCTTCACTCAACTCACTTTTGCCCTTAGTCGGAACAGCAAAAGAAGCAACAGGAGGCTGAGAAGCTACATCGTCAAGAGAGGAAGAAGCTCCGCCGTTCTGCTGGCCACCTGAGGTCCAAACCCAGAGGAGGCCGGCCCTTTCACTGACGGGGACACAGGACTGCATGGCCCCCGGAAGCTGCGCTGCTCCCTGGTGGATCCTGAGGAGGGCATCCAACCCAATGAGGGAACACCTGGCTTCAAGTTCCACATGGATTCTTGTGCGTGAAGGTGAAGGTCTGGTACCTGGGCCATCGCCGCCTCCTCAGTGGTCCTAGTTAGTCCTAAGGGTGCTTTTGCTAAGTTGTTGCTCCTTTATAAATACTGTCCTTTTTCTCACCAATACGTTAAACCAGGTCATCATTTTCTAATATTGTGGAAGGAGTACCATGAAATGAAATATTTATCCCATGCTAAAAACAAGAACTTATCATGTTCTAGGAATTTCTCTTTTTTGCAGTGTCTACTGCCAGCCACAATTAAACCATCCTGAAGTCCTCCCCTGTTGTACCCTTGCTAATTGACTCTGCTTGTGTCTATACGTTTATGTTGACAGCTTTGTTTGCTTGCTTCAGTATTACATGGGGATTTTTTTTTTTAATTTATTTCTTTGAGAGCGACAGACACAGAGAGAAAGAAGGAGAGAGAGGGAGGGAGGGAGAGAATGGGTGTGCCAGAGCTTCCAGCCACTGCAAACAAACTCCAGACACATGCGCCCCCTTGTGCATCTGGCTAACTTGGGTCCTGGGGAATCAAGCCTCGAACCGGGGGCCTTAGGCTTCACAGGCAAGCACTTAACCGCTAAGCCATCTCTCCAGCCCCTACATGGGGATTTTTAAACTATTTTTATACTAACAGTATAAATTATTGGTAATAATAATAAAAACATTAAATGGAAACTACCGGTTATTCTTTTTAACTTGATTACAAGATTAAATAGGTATTTTTTCTGCTAAAGTATAGAGAGAAACTTGTTGTAGAAAACATTATAAAAGTAAATGCTTTCATTTGAATGGCTTCTTTAAGAAGGATCTTTGCCTTGAGTTAATTTAAAAAAATTAACTTTGGGTTACATAGTTTTCAGGTATCTTTATATGGTTTTTTAAAGTTTATTTATATACAAATAAATGGGACCTCTGTGGACTGTAAGG
Source organism: Dipus sagitta (assembly GCA_036346955.1). Taxonomy (NCBI): domain Eukaryota; kingdom Metazoa; phylum Chordata; class Mammalia; order Rodentia; family Dipodidae; genus Dipus; species Dipus sagitta. Next base: position 50,698,525 of record CM070773.1, on the reverse strand, counting down.
GATAGAATCTAGCATGACATGCCCACATGGCCATGCTATGGAACAGGGAATGACCTGGGGATACCCTGTCCCCATGTAGTATATTCAAGTCACCACTCTGTCTCTCCTTCCCTCCCTCTTTCAGGTTGCTCCTTGTCTCAGCTTTCTACCCTTCTCCTACCCTGTTGCCAGTTGCTTTTGTTGCTTGTTCCACACACAGGGGACAGTGTGGGTCATAGGCCCAGTTATATGATCTGAAAAAAGAATATACCATGTAGTGTAGGTGAGTGTGGGAGGGTATTTGTATGTAAGTCATGGCCAGGAGAAAGATTCTTGTGTCTGGGCAGCCAGCCCACCATTTATTATGCAGCCTTCTGACCAGTTCAGTCCCTGCGCCACACTGCTGCCTTCTCCAGCTTTTCTTGAGCTGTCCTTGAACTACTACCCTCAAAGCGTGGGTCTCAGCATTCAATGCTTTTCTCTTCTGATTCTCACCTTCTTCCTTCAGGGGTGGACACTCTAGGAGAAGGCAGAGAAGGAATTCCCCAAGTGTCTGGGGACCATGCTGTAGACCCATCTCCTGAAACCAGACTCTTCCACACCTATCTCCCACCTGTCTTCCTGCTGTAGGGAGCTCTGTGTCTAGGAGAAGTTCTGCTCTGAAAACAGTGCTCCCATGAAGCTGGTGTAAGACCATCGTGTGAGGGAAGGACCATGTGGCTCCATTTAACACTTGGAAGCTGGTGACACAGTGGGAAGATGGGGGTTTTGGAGCCACTGACCCAGTATCTGTTTTCAGCTCTATACCTAGCAGTTCTGAATGCTTGGTTTTCGTTGAATCTCTTTTCTGCCTATAAAGGGAGATGGCTCAGCAGTTAAAGGCACTTGCTTGCAAATCCTGCAAGCAAAGGTTAGAGTTCCTGTTACCTATAAAAGGCCAGACATAGGACCAGAGACATGGCTTAGTAGTTAAGATGGTTGCCTGCAAAGCCAAAGGACCCAGGTTCAATTCCCCAGAACCCACACAAGCCAAATGCACAAAGTGGCGCATGCATCTGGAGTTTGTTTGCAGTGGCTGGAGACCCTGATATGCCCATTATATCTCTCCCTCTCCTTCTCTCTGTCCTTCTCTGAAATAAGTAAATAAAAATAAAATATTAAAAAAAATAAAAGCCAGACATAAAAGTGGCACATGCCAAAAGTGGAGTGCATATATAGCAGCAAGAGGCCTTGGTGGATGCACACACAAATAAATATTTGGTCTAGAGTGATGGCTCATTGGTTGGAAGTGCTTGTTAGCAAAACCTGGTGACCTGGGTTTGATTCCTCAGTACCCATGTAAAGCTCGATGAACAAAGTGGCACATGCATCTGGATGTGTGACTTGAGTTCGTTTGCAATGGCAAGGGGTCCTGGTGTCACTCTCCCCCACCTCCACCCCCAAGTAAATAAATAAATAAAATATTTTTTTAAAAATTAAGCCAGCCTCACTGTGTAAAATTCAGTGAGATGCTTCTGACTAGGTACAGCACAGTGTGAGGCCCTCAGCACTTAATGAAGCATTTTTTCTTCACCCTCTCCTCAACTCAGGGATCCACATGTGTCCTTGACCTCTGCGTGCCCTTTAGTATGGAAGTTTTCAAGAGCCGAGGTGTCCATGTGCTTTTGTAGATGTGGAGGGGGGTTTGTTTGTTGTTGTTATGGGGAATGAACCTGGGCTATGTGCATACACTCCTGTGCTTTGGCTCTGGAGAATTCTTTTTGAAAAATAAAAAGGCATGGGCTAGAGGGATGACTTAGCAGTTAAGGTGCTTACCTACAAAGCCAAAGGACCCAGGTTTCATTCCCCAGGCCCCATGTAAGCCAGATGCACAAGGTGGTGCATACGTCTGGAGTTGGTTTGCAGCAGCTGGAGGCCCTGGCATGCCCATTCGTTCTCTCTCTGTCTCTCTACCAAATAAACAAATAAAAGGAAAAGGTGCACCAGGGCCTCCTGCCACTGCAAATGAACTCTGGACACATGTGCCACTTTGTGAGTCTGACTTAATGTGAATACTAGGAAATTGAACCCAGGCCACCAGATTTTGCCAACAGGTGCCGTTATCCACTGAGCCATCTGTCTCTCCAGCCCTGGTTCTGGGAAATTCTTGAAGGACAGCTGGAAGGACTAAGCTGATATGTGATGTATGCTCAAGAAGACATGTACAGGAGTTCTTCCAGGTCTGTTTCCCTCACTGTGTATCCATCTACCTGCTGATCCCTCAGAGCAGACCTGCCTTCTCAGCGCTGAGGTTCCTGAAGTCCCTAGTCTGATCCACATGCTTCCTCAAAGTTTCTCATTTTCAAATTATCTTGCACATTTTATACTCTGCTCTATCATTTTTCTATGTCTGTGTCACTGCCCAAAATACCTGACATGAGCCACTAAAGGGAGGAAAGGCTGGTGTTGGTATCCAGCTTCAGGCTGTTCATGTCACTATAGACCAGCAAACAGAGTGAGGCTGGAACAGGAGCCAGGCTATAAGCTTTAGAGGCTTGTCCCGTATCACCTCCATCCGCAAGCCAGCCTCACCCTCTAAAGGACTGCAGCCTCTTAAGCCCTAATTCTGTTGTATGCCAGTTAACTAGTCCTAGGAAACGGCCTTACTTCTCCCAGGGTCTCTGCCGAAACAAGTGCTCCTTCGGGTACTTGTGAGCTGGCATGAGAAGTGTGGCCTTAAAGCAGGGGACCTGCCCCAGTATTGTGGCAGCATTGTGCAGGGGGTACCAGTAACATGTTCTCCCCTTCTGTTCTTTCTCCCTCTTGGGCTTACATATCCCAGACCTAGTGCCTAAGTCTTGTTGTCAGATCATTTTTAGCAATCAGAGTCAGGCTAGCTTTTGGAGAGAAGGGAACATGCTAAGAGAGACATGAGGTTGGGATATCCAGACTAGTTCCCTCCCTCACAAAGTTATCTCACCACAGGTGCACCTGGACCACGGGTCTACCCTCAACTTGTTCACTGTGTATATATATGTGTGTGTGTAGTGCATGTTCATGAGTGTGTGGAGGTCAGAACAGCCTCAAGTGTTGTTCCTCAGGAGCCCTCCACCTCTTTTGAGATAGGGTCACTCATTGACCTGGAACTTAGCAAGTAGGCTAGTGAGCCTCGTAGATCCTCCGGACTGCCTCCCTAGTGCTGGGATTACATGTGTGTACCACCAAGCCTGGCTTTTGTCACATGAGTACTGGGGATCCAACTCAGGTACTCAAGCTTACAAGGCAGCACTTTACTAACTGAGCCTTCTGCCCAGCTCCTCATTCACCTTTCTCTGTACATTATACTTGAATTAGAAACTGCCTTTTAAGAAGTATTTCTAGGGGGCTGAAGAGATAGCTTGCGGTTTAAGGCACTTGCCTGTAAAGCCCAATGAACTGAGCATTTCCCCAGTACCCATGTAAAGCCAGATACACAAAGTAGTGCATGTGTCTGGGATTGCTTTGCAGTGGCTAGAGGCCCTGGTACACCTATACTCTTTTTCTATTTGCCAGGCGAGGTGGTGCACGCCCTTAAGCCCAGCACTCAGGAGGCAGAGGTAGGATGATCTTGAGTTCAGGGCCAGCCTGAGACTACATAGTAAATTCCAGGTCAGCCTGGGCTCAAGTGAGACCCTACCTCAGGGGAAAAAAAAAATTGTTCTGTCAAAGTGACATGTACTCATACTTCCCTTTCCATCTGACTTCCAGAGAGAACTAGTATGTTCTTGTCAAGTATATGTTTTTTCAAGAGTTTTTCTGTTTTCTAAATAACAATATAGACATAGCTGCCTGTTGTGATAGTGCACATGGGATCACACTGCTCCTTAAGTTACGACTAACTGTATTAGTTGTAGTGTACACATTTTCCCAAGTCTGTGCATATATTGGGGAATCTGCTTCATTCTTTTCTACAAGCTTCAGAGTAGTTCAATCTATGACTTTATTCAATTCTCTTTGAGTACGTGTAATTTGGCCTAAAAATTAAAGACCCTTTGTAAAATCATTTCTATAATAAATGTAGCTCAAGTCACTTTTTATAATGTATGTTGTAATTTTATAAAGAACTATATGTAGCAAAGCAGTGGAAATGTTTCAATTTTCATTTCCTTTCTCCTTTGTTGTAAGAGACTTGAGAACTTCAATTACTGGTAAGGACAGTATGTCAGCTTCCTATTTAACCATCATTTGTCAGAAGAACAGAAACATACTTTGTAACACACTTCAACTAATCTTAATAACATGCTGTTAAGTACACTTAACGCAGCATTGTATTTTGTCTGCAATGAAATTATTAAAGTTCTTTAAAAAATCGTGTGGGCTTCGCATAATGGTCGCATCACTCATCCTCCAGCTGCCCAAAGAACGGGCGGGGTGAGGGGAGGCAAAAGCAGGGAAACCACGTAGGCAGCGCCCGTGCAGCGCTGGGGAATGAGGCTGCTCTGCCCCCCGCTAGCGCACGTGGCTCTGGTGGTTTTGAAGGGGGCGGGCAGCTTCACAGTGGAGTGAATGCCATCAACGAAGGAAGGATTGTTTAGCCTCAGCAGTGGCAGGGAGGGAGTTGTCCTTGACTGCCACCGGGCAGCCCATAGCAGATGCTGGTTTAGGCAGAGGTGAGGGCTAAAAAGTATTCTGGATGTAAGATTGAGTTCATATCCTTCTGCTTCTGCTTCTCAAAATTCTCCAGTGGCATACTTCCCAATAACAGCCTGAGTCCTCATGGTAAATAATCTGGACTCTTGTTCTCCCCTCTCACCCCCCGCCACTTTTTTTTTGTTGGTTTGTTTTGTTTTTGTTTTTTGACCAGCCCAGGCTGCTTTCTCGCCTCTCATTTGCTGTCATCACACCAACTTTCCTCCCTTCTCTAAAACATTCCAGGTGTCCTGGTCAGCCAGAGCCTTTCAGATTCTACTTCCTCTGCTGGTGAGCTCTCCTCAGCCTCGCACAGGCTCTCTCACCTGTTAGATCAGTGCCACCCTGTTTGAAATGTCACACCCCACTGCCAACATACTGTGCTCCTCGGGTCTAAATATGTATGTGTGTGTGTGTATATATATGTATATATACACACACACACACACACACTCAATATAATGAGCTTTTTGGAAAATACTCAGTTCATACCAGAGTGGAAAAGAATTTGATGTCAGTGGGGTTGTCATGACCAGTTTCAGTAGTTCACAGCTGATAGATTCCTCTTCCCCATCCCCATCGCCCTGGGACATTGGGTCTTGTCACAGTGCTAGGTTTACTTGTTTATTATGAGCACCCACCCTCCAGAATGTCAATTTAGTTAGAATTGGTTGGATGTTTTAGTCTGGTTTTTTGTTGTTGTTTTTGTTTGTTTCTTGATATAATATCTCACTCTAGCCCCAGCTTACCTGGAATTCACTTGGTAGTCTCAGAGTGGCCTTGAGCTCATGGTGATCCTCCTACCTTTGCTGGGATTAAAGGTGGCTTGTTTTTTGTTTTTTGAGGTAAGGTCTCACTCTAGCTCAAGCTGACCTGGAATCCACTATGTAGTCTCAGGGTGGCCTCAATCATTCCCAGAAGCACTTGGGAGGAATTCTAATACAAGAGAACTTTTTTTTTTTTTTTAATGGGAGAGGTAGCCACATGCCTTTATGCCACTGGGAATGACTGAGGGAAGGAAAAAGGTGACAATAGAGAGAGGTCATTACTGGAGTAGTTATCTATTGTGCAACAGATTACACCAAAACCTAGTGGCTTAGAAGAACCATTTTTTTTTAAGAATCTTTATTTTTTTATTTTTATTTATTTATTGTTTTGGTTGTTTGAGGTTGGGTTTCTCTCTAGTTCAGGCTGACCTGGAATTCATTCTGCATTCTCAGGGTGGCCTCGAACTCACAGTGATCCTCCTACCTCGGCCTCCCGAGTGCTGGGATTAAAGGCATGCGCCACCACACCCAGCAGAAGAACCATTTTTTAAACGCAGTGCAGGCCAGGTCCAGTGCATGGATGGATCTCTCTTAAGGTATTGTTGGTTTCTACCCTGTTCCACCTGCTTAGTTTGGCCCCTCAAAAAAAAAAAAAAAAAAAAAAACAGAAAACACCTCACAACCATTAACTTGATCCCTTGATGCACCAACAACTGTACCCTCTACCTAACTGTCCCTGCATTCTTACCCTACAGGGAAATGTCTCCCTATAGCTGCTCCTGGGAATGTGATAAGCTGTGTAGTGCAACATTTTGCCAAAGCAGTATGAGGACTTTTAAAAATATGTTTCAGCTGTGTGTGATGGCACACGTCTTTAATCCCAGCATTTGGGAGGCAGAGGTAGGATCACAGTGAGTTCAAGGCCACCCTGAGACTACATAGTGAATTCCAGGTCAGCCTGGACTACAGAGAAACCCTAGCATGGAAAAAAGAAGTGTGTGTGTGTGTGTACTGATTTATTTAAGAGAGAGACAAAGATAAAGAGGCAAACAGTGATTATGGGTACACTAGGGCCTCTTGCCACTGCATACAAACTCCACACATATGTGCCAACTTTGTGCATCTGGCTTTATGTGGGTACTGGGATATCAAACCCAGGCCATCAAGCTTTGCGAGCAGGTGCCTTTAACCTCTGAGCCATCTCTCCAGTCTGACATTTTTGGAAGGCTCTAGCCCAGGTTGACCTGGAATTTACTATGTAGATTCAGGCTGGCCTTGAACTCACAGCAGTTCTCCTACCTCAGCCTTCCAAGTGCTGGGATTAAAGGCATGCAGCAGCACACCTGGAAGATTCTTTCTTCTTCTTTTTTTTTTTTTTTTTTTTTTTGTTTGTTTTTTGTTTTTTCAAGGTAGGGTCTCACTCTAGCCCTGGCTGACCTGGAATTCACTATGTAGTCTCTGGGTATCCTTGAACACACAGCGATCCTCCTACTACCTCTGTCTCCCGAGTGCTGGGATTAAAGGCGTGCACCACCATGCCCAGCTATTTTTTTTTTTTTTTTTTTGAGGGTAGGGTCTCACTCTAGCCCAGGCTGACCTGGAAATTCACTTTGTATGCTCAGGGTGTCCTTGAATTCACGGCGATCCTCCTTACCTCTGCCTCCCGAGTGCTGGGATTAAAGGGTGCACCACTACGCCCAGCCAGCCCGGCTTTTTAAACTAAACATTGTATTTACTCCCTGCCTCACCTCAAGTTCTATCATCAGCATAAAGTAATATGCAAGGTATATTTTATACAACAGCTAGTTTTATCAAGATGTACAAGGTTTTGTGGTCCTTTGGGAAACTTGGAGTGCATTTGAACAAATGAGCACACATCAGTGACAGAAAAGCCTGTGTATTTGATTGAAGTTAGCTTGAAATGATTTTTGAACTGGCTTTGCATACATGACCATGAAGTTAGAAAAGTAATGTGAGTGTATTGTCTTTTAGAGTGTCTGAATTCTTCAGAACTGTGAAGGAAATAGCAAGTTAGTGGAATAAGTGATTTTCAAGTGTATAATAAATACTATTAAGTATTTGAATATTTTGATTCTCCCCCAAAGCTTATATATACAGATTGGTATAATTTTTTTTCTTTCCCTTGGGTAAATATAGGCTGTGGCTCATAGCTGCAGTTTCCTTGTGTTTAGGCATAGCTTGCTTTAGGACACTGCACATCTCTCTGAACATGTGAGGAACGTTCACACCTAAAGTTTTATTTTATTTTATTTTTTTCAAGGTAGAATCTCACTTTGGCCCAGGCTGACCTGGAACTCACTATGTAGTCTCAGGGTGGCCTCAAACTCACAGCAATCCTCCTACCTCTGCCTCCTGAGTGCTGAGATTAATGGCATGTGCCACCACGCCCGGCTCTAAAATTTTATCCTTAAAATTAATTTTTTGAAGCCCCGTGTGGTGGTGCATGCCTTTAATCTCAGCACTGGAGAGGCAGAGGTAGGAGGATCACTGTGAGTTCAAAGCCACCCTGAGACTACATAGTGAATTACAGGTCAGCCAGGACTAGAGGGAGACTCTACCTCAAAAACCAAGAAAAAAAAAAAAAGGAAGAATAACAATTAATTGTTTTTTCACATGGAAAATTTTCAAAACTATGTAACAATAGAAATCTGATAGTTGGTATTGGAATGTACTGCTTGGAGGCTAACGTGTTGCTTCCTCCCCTACCCACACATCCCGCTAGGCATGAGCAGGTGGGGTGGTCTGTGAATGGGCCTTACCTGTAGAGGTATGACAACCTGAAGCAGGAATTGTGGGAGTGACATGGGCCACAGTGGTAGTAAATCCTATTGCCACCTCTCTGCCTGTGGGTGGAGGTCCTGTGCTCCCAGGCTTCCTGCCCAGTGAGAGTTTCCATGTGCACATCTTAGGGAGGAGGAAGTCATTATTCTCTGTCATTGGTTCCAGACCCTGTTTGTGACTGTTTTGTAAGCCCAGATGGAACTTCAAAGCTGAAGGAGTCTAACTATATTTTACTAGTAACCTTGAGTTTCTTTTAGATACAGGACAGATTTATAAATCCTAGACTCAGGAGTTTAGAGGTCTTCAAGTCCAGCTGGCCAGAACACCTGCTGGATTGGATTTCCCTGTCCAGCCCCTTTCAGCTCACTGCCGGGTTTCACACACCCTGTTGACCCTCCTCCGTTCCACAGTGCTCCCACTGGGAACTGGAATCCCCTTCCCAGTCTCCCTGCAGCTCCCTCTCCACATGGGGAACATGCTCCAAGATTTTGTTCTCTGTGTGGTGTAACATGGCATATGCACATGAGTGTGCAGATGTTTGCACCCCTGTGCTCTCATACATGCAAAAGCCAAAGACCTCCTCTGTCACCCATTCACATATTTCCCTGAGAGCTCACTCAACCCAGAGCTGTCCAGGGATTCTCTGATCAATTCCCCAGAAGGAGTGGGGTTACTGGTGTGCATGGCCACCGAGCTATTTACAAGTGGGGTGAGTGTTGAGCGGTTGAACTCAGGTGGACAGTCTCAGGCCCTCTCAGAGCCCCAAGCTACACAGCAAGTGCTCTTCCGTGCTGAGCCACCTCCCCAGTCCCAGGATTTTGTTCTTAAATCATTCTTGCTTACATAGTGTCACCTCCCCGTGTTCCAGAGCCACTTACAAACTGATACCTCAAGTTCAATGTGGCTCAGAGCAAAACTGGCCCATCCCCTGGGGTTGGGGCGATGGCTCAGTGGATAAATTACTTGCTACACAAACATGAATACATTTGGAGCCCCAGACTCCGTGCAAAAAGCCAGAAACCATGGCAGGCTTCTGTCATCCCAGGGTACCTACAGCAGGACAGGAGCAGACAGGAGAAATTCCCAGAAGCTTACAGAGCAGCTAGCCTGGCAAATGCAGCAGCCAACAAGAGACCTCGCTTCAAAGGATAAAGACGACGAGGACTGACAGCTGAAGTCCTCTGACCTACACATACACCTGCACTTACAGTTCATGAACACAAACATCCTATACACCAGAGAAACTTCTCCCACCCCACTCTACCCAACCCCCAAAAATACTTGTTCCTTTTCTTCGACTTTACCCAGTGACCTAAGGCAAATAGTATGGTTTGTTTAAAAAACTTGTTGATGGGCTGGAGAGATGGCTTAGCAGTTAAGGCACTTGCCTGCAAAGCCAAAAGACCCAGGTTCAGTTCCCCAGGACCCACATATGCCAGATGACAAGGTGGCACATGCATGTAGAGTTCGATTACAGTGGCTGGAGACCCTGGCATGCCCATTTTCTCTCTCTCAAATCAAATTTAAAAATTCAAAAAAAGAGCTGGATGTGGTGACGCACGCCTTTAATCCCAGCACTCGGGAGGCAGAGGTAGGAGGATCACCATGAGTTTGAGGCCACCCTGAGACTACATAGTGAATTCCAGGTCAGCCTGGGCTAGAGTGAGACTCTACCTCGAAAAACCAAAAAAAAAAAAAAAAAAAAAAAAACAACTCACTGACAACTCCATGTAAGTTAGTAAACAGGAACCCTGTGTTCATGGAGCTTCTATTTCCATGAAGAGTCAAAATCCTACTGATAGAATGCAGGTGGTGAGTCCAGTGTGGGGCATGGACTGCTTGGACAGACTAATCACTGAATGAAACAGGCTGGCACCAGGATAGGGCTTAAAAGAAATGTGAGATTTGAGAAGACTTATTGGTTAGAATGCTGAGAACATTCTAGGCAGAGATTCTAGAGCCTGCATCCAAGGTACCTGGAGAGTTTGCAAAACAGAGTTCTGATGTGGTAGGGCTAGAAAATATGCATTTCTAATGTTACAAATGGTCTGGGGTGCCACTTGAGTAAAGGCACAAAGACAGGGTTTGTCATGTGTCCAGGGAAGATGCCGTAGCCACTATGGCTGGCCCTCAGTATCAACTGTGTGTCCCTTGGGACATCAGAATGAGTGGTGCTCCACAGTCTTAGTTCTTGCCACCCCTCACAGGTGGCTGCGCCCTGTGCAGATCTCTGGTCCTATGGCCACCTCCTCTGCTTCCTCTATTCCTTCTGTAGCCCATCAGCCTTTGCACATGAATGGCAGCGGCGTCTGGGATCCCCAGATCAGGCTGTGAGAACCTGTAATCCTTTAATGATGGAGGGCTTCCCAAAGCCAGGATGAGTCTGGTAAGTAAAGACAACAGAGGAAATAAGAAGAGACCTGGGTCTGGCCCAGACTTGCTCCTGGCAAAGCCGCCAGTTAGTGGCACAGTCCCTTAACCTGCCCATTCCTCTGAGTCTCATCTGTAAAATGGGTTTAATAGTATCTGTCCCCTAAAGACTTCAGAAGATGTTTGCAGAGCTTAATGAGCGAGGTCCATTAAACTCCTCAGAAGAAAGGTAGAGCTAAATGCAGAGCACTATTGTAATTAACCTCCAGATTCCCCGAGCCAGGCCACATCTTGTTTTAAGAGGGTAACCATGGCGACAGATTTGTTTCTAAAACTTGTGTTTAAAAGGCATGGTTTTAAATCTCACACATTTTGCTGGTTTTTGTCACGAGGGGGGATGGGTGCTGACAGCCCCACACCAGTCTATCTGTGATAGCCACTGTTGCTGCTGATAGCTAACTTCTGTTCTCTGAGAGGCAAGAACCACATTACCCCTCCTGAGCACCTAATGAGTCTTTTGTTTTTAACTTTTAGTTTTTTTAGAGTGAGAGACAGAGAGAGAGAATTGGCACAGCAGGACCTCAGCCACTGCAATCAAACTCTAGATGTGTGTGCCACCTAGTGGGCTTGTGTGACCTTTCACTTCTCTCACCTTTGTGTGTCTGGCTTATGTGGGATTTGGAGAGTTGAACATGGATCCTTAAGCTTTGCAGGCAGGCGCCTTAACTGCTAAGCCATCTCTCCATCCCTTTTTTGAACTTTCTATTGACAATATTATTGACACAATGTACCATGATCATAGTCCCCTTCCACCACCTAGTGAATCTTAATGAATGCTGCTAAATTAGTAAATACCCAGGGTCGGTATGCAGTAGGCCCAGAGAGGTTGCTGACCACATAGAATGGTGTCACAGCCCTGGTGTTGGTGTCCCTGATTGTTCTCCATAGAACCAACAGGTACAAATGAAAAGATCATCATAGGCACTGGCTCACACAGTTAGGGAAACTGAGAAGTCCCCTTGTCTGTAGTTCACAAGCTAGAGACCCAGGAGAGCCAGTGGTGAACACTCTGTTCTGGGGTCACAGTCTGGAAACCCAAGAAGAACTGATATTTCAGACTGACTTATGGCGGGAAATAGCCAATGTCCCAGCTTGATGGCAGTCAGCTCTGCCTTTGTTCTAGTCAGGGCTTTGATGGATTGGGTTGAGGCCCATAGTACTGGGGACAGCCATCCTTCTATTCAGTCTGAATATGACTCAATCAACTTGACTCTGAACCTTGGCAAGTTTAGTGTGATCTCTTCCCTTGCTCTTTGACTCAAGATGAAGTTGTCTCTCTGGGCTTCAGACTCCTCACCTATAGGATGGGAATACTAAAAATAGCTACCCACAGACTGTTCAACAACAGTGCCGTTGCTCAGGCCTGCTACCCTCGCCTCACATGAAGGTTCAAAGCTTTGCCCAGGACCTGTAACTTTTCCACAAACCAAGGTCCACAGATCTTGCTGAGGCCCCATAAGGTTGTCACTGCCTGCAGGTACCTAAAGGACTTTGCCACCCTGACTCTATGGACTCCAGGTGCATTACCTGGCCTTCTCAAATACTGTGATAGGCCTCTACCATCACCATGAGGGTGCCAACAAAGACCTTAGCAGGGAGAGGTAATGGACATCACACAGCTTGTGAAGACCAGCACGAGGAGGCTGGGTGATGCTCAATGGCAGAGCACTTGCCTTGCTTGCCCAAGGCCTGGGTTCCATCCCTGGTACCATGGGAAAGAAAGCTTAAATATAACTAAGGAGGTGAGAGCAAATTGTGGAAATTAAGCCAGGCACAAAGGCAGCTGGACATTCCTTACGATTCCTTACGTAGGGAAGCCCTGAGCCGCCTCCAGTGGCAGCAGTTAGTAACTGTCCCTCCCCCTCAGTTTTAGAAGGCTGAGTCTGAAAATAGCTGGGCCTGTGAAAACAACAAAACAGGAAAACTTGGGTGTCATTCACCCTCTCTGAACATCAGTTTCCTTGGATATAACACAGGATAACAGTTCGTGCTCCCACATGGCATCTGGTGTTGCCTGGCCATCCTGAGCAATTAGGATGTCAGTTCACTTCCTCACCTTTCCTTAGGATGTCAGACCCTTCCTTAATTTTTTTTTTCCTCTTAGGTAAGGTTTCTCTCTAGCCCAGCCTGACCTGGAATTCAGTATGTCGTCTTAGGGTAGCCTTGAACTCATGGCGATTCTCCTACCTCTGCCTCCTGAGTGCTGGGATTAAAGGTGTGCACCACCACACATGGCTTCTTCCTCACTTTTCCTTAAAATGTCAGATCCCTTCCTCACTTTTCTGTGGGATATCAGATCCCTTCCTCACTTTCCTTAGTATGTCAGATCCCTTCCTCACTTTTCCTTAGGATGTCAGATCCCTTCCTCACTTTCCTTAGGATGTCAGATCCCTTCCTCACTTTTCCTTAGGATGTCAGATCCCTTCCTCACTTTCCTTGGGATGTCAGATCCCTTCCTCACTTTACCGTAGGATGTCAGATCCCTGCCTCACTTTACCTTGGGATGTCAGATCCCTTCCTCACTTTACCTTGGGATGTCAGATCCCTTCCTCACTTTACCTTGGGATGTCAGATCCCTTCCTCACTTTCCTTAGGATGTCAGATCCCTTCCTCACTTTACCTTGGGATGTCAGATCCCTTCCTCACTTTCCTTGAGGTGTCAGATCCTTTCCTCACTTTCCTTGGGATGTCAGATCCCTTCCTCACTTTCCTTGGGATGTCAGATCCCTTCCTCACTTTTCCTTAGGATGTCAGATCCCTTCCTCACTTTACCTTGGGATGTCAGATCCCTTCCTCACTTTACCTTGGGATGTCAGATCCCTTCCTCACTTTACCTTGGGACGTCAGATCCCTTCTTCACTTTCCTTGGGATGTCAGATCCCTTCCTCACTTTTCCTCAGCCCCTGCACTGAACTGGCCTGCAGCTGCACACACGGTGATCTCACCTCCACCCAGCCTTGTTGACAATCAGTGGATCCATGAGCACATGGGTCTGGGTGAGCTGCTTGCTTCAGCAAGCACTTCACAGAGCTTGGACACTGGTTGAGGGCATTGTGGTGGTTTGATTCAGGTGTCCCCCATAAACTTAGGTATTCTGAATGCTAGTCTCCCCAGCTGATGGCAATTGGAAATTAAAGCCTCCCGGAGGCAGGTGTATTGTTGGGGGCAGGCTTATGGGTGATATAGCCAGTTTCCCCATACCAGTGTTTGGCACACTGTCTTGTTCCTGATGTCCACCTGATGTTGGCCAGTGGGTGATGTCCACCCTCTGCTCATGCCATCATTTTCCTCTGCCATTGTGGAGCTTCCACTTGAGTCTATAAGCAAAAATAAACTTTTTTCCCACACGCTGCTCTTGGTTGGGTGATTTCTGCCAGCAATGCAAACCTGACTGCAACAGTAATGTTTGTACCAAGGAGCAGGATTGCTGCTAGACACCTGACAGTGGCTTGGGTCTTGTGGAGCTGATTTTCAAGAGGAATGTAGAATGATTTGAAACCTTGGCCTAAGAGATGCCTTGTGGTGCTGTAAGTACAGCTTTATGGACTATTCTGGTCAGAGTTGAAAGACCCGAATGCAGTAAGAACTATGGACTGTGAGGTTGGGCTTATGATGGTGAGAAAGAGCTTTGACTGGACTGGGCTAGAAGCAGTTTGTGTGAGAGGCTTGGTGTTATGGCCGTGTTCTGAGAAGTTGTGCAGGGATTCATTGCATAGAAATGAACTGGTGTGAGCAGAGGGATATGGCACAGAAAAAAATGAAATATTTTAGCCTAAACTGCTGCCCATTCACCTGCAATTGTTTGAGACATTACAACCATTGAGATTGGGCCAGCTGACCTGCATTGGGACAACAGAAAGAATGCAGTTTTTGAAGAAGCCTGAGTGCTCAAGGAGTGTCCTGTTCTTCAAAGTCTGCTTTATTCCCCCCTGGATTAACAAATTGGCACCCTACCTGGTATTGTGGAGTATAAGAAACACAGGAAAGAGGGTCATTGAGTTTGCAACACCGTCTTGTGTTTTGGGAACAGCCATGGCAGTATGAAGCAGGTTTGCTGGATGCCTGCATGGAGACCCAATGGAGCCGTGAGGATGAACCATGGGTTGCAATAGAGATGCTGGGACCACAAGATGACTGCTAAGGAAAGCTGCTGCTGATGAAGTTTTCCAGGATTGTGAGTAGCCTAGCTGGAGGGGTGGGATTTGAACTCCAGAGACTTGTTGATGGTTAGAATTATCAGACTTGGAGATTTGTCATTGATTAGAGTTGTTGGTCTTGGAACTACAGAGTTTGGGTTTTTTTTTGGCCTGGTTGTTTTAAATCTTGTATTGGTTGAATATTTCTTTGCTATGCCCAATGCCATCTTTTGCAGTGTGAATGTTTATTCTGTGCCATTATGGGTTTTGGGGTTTTTTTTTTTTTTTTTTGGTATTATGGTTCAGTTAAAAGACCTTGGACTATGGGAATGTTTGAACATCATTAGGATTATTTAAAACTATGAGGACTCTTAAAGTGATACTGAATGCATTATATTTTATATCATGTATGGATATCAGTTTGTGGGGGCCAGGTGGGAATGTGACTCAGGTGTCCCCCATAAACTTAGGTATTCTGCATGCTAGTCTCCCTAGCTGATGCTAATTGAAAATTAAAGCCTCCAGGAGGCGGTGTATTATTGGGAGTGGGCTTATGGGTGTTATAGCCAGTTTCCCCATGCCAGTGTTTGGCACACTCTCCTGTTGCTATTGTCCATCTTATGTTGGCCAGGGGGTGATGTCCACCCTCTGCTAATGTAATCATTTTCCCCTGCCATCATGGAGCTTCCCTTCGAGTCTGTAAGCCAAAACAAACCTTTTTTTCCCACATGCTGCTCTTGGTTGGATGATTTCTGCCAGCAGTGTGAACCTGACTGCAACAGGCACCATTGAAATTTGAAGACCAGCTGTAAGACACAGGAATCAATTCTGATTATTTAAAAAAAAAGTTTCAGTGCTGGAGAAATGGCCCAGTGAATAAAGTGCTTGCTGTTGCAGTCTGAGGACTGGAGTTTGGATCCTCGGTACCCATGTAAATGATAGGTGGGCCTGCCAGTAGTCCCAGCTCAGGGGGGAGAATAGGCGAGCCCCAGGGTAAGCTGGCTGGCTAGATTATCAAATCAGCAAGCTCTGGCTTCAACTGAGAGACCCTGTGTTGGTAAATAAAGAGATAGCAACCAAGGAAGGTGCCCACTGTCTGCACACATACATGCACACCCACACACATACAAGAATACACAATATGCATGCACACCACATCTTCACATGCAAAAAAAACCTTTCTGATTAGAGGATGGGACTAAAAAGATTAAGGATGACAGAGAACACACCTCTTATAAATAATGAGAAAAATAAAACAGGTTGATATTGAAAGTAAGCACAGAAGGCCACAGTCTATCCAGAGTCTGAGAACCTGATGTGATCGGAGCTGGGACTTTTCCCCCTGTTGACCAGGAACTGTACTTGGTGTGCATGAACTTCAAGGGAGAAACAAATTCCCACCAAGCTGGAAAGGCTAGAACTATAAACACAAGCCTGTCTCGTGCAGAGTACTCACCACACGTAGGTATGACGACCTGCCCTCCGTGGAGGATCCAGCAATGCTGTTTGCTCTTGGCCATGGGGCAGCACAGGGCTCAGCAGGGCTGCACAGTTTGGCAGGGCTTGGTGCTTGGGTGAGTGGGAACATGATCTCCTCTGCCTGTCTCGCTGAGGGTGGGATGAGGATACCCAGCAGTGTTCTGCGTGCAGCAGACTCTTGGGGGAAACATCTGTAGGTGAATGTCCTTGACTGTACCTTGGGAAAATGCAAGCCCATGAGGACAAGTCACCAATTGTTAGGAATAGATGTGGGAGAATCAGGTAAGTTTGCGAGGATGCTGGAGGAACACAGGAGGAGAGACAGTAGAATTGGAGCCGTGTTGGATGGCTTCTTAGTTACTTTTCTTGTTGCTGTGACAAGGGAGGAAGGGTTACAGTTCCAGGGGACGCAGTCCATCAAGGCAGGGGAGGCATGGCAGCAGAGACACGAAGCATCTGGTCACGTCCAATCCAGCCTGGAAATGGAGTGACGAATGCTGGTGCTCACCTTACTCTCTCCCTTCCGTTCAGTCCAGGACGCCAGCCCCTGAAATGGTGCCACTCGCAGGGAAGGTCTTCCCACCTCAGTTAACCTAATCTAGAAACTCCCACTCGGACAAGCTCAGGTTTGTGTTGTAGGTGACTGTAGGTGCTGAGAACTTGACAATATTAGCCATCTCAGCTGGACACTGAGCTTGAATCCAGCTGGGCTCAGATGATGCCTTCTGGAAGCCCGGCATAGCCCATGAAGTGATGGTGCCAAGAAATTACGTTCCAAGGCAGACAGAGAACTAGCTGGTAAGTGGCAGACCCGGGGTTTGAAGTGAGGCAGTGAAGCTACTTGGCACACCTCCCTGGGACTGAAGAGCAATGGCAGTGAGTCCTCTCTGTGTGGGGCCCACCGGGACGGGACCCTGGGGAGAGAACTGGCTGAGCCCAGCCCAGAATCCTGGAACATCTCCACAGAGGCTTCCTGCAAAGGAGAAGTAGGGGCCACAGCAAGAGGCTGAGAAGGGGGATATAAAGAGACAGGAAGTGGACAGCCTGCCAGGGATGCTGCATGTGGGGAGAGCCTTCTTTGTCCGGGGAGGGGGGTGCCTACCAGGTCTGCAGGCAAGGAGTCTCCTGTTGACAGTGCCTTGTTCCAGATCTGTGGGCTTCTCACTCACGAGGGGCGTTCCCCTTGGCAAAGAGGGAGCAGGGGCCTCTTTGAACAGGTATGGAAGACATTTCTGCTGGAAAATAATGATTTTCCCTCAGGGTTTGGCCTCACACGCGAGGTCATGGCCTTTAATGTAGCCAAGCAGAGCTCCACAAGGAAGGCCAGCATCCTCTTTGGTTCCAGGAAAGCACATGGTTGTTTTGGGTGAGTATTCAGCAGCACTTACTGCTCTGCCTATCTTTGGCAATCCTTGGGTCCAGTGAAGACCCAATTTAGCCATACTTGTGATGACAGTAGGATCATTGGTGGCCTCTGTCCACAAGGACAGCCATCTGACTATAACAACAAAGCTACTAAGACAATAATGAAGATTCTACTCCAAATGCAACAAAGTGGTTGAGATCCTGGGGTGCCCCTTGCCAGACTCCTTCATGATTAGGTTAGACAGCATCTGGCATTCCTGTGTCCTCCTAGTAGGAAGTCACCACTAGACAAAGCCAGGCATAGTTGGCTCTGTCTCATTTATAAGTTTTTTATACTTAAAAGCCGAGTGTAGCCAAGCATGGTATCACACTTGTAATCCTAGCACTCAGGAGGCAGAGGCAGGAAGGTCATGAGTTTGATGCTAGCCTAGACTACATAGCAAAACCCTATCTCAAAAAACCAAAGGCTGAAGCTGGGCGTGGTGGTGCACGCCTTTAATCCCAGCACTCGTGAGGCAGAGGTAGGAGGATCGTCGTGAGTTCAAGACCACCCTGAGACTCCATAGTGAATTCCAGGTCAGCCTGGGCAAAAGTGAGACCCTACCTCGAAAAAACCAAAAAAAAAAAAACCCAAAGGTTATGGTTGTAGTTCAGTGGTATAAGCCCTTGGTTCAACCTTCAGCACTACCAAATAAATAAATGAAAATGAGGAATTTCACATGATGTTCCAGTCAGGTACCATGAAGGCACATTGGGGGAAGGGGATGTGAGGCTTCACATTTAAGGATCTCCTGATCTTAAAAGAGAAGGAGACAAAGCAACAGCAAAAGCTTACAAAAACCACCATGGCCAGATGTGGTGGAAAATGCCTTTGGTGCCAGAGGTAAGAAGATTGATGTGAGTTCGAGGTCAGCTTGGAACTACAGAGTGAGTTCCAGATCAGCCTGGACTAGAGTGAGACCCTACCTCGAAAAAAGCACAAGAAAAAAAATCACAACTATGCAGACCCTAAGGAGACATGGCAATTCAATAAAGTGTGGTATTCTGCCTGGGACCCTGGAGCAGAAAGGAGACTTTAGGTTACAACTACTGAGGAAATCTGAGTAAACTAACTGAATAATGCTTTGAAACTGGCTCATTAATCTTCATAGTTGTGATTGACACCAACGTGTGCTGTCAATAGGAGACACTTGAGACAAGGAGATTAACATGGCACTTTGTGCTATATTTTTATAGTTTTTCTATAAATCTAAAACTTTTGGAATAAGTAAGTCCAGTAAAAAAAGAAAGAAAGAAATTATGGGCTGGAGAAATGGGTCAGTGGTTGAGGTGCTTGCCTACAGAGCCGAAGGGCCTGGGTTTGATTCCCCAGTACCCATATAAAAGCCAGATGCACAAAGTTGTGCATATATCTGGAGTTAGTTTGCAGTGGCTGAAGGCCCTGGCATGTCCATTCCCTCTGTTTTTCTTCTCTCTTTCTCTCTCTGCTTGCAAGTAAATAAATAATTTTTTAATTCTAAAATAGAAATTATACAGAAAGGTAAATGATAAGAGAATAGAGGAAGCCCAGGGCTTGGTCTAAACAATCACACGGGGTCTCTGATTTGGGACCCCAAGTTCACATACTAAGAGATCTTGAGAGAGGAAGGCCCCAGGCCATGTGTTCTCGGAGCCAGCTGGCCCTGTCAGCCCCATGTCAGGGAGGACAAACTAATATCTGGTCTCGATATGGTCCTCATCCTTCCTTGTCAAAGCTCTGGTCTGGTACATGATGTCTGTGGCCTTAGAAATGACACAAGAGAAGGGACACAAGGAAATGGGGGTAGCAAGAAGGTGCCAGAGGTACTGGGCCTAGGTTAGACCTACTGCTCTGTGGCTCTAGGCCTCCTGTGCTGGCTGGCAGAAGGGCACATGTTGGGCCTCGTGACTAAGCAGATATTTGTTTCTGGGCCCCTGGAAAAGAAACAACAGGTCAAGACTAAAGCCCAAGCCAGTGCGAGCAGGACCCCCAATGGTCTTCATTTCACTTGGGAGCAGATGAAATAAGTACCCTGCAGGAAAGCTGCGGGTGGCCCCCTTCATCGTCCTCCCGTTATTATTTGTCAACTGCCCAGATCAACTGCAGAAAGTGGCCTCAGAGACCCCCAGGCTTCCTGCCAGCCATGGCCTTTTCCTGTGGAAGTACTTGAGGCCCTGGGCTGAGGATCTGGAGCAGGGCCTGCTCCTCTCCGGACGTGTGTTTGCGAAGGTGCTCACCGCACGCCTGCTTGGAAACATCTTGAGATAGGAAACAGAGTCGTCCCTGATGAGCGTGTAGGTAATGGGGGAGGATAAAAAATAAAATCATTTCCTCTGAGGCTGCCAAAAGTGGAGGGCCTGCTGGCGTTTGCACATCCTGCAGTGATTTAACTTGAATTTCCCTCCTGGCTCTGACGTGGTTTCCACACTCAAGGACAGCATCTGAAAGAGCAGGGGCTGCAAGGGGCTCCCTTGCCCTGTGCTCAGGGACTTCACACTGTTCACTGGGGCATGTGCCAAATGACCCTTTCAGGGGGAGAATGATTACCCTATTTTAGCTGCTTTAAGTGAACGGTGTTGGGGTACCCACCCCCACCATCTACAACTTTTTCTGCATCCCCGATTAAAACTGGGTGCCCCTAAACATTAACCCTCCCAGCTGGGTGTGGTGGCACACACCTTTAATTCCAGCACTTAGGAGGCATAGGTAAGGAGGGTTGCTGTGAGTTCGATGCCAGTCTAAGACTACAAAAAAAAAAAAAAAATCACAAACTTGCCTCCTTTGGTGAAATTATAGTCTTGTCCTTTTGTCTAGCTACTTTCATTTCAGACAGTGTGTTCAGGTTTGTCTATGTATTGGAGAACTTCATTCTTCACTGTGGCTAAGGAAGATTCTGTTGTGTGCATATCATTTGGCTTCTCTATTCCTTTGTTAATGGGAATGCTTAGCGCTTAGCTTTTTCCTCGTTTTGATTCTGGGGAGCAATGCTGCTCTGAACACTGCTGTACAGTATCTCTTAGAGTCCCTGCTTTCAGTTCTTTGGGATAGAAACATCAAGGTAAAACTGCAAGTGGACATGTGGTAACTGTTTAACTTTGTCAGGAGCTACTAGAGGTCTTTTCCATCATTTTTACATTCGTACGAGTAACACACAAGGTTTCCAAGCTCTCCATCCTTGTCCATGCTTGCTTTCTGTTTTTATTAATTACTATCTGTGATCATTTATATTGATTGTCAAACTGACAAGACCTAGAATCACCCCCGAGAGATTATGTAAATTAGATTAGCTTCTGGGTATGCCTGTGAGGAGTTCTCTTGACTGGGGTGATTGAGATGGGAAGACCCACCTTGACTGTGGACAACACCATTCCATAGGCTGACGTCCGGCACTGGAGAAAAAAGGAGGGCCGGCTGAGCAGCAGCACCCGTCCCTCTGCTTCCTCGCTGTGGGCTCACTGTGGCCATCTGCCTCAAGTTCCTGCTGCCATGCCTTCCCTGCCATGAAGGACTGGGACTTGGAAGCTGTGTAATCATAATCACGTGGATAATAGCCATCCTGATACACTGTAGTAGCACATTATGGCTTTGATTCACCTTTTCCTCATAAGTGTTGCTACTGAAAACCATTCCACATGTGTATGGACCTGTGGGACATCTCTTTTGAAGAAACAGCTATTCAAGTCTTTCTGGCCACCTTTTAGTCAATTTTTTTAAAAATATTTTATTTTTTTATTTATGAGAGAGAATAGGCATGCCAGGGCCTCCCACCACTGCAAACGGACTCCAGATGCATGCGTCACCACCCTCATCTGGCTTACATGGGTACTAGAGAATCAAACCTGGGCCCTTAGGCTTCTCAGGCCTTAACCACTGAACCATCTTGCCAGCCCATCTTTTAGTCGTTTTTGTTGTCACGTTATGGAAGTTATTTATGTGCTCCAGACATTGTTATGCTATTGTGCTATTGGCTTTGCATCTATCTGTTCATTTATAACTGGAGCAAGAATTCAGGTGTGCAGTGAGTGGGCTGGAAGGGTTCTTAGTCACTCCTTGCCCCAGGGAAAGAAGTGGCATCTGGAATAACCAAGCACCTCAAAGACTACCCTGGGGATGGAGGAGGTGATGTCAGAGGGGAGTGAGATTGGGAGACTCCCACCCAGGTCCCTCACATCTCTGACCTCTGGTGGCTAATATCTGAAATGCAGTTTATGGAGGGACTTTCAGGGACAGGTGAGACTTACAAAGCCAGTGTTCCATCTGGAGCCACCACCTTCACAGGTTCCAGTGACAGGCTACTCAGCATTTCCAAAGGTGACTATATGCCCACTGTCATGGTTTGATTCAGGTGTCCCCCATAAACTTATGTGTTCTGATTGCTAGGTCCCCAGCTGGTGGCAATTTGGGAATTGGAGCTTCCCAGAGGAAGCATATTGTGTGGGGGTGGGCTTATGGGTGTTATAGTCATCTTCCACTTGCCAGTGTTGGGCACACTCTCCTGCTGCTGTTGCCCACCTGATGTTGGCCAGAAGGCGATGCCCAGCCTCTGCTCATGCCACATTTCCCCCTGCCATTAGGGAGCTTCCCCTTGAGACTTTAGGCCAAAATAACCCCTTTCCTCCCATAAACTGCCTTGGTCAGGCAATTTCTGCCAGCGATAAAAGCTATTCTGCCAGCAATGAAAAGCCAACTGGCCTCAGACTGGCTCCAGGCACAGCAGACCACCCCTGTCCTTTGCCCATAAAAAGGGTCAGAGGTTAGCCAGGTGTAGTGGCACATGCCTTTAATCCCATCACTTGGGAGGCAGAAGTAGGTGGATTGCTGTGAGTTCAAGGCCACCCTGAGACTACATAGTGAGTTCCAGGTCAGCCTGGACTAGAGTGAGACCCTACCTCGAAAAAACGAAAAAAAGAAGGGTCAGAAGCTACATGGCTTCTCATACCTTAGAGCCAAGGTTATGAAGACAAAGGGTCCATAAGTCACTCCACTCTGGAGAGATTACCCTCGGGCAGAAAGTACTTGCCAGAGGTAGGTCTGGCCTTGGGAAGGGACAGAATACTGGACTAAGAGTCAAATATCAGCTCTATGACTCAAGGAAGGTCACACAGTCTCATGGAGCATCTGTTCTGCAGCTCCAAAAAGAGGAGAAATGTGGGGAATGAGGTGATATGCACATTTTGTGAGTGCCTCAGTGGGGAGGGCCCATTGTCTTAGTGGCTCTTCTTCAGGCTGATCACGACTCTCATTCTGGGCTTCATGTATTAATGTGCTCCCAGGAAACCTTCCCCTATCTGCACCTACTGATCATTTCCAAGATTGTGAGGATCAATGACAGGTTGATAAGTCGTGTCACTGTGGGCCACCCAGAATGTTCCATTCACACGTGGAACCCTCCAAAAGTCCTTAGGCTTGGGCTGTAGAGATGGCTTAGTGGTTAAGGCACTTGTCAGCAAGGCCAAAGAACCCAGGTTCGATTCCCCAGAACCCATGTAAGCCAGATGCACAAGGTGGTGCATGCGTCTGGAGTTTGTTTGCATCAGCTAGAGGTCCTGGTGTGCCCATTCTCTCTCTCCCTCCCTCCCTCCCTCTTTCTCTCTCTCAAATAAAAATAATTTTTTAAAAAAAGTCCTTGGGCCAGATGGAGCCACCTCCATTCTGCAGAAGAGAAAGCTCGTAGACTACTTGTCCAGACTTTCAGCAGTTGGGGACAGAGCTGGGCTGGTGTCAAAGCCAGCGGTAGGGACCAACTCCCATTGTACTCCACCCTATCTGCCAGGTGAGATATGACAGCCAATGGCCTGGAGCTCTTCTCGTTCCATGAAGCAATGGACTATCCCTAATTTTAGCTGGACGCACAATAGAGACCAACTGGCTTTGGCAAGACAAGTTTCCAACTGAATGTCGCAGAGTTTAAGTACCTGGATGGGAGGCCCAGCAGCTGGCCATCCTCTGTGTCTCCTCTGAGGTCCGGGCCAGAAGCAGAAGAATCAGGGTCTACAAGTGACTTCCTGCAGCAGGATTTCTTAAACTTGCCCCTGTATGTCTGAGAAACTTCCATGTGACCCCAATTTATAAGTCTATAAATATAGATATTCACTGATAACAATCATAGGGAAATTTGTTTTTAAGTGATTCTTTGATATGAATAAAATTTTGCTGTTTATTAAAGACAAAAGCAGATTTGTATGCTGTGAGATGGATATGCTTATTTTTACATAAAGCATTCATGGCCAAATATTTCTTATTTTTTTTTACAAAGAAAGGCCTATTACTTTCTTTTATACACAGTCAGTTGTCAATGGAATAAATTTTACATGCCTGTTTTTATTCCAGAGAAAACAATCTTTATTTTTAATGCAAGAGTGAAATGGCTTTACAAACACACAAACATGATGATAATGACCACTGTTACGAGGCAGAGGAAAAGACCCAAACGAAGGAGGCTTTTCCCAGAGGCCCAGCAGAATGCCATGCAGATCTCAGCAGCTGAAGACAAACAGGATGCTGACCTCACATCACCTGTTTATCAAATCATCACTGAAAGTTCAGAACATCTCACTCCTGAGACACATAAAATCTTGATGCCCTGCTTAGATTCCTGACTAGTGCTCAAGTCACACTGGCTTGAATAGAAAATATTTTGATGCAGAATTTTGGAGGCCAGGAGGGGTCCCCAAAATCTATGAAACCCAAGTTTGAGTCCTATCCTATTTTTAACAAAGAATTGATAAAAGCAGAGTCAAGAAGACTACATTAGTAAGTTTATTTAAGTTCAGGGAGAAATCACAAATTGTGGGTTTTACTTAAGGGAGGGAAACTGGGATCTAGGAAGAAGGCTAGAGCAGAGCCATCCACATGTGGAAAGTAGAAAACACGCACTCAGATGGGAAACAGCACAGTCCATGAGGATCATTTAGGAGAAATGGCTGGGGTGAGAATAGGAGAGCATGCCAGGCAGTGCGGGATGGATAGTCAAGAGCGTTATACACATGGTTACCCCAAGTTTAGACAAATAAATTACATAGGCAACAGGCCTAGAGTTAGAGAAAGTGCCCTCGTGGTAGATCTAGAGTATAAAAGGAAACTATACACATGGTAGATTCAGAGACCAGAGGAAAATCATACATGTAATATCAATAACTTTTATATGAAAATCAAGTCATCAGTTCAAGCAACAATTTTTGAAATCAAACATTCTAACCCAATCCAATCTAAAGATACACTAATTTGATACCTATTGAGGAGTGATGGCAGGATAATATTAAAAGTCTTTGTTTTCCATAATAACAAATAAAATGTTTTTCGGGCTGGAGAGATGGCTTAGCAGTTAAGGTGTTTGCCTGCAAAGTCAAAGGACGCAAGTTCAATTCCCTAGTACCCATGGAAAGCTGGATGCACAAGGTGGCACGTGCATCTGGAGTTCATTTGCAGTGGCTGGAGGCCCTGGTGCGCCTTTTGTCTCTTCTTTCTCAAATAAATAAACAAAATACTTAAAAAAAAAAAAAGAAAAACTGTTTTTTGAGGTAGGGTCTCACTCTAGCCCAGGCTAGACCTGGTACTCACTCTGTAGTACCAGGCTAACCTTGAACCACAGCGATCCTCCTACCTCTGCCTCCCAAGTGCTGGGATTAAACGCATGCACCACCCCACTTGGCTTAAACTAGTTTTGTGTGTGCATGCATGTACACATGCATGTTCATGTGTATAGGAGAGGAAAACTTTTGGGTTGGTCCACTCCTTCCTACCTCGAGCTTCACTATACTTGTTGAAAGTTTCCAGGAAATTCTCCTGGGATTTCTCACCTCCTCCCATCTAGCTGCTGTCAGCTGTCAGTATGCTGGGATTTCAGAAGCCTCCCAGGGCTTCTGGATTTTTACATGGAGTTTGGGGTTGAACTCAAGTACTCAAGCCTGAGTGGCGAGCACTCTATCCACTGAGCCATCCCTCCAGCCGGTTTCCCATAATTAAACCATTACATATCTGTCAGAGCAGAAAACGGTGTATGTACAGTACCAACAATTCGGAGCACAAATAATCTCAACTCAGAGTTGAGTTGTCCCAGGCAGTGTTGGAGTTGGTAGCATGCTCAATGCAATGTGTGTGTGTGTGTGTGTGTGTGTGTGTGTGTGTGTGTGTGTGTGTTCAGAATCCAGGCTGTAATGAATTCACAGGCTATAACATGGGTGAATGCTACCAGAAATGCCACAGATTCATTACATATTTGATTTTTTTTTTTTGAGGCAAGACCAACAGACTGGCCCTTTTTTATGAGAAAGAGCAAGAGTGAGGGTGAGCAAGTGAGAGAGAGAGAAGAATTGGGGCTGCAGGGCCTTTAGCCACTGTAATTGAACTCCAGACGCATGTGCCACCTTGTGCCATGTACAACCTTGCACATGTGTCACCTTTTGCATGAAAACAGGGTACAAGATCAGCTTCGCATGAGGCCAAAGCTAGGATTCCCTGTGAATGTGTGTCCAGAGCTGCTTCTCTGGAGTTGATTATGCTGTGTTGGAATAACACAAGCTTTCTTTACAGCATAAAGAAACTAGTATAAAGAACTTAGAAACAACATATGAAAAGCCATCCTCCTTCCATTCCTAAGAGAACATTCTAGGAGAACTAGACACCCCCAGAAAGCTTCTCAGTCTCTTCTCTATAGCCTGACTGAAGCCCGTGAGCCCTAAGTCTGTCTGTGAGCCTGTCCAGTGGTTGTCAGGCTAGGAAAAGAAAGACAGCCACAGCCCAACTCCCTGAAGACAGTGTGTCCCCACCGTCCTCAGCTCTGGGGCTCATGCATCCAGGCTACACCTCCCTGAGGACGGTGTGTCCCCACCTTCCTCCTGGGTGGCAGAGCTGGGACACTAAGGAGGTCAACAAGTCTGGGGAACAGGTTGCAAGACTCCTCCCTAAGGGGTCAACGCCTGCTTGGGGAGGGGACTCTGCCATCAGAGCTACCTGCAAGTCATATAGTGTATTGGAAACTCCAAGCAGCTGAGGTCGTGGGGTGCGCTCCAGAGATGCAGCTTCCGTGAGTCCCCACCTGTGCTGGGGTGAGCTTCTCAGTACTGCAGCTGCCTTTGAGTCATCCATGCTCTTGTAAGCAACCCCTCACCCCACTCTGTAAGTGACCCCTATAGACTCATGGGCTCACAAAAACTGGTTTTGATATCATTGTGCTTTGGTCTGTCATCTGAGTCCTTGCTGGGATGTTCTCTCCAGGGAAAGTTACATACACACACACACACACACACACACAATCTCAACTCTACATCAAATGGGAGCTTGCCACAGAGTCAGCCTACAGGTATTTTGACTATGGTCGTCACTACGTGGACTTGAGCACTTCGACCTCAGACTCCCACCAGCTGGGAAGAGAGAGGAGGGAGCCTCATGTCACAGGGCAGAGCAGGTGAAGAGCCCAGTCCCTCTCCTGGGTTGGAATGTGGTGCCCAGCCCTGCTTACAGGTCCTTGGGCGTCTGTGGTTTCTAGTTGGGAACGTCAGTCAGTCCCTTTTCAGAGAGCACAGGCTAAGGCCAGCCTGGCACCGGTGCCTGGACCCTGTTCTCCTGCAAGCTTCTGCTTTGTCCTGCTAATTGCTGTCTTGTCTGACTGCGTCTGAGTCACAATGTACACAGCCCATTAGGCAGAGCCACAGCTCACAGCCCGCAGCTGTGGGGATCGTAGCTTGTGAATTCCAGCCACATCTAATGTGATCAGGATTTCTTTCTTTCTTTGCAGAAAGACAGGGAGGGAGGGAGGGCAGGAGGACTCACCAGGACCTCTGCAAGTGAACTCCAGATGTATACAACATGTTATGATCTATCTGGGTACTCGGGAATTGAACCTGGACCATCAGGCTTCATATCTCCAGTCCCTACTTTCTTGACTTTATCCCCAGCTTAGTGTTCAGGAACAGTGAGCAAAGTCCTCCTAGATGCCAAGTCTGAACTCTCCCTTGGGCTCAGTTGCAGACATTTCCAACAGTAGCAGAGCCTGTCTTCCTGGCTGAAGAGCCACTGGGTATGTGAGCATCCTGACAGGCTGGGCAGGATTAGCTGCAGGTCACCCCTCCATCCTGGCCACAGGTAGTCTTGGGTCTGTTGACATCACATTCCATGAGTTGAGGTCCTCAGCTTCTATCTTAAAGGTGAACCTCCTTCAGGAACCATGCCAGACCCAAATACTTCTCACTGCTTTTGCCCAATTTCTGAATCCCAACACCCCCTCCCTGTTGCCTTGCAGATTCTGATAGATTTGTCCTCCTTGGGTTTTGTTTTTTTGTTTTTTGTTTTTTTTTTTTTTTAACTACAGGACATCCAGTATACCCAGTGCTGAAGCTCAGGACCTACAAGATGCCACCTTACTTCATGATTGAGATAATGAGGGGGTTTATGCACAGAGTGCTGCCACAGGGATGGGAGCCAATAAGAGGCACTGACTTGCAGGCAAGAAAACTGAGGCTCAGACTGGGGAGATGATTCAGTGGTTAAAGGCACTTGCTTGCAAAGTCTGATGGCCTGGGTTTGATTCCTCAGAGCTCATGTAAAGGCAGATACACAAAGTGGCACATACATCTGGAGTTCATTTGCAGTGGCAGGAGACCCTGGTATGCCCATTCTCTTTCTTTGCCTCTTAATCTCTATCTCTGTTTCTCTCTAAAATAAAATTAAAAAGAGAAAACTGAAGCTCATGGGGCAGGTGGCTCACAAGAGTGGTCTACTTCACAGACGGTGTCTGATGGGCTGGCAGCATGCCAGTCCTCTTAGGCTCCTTACTAGCCAATCCTGGATCTGGTCCCACACATCCTGAGCCCACCCTCAGGAGGGGAGTCCCAGTGTTTTTTTCCCTGCAGACTGAGCCTCATTGCTACAGGCCTGTCTTTAGAATAAACATGGCTTTCTGCCTTTGCCTGTGCCTATACTGTTCCCTGCTTGCCTGGCTTTGATACCTCTGAATGAATTTGTTATTTAAAGACATTCTATAAGGACTGGGGATATGGCTCAGTAGTTAAGGGTGCTTGCTTGCAATTTCTGAGGGCTTGGGTTTGATTCCCCAGTACCCATGTAAAGCCAGATGCACAAAGTGGTGCATGCATCTGGAGTTTGCAGTGGCAAGAGGCCATGGCTATTCTCTCTCTCTCTCTCTCTCTCTCTCTCTCTCTCTCCCTCTCTCTTTCTCCTTGCAAATAAAACAAAAATATTTTTCAAAATAAAGACATCCTGTAATTAATCACTCAAGCAAAACCACCCTCATTTTCTCTTGGAAATAGCTGTCACAGTTCTAAACCCCAGAGCTGGAAGGATGGTTTAGTGGTTAAGGTGCTTGCCTGCAAAGCTAAAGGACCACTGTTTGATTCCCCAGGACCCACATAAGCCAGATTCACAAGGTGGCACATGCATCTGGAGTTTGTTTGCAGCAGCTAGAGACCCTGGCACCCATTTTCTCTCTCTCTAAAATAAATAAATCAAAATAAAAATTATATATAGGGCTGGAGAGATGGCTTAGTGGTTAAGCACTTACCTGTCAAGCCTAAGGACTCTGGTTCGAGGCTCGATTCCCCAGGCCCCACGTTAGCCAGATGCACAAGGGGGCGCACGCATCTGGAGTTCATTTGCAGTGGCTGGAGGCCCTGGCGTGCTCATTCTCTCTCTCTCTCTCTTTCTCTCTCTCTCTCTGCCTCTTTCTCTCTGTCTGTCACTGTCAAATAAATAAAAATGAATTAAAAATTAAAAAAATTATATATATTTCTTTGGTTTTTTGAGGTAGGGTCTCACTATAGCTCAGGCTGACCTGGAAATCACTCTGTATTCTCAGGGTGGCCTCAAACTCATGGCAATCCTCCTACCTCTGCATCCCAAGTGCTGGGATTAAAGGCGTGTGCCACCATGCCTGGCAAAATAAAATATTTTTTTTAAAAAGCTAGTATGCTGGCTCATGCCTTTTAGCCCCAGCACGTGGGAGGCAGTGGTAGGAGGATCTCCATGAGTTCAAGGCCACCTTGAGACTGTATAGCGAATTCTAGGTCAGCCTGGACTAGGACTAAAGTGAGTCCCTGCCTCAAAAAAACAAACAAAAAAAATTGTTCTAAACTCCAAATGTAGCCTTACTTAGAGATTGCACCTTTACAGGGATAAATAAAATTCCAGAACTTGGGATTCAATCTCATGATTGAAGCTACAATCTCATATGTCATACAAAGCAGAAATGTGGATCCAGAGATGACCACAGGACATGAAGGCAAAGACGAGAGCAAGGCATCTATTATGTCAAAGATGGTTAACAAGGTGCTAAAGCTGGAAGATGCCCTGAGCAGTTTTCCTCAGGGCCAAAGAAGGAACCATCCTTGCTCACACCCAGGTTTATGGTCTCCAAGTCCACAAGCTAACATACTTCTGGTGTTCGGGCCACCCAGTCTGTAGTGTACCATGACACCAGTCACAGTGAGCAATGTGCTGACCTTAGCCAGAGCCCTTGCATTTGTTCACAGGGAGCTTGGGGCCCACAGGAGAAGTTTCTACTCTGTCCATACCTCTTTGTGCTATATTTAGTGCCCCTCCTGGGGTCCTTGGAAGTAGTGGAAAGGTGAATCCTGTGAGGATGGTTCAAGCTGGAAAAGAAAGTTCTAGGGGCTGGGGCAATGGCTCAATAGGTAAAGTGATTGCCATACAAGCAGGAGAACCCAGCACCTATGAGGCCAGGTATGTAGTACACACCCCTACAGGGGAGGCAGAGACAGGAGGATCCCCAGGACTTGCTAGCTAGCTATTTCAGACAAAGCAGTGACGTTCAGATTCAATGAGAGACTGTCTCACAAAATAAGGTAGAGGGGTAAGCCGGGCATGGTGGAGCAGGCCTTTAATCCTAGCACCGGAAAGGCAGAGGTAGGAGGTTGAGGCCACCCTGAGACTACATGGTGAATTCCAAGTCAGCCTGGGATACAGAGAGACTCTACCTTGAAAAATAAAAAGAAAATAAGGTGGAGGGGCTAGGGAGATGGCCATTGGATAAGAACACTTGCCACACAAGCATGAGGGCCAGAGAGGGCCTGATTCACCCTGAGCTCAACTCCCTCGCACCCGCATAAACAACTGGGCATGGCCACACACAGTTTGGAACCCATCCTGGAGCGGGGAGGGGAGAGGTGGAGGCTGGAGAATCGCCGAGACTCACTGGCCAGCAGCTCCAGGTTCAGCCACCTCAAGGGGACGAGTGGATGAGCGGTTGAGGAAGAGACCCAACATTCTCCTCGGGCCTCCACACAAGCAGCACACGAGGTGCGCATATCCGCATGCGCACACTCATACACCACAATACACTTATCACACGCAGACACACCAATAAGTAAAAAGTGAAGGACGAGAGAGGGAGACAACCCACACCAATCTCTGACTTCCACACGTAAGTGCACTTGCACATACATGTGTGTCTCCACATATGAACACACAGATATATACACACACACCACACATATATACACAAGCAAAAAAAAAAAAAAAAAAAAAAAAAAAGGAAAAAAGGAGAAGGTTCCAGTGAGAAAATTTGTCCAAAACCACTCAGGGCAGCAGGAAGAGAGGCTATGAGTGCTCACAGAGATGTCTACGTACTGAGCCAGCTGGGCGCGTAGTAGCTGGCACACGGAGGCATATTCGCGGGGACCTGTTTGCAGGCACGGCCTGCCTTGTCTCTGGCAGCACCAGGACGCTGAGCCGGCTGGTGAGCAGCGAGGTGGGATTATTGCTTCCTGGATGGAGCAGGTTGGGTTTCCTTCCTGTGACCATCACCCCGGCCCAGCAGCTCCCTCCCTGGAAAAAGCTGCAGACACGTGTATCCTGGCCAGCTGGGGCTGACAGTACTTCCTCTCAATTGTTTGAAGGAAAGTTCAGGGGTAAATATGGAAAAAGCAGACAGAGCGTGGCTGGTTGCCTGGCCCTTGAAGCTGTAGCCAGGTCCGTGAGGGTGGCCTGCCCTGTCACAGCTCTAGAAGACCCCAGGTCCCTGATGTTTTGGGGGCACCTCACATCACCAATATTGAAGATGCCACGCCTCTCCTTCGCAGCAGGAGAGCCCTTAGAGATCTGCGGGGTCTGAAAGGAGAAAGGGCGGTGTCCTTCCAAAGGTTACAGGGGTCCCTGCTGCCTGCAGCAACGTGTGCCTTGGTGTGCCCCTATCAGCCAGGGTGTGTGGAGGGCAAAGTAGATAGGGGCACACAGGGAGATTTTCACCTTAACTGCTGAGCCATCTCTCCAGCCCTTTCAGGAAGACTTTCAGAGTGGGGCGTTCCTTGTGAAACATGCCCATCGCTGCAGGCACCTGGACATCAAACCCTGTCCCTTAGCTGCTCCTCCTGATGGCTTCATGGTGTCCTCCCTCCTGTTCAGCCTCAACCACCTTCTCAGCCTCACATGCCCTCTCTTGTCTAGGATGCTTTTCGTTATTATGGAATGGATGTCGAGAGCAGGTGGCAGCTTGAGATGAAGGCCCATCAATGTCAAGGACAGTCAGTGCATGGGCGAACAGGAGGTCTAGGGACAAATGGCCTACAAGGGCTAAGGCCTTCAGATCCTAGTGACAGGAACACACAGGCCTGTGATAATGGACCAGGGCACAGCTCAGCTTCTGCCCAATACCAGCTGCCAGCCACACACCCATGTTTCCCTCCCATGTACTGTGGTGAGCACGCATTACTTCACAAAACTTGTGCCCCACTACCCCTTCCCCCTCTTCCAACATACCTAGAGCCTGCTCACATGATCTCTAGAACAAAAACTGCCTTCCCCAGCCTTCCTCAGCTGGGTGCCAGCATGTCTCTTGACTTCTGGACAAGAGACCTGACAGAAGTGACATGTGCCAATGCTGGGAGCTGCTCTTTAAGCGGCAGACATTGCTGCTCTACTCATAAGAGCTAGGGAATGGAATGAGCGTAGATGTCCATCAATAAACAACTGGACAATGGAAACGTGGTTCATATACACAGTGGAATTTTATCCAGCCATAAGAAAAATATGAAATTTACTGGAGAATGATGGAATTGGAAAGTATATTAAGTGAGGTAACACAGGCTCAGACAAATACTGCGTGTTCTTTCATATGTAGATCCTGGCTTCTAATTGATTAATGTGGGAATAATATGTATGTAGGATAGAGGCCAGGAAATCAAAGGGGCCATGAGATGGGAATAAAGAGGCTTTAAGGGAAGCAGGAGGGAACAGCAATAGAATACATGTGATATGAAAGTGGAAGAGGGGACGCTGGGGGCAGAGGGTTCCAGTCAGGAGACCAGGGACATGGGGGAGGTGGAGCAGAGGCAAAGAAAACTAAGCATTGTGAAAATGCCACGAGGAAACCTGTTAGCTTATATGTTAATTTAATTTAATTTATTTTTTCAATTTTTTAAAACATTTCCCTCCCCGCCTTTCCCCTTTTGAAGTTCCATTCTCCATCATATCCCCTCCCATCTCAATCAGTCTCTCTTTTATTTTGATGTCATGATCTTTTCCTCCTCTTATTATGGTCCTGTGTAGGTAGTGTCAGGCACTATGAGGTCATGGATATCCAGGCCATTTTATGTCTGGAGGGAGCACGTGGTAAGGAGTCCTACCCTTCCTTTGGCTCTTACATTCTTTCCGCCACCTCTTCCGCATTAGACCCTGAGCCTCGGAAGGTGTGATCGAGATATTGCAGTGCTGAGCACTCCTGTTACTTCTTCCTGGAACCATGATGCCTTCTGAGTCATCTCAAGGTCAATGCCATCTGAAAAGAGAAGGTTCTCTACCAAAAGTGAGAGTAGCATTAATATATGGATATGAACATTAAGAGAAGTGCTTACTGGGCAGTTTGATAAGCATAGTATATACACTTATCCAGACATCAGCAGATGTTACACCCCTAGGGCTCATGACTACCCATGTAGGTTTTAAGTTTTCAGTATCAGGGATGTATTCCCTCCCATGGAGAGGGCCTCCAGTCCAATTGGAGGGCAGTTGGTTTCCACCATGACAGACATGCCACTATTGCACCCATTGGCTCATTTGGCCTGGCTGGCCAATTATAAGGCTTGCAGTGTCCACTGTTGAGTATCTTCACTGGTGGTATCTCTTTCTCCCATTGAACTACATGTAGAATGGCTTCTTCCTGCTTTCTGTCAGCTGGTCTACACGGAGGAGGTTATCAGCTCAGTTCCAGCAGGATTTCTCAGTGGCCTTGCAGCCCATATATGTGGAGTCTTCAGCAATAGGGTCTTACCATCTATTCCTGGTGGGAAACCAGGGGCCTCTGCAATGGCCTATAATGTTTTGGGGGCATCAGGAACCTCCCTGGCCAACAACTGACTGGAAGGTATCCCATCCCTGGCACTGAAAATTTTCTAGCAACGATCTACGGCTTCTGAGTGTTCCATTGTCCAAAACCAGAAGATTCCATATGATTTATTTATATCCTCTTAGATTTTGATTAGCCCTCCCTCCACCTTTCCTTTACTCAGTCTCCTCCCCTGACCTCACTTTGGGCCTTTTCACCTCCGTTAATCTATTCTTCTACTTACATTATATGTTAATTTTTTAAAAGTGCCCATCCCCTGCAATAACTACTTTCCCATGGCTGGAATTAGAATGCAATGGCCCAGTGTTCCAACAGCCGTGCTGGGGTAGGAGGACGAGGAGGAGGGGCTCCAGGCCTAGTGCAGAGAAGCCAACCCTGGAACTGTGTAGGCCAGTATTTGGAGGCTACCTTCGAACTTCTTGAACACGAGCGGATACTGCTCTGGGGTTTTCTGCCTCATGAATGCCAGATCTAACAACCGACATATAAATGTCAGCCACTATCCATGGCTGGTTTTCCTCGGAGACACAATATCTTACATTTCCTTGGATCCTTTGCAGCCTGTAGCACATGGTAAATACTTTGATTTGATTTGATATAAGCTTTTCAAACCCCAGAAATGACAACTTCCTGTAATCTCCAGC
Source organism: Dipus sagitta (assembly GCA_036346955.1). Taxonomy (NCBI): domain Eukaryota; kingdom Metazoa; phylum Chordata; class Mammalia; order Rodentia; family Dipodidae; genus Dipus; species Dipus sagitta. The sequence goes on along the minus strand of CM070773.1, from coordinate 50,663,942 downwards.
AACCCTTCCTTTTGCACCCTGAAAATGGAGTTATTTTGGTTCCAGATAGGCCCTTTCTTTTAGGATCACAGAGCTTATTTTGTTTTAATCAGAAACTTTATTTTGCATCATAACCAAACCAAGTCTCTATGAAAAGAAAAGACTTTTTTTTTTTTCAAGGTAGGGTCTCACTCTGTCCCAGAATGACCTGGAATTCACTATGGAGTCTCAGGGTGGCCTTGAACTCACGGCAATCCTCCTACCTCTGCCTCCCAAGTGCTAGGATTAAAGGCGTGCACCACCACGCCTGGCTCCGAAAAGAAAAGACTTTTTAAAATTTATTTTTATTTATTTGGGAGAGAAAGAGTCAGATAGAGAGAGGGAGAAAAAAAAATGGGCACCAGGGCCTCTAGCCACTGCAAATGAACTCCAGATGCATGTGCCCCCTTGTGCATCTGGCTTACATGGGTCCTGGGAAATCAAACCTGAGTCTTTAGGCTTTGCAAGCAAGTGTCATAAGCTCTCCAGCCCTAAGAAAAGAATTTTTTATTATAAGAAAAGACTTTTATAAATAATCCTGAGGAGTATGGAGACCACTGGATTTTTCTTAATTTAACACACAAAATTACAATCAGTAAAAACTATTGAAAATATTTGTCATACATCAAAATAAAAGAGAGACTGATTGAGATGGGGAGGGGATATGATGGAGAATGGAGTTTCAAAGGGGAAGGTGGGGGGAAGGAGGGTATTACCATGGGATATTTTTTATAATCATGGAAGTTGTTAATAAACATTTAAAAAAATATGTGTCATAGACAGCACAATATGGCCATCTACTAGTTAAAATATAATTTGGGGCTGGAGAGATGGCTTAGCAGTTAAAGCACTTGCTGGCAAAGCCAAAGGACTCAGGTTCGATTCCCCAGTACCCACGTAGATCAGATGCACAAGGGGGGAGGGCCATACATCTGGAGTTTGCTGTGGCTAGAGACCCTGATGTGCCCATTCTCTCTCTCTCTCTGTCTCTCTCTCTCTCTCTCTCTCAAATAAGTAAATATTTAAAATATGATTTGCAAAGCAGGTACCTCTAACTCTGTAATGGTAGCTTACATGATGCAGAGTGTCACACTGCGTTCTAATTTTTTATTGTTTTGGTTTTTTTGAGGTAGGGTCTCACTCTAGCCCAGGCTGACCTGGAATTCACTATGTAGTCTCAGGGTGGCCTCGGACTCACAGTGATTCTTTACCTCTGCCTCCCGAGTGCTGGGATTAAAGGCGTGCGCCACCACACCTGATAGAAACACTTTTATTGGAAACTTTATATATGAGCACACTATAAATTGGTCATATTCCCATCAGGTTATCCTCTTTGTCCCCTCTGCCCTGCCCCCCACTCCCCTGAGGGCGCTCTTCAGTGAGTCTCCTAATCACTGTGGGGTCATGAACGCACCAGTCGATTCCTGTCAGGAGGACCGTGCCCCGCTCTATGCCTTCTCATCCTGTGACTCTTACATTCTTTCCACCCCTCTTCCACAATGTTCCTGAGCCTTGGAGGGCATGTTAGGGGTCCCCTTTAGTGCTGAGCTTCAGCAGCCTCGTTTTTTGTTTTTTTTTTTTTTTTTTTTTTTTTTGCTTTGATGAATTTTGAGTCCCCTCAATATCTGTAGAGAAGGGTCTCTGGCTGGCTATGAGAGCAGTGCTCATACCTAATCTGCCATTTCTACTGAGCTCATTTTTAACAATTTATTGATTTCTAATCTTTTAAATTATTTTATGTTATTTATCTGAGAGAGAGAGAGAGAGAGACTGGGTGTGCTGCCAGGGGCTTCAGCCACTGTAAATGAACTCCAGATGTATGCGCCACCATCTGCATCTGGCTTACGTGGGTCCTGGGAATCGAACCTGGATCCTTTGGCTTTGCAGGCAAGCACCTTAACCACTAAGCCATCTCTCCAACCCTGAGCTCATTTTTGACTCAGTCCTCCTGGTCATCTGGGTTATGATCTCACTTCTTAGATCTGATCTTACAGATGGGAAGACCCTGGTGTCTGGTGCATGGAGTACTAATAGCACATCAACAGGGCATTTCAACAAGGTCATGTGCAGTGACTGGGTGGAAAAGAGAAGGGCTTCCGGGAGGGAAGAGTGGGGGTCAGGAAGAAACGCAGCCCAAGATGTCACGGGATGGCCACAGCATGCAGTCCTGCTGGTGGAGTGTGGGAGCTGTCCACGGAAAGTTGAGGGATGCCTGGGGCAGCAAAGTGCTGGCCCTTGTGCAAACATTTACAGGGACAGGAATAAAACAGGACAGTGGTGCTGAGGGCCACGAGGTCATCTTGCTTTGGGTCTAACCAGCAGCGAAAAACAGTGGCTCTCTTTCTCCCAAGGGCAGTCATTTCTTACTGGTTGTTTTCTCTCTCCAGTGGCTGTGGAGGGAAAGGAGGGATGCTTTGGGCTTTGCAAAGCCTTTTCGCTTACTCCTGCCATGTAAAAAGAATTCTTTAAAGTAGGGCAGGTGTGGTGGCTCAAGCATATAATCCCAGGACTCTGGAGGCTAAGGTAGGAGGATCACTGTAAATCTGAGGCCAGCCAGCCTGGTTGTGGCTTCCCAGTCAGCCTGGGTTACAGTGAGACCCTGTCTCATAAAAACAACAAACAGGGCTGAAGAGATCGCTCAGTGGTTAAAGGCACGTGCTTGCAAAGCCTGAAGGCCTGGGCTCTATTCCCCAGTTCCTATGTAAAGCCAGATGCACAAAGGGGCATTGTCTGAAATGCAGGAAGCCCTGGCATGCCCATATTCTCTGTCTGTCCATCTGCCTCTTTCTCTCTCTCAAATAAATAAAAAATTTAAAGACAAACAAAAACAAACCCATAATTTAGACTCTCTAGTAACCAGTAAAATTCAACTCCAGGAAGGCTTATCCACTTTTCTGAGAATGGGACTTGTTTACAACCATGAGGTTCATCAGACAAGGGGTCCTTGGTAAGAAAAACTTTGGGAATTCCAGCTACTACAGGATTTGCCTTTGGAGAAAAAAAAAAATGCCAGAATCAAAACAGCCATTTGCTATCCCTGTCCATTGAGCATGAGTCTGTCACAGATCCAACATTCCCTGCTAGTCATGTGACCAGGAGACAATCCCAACTTATTTATTTATTTATTTTTATTTTATTTTTTGGTTTTCAAGGTAGGGTTTCACTCTAGCCCAGGCTGACCTGGAATTTACTATGTAGTCTCAGGGTGGCCTGCGAACTCACAGTGATCCTCCCACCTCTGCCTCCTGAGTGCTGGGAATAAAGGCGTGCGCCACCACGCCTGGCCAACATTTGGTTTTGTTTCTTGTGAAACAGTGACCAGGTGGCAGTAGCAGGTGTGGGGCTTGGGGGCTGGGAGTGAAGTCCGGCACTCAGGAAGGTCATTTACAGTGCATGAGCAACACGACATGGATGGACACTTAATAACAAAAGGGTTCTAGCTTCTTTATTTCTCTCCATGCTGAATTTATCCTGAAGCTTCTAAATTGTGCCCAGAAGGAAAACTTGTGCCCGCAGAGCTCTGAGGTTGCTTCCTGATGAGAACCCCCAGATTTGGGTTCTATGGGAGTGCTCCCTTTACTATGCCATGACCAGGGGACCAGGCTCCACAGACAACTAGGGTCAGTGGGATACATGGAGACATCTCGGAAGAAGTTTATCATGAGGGGCTGGCTTGTGATTATGGAAGATAAGAAGCCCCACAAACTGGAGACACAGGGGAGCCTATGATCTGGTCTGAGTCTAAAGACCTGAGAACCAGGGCCTCTGTTGTGTAAGATGGACATCCTAGCTGAGCAGAGACTGAGTTCATCCTTCCTCAGCCTGTTTGCTGTGTTGGATGGTGGTTCCCACCCACCTGTTGCAGTCAGGTTCACATTGCAGAAAACACCTGACCAAGAGCAATTTATGGGGGGAAAAAATGGTTTATTTTGGCTTACTGACTCGAGCAGAAGCTCCATGATGGCAGGGGAAAATGATGGCATGAGCAGAGGGTGGACATCACCTCCTGGCCAACATCAGGTCAACAATAGCAATAGGAGAGCGTGCCAAACACTGGCAAGGGGAGACTGGCTATAATATCCATAAGCCCCGGCAATACGCTGCCTCCAGGATGGGTTACTTCCCAAATTGCCATCAGCTGGGAACCTAGCATTCAGAATATTTAAGTTTATGGAGGACGCCTAATTCAAACCACTACAGCAGGTCTCTTTTGTCACTCTATCTTATTTATTTATTATTTATTTATTTATATTAACAAGTTCCATAATTGTAAATAATATCCCAGTGGTAATTCCTTCCCTCCCCCCACTTTCCCCTTTGAAGCCCCACTCTCCATCATATCCCCTCCACCTCTCAATCAGTCTCTCTTTTATTTTGATGTCATGATCTTTTCCACCTATTATGATGGTCTTGTGTAGGTAGTGTCAGGCACTGTGAGGTCATGGATAGCCAGGCCATTTTGTGCCTGGAAGAGCACATTGTAAGGAGTTTTATCCTTCCTTTGGCTCTTACATTCTTTGTGCCATCTCTTCTGCAATGGACCCTAAGCCTTGGAAGGTATGATAAATATATTTCAGTGCTGAGTACTCCTGTCACTTCTTCTCAGTACCATGGTGCCTTATGAGTCTTTCCAAGGCCACTGCCATCTGAAAAGAGAAGCTTCTCTAACCAAAAGTGAGGGTAGGATTAATATATGGGTATGAACATTAAAAGAAGTGCTTACTGGGCAGTTTGGTGAGCACAGTATATACATTTAGCCAGACAGCAGCAGACGTTACACCCCTAGGGCTCATGACTACCCCTGTGGTAAGTTTTCAGTATCAGGGATGTATTCCCTCCTATGGAGTGGGCCTCCAGTCAAATTAGAGGGCAGTTGGTTTCCACCATGACAGACATGCCACTATTGTACCCATTGGCTCATTTGGCCTGGCTGGCCAAATTAAGGTTTGTAGTGTCCACTGTTGAGTATCTTCACTGGTGATTTCTCTTTCTCCCATTGAACTGCATGCAGTGTGGCTTTTTCCAGCTTTCTGTCAGCTGGTTTACATGGAGGAGGTTTCAACTCAGTCCAGCAAGATTTCTCAGTGACCTTGCAGCCCAAGTATGTGGAATCTTCAGCAATAGGATCTTACCATCTATTCCTCATGGGAAACCAAGGGCCTCGGCAAAGGCCTGTAATGTTTTAGGGGTATCAAGGACCTTCGTGGCCAACAACTCACTGGAAGATATCCCATCCCTGGCAGTGAAAATTTTCTAGTAACCATCTATGGCTTCTGAGTGCTCCATTGTCCAAAAAAGTAGGTTTCCATATGGCTTATTATACCCTCTTAGATTTTGATTAGCCCTCTCTCCATCTTTCCTTTACTCAATCTCTTCCCCTGACCTCTCTTGGGCCTTTCACCCCCATTAATCTGTTCTTCTACTTACATATATACAATACCACTCTATCTTTTGACTCAAGTGCTAGTTTCTTCTGGACATCTTTTCAAAGACAATACCCAGAGGTAACATTACATCAGCAATCCAGATGTCTCTCGGCCTAGTCCAGTTGGTGCATAAGATGAACCATCATACAAACCCAAGAGGTGCCGTGGCCTCTTGGAGCTGAGTACTGCATGCCGTGCTTCCCACCTGGTCTCTAACAGCTACTTAGCTGGCCTCGTGCAACCCACAATATCTGCCCCATCCTAAGTGAGTAAACTGAGGCAGACCAAAGTCCCATGGACATTAAGGAACCCAGCATGAATTTGAATTCATGCCTATCAATCCTCTGATCTGAACTGTGGCTGCTCCAGGTTGAGGCAGTCCTGGCTGGCTACCTGGGTCTGCAGGTACTGAATGTGCCCACTGAACTGAACAGGGTGTTCAAACCAATGCCATTCTAATCCTATGTTCTGCATTTCCTTATCAGTCACCTGCTGTGTGCAAGGCCTGGCACTGAGCTAAGCTGAGGTACACAGAGACGATGCCAGCTTTTCCAGGAGCTGGCGGTGGCTGGGCAATAGGTGCACCAGGAAGTGACGCTCAGTGTACACTATGAATACAGCAGATTCCAGGAGCCCCCCACCCGCACCGGCCAGGGCACAGATACGGTAGGAGAGATACTTACTGCAGAAAGCTAGGGTTAAGGTGAACTGTAACATATGAACAGCACTTGAGAACGCTAAGAACAAGGGAAGAACATTCCAGAAGGGAGAAATGGAATAAGCAAACATTAGAGCTAGGCATGTATAAGGCACACTTGGTGCCGTGGTGGTGGAGGAGGAGGAGGGGCGGAGAACAATGGAGTAGCCTGGCTGGAACAGCAGAGGTTGTGCTGGGGAAGGGCAGAGTTTGAGAGGCACAAGTAAGGTATGATTTAGCTTTAAAAAGGAAAGAGATTAGCTGGGCGTGGTGGTCATACCTTTAATCCCAGCACTTGGGAGGCAGAGGTAAGAGGATCACTGTGAGTTCGAGGTCAGCTGAGACTACATAGTGAATTTCAGGTCAGCCTGGGCTACAGTGAAACTCTACCTAGAAAAACTGAAAAACAAAAAAACAAAAACGAAGGAAAGAGATTTGGACACTGTTGCAGTCAGGTTCACATTGCTGGCATAAATCACCCAACCAAGAGCAGTTTTTTGGGGGAAAGGGGGGTTTATTTTGGCTTATTGACTCGAGGGGAAGCTCCATGATGGCAGGGGAAAATGATGGCATGAACAGAGGGTGGACTTCACCCCCTGGCCAACATAAGACAATAGCAACAGGAGAGCGTGCCAAACACTGGCAAGGGGAAACTGGCTATAATACCCGTAAGACAGGCCCCAACAATACACTGCCTCCAAGATGTGTTAATTCCCAAATCTCCATCAGCTGGGAACCTAGCATTCAGAACATCTAAGTTTATAGGGAACACCTGAATCAAACCACCACATTCCACCCCTACCACCATAAACTGATAACCATCCATGATGTAAAATGTAATGCATTCAGTTCAACTTTAAACATCCCCATAGTTTTTATCAACCCCAATGATGTTCAAACATTCCCATAGTCCAAGACCTTTTAACTGAGCCACAATACAAAAAAATCCCCCCCCCCAAACCCATAATGACCCAGAATAAACATTCAAACTGCAAAAGATGGCATTGAGCATAGCAAAGAAATATTCAACCAATACAAGATTTAAAACAACCAGGACAAACATCAAACTCTGTAGCTGCAAGTCCAATAACTCTAGTCAGTGTCAAATCTCCAAGTCTGATAATTCTAACCATCAACAGGTCTCTGGAGTTCAAATCCCACCCCTCCAGCTAGGCTACTCACAGGCCTGGAAACCTTCATCTGGGGCTGGCAGCAATCCTTAGCAGCCATCTCGTGGTCCTGGCATCTCCACTGGGTCTCCACTACAACTTATGGTTCATCCTCATGACCCCATGGGGTCTCCATGCAGGCATCCAGCAAACCTGCTTCACACTGCTCATGGCCATTTCCAAAACACAAGACCATGTTGCAAACTCAATGACCCTCTCTTTCATGCATTTCTTATATTCCACAATATCAGGTAGGGTGCCAATTTGTTAATCCAGGAGAGAATAAAGCAGACTTTGAAGAACAGGACACTCCTTGAGCACTCAGGCCCCTTCAAAAGAGTCAACATTCTTCCTGTTGCCCCAGTGCAGGTCAGCTGGCCCAATCTTAAAGGCTGTAATCTCTCAATTGCAGCTGAATGCGCAGCAGTTTCACCCAAAGATTTCATTTTTTTCTGTGCCATATCCGTCTGCTCATACCAGTCCATTTCTATGCAATGCAACCCTGCACAACTTCTCAAGACACGACCACAACAGCAAGCCTCTCACACAAACTGCTTCTAGCCCAGTCCAGGTAAAGCTCTTTCTCACCCTCATAAGCCAAACCTCACAGTCCATAGTTCTTACTGCATTCAGGTCTTGCAACTCTGACCAGAATAGTCCATCAAGCTGTACTTAGAGCACCGCAAGGTGTCTCTTAGGCCAAGGTTTCAAATCCTTCCACATTCCTCTTGAAAATAAGCTTCACAAGACCCAAACCATACAGTCATGTGTCTAGCAGCAATCCCACTCCTCAGTACAAACATTACTGTTGCAGTCAGGGTTGCATTGCTGGCATAAATCACCCGACCAAGAGAAACTTTGGGCGGGGGGGAGGTTTATTTTGGCTTACAGACTTGAGGGGAAGCTCCACGATGGCAGGGGAAAATGATGGAATGAGCAGAGGGTGGATATCATCCCCTGGCCAACATCAGGTGGACAGTAGCAACAGGAGAGTGTGCCAAACACTGGCATGGGGAAACTGGCTATAACACCCATAAGCCCGTCCCCAATAATACACTGCCTCCAGGAGGCATTAATTCCCAAATCTCCATCAGCTGGGAACCTAGCATTCAGAACACCTAACTTTATGGCAGACACCTGAATCAAACCACCACAGGCACTGTTGCCAAAAATTTCCCTTGAGGCCATTAGGCTCAGTGAAATAAGCAGGTACAGTAGGACAGACATGTATGTGAGGTCCCTAAAATGGTCCAAGTCATACAGACAGGAAGTAGAATGGTGGTTGTCAGAGCGGGTGGTGTTTAATGGTACAGAGTGTCCGTTTTAAATGAAGAAGAAAGATAGACAGTGACTGTCACTGAATAGCAGTGAGAATGTACTCAGTGCCTCTGAGTGGCACTGTTACAGTGAGGTTGAATGTGGGGTGCACACCTGCAATCCCAGCACTCGGGAGGCTGAGACATGAAGGGTCGTGAATTTGAGCCAGCCTGGCTATAGACAGAGACACTGTCTGAAAGAGAGAAAGAGAGCAAGAAAGGGAGTGAGAGAGAAAAAGATTAAATTGGTAAATTTAACATCAGGTGTGTTTAATCACATTTTTTATTATTGACAACTTCCATAATTATAGACAATAAACCATAATTCCCTCCTCCCTCACTTTTTCCGTTCACAATGCCGTTCTCCTTCATATCCCCTCCCTCCTCTCAATCAGTCTCTCTCTCTCTCTCTCTTTTTGTTTTCCAAGTTATGGTCTCACTCTAGCTCAGACTGACCTGGAATTCACTATGTAGTCTCAGGGTGGCCTCGAACTCATAATGATCCTCCTACCTCTGCCTCTCAAGTGCTGGCATTAAAGGTACGCGCAACAGTGCCCGGCTTTCAGTCTCTCTTGTATTTTTTTTAATATTTTATTTATTTATGAGAGAGAAAGAGACAGATAGAAAGAAAGAGAGAATGGGCATGCCAGGACCTCTAGCCACTGCATATGAACTCCAGACACATGTGCCTTCTTGTGCATCTGGCTTACGTGGGTCCTGGAGAATTGAACTAGGGTCCTTAGGCTTCGCAGGCAAATGCCTTAACTGCTATCTCTCTTGTATTTTGATGCCTTTTGTTTTGAAGGTATGAGATGGAGGAGCTGGAGAGATGACTCAGCAGTTAAGGCATTTGTCTGCAAAGCCTAATAACTACAGTTCAGTTCCTCAGGACCCACGTAAAGCAAGATGCATAAAGTGGCACTTGCAACTAGGGCCCTGGGGGCACATTTGCTCTCTCTTCTCTCTCTCTCTCTCTCTCTCTCTCTCCTTGCAAATAAATATTTTTTTAAGAAAGTGTGAGATGGAGATTGTTATTGGGTGAGAAAGAAATCTTGGAATAGCCTTTTTGTGTGTGCTTAGTATTCTGATATGTTATATGTTTATAAAACTCAAAAAATGAAGGGATTTACTATGAGGTCAAATTAACAATACTTTTCAATCATTCTGATGTGTGTCTTCTTTAATGGCAAAAATTAAAAAAAACTCGCTTTTAATCAACAGTGCCATTTTGTTGGTGAAACAATGTACAATGTCGTTAGGTAAAGTTCATTCTTTAAGAAATGTTCTGCTGTGATAATCAGCTTCATGATCTGAAGATCTCATTCTAAGCTGTTGACCTGAGGATTTGGTCTGCCTCCACAGATGAAAACTCCCAGCCAAAGACAAAGGCAAAGGAAGAAGGGCTGTGTGATCCGCCCAGGACATGCTTCTGTTTTAAATCCACCAACTTAGCAAAAATTGTTGTTTGCTTTTAGACTATGACTAATGACGTGACGTCATCCCTACTATCAGTCTGTTGTTTTTACAAATTAACCAGAGTTTTCATATCCTTAACAAGTGTATTGTAAAACCTACCAGTTCTCCTTACTGGAGTGATGTCTAGGTCACTGTGTTCCCAAGCTTGTCATCCTTATGGCTCCCAGGTTTTATTCAGTGTGGAGATATGAGTTTAGTTGGCACTGATTATTAATTGTTCACCCCCTAGAAGCATCATACAATATGGTAATATTTCCTAACAAGGTCTTCAGAATGTTCAATCGTCTATAGCCAGTTAAGCTGACTGGGTTCCTTTCCTCATGGTGGCCCAGTGCGCAGTGGTTGCAGACAGCAGCCTCTGTGGGAGTGGAGTAAGCTGTTGCTCGTGCAGGTGGCCCTAAGGGACCTTGGAGACCATTTTTGGTAGATGTCCCTATTTCTGATCTCATGCTATTCCCAATCAAGGCTCCACACAGGTATGGGGGGATCCCTTTGGGAAGCCCCAGGGCACAGTGGCCAGGGTTTACATTGGCCAGGTTAGCATGTCCTTCTGTACCAAGCTTCAGAATAAAGAGCGTGTGATTGAGGCCCTGCGCAGAGCCAAGTTCGAGTTTCCTGGCCTCCAAAAGATCCACATGTCGAAGAACTGGGGCTTCACCAAGCTCAGTGCAGATGACTTTGAAGATACGTTAGCTGAGAAGTGGCTCATCCCTGATGACTGTGAGGTCAGATACATCCCAGCCATGGCCCCTGGACAAGCGGCCAGCTCTGCACTCTGAGGACTTCCACTGCTCATATCTTACCATCCACACTCACTAATAAATCTCACAGTATGATCAAAAAGCAAATGTTATGGGCTGGAAAGATTGCTCAGTGGTTAAGGCTCTTTCCTGCAAAGCCTAACAATCCAGGTTCAATTCCCCAGTACCCACATAAAGCCAGATGCACAAGGTGGCACATGCATCTGGCGTTTGTTTGCAGTGGCTAGACGCCCTGGCACGCACATTCTCTTTTTCTCTTTCTCCTTTAGTTCTCTCTGCTTGCAAATAAAAAATAAAATATTTTTTATTAAAAAAAATGTTCAATCAATCATATCAACAAAGCAATGGCTTTCCTTTTCTATATATATTTTTGGTGCTAGGGACTGAGCCCAAGGTTCTATGCATGCCTCATCAGCCCTACCACTGTCCCCAGCACCAACGGTTATGTTTTTAGGGTGAACAGCTCACTTTTCCACTAATCTATGTGGGGGGGGGTATGTGTGTTAGGGGGCTACCGCCACCCACACCAACAGCCACTGGCATAAGAGGTAACTGTATTGTCAGTAACTTTGGAGGAGGAGACAGGAGGATCTCTGTTAGCTTGTATAGCCCAATCAGCCAGCTCTGAGTTAATGAGAGACCCTGTCTTGAAATAATGAGGAAAGTGATTGAGGATGACACTCACTGTGATCCACCTCTGGCCCCCACATGCGCTTGTGCTCCCCTGCGCACCCACAGACAGATGAGCTTGCACACATGCACGTTATACACACGCAAAAAACCACAAACGTGGGCTGGAGAGATGGCTTAGCAATTAAGGCACTTGCCTGCTATGGTAGTTTGAATAGATGGCCCTCAGTATGTTCAGTGTCTTATTAGTTTGTAGTTTGGATCTGCAGCCACCTGGCTGGAGGAGGTGGATCTTAGGATCCAGCCCTAAGGTGTGGTGGTGGAGTTGAGATTTCAATCTAAAGATATGCAAAGTGCCTGAGTTCCTTCTGGAGTTCCTGAAGTGTGCTGTGCTGCATGGCTTTTGGCTTTTGGCTTGTGCTGCTCTCTCTGCTTGGACCTGTGAAGGCAGGCCAGCTTTTTCTGACATTATGGAACTTCCCCTGGATCTGTAAGCGGCAATAAATCCCTTCCTCCATAACTGTGCCCGGTCTGGAAGCTCATCTCAACATACATGAAGCTGTCTGCTATACTAGTGAAGCTCAGGACTCATGTTCAACTTTCCAGATCCCACGTAAGCCAGATGCACGGTGATGCAAGCAAAGGTCGCACATGCTCACAAGCGGGCACACGTGTCTGGAGTTTGATTGCAGTGGCTGGAGGCCCTGGTGTGCCAATTCCCTCTCTCTCACTCACTCTCTCTCACTTTTGCATAAAAAAGGCAGTCTGAGCCAGGCATGGTAGTGCTCACCTTTAATCCCAGCAATTGGGAGGAAGGCAGAGGTAGGAGGGTTGCTGTGAGTTTGAGGCACCCTGAGACTACATAGTGAATTCCAGGTCAGCCTGAGCCACAGTGAGACCCTACCTCGAAAAGCAAAAACAAACAGAGAAAAAACCAAAAAGGCAGTCTGTTGGGCTTGCCTCAAAAAAAATTATACACACACACACACACACACACACACACATGTTAAAAAAAAAAAAAACAGTTCTGAGGCTTGGGTTCTGGATGCTTCACTCTCAAATGTGTTGGCTATGTAAACTGGCTTACTCAGCTCTGAGCTATCATCCATGCACAGCATAGAGGGAAGTGGCTGCCTTCTTGGCATATCCAATTCACTGTCCATTGTGTTTTTATGCTATCAGCTCAGTTACTTGTTTTGTAGTTTAGTTTCCCTGCACCAAAAAGCATTTCTCCAACACCAACTTAATGTCAAACACCACAATTCATTTCTAACACTATCTACCTGTACTCAGCCCCTGACATCCCAGGTTAAAGGCCTTAATCCCACAGTACCACCCCTAGTTAAGTTGCCAGCCACAAATGGGTCACCAGGCCACCACCCTTGTGCCCAGCTGGCTGCATATTCAGGAGCTCCCATGCCAATCCCTTGGGTTGGACAGGATCATCCAGTGGAATGGTCACAGAGATCAGGAACGTGCTTTGCTTCTGGTCAGCATGTATCATAAAGGATGCTCACTGGCAGCTGGGGAGGGACCCAAAGCACTGGAGCATCTGTCCCCAGAGTGGGGTGTGCCACTCTCCTGACATGTGAATGTGTTCACCAACTTGAAAGTTGCCTGTGTTTTCTTTGTCTTTCAAGGGTTTTGTTTAAATCAGTGGTCATTAAGAGTTAACTCAGTTCCTTGAGAGGCAAGGCAGGACTGATAGTTTCAGCCCTCTTCATGGCTTGGTCTTGTTGATAACCAGCCTCACTGTGAAGCTGTCTAGGTATCCCTGTGTCCCTTCACTCATCCAATTAGCATAGAAAGATTCTTGTGACTCAGGAAATTTCAAAGGTTTTAGGAGCACAATGCTAGGATCTCAGGGTAAAGGTCAAAAATGTGTTTGAAGTCACACCTTACTCACTTGATCTTGTATACTGAGATTATTTTCACCTGAGGACCTTCATGTTTCTGGGTGGCTCTGTTTGCGACCTGCCGCTGAGCTATATGCTCAGCCTCAGTGAAAACGTTTTAAAGCCTCCTCCCCATTTTGCTTACTTTAGTGAAAATCAGATAGCATAATCCACATGTCCTCCAGTAAGTCCTCTTAATTGGGAACAAGTGATCTGTGAATGTCACATGATGAGAAAGAGAGACAGACATAGGCAGGAAGCCACTGTGCACTCTGTGGGTGGGAATACCTTAACATATGGTCAAGAGTGGGCTGGTGATGATCTGAGCAATAAATATTTGTAAATCTTACTTCCTTAAGAAACCGAGTCATGGAAGAGCCTTGAGGTTAAGTGACTCATGGGCCCTAGGTTTCAGAGTTACAAAGTTGGGTGACAGCACCCTTGTCATTGAGAAGCCCACAGTTCCATCATCAATCCAGAGGGAAACATCAAAAATTCCATCATAAGGGTACAAATCTCATGGGGGTTGGGTGGGTGGGTGCTCAGGCCAGGCTAGTGGCTCTAAATCTGTCATGAGTCATGGAAAAAAGGTGGAAGATAAACTTCCCAGAGGAAGTGATGCTTGTTGCTAAATTTTGAAGGTCACAGTAGAGTCCTGACCTATGTTATGCCAACAAGGTTCAGGAAGCTGCGAGGAGTGGAGTGAAGTCAGAGGGATGGTCCTGAGGTTGGGCAGGAGGAAGAGAGGTCAGTGAGAGGCCATGGCACAGGTCTTCGTGTGCAAGACCAGGAGCTCTGACTTTATCCAGAAGGTCACGGGTGCCAGTGAGGAGCTAAGGAAGTGAGGGGTGTTAGGCCACATTAGAGTTGCAGAACAATCTCTCACAATGGAGTGAAGGGTGACATGGTGAGGGGTTGCTGGGAGGCATGAGGCCATTGAGAAGGGTCAATGTTGCTGTGGAGAGGAGCAGAGAATGAGGCCTCCAGAAGGGGGCTATCTGGAGCCAGCCAAAGTCAAGGCTAAGGACACAGGCCCCGCAACAATGATCTCACTTACATACAGCTACAAGTTCAGCTGTCCCTAGCCATCTCATGTTAGACCAGCTGACCACAATTTCAGGGGTCCCTACAAACTCTCTCAGTTTTTAAATTGCCCTTAGAAAGATTCATGGAACTCAGGAAAGAGCTACATTTAAGGGTCACGGTGTTTTGTAGCAAAAGGGTACAAATTAGAGCTGATCAAACAAAGAAAGGGGAGATTAGGGGGAAGTCAGGGAGGGCACCAAACAGGAAGCTTGTCCTCCTCAGTATCTCACCGTCTTCCCAGAGGGAAGTGTGACATACTCAAAAAGGATGCTTGCCAGAGGTATTTTTTAAAAAAATTTTAGTATTTTATTTTTATTTATTTATTAGAAAGGAAGAGAGAGAGAGAGAGAGAGAGAAAATGGACACTCCAGGGCCTCTAGCCACTACAAACAAACTCCATATGCATGCACCACCATGTGCATCTGGCTTATGTGGGTTCTGGGGAATCATACCTGAGTCCTTAGCTTTCCCAGCAAGCACCTTAACCACTGAGCCATCTCTCTAGCCCCTTACCTGGGTTTTGATGTCTTGACTGAGCCCCAACAATCAGGGTTTTACTGGATGCTGTTCCATCTTCATAGGTGATGGATCATTAGTCGTGCGATTGAACTCAGTTCCTCTAATGACACACTGGTGTCTGGGATCCCCAGCTCCCATCCCGAGTTCCAAGTTAGCTTAGCCATCTAGGGGCCACAATGAGGTACCTCTTTAAAACTATGAGCTATGGTCCCGAGAGCATACCACAAGTGACACTTCTATGGCCCAGGAAATCCCAAAGAGACTTGTATCCCCTGAACACTGGTCAGCCACATGTCTCAGGATCTGGAGGTGTTGGCTATGCTGGAAAGGGGTGGGGGCAAGTGATAATGGTGGGGGTGTTGAGGGAAGAGTGCTTGGGAAGCGGAGCCTGTCCTTAACGTCTCCTTGGTTGTACTACAAGTAGCCGAGTCTTGGCCAACTGTGCAAACTGGGCTCAGATAAGGTAAATGCAAGCTACATCCAATCGGGCAGCCCCCTTTCTCCCTTCATTTTCCTAGGTCCCTGTCTTTTTTTTTTCTTTTTCCTGGCTCCAAATAGAACCTATCCATGTGGTGCTGAATTCTGGAATCACAAGATGAAGCCAGTAAAGATCTACAAACACTTGATCCGTAGTTTTGTCTCTTGACAGCTCTGAGGCAGATTTGGTCACAGTGTGCTTAAAAGTCTTGGGTTAGAGTTCACTATGTATGGAGAAATCTTTAAGCCAAACTTAAAATATGTATGGAAGCAGCCTTGGGGCAAATTTAATTACTGATGGAAAAGGAGAATTTGGAGAGGACTCTGGGCCCCGTCTTCAGGACACCCCGTCCTTCTCTGAGAGCCCCATGCCCCACCCTCCAGGCCAGAGATCTAGAGTGAACCAAGGGTTCCCACAGTAAGGTACTCACAGTGTAAAATTAAGACAGTTCTGAGCAAAACAGGACAGCTGCCCCAACTCAGTTCTGAGAAATGAAGGAATTAAAAGTAGGTGTGGTATCATGTATTCAGTCAGAAGCCAACCACTGCTGTAAGCTTGAGGCCAGCCTGGGCTACATAGTGAGTTTTAGGTCAGGATGGTAGAGAGAGAGAGATCATCTGTCTCTATCTGACAATGACCCCAAAAATAAAACAAAACAAATTTAAAAAAAAACCCAAAGCACAACTATATACACATACAAAGAAAATAACAAAGGGAAATGTCATTCGCCATTGTGAATCCACAATGCCCTAGTTTTAGTCACTCTCTTGGCCACTCCACTCCAGATATACCTCATACCTGGAGTAGCCTTGGACCCCTAAGCTCTTCAAAAAATAAAGGCTTCCCAGATGCAAAGACCAAAGCTAAATTCCACCTCTCCCCCTCCCCGCCCCGCCACACACAAATTAGGTTCCAGCCTGGTGTGGTGGCTCATGCCTTTAATCCCAGCACTTGGGAGGCAGAGGTAGCAGAATCACCATGAGTTTGAGACCACCCACAGACTACATAGTGAATTCCAGGTCAGTCTGGACTAGAGTGAAACCCTCTCGAAAAACCAAAAAAAAAAAAAAAAAAAAAAAAAAAAAAGGTTCTAGCACCAAGGAACCCCAAATAACCAGGCTCCATTGTTTCTGAGTCTGCAGAGGTAGAGACCAGAACATTTATTTATTTATTTTTCTAGACTGCCAGTCATAACCGAGTTACACAGACAGGTGGGAAAAGCAGCCAGCATCTATTTGCCACAGAGCCCATTAGGGGTAGAACATGGCTCCGTTTTTAATAGCCAGGGAGCCGTCAGACAGGAGGCGCCTCTCCAGCTAAGTCCCAGGGTGTAGCAGAGCTAAATATAAAAGGCCAGCCCAACAGCTGATGCCTGAGCTGCAGGGCATGTTCTGAGGTTCGGCTCTGGGAGCCTGCCAGTTTCCCACCTGGTGGAGAAGACTGCATGAGAAGGAAGATCATTACAAAACCTGAAAAGTCAGGGGGATTGGGCCTTCTGTCTACGAAGCCTGGCAAAGGGTGTTTGGCTCTGTGTGGCTCAGTCGACCTGGCTTGTCATCGCTCCTTCAGGGTGCTCAGTGGCTCGTGAGGATGTTGCAGGTGTCTGAGTTGTTTTTAAACTCAGGTTCCATCCATGAAGCCACATGCATCTGTTACGGGTGGGGTGGGGGAGGGGTGGCAGAGGTGGGGAGGGATAAAAGAAAGCACCTTCCTCTCTGTCATTGCAGCTCACACACCTTGCTTTCACCCCAGCGCCTTCGTTCTCCTGTGGGTACTCTGGATGTTTGAACACAACTCTCCAGCGAGGACAAGCTTCTTCCTCTGCTTGTCTGAGGCCCTCCACTTGTGGCCCTGCAATTAGATGGGCCAGCAACACACTGACAGGAGAAAAACCAAAGAGACATTTACGAGCATGTTCACACTTAGGTTTACACGTGGGAGTGCCCAGGATGAGTAACTCACAGGGTGGGCAGGCGGGCTCATGTATACACCATCCTTGCTAAGCCAAAGGAAGGGGCTTGGATGGAAGGAAAGTGCAGGGCACACAGGTTGTTGAGTGAGGGTTCCTCGGCAGGCTGCAGCTGCTGTCCGCTCCATTGGGAAGAGTTGGTAAGGGTTTCCTTTGGGGCTGAAGGTGGAGCTCAGGAGTAGAACACATGGTCAAGATGGGCCAGGCTCTGGCCTCAATCCCTAGCACCAAATAATGATGATAATAATAAAAATCTTAAAATAGTTCTTTTCTCCTGGAATGGGATAGAGACACTTGGCAAATACAAATTATCTTCACAAAAGGAAAACATGTGGGCTGGTGAGATGGCTTAGCGGTTAAGGCCCTTGCCTGCAAAGCCAAAGGACCCAGGTTCAATTCCCCAGGACCCATGTAAGCCAGATGCACAAGGGGGCGCATGCGTCTGGAGTTCATTTGCAGTGGCTGGAGGCCCTGGAAAGAAAGAAAAGAAGAAAACATGTGCCCTGCTTTTAGAGCTTTTCTTGTTGATTCTCAATTACTTTAAACATCAAGAAATCCCACTTGAAGCCAGGTGGAGTGGCTCACGCCTTGAATCCCAGCACTTGGCAGGAGGATGTAGGAGAATCACAGTGAGTTTAAGGCCACTCTGAGACTACACAGGGAATTCCAGGTCAGCCTAGGCTAGAGTTAAACTCTACCATAAAAAACAAAACAAACAACAACAACAACAACAAAAATAGCCGGGTATGGTGGCATATGCATTTAATCCCAGCAGCGAACTCTAGGTCTGCCTGGGCTACAGTGAGAATGTACCTCAAAAAACAAAAACAACAACAACAAAACAAAACAAAAAATCCCACTTGAAGGTGGCTTAGTCTAGTCCCTGGTCTTCCCTCTCCCAGGAGTCTCCATGTTGACACACGGGGCTCTGCTAAAGGATCCAGGTGTGGTGAGATCCCCTCACATCAGGACCACTGAGAGACTCTGTGAGGCCTATTGCAAAGTGAAAACGTGGGATCCTGGTTCAAAGATGTTTACAAATCTCAAGATGTTGGCAGAAGGACCTGAGACCACATCCTGGGCCCCTCTTCCCAGATACCTGGCTTGTCGTGGTCCGGCTTGGAGCATGCTGTGTGGAAGCATGTGTGGAAAAATACTTGAGGGTATAAACCAAGTGGGGAACCCCAACTAGGTGTGTAGGTGCTGGTCCCCCTTGGCTGCTCTGTGCAGCAGTCATTCTTCTAGCGAACAGGTCAGGAACTCTGGGAGGAGGGTATGATGGACAGGGTGGGTCACAGCATTTCTTCATGGCCAGGTCCTACACAGAAAGGCTGAGTGTGGAGGTCATATTTTGTTTTGTTGTCTGCTGTTGCTTCTTGGGTGCCAGGAATGGAACCTATGGCAGACAAGGGTCCTGTGCATGTCAGGCAGGTCCTCTACCACTGGTCTATACTCTCAACCCTATTTCTAGATGTTATGCTTGTCTCTGAGGCGAGTTCTGCTTTCTATGACACATTTGGGAAAAGAGAGTCTAGTTTCTAAGACCTGTCTTAGGGTAGAAGGACAGGAGAGCAGGAGAAGGACAGAGATACCTGGGTTCTGAGGAGTTCTGAGCTCAAAGAACTCAACAAGACAGGGTCTGTCCTTTGGATCATTGTACTCTGAGCTTCATCATTATATAAACTTTCTGTTTTAGAAACCTAAAAAATAGGGGCTGGAGAGATGGCTTAGTGGTTAAGGTATTTGCCTGCAAAGCCAAAGGATCCTGGTCCAATTCTCCAGGACCCATGTAAGCCAGATGCACAAGGGGGCACATGTATCTGGAGTTCATTTGCAGTGGCTCCCTCCCTCCCTCTTCCTCTGTCTGCCTCTTTCTTTCTCATAAATAAATAAATAAATAAAATATTTTTTAAAAAAACCCTAAAATACACAAAATTAAAGAAATGTACCCATAACCTGGTTTCCATAACTGTCATCTTAAGGCCAATTTCCTTCCATCTGTGTTCCCTACCTTCCCCCTCCCACCCTCACTAACCTCCCAGAAGTATTCTAGAACAAATTCCAGTTGTCAATGCTACTTTATTTGTAAACATTCTGGTATGCATTTCTTCCTCTCCTCTCTTTGTCTTCTTCCTTCCTTCCTTTTTTTTTTTTTTTTTTCCTTTCTGACAATATCTCAGACTTCCTATGTAGCTGATAATGACCTTAAACTTCTGATCCAGCCTCCACCTCTCAGAGGCTGAGATTACAGGTGTATATCACCCGTGCCTGGCTTATATGGTGCTGTGGCTCAAACCCAGGGCTTTGTGGGTACGAGGCAGACACTGTACCAACTGAGCTACATTCCCAGCCCCCTCTAGTGTGCATTTCTAGGAGATAAGAAATGTCTGGAAATATAACCACAAGGGGCGATAGCTCACTTGGTAACATACTTGCTATGTAAGCATGAGTTTGATTCCCAGAATCCACATTAAAAAAAAAAAAAAAAAGCCAGGCTGGGTGTGGTGGTACACGCCTTTAATTCCAGCACTTGGAAGGCTGAGGTAGGAGGATCACCTTGAGTTCAAGGCCACCCTTGAGACTACATAGTGAATTCCAAGTCAGCCTGAGATACAATGAGACCCTATCTCAAAAAACAAAAACAAAAACAACAAAAAAACAAACAACAACAAAAAAAGGCCAGACATGTTGACATGCACTGTAATCCCAGTGCTGAGGAAGTAGAGACAGGTGATCCCCAGGGCTTGCTGGCTGCCAGTCTAGCCTACTCCAGGTCAGTGAGAGACCCTATCTCAGAAAGAAAGATGGACAGAGTTCATGAGGAATGACACCCTGCACTCCACAATTATGTGCACTGTGGTGGTTTGAATAGAATAGATGGCCCCCAATATATTCAGTTGTTTATTTGTTTGTAGTTTGCATCTCTAGCCATCTGGCTGGAGGCAATGCCATTGTGTGGATCTTAAGGTGTGGTGGTGGGTTTGAGATTTCAATCTAAAGATATGCAAATTGTGCCTAGCTGGAGTTCCTGAAGTGTGCTGTGCTGTGGCTTTTGACCTTTAGGCTTGTGCTTCTCTCTCTCTCTGCTTGGGCCTGTGAAGGCAGGCCAGCTTCTGCCATTTATGGAACTTCCCCTGGATCTGTAAGCTTCAATAAATCCCTTCCTGCCTTCCTTCCATTTTGGCTGCCGGAGCTGCTTGCTACCTTCCAGCGTGGATTGAAGACCAGTGCGGATGAAAGACCAACATCAACTGAAGACCCCCGTGGATTGAAACCCAGAGGCTCCTCAGGAAGCCTCCAGGCTTTCCTGCACCATCTGCAGTGCCGGGTCGGGACTGCTGAGGCATCTGGCCACGAGGACTGAGCAACTACCAGGTTCGGTGATTCTCGGGCCTGCAACTGCTATTGGACTACTGTAAGCTGATCCAATAAATCCCCTTTTAAAATAATTCATTCTAGCAGTTCTGTTCCTCTAGAGAACCCTGACTAATACATGCACCTACACACACACACACACACACACACTCCTAACCACAATGCGATCACACCAAAACCAACTTAATAATAGGAAACTGTGATTCTTGGTAAATAAAAGATATTAATGGAAAAGATTACACTTTGTGAGGTAACCCAGACCCAGAAGGCCAAGCGCCACATGTTCTTTCACATATGTGGATCCTAATTACAAATATTTGGACTTGTATGTGAGTCAGAGTAAAACTCAGTAGCATAGGCCAGTAAGCTAGAAGGGGAGCTATAAGGGAGGAGGAAGAGAGGAGGACTTAAGGGGATGGTATTGTATATACGTAAGTAGATGAACAGATTACTGGGGGTGGAAAGGCCTAAGAGAGGTCAGGGGAAGAGATTGAGTAAAGGAAAGGTGGGGGGAAGGTTAATCAAAATCTAAGAGGGTATGAATAAGCCATATGGAAACCTACTTTTTGGACAGTGGCACATCCAGAAACTTCTTTTCAGTTACCAGAAAACTTTCAGTGCCAGGGATGGGATACCTTCCAGTGAGTTATTGGCCAGAAAGGTCCCTGATGCCCCCAAAACATTATAGTCCATTGACAAGGTTCTTGGTTTCCCACCAGGAATAGATGGTAAGAACCTATTGCTGAAGTCTCCACATTCTTGGGCAGCAAGATCACTGAGAAATCTTACTGGAGCTGAGTTGAAAACCTCTTCCCTATAGACCAGCGGACAGAAAGCTGGAAAAGCTATGCTGCATGCAGCTCCATGGGAGAGAGAAGTTATCAGTGGAGATAAACAACAGTGGACAATGCAAACCTTAAGTTGGGCCAGCCAAGCCAAATGAGCCAACAGGTGCAATAGTGGCATGTCTGTTATGGGGAAACCAACTGCTCTCTAACTGAACTGGAGGTCATGAGCCCTAGGGGTGTAACGTCTGCTGGTGTCTGGCTAAATGTATATACTGTGCTCACCAAACTGCCCAGTAAGCACTTCTAATTAAATATATATATATATATTCCCCAAGGTAGGGTCTCGCTGTAGCTCAGGCTGACCTGGAAGTCACTATGAAGTCTCAGAGTGGCCTCGAACTCATTGCAATCCTCCTACCTCTGCCTCCCAAGTGCTGGGAGTAAAGGTGTGTGCCACCACACCATATATTAATGCTACTCTCACTTTTGGTTAGAGAAACTTCTTTTGTCAGATGGCAGTGACCTCTGGGATGACTCAAAAGGCACTACAGTGCTGAGAAGATGTGATGGAGGAGTGCTCAGCACTGAAACATCTCTATCACACCTTCCAAGACTCAGAGTCCATTGTGGAAGAGGTGGCAGAAAGAATGTAAGAGCCAAAGAAGGGTAGGACACACAAAAAAGGTATTAATGTTATGTAACATTACATTGACAGGGGACTACTATAAGCTAATATTTGCTTGACCTTTTGCATACATTTTTAAGCTCACATTTTATGAATGAAAAAAAACAAACTCAGCAAAAAAAGAACTTGTTGAGCTAGACATGGTGTCACATGCCTTGAATCTCAGCACTGGGGAGGCAGAGGTAGGAGGATCTCCATGAGTTCAAGGCTACCCTGAGACTACATGGTGAATTAGTGAATTCCAGGTCAGCCTGGGCTAGAGCAAGACCCTACCTTGATAAAACAAAACAAAACAAAAAAGTAGTAACTTTTGAGCTGGGTAGATTTCTCAGTGGTTAAAGATGCTTGCTTGCAAAGCCTGATGGCTCAAGTTTGATTCTCCAGTATACACATAAAGCCATATGCGCAAACTGACACGTGTCTGGGGTTCATTAGCAGTAGCAAGAGACCCTGGTGCACCCATACTCTCTCTCTCAAAAAATAAATAAAAAAGGCTGGAGAGATGGCTTAGTGGTTAAGGTGTTTGTCTGCAAAGCCTGAAGACCCAAGTTCGGCTCCCCATGATCCACGCAAGCCAGATACACAAGGTGATGCATGCACACAATATGGCGCACATGTCTGGAGTTCAATTGCAGTGGCTGGAGGCTCTGGTGCACCAATTCCCCCTCTCTCTCATAAATAAAATAATAAATAAGCTGGGTGTGGTGGTGCATGCCTTTAATCCCAGCACTCAGGAGGCAGAGGTAGGAGGATCTCCATGAGTTTGAGGCCACCCTGAGACTACATAGTGAATTCCAGGTCAGCCTGGGCTAGAGGGAGACCCTACCTTGAAAAAGCAAAAGGAAAAAAAAAAAAAAGATATTTTTTAGGGCTGGAGAGATGGCTTACCTGTTAAGGTGCTTCCCTAAGCCAGATACACAAAGTGGCACATGCATCTGGAGTACATTTGCAGCAGCTGGGGGTCTTGGCACACCCATTCTCTCTCTCTCTCTCTCTCTCTCTCTCTGTGTGTGTGTGTGTGTGTGTGTGTGTGTTCTCTCTCTGCCTCTCTCAAAATAAAATTAATAAATAAAAATAAAATATTAAAACAATTTTAAGTAACTTGTTTAGCTGGGTGTGGTGGCACATGCCTTTAATCCCAGCAATTGAGAGTCAGAGGTAGGAGGACTGCCATGAGCTTGAGGCCACCCTGAGACTACATAGTGAGTTTCAGGTCAGCCTGGGCTACAGCAAGAATCTACCTCAAAAAAACAAAAATAAAAATAGAAGTAGCTTGTTTAAGATTACATGATTAGTTACCCTTTGTGGGCTTTCCATTACTGTGACAAAATACTTTACATAAGCAACTTAAGGGAGGAGAGAATGGCTTTAGCTCCTGATTTGCAAAGTTGTAGTCCGCCATGGCAAGCAGGGCATGGCCGAGCGGAGGGGGTGAGAGAGGGCGCTTCCACTCCGGCACCTGCTTGCAGCAGCTTCTCCTCCTCCTCCTCATCTACTCAGGTTTCCTCTTTCTTTTACTCTTAAAGTACTTTCTATTCTTTCCAATGTATTGTTGCATGCATACACTTACATGTGGAGAGAGAGAGAGTAAGGAATGAACAGAGAAGGAAGAGACAGAGCCTCTCAAACGTGTTCTTTTTTATACCAAGTTCAAGTTTATATCAAGTTCAAACCAAGTTCTTGACAATATATATATTGTCTTTTGGGATTTTCTTTTTTTTCAAGGTAGGGTCTCACTCTAGCCCAGGCTGACCTGGAACTCACTCTGTAGTATCAGGGTGGCCTTGAACTCACAGCGATCCTCCTGCCTCTGCCTCCTGAGTGCTGGGACTAAAGGCGTGCGCTACCACGCCCGGCACATTGATTGCACTATGTACTAATGTATTGACATGATCTACTAAATGACTTGTGATTAATCAAAGGTTTCCTAGGAAATACCAGGCAGAAAAACTTCTAGAAATTGAGTACTATTTAATTCAAAAGTCAACTTTAGGCACAAATTTGCGTATATTCATATGTATGTATATTTCTTGAGAATGCTAGGGTAATAGTTCATAAGTTCATTATGTCAAAAGAAGGGGAAATGATTCAGTGGGGAAAAGCACTTGTTTGCAAAACCTGCCAGCTCAGGTTCAATTTCCCAGTACCCATGTAAAGCTAGATACACAAAGTGGCACATGTATCTACAGTTGGTTTGTAGAGACAAGATGCCCATTCTCTCTCTCTCTGGTTGTAAATAAATTAAAAAATATTATTTTTAAAAGATGGGAAAGGTAATTTTTAAGAGAGTCAGTTGATAAGACAGTATCAGTTAAAACTGCACGTAGGGGCTGGAGATATAGCCTAGCAGTTAAGGCACTTGCCTGCAAAGCCTAAGGACCCATGTTTGACTTTGCAGATCCCACATAAGCCAGAAGCACAAGGTGACACATGTGCAAGGTTGTACATGCACACTTATGCGTCTGGAGTTCTATTACAGTGACTGGAGGCCCTGCCCCGCCAATTCTCTCTTTTGCTCATTCTCTCTCTCTCTCATAAAAAAGGAGGGCAGTGTGTTAGGCTTGCCTCAAAAAAAAAAAAAAAAAAAAAAACTGCATGTAGGGCTGGAGAGATGGCTCAGCAGTTAAGACACTGCAAAGCCTGGTGACCTAGGATCCATTCCCCAGTACCCACTTAAAGCCAGATGGTGTTTGGAGTTTGCTTGCAGAGGTTAGAGGCCTTGAAATACCCATTCTCTCTCTCTCTCTCTCTCTTGCAAATAATTTCTTTTTCTTTTTCTTTTTTGGTTTTTCAAGGTAGGGTCTCACTCTAGTCCAGGCTGACCTGGAATTCACTATGTAATCTCAGGGTGGACTCAAACTCACAGTGATCCTCCTACCTTTGCCTTCTGAGTGCTGGGATTAAAGGCATGCACCACCACTCCCAGCTAATAACAATATTTTTTAAAACTGCATGTATATGTTAGCAATCAGAAGAGGCCATAAAGAAGTGGAATAGCTGGGGAGATGGCTCACTGGTTAAGGCACTTGCTACACAAGCATAAGAACCAGAGTTCAGTTCCCCAGAACACACATGAAGGCAGATAACATATCTGTAATCTCAGTGTCCCTAAAATGAGATGAAGATGGACACAGGAGAAGCCCTGGAAGCTCACAGGCCAGCTAACCTGGCCTGTGCCACAGAGCACAGAGGCAACCTGTCTCCAACAGAGGAGAAGGTGAGAACGGACACTCAAGGTTATCCTCCGATCTCCATGTGTGTTTGCCCACACACATCAATGAGTATGTACACAAGCAGGGATGGAAATAGTTATTTTAGAGGACTTTTCAGGTAAGGTTTTTTTTTTTAATTTTTTTGTTTATTTTTATTTATTTGTTTGAGAGCAACAGAGAGAGAAAGAGGCAAAGAGAGAGAGAGAGAGAGAGAGAGAGAGAGAGAGAGAGAGAATGGGCGCGTCAGGGCCTCCAGCCACTGCAAACGAACTCCAGACGTGTGCGCCCCTTGTGCATCTGGCTAACGTGGGTCCTAGGGAATCGAGCCTTAAACCAGGGTCCTTTGGCTTCACAGGCAAGCGCTTAACCGCTAAGCCATCTCTCCAGCCCTCAGGTAAGGTTTTGATAAGTAAAACCTAGGGCCAGAGAGATGGTTCAGGGGTGAGAGCGTGGTTACTATACAGACATGAAGACCTGAGTTCAATTCCTAGCAGCCATGTAAAAAACTGGGAATTGGTTATGCATGCCTGTGACACCATCCCTGAGGGGAACAGGGACAGAAAGATCTCTGGAGCTCACTAGTGAGCCAGACTAACTGAAAACCAGTGAGATCCAGGTTCAGTGAGAGACGAGATTTAAGGAAATAGGGTGAAAGAGCGATAGAGTGGGGACTACCCATTGTCCTCCTCTGGCTTCCACCTGAGTGCATGTCCTTGCACATGCATCTGCTCACACATGCATGAACACACACACACACACACACACACACACACACACACACACCTAAAAAATATTCCTCATTGATTAACATAAAATAGACACAGGAATCAAAGGTCTTCTATACTTGGCTTAGGGTTCAAGATGAAAAATCATCTTCTGGGAAACCATCTGGTAATTGACACTCCCAATTGGAGCATGTTACTTAACATTTGGAGGACAGGTTTGGGGAAAAATATAGTGATTTTCAGTTGGGCATATCCCAGCACTAGGTAGGCAGAGGCAGGAGGATCTCTGCGAGTTTAATCCCAGCCTGGGACTACAGAGGGAATTTCAGGTCAGTCTGGGTTAGAGTGAGACCCCACCTCAAAAAAAAAAATAGTGGGCTGGAGGGATGGCTTAGAAGTTAAGGCATTTCCCTGCAAAGCCAAAGGACTCATGTTTGATTCCCCAGAACCCATGTTAGCCAGATGTACAAGGGGGTGCACACATCTGGAATTCGTTTGCAGTGGCTGGAGACCCTGGCGTGCCCATTCTCTTTCTCTCTCTCTCTCTTTCTGTCAAATAAATAAATAAAAATAAAACATTTAAAAAATAGTGATTTTCCCTTTTATCAAAGGTAAAGTCAGGGCTACCTAGCTAATCAAACAAATTCCTGTTCTTTTAGAATTTGTACACCAACTAGAGAGGTTAACCTACTTTTCTACACTTCTGTTAGGTTTTAAAAAATATTTTTATTTTTATTTATTTATTTGAAAGCGACAGACAGAGAGAAAGAGGCAGAGAGAGAGAGAGAGAATGGAGCCAGTTGTGGTGGCACACCCCTTTAATCCCAGCACTCGGGAGGCAGAGGTAAGAGAAGCACCTTAAGTTCAAGGCCACCCTGAGACCACATAGTAAATTTCAGATCAGCCTGGACTAGAGTGAGACCCTACCTCAGGGGAAAGAGAGAGAGAGAGAGAGAGAGAGAGAGAGAGAGAGAGAGAGAGAGAGAATGGGTACACCAGGGCCTCCAGCCACTGCAAAAGAACTCCAGATGCATGTGCCCCTTTGTGCATCCAGCCAATGTTGGTCCTGGGGAATCAAGCCTCAAATTGGGGTCCTTAGGCTTCACAGGCAAGCACTTAACTGCTAAGCCATCTCTCCAGCCCTCTGTTTTTTTTTTTTTGTTTTTTTTTTTGTTTTTTTTTTTTGCATGTGTGTGTGTGTGGTTTGTGTGGTGTGGTATATACACACGTGTGCATCTCATGCACAGGCATGGAGGCCAGAGAAGAACATTGAGTGTCTTCCTCTATTGCTCATCTGCATGTTTCCTGGAGACAGAGTCTCTCACTCAACTAGAGCTCCCATTTTTAAAATTTACTTGAGAGCAAAAGAGAGAGGGAGAGAGAGTGGACACACAAGGGTCTTCAGCTGCTGCAAGCAAACTCAAACACATGCACCCCCTTGTGTGCATGTGTGACATTGTGCACTTGCGTCACTGTGTGTCTGGCTTAGGTGGGACCTGGAGATTCAAACATGAGTTCTTAGGCCTCACAAGCAAGTGCCTTAACCACTAAGCCGTCTCTCCAGTCCAAGCTGCCAATTTTTATTAGACTAGTTGACCAAGAGTCCTAGAGGTTCTCTGGTCTCTGTTCCCCACAGAACTGGGTTTACAGGCATGGATGGCCATGCACAGTTGTTTACATGAAGGTTGGGAAATTGAACTCAGGGCAAATCAGGCCCTCTCCCACTCTCATGCAAGTGTTACAAGCACTCTTACCTTTGAGGCCATCTCCCCAGCTCCTTGTTAGGTATTTTTAAAATACCAATATTCTTGGTAGTTCACATGATGAGTAAAGTATGTCCATTTTTTCATGAGACCCTAGGATAAACAAGATCCTCTGGTAGATTCCTCATGATTGTTTGAGCCCTCCAACTACTGACTGTACCACTCTTATTTTACAAACACTATAGCAACCTTGTGTAAGATGAAAGACAAAGGTATAATACTTATAGCAGTATTGATGTGAATATCCAGGAAATAAATGTAATTTTATTTTCATGTTGGTCAATTTGCTCATTTAGGCCTTTAACTTGGAAAGATACATGATCTTTATCAATCAAAGTGAATTAGAAAAAAGATTGGATGATATTCATTTAAAGTCATGTGCATAGTAAGCGTAGATTTAAAAGGAATTTCTTCATGTAATTTCCTAAATACCACTCAGAAGCATCCTTGTATTTGTAACATACAGTGCTAGAGGCCTTCAAATAAAATTATAGATAATTTAAGATCTATTATAACTTGAAATTAATTGAAATCATTTGGTAATTTATAGTGTGTTAATGGAATGAAATATAGACAATCGTATTTTCAAGATAAATTTACCCCAGAAGTCAGTTCAAATCCTTGTTATAAGCACAGGCGTTGTGATATAAAGTCACTTATTATTATTATTTTTTTGGTTTTTCGAGGTAGGGTCTCATTTTTAAAAATATTACATATATATGTATATATGTGTATATATATGTGTATATATATATATATATATATATATATATATATATATAGAGAGAGAGAGAGAGAGAGAGAGAGAGAGAGAGAGAGGAGAGAGAATGGGTACAGTAGGCCCTCTAGCCACTACAAATGAACTCCAGAACGGTAGGTGCATGTACCACCTTGTACATCTGGCATTATGTGGGTACTGGGAAATCAAACTCAGGTCCTTCGGCTTTGCAGGCAACCACCTTAACTGCTGAGCCATCTCTCCAGCCCCTCACTCATTTCGTATTTGCCCTTCAGAGAAGGTAGAGAGGCACCAGCGACTGCGCATCCTCCAGTGTGGTCAGCAGCAAGGTACAACACACTATTTCCAGAGTAAGGAAATGGGAGGGTATAGACACCTATGGAGGCTGGAGGAAGGGCCTTGCAGGAGGACTGAGGATCCAGAGCAGAAGACTGGGAGCACTCAGAGAGGGAGTGGTGGACCATGAGGAGGCCCAGAGCAGCAGGTGGCAGGGGCTGAGGGTTGAGAATTAGTTGATAATGTGTTGCTGAGTCACAAGCCTTCATCATCCTGGATAGTACCCAGTGGAAGGGGTAGCGGTCAGGCCTGGACATAGGCTAGAGGAAAGGAAAGGATTGTACCCAACAGAAGGGGAGGAGTTGCTGAGTCTTGGGATAAGTTGGGATGTTTAGGTACTCTTCATACTTAAATCTAAGTGAATTAGAAAAGTAACTAAGGGGGCTGGAGAGATGGCTCAGCAGTTAAGGCACTTGCCTGCAAAGCCTAACAACCCAAGTTCAATTCCCCAGTACCCATGTTAAACCAGATGCACAAAGTGCACATGCATCTGGAATTCATTTGCAGTGGCTGGAGGCCCTGGCATGCCCATTCGTTCTTCTCTCTTCCTCTCTGCTTGCAAATAAATATTACAAAAAAAGTAACAAAGATTTTATTGAAAGTCATTTTCACAATAAATGTAGGAAAAGAATTTCTTTCTTTTTTTTCGTGTGTGTGTGTGTGTGTGCGTGTGTTTCGAGGTAGGGTCTCCCTCTAGCCCAGGCTGACCTGGAATTCACTATGTAGTCTCAGGGTGGCCTCAAACTCACAGTGATCCTCCTACCTCTGCCTCCCAAGTGCTGGGATTAAAGGTGTGTGCCTCCATGCCCCAGCTGAAAAGAATGTCTTCTAGTAAATTCCTAGGCTTTACTCAGAAGTATCCGTGTTGTCTGTAAATACAGTGGAGATAGGCTCTGTGACTTCCTCCTCACCTCCTGCTTGGAGTGCTCCCTCTTCCTTTAGGCCAGTCCATCTGACATGGGCCTGCTCTATGGCTCCGTGTACCCTCTCCTTCCTCTACGGAGTAAGTTCTGATCCCCACCTGGCAGTGGTGGCTCTCCTCTGAACATCCTTAGCACCTACCTCTGTTCCATTTTCTCACTGGGCGTTGGAGCAGGCAGACGCAAGGCCCATGGAAGCTGTACCACGCCCCGGGAGCTTGGGCCTGGGGTCCCTGGCCTTTAAATCAGCCTCAGGGCAGCACCAGGAGCTCAGGCTGGCAGAGGTATTTCCTCTAGAAACTCTGCATACCTCTCCTGGACACTGGGATGGGGCTTCACGGCCAGCTCACCGCAGAGACTCGGAGGAGAGCTTCGCTTCCGCAGGCTCACTGAGCGCACGCCCTCTGCCGCAGGGTGCGCTGCTGCCCAGCGTCCCCAGCGTGGGACCGACATGCTCGTGTCTTCACATCAGTCCGTTGGCTTTGGAAGCTAGACGCTTTCTTTCCAAAACAACACTCTGGATCATAGTAGCAGATGTGGCTAGTGCCTATGTGGAATGAGCGGGCCCTGGGCTGCCCCAGGATGGCTGTCAGCTGCACGGATGGAGTGGAGCACTGCGCAAACGTGTGTGGGGTGGGAAGCGGCTTCTAGTTACAGGGGAAAGGAAAGCGTAGGCTCGGGGCCCAGTAAGAATCCAGAGCTAATCCTGAGAGCCTCTGGGCTAATGCAATTTAGAGCGCAATGGTATTTCAACACTAGATCCACAGCCGCTGCCTCATTGCTGGGAAATTGCGGGAACCTCAGGCAGCCCCTCAAGGACCCTGGTTTGTCTCAGTTTCTCAAACCCTACAGAGCTTCCCTTGAACATGAAGGTAGCAGGTCAAAGAGGCCCTGAAATTAGAGAGGAAATTTTCTGAGCAAGCATTACAAGGAAATACTATCAAACTTCTGCTCTGTTTCCCAAGGGGCCTGTGGCCATGAGTGGTGCTAACTATGCAGTGAGGAGAGAGGAAAACCAAATCACTGGGGACAAGGGTTATTGGCCATTGGTTGGAGCTCTGGTTCCCAATGGCTAGTCAGGAGGGACTGGTGATGGATCTATTGGTTAGAATACTGGCTCATGGTGCTGGAGACATGGCTTAGTGGTTAAGGTGCTTGCCTGCAAAGCCTAAGGATCCAGGTTTGATTCTCCCGGTCCCACGTAAGCCAGATGCAGAAAGTGGCATATGCATCTGGAGTTTGTTTGCAGTGGCTAGAGGCCCTGGAACGCCCATTCTGTCTCTCTGTGTCTCTCAAATAAATAAAAATAAATATTAAAAAAAGAATACTGGCTCATGCGTCAAGTGATAAGCTTTGATTGAGGTCATCCAGGGGCATCAAGAATTCTGTTCATGTCTTAGATATTGGTTGGAATAGACTCATTCAGCCGAGGGAAGGTTCCCACGCTGCTTCCCAACTCACAGCACAGCCAGGACAAGGACGCTGCTTGGGAAGAATGGGCGTGTCACAGCACCCTCTCCAAAAATGCCAAAAGCAATACATACGGCTGGGAAGTTCCAATACATTTTCACCACTAGTGACTGCAAAGATGCAGAGGTGATTCTAATTCTGTTCCTTTGGCCCCTGGAGCAACCATGGGTCTGGAGGACCGCGGTGGGTTTGGTCATGTTTGATTGTTCAGCTGTGGTCACTTCTGAAACAAACTCCCAGGGATGGTACCACTTGGGCAGTGATTGGAAAGGTCCAGTGTCTGTGCCCACATGCAGAAGGCTGCTTTACCTGCTAGGGTCTGCAGTGTTTCCTCCCCTTGGCATTGCTTGCTGGTGACACCACGCTGAACATGCCTGTGAGCAGGGAGGGCCAGCTTCACACAGGTACTCTGAGGACACATTGAATAGCAGCATATGGTAAACTCTACCACAAGCCTCCTGGCTGAGCAGAAAGCCTGGGACTGGTTGAGATATCCTACCCCAAAATGAAAGGCAACTCCTGGCACTTTGCACCACACCCTGAGAAAGAGGAAAGAGTGAGGGGAGTCCCTGTGGGTTCTGGAGTCCTGGGAACATGTCATTTCAGAAACACAGACACCTCTAAGCCATTTCACAATATCAGAAGCTATTGAATAGCAATAAACCCATAAGCTACATCAATTACGTTGGCTATGATTTTCCAAGTAATGCTCTGACATTTGAAGCTGATGGACAACCAGGGGTGCCCCAGTTGTCTACATGAGCCCAGAAGGTGATGGAAGGCCACATAGAGCCGCATAGAGGAACCACATGCAGGGGAGGGGTCAGAGGAGCAGAGAAAAGCCTTGAGGTTCTCAGCAAGTCCCTCTATTTTCATTTGAGAAACAGATCCTTGGCATCCTAGATGTCAGCCACGGAGAGCCCTGGATGACCCTGAACACGACACCACATTTGAGCTGCGTGTGGTATGAGCCAGAATCACGGATTCTTGCTACTCCCTAGGCCTATACCTGCGTCCCACCGAGAGTCTCTATGACCAGACGTACGTGCCATAGCCCGAGTGGCAGAAATGATAGAAATGTATTCTCGATTGTCTCACAGTTCTGGAAGCTAGAGGTCCAAAGTCAAGGTGTAGGCAGGGTCAAGCTCCCTCTGTAACAGGCTCCTTGATGCCTCTGCCAGCTTCTGGGGATGGACAGGGATCTTTGGTAGCTCTGATGTTCCTTGGCAGGTAGCTGCCTCCCTCCAATCTCTTCCCATCTTTGTGGGGTCTTTTCTCTGTGCCTGGGCCTCTTTGCCTCTTTTTTCTTTTGTTTGTTTTATTTTTTTGATTTAGGGTTTCACTCTAGTCCAGGCTGACCTGGAATTCACTATGTAGTCTCAGGGTGGCTTCGAACTCACAACAACCCTCCTACCTCTGCCTCCGGAGTGCTGGGATTAAAGGCATGTGTCACCATGCCCAGCTTCCTCTTTTTTTTAATTAATTATTTATTTACTTGAGAGGAAGTGATAGAGTGAGAAAGAGGCAGCTAGAGAGTGGGCATGCCAGGGCTTCCAGCCACTGCAAATGAACTCCAGACGCAAATGCTACCTTGTGCATCTAGTGTACATAGGTACTAGGGCTTGGCAGGCAAGCGTCTTAACCACTAAGCCATCTCTCCAGTCCTCTTTGCCTCTTATTTATGGACACATTATGTGTTGGTACATCATTTCCCTCCTCCCTGTCCCTAATCTGCTGAGGACCCTCCTCAGTGGGGTTGCTGATACTCCCCATGGAGTTGTGGGTTATGTGTTGTGAGAGCAAAAGTCAGTCAATGTGTCTGGGGGCAATGCCTCTGGATATTCTCTCTCACTCTGTGGCTCTTACAATCTTTCTGCCCCCTGTTCTGCAAAATTCCCTGAGCCATGGTAGGTGTATTTTAAGCCTGTTTCAGTGATGAGCTCTTGGGAGCATCTGAATTTCCGCCTTGGTATGTGTTGAGAATCCTCAGTGTCTGTCTCCATCAACCTGACACAGCTTGTCAGGCTTGCCATGGAAGCAGCATTCTTGCTCATCTCACCAAGTCCTCTGTTTCACCTGGGCCTTGGCTGAAGTGCGAGGGGTGGCTTATCTCCTCTGGTCTCGCTACCTTCTGAAAAAGGAGAACAGATTCTCCAATGGAGAAAAAGCTCAGCATAGTTAAATGGAATAAGCACAGTTAAGTTAGAGAGGTTTAACGGATGTCGTCCCTCTTTTGGTCAAAGACTAGTGGGAGATTTTCACTGGAGACCATAATCTTGGTCTCCATGCAATTCTGACCCGGCTCCCAGTTCCAGCCATGGGTTCCTTTCCACTGAGAAGATCTCTTAGCCAATCAGAAAGCCATTGGTTACCCACCAAGGCTGTGTGTCAGCACAGGTGTGCATGTCTTGTCAAGCTGGCTGCTTTTTTAAAAAATATATTTTATTTATTTATTTATTTGAGAGAGAGAGAGAATGGGCACGCTAGGGCCTCCAGCCACTGCAAACGAATTCCAGATGCATGTGTCCCCTTGTGCATCTGGCTTACGTGGGTCCTGGAGAGTCAAACAGGGATCCTTTGGCTTTGCAGGCAAATGCCTTAACCGCTAAGCCATCTCTCCAGCCCAGGCTGGTTACTTTTGAGTAGCTTAGACCCATGCTTGCTCACTTTGCCCACTTTCCCCCAGGAGCTCATGTAGCACTTTCCAGCACTAAATGGGCCAATCTTTGCCTCTTCTTAAAGGAACATGGGTCATATTGGATAAGGGGTTCAACCCTGTTCCAGGATGGTTTCATGTGAATGAATGACCTCACTTACAAATAAGGTCACATTCTGCATTAGTTACTTTTTCTTTGTTGTGACCAAACACCCGACAAAAAGCAGCTAAGTAGAGTATCAGGTACTTTCTCATCAAGGTGACAGAACACCTGACCAAAGCAATTTAAGTGGGGCTGGGGAGATTGCTCAGTGGTTAGAAGCACTCGCTCCACAAGCCACCGTCTAGAGTCCAGATTCCTACACTTAAACTGTACACAAAGTGGCATATGTGTCTATCATCCCAATGGGCCTACTGCTATGGGAGATGGGCCAGCTAGCCTGGCTTTCTAGTGGCCAAGAAGAAAGACCTTTACTCAAACAAAGTAGGAGAGGATCAACAGCCCAAGTTTCCCTGACCTCCACATGCATGCTCACATGTATGCCCTTAGACACATTATAAGGGGGAAGGGGCTGGAGAGATGGCTCAGCAGTTTAGATGTATGCCTGCAAAACCTAAGGACCCAGGTTCAATTCCCCAGTACCCATGTAAAGCCAGATGCACAAAAACATGTGTCTGGAGTTTGTTTGTAGTGGCTGGAGGCCCTGGCATGCCCATCTTTCTCCCATCCAAGTAGTAACCAGGCCCAACCCTGCCTAGCTTCTGAGATTGGGTGAGACTGGGTGCATTCAGGGTGGTATGACCATAGATTGTCCATCTTTCATTATCTCCCTCTCAAAGAAATAAAATATTTAAACAAACCTTAAGGAAGGAAGGGCTTATTTTGCTCACAGTTTCAGGATGAAGTCTATCATGTCAGGATGGGTCAAGGTGGGAGGGGCTTGAGGCAGCTGGTCACATTCAGTCCACAGAGAGGAAGGAGAGAGAGAGAGAGAGAGAGGAATGCTGCTGCTCACCTTTCTCCTTTTCATTCAGTCCAGCCTCCCCAGCCCACGGAATGGTGCTGTTCACATTAGAGGTTCTCCCACCTCAATTAACCTTATCTAGAAACTCCCTCACCGAAGGGCCCAGTGTCTCCCAGGTGATTCCACATCCAATCTAGTTGACAATAGAGACTGGCTATAACATGTTTCAAGGTATTAGGGGCAGAGACACCATCCAGCCCACAAGCACTTGTGTGGGCTGAGAAGGAGAAATCTAGACCTGGTTTAAGGATGGCTCTGTGTGACCTGCTGGGGTAGAATGGGCCAGTGTGGCCTCTTGTAGCCCTGCAGAATCCCTAGGTCCAGCCCTGAGGGACAGTGGAGATGGCACAGCCATCTGAGTGTTGAGTAGCTGGCAGTCTGCATCAACAGTGGGGCTGGAGAACACCGAGACTCATTCTCGGGCCTTGCCGAAACCAGTTAGCTCCCTGCAAGAAATGCCAACCAGTGAGGAAGTACTAAGCAGCAGGAGGATGGTTAGAAATAGTGTTCCTGATGTCATTAGAAAAAATGCACACACAACTAAAAGCTTCCTGGGGGAGAAGATGCAGGGAGGGAGGGGACACTGAGGGACAATGACCTGTGAGCTGGTTG
Source organism: Dipus sagitta (assembly GCA_036346955.1). NCBI lineage: Eukaryota > Metazoa > Chordata > Mammalia > Rodentia > Dipodidae > Dipus > Dipus sagitta. Next base: position 50,628,196 of record CM070773.1, on the reverse strand, counting down.
GTGTACTGACCCTACACCCCCCTTTTTTTTGGTTCTTGGAGGTAGGGTCTCACTCTAGCCCAGGCTGACCTGGAATTCACTCTGTAGTCTCAGGGTGGCCTCAAACTTACAGTGATCCTCCCAAGTGCTGAGATCAAAGGTATGTCCCCCCCCATGCCCAGCTGGCTCTACCCTTTTGACCTAAACCTTCTATTGGGATATTGGCAGAGGAAGGAGAGAGAAGAGGGTAGGCTAAGGATTGGTCTTGACCTCTTGGCTGGAACACTGAGCTGGGGACCAGTTCCAGACACTGCTTCGTGAAGCTGCCTGTGCAGGAGACAGGGTGGATCCAGGTTTCCTGCGACCTGAGGCTGATTCAATTTTGGAAGCCCTATTTAAGAAAAAGAACATACATTTGTAAGCACAAAATTGCTGGCTCCATTAGTGCCCTAGAATGGCCGCCTCCACTGGAACTGCCCAGAGGGACGAGGAAGCCCAGGAACAGAGCCCAGGAGCCCTGCGTGAGCACCAGTGAGCGCTGTGGGCCTGACTCATGGAGCCCAGGCTAGGGAATGTGGGATGGCACAGGGACTTTGGGAGGCTAGAGTCAGAAAGGCTGGGGCAGGGAGCCCTTGTGGGGAGGCACCCGTGATTACAAGGAGGAAGCGTTGCTGGCAGGAACAGCTGAGTAAATTAGAGGGGAAGAAGGGCTGGTCCTGGCTGCCATGCAGGGCGCGATGAAAGACAAGGCAGGGCCAGTGCCCAATAATGGAGGCGCTCTGCTTCCACACTGAGGGGCAGAGTCCCGCGCAGGGAGAGGCCACAGCCCAGGGCTCTGGGCTTCAAGGATAGGATGGGAGGGAAGAATGGAATTCCACCAGAGGAGGGGAAAGAGGGGGACTTATGTACCAGGGCATTTGCAACTAGGAACAGAAAGGAGCAAAAGGAGAGGAAGGAGGAAAAAAAAAAAAAAAAAAAAGGGAAGAAAGACCAAGACTCAGGTCTGGTGGCTCACACTGTAATTCCAGCACTCAGGAGACTGAGACAGGCAGATTGCCATCAGTTCAAGGCCAGCATGGGCTGGAGAGTGAGACTGTCAGAACAACAAAGAGGAGAGGAAGGGGATGGGAGGGAGGAGAGGGGAGAGAAGAGAGGTGAGGAGAGAGGAAAAAGGAGGAAGGACATGAAGAGAGGAGGGGAGGGAGAAGGGCAGGGTGGGAGACTGGGCATCCAGGCCCTGTCCTGGTGGCTTTCATGTGATGATCCTTAGCTCTGGGAAGGCCTGACTTACCCCTGCTGTGCTGAGGCTTATCAGGTATGTGGGGCCCTGCACAGAGCCAGCCCTCTTCTTGTCTAAAACACATATGTCTATACCATCCTCTCTCTGAAACCAGCGCACAGGCTGGTCCACTAAGCAAGGAGAAATGGTGCTGGCGGAAGAGCGTTACCTAAGTTTTGGTGGCCCTGTCCCAGAGGGACTCCAGTCTGGCTGTGGTCTTTATCTACCACCATGCCCACTGTCTACCTGGCCCCAACCAAAGACCCTCCACCCCCATGGAGGTCTGCTGTCCTGCCACTGGTGGGAACCCTGGGTGGGGATACTGTGGGAGAGATTAGCTGTAGGTTAGAAGGTTCAAAGGTGACAATGGTTGTGGTTCAAGGGAAGCAAGTAGTTGCCCCAGAGCAAATTTGGACCAGTGAATCTATGTCCTGAGCAGACAGAGTAACCTGGACACTGGAGGGGTGACTCAAACCCTTCACGTATAGGTGGGGAGACTGAGGCCCTGAGCGGGACCAGAACCCAGCCCTCCATGGCAGCTTGCCCCAGTAGGCGTCTGGGGGCTCCATCCACCCCCTTGCCCAGCAGGCTTCTGGACCACAGGCAGCAGCCTTCCTACGGGAAGAAGACTTGACCAGCCTCCAGGCAAGAGGAGGGTAGAGCAGAGGCCTAGGGAAGGCCGGCTCAGGGCTGCAAAAGCGAGGTCTCCCATGCAGGACGACATCCAGGCTGCTGGAGGGCTCATTGAAAACGGTGCTTGCTTGGCTCGCTCCTCAGAGAAGCCGGCAGCCCACGCGCTCTGTCTTGGCCTCCCGTGACCTGCGGGTGCTGTGTTCACTTTCCAACTGGCACGAGAGGCAGCTGAGTTCCCAGGGGCCTGTCCCGAGCCCGAAAGAGAGCCTAGAGCAAAGAAGCCAGGTTTTCCCCACCTGCCCACCTGCCTCACCTGCGTCCTGGGCCTTTCATGACTGTGAAAGTAGCCCTGGCTCCCGAGAGAGCTGGAAATAAAAATTTAGTAGGATAAAAAAGACGAAATTGGCCGGGTGTGGTGGCTCATGCCATTAATCCCAGTATTCGGGAAGCTGAGGTAAAGGATCACAGCGAGTTTGGGGTGGCCTGAGACTACATAGTGAATTCCAGATCAGCCTGGGTTAGAGTGAGATCTTACCTCGAAAAACCAAAAATAAATAAATAAACAAATAAATAAATAAAAAATAAAATAAAAAAGGCAAAATCCCTCACAATCACACAGGCCAGCAGCCAGTGTAGATGGTTGGTGGTTGGTTGTCTTAGATCCCTTTGCAGCCTATGAATGTAACTAGAAAATCATCATCACTGGGGCCACACCACCTGCCACTTTCTATTCTGGACCTTTCTTGTTCTTTCTTTTTAAAGTGATTATTATAGTGTCTGAAATGACTTACATCAATAAATGTTCAAAAGCAAAATTGCTAATTCTTTTTATTTTTCTCCCATGATGCCTGGCCCACACTAATTTCCCATTGCCAAGTAAACTATGAATGAAAATGTCCCTTTCCCTGGACCCTATACCTTTTTCCTATGAGCCGGCCAGTCTCCATGTTGACTTAGGCCAAACAAGTCAGACAGGAGATTTAAAAGCACCAAAGCGGGCTGGAGAAGATGGCTTATCAGTTAAGGCATTTGCCTGCAAAGCCAAAGGACCCCGGTTCAATTCCCTAGGACCCACGTAAGCCACATGCACAAAGTGGCACATGTGTCTGGAGTTCATTTGCAGCAGCCAGAGGCCCTAATATGCTCATTCTCTCTGTTTATCTTCTCTCTGTCTCTCTGTTTCCAAATAAAAAATAAATTTTTACAAAATAAAAAATAAAACCAATCAATCAGCCAATCAAACAAGCAAGCAAAAGTGAGGCGGGGCACCCAGCCATGCTCCTTACTTCTTCCTGCTGGAGCTTGGGTGCCATATTGGACTGGGAGGGGATAGCTGTCTTCTGAGCTTGGCTGGACAACAAATGAAGAAGGTCCTGGTCCCAGCAGATTGTGTCACCACACTACCAGCCCTGGATTGTTTACCTCTGGACGTTATTTTTATTTATTTATTTATTTTTGGTTTCGAGGTAGGGTCTCACTGTAGCTCAGGCTGACCTGGAATTCACTATGTAGTCTGAGGGTGGCCTTGATCTTACAGAGATCCTCCTACCTCTGCCTCCCAAGTGAATGGGTATTATTTCTTTTGGAATGTGTGATGTGTGTGGTATGCATGTGGGTGTTCATGCATATGTAGGTGCTTGTGCTCATGTGGATGCCAGAGGTCCTCCTTAGTTGCTGTCCACTTTATTTTTTTGTTTTTTGTATGAGATAGGATCTGCCACTGAACCTAGAGCTCGCTGGGTTGTGTAGACAGTCTTGCCAGAGAGCTCCAGGGATCCTCTTGTTTCTGCCTCCCCAGAGCTGGGATTCCATGTGCATAGTGCCACACCTGGCATTATATGTGGGTGCTGGTGATCCAAACTCAGGGTCTCATGTTTGCAAGGCACAAGCTTACCACTGAGCCATCTCCCCAGCCTTTCCTCCAGACTTTTATATGTCAAAGACAGAAATTTTATATTGTGAAAAAAAAAAAAGCAGGCTTGCTGGTGGTGGTGACATATGCCTTTAATCCCAGTACTCGGGAAGCAGAGGTAGAAGGATCGCCATGAGTTTGGGGCCACCCTGAGACTACATAGTGAATTCCAGGCCAAAGTGAGACCCTACCTCGGAAAAGCAAAGCAAAACAAACAAACAAAAGGAAAAACAGGTTGGAGAGATTGCCAGTGTCAGTGGTTAAGGCGTTTTCCTACAAAGCCTAATGACCCAGGTTCGATTCCTTAGGGCCCACATAAGCCAGATGCACAAGGTGGTGCATGTATCTGGAGTTTGTTTGCAGTGGCTGGAGGCCCTGGTGCAACCATTCTCTCTCTCTCTCTCTCTCAAATAAATAATAAAATAAAATATATCTTTAAAACAACAACAACACTACAGGGGACATTTAAAGCCCTGGGCTCTCTTCATGGGACGTTGGTTCCCTGCTATTAAGGAAGGTTATAAACATTTATGGACTGTCTCCCACTTACCAGACATACTATATAACTTCCTTAATTGAATATAATGTAATTTAGCTTAATTTCATTTCCTTCAAACCCTGAGCATTAGTATTATTATCCCCATTCTACAGATGGAGAAACCAAGGCTCAGAGAGGCTAGGAACTTAGACAGGTCACACAATGAAAGAGGGTCTGACTGCTCATTCCTGCTCTCCCTGCTTCCCCCACTGCCTCAGTGCCCTGGTTTTTCAGTTTTGCCTTTTCTTTTTTTGGGGGGGGGTTCAAGGTAGGATCTCACTGTAGCTCAGGCTGACCTGGAATTCACTATGTAGTCTCAGGGTGGTCTCAAACTCATGGTGATCCTTCTACCTCTGTGCTGGCATTAAAGGCGTCTGCCAGGCCAGGCACGGTGGCATACTCGGGAGGCAGAGGTAGGAGGATTGCCGTGAGTTCGAGACCACCCTGAGACTACATAATGAATCCCAGGTCAGCTTGGGCTACAGTGAGACCCTACCTTGAAAAACCAAAAAGAAAAAGAAAAAAAGGCGTGCCATCACGCCTGGCTTCAGTTTTGCCTTTTCTGAGGAAGTCGGGTCACTAAGGTGACTCTGTCTTCTTGCTTCTCACCAACTACTCTTTTGAGATGAAATCCAGAACCTCAGCCATTCCTCAGGGGGTTGAAGGAAAACTTAAATCAGACTTTTGTTTTGTTTTTTGGTTTTTCATGGGTAGGGTTTCTCTCTAGCCAAGGCTGACCTGGAATTCACTATGTAGTCTCAGGGTGGCCTCGAACTCAGGGCTAATCCTTCTACCTCTGTCTCCTGAGTGATGGGATTAAAGGTGTGCACCACCACACCAGGCTTTAAACCAGATTTTTTAAAAACTTTTTTGTTCATTTTTATTTATTTATTTGAGAGTATCAGAGAGAGAAAGAGGCAGAGAGAGAGAGAGAGAGAGAGAGAATGGGTGCGCCAGGGCCTCCAGCCACTACAAACAAACTCCAGACACGTGCGCCCCCTTGTGCATTTGGCTAACGTGGGTCCTGGAGAATCCAGCCTCGAACCGGGGTCCTTAGGCTTCATAGGCAAGCGCTTAACCGCTAAGCCATCTCTCCAGCCCTAAACTAGATTTTAACTTCAGTAAATTCTTTTCTTTCTCAAGGAAAAAAAAAATTAAAAAGCCCATCATCAGCTGTAATCGGTCCACTCATTACACTCTTATTGTGATCACCTCTCCCGCCACTGTAATTGGCTTCTCCAGGGTTCATGAAGAACTATGTCTTCAAAGGTCTACCCTCAGCCACGGTGCTACTTGGAGCAGAACCTGGCTTCAGTGGAGGAATTGGGAGCCGCGGTGAGCAGAGGAGGAAACACCCCTGCACTTCTGGGGCAGCACCACAGGACTAGCCCTACCACAGTGCCACCGCTACTGCACACAGAGGTCGTGTCCTGTCGGGACAGGCCTCTGCTTGTCACATGCAGGCCTGGGCGCACCACAGCCTGGCCGAAGCCTGTCTCCAGCTGGACACCGGCAGCTTTCTGTGCTCTGAAAATCCCAGCTGGGGACCAACTAGTAGCCTGTAAGTGCTCGGGCTGGTTGTAAAATGTGGTGTAAGAGGCTGGCCAAAGACTCCGAAGACTGGCATAGAGCATTCACCTCCCCCCACCCCACCCCTCCCCCAGCATGGTTTGAGCAAGGGGCCTGATCTTTCTGGGCCTCAGTTTCTCTATCTTCAAATGGATGTCTGTTGTCACGAGTCTCAAAGAAGTTCACCTGTGGCTACAGGTGAGAGGTGCCACATAAGGGATTCTCCACTCTGACACTAGGGCCTCGGTTTCCCTGTTTCAGCAGGTATTCTGGACCTGTACACACAAACATATGTCAGTCTTGCCACCTCAAATGATTGATGGCAGGCCTCTGTGAATAGCATGTGCCTCAGGTATGCCAGCTTGTGGGTAGCAGAGGAAGGGGCACCCTGCTTGGATCACCTCAGGTTGGAGTCGTGACACTCTCTGAGCCAGGCCTGAGGCTTCTCTGAGCCCCAGCTTTCCCTGCCTCAAATGCTACTGGCAACAACTCTGGTGCCTTCTCCACAGGGAGCTTTTCTTCAGGCCTCTTCTTATCAGCAATGAAGGGCCACCTTGTAAAATTCAGAGCCATGACCTAGATGGTAAGTGGCTGGCTGGCAACTTAGCACTGTGCAATTTTTCTCATTTTTATTTTACCCTTGGTAGTTTCATATATAGTGTGTTTTCATACTCACCCCCATTTCCTTCTCTTATCCCCCTCCCGCTTCCACTAAACCCCTTCTTCATCCCAATCAATCTCTTTCCGACTTTCAAGTCTTTTTATTTTTGTGACCCAGAGTTAAATCAGGGTCGCCTGCATGAGCATGTGTGGGGGTTAGTTACCAGAGTATGAGCAACTTACCCGTGACTACGCCACTGGAGATCATGATGCCCCTCCCCCAGTAAGTATTAACCACCAAGAACTCCTCTGGGGGCAGGGGTGGGGTCGGTTTCATGAGACCCTGCCATCCGAGTTGTAATATTGATGGGCTCAGTCTTGTGCGAGGAACCACAGCTGTTGTGAGCTCATGAGTGTGACAGCCTTGTTATGTCCAGAAGACAGCATTCCACAGCCCTGCTTCCCATCCTGCTCTTACACTCTTTCTGTCCCCGCTTCTGTGATACAGATGTCCTGTTTAGGGCTGACCACACAATAGACACTTATTCTCAGCACTTTCACAGGCTATGTATCTCTACATTAACATCTGCCCACTATCAAAAGAAACTTCTGGAGGCTGGAAAGATGGCTCAGTGAATAAAGTACTTGCTGTGCAAGCCTGAGTACCCAAGTTCAGAACCCCAGACCTACACAAAAGCTGAAAGCTGTAGCAGGCTTCTGCAATCCCAGCATGCCACAGTGAGCTGGGAGGCAGTGACAGGCGGAGAATCTCCAACGTCCCCCCCCCCCGCCCCACCTCCAGCTAGCCTGTGAAGGCAGCAGAGAACAACAAGCAGTAAGAGAGGTGGAAGGTGAGGTCTGACGCTCAGAAAGCTGTCCTCCCAGGTAAGATGGAGGCATACTAGCCCCGCCAAGGCAGCCTACGGTGTGATACATGTGTGTAACATATATGTTTTGGGGCTCCTGTGGACGTGTCAGCACTGATAATTCATCAACAAACAGAAGAATATAGCTTTAGCCCTTACAAGGCTCCAGCTGGGCTAGCAGTGAGTGCCTTGGAGTCTGACAAGTGTGATGAGGGACAAGTACGGGGGCTCTGGGTGCAAACGCCAGGAGCGCCTGGTTAAAAACGTATGTGAAGGGCTGGAGGGATGGCTTAGCAGTTAAGGCGTTTGCCTGCAAAGCCAAAGGACCCAGGACCCACGTTAGCCAGATACACAAGGGGGCACAAGTGTCTGGAGTTCGTTTGCAGTGGCTGGAAGCTCTGGCGCGCCCATTCTCTCTCTCTCTCTCTCTCTCTCTCTCTCGCTCTCTCGCTCTCTCGCTCTCTCGCTCTCTCGCTCTCTCGCTCTCTCGCGTGCGCGCGCTCTCGCTCTCCCTTTTTCTTTGTCAAAAAAAAAAAAATGTATCTGAAGTGTTTGTAGACAGAGGTACCTAAGCCAGGTTGTGTCGGGGAGTGAGGGACGTTTTAGGCACAGTTTTAACATCTGCAAAGGCCCTAAGTCTAGAGCAGTGCACATGAGAAATGAAAACAAAACCACTGTGACTAGCGTAGGGAAAGCCTGTGCCTTCCCGCCTGCACTAACACATGATAGGGGCTTGTGCTGTGCGTCCCCACGCTAACTCACTCATCCAGAGAAGCCCTTTCTGTCACTCACCAGCCCCTAGCACCACAGACCAGGGGTGTTCTGAGCCCTGAGAAGGTGGAAACAAGGCTGCTATTGTGCATTTGGTCCATGCGTTCACAGACTCAGGACTGAACGTGCACCCCGCTATGAATCCTGCAAAAGACAGGTCCAGTGCTCTCTCTACTTGGAAGGACAAGACAGTGCAGATGCCTTAGCAGAGCTCACCTTCAAAGTAGGGCAGGTGTGCCCTCTTGGACCTGTCCCCATCTGATGCTCAAGCGCCTCTCATTCCAGTATCACTGTCTACGCCTTTCTCTGGCACTGAAAGAGGAAAACTTGATGGTGTCATCACCCAGAGGCCTGGGCTCAGAACCACAGCATGCTTTCTCTGCTGTCACAGTATGTGGACTGCCAGCCTTCATCTGTATCTGAGCAGAACCTTCTTTAGGGCAATCTTCTCCGTTCTGCATCATGTGTGTATGTGTGTGAGCGCGCGCGTGCGCGTGTGCGCACATGGGAGCTCGGCAGGCTAGGCTGTCAGCTAAGCGGGGTGACTTCTTGTTGCAAGAAGCAGATGTATCCAGCTCCGAGCATGAAGACAGGAGACTGTGCTCATGGTCAGTCTCCTATCTGCCTTTCCAACACAATCGTCATTGTGATCAGAGTAGGAAAGTGTTCAATCCAGCACTGAATTTAGTCTATACTAGTCATGTCCATGTGAATCCACTCTGTAAAGATCTCAGGTTTCCTCAGGGTGGTGCAGAGCCAGAGACAGTCACAGAGTCGCATCTTGGATAAGACAAATTTGCCATTAGTGGCTACTGGGAGAAGTCCTGGCCTTTCTCATAAGGTGCAGATGTGACAGGTGCTCTTTCCTTTGGACATGCCTTAAACATGGACATGGGGTCTATAGTAAATAGTGGCCATCTGACAGAAAAAGTGAGGACAAGGGACATTTAGAAAGACTGGGAGCTGGGGGTGGAGGTGCACCCTGGCAATGCCAGCACGCAGGAGTTGGAGACTGGAAGATTAGGAGCTCAAGGCTGGCTTGGTCTATATGAGACCTTACTAAGAAAGAAAGACAGTGAGAGTGAAAGAGAGAAGGTTCTATTGGAACCTCTGCCCCTACCTGGAGCATTTCTGAAGAGATGGCCCAACATTACCAACTATTTATCTCTAGGCTTCTTTTTTAAGCAGGAAAACTGAGTTCCTATTTGCCAGGCTTTACTATTCTCAGTAAGGAGCATTCCTAACCAGTTCATCTTGTGCATCTAAAATCCCCCAAATACTCTAAAGTTGAAGTTCATTTTGTTTTTGAGACAGACCATCACACCTGGTTTACTTGGTGCTGGGGACGGAACCCAGGGCCTGATGCATGCTAGGCAAGTACTCTACAAACAGAGCCATATCACCAGCCCTAAATAAAATATTTAACCCTTAAAAAAAAGTATAATGAGGCGGGTGTGGTGGCGCACGCCTTTAATCCCAGCACTTGGGAGGCAGAGGTAGGAGGATTGCCGTGAGTTCGAGGCCACCCTGAGACTCCACAGTGAATTCCAGGTCAGCCTGGGCTAGAGTGAGACCCTACCTCGAAAAAAACAAAAAAAAAAAAGTATAATGGAGGTGGGGAGATTGCTCAGCAGTTAAAGGCACTTGCTTGCAAAGCCTGGTGTCCAGGGTTCCCCAGCATCTACGTAAATCCAGATGCACAAAGTGGTACATGTATCTGGAGTCCGTTTGTAGGGGCAGGAGGCCCTGGTGTGCCTATACACATACACACACTCTCTCTCTCATATAAATTAATAAAATATATTTTTAAGTACAATGGTTGAGCCAGGCACTGTGATGTGTGCTTGTAATCCCAGCATTTGAGAGGTAGAGGCAGGAAGATCAGGAGTTCAAGGTCATACTGTCCTATATAGTAAGTTCCAGGCCAACCTGGAATACATGAGATCCTGTCTCAAAAAAGAAAGAAAGAAAGAAAGAAAGAAAGAGAAAACAAAAAAGAAAAAGAAAAAAGAAAAGCAAGCAAAAAAACCCTCAAATATTTTTTTAAATGGCTTAAGAATAAATCTGGTTAATTTCAGATATAAGAACTCCCAATTCTCTCTCTATTCCATATGGAGGATACCCATTCCCTAAAAACAGAAGTCACATGTCATTTGTATAAAGGACTCCTAGAAGGCAGACTGTGTATGCACCCAGTCAGTTTTATTGTTCGAGGACATTTAATTTAAAAAGTTGCAATTGTGTATAATGTACAAAGTAAAATGTCATGCATATCATTCCAAGACCACAATTTTCCAAGGTCCCATGCACTACAGGAGATCGACCTCTGTTCTTAGATGAAGGAAGTTAATCCAGAACTCCTTGAGGTTGAGCATTAACTAGAAGAGCATTAACTAGAAGCCAGACTCTACAGGCTTACAGATCCAGGATCAGTGGACACCACAAGTAAAGTTCCCCAATCCTCTTGCCACTGAGGGATTATCCCTGGAGAGTGGTGATGACACTGTCCCCCTTGGGAAGACTGGCATCCTAATTCACTTCACCTGAATGGCCCGGACACCGCAAGCAGCAAGTTGAGATTAATGTTATCCTGGAGTGGAAGCATTCCCAGGTACATGCCAGAAGCAAGTACAAATCTATTCTGACAGAAGTCACAGTCATCCGGGACTCAAAGAAATTCCCATTAACAATCTTTCCAGGGCTGGAGAGATTTCTTAGTGGTTAAGGCTTGCCTGCAAAGCCTAAGGACCCAGGTTCAATTCCCCAGATCCCAGGCATGTGGTGGTGCATGCATCTGGAGTTTGTTTGAAGTGGCCAGAGGCCCTGGCACACCCATTTTCTCTATATAATAAATAAATAAATATTAAAATATTTTTAAAGAATCTTTCTAACTGGGTATTGTGGCACACACCTTTAATCTCAGCACTTGGGAGGCAGAGAGAGGAGGATTGCCATGAGTTTGAGGCCAGCCTGAGATTACATAGTGAATACCAGGTCAGCTTGGGCTAGAGAGAGACCCTATCTTGAAAAACCAAAACCAAAAAATAATAATAAGTAAATCATAAAAAAACAAAAGGAGGCTGGGGTGATGGCTGGGTGGTTAATGATGTTTGCTTGCAAAGCCTGCTGGACTGGGTTCAGTTCCCCAGTGCCCACAGAAAAGCCAGGTGCAAAAGTATCTGCCATTTGTTTGCATCAGCAAGAATCCCTGGAATGCCCCTTACCCACATACTCATGCAAATAAATGAATAAAAATATTTTTAAAAAGAAAATTTCCAAAATAATAAGCATAACCCAGCCAAAAATATTTAAAGGTATACAAGTAAATAAGACAACATAAATATCAAGAGAACAAAGGAGTAGACAGACTAACCCCAAATATTCTAAGTAATGGAATCAGAGGAAATAAAATTTCAAATTTCTATGTTAAAAGACAGAGAATACAGCCTTAAAAAATCTTCAGATAACAAAAATTATGAATAATTGATCCAGCATATTAAAAAATGTTGGATAGCATGACCTCACAGTGCCTGACACTACCTACAGAAGACCATCATAATAGGAGGACAAAGACCATGACATCAAAATAAAAGAGAGACTGATTGAGATGGGAAGGGGATATGATGGAGAAAGGAGTTTAAAAAGGGAAAGTGGTGGAAGGGAGGGCATTACCATGGGATATTGTTTACAATCATTGAAATTGTTAATAAAAAATAAATTAATTTTTAAAAAGCTAAATAAAAAAATGTTGGGTAGGATTTCACTATGAGCCCAGGCTAGCTTCAAAATCAAGACCCTCCTCAGTCTAAATTCTGGAGTTACAGGTGTATAACACCAGACCCAGCAGAAATTTCTTACAAGCATGAAAAAATATAACTAAAAAGTTAAATCCAATATATGGTTTGAATAGTAGATTAGATACTGACAAAGAGAGAATCAGGGCAATGGAAGATAGGCCAGAAGAAATTATTTAAATAGCAACATCGAGAAATAAAAAGATGAGACTGGAGAGATGGCTTAGAGGTTAAGGTGTTTGCCTGCAAAACCAAAGGACCTCAGTTCAATCCCCCAGGACCCATGTAAGCCAGATGCACAAGGTGGCACATGTGTCTGGATTTGTTTGCAGTGGCTGGAGGCCCTGGTGTACCCATTCTCTCTCTGTCTGTCTCTCTCTCAAATAAATAAATAAAAAATAAATGAAATATTTTTAAAAAAGAAATAAAAAAGATGAGAATTATAAGAGGATCAGAGTCAGGAAAGACACAATGAGAAGGTCTATCTACATCTAACTGGTATTTAGGAGAAAGAAGCAAGAGAGAAGGTAGCCAGGGTGTTGTGTGAAAAGACCGCACATGAGAATTTCTTAGAGCTGATGAAAGGTGCCAATCTATAGATTTAATAAACCCAACAAATGCCAAGGACAAATAAAAAAAATTGGAACTATTTCTTAAACTTGAAATGCCTATCATAAACAAAGTGGCCCAATGATGTGTCCAAGGGACTAATATCACTCAAACATGCACTCCTGTTGGGGGCAAGTCAGGCAAGAGTATGCACAACAGCAAGCTCTGTGAAAATCATTTCTGGTCTGGCCAGGTTAGTTACATGTCATGATATTTAATGCCATAATAAAATTTGACATGTTCTAGCAGAAAAGGAACAGAAGAAATGATGGAAACCTCACCCCTCCTCCTAGAGTGACATGAATTTATTTTTAGGAAGTGTATCAGAAATCTATTGTTTCACCCCTAGTTCACCTGGGAACTCAGTGTCCACATGTACCTTTGAATTATCAAGTACTTGGGACTGGATAGGAAACATTCTTGTCTGGCAAAAAGACTCATTGAGCAACATGAACAACATTGTAAATTGTTTGAATGTCAGAAGTTAGATGAGGAGACGGCTCCACGGATAAAGCACTCACTGCTCAAGCCTGAACACCCAAGCTTGTTCCTCAGGCCCCACATATAAAAGGAAAGCTATTGTGGGCTTCTGCAATCCCAGCATGCTGGTGGAGAGACGGGAAGCAGCCACAAGAGAATTTCTTGGATGATCCCGGCTTTCCAGAGCCCGAAAGTTGTCATCTGAACTCCATACACGCGCCCTAGCATGTATGCCTCTCCACTGACATGAATACATATACACATACAAATAAATAAACAAAACTTAGATTTCATGTAGTCCAACACCTTCCTTAAGCTAAAGAAACTGAGGCTAGACAATAAGGAGCACAGAGGGTGTCTATAGCCAGGCCAAGCTAAGGTGGGGAGTCTCCTGCCTCCAAGTCCAGGGCTCCATCCGCACCCAGCTGCTTACTTCTTGGAGGTCCAGGAGGCAGGATGCTCCATTCTCAAAATGATGCAATTTTGGTGCAGGATTTGGGGGCTCAGGAGGTGTCCCCCAAATTGATGAACCCCAGTTTTGGGTCCTGTTCTATTTTTAATAAATAATAAAAATGAACTCAAGAAGTCTAAATTGTGAATTATTAATTTTATTTAGGGAGGAATCACAAATTGGGGGGTGGGGAAGGGAAACTGGGATCTAGGAAGAAGGGTAGAACAAAGTCATAGACACATGGGAAGTAGGAAACATGCACTCATGTGGAAAGCACATAGTTCAAAAGGCTCATTTAGGAGAACTTGAGGTTTTTAGGGGATGACTGGAGTGGAGCCACAAGCACACGAAGATGGAACCTAGGAGCTTGTACAGGGAGACTTAAAAGGAACACACACAGCATCCTCCTCGAGCTTCCCCATGGAGGAAAGTTAAGAGGGAAAATATCAAAGCAGACACCAAAAAATTCAGATGAGAAATGAATGGTAAAGAGAGTTATACCCATGGCTACCCCAAGTTTAAAGAAATTACACAAGTAATAGGCCCAGAGTTAGGGAAAGTACCCACATGGTAGATCTAGAATGTAATGTGGTAGATTCAGAGACCAGAGGAGAATCATACATGTAATTAAAGGGAGAAGTTACCTCAAAGTGTAAAGCAGAGGTAAGCAGAAAATCTCAGACAAAGAAACAGTACTCTGCTCTCTGGAAGCCAGACTCATGTGTATCCAAACAGCACAGGGTAGGGCAACAAGGAATACAGACAGAGAAAAGTACTGGGAACAGCCTTTATAGTTCATTGAAAATGTATTCTTAGGCTGTGAGATGGCTTAGTGGTTAAGGCACTTGCCTGCAAAGCCAAAGGACCCTGATTCAATTCCTCAGGACCCACAAGCCAGATGCACAAAGGGGTGCATGTGTCTGGAGTTTGTTTGCAGTAGCTGAAGGCCCTGGCATACCCATTCTCTCTCTCTCTCTCTCAAATAAATAAATACAAGTAAAAATAAATTTTAAAAAAGAAAATGTAGCCAGGTGCGTTGGCACATGCCTTTAATCTCAGCACTTGGGAGGCAGAGGTAGGAGGATCGCTATGAGTTCGAGGCCACCCTGAGAATGAATTCCAGGTCAGCCTGGACTAGAGTAAAACCTTACCTCAAAAAAACAAAAACAACAAAAAACAATGTATTCTTTTGTCACATTCAGGTATGTAAAGAGGAAGATCTGACTGGTTTGTAGACTTGAAGGGCAGACCCCAGGCCATTCTACCTGAGTAATGAAGGCCACCTATCTAGGTAACATGCTAGACAATGGGCAGCCGGGGGCACTGCAGCTGTTGTGGATGAGTCTCAATCTAACATGAGTTCTATTCCTGCCAAGGGATCAGACACAGGTTCCATTTCTGCCAAGGCGGGTGGCATCAGTTCTCTCTGGGCCTCTGTTCCTGAGACTGCCTAAAAAAAAGCTAACATTTCCCTATTTCTCCTTCAATTTCAACAGTGGTTCTCTATACCAGGGTATGTAAACAAAGAAGAGTCTCCAAAGTGTCCTGGAGGTGACATAGAAATACAGATAGAGACACCCTAACAGATGAAAACAGTCCCAGTTACATAATCACGACAGCAAACAGTGAATCACTGCCGTGTAATGGGAAAATCAGATTGGTCACTAGGAAAAGTAAAAGGATCTCTGTGGTGAGTCATGGGCCCACCCTCCAGTGGAGCCTCTAAGCACAGACACCTACCGGTTGATTCAGAGTCGGCCTTTTGTCTTCCTTTCTTCCACATCGAGGTTTTCATGTTTCACAATGGAACATCAAAGAGATGTAAATTTCCAAAAAGGGCTAGGCCAAAGAGAAGCCCCACCTCTGTCCCTCTGTCCCTCCGTCTCTGGACTGTTCCCAGAGGAGATAATAACACCAAATGCAACAGCAGCTGATATCAGCAATATCTACTGTTCCAATGGCAATTGAGCTATTGAGATTCATTATCCCGACAGGTCCTTATAGCAATTCAATGCCAAAGGCATTGCCCTCTCTCCACAGATGGCAAAAGAAGGCCCCAGAGCATCTCATCTCTGTCAGGTAGAATCTCACAGTCAGCTTGGAATGACAGTGGCAGGGTGCGTCCAGACACAGCTACTCTAGGGCCCACCCTCTTCCTATCTGGCTACAAGGCCTCCTTCAGGCTTTTGACCACCTTAGAACACAGGTGTGATCATCCCGAGAAGGGGCTCAGATCTGCTGGGATCTGCCCTTGCAGCTCAAAATGCTGTCATCAGTGTTGCTTTCCCCCAGAGTGGTCAGGAAGAATGAGTGGGGACAAATACCAAGCCTAGCTTTTGGCTAAGACACCTTTTTTGGTCAATGGAGAGCAAGGCTTAAACCTATCTGCTACTTTAGGGTAAGCTCTGGTGTGTGTGTGTGTGTGTGTGTGTGTGTGTGTGTAGTATGTATGGCTTGGTGGTGTATGGTATGTGTGTGAGAGCTATGTATGTGTGTGCAGATGTATGCACCCTGGGGTACACACATGCAGAGGCTAGAGGTGAAGGTTGGATGTTTTCTTGCCCCCTTCCAGTTTCTTTGAGATGGAGTCTCTCACTGAAACTGGAGCTGTCATTTTCTTCTGCCTTTAAAAAAATATTTTTATTGCTGTATTTATTTGCAAGCAAAGAGAGATAGAGAGAAGAGCAAGATAGACAGAACAGCTACACCAAGAACTCCAGCTGCTGCAAACAAACTCCAGACACATGTGCCACTTTGTGCATCTGGCTGTATGTGGGTACTAGGGAATCAATCCCAGATCATTAGGTTTTGCAGGCAGGCGCCTTAACTTCTGAGCCATCCCTCCAGCCCTCATTTTCAATCAGATTTGCTGACCAGAAAGCCCAGGCACTGTATCTCCACCCCCCAGGACTATGTTGTGGGTGGCCACACTCAGCTTTTTCTTATTTTGTTTCATGCAATTTATTAAGGCTTTCAGGTTTCATTAAATTTGGAACAAGTTAAAATCAAAAACATTTTTTTCCAAGGTAGGGCCTCGCTTTAGCCCAGGCCGACATGGAATTCACTATGTAGTCTCAGGGTGGCCTCAAACTCACGGCAATTCTACCTCTGCTCCCAAGTGCTGGAATTAAAGGCATGCACCACCATGCTGGGCTATATTATTTTTAAAATATTTTATTCAGTTATTTGAGAGAGATAGGGAGAGAGAGAAAGGAGAGAAAGAGGAAGATAGAGAGAACGGGCATGCCAGGGCCTCCTCTAGCCACTGCAAATGAACTCTAGATGCATGTGCCACCTTGTGCATCCGGCTTTATGTAGGTACTGGGGAATGGAACCTGGGTCCTTAGGCTTTGCAGACAAGCGCCTTAACCACTAAGCCATCTCTCCAGCCCTACAGTTAAATTTGATGAAGTCTTATGAAAACACTTCAACATTATGCTATTGTAACCATTTTCAGGGACCTTAATGTCGTCATCGTCAGTTGTCCCTAAGGCTCATGACATGTCATCACTATTGGTAACTTTTCCTAAATTTCTGCAGAAATACATTCAGACAACCTCCTTAACCACTGAGCTATTATCCAGCACCAGAACACATTCAGCAGATTAATTGGCCGAATTCAGCTTTTTAAAAAAATATTCATTTATTTATTTGGAGAGAGAATGAGAATGAATGGATGCTTCAGGGTTTTCTGCACTGCAAATGAGCTCCAGACACTTGAGCCACTTTGCACATCTGGTTTTATGTGGATACTAGGAAAGCAAACCCAAGCTGTCAGGTTTTACATGCAAGCGCCTTTATCCACTGAGCATCTCTCCAGCCCCTCACTAAGCTTTTTATGGAGGTGCTGGGGATCAAACTCAGGCCTGCTCAGCTTCTGTCAGGGCCTCTTGCTTATGTGGCAGGTACTCTTACCCTCTGAGCTATCTCCCCAGGCCCTGGACTGCATTTTTTTAAGTAGGAGTCTACTATTTTATCTATCTGTCTGTCTATCTACCTATCTATCTATCATCTATTTAAAGAGACAGAGGGAGAGAAAATGGGCACATCAGGGTCTCTGGCCACTGCAAATGAACTCCAGAGCACGCACCACTTTGTGTATCTGGCTTTGCATGGGTACTGGAAAATGGAACCTGGGTCCTTAAGCTTTGCAGTGTATTAATTGCTGAGCCATCTCTCCAGCTCTTGTTTTTTGTTTGTTGTTTTGTTTTGTTTTTGTGAAACAAGTTCTCACTCGAGCTCAGGCTGACCTGGAAGTCACTCTGTCACGTAGGCTGGCCTCACACCCACAGGGATCCTCCTAGCTCTTCCACCCTGTCTCACTTGAGCCAGTCTCTTACTGACCCCAGAGCCTGCTGTTTGTTTTTCCTGCGCACTGGCTATTCTCAAGTGTCTGCTCTTCTAAGGGCCTGCGGTTGCAGATGCCCATGGCCATGCCCAGCTGTTTATGTGGGTTTTGGGGACTGAACTCCAGCACTTTCTCAGTCCTCTTCAGACCTTCATGCTTGCACAGGAAGTGTTCTTAACCACTGAGCCATGTCTCCAACCCCGGGCTATATTTTCAATGAACTTTCAACAGTTTTTTTTTTTTTTTTTTTTATTCAGCCTGGATGTGCAGCACCTTGAGGAGATCTCCCAGAATCCTCTGGGAAACTTACCCGACAACATTTTTTTCAGAGCAGTTTATTCACCTGCAAGGCGGGAAGGACCTTTCCCCTGGAAGTCCCCCTGTGCCTTTGGAAACCCTGCTCTGATGTCTGACCCTGACCCGCTTCCCTAGACACGGTTTCAGGATGCAGATATGCAAATGAGCCCACAGAGAATACCTATGCCCAATCTCGAGCCCTGGGAGCTCAGGTCTTGGGGGCTCGGCTGGAGAGCAGCAGAAAAGCTGCCTCTATCTCCTTACGTCGTGGTTTCGGCGCCCTCTTGAAAGCAGTTGCCAAACATGGTTGACCTCACGTGGCCCAGTGCTCTTCCTACCTTCCCTGGCAATGGTGCCCAGGGCCTGGAAGTGGTTTCTCAGGACACAGGGAAGGAGGAGATGCCTGCCCCGCCCCCTCAGCTTGACTGCCCTTCAATCTCTCTGTGCTGTGGCAAAGGTGCAGCCAGCCAACAGCCTTCGGTCTCTCCAGGTCCCACCTTCGTAGCCCCGCACTGTGGGCAGCTGCCAGGTCAGCAGGGGGCCCAATATGAATATTGACTAGAGCTGACCATTCCTCTTCACCTGTCCATGTCAGGCCAAGTGCCCCCACCCCCAGCCTTAGTTTCCTCCAACCCTTCACTGAGATTCCCAAGATGCTCAGACTCATTTGTCATCTGGATTATGTGAGTACTGGGGAATCAAACCTGGGTCCTCCTGATTGGGACCAGGCTTCACCTTGTGAAAGTTCATTGAGTGATTCAGTCATGATTTGTGCACTTTGCTGACATATGTTATGACAGAGACTCTTTGGCCAAACTTTAGTCAGGCTCTGAGCCTCCTCCTAGGTCCATCTGTGCACTTGCTTATAAAATAAAATATTAGCAAAGAACCCTACTAAGTCAACTGAACCAGCACCCCATGTCAACCTCTCACTGTTCCTAATACCTGATGGGGTCTTCATCCTCCACCTTGCCCCCGGGGGTGTCTGATCACCCAGGCCTGCCCTCAGCAAGAATCTGGGCACATCTGTGTAAGCAGAGTCCCTTCACCTCTGTTCTTTGGAGTCATTCTCTGTTCATTGATCCCCAGCTAGTCCTGTGACTGAATTCCCTTTGCCTGGGCTGTCAAAGCTGAGCCCAATCTCTCCAGCTCACTGCTGAGGTCCCTGCTCCTCCAGTATGATCCTGAGTAGATTCACAGCAGAACAGAGTGCTTTCATAAATCTCTCTGCAGGCTAGGAGATGGCTCAGTGGCTAAAGGCGCATGCTTGCAAAGTCCACTGGCCTGGGTTGGCCTGGGATCCAATTCCCCAGTATCCACATAAAGCCAGGTGCGCAAAGTGGTGCATGTGTCTGGAGTTTGTATGCAATGTCAAGAGGCCCTGGTGCACCCAGTCATCCTCTCTCTCTCTCTCTCTCTTTGCTTGCAAACAAAAATAAATCTCTCTGGCCCTTGGTTTCCCACCAGGAATAGATGGTAAGACCCTATTGCTGAAGACCCCACATACTTGGGCTGAAAGGCCACTGAGAAATCCTGCTGGAACTGAGCTGATAACCTCCTCCATGTAGACCAGCTGACAGAAAGCTGGAAGAAGCCATTCTGCATGCAGTTCAATGGGAGAAAGAGAAAACACCAGTGAAGATACTCAACAGTGGACACTGCAAGCCTTATGTTTGGCCACCCAGGCCAAATGAGCCAACGGGTGCAATAGTGGCATGTCTGTCATGGTGGAAACCAGCTGCCCTCTAATTGGACTGGAGGCCCGCTCCATGGGAGGGAATACATCCCTGATACTGAAAACTTAAAACAGGGGTAGTCATAAGCCCTAGAGGTGTAACATCCGCTTCTGTCTGGCTAAATGTATATACTATGCCTGTCAAACTGCCCAGTAAGCACTTCTCTTAATGTTCATACCCTTATATTAATGCTACTCTAACTTTTGGCACAGAATCTTCTCTTTTCAGATGGCAGTGACCTTGGGATGACTCAGAAGGCATCATGGTGCTGGAAAGAAGTGACTGGAGTGCTCAGTACTGTAATATCTCTATCACACCTTCCAAGGCTTAGGGTCTAATGCAGAAGAGGTGGCAAAAAGAATGTAAGAGCCAAAGGAAGGGTAGGACTCCTTACAACGTGCTTCCCCCAGACACAAAATGGCCTGAATATCCATGACCTCACAGTGCCTGACACTACCTACACAATCATAAGAGGAGGACAAGATCATGACATCAAAATAAAAGAGAGACTGATTGAGATGGGGAGAATGAAGCTTCAAAGGGGAAAGTGGGGGGAGGGAGGGTATTACCATGGGATTTTTTTTATAATCATGGAAGTTGTTAATAAAAATAAAATAAAAATAAATAAATCTCTCTGCATAATTGTTTGTTACATTAATCCAATCTTTTCTTTTGTATGTTCATGTGTGCTTGATGCATATGTGTGTGTTATGCATGGTATACGTGTGGGCAGATGTCTGTGTGTGCAAGTGCCTGCTGAGACCAGAGGTCAACATCATGGGTCTTTCTCAGTGATTCTCCACATTATTATTATTATTATTATTATTATTATTATTATTTTGGTTGGGTTTCACTCTAGTCCAGGCTGACCTGGAATTCACTTTGTATTCTCAGGGTGGCCTTGAACTCATGACAATCCTCCTACCTCTGCCTCCCAAGTGCTGGGATTAAAGGTGTGCGCCACCACGCCTGGCTGCACCATATTTTTTGAGAAAGGGCATTTTGCTGAGCCTTGAACTCACTGATTCTTCAGCTAGACCTACTAGCCAAGAAGCTCAGGGACTCCCTGTCTGCCTCCCCAGCCCTGGAACTACAGGTGCACGCTGCCACACTGGCATTTCATGTGGGCTCTAAGGAACTGAACCCAGGCCCTCGGGCTTGCATGGCCTGCACTTTACCCACTGAGCAACCTCCTTAGGCCAAGCTCTTATTTTCTTTCTTTCCTTCTTCCTTCCTCCCTCCTTTCCTTCCTTCCTTTCTTGTTTTTCTTTTCTTTTTCCTCTCTTTCTTTCTTGATAGGCTCTAGCTATATAGGCCTGGCTGGTCTTGAATTTGTGATTCTCCTGCCTCAGTCTCCTTAATGCTGGATAATAGACATGCACAACTGTGCCTAGTTTATAACGTTTTGTAAAAAAAAAAAAATGTTTATATCAGCCATACGTGGTGGTGAACATTTTTAATCCCAGAACCCAGGATGCTGAGGCAGGAGGATTGCTGTAAGTTTGAGGCCAGCCTGGGACTACAGAGTGAGTTCCAGGTAAGTCTGGGCTAGAGTGAGACCCTACATCAAAAACCACAACAACAAAACAAAAAATAACAAAAAATGCCTGTTATGGTGGTGCACACCTTTAATCCCAGCACTCAGAGGCAGAGGTAGGAGGATCGCTGTGAGTTCAAGGCCCCCCAGGAGACTACATAGTTAATTGCATGTCAGCTTGGGCCAGAGTAAGACCCTACCTCAAAAAAAAAAAAAAAAAAAGTATATATCAGTGAGAAGGAGTCATGGTCTCGTCTTCTTCAGTGAGGTTCCTCCCACTGTTTGTAAATTCACCAGGCCCTACTCTTTGCCGTGACACCTGAGTTCTGTAGTGTAAGGGATATTCTCAGGGGTGTCTGTCACTTCTGCCTGCAAGGCCACGGAGGCCAGCTGAAGAGCTGCTGCCCAGAATTCAGGGAATGTGTTTTGTTCTTCCTGTCAGAGAAGCATCTAGAAATTTGGCAGTGAACAGTCTCTTTCACCAAAGCAAACAAACAAAACTCGCCTCACCTGTATCCTGCTACACACACACACACACACACACACACACACACACACACACACGCATATACACACACACAATTGGTTTTTTAAAAATATTTTTATTTATTTGCAAGCAGAGAGAGACATATATAGAGAGAGACAGAGAGAATGGGTGCATCTGGCCTCACATGGGTTCTGGAGAATCCAACTCAGGTCATTAGGTTTTACAGGCAAGCACCTTAACCACTAAGCCATATCTCCAGCCCCACTGTTGTTTTGTGATTATCACTTGTTGATTATTTATCACTCAGTTTTCTTTTTAAATTTTTTTAATTTATTTGAGAGACAGACAAAGAGGCAGAGAGAGAGAGAAAGAATATGAGAATTGGTGCACCAGGGTCTCTAGCTGCTGAAGAGGAACTCCAGATGCATGTGCCACCTTGTGCATATGGCTTACATGTGTCCTGGAGAATAGAACCTGGGCCCTTTGGCTTTGCAGGCAAGTGCCTTAACTGCTGAGCCATCTTTCTAACCCTATTACTCAGTTTTCTATCACTGTGATAAAATATCTGAAATATAAAAGCTATAAAATAAAAAGGATTATTTTGGTTTACAATCAATTGGCCCTGACGGCCTTGGAGACTGCGGTGAGCCCACTATGGCAGAAGCACTGGGCAAAGTCAAAATCCTCATCTCATGGATGGGAAGTGGGATTGGAGCCCCACAGTTCCCTTTGAGGGTACACCCTATGTGCTAAAACCTCCACAAGGCCTCACGTCTTAAACTGCTCATCACTTCCTATACTTTCATGCCCTTGGGGGCATTTAAGATCGAAACTGTGACATTATTTAAGAACTGTAGGGCTGGAAAGATGCTCAGTAGTTAAGGCTCTTGCCTACAAAGCCTAAGGACCTGGGTTCAATTCCCCAGTACCCATGTAAAGCCAGATGCATGAGGTGGTGCATATGTCTGGAGTTCATTTGCAGTGGCTAGACGTCCTACCATGTCCATTCTCTCTGTCTCTCTCTGCTTGCAAATAAATAAATAAAAATAGTTTTTAAAAGAACAATAGGTCTACTATAGAACATGTGAAACCTATAGAAAAGACAAAATATAAATTATCCATGACCCCACTACTCAAATACAACACAGATATTCATTCCGACATATTTTCTTCCTTTCTTTTTCCTATACATTATCTTTAATAGATATATTTTCAAAGGTTTTTTTTTGGAGGTAGGGTCTCACTCTAGCCTAGGCTGATCTGGAATTCACTATGTAGTCTCAGGGTGGCCTCGAACTCACAACAATCCTCCTCCATTTTTGAAGTTTTAATGAAAAAAAGTTTATGTCCAGAAACTTACAGAGTTATGCAACCACCACCACAATCCAGTTCTAGAACATTTTTATCACCTGAGAAGATTCTTATGTAGTCCATACCCTGTAGACTTGCTTTCTGAGCATTTCATAAAAATAGAGTGATACAATACTGTCTCTGGGGCTGTAATGAGATTTCAGTGTGTGTGTATGATGTGTGTGAGTGTGGGAATGCATAAGCCACGGCATACATGTAGAGGTCAGAGGACAACTTTTGGGTGTTGGCTCTCACCTTCGACCTCATTTGAGGTAATGACTGACTCATTGTTCATTGCTGAATCTGCTAGGCTAGCTGGCCTATGAGCTTCCAGGAAATTCTCCTGTGTCCACATCCCATCTTCCCATAGGTGTGCTGGCGTTACAAGAAGTCTACCACACCTTCTGGCTCTTACAGGGTACCTGGGATCCAAACTAAAGTACTACTCACCTTTGCACAGCAAGCACTTTGTTCACTGAGCCAGCTCTCTGGCTCTGCAGTGAGGTGTTTTTTTTTTTTTTTTTTCGTTGTTGTTTGTTTGTTTTTGTTTTTGAGGGAAGGTCTCACTCTAGCTCAGGCTGCCCTGGAATTCACTATGGAGTCTCAGGGTGGCCTCAAACTCACAGCAATCCTCCTACGCCTGCATCCTGAGAGCTGGGATTAAAGGTGTGTGCCACCACACCTGGCTTCTGCAGTGAATTTTGAGGTTTTGGGGGGCAGGAAAATCAGAGAGCGATCCTGAGATCCTGGTTCTGTTTTCTTTTTTAGAGACAGGGTCTCATGCAGCCCAGGCTGGCCTTAAACTTTCTGTGTAGGCAAAGATGAATGAACTTGAACTTCTGATCCTGCTGCCTCCACCTCCTGAGCTCCTGAGTACTGGGATTGTTATAGCGACCACACCTAGTTTATACCTGGGGACTCAACGTAGGTCAGTCCGTGTAAGAAGCTCTCTACCAATTGGAGCTACATCCCCTTGATTCTGAGGTCATCCATTGTCTTTTAATTCAAAGTACTCAAAATGCCACACTTTAGGGTAAATTTTTCTGAGCCCCAACAGACATTTAGTTTTCTTTCTTTTTTTTTTTTTTTTTTTTAGTTTTTGGAGGTAGGCTCTCACTGTAGCCCAGGCTGACCTGAAATTCACTATGTAGTCTCAGGGTGGCCTTGAACTCATGGCGATCCTCCTACCTCTGCCTCCTGAGTACTGGGATTAAACATGCACCCCCACACCCAGCTGCATTTGCATTTTTAATAACATGTTGAGCATATATGTATATGGTGATTTTCATATGAATTTATATTCAAATTTTGCCTATTTATAAGAGTCTCCTGTTCTGACTGAGCTAACTGGACTATTTTGCCTATTTTAAATTGGGTTGCCTGTCTTATTATGCTGAATTGTAAGAGCTCTTTATATATTCTGAGTGCTAGTTCCTTATTTACAAATATTTTCTATCAGCCTTTGTCTTGCTTTTCACTTTCCTAATAGTACCTTTTATTTATTTATTTATTTATTTATTTATTTATTTATTTTTGGTTTTTCAAGGTTGGGTCTTGCTCTGGCCCAGGCTGACCTGGAATTTACTGTGTAGTCTCAGGGTGACCTCAAACTCACAGCAATCCTTCTACCTCTGCCTCTCAAATCTCTGGGATTAAAGGCATGTGCCACCATGCCTGGCTACTCCTAATAGTATATATATTTTTTACAAAAATATTTACTGGGCTGGAGAGATGGCTTAGGGTTAAGCACTTGCCTGTGAAGCCGAAGGACCCTGGTTCGAGGCTTGATTCCCCAGGACCCACATAAGGCAGATGCACAAGGTGGCACATGCATCTGGAGTCTGCAGTGGCTGGAGGCCCTGGCACACCCATTCTCTCTCTCTCTCTCTCTATCTGCCTCTTTCTCTCTGTCTGTTGCTCTCAAAAAAAAATTTACTTATTTGCAAGGAGAGAGCAAGAATGGGCATGCCAGAGCCTCCTGTCATTGCAAATGAACTCCAGATGCATGTGCCACTTTGTGCATCTGGCTTTACGTGGGTACTGGGAATTGAACACGTGACGTTACGCTTTGGAAGCAAGTGCCTTTAACCACCGAACAATCTCTAATAGTATCTTTTGAGGCACAAAAGTTTTGTTTTCTCTTTTGAAGTTGAGTTAACTTTTTATTTAGCTAATTGGACTTTTGGTTTCTAAGAACTCAGCCTAACCTAAGGTTACTTTTTCTGTAACCTTCTATAGACTGGGTCTCACTCGGAATTCCTGAATGGCCTGGAACTCACTATGTAGACCAGGCTGACCTCAAACTCATAGAGATCACGTGCCTCTGCCTCCTGTGTACTGGGGTTACAGACATGAGCAACCATGTCTGACAATAAAACTTATTTTTAAATTTATTTATCTGGGCTGGAGAGATGGCCTAGCAGTTAAACACTTGCCTGTGAAGCCTAACGACCCTGGTTCGAGGCTCGATTGCCCAGTACCCATATAAGCCAGATGCACAAGAAGTTCATTTGCAATGGCTGGAGGCCCTGGTGTGCCCATTCTCTCTCTCTCTCTTTCTTTCTCTCTCTCTCTCTCTCTCTCTCTTTCGCTCTCAAATAAATAAATAAATAAAAATATTTAAAATTATCTATCTATTTGCATGCATGTGTATGTGTGTGGGGGGTACAGGGTCTCTTTGCCACTGAAACTGAATGCTCATCCGGTTTTATGTGGAGGGGGTAGGGAATTGAACCCATGCCACCAGCAGGCTTTGCAAGCAAGCACCTTTAACTGCTGAGCCATCTCCCCAGCCCCAACAAAGCTTTTATCCTATCCTTCTTCCTCATGTAAATTAAACTCTTACATATAGATTTAAGATCTATTCACATTAATTTGGGCTGGACTGGGGATGTAGTTCAGCTGGTAGAATGCTTGCCTACTGAGACCCAGGACTACTTACACCAGGTGTGTTATTCCAGCACTTCAGAGGCAGGAAGAGCAGAAGTTCAAGGTCACTGTGCAATATTGAGTCCATCAACGTTCTGCCATGTAGCATGGAGGGGGACAAAAACAAAAAGACATCAAACTAGACTAGGGACTAGTTGGAAAGAAGGGGTTCAGTGAAAGTGGGTAGGGTGGGGAGACAAAAGAAGATAAAGAGAGGATTATGACCGAAATTCATTATGTACATATATGAAAGTTGTTAATAAAAAGGTTGTTTCGTGGGGGGGGGGTGCTGGGTGTGGTGGCATATGCCTTTAATCCCAGTGTTCGGGAGACCAAAGTAGGAGGACTGCTGTGATATTAGGTCAGCCTGGAACTACAGAGTGAGTTTCAGGTCAGCCTGGGCTAGAATGACACCCTTCCTCAAAAAAAAAAATTAAAATAAAGAAGTTCAAGTTCATCCTTGGCTAGAATGTTCACGTTAATTTTGGTGTAAGCTGTGAGGAAAAGGTGAAATTGACTTCTAGCACATTGATATAGAACTATGTCTGCAGTGTTTGCTGAAAACCATTCTTTACCCTGGTGAATTGCCTTGGCATCTTTGCTAAAAATCAACTCTAAATATAAGGCTTTGCTTCTGAAATCTTATTCCTGTTCCACTGAGATACAAACATACATTTACATAAGTACAGCATATCTTTATTATCATAGCTTTGTTTAAAAAACAAACTTTTGGGCTGGAGAGATGGCTGAGCAGTTTAGGCGCTTGCCTGCGAAGCCTAAAAACTGATGTTCAAATCTCTAGGTCCCATGTAGCCGGACACACAGTGATGCAAATGTGCATGTTGCACATGTGCACAAGGGGGAGCATGCATCTGGAGTTCGTTCACAGCAGGCTGAAGGTCCTGGCATGCCCATTCTATCCATCACTCTCTCACTCACTCCTCACTCACTCTCTCACTCTCTCTGCCTTTCTCTCTCTCAAAAAAAAAAAAAAAAAAAAAAAAAAAAACACTTTGGGCTGGAGAGATGGCTTAGCAGTCATTTCGCTTGCCTGTAAAGCCAGAGGACCCAGGTCTGATTCCCCAGGACCCGTGTAAGCCAGACACACAAAGTGGCACATGTGTTTGTAGTTTGTTTACAGTGGCTGGAGGCCCTGCATGCCCATTCTCTCTCTCTCTCTCTCTGCCTCTTTCTCTCTTTCTCTCAAACAAACAAATAAAAACAAAATATTTTTAAAAATACATTTTTAAAAAACAAACTTTGAAACCAGGAAGCATGAATCCTGAAAATTTTTTCATCATTCAAAATTATTTTGGGGGCTGGAGAGATGGCTTAGTGGTTAAGGCACTTGCCTGCAAACCCAAAGGTCCCATGTTCAATTCCCTAAGACCCACATAAGCCAGATGCACAAGGTGGAGCATGCATCTGGAGTTTGTTTGCAATAGTTAGAGACCTTGGTACACTCATTCTCTCTCTCTTCTCTCTTTGCCTCTCTCTCTCTCTGTCAAATAAATAAAAATAAAAAAATATTTTAATTCAGAGCCGGGCGTGGTGGCGCACGCCTTTAATCCCAGCACTCGGGAGGCAGAGGTAGAAGGATCGCCGTGAGTTCGAGGCCACCCTGAGACTCCATAGTGAATTCCAGGTCAGCCTGGGCTAGAGTGAAACCCTACCTCGAAAACCAAAAAAAAAAAAAAATATATATATATATATATATATATATATATATATATATATATATATTTTAATAATTATTTTGGTTCTTCTGGAATTTTTTGCATTTCCCTATATACTTTACAATTAGCTTGCCAAGTGCAAAAAGGTGGCTATTGGAATTTAGGGGGGTTATTTGTGTGTATAGTCCACTTTCAGGAGACTTGTTGTCCTAACAACACTGTCTCTTTCAATCCACAAATATGAACTGTCTCTCCATTTATTTTAATGTTTATCTTCTTTCAAGAATGTTTTGTAGATTTTGGTGTCCAGGCCTCTTTTGTAAAAATTACTCTTGAAGGCTGGAGTGATGGCTCAGTAGTTAAGGCATTTGTCTGTAAAGCATAAGGACCCAGGTTCAATTCCCCAGTACCCACATAAGCCAGCTGCACAAGGTGGCACATGCGGTCTGGTGTGTCCATTCTCTCTTTCTCTCTCAAATACATAAAAATATATATATTTTAAAATTATTCTTGAATAAGTTGATTGCCATTGTGAGTAGAATTTCTTTGCTGTTTCGTGGTCATCTTCATTATTGTTTTTTTTAATACTGATCTATAACTTGTGACCTTGCTAATCCTGTTCATTGCTTCTGCTAGCTTCAGTGTGTGTATGTGGTGTGTGTGCATGTGTGTGTTTTCCTTAGGATTTTCTATATGCATGATCATGCGGTCTTTTTCAAATCCTTTCTTTCCATTTGGATGGCTTTCATTTATTTTTCTCTTTTGCCTATTATTGTTATTATTATTATTATTTGTCTACTTGTGCTGGCCAGCACCTCCATTACAATGCTGAATTGACGTTGGAAGAGCCAGGTGAAGGCCCTTTCCTTGTCACCAGTCGTTAGGGAGAAAGCGCTCAGGCCCCGTCTTGTGTTATGAAAATGGTCTTCAGCAAACACAGTCAGGTTGAGGAGGTTTCTTCCTATTCCTAATTTGTTGAGAGCTTTTATCATTTCTCAAAGCGTTTTTCTGTGTCTACTCAAACGACCATGTGGCCTCTGTTTGTTTGCTCATGTTTTCCATTGATGTGGTGTATTATGTTAACTGGTTTTCTCGCATTTTTCTGTGACAAATCCCAATTAGTCATGCTATCTAATTCTTTCTCATGTCCTTGGATTCAGTTTGTTAGTGCTTTGTCAAGGATTTTTGAATGTGTATTTATAAGAAATATTGTTTTGCACTTTTCTTATGATATCTTGTCTGATTTGGTGTCAGGGAAACACTGGCTTCCTATCATGAGTTAGCAAATATTCCCTTTTCCTCTGTTTTCTGGACAAGCTTATGAAGGACGTGTCTTATCTCTTTTTTAAATGTTCAATAGAACTTACCAATGAAGCCATCTGGGCCTAGGCTTTTGTTGTTATTTTGAGGCAGTGTCTCACTCTAGCCCAGTCTCAACAGGAACTCACTCTGTAGCCCGAGCTGTCCTTGAATTCACATCAATGCTTTTACTTCAACTTCCTGAATGCTGGACCTAGGCCCTTTTGTGGGAAGTTTAAAAGCAATTAATGTTGCGTACGTGCGTGCGTGCGTGCGTGCATGCATGCATGCGTGTGTGCGTGTGTGTGGCAAGTGACAAGTCTATTGAGATAATCCTTTCCTGAGCAGGTTTTGATAATTTGTGGATCTTGAAACCTGAGTTGTCTAATTTGTTGGCAAAAAGTTTTACTCTTTTTCCCAGGGGTATCCCCTTACCTTTTGGTAGGAGGCAGTGGTCCTCCTCTGACACGCATGTCTTGGTCATGTAACCTCTCTTTTTCTCTTGGTCAGCCCAGTTCAGGCTGATCAGCGCTGCTGGTCCTCTCCAAGAACAACTGTTGGTTTTGCTGACCACCAGTTTTGTCTTCCTATTTCTATCTCATTGATTTCCACTTCAACATTCATTGTTTTTGCTTGTGTATGCATGTGGTATCCATGTGTGCGCCTATGTGTGGGCACATGTGTGTGGAGGCGCTTATGCACACGTGTACTTGTGGAGGCCAGAGGTGTCTTCCTCAGTCGCCCTCTACCTTACTCTTTTTTTTTTTTTTTTTAGTTTTTCGAGGTAGGGTCTCACTTTGGTTCAGGCTGACCTGGAATTCACTCGGTAGTCTCAGGGTGGCCTCGAACTCTCGGTGATCCTCCTACCTCTGCCTCCCGAGCGCTGGGATTAAAGGCGTGCGCCACCACGCCCGGCTTCTACCTTATTCTTTGAGACAGAGTCTCTCACTGAACCTGAAGCTCACCAGTTCAGTTATACCAGCCAGCCAGTGAGACCCAGGGACTCCTTGCCTCTACCTCTCTAGCACTGCAATGACAGGGGGACATCACCATGCCAGGTAGTTTATGTGGGCACTGAGGATCCAACTCAGGTCCTCATGCTTGTGCAGCAAGCATTTTACCACCCACTGAGCCCTCTCCCAGCCCCTCAATATTCATTTGATGCATATATTTTCAAATGTAGTTTGATATACACATAGCTTTATAACCTGTTTTCCCTCCTTTAAAATCACTATAAATCTTTACACATTAAGTATTATTTAAGACCCAGTTTTAGTGGGTACTTACTGTTATAGCTTAGCTGCTGCCCTGTTGTTAAACATTTGAATTCTTTCCTGGTTTCTCATATTTTTTTTTTCTCGATAAGGTCTTGCTCTAACCCAGGCTGACCTGGAATTCACTATGTAGTCTCAGGGTGGCCTCAAACTCACAGGCGATCCTCCTACCTCTGCCTCCCGAGTTCTGGGATTAAAGGTATGCACCACCATGCCCGGATAGTTTTTCATTTTCAAAAACAATGTCCCTAGATAGCTATCTTCCTCCTTGACTTGAAACAGAAGTAGGTTTGGGGGCTAGAGAACAAAACACTTCTCTCCAGAGGGGCTTTGCAGTTTATGCTCTTACTGACTGGGCTGAGAATGCTTATTTTATTGTTGTTGTTATTGTTATTGATGTTGTTTCGAGGTAGGGTTTCACTCTAGCCCAGGCTGACCTGGAACTCCCTCTGTAGTCTCAGGCTGGCTTCAAACTCATGGTGATCCTCCTACTTCTGCCTCCCCAGTGTTCGGATTAAAGGCGTGCGCCACCATGCCTGGCTGAGAGGGCTTATTTTTTATGATGGATGCTTGAAATGCAACTCCTGGGCCAGGACTCCAGGAAGCAGTGATAGAGGGGTCCCTGGGGGCCATAGTGAGGTGAGCCAGAGGACAGTCTATCACAAGGGGGAAGGGAGCACAGAGTCTCTTCCGGGTGGTCCTGGGGTCCTGGAAGCCATGCTCGTCAGCCATGTGCTTTATCTTGCTGAGGGAGATAGTTACCTGCCTTGAACCCTGATTGTGGAACCTGGAGGCTGAATACTGGGCCCCTAGGATTCATGTGGTACCCTCAGAGTCAAGGGGACCTGTGCCCACATTCCAGTTAGAACACACTTGTTGAGTACCATGCCTGTGAACCCAGAATGATCTTTCCAATGCCCAGAAAAGGTGGTTCACCCTGTACTCAAAACCTTCCCATGTTTGCCAAGAACGCAGTTCAAGCTCCCTGGCATGCTCCTCTATGACCTGCAAGAGCCTGGCCCTCACTTACCCTGCCTTTCTGGACATGGGTTGGGGTGATTGCTCAGTGGATGAAGCCACGAGCCCCCAAGTCCAGATCTCCAGAACCACATAAAGCTAGATGCACAAAATGGAGTTATTTGCCATGGGTAGAGGCCCAGGCATGTTCATTCTCATTCTCTCTCTCTCTCTCTCTCTCTCTCTCTTCTCTCTCTGCTTGCAAATAAATAAATAAAACCTCAAGAAAAAAAAAAAAAGGAGACCCTGCCTCAAACAAGGTAGAAAGTAAATACTAAAGTTGTCTTCTGACGTCCACATATGCACCATGGCACACATGTGTGGGCAGTCATACACATGAACACACATGCAACCATCATACACACACATACATATAAATACATACAAATAAATGAAACTTTCCAGATTCATCCTTTCTTCCTTTCCTCCATTTATTCAACAAGTGAGTACTTCTGCAAACACAGGGGGTTGAGATTCCTGTCCAGGTACTGTCCTAAGCTCCAGGAATGCAGCCGTGAAGGAACAGACATCCCACTTCCCTGGTGTGTGGGCAGCTCCAGCCTGCCCAGCAGGACCTTTCCCCTGCGCGCCTTGGGCTGGGGCCAAGCCAGACTCTTGTAGCATGAGACAAGCCTACTGCACTTCTCTCTCACAGTTTTGCCTTACTGGCTGTGGCATGCAGCGCACTCAACACAGTAAGGCCCTTCACAGCCTCCTTCTTGAGGAGGCACATCCCAGATCCCCTGGCCGTGGGCAGGCCCTTTGCACACAGGAGGACATCAGTCTATGTTTGTGGAATTTGGCTGTGCCGGTCACTCCATCGTAGCCAGCTGTCCAACAATGTCATGGACTTCCTGGTGATGGGCTGCAGCTTTACTTCCCTTCCATCCCCTCTGTCCCTCCCTCCCCCTTTCCTTCTCCCCCACTTCTCCTCTCTCGTCCCTCCTTCAGGGCTCAGCAAGATAATGCAGATAGGAATATCACAGTGAGGTGCATGCTGGAAGCCGGCTGTGTGCCCTGGACAGGCTGTGAGCTCCTCTGTAAGACAAAGGGCGTACCTGTACACCACGTTCCTCTGAAATCAGTGTCCCAAACAGTCCCCACCTGTGTTATAAGTGCAGGTTCCTAGCAGCTCCCAGAGGCTGTGAGTCAGGGGCCCGTGCCAGGCCCTGGACTCTGTATTTTCACACTGTCCCCCTCCTGCTCAGGAAGTCCTGAAATGGTGATTTCTGAGGACCACACAGCCCTAAGCTTCCTTTGGCTCTTGAATCTTAATTCTCTCATCTCAGAAAGATACCCCGTGGCAGCTGTCATTCATGGCACATCTTCAGACTCCTCGATTCTAACCATGCCTCGGCAATTCTGCAGATTTTCTTCCTGTGGTGGGCTGAAATGGTCTGTCTGCCCCTTGAGAGAACCTGGTGGCAGGCTGAGCAGGCAGTCTGTGTGTCCTTCAACGGGCTTCCCAGGATAGCAAAGCTTTTGAAGGAGCACTGGGCAGCACACTCATTTCTGTGTTGGTTAGTGGCTGTGCACAGCCGTTGTTCTTTGGTGTCCCATAAGGCCTAGCGGTGCAGATGGAAGTCCTGGTCAGAAGTGTCCCTTCTGCCTATGGGTATCCTGTACATGGGTGGGGAAAGAACCAACTAGACTGACAGGGGCTGGGGCAGGTGTTCTCCAAGGGAGGCTCCACTCTGAGGCCAAAGGCAGAGCGGCTACTCTGCACCGCGGTTTCTTTCCCCGCGCAATGCAGAGAGTGCTCGGCCGGCCTGCCCCGTGTTGGTGTGGGGGGCAGGACCACCTCGCCCTCCTGTCTGAGTCCAGCCACCCACCTTGGTGCTGCACCCTGTGGGAGGAGAGGTGAGAAAAGCCGGTTATGTCACTAGGGCGGGCGGAGAGGACAAAAGAAGTGCAGAGCCCAGAGCTTCACGTGTTCTTCGATTGTATATACAGGGAAACTGAGGCAGCCATATACTAGTACAAAGGCTCCAAGTAGCTCTCCAGCCTGTGAACCCAGCAGCTCTCCCTGGACCCAGCCTGCTTCCCCAACTGACACAGAATTAATGTTGGCCATTTGACAGTCTGACTGCTGTCAGTCTGTCCTTCTGCTCATCTACCCATCCTGAGTGGGAACCAGGACTCTGTGCGAGGCAGCCGAGCAACGTAAGAGCAAGCAAAGAGGCCTTTACCAGGCCCTGCACAAAACACAGCCATTTGGGACTTTCAGTTTTTGGCAAATCCTGAAATATCACCTTATAATTGCTTAATTTTCTGCATTCATTCATTTTATTTAGACCAGCCTGGGGCTGTCCAGCCTGGCATATTAGAGAACTGCTTACCTTTTAAATAATAATACTTAATGTTTATATAGTGTGTTTCATGTTCAAAGTACTCTGCAAAGTTCACTAATTAATCAGAATGCTAACTACGGCCCTGGGCAGGCTTGACCACGTTCTCAGGCTCCTAATTGTGAGAGATGAATTCCTTCCTGCTGCCTGACCCCTCACTCCAGCTTTGGACCCCATTTCTATCCACAACCCAGACTCTGAGCTAGACATCCCAGCTTCCTCCTGCTTATTGGGTGCACGGTCAGGGCTGGGAGACGGGGGAGTGAGTCCGATGCACTGCCTTGGCCGAATCGCTCAGCAGTGAGGGAACAGGTCTGGGCAGAGAAGAGCCGGGCCCAGCCCGTGGAAGCACAGAGAGGCCATGTCCACCAGCTTTACGGAGCAGGGCTGGGAGAGAACGGGTTCTGAGCAGCAAAGGAGCTGTCCTGCCGCAAAAGGCATCCAACATGGAGGATAGTGCTTGAGCATAGAGGGCTTTGGGCGAGCAGGAATTCAGTACCTCAAAAGGGCGGGGAGGGCCGGGCGTGATGGTGCACACCCTTAATCCCAGCACTCGGGAGGCAGAGGTAGGAGGATTGCCGTGAGTTCGAGGCCAGCCTGAGACTACATAGTGAATTCCAGGTCAGCCTGAGCCAGAGTGAGACCCTACCTCAAAACCAAAAAAATAAATAAATAACCAACCAAACAAACAAAAAAAAAGGCGGGGTGGTGAGCTGAGCACGAGGACCTGTTCTGGGTTGTAGAAACCGGTAATGGGGCTCTCGGGGTGCCCTGAATGGTCAAGTTCATTCAACAGGGAACACCGGGTTGAACCAAGGACAGTATAAAAGTGCAGCGGCTGGAATGAGAGCAGATGGGAAGTAGGCCAAATCCAGGGCGATGGGCAACCAGTCTGGTGTGCAGAGCAGGGGTGGCAACAGGGAAGCATGAGGGTCCCAGTGTGACAGTGAGAGCCCCGAGGTTGCCTGCAACTCCCCCCAGACGGGGGGAATGGTGACTGCTGAATTACCTCACAGGAATCCTTAGGCTCAGAGCTCAGGTGGGGTTTGGAGAGGTCTGGAAAGAGCCAGACTTGGGAGCCGTGGTGTTTGAGTGATGCCTGAGGCCCTGGGAGTGACAGGGCTTCTCTCCGGGGCTATCAACGTCTATGTAGATGGTTTAAGGCCGGGGACTAGCACAATGGCTGAGTGACGTGGGTTCAAGGCTGGGGTAAGGTGAGTACAAGGTTAGCTGGACAAAACTGTGCTGCATCAAGCAAGGGCAGGGGGATCCAGCACAGGAATGGCACGGCCAGACTGGAGATGAGGTCTGCACAGAGCCTGTGGCCACTTGGAGCTGAAGAGCTTGGAGGAGAACAGTGTGGTTTGGGGTTGGACATGGGGGTCAGGTGGCTTTGGATAAGGGTCTAGGATCAACTGTCACGTGTGGTAGAATTATGTGGGGTGAGGAGACGGGCAGTGGCTGGGGAAGGAAGGAGAAGCTGTCTGCTGGGGTCCATGGTGCAGGGGGCCTGGATTTTGATGTGGCAGCCTGTGTTGGAGACCCTACCCCTCCCTGCCCAGGATCCTGCACAGCTGGGAGGAACAGCAGGCTTGGAGACGAGCTATGCCCAGGAAGGGCCCCAGGTTCTTCCCATGCCACACTAGCAGTTCATGGTGACCCAACTGAGGCTACCTGTACTATTTGGTACCAGCCCCCAACCACTTCCCACCAGGGCCAGAGATCATCTGTTTCAATGAGGAAGTGGCCCACAGGCCTCCTTCACAGGCCATTCTTTGAAAGGTGGGTACTGAGGGCAGAGCCACGAGCCCACCCGTACCTGTGAAAGGCAAAGATATTTGACAGTCCCTGAGTCCACGATTCTGGAGGGAGCGGGACTTGGAGTCCCACTTTCCCACTGACTAAAATGCACCCCTTGGCGGCTCAGAACTAACCTGCAGCCTCTAATCCCAAAAGGCCAAAAACACATGAGGGATGTGAGAGAGCAGGGGCCTCCAGCCTGCCCTGGGCCTCTTCCAGCCGCCTGGGGTTTCCTGTGCCGTGGATCTGTTAGCAGCAGGGAGGGACAGCCTATGAAGAGCAGGGACAGAGAGGAGGAGGAGGGAGGAGAGGCGGGAAGGCAGGCCAGGTGCCCCTCCCATCTGTGACTGTCATAGACACAACAGCACAGCTGGGCAGGAAGGAGGCAGCTTGGCAGGGCAGGGTCTGCTTGGGGCCATGCCAGGTGTGTGGGGACTCTGGACGTTGCTGCCCTGGAGGGAGGGAAGAGCTGTGCCGGTTTTGAGTCTCCACTCAGGGCTCTGACTAATGGGGTGCTCACCGTCCAGGCTCAGCAGCCTCCCGGCTCGTGAGTCCCCAGGGCTGGGAAGGAAAGGAAAGTTAATTGAACATCTAATAGGGAACAGGCCCTGTGCCAAATAATAATAATTAACTTTTATTGAGCCCTATGCTTGACACTCCCCTAAGCTGTTCACATGAATTATCTCATTTCAGGTTCGCCACAGCACTATGAGAGACGTGCCACCAGAGCTGCCGCCACATTACAGCCTGGGAAACTGAGGCATGCTGCAGTTAAGTGATGGACTGGAGACCCCACCACCAGGACTTTAACTTGACAGCAAGCATCCCTTTGCCAATCCTGAGCTCATGGGGCTTTTGTCCACGTGTGCAGGTGGGACACTGAACCGAAATTGAGTGCAGCACCCAGGGGATGTCCCCAGGGTCCCATAGTTAGAAATGGGTGGTGCACCATCCCTGTCCACATTCTTCTGGAACATCACCTGTGCTTCCACATCGGCTAGGGTGGGCAGAAAGCAACCGGCCCATCAGCCCATACCCTGCACATTTGCCCATACAGCAGACCCCAGGAAGATTTTCCCCACAGGGGACAGGTGGCATCAGAAAGACCCCTATCTGCGGTGTCTGTCTGGAGAACCTTGGGGACCAGGTGGCAGCATCTCAGCCCATTGGTGAAAAGGCAATTCTTATTTTATGATTATTATTTTTGTTTCAGAGAGAGAAAGAGAGAGAACTGGCATGCCAGGGCCTCAGCCACTGCAATGGAACTACAGGTGCTTGCGCCACCTAGTGGTCATGTGTGACCTTGTGCTTGCCTCACCTTTGTGCGTCAGGCTAACATGGGATCTGGAGAGTCGAACATGGGTCCTTAGGTTTTGCAAGCTAGTGCCTTAATGGCTAGGCCATCTCTCCAGCCCAGTGAAAGCAATTCTTTTTCTTTTTATTTTTTGGTGTGTGTTAGTGTGTAAGTGCAGGCCTATGTTGGCCATGACATGCATGTGGAAGTCAGAAGACATCTTTTGGGTGTTGGTCCTTGCCTACCGTCTCATTAGAGGCAGCATGTCTCATTCACCACTTCGTTCACCAGGCTAGCTGGTCTGCACACTTCCCAGGAATCCTCATGCTCCCTTCCCATCTCACAAGAGGTGTTCTGGGATTACAGAAGCCCACTAGGGCTTCCAGCTTTTTATGTGGGTCTGGGGATCAGAACTCAGGCACTCATGATTGTGCAGCAAGTGCTTTATCCACTGAGCCATCTCATTGGCCCAAAAGTGATAATACCTACTGTAAGGCTGGGGCACACAAAGATACCAGTGAAAACTGGTCACTGCCCCTCTGCTTCTATTCTTCTGCCCCTGTATCTATGACTCACTATCTGGAGCCACCAGGCAGTCAGATACTGCTTCCTCCTGCACCCCCCCCCCACCCCAGACCTCCCAGTAGCAACATGCAAATTAGCTGATGGCAATAGCAAGGCTCGCTGGCTTCCCATGAACAGGCAGGCCTTGCCATCCTCTGCTTCCTCATCCTTGGAGACAAACCTGATCAGGTGACCAGGCAGCTGCCACCTGAATTCCTCCCCAGAGGGACCTTGCTACCTTGGAGGCAGCCTGTCTCACCCGCTATTTTTAGAAACACGTAGACCAGCCCTCGGTCAGGCTCACCTGACCTTCTCAGGGCCCTTAGAGAAACCACAAGCCTTCCTCCAGAACTCTTCAAGGGACAGGAGACAGCGCTTCTGTGGGCCAGGCAAAGCAGCAGACTCCACAGTGAAAACCGTGTGTCCCCCCCGCCCCGTGAGGCCCAGGCCCAGAATCCATCCCTGTCCTGTTCATCAAGTTGGGTCAGGCCCTCAGTCCCAGTCCACAGCCCCCCTGGGCCCTTGCTGTGTGCTTGCTGCTCCATAAGAACACTGCCAGCCTCCTTTAAAACCAGACACTGACTTTAGTTTGTAGAATTTGCCAAAGAGCCCATTAAGCCCTGGCTACCAAGCATCTTACTAGTGACACCTTGGGGTGGCAGGGAGAGAGAGCACATGGCCAGGATCCCAAGGACCAGGCTGTACCAGCTACTGGCCGTGTGGTTGTAGGAGCAGAGGTGGGGGTGCCTGGCCAAGGACACCCTATTTCTGGTCCTCACACTGTGGTGAGAGCTGAACCTCCTGAGGAATACCTTCTCATTCTCTTGGAGGCAGCTCATCACAGGGGCTGGATGGCACAGTGCTTGGCCAAGTCCCAGAGCCGCTCTGTGTGTAGCTTCCTGACTGCCAAAAATAGTCACAGTGCAGCTACTGAGGGGGTACCCAGAAATATGTGAGCGAGTGAGTGAGTGAGTGAATGAATGCGCAAATATACATCTTATTGGCCAGAAATAAGGACTCAATGAAGTGACATAGGCGTTCCCAAGCCAGTTGGGACCCAGCAGGAACTCAGTCATTGATCACTTCCTCATGTAACCTCCCTTAGGTTGACCAGAATAAGAAAGTCATGGGCTGGAGAGATGGCTCAGTGGATAAAGCAACTGCCACCCAGGCATGAGTACCTGAGGCCAGCCACATGCTGTAGCAGGTGTCTGTAACCCTAGCATGCCTACCACGAGATGAGGGGCAGAGACAGGAGAATCCCCCAGAAGCTCAGTAGGCTGGAAAATGAAGTGGTGAACAAGAGACCCTGCCTCAAAGAAGGTGGAAGGCAAGGACACACTCAAGGTTGTCCTTTGACCTCCATATGCAGACACTCTATACACACACATACACACACACACACACACACACACACCCCTAGTTTAAAGAAAAAGAAAAAGAAAAAGTACTGCTTCATTCTCCCCTTTCCTTGGACACAGAGGCCTGGCCCTGTCTGTCTGGCATTTCTTTCTCTTTCCACATTGGACTCTATACTACCACCATCCTTGGCAGTACGCCATATCCAAGGTCACGGTGAATGGCGCTGTGCATGGTGGGGGGGTCTTCCTTGCTGGCACTCATGGTGGTGGGCTGGAGGAGGGCGGCGCTGCCCGCCTGCCTTGTCCTGCAGAGGGGCGCCCTTGGATCACAACCACTGACAGGGGAGGAGAGTCCGTTGCCGCCCTGCAGCTCAGCAGCTGTGCAGCCCTGTTACATCACAGCCCACACACCCGCTGCCTGTCACCCACCCAAACAACACCCCTGGCGCGGCCCAGCATGGCCGTGATGCATCATGCATTGTGACTATAACTTACTGTTGCCTCTTCCAAACAGCTGGCGGGCCCTGTCTTGCCCTGGCACCTTCGACTCCTGCTCTTTCCAAGGTCATTATGGGAGGGTGGCATGTGCAGCCTCACTGTCTTCAAGGAGAGTAGCTCTTAGTGCTTGGTCTCAGGCTGCAGGGCCCTGCCCTCCCCTTCTGCTGGCAGCCATCAGAAGCCACAAGGATCCACTTCAGATTGCCACTGGTTTAAAAGGCTGTGCATGGGGTGAGCATCTGGGAGCCAAGTAACTCTGCCACTGGGGCATGTTTCCTGGGCTCTCTGAATCTCAGCTTTAGCACCTGTAAAATTGGAGTTCTCACAGTGTTTCACACCACTTCCCGCAGCATTTTGAATTTTTAAAATTTATTTTGTTTATTTTTATTTATTTATTTGAGAGTGACAGACAGAGAAAGAAAGAGGCAGAGAGAGAGTGAGACAGAGAGAGAGAATGGGCACCCAGGGCCTCCAGCCACTGCAAATGAACTCCAGACATGTGCGCCCCCTTGTGCATCTGGCTAACATGGGTCCTGGGGAATCGAGCATCGAACCGGGGTCCTTAGGCTTCACAGGCAAGCGCTTAATCACTAAGCCATCTCTCCAGCCCTCTCGCAGCATTTTAAATCAAATGAGATAATGCTTATGAAGAATAAGAACCCAGTGCTGGGAGATGGCTCAGCCAGTGAAGTGCTTGATGCATAAGCATGAGGACTTGGGTTCAGATCCCCAGCACCCATGTGGAAGCTGGGAAAGATGGCCCACGTCTGTAACCCCAGTGCTGGGAGGCAAAGATGGGATTCCCTGGGGTTTGCTGGCTAGGTAGCCTATGCTGAATTGGTGAGCTCTGGGTTTAAGGAGAGGCCCACTCCTAAAAATGAGGTGGATGGGTTAGGAGGATAGCTCAGTGGATAAAGTGCTTGCCACTCAAAGTGAGATGCCTGAGTTTAATCTTTAGACCCCAGATAGAAAGCCAGAAGCCGTAGCAGGCTTCTGTCACCCCAGCACTCAGATGCTGATGGCAAGATGGGAGGCAGAGACAAGGAAATTTCCTGAAAGCTCATGACCAGTACAGCAAAGAACAATAGAGCAAGAACCCAGTGCAAGAGACCCAGTGACAAGTGAAATGGAAAGTCAAGGGATTGACACAAAAAGTTGACTTCTGACCTCCACACATGTGTTATGACACATGTGCACTCATACTAACAAGAATATACACACTCTCAAGAATGCACAAACACATAAATAAATAGGTTTTAAAAATATTTATTTATTTATTTATTTGTTTGAGAGAGAGGCAGATAGATAAAGAGAAAGAGAGAGAGAGAGAATGGGTGTTTCAGGGCCTCTAACCACTGCAAACTTCCAGATGCCTGTGCCACCTTGTGCATCTGGCTTCAGGTGGGTACTGGGGAATTGAACCTGGGTCCTTTGTCTGTGAGCGCCTCAACCCCTAAGCCATCTCTCCAACCCTAAACAAGTTTCTTAAATAAGGTAGGGAATGACTGAGAAAAACACTTGACTTCAACCACTGGCCTCCCTCATGTATGTGCATCCATACACACATGTGCTCACCCACGTGCGCACACAGACATACACATACCACACACACGCACATGCACAAAAGTAAGAACAATAAAATGGTTAGTGTCAATTGCTTAACAATGAGCCAACATAAATGTAAATATTTTTTCTGTTTTGAGACAGGGTCTCACCGTGTCGTGGAAGCTGGACTCACTATAGGATCCAGACTAGTCTTGAACTTGAAATCTTCCTGCCTTAGCCTTCTAAGTAGTGAAATTCCAATTATGCACCATCACACCAGACAGCAAGTGATTTTTTCAATGGTGCATACCAAAAGGAAAAGATAGAGCCTGTTGTGATGGCGCACACCTTTAATCCCAGTACAGGAGGCAGAGGTAGGATGATCACCAAGAGTTTGAGGCCACCCTGAGTTTACATAGTGAATTCCAGGCTTGCCTGTGCTCCAGCAAGACCCTACCTCAAAAAAAAAAAAAGCAAAAAGAAAAAGAAAGAAAGAAAAAGACAGGACTGTAGAGATGGCCTAGGGGTTAAGGTGCTTGCCTGCAAAGCCCAAGGACCCAAGTTCAATTCCCCAGTACCCACATAAGCCAGAGGCACAGGATGGCGCATGTGTCTGGAGTTCATTTGCAATGACTAGAGGCCCTGGCACACTTTCTCCTGCTCTCTCAAATAAACAAATAAATGAATATTAAATTATTTTTTAAAAAAGAAAAAGATAACATAATCTCAGAACTTTAAAAACCAGTTTGGAGGCTGGGCTGCTACAGGACGAGAACATTTTTCATGGACTTGCTCTATGTCCAGCTGGAAAATTGAAGCAGAAAGATAAAGGCTCTCATCCTGCCCAATTGTACCCAGTTAAATGGAAAAGAGACACATAAAGAAATTGCATATTCTGTTTTTTTTTCTTTTTCTTTTTTGAGGTAGGGTCTTGCCTTGTTCTAGCTCAGGCTGACCTGGAATTCACCATGTAGTCTTAGGATGGCCTCAAACTCACAACAATTCTCCTACCTGGGCCTCATAAGTACTGGGATTAAAAGATGTACCATTATGCCTGGCATAGATTACATATTATTTTATTTATTTATTTATTTATTTATTTTTATTTTTATTTACAGGCAGAGAGAGATAGAAGAGATGAGAGAGAGAGAGAATGGGTGTGTCAGGGCCTCCAGTCTCTGAATAAAATGAACTCCAGATGCACATGCCATTGTGCATCTGGCTTTACATGGGTATTGGGGAATCAAACCCAGGTTGTCAGGCTTTACAGGCAAGTGTCTTAACTGCTTAGCCACCTCTCCAGTCCTTAGATTATACATTCTTGATGAGCACACAAAAGAAGAGTCTTGGGCTGGAGAGATGGCTTAGTGGTTAAGTGCTTGTCTGTGAAGTGTAAGGACCCTGGTTCAAGACTCGATTCCCCAGGACCCACATTAGCCAGATGCACAAGAGGGCGCACATGTCTGGAGTTCATTTGCAGAGGCTGGAGGCCCTGGCATGCACATTCTCTCTTTCTCTCTATCTGCCTCTTTCTCTCTCTGTCTGTCGCTCTTGAATAAATAAATAAAAGTGAACAAAAAAAAAATTTTTTTTTTAAAGAAGAGTCTTAGAACTCAGAGGATGTGAGCTGTAAGTCTAAAGCCAAGCTTAAGGTTGGCAAGAGTGTGTGTCCGGGGGGTAGAGGGGTGGATTTCAGTGGTGAAGCAGCCTGGGCCAAGCTGTGTGATCCAAACAAACAAACAAATAAACGAAGAGCCAGGCGTGGTGGTACACACCTTTAATCCCAGTACTTAGAAGACTGAGATGGGAGGATTGCCATGAGTTCAAGGCCTGGCTGAGGCTACAGTGTGAGTTCCAGGTCAGCCTGGGCTAGAGTGAAACCCTGCCTCTCAAAACCAATAATAATAATAATAATAATAATATAATGTGGAAGAGAGTGAAGAAGATAGCCCAGGTTGAACTCTAGCCTCTGCATGCTTGTGCACATAAGTGCATGAATTCATGTGCACCCATACACATGAACATGCATACATACATGCACTCATATCACACACATGTAAAAAAGTTAAAATTGGGCTGGAGAGATTGCTTAGAGGTTAAGACACTTGCCTGCAAAGCCAAAGGAACTAGATTCAACTCCCCAGGATCCATGTAAACCGATGCACAAGGTGGTGCATGCACCTGGAGTTCATTTGCAGTGGCTGGAGGCCCTGACATGCACATTCTCTATCCCCCTCTTTCTCTCTCTCTCTCTCTCTCAAATAAATATATAAATACAATTTTTTTTAAAGTTAAAATATTAAAAAAGGAGGAGCTGAACCTTCCAAGCTGCCCGAAAACTCAGAGAGCCGCTTTCTCGGTTCCCTGCTCTGCAGACCCAGCTGGGCATGACAAGATCAGGTGGCAGGCGGTGGCATGGCAGCAGGGAGGTTATTCCGTAGGAGGTTAGCTTCAGCTCTCTCCCTCTCTCCCCAAGGGTCAGATCTGGCCTCAGGACACACCCGGCTGCCAGGAAGGCTACCGGCCATCATCTGACTTTTGCTCAGGAGGGAAAAGGTCTGGGTGGCAGCAGGCAAAGCCCATCTCTCTGTATCTTCAGTGCTTGGCATGTGGCAGACCATTGGGACCCTTGTTAGATAGTGGCGGCTGATGAGATGCATGGACAATACCAGTGAATGCCTGTCTGTCTGCTCCTGGGGGTGCAGTCCATATGGCCACAGCTCTCCATTGTGACCACTAGCCTGTGCCCACTGCCTCCCACTAGCTCCAGGAACTGGTCATGCCTCCTGCCTGGAAGCAAACGGGTACAGCTGCTGTTGAGGCTGGGGCCTAGGTCAAACCTTTGCTGGGCCCATCCCCTTGCACCCAGACTGGCTTCAGGGGGCATTTCTGCAACTTGCTATCTAGGGACAGGCTGAACTGAAGAGGGTCCTAGCCACCCACCACCTGCCTACCCTTTTGCAGAGGCCCAGAGCTAGTCGTCATCCAGGAAACAACCATAAGGCCAGTGCCAGGGCTGAAGACCTGGGTTCTGGTGTCGGCTCCATCAGCTCTGAGTTGGTATGTGTGGACAAGACACTTAACTTCTGCAAGCTTTGGTTTCCTCATCAGTAAAATGGGCACAAGCACATGGGGCCCTTAGTGAGCTTGGACAAGGTCACTCCCTTCACAGATCTTTGGAGTGGGGAAGCATAGGACAACCTATGTGCATAAGGGTGAGGTAGTAGGGAGTCCTTACTAGACAGTCCATGAGGAATTCTGTGCTGCCTCCTCCCTGCAGGGAATGCTTGCGTGTCAAGGGTCAGCCTCCATGAGTCTGATGATGACAGCCTGAAATGTGTGAAACACCAGAATAATCTCCTTTGGGTCATAGCTCTTCTCCACGTAAGATGGGCTGTGTTCCAGAGACAGCTAGAGTCCATGGCCAGCTCACATTCTGCAAAAGTAAACACAGGTCGGCCTTGCTGGTTCCCTGGAGGGTTTCTGGTGAATCAATGGGATGGTTTATAAATCCTCTTAAGTAATCATCAGCTGCCTTGGGGTTTTCCCTCTTTCCAGGATGTGACATGCAGAAAGCCTGCAGCTTCCGACGAGCCTGGTCCCAGCGTCACTGCCCAAGTTGCCTAAATGACTGGCCAGAGAGGAGAGGAAGAGGGCCTGGCTGTTGAGACAGGTACTTCAGGAGGTGACTCAGCCTGCTGAGACTCCCATGGGGGCCAGTTCTTGTCCTTTTGTTGTTATGTAGGTTATGGAAGTGTCAACCCAGGAAAGACACAGGCTTGTCCTGGCTCACGGTCATTTCCAAGGTTGACGCACCTGATTCAGGTAGCTCAAGTGCTTAGCACGTGGGAGGCAGCTCAAGCCTCAGGGCCTGGGGACTGACGGATGAGAGAGCGCTTGCTTGAGCCTCTGCCTACTTCCTGAATGCCCCTGAGAGGGTCTCTGGGCCTTTGA
The DNA here is from genome assembly GCA_036346955.1 of Dipus sagitta. NCBI lineage: Eukaryota > Metazoa > Chordata > Mammalia > Rodentia > Dipodidae > Dipus > Dipus sagitta. The sequence continues at coordinate 50,583,402 of CM070773.1, read as the reverse complement.
TAAGATGGTAGTATGGCAGAGTCACAAAGGATGCTTGCAGGGTGTGGTGGCACATGCCTTTAACCCCAGCACTGTGGAGGCTGAGGTCAGAGAATTGTCGTGAGTTCAAGGCCAGCCTGAGACCACATGGAGAATTTCAGGTCAGCCTGGGCTAGAGTGAGACTCTTTCTTGAAAATATCGAGAGAGAGAGAGAGAGAGAGAGAGAGAGAGAGAGAGAGAGAAGGGGGGAGGGGGAGAAAGAGAGAGAGGGAGGGAGGGAGGGAGGAGGAAGGAAGGGAAGAAGAAAGAAAGGACTCTCTCAGTCCCCTGGAGCAGCCCTGTCTTCTGACCCTGGGTATGAACCTTCTGTCTCAATGCTGCCAGGCTGTGGCTAAGCCCTGCTTTATTAAACACTTCCGGTGACCTGGAATCATGTCCTCTGAGGTAGTCAACACTGTCCTGAAGCAGGTCTCATCAGGAGATTTCCAAAGACCTTCCATCATGCACAAAACTTGTCTCATTTCCGCAGAGCCATGGGGCCTGCATCTCCCTACTGACCTACTGGTTTGAGTTTCTTCCTCTCCCTCATTTTTCTGTGTTTAATTAAGATGGAATTTGAATTCTGAAAAAGGACTCTTTGGGTGTGTGGTGTAGTTTCTATTACATTCACAGAGCTGGGCAGCCATCACTGCTGTCTGATTCACAAATATCTTCATCTCCCTCCCCAAAAAAATCCTCCACGCCCACATTACCCTTCCCATTCCTCAGTCCCTGCCAACCACTCTCCTAGTTCATGTCTCTAAAGATTTGCTTATTCTGCTATTTCATATAAGTGGGCTCATACAATATGTGGCCTTTGTGTCTGGTTTCTGTCACTTAGCATATTTGTAAGGGACATCTGTGTTGTAGCTAATAACAGTGTTTCATCCTTTTTTTTGAATGGCTATGTGTGTGTATGTCTATGTGCATGTACATATGCATGTGGGTGCACGTGTATGCATGTGTGTGGAAGCCAAAAATGTTGGGTGTCTTCCTTGATTGCTCTCCACTTTATTTGCTGAGGCAAAGTCCTGCACTTAAGGCCAGAGCTTGTCTATTTGGCCAGTCCAGCTAGCCAGCTAGCCCCAACGTCCTGTCTCTGCACTGTCCTGAGTGCTGAGACCACTGGTGGGCCACCCAGCATTTACATGAGTGCTGGGGATCTGAACGCTGGCCCTCATGCTTGTGCAGCAAGTACTTTATCCCCTGAGCTGTCTCCCTGGTCCTTCACTGTCTTTTTTTCCAAAATATTTTTTATTTTTATGTTATTTTATTTATTTATTTATTTATTTATTTATTTATTTATTTATTTATTTGAGTGAGAGAGAGAAAGACAAGAGAAGCAGATAGAGAGAGAATGGGTGAGTCAGGGCCTCCAGCCACTGCAAATGAATTCCAGACACATGCACCACCTTGTGCATCTGGTTTATGTGAGTCCTGAGGAATCGAACATGGGTCCTTTGGCTTTGCAGGCAAGCACCTTAACCGCTAAGCCATTTCTCCAATCTTTTTTGGTTTTTTGAGGTAGGGTCTCACCCTAGCCCAGGCTCACCTGGAATTCACTATGTAGTCTCAGGGTGACCTTGAACTCACAGTACTCATCCTACCTCTGCCTCCCAAGTGCTGGGATACTCATTATTCATTCTTTTTTATTGGCATATAATATTCCATCATATGGATATGACACAGTTGTAAAATTCATTAATCAATAATAGGCATTGGGCTGTTTTCACTTTTTGTTTCTTATGAATAATGTTGCTATGAAAGTATTTTTAACTTCTTAAAAAAATGTTTTTATTTTTATTGATTTATTTGAGAGTGACAGACAGAGAGAGAGAGAGAGAGAGAGAGAGAATGGGCCCACCAGGGCTTCCAGCCACTGCAAACGAATTCCAGATGCATGCGCCACCTTGTGCATCTGGCTTATGTGGGTACTGGGAAATGGAGCCTCGAACCAGGGTCCTTAGGCTTCACAGGCAAGCACTTAACAGCTGAGCCATCTCTCCAGCCTCCTGCTATGGAAGTCTTTAGACGAACATTAAATGTTCAAATCTCTTGAATATCTACCAAAGAATAGGACTGGAGAGATGACTTAGCAGTTAAAGCGCTTGCCTGTGAAACCTAAGGACCCAGGTCCAATTCCCCAGTACCCATGTAAGCCAGATGCACATGGTGGCCCATGTGTGCTTGCGGTGGCTAGAGGCTCTGATGCACCCATTCTGTCTATCTGCCCCTCTCTCTCTCTCTTTTTCTCTCTCATACACACACAAATAAATAAATAAATCCACAAAATCATTTTTAAAAAAGAATGGAGCCAGGTGTGGGGGCACTCAGAAGGCAGAAGTAGGAGGATTGCTGAGAGTTCAAGGCCACCCTGAGACTACACAGTGAATTCCAGTAAATTCCAGGTCAACCTGAGCTAGAGTGAGACCCTACCTCAGCAAACCAAAAACTAAAAAAAGAATGGAATTGCTGGATCATGTGGTAGCTATACGTAAGGGCTTTGTGTGAGTGTGCTCGTACAGTATGTGTGGTGTGCTTCGTGATGTGATGTGTGTAGTCTATGCATGTGTGTGTGCAGATGCATGTGCCCTGTGTGCAGAAGAGGTCAGAGGAAAACCTGGGGAGGTCTTCTCTTTCTGTTCATCTGCCTGTGTCCTTGAGACAGAGTCTCTCACTCAACCTAGAGCTGCCATTACCACAGTGATTCTCCAGTCTCCTCCCTCAACTAGCAGACATACATGGCAATGCTCATCTGTTTACCTGGGCGCTGGGGAATTGAACTGGGATGGTCTCGGACCCTTTCAGACCCTCATGTTTATGCAGCAAGCACTCTTAACTGCTGAGCTATATTGCTAGGCCCCTTGAGTTTTTTGGTTGTTGTTTTATTTTATTTTTAATTTGTTAAAAAAAAAGTTTTCGTTTATTTCCTTTTTTGTTTCTTGTGGCTCTTTTCTTTTTGCATGTTATGTGTATGTCATGTGTCTGCATGTGTATACATGTTCATATGTGTGTGGTGTGTGTATATGTTCATGCCCGAGGTCAACATCAGGTGTCTTCCTCAGTTGCTCCCCGCCTTTATTTTGACCTATGGTCTCTTGCTAACCATAACGCTCACCAGTTTGGCTGGACTACCTAGCCAGCGAGTCTCAGGGATCTGGCTGTCTCCTCCTTCCCAGTTCTGGGCTGCCAGATGTGCACCACCATACATTGCTCTTACATGGGTGCTGAGGCTCCAAATCAACGTTGTCATGCTTGCATGACGTGCACTTTACCAGCTAAACCATCACTCCAGATATTTTTTTATAAATTTATTTTTAATTTCTTTTGTTTATTTAATTGAGAGCGACAGACAGAGAGAGAAAGAGGCAGATAGAGAGAGACAGAAATTGGGCACGCCAGGGCCTCTATTTATTTATTTGAGAGAAAGAGAGAGAAATGCAGGGAGAGAGAGAGATAATGAGCATGCCAGGACTTCAGCCATTGCAAATAAACTCCAGACACATGCACCACCTTGTGCATCTGGCTTTATGTCGGTACTGGGGAATTGAACCTGAGTCCTTTGACTTTGCCGGCAAATGCCTTAACCACTAAGCCACCTCTACAGCCCTATATTTTTGTTGGTGGTGGTGGTTGGTTTGTTTGTTTTGAGACAAGGTTACAAGGCCAACAATGACCTTGAACTCCTGGTCCTCTTGTCTCCACATCCCAAGAGCTGGGAGAACAGGAGTACATCACCGTATCAGCTATATGTAAGTTTCTGAGGCGCTACTAAACTGTCTTCCAAAGCGGCTGTGCCACGTCCTGCCCCCCACAGCTGTGTGTGAGGATTCCAGTGACACTCTGCCCTCCCTGGGACTTGTTATGCCCATCGCCTTAGCTGGGGCTATGCTAGTGACTTCTCACCGTGCTTCCCATTTGCATTTCCGTAGCAACTGACAACACTGAGCATCTTTCTACGTGCTTTTCGGCCATATTTATCTTCTTTGAGACGCGTCCATTAAATCCTTTGCCAATTTTAACTCTGTGTTATTGTCTTAATCATTGACTTGTAAGAGTTCTTTGCATACTCTGGATAGTAAACCCTTATAAAATACATATTTTGCAAATGTTCTCTCTCATTCTCTGTTTTTTTTCACTTTCTTTTTTTTAAAAAAAATTCTTTGATTTATTGTTTGTGTGTGTGTGTGTTTATGCACACACATCACTTGGATGTTTTCTTTAGGGGCACCTTTGGTTGCCATGTCTTCCATTTATGTGGGAACTAGGAATTAAACCCAGGTCCTCAGGCTTGTGAAGCAGGCTATTTACACACTGAGTTTCACCCCGGCCCAAATAACATTTCTTTTCTTGTCTCTCTCTTTTATTATTGACAACTTCCATAATTATAGACAATCAACCATGATAATTCCCTCCCCCTCACCTTCCCCTTCACAACTCCACTCTCCATCATATCCCCTCCCCCTCTCAATCAGTCTCTCTTTTATTTTGATATTATCATCTTTTCCTCCTATTATGATGGTCTTGTGTACGTAGTGCCAGGTACTGTGAGGTCATGGATATCCAGGCCATTCTGTGTCTGGAAGAGTGCATTGTAAGCAGTGCTACCCTTCCTTTGGCTCTTACGTTCTTTCCAGCATCTCTTCTGCAATGGACCCTGAGCCTTGGAAGGTGTGATAGAGATATTTCAGTACTGAGAACTCCTCTGTCACTTCTTCTCAGCACTATGGTACCTTCTGAGTCATCCCAAGCTCCCTGCCATCTGAAAAGAGAAGTTTCTCTAACCAAAAATGAGAGTAGCATTAATATATGGGTATGAACATTAAGAGAAATGCTTACCAGGGAGTTTGATGAGCATAATATATGCATTTAACCAGACACCAGCAGGTGTTACAACCCCAGGGCTCATGACCTTCCCTGTCATAGTTTTCAGTACTAGGCATGTATTCCCTCCCATAGAGTGGGTCTTCAGTCTGATTAGAGAGCAGTTGGTTTCCCCCATAACAGATGTTGCACTTAGGTTCACATTGCTGCCAGAAATCACCCGACCAAGAGGATCTTTTGGGAAAAAAAGGTTTATTTTGGCTTATAGGTTCCAGGGGAAGCTCCATCATGGCAGGGGAAAACAATGACATGAGCAGAGGGTGGACATCACCCCCTGGCCAACATAAAGTGGACAATAGCAACAGAGGAGTGTGCCAAACACTGGCCAGGGACTTGCTCTAAACCCATAAGCCTGCTCCCAACAACACTCTGCCTCCAGGAGGCTTTAATTTCTAATTGCCACCAGCTGGGGAGACTAGCATTCAGAATACCTAAATTTATGGGGGACACCCGAATCAAATCACCACAACAGACATGCCACTATCGCACCTATTGGCTCATTTGGCCTGGTGGCTCAACTTAAGGCTTACAGTGTCCACTGTTGCTTATCTCCACTGATGACTTCTCTCTCCCATGGTGCTGCATGCTGCATAGGTTTTTCCAGTTTTCTGTCAGCTGGTCTACATGGAAGAGAATTTCAGCTCAGCTTCAGCAATATTTCTCAGTGATCTTGGAACCCAAGCATATCAAGTCTTCAGCAATAAGGTCTTACCATCTATTCCTGGTAGGAAACTAAGAACCTTGACAATGGTCTATAATGTTTTAGGGGCATCAGGGACCTCCCTGGCCAACAACTCACTGGAAGGTATCCTATCCCTGGCGCTGAAAATTTTCTAGTATCAATCTATGGCTTCTGGATATGCCATTGTAAAAAAAAAAAAAAAAAAAAAAAGCAGGCTTTCATATGCCTTATTCAGAATATCTTGAATTTTGATTGACCCTCCCCGCACTCTTCTCTTACTCAGTCTCTCCCACTGGCCTCACTTAGGCCTTTCCCCTCCCTGTAATCTGTTCTTCTACTTATGTATATACAATACCATCCCCTATGGTCCTTCCCTCTCCTTCCTTCCTTACAGCCTTTTTCTAGCTTACTGGCCTCTGCTACTGATTTTTCGTTCCATCTCACACACCAATCTAAACATTTGTAGCTAGGAACCACATATGAGAGAGAACATGTGATGCTGGGCCTGGGTTACCTCACTTAGTATAGTCCTTTCCGATTCCATCCATTTCCCTGCAAATTTCATAATTTCATTTTTCTTTACTGCTGAATAGAACTGCATTATGTAGCCGGGTTTGGTGGCACATGCCTTTAATCCTAGCACTCGGGAGGCAAACCGTGAGTTTGAGGCCACCCATAGTGAATTCCAGGTCAGCTTGGTCTAGCGCGAGACCCTACCTCAGAAAAAAACAAAAGAGAACTGCATTATGTAAATGTACCACATCTTTATTATCCATTCATCTGTTGAGGGGCATCTAGGCTGGTTCCATTTCATAGCTATTGTGAATAGAGCAGCAATAAACATGGTTGTGCAAGTATCTCTAAGGTAGTGAGAAGAATCATTAGGATATATGCCTAGGAGTGCTATAGCTGGATCATATGGTAAATCTATTTTTAGCTGTCTCAAGAACCTCCACACTGATTTCCACAATGGCTGTACCAGATTACATTCCCACCAACAGTGCAAAAGGGTTCCCCTTTTACCACATCCTTGCCAACATTTATTGTCATTTGTTTTTTTGATGGTAGCCATTCTGATGGGAGACAGATGGAATCTCAAGGTAGTTTTAATTTGCATTTCTCTGATGGCTAAGGATGTAGAACACTTTTTTATATGTTGATATGCCATCTGTATTTCTTCTGATAAGAACTCTTTATTAAGTTCCATAGCCCATTTTTTAATTAGGTTGTTTGATTTCTAGTTGTTCTGTTTGAGTTCTTTGTATATTCTGGATATTAATCCTCTGTCAGACGTGTAGCTAGCAAGGATTTTCTCCCATTCTGTAGGTTGTCTCTTTGCTCTATTCTCAGTGTCCTTTGCTGTACAAAAGCTTTGCAATTTCATGAGATCCCAGTAGTTGATTAGTGGTTTTATTTCCTGAGCAATTGGGGTTATATTCAGAAAGTCATTGCCTATGCCAATATGTTGAAGGGTTCACCTACCTTCTCTATCAGTTTCAGAGTTTCAGGTCTGATATTAAGGTCCCTGATACATTTGGACTTGATTCTTGTGCAAGGATCTACTTTCATCCTTCTATATATAAATATCCAATTTTCCCAGCACCACTTATTGAAGAGGCTTTCTTTCCTCCAGTGAAGATTGTTGGCATTTTTGTCAAAAATCAGTTGGCTGTAGCTGACTTAATTAACATCTGGGTCCTCTGTTCTGTTCCATTGACCTACATGTCTGTCTTTGTGCCAGTACCATGCTGTTTTTGTTACTATGGATTTGTAATATAGCTTAAAATCGGGTATGATGATACCACCAGTGTTATTTTTGTTGCTCAAAATTGTTTTGGCTATTCAAGGTTTTTTGTGCTTCTAAATGAATTTTAGGGTTGTTTTTTTTTTCTATTTCTGCAAAGAATGCCATTGGAATTTTAATGGGGATTGCATTAAATGTGTAGATTGCTTTTGGTAAGATTGACATTTTCACAATATTGATTCTTTCATTTTTTTTCTAGGTAGGGTGTCATTCTAGCCCAGGATGACCTGGAATTCACTCTGTATTCTCAGGGTGGCCTCAAATTCATGGCGATCCTCCTACCTGTGCCTTCTGAATGCTGGGATTAAAGGCATGTACCACCACACCCATAGGATATCTTTCTATTTCCTAGTGTCTTCTGCAATTTCTCTCTTGAGTGTTTTAAAGTTCTCTTTGTAGAGAACCTTCACTTCCTTGGTTAGGTTTATTCCAAGGTACTTTTTTTTTTTTTGTACTTCAGTCCATTTATATAGTGTATTACAATTATTGATTTGCATATGTGGAACTATCCCTGCATCTCTGGGATGAAGCCTACTTGGTCAGGGTAAATAATCTTTCTGATATCTTCTTGTATTCTGTTTGCTAATATTTTGTTGAGAATTTTTGCATCTATGTTCATGAGGGAGATTGGTCTGTAATTTTCTTTTTTTGTTCTGTCTTTGTGTGGTTTTGGTTTCAGGGTGATGCTGGCTTTGGAGAAGTTTGGTAGAATTCCTTCCTTTTCTATTTTATGGAAAAGTTTGAGAAGCAGTAGTGTTAGTTCTTCCATGAAGGTCTGGTAAAATTCACCAATGAATCGATCTGGGCCTAGACTTTTTGTAGTCAGAAGACTTTTTTGTATTATTTATTTTTTTAATTGACAACTTCCATAATTATAAACAATATCTCATGGTAATTTCCTCCCTCCCCCCACTTTCCCCTTTGAAACTCCACTCTTCATAATATCCCCTTCCCCCCTCAATCAGTCTCTCTTTTATTTTGATGTCATCATCTCTTCTTCCTATTATGATGGTCTTGTGTAGGTAGTGTCAGACACTGTGAGGTCATGGATATCCAGGCCATTTTGTGTCTTGAGGAACATGTTGCAAGGAGTCCTACCCTTCCTTTGGCTCTTACATTCTTTCCACCACCTCTTCCATAATGGACCCTGAACCTTGGAAGGTGTAATAGACATATTTTAGTGCTGAGCACTCCTCTGTCACTTCTTCTCAGCACCATGGTGCCTTCTGAGTCATCCCAAGGTCACTACCATCTGAAAATAGAAGCTTCTCTAACCAAAAGTGAGAGTAGCATTAATATATAGGTATGAGGGCTGGAGGGATGGCTTAGCGGTTAAGGCATTTTCCTGCAAAGCCAAAGGACCCTGGTTCGATTCCCCAGGACCCACATTAGTCAGATGCACAAGGGGGGGGCATGCGTCTGGAGTTCATCTGCAATGGCACTGAGGCCCTGGTGTGCCCATTCTCTCTCCCTCTTTCTCTGTCAAATAAATATAAAAAAATAAAATATTAAAAATATATATGGGTATGAATATTAATAGAAGTGCTTACTGGGCAGTTTGGTGAGCATAGTATATACATTGAGCCAGACAGCATCAGACATTACAATCCTAGGTATCATGAATACCCCTGTCAGTATCAGGGATGTATTCCCTCCCATGGAACAGGCCTCCAATCCAATTAGAGACCAGTTGGTTTTCCCCAAAACGGACATGCCACTATTGCACCTGTTGGTTCATTTGGCCTGGCTGGCCAAATCTCAGTCTCTTCCCCTAACCTCCACACTGATTTCCAATCTGCAAGCCTGTGTCTTTTGCTTGGGCCATTGAGGTCATTGATATTAAGAGTTATTACTGAAAGGTATGTGTTTATTCTCGCCATTCTTCTTGTTTGGTAGTGCTTCCTGTTTCCCTTTACTCTCTTGTTTAAACTGTTATTTGAGTATGGTTTATTTTTTTCTTATTTCCTCATATGTATGCTTTGATTTCTCTTCAGTGTGAAGGGTTCCTTCAAGTATTTTCTGTAGAGCTGGCTTATTTGTCATAAATTCCTTTATCCTGTTTTTGTTGTGCAATGTCCTTATTTCTCCTTCAATTTTTATATATAGCTTTGTGGGATAAAGTATGCTTGGTTGATAGTTGTTATCTTTCAGAACTTGGAATACATCATTCCAAGCCCTTCTGGCTTTTAAAATTTGTGTTGAGTAATCTGCTGTAATCTTTATGGGCTTGCCTTTGTAGGTGTCTTGTTTTTTCTCTCTAACTGCTTTCAAGATATTTTCTTTGGTTTCCATGCTTAGTAGTTTAATTATAACATGACAAGAAGTTCTTTCCAGGTTTTGTCTGTTTGGTGTTCTAAAAGCTTCTTTCTTTCCCAATTTGTGGGAAATTTTCTTCTATGACTTTGTTAAAAACACCTACTAAAGCCAGGCATGGTGGCGCATGCCTTTAATTCCAGCACTCAGGAGGTAGGAGGATTACAGTGAGTTAGAGGCTACCCTGAGACTACATAGTGAATTCCAGGTCAGCCTGACCTAGAGTGAGAGCCTACCTTGAAAAACCAAAATAAATAAATAAATAAATAAACATTACTAAGCCTCCTTCTACTATACCCTGAATTATTATTTTTTTTTTTTTTTGAGGTAGGGTCTCACTCTAGCCCAGGCTGACCTGGACTTCACTATTAAGTCTCAGGGTGGCCTCAAACTTATGGCAGTTCTCCTACCTCTGCTTTCCAAGTGCTGGGATTAAAGACATGTGCCACCATGCCTGGCCTATACCCTGAATTCTTATGTTTGATCTTTCATGGTGTCCAAGATATCTTAAAATTCCCATTAATACCTTCCTATTAGCTTGATTTTCTCTTTGTTGGACTGTATTAGATCTGCCACCTGTCCTTCTAGTTTAGATATTCTGCTCTCTCCTTCATCCATTCTACTGGTGAGACTTTCCACAGAGATTTTTATTTGACTGACTGTGTTTTTCCAGTGCTAGTATTTCTGCCTGCCTGTTTTCCTTCAGTATTTCTATTTCCTTACTCATGTCTTTTAAAGACCTCCTTATTTTATTAAGCTGGTTTCCTGTGTTCTCTTGGTATTCTAGTTGGCTAGGTAGAGCAATTTACTGGCAAATTTTAAGATTCAACTGAGCAATATACACATTCAATAAAAACCAACACAGAGTACGCAAATGTTGGGACTGAAACAAACAGATAATCTTAATATCCAAATCCCTAAGGGTATGTGTTGGTCTACACCCTTAATCCTGTCATCTGGTGGGTTGAGAATTCTGTTCTGAAATGAGTTCTAAGTCAGCCTGGGTCTGAATCAGACCCTGGCCTAATAGTGACAGAAGAAAAAGACAAAGGCCCTATGAATCTGAAAGCATCAAAGGCAACAATAGTCAACCCCTAAATACAGCTTAATTGAGAATGGTAAAGACAACCAAGAATATGTAACCCATCACCTGCCCTGACATGGGAAGAGAGATTAGCACTTCCAGTGCAGGCCAATGTACCTTCCTTTTTGTCAGTTGGCTCCATTACCTTTTGGGGTGGCTTCAAATCTCACCAGTGCTGAGTGCCCAACTCTATCCCTCTGTGTTGTGCTGTGAATCTGGTGTTATGATCAGCTGTGATGGATGCCCTGCTGCCAGGAGCTGAATGTGTTCTCTGGAAGGTTGTCATGCTGTCATTTGGGGGATGGGAGAGTGCAGGAAACCTGGAGTTGTACTAGAACTGCTCAGCTGGTCCTGCCTGTATTACCTCCAGTAGCTCCTCAGCTATCTTCCCTTCAGGTTTCTTTGCAATGAGGATGATGAAGTTGGAACATTCCTTTGATCAGTCTCTGCTCTTGTAGCTGGGCATTGGGTGGATGCAGAATGGGTCCAGGTCTGCAAGCTCCTTGGTGGGATTCTGGCCAATCCTCCTTTCTGATACATCTTAGTCTCTCCTGCTTCTCTGTTGTGGCTAATAAAAATCTATACACCTTCACTTTTCAGATGAAGAGTGTATTTTGTTTTTTTTTTGTTTTTTTTTTTTCTTTTTAAGTATTTTATTTATTTGTTTATTTGAGACAGATAGAGATAGGGGTGGGTAGAGAATGGGCATGTCAGAGACTCTAGCCACTGCAAACAAACTCCAACTCCAGACACATGCACCGCATTGTGCACCTGGCTTATGTGGGTACTGGGGAAACGAACCTGGGTCCTTAGGCTTCACAGGCAAGCGCCTTAACTGCTAAGCCATCTCTCCAGCCCTTTGTCTTTTTTTTTTTCTCCATTTTTATTAATATTTTCCATGATAACAAAAAAAATCCCATGGTATTACCCTCCCCCCTTTCCCCTTTGAAATTCCATTCTCCATCATATCCCCTCCCCATCTCAATCTTTCTACTTACATATATACAATACCAACCTAATAAAAGCCCTCCTCCCTTTCTTTCTCTTCCCTTTCTATCTCCTTTTTTAACTTACTGGCCTCTGCTACTGAGTTTTTTCCTTCTGAAGAGTGTATTTTGATGTAGTTTTGCTCAAATCCCTCCCTAGGCTGGATTGGTGTGAATCCTATGCAGCCATCTTACCCAAAAGTCCATAATTTCATTTTACTTTTCCATTGAACAGAATTCCATTGTATAAAAGTGGAAGGCAGGGACCAACACCCAAGAGTAGTCCTCTGACCTCCAATATGCACTATGGCAAATGTGTGCTCACACTCATAAACATGTGTACACACAAACACACACGTGTGCTCATGCTCACACTCATAAATGTGTATACACACAAACACACACAAAAAGAAAATAAATTGTTCACATATATGTGTCCTTGTTTCTGGACTCACAGTTTATTCTATTCATTTTTCTATTATGTCCTTATACCAGTTCCTTACTATCTTCAGTATAGTTGCCTCATAATAACTTTTGATATTAGGATATGTGGGTCTTCCAATCTTGTTATTATCAATATTGTATTATTTATTCTGAATAACTTGAATTTCCTAAATCCATATGGGATTCTGGTATACCTCATCAATTTCTGTTTTTTTTTTTTAAAAAAAAAAGATATGTTATCTTTGGTGGAGATGACAATGACCTGTCCATCAGTTGAATAGTGACATCTTAACAATGTTAAGTCTTCTGATCCATATATGTGGGCATTTTTCTATGTGCTTAGTTTTTATTCTCTCTCTCTCTCTCTCTTTCTCCTCCCAGCCTGTTCCTTCCAGCCCAACAACCACAGCCCTTCTAGAGTCACTCACAAGACATGGACAGAGCCTCCCACTGTGCCTCTGACTGTGTCTCTGTCCATGTCCCTCTTACAGCACAGGGCAAATAACCCCCAGCACTGTGCCCTCCAGCCTGGCCTAGCTGGCAGTTTAGGGGGTGGTGCTGACTCCCTGGGTCCCACATACCCTAAGATCCCACGCTTGCCTCTGCTGACCCATCTGCTATTGGTCCCAGCATGCTGCCTTCTCCCCTGCCTCCCTGACGACACTGAAAAGGCACTGGAAGCTGCGGCCAATCTCAGCCAGGTCTGGGCCTCCAGGACATGGTCCAGGGCTTCTGTCCACATGTATGAAACAGCAAAGCAGCACCCCCTGCTCTAGACCCAGACACTAGTAATTCCACTTATGAGGGTGCTTGGGGATACTCCAGGGTATGGCAGACAGATTCAGTGTCAGGTCCTCTTTCTGGGACATGAAGCCTTCTAGGGTATTACTTGAGATTCTGTCAACTTGTCTCTTATTCCATAGCCTGCTTCAAAGTGTGTTGATTTGGGACATTGGGCTCTAGTGTGGGTGTTTTACAGAGGGGCATTGTCCTCTTAAAGATGGACTCCCTCAAGTGTGAATAGTAATAATAACAATAACAGTGTCCTCTCCTCCTGGGAGCTAAACTTTTAAAAAATATTGTATTTATTTATTTGAGAGGGAGATAGAAAGAGAGACAGAATGTGTGTGCCAGGGCCTCCATCCACTGCAAATAAACTCCAGATGTATGCACCACCTTATGCATCTGACTTACATGGGTACTGAGATTCATAGGCAAGTGCCTTGACTGCTAAGCATTTCTCCAGCCCTAAAAACTTTTTATTGATAGCTTCCATAATTATAGACAATAAACTATGATAATTCCCCTCCCTATCCTCACTTCTCCCCTCACAAATCCACCTTCCATCATATCACCTCCCCATCTCAATAAGTCTCTCTTTTATTTTGATGTCATCACCTTTCCTATTATGAACATCTTGGGTAGGTAGTGACAGGCACTGTGAGATTATGGATATCCAGGCCATTTTGTATCTGCATTTTAAGCAGTCCTATCCTTCCTTTAGCTTCTACATTCTTTCTGCCATCTCTTCTGCAATGGACCATGAGCCTTGGAAGGTGTGATAGAGACGTTTCAGTGCTGAACACTCCATTGTCACTTCTTCTCAGCACTATGGTGACTTTTGAGTCATCCCAGAGGTCACCGCCATCTGTAAAGAGAAGCTTTTCTAATCAAAAGTGAGAGTAGCATTAATACATGGGTATGAACGTTAAGAGAAGTGTTTACAGGACAGTTTGGTGAGCATAATATATGCATTTAGCCGGACACAAGCAGGCATTACTGCCCTAGGGCTCATGACCTCCCCACCGTAGGCTTTTGACTTGGTTTTCGATACCAGGCATATATTCTCTCCTGTGGAGCAGGCCTCCAGTCCAATGAGAGAGGAGATGGTTTCCCCCATAACAAACATGCCACTAATGCACAAGTTGGCACATTTGACCTGGCTGGCCAAACTTAAGGTTTGCAATTTCCACTGCTATTTACCACCATTAATGGCTTTTCTCTTCCATAGAGTTTCATGCAGCAGTTTTTTCCAGCTTTCTATCAGCTGGTCCACAGAGAGGAGGTTTTCAGCTCAGTTCCAGCTTGATGTCTCAGTGACCTGCAGCACTAGCATGTAGAGTCTTCAGCAACTAGGTCTTACCATCTAGTTCTAGTGGGAAACCAAGAGCCTTGGCAATGAGCTGTAATGTTTTGGGAGCATCAGGGACCTCTCTGGCCAACAACTCACTGGAAGATATCCCATCCCTGGCACTGAAGTTTTACTAGTAACAATCTATGGCATCTGGGTGTATCCAAAGAAGTAGGTATCCATATAGTTTATTCATAATATCTTCTGATTAACCCTTCTCCCACCCTTTTTTTACTCAATCTCTTCCCCTGACCTCACTTAGGCCATTTCACCCTCAGTAATCTGTTCCTCTACTTACATATATACAATACCCTCCCCTTAAGTCCTCCCCTCTCCTTCCTCCATTATAGCCCCTTTCTAGCTTCCTGGCCTCTGCTACTGATTTTCACTCCAACTCACATACAAATCTGAACATTTGTAGCTAGGATCCACATGAGCAAGAACAGAGCTAAACTTTTGGGTGGTGGTTTTAGAAGCCTGCAGTCAACTTCTGGATATTTATTTGATTTGTTTTGTCTTTTTCAAGCTAGGGTCTCACTCTAGCCAAAGATGACCTGGAACTCCTTCAGTAGTCCAGGCTGGTCTTGAACTCACAGTGATCCTCTTACTTCTGCCTCCCAAGTTCTGGGACTAAAGGTGTGCACCACCATGCCCTGCTACCTGTAGACTTTTAGATAGGAGTTGGGATTCTAACTCAGTCCCAGGAAACCAGCAAGGTGCTGATGCTGAGACACTGTAGAATGCTGAGACACTGTAGAGGGAAGCAGAAATAATCACTTTTCCAGTTGTTAGAGACAAAACTGGTCAGGATAGAGGACGTAAGATATGTGGTAGCTGGGCATGGTGACCCATGCCTTTAGTCTTGGTAGGAGGCAGAGGTGGTAGGATCTCTGTGAGTTTGAGGCTAGTCCAGGACTACAGAATGAGTTCTGTCAGCCTGGTCTACAGTAAGGCCCTACCTCAAAAAAAAAAAAAAAAAAAAAAAAAAAAAAAAAAGATTCCTGATAAGATAGACCTTGAGCCTGGATGAATGGCACCTCATCCAGGAAGTCATCTAGGAGTCCTCTGCAAGTGACACAGTCCCTCACATTGGAGGGTCTTACTGGGGCATCCAGGACCCCCCCCCCCAACAAGGACCAGCTGCCTGTGCTCATCTGGACACCACACTGGGGAAGTGACAGAGTGAAGCTGGGTCCTCACCTCAGCATCTCAGGGCGGGCTCCACTCTGGCAGAAATTTGGTACAGCCAGCACCCCCTGCCCTGGCCACATTCTGAGGCCATCTTTCTTCAAGTGGATGCCATGGGAATCTAATTTTCACAGATGTGTTGTTGTCTGTGTGAGTCAACTCTCTCAAATGTTCTCTTAGACCTGCAACATGAGGCAGAACAAGGGCACACTGGAACACCTGCTGTGGTCGTGGCTGACAGCCAGCAGTGTCACCACGTGAGCTCTCCACAGCAAGAATAAGAAAGCAGAGGGGAGGCCGGGCGTGGTGGCACACGCCTTTAATCCCAGCACTCGGGAGGCAGAGGTAGGAGGGCTGCCGTGAACTCTAGGCCACCCTGAGACTGCATAGTGAATTCCAGGACAGCCTAGAGTGAGACTCTGCCTCAAAAAATCAAAAAGAAAAGAAAAGAAGAAGAAAAGAAAGAAAGAAAAGAAAAATGAAAAAAGAAAGAAAGAAAAAGAAAAGAAAGCAGATGGGGGCTGGAGAGATGGCTTAGTGGTTAAGGCGCATGCCTGTGAAGCCTAAAGACCCAGATTTGATTCTCCAGGTCCCACGTAAGCCAGATGCGCAATGGTGGCACGTGCATTTGGAGTTTGTTTGCAGTGGCTAGAGACCCTGGTGCGCCCATTCTCTCTCTCTCTCACTCTCACTCTCTCTCTCACTCTCTCTGTCTCTAATAAACAAATAAAAATAAAACCTTTATATATATATATAGATAAATAGAGAGAGAGAGAGGGAGAGGGAGGGAAAGCAGAGGGCCTCGGTTCCAGGAAGGCATCATGATAACGGCTTTCTACTGCCGCCTGTGAGTTGAAGGTCGGGCTGCAGGAGTGGAAAAGCGAGGAACAGGAACACATGGAGCTCTGTCGCTTCACATCCGTCTTGTGCCTAGAGCCTTCCCCCTGGGCTGGCGTCTCCCCCACAAGTGACCACGGGGCTTGCCTCCAGTAGTATTCCCTTTCCTTGAGTTGGTAACAGGTCCCTTTTGTATTCCTTCCCCTCCCACAGCCTCTCACCCCATTGTACCACTCCTGGGCCTGAAGGGCTTGGCCCTTACCTGCATTTTATTTTTATTTTTATTTTTTTGGTTTTTCAAGGTAAGGTCTCACTCTGGCCCAGGCTGACTTGGAATTCACTATGGAGTCTCAGGGTAGCCTCGAACTCACAGCGATCCTCCTACCCCTGCCTCCCGAGTGCTGGGATTAAAAGTGTGTGCCACCACGCCTGGCTTCTGCATTTTTATTATGTGAGCAAATCCCAAAATATTTAAAAAAAAAAAAAAAACCCAGCTTGTGGTAGTTTGAATGGATGCCCCGCACCCCAGGTATATTCAGGATTTTTATTAAAGCTTCTTGGTTTTCCCGCTATCTGGCTGGTGGAGGTGTCACTGGGCAGATCGTGGGGTCTAGCCCTAAGGTGTTACTGAGCGCAGATCTGAATTCCAGCCCAAGGTAAGCAGAGTGCTTGAGCTCGGCCTGCGGTTCCTGGAGTGTGCATGCTTACAGGGGCTGCTGGTGGTGTTTCTCTGTGTGGACTGTGAAAGGGGCCCAGCTTCTCCCGCCATTAGGGAACTTCCCCTGGATCTGGTCGCTTCAGTAAATCCCTTCCTCCATGAACTGTGTCTGATCTGGAGGGTCATCCAGCAACATGAAGCTGACTAAGATGCAGCTATGTAATTTATACTTTTAAAAAGTTCTATTAAAGGCATTTGAGAGTTAAGGAAATAACTCAGTAGGTTAAATGATTGTGTTTCAAGAATGAAGACCTGAATTTGATAGCTGGAACCCACATAAGTGCTGGGCACAGGTGGTGTGCACTTGTGACGTCAGCACTGGCAGGTGGAGACAGGCAGATCCCTGGAGCTTGCTGGCCAGTCTAGCCTAATCGGGGAGCTCCAAAACGAGAGACCTGCCTCAGAAAGAGACAGATAATGTACCTAAGGAATGACACCTGAGCTGGTCCTCTCGCCTCTACACACACTCACACGTGTGCATGCATAACCCTCATACATGTGTCATGTGTACACACATAGACACGCATACATACTTGCACATGCACACACAGTTTTTGGGTCAAAGGCCTGTGTCCATGCTCCAAAACAGATGAAGTTATTTTTATTTATTTATTTATTTATTTATTTATTTATTTATTTATTTGAGACCGACAGACAGAGAGAAAGAGGCAGATGGCGAGAGAGAGAATGGGCATGCCAGGGCCTCCAGCCACTACAAACGAACTCCAGACGCATGTGCCCCCTTGTGCATCTGGCTAACGTGGGTCCTGGAGAATCAAGCCTCGAACTGGGGTCCTTAGGCTTCACAGGCAAGCGCTTAACCTCTAAGCCATCTCTCCAGCCCTGAAGTTATTTTTTGAAAAAGTTATATTCATGGGTGAGGTGACCCCGGCTGCTGTGCATGTGTGTGGAGAAGCAGCCACAGGGGCGCACCTGGGCCAGCGCTACCTGGGCAGTGCCTAGGTGGAGCCCGACCCCCTGCAGACGCCCACCTTCCCGCCAGACCTCGGCTTCCTGGACCGCAAGGAGTGCGCGATGGTGGCCACCCAGCAGGAGATGAGCGATGCGCAGCTAAGGCTGGATCCGCAGGACTGCTGTGCCCACTGCTTCCGCCGCAGCTCAAGTGCAAGCGCGACGACTTCCCCAACTTCCTGGCCTGCAGACGTGAGCAGGACAACTGGGACCACTGCGAGCACCTCAACTACAGAAAGCATAAAGTGCGTTGGACTGTAGAGATGGCTTAGCGGTTAAGGCGTTTGCCTGCAAAGCCAAAGGATCCCGGTTTGACTCTCCTGGACCCACGTATGTCAGATGCCCAAGGTGGCACATGCATCTGGAGTTTGATGCAGTGGCTGGAGGCCCTGGTGCATCCATTCTCTCTCTCTCTCTCTCTCTCTCTCTCTCCCTCTTTTTCTGTCTCCAATAAATAAATAAATAATATTTTTAAAACGGAAGTGTAAAGTGCATGAAGGCATTTGAATGACAGCAGTGGCTGCTCCGCAGGAAGAAGGAGGCACTAATAGCCCAAGGCAAGGGAGATGGGGAGGTGTCCCCAGAGATAGCCTTGTAGGGATCGCTCACCAGCCTATGGACCTGTCAGTGAAATAAAAGCTTCAGGTCACCTTGAAGAAATTTATAAAAAGAAAAAATATATATTCATATCGAGCCACCTTTTGGAATCCAGCCAGTCCCCCAAATTAAGGACTAAACAAATAAATATGATGGTGGGTTCTTTAATTAATAGGCCCAGGAAAAATCACCGTATAGCCTTGCTTATGTGTTCAGCGCTCTTCATCCCCACATCTGACTAAACCGAGTTGCAGACTGCCACGTATATGGAAACCAGGCAAGACAGAAGCTGAGGAGATAACTGCACACAGAGAGACCAAAAGAGTGAAATGCTGAAAGGGACATTAGTCTCACACTGGAAACAAGAATCTGAGGGTACAGAAAAGGAATGATCAAACAACAGAAAGCAATGCTGGGCATGGTGGCGCATGCCTTTAATCCCAGCACTCAGGAGGCAGAAGTAGGAGGATTGCTGTGAGTTCGAGGCCAGCCTGAGACTACACAGTGAATTCCAGGTCAGCCTGGGCTAGAATGAGACCCTACCTGGGAGGAAAAAAAACCAAACAAACAAACAGAAAGCAGATTTTGAGAATTAAAGACCTGATAGCAAATGAAACACTAGCCCAAATGGCTTGCTTGTGAGGCTGCTGAAATTTCCCTGGAGTTATAGCCAAAAATTAAGTGAAGGAAGGTAGAGGAGGGTGAAGACTAAAGCAGAACATAGAAAGATCCAGAACAAAGAGAAACGCTGGGTTGTGGTTTGAAGCTGAAATGTCCCTGGCTTGTAGCACTATTTTGAAGGCTACGAAGCTTTTAGGAGGAGGCCACCCTGCCATGATGAACTGCAATCTCTTTGAAACCATGAGCCAAAATAAACCTTTCTTTCCTTAAGATGTATCTGTCAAGTATTTTGTCACAGTGACAATAAAAGTACACCCACAGAGGAGAATAGTTGGTGATATCATTCAAGAAAGCTTCTCAAATTTATGGACATGAGTGTATGGAATGAAGGGTTCCTGAGCTACAAGCCAAACGACAGGCACAGAACCAGGACCAGGCTGTCTGCCTGAGCTAGTGGCTCACTGCATTCTCAGAAACGTGGGAGAGGAGATGCCTCTGAGGTGTTCCAAGTTCCATCTGTGAGGAGACTGGGCAAATGGCCCTTTGCAGGCTGTGGGGACGTGCCCTGTGCACCCTTGTGTAATCACCAGCCCAGCTCACTGAGGAGTCCTAGAGGTGAGGCCCGGCCTGTGTGCTAGAGAACGGGGGAGGGCCTGGGGCACCTGAGCAGCCTGAGGGAGGAACTGACTCCACACACAGCGGGCCCAGAAATGGAAAGGATTTAGGGATTGTGGTAGCAAGGGGTGTGCCAGAGGATACCTGTGTTGGATGGGTGAGGGCACCCTAAATACAATTTAGCTAAAGAACAGGTGATTCCAAAACATCATCACCCACCTTTAACGCATGAAGCCCAGACCCATGGCATACCCACACAGAGCTGTGAGGAGTGGGCTTTGAGGCTAAGCAATACGTTCGAATTCACTCTGCAGTAAGATATACAGAGCCCCAGGCCAGGGTACTGTCCCCAGATGTCGGTTGGCCTCATAAGGACAAGAGCAAGGACCTTTTCTCGAAGACAGGACTCATCTTGATCCCTGAGGTCAAGAGCCTGTGAATGGGAGAGGTTTCACAATGGGGTGGGGGTAAGAGCTGGTGATGTAACAGTATGGTGAGCTGTCTTTGCTCTGACTGTCACTCTCAGTAATTATTAGGTGACCTACCGGGATGAATAAGAATTGTTTTGCAATTGGGTTGTTCAGAGGCCCGCAGTACTCCAGTGCTCTGTGTGGTAAAAATCCCTCTGGTTGGTCCTGCATCATGGGGTTTCTCAAGCAGATTTCAACCCATATGACCAAGAGGTGAAGTGTGACTCCCATTCTGTGAGTGAGGAGTCTGAGGATCCGAGAGGCTCTGTCCCTAGCACAAGTCACACAGTAGGAAAAGACAGCCACTGCACCCCCTGTCCCTGCACCCTCCCCTGTCCCCAAAGGCAGACTTTTCAACCATTGGCTAGATGTCAGAGAACTTCGTGTTGGGTGAACTGTCCTGGAGAAGTAGCAGGTGCTGAGTGACATAACATACCAAAGTGCTGGTCATCAGAGTGGGCTCCCAGGAAGGAAGCCGGGCCCGTGTCTGACCCCTGTGTGCACAAAGCCTGTGAAACTGCCCACACCGAGCTCCAGTGGGTCCAGGCAGCAAGCACTGTTTGCTTCCAGCAGATGTGTGATTCTTTTTTTTTTTTTTTGAGGTAGGGTCTCACTCTAGTCCAGGCTGACCTGGAATAATTCACTATGTAGTCTCAGGGTGGCCTTGAACTCACAGTGATCCTCCTACTTCTGCCTCCCCAGTGCTGGGATTAAAGGCGTGCGTCACCACGCCCGGCTAGATGTGTGATTCTTATTAACATTTCAAAGAAGAAATGTGTTTTCCCTCTGGATTATAGTAGCACAAGTTGATTGCAGAATTTTTTTAAAATTCAGAGGACTATGAGGAATACTATAATAGTCATTAACATCTCCATTAGCTTTGTGAATTTTTTAATTATTTTATTACTTCTGATTTTTTTTTTTTTTTTGAGGTAATGAGTCATTCTGGTCTAGACTGACCTAGAACTCAATTTGTAATTCCAGACAGACCTCAAACTCACAGTGATCCTCTGCCTCCTGACTGCTGGGGTTAAAGGCATGTGCCACCATACCCAGCTGAATTATTTTTATGGTCTTTTTTTTTTGGTTTTTCAAGGCAGGGTCTCTCTCTAGCCCAAGCTGACCTGGAATTCACTACGTAGTCTCAGGGTGGCCTCGAACTCATGGCGATCCTCCTACCTCTGCCTCCTGAGTACTGGGATTAAAGGCGTGCGCTACCACGCCCTGCTTGAATTATTTTTAATGTGTAGATAGATGACTGTTTCTTCTTAGAGGACACAATTCATGCTATATTTGTTTTGGGGCTTTTTTCTACTTTAACTTATTTCATAACTATCTCCTCATAACATTAGTCTTTGAAAATATTTTACTTAATTTTTTCAATACTTCTCTTTGTACTTTTCAATATTTATTTGTAAGCATCCAGACACTGCAAACAAATTCCAGATGCATGTACCACTTTGTGTGTCTGGCTTTATGTGGGTACTGGGCAATCAAACTCTGACCATTAGGCTCTGCAGGCAAGCACTTCAATCACTGAGCCATCTTTCCAGCCTTTTAATTTTTTTTTTAGACAGGTTCTTGCTATATAGTCCAAGATGTCCAACAACTCAAAATCTTTTGGCCTCAGCCTCCAGAGTGTTGGGATTACAAGTGTGTACCACACATGTGGCTTGAAAATAGATTTAAAATTGATGATAATGGTAATCTCTCATACGCAAACAATTTCTTGCTTGATTTTTATCACTAAAAAACATAAATGAGTTGGGCATAATGGTGCACACCTTTTATCCCAGCACTTGGGAGGCAGAGGTGGGGCTATCGCCATGGGTTCAAGGCCACCCTGAGATTACCTAGTGAGTTCCAGGTCAGCCTGGACTAGAGTAAGACCCTACCTTGAAACCTGCCTCCTGCCAAATAATGGTATAAGTGGCCAGGCATGGTGGTGCATGCCTTTAATTCCAGCACTCAGGAGGCAGAGGTAGGAGGATTGCCATGAGTTCGAGGCCACCCTGAGACTACACAGTGAATTCCAGGTCAGCCTGGACCAGAGTGAGACCCTACCTCAAAAAAAAAAATGTATAAGTGGACTTGAATTTTGCAAAAGCAGAAATGAATGTCTATGTTTGTTTGCTTGATTATTTGTTATTCTTTGTTTCTGTGAAAGGGTCTCACTATGTAACCCAGGCTACTCTGGAATTCTCCATCCTCCTACCTCAGTAGTCAACCCCAGTGCTGGGATGACAGATGTGCACCACTATGCCCAGCTCTATTTTTGTTGGTGATGGCTAAACACTTAGACAGTCCAAATGAACCAGGTGTAAGGGTGCTGTGGTTGTTTGAATGTGATAGTGTAAATGTACAGCTCCACAGACTCAGGTGTTTTATTAAAATTAAACTTGTAACTTGGGTTTCCAGTTGTCTGGGTGGAGGAGGTGTCACTGAGGGCACATCCTGGAGTCCAGCCCTAAGGTGGGTTTGAAAAACAAACAAAAAAAGCAAAACTAAAATGACTGGTTAAAAATGACTAGAATTAATGAGATCTGGAGGCATTGTTAGATGAAAGATAATTATACAAGTCGACTAGCTTCTCTCTATTCTATATATATATATATATATATATATATATATATATATATATATATAGCTTCACAGACAAGCTCTTAACCACGAAGCCATCTCCCCAGCCTGAATTTATTTTCACTTATTGATAATTTCCATAATTGGAGACAATAACTCATGGTAACTTCCCCCCCCCGCAACTTTTCCCTTTGAAACTCCACTCTCCATCATATTCCCTCCCCCTCTCAATCAGTCTCTTTTATTTTGATGTCATCATTTTTTCCTCCTATTATGATGGTCTTGTGTAGGTAGTGTCAGGCACTGTGAGGTCATGGATATCCAGGCCATTTTGTGTCTGGAGGAGCACGTTGTAAGGAGTCCTACCCTTCCTTTGGCTCTTACATTCTTTTCACCACCTCTTCCGCAATGGACCCTTGAGCCTTGGAAGGTGTGATAGAGATATTTCAGTGCTGAGCACTCCTCTGTCACTTCTTCTCAGCACCATGGTGCCTTCTGAGTCATCCCAAGGTCATTGCCATCTGAAAAGAGAAGCTTATCCAACCAAAGGTGAGAGTAGCATTAATATATAAGTATGAGCATTCAGAGAAGTGCTTACTGGGCAGATTGGTGAGCATAGTATATACATTTCGCCAGACACCTGCAGACATTACAACCCTAGGGCTCATGACTACCCCTGTGGTAGGTTTTCAGTATCAGGGATGTATTCCCTCCCATCGAGCGGGCCTCCACTCTAATTAGAGGGCAGTTTGTTTCCCCCATAACAGAGGTGCCACTGTTGCACCAGTTGGCTCATTTGGTCTGGCTGGCCAAATTTAAGCCTTGTAGTGTCCATTGTTGAGTATCTCCACTGGTGATCTCAATCTCTCTCTCTCTCTCTCTCTATCTATCTCTATCTCTATCTCTATCTCTCCCATTGAACTGCATGCAGGGTAGCTTTTTCCAGCTTTCTGTCAGCTGGTCTACAAGGAGGAGGCTTTCAGCTCAGCTCCAGCAGGATTTCTCAGTGACTTTGCAGCCAAAGTATGTGGAGTCTTCAGCAATAGGGTCTTACCATCTATCCCTGGTGGGAAGCTAAGAGCCTTGGCAATGGCCTATAATGTTTTGGGGGTATCAATGACCTCCCTGGCTAACAACTCACTGGAAGGTATCCCATCCCTGGCACTGAAAATTTTCTAGTAACAATCTATGGCTTCGAAGTGTTCCATTGCCCCAAAAAGTAGGTTTCCATGTGACTTATTATATTCTCTTAGATTTTGATTAGCCTTCCCTCTACGTTTCCTTTACTCAATCTCTTAGGTCCTTTCACCCCATTGATCTGTTTTTCTACTTAAATATATACAATACCATCCTATTAAGTCTCCCCTCCCTCGCTTACTATTCTCTTTATATTCCTTTCTAGGTTACTGGCCTCTGCTACTGAGTTTTATTCCTACTCACATAGAAGTCCAATTATTTGTAGCTAGGATCCATATATGACAGAGAACATGTGACACTTGACTTTCTGGGCCTGGGTTACCTCACTAAGTATAATCCTTTCCAGATCCGTTGATTTTCCTGCAAATTTCATTTTTCATTACTGCTGAGAGAACTCCATTGTGTAAATGTACCACATCCTCATTATCCACTCATCAGTTGAGGGACATGTAGGCTGGCTCCATTTCTGAGCTATTGTGAATAGAGCAGCAGTAAAGATGGTTGAGCAAGTATCTCTAAGGTAGTGAGACGAGTCCTTAGGATATATGCCTAGGAGTGGTATAGCTGGGTCATAAGGTAGATCTATTTTTAGCTGTGTCAAGAACCTCCACACTGATTTCCACAATGGCTGGACCAGATTGCATTCCCACCAACAGTGTAGAAGGGTTCCTCTTTTTCCACACCCTCACCAGTATAGTTTTTTGAGTTCTTTGTATATTTTGGGTTTTAATCCTTTGTCAGATGTACAGCTGGCAAAGATTTTCTCCCATTCTGTAGGTTGCCTCTTTGCTCTATTCACAGTATCCTTTGCAGTACAAAAGCTTTGTAATTTCATGAGGTCCCAGCTGGTGATCTGTGGTTTATTGTCTGAGCAATTGGGGTTATATTCAGAAAGTCTTTGCCAAAACCAATATGTTGAAGGGTTTCCCCTACTTTTTCCTCTCACCATTTCAGAGTTTTGGATCTGATATTAAGGTCTTTGATCCACTGAGGCTCAATTTTTGTACATGGAGAAAGATAAAGATCTATTTTCATCCGTCTACAGATATATATCCAGTTTTCCCAGCACCATTTGCTGAAGAGGATGTCTGTTCTCCAATGAATGTTTTTGGCATTTTTGTCAAAGATCAGGAGGCTGTTTAGCTACCCAGACTTGCATCTGGGTCCTCTATTCTATTCCATTGATCTACATGTCTGTTTTTGTGCCAGTACCATGTGGTTTTTGTTACTATAGCTTTGTAGTATAGGTTAAAGTCAGGTATGGTGATACCACCAGGCTTATTTTTGTTGCTCAAAATTGTTTTAGATATTCGAGGATTTTTGTGCTTCCAAATGACTTTTTGGATTTTCTTTTCTATTTCCATGAGGATTGTCATTGGAATTTTGATGGGGATTGCATTAAATGTGTATATTGCTTTTGGTAAGGTTGCCATTTTCACAATATTGATTCTTCCAATCCAAGAACAAAGGATGTGTTTCCATTTCCTAGTGTCTTCTGCAATTTCTCACTTGAGTGTTTTACAGTTTTCGTTGTAGAGATCCTTCACTTCCTTGGTTAGGTTTATTCCAAGGGACTTTGTTTTTTGATGCAATTGTGAATGGGAGTGATTCTCTGATTTCATCCTTTGTGTGTTTGTTGTTAGCATATAGGAAGGCTACTGATTTCTGTGTATTTATTTTGTATCCTACTACATAGCTATAGGTGTTTATCACCTCTAACAGTTTGCTGGTAGCGTCTTTAGGGTCCTTTATGTATAGAATCATGTCATCTGCAAATAATGATAACTTGATCTCTTCCTTTCCAATTTGTCTCCCTTTTATGTGTGTCTCTTGCCTTATTGCTGTGGCTAAGACTTCTAGTACTATATTAAATAAAAGTGGGGACAATGGACACTCTTGTCTTGTTCTTGATTTTACTGGAAAAGCTTGAAGCTTTTTTTTTTTTTTTTTTTTTTTTTTTTTTGAGGTGGGGTCTCGCTCTAGCACAGGCTGACCAGGAATTCACTATGTAGTCTCAGGGTGGCCTCGAACTCATGGCAATCCTCCTACCTCTGCTTCCCAGGTGCTGGGATTAAAGATGTGCACCACCATGCCTGGCAAAACTTCAAGTTTTTCTCCATTTAATATTATGTTGGCTGTAGGTTTGTCATAAATAGCCTTTATTATGTTGAGATGTGTACCTTCCATTCTGAGCCTCTGTAGTACTTTTATCATGAAGGGATGATGGATTTTGTCAAATGCTTTTTCTGCATCTAATGAGATGATCATGTGATTTAAAATAAATTAAAGTTTTTTATTGTTATTTATTTATTTGAGAGAGAGAGAGAGGCAGACATATGTATAGAGAGAATGGGTGTGCCAGGGCCTCCAGTCACTGCAAATGAACTCCAGATGTATGTGCCACCTTGTGCATCTGGCCTGCGTGGGTTCTGGGGGAATTGAACCGAGGTCCTTTGGCTTTGCTGGCAAGTGCCTTAACTGCTAAGCCATCTCTCCAGTCCCCAGATCATGTGATTTTTGTCCTTCAGTCCACTTATATAATGTATTATATTTATCAATTTGCATATGTTGAACCATCCCTGTGTCTCTGGGGTAAGGCCTACTTCGTCGGTGTGAATGATCTTTCTGATATATTCTTGTATTCTATTTGCCAATATTTTGTTGAGAATCTTTGCATCTATGTTCATGAGCGAGATTGGTCTGTAATTTTCTTTTTTTGTTCTACCTTTGTCTGGTTTTGGTATCAGGGTGATCCTGGCTTTGTAGAAGGAGTTTGGTAAGATACCTTCCTTTTCTATTTAATGGGAAAGTATAAAAGGCAGTGGTGTTAGTTCTTCCATGAAGGTCTGGTAAAATTCAACAGTGAATCCATCTGGGCCTGAACTTCTTCTGGTTGGTAGATTGTTTTTATAACTGCTTGGATCTCCATACTTGTTCTAGGTTTACTTAAGTGAGTAATCTCATCTTGATTTAATTTAGGCAGGTCATATAAATCAAGAAAATCATCCATTTCTTTCCGATTTTCATACTTAGTGGAGTATATGTTCTTATAGTGTGTCCCTGTGATATTTTGAATTTCTCTGGTATCTTTTGTGATGGTGGCTTTTCAACTCTAATTTTATTAATTTGTGTCTCTTCTCTCTTTCTTTTGGCCAGGTTTGCTAAGGCTTATCAATCTTGTTTATCCTTTCAAAGAACCAACTCTTTGTTAATTGATTATTTGGATTTTTTTTGTTTCTATTTCATTAATTTCTGCACTAATCTATTATTTCTTCCCATCTACTGATTTTTGGTTTACCTTGTTCTTCTTTTCCCAAGGCCTTAAGGTGAAGCATTAAGTTGTTTACTTGTGACCTTTCTAATTTCTTAATATAAGCACATAAGCTATAAATTCCCCTCTTAAAACTGCCTTCATTGTGTCCCAAAGGTTTTGGTATGTTGTGTTCTCATTATCATTTGACTTTATCAATTTTTTGATTTCCTTCTTGATTTCTTCATTGACCCATTCATCATTTAGTAGTATATTGTTTAGTTTCCAAGATTTTGTGTACGCTGTATAACTTTTCTTGCTATGAATTTGTAATTTGATCCCATTGTGATTAGGTAGAGTACAAGGAATTATTTTAATTTTCCTGTATTTGTTAAGATTTGGTTTCTGTCCTAATATATGGTCTGTTTTAGAGAATGTTCCATGTGCTGCTGAAAGAATGTATATTCTGTATCATTTGGATGAAATGTCCTGTATATATCAGTTAGGTCCATTTGTTCTATGACCTAATTTAATCCAGATGCATCTCTGTTTATTTTTTGCTGAGATGACCTGTCAATTGATGTGAGTGGGGTGTTGAAGTCACCCACTTCAACTGTGTTTTGTGTTATCTGTGACCTTAGTTCTAATAGCATTTGTTTGATGAATTTGGGAGCCCCCATGTTAGGTGCATATATGTTTAGGATTGTAATGTCCTCCTGTTGCAGTGTGCCTTTAATCAGTATAAAGTGACCTTCCTTACCTTTCCTAACTAATATTGGTCTGAAGTCTACCATGTCAGATATTAGTATAGCAACCCCTGCTTGTTTTCTAGGCCCATTTGCTTGAAACACTGTTTTCCAACTTTTCACCCTAAGATAGTGTCCATCCTTTCTAGAAATGTGAGTTTCTTGGAGGCAACAAATTGAAGGATCCTGCTTTTTAACCCAGTCTGCAAACCTATGTCTTTTGGTTGTAGCATTGAGGCCGTTGATATAAAGAGTTATTATTGAAAGCTGTGCATTTATTTTTGCCATTTTTCTTTTCTTTCTTTCTTTCTTTCTTCTTCCTTCCTTCCTTTCTTTCTTTCTTTTTGTAGTTCTTGTTTTACCTTTGCCCTCTTATATTAACTAATATTTGAGTATGATTTGTTTTTTCCAGGTTCCTTATATGTGTGCTTTTCTTTCTTTTCAACGTGGAGGATTCTTTTAAGTATTTTCTGTAGAGCTGGTTTTGTCTTCAAATATTTCCTTAACCTGCTTTCTTGTAGAATGTCCTTATTTCTCTGTGTATTTGATTGCATAGCTTTGCAAGATAAAGTAACCTTGGTTGACAGTTGTTATCTTTCAAAACTTGGAATACATCATTCCAAGACCTTCTGGCTTTTAAAGTTTGTGTTGAGTAATCTCCTCTGATCCTGATGGGCTTGCCTTTGTATGTGACTTGCTTTTTCTCTCTAAATGCTTTCAATATATTTTGTTTGGTTTATGTGTTTGATAGTCAATTATAATATGGTGAGGAGAGGTTCTTTCCAGGTTTTGTCAGTTTGGTGTTCTAAAGGCTTCCTGTATCTGCACTGGCATCTCTTTCCAAATTTGGGTGAAGTTTTCTTCTATGATTTTGTGGAAAATACCTACTGTGCCTTTGGAGTGAAACTCTTCTCCTTCTACTATATCCTGAATTCTTATGTTTGATCTTTTCATAGTGTCTCAAATATCTTGAAATTCCCATTCATACCTTCCTATTAGCTTGTCTTTCTCTTTGTTGGACTGTATTAGATCTGCCACCTGGTCTTCTAGTTTAGATATTCTGTTCTCTCCTTCATCCATTCGAGATTTTCTACAAAGTTTTTTATTGGACTGACTGTGTTTTTCACTGTTAGTATTTCTGACTGATTTTTCTTTATTATTTCTATTTCCTTATTCATGTATTGTATTGGCCTTATTTCATTAAGTGGGTTTCCTATGTCTTCTTTGATTCCTTTTATTTCCTCATTGATTTCTTTGAGCATATTATAATAATTCTCTTGAAATCTTTCTCAGGTGTTTCCTCTAAATCAGTCTCGCTGGAGGTCTTTTCTGATGGATTAATAGATTTGGGTGGATTTATATTGTCTTGATTTTTGGTGTTTCTTGTATTATAATTTAGAGATTTTTGCATCTTGGATTAACTTAATGCTTGGATTTTCTAATTATTTGCAGTATTATTAGATGTATCAATCAATCTAATGTTATATATCTTCAGGGTAGGTGCTTAAGTTGCTAGGTATGGCTCTTAAGACTCTCCGAGTAACCACAAAAGTGACCCCGGGGTGTTGGGTTTGCCTATGAGAGTATTCTAGTAGATTGGGTGGAACAAAACGCAGGCAAATTCTAAAATTTCACTAAACAATATACACATTCAATGAAAACTAGCACAGAGTATTTATGCAAGAGTAGGTATTATGACAAACAGAGCCTCTAACAAAGTCAAGGTCCCTAAGGATGCGTGTTGCCCCACACCCTTAATCCATCAACTGGGAGGCTGAGATTTCTGGTCTGTAGAGGGTTCCAAGGTCAGCTTGTGACCTAGTGAGACCCTTCCCCAATGAATGATAGAAGAGGAGACAAAAGCACTATAAATCAGGAAACAACAAATGACAAGCCCAAAATATAGCTTATTTAAGAATGGCAAATCCAGCCATCCATCTGATTTAACATATAATTTACCCTGACATGGAAGGTGCAATTAGCACTTCTGATGCAAGCCTATATACCAGGCTTATTTGGTGGGTACTGACCTGGTGTAATTTCAGTTACCTTTTGGGATGGCTTTGGTCTCAGCTATGCTGTGCACCCAGTTGGGTCCCTCTTTGCTGTGCTGTGAGCTTAGGTAGGCTGGCTGTGTCAATGGGTCACTGCTCTGATCGCCTGTGCCAGGTGCTGTGTAGGTGAGCTCCCTTCTCCAGGTCTCTGGTACTTGCTGCTGCTTGTGCTGGCAGTAGAGGGAGGAGAGGCTGTGGATGGTGGCTGAAGTTCTCCTCCTGGTCCTCATGATCATCTTCCTCACGAGCCCCTCCACTGTTCCCTGCCGTCCTCCCTTCACATTTCTTGAGTTTGTGAGGAGGCTGGTGTGAGTGAAAAATCCCCTCACCTGGCTTTTCCTGTGGCTCAAGCTGAGCCTGGTGTCTGTGGCCACACAGACCTGGTGCCGCCACTGCTGGAGCCTCTTCTGCCTGCTTCTGTGGTCTCTAGATGCTCTGGATGTCGCCTATTTCTCTGCTGTGGTTGATAATTCATTATGCAATTTCACTTTTTAGTAGAGGAGTGTATTTTTGCTGTTTTTTTTTTTTTTTCTTTTCCTCCCATAGGCAGCTTTGGCATGGTTCGCACACTGCCATCTTAACTGGAAGTCCTTTCTTAAATTGTTTTTGTCAGGTACTTGTTGCAGCAATGATAAAAGTAAGTAATGCAGTTGTTTCTTTCAGGTAGTTTATCATAGCAGTGAAAAAAGTAACTGATATAGTGGCTTAATATCTATTGTATACAAAGAGTTCTTGTAAATTAATGAGATAATCACCCACTGAGAAAAATGGACCTCAGAACTAGGGAGATGGCTCAGTAGTTAAAAACTCACAAAGCCTGCCTATCCTAGTTCAATATTCCAGCACCCACATAAAGCTAGATGTTTCATTTGCTGTGACAAGAGACCGAGGCAAGCCCATACAGACAGACAGACAGATGGACACACAGACACATAAATAATTTTTTTTAAAAATGGACAAGGATACAAAGAACCAACTTAAGAGCGAGGTCCTACCTCAAAAAAAAAGAAGCAATTCTAGAAGATGTCCACATAACCAGCATATAAATATTAAAAAGATTCTCAGGAACTCGAGTGGTAAAAGAAGTACAATATAAGACAGCAATGGAGGGCTGGAGAGTTGGCTTAGCAGTTAAAGGTGCTTGTTTGCAAAGCCTGACAATGGAATTTAGATCCCCAATACCCATATAAAGCCAGATGTACAAAATGGCACATGTGTCTGGAATTGGTTTATAGTAACAGGAGGCCCTAGTACCCCCATTCTCTCCTTCCCTCCCTCTCTTCCTCCCTCCCTTCATCCATTCATCTATCTATCTATCTATCTATCTATCTATCTATCTATCTATCATCTTTCTCCCTCCCTCTTTCTCTCCGTCTCTCTCTCAAATAAGTAATTTTTGGGGGGGAGGTAGGGTTTTACTCTAGCTCAGGCTGACCTGGAATTCACTATGTATTCTCAGGGTGGCCTTGAGCTCATGGTGATCCTCCAATCTCTGCTTCCCCAGTGCTGGGATTAAAGGTGTGCACCACCATGCCTGGAAAGTAAAATATTAAAAACAATAGCAGGCCGGGAATGGCACACATCTTTAATCCCAGCACTCATGGGCGGGGGGGGGGGGGACAGAGGTAGGATTATGTGAGTTCAAGGCCACCCTGAGACTACAAAGTGAATTCTAGGCCAGCCTGGGCTACAGCGAGATCCTACCTTGAAAAACCAAAAAATAAAAATAAAAAGGTAGCAATGGTCATTCTTTACAAGTATAAAACTAGCAAAATTTTTAAATAGTAGAAATATCATTTGCTCTTGGGAATGTAAAATGAGTACTCAATTACTGGTTATGATTTATTTGGAAA
This sequence comes from Dipus sagitta, assembly GCA_036346955.1. Classification (NCBI taxonomy): domain Eukaryota; kingdom Metazoa; phylum Chordata; class Mammalia; order Rodentia; family Dipodidae; genus Dipus; species Dipus sagitta. The sequence goes on along the minus strand of CM070773.1, from coordinate 50,551,357 downwards.
TCAATGTAGCAACATATATTAAAATAATACACAGACCATCTTTAGCTTTGCAATAATTTCTGTGCTAAGAGTCTATTGCATTGACATAGAAGCATCATTTGTAAGACTTTTTCTTCAAGAATTGCAGCCCTGGAAAGCCAGGAACAAAGTGAATGTCTGACTAGAAGAGAGTTGAATTAAGCATAGTAATTCTCACTTTAGATTGTTGGGTAGCCATTAGTCAGAGTAAATTGGAGCAGGGATTATTTGCTTGTTTGAGAAAATTGGGATGCAAAAAGAAAAAGAAAAACACTGTATTTGAAAGCCAGGCGTGGTGGTGCACACCTTCAATCCCAGCACTCAGGAGGCAGAGGTAGGAGGATTGCCATGAGTTCGAGGCCACGCTGTGACTACATAGTGAATTCCAGGTCAGCCTGGGCCAGAGTGAGACCCTACCTCAAAAAAAAAAAAAAAAAAAAAAACTGTATTTGCTATGGTGTCATCAGCAACCTTGCTAAGGCTGTATATATGATTCTATGTCACTTGGTGAGCAAGGAGACTGTGTATGAGGTTATTGGCATAGAAGACAGTGCGGAGTGGCATGGAGCAATATCTCAAAAAAGAAAAAGAAAAAAGAATATTTACCTAAGCCGGGCGTGGTGGTGCGCGCCTTTAATACCAGCACTGGGGAGGCAGAGGTAGGAGGATCGCCATGAGTTTGAAGCCACCTGAGAATACAGAGTGAATTCCAGGTCAGCCTGGGCTAGAGCGAGACCCTACCTTGGAAAAGAAGAAGAAGAAGAGGAGGAGGAGGAGAAGAGGAGGAGGAGGAAGAAGAAGAGGAGGAGGAAGAAGAAGAATATTAACCTCAAAATAGAAATAAACCAAAGGGAAGAGTTGTTCTGGCAGTCAGCGCATCTAGTGCCAGAAGGTGCTACATGGGCGACTGGGGGAAAATGACCAATATCTGTCGAAGCAACGCATGGTCTAACCTACTTAGCAGCAAATAACTTGTTGTGATGCCCACACAAGTGCAGTGGTGGCACACAGCATTGGTGGAGAACCAACTGCTCTCAATTCGGCTAACTGATCCCCTCACTGGTATGAGACCCATAGCTGGAGCTGGGAAACAAGTCAGAACCATATCCAAACATAAGCCCACTCTCCAATATCAAGCTACCATCAATTGTGGGCCACAAGAGGGCCTACACCTATTAAATTCTCTATAAAAAAAAAAAAAAAAAGTAAGGGTTATCTCATTTGTCCTGGTGCTAACTTACTCTCCGTTGGAGAATCTGCTTCTCTTTTTCAGATAGATGTAGATCCTAAGGAGAGAGCCACCCCATCATACCTGAAAAGGGCCCCGGCTGAAACTAAGAAAAATTGGAGAAACAAGCAAGGGGGCTGTTTTCCTGATGAACCGGACACCAGCACAAGGGGGAAGGAGATCAGCATAGAGAAAAATCAACGCCTACCAAATCAGAGAGCCAGAGCCTCAGAGGCCCCCAACACCTCATCACTGAAGCAGACCAAAAATGAACCCAACATGGCTCAGGGAAATTTTGCGGAAGAGGGGGCAGAAAGAATGTCAGAGCCACATGTTGGGTCATGATATGCAGAGACATTTAGCTTACCCATAACTGTGGGCTAACTCCACAATGCATGACCAGTATACCTCAACAAGGAGGGGCCAAGGGGAGGGGGTAGGTCACGGATGAGCCTAATAATGGTACCAAACTGACTGCATTTACTGAATACAAAACTAACTAATAAAGAAAAAAAAAAAAAGAGTTGATCTGGTATGTGCCTGGTCCAGAGTCAAGGGAGACCAGTGAGATTTGCCACATTTGCTAATAGAAACACAGCATGGAGGCATTTCCTCTAAAGTTTAACAAGTGGGAGATCTGAGTTTATCAGTTAGTGTTTAATATGACAGAGACCTAGCAAGTAGAATTATTCCATTTTTCACTCCTTTAATGAAAAGTAGGTAATGGGTGAAATGGTCAGAATAGGATCTGGGGAGAGAATGGAGGACAGGAAAGGGTGGGAGGAGAGTTAATTAAAATTTAGGATGTTGCCAGGCATGGTGACGCATGTCTTTAATCCCAGTACTTGGGAGGCAGAGGTAGGAGGATCACCTTGAGTTCAAGGCCAGCCTGAGACTACATAGTGAATTTCAGGTTAGCCTGGGCTAGAGCAAAACCCTGTCTTGAAAAACCACACACACAAAAAATTAAGATGTTAGGAATAAACCATATGGAAACCTACTTCTTTGCTAGCTAATAATATATATGTTAAAAAGAGAGTTTGGGGCTGGAGAGATGGCTTAGCGGTTAAGGCGTTTGCCTGCAAAGCCAAAGGATCCCTGTTCGATTCTCCAGGACCCACGTAAGCCAGATGCACAAGGGGGCTCATACATCTGGAGTTCGTGTGTAGTGACTGGAGGCCCTGGCATGCCCATTCTCCCCCCCTCCCTCTTTCTCTCTCTCAAATAAATAAATAATAAAAATTTTAAAAGAAAAACAGGGTGTTTTGGCAGAAGTACCATGCGGAAGTGAATAATGCTATGCCCATAGACCATAGATTGCTAGAAAAATTTCAGCGCCAGCAGTGGGATCCTTTCCAGTGAGCTGTTGGTCAGGGAGGCCCCTAATGTCTCCCCAAATACTGTAGACTATTGTCAAGACTCTTGGGTGCTTACCAGAATTAGACAGTGAGAACCTATTGCTGAAAACTCCACATGTTTGGGCTGTAGGACACTAAGCAATCAGGCAGAAACTGAGCTGGAAGCCTCCTTACTGTTGACTAGCTGTCAGGATGCTGAAAAGAGCTGTCTATGCAGCCTGTTGGGGGTATGGGGGAGTAATCAACATCTTAGCCAGCACTGGACCCTGCAAGTTCTATAGCTGGCCAAATGTACCAACTGGTGCTATGGGGGCATGCCTGTTATAAGGTTAAAAAACTGTTCTCTAAATAGATTTGAAGCCCACTTCACAGGAGGGAATTCCTGCCTAGTACTGAAAGCCTAATCAACAGCCTGTGGCTGGGGAGGTCCTAAGTCCTAGGGAGGAAACTACTACTGTTGTCTGACTAAATGGATATATTATGCCCACCAAACTGCCCTCTAAATACTTATGCTTATATATTAATGCTACTCTCACTATTGGTTAGCGAAGCTTCTCTTTTCAGGTGGCAGTGACCTTGGGATGACTCAGAAGGCACCATGGTGCTGAGAAGAAGTGACAGAGGAGTGCTCAGCACTGAAATATCTCTATCACACCTTCCAAGGCTCAGGGTCCGTTGAGGAAGAGGTGGCAGAAAGAATGTAAGAGCCAAAGGAAGGGTAGGACTCCTTAAAATGCACTCTTCCAGACACAAAATGGCCTGGATATTCATGACCTCACAGTGCCTGACACTACCTACACAAGACCCTCATAATAGGAGGAAAAGATGATGACATCAAAATAAAAGAGAGACTGATTGAGAGGGTGAGGGGATATGATGAAGAGTGGAATTTCAAAGAGGAAAGTGGGGAGAGGGAGGGAATTATCATGGGTTATTGTCTACAATTATGGAAGTTATCAATTAAAAAATTAAAAATAAAAAAAGAACAGAAACTAATTGGAAAGAAGAAGGGATTCAGTGGAGGAAGGATTTGGGAGGAGGAAATAGGAAGGTGGTGGGAGGGGATTATGATCATGATATATTGTCTGTATACGTGTAAGTGGTCAATAAAAAGTTAAACAAAAAAGTGGTGAAAATCTCTCCATGTCCTCTGAAAATAATACAAAATATACATAGAGACCTATATTTATTTATTTATTTTTGTTTTTTTGTTTTTTTGAGGTGGGGTCTCACTCTAGTTCAGGCTGACCTGGAATTCACTTTGTAGTCTCAGGATGGCCTCGAACTCACGGCAATCCTCCTACCTCTGTGTCCCGGGTGCTGGGATTAAAGGCGTGCACCACCACGCCCGGCTTATTTATTTATTTTTTATGTAATTTTTTTTGTCTGTGTGTGGGCTCCTGTGTGTGTACATGCATGAGACTGGGGGCTCACACCTAGATGCCTTCCTCGATCACTGTCAACCTTATTTACTGAGTCATGCTCTCACACTTGAACTGAGAGTTTGCTAATTCAGCTAGCCTGGGTATGCAGTTTGCTCCAGAAGTCCCCTGCCTCTGCCTGCAGAACAGGTGGATTGCAGGCGGTCTACCTCGCCCACCCAGCAAACTCAGGTCCTCACGCTCACTAAGTCACATCTCTATGCTTATTTGTTTGTTTGTTTGTTTGTTTGTTTCCCCGAGGTAGGGTCTCACTCTGGCCCAGGCTGACCTAGAATTCATTCTGTAGTCTCAGGCTGGCCTCAGACTCACAGAGATCCTCCTACCGCTGCCTCCAGGTGCTGAGATTAAAGGCGTGCACCATCATGCGGGCCTCCCGGTGTTTAGATATAGATCTATGTCTCTACCCCCAGTCCCTGGCACAGTGCTCCCCAAACTTTGGTTGTTTCCTGAGTGATAGGGATGCTAAGAGAATCTTTTGTTCTCATAGTCGGCCAGAATTCCTAAGATGTTTGTAATTTCCTGAATTACAGGACAGTCTGACATAGAACTCCTCACACCGCGGACTTCCTGGGTGGAGGGAGCGTCTTCATTGCTAATGACGTGACTCTTGGCGGGGCGGGTCGGGGCTGGTCAGCAGAACACTAACTAACCCGTGATTAGAAGGGAGAGCTCTCAGCCCAGTCGCCATGCCTCAGCGAGGGAAGAGCTGGATCAGGGCTATAATCTGTCAAGCCCCTATCATGGAGGCATCGTTAGAATCACTAGTTACGGGTTCAGAGAGCTTCTAGACGTTGAGCACACAGAGATACCCGGAGGGCAGTACTGCTAGAGAGGGCATGGAAGCTCCGCCCCCTTCCTACATATACTCATCCTACACGTGTAATCCCTTGCACCTGGCTGTCCACCCCTATCCTTTGGGAGATGGCTCCTAACAAACCAATCCACATGTTCCCTTCAGCTCCGTGAGCTGCCTTAGCAATCTTGGGACTGGGTCTTCGGAACTTCCATCTAGAGCTGGTCTGGCCCAAGCATGATGTCCAAACCTGGGATTTATGATTGGTATTTGAGGGGTAACAGTGATTTAGCCCCTCACCCTGGGGGACGTGACACTGTCCTCAGGAAGATAGAATCAGAATTGAGCTATAATAAAGGACACCAGAGACAAGGTTAGCTCAAGAATCACATCCTTCACTCATATGGGTGATGAGATACCTTTATTTATTTATTGGTGCATGTGTATGTGTGTGTTTGTATATGTGTGTTCGTATGCATGTCGGTACACATGTATGTATGAGTACACATGCATGTGCATGTTTGTAGAGGTCAGAGATCAACACCATATATCTTCCTCCATCACTTTCCACCCTGTTTTATTTGAGATAGGGTCTGCCACTGAACCTGGCATTAACCGTTTGGTCTAACAAGCTAGCCAGCAAGTCCCAGGATCCTCCTGTATCCACCTCCCCAGTGCTGGGATTAGAGGCGCACGCCACCACACCCAGCATTTTACATGGCTGTCAGGGGTCTGAGCTCAGGTCCTTGCGCTTGGGCAGTAAGTACCATGTGAACTGAGCCAACTAACTCCCCAGCCACCAAAATGACATTTTAATGGCCTGTTCCCTACAGAGAAATCAAGAAAATAGCTATTATACCCCGAAGGCTTCCTAGGCCCCAGTCTCAGTTCCGTGAACAAGATTTTGTTTCATGAGCTTGTCCTGTGAACCAGTTACCTATTGCTAAGTAACAATTGTCCCCTGGCTTAAGACTAATTTGGTGTGTTGCTGGTCTGAGCAGGGCTTAGTGGGGTGATCCCTTCAGGCTAGGCTAAGCATGGTGTTCTAGGCTTGGGGTCACTCTCATGCCTGAGGCCTCTCATTCTATAGCCAACTTACTTCCATAGTGACAGAAAGATTCTCAGCCCCGTGCATAAGCGCATAGCTTTTTAAGGACTAGTCATGGAACCCACAGTATTGCTTCTTTGACATCATGGTCAAGCAAGGAGGCCCACTCAGCTTCACAGGGTGGGAGAGCCACCTGCTCCTCCAAATGGAAGAAGCTTCAAAAAAATGAAGTAAGTTTCATGCCTGTAGCATTTAAGTACTTGAATAGATTTGTGCCCTTTCAAGCCATGGTGGATTTACTAACAGGTACTGAGAGGAATAGCACAGTTAACGATCACCAAGCCCTTCCTCCTTTCTCTATGAACACACACAATCCCCTTTAAGGGCACACACCCAATAACCTCAAAGTTCCACTTCTTAAAGATTCCAGCACTACCCAGTAGCATCATTTTGGGGGCCAAGATTTTAATACATGTCATTTATGGGACATTTAATATACAAACTACAGCACCAACACTTAGGGACACGAGCTGTTAGGTCCTGTCTCAGAATGGTGGCAACTAAGCTCTGTCATGACCCTGAGCAATACTGTTCTCACTGTCCCAGTTGGCAGCTGGTGGTGACAGGGATACCCCTCTTGAGGCATCGCTCGATCTCAGCCCAGTGTCAGGGATGCATCATTTATTGACAATTGATTAACGAACCACTGCTGCGTTTGCATTCATCTCCTCCTCTCAGTTGCCCTGTAGTCAGTCCATACAGGCATTGATAAATGGATAAGCTTATGCTACTCTAAGGTATTATGACACAATGCCGGGTGAATGTGTGGGTCATCTGGCCACAGTGAAATAAAAGGGATCAATGTTTTCAGGTGGCATTGTCTATTGAGGCTAAACCAAATGTATTCCAAAATCCAGATATCAACTTTATTCAAGAGGTGATTAAAACTCTACATGAAAAGCGTATTGTAGCTATTGATATAGGCTCAAAAGCCCCTCTTTCCCATAGCCAGAAAAAATTATTTCTACTACTTTGGGAAGTACTAATGGGGAAAAACCCCACCGTTCTTGTCACAAAGGGATAAGGGACAGTTTGTTATGGAGCCACATATGAATGAGCATGGCCCAGGAGCACAGATTTAGGTTACCCCCAATTCCATGCAGCAACTAGGCTTTCCCCCTCTCCTCCCTTGTGGCGGGAGCTCTCTATACTTCTTCTTCCTCTTAATCTAATAGAGTCTCTCTAAATCTTACCCTCTGGCCTATGGATTTTAATTCTTTTTTTTTTTTTTTTTTTTTTTGAGGTAGGGTCTCACTCTAGCCCAGGCTGACCTGGAATTCACTATGTAGTCTCAGAGTGGCCTCGAACTCATGGTGATTATCTTACCTCTGCCTCCCAAGTGCTGGGATTAAAAGCATGTGCCACCACACCCAGCTGAATTATTTTTGTTCATTGCTTTTATTTTTTATTTATTTGAGAGTGAGAGAGAGAGAGAGAGAGAGAGAGGGAGAGAGAGAATGGGCATGCCAGAGCTTCCAGCCACTGCAAACAAACTCCAGATGCGTGCGTCCCCTTGTGCCTCTGGCTAACATGGGTCCTGGGGAATTGAGCCTCGAACCGGGGTACTTAGGTTTCACAGGCAAGTGCTTAACTGCTAAGCCATCTTTCCAGCCCAGGCTGAATTATTTTTAATGTATTGATGAGTGTTTCTTTTTAGAGAAAACAGTTCATGCTATATTTGTTTTGAGGCTTTTTTTCTACTTTAACTTATTTCATAATTATCATCTCATAACATTAGTCTTTGAAAATACTTTACCTAATTTTTTTCAATGCTTCTCTTTGTACTTACTTTTTAAATTATATTTATTAATTTGCAAGCTTCCAGACACTGCAAACAAACTCCAGATGCATGTACCACTTTGTGCATCTGGCTTTACATGGGTACTGGGGAATCAAACTCTTGTCGTTAGGCTCTGCAGGCAAACACTTTAACCACTGAGCCATCTCTCCAGCCCTTTACTATATAGTCCAAGATGTCCTAAAACTCAAAATCCTCTTGCCTTAGCCTTCAGAGTGTTGTGATTACAAGTGTGTACCACACATCTGGCTTGAACATAGGTAATGGTATTCTATCACATGCAAACAATTTCTTGCTTGATTTTTATCATTAAAAACCATAAATGAGCCGGGCGTGGTGGTGCACACCTTTAATCCCAGCACTCGGGATTAAAGGCATGTGCCACCATGCCTGGCTATATTGTGATTTTTTTTTTTTGACTCTATGTTTCTTTCACATTTTCTACCTCACTGTAATATAAATCACGCTAATTATGATATGCCACTGAAATTCATGGCATGCTGGATTCTGAGAAACTGGTTGCCCCTCCTCCCTGCCAATTCAGACCCCAAGCAGGTTCAAACCAATATCATCACACCGTGTCCTCAGGCAAATTGGCCGACTGCCTCTGTGACAAGAAAGGGGACATGAAAAGCAGCATATGGTTTTGATTCTCTCTGTATATTCTTTCTTATCTAAGATTGCTAAAGCTTTCTTAGAATAGTTTTCAGACTTTATGAGACAGTGAAAAAAGGAACATAATAAACAATAACAACCAGATTGAACTAGGGTTTACAGCAAATTGGAATTTTGTGACTTAACAATATGTGAACAAGTAATCTTAAATTGTTACATGGTATCACAAATTGAATTCAGATTTGTCATTGATAAGTTTATAATTCAGATTTTATAAAGGAAAGCCCATCCAGCCACTTAGAAGATTATTGGAAATCACAAGATTTTACTTGGTATATTGACTCATACCTTTAATCCCAACACCAGGCATTTTTAGGAGATTATGGGAGTAACAGGATCCTACTAGGTGTGATGTCTCACACCTTTAATCCCAGCACTTGAGAGGTAGAAATGACAGGATCAGGAGTTCAAAGACAGCCTGCCTCTGAACAAGGACAAAAGAAACTCTCTTAATCCCTGAGGCTACTCTAGATGACAAGACTTTATTCTGCTTAGTTGACCTTTTATTTATTATTATTATTTTATTATTATTATTATTATTATTTTGGGTTTTTGAGGTAGGGTCTCACTCTAGCTCAGGCTGACCTGGAATTCACTATGTAGTCTCAGGCTGGCTTCGAACTCAGAGCGATCCTCCTACCTCTGCCTCTCGAGTGCTGGGATTAAAGGCATGCACCACCACACACCCAGCTTTCTTCTTTTTCTCTTTTTTTGGGGGGGTTATTTCAAATAAGAAAATGAAAATAAAATTTATTTCAGCCAGATGTGGTGGCACACGCCTTTTAATCCCAGCACTAGGGAGGCAGAGGTAAGAGGATCACCTTGAGTTCGAGGCCAGCATAGACTACATAGTGAATTTTAGGTCAGTCTTGGCTATAGTGAGACCCTGCCTTGAAAACCAAACAACAAAAAAAAACCCATAAAAACCCACAAAATGTATTTCATAGGATTTATTTATTTATTGAGGTAGGTCTCACTCTAGCCCAGGCTGACCCGGAACTCTGTAGTGTCAGGCTGGCCTCGAACTCTTAGCAGTCCTACCTCTGCCTCTCTAGTGCTGGGATTAAAGATGTGCACCAACACACCTAGCCATAGGATTTATTTTAAAAAGTCTCAAATCAAGAGGTCATAAAGTCTAAAATTCAATTCATTGAATGTTGTTTTACTCATTATGACAGTTATAAAAACTGTTCAAAATGTTTAATCAAGTTGGTGATAACTTAGGTTTTATAAAAGAAATAATCTAAATCCATTCATTATAACCTTTGTTCTTAGGTAGACAAGGAAGTCTCCTCATCTTCTGAATACCTGTGTGCTTTCCCAAATTTTGAGAAACTCCATTCTCAATTCCTGGGTCAAAGTGAGTTAACCTCAAGTTGTAATGCTAAAATCTAATTTAAACATAAACTATTAAATATCTGGTTGGAGCTTCATCTATTTTATAGTTATGGGTACCAAAAAGGTTTCACTTAAGTAATTGCGTCACTTCTGACTTTTCAAGTTCATTTGCTATAACTCTCAAGCCATAGTCCCTGCTGCGGGACGTAACCTCATGCTCAAGTGATGTTCTGAGAAAAATGGTCTCCAGCTGTCCAGTGTTGTTTCCAACCTTCCCTCGGTAATCGGTATGTTTTCAATCACACGCCAAGATTCATCCTGTCTTATCTTCTTTTACTAACATATAATTTCTTTTCTATTTATTTATTTATGAGAGAGAATGGGCATGCCAGGGCCTCTAGCCACTACAAATGAACTCTAAACGCATGTGGCCCCTTGTGCATTTTGCTTATGTGCTGGGGAATCAAGCCTGGGTCCCTAGGCTTCTCAGGCAAGTACCTTAACAGCTAAACTATCTAGCCCCTTCCTTTTATAAAAAATATATATAATTTATTCATTTGAGAGAAAGAGGTAGAGAGAAAATGGTGTGCCAGAGCATTTAGCTACTGCAACAAACTCCAGATGCATGCCACCTTGTGCATCTGGCTTACATGGGTACTGGGGAATAGAACCAGGGCCCTTTGGCTTCACAGGCAAGCACCTTAACCACTAAGCCATCTCTCCAGCCTCTAACATATAATTCCTAAGTCAAATCAATTGATTTAAATTTGCCAGTATACTTATAGCTGTTAGAAATGTCAAGGATGGGCGGGAGATTTGGCTTAGTGGTTAAGGCATTTGCCTGCACAGCCAAAGGACCCAGGTTCGACTCCCTAGGACCCATGTAAGCCAGATGCACAAGGGGTGCACGCATCTGGAATTCGTTTGCAGTGGCTGGAGGCCCTGGCACACCCATTCTCTCTGTCTGTCTGTCTCTCTCTGACTCTCAAATAAACTTGAAAAAAAAAAAAAGAAAAAGAAATGTCAAGGATAAGACATGCCTGCTTTCTTTGCTTCAGATATGGTCTCCACTGCCACAGGACAACTAAATTTAGAGGTTGGACAAACTGACTTTAAGCCATTGTTTCTTTCTTTCTTTTTTTTTTTTTTTTTTTGTTTTGTTTTTAGGTAGGGTCTCTCTCTAGCTCAGGCTGACCTGGAATTCACTCTGTATTCTCAGGGTGCCCTCGAACTCTCAGCAATCCTCCTGCTTCTGCCTCCCCAGGGATTAAAGGCATGTGCCACCATGCCCGGCAATTGTGTCATTCTTTAACTAGATCTGTTTCACTAATCAAATGTACTATATCACCACATCCTTCAAAGCTGGTAATAGTTTCATGAAGTTTTTACGGTAACACAATGCAAAGAGTTATAAATCAATACACTTTCAAACCCATTGGTGGAAATATCAGGTGGATGGATTACAGCAAAGTACAGACACTTCTATTATAGGCTACAGATTCTATCTGACATCATTCTTAGCTTGTGATTTGGTGGAAGCAGTGGTCTATTGGTACATCCCAAAAGCTTTCATCTAATAGTCATGAGAATGTTAGGTCAAGCACAGAGGTTGGCAAAAATGGCTATCAAAGTCACTCAAGATATCCCAAGAGAACTTGACTCTGAACCTGTAACATTCCACCTCTCCATAATCACAGAAGTTCTAATCAGTCAGTCAGCCTTGTAGGATGTTTGAGGTAGGTAAAGCTGCTTTTTGGAAACTTCACGGGAGAAAAGAATCTCCATTTCTCTGTTCAATAATTTTAAAAAAGTCTATTTATTTACAAGGAGAGAGAGAGAGGGAGAGAATGAATATGAGTGTACCAGGACCTCTTGCTAGTGCAAATGAATCCCAGATGCATGCACCACTTGGTGCATCTGGCTTTATGCGGGTACTGGGGAATCAAATCCAGGCCATCAAGCTTTGCAAGCAAGTGCCTTTAACCCCTGGGCCATCTCCCCAACCTCCATAAAATGTTTGGTATTTAAATTGAAACTTGAATTTTATTTATTTGTTTGTTTGTTTGTTTTTCAAGGTAGGGTCTCACTCTAGCTCAGGCTGACCTGGAATTCACTATGTATTCTCAGGGTGGCCTCGAACTCACAGTGAGCCTCCTACCTCTGCCTTCTGAGTGCTGGGATTAAAGGTGTGCACCACCACACCCAACTTTATTTTTTAAAATTTATTATTTTATTTTATTTTTGGTTTTGCAAGGTAGGGTTTTGCTCTAGCCCAGGATGACCTAGAATTCACTGTGTAGTATCAGGGTGGCCTCAAACTCATGGCGATCCTCCTACCTCTGCCTCCCCAAGTGCTGGAATTAAAGGCGTGCGCCACCACGCCTGGCTGAAACTTGGGTTATTTAAATGGAAGACTCAACATTTGTGACCCCAAGCAGAAGCAGCTAGTTTCATTTCTCTTGCTGGTAGGTGTGCCCGAGTGTGCGCTGGATGAACACGATCCTCTCTCTTCTCTGCGCTCCCACCTCTTCTCATTTTTCTGCCATTACAAAGCTGGAGGTCAGGTGGGGGTCAACATCCACCAGGAGAAAGGAAGGCTGAGCCCTCCTCACGGCTGGCTGGCAGGAAGACACAGGCATACACACACACATTATGGGTTTTGGTGGGGTCGATAGGTGGGGTACACACCCACACATTGCTGTGCAGACTTGTTCCCACAAAGTGAGTCTTTCATGATGGGAAGGGAATATTAATTTATTTGATTAGATGCCTGTCAGCATTGTTCTATGGTGAAAGAATTCCAGAACTGAAGCAGTAGCCAGTCACAAAGCATCGGCTGAAAGGCACTCCTGTGTCTACCTCAGTTTTTTTTGTTTTTTTTCACCATTCCTGCCTGTTCTGGTACCTTCCTACACAGAGTCATTCAAGCATTTGTTTAACATGCAAAAAATGTCTTCAATGTGATAGGGATGCCCAAAGAGACCAGGGTCCCACCTGAAGGAGCTCCCATTAGGGGTCAGAGAATGGAGATAGGCCAGGGTCTCACCTGTAGGAGCTCCCCCACTGGGGGTCAGAGAGTGAAGATAGACCAGGGTCCCACCTGAAGGAGCTCCCATTGGGGGGGGGGGTGTCAGAGAATGGAGATAGACCAGGGTCCCACCTGAAGGGAACTCCCATTGGGGGGTCAGAGAATGGAGATAGACCAGGGTCCCACCTGAAGGAGCTCCCATTAGGGTGTCAGAGAATGGAGATAGACCAGGATCCCACCTGAAGGAGCTCTCATTAGGGGGTCAGAGAATGGAGATAGACTAGGGTCCCACCTGAAGGAGCTCTCATTAGGGTGTCAGAGAATGGAGATAGACCAGGGCCCCACCTGAAGAAGCTTCCTTTAGGGGGTCAGAGAATGGAGATAGACCAGGATCCCACCTGAAGGAGCTTCCTTTAGAGGGTCAGAGAATGGAGATAGACCAGGGTCCCACCTGAAGGAGCTCCCATTAGGGGGTCAGAGAATGGAGATAGACCAAGGTCCCACCTGAAGGAGCTTCCTTTAGGGGGTCAGAGAATGGAGATAGACCAAGGTCCCACCTGAAGGAGCTTCCTTTAGGGGGTCAGAGAATGGAGATAGACCAGGGTCCCACCTGAAGGAGCTCCCATTAGGGGGTCAGAGAATGGAGATAGACCAAGGTCCCACCTGAAGGAGCTTCCTTTAGAGGGTTAGAGAATGGAGATAGACCAGGGTCCCACCTGAAGGAGCTCCCATTAGGGGGTCAGAGAATGGAGATAGACCAAGGTCCCACCTGAAGGAGCTCCCATTAGGGGCTCAGAGAATGGAGATAGACCAGGGTCCCACCTGAAAGAGCTCCCATTGGGGGGGGGGGTCAGAGAATGGAGATAGACCAGGGTCCCACCTGCAGGAGCTCCCATTAGGGGGTCAGAGAATGGAAATAGAATGGCCAAAATGGAAAGTGCCCAGTGCCCAGTGCCCTGGCAGCTTGGAGGACAGACAGTAGGGCTTTCTGGGTGAGTTGACCTCACTGAAGAAGCCTTAAGTGCAAATGTTGGCAGGAGGGACAAGGGAGGCAGATGCAGGGACCCTCCTGCAATGGGCACACATGAGGCACATCATCCACTGACTGGCTAAGACACCATGATTGATTATTCACTTGTTTGTCCTGCCCTATAGGGCAAGAATGATTTTTCTTTCGACTGTGGCATCTTTCCAAGGCCCTGGCAATGATCTCGCCGCTGAGAAGATGGAGACTCCAACAATGGCCATCACATAGCTGACCCCACTATGGCCACAATTTTGTCCTGAATGTGAAGGGTCTTGACACACTTTCTCCTTTGCTGGAGCCTGGGATTTGGGATTTGAGATTCAGTCTCAGTGTCTTCAGGAACCCAGGTATGTCCTTGTTTGAAAGTCCCAAATCCTTCTTCTTAAAAATTATATTTTATTTATATGAGAGAGAAGAAAGAAGGAGGCATAGAGAAAGAGAGAGAGAGAGGGAGAGTGGGTCTGCCAGGGCCTCCTGCCAGAGCAAATGAACTCCAGACACATGTGCTACCATATGCATCTGACTTACATGGGTACTGGGAAATCGAACCTGGGTCCTTAGGCCTCGCAGGCAAGTGCCTTAACCACTAAGCCATCTCTCCAGTCCCCAGATCCTTCTTATGTCTACTCCAAGTCATGCAAACAGTGGACCCAGTACAGCCATTTTGACAGTGTTGAAAATGCAGCCTTTAAAGCTCAACTGAGACACAATGCCACCTTCCAAACAGGATGGTCTCCTTCCTGGTCCATAAATTAATGTCAAAGGTAGACACACAGTAAAACATCATAACCCTTGCAAAAAGAAAAGAAAAATCTTTGATCAAAGAAGAATGTTTGGTAAACTTGCCCAGAGTTAAACTAATTGGTTTGGGAGCAGATACAATCTCCCTAAGGTGCTGTGCTGCTAAATTAATATTGGTCAAGATGTTTGAAGTTCAGAAGAGAGCGGATTCTCAGAGGAGAAGCCTATTTGAATAATTGGCATCACGTGCTCTTCCCAGCACCGGCTCCCAACATCCAACCCGCCTGGAGAGATGAAAGAGACACTTCTCTTAAGTGGTCTGGCACTACCGCCAATGTAGCCATTCTGGAAACCTTTAAGAACAGGTGGCTATGACCTTCCCCCAGAACGCAGTCTGCTTAGAACCTGCTCGGGGGCAGCGGCCAGCCAGAGCAGAAGCAGGTTTGAAGGGCAGCCCCCTGTAGGGCCTGGGCAGCAGCGGCTTTCTCGTTCTCGGCGCTGCTTCTGTGCTGCAGGGCTGTCGTGTGGGCTGTGGGTAGGGTGGCAGCATCCTTGGCCTCTACCCACTAGGTGCTGAGGACATGTACCCACCATAGTCACTAACCAAAATAATCTGCACATATTGTCCATTGTCTCCTGGGAGGCCAAAATCATCCCCAGTGGAAAAGCACTGGATCTTCCCAAGCAGTTCTTTGGTTCTGAACACATTTGGGTGTCCGTAACTTCAATTCAGGAATGTCTTTTTTCAAAGAATGCTTGCCTCCTCTGGCTACTGGCTGGCTATTGGGTGTCCATGGGTAGTGCTAAGGAGATTTAACTTACAACTCTTTTTTTAAAAATAATTTTTATTGACAACTTCCATAATTATAAATAATATCCTATGGTAATTCCCTCCCTCCCCCCACGTTCCCCTTTGAGACTCCATTGTCCATCATATGCCCTCCCCCTTTTAATCAGTCTCTCTTTTATTTTGATGTCATGATCTTTTCTTCCTATTATGATGGTCTTGTGTAGGTAGTGTCAGGCACTGTGAGGTCATGGATACCCAGGCCATTTTGTGTCTGGAGGAGCACGTTGTAAGGAGTCCTACCCTTCCTTTGGCTCTTACATTCTTTCTGCCACCTCTTCCACAATAGAAAGCCAGTCTGCAGTGTTGCAGCCAGGTTTGGAGCTGCATTTCCTGGGTGTTGAATCCTGATTCTGACACTTGTGCAACCTCACAGGAGCCATGTCTACTCAAGATCCCCACCAGAAGGACTGGAGAACACGTTTTGTGTTTTTCTGAGGGGAGCCCAGCACCTAGCTATTTTCAGGGCACAGGATTCCAATCTACTGCAAAATCTTTTTGCTGTTGGTAGAATTCATTCAGGTCTTAGAAAGAGCTGGAAGGCTATTTCTGTCTGTGACAGGTGTAGGGGCTCAAGGGAGTATGTTGGGGCCAGTCAGGCCAGCCCTATCCTAGCTCCATCATTGTCCAGGGTTCAGAATGGATTCACAATGCCTTAAAATCCTTCACTGTGACTTAGTCATTGTGGCAAGCCAAAGCCCAGAAGTCAAAGGTCAGAACAGACACAAACCTTTCTGCAAGGCAGCTATTGAACCTGTAACGCCTCAACCAATGAGCCTACCAAGCATAATAGCAGCAAAGCCGTGTGGGCCCCTCCACTTGCAGAAAGGTGACATGTGACACTGCAGGGACAGATGACAACCACTCTGCCAGGTGCTCAACACTGAGGGACATGAGCTGTTAGGTCCTGTCTCAGATCAGTGGCAAAGAAGCTCTGTCATGACCCTGGGAAATGCTGTTCTCACTATCGCAGGGGCAGTGTCCCCCTTAGCACCATAAGCCAGCGTGGAACATGGTACTGAAACACACTTCTTGTGTGTCATGTGGATGTGGCATCAAAGTGCTGTGCTTTAAAGTCATAGGAAATTGTCCATCTGTAGTGTTTATCACCAACTTTATGGACAAAATGTATTCATTCAATGTTTTTATTCTTCATTTGACCTTTGTCATTCTTTCAAAAATAAATATTTCATAGGGCTGGAGCAATGGCTTAGTGGTTAAGGCACTTGCCTGCAAAGCCAAAGATACCAGGTCCAATTCCTCAGGATCCATATAAGCCAGATGCACAAGGTGGTGCATGTGTCTGGAGTTCACTTGCAGTGACTGGAGGTCCAGGCACACCCATTCTCTCCCTCTCTCTCTCTCTCTCTCTCTCTTCTCTCTCTCTCCTCTCTCTCCCTCCTCCTTCCTCTTTCTCAAATAACTAAAAATAAAACATATAATATTAAATAAGAAATATTTTATAGCTGGGCATGGTGGCACATGCCTTTAATCCAGCACTCGGGATTAAAGGCATGTGCCACCATGCCTGGCTATATTGTGATTTTTTTTTTTTTGACTCTATGTTTCTTTCACATTTTCTACCTCACTGTAATATAAATCACGCTAATTATGATATGCCACTGAAATTCATGGCATGCTGGATTCTGAGAAACTGGTTGCCCCCTCCCTCCCTGCCAATTCAGACCCCAAGCAGGTTCAAACCAATATCATCACACCGTGTCCTCAGGCAAATTGGCCAACTGCCTCTGTGACAAGAAAGGGGACATGAAAAGCAGCATATGGTTTTGATTCTCTCTGTATATTCTTTCTTATCTAAGATTGCTAAAGCTTTCTTAGAATACAGTTTTCAGACTTTATGAGACAGAGAAAAAAGGAACATAATAAACAATAACAACCAGATTGAACTAGGGTTTACAGCAAATTGGAATTTTGTGACTTAACAATATGTGAACAAGTAATCTTAAATTGTTACATGGTATCACAAATTGAATTCAGATTTGTCATTGATAAGTTTATAATTCAGATTTTATAAAGGAAAGCCCATCCAGCCACTTAGAAGATTATTGGAAATCACAAGATTTTACTTGGTATATTGACTCACACCTTTAATCCCAACACCAGGCATTTTTAGGGGATTATGGGAGTAACAGGATCCTACTAGGTGTGATGTCTCACACCTTTTATCCCAGCACTTGAGAGGTAGAAATGACAGGATCAGGAGTTCAAAGACAGCCTGCCTCTGAACAAGGACAAAAGAAACTCTCTTAATCCCTGAGGCTACTCTAGATGACAAGACTTTATTCTGCTTAGTTGACCTTTTATTTATTATTATTATTTTATTATTATTATTATTATTTTGGGTTTTTGAGGTAGGGTCTCACTCTAGCTCAGGCTGACCTGGAATTCACTATGTAGTCTCAGGCTGGCTTCGAACTCAGAGCGATCCTCCTACCTCTGCCTCTCGAGTGCTGGGATTAAAGGCATGCACCACCACACACCCAGCTTTCTTCTTTTTCTCTTTTTTTGGGGGGGTTATTTCAAATAAGTAAATGAAAATAAAATTTATTTCAGCCAGATGTGGTGGCACACGCCTTTAATCCCAGCACTAGGGAGGCAGAGGTAAGAGGATCACCTTGAGTTCGAGGCCAGCATAGACTACATAGTGAATTTTAGGTCAGTCTTGGCTATAGTGAGACCCTGCCTTGAAAACCAAACAACAAAAAAAAACCCATAAAAACCCACAAAATGTATTTCATAGGATTTATTTATTTATTGAGGTAGGTCTCACTCTAGCCCAGGCTGACCCGGAACTCTGTAGTGTCAGGCTGGCCTCGAACTCTTAGCAGTCCTACCTCTGCCTCTCTAGTGCTGGGATTAAAGATGTGCACCAACACACCTAGCCATAGGATTTATTTTAAAAAGTCTCAAATCAAGAGGTCATAAAGTCTAAAATTCAATTCATTGAATGTTGTTTTACTCATGATGACAGTTATAAAAACTGTTCAAAATGTTGAATCAAGTTGGTGATAATTTAGGTTTTATAAAAGAAATAATCTAAATCCATTCATTATAACCTTTGCTCTTAGGTAGACAAGGAAGTCTCCTCATCTTCTGATAACCTGTGTGCTTTCCCAAATTTTGAGAAACTCCATTCTCAATTCCTGGGTCAAAGTGAGTTAACCTCAAGTTGTAATGCTAAAATCTAATTTAAACATAAACTATTAAATATCTGGTTGGAGCTTCATCTATTTTATAGTTATGGGTACCAAAAAGGTTTCGCTTAAGTAATTGTGTCACTTCTGACTTTTCAAGTTCATTTGCTATAACTCTCAAGCCATAGTCCCTGCTGCGGGACGTAACCTCATGCTCAAGTGATGTTCTGAGAAAAATGGTCTCCAGCTGTCCAGTGTTGTTTCCAACCTTCCCTCGGTAATCGGTATGTTTTCAATCACACGCCAAGATTCATCCTGTCTTATCTTCTTTTACTAACATATAATTTCTTTTCTATTTATTTATTTATGAGAGAGAATGGGCATACCAGGGCCTCTAGCCACTACAAATGAACTCTAAACGCATGTGGCACTATTGTGCATTTTGCTTATGTGCTGGGGAATCAAGCCTGGGTCCCTAGGCTTCTCAGGCAAGTACCTTAACAGCTAAACCACCTCTCTAGCCCCTTCCTTTTATAAAAAAAATATATAATTTATTCATTTGAGAGAAAGAGGTAGAGAGAAAATGGTGTGCCAGAGCATTTAGCTACTGCAACAAACTCCAGATGCATGCCACCTTGTGCATCTGGCTTACATGGGTACTGGGGAATAGAACCAGGGCCCTTTGGCTTCACAGGCAAGCACCTTAACCACTAAGCCATCTCTCCAGCCTCTAACATATAATTCCTAAGTCAAATCAATTGATTTAAATTTGCCAGTATACTTATAGCTGTTAGAAATGTCAAGGATAAGACATGCCTGCTTTCTTTTCTTCAGATATGGTCTCCACTGCCACAGGACAACTAAATTTAGAGGTTGGACAAACTGACTTTAAGCGATTGTTTCTTTCTTTGTTTTCTTTTCTTTTTTTGGTTTTTAGGTAGGGTCTCTCTCTAGCTCAGGCTGACCTGGAATTCACTCTGTATTCTCAGGGTGCCCTCGAACTCTCAGCAATCCTCCTGCTTCTGCCTCCCCAGGGATTAAAGGCATGTGCCACCACGCCCGGCAATTATGTCATTCTTTAACTAGATCTGTTTCACTAATCAAATGTACTATATCACCACATCCTTCAAAGCTGGTAATAGTTTCATGAAGTTTTTACAGTAACACAAAGCAAAGAGTTATAAATCAATACACTTTCAAACCCATTGGTGGAAATATCAGGTGGATGGATTACAGCAAAGTACAGACACTTCTATTATAGGCTACAGATTCTATCTGACATCATTCTTAGCTTGTGATTTGGTGGAAGCAGTGGTCTATTGGTACATCCCAAAAGCTTTCATCTAATAGTCATGAGAATGTTAGGTCAAGCACAGAGGTTGGCAAAAATGGCTATCAAAGTCACTCAAGATATCCCAAGAGAACTTGACTCTGAACCTGTAACATTCCACCTCTCCATAATCACAAAGTTCTAATCAGTCAGTCAGCCTTGTAGGATGTTTGAGGTAGGTAAAGCTGCTTTTTGGAAACTTCACGGGAGAAAAGAATCTCCATTTCTCTGTTCAATAATTTTAAAAAAAGTCTATTTATTTACAAGGAGAGAGAGAGAGAGGGAGAGAATGAATATGAGTGTACCAGGACCTCTTGCTAGTGCAAATGAATCCCAGATGCATGCACCACTTGGTGCATCTGGCTTTATGCGGGTACTGGGGAATCAAATCCAGGCCATCAAGCTTTGCAAGCAAGTGCCTTTAACCCCTGGGCCATCTCCCCAACCTCCATAAAATGTTTGGTATTTAAATTGAAACTTGAATTTTATTTATTTGTTTGTTTGTTTGTTTGTTTTTCAAGGTAGGGTCTCACTCTAGCTCAGGCTGACCTGGAATTCACTATGTATTCTCAGGGTGGCCTCGAACTCACAGTGAGCCTCCTACCTCTGCCTTCTGAGTGAAGGGATTAAAGGTGTGCACCACCACACCCAACTTTATTTTTTAAAATTTATTATTTTATTTTATTTTTGGTTTTGCAAGGTAGGGTTTTGCTCTAGCCCAGGATGACCTAGAATTCACTGTGTAGTATCAGGGTGGCCTCAAACTCATGGCGATCCTCCTACCTCTGCCTCCCCAAGTGCTGGAATTAAAGGCGTGCGCCACCACACCTGGCTGAAACTTGGGTTATTTAAATGGAAGACTCAACGTTTGTGACCCCAAGCGGAAGCAGCTAGTTTCATTTCTCTTGCTGGTAGGTGTGCCCGAGTGTGCGCTGGATGAACACGATCCTCTCTCTTCTCTGCGCTCCCACCTCTTCTCATTTTTCTGCCATTACAAAGCTGGAGGTCAGGTGGGGGTCAACATCCACCAGGAGAAAGGAAGGCTGAGCCCTCCTCACGGCTGGCTGGCAGGAAGACACAGGCATACACACACACATTATGGGTTTTGGTGGGGTCGATAGGTGGGGTACACACCCACACATTGCTGTGCAGACTTGTTCCCACAAAGTGAGTCTTTCATGATGGGAAGGGAATATTAATTTATTTGATTAGATGTCTGTCAGCATTGTTCTATGGTGAAAGAATTCCAGAACTGAAGCAGTAGCCAGTCACAAAGCATCGGCTGAAAGGCACTCCTGTGTCTACCTCAGTTTTTTTTTTTTTTTTTTTTTCACCATTCCTGCCTGTTCTGGTACCTTCCTACACAGAGTCATTCAAGCATTTGTTTAACATGCAAGAAATGTCTTCAATGTGATAGGGATGCCCAAAGAGACCAGGGTCCCACCTGAAGGAGCTCCCATTAGGGGTCAGAGAATGGAGATAGGCCAGGGTCTCACCTGAAGGAGCTCCCCCACTGGGGGTCAGAGAGTGAAGATAGACCAGGGTCCTACCTGAAGGAGCTCCCATTGGGGGGGGGGTGTCAGAGAATGGAGATAGACCAGGGTCCCACCTGAAGGGAACTCCCATTGGGGGGTCAGAGAATGGAGATAGACCAGGGTCCCACCTGAAGGAGCTCCCATTAGGGTGTCAGAGAATGGAGATAGACCAGGGTCCCACCTGAAGGAGCTTCCATTAGGGGGTCAGAGAATGGAGATAGACCAGGGTCCCACCTGAAGACGCTTCCTTTAGGGGGTCAGAGAATGGAGACAGACCAGGGTCCCACCTGAAAGAGCTCCCATTGGGGGGGCTCAGAGAATAGAGATAGACCAGGGTCCCACCTGCAGGAGCTCCCATTAGGGGGTCAGAGAATGGAAATAGAATGGCCAAAATGGAAAGTGCCCAGTGCCCAGTGCCCTGGCAGCTTGGAGGACAGACAGTAGGGCTTTCTGGGTGGGTTGACCTCACTGAAGAAGCCTTAAGTGCAAATGTTGGCAGGAGGGACAAGGGAGGCAGATGCAGGGACCCTCCTGCAATGGGCACACATGAGGCACATCATCCACTGACTGGCTAAGACACCATGATTGATTATTCACTTGTTTGTCCTGCC
This sequence comes from Dipus sagitta, assembly GCA_036346955.1. Classification (NCBI taxonomy): domain Eukaryota; kingdom Metazoa; phylum Chordata; class Mammalia; order Rodentia; family Dipodidae; genus Dipus; species Dipus sagitta. The sequence continues at coordinate 50,529,325 of CM070773.1, read as the reverse complement.
CTATAGGGCAAGAATGATTTTTCTTTCGACTGTGGCATCTTTCCAAGGCCCTGGCAATGATCTCGCCGCTGAGAAGATGGAGACTCCAACAATGGCCATCATATAGCTGACCCCACTATGGCCACAATTTTGTCCTGAATGTGAAGGGTCTTGACACACTTTCTCCTTTGCTGGAGCCTGGGATTTGGGATTTCAGATTCAGTCTCAGTGTCTTCAGGATCCCAGGTATGTCCTTGTTTGAAAGTCCCAAATCCTTCTTAAAAATTATATTTTATTTATATGAGAGAGAAGAAAGAAGGAGGCATAGAGAAAGAGAGAGAGAGAGGGAGAGTGGGTCTGCCAGGGCCTCCTGCCAGAGCAAATGAACTCCAGACACATGTGCTACCATATGCATCTGACTTACATGGGTACTGGGAAATCGAACCTGGGTCCTTAGGCCTCGCAGGCAAGTGCCTTAACCACTAAGCCATCTCTCCAGTCCCCAGATCCTTCTTATGTCTACTCCAAGTCATGCAAACAGTGGACCCAGTACAGCCATTTTGACAGTGTTGAAAATGCAGCCTTTAAAGCTCAACTGAGACACAATGCCACCTTCCAAACAGGATGGTCTCCTTCCTGGTCCATAAATTAATGTCAAAGGTAGACACACAGTAAAACATCATAACCCTTGCAAAAAGAAAAGAAAAATCTTTGATCAAAGAAGAATGTTTGGTAAACTTGCCCAGAGTTAAACTAATTGGTTTGGGAGCAGATACAATCTCCCTAAGGTGCTGTGCTGCTAAATTAATATTGGTCAAGATGTTTGAAGTTCAGAAGAGAGCGGATTCTCAGAGGAGAAGCCTATTTGAATAATTGGCATCACGTGCTCTTCCCAGCACCGTCTCCCAACATCCAACCCGCCTGGAGAGATGAAAGAGACACTTCTCTTAAGTGGTCTGGCTCTACCGCCAATGTAGCCATTCTGGAAACCTTTAAGAACAGGTGGCTATGACCTTCCCCCAGAACGCAGTCTGCTTAGAACCTGCTCGGGGGCAGCGGCCAGCCAGAGCAGAAGCAGGTTTGAAGGGCAGCCCCCTGCAGGGCCTGGGCAGCAGCGGCTTTCTCGTTCTCGGCGCTGCTTCTGTGCTGCAGGGCTGTCGTGTGGGCTGTGGGTAGGGTAGCAGCATCCTTGGCCTCTACCCACTAGGTGCTGAGGACATGTACCCACCATAGTCATAACCAAAATAATCTGCACATATTGTCCATTGTCTCCTGGGAGGCCAAAATCATCCCCAGTGGAAAAGCACTGGATCTTCCCAAGCAGTTCTTTGGTTCTGAACACATTTGGGTGTCCGTAACTTCAATTCAGGAATGTCTTTTCTCAAAGAATGTTTGCCTCCTCTGGCTACTGGCTGGCTATTGGGTGTCCATGGGTAGTGCTAAGGAGATTTAACTTACAACTCTTTTTTTTAAAAATAATTTTTATTGACAACTTCCATAATTATAAATAATATCCTATGGTAATTCCCTCCCTCCCCCCACGTTCCCCTTTGAGACTCCATTGTCCATCATATGCCCTCCCCCTTTTAATCAGTCTCTCTTTTATTTTGATGTCATGATCTTTTCTTCCTATTATGATGGTCTTGTGTAGGTAGTGTCAGGCACTGAGAGGTCATGGATACCCAGGCCATTTTGTGTCTGGAGGAGCACGTTGTAAGGAGTCCTACCCTTCCTTTGGCTCTTACATTCTTTCTGCCACCTCTTCCACAATAGAAAGCCAGTCTGCAGTGTTGCAGCCAGGTTTGGAGCTGCATTTCCTGGGTGTTGAATCCTGATTCTGACACTTGTGCAACCTCACAGGAGCCATGTCTACTCAAGATCCCCACCAGAAGGACTGGAGAACACGTTTTGTGTTTTTCTGAGGGGAGCCCAGCACCTAGCTATTTTCAGGGCACAGGATTCCAATCTACTGCAAAATCTTTTTGCTGTTGGTAGAATTCATTCAGGTCTTAGAAAGAGCTGGAAGGCTATTTCTGTCTGTGACAGGTGTAGGGGCTCAAGGGAGTATGTTGGGGCCAGTCAGGCCAGCCCTATCCCTAGCTCCATCATTGTCCAGGGTTCAGAATGGATTCACAATGCCTTAAAATCCTTCACTGTGACTTAGTCATTGTGGCAAGCCAAAGCCCAGAAGTCAAAGGTCAGAACAGACACAAACCTTTCTGCAAGGCAGCTATTGAACCTGTAACGCCTCAACCAATGAGCCTACCAAGCATAATAGCAGCAAAGCCGTGTGGGCCCCTCCACTTGCAGAAAGGTGACATGTGACACTGCAGGGACAGATGACAACCACTCTGCCAGGTGCTCAACACTGAGGGACATGAGCTGTTAGGTCCTGTCTCAGATCAGTGGCAAAGAAGCTCTGTCATGACCCTGGGAAATGCTGTTCTCACTATCGCAGGGGCAGTGTCCCCCTTAGCACCATAAGCCAGCGTGGAACATGGTACTGAAACACACTTCTTGTGTGTCATGTGGATGTGGCATCAAAGTGCTGTGCTTTAAAGTCATAGGAAATTGTCCATCTGTAGTGTTTATCACCAACTTTATGGACAAAATGTATTCATTCAATGTTTTTATTCTTCATTTGACCTTTGTCATTCTTTCAAAAATAAATATTTCATAGGGCTGGAGCAATGGCTTAGTGGTTAAGGCACTTGCCTGCAAAGCCAAAGATACCAGGTCCAATTCCTCAGGATCCATATAAGCCAGATGCACAAGGTGGTGCATGTGTCTGGAGTTCACTTGCAGTGACTGGAGGTCCAGGCACACCCATTCTCTCCCTCTCTCTCTCTCTCTCTCTCTCTCTCTCTCTCTCTCTCTCTCCCTCCCTCCTTCCCTCTTTCTCAAATAACTAAAAATAAAACATATATATTAAATAAGAAATATTTTATAGCTGGGCATGGTGGCACATGCCTTTAATCCCAGCACTTGGGAGGCAGAGGTAGGAGGATTACCATGAGTTTGAGGCTACCCTGAGACTACATAGTGAATTCCAGGTCAACCTGGGCTAGAGCAAGACCCTACCTCAAATAACATATTTCATTTATTCATTTGATAGTGAGTATGGGTGTGCCAGGGTCTCTTGCCACTGTGAACGAATTCCAGACACATGTGCCATTGCACATCTGGCTTTCTGTGGGTGCTGGGGAATCAAACCTGGGTTGGCAGGCTTTGCGAGCAAGCAGCTTGAACCACTAAGCCATCTCTCAACCCCCTCATTTTTTCTTAAATTATGTAAAAGCCTATGTGAACAGTTTGAAAATCATTACAAAAAAGGCAGACACATGAAAGACGAGCAAATATGTCTTCTTGGCATATTCTTTTTTTTAAATTTTATTTATTTATTTGGAAGGAGAGACAGATAATGGGTACACCAGGACCTCTAGCCTCTGCAAACAGACTCAAGACACATGTGCCACTTTGGGCTTTAAGTGGGTACTAGGGAATCAAACCCAGGTCATTAGGCTTTCCAGGGAAGTGCCTTAAGTGCTGAGCCATCTCTCCAGCCCCTTCTAAGCATATTCTTCTTGTGAATGGCTGTATGTATGTTATATATGTGTGGGAATGCACATATTACATGTGTGTCATGTTAAAAGCAGTATACCTGTATTAGTTGCTTTCGTTGTTGCTGCGACCACATATCTGAGAAGAGGGGGCTTGGGAAATGCCTGAGGGGTTAAAGGTGCTTGCTTGTGAAGTCTGCCAGCCTGGGATCAATTACCCAGTACCCAAATAAAACTAGGTGTACAAAGTAGTTTACACATCTGGAGCTTGTTTGCAGCGGTGAGAGACTCCCATTCTCTCTCGGCTTGAAAATAAAATTTTTAAATAGTTTTAAAGCAAGGTGTGGTGACACACACCCTTAGTTCCAGCACTCGGGAGGCAGAGGTAGGAGGATCACTGTGAATTTGAGGCCAGCCTGGGACTATAGAATGGGGTCTAGGTCAGCCTGGGCTAGGGTGAGACCCTACCTCGAATAAAACATATGTATGGGGCTGGAGAGATAGCTTAGCTGTTAAGCGCTTGCCTGTGAAGGCTAAGGACCTCAATTTGAGGCTCAATTCCCCAGGACCCATGTAAGCCAGATGCACAAGGGGGTGCATGTGTCTGGAGTTTGTTTGCAGTGGCTGGAGGCCTTGGTGTGCCCATTCTCTCTCTCTCTTTTTTTTTTTTTTTTTTTTTTTTTGGTTTTTCGAGGTAGGGTTTCACTCTATCCCAGGCTGACCTGGAATTCACTATGGAGTCTCAGGGTGGCCTTGAACTCACGGCGATCCTCCTACCTCTGCCTCCTGAGTGCTGGGATTAAAGGCGTGCGCCACCACGCCCGGCTCATTCTCTCTCTCTCTATCTGCCCGTTTCTCTCTCTGTCACTCTCAAATAAATAAATAAAAAATTTTAAAAACATATGTATGTATGTATACACACATACATACATATATATATATATATATATATTTTTTTTAATTAAAGAGGATCCTAGCAAATAAGGCCTGAAGGGCTGTCACATTGCATTTATCATCGGGAAGCAGATAAGAAACAGGAAGTGGAGCTTGACTATAAAATCTCAAGTCCTGCCTCTAATGACCCACTTCCTCCTAGAAGACTCCACCTCCTAAAGGCTCCACAACCTCCCAAAACAACACCCCCAGCTGGGTACCAAATCTTCCTTCGAGAGACATTTCACAGGCCACAGCAGCACCTCGCATGCACTATGCTTCTGTCACTGGATGTATGGAAGTCTGTGGCAGAAGATAGAAGGTTCTCAGTTTCTCAGATCCAGCTCTTTATCCCCTTTCACTCGACTTGTGACAACACTGACGCCCACAGGTCAAGTCGAGCCCAGGAGTCCTATAGGTCCCTCCCAGGCAACCAGCCACTATGCCCAGAGAGAGCTGTGCCTGCTGGCCCACTGTGATAGCGATGCCTCCAAGGCCCACTGGGGCACTTCTGTGCAGCCAGAATCTCCTCCATACCTCATCCAGACCCACTGGGTCCTCAGAATGGGGCTAGAAATGACCAAAGTCCCTCTCCCAGACAAATCTCCTGTCAAGAACAGTGCGATGACCTCCCTTCTCTCCCACACAGACACTGAACCTATAGACTCTTCTCTTCCCAGAAGGGCTAGGGAGCCTGGAGGAGGAGAGACGGGTTTGCATGGGGCCAGATACCTAGTTATCTTTCTGGGTGTCCCTAGGCTGGCTGCCTGGCTATCCAGGTGCTCCTAGTTCCCGCCTGTGAGCCAGGGAGCTTATTCTACAGTCTCCTGCAGAGAAATCCTGGGGGACCTGGACAGGAGTGCTTCCTGGCACACAGTTGTGCTCTGTCTATATATGGCAGCCACTGTTCTTTTATTCTTATTCCAGTGGGGTACATTCAAGACACAGAGGCCCGAAGTTCAAGCCGTCACAGGCCAATGTGTGCTGTAGGTGAGGATAGGTACCAATCAGGAGATGGGAGCTACCTTCTCAAGGGGTCTCCCCAGCTCAGATGGAGCTGATTCAGCCCAGGGTGAGTGGTGAGAGCTTCCAGCAAAGGACATAAAAGTTGACAGGTCTCTCCCTGGAGCTGCCCCTCTCGGGCCACTTCCTCTGATCCTCTAGTGCAGGGTCAGAAGCCCAGGCCTATGTTCTGGCTCCTCCAAGCCCCTTCTTTCCTGGTGGTGGGATCGTTTCCTGCACTGTCACACCTCCTGAGTGGCCACCTGCTACTCACGCGACACCTTGTGCGTCTCCACAGCACCGATTCTGCAGACGAAACACTCAGGCTCAGAGTGTACCAAAATCTGAGTAAGGGTTGAGCTGTCCTGACAAGCACGGAGGCATTCTAAAGGAATGATTCTGCCCATCCTCTAGGCTATTGCACTATTGAAATAAGGAAGCCGAACGAATGAATTTCTCCCAGGAACATCATGTTAGAAGGAAAAGGCTGAAGTCTGGAGAGAGAGCTCATCTCCACGAAAGCATGTTCTCACGGTGCTGGCAACCTGTCAGACCACCTTGCAGGAGAAATCGGACCTGGTGGGCAGGACCACACCTTGACTGGACTGTTTAATTATGCATACCTCTGGCTCACTACTTAAACCTAACTCACGAATCAGGACTCAGAAAATGGACTGGGGATGGTCACTGGGCCACTGTCCCTTTTCTCAATGTGGTCACATTGAATAAATCATTTTTAAAAAGTATTTTATTATTTATTTATTTGAGAGAGAGAGAAAGAAGCAGAGAGAGAGAGAGCAAGAATGGGTGCACCAGGGCCTCCAGCCACTGCAAATGAACTCCAGACACATGCCCTACCTTGCACATCTGGCTTACATGGGTCCTGGGGTATTGAACCTAGGTCCTTTAGCTTTGCAGGAAAGCTCCTTAACTGCTAAGCCATCTCTCCTTGTACGTGAAGTGGAGAGTGATTGAGGCAGACACCAGACACCTCTGGCCTCCACACACGTATGCACCCTAACACATACACACATGCATGCACGCCACACACACATGCAAAAAAAAAAAAGGGCTGGAGAGATGGCTTAGCAGTTACGGCACTTGACTGCAAAGCAAAGGACCCAGGTTTCGATTCCCCAGGACCAACGTAAGCCAGATGCACAAAGTAGTACATGCATCTGGAGTACGTTTGCAGTGGCTAGAGGCCCTGGTATGCCCATTCTGTCTCTCTCTCTCTCTCTCTCTCTGTCTCTCTCTCTCTTACTTGCTTGCACTCTGTCTCTGTCAAATAAATAAAATTAAAACTTAAAAATGTAATAAGCCAGGCATGGTGATGCATGCCTTTAATCTTCAGCAGGCAGAGGCAGGAGGATCGCCATGAGTTCCAGGCCACCAAACAAACTTCAGACACATGCACCACTTTGTGCATGTGTATTTACGTGGATACTGGGGAATCAAACCCATGTCTGTAGACTTTGCAGGCAAGTGCCTTAACCCCTGAGTCATCTCACCAGCCCTCGTCCTGTTACAAATACTGTCTGTCCCTCTTTTCATGAAAGAAGAACTTAGTGGGAAGTTATTTCCTGAAAGTTGAAGGTAAAATTAAGATCCTGAGGGGCTGGAGAGATGGCTTAGCAGTTAAGGCACTTGCCTACAAGGCCAAAGGATCCTGGTTCTACTCTCTAGGACCCACGTAAGCCAGATGTACAGGGGACGCATGCATCTGGAGTTCGTTTGCAGTGACTGGAGGCCCTGGTGTGCTCATTCTTTCCCTCCCCCCGCCCCGTCTGTCTCTCTTTCTCTCTCTCCCTCTTTCTCATAAATAAATAAATAAATAAAATATTTTTTTAAAAAAGATCCTGGTATTTCAGCTTATCATGGGGATGAAGGAAATAGGTGGCAAAAGCCTCCAGCAAGGTGCCGGTCTGGGATAGGGGCATGCGGGTCTTCTCAGGAAGGGTTTCCACATCCAGGCAGCTGGCCACGTACCATCACCCATCGAGTCACCCTGCTTTTCAGATAAGGAAACGCACAATGACATTAAAATACTACTAAAATCACAGAGAGTAAGTGACCAAGCTGACATTTGAACCAAATATGTGGAAAAAGTGACTAGAAATTGTTGGCCTTTCATGTTTTTGAGGCTATGTCCCTAATGTCTGCTTCAGTGGTTGGTTGTCTAGGACCCTATCTTTAAGCTTGCCTCTGTGTGCTCCCAGACCCCCTTCTGTCAGACATACACATATCATACATATAGCCATACAAATCACATACACACTTATCACATATAAGCACATAGATCACATGATACATGCATGCGTATGTATGCATGTGAACACACACAGAGCAAGTCCTTCATCCTCAGGTCTTGGAGGGAGCAAAGACAAACACATGTCTTTCTTTTTGTTGTCACCCTTGTTTTAGGCTAGAACTTTGAAGTCTAAATGTAGTTTGTCTATTTGGCAGGTACATTGTAAAACTACATGACTATTCTCCTGGCCTCCCGTGGTCTCATGTCTCTTTATACAAAAGAACAACATAGTGTCCAGGGAGACAGCTCAGAGGTTAAGGTGCTTGCTTGCAAAGCCTGATGGCCAGGGTTCAATTTCCCACCCACCTACGTAAAGCTGGACAAGCATTTGTTTGCCAAATCAAGAAACTCCGATATACGCAAGTGTGTGTGAACACACACTTACAAATAAGTAAACCATGTCTCCCAGGATCCAGGGTTTTACATGCACTGAAGGCCTCAGTGTGTTATCCCCAAATGGCATGGCCAGTGGGAGGCACTAGAACCCACCTAGGCCTTCTCCAGCACTTAGTTAAACCTGTGTCAACTATGCCCCAGGAGGAGGCTCAGGAGCCCACTGTAGCCCTTGCTGAAGACAGTGCAGCTGGGCACTCACACGAGGGAAGCATCCCAGACTGCGGGAACGCCGCCTGAGTCTTCAAGGATGGAAAGTCACCTGATTCAGGTCTACAACAGAAAAGCCTAGAGACTCCAATCCTGGAGAGAAGAGCTAGTGTTCTCACTTGGATGCTAAATGATGAGTGTGGGCTAGTGGATGGGTTTCAAGCCTCAATTTGCTGCTATCCCAGCATCTCTTGTGGTTTTGGGAAATCATGGTCATGACAGAGGCTGAGGACTTCTGGTTAACTTATGAGAAAAATTAATAAAACATGGATCTTGGGAGGAAAAAAAGAAACCTATGTCAAAGCTTCCGGGAGGGATGAGAGGGACCAGCTACCCCAACCTCTCCTATGTATAGGGCTTCTCATTGTTAAAGCCCCATCCTTTTATCTATCATCTATCAATTGCTTCTGAAAGAAGGTAACTGACTCTCAGCTCTGTTCAGAAGCAGGTGGAAACTGTATCTCCTTTTTTCTTAGGAAAAAAAGAAGCATCGAGATATGGGCTACGTGGCCTTCTTGGGAAGATGGCTGCTTGAACATGAATTAGACCACAGAGGGCAGCAGCTCCTCTCCTCCTCAAACAACCTGATCTAGATTCAGGTCTCAAATCCCCCCTGCCCAGGGGAACTGGACCACAAGGACTTCTGAGCTCCAGGGCTGGCCTCCCTTTCCCTTGGTCAAGCTGAGGTGTCCCTATACCTCAAGCCATCATGAGATGGTAGGAGGGAGCTCCTGGAGAGTCCCTAAGCAGAGACCCAGCACACAGAGACGCTGACCATTATTTGCTGGCCATTGACTGAAAACTCTGATATACACACATACACACATGACACATACACACAAATAAGTAAACCACGTCCCCCGGGACCCAAGATTTTATATGCACTGAAGGCCACAGTGTGTTCTTGCCCTTGTTACATTGATTATTGGTAGGGAGAAAGCATGTTATAATTTTAAGTTACATGAATTATCTTTGAGACTTTTTTTTTTAAAGAAAAGCTTTCTATGACTATATCTGCCTTTGTTTCTGCTTGTATAGAAATTAAAATTTTTGCCTTTTCCTGCAAAATTATTTTTTATAGCCAACTGGAGCATGATAATAATACTTTGTACTTTTGCAGGGCCTTTTATCCAAGAATCTCAAAGCACTTCATAAACTTTAATTAATTCTTGCAACAAGCCCCGTGAGGTAGGTAAGTATTATTATCCCCATTTTACAGATAAGGAAAGCGAGACATTGAGAAGTTAAGTAATTTGCCGAAGGCCCCAAAGTAGTTAGAAGCTAAGTCTGAACAAGACCGCAGAGGGCCTGTCTCGGGCCTCTCTGGGCCCGCTGGGGCTGCCCTGCTGGTCTCCCCCAGCCCCGGGCCATGATTGATGGGGAGCTAGCGCTCAATCAATTGCAGCGCCCGTGCTAAATACATGTTGTGGGGCTTAGAGGCGTTACAGGGGGAATTACTTAGGCTGACTCATACTTCACTCCTGGGTACTGGATCGTCTTCAGGGGAGCGGAGCAGAGGCTAAAAGCCCACTTCCCACATCTCAACATTCCTGTGGCATAGTTGTTTCCCTAGCAAACTCCCTTTACATGGACTGGATCAAGCCTGTGTTATGTACAAACACATTGCTCAGGGCTTTTGGGTCTGTGACTTGTCCTCAAAACAAAATTTTTTCAGGTTTTTTTGAAATAGGGTTTCACTCTAGCTCAGGCTGACCTGGAATTCACTATGTAGTCTCAGGGTGGCCTCGAACTCATGGCAATCCTCCTGCCTCTGCCTCCCAAGTGCTGGGATTAAAGGCGTGCACCACCACACCCAGCCCTGTTTCTTCCTTTCTTTTCTTTTTCTTTCTTTCTTTCTTTTTTTTAAGTAGGGTTTCATTCTAGTCCAGGCTGACCTGAAATTTTGCTATGTAGTCTCAGGGTGGCCTTGAACTGATGGTGATCCTCCTACCTCTGCCTTCCAAGTGCTGGGTTTAAGGGATGCGCCACTATGCCTGGCTAAAACAAAAATTTTTTTAAATTATTTATTTGTGAGGAGAGAGAGTATGTGCACACCAGGGACTCTTTCCACTGCAAACAAACTCCATATGCATGTGTCACTTTCTGCATCTGGCTTTAGGTAGGTACAGGGGAATCAAAATCAGGCCAGCAGGCTTTGCAGGCAAATGCCTTTAACCACTGAGCAATCTCCCCAGCCCAACTGTTTTCTTAAGACAATATCATGTATCCTAGGCTGGCTGCAAGTTTGATATACAGCCAAAGATGATGTTGAACTCGTGAGCTTCTTGCCTACACCTCCTGAGTGCTGGAATTAGAGGCATGCGCTACCAAGCCTAGTTTATGCAGTGCTGGGAATCCACCCCAGGACTTCATGCATGCCAGGTCAGCACTCTACCAACTGAGCTACATCTCAGCCCCTCAAAATAAATCCTTATGAGCTGAGTGAGCATAGTGGCACATGCCTTGAACCCAACACTCGGGAGGCAGAGGTAGGACTGCTGTGAGTTCAAAGCCACCCTGAGACTGCATAGTGAATTATAGGTCAGCCTGGGCTAGAGCGAGACCATACCTCATAAAGAAAAGTAAAAATAAATCCTCATGGCAAGTCTCTGAGTGACTGTTGTCCCTGCCTTAGACAGGAGAGGGAAAGTGAGGCTCACAAAGTGGCATAACCAAGGTCACACAGCTAACCTGGGATCCCAAACAAATTACAGCTGAAAGGTGACCCTGCCGGTCTATTGGCCCCGTGAGAACAGGATCTGGAAGCAGCTCTTGCCACCCAACCAGCTGGCACTTGGCCGCAAATCGTGTTGCAGAAGGGGTAGGGATTCTCCGGTGACATTTCCAAGGGACACGGAGAAGGAAAGCCTTTTTATGGTGACTGTGAGCTGGGAGCTTTGGCTGTTGGACACATGGATTCCCAGAGGTCCCTCTTAGTGGGTCTGCAGGAGTATAAGTTGCAGAAAGGAAAATGCTTCCCCCAAAGAGTCCCAGCATTTGGGTGTCTCACCTGCCACCTACCCTTGCTCAGCGGCCTGTGTCACGCCTGCAGCTTGGGCTCAAGACACCGACCCAGAGCAGACGGTTTGACTTGCTCTCCCCCAACATAACTGTTGAAGTCTGACAAGCCTAGATTTGAGTCCTTGTTCTGTACTCACATGTGGTTAATCTTGGGCAAGTTCTGACCTCTGCCTGCCTCAGTTTCCTCCTCAATAAAAGGAACTGTCTCAAGGATCAAATGAGTTAGCACACAAAAATGCCACAGCATAGAGCCTGGCATATATAAGTGTTCCATAGTCAATGTCTGGTTGTCCTCCTCCCCAGCCAGCCGTCAGCATTCTATACTAATAGCTGATTGACTCAGACCATTGAGTCCTAGTCCATGCCCCCCGCCCCCCGCCATCCGTGGCCTTCACTAAATTGGCCCAGACCGCTCAGCCTACTTCCTCCTAGCAGCTGCTCCTGGTCCTGTGTGATAGCTCACAGGGCCAGAGGATTAGTGGGGACACCTGCAGCGGGATGCCACACTGATCCCTTTCAGATTCCTGCCTGTTAAAACAGGCTGTTGCACATGAGAAGAGCCAGGCCTACAGGCCTGCAAGCCCAGAAACTTCCAGCAGTGTTGTTCAACCTGACAGCGTTGGAATTAGAGCCCAGCCTTGGGAACTGGGGTGTCCCCTCCCCACCATATCAGGTGACGGGGAAGCATTGCAAGCTTCCTCAGGTGCAGCAAATCTGGGAGAAACTAACAGATTTTTCAACTGCATTCTCCCTTTAAGAGTGAGAAAGGAGGAATAGAGAGATGGTTCAGTGGATAAAAGTGCTCAGAAATCATGAAGACCTGAGTTCAGATTCCCAAGAGCCACATAAAAGCCAGTTATGGGGCTGGAGAGATGGCTTAGCAGTTAAGGCATTTGCCTGCAAAGCCAAAGGATCCAGGTTTGATTTCCCCAGAACCCACATAAGCCAGATGCACAAGGTGGCACATGTGTCTGGAGTTCGTTTGCAGTGGCTGAAGGCCTGGCACACACATTCTGTCTCTCTCTCTTTCTCTGTCTGTCAAATAAATAAATAAAATTTTGCTGTCTTCTCAGCCTCATCCGCAGAGTTGGCCTGTCTCAAGCCTGGCTGCTGAGGAGGAGGGCTTTCCTTCCTGTTCCCAGAGCTGTCTGCCTTCTTATCTGAACAGCAGCAGGATTGCACCCACATTTGCTAGACAGCCTGGAGGACCCCGCCCTTGGGCAGGGAATGCTTCCACTGGAGGGACTTCACTGCCATGGGTCCTTCTAGAAGCTTCAGGACTGTCAGAGAGTGTATGAGCACTGTGTGTGTATGCACCTGAGTGTGGCCTGTGGGCTCCAGTATGAGAAACTAAACTCAGGCCACATCACAAGGTTCAATCTGACAGTGGGTCCATTTTCCTACCTCTGTGACCAGAGTGGAGGTGACTAAGAATTGCAGACCCCAAACCTCTCACGTCTAAATGTCACACTTATTTATGATTAGAAGAATTTTAAATTTGTTTTAGAAAATACAGAGGAATGTGCAGAGAAAAGTGAGATCATCTGAAGTCCTACCATGGGGAACAATCATGCCAATAAATGATTTGCAAAGCCCTAGGGGCCAGAGGTGGCAGGTCACAGTGTTCAAGCATTCTAGGGCCCCAGGTCAGGTGGTCAAGGCCAGCTCTCCAATCTGAACTTCACCCAGTCAGGAGAGTACCAGAAACTGTTTATGTTTTGTGTCTTCCTCCCAATATTACATTCCTCATCTCCACCTAACTCACATTCATTCGTGTTCTGCTTTCCGTGTGAAGCCTTGTGTTACAGCTGGGTATAGTGATGCATGCCTTTAATCCCAGCACTTGTGAGGCTGAGGCAGGAAGACTGCAAGTTTGAGGCTACTATGGGCTACATAATGAGATTGTCTCAGAAAATAAACCACAGACACACAAACAACAGTTACTGTCACAAAACTTGTGTTGAAACTTTTTACCTGATCATAGAGCATTCTTTGAAGATCATCTAAGATTCTCAAAAAGCTAAAAATGAACTACAGATGACCCCACTATACCATGCATGGGCATGTACTCACAGGACTGAATATACGCCACAGAAATACTTGCACATCCATGTCCTCAGAATCTCTATTCACAGTAACTAGGAAGTGAACTCTGCCTAGATGTCCATAAATAGAGGACTGGATAATGAAAACGTAATACACACAGTGGCATTTTACTTAGCAACAAAAAAATGAAATTAAGAAATTTGGGCTGGCTGGGTGATGTGAATTTGAAGCCACTATAAGACTAAATAGTGAGTTCCAGGTTTGCCTGGGCTAGAGTGAAACCCTACCTTGAAAAACCAAAGAAAGAAAGAAAGAAGTTTGTGCTGGAAAGATGGATAGTGGTTAAAGCACTTGCCTGCACAGCCTAACAATCCAGGTTTGATTCCCCAGGACCCACATAAGCTAGATACACAAGGTGGCACATGCATCTAGAGTTTGTTTGCAGCAGCTGGAAGCACGGGTGTGCCCATTCTCTCTGTCTCCCTTCTCTTTCTGTCTCTGCTTGCACATAAATACATGAATAAAAATATTTAAAAAAAAACAAACCAAATTCTTTTTTATATACTTTTATTTATTTATTTGAGACAGAGAGGCAGATGTGTGTGTGTGTGAGAGAGAGAGAGAGAGAGAGAATGGGCACACCAGGGCCTCCAGCCACTGCAAACGAACTCCAGACGCATGTGTCACTTTGTACATCTGGCTTCACATGGGTGCTGGGGAATCAAACCTGGGTCCTTTGGCTTTGCGGGCAAGTGCCTTAACCACTAAGCCATTTCTCCAGGCCAAGAATCCTAATCCTTGGCATGCTAATACAAAAATTTTATAAGGGAATGATTCCAGCCTGTGAAGGTCATGTAACTTACTTGGTACCCACTACTGGGCTTTATGAAAAGAGATGTCAAAACTGGAGGGCTCTGTGCCTTCCAAAAAGCTGTCTCTGGACAGGCTTTCCCTCCTCAGAGCCTCTGCCAGTAGTTCGTGGCTCCCTTGGTCATACCAGCAGCGTGTGTGTCAACAGCAGGGGATAGGAGCCCTAGACCTAGCTCCACACTGCCGCGTGTAGCAGCCTGAGGCCTTCTTGCCTGAGCCTCAAACCCGGTGAAGCCTGGGTGCTTGATTGGCTGCAGGGAAGAACTACAGGACACGTTAATATAAGGCAGAGCTGGAGTCTACTGGGAAGAGATTTGAACATGTATTTAAGCTCAGGGAGAAAGGCACTTGGGGAAAGAATGGGGCACACCAAAGCATGGGTGTGGGCTTCTCAAGAGAGCCCCCTTCATTGTCTTTACCGCAGCTGTGTACAGGACTGGGCAGAAGACTCAGCAGTTACGATGCTTGCTTGTTTATAATAGCCGTATGTGGGATTTTGGTAGCTTCTGAAGTTACATCTCAAGGGTTGCTAAGGAACTTAAATGAGATCACAGGCACTCCTGGGATGCACTGGATGGGATCACAGCTGATAAGGGAAAATCCTCGGCCTGTGGTTGCATGAGAAGTAAAGATGCTTTTACTGTAAACTAAAGTTTATAGTCTTGTTTGTTAGGTTATCAGAAAATTTCAAGTTTACAGTTACAAAAGGAGAAAGGCCACATATGCTCAGGCCTTAAGCATGGTTCATTACTATTTTTTTTTAATTTTTTTGTTTTGTTTATTTATTTATTTGAGAGCGACAAAGAGAAGGAGGCAGAGAGAGAGAGAGAGAGAGAGAGAGAGAGAGAGAGAGAATGGGCGCGCCAGAGCTTCCAGCCTCTGTAAACGAACTCCAGATGCGTGCGTCCCCTTGTGCATCTGGCTAACGTGGGTCCTGGGGAATTGAGCCTCGAACCGGGGTCCTTAGGCTTCACAGGCAAGCGCTTAACCACTAAGCCATCTCTCCAGCCTGGTTCATTACTATTTTAACCTTCTTATTTGAAATATCTCATATAAAAGGAATATTTCTGTCCAAGGCTCAGGGAACATTGCAGAAAAGATGGCGGAATGAGTATAAGAGCCACAGGATGGGACAGAGTCCTCTGGACATGAAACCACGAGCTACCACTGGCTACCCATAACCCCACAAGACCAGCGCTGTTCTGAGCCCAGAACATTTTGATGTGGAAGACAGAGGAAGACCAAATGAATGGGACAACAAAACAGAGGAAGGACTACTTAGAAAGAGGAGGGTCCTCAGTGGAATGAGGGGAGGGGAAAGGAGACACAAGAGGATAATAAGATGGGAACAGGACCAAACTAGAGCATGCTCATCTATTAAAGTTCCCAACTTAAAAAAAAAAAACACAAAAAAGGAATATTATATTGCCTCTATATAGGCAACATTCACAGCCCATTTTAATTCTATTGGAATTCTTGACTCTCAGCTCGTGAGAGATTTCAACCAGACTGCAGGGTAAGGAGCTCCTTCCTTTTCTTCTTGAAGTTTTTATTGACAATATATATAGACAATATATCGTGATCATAACACCCTCACACCACCCTACTTTTCCCCCTCCAGAATCCCTCTTCCACTAAATTCCTCCACTGGGCATGGTGGTGCATGCCTTTAATCTCAACACTCCTGAAGCAGGGGTAGGAGGATTGCTTGAGTTCAACGTCAGCCTGGGCTATCTCTCTTCTATCTTTTTTTGTTTTTGTTTTTGTTCTTGTTCTTGTTTTTTTGTTTGTTTGTTTGTTTTTGTTTTCAAGGTAGGGTCTCACTCTAGCTCAGTCTGACCTGAAATTCACTACCTCTGCATCCCAAGTGCTGGGATTAAAGGCATGTGCCACCACGCTAGGCCTAAATAAAAATAAATTTAAAAAAAAAAAAAAGGCCAGTCTGTTGGGCTTGCCTCAAAAAAAAAAAAAAAATAAACATGAACTCAGGGTTTAGGATTCAAGGACTTCTCCTGAACCCCCAAAACCCCACTACATAAGCAAGCATCTTAAACTTCTAAGCCATTTCTCCAGCCCCTCTCTTCCATTATTTTAAGAAACATTTTTGTTGACAACTTCCATAATTATAGACAATTAACCATTATAATTCCCTCCCATCCCCCACTTCCCCTTCACCAATCCACTCTCCATCATGTTCTCTCCCAGTCTCAATTAGTCTCTCTTTTATTTTGATGTCATCACCTTTTCTTCCTATTACCCCCCTTCTTTCTTTTTTTCTCATCTGAGATTCTTTAAATTTAAATTTATTTATTTATTTTATTGACAACTTTCATAATTGTAAATAATATCCCATGTTAATTCCCTCCCTCCCCCCACTTTCCCCTTTGAAACGCCACTCTCCATCATATCCCCTCCCCATCTCAATCAGTCTCTCTTTTATTTTGATGTCATCATCTTTTCCTCCTAATATGATGGTCCTGTGTAGGTAGTGTCAGGCACTGTGAGGTCATGGATATCCAGGCCATTTTGTGTCTGGGGGGAGCACGTTGTAAGGAGTCCTACCTTTCCTTTGGCTCTTATATTATTTCCGCCACCTCTTCTGCAATGGACCCTGAACCTTGGAAGCTGTGATAGAGATATTGCAGTGATGAGCACTCCTCTGTCACTTCTTCTCAGCACCATGGTGCCTTCTGAGTCATCCCAAGGTCACTGCCATCTGAAAAGAGAAGCTTATCCAACCAAAGGTGAGAGTAGCATTAATATATGGGTATGAACATTAAGTAAAGTGCTTACTGGGCAGATTGGTGAGCATAGTATATACATTTAGCCAGACACCAGCAGACATTATACCCCTAGGGCTCATGACTACCTCTGTTGTAGTTTTTCAGTATCAGAGATGTATTCCCTCTCATGGAGTGGGCCTCTATTCCAATTAGAGAGAGGTTGGTTTCCCCCATAACTGACATGCCACTATTGCACCTGCTGGCTCATTTGGCCTGGCTGGCCAAATTTAAGGCTTTCAGTGTCCACTGTTGAGTATCTTCACTGGTAATTTCTCTCTCCATTGAACTGCATGCAGCGTGGCTTTTTCTAGCTTTCTGTCAGCTGGTCTACATGGAGGAGGTTTTCAGCCAGCTCCAGCAGGGTTTCTCAGTGACCTTGCAGCCCAAGTATGTGGAGTCTTCAGCAATAGGGTCTTACCATCTATTCCAGGCTCCCTTCTAGCTTGATGTCATTTTTCCCCCTCCTATTATGCAGGTCTTGTGTAGGTAGCATCAGCCGCTGTGAGGTCATGAATATCAACGCCACTTTGTGTCTGGGAAACTGTATTGAAAATACTCCTCCCCTTCCTCTGGCTCTTAGATTCTTCCTACCACCTCTTCCTCAATGTACATTGAGCCTTGAAGGGTGTAACAGAGGTGTCTCAGTTAGTGCTATTCACTCCACAGGCACTTCTTCTCAGCACTATGGTGAGTTTTGAGTCATCACAGTAGTCACTGTCATCTGAAAAGAGAAGCTTCTCTAACCAAAAGTGAGAGTAGGGCTGAAGAGATGGCTTAGCAATTAATATATTTGCCTGCAAAGCCAAATGCACAAGGTGACACATGCATCTGGAGTTTATTTACAGTGGCTGAAGGCCCTGGAATGCCCTTTCTCTCCCCGCCCCTCCCTCTTTCTATCTTTCAAATAAATAAAATAAAATAAATTTTTTAAAAAGTGAGAGTGGCAGAGTAAATTCCAGGTTAGCCTGGACTAGGGTGAGATCCTACCTTGAAAAACTGGAAAAAGAAAAAAAAAGTGCTATGAGCACCTATGGAAGAGGCTGTGGCTACTAGGATGATGACTGCCTTCCAGATGAGCAAGCCACAGGGTGTGGCCTTGGCCCATGACCTTACAGCCCCTGGTGAGTGGCTACCTGTGGTGGTTTGATTCAGGTGTCCCCCATAAACTTAGGTGTTCTGAATGCTAGGTTCCCAGATGATGGGGACTTGGGAATTAATCCCTCTAGGAGGGAGTGTTTTAGCCAGTTTCCCCTTGTCAGTGTTTGGCACACTCTCCTGCTCCTGTTGTCTACCTTATGTTGGTCAGGGGGTGATGTCCACCCTCTGCTCATGCCATTGTTTTCCCCTGCTATCGTGGCTTTCCCTCAAGCCTATAAGCCAAAATAAACCTCTTTTTCCCACAAAAAAAAATAAAGTGAGAGTGGGATGGAAAGTTAGCTTAGCAGTTAGAACACTTGTCTACAAAGCCAAAGGATCCAGGTTTGATTCCCCAGGACCCACGTAAGCCAGATGCACAAGATGGCCCATGCATCTGGAGTTTGTTTTCAGTGGCTGGAAGCCCTGGTGTGCCCGTTCTCTCTATCTGCCTCTCCCTCTCCCTCTCTTTGTCAAATTAATTAATTAATTAATTAATGAGAGTAAGCCAGGAGTGGTGGCACATGCCTTTAATCCCAGCACTTGGGAGGGAGAGGTTGGAGGGTTGCCGTGAGTTCAAGGCCTTCCTAAGACTACACAGTGAATTCCAGGTCAGCCTGGGCTAGAGCAAGACCCTACCTCAAGAAATCAAAAAAAAAAAAAAAATAGTACCATTAATGAGCACAAACATAAGTACTTAGAGGGTAGTTTGATGGACATAATATATGCATTTAGCAAATCTAATCAGAGATCAGTTGTGTTACCTCCAAACAGACATGCTACCAGCTGGTCCACTTAGCCTGGGTGGGCAGCCATAGAAATTTCAGGGTCCACTGCTGGTTAAAATCATTAATGACTTTTCTCCCCCAACAGGCGTCATAGGTCGTTCCAGCACCCTGACAGCCAGTCAACAGAGAGGAGATTTCCAGCTCAGCTCCAGGTTGATTTCTCAGTGACCTGCAGCCCAAGAATATAGTGTCTTCAGCAACAGAGTTTTATTATGTAGTACTAGTGAACAGCCAAGAGCCTTGGCAATAGCCTATAGTGTTTTGGGGACACAGGGGTCTCCTTGACCAACAACTCAATGGAAATTATCCCACCCCTAGCACTGAAATGTTCTTGTAATAATTTCTGGTAACAAATTTTCTTATAAGCTTCTGGGCACAGCATTATCCACCCCACAGAGTGCTTCTGACTTTTTAACTTTGTCTTTTTTGAAAACATTGAGCCGGGCATGGTGGCGCACGCCTTTAATCCCAGCACTCGGGAGGCAGAGGTAGGAGGATCGCCATGAGTTCAAGGCCACCCTGAGACTACAGAGTTAATTCCAGGTCAGCCTGGACCAGAATGAGACCGTACCTCAAAAAACCAAAAATAAATAAATAAATAAATAAAAACCTTGAGCTGGAGAGATGGCTTAGCAGTTAAGGCACTTGCCTGAAAAACTAAAGGACCTTAGTTCAATTCCCCAGGACTCACGTAAGCCAGATGCACAAGGTGGCGCATGCGTCTGGAGTTCATTTACAGTGGCTGGAAGCCCTGGAGTGCCCATTCTCTCTCTCTTTCTCTCTCACTCTCTCTGTCTCTCTCTCTCTCTCTCTCTCTCTCTCTCTCTGCCTATTTCCCTCTCTCAAATAAATAAAAATAAATTAAAAAATACATATATATCACTTAGCTAGCAAAGAAGTGGGCTTCCATATGATTTATTCATAGCATCTTTAATTTCTTAATATTTCATTTATTTATTTACTTGAGAGAGAGAGAGAGAAGCAGATAGTGAGAGAGAAAATGAGCACACCAGGGCCTCTAGCCCTGCAAATAAGCTCCAGATAAATGCACCACATTGTACATCTATCTGGTTTATGTGGGCCCTGGGGAATCGAACCTGGGTAATTTGGCTTTGCAGGCAAGTGCCTTTACTGCTAAGCCATCTCTCCAGCCTATCTTTAATTTTTTTTTAACTAAACAACATTTATTTTTCACTAAAACCTTATCTGGAGGACATAACTAAATTGTCATCAACCCCCACCCCATCTTGAAGGGTTAGTTGAATGAAATGTTATAAACCAGATCTGGATTGTCTGAAGGACTAGAACCAACAGTACTGACAAAGAACAATTTCCACTAAATTATAAAAATGCTTAAGTAAAAAAAGAAAGAAAAAAATGAAAGGGGCAATGGAGGTTTCAGATGAAAGAGATTCTCATGCTTCATCTAATACATTCAATCTTGGCTAGCGTGTAACAAAATGGAAACAGGACTGCTATGATACAAAATTTGCACTACAGCACGCTGTACACACCTGTGTTCCAAGCCCACTCCCAGCCCCCTAATGCTTCCAACTCATTTCCCAGCCTGTTGGGCCTGCTGACGAAGGAGCACGCAGATCTTCTCTTTAATCCAGGATGGTATGTCTGGGTATCAGCTTAGTAAACACAGCAGCTGAGATCTGCCAGATCATCAATAAAATCAAACAACAGAAGCCGGCCGTGGTGGTGCACACCTTTAATGCCAGCACTCAGGAGGCAGAGGTAGGAGGATTGCCTTGAGTTCAAGGCCACCCTGAGACTTTGTAGTGAATTCCAGTACCCACATAAAGCCAGATGCACAATGGGGTGTATGCATGTGGAATTTTTTTCGCAGGAGCTAAAGGCCCTGGACTGCCTGTTCTGTCTTTCTATCTTCCTCTTTCTCTCTCTCTCTCTATCACAAATAAGTAAAATATTTTTAAAAAGTAGTCTATCAGGCCAGGCGTGGTGGTGCATGCCTATAATCCCAGCACTTGGGAGGCAGAGGTAGGAGGATTGCCATGAGTTCGAGGCAACCCTGGGACTACATAGTGAATTCCAGGTCAGCCTGGGCTAAA
Source organism: Dipus sagitta (assembly GCA_036346955.1). Classification (NCBI taxonomy): domain Eukaryota; kingdom Metazoa; phylum Chordata; class Mammalia; order Rodentia; family Dipodidae; genus Dipus; species Dipus sagitta. The sequence goes on along the minus strand of CM070773.1, from coordinate 50,508,217 downwards.
GTGAGACCCTACCTCGAAAAACAAAACAAAACAAACAAACAAAAAAAAAGTAGTCTATCAGGTGAAAGAAACAGATGACTGATAATACATAGACATGGGCCTGTTAGATGGATATGGAATCCCATGGGCACTTGGCACAGCAGGAAATACTTATAGTTACTGAATCATAGGTGCAGAGGGGACAGGGCAGAGCTGGATACTAATCAAAGGGCTGAAGACTTCCGGGTTCTTCCAAAATTACAGCAATCAGCATGGCCCTGACACTTGAATATCAACTCTCATGACTTTGACTAATTTTTAAAAAAATATGAAATGCTTCACAAATTTGTGGGTCATCCTTGCACAGAAGCCATGCCAATCTTCTCTGTAGCATTCCAATTTTAGTATATGTGCTACTAAAGCAAGCATGATTTTGACTATTTTTTTTAAAAAGCAGAGATAGCCAGGTGTGGTTGGGCATGCCTTTAATCCTAGCACTCAGGAGGCTGAAGAAGGAGGATTACCATGAGTTTGAGGCCAGCTTGAGACTACTTAGCAGATTCCAGGTCAAACTGGACTAGAGAAAGACCCTACTTCAAGAAACCAAAAATACATAAATAAATAAACAAATAAATATAAAAATAGAAAGCAGAGATGAAAGAAGAAAAGCATTTGCAAGAGGAATCCTTGTACACTATTGGTGGGAATGCAATCTGGTCTAGCCACTGTGGAAATCAGTGTTTAGGTACCTGAGACAGCTAAAAGCAGATTTACCATATGACCCAGCTATACCACTCCTAGGCCTATATCCTAAGGATTCGTCGCACTACCTGAGAGAAAATTGCACATCCATGTTTATTGATGCTCTAGTCACAATAGCTAGGAAGTGGAACCAGCCTAGATGTCCCTCAACTGATGAATGGATAATGAATATGTGGCACATTTACACAATGGAGTTCTACTCAGCAGTAAAGAAAAATGAAATTTGCAGGGAAATGTATGGATCTGGAAAGGATTATACTTATGGAGAAGGCCCAGAAAGCCAAATGCTATATGATCTCTCCATATGTGGAGACTAGCTACAAATGTTTAGACTTGTATATGAGTTGGAGTAAAAATCGGTAGCAGAAGCCAGTAAGCTAGAAAGGGGCTATAAGGGAGGGAAGAGAGAGGAGGACTTAAGGGGATGGTATTGTATATATAAGAAGATGAATAAATTACTGGGAGGGGGGGTGGAATGGCCTAAGTGAGGTCAGGGGAAGAGATTGAGTAAAGGAAGGGTGGGAGAAGTGTTAATCAAAATCTAAGAGGATATGAATAAACCATATGTAAGCCTGCTGTTTTGGACAATGGCATACCCAGAAGCCATAGATTGTTACTAAAAAAATTTCAGTGCCAAAGATGGGATATCTTCCAATGGTTGTTGGCCAGGGAGGTCCCTGGTGCCCCCAAAACATTATATTCCATTGTCAGCGCTCTTGGTTTCCCACCAGGAATAGATGGTAAGACCCTATTGCTGAAGCTGCACATGCTTGGGTTACGAGGTCACTGAGAAACCCTGCTGGAGCTGAGCTGAAAACCTCCTCCATGTAGACCAGCTGACAGAAAGCTGGAAAAAGCTATTCTGCTTGAAGCCCTATGGGAGAGAAGTCATTAGTGGAGATAAACAACAATGGCCACTAAAAGCCTTAAGTTTGGCCAGCAAGGCCAAATGAGCCAATGGTGCAATAGTGGCCTGTTATAGGGGAAACCAACTGCTCACAAATTGGACTGGAGACCCACTCCACAGGAGGGAATATATGCCTGATACTGAAAACCTATGATGGGGGAAAGCATGAGCCCTAGAGGTGTAACACCTGCCGGTGTCTGGCTAAATTCATATATTATGCTCACCAAACTACCTGGCATGTACTTTTCTTAATGTGCATACTCATATATTAATGCCACCCTCCCCTCTATTTAGAAAAGCTTCTCTTTTCGGATAGTGATAAGCTCTGGGATAATGCAAGAAGCACCATAGTGCTGAGAAGAAGTGACAGAGGAGTATTCAGCACTGAGACATCTCTATCATACTTTTCAAGGCTCAGGGTCCATTGCAGAAAAAGTGTGGAAAGAATGTAAGAGCCAAAGGAAGGGTAGGACTGCTTACAATGCAATCTTTCAGACACAAAATGGCCTGGGTATCCACGACCTCTCTACCTACTAATAATAGGAGGAAAATATGATGACATTTAAATAAAAGAGAGACTATCTGAGACGAGGAGGGGAAGATGATGAAGAGTGGATTGATGAAGGGGAAGGAATTATCATGGTTCATTGTCTGTAATTATGGAAGTTGTCAATATATATATTTTTAAAAAGAAGCAGTCTCCCTGTAACTGCTATCATTCCCACTGTACACAACAGTAGGTTAAGGTATGGAGCTGTGATTGTCCATGCCCTACAACTACTATTCAGTGGACTCTGAGACTTGAATGCAAGCCTATCTGTCTCAAAACCAAAGCTCTGTCCAGAGGAGAATGACTCTGGACAGGATTACTGGCCACAGCTCACCTGCTCCTGAATGGCTTCATGATGGCGGTTCATGAAGCTGACATTTGCAAAGGACCCCAAGCACAGCTATGCTTGCAAGCCAGAGGCTGGACCTAGCCTTTTAAATTTATATTTATTTGTGTGGGGTACATGTGTATGGGCACACATGCATGTGCGTACATGCATATTGTGGCCACAGATATCCTTGGGCATTGTTCCTCAGACACTATCCACTTTTTTATTTTTCCTAAGGTAGGGTCTCATTCTAGCCCAGTCTGACCTGGAATTCACTATGTAGTCTCAGAGTGGCTTCAAACTCATATGATCCTCCTACCTCTGCCTCCCGAGTACTAGGAGTGAGCCACTACACCCAGCTTTACCTTTTAAAACTGTTTTTATTCTTTATTTTATTTATTTATTTAATACAGAGAAAGAGGCAGATAGAGAAAGAGAGAGAGAAAAATGAGCAAGCCAGAGCCTCCAGCTGCTGCAAATGAACTCCAGATACATGCACATCCTTGTTCATCTGGCTTATGTGGGTTCTGGGGAATCTTACCTGGGTTGTTTGGCTTTGCAGGCAAGTACCTTAACTGCTAAGCCATCTCTTCAGCCCTTAAATATTTTATTTTTATTTATTCATTTGAAACAGAGAGATAGAGGCAGATAGAGAGAATGGCTTTTTTTTTTTAACACAATCTCTTATATATTTTTTGAAAGCAGACATAGAATAAATTAAAAATAATTTTAAAGACATAAACAGAGAATTGGCATGACAGGGCCTCTAGCCACTGCAAAGAAACTCCAGACACATGTGCCACTTTGTGTATCTGGCTTTACATGGGTACTGGGGAACTGAACCTCAGTCGTTAGGCTTTGCAGACAAGCACCTTAACCAATGAGCCATCTGTCCAGCATTCTATCCACCTTTTAAGACACAGGGTCTCTCACTGGCTTACAACTCTCCAAGTAGGCTAGACTGGAGTCCGCCTCTTTCTTGCCTTCCCAGAGTTGGGAGCACAAGTGTGCACGATCATGCCTAGCTTTTTTGTTTTTTAACATGGTGTGATAGTTTGAATGTGTGTTCCCCGTAAACTCAGATGTTTTATTAAAATTGAATTTGCAGGGCTGGAGAGATGGCTTAGCGGTTAAGGCACATGCCTATGAAGCCTAAGAACCCCGGTTCGATTCTCCAGGTCCCACGTAAGACAGATGCACATGGCGCATGCATCTGGAGTTTGTTTGCAGTGGATAGAGGCCCTGTCATGCCAATTCTCTGTTTATGTCTTTAAAATTATTTTTAATTTCTTCTCTGTGCTAGACCCATTCTCTCTCTCTCTCTCTCTCTCTCTCTTTTCTTCTCTCTGTCTCTAATAAATAAATAAAAATAAAATCTTTAAAATTGAATTTGCAGCTTCAGCCCCTAGAAGGCTAACTGCTGCTACTGAGGGTGTGTCACTGGGGCAACTCTGGATTCCAGCCCGATGAGTGCAGAGAGCTCTGAGCTCGGGGGTCCTGCTGCGGCCCACTTGTGTTTGCTTGCTGCTTGCTTTTTGGTGTTTGCTAGATGTTTGGCTGTTTCTGTGTGCCTGGGTCTGTGAAAGGGAGTTAGCTTTTTTCCTGCTGATCTATAAGCTGGAACTAAATCCCTCCCTCCTATAAACTGCGTGTTTGGAAGATAGCAACGTGAAGCTGTCTGCGACACATGGGTTCAGAGAAGTTTGTACATCTGCTGTCAACGTTTATACCTTGGCCTAGAGCTGCAGTCTCCAATAGAACAAACACCAGCAGACATTGCTGTTGAAACTAAGCTAAATCTAAGGTTCTCATGCTTGTAAAGAGGAACTTTCCAAGTCCAAGGTGCTGGGATTAAAGGCTTATGCCACCACACCTGGCAAAAGAGGAGTTTAGAATAGGAAACCAACTTGGCTAAAGTTGCATGACCAATAGAGGAGAGGCAGGGCTAGACCCCCGGCTCCTGACTCCCAACATGCTGCCCTGTGGCCCCCATGGGAAGCCTGGGATGTCCAAGTGCCCCTTCTCCGGCCATGTGGTCAGGGTAATCCTCACTCCCTAAGTCTAAGTGCATGTGGGCAGTGACGCTGCAAGCAGCCTTCACCTGTAGGTCAGTGGGCCACAAGGCTGCTCTGTGTGAGCAGTCCTCAGTGATGTCACCGGGAGTTGTCCACAGGTGACTTCATGGAAGTGAGACAGTGTCACACACACCTTCCCTTTGCTTCAGGTCCATAGCTCAGCATCTTTTCAGACCCTTCCTGTGCTTGACAAAAGCTAATAGGTAGCCAAGAGTGGATGGAGTATAATAAGGGGTTTGGTTTTATGAGGAGGAAGAATTGCCTTTGTCCAACAGCATGGAAAAAGTGGTTTTAAAGTTAAAATTATGTCATTGGGTGGCTCTCAGTCTCTGGCCATGAATGATGCCTTACTAGATAGTTATAGAGAGATGCTTTCTTCCCCCCCCCCCTCAGCCCCCCGGGAGGGCAGAGCAGAGGGTGCACAGCTTGTGGCTTGGGAGACATTCCCACGTGCTCCTGAAGTGCTGACTTAACAGACTTCCCAAGAAATACTTTGTCTCACCAAAGCACCAGGTTGAAAGGCACCGCAGGCCTACTAAGCCCCAGTTGTCTTTAAAACCTTCAAGTGCTGTTCGGTATATTGCTCATGCTCATTTGCCAACATTTATAGCTTGGCCCAAAGCTGCAGTCTCCAACAGAGCAACCACCAGCCAGTCGTTGTTGTCTGTGTACATTTAACCTAATCCAAAACCATGCAATTACAAATTCTGGTTATTAAGAAGGCTGAGGAGATAGCTCACTTGGTAAAGTTGCTGCTGCCTGAACATGAGGACCTGAGTTTGAACCTAAAACCCATGCTAAAAGAAAAAAAGAAATACAGGGTTGTAGAGATGGTTCAGCAGTTGAGGCACCTGCCTGCAGCCCATGTTCGATTCTCCAGTGCTCACATAAAGCCAGATGCACAAAGTGGCACTTGTATCTGGAGTTCATTTGCAGCAGCTAGAGGCCCTGGTGTGACTATCCTCTCTGTCTCTGTCTCCCTCTTGCTCTGTGAATAAATAAAATATTAAAAAAAAAAAAGATAGGTAAGCCAGGCATGATGTCACATGCTTTTAATCCCAGCACTCAGGAAGCAGAGGGAGGAGGAACATTGTGAGTTCAAGGCCAGCCTGAGACTACATAGTGAATTCCAGGTCAGCCTGGGCTAGAGTGAGACCCTACCTCAAAAACCAAAAACAACAACAAAAAAGACAGATGTAGTGGTGTGTGCTTATAATCCCAGTGTCGGGCAGTTGAAGGATCTCTCAGGCTTGCTAGCCAGCCAGTCTAAGCAGTTGTAGGCCAGTAAGAGACCCTGTCTCAAAACAGGTGAATGGCTGCTCTCTGATTGGATTTGAGGGAATTCATGCCTGGTACTGAAAACCTAATTAAAAACCTGTGGCTAGGGAGGCCATAAGCCCTAGGGGGAAGCTACTAATATTGTCTGGCTAAATGCGTATATTTGCCCACCAAACTGCCCTCTAAATACTTAGGTGTGTGCTCATGTATTAATGCTACTCTCACTTTTGGTTAGAGATGCTTCTCTTTTCATATGGTGGTGACCTGTGGAGAAACTCCAGACTCACCAAAGCCTGGGCATGGTGGTGCATGCCTTTAATCCCAGCACTTGAGAGGCAGAGGTAGGAGGATTGCCATGAGTTCAAGGCTACTCTGAGACTACAGAGTGAAATCCAGGTCAATCTGGGCTAGAACAAGACCCTACCTCAAAAAAACAAACAAACAAACAAAAATTCACCAAAGGGCTGAGAAGAAGTGACAGAGGAGTGTTCAGCACTAAGACATCTCTGTCACCCCTTCCAAAGCTCAGGGGCCATTGCAGAAGAGGTGGAAAGAATGTAAGAGCCAAAGGAAGGGGAGGCGTGCTTTGCAATACTGTCTTCCAGACACAAAGTGGCCCTGGTACTCATGACCTTGTAGGGACTGACACTACCTACTCAAGACCTGCATAATAAGGGGGCCGGGGAAATGACATCAAAATAGAAGAAATAAGAAATAGGAAACAAGAAATGACCCAGTGGAGGGGGTATCAGGAAGGGGAAAAGGGTCTTATGATCATAGTGTATTTTCTCTATGTATGGAGGTTGTCAATAAAAAGTTAAAAGAAAAAGAAAACCAAGGTGAATGGTGTTCCTTAGGAATGACTCCTGAGGTTGTCCTCTGACCTCCACATATATCTGTACATGTGCACACCCCCCCCACACACACACACAACATACATCCACACACAAATGTTTCTCAGTCACTGTAGCCACATTCCGAGCATGAGCTGATAGTGAAGGACTCAGGAAGCCATAATAAGCCTCAGAATCATCAATAGGCCTAAGTTTCTGCTTCCCAGCAAGGTCAGTTTCCTGATAAGGGGCAATAGACTATCTGCACCATGCGTTCCTGTGATCATAGACAAAGTTTCCTTAAAATAAATTTGTTTAAAGTTCCTCAAATGCACATAGCCAATTACAATAAAGGTTACCTAATCTGCTTGGAATCCCCCTAGCCCCCTGCCCACCAGCTTTGTCCATCAGTATCCTAAGCCTATCAGAAAAGTACAAGTGCAGTTACTGCTTAAGTCAACCAATCATGTAACCATTCCCCTACTTCTCCCTACTTCTTTGTTCAAATCCCTATAAAAAAAAAAAACCTGCCCCACTGCTGCTCAGGGCTCTTGTACGGATCCACTGCATTGGTGAAGTCAAGAGTCCAAGCTTAAGCCCAAAATAAAGCTCTTTGCTGTTGCATACGTGTCAGACTCTCGGTGGTCTTTGGGGACTCCTTGATCTGGGCATAACAATAGCCAGCCTTCGCACAGTGGAAATACAAAGCTCTTCCATCTGTGCAGAATTGGGAGCCAGCCAAGGGGTGCCATCACCATCAGGAATGGATAACAGGCACCTCAGGTACAGACACCACGAGCCTAACACAGCACTTGGCAGACAGCCTGGAGACAACTGTGGAGCACACAGGGAAGCCACTGAAACAAATGCCTTTTTTTTTTTTTCAAGGTAGGGTTTCACTCTAGCCCAGGCTGACCTGGAACTCACTATGTAGTCTCAGGATAGCCTCGAACTCACAGCGATCCTCCTACCTCTGCCTCGGCATGCACCACCACGCCCGGCTTTCCTGCTTACTCTTAAAGAACCAAACTAAACTAGATTAAGTGAAGGGAGATTCCTTTTAAGGAGTTGGGGAAATTGAATATTAACTCTGGCTTCAGGCCCTGGCCCTGAGAGCTCTGAGGCTCAGAGCACTTATGCAGGGAATGTAGCCAGCTCATTCCTGGTCAGAGATCTGCCCTTAGTTGGTCACTGGAGCCAGAGGATGGGTAGATGTATTCTAAGACCATGGAAGGCACAGATATCCTCACAAGGGAAAGAGAAGTAGAGAGCAGCTTGACATGAGAGCATGCTAAGCAAGACAGGTCAGAACAGAGAAAACAAAGCAGCTGAAAATGTCTATGATCATGCATAGTAATCAAGTATGGCTGGGAAGCCAAAAAACAAACCAAAATTTATGGTGTCCCTGGGTCAAAACCAGACCCTGCTACATAAAGTGTTTGGTGAGCTGGACATGATGACTTACTGACCTGGAATTCACTACATAGTCTCAGGCTGGCCTCGAACTCATAAGGACCCTCCTACCTCTGTCTCCCAAGTGCTGGGATTAAAGGTGCATGCCACCATGCCTGGCAAATAAAAGTTTTTTCTTAAAAAAAAAAATAATAATAAGAGCTGGAGAGATGGCTTAGCAGTTAAGGCGCCTTGCCTGCAAAGCCAAAGGACCCAGGTTCAACTTCCCAGAACCCACATAAGCCAGATGCACAAGGGGGCGCATGCATCTGGAGTTCGTTTGCAGCAGCTGGAGGCTCTGGCGCTCCCATTCTCTCTCTCTCCCCTTGCCTATTTCTGTATCTCTCTCTCTCTCTCTCTCAAATAAATAAATAAAAATAAAATAAAATGAATTATGAATAGTTCCTTTAAAAATAAATAAATAAATAAATAAATAAATAATAAATAAATAAATAAAGCTGGACATGGTGGTGCACATCTTTAATCCCAGCACCCTCAGGAGGCAGAGGTAGGAGGATCTCTGTGAATTTGAGGGCAGCCTGGGACTACAGAGTGAGTTCCAGGTCATCCTGAGCTAGAGTGAAACCCTAACTCAGGAAAAATAATAATAATTAAAATAAAGAATTTTTGATGAACAGGTACTTGTAGAATGAATGAATGCACCGATTCTCAAAGAACAGATTATGAGAATCTTATATTTAATTGCTGTTGTTGTTTTCTTGCCCTACTGAACACGATATCCAGGGCCTTCAGCATGCAGGGTGAGTGCTCTACCACTGAACTGCATCCCCAGCCCACATAAGATTTAAAGAGGTAGGGAACTGGGGATGCAGCTCAGTCAGTAGAGCGCTTTCCTGGCATGCTTGAAGCTTTGGGTTCCAACCCCAGCACCACATAAAGTAGGCATAGTAGAGCATGCCTATATCCCAATTTGGGAGGTGGAGGCAGGAGGATCAGAAGCTACATAGGGAGTTTGAGATCATCCTGGGCTAGAGACCCTGTATCAACAACAACAAAGCAGAAAGTAACAAAAACAAAAACAGCCAGGCATGGTGGTGCACGCCTTTAATCCCAGCATTTGGGAGGCAGAGGTAGGAGGATTGAGGGAGTTCAGGTTCACCCTGAGACTACATAGTGAATTCCAGGTCAGCCTGGACTAGAGCAAAACCTTACCTTAAAAAAATAAAAAAACAAGCCGGGCATGGTGGCGCACGCCTTTAATCCCAGCACTCGGGAGGCAGAGGTAGGAGGATCGCTGTGAGTTCAAGGCCACCCTGAGACTACACAGTGAATTCCAGGTCAGCCTAGACTAGGGTGAGACCCTACCTCGAAAAACCAAAAAAATAAAATAAAATAAAATAAAATAAAAATAAAAAAATAAAAATAAAAAAACAAGGCTTGGAGGGATGGCTTACAGGTTAAGGCACTTGCCTACAAAGCAAAAGGACCTAGGTTCAATTCCCTAGGACCCACATAAGCCAGATTCACAAGGTGGTGCATGTGTCTGGAGTTTGTCTGCAGTGGCTAGAGGCCCTGGCCCACCCATTCTCTCTCTCAAATAAATAAATAAATAATATTTTAAAAAAGAAAAGAAAAAAGAAAAAGAAACAAAACAACCATTTTGAGCTGGGTGTGGTAGTGCACACCTTTAATTCCAGCACTTGGGAGACAGAGGTAGGAGGATCACCATGAGTTCAAGGCCACCCTGAGACTACATAGTGAATTGCAGGTCAGCCTGAGCTACAGCGAAACCCTACCTCAAAAAAACAAAATAAATAAATAAAATAAAAGTCTTTATGCACAGAAAATGGACATGAAGTTGTCAATGTTCTTTTTTTCTGCAGCAATGAAAGAGATGGAACCTCAGCCCTCCTCTAGTAGCTCAGCATCTTGTCTTGCAGAAGCAGAAAGTTCAAAGCTAAACAAGTAACCACTTTAGAATGTACTTCAGTGTAGCAAGTACTTGCATCCACGTTTACTGTAAAGGACAGTAGAAGGTGCGTGCCTTGTGCTGTTACTTTGAAGATTAAGACAGTGTTCAATTTCCTAGTACACACATAAAGTCAGATGCACAAGGTAATTGTAGGCCCTGGCACAGCCATTCTCTTCCTTCTTTCTTTCTTTCTTTCTTTCTTTCTTTCTTTCTTTCTTTCTTTCTTTCTTTCTTTCTCTCTCTCTCTCTTACAAATAAATAAATAAAAATAAAAATATTTTTTAAAAGACAGTATTTTACCCTTCCAACACCATTTTAAATGTTTAAAATTCACAAAGCGGGGCTGGAGAGATGGCTTAGCAGTAAAGCCTAAGGACCCATGTTTGACTCTCCAGGTCCCACATAAACCAGACGCACAAGGTGACACAAGCACAAGGTCATACATGAGACCCTGGTGTGTCAATTCTCTCTCTCTCTCTCTCTTTCACTGACTCATTAAAAAAGGTCAGTCTATTGGGCTTGCCTCAAAATAAATAAATAAATAATTCACAGAGTGTCCAGTGACTGTGGCCCTAACACTTTGGAGGCTAAGATAGTAAGATCACTGCAGCCCAGAAATTCCAGACAAGCTGGGCAATGTAGCTAGATCAATCAATCGCTCAATAAAAAGCATTTGGGCTGGAGAGATGGCTTAACTGTTAAGGTGCTTACCTGCGAAACCTAGGGACCTAGGATCGATTAACCAGTGCCCACATAAGCCAGATGCATAAAATGGTGCATGCGTCTGGAGTTTGCAGTGGCTGGAGGCCCTGGAGCATCCATTCTATTTATCTGCTTCTCCCTCTGTCTTTCTCTCTCTCAAATAAATAAAGTATTTTTTTAAAATGTGAGCATTTCATGCTGGAGAGATTGCTTAGCAGTTAGGGCACTTGCCTGTGAAGCTTAAGGATCCAAGTTCAATTCTCCAGGTTCCACGTAAGCACATGGTGGCGCATGCATCTGGAGTTCGTTTGCAGTGGCTAGAGGCCCTGGCGCACCCATTCTCACTCTCTTTCTCTCTCTCTCTCTTTCTCCCTCTCTCTGTTTCTAATAAATAAATAATAAAATCTTAAAAAAAATTGAAGGGTGGCGCATGCCTTTACTCCCAGTACTTGGGAGGCAGAGGTAGGAGAATCACCAAGAGTTGGAGGCCACCCTGAGACTACATAGTGAATTCTAGGTCAACCTGGACTAGAGTGAAACCCTACCTCAAAAAACAAAATAAAATAAAATAAAATAAGATAAAAATTGAGCATTTTTTTCAGTTAACAAAGTAATTTGCTTGTTGGCTAAAAGTTTAATAACATGGAACAACACAAAGAGTAAAATCCTTCCATTCATGTGCATTTATGTGACATATTACTGTTCTGTGTGGGATGATGAAAAAGATCTGGATAGGCTGGAGGGATTGCTTAGTGGTTAAGGCATTTGCCTGCAGAGCCAAAGGACCCAGGTTCAATTCCCCAGGACCCACATTAGCCAGATACACAAGGGGGCACAGGTGTCTGGAGTTTGTTTGCAGTGGATGGAGGCCCTGGCAGGCTCATTCTCTCACTCTCTCTCCCTCTTTCTCTGTCAAATAAATAAATAAAAATAAAAATAGTTTTAAGAAGTAAAAGAAAAAGATATGGAAAGAGTACTCATAGCTACAGTACATTGTAAGCTACTTAGTGCCAATGAACTATGCACTTGCCTAACATGGTAAATTTGATGTATATAACACAATAAAGGAACAAAATATTAGCTAGGTGTAGTGGTACATGCCATTAATCCCAGCACTAGGGAGGAAGAGGTAGGAGGATTGCTGTGAGTTTGAGGCCAGCCTGGGACTACAGAGTGAATTCCAAGTCAGCCTGGCTAAAGTGAGACCCTACCTTGAAAATAAAAAGAATAAAAACTTAGGGCTGGAGAGATATCTTAGTGGTTAAGGCGCTTGCCTACAAAGCCAAAGGACCCAGGTTTGACTCCCCAGGACCCATGTAAGCCAGATGCACAAGGGGGCACATGCATCGGGAGTTCGTTTACAGTGGCTAGAGGCCCTGGCATGCCCATTCTCTCTCTCTCTACCTGCCTATTTCTGTATCTCTCTCTCTCTCTCTCAAATAAATAAATAAATAAAAAGTTATACTGGATATATAATTTTATAAATGATTTTTTTCATTTTGTAATATAGTGCATTTATTCATTATTCATTTATTCATATTATTAACTTATTCATATTCATTATACATTTATTATTAGCAAACTTTTTTTTAGCCAGGCAGGGTGACACATGCCTCTGATCCCAGCATTTGAGAGCTGTGGTAAGAGGATCACTATGAGTTCAAGATTACCCTGAGACTACAAAGTAAATTCTAGGTCAGCCTGACTGAGAGCAAAGATCCTACCTGGAAAAACCAAAAATAGGAAATAAGTTTTTTGAGGCAGGGTCTCAGTCTAACCTAGGTTGACCTGGAAGGCACTTTGTAATCCCGAATGGCCTCAAGTTCATATTTATCCTCCTACCTCAGCCTCTCGAGTGCTGGAATTTGGGGTGTGAGTCACTATGCTTCATTCATAAAAATAACTTTTAAGGGCTGGAGGGATGCCTTAGCAGTTAAGGTGCTTGTCTACAAAGCCAAAGAATCCAGATTCAATACCCCAGAACTCACATTAGCCAGATGCACAAAGGGAGCGCACACGTCTGGAGTTTGTTTGCAGTGGCTGGAAGCCCTGGCGCGCCCATTCTCACTTTCAATCTCATGTTCTCTCTCTCTGTCTGACTCTAATAAATAAATTTTAAAAATTAAAAAAAAAAACTTTTAAAAATTTTGTTTATTTTATTTATTTGAAAGACAGAGAGAAAGAAACTGAGACAGAGAGAGTGAGAGTGGGCATGCCAGGGCCTTCAGCCACTGCAGACAAACTCTAGACACACGTGCCACTTTGTACATCTGGCTTATGTGGGTCCTCAGGAATTAAACCTGGGTCCTTTGGCTTTGTAGGCAAGTGCCTTGACCACTAAGCCATCTTTCCAGCCACCCCCCCCCCATAACTTTTTAAGAAATATTTATTTGAGAGAAAAAAAGAAAAGAGAGAGAGAAGAGTATGGGCGTGCCGGGGCTTCTTGCCACTGTAAATGAACCAGATGGATGCCCCACATTGTGCATCTGGCTTTATGTGGGAACTGGGGAATTGAACCAGGCTGGCAGACTTGCAAGCAAGTGCCTTTAACTGCTGAACCATCTCATCAGCCCGTAAAAATAATTTTAAAGACTAAAGAAGCCATGCATGTTGGTGAATGCCTGTAATCCCAGCATTGAAAGGCTGAAACAAACCAGGTGTGTGGGGCACGCCTTTCATCCCAGCACTCAGGAGGCTGAGGTAGGAGGATTGTTGAGTTCAAGACCACCCTGAAACTACATAGTGAATTTCAGATCAGCTGGAATGATAGCCTACCTCAAAAAGCAAAAACAAAAAGAAAAGAAAAGAAAGAGAAGAAAAGAAAAAAAGCAAGCAAGCAAGCTGAAACAGCAGGATTGCCACAAGTTCTAGGCTAGGCAGGGCTACATTGTAAGACCCTATCTCCATCCCCCCCTAAAAAGAAGATTAGATAACATTTGATTCCCTTGGAATGTTCTCCATTTTTTATTATTATAAGTAAGATTGTTAAATATTTTATTTATTTAAGAGAGAGAGCATGCCAGGGCCTATAGTCACTGCAAACAAACTCCAGACACATGCACCACCTCATACATTTGGCTTTATGTGTACTGAGGTATCGGACCCAGGTTCTTAGGCTTTGCAGGCAAGTGCCTTAACTGCTGAGCCATCTCTCCAGCCCAATTAAGTAATATTTTTCTTTCTTCTTTTATTTATGTGTGTCTGTCTGTCTCTGTGTGTGTGTGTGTGTATGTTTGTGTTTTCAAGACAGGGTTTTACTGTATCCCAGGTTGAAATTCACTATGTAGTCTCAGGGTGGCCTCAAATTCACAGCAATCCTCTTACCTCTGCCTCCCCAGTCCTGGGATTAAAGGCATGTGCTACCATGCCTGGCATGCTTGCAAATAAATTTTTTTTTTAAGTTTTAGGTCAGGGCTGGAGAGATGGCTCAGAAGTTAAAGGTACTTGATTGCAAAGCCTGATGGCCTGGATTCAATAAATAAATAAATGCACAAAGTGGTGCATGCATCTGGAGGTCTTTCACAGTGGCAAGAGGCCCTGGCATACCCATACATTTGCTCTCTCTCTCAAATAAATAAAAATGTGTATATAAAAAAGTGAGCCAGACATGGTGGCTCACACCTTTAATTCCAGCACTCAGGAGGCAAAGGTAGGAGGATTGCTGTGAGTTCAAAGATACCCTGAGACTACATAGTGGATTCCAGGTCAGCCTGTGCTAGAGCAAGACCCGACCTCAAAAAAAAAAAAAAAAAAAGTAACAAACAAACAAATAAACAAACCTAGAGTATATCTGAGGATAGAGTCCTGAAAGTAAATCACAGATGAAAAGACATGGCATCTTTTGTCACCTGCTCCCAGATGGCAATAATTGAATGTTGTACCATTTGTCCTCTCGATATATCTGAGAGAGCCATTGTAATTGCCTCATAACCCAAGCAACTAAATCATTTTTGAAGGCCCTAAACCACTCATGTTCTCTTTTAGTGTTTGGCCCACCAGCCACTCTAAGTATTGCTGTTTTTGTTGGAAACACAGTAATGGGACCAGAGCCATGAGCTTAGACTTGCCCCAGAGAACACTGGAAGCAGGCCTCCCAGAACCACTGAGGTGGGCACGCAGCACAGGCCGGATTCGGGCAGGTAAATTCTGAAGAAGCACTAAGGAGATGGGACTCAGACAAGGTGATAAGAGCTGGGAGATGGAAGAGGGAAGGTAGCACGTGACTTGTCAGCTGGGCCAGGGTACTGGCAGTGAGATGGGAAATGTCCATCCTGACACCAGGACTGGTGGCATTAGGCAAACCAGGACCTACTCCCTGCTTAAATGTCACCTAGGGTCTATGTGTATCCTAAGTCATCACATACAGCCTGTATAGAGTGAGATGTGAAATACAAGGTTGTGGGATGTGCGCTTTCGCCCAAGAGTTTGGTTGGGTGCAAGGAAGAGAAACCGTCAGCATGCAAGAACAGTGCCATCATGTTATCCCATGGGTAACAAGGCAGAGCGCATTAACTACAGGCTAAGAAAGACTCCATTTTGTCAGTGAAACAAAGACCAGGCAAGAGAGCCATGACCAAGAGCACGAGATCGTGGGGGAGGGAGAAGCAGAGGCAGATAAATGGCAAGAACGACCCTTTAAGATGAAGTGTGTGTCAATCCACGAAGACCCAAGGGCAAGGTTTTCCAGGTAAGGGACGTGGCACCACATAGATGCAGAGGGGAGTTAGAAGAAGGAAGAGAATGGACAGTGGTTGATTGAGCCCTTGCCTATATCACCGCCCAAGCTCACCATCCTACAGTTCAGCGAAGTCTTACAACCAACAGCCCTGCAAAACACGAGACACGGAGTTGTAGAAAGACTTCCCCAAGTCCCCACCACTGTGTGCTCCAAGAACTCACATAGGCGCTTCTGGGGCACTGGCACCAGGCCACTTGCAGTGGCTCAGGAAGGGCGGGACAGCCGGCGCTGTCTGCCCCAGGTGGTGGCAATAAGGACGGGCATTGTCTGCGGATCATTTTAAAATGATAATAAAGCTAGCTAAAAGTTGCCTGTGCTTGTTATTATCACCATGCCCGTCAATCCTAAACAATGTCACTGATAAAATACCCCTCCCTGAAAAAAACCCTTTGTTCTACACAATTGCTGCGGTTATGAGGGAGCTTTAATAGTATGCATGTGAGCTTCACGTTTTCATGACTTGCCCTTTCATGAAGGTATTCTGCACCGAAATTAAGGCCGAGAACTCCCAGTTCCAGTCAGCCCCTGATTCACACAGACACAGCTCCATGTGTTCTTCCTGGCAGCCGAGGTTCCTGTGCGCTGCCATCTTTCAGCCAGCTGACCAACTCGTCCCAGCTCACAGGGACTTCTCTCATTTTAGCACTCACAATCTCTAACTCTTAGACATCTCCACCTTTATGCTCAGCCTAAGGACAGTCCAGCTGTCAGGACACTTGAAATGATATTCCAGGAATTTTGAAAGCAAAGAAACAGAGTTTGAATTATGCTGATTCTGTTATTACATATGGAGTGTGTTGAAAATTTAAACAAAGAAAGTGTTACTTGCAAGGTGTGATATATTTATTTGATGCATGCAAATATAATTATACATTTTATTACTTTTCTCGGAGGTCTTTTTTTTTTTGAGGTAGGGTTTCACTCTAGTCCAGGCTGACCTGAAAACCACTACGTAGTATCAGGGTGACCTCAAACTCATGGCAGTCCTCCTTCCTCTGCCTACTGAGTGCTGGGATTAAAGGCATGCACCACCACGCATGGCTATTTTATTACTTACTGATTCATGCACACGTATGTGTGTGCATGTGAGGGGGGGACAAGTGTGGCATGGCACTTGTATGAAGGTCAGAGAACAACCTCTAGGTGTCTGTGCTCGTCTTTCACCTGCTTTGAAATATGGTCTCTTGTCATTATGAGCAAATGCCAGTTTAGCTGGCCTGTTGGTTTTGGATTTTCCTGGCTCTGCTTCTAGAGGGGTTGGTAGATGCATGCACCATTTAGCATCTGGATTTATGTGGGTGCTGTGGAGGATAGAACTTGGGTCAGCATGCTTTGCAAGCAAGTACCTGTAACCCCTGAGCCACTTCCCCATCCCTAAATTATACATTTTTAAATTACAGAAGCTAATGCTTAACTTAATTTGTATGCCATTGAAATTGAATTTTCTTCCTTTATACTTAATTTTTTTATTTTTTTCAAACTTAAAGAACAAATTAGGAAGATAATGATGTCTATCCCAGCATGCTGGCACATGCCTATAATCCCAGCACTCAGGAGGCTGAGGTACAAGGATTGCTATGAGTTCAAGGTCAGCCTAGGATAGACTGAGACTGCCTAAAAAAGACTACTGCTGACTTTGGCATGTTATAACAGAAAATAATTTTGTTGTACTAAGGAGAGGAGCATTCAAAAATAATTGTTGAGCTGGAGAGATGGCTCAGTGGTTAAGATGCTTGCCTGAAAAGCCTAACAACCTGGGTTCCATTCCCCACATACTCATGTGGTGGTTTGATTCAGGTGTCTCCCATAAACTTAGGTATTCTGAATGCTAGGTTCCCAGCTGATGGAGATTTTGAAATTAATGCCTCTTGGAGGCAGTGTATCGTTGGGAGCGGGCTTATGGGTGTTATAGCCAGTGTCCTCTTGCCAGTGTTTGGCATATTCTCCTTTGCTATTGTCCACCTTATGTTGGCCAGGGAGTGATGTCCACCCTCTGCTCATGCCATCGTTTTCCCCTGACATCATGGAACTTCCCCTCAAGCCTGAAAGCCAAAATAAACTCTTTTTGTCCCACAAGATGCTCTTGGTCAGATGATTTCTGCTAGCAATGCAAATCTGCCAGCAATACCATATAGGCCAGATTCACAAAGTGACATGCATTTGGAGTTTCTTTGCAGTGGCTAGAGACCCTGGCTTGCCCATACTTTCCTCCCTCTCTCTCTCTCTCTCTCTCAAGCTAGGACCTCAATGATGCCCCAGAAGGAGACCAAGTTCTCCCTAGGTCAGTGTCCCGCTAACAAGGTAGAAAATCACGTTTGGGGATGTGATCTCATATGGCCTTTGACACAGTCTCTTAGGTTCAAACAAGTCACAAGCCTGACCAGGTTAGAGGAGAGACTACTTTCTGTCAGGCCTGGCCAGGTGGACCAGGGCAACTATATCAGTAAACCCATTGTGCCCTTTCACACTGCTTTCCTTTCTCACCCTGACTCTTCCAGCCCTGCCTCCTCTGGACTGGCCACTTCCAGTCTCAGGGCTCCCCTGGGCCCACTTGCTCTTTCTTTTATTTCTTTATTCTTTCAAGACCATTTTTATTCATTTATTTGAGAGAGAGAAAAAAAAAGATTTATAGAAAGAGAATGGGCACACCAGGACCTCCAGATGATGCACATGAACTCTAGACACATGCACCACCTGGTGCATCTGGTTTGTGTGGTTCCTGGGGATTTAAACCAGGTCCTTAGGCTTTGCAGGCAATTGTCTTAATTCCAAAGCCATCTCTCCAGCTCCCTTGTGCTCTTTCTATGGCTTGTGGCCTATTCTAGGACCTGCCTATTCTATCGCATGCCTGTCAAGCAGCTATATCCTGGATAAATTTTGAGGTGTGGCTCTGGGATAGGCAGTAGATAAGAGGATATCTTTTTTTTTTTTTTTTAGGTAGGGTCTTACTCTAGTCCAGGATGTGTGCCAATTTTTGTGACATCACAAATATCTGTGATGTAGCTGTCCCATTGACTGTCAGTGAAAGCATATTCAGACTGAGAAATTTTATACCCACACTAACTGACCCACTGAGGAGCTATGGACAATCCTGACCCAGCCCACCATTTCCCCCCTTCTCCTTGAAGGTAATGTTTGTTCTGCTTCCTGTCTTCAGATGCCCCCTGGCTCCCACCAAAGAAAAAGAAGAACTGAAAAGGCCACCTGCCCATGGACACCTCTGCTCTGTGTGAAGACAGAGTACAGAAAAGGTACCCTTCAAGAGTGAGTGACCAGGTCATTGAGGGAAATGGGGCCCCACTGCTTTGGAAAGGATCTAGGGCAGGGATGAAAGTCCCTGAGAGTTTCTCTGGCTGGAAACACGCTAAATAATTCCTCTTCTTTTATTAGTATTTTATTTAAGCTGGGTGTGGTGGCACACGCCTTTAATCCCAGCACTCGGGAGGCAGAGGTAGGAGGAGCGCCATGAGTTCCAGGCTACTGAAACTACGTAGTGAATTCCAGGTCAGCCTGAGCTAGAGTGAAACCCTACCTCTAAAAACCAAAAAAATAAAATAAAAAAATATTTATTTATTTATTTAAGAGAGAGAAATAGACAGAGGCAGAGAGAGAGAGAATGGGCACACCAGGGCCTCTAGTCACTGCAAACAAACTCCAGACACATGTGCCACCTTGTGCATCTGGCTTATGTGTACTAGAAAATAGAACCTGAGTCCTTAGGCTTTGCAGGCAAACACCCTAATGGCTATCTCTCCAGCCCAAGAATTTCTTTTTCAATGTCTGAGAAGGAAGCAGGGGATGGTCAGGATTTGTTCGGATTTTTTTTTTTTTTCGCAGGGGAGGAGGGATGTTGGAGGATCTTGTATTTTCCAAGTTGCTGCAGAATTCCCAGGCCCAAGTGATCCTCCTGCCTCAGCCTCTTGAGTAGCTGGGACCACTATGCCCACCATTGTGTGGTGCTTTGATGCAGTGCACTTTGGGAACTAACCTCTGTGGCTTGTGGCTCCACAGGCATTACTCATCACTTGAGCTTCTGGAATGGGCCCTGCTATTCCATCTTGGGAGTGTTGAAGAAAGTTCAGTGTCAGCCCAAGTCATACATCCTATGTCATGGTTTTCTTCCTTCAGCAGCTGAATCCTGATTTTGTGGAGAATACTGGAGTTTTTTCATACTGTTGTAACAAAGATAAACTGGATCTAACCAACAGAAATCTGTTTCCCCAAAGCTCTGGAGGCCTAAAGTTGGAGAGGAGGTATGGCCAGGTTGCTTCTTGCTGAACTCTGAGGGAGATGGTCCCAGCCTCTGTGCTGGCTTCTGGGGGGCTGCTGGCCAACCTTAACTCTCCTTACTTTCTAGAAGCATCACCCCAGGCTTTGTCTTCCTCTTTATGTGGACTTTGCCCTATGCCTGCGCCTGCCTCAGTATGCACGTTTCCCTGTGAAGACGTTAAGTCATGTTGGGTTGAGAGCCACCCTGAGGACTCATTTGATTTGATGTGCTCTGAAAGACCCAGTCTCCAATAAGGTGGCATTCTGAGGGCAGGGGGTAACAACTTCAAGGGAAGAGGTGTTATTTAACCCTAACAGATTGTAATTTCCCACTGCCCATGCTCTTCATAGGAGGCCTGCACCTATTTCTGTACTTAAAGTGGCTCATGTTTAAATTACCCTCCTCAAGGGCTGTGAAGATTGCCCAGTGGTTAAAGCCACTTGCTTCCAAAGTATCCACATAAAGCCAACTGCACAAAGTGGTGCTGTGTTTGGAGTTCATTTGCAGTTGCAAGAGGCCCTGACCTGCCCATACTTACACACTCTCTCTCTCTAATAAATTTTTAAAAATTAAAAAAAATAAGCCAGGCACAGTGGCACATGCCTTCAATCCTAGCACTCAGGAGGCAAAGGTAGGAAGATTGCTATGAGTTGGAGGACAACCTGAGACTACATAGTGAATCCCAGGTCAGCCTGGGCTAGAGCGAGACCCTGCCTTGAAAAACAAAACAAAACTAAAACTAACTAAATAAATTACCTCTCTTGGGACAGGGCAGCCAAAAGATGAGATAATGAGCAGGAAGGGACAGTCCTGGCTAAAGTAATTAGTAAGTTACTTTAAGTAAAGTAAAAGAGACACAGGAACAAACACCCTTCCCCACTTTCTGTAAGCCTTCCTTTTATCTGCAAATGATGCCAAGGGCTGGGGCAGCCACCTTGGAACCATGAGGAGAGCTGGGCATGGAAATGCAGAAAGACGGAAAGAGAGCACGCCTTTAATCCCAGCACTTGGGAGGTCAAGGCCACCCTGAGACTACTGAGTGAATTCCAGGTTAACCTGGGCTAGAACAAGTCCCTACCTAAAAAAAAAAGGGTTGGAGAGATGGCTTAGTGGTTAAGCGCTTGCCTGTGAAGCCTAAGGACCCCGGTTTGAGGCTTGATTCCCCAGGACCCACGTTAGCCAGATGCACAAGGGGGCGCACGTGTCTGGAGTTCCTTTGCAGTGGCTGGAAGCCCTGGCACGCCCATTCTCTCTCTCTCTCTCTCTGCCTCTTTCTCTGTCTGTCTGTTGCTCTCAAATAAATAAATAAAAACAAACAAAAAAATTTTAAGAAAAAGAAAGAAAGAGGAAGAAAAGATGGAAAGAAAACAGATGCAGGTATTTGATGTTGCTCTTGAGATTCTCAACAACTGAACCTGGAGCCTCCCTCCCTGGGACTTCTTGTTTGGTGAGATGGCACGTGGTGAGATGGTGGGTTCTCCTCGTGGCTCAAACCAACACGAAGCATCCACAAGCGCTTGGAGCTCCTGTTAGGAAGCAATGTGGAAACGGCCAGACTGACTTACCTGCACCCACCACCTGACTGCCAGGCTCCTAGGTGTGTGTGTGTGTGTGTGTGTGTGTGTGTGTGTGTGTGTTTGGGGGGAGGGGACTGGGGACTGAGTCCTGAAGACAAGAAGGGAGCTCTCTTGCCTTCAAGCTTAGGAGCTGGAAGGAGGGAAAGCTGACTGGTTTTCTTCTCCTCTGGCCCGTTGGTGGTTCCAACACCCTCCACAGGGTGGCACTCTCTGTGGGTACAGGTCCCATTGAGGCTTCAGCTCTTTGGGGGTTTTCCTCCCTTCTATTCCCAGTCCCAGCATGCTGGCTCCTAGCTGAAGCTGTGATATTTTCTGTTCATTCTCTCCACTGCACTGTCTGCTTTCTTTAGCTGAGTGATACAGGGCACAAAATGCTAAAAAAAAGAGGAAGGTTTTGTATGTGCCTGATCTGCCTTGCTTTGCCTGACGGGAGCTGCAGGTTGATGTCACAAGAAAAGGTGGTGGGGTGCTGCTCTCAGAGGCCCCTGCCCCACTCGCTCTGTACACACAGCCCACAGATGTATCCCTTAAGAGAACCGGACACATGGACTGGCACCTCTCTCTATGCCTATAGGTCTTGTTCTTGCCCTGGGCCCTGTCAATTCACAACCTTGGACCAGCTTGCCTAAGTCCAGCTACTTTCTCTGAGCTGTTTGTGATGTTTCTGTCCTCTGGTCATTGTGGTAGTAACCTATGTGACCACAGTCTGGATGACAGAACACATCATAGCACAGACCTGAGGCTTGGCCTCACTCTGACCACGAGCTTCTTTTTTTTGGGGGGGGGGGTTTCAAGGTAGGGTCTCACTCTAGCCCAGGCTGACCTGGAATTCACTATGGAGTCTCAGGGTGGCCTCGAACTCACGGGGATCCTCTTACCTCTGCCTCCCGAGTGCTGGGATTAAAGGTGTGTGCCACCACGCCCGGCCTATGAGCTTCTTAAGAATGGAGACTTCCTGAGCTGAAGAGATTGCTCAGTGGTTAAAGGCACTTGCTTGCAAAGCCTGACAGCCCAGGGTTCAATTCCCCAAGACCCATGTAAAACCAGATGTGTATATGAATGGAGACTTCCTTGGGCTCAACAACTTCTTGGGCCCTAGCATAGAAGCAATCACAGATGGTAGAATGGAGACCAGAGTCTCAATCCTGTCACACTCCCCTCCCTACTGCTTCAATGGGCCCAAGGCCCATGTGCCTCTGTTCCCAGCAGCCTCAATACAGACCCCTGTGGGTGGTCTCGGCTGTGGCCTGGGCAGGAAATGGCACTCATACTGCCTCCAGGAAGAGCACACACCTTCCAGAGGCCTTAGTTGTGCAAGGACCGTCCGCATGCAGTTCCCTGCCGCAGAAGGAAGAAGAGAGCTTGCTGGCTCTGGGGCTTCCCAGAGGTGGGGCCCCATGAGGGTGCGGCTCCAGCAAAAATGGGACAGTGGCAAAATCCAGCAGAGGTGCTGTGACTTGTGGGAGTTGCCAGGCATTTTGGAGAAAATAAAAGCAAACGGGTGTTTCATTGAATGCTAGGTCCTGCTTGTCCCCAGGAACTTGTCCCTAGGAGCAGCCACTGAGGGTGCCCTGGCCTAGCATGTAGCATGTCCCTCACACACAGGAGGTGCCCAACAGACATGTCCTGAACGAACAATTCATACACAATCCAAGGATGACTATTCAAATCCTTTCGTTCCTAACTCTAGAGCACACATGAGAAATTCCTGTGAGCCAGTTGCCTACACAGTAACCAGAAGTGACAGATTTTAACAGACTTTTTTCAAGGCAGCCCCGAGTTTTTTATTTTTTTTTTTGTTGTGTTTTTGAGGTAGAGGTGCTTTGACTAAAGGCATGCGCCACCACCACGCCCGGCTTCCCTGCGACCCCAGGTAGGGTCTCACTCTAGCCTAGGCTGATTTGGAATTCACTATGGAGACTCAGGGTGGCCTCAACTCATTGGTGATCCTCCTGCCTCTGCCTCTGGGTGCTGGGATTAAAGGCGTGTTGCACCACACCCAGCTTGGTTTTGTTTTGAGACAGGATTTTAGTATGTAGCTCAGGCTGGCCCAATAAATTGAGACCCTCTTGCCTCAGCCTCAAGAGTGCTGAGATTACAGGAGACATGCATGCACCATGACACCCAGCAGATGAGCCCCAGTTTTAAGCTAACAATATGAAATGTTTTGTGTTTTTTTTTTTTTTTTTTGGTGGGCCAGGCTTAAGGATAGGAACTGGATTTATGAAGAGAAGTAAGGCTGAAGAGATGTCTCAATGGTTAAAGGCACTTGCTTGCAAAGCTTGATGGCTTGAGTTGAATTTCTCAGTACCTACATAAAGATGGATATACAAAGTGGCACATGCATCTGAGTTCATTTGCTGTGGCACGAGGCCCTGGCATGTTCATTACCCACCCCTCCCAATTTATTCTCTCTGCTTGCAAATAAGTAAATGGAAAAAAAATTGCTTGGAGAAGTAGATCGTGGTTCTGACTTCAGAGCAGGAGTGGAGGGCAGGGATAGGAAGGGTGAGGTGGGAAGTCAAAGTTGCTCACCTTGTATTCTAGGGTGGGGTATCAGGGGCAGGGATGAGAGGATGACTGGGTGGAGTTCAATGGATGGGTCCTGGTGCCAGGCTGGGATGCTCAAACTTTGTTGATGAAAGGCCAGTAATGTTTGAGGGCAGGCACTCAGTTCTCAAACTTGCTGTCCTGCCATTGGCCATGTTAAGTGGCCTGTCTGAATGCCAGCTTAGCCCATACTCTCACCAACACTTTTTTTTTTTTTTTTCGAAGTAGGGTTTCACTAGTCCAGGCTGACCTGGAATTCACTATGTAGTTTCAGGGTAGCCTTGAACTACCTCTGCCTCTCAAGTGCTGGGATTAAAGGCGTGTGCGATCACGCCCAGCTCTCACCAACACTCTTGATTTCAACCCACCAACAAGGTAAGGAAGCTAAGCATTGCTGGGCACCCTCATGCCATCAAAATGAACCTCTGGACAGAAGCTACTTCTCTGCTGTGTTCTATGTGGTTCCTGACCTAGAGCTTTATGGGCTCCAGTCCTGGCCTAGTCTCTATCTTTGAGGCGCTGTCTGGTCCTTTTCCAGCAAGCCTGGCCAAGGCTGGGGTGAGGTGCAGCAGTGATGTGGCCATGATGTAACCAGAGTATTTCTAAAACAAACATCCTGCATCTTTCACACACGCATGGGTGTCTTGCTTCCAAGAGAGCCCTTGGAGGAGTGCCACTTCTCTGATGATGCCACCATTGCTCAGAGCAAGGAGGGCCTCCCTGGAAGCTGCCTTCCCTGCCTTGGGCACATCATTCAGATTATCAGCATAGGTGGCACACTTTCAGCCTTGGAGGGAAGATTAGATGTTTAGAAACACCCAATATGATTCCAGGGCAAGGCTAGCGTCCTGGTGAGTGACTGAGAGACAGAACACTATTTTTGGTCAAACATCTAAATGTGACTAGTGTGTCCTGTGACTGGGTCCCACTACCCAGGTATCCTGAGTTATGGCAGCTTTGCCAGGAAAGATACTAACTTTATGTGGCCAGATATCATGAATTCACTTTAGAGTCAATGTCTCCATGCTTTGGGGAGAAATTTGGTGAGGCAAAATACAATCTTGTACCCTTGTAAGGAGGACATGGACTCATTTACCAGAAAGCTTTCAGTCTCAAATTTGCCAGTATCAAATAAATAGATACCTATGAGGTTGTGACAACTGTCTTATTTTTTAAATTATTTATTTGAGAAAGAGAGAGAGAGAGAAAGAAAGAGAGAGAGAGAAAAAGAGAAAATGAGTGTGCCAGGGCCTCTAGCTATTGCAGATGAACTCCAGATGCATGCACCACCTTATGCATCTGGCTTTCGTGGGTCCTGGCGTCCTGGGAAATTGAACCTGGGTCCTTTGGCTTTGCAGGCAAGTTCCTTAACCACTAAGCCATCTCTCCAGCCTACAACTGTCTTTTTTTTTTTTTCCCCCTGTTTTGCTTTTTGAAGTAGGATCTCACTCAGGCTGATCTGGCATTCACTATATAGTCCCAAGGTGGCTGCGAACTCATGGCGATCCTCCTACCTCTGTCTCCTGAGTACTGGGATTAAAGGCGTGTGCCACCACGCCCGGCCTATCATAACTGTCCTTTTATGTTATTTAATTCTCCCTAATAAGGATGATGCCATAAATTTGTTACTACAATACATTTATAAATCCTTTCATGTAAACAAGAAACAAATGTCACCTTCATCAGATGTGCCTTGGTTTCTGGTTTAGCATATTTATACAGGACCTTATTTGTAAAAGAGATCAGAGGTTCTTAGAACCTCAGTTTATATGGGCTTGAGTTTTCATTTGGCCCAACCACCCCTGTTTCTAGATAGGGCACTCACATCCCAAGGAGGGGAGTGAGGCCCAGTGCTTTATCATGAATATGAGGCGCTGAGTCCAGGATCAAGCAGGTGGGATCGCTGAGGCTCAGAGTAGCTGGTCTAATGTGGTTATGATGCTTTCAGTCACCTCTTTTAATACTTCTGCACCAAACACAAACGTGTGACCCTACATTAGGGTTATATCTAGGTGTCGGGCATTACTCATTTTACAAGGTTCTGTCTAATTCTTTTGCATTGTTGGTTATTGCACCCAGGACCTTCCATGCTAGCCAAGGGCTTTTTCCCTGAGCTGCATCACAATCCTTACTGTTTTCCTCTCAAGGAAAATGGGAAGGGAGTGGACAGAGCCCAGTGAAAACACATTGACAATAATGTTGCATGTTTGACTAAGGCTGGGTTTAGTCACTGCCAGTCTTGTCTTCTAGAATGCAGGTTAGTAGTTGAATTTTATGACTCAGTTACCAGATGCCTCCAAACCTGCTACAGGGGCCTCTCCTAGCCAGAGCCTGCCCACAGGCAGCCATCAGGGTTGGCACCCAGGAAGTGGGCCCCTCCTTCCCTTGCTTCTGTCCCCACCCTGTTGGTCAGCTGGGTTATGGTGCAAGGCTTGTCCTCCCCAGGGGAAAGTGCAATGTGTAGGTTGGAGCTGTCGGTGTATCTGGGTGGGTGTGACAAGGCAGGAGTAGCTCATGTGTGTGATGGTTAAGCCAGCTGAGTTTCCTGACCAAGTCTTGTTCTCTCTCTTCCAGTTAGTTAATGCTTCTAGCTCTAAGGCAGAAGGCCCATCCTATCATAGCACCCCAACCTTCCTTCTACACCAGCTGCCATGAGACTGCACACAGGAAACACTCAGTTTTCCCCTTTCTGAGCGAGCGATATAACAGGCAGAGTTTGAAATGACTAGAAGTATAGTCAGGGAGCTGAGCACTATGGAAGAAGGAAAGTGAAATGCATTCTCATAGTGGGGCACAAGTACTTCGACATCACAGACTTAAAGACACCCCATGAAGTGCCTCATGTTCTCTGGATGAGTTCATTCACTTGTGAATATAGAGAGAAAGCAAGATGGAGAGAGAATAAATGGAGTCTCTTCAGGGCCTCATGCTCTAGACACATGCACCACTTTGTGTATCTGGCTTTACTGGGGAACTGAACATGGGCCAACCCTGGTGTCTTTAAGTGCGGAAGCATCTCCCTAGCCCTCTGGATGGGTTCTGATGGCTAAGATTTTCCTTGGGGAAGAAGGGCACTCATTAAGGGTGAAGACCACATCCCATGGCTTTTGTCCATTTAGCACCCAGTGACTGCCCCAGAACTCCGTAAAGATGCAGGATGCCCAAGAGAAAAGTGTATGCTGCCCATCACATCTTTTACATATGAGCACACTTGCTTACACTGCTTTTCCTGCTCTTGCTCCTATACAAGGCACACTTGCTCGGGGGAAAGGTGGGTCATTTGTGTGCTTAGGCCCACATTCCCTCAGAAAATATTCAGACTATGCTCCAGGTCTGGCCACGTTTTTCAAAATTTCACATGATTTTGTGGCTGTAAAGGGTCTTTGGAATCTGAGACTACAGAGAAGGGCGGTGACTCGTGCAAGAATGCAAATTGGGGGCTGGAGAGGTGGCTTAGTGGTTAAGGTGCTTACCTACAAAGCCAAAGGACCCAGGTTCAATTCCCCAGGACCCATGTAAGCCAGATGTACAAGGTGGCATATGCATCTGGAGTTTGTTTGCAGTGGCTGGAGACCCTGGCACACCCATTCTCTCTCTCTCTCAAATAAATAAATAAAAATAAAATATTGAAAAAATTTTTAAAAAACAATGCAAGTTGGAAGGAGAGCTAAATCAGAGTCTCTCCAGGGTCCCCTGCAGAAAAACTGATAGCCAGGTTATACCTTCTTTCTTTCATTTTCCCAAAGTATATTATTTATTTATTTGCAAGGAGAGAGAAGATGGGCACTTGCTGCTGCAAAGAAACTCCAGATGTATGTGCCACTTTGTGCATCCAGCGTTACACGGGTACTGAGAAATTGAACCCAGGCTGGCAAATTTTGCAAGCAACCACCTTTAATTGCTGAGTCATCTCCCCAGTCAACTTTTTTTTTTCCCCTGAGGTAGGGTCTCACTCTAGCCCAGGCTAACCTGGAATTCATTCTGTAGGCCCACGCTAGCCTGAAGTCAGGGAGGCCTCCTGAGTGCTCCCACACTTTCTTTTTAAATATATATTTTCCTTCTGATACCTTCCCCCCCAACCCCGTTTTCAATCTTTGTATGTGTATGTGTGTGTGTTTAAGTACAGGCACACTTATGGCTATGGGGGAGGTCAGCTTTATTTATGAGTTCTAGGAATCAGAATTCAGTTTGTCAGACTAGCACCTGAAGCGTTTTTACCCAGAGCATCTCCCCAGTCTCACACTTTCTAGTTTTTGAGAATGACCTTGAACTTCTCAACCCCCCGTGATTCCAGGCCTACATTGCCACGCCTGAAAGCATTATCTTCACACAAGCCTTAGGGTGGGGCTTATCATATCAGGTGAATTTATCTTCAAAGAAATGAGTGGTTAAAATGAAATAAAAGTCTCAAATGTTAAAAAACAAAACAAAAGATTTTTTTTGTTTGTTTTTCGAGGTAAGGTCTCAATCTAGCTCAGGCTGACCTGGAATTCACTATGCAGTCTCAGGCTGGCCTCAAACTCATGGCGATCCTCCTACCTCTGCCTCCAGAGTGCTGGGATTAAAGGTGTGCGCCACCACGCCCGGTTTAAATTTTTTTTTATTTACTTGAGAGAGAGAGAGATCGAGGGAGGGTGGGAGGGACAGAGAGGGGAAAAGGGTGGGGGAGAGCGCCAGGGGCTCCTGTCACTGCAAAGGAACACCAGACACTTGCACCACTTTTGTGCATCTGGTTTTACGTGGGTTCCGGGGAAATGGAACCCAGGCGGGCAGGGTTTACGAAGCAAGCACCTTTCACGGCCGAGCCATTTCCATTTCCCTAGACCTCAATTTTTTGTCTTCATTTAAAGGACTGAACGATAAAAATGAATGAAAACTGTCCCAAATTCCTTCAAACTTTAGTCCCCTCTTGGGGTGGACGGCCCGGGTCTGAGTGGCCCAATCCAGTCCCCAAAGACGCTGCCCTCGGACGGATCCCGAGTTTGTTGTAATCTTTGCCATATAAACTCACTGTCCACACGTTTTCATGTGGCGATTTCCATGACTACGAGTGCCGCATGGGGTCACCCTGAAAGACCGGTTACTAATGCGCTCCATCCAAGACTGGGGGTCAGAGGGTGCTTCGGGACCCCATCATACCCGGCCTCTCCCCTAACACCTTCATGCAGGTATGTTTCCCGCCACCGCTGCCGGCCACCTGGTGTTACACCTGGTGTTACGATGGCGAAGTGACCTGCAGTCCCCTCGCCTCGGCGCCGGGTAGCTGGCCCGGAGTCCGTCCCGGGGGACTCCACGTGACCGCTTACAGCTCACGGCTCACCGGGCTTCGGTACACAACCGCGATCCGTGTCTCCGCTGAGTGAAAGAAACAGTTTTGCTTGGCTCGGATGCCGAAATCCAACAACATTCAAGCCTAGACGCCGCAACTCACGGGTGGCACGGCGCGCGTGCGCGTGCTGGCTCCGGGTTACGGCCGGCCGGGCCTGAGGCATACTGCGCATGCGCAAACCTGCCGCAGGGCGTGGCGGGGCGCGAGGCCTGGCGGGGCGCTCGGGGCGGGGAGGCCGGGGCGCAGGCGGGCGGGCACGCGCGGGCGCTCGTCTGCACTGACGTTTCCGGGCCCGCGCCCCCTTCCTCCCTCCCCACCTCCCTCACCGCTCCCGGCGCTCTCGGGCCGGAGTTGGCGGTCGCCGAGCCCCAGCCCCTCCCCCCCACGGCACCCCGGCCGGAACCGATTGCGGCTGGTTTGAGCTGGTGCGTCTCCATGACGACGCGCACGGCGTATAAGTAGCGGCGCTGCGCGCCGTCGGGCTTTGTCAGTCGCTCGCGGCCGCCACCGTCCCCACCGCCACCGCCGCCGGTCGCCCTCAGCCAGCAGCTCGGCGCCACCTCGGGCCGGCTGGCGTCTCCGGCAGGCGGGAGCGAGGCGGCTGACGGGCGCGGCGGCGGGCGGCCGAGCGCTCCTCAGGATCCGGCGCGAGCACGGGCGGCATGTCCATGGGGCCGGCCCGCGGCGCCCCGGCCTGGTGAGGTAAGACGAGCGGTGACCAGGAGGCGCGGCCACGTGTCCCCGGCGGCCCCGGACCGACCGGCCGGCCGGCCCTGTGCCCGCTGCCACGGCCGCCGGGGACGGGACACGTGGTCGCACAGCCCTCCAGGAAGGGCCAGCCCGGGACCGGCGGCGTTGGTGAGCAGCCTCGGGGTCCGGCGTCCGGCTCCTCGGGAAATAGCGGCTGCTGCTGACCCGCGGCCGCTCGCCGCCGAGGCCGCTGCGGCGTCTTGCTCGCGTCTCCCGGGCCCGGGCTCGGGCTCGCACGGCCTTGGCGAGATCCGCCCGGTTCCCGCGGACCACGTCAGCGGCGGGTTCCCGAGCCGGGCCCCGGTCGGAAGGCGTTGCGGACGCCGGTTCGAGCCTCCTCCCGCCGCTTCCCTGGGCGCCCGGGTGGCAGGCCCGCGGCAGGTGCAGGGCCGCCCGCCCGCCCCGCCGGTACGGAGCTCGAGATGGAGACGCCGGGAATTTCCTTTTTTAAATTTGAATGCTTTTTTTTCTTTTTTAGTTTTGCTATGTGTGCAGAGTAGACAGCCCTGGTGACCCCGATGTGGAAATTGCTAGACCTGAAAGTCCAGGAGTCCCTGTTGATATATATATATATATATTTTTTAACCTGAACGGCCATGTCTCGATAGTTGTTTGTTTAAGGACTCTTAGAATGACTTAGTGATTTAAGATAAAAGCCTGACTCGACCGGCTCACATGTAGGAGCCAGCTTAGAGGTTTTCAAAAGAAAAAATGAAAAGAGGTTGATTGTGTTGGTTGAAAATTCTGAATAATTGAAAATGTGGGGAGCAGAGCTTGACCAGGAATGTCTGGTGAACACAAAGAATGTGGTGGCTTACTTTATTCAAACCAAAGATCGGATAGAATTTGACTTGTGGAATTGTTTTTGTTTGCATTGGCTCATAACTCTTCGACTGTTACCATCATGCTGTAATTGTCACTGTTTAAAGGCTTCTCTAAGCCCAAGCCCAAAAAGGTGTTAGTAACATTCTTTCAGATATATTACTCAGGCAGAGCTTTAGAAGACACAGAAAAGCAAAATAGTAAATAGTAGCCTATTTCAAAGAAGTAAAGCTTTTCAGGTTTAGTCTGAAGGTTGCCTCAAAAACATTGAACAAGACTTTAATTAGTTACTGCTTGAGCATATATGTTTTACACTTACAGGCAAAAACGAGTTTGCTGGTGCTGATCTCTGACCTTTTCCTCTGGGTGATTTAGATAGCATATGATGTTGACAGTGCCAGAAAAGTCACATTAGGTTGAGGCTTAAAAGCAAGTTTTACCATGCATGGGTTTGGATTTATGGCAGGCCTGTATCCCTGGGCCTCTCATAGTGCCAAAGCGGAACTGTAGCCCTAAACCATTGCCTGGCTTTTCCCTGTAGGCTGCTGGCACTGAAGTGGGCTGCACTGAGGAAAAGAAGGAAATTCTTACCTGGCAGAACATTTACTCATTTTGATTTTTTGAAGCAGGGGCTCACTCTACCCCGTGGCTATCCTATCTCAGCCTTCCAAGTGCTAGAATTTAAAGTTTTAAATGGTAGAATCAGTAATTCTAAGAACTCACTCCCTTGCCAGTGTCACATTTCATGAAAGCTAAGGACATTAGCTTTTAATGTTAACAGCATAACCTTGCTTATTGTTTTCCATAAGGTTAGCCAAAAGTTCGGTAGGGTATGGTTGTTGTCCATAACCAAGCCAGTGGCAGAACCTCTGAAGACAGCTGGAATACCCAGAGTGCTAATTTGGTAGGGAGTACTGATTGATGAACACTGACTTCCGATAAAATAACAGCAAGTATATATTATAGTAGAGTTGTAGGTCAGTGTAAAAAAATACATGTGTAGTTGATCCAATGTGGAAGTTTATTTGCTCCTAAAATTCTTAGGAAAATGTGATCACTCGCTGAATTGTGTGTCCGAGATACTTTCATGATGCATCCGAGTCACTAAATGATCCCGTATAAGATTTAGAGAAAGTAAGAAATGGCAAGGTATTTATAGATAGGCCTGCAAAGAGCTGGGACAATGCTAAGTAAAGACTGGCATTGTTAGATGGATCCCTATCAGTGGACTGTGTGCAGACAGCTGCATTCTATTATTTGTGGGAGTGGGGAAGGATTTTTTAAGTTTTTTTTTAACCCATGTGGAATCTGGTGTCCTCAGATACTGAAGAGGCTTGTGGGATCTGGAATAGTTGGGAGTTTCATACCATTGAGTGGTATTTCTTTGGTTTCTTTTGAGTAGGGTCTTGATGTATAGGCAGGCTGGCCTGGAATTCACTATTGTAGTCTCAAATTCACAGCTATCAGATCCTCCTACCTCTGCCTCCCAAGTGCTGGGATTAAAGGCATGTGCCATCATACCTGGCAAAACTTAGTTAATAGAGATATGGAAGAATAGTTCCCAAATTATAGAGTATAATGCTTGGTACGTCTAAAATAATAAGCAATTAAGATTTTTCCATTTTAGAACTCACTAAATATCAAAGTTATACCATTAAAAATATGCTGATATTTTGGCACTTAAAAATAGCCTTGTTTGGCTGGGTGTGGTGGTACACACCTTTAATCCCAGCACTCCAGTGGGATCACTGTCTGAGTGATCTTTTCTTGAGTACTTTATTCTCTGCTTACTGTGGTATACTGTTTTATAATGCCTGACCTTTTAACTGAGTAATTCATGTTTCTATTCAGTAGAACATTTCCACTGCTGCTTCAAGGACACAAAGTTTGAAATTCCTGGATAATTGCCTTTGAGAAGCTGGAAATAATTTCCTTAACTCCATCTCTTAGTTTCCATGTAAGTATTCAATTTAGTGATTCTTAGTGATTGTAGTAGGCTCATCTTGATAAGCGTAGTGCTAAGGATTCTGAGTGAATTTGTTCACCCTCACTTGCACTTGTATTTCAGAGGCACATTGAGAAACCATGAACAACTTTAATAAGGAAGAGATTGACTGCCACATCCTTGATGAAGGCTTTACTGCCAAGGACATTCTGGACCAAAAAATTAATGAAGTTTCTTCTTCTGTAAGTATGCAAGGCTCATGTTGGCAGCTGAGCTAAGAATGCTTGCCTAGTGCTGGTGGAGTCCTAGAAAGGAAACAGTAGTGCATGAATGTCCTGCTAGGTAGGGAACTTAGAATTTAATTAGCCACTAGTAGAAGGATCTGGTGAGTGCCAGAAAAGAATAGAAGCATGCCGCAGGACTGCTAAGAGTTACCTGTGTTCACTCTCATTTCAGGATGATAAGGATGCTTTTTATGTTGCGGACCTTGGAGACATTCTAAAGAAACATCTAAGGTGGTTAAAAGCTCTTCCTCGTGTCACTCCCTTTTATGCAGTCAAATGTAATGATAGCAGAGCCATAGTGAACACCCTAGCTGCCATTGGGACAGGATTCGACTGTGCAAGCAAGGTGAGCCACAGCAGCAGAGCGTGGAGAGATAAATATAAAACGCCTTGGTTTTCCCTTTGCCATAGGATGAGGAACACATTGCATTGTCCTGTGCTCTTGTTTATTGAACTTGTTTTATATACATAACACAACACTGTTCTTTTTCAGACTGAAATACAGTTGGTGCAGAGTCTTGGGGTACCTCCAGAGAGGATTATCTATGCAAATCCCTGTAAACAAGTGTCTCAAATTAAGTATGCTGCCAGTAGTGGAGTCCAGATGATGACTTTTGATAGTGAAGTTGAGTTGATGAAAGTCGCCAGAGTGCACCCAAAGGCAAAGTGAGTTATCTGGGCATTTGATGTTGATTCTTGCCAAGCTGTATTAAATTTCCACTTAGATTTTTGTGCCTTTGTGGGAAATAGGTTAAACCCTTGGCTAGATAATAAAACTTACTATTTGGCCATGGTGTCACACACCTTTAGTCCCAGCACTTGGGGCTGAAGTGGAAAATCCTCCTGAGTTCATGGCCAGCCTGGGCTAGAGTAAGAATCTGCCCCGAAGTAAATAAATAAAAACTCTTAGCCAGGCATGGTGGTGCACACTGTTAATCCCAGCACTTGGGAGGCAGAGGTAGGCAGACCCTACCTCCAAAACAAAACAAAAAACCCTTCATAAAACCAGAGCTAGTGTTTAGGGCAGGATTCTCTTTACCTGTCATGAGATTTGATGCACTTTTCTTAATTCTAGGTTGGTTTTGAGAATTGCCACTGATGATTCCAAAGCAGTCTGTCGCCTCAGTGTTAAATTTGGTGCCACACTCAAAATCAGCAGACTTCTCTTGGAACGGGCAAAAGAGCTAAATATTGATGTCATTGGTGTCAGGTGAGATCTTGCTGGCATAGTTACAGGCTAAAACATTGAGCTATGCTAGTTTTACAGCATTTCTCTACTACTTGAGAACTACTAAGAAATGACATCATGTTTCCTTTTTAATCTCAGCTTCCATGTAGGGAGTGGCTGTACGGATCCTGAGACATTTGTTCAAGCAGTGTCTGATGCCCGCTGTGTCTTCGACATGGGAGTGAGTATATGTGACCCATTAGTGACAACTACTCTTAACTCTTCCTTCCTATTGAACAGATGTTTGTGTTTGTTTGCTTTTTGAGGTAGTGTCTCACTCTAGCCCAGGCTGACCTGGAATTCACTCTGTAGCCTCAGGGTGGCTTTGAACTCACGGCAAACTCAAGATCCTCCTACCTCTGCCTCCCTAGTGCTGGGATTAAAGGCGTGCGCTACCACGCCCTGCTGAACAGATTTGCTTTTAGTACTTGTTAGGAATCTGGAAGTTTGACTTCTTTTCTTTTCATCTAGGCTGAGATTGGTTTCAGCATGTATCTGCTTGATATTGGTGGTGGTTTTCCTGGATCTGAGGATGTGAAGCTTAAATTTGAAGAGGTAATTTATAACAAAAATAATGTATTTTGGCAAAAGTAGTGTTCCAATTTTTTTATTATTGTTGTTATTTATTTATTTATTTATTTGTTTTTTTTTTTTTGAGGTAGGGTCTCACTCTGGCCTAGGCTGACCTGGAATTCACTATGTAGTCTCAGGGTGGCCAGGAACTCATGATGATCCTCCTACCTCTGCCTCCCGAGTGCTGGTATTAAAGGCGTGCACCACCACGCCTGGTTTGTTTTTTGGTTTTTGAGGTGTAGGATCTCACTCTAGCCCAGGCTGGCCTTGAAATCATAGTAATCCTCCTACCTCAGCCTCCCGAGTGCTGGGATTAAAGGTGTGTGCACCACACCTGGCCATTTCAATGTTGCTTTTGAGATGGTCTGACTGTGTAGTCCATACTGTCCTTGAACTCTTCCTGCCTCAGCCTTCCTGTGCTGAGATTACAAAGGTGTGCCAGCAGGCTTGGCTTCTCATACAACATATTTAAACATTCAGTCCCTTTTGAAGTAAAATTTTGCTTTTTTTTTTTTTTTTTCCTTAATTGGTTGGGGAGAGGGAAAGAATGAGCATACCAGGGCCTCTAGCCATTGCAAACAAACTCCAGACACACGTGCCACCTTGTGCATCTGGCTTACATGGGTACTCCCATCTCCATCCCTGAAGTGAAGCTTTTGTGTGGTACTTAACTTTATAAAATATATTGATCTTATTTGTTACATTATGTGTGGTAGGCAGAATGGAAGGACTTTTATCTTATTGGTATGTATTTGGTAAACAAAATTATTTTGGCTCCTTGACTGATACTTCACTTGGCAATAACTTATTTTGTATTATTTTTTGATAAAACAATCCTACTCATGTCTTTTAAAATGATTTTATTAGACACTTTAGTATATGAACATACTTGTAAGTTGGTCATATTCCCATTTTGTTATTCTTGTGTTCATTTTCCCCCTTCTTCCACTGAAGGCCCCTCCTCACTTGGTATCTACCTTAAGATAGAGAGGTTGCCAGAGAGGAATGAAAGTGGAACTATAGGGTATGCCACTTAGTTTCCAGTGAGATATTTATTTTGCTTGTTACTTGATGACAAACCTGATGTGGGATCTTAGGCTGTCATCATGTCCTGTTACACATGGGACTGTGATCTTTCTCCTCTCTGTGAATTTTGCATCATGAGTGACTGTTTGTTCTCTCTCACTATTAAGATCACCAGTGTGATCAACCCAGCGCTGGACAAGTACTTCCCATCAGACTGTGGTGTGAGAATCATAGCAGAGCCAGGCAGATACTACGTTGCATCAGCTTTCACACTTGCAGTCAATATCATTGCCAAAAAAATTGTGCTGAAGGAGCAGTCTGGCTCCGATGGTATGTATGATAGTCAGGTTTTGTCATTACAGGAATTGGTGCAAGTTGATCCAGAAAGTGGTAATTAAGGTCAATCTGTCTTTTTTTAGATGAAGATGAATTGAATGAGCAAACCTATATGTATTACGTGAATGATGGAGTATATGGATCATTTAATTGCATCCTTTATGATCATGCACATGTGAAGCCCCTGCTACAGAAGAGACCCAAACCAGATGAGAAGTATTACTCCTCCAGCATTTGGGGACCGACATGTGATGGCCTTGATCGGATCGTTGAGCGCTATAACCTGCCTGAAATGCATGTGGGTGATTGGATGCTCTTTGAAAACATGGGCGCATACACTGTTGCTGCTGCTTCTACTTTCAATGGATTCCAGAGGCCTACTATTTATTATGTGATGTCACGACCAATGTGGTGAGTGAGATAATGTTTGTGGTTCTACCAAGCATAGGCACCTGGGTTGAGGATGTAGCTCAGTGGTAGAGCACTTGCTTACCATGAGCTAAAGTCCTGGGCTTTATCTTTGGCACCACCAAAAAGGAAGGAAGGAAAAAAAAATCCAGGTGTAGTGACATATGCCTGTAGTCTCAGCATTTGGGAGGCTGAGGCAGGAGGGTCTGGGTTCAAGGTCATCTTTATTACATAATACTGTTACACTTTGGTACATAGTAGTATGTTTGAGTCCTGCCTGAGCTACATGATACCCTGATTTAAATACGACAAAAAAAGGGACACCTTGAATTTGTTTAGCTCTTGTCTAGTTGAGTAAGAGTTTTTTTTTTTTTTTTAATCATGAATTAAAAATGGAATGAACGGAAAAAATCTCCAATAATACTCACCTGTGTTGTCTTAGGTTTTCCTAAGAATAGCTTTAGAACTATGAACAATTAGGTTTCTGTGTAAGTTGAATCATTAAAATAACTAGACTAGTCAAACTATGTGACCTGTGGTTTCATTGTTTCCTGAAGTGCTTGTTTTAGGAACACACTGGTGTAATAACCAAGGAATTACTCTAAGTAAAGAATTCTCTTAGGACAGTGCCCAGTTAGGAGTGATTTGAGTTTTGAACATGCCACTTCTTTATCTCTCAGGCAACTCATGAAGCAAGTTCAGAAGCACGGCTTCCCGCCTGAAGTGGAGGAGCAGGACGTCAGCACTCTGCCCATGTCTTGTGCTCAGGAGAGTGGGATGGACCGTCACCCGGCAGCCTGTGCTTCCACTAGTATCAATGTGTAGATACCATTCTTGTAGCTCTTAACTGCGAGTGTAGCTTGATTAAGGGATTTGGGGGGTCCACTTAACTTAATGACTGCTAGTTTTGAAATGTCTTTGTAAGAGTAGGGCTGGCACAGATGCAGCATAATGGAAGGCTAGGCAATGGGGTCACACTTATCTGTGTTCCTATGGAAACTATTTGAATATTTGTTTTATATGGATTTTTATTCACTTTTCAAACATACTAAAGTGTGCCCCTCAGCTGCTGAGCAAGCATTTGTAGCTTGTACAATGGCAGAATGGGCCCAAAGCTTAGTGTTGTGACCCATTTTGAAAATAAAGTATCTTGAAATAATTGGGTTTAGGAAATATTTGTCAACATATCCATTCCACACAGTACATACATTCCACATAGCTGCTGTGGTTTCATAAGCAGTGCATCTAGCCCACGCCACAGGAAAGGGAAAAGATGGATGGGCTGAGGCCACGTTCTCTGTATATAATGTATGTTCTCTGTATATAGTGTCAGTTTGCTTGGCCTGTCCTGAGTGTCTGCAGTTGCCTGTGAAGTCAAAGGCCCAAGGCCTGTAACTGAGGAATGCCATATGCCTAGCTGACTTGTGGCCTGGCTAGTGCTCAAGGAAGACACATGAGACCCTTTGAACCTTGCCTACAGACACCATGGGCATGTCTTCTTACCTTAGCTCTACCTACATCACATTACCTAGTTACAAGTTACAAGTAACATGCAGTACTTGGCAGTCAACATCTGCAATAAACTCAGTAACAGCAATTACTGTTGCAGATTTTTGCCTTACCTGACCTTGACCAGAGACCCTGTGTGTACTTAAGCTTTACATCCCTTCCCAGTCCCAGAAGATTGGCAGGTTCTTGTACTATTTAACCTCCAAAATGAACTTCCTGCTATAGCTGCAGGAGTGGGAGAGTCATGTAATTGTGGCATTGCCTGTAATCCTAGCAGTTGAGAAGCTGAAGTCAATGTGAGCTACATTGCAAGACTGCCTCAAAACAAGCAGCAAAAATCCTGTCCTAGTAAGGTCAGTCAGTGTGAGCATTTTGGAGTCTTTGTCAGTCTCCTTAAAGGGACACAGACAAGCTAGTAAAAGATTAAGAGAGGAAGGCTGTAGTTCCTGCTGCCCTGGGAGGTAAGCCGTCCACTCCTGTCCCAAAGCCCTCCAGTTAGTACTGTGCACCTCCCACAAGTCAGGAGGGACTTCTGCTCTCCAAAGCCACTTTGACTTTCCAGCCTGTTCAGTTAGACTAACATTTGGCTTGTTACCAGTTGCCTCTTTTCCTGGACCCAGGATTATGGCTTGGGCTGCTAAAACATGAACTTTCTTGGGAGCCCAAGAGAAGATAGATAGGTTGTGGCTGGAGTGGAGGCGAGCAAGGGGTGGTGGGAGTGGGTGGGAAGAAATGTCCTAGCTAACAGGCCACAGTGCATCCTGTGTCTTGCAAGTAGTTCTGGTGAGATAACTTCAAACAACCCAGGTCCTCAGGGTCTGGGCCTCACTACTAAGACACTTAAAAGGAATTGCAGTGAGGAGGGAAACATAAGTCTTCCCAGAATGCTGCAGGTTTGCAGAGAATCTCAGACAATTAAAGCATGGGTGAGTGGGTAAAAGTGCTTGCTGAGCAAGAATGAGGACCTGAGTTCCATCCCTAGCACTCAGGTATGGGCATGCTCATAACTGACCCCAGCACCAACATGGGTGTTGGTGGGATTGCTTGTGGTCAGCATAAACAAAACCTGTGGCCTCCACATGTGTCTATGTACATATGCATGCACCCCACACCTCGCACTGCACACACAAGCACAGTCAAGTGCCTAACATTGGAGGGATGGTGAAGATAGTCA
Organism: Dipus sagitta; assembly: GCA_036346955.1. Lineage (NCBI taxonomy): Eukaryota > Metazoa > Chordata > Mammalia > Rodentia > Dipodidae > Dipus > Dipus sagitta. Next base: position 50,468,899 of record CM070773.1, on the reverse strand, counting down.
ACTTATAGTCAGTCCTGTGCCCCTCACGCTATAGCTGGGCTTAGGCTGGAGGGTCCTTCTTAGCCCTTGGGTGTGGGAGTGGATAAGGGAACTTGGTCAAAGAGGCCAGAAACTGTTAGCATCAGATGCTGTCCTCCAGGAAGCTCTAGTTTGTAGGCAGGTATCTAATGTAAAGATGATGTTGTTTAGGGTACGCCTAAGGTTGAAAGCAAGTGCAGCCTCTGGAAATTGCCAGTGGCCATTTCTTCCAGGGGGTGCTAGTCTCCTTACAGGCCCCGAGAGGAGGAGCCATTGGTGGTCAAGGGGCAGGGGTATAAACAGATGTGCAGTAGAGTCACTTAGGGAGCTGCTAGCAAAGATGATTGGGCTTGGGGCAAGGTACGGACGGGTAGGAAACATTTGAACTCAAAAGCCAGGAGTCATGTGTGAACCAATGGAAAGTGGGTGAACATGAACACAACGGTTATGTGTTTAGTAGTTGTGATTTATGTATGTACGTATGTATGTGTCCATGTGTGTGTAGATGCAGTGCCCTGTGCACAGAGGTCAGGAGAGGCTGTCAGTGTCCCCCACCATTACTCATCCACTTGTTTCCTTGAGACAGAATCTCTTACTGGAGCTTGCTGATTTTCTGCAAGCCCCAGTGATTTACTAGTCTCTGCTCCCCACAGCAGGACTGGTGCTACGGATATGTGTAGCCATGTCCAGCTATTTATGTGGGTCTGAAGAATTGAACTCGTTGATCTCAGCACCTCCTGTGCTCTTAAATGCTGTGCCGTTTTTCCAGTTCCACTTCACTGCTTTTTGAGACAGAATCTCCATTTGTAACCCTAGCTGACCCAGACCTCATGTAAACCAGGCTGCTGTAGTTTTAGCAGTCCTGCTTCTGCTTCCTGAATGCTGGAATTACAGATGCACACCGACACATCTGGCTTAAGGACAACTTTCTGGCTATGAAAGTTTCCAACCTCAGAAGAAATGGGTATCTTTTTCTTTCCTATCAGGCTGATAAAGGGTTCCCCTGCACCTCTAGAGTACTTAGGTGGCCGGCATGCACAAGGCCCTGGGTTCCATCCCTAGTTCCCTAGCACTGGTGGACACTCATGCTCATTATATATAGGTGGGACATGAAAGCAATGGTCTCTTTGGAGGGAATATAGCAATGCTCCTCACATAATATTTGACCTCGCAGTTAGAAAAATTCTCAGATACTTGTTTGGTTGTCGTCGTCCCTCCCCCCCCCGTTGTTGTTTTTTTTTTTTTTTCCCTCCTTCTGAGACAGCCTGGCTACTTAAGTCTGGACCTGGCTTTGAAACCAGGGTTTTCTGCCTCAGTCTCCCAAGCGAGTACTAGGATTACAAGAAGCTGGGTGTGCTATCACACCCAGCTTCCTGATACACAAGACAACTTATTGTGGCTTTGTAACTACGTATTTGCAAGAGGGTGCTGATGGATGGGATGGGATACACAGCTGCTTGAGGAATGAGGTGGGTCTGCATCTGCATATGCCTTTATGGAAGTTTGAATAAAGTGAAAACAGCAAGGTGAGCAACTAAAATTTGTGTAAGAAGCACAAACAAACACCAAACCCACCAAACTTTTTTTTTTTGTTTTGTTTTTTTTTTTTGTTTTTTTTGGTTTTTTGAGGCAGGGTCTCACTCTAGCGAAGGCTGACCTAGAATTCACTATATAAGTCTCAGGATGGCTTTGAACTCACCCTCACCCCCCTACCTCTGCCTTGAGTGCTGGGATTAAAGGCATGGGCCACCACACTCGGCCTCATGCAAATAATTTAAATGCACATAAATAATAATTTAAAAAGAGAAGTGTCCCAAGTAGCCTTGGTATCTGGAGGTAGGGGTGGAGAGCAAGTGAAGGCCTCTGCCTTCTCCCACCGTATCCCACTTTGTACGTGGGCTTCAAGCTAGGATGCCTTGTGAAGGCTTTGCCTGGCTCCGCCAGCTTCTCTTACAGATGGGTGAAGCCCAGAAAGGCCAGCAATTCCCTAGGCAAGCCAGTGAATTAAGACAAGGACCTGGGAGCAAACAGGTCCCTGTGTCACCAGCTACTTTCTAAAGAACAAGAACCATGTCTGAGGCCTGGGGAGATAGCTGAGAGTTAAATATGTCTGTCCGGGTTCAATTCTCAGCCACCCACATAGAGCTGGACAGGCATTTGCAGCAGCAACAGAGTCTGGTGCATCCATCCATACGCATTGTATATGTATGTATGTATGTATAGAAACACGCCATGACTAGGAGTCTTCTTACTCCTTTCCTTGTTCCCTGTCCAAGTGGCAGCAGGCAGGGCAACCCCAAGTCCCTGCGGCCCTGGAACTCAGCCCTGGTTGGCAGCTAGAACTTCATTCTTGCTAAAGACTGAGTTTGGAGCTGGACCAACAAAGGTGAGCCTAGGCTGCACCTTTGCTAGACACAGGGACCCTCCTCACCTAACTGGCAGGATCTAAAGACGGGGCCTGTGGAGCCCAGAATTTAGCACAGGGTGCAAACACCTCAACAATTCTTGCTGCTAGAGGGAAGATGATCTCCATGCTTACTGCTGGTTTTAGGATGGGGAGGGTGACCAGATATGCTTGGCCTGACCAGGGGCTTCTTAGGTGGAGCCTGCTAGGCCTTCATTTCGTCAGGGGCAACTGAGGTGCTATTCTGTCTGGGAGAAGGCAGAGGAAGATGGGGGCCAGAGTCTGGGCAGGAGGATGCCTCTAGCAGGTGTAACCACCCATGCAGGGTCAGTTCTGGCTTGACAAGTAGGAGGATGATCACATTTAGAAAAATAAATATGTAATGTCCCATGGTACCTGTGTAAGCTGGTAAACTGAAACATTGTGGTCTATTTGAAAGTCAGTCACATTTAACTAGAGTGGCTGTGTTTTATCACAACCCTATAGGGTGACAGGGACTCTGAGTTATGGACGCCAAGAACTAGGCTCCAGCCTCTGTGTGGCCCCTTGCAAGTCAGGTGTTTCTCTCAGCCTTGTCAAAGGGAATGGGAGCTAGACCTTCTCTACCTACAGCAGGCCTAGCTCCAAGACCACTCAAGAGACCTTAGAGGCCTGCACAGCAAAGCCCTGACAGCCCTTCTGGCTGTGGCCACCAGGGGGCGAAAGCACCTAGCATTTAAAATGTGGTCAAGTCAGCCAGCACTCCACTGTGACAGAACACTACAGGCGACTTGTCCCTGACCACGGCCCTTTCCCAACTTCCCCTGTCTTTTTTTAATAGATAAATAAATAGAAAAAAAAGTTTCTTTTTTTTTTGTTTATTTTTATTTATTTGAGAGTGACAGAGAGAAAGAGAAGAGAGAGAGAATGGGCATGCCAGGGCTTCCAGCCACTACAAACGAACTCCAGATGCATGCACCCCCTTGTGCATCTGGCTAACGTGGGTCCTGGGGAATCAAGCCTCGAACCGGGGTCCTTAGGCTTCACAGGCAAGCGCTTAACCACTAAGCCATCTCTCCAGCCCCAACTTGCCCTGTCTTTACCCCACAGGTCAGCAGGGCCTCTTCAGCCTCTTCCCTTATTCCTCTGCTTGTCCCTGCAGTAGCCATGGCCTCCTGAGGCCTTCCCAGCCTTTTTCCTGTGCTCCCACAGCGCTGGATGGCCCTGCCAGACATCTCCCTCACTGACCTAAAGTCACTGTTCCTGGTCTGCACCCACAGATATCCCTCCACCCCCACACTGCACTGACCAGCCTCGAGGAAGGGGTTTTAGGGTCTGTGTGTCTGGATGTGGCTGTCCCTGGTTTCTGGTCCTGAGCCAGAGGCAATGGACACCTATGTCTACCCATATTGTCCTTCCCCATCTTTGCATGGTCCCCAGCTCATTCCCCTCTTCCCTGGTGCCTACCTCTCCCCATGGCCCTCCTCTGGATCCAGGGTGTCATGGAGCTGGATCTGGCACCCACTTGTTACCCCACAGCCCTGCACGTGAGAGCCTGAGGTTAGGTCCTGAGCCTGTGGGTCCTCATCTCCCCAAGGGTCCTGCAGCTGGTTTATGCATAAGGCACAGTGTGCACTTCTGCTCTCAGGGAGGATGAACGCCTGCTTAGGGTCACATGGCCCATTCCCAGCATGCTGGGACCTGCACCTGGGTCTCACCCTGGCTATTTAAGTGCAGTTCCAGCCAAGAAGATGGGTCATTGCATGGGGACAATTGGCCCACAGGAAGGAAGAATGGATAAGCGTCACCCCTTGAGCAGATTCCTAGGCCACATTCAGAACGTGTCTGCAGGCAGGACCACTGGATTTCGGGAGGAGTTTGTAGCCACGCAGGCTGGCCCCAGAGCCATCATCCTGAGGTGTTGCTCAGTCTGCACCCACGAAACCTTGTCTAGACAGATAAGTTACAGGTCTATCTGTATAAGAGGTAGACGTTGTAACCCCCAGCTCCAGGTACCTGCCCAGGACAGCAGAGGGTCTGTCTGGGATCACAGGGATAAGAAAACAAGACAGAGAAGCTTTGAGGAAGAGGCCATGAGGAAGAGAGACAAGCTCAGGGCATCATCAAAGTTCCTAGGGAGGAGTAGGGAGAGGGGCAGGGGCTGCCTAAGAGCCTTCACCTGATGAAGGAGCCTGACGGGGATTCCTGCCACATGGGCTACTTGGACCAGTTTTGGGTTTATTCTTGGTCCCCCCCCCCTCCCATGAGCTGTGCATGCGGTCACCATCTGCGGCTACTTCTCTTTAGTCCAAGGCAGCAGTGGACTGAGGACCCACACTGAGGTAGTTTTTGCTGGGGCCAGTTCCACTGGAACTCCCAGTTCCACATTGTCCACATTTGGACAGAAAAGCTGTGGCTGTTAATTTCCTTTTTTTCTTCCACTTTGAGACAGGGTCTTACTATGAAACTCTGGTTGGCCTGGTACTTGGTACTTGCCCAAGCTGGCCTTGAACTTGTGGCAATCCTCTTGCCTCTGCCTCTTAAGTGTTGCAACTACAGGTATGTATCATCACCCACTTTTTTTTTTTTTCCTTTGGTTTTTCGAGGTAGGGTCTCACTCTGGTCCAGGCTGACCTGGAATTAACTCTGTCATCTCAGGGTGGCCTTGAACTCATGGCGATCCTCCTACCTCTGCCTCCCGAGTGCTGGGATTAAAGGTGTGCGCCACCACGCCCGGCTGTTTTTTTTTTTTTATTAAGTTTTCTTTTTAAATATATATTTATTTATTTACTTGTGAGAGAGATTAGAGAGAGAGAGAGAATGGGCATGCCAGGGCCTCTAGCCACTGCAAATGAACTCCAGATGCATGTGCTTCCTTGTGCATCTGGCTTATGTGGGTCCTGGAGAGCCAAACCAGGATCCTTTGGGTTTGCAGGCAAATACCTTAACCGCTAAGCCATCCCTCCAGCCCCCACTTGGTTTTTTTAAGTTCACTTTTTTTTTTTAATATAGTTTATTTATTTAGAGAGAGAGAGTAGGGGGCAGATAGACACACCAGGTCCTCTAGCCACTGCAAATGAATTCCGGATGCACGTGCATCTGGCTTATGTGGGTACTGGGGAACTGAACCTGGATCCTTAGGCTTCGCAAGCAAGTACCTTAACTACTAAGCCATCTCTACAGACCTTGAGTTAACTTTTAGAAAATATTTATTTATTGCAAGGAGAGAGTATGGTGGGCACGCTAAGGCTTCTTGCCACTGCAAACAAATTCCAGACTCATGTGCAACTGGCTTTAAGTGGTAATGGGCAATCAAACCCTGGCTGGCAGGCTTTGCAAGCAAGCACCTTTAATAGGTGAGCCACCTCCCCAGCCCAGTGAGTTAATTTTTAAAAAGTGTTTATTTTTTATTTATTTGAGAGATGGGGGAGGAGGAGGAGGAGAGAGAGGGAAAAAGAGAGAGTGGGTGCGCCAGGGCTTCCAGTCACTGCAAACTCCAGATGCATGTGCCCCCTTGTGCAGCTGGCTTACGTGGGTCGTGGGGAATTGAACCAAGGTCCTTTGGCTTTGCAGGCAAATGCCTTAACTGCTAAGCCATTTCTCCAGCCTATCAGTAAGTTAATTTTTAATCTGTTGACTGGGTTACAGGATGCCCAGACATCTTGTCAAGATTTATTCTAGGTGTGCATAGATGAGATCAACACTGGAGTGGGTAGCGGGAGTAAGAAGATGCCCTCCCTCCCCAGTGTGGGTGGGCCTTACCCGATTCATCAGAGGCCTGAACTGAATAGAACAGAAGGCTGAGCAAGAGAGAATTTGCCCTTTGCCTTACAATCTTGAGCTTGGATGGTCTACTCTTGCCTGCAGACTTGAAATGGAACCATACTGTATGTTCTAGGTGTATGGCCTGCAGGATGCAGATCTTGGGATCTTCTAGCCTCACCATCGCACCTCCTACATTCAACTCCTCATAACCAACAAATAATCAATCTCCATCTACCCACCTATTCATTTCTCTCATCTATCCATCCATCCATTCCTCCCATTGCCTGTTTCTCTGGAGATTCATTCAGCATCCATTCTCATTTATACCACTGTTCCCCATGGTAACTGAAGCCCTCCTCACAACAAACACTAGCATTTAAATTTTGCCAGTTCCAGTTACGTTGTGGTAAAATCCAATCTCCTCATTCACGATGCCTCCAGGCCAGGCAGAGTTATCAAAGGCACAGTCCTCTCTCTTTGTAACAAAGTGAATCTACCCTCAGGCAACCCAGCCTTACTCTTTGCACCCCAGCTGGTTACCTGTAAGGCTTGGCAGCTGTTGGTATGCAGGGCGTTTTACCAAGTGACAGCCTCCATGATCTGACTGACTCAGAAGACACTTGGCAGATGGACTCACACTTTCTATTAAAAGAGGCATGGAGTCTCATGAGGTATTGAATGACTAAAACCAACCTACTGGCTGCCGTCAGTGGAGGCCTGAGAGAGGCTGTTCCAAGCACGAACTCTGTACATATGATCTTGGGCTTCCCTCTCTTCCTGTTCCCTGTATAGGGGAGCTACTGATGAAGAGAAACCCCTGGGCAGTTGGCAGATGTGGCAGACACTGCAGGTGCCCTTCTGCTACCAGTCTCAATTTTGTTTCTCTCTGAGGGGAGGGGCTGTCTTTTGGGGCTATTGGGCACCTTCTCAACCAAGGGCTCACCTTGCCTGGCTTAAGCTGGTCACGGTCACCTCAGGATTATCTCCTGAGTAAGGATAAGGACACAGTTCAGCCAGTAAAATGTGAGGCTGACAAGGAAGATTCTGGAATACCTTCCTCTTAAATAAAGGATAGATAGTTTCCTTTCTGCCAATAGACACTGCAGACTGTAGGAGCTGTGGGGACCCCAAGGAGATGAGTTTGAAGACAAAAGCTGACTTGGTGAGGCTCGGTGTGGAGGGTGAGGAAGTGGGGAGGAACCTGTTGGTTCTTCATGTCTTCTGGTCACACAGACATCCCCACAGCAGAAACACCTTCAAGAACCAGGTATAGGGACAGTGGCAGAAGACATGGGTGAGAACTCAAGTCTGTCCCTTCTCAGCCGTGTGGATGCTCTTGTGCCACATCTGTCCCCTTGGGATGTGGCTTTCCTGATTAAAAACAGAGGGAAAGAGGGAAGGGGAAGGAGGGAGGCAGAAGCACCAGTCAGACCTGCCAAGAACAGTCACAGCTTCCTTCCAAGAGTATTTCTTGGCATGAGGCAGATCTTGAAGGACAGGGGTATAAGATCTGCAGACACAGTGACAGCTAGAGGGGTACAGGAGGGGCTGCATTTGCCAACAGCTGGATGCTGCCTAAGGGCCATCTTTGCTGGATAATGGTGCTGGGCAGGACCACGGACAGGACCTTGCAGCAAACAGGAAATAAAGGACTCCGTTTATTCGATCATTTTAATACCAGAAATGCCAGACCAGTCAACAAGGGAGGACAGAGCACACACAAACACCTGTGTTCGTATCACAGAGGACAGGCGGGTGTCCACAGCCCCGGGCATGCATGCATCTCCTGTAGAACCAGGCAGATCGGGAATGCATAAATACCACAAAGGTCAGGTTCAGAGGAGGGATCACAGGCCACAAGGGTCCATGCTTCAGAAGCAATCAGAGGCATTAAATACAGGACCTACACGACGCATTCCACTTCACCAAACACATAACTTATATATTTGAAGAAAGGAGACCACAGTATATATACGTGCAAGCGGCTTTGGTCAGAAAATGAACAAGGGAGGTGGAGCCATGCACGGGAAGGGCTTGCCTGTCTATTCTTCATCTGTCTTCATCCCCACCTAGCCTATCAAGTCACCTGGGATCACAAAATAAATTAGCTGGCCTCCATATGATACTGGAAAGTTCCTCCCGGTATCCTTGATGTTGACCTCTGGATCCTCTGGAGGCCGAGAAAAACCTGGGAGCTGGGGACACATGAACCCTGGGTGGAATCACATCCTTGGGAGTTGCTCTGCAAGGGGCCAGGCTGGACTGGAGGGGAGGGACATCACACTGGTCAGGTGGAGGAGGAAGGTGGAGCCAGCTGGGCCGGGTAGGTGTGACATGTTGCTTGGGCCCCAGTCCTGGGAGAGCAGACAGGACAGCAGGGGCATCCACTTTTGCAAGCAAAGCTGAAAACGGCAAGACAAGCCTGTGTTTCTCGGCAACTGTCCAGAGGCCCGTCCCCTCAGAACTGACTAGCACTGCTGGGGTCACACTGCAGCAACCGGACGATGGACGGATCACTCTTGGCACCTTTGATGAATTCTTCCAGAGACAGTTTGCCTGCAGGACAGAGGAGGGAGAGATGGGATTAGACACTGTTTTTTGTGCTCCCAAGGAGATTGGGAATGGCTCTTGGCTCAGGTCAGGGACACCCTCTGGTCAAAGTCTTGAGCCTTCTGGAAACTGGCCTCCAATACTTATAGGACATTTCTTTTCTTTCAAAAAGTATTTATTTATTTATTTGAGAGAGAGACAGGCTATGGGTGCCCAGGGCCTCTTGCAAGTGCACACGAACACCAGATGAATGTGCTACTTCGTGCATCTAGCTTTATATGGGTACTAGGGGATCAAACCCGAGCCAGCAGGCTTTCCAAACAAGCGCCTTTAACTGCTGTGCCATCTACCCAGCTCTTATGGGACATTTCTGAAATAAATAAATAAATAAAACCTGGGTTGGAGAGACGGTTGAGTGGTTGGAGGCACTTGCTTTCAAAGCCTGACAGCCCTATGCTTGATCCCCCAGTACCCACATAAAGCTAGATGCACAAAATGGCACATGCATCTGGAGTCTATTTGCAGTGAATAGACCCTGATGTGTCCATTCTCTGTCTGTCTGCTTCTTTCTCCCGCTCTCAAGTAAATAAAATATTTTAAAAACGTAAAACAAAACTCTTCTGTACTTTGTGGGTCTGGGGGTAGAATACGTGTGCCCAGATGTGCACACTACATGTGCACACATGGGGAATTTTGGGTGTCTTTCTCTGATTTATTTATTTTTTATTTATTTACTAGAGACAGAAGGACACAGAGAGAGAGGAGAATGGGCATGCCAGGGTTTCCAGCCACTACAAACGAACTCCAGATGCATGTGCCACCTTGTGCATCTGGCTTATGTGGGACCTGGAGTATCAAACCTGGGTCCTTAGGCTTTGCAGGCAAACGCCTTAACCACTAAGCCATCTCTCCAGCCCTCGGGTGTCTTTCTCTATCACTTAAAATGTATGTTATCTTAAGCTAGAGTCTCTCACTCAACCTGGAGCTCCCCTTTTTTGGGGGGTCAGATTGGCTGACCAGCAAGCCCCAGTGGTTTTCCAGTCTCTGCTCCCCAAAGGACTGGTGTTACAGGTGTATGTGGCCATAACCTGCTGTTATGTGGGGGCCCTCTGAGGCCCTCATGTTTGCACAGCAAGCACTCCTATCCAATGAGCCCATCACCCCAGTCCCCTTTGTACGTTAGTTGATCCTTGAGTATCCGGAAGCTCCAAGTTCATATCTTGTAGGGCACATCCTAGTCAACCAGCCCTTGTAGAAACCACCTGTACTTCACTTGTTAGGGAACATGTGCCTAGGCCTAGAAGGAATATGGCATTTGCTCCTGACTACAGTGACTCAGGCTGTGAAGGTGATGCTGGTTGGGTGATCCTGAGGCAGCTGAGCTGACCATGGGCGGACACTGCCAGCTGCCTCTGTGGTGTTGGCCTGTGCAATGTTGGCAAAACTAGAACGTGCAGGTGCCTGTGCCAGGGACCTGATCACTTCTAGAACCCAGGCAGGCAGCGGTTTCTATAACTGAAGTGCTCAGGGAGCGGAGCTGATGCTGGTGGCAACATGCGTCCTTTCCTGGGACCTCTGGAGGAAAGGGAGCTTGGTGGCTTTCCAGTGACATCGGGCTATCAGGAAGCCGAGAGGGCCGGGGAACTTTCTCCCCATGTGCTCTCTTCTCCCACAGGTTTTTTTTTTTCTTTTCTTTTCTTTTCTTTTCTTTTGGAAACTCATATAGAGCTCAGGTGGGCTTTAAACAAATGCACCATTCTGGCTCTCCCAGTCATTGATGGGTTCCAACTGTACTAACCGTGTACCCATCCTGTCACTTGCCGACTCAGACATGCATTTACTCTGCCCACTTGGATCTGACCACAGAGGAAGGAGCAGGGGCTCTAGAAGTGGCATTGGAGCTATACTCCTTAGAGGACGGACAGACGTAGTCTGTAGTAGCCTCTGTTCTGTGGCAGCCACGGCCCTGGGAAGGTCCCACATGTCTCTGCGAGGGGCTCTAGGCTGGACGGCGAAGCAGTGAACACGCGTTATTGTGTAGCGGTGCAGGTAAGACAAACACCTTTTGTCCAGACTAAGCACACATGGAAGGATCCCCAGGCTTGTGGTTCTGTGCCAAGGTAGCTCCTGGTCACTGCGTGGTTCAGGGTTTCCTCTCTAACCTGGGATCGCAGCCACACCACTGGGCAGGCGCACTGGAAAGGCCCAGTTGGTGGCCGCTAATCTGAAGACAGTTACAAGCCAGATGCACAAGGGGGCGCACGCATCTGGGGTTCATTTGCAGTGGCAGGAGGCCTTGGCATGCCCATTCTCTCTCTCTCTCTGCCTCTTTCTGTCTGTCGCTCCCAAATAAATAAGTACAAATAAACAAAAAAATTTAACCACTGAACATCTCTCCAACCCCCCTGAAATTAAAAAAAAAAAAAAAGACAAAGTTACAAGGATGGCCTTCCCTGCCAGGCAGGGCTTCCACATTCCTGCAGGTCCTCAGCAGAGCTGAGAGCAGACTAGCTTCTCCTGAGTCATGAAGATGACCGTCTAGGGCCTAGGAAAGGGAAAACCAACCCCAGGATCCCAGGCGGCTGATAGCTCTGGTCCCCTCCTCACGGCCACTGGCGCCTTTTACCTGCCCCTCCCAGAAGACGCCCCTCTTGCCGCGAAGGCTCCACGCACATCTCCCCGGCTGTGTGGAAAATCTCCAGTGGGGAGCTCCAGGCCCCTTCCGTGCCGCAGGCTCAACCAGCCCGAGGTAGGGGACGCTGGGCTGGTTTCCCAGCAGGGGGACCCCAGGAGGACCTAGGAAGGCTCTGGGTTCTGTGAGGATGCCAAGGAACTCCTAAAAGCTCAAGGCCTTCTCCAGGTAGAGAGCAGGTGGGCATGGGGCCTGGGTTCCCAGGTACCATCTGTTTCACATGTGTACCCTGGACAAGCCAACAGAGGAGAGTGACAAACCCTGTGTCCTGAGATATGCTTTCAACGCAGCCCAGTGGCTTAGATGCCAGTATTCTCCTGGGGTGGCTGTAGAGGTGGGACAAACCGTGGTGCCACTTAGTTCCTGAGCAGACCCCTGACAGCCTCAGAGGATAAGGACTATGCCCTGCCTCCCTCTACTTGTCATCCCCTCTGGACCTCGGCTGTACCCAGCTTCTCTCATGTCCTCCCTCCCTCTCTCCAAGTCCAGGGACTGACTGGCCAGTGGCTCACAGGACGTGACATTGCCCAGTGGGCATAGAAGCAAGTGGCACACATTGACCAAGTTCACAAACAACCAGAAACCACAGTGGGGGCACGGCCGGCCTTCTGAAGGGGTGGCCAAGCAAGCAGGGTGGGGCAGATGGTCTTGGGACACTCGTTCAGGAGCTCTGGTCACAACCTGTGGAGCGCGTGCCTGCGCCAGGAGTTTCACAAGGACCATGTTGATTTAGCTCCCGGTACATGCAGGTTTGGATTTCCCCCCATTTTACAGAGGGGTAAACTGAGCTTTAGGAAAAGCCAAGACTAAATACAGTCTGTTGGAATCCCAAGTCTGATTGGGTTGGGGAGATGAGTGGGTAAACTTCTTGCTACACAAGCATGAGGACCTGAGTTCGTGTCCCCAGCACCCACGTAAAAGTCAAGCATGATACTGTGTACCTGTAATGCCAGGGCTGGGGTCAGGGAGGCAGAGATCAGAGGATCTCTGGGGCTTGTCGGCAAGCTTGTCTAGCTGAATCATGATGTGAGCTCTAGATTCAATGAGAGCCCTTGCCTCAAAAAAATACGTGGAGAGAGACTTAAGGATGGTACCGCATATTGATCTCTGGCTTCCACATGAAGATACATGCACAACTATACACACATGAACACACATAAAAATCAAAAATAAGAGCTGGGTGTGGTGGCACAGGTCTGTAATCCCAGGCAGGATCACCATGCGTTCAAGGCTAGCCTGGGCTACAGAGCGAGTTCCTGGTCAACCTGAGCTAGCGAGAGAATCCGCCTTGAAAACACCTAAACAAACATGCAGTGTCTGGGCCCTCTTGCTGTAGCGGAGAGTGGAAAACACGTCTGAAACCAGCCCAAAGGCAGCAGCACTAGGCAAGGGGTTGTCTTCATGTGTGAACGGGGTTTGAAAACGGTTTCCTTTGCTGTCTGGAAAGCTTTCTGCTGTCTGCAGTTCTACGGGAGCCTCGTGTCCTGCTGGGCTCAGTCCTTCTGTCTCCCACCCAGTGCACTTGAGGCTCCGCTGACACTTCATGTGCATTAGCATACTTTTAATCTCAGCACAACCCAGGGTGCGTTTACTTCTTAATGTTGCATTTCCTTGTGGACAAAAGCAAATGTGCCCTGGCTCCGTGGCTGTGTGCAACCAAAGCCAGCTACAGAATCACGTGTCCCATGGCTGCCCCACCCTGGTGAGGTCCTACTGGAATCTCACAACTGATGGCACAGAAAGGCACGGACTGGTCACCAGCCTCCCTCCTCCCAGACCCACCTTTCTGAATCAGTGGTGGGACCCCAGAGCCCCAGGCACCCTTGCTGCAGGGAGATGTGGCCACATCCTCACAGCTCCCCCTTGAGCATCTGGGATGCCTTACATTTTAGAGTGAAGGCAAGAGAGGCTTCCAGGATTCCCAGGATCACATGACCCACGGCCCTATGGTCTGTTGCCTCTAGGCCCTCAGCCCATTAGCACACTGCCTCTCCCTGCTCCAACACAGACATAGGACTAATGAAGACTGCGCCCTACTCATAAGGAAAAGGAGTCTAGAGTTTAAAGGAGCCAGCAACATGCCCACGGTTCTGAAGCCACCAGGAGGAGGCAGGATGCAGGAAGACTCTGAATTCCACCCTTCCCTTCATACAGCTAAACCAAGCGGGGCTGCCTGTGGAAGTCCCAAGGCTCCAGAAGGGATAGGGAGTGTCCCCAAAACATATATGACACCGACAGTGACAAACACGCGCGCGCACACACACACAGTCCCCAGGCTCCTACCGTCATTGTTCGTGTCCATCTGCCTAAAGATCTTGTCTGTCCGTTTCTCCGGAGTGGACTCATCTTCGGGCATCTTCATCACAGAGGACACCATTTTGTAGATTGCCTGGAAAAAGAGCACGCGTGTAAATGTGCTTAGGAGGACAAGGCACAAGTAACAGGACCACCTAGCCCAAAGCAAGGCACAGGCAGGCCAGGTTGCTCCCTGGCAGGCCAGTACCCTCCCCTCAATGGAAGAACTCATCTCACAAATGGGAGACTGAGTAAAGGAAGCCAGACACGTTTAAGTGAGGCTCAAGAACACATGCCACAGCGCCACTGTAATGTGTGTGGAGAACAGGGACTGGCTGCAAGAGGTGAGATTGTGCCCAAGGGATCTTGGTGGGGTGGGGGGGGGCACTGGGAAATACTGAGGGTGAGGGTCACAGGGGCACATACAGTCAACTCTCCATGTCTGTAGATTCAGAACTTGCAGATTCAACAAGTAGATAAGGAAATATTCAGGAAAAAGAAACTATACCTGAATGGAATATGTACAGTCTTTTTTCTTGTCATTCCTTAAGTAATACAGTGTATAAACTATTTACACTGAACCACACATCGTACGTAATTTAGAGATGATTTAAAGACTGGGGCGGGTGTGCAGTGTGCACGGGGACTGCCCATCATTCCATCTGTTACTGTGCCATTAGGGTTTCTGCAGGGGCTCTTGAACTACTTCCCAGTCTCCATAGACACCAAAGGATTGATTGAATGCAATTCTCAGCTCTGGTAATTCTTAGGAAATCACCTATCTGAGCTTATGAAAGGTAGAAAATAACCCATTTCGCAGAGCTGTGACAATATAAATTGATGGATGAGCTCAGCTAGGGCCTGATATCTAGCAAGTGATTAATAAATGCTGGCACACGTGCCTGTGCGCACGCGGCCACAGGAGGCTGCCAGGCGTCCTCCCCTGTTACTTTGCTGCCTTGTTTCCTTGAGGTGGAGTCTTTCGCTGAACCTGGAGCGTCTGCCGTTTTTCCTTCCTCCTGTCTCTGTCCTCTTCAGAGCTGGGGTTCCTGGTGTTTTCAGCCAGACCTAGCTTTCTCTGTGGGTGCTGGGGATCAAACTCAGTCCTTCTTGCTTTTGCAGAAAGAGCTCTGACTTGCTGAGCCATCTCTCTAGCCCTGCTGCTGGCTTTTATCGTTACTCCTTGCAAGGAAGGACCTGTCTAGTCAGGGGACAGCCGATCCCTTTCCATAGGCAGAAATAACTGGATGTGGCGGTGACATGAACGCAAGGCTGGACAGGGCTGCCCCCATGATCCCGGCCCTCGGCCCAGCCCGCCCTGCCAAGGGTCGGTACCTGCACGATCTCCAGCATCTCGCTGCGGCTGATGTAGCCGTTGCCGTCCAGGTCGTACATGCTGAAGGCCCACTTGAGCTTCTGCTCCAGCTTGCCCCGAGAGGTCACGCTCAGCGCGATGATGAACTCCCGGAAGTCGATGGTGCCATCGCCGTTGGTGTCAAAGGTACGGAAGACGTGCTCTGCGAACTTGGAAGCATCGCCATAGGGGAAGAAGTTGGCGTAGATCTTCTTGAACTCGTCCACGGTCAGGTGGCCAGTGGGACAGTCCTTAAGGAAGCCCTTGTACCACTCCTGCAGCTCGTGGTCAGTGAACTCCGTGTTCTCCCGCAGGTCCTGCAGTACCTCAGGCCGCAGCTTGCTGTTCTGCTTGCCCATGGCGACCGGGGCTGGTGACTACACCTGCAAGACATGGAGACTGGTTGTGGGCACCTGGGCACCTAGGTTCCGACTTCTCATTACTTACCACCACTGAGCTGGCCAAACGTCCCCTTGTGTCCTGTGCCACAGGCTGGGAGGAGCCAAACGTTGTACGAGCCCCAACTTGCAGCGTATCTCAGGTGCTCCTGCCCGAAGGCATGCCATGATTTCATGCATGACGAAAGCCAGGTCAAAGGTTAGGGAGCTGGCTCAATAGGTAAAGCGTTTGTCTTTCAAGCATGAGACCTGAACTTAGTCCCCAAAGTCCATATAAAATAAGCTGGGCATGGTGGTGCACACTTACAATCCCAACGCTGGGGAGGGAGAGACAGGCAGATAGATCTCTGGGGCTCACTTGACAGCCAAGTCTAGTCTACTTCACGCGATCCAGGCCAGCATGAGACTCCTCAAAAAAGGTGGATGGAAAGGGCGGGCGTGGTGGCGCACACCTTTAATCCCAGCACTCGGAAGGCAGAGATAGGAGGATCACTACGAGTTCAAGGACACCCTGAGAATACACAGTGAATTCCAGGTCAGCCTGAGCTAGAGTGAGACCCTACCTCGAAAAACCCAAAGGAGGGGAAGAAAGGTGGATGGCACCTGAGGAATGACACTTGAGATTGTCCTCTGGCCCTCGTGTGAACGTGTGCACATACGTGCACGCGCACACAGAAAGCCAAGATGCTCCAGTTAAACCAAGGCAGACCAATATCACACGGCAAGACACAGTCTAACTTGGAGGACGTAGAAATGTGAAGGGGAAGAGGAGGGGGGAAAAGAGGAGGAGAAGGGAGAAGTAGAGGAAGAGAAAGAAGATGGGAGGAAGAAAAGGAAGGAAGAGGAGCTGGAGGTAGTAGTAATCTAAACTCGAAGGTGTGAAGAATTTTCAAAAACCTACCAGGGGGCTGGAGAGATAGCGCACGCCTTTAATCCTGGCACTTCGGAGGCAGAGGTAGGAGGATTGCCTTGCCCTGAATTCGAGGCCACTCTGAGACTACATAGTGAATTCCAGGTCAGCCTGAGCTAGAGTGAGACCCTACCTCGGAAAACAAAATAACAACTACAACAAAAATCAACCCCACCAGGAGTTGTACAAAATGCCAGATTAAGAGAAATCCCTTGCCTCATCAGCTCAGGGCAAAGTGGCCACAGTCTGCTGGACCCAACGCAGACTAAATGCTCTGAGTGGCTTTCTCTTTTGGGTTCCATATGTTTGTAGCTGCTTTTTTTTTTTTTTTTTTTTTTTTTTTTGAGGTAGGGTCTTGCTCTAGTTCAGGCTGACCTGGAATTCACCATGTAGTCTCAGGGTGGCCTCGAACTCATGGTGATCCACCTACCTCTGCCACCTGAGTGCCAGGATTAAAGGCGTGTGTCACCTCGCCTGGCTTGTTTGTATCTTTAGAAGAGTAGAGATGTCCAGAAACTTTTAGCAGTCACCACTCTTTATGTCATTTCTGCTCTGGCAGGAAAGGGTCTAGACTTAGCTCAGCTGGTGAATGTGAGTCGGATGAGAGCAGAAGCAGCAGCTGTGGGAACTCAGGGCTGAGCTGCGGCTGAAAGCACACATGGCAGGCAGCGTCCACGAGGCCTGCATGGACCAGACACCAGGGGGATCTGCCATGAGAAATTAATGCTATTCACTTCACTATCTCATTTTCTTCTTGTTTTTTTTTTTTTTTTGATTTTTAAAATGCCACATTTTATTCAGATTCTACAAAGGAGTGCTGAAAGGGGAAGGCTGGGAGGTAAGGGGAGACAAAGTAGGGAGAAGAGAGGTACACCACATGGAGCCCAAAAGCCCACATGGGCCATGCATAGCTCAGGAGTCCATGTGACCAGATACGGATCTAGGGGGGAAAAGCGTGGAAAGCAAAGAAAAGAGAAGGTTCAAGGAGTTCCTGCCAAGTAGAGAGTAAGGGCGAGGGGACCCTCCTGGCTGGGTCTGGGCCTGGCCTGAGCCTGGGCCAAGCCAGCCTAGGCCCGGCCGGGGGAAAACTCACCCACAGCTGAAGTTCCCAAGTGATCAGAAAGCCTCATTTTATTTTCTGACTTTTGCAGTGACAGATGTACATGGCTTGCTCATTTTTGTCTTATTTCTGTCCATAATTAACACTTTATTAAAAAACTGACGCCAAAATAGATCAATGTTGCATACCTTATAAAACCAAACACTATTACGGTGTCTTGGTTAAGAGTAACTGAACTTTAAGATAAGGCTTTCTGTGAGAAAACATAAATTCAGGAAGGTTGTATTGATCATTAATGTTG
This sequence comes from Dipus sagitta, assembly GCA_036346955.1. Classification (NCBI taxonomy): domain Eukaryota; kingdom Metazoa; phylum Chordata; class Mammalia; order Rodentia; family Dipodidae; genus Dipus; species Dipus sagitta. The sequence goes on along the minus strand of CM070773.1, from coordinate 50,451,173 downwards.
TTTGCTTCTGAATAAACAGCCTTCTGTGAGTCTGGCCTTTCCTCCTGTAGGCGAACACAGCACTGTTGAAGAACCTCCACACGGAACCATTGTCTGAGCAGGGCTGAAAACCAGGGCAATTTTGTAGCAACTGGACATTTTACATCCATAAAGTAGGAATTTGGACTTTGAAGAGACCGTTTCGTTTTATGTTTTCTCTTTTCCTTTTCCAAGGAAGGATGTAAATCTCTAGCTCAGGCGACCCAGATTCCCTAGTTTGTCCTTTTTAATGTGTGTGTGTCCCTCCTATGCAAGTGTGCAGAGGCCAGAGGAAAACACTGGGTGTCCTTGGTTGTTTTCGGCACTATTCCCTTGAGGCACTCTCTCACTGAACCTGCAGCTGCTGTATTTTTTGTCACACTGGCTGACCAGCGAGCCCTGAGGATTCTCCCCGTCTCTCTCCCCAAGCACTGCGATTACAAACTTGCTACACCCACCTTTTCATGTGTATGTTGGGAATCAAAACTCAGGTCCTCATGCTTATGTGGCAAGCATGCTTACTGGTTGAGCCATCTCCCCAGTCCTAAGGCTTAATCATATATATATATAAATTTTTTTTTTTTTGGTTTTTTGAGGTAGGATCTCACTGCAGCCCAGGCTGACCTGGAATTCACTATGGAGTCTCAGGGTGGCCTTGAACTCACGGCGATCCTCCTACCTCTGCCTCCTGAGTGCTGGGATTAAAGGCGTGAGCCACCACACCCGGCTCTTCATTTTGAAAATTTTTATTTGTGTGTGTATGGGTGCACACTATGTGCCACTCTGTATCTAGCTTCACGTGGGTGTTGGGGAATCAAACCCGGGCCAACCTGCTTTGCAAGTAAGCAAACCTCTGAGCCATGTCTCCAGACCAAGCTTAAGCTTTTTTTTTTTTCCCCCCTTGTTTTTTCAAGGTAGGATCTCACTGTAGCCCAGATGACCTGGAATTCACTAGGTAGTCTCAGGCAGGTCTCATAGTCACAGCGATCCTCCTATCTCTGCCTCCCAAGTGCTGGGATTAAAGGTGTGCACCACCATGTCCAGCCAGGCTTAATTATTTTGAAGCATACACAATCGATGGAAAAAACAGAATGTCTACCCAAGTCCCAGAGGGAACCACCCTGAATTGCTTTGCATTGTTTAGGAATTCCCTGGATCCCCACTAGAGATGGCGCATTCCCCTCACATTGTTTCCATTGGCTTCTTGGCCTACTTAGTAGTGTTGTACACACATGTGCTTTGTTGGTTTACTTATCTGTATGGCTAACTGATATCCTTAATATTCTCTCTCTAATCCTGACACAGGGCAGCTTGACATTGGCTTTCAAACTACCTCCCCCCGTGCACACACATACACCTTTGCCTGACCAGGGAACCCCCTTCTGTAAATTTATCTAGAGATAACCCAACCTGTGCAAGCAACCTGTCATGTGCACCTGCCTGCATCACCATCCCTAACTACAAACAAGTCAGATGCCCCATAATGTCCCGAGAAGAAATAATCCCCAAGATACACCTTCAAGAGAGTAGGGAGTGGGCTGAAGAGATGGTAAGGCACTTGCCTACGAAGCCCAAGGACCCAGGTTCGATTCCCCACTATTTATAAGCCAGATACACGTGGTGGCACGTGTCTGTTGTTTGTTTGCAGGGGCTACAGGCCCCAGCATGCCCATTCTCTATCTGCCTCTTTCTCTCTCTCTCTTAAATAAATAAATGTTTAAAAAAGAGAGAGAGCAGGGAGTGTTGGTACATGCCTGAGCTATATGAGAACCTGTATCCAAAAAAAACAAAAAGAAAAAAAAAAACCCCACGAAACAGATACATCTTCAACTGAAAAGAAAGGATGCGCAAGAGCACATGGCACTCAGGATGATCTGTGAAAACTGGGACACTGCACCCGTGCTTGTGGGTGAAGTCTACGGAAGGACTGACTAGAAGTGGTACCAGATGAACAGGGGCTTTTACTCTATTCTCCTTTGAAATTTATATTAATTAAATGCTTTTATTTATTATTATTATTTTGGTTTTTCAAGGTAGGTCTTGTTCTAGCACAGGCTGACCTGGAATTCACTAAATTCACTATGTAGTTTCAGAGTGGCCTCGTCACAGCGATCCTCCTACCTCTGCCTCCTAGGGCTAGGATATATCAATTGCTTTTTATTTGTTTATTTGTAGATGTATGTGTTCTCTATCAGATGTAGCTGCAACCACTCACAAGAGACTCTCATGACTGGGTCTGCTGATGTTCTCCCATAGGAGTAGCTGGGAAGGGTCTCTGAGATCTCAGGTGTCCCTGTGCCAGCTATATGTAATGATTCATGAGCTCCCTACATCCAGGGAGCTAGAGCGTAGAAGACAAGGGACTGAGAGCTCCATTTATTCAACTGGGGGAGGGAGCATCATTCAGGTTGGGATGAGATTTTTTTAAGGGCGTGTGCCACCACGCCTAGCTATATATATATATATATATATATATATATATATATATATATATATATATATAATTTACTTGAGACAGAGAGAGGGACAGAGAGAGAAAGAGAATGGGAGGACCAGGGCCTCTAGCCGCTGCAAATGAACTCCAGACGCATGTGCATCTGGCTTACATGGGACCTGGAGAATTGAAGCTGGTCCTTAGGCTTCATAGGCATGTGCCTTAACTGCTAAGCCATCACTCCAGCCCTGGGATGAGACTTTTGGATGCCATGGCTGCCTTGCGGTCTCCATGATCCTGTAAATAACTCCTTGTCCATACTTGGTAAATAAGTCCAATAAATTCCTTCCCCCTGGTTCACCAGGGTGAACTCTGGTGGAATTGGTCTCGAGTCTGTCAGGGGTGTTCTGCCTGGAGGAACAAGTGCTCGCCAGCTTCTCCCCAGGAAAGAGCTCACAACAGTAGTGCTGTATGCATGCTTGTGGGAATGTGGGAGTTCATTCATGCATTGAGTGTGGAGGCCAGAGGTTGACATTGGGTGCCTTTCTCAATTACTCTCCACCCTAATTTTTTCTATCTCTCCAGCCACAACCTCTTTTTGTGATAGGGTCTCATGTAACCCAGGCTGGCCGTGAACTCATTTTCCTGCCTCTGCCTCCCATGTGCTGAGATTACAGGTGTGGTTCCTTTGCAATTTTAAGATGTTGAAGTGTGTCAGTATTTTCTAGTCAAAGAATAAATACAAATAACAATGACCCAGCCTGTAAATTTTTTTTTTTATTTTTATTCTTTGGTTTTTCAAAGTAGGGTCTTCACTCTAGCCCAGACTGACCTGGAATTCACTACGGAGTCTCAGGGTGGCCTCGAACTCCCCATGATCCTCCTACCTCTGCCTCCCGAGTGCTGGGATTAAAGGTGTGCGCCACCATACCCGGTCCAGCCTGTAATTTTAAGACACTGAACTGTGTGATGGTTAAATTTGTGTCAACTTGATCTGTTTAGGAATCCACAGACATTCCTCATAAGTGGATCTCTGAGGTTGCTTCCAGGAAGGCTTAACTAAAAGAGGAATCCTTCCCCCAGGGTGAGCCCTTCCCCCAGAGTGGGCAGCCCCTCTCCAAGGGGAGCTTTATCTAAGGAAGCTCTGGGAAGGAAAGTTTCCTGTCTCCCCCCTCACCTGGCTGCAGGCACTGCTTGCTGCTTTCCAGTGTGGACTGAAGAGCAGCGTCTCTCCGGATGCCTCCAAGCCTTCACTGCCGGATTGGGACTGCTGAGGTATCCAGCCTCGTGGACTGAGCAGCCACGGGGTTCCTTGACTTTCAGGCCTGCAACCTGCTATTGTTGGACTGCCGTAAGCTAATGTAATAAATTCCCTTTAAATACAATTCATTCTGTCTATTCTGTTCCTATGGAGAACTCTGACTAGTACAAACTGTGTCTTATTTTCTAGTCAAAGAAGCCCAGCCTGTCCTTTTTTTGTTTTGTTTTGTTTTGTTTTTCGAGGTAGGGTCTCACTTTAGCCCAGGCTGACCTGGAATTCACTATAGAGCCTCAGGGTGGCCTCGAACTCACGGCAATCCTCTTACCTCTGCCTCCCGAGTGCTGGGATTAAAGGCATGTGCAACCACACCCGGCTTCAGCCTGTACTTCTTTTTTTTTTTTTCCTCAATTTTTATTAACATTTTCCATGATTATAAAAAATATCCCATGGTAATACCCTCCCTCCCCCCACTTACCCCTTTGAAATTCCATTCTCCATCATATCCCCTCCCCATCTCAATCAGTCTCTCTTTTATTTTGATGTCATGATCTTTTCCTCCTCTTATGATGGTCTTGTGTAGGTAGTGTCAGGCACTATGAGGTCATGGATATCCAGGCCATTTTATGTCTGGAGGGAGCATGTTGTAGGGAGTCCTACCCTTCCTCTGGCTCTTACATTCTTTCTGCCACCTCTTCCGCATTAGACCCTGAGCCTTGGAAGGTGTGACCGAGATGTTACTCAGTACTCCAGTCACTTCTTTCCAGCACTATGATACCTTCTGAGCCATCCCTAGGTCACTGACATCTGAAAAGAGAAGATTCTCTACCCAACGTGAGAGTAGGGTATAAATATTAAGAGAAGTGCTTACTGGGCAGTTTGACAGGCATAGTATATACATTTAGCCAGACATCAGCAGATGTTACACCCCTAGGGCTCATGACTACCCCTGTTTTAAGTTTTCAGTATCAGGGACGTATTCCCCCAGCCCCATGGAGCGGGCCTCCAGTCCAAGTGGACGGCAGTTGGTTTCCACCATGACAGACATGCCACTATTGCACCCGTTGGCTCATTTGGCCTGGCTGGCCAATTATAAGGCTTGCAGTGTCCACTGTTGAGTATCTTCACTGGTGGTATCTCTTTCTCCCATTGAACTACATGTAGAATGCCTTCTTCCAGTTTTCTCTCAGCTGGTCTACAAGGAGGTTTTCAGCTCAGTTCCAGCAGGATTTCTCAGTGGCCTTGCAGCCCAAGTATGTGGAGTCTTCAGCAATATATCCTGTATTTCTTAATTGGGGTGGTTGGTAAAGAACCCTGATTTCGATTGAGCAGGACAAGCGATCTTAAGTGCTGTCTGAGGTGCTCCAGGAATGAGGATGGGGAGCAAGTGGGTGCATGTGAAGCGAGGGGGGCACAGACCCTCTCCATCCTCACCTTGACAGGCAAACTGTTGGGTCTTTTCTCCTCTTTCCACGTCCACTTTCCATCCTGGAGCTTCTCGCATTACCAAGAGTTGCCATCTCCTTGGCACCCAACCATGGGAGCCAGCAGATATATCTACCTGTCTTGATGCTTTCCCACTGGGCACTGAGTTTGACAGGTGGCCTGTACTGTGGGAAGTGTCCCCAAGAAGCCACATCCAGCAATGAGCACGAGATCATGAGGCCAACTTCTCCAGCTTCAGGGAGTCTGCCCTATGAGGACCAATGTGGCCCCTGGTTCATGAAGGAACTCAGGGGTCACAGTATACCTAAGACAAATGGAGAGGTGGGGAGCTGCTCCCCATAGCCTCCACCGTACAGAGCTCTGATCCACCCTGGGGTGACAGCTTCACAGGGTGCTTTGGGAATGTCCTGGTTTGACTGTGGGTTATTCACTTTGGAGACTCAGTTGATTCACAGACAAAGGGTTTCGCAGGGGAAGGACACCGAACCAAGCAGGACTGCCAAAGCATCACCATCGCGGAAGGGCCTCAGTAGGACCACAGTGTGGAGAAATAGTGTGACACACCGGTGCCCGGGGAGGAGGGACAATCACAGTAAGTGTCCCTGGACTGTGGGATACACTTAGTGGGAAGCTTCATGTATCAACTGCACTTTCGTAATGAGGAAACTGACCCTCAGAGAGCCATGGAGCCTGTCAGAGGCCAAGTCCAGGTCTGGGATTGAGGCTAAGGGCTGCCTGGCTGTGGGTGGTCAGTGGGAGGTCAGTGAGCAGAGGGCAATGCAGTGATGTCAGCAGCGCCCTCACAGGCCGGCTGTGTGGCCAGAAGCTCACCGCCCTCCCTGATCAGCAGTTCTGCAGCAGCCACGCAGCGATGGGTCTGGCTCACGCATTCAGAACCCACTCACCTCACTGAACACACACCACGGCTGTGTCTGACATCTATGCCCCACAGGTGTCAGTGAAATGCCGACCTCCTCGCACCTGCCCGGGGAAGGCTCCAGGTTTGAGAGCTGGGCATGCAGAGCGCTGAGGGAGTTGACTCTGCCTGTCCTTTATCTTCCTGGCATCTGTTTGGCCTGGCAGAGTTGAGGTTTTGTGTTAGTCTAAGGCATTCGTGCTGTTGTGGTTATTGTGTGCGTGCATATGCACATGTATGCACGCGCGCACACACACACACACACAGAATGAGAGAAAGAAAGCGAGAGAGAGAGAGAGAGAGAGACAGAGAGAGAGAGAGAGCCCCTGCTTTCAGGCTTCTTTAACTTTGGGAGCAGGAAAGTCACTGAAGCTGGCATTCCAGGCGAGCCAGATGGCCTTCGTTGAAAACAAATGAGAGGATTCTCATATCACCTAGGAACCTTCAAATTATGTTCACATTTCAGAGGTTTGGGGGGGGGGGGTTCAGAGAATATAGAGGGAGAAGGATGACCTCTAGACCAATGGCCCTGAGATCTGCTTTTGCATTCGATCTCAAAGAAAAGGTTTTAGTTCTTTTTTTCTTTTTTTGAGGTAGAGTTTTACTCTAGTCCAGGCTGATCTGGAATTCACTATGTAGGTGATCCTCCTACCTCTGCTTCCCGAATGCTGGGATTACAGGCATGTGCCACCACGCCTGGCAAAGAAAAGATTTTTTTTTTAATTTTTAAAATTTAATTTAATTTATTTATTTGAGACAGCGAGAGAGGAAGGGGGAGAGAGAGGGAGAGAGAGAGAATGAGCATGCCAGGGCCTCCAGCCACTGCAAACGAACTCCAGACGCATGTGCCATCTTTTGCATCTGGCATATGTGGGTACTGGGGAAATGAACCTGGGTCCTTAGGCTTTGCAGGCAAGCATCTTAACCACTAAGCCATCTCTCCAGCCTTAAAGAAAAGATTTTGCTGATGAAAACAAGTCTCTCTCTTAAGGCTCCAGGACCGACAGCATAAACCATGGAAGCATTCCAAGATGGTGCAAGATGTGTGTGTATATGTGATGTAAGTGTATATACATGTTCATGTGTGTGCGTGCAGGCAAGAGTGCCCAGCACACAGGTGGAGGTAAGAGGACAATTTTTGGATGTCAATCCTTGCCTTCTATCTTGTCTGAGAAAGGGTCTCTCGGTTGGTTTCTCTACTGGCCAGGTTAGCTGCTCTGCAAGCTTTTGATGGTTTCTCTCATCTCCTCCTTCTTGTTGTCCTGGGACTTCCTTCAGATGCCTGCTATGGTGTCCAGCTTTTTTTTTTTAAGGTTTTTGAAATTTTATATTTTTGTTTTATTTCAAGGTAGGGTTGCACACTAGCTCAGGCTGACCTGGAACTCACTCTGTAGTTCCAGGCTGGTCTCAAACTCACAGTGATCTTCCTACCTCTCCCTCCCGAGTGCTGGGATTGAGGACATGTGCCACCACACCTGGCACAGTGTTCAGCTTTCATGCGGGGTCCAGGGACCCAGACTCAGGTACTCCCACTTGTACAGCAAGTACTTTATCCACGGAGCCATTTTCCCAGCCCAATAGTGCAAAAAATTTTGCCCTTTTCTTTTGGGGGGTGGTGACTCTACCCCTAACAACAAGGAACCAAAAAAAAAAAAAAAAAAAAACCAAAAAAAAAAAAAAAAAAAAACCAACCACAACAAAAAAGGGCCATGTCTATGATCTTGATCAAGTCTACAAGATGATGGCTACGACCCGAAGCCCCAACACGCAGTGATGAAAAGTGGCAGGGACAGGTCAAATGCCAAGATGGAGTCAAACCCTCCCAGGTGCTTGTTGAGAGGCGTACTGGAGCAGGATTGGGTCAACTGATACCTGGTTCCAGGAGGTTCCCAGTACCCCAAAAGGCATGAGAATATAGTTTAATATATATTTTTTTCATTTTGTTTTTATTTATTGAGGGGGGGAGAGAGATTAAAAAAAAAGGGCATACCAGGGCCTCCAGCCACTGTAAATGAACCCCAAATGGATGCATCACCATGTGTATCTGGCTTATGTGGGTTCCATGGAATCAAACCTGGGCCCTTAGGCTTCACAGATAAGCACCTTAACTGCTAAGCCGTTTCTCCAGCCTATGTAGTTTAAAAGTACATGTGCACCTGGACTCATGACAGAGCTGTCTCATGTCGATCACAAGTTGAAGATTAAGTTGAGAATACACTGATAAGTTGAAAATACATTGTATACTCCAACCCCTTCCAACATCACAGCTCTGCCACACAGTACCCTGAAATATGGGCTCCTCTTCCTTATCCTGGTACCTTTTCTTCTTGGCCACACTGCTGGCCTGTATTTCCCAGCTTCCCTTGCAGTCATGTGGGACTATGTGACTACAAATGGCCAATGCCTTGTAGTCACTGAACCCACCATTCCATCTGGCCCTCAGCAACCTCAGTGCGGCCCTGTTCTGCACTCTTTCCTGACTCGAGGTGAATGTTGTGTCCATGGAGGGCTCCAAGGTACCAGTGAGCACACACCTTGTAGTCTTTTTCAGCCAGCTCCCTTAAGCAGAGCCCACAGTCGATGACCAGGGTGTCATCACAATGCTCTTTGGGATGGTGCATAACTAAGAGCACAAGAGGGGAACGACCCACGAATACCATGGGGGACTCTTTTCTGAAATCCCTGCTGAGAAGGGTGCCAGATGGAAGACTCACTAAACGGAAGAAGCCCCGCGGCCCTCATGGAGCGGAGTCCTCCGCACCCTACTGCCTGGATTGGGGAAACATAGCTACTGAGCTCAGATTCAGGGTTGTCCAGTAGCCAGCCAGCCATGATCAATGGCTGCCCTATCCTCAATTTAGTGACAGTGATGCTCCTCCATCTCCAAGGGGGGAAGGACTACCTGCAGAGACGTGGGGCAGGGGAACAAGCAAGCTGAAACATAATGAAGAGAAGGCGGCTCCCGGAAGTAGAGACCCCAGCCTTCTTCTCACCCACGCAAGCATGGAGCCACCACTGGGCTCCAGAGAAGCTGAAACCTCAGCATGTGGCCTGGGCCTGGGCCTGGCATCCTGTGATCCTTTGGGCCCTCAGAGTGTGGAATCCTGACTTGAGGTTCAGCCCCAGCTTTTAAGTCCCCTAGGCTGCGAGGTACATTCCTGAGCAAGGGGGCTAGGTGATTTGCCTAAGAAGATGGCATTTGGGGTCAAAACGGAAGAATAATGAGGATTATGAAGCCTGCTGAAGGCTCCCAGGAGGACTGGACAGAAAGAAAGTTCAGGACTGGTTTTGAGAGGGAGTCAGATAGCTCTTTTAGGCAATTAAGGTGATCCCTGAAAGTTAAAAGGCACTTGCTAGAAATCAATGGATGATCTGATTGTAGGCTCTCAAGTCATGTGAGTGCCTTCCCTTGTTTCTGTACGTCCCTCAATAAATATAATAATTTAATTTTTTTCATTATTTATGTATTTGAGGGAGAGAGGCACATAGAGAGAGAGAACGGGCACACCAGGGCCCTCAGCCGCTGCAAATGAACTACAGACGCATGCACCACCTTGTGCATCTCGTGCATGTGGGTCCTGGGGAATTGAACTGGGGTCCTTAGGCTTTGCCGGCAAGAGCCTTAACTGCTAAGCCATCTCTCCAGCCCAAACATATAATAATTGAACAATTATCCTTCTCAGTACAACTTTATTCAACTCTTTGATTAAAAGCAGACATGGGGGCTGGAGTGATAGCTTAGTGCTTAAGGTGCTTGCCTGCAAAACCTAAGAATGCATGTTTGAATCTCAAGGCCCCACATAGCTTTATGCAAAGTGATGCAAGTGTGCAATGTCACACATGCGCACAAGGGGGCACATGCATGTGGAGTTTGTTCACAGTGGCTGAAAAGGCCCTGACACACCCATTCTCTCTCTCTCTTGCAAAATAAAAAATTTTTTTAATTAAAAGAAATTGACATGGGAGCTGGGTGTGGTGGTGCATGCCTTTAATCCCAGTATTCGGGAGGCAGAGGTAGGAGGGTTGCTGTAAGTTCAAGGACACCCTGAGACTATATTGTGAATTACAGGTCAGCCTGGACTAAAGCGCAGACCCTATCTCAATCCCCCCCCCCAAAAAAAAGTAGACAGAGACCTGGGTTTAGGGTTCCAAGACTTTCCTGAACCCCTAGTGCTCCATCACAGCTTGGCTTGGCTGCAGAAGTAGCATTTCGTCTCAGCATAAAGAACAAAGGCTCTGGTGGGGAGGGTGCTTCACATGACAGGTTGTAGATATAGTGTGCTGAGACCAGAGCAGTGGTCCGTCCAATGGGCTCTGCTGTTCCTAGGACTCCTTCACTGCCATAGTCTTGAGTGTCAATGGGCCCCCGAGGTGCTCTCAAGGTGGTATCCACTGCCACCTACTGGCCAGTACACTGGCTATTAAGGCCCAGCCACAAGATGACCTCCCCACTGTAACTTGTATGAAATGGTTAAATGGCGCCCATGTATGCTAGAATCTGTGAACAGCCTCACACATGCCCAGCAGCACTCACAAACAGGGTCTGTGTATGCTTAACAAAGGCCCAGATAAAATGTTTACTACAGAGAACCTCTCCTAGGGGAACAGCTAGAACTCCATGGCCCCTCTGTTATTCATTAAGCAAATGAGCCAGTTTTATTGATGCTCTGCCTGGGAAGACACCTGATAAAAAGCAAGCCTTCCTGCAGGGACAGAAAGCCAGTTCATACTCCCCAGCAGAAGCATTCACAGGGCCGGCTCCACGGAGAGAGTCCTCTTTCATCTAAGAGAGGCTGGGGGTGAGGACCCTCTCTGGGGAAGGCACAGCCACCTCCTACTGGCTTAAAATGCTTCGCGTTCCAGCATGGCTTGGATCACACAGGCAGCAGGCTTCTGAGAGCATCAAGGGCTGGGTGTGACTTGAAGGTAATGGGAACTGGGGGAGAGAGCTAATGCAGCTCTTAAACTATCTTCCAGGGTCTCTGTTTCTCTCTCGCTGTTCTTAATGTGCTCAATTGTAAAGAAAATCAAAAGTAAACACCTTGCTGGGAAGCCCTATGAAAATATTTAACTCTAAATAGGTAGAGCCAGCAAATAAAAGCCTTGCTGTTGGCTGCTTGGTGAAGCCCATGAGGCTGAGGGGGGGAGGGGGGAGGCAGAACTCCAAAGTCCCATTAACCACAGCTCACTTCATTCCATCATTCAAAAGAGCTCCCATCAGTCAGATCTCCATAGCACACGGGCACTGGACTCAGGCACTTGAAGGGAAGATGACAGGGTTCCAGAAGAAGCTGCTGTGAACTTGAGCTTCAAGGGCTGAGGGGCTAAGCTCATGGAGAGCCTGTTCCCTGTTGGGTGGGGCAGAAGGAACAGATAGAAAACAGCCAGGCATGGGCTCTTCCTCCTGGGTGGCCCACGCATTTGCTCCCTCCTGGGGCACAGATCCTGCCCTGGGGCTTATTACTTTGTTTTCCAAAACTGCTCCCGATAGGCAGGCAAGAGTCAGAGCCTTTAAGTGCAATTCTCCGTGCAAGGGACTTGGCCTCCAAGAGGCAGATGGGGCACGAGGGAGACACACCTGGGGTCACACAGGCTGCAGTGAGACTTGAAGGACACTAGAGGGCGCAGGTGAGCAGACTCCCCAGGCCCTCCCGCTGCTTCTCTCTGCCAACCCCACAGTGCCTCAGTTTCTCCATCTCTAAGCTAGGATTGCTTTGTCTAATACAGAAGTCATCATGGGCGAGAGAGATGGCTTAGTGGTTAAGACCCTTGCCGGCGAAGCTTAGGGACCCAGGTTCGACTCTCCAGAACCCAGTAAGCCAGATGCACAAGGTGGAGCATGTGTCTGGAGTTTATCTGCAGTGGCTAGAGGCCCTGGTGCATCCATTCCCTCTCTCCCTTCCTTCTTCCTTCCCTTTCCCCCTCTCTCTCATAAATAAAAATAAAAATAAATATTATTAAGAAGTCAACAGCTGCATGTGGCTGTTAAGCACTTCAAGAGTGGCCAATTTAAACTCATTTATGCCCCTAGTGTAAAATATACACTGGATTTTGGGCTCTTTGGGATGCACTGAGTTAAATCAAACTTGCTGTTGATGTTAATCTGACCAGTTTCTTTTTCCTCTTTCTATGTGGCTGTAGGTAAAAGCTTACATTATGAATGACTGTAGCTTCCACTGGGCAAAACGGGGCAGTTTAAAATGGATAGTTCCAGGGACTTTGGACCTAAGGCCACCAAACAGGGGCTCGTTCCAAGTTCATCGGCATCCTGCCCTGGTAGCCTATGCTTGTCTCACTCGCTGAGTGAAGAGAGCCGTGTTTTCGCTTCACAATTCCCCACGAGTCCTACAGGGTGAGTTCCAGCTGTGGGGACAGCTTGGACCTCTGCGAGGGGCCAGCTGCAAGGGAAGTGGGACCTGGCTCAAGCCAAAAAGAGCGGCAGGGGGTGTGTGCAGAAAGAGGGGTGCTCTTCCAAGCCCCCAGTGAGATCTGGGGAAAGGGAGGCCAAACAGTTGAAGGGTAGGGTGCCCGGATGCAAACTCAGCCCACTGACCGAGCCTGTGTCTGCAGGTCCCCTGTCACAAGCGGACAGACCCCAGCCCAGGGCTTGTCATTGCAAAACCTTCCTCACTCCTGCCATCCCCAGTGGCTCGCACCAGCAGCTTTCCAAGCCTCAAAGAATACAGAGAGAGGAGCAAGGCAAGGCGGAGAAAGCCCTGCCTTGCCCTGCCTCTACCCACCTTCCTGGGCACGCTCCCGGCTGGAATAGAATAGGAACGGGTGGAGAAGACAAAAGGAAATCCCCAGAGAATGTTCCTTCCCCTGCACAAACCGTCACTGCAACTGGGACAGGGACATGTGGGTGGCATGTCCTCTCCTTGCATACCTTGTGCTTTCTGCAAACATGGGTTCAGCCATGTCATATCCATTCCAGTCACCTAGTGAACTACTCATATACCAAAACCCAATTCAAACAGGGTCTTTCTATGGAGCCTAGGCTGGTCTCACATTCGGGATTCTCCTCCTGCTTCAGCAGGTGCACATCACTCCCAGCGCCCTTCCCTTCCTTCCATGTACCTGTGGGCACACACGTGTCCAGGCATGCGCACACACAGAGACCAGAGGTTGATGTCCAGTGTCTTCCTCACCGTCTCTCCACTTTATTTACTTAGGTAAGGTCTCTCACTTGAACCCAGAGCTCACTGGCTTGGCTACTAGCCAGCTTGCCCAGGGGACCGCCTGTCTTTGCCTCCGGCACCCTGGTATCATAGGCTGACTGCCACGCCTGCCTAGCATTTATGTGGGTGCTGCGAATCTGAACTCCAGTACCCACTGAGCCCGTGCGTCAGTCTCCCCTCTCCCTGTGCACATACACACTTGCCACAGCAAGCTGGGGACAGGCTGAGGTGGCCTCTCCACATTTGGGACCCCTGTGGAGTCAGTCCTGCCGGGACAGAGCTGGCAGACCCTCTGCCTTGTTCACTCAGGCATGGGACTTGGCACGTCAGCTAGCAGGTCATCTCAGTGGTGCTCTGGCACCGCAGGCCAGGACATAAACAAGGGTCTTTCTCCGGAGGACAAAGGAGTGGAGCTGCCACTTCAGGGCTGGGTCCTCACACTGTTCAGGAGGACAGCACGGCGGAACCGGCCACAGTGGGACACCTAGGCGGGGAGGCCCCTGCGGTGGTGACACTCTGGCCCCTAGCCTTCCCTTCGGGCACAGTGTTCTTGGCTGGGCTCAACTTCTCTGGCTGTTTCCCTGGCTTAAAAGTGAGAGTGTGTGTGTGTGTGGGAGGGTCCCGCCTGCTGAGTTTACAGTGTCAAAGGACCTTGATAAACAGGAAACACCACGTTACTGCGGTGGCATTACCCCAGCTTTTAGTACAAAAGAACGCTGGTGGCACTTAATGGGCTCAGTCACAGTGACCACAGCCTTGGCCCAGGCCCAGTGCAGCCTCTCGAGCTTTCTGGCAGGTTCATCTTGTACAGCATATCCAGCACTGAGATGTTAAAGTCCAGTCCTAGGCTGGAGACATGGCTCAGTGGTTAAGGCGCTTGCCTGCAAAGCCTAACAACTTGGGTTCAATTTCCCCAGTACCCACATAAAGCCAGATATACAAAGTGGCACATGGAGTTCGTTACACAGCAGCTGGAGGCCCTGGCATGCCCATTCTATCTGTCTCTCTTCTCTCTCTGCTTGCAAATAAATAAATAAATAAATAAATTTTAAAAAATGGTAAGTTTTAGGGGCTGGAGGCTTAGTAGTTAAGGCGTTTGCCTGCAAAGCCAAAGGACCCAGGTTCGATTCCCCAGGACCCACGTAGGCCAGATACACAAGGGGGTGCATGTGCCTAGAGTTCGTTTGCAGTGGCTTGAGGCCCTGGTGTTTCCATTCTCTCTGTCTACTTACGTCTGTCTCTCTCTCTCTCTCTCTGTGTCTCTGACTCTCATAAATAAGTAAATAAATAAATAAAAATGGTAAGTTAAAAAAAAAACAACAACCAGTCCTCATGGCTTAGATGGGCAGAGAATCTGAGGTTACAGTGGGCCAGACACATTCCCTGGGATGGAAACTGTGACATTCTAACTCCTGTACTTTGATGTGTACACATGCACACGCCCAACCTCTATGGCGCAGACACTACACCACAGGCATATCACAAACACACTTTGTATCTCCACCCCATTCACTCACACCTCCCATGCACCTCTACCCTCCACATCACCTACCTCGTACCACACACACCACATCATACCAGAGACTCACACCATTCACACTATCACAAAGCACACACACCCTCCGCGCCACACATACACCACACCAAATGTACAACACACTTCATACCACAGACATGCACTATACCACGCACTAACCTAGGTGTCCCTGTCCCTGTCAACCTCAGAATGGTGCGGGAGGACAGGTGACGGGGAAGGCATTCACTCACAGCACTCACTTTCCTCCTGTGTACCACAGGCACGTGCACATCGTCGTTCGAATAGCACGTCACCTGATCCCAGCTCCAAAACATGTCCTAGAGACCGTCCCCAGCAGAGGCTTCGAAAGTGCCCGGAAAGTTTGATTCCTTCCCTTTCCCCGGTGCGGCAGATTCACTGCTTAGTTCTTTTCCCAGTCGATGACACAGAGCTACATTTCTGCCAAGCCCCTGCTTGAAGGATGATTAAATACCCAACTCATGGCTCCCAAATGATTGTCTGCAGTCTCTGAATTCATGTGCCCCAGACAAATGAGGCCCAGCCACGTTCTAATACCATGCCTTGGAAAGCTGACTAGGAGAGAGAATGTCACCGGAAGTGTTAGACTGAAGACGTGTCTTCAAAACATGGGCCTCCTTGCCTGGGATGGCCACATACTGATGATGCATGGTCTTGTCCTGGGCCCAAGGGCCACCCTGTGATGGAGCCAGAAGGGCAGGGCTGTGGGCACTTCTGGATATGTACTAATAACTCCCCACCCCACCCCAAAAGCTTGTGCATTTTTTTGTTTTGTTTTTAAAGCTTGGAAGAAAATCTCCAGAGAATTGCCTCATGTGCTATTTGACTCATGTCTAATGTCTTTGGGAAGAAATAAAAACAGTAAGTCATTCTCATTAAATTGAAATCATCCCTTCAGAAAATGTGAGGACTGAGAATGGATGTGCCAGCTGCCCTTGGTGGCCCCAGCAGCCAGTCTTGAGTTCATTAGAGAATGTTTTGACAATGAGGAGTGTGGGCAGCTCAGAAAAGCCACCCTTTGCCAGTTTTCTTTTGCATGTATACATGTGTCAGGGGAAACAGCATTTATTTTATTTTTACAGGTGTCTGTGGTGTGCATGTGGTCATGTGTGTGTGGGTACACGTGTGCACATGGGTGTGGAGGCTAGAGACTGACATTAGGTGTCCTCACTGATAGGTCTCCACTTTATTTACTGAGTGTGGTAGTTTGAATTTATGCCCCCCCCTCATGGACTAGGGAGTTTTATTAGGGCTTGTAACTTGGATTGCCGGCAGCCTGGCCGGAAGAGGGATCACTGGGTGTGGATCCTGGGGTCCAGCCCAAAGGCGTGTTTGGGGGCGGACCTGATTTCCAGCCTGAAGGTCTGCAGAGCACTTGAGCTCTGCCTGGGTCCCTGCTATTCTGCACTGTTCTTTGCAGGGTTGGCTGTGTAGCTCTCTGGCTTCTTGGATCTGTGAAAGGGAACCGGCTTCTTCTGCCATCAGCAGTACTTCCCCTGGATCTGTAAGCTTTCAATAAATCCCTCCCTCCCATAATCTCTGTCTGTTTGGAAGTTCACCCAGCAACGTGAAGCTGACTACAACAGCAAGGTGGGGCTCTCTCTCGAACCCAGAGCTCAGCAATTCAGCTACTCTAGCTAGCCAGCTAGGCCCTGAGATGCCCTGGCTCTCCCTCCTCGGCACTGGGATTCCAGGCAGGCCTCCAAGCCTGTCTGGCATGTAGGATGTTAGGGGTTCTAAACACATCCTCATGCTTGTGCAGCAAGGGCTACAGTGACTGAGCCATCTCCCCACCCATGAGATCATTTTAAAAGCAAATTGTCATTTTAGTTTTAGAAATCACAGTCCTATGTTTTTTAGTCTTTTTGCGTGTGTGTGGTGTACATGCATTTACACATGTGTGCATGCACATGTACGTCAGAAAGGCTGACATCAAGTGCATTCCACAGTCACCCATCACCTTATTATTATTATTATTATTATTATTATTATTTTGGCTTTTCAAGGTAGGCTCTCATTCTAGCCCAGGCTAACCTGGAATTCATTATGTAGTCTCAGGGTAGCCTTGAACTCACAGCGATCCTCCTACCTCTGCCTCCCGAGTGTTGGGATTAAAGGCGTGCGCTACCACACCTGGCCTGGCTCATCACCATATTTTTGTTGAGATGGGATCTCTGACTGACTCTGGAACTCACTAATTCAGCTAGACTAACCAATGAGCCCTAGGGGTCCTTTCTCCATCTCTTCAGTGCTAGATAGAGGTGCTTCCCACTTTGCCTAGCTTTTGGGGGGTGTGTGTATGAGTTTGTTCATAGGTGTATGCATAGGCTTATAGATACAGGTGTATAGATGTATGTCTGGGTGTGTGTGCATATACAAGTAGAGGCCAAAGGTCAACCTGAGGGGTTCTTTCTCAGTTACTTTCATCTTATTTAAAAAAATATATTTTATTTTTATTTATTTATTTGAGAGACAGAGAGAAAGAGGCAGAGAAAGAAAGAGAGGGAGTGAGAAAGAGAGAATGAGTATGCCAGGGCCTCCAGTCACTGCAAACGAACTCCAGATGTATGCATCACCTTGTACATCTGGCTTATGTGGGTCATGGGGAATTGAACCTGGGTCCTTTGGCTTTGCAGGCAAGCGCCTTAACGACTAAGCCATCTCCCGAGCCCACTTTCACCTTATTCTTTGAGACAGGGTCTCTCTCTCTCTCTCTGAACTTAGGGCTCACTAACTCGGGCTAGACTAACTGGTCAATGAGTCTAAGGGTTCCCTTATGTCTGCTTCCCCAGTGCTGGGATTGCAGGCAAGTGCCACCGCACCAAGCATTTTATATGGGCTCTGGGGATCCAAATTCAGGTAACTCGTGCTTGCATAACACACATTTCACCCACTGAATCATCTCCATTTTCCTCCTTTAGTTTTATTTTTTGAGTTTTCAAGGTAGGGTCTCACTCCAGCCCTGGCTGACCTGGAATTCACTATGTAGTCTCAGGCTAACCTCAAACTCACAGCAATCCTTCTACCTCTGCCTTCTGGAATTAATGGCATGTACCACCACGCCCGGCTCTTCCTTTCCCCCTTTTTTTAAAATTTTTTTTCTTTATTTTTTCTTTATTTATTTGAGAGCGACAGACACAGAGAAAGAGGCAGATAGAGAGAGAGAGGGAATGGGCACGCCAGGGCTTCCAGCCACTGCAGACGGAACTCCAGATGCGTGCGTCCCCTTGTGCATCTGGCTAATGTGGGTCCTGGGGAATCGAGCCTCGAACAGGGGTCCTTAGGCTTCACAGGCAAGCGCTTAACTGCTAAGCCATCTCTCCAGCGCCCTTTCCCATTTTTAATTCTTGAAATCACATATTCTGTGGAGAGCTTTGGGGACCACGCACACAGCTAGTCAATGTAGGTCACTGAACACCTGCTATACCACAACCCACAGTGAAGGTGGGTGTGGTGGTATGATTCAGGTGTCCCCTATAAACATAGGTATTCGGAATGCTAATCTCCCCAGCTGATGGCAATTGGAAATTAAAGCCTTCTGGAGGTGGTGTATTGTTGGGGCGGGCTTACAGGTGTTATAGCCAGTTTCCCCATGCCAGTGTTTGGCATACTCTCTTGTTCCTGTGTTCTACCTGATATTGGCCAGGAGGATGTCCACCCTCTGTTCATGCCATCATTTTCCCTGCCATCATGGAGCTTCGCCTCAAGTCTGTAAGCCAAAAGAAACCTTTTTTTTTTTTTCCCCACAGGCTGCTCTTGGTTGGGTGATTTCTGCCGGCAGTGCGGACCTGACTGCGACAGTGTGGGTAAATGGCAGTGTAAGATGCCCTCAGTGCTCATGGCCTGCTGGGCCTTTCCTTCCCCTGCATGGACCAGGCTCTATGCTCTGCCAGGCACTGTGCCCAGGTATGGGGTCAGGAAAGAGGACAAGTGAAGAGAGGCAGCAATTTCAACAAGAACAGACAGGCTCATGTCCTCAAGTTCCAGGCTAGGCCCCAAGAGCGGGGCTCTATTTCCCCAGGGCACAGCTGGGCTGGGCTGGGACTGATCCATGACCAATTAACATGCAACCCAAACACAGGAAGTACACACTAATTGTTTCAGGGAGGAAGGAAGGAAGTCGGGGAGGGAAGAAGCTGGCTGCTTGGGCGCTCCTTCAGTCCACCTCCAGTTTGGGCAGACCCAGCCATTCGCCATGGCTGCATGGCCTGCAAACGCTATTCAGCATGCCCTCAGAGGGGCCACCTTCCTTGCCCACCCGTGCCACTCCAGCCTTTCTGAGCCACGGCCTGCCTCTAGGAGAGGCCCTAGCAGTTACCAATAGGCAAGCGTTTGTTAAGCATCTCCTGGGCCCTGAAACTTGGCAGATGGGGTCAGTCACCTCCAAGACCACTCAAGGGGTCAGCTGGAGAGCAATGTGAAACCTGGGCTGGCCCAGGAACTCTGGGCCACGTGCACAGGCATGCTACATGCCTTGGGCAGGGACAGGAAGAAGGATCACTGTGGACCCTGCTTACACAGGCCAGAACATGGGAGGGAAGGTGTAGGAACAGGCTCAGCTCTGGCTAGCGTGGAGGCCACAGGCCAGGCACCCCGCAGGTCTGGGCCACAGTTTCCCTGTGGGAGCCCCCTGCTCTGTTCTACCTCAGCACTGAACCCAGCTGACTGGAAGCAAGTGGTCCTTCCCTGGCACCTCCCAACTGGGCACAGCGGGTGCTCTGTGGTCCCGCAGAATGGTAGCAACAGTGGCTCCCGTCCCTCCAGAGTCCCAAGCGGATGAGAAGGCCAAGTTACATCATGCTTGCCCACCGGGGGTGGTGTCTGTGTGTGTACACGTGTGCATGCATGCACGTTCAAGTTTGCATACACATGTATGCACGCGTGTGCATCTTCCCACAGTGCTTGTCAGATGGCATCGGAGGGTCATGCCACAGTAATCTATACTGCCAAGTCACCCTGCATTGCCTAATAATACGCCTCCACTTTCAACACAGCAAGGACTTCCCTGCCCTGATGGCTGTCCCGTGACCGCGTGTGTTCCTGAGGAGGCCATGTCAGGAAAGCCAGGGTGGTCTGCTGTCTGAGATGCATCTAGGATCTGCACGATGGTCATCCCAGGGTGGGAATCTTCACAGAGCAAGGTCGGCCGCATTGTACTCTCATGCAGAGCCCCTCATCTCCAGCCCATTAACCTAACATCTTCCACAGCTGTCAGCTAAACAAATTGCTAGGAGCAACGGGGACCTTTCATTTAAATATTTGGTTAGTTATAGAATGAGGGGCAGGGGAAGACTGCGCATGTCAAGGCTTCTTGCCAATGCACATGAACTTCAGATGCATGTGTCACTTTGTACATCTGGCTTTATGTGGGTACTGGGGGACTGAACCTGGGTGGGCAGGTTTTGCAAGCTACTTCCTTTAACGGCAGAGCCGTCTTCCTGGCTTCAACGGTGACCTTTGAAACCTGTGATCACGACTTGCTATCTTTAAGACTCAGAGGATCCATGGCGTGGTGGAGGGAACCCTGTGGGTTGCACTGAGATACTAGCTACCCCTGTTGTCCTCTCTGAGCCAGTGTGACTTACACACCTACCTGTCTGGCGCACCTTCCCCTCTTCTCCATCCACACAGATCTTCTGGCTGCGATGGGCTACTCCTCGGATATAATCCTGCTCCCGAGCTGCCTTCTGTTGAGGTTATACCTGAGTACTTTACCCAAAATGGAAGCTCCAGCAAGGCGTGGTGGCGCATGCCTTTAATCCCAGCCCTCGGGAGGCAGTGGTAGGAGGATCGCTGTGAGTTTGAGGCCACCCTGAGACTGCATAGTGAATTCCAGGTCAGCCTGGGCTAGAGTAAAACCCTACCTCGAAAAACCAAAAAAATAACAATAAAAAAATAAAAGAAAAGAAGCTTCAATACACACACATCTCTTTCAAACTTCATTTTCCCCCACATCATATTGAGTTCAGTGTCTCCTCTCTACTGAAATGCGAGACTACTGGAACCACACTTTATTCTGTTTTCTTTGGCACTGGAAGCCCAGAGCCTGCAAGCTTGCTGGGGACAAAGTGTTCTCAATAAATACAGGAAGAGGGCTGGAGAGATGGCTTAGCAATTAAGGCGCTTGCCTGCAAAGCCAAAGGGCCCAGGTTCAATTCCCCAGGACCCACGTAAGCCAGATGCACAAGGTGACACATGCGTCTGGAGTTCTTTTGCAGCAGCTGGAGGCCCCAGTGCGTCCATTCTCTGTCTCTGTATTGCTCGCTATCTCTCTCAAATAAATAAATACAGGAAGAGTGAGTGCATACTATGTGCCTGGGGTCGGTCTGCTGATGGGGTTTCTGGGCCCCTTTACCATGCAGGTGCATCATCTGATCCCTGACACCAGGGCCAAGGACAGCACATCAGAAAGCATCATCTGATAGCTGAGGAGATGGCTCAGTGGTTAAAGGCCCTTGTGAGCAAAGTGTGCTGGGCCAGGTTCGATTTCCCAGTACCCACATAAAGTTGGACACAAAGTGATATATGTTTCTGGAGTTCATTTGTAGTGCAAGAAACTCTGGGGGGGGGGTGAGCGTGTGTGTGTGGTTCCCCCCCCCCCCAACACACACACGCAAACTAATCAATAAAAAGAAGCTGAAGCCAAGAAGTGGGAAGGGAATGTGCGGGTGTTTTGGCTTACTTTCTCTTCTAAATAAAACGAATACGTGAATTGAGTACAAAAGACAGAACCAAGCTGGGCATGGTGGTGCACAATTTCAATCACACCATTCAGGAGGCTGAAAGGTAGGAGGATCATGGTGAGTTAGGGGCCAGCCTGGGGCTACAGTGAGAACCTGCCTCAAAAACAACAAACAACAAAGCATACCCCAGGGTCTCCTTGATTAGGGGAGGGGGACTTCCTGAGTGTACACTCAAGGCCCCCACGAGTCTCAGGATGGGGCAACCCCACAGCCACTTCCTCTACCTCTGCTTCAACTTCCTGACACCAGCTCCAAGCTCAGCCTAGACCCTGTGCTGATCTAAGAGCCTTGGCCAGAAGGCTTATGCTGGGTGGCACCCAGAGACTGTTTTCTCTGTCTTGCAGCCCTGGCAGTGCCCTCCACATGCCCTTATGTCTATTTTATGTGTATGTGTGTGTGGCGGGGGGGTGGGGAAGGCGGAGACCCAAAGACCCTCCTGCCAACCTGACCCAATGACAACCTCAACAGGATGTGCAGAGGATGCTGCGGGAGGGAAGGACAAGGCGTCAGGAGATAGGCCCTCCCTTCGGAAGACAGAAGCAGGAAGCGCCTCTCCACCCACAGGAAGGCCTCCTGGGGCCCGCAGGCAGGAGCAGCCTGTGCTCTGGAAATCCCATGCTGAATGCTGCAGCTGCAAGCCTGCCTAGGGGGAATGCAGCCATGCCCAGGGCTGCTGGGACACCGTATCTGCCAGGGTCATACATGGGAGCCCCGCCTAATATCAGAGCCCCCACAGTGTGAACCTCTCTGGAGGTAACCAGCGGTTGGACTTAGCAAGAAACCCACAGCCTCTGAAATGCGGATGGCGACATTGCGGTGGCTGAGTCGGACCAGTTGTTTCCTTTCGGGTGGGAGGATGGAAATGACAAGGCACACTCACTGGCCCCATCTGGGTGCTGGATCCTCTTTCCGGGTGTGGCAGGCAGAGGCCTGGGAGAAGGGGAAGTCTCAGCACAGGGGCTGCAGGGAGAATGGCTGACAAAAGAACCTTGGCCGAGATGGCTCCTGGTCCCTTCTGGATGCCCTTTATGCTGAGTCCCTATCTCTGCTTCCTAGACAAGTCCCCAAGCAGAAGCACCAAGGTCCCAGGATGTACCCGGAAAGATGAAGAACCAAGCTGACTCTGGGACCGACGTGGGCTCTTTTCATCTCTGAGCCCTGGTTTTCTGACCTGTCTCCTGGGAGTGTTTGGCAGACTGCCCCCACACGGTCTTCCCTGTTATTTCTTTTTAATAAATATTTTATTTATTTATTATTTATTTAAGAGAGAAAGAGGTGTCAGACAGACAGAATGGGCACGCCAAGGCCTCTAGCCACTGCAAACGAAGTCCAGATACATGTGCCACCTTGTGCATCTGGCTCACATGGGTACCGGGGAAATCAAACCCGGGTCCTTAGGCTTCAAAGGCAAACACCTTAACAACTAAGCCATCTCTCCAGCCCCTTCCCTGTTATTTTTTTCTGACTTAGGTCAAGTTCCCATACAGTACTCACAGAAGCCACTCCTTCCACTCTGAACTTTACCCAGTCCCAGGCCTGTGGGCCTTAGGGTGGCTTACCTGGGGCCAAGCAGAGACCAAGACAGAGCAGGAGTCAGAACCACTGGGGGCTGATGCACGAACTTGACCAGGCTGTTAGACCATGCCCCTGGAAGAGAAGTCCATAGGTTACACTGGATGCAGGCACCTGGCCTGAACACATGCCTTTCCCTCCAGTTGCTTCCAAGTACCAGGCACAGTTGGGGGCTATAGCTTTTGTGAGCCACACTAGCAGAAGCCCGCTGAGACTTGAAGGTCCTCATCTATCACGAAGCTGGTGTGGACACTAAGTGGGACTAGGGCTCTGTAATCCACAAACCCAGCTTCAAAAGTCAGCGGCACTGTGACCCAGCTGGGAGGCTCTGGGTCATCGCAGATGCGCCTGTGCACCCTCTGGCCATCAGGAAGAAACAGTCAGCTTGGTGTGGTGGCTCACGTCTTTAATCCCAGCACTTGGGAGGCAGAGGTAGGAGGATCGCCCTGAGTTTGAGGCCATCCTGAGACTCCATAATGAATTTCAGGTCAGCCTGGGCTAGTGCAAGACCCTACCTTGAAAATTCAAAACCAAAACCAAAACAAACAAAAAGACACAGTGGAATCTTCACATCAAACTGGGCCTGGGTGAGCTCAACAGAACACCCACTGCCTTCGCCGGCCCCGTGAGGAAGTTTCCAGGGCTTCCGAAAGGTTTAACTTTTTCTCAACTACTGGATGGGCCCTGACTCACCCCAGGCCTCCTTAAGGTCTACAGCGAACCGGTCATGCCTTCTCAGGGCGGGGCACTCAGAAGTGTGCAAGGAACAAAAGATTGGAGGGCTGGGAAGATGACTCTGTGGGGAAAGTGCTTGCCATACAAGCCTGAGAACCTGAGTTCGGGTCTCTAGCACCCAGGTAAGAGCTGGGAGTAGTGGCACTTGTCTGTAGTGCCAGGGCTGGGGATGTGGAAACAGCAGGTTCCCACGGCTTGCTGACAGCTTGTCTCGCCAGAGCAGTGGAACTACAGGTTCAGTGAGGAATCTCATCTCAAAACCCAGTGTTACTCCAGTGCTGACCCCTAGCCTCCACATGCACATGTGCGCGCGCACACACACACACACACACACACACACACGCATGTGCCCACATTCACACGACAGACATATACACATGTGCAGTGGTCAGCTTCATGTTGCTGGGGTGAACTTCCAAATGAGTTATGGAAGGAAGGGCATTAATTTTTTTAAATATTTTATTTTAATTAATTAATTTGACAGAGAAAGAAGGACAAAGAGACAGCGAGATGGTCGCGCCAGGGCCTCCAGCCACTGCAAACCAACTCAGATGTGTGCACCACCTTGTGCATCTGGCTAACGTGGCTCCTGGGGAACTGAACTTGGGTCCTTTGGCTTTGCAGGCAAATGCCTTAACGGCTAAGCCATCTGTCCAGCCCGTAATAAAAAAAAAAATTATTTATTTATTTGAGAGACAAGAGAGATTGGAGATGCTAGGGCCTCTAGCTGACGCAAATGAACTCCAGATGCATGTACCGCCTTGTGCATCTGGCTTATATGGTGTGGTGGTTTGATTCAGGTGTCCCCCATAAATTTAGGTGTTCTGAATGCTAGGTTCTCAGCTGATGGCAATTTGGGAATTATCGCCTCCTGGAAGGAGCGTATCGTTGCGGTGGGCTTATGGGTGTTATAGCCAGCTTCCCCATGCCAGTGTTTGGCAAACTCTCCTGTTGCTATTGTCCCACTTTAAGTTGGCCAGGGGGTGATGTCCACCCTCTGCTCATGCCATCATTTCCCTGTGCCATCATGGAGCTTCCGCTCAAGTCTGTAAGCCAAAATAAACCCTTTGTCCCCCAAAGCTGCTGTTGGCCGGGTGATTTCTGCCAGCAATGTGGACCTGGGTCCTCAGGCTTCACAGGCAAGCGCCTTAACCACTAAGCCATCTCTCCAGCCCAGGAAGGGCATTAATTTGAAGCTTAGAGATTCAGGGGAAGTTCCATAATGGCAGAAGAAGCTGGGCCCCCTTTCAAAGGTCTACGCTGAGAGAAAAGCCACAAGCCACCACCAGCATGGGCACACTTAGGAACTGCAGGCAAAGCTCAGGCACTGTGCATATCTTTAGACTGGAATTCCAAATCCACCCACACACCTTAGGGCTGGACCCTAGGACCCACCTACAGTGGCATCTCCCCCAGCCAGGTGGCTGCAGATCTGAATTACAAGCTACAATAAACTCCTGTATATACTGGGGGACATCCACTCAAATCCCCACAGCATGCAAGGACTGGAAACTTGCAGCCAGCACACAAACCCACGCAGGAAGTGAGGAGGGGAAACACAGTTAGCATTGCTGCCCATTCCACGGTTCAGCCCTTTGATACCAGCAATCCAAGGCCCCCAGGCAGGGCCAGCTCCAAGGGCTGCCTCCTCCATCCCTGCCTGCCCCCACATGGGGACTGGTGGCCCCTTCCCTTGTGAACAGTATTGTGGCAATGTCCTTAAACAGCCTTGTACCTCACTCAAAGCTGTACTTGTCCACCTGGATCTCTCAGTAGCTTAGGAGACAGGCATGGATCACCTGCATTTCCCGGGGGGTGGGTGGGTAGGGGTGGGAGTGAGGCTCAGAAGCTACTAATTTGTTCAAGGTCATGCGTCCTTCAAGGGGCAGAGCCAGGATGGGACCTGGACAGTGCGTCACCTGAGTGCAACTTCTCTTCTCTCCCTGGCACAAGGTCCCCCTCTGTCCACATAGCGATCCCAGTTCAGGTGTGCTCACTGCACCAAGCACCAGTCTACCTGAGCATCGGCCCCACAGTGCAGGGGACCATGGGGTTCCCCTTGCTCTGTGTCTCTGTTCTCCTCCTATCCACTCAGCTAATGGGGCTAATGGGACTCCACAGGGTCAGTAACACATCAGCTTCATTTCCATGTGCCTGGTGCCTAGCCTGGAGCCTACACACAGCAGGCCCTCAATAAATCAGTTTTTAACAAATGAATGTCTCCAAATTTAGTCTCAGCCCTAAAATTCAAGATCTCCAGTAGAAAACTCATGCACTTTCCCATGGTAAGTTCTCACTGCAGGGCCACCATGCTTGGATGGTAGTGTTTGTGTACATGTATGTGCACACATGTGCATGTGTCCAAGTATATATACCACACATGCATTTCATATATATTATATGTTTGTTTGTTTGCTTTTTGTATTTTTGAGGTAGGGTTTCACTCTAGTTCAAGCCTATCTGGAACTCACTCTGTAGCTCCAGGCTGGCCTCGAACTCATGGAGATCCTTCTACCTCTGTCTTCCAAGCGCTACGATTAAAGTCATGTGCCACCACACCTGGCTATGATAAGTATTTCTAATGAACTTTATACTTTAGGGAAGTTTCAGGTTCATTTAAAAAAAGAGGGGTTCAGAAGCACTCTACAGATCCCTGTTCCTAAACACACAGCCCACCTCACTGTGAACATCCAGAGAAGCACACCCGTCACAATCAGTGGTCATTGTGGTCGCCCAACTTCACAGCTTAAACTATGCATTCTGTTTCACAAGCACAAATGGACATGTGTCTGTTGTGACAAACTGGTTTCACTCCCCTTAACATCACCCGTGCCTTGTCCCACATTTTCTCAAGGCACTTCCAAGTCCACAGACTTGGCTAACAGGTTCCATGCATCCTGCTTTGATTCAGGGAAATTAACGCCCGGGTATATCAGCCCTGTGCAAAGTCACTGAACACGCGGCATGTGTCCCAGGCACCTTAGTGTCAGTCACCTTTCCTCACCCCGCCCTTCCCAGTGCCTTGGCCAAGGGCCATCCTTGGTGGGAGGGGGGGGTTGCTGAGGAGGAAAATACTCCAGGACAGGACCAGGTCCCTGTCAGCCAAGTGGGATGCCCCAAACACCAGCCCCTCAGTGCACACGCCACTTGTCTTTTCTGCTGCAGCAGCTGTTGTGAATCAAGGGGGCTTTTTGAGAAGCTACGGAGTACGCACAAAGGAATTTTACACAACCATAAAGAAAAATGAAATCATGACATTTGAGGAAAATGGGTATTAAGTGAAATAAGCCAAACTCAGAAAGACAAACACTGCATGTTTTTCTTTATATGCATAACCTAGATTTCAAACTGTGTGTGTGTGTGTGCATGTGTGCGTGTGTGTAGGTCATGAAACTAAAAAAGGAATCATGAGAGAGGAAGATGAACTCTTAAGGGACGTGAGAAATAGAGAAGGTAATGGAATACATGTGACATAAAAGCAGGAGGGACTAATTAGGAGAGTGGAAGGGAACCAGCTGGGGCGGGGC
The DNA here is from genome assembly GCA_036346955.1 of Dipus sagitta. Classification (NCBI taxonomy): domain Eukaryota; kingdom Metazoa; phylum Chordata; class Mammalia; order Rodentia; family Dipodidae; genus Dipus; species Dipus sagitta. Next base: position 50,423,791 of record CM070773.1, on the reverse strand, counting down.
AGGCACAGGGAAGGAAGTGGGGGGGGGGAATGAGAACAGTGTATAATGGCACGTCTACATGAAGATGTCATGATAAAATCCATTACTGTGTATGTTAACCTGAAAAAAATTGTTTTTGAAAAGCCATGGAATGTAATGAGCAGCTCTTTAGGTGAGAGGGTGTCCTTTGAGCTTAGCGGGGAAGTGCCCTACCTGACACCCTCAGGTGGGTACACCCTCCTGTCACATATCATTAATGCTGAGGGCCTCACCTGGCTACAGGTCACACAAAGTCCAGCTACGAAGGCCTGCTGGGGACAGCTCTGCATGAGTGAGAACGCCTCACTGTGTGTCTAGCTCAGCATAAGGGACAGCTTTTTTTTTTTTTTAATTTTTTTAAATATTTTATTTATTTGCAAGCAGAGAGAGATAGGAAACAGAGAGGTGCTGCAAATGAACTCCAGAAGCATGCCCCACTTTATACATCTGATTTTACATGGGGACTGGGGAATTGAACTTGGTCATCAGGCTCTGCAGTCAAGTGTGCTAACTACTGAGCCATCTCTCCAGCCCATAAGGCACACAGTTTCTAATCCACAAAAGCACATTCTTTTTTTTTTTTTTGGTTTGTATATATGTCCTGAAAATATATTATCTCTATATTGAGAGAAATATTATCTCTATGTTGGCAACCTTTGAAGTAAGTGTTTTTTTAAATATTTTAGTTATTAATTTGAGAGAGAGAAAGAAAGGCAGATAGCAAGAAAGAATGGATGTGCCAGGGCCTTTAGCCACTGCAAACGAACTCCAGACGCATGCACCCCCTTGTGCATCTGGCTTACATGGGTCCTAGGGAATCAAACCAGGGCAAACACCTTAACTGCTAAGCCATTTCACCAGCCCTGTTTGTTTTTGTTTTTTTGAGGTAAGAGTCTCACTCAAGCTCAGGCTGACCTGTAATTGACTATGCTTTTTAGTTTGGTCGGTTTTTGAGGTAGTCTCTCCCTAGCCAAGGCTGACCTGGAGTTTGCTATGTAGTCTCAGGCTGGCCTTGAACTCCCAGCGATCCTCCTACCTCTGTCTCCCAAGTGCTGGGATTAAAGGTGTGAGCCACTATGCTCAGCTAGATTTTTTTTTTTTTTTTCGAGGTAGGGTCTCACTCCAGCCCAGGCAGACCTAGAATTCACTATGTAGCCTCAGGGTGGCCTCGAATTCATGGCCATCTTCCTACCTCTGCCTCCCAAGTGCTGGGATTAAAGGCGTGCGCCACCACGCCTGGCCAGCTAGAATTTTTGATTACCAGCTGGATAGATGCTTCAGCCAAATTCCAGAGAGGCTTCCCTTTCCCTCCTATGTCCCTTTATCTTTCTCTTTTCATCCTGTCTCAGTCTCACACTGGAACCTAACAACGGCAGAAGTCACAGGTGTGCTAGAGGTCACTCAAGCAGAGACAGGCTTGGAATAAGAACTTTCCCTTAACCCTTCTCCCACCAGCACGTACTCTTTAAGCCTGTCTAGGTCACAAAAAAATACTTTCATGGGGTGGGGGAGATGGCTCAGGTGGTCAAGTGCTTGCTGCACAAGCATGAGGACTCCAGTTCGGATCTCCGGCGAGCCACACTAAAAAGCCAGGCACAGCAGCGGTCACCTGCAGTCCTGCCAGTGGGGAGGCAAAGACAGAAGGACCCGGGGGCTTGCTGTCTAGGTTTGGCTGCAGCTCACCGATTTGGCTTGACAATCCAGCCAAATCCATGAGCTCCACATTCTATGAGTCTCACTGTCTCAAAAGATAAGGTGAAGGGCGACAGAGGAAGACATTTGACATCAACCTCTGGCATCCACACACACATGCATGCACACTCACAGACACACCTTACACAGGGTTCACTGCTAATTTAACATTGCACATGTGTGCGTACATGGATATTGTAAAGGTAATGAAGTGTGACTCACATCTGAGAAACCCACACCCATGCTTTTGGGTGTGTCTTATATTTTTTCCGAGTGACTTGCTATTAAACCCTGTGCTTAAATCTATGTTAAAAAAAAATCTCTTTTTTGGGCTGGGATTTAGGTCAGTTGGAAGACTGCTAGCATATACGAAGCCCTGGGTTTATCCCCAGAACTGTATGAGCCAAGTGTGATGACATATTCCTGTATTCCCAGCACAGATGGAGGCAGGAGGATCAGAAGTTCAAGGTCATCCTCAGCTACAGTTTGAGGCCAGTCTGGGATACTTGAGACCCTGTTTCTTTTCCCTCCACAGCTGTGTGTGCATGCATGTGTGTGTGTGTGTGTGTGTTGAGGTAGGGTCTCACTCTAACCCAGGCTGACCTGGAATTCACTATGTAATGTCAGTATGGCCTTGAATTCACAGTGATCCTCCTACCTCTGCCTCCCAGGTGCTGGGATTAAAGGCGTGCTCCACCATGCCCAGCTCACAGCTCTTTTTAGTAGTGAACTGCAGCTCTGCTTCAAATGGCTCATCCTAAAAGTTCTTTCTGCTAGAAACCAAGGGCCTCGTTTCACCTGAGTGGAGGCCTCTAATGCAAAGGAAACTGCCCAGGCTGCGAGTGGCAGAGCGGGCTGTGTCTTGTACCACATCACCACCACACCTGACATGAGCAGGCACGGAAGAGACAGGCCAGTTCTGATCCCAGGCATCCCAGTAGGAGAACCTTAGCTTCCAGAGGCCTTCAAGGCTGCTTGGGAACACTTCATTAACTTGAATTGCAAATTTCCTCCTGGCTCTATCACTCAGCCACAGGGGCTCCCAGGCCACCAGCTTTCCAGTGACAGATAAAGATTACAGTCATTGTTGGAGTCGGAATCAAGAAACAGAAGTCATTAGGCAGGAATAATTATGTTGAGTTATGTCTGCTGGCTCCTGATTTCTGTCTAGCAATTGTCTTACAAACCGTCATGCCTGATGCAGAGGCCCGGTGATCCTTACAGAAGCGGTGAGGCCCTGCTGCCATGAATGGACGGGGAGCTGGGCAAGGGCATCCTGGGAGGAGGGGCTCTGTTACGTGGGAGAGAGGGGGTGCGGAGTGCACAAGGCCCTGGGAGGTGAGCACTGGGGTCTCCTGCAAGGCTCTGTCGGTACCTTGCTTTCTCTGTGGGGGTCCTTCCTGACATCCTAGCCCAAGCCTTCTGCTCCTTGTCAAGGGTCCAAGGCCTTTGGTAGGCTATGACCAGACGTGACCTTCCCCCTCCCACCATGTACAGAGAGCTCCAGGTCTGCTGGAGGCAGAAGGATCAAACAGAGAGACTGCGGTCCTCTGCAGAGCTCAAATCCTGTTCCCGCTGGGTGACTGCGACCCGTTATTTCACTTTTCCTACGTCCTTTTGCACATTTGTAAAATGGACACAATGACACTATCTAATTCACTGAGTTTTTGTAAAGATAAAAAGAGCTAGTGCACAACAAATGCTCAGTCCATAGAAAGAACTCGATGATGTCGGCAGTGAAAGGGCAGGGAGAGGCTTAGAGAAACCTAAGCCAAATGGAAAAACACGAATTAAGCTGGAGGTGGTGGCACATGCCTGTCATCCCAGCACTCAGGAAGGAGACTGAGGCAGGAGGATTATGAGTTCCAGACCAGCATAGGCTACACAGGAAGACCCGGTATCGTGGTTTAATAGTGACATACCATTAATCAACACGGTCCATCAGCTCGTATCTGAACACTGGATCTGTAGCTAGTGGCCTATTTGGGAGAAGCTTTAGGAGTTGGGGCCTGGCAGGAGAAAGTGGGTTCCTGGGGGAAAGGCGCTGAGGTTATAGTCCAGTCCCCTCAGTCCCGCTCTGGCCCCAATCTCTCTCTGTTTCCCAATCTGCTCTCCCGTGACTCCTGCCGTCCTGCCTTCCCCACCAGAATGCATTGTGTCCTCTCAGAACCATGAGGCAAAATAAATCATTCCTCCTTAAAGGTGCTTCTTACCGGGCATTTGGTTATAGCAACAGGAAAGGTAACCAACATGCTTTGTAAAAAAAAAAAGAGAGAGAGAGAGAGAGAGAGAAACTGACTCAAGAAAAGTACAAAGAAAAGGAAATCAGAAAATCACCCACAAAGAAAAAGCCAAGACCCAAAGGGCTGAACTCTAGAAATATTTAAAGAATACCTTTTCTTCACAAACCAGGAAAGAACTGTACATTTCCTAACAGACTCAAAGAGGGCAGTATTATCTTGATATTAAAACCAGGGGAAGACTTCCAACAGAGCATAATTACTGACCAATATTCATCATGAATACACAGGTGGAAATCCCTCATAAAGTAGTATAGGAAAGGCAGCAATACAGAAAAAGGATCGTATGCCATGACCAAGTGGGATTTATCCCAGGAACGTAAACATGGTTTACCACCTGAAAATCAACAGTACCCAGCTTCTTGAAACTGTGGGTCACGGAGCTGGAGAGACAGCTCAGTGGTTAGGCGTACTTATTGTACAAAATATGAGGGCCCTAGGGGACCAGAAAATGCCTGAGCTCAAATCTCTAGAACCCACATAAACAGCTAGGTATGGTCACACATGCCTGTAACCTCAGTCCTGCAAAGGCAAGCAGAGACCAGGCAACTGCCCAGCCTTGAGACAAAGAACAAGCTCTGGTCAGTAAGAGACGCCCACCCAAATAAGAGCAGATAGAAGGGCGGCGGGGTGGGACACCTGATGTGCTCCTGGCCACGCAGGCGAGTGCCTCCCACAGCAGCAAGCACATGGGTGCCGCAAAGACACACATATGTGTACACACCACACCAGCCACACATAAACAAACACTATGGATCAGAACCTCATATGGGGGGGTCACATAATTGAATGAAAATAAATTCCTTTGTGATTTATTATCAGTAAATGTCTTATTGATATATCTATTTTACATACCTATTTAACTGGGGTCACCTAAACATTTTTAAGGCCAAAAGGGATTGTGAGGGGGGGGGGAAAGTTTAAGAAGCTTTGTTCTAGTAGTAGTTGTTTTTGATACAGTCTGTCTGTATGTCTGTTATGTAGCCCAGGCTAGCCTGGCACTTGACTGGCCTGAAACTTGTGGCTCTCCTCCTGTTTCATTCTCTCAGATTCTAGGATTATAGAACACTGTTGAAAGGAATTAAGGAAGATCTAAATGACTAGGAAAATGATGTTTACAAATCAGAAGGTTTTCCATTAAGTTGTTAAATACTCAAACTTGATACACAAATATCATGTAATTCCCCTCAGAATCCCAGCTTACTTCTTTGCAAAATCTGAAAAACTAATTTTCCAAATTCACATAGAACTAGAGAAAAACCTCAAATAGCCAAAAACAATTCTGCCAATGAAGCAATAGCACTCACACCTCCCAATTTTAAAGCTTACTGTAAAGAAATAATAATTGGAAAGGTGTGGCACTGGCACAAGAGACAGAGACTAATGAAACAAATCCACATATTTGGGGCTGGGGATGTCACTCAGTGATAGAGGCACGTACCTAGCATGTGCAAGGCTCTGAGTTCAAACAAGAGCACCACAAAGAAAAATAAAACAAAAAATAAACAGGAAACTCTCCACACACACACATTTTAAACTTTAAAAAATTTTTATTTGTCTATTATTTGAGAGAGAAAGAGGCAAAGAAAGAAGGGGGAGAGGGGGAGAGGGAGAGATTGGGTGTGCTAGAGCCTTTAGTTGCTGCAAATGAACTCCAGATGCACATGCCACCTTATCTGGCTTATGTGGGTCCTGGGGAATTGAACCTGGGTCCTTTGGCTTTGTATGCAAGTGCCTTAACTGCTAAGCCATCTCTCCAGCCCTCCACATATATTTTAACAAGGGTGCCAAGACCACCCAATGGAAAAGATTATCTTTTCAGTAAATGCCACTGGGATGATCTAACAGCTACATGTACACGTTATCTTGCCAAATACAAAAGTTAATGTGAATGAATCATCAGAGATCCAAATGTAAGAGCTAAAACTGAAGAGCTCTTAGAAGATAACTCAGGGTAAAGCTGGGATTGCTAAAGGTTCTCAGACATGACACCAAGATGAAACTGGATGTCATCAAATTGAAACACACGCTTCAAAGGATACTAGCAAGAAAGCAGAAAGAACTTAAAGAATGATGAAAAATATTGTCAATAGTTTCAAATCATATATCTATAAGGGACTTGTATCTAGAATAAATAACTCTTACAACCAATAATTTTAAAACTCATTTAAAAAAATAAACAGACAAAGAAGCTGGACATGGTAGTGCACGCCTTTAATCCCAACACTCGGGAGGCAGAGGTAGGAGGATTGCTACGAGTTCCAGGCCAACCTGAGACTACGTAGTGAATTCCAGGTCAGCCTGGACTATAGTGAAACCCTACCTCAAAAAACCAAAAAACAAACAAACAAACAAAAAAACCACAAAACAACAACAACAACAACAACAACAACAAAAAAAAAAAAAACAGGCAAAGGTTCTGAATAGAAATTTCTCCAAAAGATATTTAAGAAGCTAATCAGTGTCATCCGTTATAAGAAAACCACTAATCAAAAGCTCAATGAAAGCCAGTGTGTTGGCTCACACCTGGAATACCAGGAGGCTGAGGGGAGAGGTGCTGAGAGGCTGAGAGGCTGAGGTCAGCCTGAGCTAGAGTGATACCCTGTCTCAAAAAGTAAAAATAAAAAGCATAATGAGTTAGATATCACTTCATACTGGCTAAAATCTCCCAAATTAAAAAGTCACATCAGTCTATGCATTGGCAAAGATTTGGAGACATCAGGACTCTTATACATTACTGGCAAGAAATTAAAATGGAGGGGCTGGAGAGATGACTCAGCAGTTAAGGCACTTGACTCTAAGGACCTGGGTTCGATTCTCCAGGACCCACGTAAGGTGGCACATGCATCTGGAGTTCGTTTGCAGTGGCTGGAGGCCCTGGAGCACCCATTCTCTTGCTCGCTCTCTCTCCTAAATATATATATCTGGCACATATAGATTTTAAAGAAAGTAAGATGGTACCTTCACTTCAGAAAGCAGCCTGGTTAAACACACAGCTACCATACATCCCAGAAATTCCTCACCTAGGCAAATACTCAAGGAAAATAAATCCACATGTTAATACAAAAACTTATAAATAAATGTTTCTAGCAGCACTATTCATAATAGCCAAAAGAAGTAGAGCCAACTCAAATATGATGCTAAACGGATAAACACAATGATATCCATCCAGAGACTACTACTTGTCATAGAAAGCAGAACAGTGCTGGTACACGCTTCACCACCAATCAGCCTTGGAAATATCATGCTAGATTAAAGACACCACACACAAAAGAACAGATGTTGTGGGATTCCATCTTTCCAAAACGTCCTGAACAAGAATCTACAGAGTGAAAGAACAAGTTAGTGGCTTCTTAGGGCTGGAACAAGCAAGGTGGAGAATGAGGCTTTCCTCTGAAACCACAGACTGACTACTCTGGTAGTTGGATGAATCTGTGAAAGTACTAGAAAAACTGAATTATGTCTATATTTATTTGCATCGTGTACACAACATGGGTAAATTGTATACATTTCCAGAAACCTGTCAAGAGGAGAAGAGGAGGTGCCGGGCGTGGTGGCGCACGCCTTTAATCCCAGCATTTGGGAGGCAGAGGTAGGAGGATCACCATGAGGCCACCCTGGGAATACAGAGTGAATTCCAGGTCAGCTTGGGCTAGAGTGACACCTTACCTCGAAAAACCAAAAAAAGGAGAAGAGGAATCTAAGTTAATGTCCTTCCTCTCTAGGCTAGAGGTCAAAGGGCAAAGGGCAAACAGCTGAGTCACAGGAACAGGGGGCAAACCACAGGGCTTTTCCAGCACTTCAGATGGGGACACAACACTTGTCACCTCTCACAGATAGTAAGAGCAGGTGCTAACTTAGCAGGCTGTGAGAATTTCACAGCCTCACATCCAGGGCATGGCTCCAAGGAATACGCTTTGGGCTGAGCTATTAAAATACCTCCAGAGTTGGAAGTGGTGGCTCATGCCTTTAATCCCAGCAGAGGTAGGAGGATCACTGTGAGTTAGAGGCGACCCTGAGATTACATAGTAACTTCCAAGTCAGTCTGAGCTGGAGTGAGACCCTACCTCGGGAAGCAAAAAAAAAAAAAAAAAAAAAAAAGAACCTCTAGGGATTACTGACCTGGGACCCCTCTCCTGTGTTACAGGAGTTTTGCCTTCTTTGCTTCTCTTAGGAGCTCTATCTACCTTCTTCCCTTCCTTCTCTCTCTGCTTCCCGTGTGCTGGGATGAAAGATGTGCACCACCACTCCTGGCTTTCTTTCTCCCTTTTTAAAAATTTTATTTATTTATCTATTTTGGTTTTTCAAGGTAGGGTTTCACTCTAGCTCAGGATGAGCTGGAATTCACTATGTAGTCTCAGGGTGGCCTTGAACTCATGGTGATATTCCTACAAAGTGCTGGGGTTAAAGGTGTGAGCCACCACACCCAGCTATTTTTTTTTTATTTTAGAGAGAGAGAGAATTGGTGCTCCAGGGCCTCAGCCACTGCAATCCAACTCCAGACACCTACGCCACCTAGTAGGCATGTGCAACCTTGTGGTTGCCTCACCTTTGTGCGTCTGGCTAATGCGGGATCTGGAGATTAGAACATGGGTCCTTAGGCTTCACAGGCATGCGCCTTAATTGCTAAACCATCTTTCCAGCCCTCTCTTAAAAAAATTATTTATTCTCGGGGTGAGAAATTCAGAAATAATGGTATGTCAGGACCTCTTGTGGCTGCAAAGGAACTCCAGATACATGTACCTCTTTGTGTATCTGCCTTCACTTTGTGCATCTGGGAATCGAACCTGGGTCAGCAGGCTTTGCAAACAAGCACCTTCAACTGTTGAGCCATATCTCCAGGCCCCTTCTTTCCTTCTCCCTTGAATAAATTTTTGCTCTGTTTGTCTCCCAAACAAAGGAACAAATAAATAAAGTGCCTCCAAGGCCCTGGCACCTGCTCCATAGCCAGGCTGGGGTCTAGCATGGGTATGAGGTACAAGGACACATCTTTATTTTCAGAAGTCCATGGCTTTATAGAGTTCACTCAAATGTGTGCCGTCAAACACAAGTTCTTGGGAGTCTCCTCACTGCAGGATCTAGGGGTGCCATGGGAAGTCCTCAGGATATACATGGTCCATAAGAAGGTTCAACTCAGTACTGCAAGCAGCCCAGGCTTCCACTAGGGACACAGCAGTTGGGACCTAAGAAGTTCGAGTTCTGGTCCTCGGCGGCTCCTTCTGTTCTTGATGTCCCAGGCCTGGAGGACTGCTGAGCCTGCCTTCCTGCTGCAAGCTCTCAGGAACGGCTGTTAGAGAAAGGACCAGAACCTGCCTCCCGCCCAGGCATGGGTTTCTGGCTACCTCCAAGACCTGCAGGAAACCGGAAATAGCCTCACCCACTTGTTCCCACAACTAGATGTGTGCACAAGACATAACAAATTGTCTCAATATACTCTGAAGTTCAATTTAATTAGGAAGCAAAGTCCCTGAGGGAGAAAAAAATATTGTGGGGTCTGAGGCCAAAGATGGATGGATGGCTTTTGGATTATGACTATTCCTGAGGTGACTGTGGTTTTGAAATGACTCATTCCACCACAGTCCCAGGGTAATGAGCACAGTTGCTCCCAGAACAGTGTCACACAGACATTTCAAACAACGACCTCTCTTTCTACAGTCACTTGCTGTCACTGCTCAATTGAAGAAACTGAGTTACAGCTGGGCATGACAGCACACATCTGAAATCGTAACACTGAAGGGCTGAGGTGGAAAGATCACACGTTCTGGTCTGGCCCGAGCTGGTAGTGCGAGTCTGTCTTTCAAAAAAAGCAATAATAGGGCTGGAGAAATGGCTTAGCGGTTGAGGCGCTTGCCTGCAAAGCCAAAGGACCTAGGCTCGGTTCCCCAGGACCCACGTAAGCCAGATGCACAAGGTAATGCATTCTTCTGGAGTTTGTTTGCAGTGGCGGGAAGCCCTGGTGTGCCCCCCCACACACACACATACACTCGCTCTCAAGTAAATAAAATATTTTTTAAAAAGCAACAGAGTCACAACAGAGATCACGGGTCCTACTGGTTGCTGCTGGGTTGGTAGCCAACTCCAGGAGTCCATCTAGACTACCAATTTCATAAGAGAGCCTGGGCAGCCCAGCAAACAATGAGTCAACCCAAATCTGAGCCAGGCACAGTCATGACCAGTGCCCAGCTCCAAGGATCCCCTCACCAGGACGCTGGGGAACATGTGCAATGTCTAACTATGGCTCCTGCCTGCACCCACAATGCCAGAATGGCTGGGAAAACTGTCACATAACAAAGGGGTTACTGGGCATGTAGCTCAGTTGGTAGCGCTTGCTTAGCATGTATGAAGCCTTTGGTTCCATTTCCCAGCACCACATAAATGAAGTGTGGTGGCACATGCCTAAAGTCCCAACACTCAGCAGGTGCAGGCAGGAGGATCAGAAATCCAAGCCTGGGATACATGAGACCCTGTCTGGAAAAAACAACAACAAAAAGACTCTATCATCTATGCCTACTTTGGAAAGGTGATTGGTATATTTGCTAAACTATGACCACACATATGAGGCACACAAAAGAAAGGTGGGCATATATGCCCCCAAAGGCAAGTACAAGAGACTTCAAAGCAACAGGATCTGTATCTAGAAACTATGCAAATGTCCATCTATACCAGACGGACAGGGACACTAGTATCTTCACAATGGAATAACATAAGGTTATCAGAATGACTCTTAACATAAAACACAGTCATACGCAGAGTTTAATGTCTTTGGCTTACCACAATAAATGACCCAAAAATGAGTGACTTAACACCAAATTTTTAGTTATGGATGTGGTGGTGCATGCCTCTAATCCCAGCAGTTGGGAGACAGAAGTAGGAGAATCACCACGAGTTCAAAGACAGCCTGGGATGACACAGTGAGTTCCAGGTCCACATGGGCTAGACTGAGACCCTACCTTTAAAAAATAAGCCAGTGTTTAGTTTGGGGGTAAACCCAAGATCCAAGTACCAACATGGTTGGGTCCTGGTGAAGGTTATCTTCCCAGTTTCTCAAGGTACCCCCCATGGTGCAACCCTGTCACTTTGCAGCTGAACACAGAACTCCAAGAAGAATCTTATCCCAAATTACAGAGCCACTGTGGCCAGGCCATACAACAGGTGTGGCCAGGTATGGCTTGTATGACAGAGCAGAACTCCTGAGTGAAGCAGATGCCAAGGTCCAGGTGCTCAGGCATTGTCACCTGAGGTCACCCACTGGGTACCTGCCACAAGAGCCAAGACCACCAGGTGTCGGTGAGCACTACTTTCAGACATCCTAACAGTTTTATTCATAATGATAGTGGAGGAGAGAGGATGACAGATATACAATACTGAACGAGCTGTCACTGTAGCCTGCTCACATGTACAGTGGCCACACTGCTCCTCATGCAGGTGCCCTGAGCCCACCCTAGGTGGCGTAGAGAAACAGCTTCTCAGAACACAGAGAATGCTGGGTGTTCGCTGGAGATGAGGAACCCAAAGCATGTTGGGTCCAGACTAGGCAATCACCTCTCCCTCTGGTACTGCTTCTTCCTCTAACCCTCCTCCCTGTTTCTCCTCAGGCAGGCGGAGGCCCATACAAGGTGATGAGTTCACACAGAAGCATGCTCTCAACTCGTGGGCCTTCATGCAAAAGAATGAGAGTAGCATCCCACAGTCCACCTCAGGACCACTATGCCAGGTGCATTCACATATATACACTGCCCAATCCCGACACGCTCCATGCTGCCTTCCTGTTTTGCTCAAGCCCTGAGCATCTTTTTTTTTTTTCTTACTAAATTATTTACTTGGTTTTTCAAGGTAGGGTTTCACTCTAGCCCAGGCTGACCTGGAATTCACTATATAGTATCAGGGTGGCCTCGAACTCATGGCGATCTCTCTGCCTCCTGAGTGCTGGCATTAAAGCCGTGTGCCACCACAGCCAGCTAAGCCCTGCCTATCTGTGAGGGCCTTCCTGTGACCTGTCTGTTGAAGCTCCTGCCCCTCTAAGCTGAGTATTTGGAGGTCTGAAAGGCCCTGCACAGCACCTCCTGGATGGGGAAGATACTCCCTAAACCTTTAAATCAATGAGTCAGTCAGTGGGCACGGGGAGCTCAAAGCAAGCAGCCATGTGAGCTAGGGGGGGAGAAGGGACCAAGCCAGCTCCAGAATATCAAGAGTTCAAGCAGCCTTTGACAACAGGGAGACATGGTAGATTCTCGAATGATGGACTTAGGAGGACGGCCAGGTTGGCAGATGTCAGGCCTCTTGTCAGCGGGACCACTGTGGAAATGGGTGAACAATGTGGGCAGGGGCGAGGCTGACACATGTAGCAGTCAGATCACCAAGGATGATGGTGACCAGAGGTAGTATTCAGCTTGTCACACAAAGAAACTGGAAATGCAGCCTTATAGTGAGGCAGAACGCCGATGGACCATTAGTATTAATGTTTTTAGACAGGTGAAAGGGGGGGGGGCAGCTTCCCAGAGACAAAAAGGACAGGGCACCCCAAATGGAGAAGCTCCCGAAATGCAGCCTGCAAGCAGTCGCCTGCAAACACGTCAGAACGGTGGGGGATTAAGCCAAGTTCTGCAGCCGAAGCCTCTTAATCAGGAGCCTACGAAACGCGCAGGAGCTCGGTGCATCTGTGATGAAGGGATAAGCCATATGAAAACAGAAATAAATTATTCATTCCCCACAAATGAGCAGCCTCAGCATTCACGCAACAGCCGCCTTGCCTCAAATGCCCAAAAGGCGCCGGGAATCCTATTAGCTTCACAACTCTGCGGAGCAGGTTTGGATCCAGCAGCTCCCAGGCAGACAGCGTACCAGGATCTGCCCACGCTGCGTCCACTGGGCATCGCGAGGGAAACCAGTCCACAGCATCAAGCCAACTTCTGACCCAGGATGGCTTCAAGTCCCAAGGCCACTCTTTTGTTTTTTTAGGTTTTTTTGAGATAGGGTCTCACTCTAGCTCAGGCTGACCTGGAATTCACTATGTAGTCTCAGGGCAGCCTCGAACTCTCAGTGATCCTCTACCTCTGCCTCCCAAGTGCTGGGACTAAAGGCATGTGCCACCACGCCCGGCTCCAAGGTCACTCTTGTACAGAAAGCTTTTGCCCAGGAACTAGGCACACTTGAAGCTCAGGACACTGCATTTCCCATAAGCACCCAGGGTTGAGGCCACCAGCAGTAAGTGCAAAGGCCCTGGGATCACCCTTGCAAGACAATCACAGCAGTAGTCTTGCACTATAGGCAGTCTAAGGTCTCAGGGTTTCAGCCTCTTCTGACCCCTTGGGTCCCATGGGTGTGGAGAAGAATAGGACATTTGCAAAACAATGTATACCCTTAGTACCCACAGGCCTTCCACGCCCTCTCTCTCTTTCCCATGTTGATTCTTCTCTTCTTGGCTCACCTCAACCTGGACACTGTTGAGGTTTTGTTTAAATGCACCAAGTTCTGACCCACCATCAGGTTCTTTCTGCCTAGAACACTCCTTAACTCTCCAGTGAGCTGCTGTCCTTCAAATCTGGCTCAGGGTGTCTCCCAGGAAAGACCCGAGCTCTAGGGTGCCGGCTCCTGTTGTACCTTGCCGCAACACTTCCTCAAACTCCACCTTGAATGACATTTATAACTTGCCTGGCATTTTCTGATTACATCTGCAGCCCCAGGGGAAGGCATGTTGGCAGGGATGGGGCTTGCCTGACGTTCGTTCGGCACTTCCCCTGGTGTATTCCAAAGTGGCTAACTTCACACCAGCAGTGACGGAAGTTCTGGTCGCTCTGCATCCTCGGCATCATCTGATGTTGTTGGTGTTTGGACTTTGGCTATGCTAATAGGTATGCAGTGATCTCATGGCTTTCATTTGCCTTTCCTTAATGTCATCTACCTGTGAAGCCTGATTTACTTTAAGATCACACAGCACCAGCTTTTGGTTTCTTTTGTTTTGTTTTGTTTTTTTGAGGTCGGGTTTCGCTCTAGCCCAGGTTGATCTGGAATTCACTGTAGTATCAGGGTGGCCTCGAACTCACAGCAATCCTTCTCCTTCTCCCACCCGAGTGCTGGGATTAAAGACATGTGCCACTACGCCCGGTTTTTAATTAAAAAAAAAAAAAAAAAGGTGTAAGCCAGGCATAGTGGCACACATCTTCCTTTGTATTTTTCTTTTATTATTATTATTATTATTATTTTTGGGTTTGCTTGAGGTAGTGTCTATCTCACCCTAGGCCAAGATGACCTGTAATTTACTCTGTAGTCTCAGGGTGCCTTTGAACTCACAGCGATCCTCCTACTTATGCCTCCCTAGTGCTGGGATTAAAGGCATGCGCCACTACACCCGGCTTAGTGAGTTCAAGGCCAGCCTGGGACTACAGAGTGAATTCCAGGTCAGTTTAGGCTAGATTGAGACCCTACCTCAAACAACAACAACAAAGTTGTATCAGTATCACTTTAGTATAATTTTTTAAATTAGTATATTAATTACACAATATTTATCAATATAATGAATTTATAATAACCACATTAATTATATAAAACAATGGGCTTCACTGCATCATTTTCAACCATGAATATAATGTACTTCGATCATATTTATTTTATCACCCTTTATCTAGAATCTGTCTTTATTGTCGACCAAAATTTCAAACGTTTTATTTCGGGACTTAGTGACATTATGTCTTAGTGGCACTGAAGACCTATGCAGGACATTAGAGGACTCCCAAGTTGTATGGGAAGAGACAAGCTAGCAAATGTGGTCCCCTGAGTCCTGCCTAACACATCAAGAGTCTCACTCTGGCAGACCATAACAGGGACTGAACTGTCATCTCTACACAGAGCACCAGTCTAGGAGTGTCACATCCACTTTGTCACGAGATGTCCCCATCAGCAAACTCAGGCCAGAGAAGGGAGAAGACTCACTGACATCTCTCAAAGGGAAAGGAGGTGTAAGGTCCCAGGACAGACCGCCTTCTACTTCTAGGGCTGGGCTTATTGTCTCCACTGGAATCCTGTACGGAACCTCAGATGGTGTCTTTTGAGGACCAAATACCTAACTAACATTTCAGATTCTTGCACCTTTCTGGCAGTGCCCACCTCGGGGGCTTTTGGACACCTCAGACAGGTGGGTACAGTGGGCCTCGTTCTGCTCCTTAGCTCCCATGAGGATTTGGGGACACTGCCTTGCCCACCTAGAGCCATCTGCCACAGGGTCATGGGCCTGGAAATGATTCCCTTGCACAGTTCACGAATTCACCAGGAAGTTAAGCATTGTCCACTGCCTCCTGCTCCTTCGAGTACTCTCCTGTCCTCTTTCCCTCCAGCTGCAATGTTTGCGTGTGCTCATAAAATTTACTTTTCACCTTGGATTGACACACCCGCCCCCCAGACCTGAACATACCAATGACTACATTTTTTTAAACTTCTAAAAAATATTTTTATTTATTTATTTATGAGAGACAGAGAAAGAAAGGGGGGAGGTGTCAAGAGAGAATAGGTGTGCCAGGACCTCCAGCCACTGCAAACGAACTCCAGACACATGTATCACTATGTACATCTGGCTTACGTGGATTCTGGGGAATTGAACCTAGGTCCTTAGGCTTTGCAGGCAAGTGCCTAAAATGCTAAGCTATCTCTCCAGTCCTTTTTAAACTTTTCTTTTCCCTTTTTGTTTTTTCCAAGGTAGGGTTTCACTCTATCCCCGGCTGTCCTGGAGTTCACTAAGTAATTTCAGGGTGGCCTTGAACTCACGGTGATCCTCCTACTTGTGCCTCCCAAATGCTGGGATTAAAGGTGTGCGCCACCACGCCCGGCTTTTTAAATTGACAGTTTTCATACATGCACAGATTGTATTTTGATATAATCTCTCCCACTGCTTTCTTTTGCTCCCTTCCCCATCTTCCCAGTGACCACTTCTATATCTTGTGCTCAACCTAGGGGTGCTCACCCATGACCCAGGGATGGGAAAACAAGCAAGCTTGTTGGGTAGGGGTCACAGTGAGTCATCCAGGCCCTGGGGCTGTCTCTGAGCTGAGTCTCTGCCAGGAATATCTAGAAGTACTACGCGGGAAGGGGAGCTGCTGAGAGGGTGGGAGAGCATCTGAGGTGACCGAGGAGCACATCATCACAGGCCAGGGGAACGAAGGAGCCCCTGATGGGAACAGCTGTGTGGCTGGGATACTGGGCCATCAGCAGGTGACCTAACTGTGTCAAGGGATCCACAAAGTTGAGGAATTAACACTGCACTAGTTACTCTTTCATATTCCATTCACACACCTTGTCAGGTAAAGCACCGCCCTATATAAGGCTGTGGAAAAGAGCAAGAAACAGTGTCCCAAATCCCAAAGGTCTTTCAACACAAGGTCTGTACGCAACTGCTATGGCTGTGTTTAGCTACCAATCCATCCCACCACTCATCAGGGTAGGGTACAGCGCCTATGGCTGGAGCTTCTCCCGCACCCCCCCCCCACAGTGTTTTCTAGAAGGACACAGCCTAGATTGTGAACAGCAGGATGTGAGTTAAATAAATTACAGTGCATGGCCAGGATTGGAACACTGCCAAATCTTTCAAAAGTGGGCCACAAAAATGATTTTACTAAAATAAACATACACAGTTGATAGCTTGTAAGGCTGGACATCTTACAGTGAAGTGCAGAGAAATATACGGTACATGTGCAGCAGAGCTGGCGCAGCAAAAGTGTAGTGGGCCCATAACCCAGAGGTTGGTGGATTGAAAAACCTATAGTGTGAGTACGGTAAATGTTAATTTAAAAAACAAAACAAAACAAAAAAACATGGAATTCATAACACAGAAGGCCATGTGGTCTGGGGCTGTCCATGACAGGTGAGGAATAGAAATTTCCACATCCACATGTGAGGTTTAGAATCGCTGAGTTCACCAGGTCCCTCCCCCTCCCACATTGGGCCTTGCACTAGTGTTGCCTGGGCTACTCTCTAGGGCAGGGGTCCCCATATTTGGCTCATTTCACCTTTAAAAAATTTTTTATTTATTTTATTTATTTGCAAGCAGAGACAGAGAGAGACAGACAGAAGAGAGACAGAGAGAAAATGGGTGTGCCAGGGCCACCAGCCACTGCAAATGAACTCTAGATGCATGTGCTCCTTGTGCATCTGGCTTAAGTGGGTCCTGGGGAATCAAACCTGGGTCCTTTGGCTTTGCAGGCAAGTGCCTTAACTGCTAAGCCATCTTTCCAGCCCTTTAATTTTTATTTTTTAAAAAATATTTTATTTGAGACGGGGAGAGGAACGAAGGAAGGAAGGGAGGGAGGGAGGGAAGGAGGGAGGGAGGGAATGGATGTACCAAGGCCTCCTGCCACTGTAATTTCCAGACACATGTGACACTTTGTGCACCTGGCTTTACGTGGGTACTGGAGAATCAAACCCGGGTCCTTTGGCTTTGCTGGCAAGTGCCTTAACTACTAAGCCATCTCTCCAGCCCCTCATACCCCCCCTCCCCCTGTTTTTAGTGAGATCTGACACCACCACTGTCCTAGTCTAATGCTTTCCCTGGCATTTGACACCTAATTTGTCACATGATTTCCTAATTGGTTCTATTTATTATTGGTCTTCCTTTGGTAAATGTGAACTCCACGAAGGTAGGAGGTTGTTAATGCATTTTTTTTTTTCAGGTGAATCCCCAGAGTCAAGTAGTGCCTAGCACCCAGCAGGCATTTAATAAATAAAGTAGAATTTATTTTCACCACTGAATATTTTATATTCATCTGTTTCTAGAATGGATAAATTAACATGTTTAGCTTTTACAATAATTTGGGGAAGCACCAATAAAATATTTGGATGTCATTTTCTTCATCTACATGAGCCATAGTTCTCAATAATATCAGAGCTGGTCATTTGCTTTGCTGGCATTAAAAAGGAATTTCCTTTCTGCCCTCTCACTTTCCCTCTAGGTAGCTCAAACCTGCCTGGAACACACCACCTTCTCTTGTCCCACCCTCCTGACTACTAGTTTTACATGCATGCACCACTATGCCAAGCTAAGAAAGCATCTTTTTTTTTGGTCAAGCCAGGTTTATTAAGGTATAATTTACCTATGATAAAATTCACCCTTTCTAAGTGTATAGTTCACTGACTATTGACAGATGAACCCATGAACACAATTTTAGCACTAGAATGGAATCTTTTCAAATTATGTTAATAGGTAGTTTGGCTAATATGAATATTTATTATCTCTCCAACTACTTTCCTGAATTATTTTATTAATTGCTAGTTTTCCAGTTGATTCTCTTGATTTTTTCCAGACGCAATCTGCCGAGTGCCTGCTATGCATAAGGTGCTTTATACAGGGCGAGTGCGATTCATTGTCCCTCCAATTCTTGGAGGGGGTCAATGTCTCTGTCCTATCCTAGGGGGAGGAAGCCAAAGTCTGGAAGCTAGGTAATTTGTCCAAGACCATGCAGCTGCTAAGAGGAAGACCTGGGGGCTTTATCCAGGTTGAGCCACACTTCAGAGTTCATGCTCCTTCCAATAGCCATACTGTGAATAATGTTATTGTCCCATTTGTGTCCTTGGCTCACCCTGACGGCATTTAGAGGGAGTGGTGGTGGTACCCAGGCCCTCTGCCTGCCAGATGACTCTGACACACAAACTGTTGCTCCCCAGCTCTGGCCTTAGAAAAGCCCCTGGGGAGCCGGGCGTGGTGGCACATGCCTTTAATCCCAGCACTCGGGAGGCAGAGGTAGGAGGACCGCCGTGAGTTCGAGGCCACCCTGAGACTACATAGTGAATTCCAGGTCAGCCTGGGCTAGAGAGAAACCCTATGTCGAAAAATCAAAGAAAAGAAAGGAAAGGAAAGGGAAAAAAAAGGGGGGGCCTCAGAAGGAAGACCATAGGAGTCCAAACAGAAGACGTGGCCAACTCCTTCTGTGTGGTGAATTCTAGAGAAGAATACAGTGTTACTAGTTGAAAAAAGTAGGCTTTAAGCCAAAGGTAAGGAATGGCATCACATGTCTACAGGAGTGAGCACCCACACAGGAGTGCCCGTAGATACCCCAGTTACTTATGCTGGGATGACAAGCAGAACATTTCATCCCCCCTCCCACTTCTTTTCTCATATGACTTTCCTCCTCATAAATAGATAACTAGGGGAGAGATCTTAGCACCCCTCCAGGCCTGGCACCCCAGCAATGACTGTCCTTCTGTGGCTGGTCCGCGGGATTCTGCCACCACACAGCCACCTGCCGGTTTCCCTCCCCCCTCTTCTTCACTGATACCCAAGCATCATTTCAAGAAACTTGTTCTGGGTCCCTGTCCCACCGAGCTCCAACTCTGGTGGAGGACACAGACCATCTATCCACAACCACCAATACACAAGACAATTCCACATAGGGGTCCCCTTCAGGAAGAAAGAGTGGGGCACCGCCTTTATGCCACCAGGTCCAAATGTCTGCCTAGCTCTGCGCTCTAACTCCTCTCTGGTCCTGACGCCTGCCCAGTGACCTGGCCCCTTACAGAAAGCCGTCTCGGAGTCACAGCTCAGCTAGTCTCCCCGTTCTCACCTAGTACTCTGCACAGCCCCCAAAGTTAACACTAGTTATGTTTTGAACTTGAACTCAGTATAATCGTTGTCTGTACACAGGAGCCTCTCATTTCCTCCATCCTGACAAGTGGGTTCTACCTGCACCTACAGGGAAACCATGCCTCCCACGATGCTCAGAGTGTGAGAGAAATGACCACAAGCAGTCTCCTGGTGTGCAGTGCCAATATTTCAAGGAAAGCAAACACATCACAGGGCGGGGCACCATGAGCGCCTGGGATAGGAGGGGGCCATCAGTGAGTCTTTTCTGTCCTATATCTTTTGCCAACATTCTGATCTGTTGTTACATAACTCTAATTAAAGTAAGTGGCTTATGCAGCCCATTGTCCCTAGGGCTCTGGCATTCTGCCCTACTGACCTGAGAACTCAGCCTGACTCATGAGGACGACCTGGAATGCTGTTCAGGAAGGATCCCGTGGCATCTGGAGCCTAGTATGTGAACACAAGACGAGTGGTTACCCTGGGGAACTGAGCAGGTCAGCCAGATTGCTTTGAGCTCCTGGGATCAGAGACTGGGGACACGGGCAGGTTCTGGACTTTCCTAGAGCCCATGGTGGAGGCTGAGGCAGGAGGATTACCATGAGTTTGAGGCCAGTCGAGACTACAGCATGAATTCCAGGTCAGCTTGGGCTACAGTGAGACCCTGCCTCAAAAACAAAACAAAACTGAGGGTGGAGAGATGGCGTAGTGGTTAAGGCATTTGCCTGCAAAGCCAAATGATCCTGGTTAACTCTCCAGTAAACCTTGTGGCCAAAACACTTGACCACACACTGAGTGTCTATATCCCAATGTCAACCCTGCAGTCCAAGGGAGGGACTAGGCCTGCAGCTTAAGTTCCCAAGGGCCCAAGAGTCCAAATGCAGGATAAGATCCTTGAGGACAATTTAGGACCCACAGGAGGCCTGTCAGTTCCACCAGGCTGAGGCTCACCAGTGAGAAGAAGCCGTTTCTCCATGCTGGTGATAAGGACTGAGAGCCCGCAGGGCCCCGGGAACAAAGGCTCCATCTCTGGCTTAGCATGCTGCGACATTAAAACCCACCCCTGAGGACCTGGTGTCCGGTATCACCTATGCCAAGAAATCTCCGGTTTCTAGGAACATTTCTGTCACTCATCACTTTCGATCACTTTAAATTTTAATTTTTCTATTATCAAGTCAGCCAGTGATGACACTGCAGGCCCTCCCCCTCCTCCTCATGACTTATTCAGGAAGAAGTGGCACCATGTCGTGAGCAGAGGGACCCGAGTCCCACGCTGTCCCTTCTACAGTTTCCCCGTCAGCTCTTCAACCCAGGCAGAGAATCTAGCCCCACC
Organism: Dipus sagitta; assembly: GCA_036346955.1. Lineage (NCBI taxonomy): Eukaryota > Metazoa > Chordata > Mammalia > Rodentia > Dipodidae > Dipus > Dipus sagitta. The sequence goes on along the minus strand of CM070773.1, from coordinate 50,402,889 downwards.
TGCCACAGCCCTGGAATTAGGTGTGTTCTCCCCCTCCCTCTTTCCAGCCCACCTACCATAAGTTGGGACCCCCAGTTCATCCTTCCTGCTGTTTCAGGAAGTTCCCAGCTCAGTCACAGCTCTGGGGTCTGCTGCTCTCATCTGCCAGTCACTGACTGTGTCACTCAGAGTCTCTGGATACTGTAGTTGTTCAAGTGAGCACCTTTAACCACTGAGCCATCTCTTCAGCCCCTGCTGTAGCTGTCGCTGGTCAAAGATCAGGCAGTAGGGGAGAGCAGACAGGGCCTGTGGGAGGAGGCTGCAGAACTGATCTACTCCTCTCTGGGGCGTTGAAGTGATGAGTTGGGGAAGGGCAAAGGGCACCTTCCGAGAGCAGGCCATGGCCAAGGGATTGTGGCAACTCCATCCTAATAACCCCCAGGCTCCCAGTTCGGCTCTCAGGGTGGGAAACGAGAGGCTGTCTCTGTGACCACAGGTGGCAGCCATCCAAGGAGCCGAGTGCTCAAACCATGTCTGGCAGCAAAGGGAGTGACGGGCAGGTAGAGAGGAAGACTGCTGGGTGAGAGGGGCTTGGGCAGCATAAGGTATCTGCCTTGGTGGCAGTGGTTGTCCCAATGCATCATTACTCCATGATGAACAGTCTGCCTCATTCCCCCTGACCTCAACTCAGGCGGCCATGGGGCCACAGAGCTTCCCTGCCATGGTTCAGATCATAGGAAGGTGATCTTCTGATCTCTAGCTCCACTTGAAAGAAAAAACAAAAAACAAAATCACACTGGTTGGTGAGAGACTGAGACACCCTCACAGCAAGCTCACGGTGAATACGGACATAGGTTTCCAGACATCTTGGCAAGCCAGGGTGACAATGTGTGTGTTCCTTCACCTTCCAAGAGCATCAGGGCAAGAGAAATGAGGGAGGCAGGATTGCCTCCTAAGAGCCAGAGAAAAGAGCAAATATGGGCTGAAGAGATGGCTTAGCGGTTAAGGCCCTTGCCCTCAAGGCCAAAGGACCCAGGTTGGGTTCACCAGGACCCACGTAAAGCCACATGCACAAGGTGGCGCATGTGTCTGGAGTTCGTTTGCAGTGGCTGGAGGCCCTGTTGTGCCCATTTTTTCTCTATCTAATAAATAAATAAAAATAAAATATTTTTTTAAGAAAAGAAAGAAAAGGGCAAATAGCCTGCCGATCTGAAAGAGGCAGGTGGACCTTCAAATGTGAAGTTTCCTGGACAGTCAAAGAACCAAACCTGGACCAAGGGCCAGGCCAGTAAAGCAGGAGAGAAACCTCAAAGAGAAAGCTAGGCCTTCAGGGGCCGAGACCCTGCCCTGTCCCCCTCACCCCGCCTTCAGAGTGACAAACCTCTATGCAGGCACACTGACTGCCCCACCCCCACCCCAGCCACCACTATGTCGTGTCTTTCCAGCTGAGCCCTTCAAGACAGAAACTGCAGACTACAGAGAGGAACAGACCCATGGAATTGGAGGGAGCGAGCCAAGGGGGAGAACCTACACTGCAATGTCCCCCAGCCCCAAGGAGAGGAACCCAGAAGTTGCACACTGTCAACTGACCCCTCAGTACAAGGCTTGGCTCCATGGGACTCTACGGTGGGGACCCCGGTTGGGACCATACCTTAGGACGTTCTCAGAAAACACACCCTCACCATAAAGTGGGCTAGGGACACAGGACAGACCCAGACTCAAGCTGGACTATCCACTTAGCTCCAGAGCTAGTCACTTAGAGGGAGTGGGTCGACCTTCAAACTGGCATCCCTCAATTTCAGGACCACCCAGAACACCCTCCCCCCACCAGCACAAAGAGCAGAGTCCCAGCAACTATGGCCACCCATAAGTCCCTCCCAGCCCCCCCCCCACTTTATCTCTGACACTCAGGGTGCTGGGAAACATCCCTCCCTCCTATTAGCCTTCAGTGCACCCCTGAATCACAGCTCCTGGGCAGGCTCTTGAGCTCTGTCAAAGGTCATGGCTAGGGCTGGAGAGATGGCTTAGTGGTTAAGGTATTTGCCTGTGAAGCCAAAGGATACAGGTTCGATTCCTCAGGATCCATACAAGCCAGATGTACAAGGTGGCGCATGTGTCTGGGGTTCATTTGCAGTGGCTAGATGTCCTGGTGTACCCATTCTCTCCCTTAATCTCTCTTACTCTCTTTCTCTTCCTACCCTCTTTATCTCTAATTCTCTCAAATTATAAACTTTAAACTTTATTTATGTATTTATTTATTTATTTTGAGAGAGAGAGAGAGTGAGAAAGGGGCAGACAGAGGGAGAGAGTGGGCACGCTAGGGCCTCCAGACACTGAAAACAAACTACAGATGCATGTGCTCCCTTGTGCATCTGGTTTATGTGCGTCCTGGGAAAATCAATTGAGGTCCTTTGGCTTTGCAGGCAAACGCCTTAACTGCTAAGCCATCTCTCCAGCCCTATATATATAATTTTTAAAAAATAATAATAATCCCTCAGTGACGCAGCAGGTTCTGTCTGTAAGGATTTAGGGCTCTTACAGATGATGACAAAAATCACAAAACAGGTCAAGCTGAGACAGACTAGACATCTTCTGTTATTGTGTGTACATGTATGTGATGTGTGTTTGCATGTGTGAGGGAACACATACACGTGTGTGTGTGTGTGAGAAAGAGAGAGAGACAGAGAGAGAGGTTAACATCGCGTCTTCTTTGTTCATCCTTCCACCTTCTTTATTGAGATAAGGTCTCTCCCTTGAACCCAGAGCTCACTGATTGGGCTAGTTTGCTAGCTTGTCCCCATAATCCCGTGTTACAACTTCCTAAGCGAACGCTAGGCTTACATGTGGGCTAGCACACCCGCCTAGCATTCACATGGAGGCTGGAGCTCCAAACCCTCGTCGTCATGCTTGTGAGGCACACACTGAGCCAGCTGAGTCATCGTCTCAGACTGGACATCATAACCGCAGACTCTCTCCCAGCGTTTGTTCGCCGCATACACCCACTGGCACCTGCAGGCTGGTTCTCTGTCCCTATCTCCACCACACATATGTCTCCACTTACTTCAGGACTGATGGGAAACAGATTAGAAAAAGCTAAAACCAGGAGTCACTCACACCCCAAGGGAAGGTGGTATTGAGGAGTGGAAGCAGAAAAGGGAGCCCTGGACTACAGGTAGCTCCCACGTGTGGGTTTCTCACAGGCAGAATGCCAAAGCCCATATCTAAGCCCCCACCCCCACCCCCGCCCCAAAGGCCTAACCCAGTGCTTTTCTAGAAGTGGCCCAGGTAGGCGCCTGGACATTGAGATAAGGCTATATATAGAAGGGGAGAATTGTTTTTCCAGGATGTCATGAAGCACATTTCAAGGAACATGAAGGTTTCAAGGACACACTGGAGGTGGCCTAATGAGGCCAGGACCTTTCTTTTTGCAAAATTATAAGTGGAACTTCTTGAATAACTAGTTCTTGTCTGGTTGAATCTGTGGCTCCCTTTAGCTCACTCCCAGCTTTCCCTGGTGGGTCTAAACATAGCATATTCATTTTTATTTGATTAATAGGCAACTGGTTACAATTTTCCAAGGTCCAAGTTGGTAGCAAAATGGCTACATCCTTCAAGAAGGCCTCAGGGACCCCTTCCTCCTGGGTCCCCCACTGTACCTAGGCCCCCATCAAGCCCTAAAAGAGTCTGGCCTGAGTGTACACCTCACTCTATGCTAAGAGCCTCTGGTAGACAGGTGTGCTGTTTTGATGCTTTTGAACTTGTTCCTGACCCAGGGCACATGTATGTGCAAGTGCCAGAGTTATGAAGTAAGTAGAAAGCCAGGAGGGCAGCAGCTACCAGTGTGTAGTTAGTGCATCTCAGTGCAAGCTCTCAGTCTCATGACTGTGTCACCAAAAGTCGACATTTCTGCAGGGCCTCAAAGGGCATCTCAAGATCTCCACAGTCTTTGCTAATACCCAAGGCCAGGGAACATCAGAGATTTCCTCAAGGGGTCAGCTACAGTGACTCTCAAGGCTCCAAGGATGTGTGAACCGGAAGACCAACAAGGTGAGCCAAGAGAATCTGAACTTCCTGGGCCAGCTAGTCTGACATCCAGAGGTTTGCAGTTTGGAAGTTCATTTGCAGTGGCAAGAGACCCTACACCTCAAAGAAACTGGGGCACAGGAGGCTGGAGAGATGGCTCAGCATTTAAAGGCACTTTCTTGCAAACAAAGTCTAACAGCCTGGGTGGATTTCCCGCTCACCACATAAAGCCAGATGCACACAGTGGCACATGCGTCTTGAGTTCGTTTGTAGTGGCATAAGTCCCTGGAGCACCCATTCTCTCTCAAATAAATAAATAAGCAAGCAAACAAAAATTTAAAAAGCAGGGCGGGAGGAATGGCTTAGCGGTTAAGACACTTGCCTGCAAAGCCAAAGGACCCAGGTTCGATCCCCCAGGACCCACGTAAACCAGATGCACAAGGTGGCACATGCATCTGGAGTTCGTTTGCAGTGGCTGGAGGCCCTGGTGTGCCATTCTCTCTCTCTCTCTCTCTCTCTCTGTCTCAAATAAATAAATAAATAAATATTTTAAAAAAAATTTAAAGTAGAGCACAGACACCCCAAAGTTGTCTACCAACCTCCTTGTATATGCCATGGTATGTGCACCCACACACCCACCTCCCCCCACACAAATAAACAAACAAGGAAATCAGACCACAAATGGTAAGCGACTTTATACAGCAGAATTAACTGGCCTGCTCTTCCCCAGCACCATAGAGCTGTAGCGAACAGCCTTTGGCTGTGGCAGCCACCATTAAAATGGCATTTTTAGTCTTAGTGTCCCCAGCAGTGTGACAAGTAAGCGCTGGAAGGGGAATGGCACGCCTGGCAAAGCAATGCCAGTCTGGGTCTTGCCCGGAGCAGCAGACCCTGGGGCTTCTCCTATCTGAGGAGATGTGCTCTTGAGAGAATCACGTAATTACAGCGCTCTCGGGCTGGCTCCCCCTCCCCACGCTCCACTCGGTTTAGCTGTTGGCTGAGAAAAACGAAGCCAGTGGTGGCTGCGATGACTTCCAACAGATATAATCAAATAATCTATTCCTGGATTCTGCAAGTACTGAAATGTCGGTAATTCAATTCCTGAAATGTCATTTCAGAGCTCCGGGTGCAGGCTGCGGAGCAGTCCACACTCTGCTCTGTCAGGCCCACTCATACGCTGACCTTGAGCCCCAGCCGAGGCTGGCTGCGCCCGTGCACGGCGAAGGCCACAGGGCCCGAGGAATCCTCAGCCCAGGAGGGAGACGTCCGGAAGGGTGGGGGAACACTGGCCACAGCTGAGGAGGCGCACCCCCAGGAATGTGACCAAGCTGCCACAAGCTCAAGGAAAGAACTTAACATGCCTTGAGGGTCTACCCCCACCCCGCAAGGAAACAGGCAGGTGTCAAAGCTCAGCTGACTGTTCAGCTGGAAGCCAAGCCGGGCGCTAAGGAGCTGGGGATACATGGAGGTGAGAAACACCTGTCCCCAGGGAGCCCGGTCTAGTGAGCACAAATCACACATGTGCACAGACACACATGTACACACAGGCGCTCGGTTCCGGGCGAGGGACAGGAAGGGTCACAGGAGTAATAAAAGCCCTGTGCCACATGTGGCTGGCCCGGACAGGTGGAATCCCAGTGACAGCGGTCATCCAAACGTCACTGGCTCCTCACCTTCACGACCACATTTGCTGAGACACCAATTCTACCACGTTCTGTGGGTGTGTGTACTCAGGGCACCACAGTATGGGACAAGAACTTTTCTGGAACTTGTAACAATATTTTGCTAAGAGGACTAAAATTTATACCTAAATCAATATGTGGGGTTGTATTATTATTACTTTGCTTCACAGGTTCCTTTCTGATATTTATTAATTCTCCACAATAAGCACATTTAAATTTTAGTTTTAAAAATGTCAACAAGAGCCGGGTGTGGTGGCGCACGCCTTTAATCCCAGCACTCGGGAGACAGAGGTAGGAGGATCGCCAAGAGTTCGAGGCCACCCTGAGACTACATAGTGAATTCCAGATCAGCCTGGGCTAAAGTGAGACCCTACACCTAGAAACATAAAAAACAAAACAAAACAAACAAAAAAATGTCAACAAGCTGGGTGTGGTGGTGCACACCTTTAATCCCAGCACTCACGAGGCTGAGGTAGGAGAGTCACCATGAGTTCAAGGCCAACCTGAGACTCCATAGTGAATTCCAGGACAGCCTAGGCTAGAGTGAGGCTCTACCTCAAAAGAACAAAAATTAGTAAATAATGTCAACAAGATGCTCTCCACACCACACCACCATTTGCTCCCTTCCCATACATCCCATTTCTGACTATCAGAAGCATCAGTGTGTTCTGTTATCCTCAGGTGACAAAAAACCAGAAAAACAATTAGAAGGTGTCTCAGGGCCACGTCCAGGTTTTGCTTGTGGTTCCTCTGGGAGGTCACCTTTCCTTAATGTTAGTCACTGTGTGATTGATTCCCTGAGCCCATTGAATGTCCTCATCATCCCAAACAGAGGGAACCAGCAGGTGGATGTCCCATGACCAGGAAACCCTGGGGCCCCAGCCCAGTGTTGCTGGGTCAGGTGGCCCAATCATGGATATTTTTTCCTGTTTGGCTCACAGACAGACATGGCAGAGAGTCACTCCAAGCTGGGCCTGATGGGGAAGCCAGGAGAGGAAGCTGGGTCAGTAGGAGGTACAGGGTAGACCTGTGAGAGCCAAGGGCACAGGGTGCCTGGGGCTGAGAAGCCTAGAGCTGTGGAAAACTGGTGCTGTAAAAACCTAGGGTGCAAAGCACCCTGAGCTGTGGGAGCCCAGGGTGCAAGGCTCCTGGGGCTATGGAAGCCCTGGGCCCTTCTTGAGATTTTCAGAGCTAATGGTGAGCTGCTGAGGAAGGGAGGGGCCGAGAGAAAGTGGGCTGGGGAGGAAAAGAGACAGACCAAAGGGCCAGGACAGATATCTGGTGAGCCAGGTCTTAAAAACCAGATCTTAGGCTGGAGAGATGGCTTAACGGTTAAGGTGCTTGCCTGCAAAGCCAAAGGACCCAGGTTCAATTGCATAGGACCCACGAAGCCAGATGCACAAGGTGTCGCAAACCAGAACCACAAGATGGTTCATTTGCAGAGGCTAAAAGGCACTGATACACCATTCTCCCTCTCTCCCTCCCTCTGTCTGTCTGTCTCTCTCTCTCTCTCTCTCTGTCTCTCTCTCTGCCTCTTTCTCACTCTTAAATAAATAAATAAAATATTTTAAAAAACATTAATAATAACCCCAGAGGGGTCGGAGCCAGAAGACCTAGACCTCTGGAAGCCTCACTGGCCCTACCTATAAACAAACCAGCTGCCTGAGTTCTAGAACGAAGAAGGCTGGTGCACAAATTCCTTCTACTCAGCCTCTGGGACTCCAAGTCATTTCAGGCTGAGGCTGAAAGGGTTGCAGACATCCCATGTACATCTAGTGCCACACAGGTGACATCACAGACACATGGAGCCAGTTACTAGCAGAACTGGGTGACAGGGTGTAGCAGGCAGATGCAGGTTCACTGAGATGAACTTCCAGACCAGGCACAGCTATGGATGAAGGGATTTATTGATGCTTACAGCTCCAGGGGAAGTTCCATGATGGCAGAAGAAGCTGGCCTGCCTTCACAGGTCCAAGCAGAGAGAGGAGCACAAGCCAAAAGCCACACAGCACAGCACACTTCAGGAACTCCAACTAGGCACACTTTGCATATCTTTAGATTGAAATCTGAAACCCACCACCCCGACCTTAAGATCCGCCCAGTGACACTGCCTCCAGCCAGGTGGCTGCAGATGCAAACTACAAATGAATTAAACACTGACTATATTGGGAGCCATCTATTCAAACTACCACACAGGGGTCTGATCCCCTCAGAGAAGGAAAAAGGGGCATCTCTCGAGGGGATAAGGTGACACAAGTAAAGTGCCCCAAGAAGACAGACTTCTACAGTGAAGGAAAACAGAATCTCCCCAAAAATGGCAGGGGCACTTCCCTGGGACTTACCAGAGGGGATGACCTCTAGAAGCAGCATTCTAGCCACTAGATTACACCATCAGTTCCCTTTCTAGACAGCCCAGGCGCACCCACCCAGGAGAGGAGGGTGTCACTCCAGTCCCAGCGTGCAGAGCTCTGAGCCACTCCTTCCTACTCAGAAAATGTCACGCTCACAGGAGGGCAAGGCTGAGGGCCCACCGAGCGCCCCAAGGAACACTCCAATCTTTTTATCTTCTTCTTTGAGGTAGGATTTCACTCTAGCCCAGGCTGCCTGGAATTCACTATGTAGTCTCAGGGTGGCCTTGAACTCCCGGCAATCCTACCTCTGCGGGGATTAAAGGCATGTGTCACCACGCCCAGCTAAGACTCCAATCTTCAGGCACTGTGCCTTCCTCACCTGGGGGGCTGGGAACCTGGGCTCAGTCAGGAAAGGAGGACTCCACCTCTGGGCTCACTGGAAGTTCTTCTCGAATCGAGGCCCTGAAGTCCTGGTGCAGCCTTGTGCCTGCTCTCAAGACCCAGCTGACCTCCAGGAGGCCTGCCCTGTGACCCTGGCCTGGTACTCTCTCAGGGAACCATCCCACATCCCGGCACCCTGAATCACCCTGCGCTGTCCCATCACTTAACTAGCCTGATCTAGGCGCCACTCACCCAGTGCACACAGGGAACCAAGCCCCAGGCACTACATGCTTGGTACACTCCAGGTGACCCCATAGCAGGCCAACAGGAAAGGGTGACGCCCTGCTCAACAGACAAGAGGGTCAAGGCTCCGAGGTAGAACAGCCCACCAGTCGTAGCCCCTGAGGGGCAGGCTGGAGAGAAAACGAGGCCCTCACCCTGCCAGGGGTGCACTGGCAGCTACTAGGCTCAGAGCTGGCCCAAGCTCCTTTCAAAAGCAGGTTCCCGGCCTGCCCTGGACACTCCACTCAGTCTCAGAGGACAGGACTCAGCAACTTGCCTTTCACAAGCAGCCAGTGCAACACCGGCTTCTGCTTGGGCTGGGGTGAGAAGCCACAGGTGTGTGTGTGAGGGGGGGGGGGTTAGACACTTCCTGAGAAGTCTGTTCTAGAAGCTCCCACAAACAGCAGGTGGAGTTCCAAGTTATCAGGGCAGAAGTGGGGGCGTTAGAGGGAAACCCCAGGACACCTGCTCACCCACCACTCTGCAGAATTCTCTGGAGTCAGAAACACTTAATTTGCCATGATATCACATGACCGCAGGGGCACCAGGAGACTCACTCAGTTCTCCTCTCACGGCCCCCTCTTGCGTGCTGTCTCTCCCTCCCTCCCTCCCTCCCTGCCTCCCTCCCTCTCACCTTTGTGAAAGTGAAAGAGCTCCCATCTCAAAGCCTATCTCAGACACGGTATGACTTCAAATGAAGATCTGTGTGTGTTGTGCATGCATGTTTGGGAGTGTGGGTGGGCATGTGTGTACATATGTGCCTCGAGTATGATAATCTTCCTTAAACACATTCCTCCTTATTAAGTGAGGCAGGGTCTCCTACTAGAGCTCAGGGCTCCTCATTTCAGCTAGTTTAGCTAGCCATTTGGTGCCTGGGACTCCCTGTCTCCCAAGCACGGGGATTATAAGTGGGCTGCCCACCTGACACTTAGTGGGTGCTACAGAGCCCAACTCAATTCCTCACATCAAGACCACTACCAACAGGGCCATCTTCCCAGCCTCAAGGAGGCTGGGTTTTAAAACCATAACCCAGGGCTACGTGACTCTCGAAAAAACACTTTCTCTCTCTGGGTTTGACACGTGCCCGTCATGCATGCAGTCCTGAAGCCTTTCTGTGCTCGGGAACCCTTTGACTTTGTCCTCTCTAACATGCACGCATGCGTGTGCTGACGTCATTGCCACACCATCCTATTCCTCAATGCTTCTAAACAACAGGGATCAGGTGGGCGGCAGTTTCCGTCTTCAGAGTGCCAGGAAGCCCCCAGTAAACAAACTGGCATCTTGCACTGAGCAGGGCCTGCCCTCCCTGCTCTCGGCCGGAAGCAACAGAAATGGGATCCCTTTCTTCAGGGACTGATGGGTGCTGTGAGCTGCTGAGTGGCAGACGCTGGGGCAGAACAAGGCTCACCTTTCACCAAGCAATGAAAACTGCAAGATTCATGTAAGTACCCAGAGCCGAGGGCACAGCAGAAAGGTGCCCTCTTCATTCTCTTCTCTGGGATACCTGGTCCCTGGCCTTCCCTGGGAGTGTATCCACAGCAGAGGACACGGAGGAACTCAGAGGCCTGGCCTCTGGGGAGCCAGGACTAGAGCACGTAAGGCTCAGCCTGCGTCAGCCTCCCAGGAGCCCCCAGCTGCAGTTCCCCACCAACTGCCTGGAGCACGGGTCCCGCAACTGCCACTGCCTCCGCACTGACGCCAAACTCAATTCCTCACATCGAGACCTTTACCCACCTCCACAGGCACGACACGTTCCAGACCCTTCTCTGGGATTCTTCCCTTCCAATCACTCGAAAGCTATTAAGGGCATCAGAGTGAAATTCCAAACAGAGCAAAATCTAACCCTCAGTGTCATGACCTCATCAGTTGGTAGAACCCATGTGAAAGCCAGTTGATTCCCCGGCTAGATCCACTGTCCTCCCAGCAGGCCCTGTACAGTCACTGCCAGAACTCTCCCCGTGAGCCTGGCCACCTGACACAGGCCTGTGGATGACCATGCCACTGTGCCATGCCCTGGGGTGACCACGCACGTAAGTTTTCCAGGCAGTCTCACCAGTCCTGAGTGATGGTACAGAAGTGGACATGTCTAGCTGATGGGCTGGGTGAGCTACAAGTGGCAGGGTCCAGATCTGTCATGATGTGCCCATGCAGCCCAGCGCCTACTACTTTGTGGTGCAGGCTCCTCCAAGGTGTCTGCTAACCCAATACTACTGGTGCATACGCCATGGGCAATTAAGAAAGCCCACAGGAAGCTGGAAAGATGGCTCAGTGGTTAAAGGTGCTTGCCTGCAAAGCCTGATTGCCCGGGTTCACTTCCCTAGTGCTCATATAAAGGCAGATGCACAAAGGGTGCATGCATCTGGAGTTTGTTTTCAGTGGCAGGAGGTCCTGGCTTCACCCGTTCTCTCTCTCTCACTTTCTCTCTCTCTCTTTCCTTGCTTTCAAATAGATAAACAAATATATTTTTAAGAGACAGAGAGAGAGAGAGAGAGACCATAGACATGTGGGGAAAAGGAGGGGGGTGGAAGAGGGAGGCAGGCCATGAGACAGGCACACAAAGGCACTTTGGGAACAAAGCCATCTCCTTTCAACTTCACAGCCTCTGCTTCAGAGCCACCTGCCTGTTAGGATCTACCACTGAAGAAAAGGCAAACAGAGCCCACCAAGTCCTGCCAGTCACATGTCCACATGGCTGTGCGGTTCTGTCCCACCTCGCTGGGCCACCTGCTCAGCCACCCACCATGCAGCCGCTACGTGAGTTACCAGAAATTTCTGGATACAGGCTTTTTTCACTGCCAATTTATTGTTGTATCCCTACTCGTTCTCTATTAAGAAGCAGAACTGTCTCAACTCCGGGCAATGTGTGCTTGTCTTCCACTTACGAAGGCAGGGCCAGAGCCATGCAGCAATAGGGGTCATGTTTTCTTGTTTTTGTTTTCTGTGCAGCCAGAAGTGGGGACCCATGTGTTCTCCTTCCTGCAACTTCTCTAGCAGGAGAGGCTCCTTCCCCCGAGGGGTCTACCCAGCCACTGCAGGTACGTCACAAAAATCTAAACTTAAAAAGAACCCTCAGGCAGGGTGAGGCCTCAGTGCCCTTCACAGAGTGAGCCCAGCTCCTGCCTAGGTCACAGCCAGGGTCTCACACAGGGAGAAAGGGACCTTAGGAAGGCCAGGCCTGACCCCTCTAGTCCCCTCCCCTCCCAGTGGCTCCTTCACACTTTCTCCTCCCCAGCCAAACAAACACCCCTTTTTCTACTTGAAAAAACTGTTGGTCTTTCATAACAGGAAGACAGGTTTGTTGTTATTACTGTTGGGGGAAGGGAGGTAGAACACGATTTCTTGATTTTCTTCTCTAAACAGCAGGTGGGAAAACAAGAGGAGTAAGCAACGTCATTCTGCAAACACCTCGTGCGGCGGAAGGAAGCCTCGTGAGGTATAAAGAATGCTCTGACATCCTACTGAATCTCCACTTAGGGTGATCTAATAAAGATGTCTGTGGCCTCTCTATACTCTTTCTAGAACGCTCTTTGGAGGATCACAGAGATGTCTGAACCTCGGGGCAGGATTCTGCAGGTGCTGAGCCCTAGGGTCTACCCCATCAACATCCCTTTGGGGGGCTTAGAAGCACTCACCTCGGCCACCCCAGCCAGGTGCACATGCAGCTCCCATTTCAGAAAAGTAAGTAAAACAAGGGAACATTAGGAAATATAGGGTAAATATGCAAACAAGAACAAACAAGAGGCTGGAGAGATGGCTTAGTGGTTAAAGCACCCACCTTCAAAGCCTGGGGACCCAGGTTCGATTCCCCAGTGCTCACATAAGCCATTTGCACAAGGTGGCACATGCGTCTTGAGTTCATTTGTGTGGCTAGAGGCCCTGGAGCACCCATTCTCTCTCTCTCTCTCTCTCTCTCCCTCCCTCCCTCTTTCTCTCTCGCTCTCTGATAAATAAATTAATTTTTTTAAAAAAAGAAACAAAACCAGAACAGTAGACGCCCTGGGTGGGGGCAGGGGGTTGGGAACTTGGCCATGTGGCTGTCACCTGCCACTACTGGTTTGGCCTTGAGTCCCTCTCTCATCTCTACCTCAGCCACCTCTGACCTTGAATACAAGAAGACTCTTACAGAACTGAATAGGATAGGCATTGGGTAGGAATAGAAGGTTTCTCTGCCATTCCTGTTATTTAACTGACTGGCTGATTGAGCCAGATACCTCCATGTGGCCCATGTTGGACTTGAACTCCTGGGCTCAAGCAATCTTACTGCCTCAGCCTCTCAAGTAACTGGGACAATGGAAATGTACCACCACATCTGGCTGACATCATTTGCTTTTAGTGCTTTTTTCCAGATGCGGACATGCAATGGGGACTTAGGGGACAAGTGTCCAGTGACGGTGCAAGTACTTGGTGCTGCCACACAGGGAAGAGTTTGCAAGGGGAATGCTCTGGAGTCCAGCAAGTGTGGGGTCGGAGGCAGGTGGGTGGTCGGAGGCTAGGGGGGCCCAGGAGCCCACCCAGGTGAGGGTTTCTCAGTGCTTCTATCCTCTATGGCTTTGCCCCCGCCCCACCCAATGCAGAGGGTTCCTGCCACCAAGCTACAGGCTGGTGTGGCGTGTGGGGACACGAGAGCACTGCGGTGAAGCCAGACAGGCCTAAGTGCAGATCCTGCCCTGACACCTGCATTGCTATTTCCCAATTCCCGAGCCCTGTGGTGCTTAGCTCTAAGTTGGAGAAACCCCACCTCACAGAGCAGCTTTGAAGGGAAGGGGGACAATGCGTGTGACGCCCTACTTGATGCCTGACTCGGAACAACCCTCCTGGAAACCCACTGTCTAGCATCCCTTAAGCTTCTTCTCTTGCTGCTGTCTCAGCTGGCTTTCAAGGTTCATTTCAATGCTAGCCCCTTGGGGCCTGGAAAGATGGCTCGGTGGTTAAAGGCCCTTGCTTGCAAAGCCTCATGGCCCAGGTTCAAGTCCCAGTACCCACCTAAAGCCAAATGCACAAAGTGGCACATGAGTCTAGAGTTGGTTTGCAATAGAAGGAGGCCATAGCACAACCATACACATTCCCTCCCTCCCCCCCCCCTCTCTCTCCCCTCCCTCTCTCTCTCATACAAATATATACTCAAAGCTAGTTCCCTGGACCTTCAAACACAAGTTCCTCCCTTGTGGACTCCTTTGGTAAGAAGTTGGCCTCTCTGGGGCCCTTAACACTTCTGTGCTGGACTTGTGGGTCACTGTACACAGGTTCCGTCTTCCAGGTGGAAGTGAGATCTACCAGCTTAAGAGCTGTGCATCCTTAGGCAAGTCACTTAACCTTGCTGGGCATCAGTTTATGTATAAAGGGGAAAACTACAGCATCTCAAAGAGCTATTGCTGGAGTCTGAAGAGCACAGGAATGAGCGAGCATGGGAGTAACTGAGAGGGTAGATGGATGGGCCATGCGCAGTGAGCACTATTTTTTTTTCCACAGAGGAAGGTCAGGGCAAGAAGAGAAGGAGCTACCCAGCCCCAAAGAGCAGGAACTAGGCTTCATGTACCGCAGGCTTTTAAAACCGAGACTGTTGGAACTCATGACAGCCAAAGACGTTGTTGTCCGAGACCCCAAATTCTTCAGACCTGCTAACCAAATGTCTTGGGAATCCCCCTGTGCCAGAGCAGGGAGGACGGTGCCACAGGCCAGCTCTCACCAAGCACCAGGGAGAAGGAAAGGCAAGTCTCACAGCTGGTAGAGAAGACAGGGCTTGAGCAGTCCATGATTAGGAGAGCAGGGGCTGTGGTGAGAAAGGTTAAGAAATCTCAGGGGCTCACGCGGGAGATGGCATCTCCTCCTCTCTCTACCCTCTTCCCTCCGCTTCCTCCTCTCTCCTCTCCTCTGTCTTCCTGCTCTCTCCTCTTCTTCTTCCTCCTTATCCCTCAGTGCTCCTCTCCTTTACCTCCTCTGTGCGTATTTTTCCTTCACTCATCTCACCCACATATGGAGAGAGGAGAAGCAGGGCAGAGAGCGCCCTGATCTACGGCCCCACAATCTGGCCTTGCTAGGAATGTCTGCCGGCCAGTTCTCTCACCAGCTATGAGCCAGTATGTTTGGCCCAAAGGCCCACAAATCAATACCCTCCCAATGTCTCTGCAATCCCAGAGGTACATGGCTGTGTTATGACTCATGGCCCCAGGGATGAGCGTGCGCTCTTCAAGGCAGGGCCCGGCACTCCCCCGTAACATCTCAGCCACTGGCTTCCCTCCTCAAAGGACAGGAAAGAGGATCCGTTTCTGAGATACTCCGGGACATACCCTGCACAGGCCCCCAAAAACACCACAGTGATACCATACTTCTGAGTTTATCCTGTTCTTTTAACTTAATTTCTTTTCTTTTCTCTTTTCTTTTCTTTTCTTTTCTCCTTCCTTCCTTCCTTTCTTTTTTTTTTCTCCATTTTTATTAATATTTTCCATGATAACAAAAAAAATCCCATGGTATTACCCTCCCCCCTTTCCCCTTTGAAATTCCATTCTCCATCATATCCCCTCCCCATCTCAATCTTTCTACTTACATATATACAATACCAACCTAATAAAAGCCCTCCTCCCTTCCTTTCTCTTCCCTTTCTATCTCCTTTTTTAACTTACTGGCCTCTGCTACTGAGTTTTTTCCTTCTCACACAGAAGCCCAATCATCTGTAGCTAAGATCCACATATGAGGGAGAACATGTGGCGCTTGGCTTTCTGGGCCTGGGTTACCTCACTTAGTATAATTCTTTCCAGATCCATCCACTTTTCTGCAAATTTCATAACTTCATTTCTCTTTACTGCTGAGTAAAACTCCATTGTATAAATGTGTCATATCTTCATTATCCACTCATCAGTTGAGGGACATCTAGGCTGGTTCCATTTCCCAGCTATTATAAATTGAGCAGCAATAAACATGGTTGAGCAAGTATCTCTAAGGTAATGAGATGAGTCCTTAGGATATATGCCTAGGAGAGCTATAGCTTCCTTTCTTTTTTTGACAGAGGGTCTCACTCTAGCTCAGGCTGACCAGGAATTCACTATGGAGTCTCAGGGTGGCCTCGAACTCTCTGCAACCCTCCTACCTCTGCCTCCCGAGTGCTGGGATTAAAGGCGTGCGCCACCACACCCGGCTATGTTTGTAAATTTTGTTTGGGCTCTAATTCAAACTCCAGAAGATTGTTGAGGTGCAGGGCTGGAGGCTGCTTTTGATCTACTTAGCAAATGTAGTCATTTGTGTGGGATCCAGTGTTCAATTGCTTTTGCAAGCCAGCCAAGCCAAATGAATCTCCTCGAGTCCTTGGCATCAGAGTGCAGCTGCAGACCCCGGTGCTCAACACACTTGCACAGACCCCTGCGGGTTCTGAGGCTACAAAACCAGTAAGGCAGAAGTCTTTCCCTATGTGAGAGATGAGGGAACTATGTGCAGAAGGGAGTGGCGGCCTTTCTCAGGTCCTCCAGAACAGCAAGGCTGAGAACTGTCTTCACCGTCCGGCATGCTAAGACAAAGGCGACTCTTAGTTTAACCTGGTCAACCAGAACCCAAGCCCCTTTCTTAGAACTGACAACGCGTGCTCCTCAGAGCCCTCTTTTTCACTGCCAGTGCTAATCAGAACGTACTAAGAAGCCAACCTGCTCTAATTATTTTTTAGAGTCAGGAATGGAATGGAACTCACTTTTAAAAAGCTTCATAGGGCTGGGGAGATTGCTTAGTGGTTAATGCACTTGCTGGCAATGCCAAAGAACCCAGGTTCAATTCTGCAGAACCCCTGTAAAGTCAGACACACAAGGTGGCGCATGTGTCCGGAGCGTGACTGCAGAGGCTGGAGGCCTTGACGTGATGGTGGCTCCCCTTCCCTCTTTTTCTTTCAAATAAATTAATTAATTAAATATTTTTTAAAATTTTATTATTTATTTATTTAAGAGTGACAGACAGAGAGAGAAAGAGGGAGAGAGAGAGAGACAGAATGGGCGCGCCAGGGCCTCCAAGCCACTGCAAACGAACTCCAGACACGTGAGCCCCCTTGTGCATCTGGCTAACGTGGGTACTGGGAAATCGAGCCTTGAACCGGGGTCCTTAGGCTTCACAGGCAAGCGCTCAACTGCTAAGCCATCTCTCCAGCCCTAATTAAATATTTTTTTTTTTAAGAAAGCTTCATAGTTGGCCACAAGACTAGCAAATTCTTTTCATTCTGCTGCAGAGACGATGGAGGGCTGGCATGATCTACATCTGGGCAGAAGGCCAGGGCAGTGAGAAAGAGGCAGAAGGTCCCTCCTGCTGGCAAAGGACAAGGCCCTGAGCTGCTCCACCCGTGCTCTCCCTAGGAAGGCCTGGGCTGGTTGCTGGGGCTATCCTGAAGCCCCGGTGCTCAGGCACCTACGAATGGGGAGGGATGTGTGGCCTGACTATGAACCGGAGCTTTGGCTTCTCTGTGGGCTGAAGAAGAAGGGGTGGGACTGGATCTTGCCCCGGCTTGCAAGGCCTTGGCGGTGCCACAGCCAAGGGGGATGCAGACACCCAATTCCAGGATAACTGGTTCAGACCCAGACACATAAGCCCCACTGGGAAACCAGCCCCCTAGGAAAGCAAACAAGATGTAAGATTAGGGTACAAATGTAGTGATATGTGAGTGGGAGTCAAGGGGCCTTCTACATTCTGAACAGGGCAACAAGGGACTGGGTGGGGAGAAAAGGTCCCAGACAGGTTGAGGGGAAAGCACTGAGGAAAATCCTCTCCAAACTAAACTGTGAGGCGGGGAAAGGGAAGCATGCGGTCAGGAAGCAGCACTCTGGCGGTTAAGTGCTTGAGGTTTTTTAATAACAGCCTGTGCTGGCTAATCTTCACCGTCAACTTGGCTGGATTTAGAATCACCATGGGGGTGCACCTCTGGGTGTGTCTGTGAGGGTGATTCCAGAGAGGTTTAACTGAGGAGGAAAGACTCACCCTGAATGTGAGCAACATCACCCCACGGGCCGGGGTCCTACACTGAATAAAAAAGGAGAGGGCTGGAGGGATGGATTAGCAGTTAAGGAACTTGCCTGTGAAGCCTAAGGACCCAGGTTTCATTCTCCAAGTCCCATGTTAGCCAGATGCACATTGTGGCACATGCATCTGGAATTCATTGGTAGTGGCTTGAGGCCCTGATGCACCCATTCTTCTCTCTCCCTCTGTCTCTAATAAATAAAAATAAAAAGCCAATAAAAAATGTTTTTTTTTTTTAAAAAAAAAAGGAGGAAGTGGACTGAGCACCAGCATTTATCACTCTTTCTGCTTCCTGACTATGATTGCAATGTGACCAGCTGAGTCACGTTCCCACCTCCTCGCCATGATGGACTGTTATCTCCTCCTGCTGTGAGCGAAAATAAACCCCCTTTTAGGTCGCTTTTGCCACAGGAATGAGAAAAATAACCAATGCACAGCCTCACAGAGATGCAATGCACACGGTAAACAATTCATGTCCAAAGTATGGGCCTCAAGTGCTGCGGAGTTGTGCACAATCTTTTTTTTGTTGTTTGTGTTTTTTTTTTTGTTTTGTTTTGTTTTTTGTTTTTCGAGGTAGGGTGTCACTCTAGCCCAGGCTGACCTGGAATTCACTATGGAGTCTCAGGGTGGCCTCGAACTCACGGCGATCCTCCTACCTCTGCCTCCCGAGTGCTGGGATTAAAGGCGTGCGCCACCACGCCCGGCTTTGTTGTTTGTTTTGTTTTGTTTTTCGAGGTAGGATCTCACTCTAGCCCAGGCTGACCTGGAATTCACTATGTAGTCTCAGGGTGGCCTCGAACTTCATGGCGATCCACCTACCTCTGCTTCCCGAATGCTGCATTTTATTTTTTTCAAATATATTTTTATTTACTTATTAAGAGACAGACAGACTGACTATGGGTGCCCAGGGCCTCTTGTTGCTGCAAGCAAACTCCAGATGCATGCACCACTTTGTACGTCTGGCTTTATGTCAGTACTGGGGAATAAATCCTGGGCAGGTAGGCTTTACAAGCAAGCACATTTAACCACTGAGTCATCTCCCAGCCCAATAATCCACCAGTTCATCTCCTTCCTAAAGAAACCCCATACCCATTAGCGGTCACTTACTATGCCTTACAAACCACCAGCCCTGACAATCATTAATCCATATGCTTCTTCTATGGATTTGCCTGCTGTGGAGATTTCATAGAAATGGAATTACGTGGGGCTAGATAGAAAGCTCAGCGGTTAAGGCACTTGCCTGCAAAGCCAAAAGACCCAGGTTTGATTCCCCAGTATCCGTGTAAAGCCAGATGCACAAGATGGCACATGCATCTGGAGTTCAGTTACAGTGGCTACAGGCCCTGGCATGCCCATTCTCTCTCTCCTCTCTCTCAAATAAATAATTTTTTTTTTTTTAAAGAAAGAAATGGAGTAACACAATCTGTGGTCTTTCATTGCTCACTTCATTCACTTAGCACCCTGTCTGCAGGGCGGACCCATGTTGGAGCATGAATCTGCTCTCCATTCCTGTCTTTGCCAATAATATTACATTGTGTGGCTACAGCACAGTTGGCCTGTCTTGTCTTCGGATGATGGATAGCTCTATCATTTCCACTCTGGCTTATTACAAATAACGTTGCTATGATCACTCAGGTACAAGTCTGTGTGGACAGAAGTTTTCATTTCTCTTGGGGATGTGCTCTGGAGTAGAATCGGTGGGTCACATGGCAACTCCACATGTAATCTTCTGAAATTGATGGGCTGTTCCCATGGTGCTGCATCATTTCCATTTCTCCCTGCGCTGGAGGAGTGTTCCGATTTCCCCATATTCTCACCTATACTTTTGCTTATCTGTCTTTGTTCTCAGGATATTAGTGGTACAGGGCAGACTTTCCTGGCAAATTAGCATTTCTAGTGATGGATGAGAGCAAGCCCTTTCTATGTCTTCTTTGAAGAAATGACTACTTGATGAGCTGGAGAGATGGTTTAATGGTTAAAAGCACTTGCTTACAAAGTCTGCTGGTCCAGCTTTGATTCTCCAGTACCTATATAAAGTCAGATGTACAAAATGGCACATGTATCTAGAATTTGTTGACAGTGGCAAGGGACCCTAGTGTGCCCATACACTCTCTGTCTCTCAAATAATAATTTTAAAAAAATTTTGTTCATTTTTATTTATTTATTTGAGAGCAACAGAGAGAGAGAAAGAGGCAGAGAGAGAGAGAGAGAGTGAGTGAGAGTGAATGGGCGCATCAGGGCCTTCAGCCACTGTAAACAAACTCCAGACACGTGCGCCCCCTTGTGCATCTGGCTAACGTGGGTCCTGGGGAATCGAGCCTTGATCCAGGGTCCTTAGGCTTCACAGGCAAGCACTTAACCGCTAAGCCATCTCTCCAGCCCTCAAATAATAATATTTTTTTTTAAAGAGAAATGCCTAATTGAGTCCTCTGCCCATTTTTTTTTTAACTTGGAGATTGTTCACTATTAGGTTGTAAGAATTCTTTTTCTTCTTTCTCTTCCTCCTTCTCTTCCTTCCTCCTTTCTTTTTTTGCTTTCTTTCTTAAGTTGTAAGAGTTCTTTCTAGCCACATCTATACCACAGCACTCAGGAGACCAAAGTTAGGAAGACTGCCATGAGCTCAAGGTCAGCCTGGAGTTACAAAATGAGTTCCAGGCCAGCCCGGACTAGAGTGAAACCTTGCCTCCAGACAAACGAACAACAAAACATGCAAGAAAACAGAGTTGTCTGTATGTTCCAGATACAAGTCCAGAATGTATGTGACTTACAAGCATTTTTTCTTCTACTCTGTGTGCCCTTAAGGCACAAGTTTATCTATTTTCTTTGGTTGCTTATGCCTCCGTGTCCTGTCTTGGAGACCATTGCCAAACTCAGGGTCAAAATTTATGCTTATTTTTGTCCTAAGAGTTTTCCAGTTTTAAGTATTATGTGTAGTTTTTGGTCTCTTTTGAGTACTTTTATATACCATGAAACACATGGGTATCTGGCTGTCCCACACTTCAAATGTGTTGTAAAGCCTATTCTTTCCCTATTGAGTTACTTGCTCCCTTTGAAAATCAATTAACCAAAACCAGGCAGGTTGATTTCTGAACTATCAAATCTATCTTCCTGATCTGTATGTCCATCCTTTAGCTAGAATGAGACCACCTTACTACTACTGGTTTGTAACTTTGTTTGTTTTAAAGATTTTATTTTTATTTATTTGAGACAGAGAAAGGGAGAGAGAGAGAAAAGAGAGAGAGAGAGAATGGGCATGCCACAGACTCTAGCCACTGCAAACGAACTTCAGACGCATGTACCACCATGTGCATCTGGCTTATGTGGGACGTGGAGAATCGAACCTGGGTCCTTAGGCTTCAGAGGCAAGCACCTTAACCACTAAGCCATCTTTCAAGCCCTGTTTTGTTTTTTGTTTTTTTTTTTTTTTTTGAGATAGGTTCTCACGCTGACCTGGAATTCACTATGCAGTCTTGGGCTGGCCTCAAACTCACAGCACTTCTCCTACCTCAGCCTCTTGAATTCTTGGATTAAAGGCTTGTGCCACCACGCCCAGCAGAGACAGACAGAGTGAGGGGAAGTGAGAGAGAATGGGCATGTCAGGGTCTCCAGCTGCTACAAACAAACTCCAAATGCAAGCGCCACTTTGTTCATCTGGCTCTACGTGGGTCCTGTATAATCGAAACTCGGGTCATTAGGCTTTGTAGGCAAGTGCCTTAACTGCTAAGCCATCTCTCCAGCCATTTTATAACCTTTACAATCAGGAAGCATGGGCCTACCCACTCAGTTCTTCTTTTTCAAGAGTATTTCGGTCAGTCTGGGCTCCTTAAATTTCATGTGCATTGTATTGATTGAGTGATAGACTTATTTTTTGGTGTTAGGGATGAAAACCAGGTCCTCATGAATGCTAAACAAGTGCTCTCCAACTGAGCCACATCCCCAGCCCTGTTTATTTATTTTTGGTGTTAACGGTCAAACCCAGGGCCTAGTCACTGAAAGGCAGATGTTGTGCCACTCAGCTATACTCACAGCCCTTCCATATGAACAGCTTGCCAATTTCTGCAAAGCAACTAGCTGGAGTTTTCACAGGACATATGTGGAAACTGTGGGTCAGTTTGGACAGAGTGCTATCTTAATTGTAAGTGTTCTGATCCTTGAACATGGGGCATCTTTCCATTTAGTTACATCTCCTTTCATTTCTTTTGAAACTATCTTACAGTTTTCAGAGAACAAGTCTTTCACCTCTTTTGTTAAATATACTCCTAAGCATTTTTAAAATTATTTTCAATGTTAGTATAAATGGAACACAGTCTAATTTCACTTTCAGATGACTCATGGCAATTAACTTTTCCATATCGGTCACATATTCCACAACCTTGCTGAACTCATTCATTAGCTCTAAACATTTAAGTAGATTCCTTAGGGTTTTTTACATGCAAAATCATCTTGTCTGCAAATTTGATTTATTTATCTATTTATTTGAGACAGAGAGGGGTGGTAGAGAGTGAGACTGGGCGCACCAGGGCCTCTAGCCACTTCAAACGAACCCCAGACGCATGTGCCACCATGTGCACCTGGCTTACGGGGGACCTGGAGACTCGAACCTGGGTCCTTAGGCTTAGCAGGCATGTTCCTTAACCACTAAGTCATCTCTCCAGCCCGATGATCATACTTCTTACTCCCTAATCTAGATACAAGTTATTTCATTTCTCATTTAACCTCTCTGGTTGGAATATCCAGAGCAATGTTGAGTACAAGTAGCTAGAGTGGACTTACTAGCTGGGTGTGGTGGCACACACCTGGAATTCCAGCACTTGGAGGAAAATCAGAAGTTCAAGGTCATCCTCAGCTACATATTGAGTTTGAGAGCAGCCTGGAATACATGAGACCATGTCTCAAAAAAAAGGAAAGGAGAGGAGAGGAGAGGAGAGGAGAGGAGAGGAGAGGAGAGGAGAAAGGAGGAGGGGGAGGGGATAGATGGGAAGGAAGGGAATGCGGGGGGGGGGGGGAAGAGTTGACATCACTGTCTCATTCCTGATCTCAGGGAGAAATCTTTCAGTGTTTGACCATCAATGTTCTGTTTAAGTTTTAAGACTTCAATCTTGAATAGACAATATGAGACACTATTTCTTATAGTTAAGGGAGGGCAATCACAGAGAATGCTCTGTATTAGAAAGAAGTCTAGAGCAAATGATTGGATGAAAGAAGACTTCATTAACCACTTACCCTGGGTTGCCCCGGGACTATGGGATGAGGTGCCGAACATGCTGGTCCCTCAGGCTGGCTGCCTCTTAAGCTTACCAAGACTCAGCTGTGTTTCTCAAACTTGCTTTGGAAGAGGAGTTACAAAGGAATGGTTCTTATGACATGAAATTGAAAGGAGAGGGCAGCTGTTCAACTAGAACTAGACAAAGTAGCCCTTCTGTTTAATGCCACAGGCACACAGGGGAAATCCACAGTACTGGGTGGTCAGTTCCTGCTTCCCTCAACAGTATCTCAGAGAATGCATTAACGGCGTGGATAATGTGAAACCGATGATGCAGAATATCACCTGGTGAACCTGTGACTCAAGAAAGTGTCTAAATACATGGGGCTTGTATAAAATTGAAGTACTTTTAAATATTTGTATTTACTTATTAGAGCGAAAGAGAATGGGCACCCCAGGACCCCTAACCACTGCAAAGGAACTCCAGATGCATGCGCCGCCATGTGCATTTGCCTTACACGGGTACTGGGGAATTGAATCTGGATCATTAGGCTTTGCAGGCAAGTGCCTTAACCACTAAACCATCCCTCCAGCCCTGAAGTACTTTATATTAAATATGCTCAGTATACCTGTATCACTCAATATTTTTTATTCCTTTACCCAACTCCATGCCAGGGCTGATGGTACCAGAAAACTCAGGTTCTCCTGAACACTCAACAGTAGTTACCTGGACAGAAATGTGTGTGTGTGTGTGTGTGTGTGTGTGTGTATTTGTAATGATACATATTACTTTCTCATCCTATAGTCCAGGCTGGCCTGGAACTTGTGGTAATCCTCCTGTCTCAACCTCCTGAGTGCTGGATTATGGGCGTGAACCATCATGCCTAGCTTATTAGTTTTGCAGTACAGAAAAAGTATGATAGGGTTTCTTTTTTAAGATTCGCATTCCATTACTGTGCAGTAATAACAGGAAGCAAGTCAGAAACACGCGCTGCCATGGCCAGCGGCACTGCTGCAGCCAAGAAGGTTCTTCAGTGCGGCAAAAGCGAAGCCAGTATGAAGCGTTCAACTGGAACACAACCACAGCGATCAGGAGTCCAGAGTGTGGCTGCTCTGTCCAGCATCAACCAGAGCGGAAATAGGTCCCTTCATCTAGCCAGGATTCAGACGGTCCCATCACGCACAGCTACGGCCTGGGTACATCATGACGTGCTCTGGAGAGAAAGCCAGGCTACCAGACCAAATAGGTATGAGCAGAATCAAAGCGCATACATGCAGACTTCCCGGGAGAAAGCCAGAAGCCAGGTACTTTAAGTGGTGGTGCACGCCTATAATCCCAGCACTTGGGAGGCAGAGGTAGGAGGATCGCCACAAGTTCAAGGCCACCCTGAGACTACATAGTGAATTCCAGGTCAGTCTGAGCTAGAATGAAACCCTACACCTTGAAAAACAAAAACAAAAACAAAACCAACCAAACAAAGAAACTCAGGTCCTCCTGCTTGCGGCAAAGCACTTTTACCCACTGAGCATCTCCCCAGTGAAGATACCCTATAGCAAGTGTCTAAATAACGGAAGAAAGGCATGATGAACACATGCTTGTGACTTATCAGGACACTGGGCCTTCCCTAAGCCAGCCTCTGAAGTGCTCCTGTCATCTTGTTCCTCCCTCCTCATCCTCAATAATAACTTTTTCTTATGTCTGAAACAGTGTGCAGAGCTAGGCCCTGCATGAACCAATGAGAACACAGAAATGAAGGGCACAGGAAGCTGGGTTTGAAGTCAACTTAGCCCATGCTCTGTGCCAAGACACAAAGGAGGCCTAGGCACCTGGGGCATTCACAGCCTTCCCCAAGTGTGGAAGAAGAAGCCAGAGTGCCATGGAGAAAGAGGGCAGCTGAGGTATGCTTAAACTTGGAGAGAGAAGAGCCCATGGAAGGTTCCAGAGAGTATGAGAGGGTGATTTCTGAGGACTGACCTCCACCCTAGATCAGGACCTGGGACCCCAGGGTGGTAAGAGTCACTTCCACACAATAGTTCATAGGTCAGCAGATATGGCTGTTTTAAACCTGCTTCTTTCTTCCACCATCTCTACCACACCTTGACCCACACCTGGGGCCACAGCTAAGTAGTGACTTATCAGGTGAAGAGAGGCCTTCAGCCACCTGCGCCACATGCACTGCCCACCACGTGATTCCAAGAGCAGCGCTCCCTGCCCTATACAGGTGCTCAGAAGCAAGTGAGACAGCTGAATGAGCAGACTGGCAAGCAGATGAGAAACCCTAAAGGACAGGCACCCAGCGCAGGGGGGCAGGACCCAGGGAGCAAGGACATTCCCTGTCCCCGAGGGAGAACTACTTGTAGAGCTGAACTCATGTGAGCGGTGGGGTGAGGGAGTGTTGGGGAGCTTTCTGAACGCCTGTCACACAATCCTGGGCTTAGTGCTGAGCACTACTCCTCTGAGGACAGAAACAGCATGCAGCAGTCCGCAAGCAAATGGTGGGTGGGGTGTGGAGAGGGAGAGAACGCGTTTAAACAGTCGCATGCATCTCCGGGAGGTCCCCAATGCCACTAGGAGAAAGGGACGGGAGACAACACGTGCCTGGGTAGGGAGGGCTGCACTGGAAAGAGAAAAGGGGAGGAACAGAGGAGAGAGAGAGAAGGGATTACATGCACATGTTCCTATGTCATGGAAGCACTGTCCATGGGGCCATACCCACGCCTGCCAAGCCAACACGCAATAGTGCCAGTGCCAGTCCCTGGCTCTCAGCCCAACTGGACGGCCCCCTTCCCATCTTCACTGGCTCCTGGCACAGACACCTCCAGAGCACCTGCAAGGTTGTTTTATTTAAATGACTAAGGAGGGCTGGAGAGGTAGCGCAGTGGTTAAAGGCACTTGCTCTGCAAGCCTTCCTACTGGAGTTCGGGTCCCCAGCACCTTTCTAAAGCAGGACACAAGGTGGCACACCTGTCTATAATGGCAGTGTGCCTGCAGCAATGCGAGGCAGGGTCAGGAGAGTCCTGAAGCCCATGGGGCTACCCAGTCTGGATTCCTTACCAGCCAATCAAGAAAGACCTCGTCTCAGGCAAGCTGGAAGGAGAAGACCAACACCCTCGGGTTGTCCTCCGGCCGCCTCACATGTGCCACGGCATGTGTGCTCGCATGCATATACTCGCACACCACATGCACAGATGGATGCACACGTACCAGTACAAATGAATAAATAGGGCTGGAGAGATGGCTCTGCAGTTAAAGGTGTTCGCTTCCAAAATCTGGTGGCCTGGGTTCGAGTCCTCAGTACATGTAAAGCCAGATGCACAAGGTGGCACGTGCAGCTGGAGTTCTTTGCAGTGGCAAGAGGCCCTGGTATGCTCATTCATTCATATCCTCCCTCTCCCTCTTTCTGAGGCTTTTTCAAGGTAGGGTCTCACTCTAGGCCAGGCTGACCTGGAACTAAATTTGTAGTCCCAGGTTGGATTCAAACTCATGGCTATCCTCCTACCTCTGCCTCCTGAGTGCTGGAATTAAAGGCGAGTACCATGATGCTTGGTGCTTGCTCGTATACTTTCTCTCTCTTTCTCCCTCCCTCCCTAGTAAACAAATATATTAAAAATGAATGAATGAATGAATAAATATGGTCCAGGGCTGGGGAAATGGCTTAGCAATTAAGGCATTTGCCTGTGAAGCCTAAGGACCCTGGTTTGATTCCCCACATAAGCCAGATGCACAAGGGGCACATGCACCTGGAGTTCGTTTGCAGCGGCTAGCGGCCCTGGTGCGCCCATTCTCTCTGCCACTTCCTCTGTCTCTCAAATAAATAAATAAAATTTAAAAAATAAAAATAAATGGTCCAGGAGACAGAACCACCTCCACAAAGGAGCAGGGATGGGGCCAGGCAAAAAGGGTTCTTATCTGGGGTGAGGAAATGCCTCCCCAGGGACCCAGGGCCAGCCCAGGACAGGCCTGTGGCTCTGAAGAACACGGAAGGCTTGGTCTGTCCCCTTCTTCCTCCTCCCTTGCCTTAGGACAAGGATTTTTCCCCACTATATCCTATGATCCTTCTGACCTGGCATGTACTACAGTTGTCCACTTTGTCCCCAGCACCACTGAGAAAGACTGCTCGGGAAGCCCCATAGTACCCAAGGGCTCTCATCACCAGTCATTACTAACCTACTTCCCCCCCCCCCCAAAGAAGGGAGCCTATTTTCCTAGGCTAGTACCTTTCAGGGAAGCCACCGCTTTGACCCAGGAGCCTAAGGACTCCAAGGCATCACATGTGCACACACAGCTCTGGCTGTCTGTCGTATGGACACACACACAGAACACAGACACCTTCATCTGTGCCTACAGATGCAAACTTGCATTTATTTCCAAATTATCCCTCGTGCTTTGGCTAAACACACCATCTGTGCACTCAGGCTACTTAGGAAAGCCTCCAAAACAGCAAATCATTCTCTGTGGTGTCCCTTAGTGTGTGTGTGGGGGGGGGGCGGGGTATAAATTATCAAGTTGTTTTCTACTTTCTTTTTATTTTCTCCGTATTCCATGGTGAACATGCATGGATCCCATTTATATCCAGAAAAGCTAAAGTGTACAATATTTTAAGGTCTAATATTAGCAATAAATAGCATTTTAGGAGGTCATACTCTGCATTAATCTCATTGGACCCCCCAGCAGTGGCCCCACTTCACAAGTGAATCAACCAGTGGACTTGAGGGAGCTGCCCAGGGTCTCCCTGCTGGACCTTAAGAGTCTGGTATCTTCACTCATGGGAGAAAACTTTTCCTTGATGAGAAAGAATGATAAAGGGGGAGAAGAGAACAGGGGCCAGGGAAAGAAGGGGAGGGAGAGAAGAGGGGAGAGAGAGAGACTGAGAGAGGGAGGGAGGGAGGGAGGGAGGGAGAGAGGAGAGCCCAGAGCCAACTGTGTACAGCACAAGAAGCTGCCTTACTCATTTGATTATAAAAGATTTCTGAGCCACCAGATGGTTTAATGGGGGTTGCAGATGCCCCTGATCACTTTCCTTAATTTCTTTGCACAGGGCTCCACGGCAAGAGCGACATCTAAGAAGCTCTCGGCAAGTCCACAAAGACACTGGCTAAGCAACTTTAGAAACACCGCTTAACAGGTGCGCACCGAATCCTCACTTCCAGGGTAAACAGGCCCTACACTAATCCCAAGGCACCTGGTGGCACTTTGGGGGCCCCCTGGCTGGCACGAAGCCTGTGCAGGCAAGGACTGAGATCTAGGCTCCATTACATAATCAATCCTTGGCTCTGGGCCACCACACCTTCTGACAGACAGCTCAAGATGGTGGTGGCAGAGTCAACATCAAAGACCACGTCCCCTGGTCCTCTGCACAAGAGCTGTGAGCCAGGCAGATCAAAGCGGCAGGCTGACGAGTTCATCGGCACTCAATCACGCCGTGATCTGTGCGATTTTGCTGTCTTTCTGTGCTTTAATTTTCAACAGGGGAAGCTTCAGCCCTGGTCCTCCACAGCTCAGCGGGTTAGAAAGCTCTGTGCAGAATGCTCTGTGGAGAGATGACTGGAGATTAAAGGTGCTTGTTGGCAAAGCCTTATTATGGCCTGAGGTACAATTCCCCAGCACCTCACATATGTAAAGCCAGATACACAAAGTGGCACATGCATCCAGAGTTCATTAGCCCTGGCAAGAGGCTCTGGCATTCGTTCTCTCTCTTTCTACTTGCAAATAAATAATAAAAATATTTTTAAAGGGACAAGGAAGGGAGAGATGGCTCTGTGGCTAATGCACTTACCTGCAAAGTGTAACAACCTGGGTTAGATGCCCTAGTACCCATGTAAAGCCATGTAAAGGTGGCTCAAGCATCTGGAATTCATCTGCAGTGGCTAGAGGAATGAGCGCACCCATATTCTTTTTCTCTCTCTCTCCTCCCCTCCCCTGTCTCTCTGCTTGTAAATAAAAAATATATTTTTTAAAATTATTTATTTTTATTTATTTAAGACACAGAAAGAGGCAGAGAGAGCGGGCGTGCCAGGGCCTCCAGCCACTGCAAATGAACTCCAGAAGCATGCGCCCCTTGTGCATCTGGCTTACATGGGTCCTGGGGAATTGAACCGAGGTCCTTTGGCATTGCAACCGCTAAGCCATCTCTCCAGCCCCCCAAAAAACATTTTTTAAAGGTGGGGGTGGGGGTTTCTGCCGGGAGGATTTGGAGAGAAGATATTCAGAAGACATTGCAGGGAAGGCCTGTCCTCATGGGGGGGGGGGCATGGGAGTGAGGACCAGAAGCCAGGAGGAGGCAGCTGCAGGGGAGGGGGAGGAGGTAGGGGAGGGGATGCAAGGGGACAGAGGCAAATGGCCACTTCCAAGCCACAGCCTTGGGTTCCAGCAGCGACACAGAGACTCGCCATGCATCAGGAACCCCTGAGCCTAGGAACAGACTACCTCTCATTGAGTTGGGACAAGACAAAACCCAACTAGAGATTGAGGGGAGCCACAGGAAGGGCTCTGAGGCCCAGGAGCCTGAGCACATGCTGCTCCTTGTGCCTGGAATGCATTCACCCAAGGCCCTCCAGTGCCAACTGTCAAGTCCCGAGAGGCCCAGTGCAGTGCTCCTCTGGAGGGCTTCTCCCCACGCTCAGGCTGGCTGCTCTATCCTGGAGAGTGTTATCTACGTGTGCCCGCCCCCACTGGGGTGAGCACTGTAGGCCAAGGACTGTGTCTTGTCATGGCTGTGTCCAGGTGCCAAGGCTGGCTGATCTGAACGAGCTGAGAGTAGGGTGTCCTGGGGTACCTACGCAGGGCATGTAACGTGGGGCTTCACCTCACCTTGGTAAGCACTCAATGCCGAGCTCACGCGCATTCCTCAGCAATGAACAAGCTGTCTCCAAACCTCCAAAACAACCCCGGCTATGGGCAACAGGCAGCGAGGCTTCAAAATAAAGGACCCTTCAACTCCAAGCAGGGAGGATTGCTGCAAAACGCTGCATTTTCCCAGTGGCACTCTTTGGGGAGCACAGGGCTCCCCAAACACAGGCTCTCCCTGACCTCTCCTCCTCCGACAGCCTCACAAGGCAGCTCGGCAGAGACAGAATGGCTTCTCTGTTTAGTAAAGCCAGCAACTCCCACCCCCAACCTCGGCTTCCGCATCCTTCCACAGGTTCTATGCGGCAGGGGAAGTTTCTGCTTTCAGATGCCAGCCCGATCCCCACACCTCCCACCCTATCATCATGACCCAGTCTGAAACCAGGGAACCTGAGTTTGTACAGCAATTTCTTGTCGCAGATCTAGAGACCTTGGAGTTGTCAGAATGCCCAGCATAGCAGATTCAAAGCAGGATTCAGAGGAGAACCTGCCCTGGGGGTGTATGAGGCAGACCTTGGCTTAGTGGGCCATCCCGTGTAATTTATTCCACATTTATTACACAGCCAATGTCGAGTCTAGAATTTATAACAGATGTTCGGTGAGGGAGACGAAGTGTGATGATTTAACCCTGAGAAGAGAAGCTGAGGCTCAGCTGCTGCAGGTGGTGTGATCAGGAGACAGGAAAGGCTTGGGGGACAGGACCCAGGGTGCTCAGGTCTGCAGTCTGCGTCCAGGGCTCAGTCCTGAGAAATGACATGGAGTCTGAAAGACTACCTCAGCTCAACGTGAGAGTGTGGGAGCCGAGCTCTGGGAAATCCTGTGGACCGGCTCTGTCCCCTCCAGACCGCAGCAGCCCCTTGATAGTTCTGCCCCTCATTTCCTTGTGCCAGCAGGGTGCTACCCCTTCTGGGCATGCTTGTACCGGGCAGCGGGTGACCTCTGAGGTCACCTCTTGTACTATGGTAAAGGATATTCTGAGTCACCCACCATTAAAGGCACATTAATAGCTAGAGCACTCCTCTGTAGATCCCTGGAAACACTATGCCTATTAAATTCTGTAGTGCAGTTCTTAGCAACAGGGCCTACAATCTCACGCTCTGTCTTAACGTGGCCAGAGCAATCTAGACCCTGCACCAAGCGGAAGAACATCAATGCAGAAGTGTCAGTCCCTCCTGTTCAAGTGAGGCGTTTGGGTTCCTCAGCACTAAGCTGCTAACCCAAAGCCTCACAGCTGGTTCCATGGCTCAAATACATCCTCAGTTCTCCGTCTTCCTTCTGCTCTGTTGAGGGAGGCACAGAGAAACAATACCACTCCACATTTGACTTCCAAAGTTTTGAAGAATCCTAAGTCTGCGAAACAAAGTAAGGTCACATGGTGTTGTGGTTTGAATGTAAAATGTCCCCTATGGTCTTTAAATTCTTGGTCCCAAGCTGGTGGTGCTCTTCTAGAAGATTGTAGAAACTTTAGGAGGTACATCACTGGGGGCAGACCTTAAGGCATTATAGAGCAGTGCCATGGCCTGTTTGCTGTCTGCTTCCTGCATGCTAATGTGACCCTGATTCCCTGCTCCAGCTTGCCATGCTCTCCTTCCCAACCCCTGCCATGATGAAACCAGCCCTTGAAACTGTAAGCCAGATGGAACCCTTTTTCTTCTGCAAGTTGCTTCTGGTTGGGTATTTGTTCACACCAGTAACAAGGTAACTGAGGGCTGGATAAATGCCTGCAAAACCTAACGGCCCCGTTCATCTCCCCAGGACCCACGTAAAGGCAGATGAACAAGGTGGCGCATGTACCTGGAGTTCGTTTGCAGTGGCTGGAGGTCCTGGCATGCCCATTATTCCCCACCACCATCACCATCTCTCTCTCTCTTTTCTCTCTTGCAAATAAATAATTTGTTTTGTTTTGGTTTTGGTTTTGGTTTCTCCAGGTAGAGTCTCACTCTTGAGTCCAGGCTGACCTGGAATTCACTATGTAGTCTTAGGATGGCCTCGAAGTCACGGCGATCCTCCTACCTCTGCCTCCCAAGTGCTGGGATTAAAGGCATGCGCCACCACGCCCGGCATAATTTGCTTTTCAAAAAAAGAAAGTAACTGATACACATGGCTAGTGTTTTTGCCAGATCAACGTAATTAAATAAAGGAATATTACCCAAGTGTCATAAGCCTGAGCTAACAGAGAATGTGCCACATCAAGGGACAGAAGAAAGTACCCCACTCTTTAACCCCTTACACACACCCATAAAGCCTACCACTCCTAAGACAGGGGCAGAGGAGGATATTGGGCCTGCAGGAGCCTCAGGGCCTCAGTGGCTCAAGTCACCACAAGAGGCCTGCTGGCCCAGAGAACTGCTCCTCCAGGCTAGTTGCTAAGCATTTGCTGGCAAACCAAGTCTGCATCCTGCAGTATGTATGGCTCCACTTCAACTTGCACTACAAAATCTTCAAACAGAGGGGCTGGGGGAGGGATGCTCAGTGGTTAAAGGCGTTTGCTTGCAAGCCTGCTGGTCCGTGTTCCATTCCCCAGTACAACCTAAAGCCAGATGCACAAAGTGGCACATGCATTTGGAGATCTTTTCTAGCAGTAAGAGACCCTGTATGCCCATATACTCTTTCACTAAGCATATTGTCTCCAAGGTTTCTCTATGCTGAAGCATGTGTTGGTATTTCATTTTTTTAATGGCTGGATAATATCCATGGCATGGTTATGCTATATTTTTGTTTATTCATCCAACAGTTGATAGGCATCTGGGCTATTTCCATTATTTTGGCTATTAAGAATAATGCTGTGTGAACATCCAGTTTTTACTGGCTGGGGTTACGGGCTCAAGTGAACTTGCTGGGTCACTTGGCAATTCTGTATTGAGTCATTTAAGGAACCAACAGGCTGCTTTGCAAAGGAGCTGTGTCATCTCCCAGTTCCACCAGCAATGAACTAAGGTTCTAATTCCCCACATCTTCACCGGCACTTATTGTCTGGTTTTAGTTCTACCCATCCTAAGGGTGTGTCCATTCACATCTCAAGCATGTGGAATTTATACTGCTCTGAGGTGCGCGGAGCTCCTCCCAGCAACCCTGTGAAGTAGGTAGAAAAACGGCACCTTAGAGACAACAGTCAATAGAACGAGCAACCTCCTTGGGAAAGAACAAGCCCAGCCACTAGCATTCCTGCCTCAGTTTCTTCTCTGGTCCAGAAACCCCAGCCTTGCAGCTCCACAGGGATCCGAGGAAGTACATGTAATTTGACCAGAAGGGGGGGGTTACATACATTTCAACATCTTAGGTAGATACCATTCCAACCACGGGACTTCTGTCTAGTCTGAACATTTCATATAGAGTAACACAATGTGGGGTCCTTTACTTGTAAAAAAAAAATTGTCCCTCTCCTTAATAAGTTATCCTATCTCTTCAGGTCTGTAGACTAAAAGGATTTATCATGCTCCCTGACTTTTGCTAAAAATAGTAAATCCGCTCCCCAAGTCCAATGGTGGTCAGCAATACCTTAATACAGATTAAGCCGCTGCAGCCGCAAGCCACTGGACCTCAGAGGGCAGACCCTGAGGTGCTACAGGGACAGGGCCGAGGCCTTCCTGAGGACTCTAGAATCAGCCTTAGGGCCCATGCACCAGCTCAGAACACCATGCAAGTGAAGTGTCTGTTCACAGCCTACAAAGACCAAGTGGAAGAGAGAGGGGCCAGGGCTCAGAGCCGTGCCCCAACACTAGCTGTGAAGGTCTGAGCCAGGGGCACACCCTCAGGTGGATGGATATTTGCCTCTACACTCCCAGGCAGGGTCACTGATGGACTCAATCCCTCCCAACCACGAGGGCCTCTCCATGAGCGGGTATCTCACTTCCTCCAGTGCAAGCAAGAGGAGCTGGCGGGCTGGAGAGATGGCTTAGCGGTTAAGGTGCATGTCTGCGGAGACTAAGGAACCACATTTACTCTCCAGGTCCATGTAAGCCAGATGCACATGGTGGCACATGCATCTGGAATTCGTTTGCAGTGGCTAGAGGCCCAGGTGTGCCAATTCTCTCTCTCTCTAATAAATGATTAAATAAAACTTAAAATTACGAGGAGCTGGCAGCATGGCTCTTGCCCTGCCATGGTGAGACCCTGGGCTTCACCATCAGTGCCTGAAAGATGACAAATGAAAGTGAAAAGACCAAGCTGGAAGCCACAGTCTTATACCCAGGCGACAAAAGCGACACTCCAACATTTGCTGTATTCTACTGTTAGAATCACACCAGTAAGACCACACCCAGGAGTAGGGACCCCAGAAGGGTAAGCACTCAGGGAGGGATGAGAGGTGAGGCGGCCTCCTGTACACATGGGAAAATCAGACATTCATGGCAGTGTTCTGATAACGGGAAAATGGAACAGACCCGAATGTGTGCAACCCGAGAGAATGAGCAATGATGCTTGTGGTGGCGGCGGCCCTCTGTGCAGCACCTCAAGGGAAGAAGGGGACAGGACCACAATCTATAACAATGTCAACACTGCTAATGCTGAGAAAAACAGCCTTGAATGAGCTGCTTCCCTTAAGGCTGTGCATGTGTGAGAAAAATAAAGGAAGCAGTGTGTTCTCCACTCTTCCCAGGGCATGGGGGTTCGCTGGGGAAGCACAGAGTCAAGCGGAGAGCAGACTCCGCTAGACTGGAGCATTCTACTGCTCATTTTGGCTAAAATACATGCATATTTCTGTGGCATGTATGAACAGGGTGTCTATGATGCCTGGCCACGAGTGTCAAGAGTTTACTCCTGTACAGTCTGGGATGCTCATCAGAACACCAGGATTCAGGACACAGAAGAGATGGGAGGACAATCACTCAGAATGCTGATAGGGTTACATCGGGGAGGGGTATGCAGGATGCAGGATTATTCTTCTTTCAGCACTTTCCAGTTTTACTAAGGTGACACAGAATTTGTGTATAAAAACTCAATTAAATGTTCTTTCAGAAATCAAAATAAGGGCTGGAGAGATGGCTTAGAGGTTAAGGTGCTTGCCTATGAAGCCTAAGGACCCAGGTTCGATTCCCCAGTACCACGTAAGGCAGATGCACAAGGTGGCGCATGTATCTGGAGTTCATTTGCAATGACTGGAGGCCCTGGCTCGCGCTCTAACCCCACCCCCAAATAAAATGTTAAAAAAAATAAAATCAAAAATCAAGGGCTGGAGAGATGGCTTAGCAGTTAAGAGGCTTGCCTGCAAAACCTAAGGACCCAGGTTTGACTGCCTAGAACCCATGTAAGCCAGATGCACAAGGTGACACATGGGCAAAAGTGGTGCATGCACACAAGGTGGCACATGTTCCTCTGCAGTGGCTAAGGCCCTGGTGTGCCAATTCTCTCTTTCTCATTCTCTCACTCTCTCATAAAAAATCAAAATCAAGCTCAAAATCCAAATGGCCACAATTACCCATCAGAACACATGAGCTTTGGGTACATGAATTCCAACCCAAACACGGGAATGTGTGGGGGTGGTGTGTCTTTGTGAGCAGGGAAAATGTCAGGCGCTGCGAGTTCCTGCCCTGGGTGTATGGACAGACAGGGTCCTGCCCTAGATGTTTTGAGGGTACACTTGCCCAGGGCCTCGTAGGGACCCTGGAGCTTTTGCCACCTGTGCTAAAGGGAGGGTTACAAGACCAAGGTGCTGGCTCTTGACCTCCAACACAGGCCAAGTGTCCCTAGAGGGCTCTCAAAAAGCAGGGGTCAGGGGCTGGAGAGATGGCTTAGCAGTTACAGCGCTTTCCTGCAAAGCCAAAGGACCCAGATTCAATTTCCCAGGACCCACATAAGCCAGAAGCACAAGGTGGCACATGTATCTGGAGTTTGTTTTCAGTGGCTGAAGGTCCTGGTGAACCCATTCTCTATCTGCCTCTGTTGTCTTTCTTTCTCTCACTCAAGTAAATAAATAAGATAAAAATTTTTTGAAAGCAGGGGTCAGGAAGACATTAAAGTCAGTTCTGAGCTTAGGCACAGAGGGCCTACAATTAATTTTGGTCACCTGAGTTGGGGGTCTCTAGAGTGACAACTTTTGTCCTCAGGAAAATCAATGAATTTAAAATGAGAAGTCTCTTATCTACAATTTACAGTGCCCAAAGGGCTGAAGGAAGATCAAGGTCAGTAATCACAAGTAAGTCAGGCTTCATGCAGCAGGGCCCTGGTGAGAACCCCCCCCCTCTAGAGTCCTTGGGGCCCCACAGCCAGTGACCATGCAAACCTCCCACATGACCTTGACAACAATGTCCTCCTTGGGCATACCTTCAGCCAGGCTTCTCTGAGGCCTTGCTGGCTGGGCCTCAATCCCGCCTTTGGCCTACTAGACAGAGCCTAGTGAGAAGTGTGTTATATTGGTTGAGCAACACACCCCCCCCACCCTCCTATCTGACAACCCTTGACATCCAATCAAGTTCCTCATTCCCCAACTTTGGAGTCAGAGGCTTTGACCTGGCAAGAATCTGCTACCACTGATATGTACTATTGGTCATTTTCTATCTACCAAGTCTCTCTCCCCACCTTCTCTCTCTCTCTCTCTCTCTCTCTCTCTCTCTCACACACACACACACACACACACACACACACACACCCTGGCTACAAACCCCATATGTTCTCCTTGTATTAAGAGTTACACTCCAGGCGCTGGAGAGATGGCTTAGCAGTTAAAGTACTCACATGCACAACCAAAGGACCCAGGTTCAATTCCCCAGTACCCATGTAAGCCAGACGAACAGGGGGCACGTGCCTCTGGAGTATGGTTGCAGTAGCTGAAGGCCCTAGCACACCCATTCTTTCCCTCTCTGTCTCTATCTGCCTCTTTTTCTGTCTATGAAATAAATTAATTAATTAAATTATAAAAAGTGT
Organism: Dipus sagitta; assembly: GCA_036346955.1. NCBI lineage: Eukaryota > Metazoa > Chordata > Mammalia > Rodentia > Dipodidae > Dipus > Dipus sagitta. The sequence goes on along the minus strand of CM070773.1, from coordinate 50,366,298 downwards.
TACAGGGGCTGGAGAAATGGCTTAGTGGTTAAGGCGCTTGTCTGCAAAGCCAAAGGACCCAGGTTCGACTCCCCAGTACCCACATAAGCTAGATACATAAGGGGGCACACACATCTGGAATTCTTTAGCAGTGGCTGGAGGCCCTGGAACACTCATTCTCATTCTCTCTCTCTCTCTCTCTCCCCTCCCCCATTAAAAAAAAAAGAGAGAGAGTTACACTCCATCTCTCTCTCCCTAGTGCAATGGAGCCATTCCCTACAGCAGTAGTCTTGAATAACTTTCCTCTACATGTTAACAAGTGACAGGGTACTTTTTCTTTAAAGTCAAAGCCTAGCTTGGGAGTACCAGGGCCAGCCTTAAACACTTCAGGGCATGACTGCCCCTACTCTCTGGTACCTTGGGCAAAAGTTTAGTAAAGAGAGGCCAAGGGACCCAACAGGGACTTGCAGAGAGACACTGGGGCATGGAGCAGCAGCTGGAGGAGAAAGATGGTTCCAGAGAAAATAAGCCACCTGTTGGGTAGAGGAGCCTTAAGAAAACAAGGCAGGAGGCGGGCGTGGTGGCACACGGCTTTAATCCCAGCACTTGGGAGGCAGAGATAGGAGGATCGCTGTGAGTTCAAGGCCATCCTGAGACTACATAGTGAATTCCAGGTCAGCCTGGACCAGGGTGGAACCCTACCTCGAGAAACAAAAAAAAAAAAAAGAAAGAAAAGAAAACAAGGCAGAAGATAGGATTCTATCCTAGTGATGTTTATGGAAGGGAATATTCAATGCCTCTGAGGTCAAGAAAAAGGAACAAGGAAGCTTCGATAGACTGAGAAAGCAGGCAGATGACAGAGACTGTGGTCCCTGCTCTGCTCCTAACAATGTGATCGGCCAAGTTACTTCACCTCTGGGAAGAGCTGTCTGGTCGCCTTCCACAGGAGTAGGAGAGGAGGCATATAAGCTGGCACAGTATTGAGGAACCGTGGTCCCCAACAGTCCACACAATGGCTCTGCTTCACTGTACAGGGCAGAGGGGCCTTGCACTTGTCCTTGAAGGAGCAAACACTCCTGTGTGGTATCAAGTGCATGACTTGTCTCCACAGGCCAAGACCAAATCTACCCTTGATACTAGGCCCCTTCTGAAACACGCCTTCTCCAGGCCTGTGCTATTCGGGAAGCTTGCTGAAGCTCAGGGACAGGCATGGGTTCTCCCAGGATTTGTCAGTGGGACCTTGGATAGCACAGGGTCCTCTTACAGGTGCTCTGCTGAGCATCTCATTCCCAGCACCTGCCACCTCTGTCAAGCTCAGGAGTGGACTCTTAAGTGTCACTCTGCCACAAAGCTGTGTCTATTCCCTCTCAGTGTGGGCCTTGCAGGGAGGGGGCAGCCCAAACCCCAGCCAGTGTCTTGAAGTCAGGGTGGGGCTCCCACCTGCCCCTCCTGCCCAGCAGTAACCCACCAGTCAGAGGTGTTTGGGGAAGTTACTGCCAGGGACAAACATCAGTCCTCCCTGTAACAAGCCCAGGACCAGCTCCCCAGATGTCTTCCCCCTTGGTCATACCATATGTGGCTCTTGGGACTACCACGACAGCATGGAGAGCCACCCAGGGCCCAGCCTGACCTAGGCTCTCTTAAGCACACCTGCAGGTATGAAAGGGTGGATTTCAGAAGCGACAGACAGAGGTAGAAGGGTCTAGTCTCTAGAGACTGTCAAGTTAAGTGTTTTCCAACACTTAGGTTATGGAATTTAAAATGCAAATTTTCCAAAATATGAATAAAATGCAAACTCAGGGGTTGGGGAGTTGGCTCGGTTGATAAAGTGCTTCTTGCACAAGTGTGAGGACCAGGTTTCAGACCCCCACCGTCCACGTAAGTGCCAGGTGGGTGTGGTGGCTCACTTGTAATTGCAAAGCTCAGGAGGATCCCCGGGCCAGCTGACTGCATTTGCTGAATTGGAAACTTTTGGGTTTAAATGAAGAGTCCTCCCTCAAAAAGCAAGGTGAGGCTGGAGAGATGGCTTAGTAGTTAAGGCGCTTGCCTGCAAAGCCAAAGGACCCAGGTTTGATTCCCTAGGACCCACGTAAGCCAGATGCACAAGGTTGCACATGTGTCTGGAGTTCGTTTGCAGCAGCTGAAGGCCCTGGCATGCCCATTCTCTCTATCTGCTTCTCTCTCTCTCTTCTGGAGAGCAATCAAGGCAGACAATGCCAACCTCTGACCTCTGTGTGCACACACGTGCACACATGCATGTGCACCCACACACGCAATCATGCATACCACACACGCATATGCATGCAAACAACTGCAGACTCGGAGGCCCACTCAATGGTTTCTCTTCTCCACATTCTTGGCAGCTCCTTTGGAGAGGAGCTGAAAACCATCAACTCCATCCAAGCCCCACACAAGCCGGAGCACAAACTGAGGCCTGAGGCAGATGGTACAGGGGTGTGCAGAGCTGGTTCAACAGGGGGCATGCAGGCTTTCTTACCAAGCCTTACCGAGGGCACAAGCCCAGCCAGAGCAGTCAGCCGGTGAGGATCAGCACGGGAGTGGCCAACAGGATAGCTCAGCCAATGACAGCTCACTCATTTCCAGGTGCACAGAAGACTAGAAACTAGTCACTAGTTGGAGGGAGCTGACAGACATGGCAGAGCCCTGTCAGGGAAGGGGCAGGTGACCTGTAGAGGCTGGGGTGCTAGGGAAAAGTAGATGTGACACTGTTCCTCAGGACAGGGACAGGGCACCCGCCTGTTATGCTGGAAGGGGCCAGGCTGCCACTGCTAACACAGAATGGCCCCCAAGACCACAGGACCCTCCCTGGAGAGCACTGCTGCTCCCTGCTCTTCCACCATCAAGGACTTCCCAGGCCTCTGGTTTCTGAAAGGTGACAAAAGGCACTAAGAAAGACTCCGGCCCTGTGCTTGGAGATGACAAGTCTCCCTCATGACACAGGAAAGCAGGGGCTGGGAGTGCAGCTCAGCTGGTACAGTGCTAATATGCACAAAACCCTGAGACTGATTCCCAGCATCATATAAAACCCCGGCAGTGCACAAAACCAGGTGTGATGGGGCATACCTATAATGTCAGCACTCGGAAGGAAGAGGCAGGAGGATCAGAAGCTCAAGGTCAACCATAGCTACATACCAAAGTTCAAGGCCAGTCTAGATGAAATGAGACCTTAAAGACAGGAAGGGAAGGGAGAGGAGAGTAGAAAAAGAGAGCATGGGGTAGGGAAGAAAAGAAAGAGGCTAAGAGGAGGGGGGAAGCCCAGGGTACGAGGCTCCAGGGGCAGAGACTGTGTTCAGCAAATGGTGGGCAGCTGAGGACTCCTGGGAAAGTGGCCAGAAGCACAACAGGGACACCAGCCAGTCCCAGAGGGGGACTGCACTCTACAGCCTGCAGGCAAGTCCCCAGAAAGCATCATGAGCGCTGTATACTCCACAGAGGGCTAAAGAAATGGCTCTGGAAGTAGGTGACAGAAAAAAAGGGGGACAGCCCCTGCCCTGAGGGAATAGAATGAGCTGCGACAGAAAGTGGGGAGCCTACAGGGGCTGCTGAAATGACACCAAGCAGCAGGTGATAGGCTCGGAATCCGTACTAGAGGTGCAAACTGTCTGGCCACCAAAAAACCACTGGCTGGCCAAGTCTGGTATGGGCCTGGGAATCTATATTCTCAAACAGGCAAGGTCCATGCTTGGAGAAACACTGGCTTAGTGAGCAAAAGTGTGGACACTGAGCTAATTCACAGAGAGAAAGAGACTGCTATAGAAAAGAGCCCCAAGAAAGACGGCTTTTCCTTCGGAAGGGGTTAACACTGGCTGTTGCTTATTTAGGCGAACTCTATCATTTCCTTGTGTACTGGACTGAACTGTGGACACCCCCCCCCCAACACAAACCCACACATTAAAAGCTCTAGCCAGGTGTGGTGGTAGCTCATGTCTTTAATCCCAGCACTCAGGAGGTTAAAGGAGAATGGCTGCTGTGAGTTTGAGGCCAGCCTGGGTTATAGAGTGAGTGCCAGATCAGCCTGTGCTAGAGTGAAATCCTCAAAACACAAACAAACCAGTTTCGAACTTCAGAATGTCTCTGAATTTGCATGATAATAGACCTACCAACAATTATCCCCAGGCCCAAACATCTGGGCCTGAGATTATTCAGGTAGTAGTGGATTACAGTAATCAGGGGTCGCCAAGGAATCCGAGCCAGAAAGATGTGTACAGACCTACAGAGCCACTGACGGAGTGGTGCGTTCACATGGTGGAGAGAGGCGGACAGGTCTCATAAGGAGAGGTCTCATAACCTGCGGTCTGCGAGCAAGAGCCTCTGGACAACTGGTAGTGGGAACTCCAGTCCAAGCTCAAAGGCCTGTGCGCAGGAGTCCAGTGTCTGAGAGAGGAGAAGAGGGTGGTGGCCATCACCTCCCCACAATGGAGATTCCCGGAGAAAACAAATGGAAACACACAGAGCCAAGTGCCACATTCCCTGGTAGTGAATTCACCGTGTGGCTATCCCCCCATGTCCCACAAGGGCAGCTCCTCCCACAGCGGTCCTGCTCCAGAACCATCAACATCTAGTGGCCAGAAATGTCCTCAACTTAAATCTTTCACACTTACTAAACCTAACAGGCCATTTTAAATGACACTGCTGGAAATGAAAAGTTATGGGTCTGGTGTTAACCACAAATCACCCACTTATGAAGACATATATAGTAAGTCATTAACGTTAACACCATCTGCAGAAAACACTCCCCAGAGAATTAAGCCCCCTACAGTTCAGCTCTAAATAACTCCATTCTTTACTGAAATAAGCCAGGGCTCCCGGCCAAAATGAAGTCCTACTGAAGGTAAGGCCATTGACACCCACAGATGACTATGGCAAATTGGCTTCTGTCCTAGACTTAAAAATAAAAATCAAACCAGAAAAAAAAATCAATTTCCAGTGTTAACATGAACACAGTGCTTTGATAAATGAAAATATAATCCTCCCAGCAATCTTTATCAGTCTTATGATTCATCTATGGGGAAACTGAGGCTTAAAGAAGTGACATGCTCGAAGCTCACAGAACCAAGAAGCAGAGAACCAAAGTCTAACCCAACCATGCTCACCACTCGGCAAGACTAGAGAGAAGTCTCAGTGGCACGTCCCTCTCACAGGTTGCCCCTAAGAGCAAGTGACCCAAGAAGTGAGATTAAATATTCTGGCGTAGCAGGACTGCTCTCTGCAGAATGCATGCTTTAAAGGTCTGTTGAGCACGATCTGGAGCCATGCAAAGCAGACCCCAACCTTAGCCGTGGCATCAGGTCACAGGCGGGGCAGGTGACACTGGATTCCAAGTGCACTCAGGTAACACACGGGACAGGGTGTGGAGCCCGAGGGAGATGACACCCAGCCTGGGCGATGCTCGCAAAGCAAGGGTGCTTGCATTCCCTCAGTTCTCCTCCAAGGCGTGGGACCCAAGGCTTAATGGAGGGAGCACTGCCTATCCTCTGTGGGCTTCGCGGGGGCACTGATGCCCGGGACTGAGCCAAAGGGACCACGACGCAAAGAGCTGGAGGCTACGTGGAAAGGACAGCGACTCTGGGGCATGGCAACGGTCCAGCTCACTGGGATACACGATGGATAAGGGATGAGAGGCTCCAGTGGCCAGCTGCCCAGGTTGGGAGCCTCAAGCATCTGCTAGCAAACCCTGGCCAACTTTACTGCCCAAGGAGGGGGGAAGGACGCATGTATCATTTCCTTCCTAATGCCATGGAAAGCAAAGTGAGCACCAGAGGGGCTGGATGAAACTCTCCCATGTGGCCAAGGTTCAGCAGGCATCGGACTGCCTTAGCATTGCCTCTGCGTCACCCTCACCCGGTGCACTGGCCAGGCAGGCAGCATCACTTGCCTTCACAGGTGAGGGGTGAGGCTCAAGGTGAGGATATGAAGGCAGCCAGGCCAGCGTACCCACTCACGTGCTCCAGTGGCTAATTCCCAGCCAACATTGCCCGTCTCCACCCCCACGGAGGCCCACCAAGGGTTTAAAAGCAGAACTCACCACGAGGTTCCACTGTCGGCTCTAACAACACGAGGGTGGCATGCCAGCCTCCTTCAACACACTGGAATCACCTTCCACATTCCTGTCACCTCACTAGGATGAGCTGAACAGCATTCATGCACAGCCACTTGGCCAATGGCACTGTGGACAGGAAGACCATCCCCCCCCCCCCCGCCCAGCACTTACACAGAAAAGAAATTCCAAGAAAATATGACTATGGTAATTAACAGCACCAAGCAAGACAGGGAGCAGAGATGCTACCAACCCCATGCAGCCTGCAGCCTCAATGGGCTTATTCTGTCCAGGATGTACTTACATGGACCCTGACATGAAGTCTTGTCCCCAGGCATGAGGACAACGAAGGTCAGGCCCCTGGTGAATGCCATCCCTTAGTTGCATAGCCTTCTAATCTCTCTGAGGCTATACTTTTAGGCAAATGCTTAGAGACTGACGTGTAGCAGGTTACATGTCAACGCAACAGGCTAGCTCCTGCAGCTGCAAAGTCCTCAACAGCGGCTTCATCTCCCAGCTGCCCTGACAGAGCGGGGAGAGGCCAGTCAGGTTTCCTGCAGCCAAGACATGGACCCACAGCCTGGTGGCAGTGGCACTAATTACCCCAGTTGAGCCAGAGAAAGCGAGAGTCTGGGCAGAGGGTAGAAACCAGATGCACCTGAGGCAGCTGTTTAATATGCGCCTGCAGCTGCTCTCCTGGTGTCTTAAAGTCACAGGCTGTGACACGAAGCCACTTTGCAGAGAGGCTTCTGCACACACATCAGGACAGACCTGAGCCAGTCAGCAGGACGATGGGACGCAGGTCACTGAGGACCCGCTCTGAGCAGGCTCTGCAGAAACAGGTGTGGGAGGGTGAGAGGAGCAGCAGGAGAATGGCAGCCACCTCCCCAAAACATGTAGCCCCATCCTTGTCCTGGCACTGCCACATCAGAGTCCTCTGAGCCCCAATATTCTTGTTTGTCCTGTAGCCTAGGAGCCAGGACTGACAAGTCAACTTCAGTGGTGAGGTGGGAGAGGACTTGAGCCAAAAGGGAGTTGTGACAGAACAGGTGAGGGACACTCAGAGTCCAAAAGCCAGCTAGCCCCACAGAACCGGCAACCACTCCCAAGCCCACCTCCACGGCCCACAGCAGGGACCTCTGACCCTAGCAGCAGAACAGAAGCCCTGCACGGCTATCAAAGGTCAATTGAATAGGCTGGCCGTTTCTGCACCGGCCTTGCCTTTGGACTTCACATTCCTCCAAAATGTGGGCTGAAAATGGGGGAAGGAGGCTCATCAAGAACCCCAACTAATGTAGTGACTTTCAAGAAGTGCTCAATAGCCACGCGATACTCCGACTATAGAGTGGCTATGCCTTGAGAGCTTATTTGGAGGTTCTAGCAGGGCAGCGTGGTTACTTGTATGCCCTTGACCGAAGACCTCTATTTGAGGAAGGCCGTCCTCTTTTACAAGGTGCGCAGCTTCGGGAGGTACGCACATGGAGCGAGGAGGGACGAGGGGACCCCATCTAGCCTGCCAGATCCGCCGAACCAACTCTGCCAAGCGAGAGAGGGACAGATGTCACAGCCAGAGCGCCCTCACATCCGAGAGTGGCTGTCATCAACAGGTAGTTCTGGATGAACTGGATCTTGAGTGTACAGCCCCCAGTCCTGCCTGCACAGCACCCCACCCTGCCCTGCAGAGGTCAGTACAGAGCTGGCCTGGAAGGACTCCGCACAGCTGCCATGGCAACCACAGGCTGAACAACTTTGGCATTTTCACAACCTCTGATTGATCCAGGGCTTAAGATTAACATTACAATGAATCTGTATTTGCATTTAATTTACTTTAATTGGCTTTTACATAACGTTGTGTGTCGGCGCTTCACCCTTAATAACAACAGGGCCAGCAACAGGGAAACCCTGCATCCAGCAAGAGGCCGCTCATCCTTTTAAAAAGCCTGATGATGAAAATTCTTAAGTTCCCGCTGCTCAATTCTTTCTTTCCTGAGCTGCGAGCCCTTGAGCATGCTCAAGTTCATCCTTTACTCTGCGTTCTTGGATCCCAGTGAAAAATGAGAGATGGGAAAGACAGAACAGATGCTCAAGGTAACTCTGAAGGAGAGGGACGTCTGTCCACTGGTGTGGCCTCCTCCACTCCCAAGGCCTGGAAGAATCCCAGGCAGTGGGCGTTCTGTAGCTATTTGTGGAATGAACAAGTGTGGAGAAATTATCATTGCCCGAGCTAATGTGCGTGAGACATGTGTGTGCCGTCACCATGCGTGGTTCATGCCTGGCTATCTCCATGGCACGGGGTATGGCTCTGGGAAGGGGGTTTGTGCCGAACACCAACACCTGCCCCTGTCTCAGCCACCATCACCTCAGCTCCATGCATGCAGGCTGGGGCAGGGAGAACAGGGGAAGAACTGCATGTGTCTGGACTCTGCTTCCAGGGAACTATGTCTACTGAGAAGAGCAGTTTCTTTAGAAAATGCCACTCCCCCTGATGTGGCCTGCAGGTGCAGGGTACACCTGGGAAAGGGGCTCAGCTGCCTGAGAACCCTGCTGGCTTCTGGAAGGACCAGAGGGCACTAGCCAGGTGCAGATGAGCTGAGGGGAGGCTGAGTCCCAGCAGAGGGAGGAGCATGGGCAAGGACCCAGGGCAGCACAGAGGTAATTACTGGAGGTGGGGAGAAGGTTCGGTCAGCAATGGTGAACTTGCCACACAACCATGAGGACCTGAGTTCAGAGCCCCCGGAACCCAGGTAAGAGTCTAGGCATCGAGGTGTGTACCTATAATCCCAGTGCTGGGAGGATGAAGACAGAAGGATTCCCAGGGCTTATGTGCTAGCTAGTCTAGCCAAATCAGTGAGTTCTGGGTTCCATGAGAGATCTTGTCTCAATAAAGATCAAGAGGGATTGAGGAGGACACCCAATACTCTGGCCTCTACATGCATGCGCACACATGTGCATGCACAACACACACACACACACAAACACACACATACACACACTCCACCAAGAATCAGTAGGCCAGTTGGTCACCCTGCTGACCAACAGAACCAGCCTGCAGAGTGGAGGAAAGTAAAGCAGAGAAGGGACCTGAATACCCTCAGACCTGCTGTGCTAGGCATCTAGCAGGCAGTGGTCTATCTGGAGAACCTGGGAATGATATATCCAGCCATGAAGATCATATTTGTTTGCAAACAGTGACTTAGACAAAAGGGTTTTCTGGGGCTGGAGAGATAAGCTTAGTGGTTAAGCGCTTGCCTGTGAAGCCTAAGGAGCCTGGCTCAAGGCTCGATTCCCCAGGACCCACGTAAGCCAGATGCACAAGGTAGCGCAAGCATCTGGAGTTCGTTTGCAGTAGTTGGAGGCCCTGGCATGCCCATTCTTTCTCTCTCTCTCCCCCCCCCCTCTTTCTCTGTCACTCTCAAATAAATTAATAAAAATAAACAAAAAAAGGGTTTTCTATATCACAGAACAGACAACAGGGGTCAAGGTTCCAGGGCTCAGGCAGTGTTCAAGAGGCCATCAAGGACCTAACTTTTTCTTCCCGCTGTTCTGGGCATATGGACTTTATTTTATTTTTAAATATATTTTTGATACATATTTTTATTGACAGCCTCCATAACTGTAAACAATATCCCATGGTAATTCCCTTCTTCCTCCCTACCCTCCCCTTTGAAACTCCACTCTCCACCATATCCCCTCCCCCTCTCAATCAGTCTCTTTTATTTTGATGTTATCATTTTTCCTACTATTATGATGGTCTTGTGTAGGTAGTTTCGCACTGTGAGGTCATGAATATTCAGGCCATTTTGTGTCTGGAGGAGCACATTGTAAGGAGTCCTACCCTTCCTTTGGCTCTTACATCCTTTCAGCCACCTCTTCCACAATGGACACTGAGCCATGGAAGGTGTGATTGAGATATTTCAGCGCTGAGCACTCCTCTGTCACTTCTTCTCAGACTCATGGTGCCTTCTGAGTCATCCCAAGGTCACTGCCATCTGAAAAGAAAGCTTCTCTAACCAAAATGAGAGTAGCATTAATATATGGGTATGAACGTTAAGAGAAGTGCTTATTGGGCAGTTTGGTGAGCATAGTATACACATTTAACCAGACACCAACAGACATAACACCCCTAGGGCTCATGACTATCCCTGTTGTAGGTTTTCAGTATCAGGGATATATTCCCTCCCATGGAGCGGGCCTCCAGTCCAATTAGAGGGCAGTTGGTTCTCCCATAACAGACATGCCACTATTGCACCAGTTGGCTCATTTGGCCTGGCTGGCCAAATATAAGGCATGCAGTGTCCACTGTTGGCTATCTTCACTGGTGATTTCTCTCTCTCCCATTGAACTGCATGCAGCGTGGCTTTTCCAGCTTTCTGTCCAGTGGTCTACATGGAAGAGGTTTTCAGTTCAGCTCCAACAGTGTTTCTCAGTGACCTTGCAGCCCAAGTATGTGGAGTCTTCAGCACTAAGGTCTTACCAACTATTCTGGTGGGAAACCAAGGATCTCAGCAATGTGGGCACACAGACTCTAACCTTGTGGTCACGAGAGTCCATAGTTCCAGAAATTCTACGAGCTTTCCAGGCCGGAAGATGGGTAGGTAAGAAACCTTTGTCTTGGGATTTGGGCTTTTCCTTAGGAAAGGGAAGCTCTTTTAATTCACTTTGACTAACTCACAGCCAAACTCTGTGGGATCTCCTGGAGGTCAAGCTTTAATTTTCCAGGCTCAGTGTGGAACCTCTGCTTTCCTGCTTCCTGGTTTCCTGGAGGCCAGCAGCCTCAAAGGTCACCTTCTCTGAACTTCTCTGACCACACCCTGTACAACTCCAATTTTCTACATACCTAAGAGAAATGTCCACACAGAAACTTGCAGGCAAATGTTCCTAGCAGCATTATTCATAATCATCCAACGCAAAAACAACCCAAGTGTTTGCCAACAGATAAATAATCCAAAATAGGAAGAAGAAAGTAGTAGTCTACCCATGCAGTGGAATATTACTCTGTCATATAAAGGCATGGAGTACAGATACATGCAGCCACATGGAGCAAAACACAAAAACGTGCTCAGGAAAGTCACAAAAGGCCACATTCTTTATGGTTCCATTTATTTGCAATGTCTACAACAGGCAAATCATAAATCACTGGCTTCCAGGGCCTGGAACAAGAGATTGGGAAATGATTACTAATGGCTATGGGATTTCTTTCTTAGGGTGATGAAAACTTTCTAGAATCAGATAGTATCAGTAGTATTCAACTGTGTGACTATACTAAAAACTACTGAATTGTACTTTTGTGTTTCTAAGCAAAGTCTCACTCTAGCCCAGGCTGACCCAAACTCACTCTGTAACCCAGACTGGCCTCAAGCTCATGGCAATCCTCCTATCTCAGTTTGAGTGCTGAGATTAAAGGTATGTGCCACCATGCCTGGCTTAAAAAAATGTACATTTTTTGAATGGTGGCTTTTTTGGTATATAAATTATTTTTTTTACTTATTTATTTTTAGTTTTCTGAGGTAGGGGTTCACTCTAGCTCAGGCTGACCTGGAATTCACTATGTAGTCTCAGGCTGGCCTTGAACTCACAGCAATCCTCCTACCTCAAATAAATAGATAAATAAATAAATATATATATATATATACACACATATATATATTATATATACATATACATATATATATATATATTTGAGAGAGAGAGAAGCAAATAGAGAGAAAGAATGGGTGCAGTGGGTCCAGCCGCTGCAAACAAACTCCAGATGCATGCGCCACCTTATGCATCTGGCATACATGGGTCCTGGGGAATCGAACCTGGGCCTTTGGTTCAAGTGCCTTAACTGCTAAGCCATCTCTCCAGTCCCTCTATTTTTTCTTAAGACATGTCTTACTATGTAGTCCAGACTGGCCTCAAACATTCTATCTTCTTGCTTCTGCCTTCTGAGTGCTGGGATTATAGGCATTTACCACCATGTCTTGTCCCTTACCTTAATTAAATAATTTCTTTCCAGGGCTTGGGAGATAGTTCAGTAGGTAAGAGCACTTGCCACACATCATAAAGAGAAGACTAGCCAGGCGTGGTGGCGCACGCCTTTAATCCCAACACTGGGGAGGCAGAGGTAGGAGAATCGCCGTGAGTTCGAGGCCACCCTGAGACTATATAGTTAATTCCAGGTCAGCCTGGACCACAGTGAGACCCTACCTCGAAGAGAAAAAGAAAAAGAGAGAAGACTAATCTGCCCTAAGCTTGATTCCTTAGCACCAATATAAATAGCTGGATGTGGCTACATACCCTAGTAGTCTCAGTCCTAGGGGGAGTGGAGACCATCCCTGGTGTTCACTGGTCTGCTGACCTAGACAAAAACAATAGCTGTGGGTTCAGGGAAAGACTCCATCTCAAGAAAACACATAGATGAATGAAAAGTGGAGAAAACCTGACATTCTCCTCTGGCCTCTGGGCATATTGGGCACACACATACATATACAATAAACATGCACACACCACACATACCACACACACATATGTGCAAAAAAGAAATCCCTTCAAGAAAAAAATTCCATTTCTTACTTGTATTAAATATCCTTCCTCTGTCATTCACTTATCTTTGCCACAGGCTCCTCACTTCTGATCACTACTGCACTGTATACTGGGTAATCTACACAGCTAGTTCACTGTCTACTGCTCCCTGCTAGAAAGAAACTTGGGAGGAAAGGAGATCTGCCTGGACCATTCCCTTCATGCAATCTAGCAGACAACAGGTATTGTGTGAATGAATGAATGAGGGAATACTTGACCAAGGAAGCAGCATAGAGCCCCATGACAGAAGAGCATCTTTCCCCACCTGAGCATTCTTTCTCCAAGACAGTCACTGCATAAACAGACTGAGAGGGAGTCAGGTAGCTTTGTGAAGTAGTTTAAGATGACTGGGCCCCCAAAGAAAGACAGGAATGTCCTCACAATCTCCACTTTGTTAGAGATCAAAGAATGACATGACTTCTGTCTTGCCCAAAGGAGTTTTCTAGACCTGTTTTTCCATGAACAACCTGAGCCCCTTTGTGGGAGGGAGTTCCACTTTCCTAGAATTTAAACCTGATCCTGGAATTGTGGTTGGCTACATCGTGCCTCTTCTTGAGCCAGTCCCTGGCCCAGACCAATCAGCCCTCATTCTGGTTTACCTCAGCCATGGCACTGAGAACCAAAGGAGCCTTCTGCCCTCCCCTACCCTCCCCCCCGACACACAAAAATCAAGGCTGAGACGTGCAGCAGTGCACCCCATGTACTGGGGACCAGTTTTATTCGTGAGGCATTAGTTAAGATGAGAAACAAAGCCCCAAGAATTTTATTTGCTTGCTTGCTTGCTTGTTTATTTATTTATTTTTACAGGGCTAGGGATGCGACCCGGGACCTTGTGCATGGAGGCAAGTGCTCTGCCACTGGGCAACTCCCTTTGCCCCACGTCCCTGAGAAGTTTAAGCTACAAGTGTGGCCCACCCTTCTCAGCACTTGGCCCCACGTTCCCCATGCAGGTGACCCCAGAGCTGACTGCTATCTGGGCAGGTTTGAGAGGAGCCACCTGCTAACTCCACACACTGATGTGAGCCAGGCCTGCATCCACAACTGCACACGTGCTCTGAATGTGAGCGCTTGTTCCCCGGCTCCTCAGAGCTGGACACATTACCTGTCAGCCTGGCAGACAGGATGGACATGGACACGGCGCGGATGCAAGTGTTCTGTTTCCTCGGCCGTGCTCCAGGCTTCAGCCTGTGCACGGGGAACTGGGAAACACGGAGTACGCCCAGAGCCATAGAAGAAAAAGGGGCTGAGGCTCAGAACTCCATTTTACACAAGTAAAACCCCAAGGACCCAGGAAGGAAACAGGATGGGGGTGAGGGAGAGGAGTAGAGGATGCAAGCATAGGCTGACCTGGACATGGAAGGGCAGTGGCACCAGTCCCATCTCACAGGCTGGAAAATGGACGCCCCCAGGCAGTGGCCATTAAGAGCAAGAGTGAGGGGTAGAAGAGATAGCTCAGTAAAGTGCTTACCTTACAAGCATGAGGACCTGGGTTTAATCCCCAGATCCCAAGTAAAAAAGCCGGCTATAGTGGCATGCACTGGTAAGCCTAGCGCTGGGGAGGTAGAGATAGGTGGATCCCTGGGGCCAGTCTAGCCAACTTGGAGAGTTCCAGTGAAAGACCCTGACTCAAAAAAAGTGAACCTGGGGTCTGGAGAGATGGCTTAGCAGTTAAGGCACTTGCCTGCAAAGCCTGAGGATCCATGTTTGACTTTTCAGATCCTACATAAGCCAGACACACAAGGTGATACAAGCACACAAGGTCGCACATGCACACAAGGTGGCACATGCATTGGAGTTCTATTACAGTGGCTAGGAGGCCCTAGGTGTGCCGATTCTCATTCATTCTTCACCACCTCTCTCATTAAAAAAAAAAAAAAAAAAAAAAGGCCTGTGGTGGCACACACCTTACTCCCAGCACTTGGGAGGCAGAAGTAGGAGAACTGCTGTGAGTTCAAGGCCAACCTGAGACTACATAGTGAATTCCAGATTAGCCTGGGCTAGAATGAGACCCCTACCTTAAAAAAAAAAAACATGAACCTGAGGAATGACAGTCTAACCTGTGGCCTCCACATGCACACATGCACATGCCCCCATTTACACATGTACACACACACACTCTCTCTCACACACACACAGCAAGCGCAGGCTTGGAAGACCCAAGGGACGCATGGAGCAGGCAAGGGTGAATGCTGCACAAGCCACTAGGCGCATCAGGACAGAAACAGATCCCATGGGGTTGCCCTTTTGCCTCTACAAAGAATGGTCTTTTTGTTGTCCATTAGATCACAAGAGATTCCACCTCAAAGACAGCTGGTCCTCCCAAGTGGACACGGGGAAAGTGAGGGCTATCCCGAATCCCCAGACCACTGAGGCCTGAGGTTCATCTTTTCTTCTGGATGGCAGGTTCCTTTGTGGTGACGAGGTGGAGCTTGCCTATCCAATTACTGCTGTATGCAAAGGCTGGGGCCTGTCACTTTCTCCACATCACCCATGTCCTGCTCAGCCACCAATGTCCACACCCATGTCCCCAGGCTGGTGATACAGTGACCCCCCCCCCAAGGTTCCCACACATGACCAAGCATGTGCCAAAAGGACTATTTGTAGGGAGCCACTTCCTGGCTCCAGAGCACAGGAAGGAGAAGAGTGGCCACTGCCCCTGCTGAGGAAGAAACTGTGGGCAAAGGGTAGATGCCTGCCTCAGATGCCTGGCTGAGCTGGAGGATGCTGCTCCTATGGGCTGGAGGCCATGATTCTGAAGACCAGCTAGGTGAAAGGAGAAAGGGAGCTACCAACACTCAAAGGAGAAATGGGGATTGCAAGAGCCTTCCTTCCACAACCAACAACCTGGGGCTGTCAGAAGGGTGATCCCCAGGGCTGGAATGAATGGCACTGCTTCAGGGTACAACAGGATCAGAAGCCAGAAGACCAGGAAAGCGGGGAAATGCCTGTGAATAACAGCAGATCCCACCAGGCAGTTGATTGATGCATCATCCGTCCAAGAAAACACATAGCCACTCTCCCTTCAGGGACAGGAGAGAGGCTCCCCATACAGGTCAGCGGTGGGCCAAGAGCCAATGAGCCCGGGCACTCCCTGGCCTCACACAGTCTGTGATTATGATTAGTTTGGATCAAATGTCCCTCAAAGGCCCATAGGCTAAAGACTCAGTTGTCGGTCTCTGACGCTGTTAGGAGCTGGTGAGACCCTCAGGAAGCAAGTCCAAGTGGAAGGTATTTAGGTGGCTGGGGGCATGAAATAATGAGACCCTGACCTAGAAAGAAATAATGAGACCCTGACCCCTCCTCTCTTTCCTTCCCATCTACCACAGTACAGCCTCCCCGTCTCACGTGCTCCCATCATGACGTGCCGATGTGCTGCGCCGCCACAGACCCAAAGCGCCGGGGTCAAGCACCCACGTACTGAAGCCTCTGAAACAGTGAGTCAAAACAAATCTCTCTGCCTTCTAAGTTACTGACCTCAGGTATTCTGGGACAGCTGACTAACACAGGAGTCATGACCATAATACAAGCTCACAGGGCAGGGCCCTAGAAGTCCAGCTCCAATGGTGTGCCAGGGCCCAGATCAAGGCTTGGCATACAGCAATAACTGTTGAACTTGTTCGTTCAATTCTACTCAGTATTCATCATTCACACTAAAAACACTTCCTAGATTTGTTAAAAGATTTTGTCGGGAATGGAGAGATGGCTTAGTGGCTAAAGTGCCCAGGTTCAATTCTGTAGTACCCACATAAGCTAGATACACAAGGTGGTGCATGTATTTGGAGTTTGCAATGGCTAGAGGCCCTGGTGCACCTGTTCACTCTTTATCTGCCTGCCCCCCCCCCAAAAAAGTAAATAAATATTTTTTTTTTATTTTAAAAAGTTTTGTTCTTTTCCGTAGATGGTCTCAATGCACTGAAGTGCTGCTGGCAGGTAAAGGAAGGGTTATGCAGCCTGAACAATTAAGCCAGTGAGAACTGAGGGGAATTTTAAGTTAGACATCAAGATACACATCAAACAAAACATTTGACCTTTGTTTAGAAAAATTTAATTCACACATACTTTTTAAGAAATATCACCTAAAGTGAGACTGTTTCTCTAGGATGATTGGATAGCCAGGAAACCACAGTGACATACCTGGCCTCTATAGCAACATACCTGTCTCCAATGATGGGCTTCCTACCTTTGTACTAGATCCTGGAATAACCTGATCATCAATATTTGAAAGAACAATTTTTGGGTGGTTTTTTTTTCTGTTTTTTTGGGAAGTATGGTCTCACTCTAGCCCAGGCTGAACCTGGAACTCACTCTATAGTCCCAGGCTGCTCTCAAATTCATAGCAATCCTTCTACCTCTGCTTCCCAAGTGCTGGGATTAAAGGCATGCAATACCACGCCCAGTGAAAGAACAATTTTTAAAATATTTTATTCTTATTTATCTATTTGAGAGAGACAGAGAAAGAGGGGGGCGGGAGGGGGAGAGGCAGATAGAGAATGGGCACGCCAGGGCCTCCAGCTGCTGCAAACTCCAGGCGTATGTGCCACCTTGTGCATCTGGCTTACATAGGTCCTGGGGAATCGAACCTAGGTCCTTTGGCTTTGCAGGCAAGCGCCTTAACTGCTAAGCCTTCTCTCCAGCCCCAAAAAACAATTTTTTAAAATAGAGCTGTGTTCATTTTTTTATTTGGTCCTAATAGTGAGGGTCCTGTACCAGACATGATGGAATTTT
Source organism: Dipus sagitta (assembly GCA_036346955.1). NCBI lineage: Eukaryota > Metazoa > Chordata > Mammalia > Rodentia > Dipodidae > Dipus > Dipus sagitta. Next base: position 50,348,972 of record CM070773.1, on the reverse strand, counting down.
GGCAACAACTATAATTTTCTTTCTTCAGATCATAAACATAGAGATTGGACTATAAAGATGTGATCTGTAACATACCTAATCCAAGAACAAGAAGCAGTTGGTAGCAAAGGCAGTCTCGGGCTTCCCACAGTTCACAGCAATGCCCCTCTACTGGAGGCAGCCCAGCCCCCAGCAACTCTCTCCCTCGTCCGCCCTGAAACTAATCTTTCATACTCGCCCGTTTCTCTGATGGCTGCCTCATCCTTCTAACTTTCCACTGCTGACTCAATATCCTGGACTCCAGCAGATTAAACCTCTGAAAAACAAGGGAATAACAGCCTTTGGAGTGATGCCACCAAAAGTCAGGCCTCCATCTAAGGAGGGTTGAAATGCCCCCACCCCGCGCCCAGCCAGCAGATAAATACAGGCCAGCCAATGTCAGACCACAAAGTCTGAGTCACAGGGAGAAAGGATCCCCACCAGGAACCCTCAAACTCGCAGGACTGAGGACCAGCAGGTCCTGCCTCTGAGAGTCACGAGGGAGGGGCACAGAAGGGGACAGAGAAGGAAGCTGTAACATGTTAGCAGACAGACAAACTCATAGAGACACAGTGCAAATTACAGTGGAGCCATTGGTACCAAGACTTCAAAACACCACCTTACAACAGCACAGGGCAGCAGGAGCTGGGCTGGGGACGAGCTCAGGTGGCAGAGTGTTTGCCCAGCAAACACCATGTACACAAGTCAAAGTAGTACACGTTGGAAATCCCAGCACTCTCAGCAAGGTAGGAAGATCAGAAGTTCAAGGTCATCCCTAGCTACACGCAGAGTTCCCTTGAGGTCAGTCTGGGATACGGGAGACCCTGTCTCAAAGAAAAAACAAAAAACCAACAGAAGCCATGAAGCTTCCCTCCAGGTCAGACAAGTAAATGCCCAAATTCAAACAAAAAAAGAAATACATTATGAGTCAGGAATAAACCTGCACTCAGCTACAATGAAATGGTAAATGTCTTAGAAGATCTGAAACAGTTTTCTTATATATATATGATTTTATTTATTTATTTGCAAGCGCGGGGGGGGGGGGGCACAACAGGGTCTCTAGCCACTGCAAATGAACTCCAGATACATGTGCCCCTTTTGTGCATCTGGCTTTATGTGGGTACACTGAGGACTAGAACTCGGGTTTTACAGGCAAGCACCTTAACTGCTGAGCCACCTCCACAGCCTGAAACATGTTTCTTTATAGTTAGTTAATACATTTTACTCAGTATTAAATTAAGATTGAGTTTACAAATTCTAATGATGCATTAGGGTAAATTTCCATTATTTCAAATAGTCAGAAGGATGGAAGTTGTGGGTTCCAGGCAGTCTGAGAATAAAGAGGAAGTCTGCTAAGTAAATTAAATGAATACACAGGGATGAAGGGAAGCAAGAAATGGGTGCTTGAGGTTCCTTTTTACAGCATTTCTCTTTCTTGCCTTTCTTTCCTTTTTTTTTTTTTTTTTGTTTGTTTGTTTGTTTGTTTGTTTTGAGGTAAGGTCTCACTCTAGTCCAGGCTGACCTGGAATTCACTATGTAGTCTCAGGGTGGCCTCGAACCCACGGCGATCCTCCTACCTCTGCCTCCCTCCCGAGTGCTGGGATTAAAGGCGTGCGCCACCATGCCTGGCTTTCCTTTCCTTTTTTAAGGTTTTTGTTTTTTTTTTTTTCCAAAGCAGAACTCATTTGTAGTCGTCCCAGACTGGCCTCATGGAGATCCTCCTACTCTAGCTTCCTGAGCGCTGGAATTAAAGGCATGCCACCAAGCCTGGTGGTTCTCTCAGTGTTTTTTGTTGTTGTTGTTGTTGTTTTTTTTTTTTTTTTTTTTTTTACATGGCCCATTTAGCCCAGACTGGCCTCAGACTCACTGTATCACCAAAGATGGCCTTGAACTCTTGATGCTCCTGCCTCTACTTCTACAGTGCTAGGATTAGAGGCATGTGCCACCATGTCCAGCACCATTTTTTTTTTCTTCCTACATGCATAAGTAATACATGCCTATAGGAAATATGAAAAAACAAGACAGCAAAATCACCCATGATCTCATCACATCCAAGGACTCTTAACAGCTTAAAACCGGGTGCGGTGGTGCACGCCTTTAATCCCAGCACTCGGGAGGCAGAGGTAGGAGGATCGCTGTGAGTTCAAGGCCACCCTGAGATTACAGAGTGAATTCCAGGTCAGCCTGGGCTAGAGAGAGACACTACCTCAAAAAACAAAACAAAACAAAACAAAAAAACAGCTTAGTGTCTTTCCTTGTTTTCTCTTTTCCTGTCCCAAACATAAGTGAAATAAAACTGTCTTTAAATTTTTGTATTTTGCTTTCCAGCCCCTGGTGCTCAACCACTTTAAACTAATTCCTGTTCTACAACCACTAATGAGCTAATTTCAAAAGAATTCTTAGGAAGTCACTCAAAAAACCAATGTGAGACAAAATCACATCAGTAGTTTGTATTACTAAATATACTTTTATCTGGGGGAAAAAATGTGATTGCTTGTCCTGTGCAAATACTTCCTAAAGCTGGCTTTCCCGATTCACAATTAATCCAAACAAGGCACTTGTTCGACCAGTATCTGAGACAGCCAGCGTATGGCCTCCCAAGAACACACACACACACACACACACTCTCTCTCTCTCTCTCTCTCTCTCTCCCTCCCTCCCTCCCTCTCTCCCTCCCTCACTCTCTCCCTCTCCCTCTCTCTCTCTCTCTCTGTGTGTGTGTGTGTGTGTGTGTGCATGGAAAGAGGAGGGAAACCTCCTCAACAGTAGCTTTTCTTGCTAGAGTATCCTGGGGGAACAGTAAACAACTTCTAAATAAGGCATGGGGGTCACCTGCCAACCTTCCACCAGGCTACCACGGCAACAAACCTACCGCAAGCTCTCCACTCCAATCCACTCCACTCCAGCACTGCCCCCCCCCGCCCCCTGCCCAGGAACTCAGTCTTCATAATTCCACAGTGCAGGAACTTAAAAGCAAAGCCACACAGTGACATGACAGAACCAACAGGGCTCATCTCCCTGGTCTCAGCCCTTCTGCCTTTACACTTGCTTCTTCTCTACGCACCACACATTAGTCCCTCTCGATTTCTTCTCCATCACAACACTGCCACTTTTTTCAAAACAAAATGTATTTACTTGCAAAGAGAGGAGGGGAAGAGAGACAGAGAGAATGGGCACGTGCCAGGGGCTCTTGCTGCTACAAATGAACTCCAGAAGCGTGGGCCACTTTTGTGCATCTGTCTTTACGTGGGTACTAGGGTATGGAACCCAAGTCATTAGGCTTTGCAAGCAAATGCCTTAACCACTGAGCCATCTCTCCAGACCTCAACACTGCCCCTCGATATGGGCAGCTGCCAAGGTGTCTGAATTTGCTAAGAGGTTCTCTTTTTTTCTTTCTTAAGTCCTTTTAGCTATGCAAATACACTCTACACTGACATGTCCTACGAAGCAGGTTTACATTTTAACCATTTTTCCTGAACCGTGGAACTGACAGAAGATTTGGAGGTTATCCAGCTTTAAGCTCCATTTGACAAATGAGAAGGCTGAAATCTGGAGAGGAAGCCTTCCCTGTGCCAAATCAAAGCCAGACATTAGCAGGACAGGGGTCACTTCACCAACCCATAAAGCCTCAATAGCTTCCGGACCACTGTGCGGCAATTTCGACAAATGCATAAGACAAGCACACACCAAACACCAATGCGCGTAGAAAACACTACATGTGCTGGCTTGGCCACTCGAGCCTTTCAGGCAAGCTGTCGAGATTTTAAATAATTCAACGTAACCACCATCCTACAATTCAGCAAGCAGCCGGTGGTTCAGCCACACATCTGGGCATCCACTGTGCTCCAGGCTCTGGGCCAAGAGCAGAGGGGTCATCAAGGAGAAATTCACAGAGTTCCACCTCACAAGCCCACCTGCCCTGTGAGAGGTGAACAAGCCTGATCCCCGGCCAGTACAATTAGGCTCAGCCAGAACAATGTGACCTCTCTAGAGGGGCAAAGAGAGCGCCACCATGCAAACACTGGCCACTTACTCCCCAGCCTTAAAAAACAGGATTAGATTTTTCCCAAGAAGCCTCCAGATCAGTCGTTCTCACCAAGTGGCTTTCAGAATCGCACTCTACCATGCGTCCGTTAGAGTTGTCTACACTTAATCATTTGGTCAGAATTTCCCTCACCTCTACTCTCCCCTCAAACCCAGGACTGAGCAGGAGTACGCTGGCGACGTCATGACCACATGCTGAGACGACGTGATGATGCTAATGATGAAGGTGGTGAGGCAACGGTGAGAGTGTGGTGACGGCAATAATGGTGATAAAGAGAGACAGCGACAGTAATGGCGGTGATAACTGTGGCAATGTGATGCTATGGTTTGAATGTGGAATATCTCCTCTAGGCTCACGTGTTGGAACAGTTGATCCATGGCTGGTGGTGCTGCCGTTTGGGAAGGTTGTGGAACCTTTGAGAAGTGGAACCTTGCTGGAGGAAGAGGGTCACTGGAGGAGGGCCTTGAGGTTCCATGGCCTGACCCCACTTTCTGGTCACACACTCTCTGACTCTGGATGCAATGTGACCAGGAAGCCTCCCATTTCTTGTTGACATACCCTCCCTGTCATGCTGGAAAGTACCCCCTGCAACTGTAAGTCAAAGTGAGCCCTTTTCCCTTTAGCTTGCTTCTAGCCAGACATTTGGTCACAGCAACAAGTCAAGTGACTAGTACAAATGATGACGATGAGCCTGATGATGTAGTTGTTCTGGGGAGCCAACAACTGGCCCAACAAGCCACAGAGGAAGGGAGCTATAGGCCACAGGGAGCTCCTCCCATGACATGAGGGTCCCTGGCTGAGAGGCGCTGGGATTCCTGACCCATGCCGCCCTCTCCTCCTTCCTTCACTAACATTGGTGGAAATGAGTCCCCAGAGCACAAGCTCTCACCTGACAGCAAGCTCAGAGAAGGACTAGGCCACTGGTTTTTGTTGTTGTTATTGTTTTAATATTTATTTATTTATTCACTTAGATGGGAGAGAGTCAGAATGGGCATGCACAAACTCCAGATGCATACGCCACCATGTGCATCTGGCATATGTGGATTCTGGGCAATCTGGGAAACCCAGGTTCTTAAGACTTCACAGGCAAGCACCTTACCCACTAAAGCCATCTCTCCAGCCCCAGGCCATTGCTTTTGATCCAGCAATGGGGTATCACCTGGAGCAGATGCAAACAGTGTGGCAACCTACTGCATCTTCAGAAGGAAGGGGAACAGGCATCCTCCAGACAGGCCAAAGTTCCGGCATGGGGAACAGCAGGCCCCGGGGATCTTCGGGAGGCCTGTTTCCACCTTCGCTGACTGAAGAGTCCAAGGCAAGTGCTGTGCGGCACATCCCACCCTGAAGGCCAAGCGCTCGCCACACTGTCCAGGCTGCTCCTCCAAGCACAGGACCCACACGGCACAGCGGAGGGGTTTTTAACAAAGTGCATGCCTGCACTGCCACCCCATGCTTCAGCAAGGATTGAGTTTAATATCACCCATCTCGCCATCCATAGCCCGGCCTGCCTTGGAGCCCAGGCTGAGTGGCTTTCCAGATGCCCATATTCACTCGGCCAGCAGCATCTCTCAGCCACATACAAATAAGTAGTGAAAAACTGCATTCAAGAAATGACTGATTTCTAAGAGGCTCTCGAGTCCCTTCAGAAATGGATTACACGGCAGCAAATGGAAAGGATGGGACTGATGGGGAGGGGCGGGACTATGATCAGTTCTGGTTCCAGCAAACATCCTAGACATACACGTAGAGAAAGAGCAGAGAGCCGAGCATTCCGCTGCTGGAGGAAAGAACGCACTGCAAGCCAGATACAGACCGCACACCGCTCCGCTCCGACAAGGTGAACGGTCCCAGCAGTCCTCCCTGGCCTGCCAACACACTGGCATCCAAGCATGACCCATGCTTTCCAAGCCCTCCCCAGGGGTAGGGGCAATAGGTTCAGCCTCATTGGGTCTGAGGAGGCACCTGCTGATCTCTCTGGGCAGCCCCCAACATTAGGGTCCCCAGGATGCCTCAGGGACCCCAAGGGAAGCTTCCTGGAAGGCATGAGGCTGAGAAGATGCAAAATGGCAGCTCCCAAACTCCAACCTGTGATTGCTGCTGGCTCCCTTCCAGTTGCCTTCACACACAGGCTCTGACACTGCATGCCTCAAACCTGAACTTGGAAAGGAATTTTTAGTGCCATAGGAGGAACTGCCATCTAAAAAGGTTTGATGACAGCGGCCACCACCATGAACGTACAGACTTACCTGGTGTTCATGGCCACCTTTCCTCTGAGGCTCTAGGTGGATCTAGAACCCTTTTCCACACATGAACAAATAGACTAAGAGTACACCCAGACAACAAATGAGAGCAGGGACTGTGACTAGAACCCAGGTCTGCCTAGCCTCAACCCTCTGTCCTTTCTTTTAAAGACACACACACACACACACACACACACACACACATTTATTTATTTATTTATTTATTTATTTATTTATTTATGGGAGAGAGAGAAAGGCAGACAGAGAAAAAATGTTCCAGGGCCTCTCGCCACTGCAAACCAACTAAGATACATGTGCCACCCTATGCATCTGGCTTTACATGGGTACTTGGGAATCAAACCTGGGTCCTTTGGCTTTGCAGGCAAGCACCTAAACTGCTAAGCCATCTCTCCAGTCTCACACTCTGTTTTTTCTCTGGGTTATTTTGCAAATGTCCCTTCAGAAAGGAACAAGACATTTTTTACTGTTGCCAGGTGTGGTGGCGCACGCCTTTAATCCCAGCACTCAGGAGGCAGAGGTAGGAGGATCGCCAAGTGTTCGAGGCCACCCTCAGACTACAGAGCGAATTCCAGATAAGCCTGAGCTACAAGAAGACCCATCTTCAATAAACCAAAAAAAAAAAAAAAAAAAAAAGCCAAAAGCTTCTGATGCTTATGACCCTGGGAATTCCAAGTCAGCCTGGGCTAGTGTGAGACCCTACCTCGGAAAACTATAAAAAAAGAAAGAAGAAAGACATTTTTTACTGTCAACTGTGGGAGCTCCCTACATCAATGGGAGAGAAACTACCTAAAAACTGGTGGTGTGTACCCCAGTCCCAGTCTTACCTGCATTGTGGTATGTCATTTCTCCACTACAGCTGGTATACATGTCCAACAGGGTCTCCTCCTGTGTTAGCTTCCTCAATACCCAACAGTAAAAGGACAGCACTACAGAGGTGTGCTGAGCATACATGGCCATCATATGCATCACTTCCCTCACACCACCAATCTATTTATTAAGAGAACTAACTGTGTGCAGATTTATGAAGTCACTGCTGCCCACTGGATCAGGCACAGGGGCAAATGAAGGAATACATATATATATATATATATATATATATATATATATATATATATATATATCATTGATGCCCCAAAAGGTACTCCCTTGACTTAGGAAAAGATGGCAAGATTTATGCAGGAAAAATATAAGTCTGCCCAGGCCAGGTCATAAGGACACATACTTACAACCAAAACAGGGTAGGAAGAAAATGTGACCTCCGTTGGCTCAATTCTTATGCTTCCTGCTGATGACTAGCTTTAGGCTACATATTTTGCTCTGAGCCTCCGCAGTTCTTTCACTTAAAAATCAAGTTTGTGGACTGGAAAGATAGCTTAGTGGTTAAGGAACTTGCCTGCGAAGCCTAAGGACCCAGGTTCAATTCCCTAGAACCCACATAAGCCAGATGCACATGGTGGTACATGTGTGCGGAGTTCGTTTGCACTGGTTAGAGGCCCTGGTGTGTCCATTGTCTCTGTCTGTTTCAAATAAATAAATAAATATATTTTAAAAATACAAGTTTGAACAGACCAGTGTGGTGGCGCACACCTTTAATTCCAGCACTAGGGAGGCTGAGGGAGGACTATCATAAGTTCAAGGCCAGCCTGAGCTAGAATAAGTTCTGTGTTAGCCTGGGCTAGAGTAAGACCCTGCTTTTAAAACGGGGGGTGGGGGGTCTGGAGAGATGGCTCACTGGTTACAGATGTTTGCTTGAAAGCCTGACGGTCTGGGTTTGATTCCTCAATACACAAAGCGATGCATGCATCTGGAGTTCCCTTGCAGAAGCAAGAGGCCCAAGTTCACCCATTCTCATTCTCTCTCTTTCTCTCTTTGCAAATAAATAATAAGTAAAACATTTTTTAAATAAATTAAAAAGTTTGATTCCATTTGTTTCCCAAGTTCTTAATGAAATAAGATGGTAAATGTAGTGAGGCCCTGTGTCACCTGACAGCTTACACTCCCTTTATTCCAAATTTCAACACTCTGCTATGTGCTGATATGATAAAAGAACTGTGAGCAAAGCAACTCCAGGTGGTCCAGACAATGCGCTTTGTGTGTGCTGTAGGTATCAGTGCCGGGCTAGGTTCAGGCTGGGGAGGCCAGCAAGACAGCTCATCTTGCGAAAGGGAGACTGGACAGTGCCCAGCTCCCTTGGTCAACACAGGGAGAAATGTCAGTTCTATCTGGAAGACTGCCTTGAGCCAAACCTAGGAAGAGAAAGAAGGAAGGAAAAGTCAAGTCCAGGGAACCTGATCAATTAGTGGTTTGCTTGGTATGGGAATGGGACCCGAGAATGACACAAATAGGGACAAAGAATCTTTCAGGAATGATTTGAGGATCCTTTACTAAATTATCATAATGGTTATATAACTGTAAATTCACTGAAAAGCAGTGAGCTGTACCCTCACAATGGGTATACTTTATATGACTTATTGTCTATCTTCTTTTTTTTTTTTTTCTTTGATTTTTCAAGGCAGGGTCGCACTCCAGGCCAGGCTGATCTGGAATTCACTATGCAGTCTCAGGGTGGCCTTGAACTCAGGCCATCCCTCCTACCTCTGCCTCTCGATTGCTGGGATACACCCAAATTTATCTTAATATAACTGTTAATTTAAAGGGATTGAATAGAAGTCTTGCAGATACAAAAGTCTGAAGAGAGACTACAGAAAGACTAATGAACCACCCAAACCCACCTCCACCTCCTGCCGCTTCCGGCTACTGGTTTAGAAGGTGTTTCTCAGGCTGAGCAGATGGATCAATGGATAAGGCACTTACTACACAAGCATGAGTACCTGAGTTCAGATTCCCAAAACCCAAGTAAAATCCAGGCATCTATAATCCCAGCACCCCGACAAAGGTGTAGAAGGGAGACAGACAGGAGAATTGTCCAGAACCTTGGGGAACACAGTAATGAACAAGAGACTCACTCCTGCCTCAAACGAGGTGGAAGGTGAGGACTAACACCCCAAGTTGTCCTGTAACCTCCAAACGTACACACACATGCTGTTTCTCCCAGAAGTCCCCGTACTCTTATCCTGCAACAGCGCTCCCCTCCATGGGACCTGGAGCTCCTAAGGCTTGGCAATGATTTCCCCACCCTACTCCTGGTTCAAGGTCTTAAGCTCCATACCTACAGTGCAGAAGCCTGGGGCCAGCTTTCCCAGAGCCCAGCCAGCAACAGGCCCATGGGAGGGGTGGAAAAAGCCTGGTGGCGAGAGGGGGCAAGATGATGAAATGAGTATTTTTAACAGTGAGCCGCTGACAGTGGAGCTGAAGGGAAGGAACAAGAAGCCACACTCCAGGCTGTGCTGCACCAGGGCAGAAGGCTGGGCTGGGGAGAACAGGCCAGGACCATGGAGACACGGAGAGGATTTGGCAGGTACAGAGAAGGAAAAGCTTCCACACCCACCCGGCATGCCTAGCTTTCACAAACAAGTAGAGGGACTCTAACAGGTAGAAGACGCAGCTTTAACACAGGGGAGCATCCTGGCCCTGCTGGGAAGTTCCATTTAGGAACACCGCATCAGGGCTGGCACGTGTGCATCACCTGCCTGTATACTGACTTGGATGCAATGAGCTCAACTGAGGGACTGGGCAGGGGCACTGAGTATGATGCCTATGATGGGGGTGGGGGGTGGGCATGTCCTTGGCTGAAGGAGTTAGAGCAAGTTAGATGCAGACCCAGACACTGAAGCAAAATCAGGGAAGACTTGGAAAGTTGAACTCCCCCTGCCCCAAGGCCTTCTTCCTTTCCTTCCTTTTTTTTAGGATCACAGCAATCTTCACCATGGAGTTCACAATCCCCTGCTGGCTCCTGGAAGACTTCTGGGATAGGATAGGTGGGCCTGAGCCTACCCTCCACTCCCAAGCTCCTGGCCACGGGCCAACTTACGTTGTACCTCCAGCATTTGACAAGAAACCAACAGAGTACCAGGAAGACATGGCCTCTGGATTAACAGGGACTGGGAGTGCACCAGGCTTACTGAGGTAAATAAGAAGGCCTCGCCTCCTGCCCTGAGGCTGGCAAGGGAAGGTGGCCCAGGAGGCCTCAGTCTCAGGGAAGGGTGGCCTCACTTCTTCACGCCTCATAAATGCAGAGATGTGAGGCTTTGCTTCAGAAATTCAATTTTACTTGAAACGACATGACCAAGGTAGAGCTCTCCAAAGGTTTTGCAGATGACATAGACGTACATAAAGAAATCTTTCTTACATCTTGCTCATCAGTACCTAAGAAATGTTTCACCTGTCAAACTATTTATTACTTGAAATTGTATTACAACCTGCTCCACTAGAGCCAGACATTTTGCCCATTTGGTAGTAAGTGATTGAAAGAAACAGTCTCCTCGCCCCCCATTAGGCAAGGGGCACTAAGGAAACCCCTAAACCCATCCCAGTATTCCCATATGCAATTACCCCCTCTATGATCCCCAGTTCAGGAAATCAACCTGAAGTGAAAGGGAAAAGAGCTATGTAAGGCCGCACAGCAGCCTTAAAGAAACCAGGAACTGTGCGTTTGAGTGTGGAGCCCCAAAGCAGAGATTAAAATCTACAAGCATTGGCTCATCCTAACTCCACCAGCCTTCCCTCCCTGAGCACAATGACATCAGGTGCTGACAAACTCACCAAACACACATAATCCCCCATCAAGCCTGGGCTGGCAACTCGTAAATTGCAACGAGCATGGCTCAGAATCTGCCAGAACGCGACGGTCTAATGCAAACCTGATCAAAATCTAGATTAAAAACTGAGCTGCCGAGTAGCTTTATCTTCAAACCTAAATAAAGGATGGGGGTCCCCGTGAGGACCGGCGATTATCAGCCGTTCACGGGTGAGTATGACAACGCAACCATATACGAGCATCAGCACAAGGTCTTAGAACCACCCTGCAGCTCGTCCACACAAACAGTACATGAGTGGCAGCCCCTGGAAATGTGAGTGTGGAGGCCAGAAGGCAGGAGGTGTGGGTCCATCACCCGACAGAAGGAAGCTGGTGGAAGGAAACACAGTGGCTCTGGATATGGGTGGAATTAGCCCAAGCATGAGGTCCTGGGCTGGGTGATGTCTGTGTAACCTAGTCCTACGCCTTCTCCCTTGCTGGCTTGGATTTCTAATCCTGCCCAGCCTTGTGGCCAGAAAGAGGGACTGAAAAACTGTGAAGCAATCCCCCTAAGTTTGTTCTTTTATTCTCTTAGACTCTCTCTCTCCCTCTAGGAGAGCTTGCTGAAAATGAATGGGTCCTTGGCGAGTTTGGCCAAACCTCTATTCTACTCGGCTTTCTACTTGCTCTGCTTTCTCTATAGGCCAATGACCTTACAGACATCTGATTCCCAAAGCCATGGCTTCCAGGCTGTTAGGACACACTGAAGGTTAAATGGTGAAAGTGGGACCCAAAGAAGCAGGCAAGGCTAGGTGATGGCTCCATATCCCACAGCAGGAGAGGCAGAGCTGCTGGGCCTTCCCACTGGCACATTATCCAATAAAACCTCAAGAGTTCAGTAATTACAGGCTCTTTCAAAAGTGAAACAGAAATAGACTGAGGACCAAAACACCAGTTTGCTTGAGACAAAGGGTTGGTTTAAACCAGGAAAACAAAACAAGATGACTTCTTAGCTTGTCTTCTGAGCTGAGAAAGCTGGCCTGACTTATTTTTATTATTGAATCTGAATATTGAGGGAAAGAGCAGGCTTCGATCCAAAGCCCCTTTCTCCTTTATCATATAAAATCATTTTATAAAAGAGAACAGGTTTCATTCTAAGTGAGCGGCTGACATCAAATCAGGATGAGAAATCTGCTTATGACGTCCCTGAATGGCCATCATGCCAAAGACCTCAGGGCTTGGGTCCTGCTTGGAGACAAACCAAAGGACTCAATCCAGACGTTTCTGCTCGCCTATCTCAAGGAAAGCACCCCAGCTGCTTGCAGCGCACTAACCCGGAACACTTGAGGCTGCAGAACATATCCCACACAAAGACAGCCAGACAGACACCCCCTTCCCAGCTCATTCCTCGCCAGAGCTCCATTTTGAGATCCTCGGGCACCGATGGGGTCTTGTTTCTCCCTAGGAAAGGCTGTTTTCAAACCTGGCAGGGTCCTGAAGGGAAGCACAAGGCAGTGGAGGGAAGGAATCATTGAATCTGCCTTTGGGCGATGCTGCCCTGGGCTGCCTGGCTGGAGCTAAGATGCGGTGGGCAGGGCGCTCCCCTAAGAGCAGTGTGCACCTTTCCTGCCGTGCAGTCTCGCCAGCGATAGGTTTCAACACTGAATATTTTTCAATCAAGGGTTGAAGCTAGAAGGATGGGTCCCACGAGGACCCCAGTCTCACGATCAACCTGGCTGATGGCAAGAGCAGGGGACGACAGGGGCTGGGGGTGGGGCTGGAGGGAGTCCAAATCCTAGTCCCGTGGCAGGGTTCGGCCTCCAAGCAAACACCTTTCTTCGGGGTGCTATCAGTACCAGCCGGGAGAAGAGAGGGTGACCAGACCCCGCAGGAAGCTCTGGGGAGCCCCACATGCGTGTCTGCGGGGGGGGGGGGGATGGACGCCACTTTTCCACCGCGGCTCTCTGATTCCACCAGCTGCATTCCCCAGGGAGTAAGGCACTTGTTGAACAAAAGGACTCCAGACTCCGTCGCCCCAGCCTTCCGGCCAGGAGAAAATCCCCAGCTCCCGAGCAGGAGCCTTCCGGGCTGGAGCGAGGCCGGTGCCCCGCCGCGCCGCGAGCTCCCACACACCCCGGGCCCGCTCCGCTCCGCTCCACGCCACGCCACCGGGAGGTGCGGCGAGCAGGCAGCGCACCTAGCAGCCTAAAACTTTCTCAAGCCTCCAAGCCCCGCTGGGAAGTTAGAGCCAGGAAGAAGGCACAAAGCATCGCAGGAGAGGAAATGTGAACGCGTCACCCGCAATAAAGGCAAAGCAAAGATTTTTTTTTTTTTTTGAGACGACGCAGCGCCTACTGTGTGCAAGGCTCTGGGCCAAGAACTATCTTTACAGTGTTATTCTGTCACGACAGCCCCGCGGGAAGGGCTGTCTCTAATTGAAACGAGCAAACTGAGACCCAGGAAGGTGGGGTGTCGGGCTCAGGTCGCAAGGGCGAGCCATGGCGTGGCCAGGACTGGGTTCTCCTCGCCACGGTTCTGGAAGAGGGGAGCTGATGGCCGTCGCGCGAGCCCCCACCCTTCGTCGAAGCTCCCAGGCCATCCACGTGGGCGGCACGGACCTGTCCCGGGGGAGGGGGGCTCGCCCCGAGCTGCCCGAGGGGAGGACGCTAGCACCGTCGGGTCCTATCCATCGTCCCTCGAAGATCCTGGGCTCCGCATTGCGCTGACCCGCAAGGACTGTGGGGGTGCTCTCAGCGCGCACCCCTGCCCACACCCACCCCACCACCCTACCTAGCTCTGCGCACGGCGGCGGCTCACACACCGCACGACACTCGCCCAACATCAGTCCTCACCAGCAACTGCGCCCGGACACACAATTCCACCGACGCAGTCCAAAATGTGCACACCCAACCCAGCCTCCAAGGATCCCCGCCGGGACACGCCATTCCAGAGACACCACGGTCCGCGGTCACCTACAAGTCCACCACGCAGAGAACCGGGCACCACCGGCACGCGCGCGCGCGCACACACACACAGACACACACACACACTCGCGCACGCACGCAGAGAGCCCGGTCTCGGCGTGAGCCGGTGCACACGCCCGTGCTCCCCACAGCTCCACGGCCCCGCAGCCCGCCCCTTCCTTCCTTCCCTAACCCTTACCGGCTCCCGTGCAGGACGCGCGAGGTCCGCCGGCTTCCCCGAGCCCAAGTTCGGCTGCGGCGGGCGCGGGCCGCTGCCCGGGACGAGAGTCGAGGCCCGAGAGGTGACTAGGAGCGCGGGAGTCCGTGCGCCCGCAGCCGCCGCGCCGGACCGGCGATCATCGCCGCCCGGAGAGACAAAAAGGAAACCGGTGGCCTGGGAAAGAACGAGGTGTTGGCGCCAGCCGAGCCGTGGGTCCACCGCCTACAGCCGCCGCCAGCCGGGGAAGGAAGGGACGAGAAGGCGGGACCCGGAGGCGGAGGCCGGGGCGGGGCGCGCGGCGGGGGCGGGCGCTCAAGTTTCCTGCAGACCCGCCCCCGTCTCGGCCACGCCCCCAGAATTAGTCCCGCCCAGCAGTCTGCGGGTTGGCCACGCCCCCTCCGCTGCCACGCCCCCTGCTGGACCCCCGCTGTGCAGCCCCAGGGCCCTGGCTGCTCTCCGGACTAGCAGCAACAATAGCCTTGGGGCGGGACGCAACACCGGCCCCGCCTCCGTAACCCTTGGCCTCTGGCCTGCGGGTAAGGGAGAGGCCAAGAGGCGGCGCCCCGGGAGAGGCCAGCAAGCCCTTCGCTGGCGTCCCCAGTCCTACCCCGCAGTCCTCCGCAGGAAGTGCGGCCAGAGTGGCCTGGGAAGGGGAAGAGACCTGAGTCGCCCTAGACACCCCAGCATCGTGCTGGGCTGCTTGCCAGACCCTTCTCTGTCTTCACCCAAGTCCTGTGTGCAGCTACCACCCACCTTCCTGCACGCTCCAGCTCTGGTTACCTCTGCAAACTCATCTGGTCGACTTGGCAAGATCCTAAGACCTTGAGACTCGGCTTCCCCACCTATAAAATGGACAGCAAAGAGGGGCAGGCTTCTTCAGGCTCTTAAGTAAGTGGCTTGGTTCACAGCTATGTCATGACAAGGACAAGTGGCCTTCTGGGTTCCAGGAAGGACAGAATGTTGCTCTCTTCATACTCCCCGTATACCCTTGCAGCTCGCACATGCCCACCCACCACAGACATCCCAGGAGACAGGTAACCACAGAAACAGCCATATATGTGGAGCTGGGCGATCCTGTTGTGCAGAGACAAAACTGTCTTTCTGGCGTCTCTAGGGAAAAAACTCAAAGCCCTCCTTCAAGTCCTCCTCCACAAAAACCACATGTGTGAACTCCTACTACACCGGAGGCTGCCAGGAGGGCTGATAGTAGAGCAGGTTGGAGGGTGGGGACAGCCCCAGGGCTGCAAGACCCCTCACTTCCTCCCTATCTGCTGCAGCATGGCAAAACAGAGCCTAGAGCAAGTTAGTCCCATAGCCGGCCCTGAAGACTCGAGGAAAGGATGCTGAGGGTTACAGAACCTTCTGAAGAGCTGTAGTGATGCTTCTCTGGGGGCACGCTGACTTCCTTCTCAGCAGAGACCCTGGTTAAGGTCACTGTACAGCTTCTCGGTGTCACTTCTCTGAACAAGGTAGGTGAGGTTACAGGTGAGAGGCAGGTGACTAAGGTCCTATGTCACCCAGGGTACATTTCATTATGCTATGGGCCCCTGTGTACACCCAGGCAACATTTGGGCCTGAAAGGGAGGGCACTTAGGATTCAGGAACCTGGCAGCTGCTACTAATGACCCCAGCATCTACCTCAGGCCTTCCAAGGCCACCACTGGTTCCTTGATTTCTGACAAGAGAAGAGAAGAGAGCAAAAGTAGAATTCCAAGCTGGGCATGGTGACGCACACCTTTAATCCCAGCACTCAGGAGGCAGAGATAGGAAGATCACTGTGAGTTCGAGGCCAGCCTGAGACTACACACTGAATTCCAGGTCAGCCTGGGCTAGAGTGAAACCCTACCTCAAAAAACAAAAATAAGTAAATAAATAAATAAATAAAAGTAGAGTTCCAGAGGATCTTTTAGGAGTCAGGCCTGGAAGTAGTCCACATCATTTCTGCCCTAATTCATGGACCGGAATTAGTTATATGGCCCCACCTGGGTGCCAAGGCTTCTGGGGGCTATGATCTTCCTGATGGCCCAAGTGAAACCTGAGCCAGTTTGATAAACACGTGGGCAATGTCCTGCCAAAGAAACTCCTTCATACAGGGCAACAGATGTCACATAAGTGTGATAATTACTGTCCTCAAGGCCCACCAACCAAATCAGCTGGTGAAGGAGATAACTAAAGCCAGATTTTTACCATACTGGACCCGCAAAGGGACTAAAAGAAATACTGCTTTTTAAACACATTACTTCTAGTACTTGAATAAGCCTGAATGTGTATCTTACTAGGAAAAAATCTTTCAAGTCATATTTCTAGCTCACATACTCTTGCTCCAGAATGAATGAGAAAGCAGAAATCAACTTGTCTCCAGGTCCTCTTTGGATTCTCATCCGGTTCTGTTTGTAATTACAGAGCGGAAAGATTGGGCTGCCAAGGTTGGAGTGGGCCAGGCTCGTTCCTGCTGAAGGTACCTGTCCTTCCTCTCACCCCAAAAGTTCATAGGCAGAGAGAATGGCAGAGAATCCTTTTGCAGCACCAGGAGTGAAGCCCAAGGATGTGCCTGACAAGGGGAGAATCAGGGAGGATTGTGATTTGCTAGGCAGCAGACTCGCTGGATCACACCTTAAATCCTTAAATGATTCAGGGCTGGGGAAACTGGATCACTGGGTGCCCGGCCTGCCTCCACGGTCTTCCACAGGAAATGGGGCCACGGTGGCCTGGGAAGGGAAGAGGCCTGAGTCGCCCTAGGCACCATGCTAGGCTGCTTGCCAGCATGGTGCCTTCTCTGTCTTCACCCAAGTCCCGTGTGCAGCTACCACCCACCTTCCTGCACCTCTTTAGGGGAAAGAACCCGAGTTGCAGGCGGAGCCCTGGGCTGCCGCTCTAGTTACCTCTGCAAACTCATCATTTGTAGGTTTCCCCACCTACAAAATGGACAGGCTTCTTCAGGCTCTTAAGAAAGTGGCTTGGCTCACAGCTATGTCATGACAAGGACAAGTGGCCTTCTGGGTTCCAGGAAGGACAGAATGTTGCTCTCTTCATACTCCCCGTATACCCTTGCAGCTCGCACATGCCCACCCACCACAGACATCCCAGCAGACAGGAAACCACAGAAATAGCCATATATGCGGAGCTGGGCGATCCTGTTGTGCAGAGACAAAACTGTCTTGCCGGTGTCTCTACAGAAAAACTCAAAGCCCTCCTTCAAATCCTCCTCCACAAAAACCACATGTGTGACCCCTTACCCCACTTTGGCTGCTGAAACACCAGTGTGGAGGGAGAAAGACTTGTGGGGCCAGGGCTCCTAAACCAGGCTCCTGTCCATGCTATGACCAGAGGCACACCACCATGTGAATGACAGAGCAGGGACCAAGGAAAGTGAGCAGAACTCCACGTAGACGCAGTTCACACAGAGTGATTGAGAGATTTAAATGAACCAAGAGTGGATACTCAGAGAAACTCCCTCCTTCACATGCTCATCTGTCCCTCCCCTTAGCAAGCCTGGAATATTCTCTTTATTCACCCTGCCTGAGCCTAATCCAGATTTGCAGCTTCTTTATAAAGTGTGGATAGTAATGGGTCACAACAGTTAATATATGCAGAGGGCCAATAGCATGGTAGATATATAATAGGTATGTATATAATAGGTATATAATATATAATGGGTATGATCCTTTCATCATTGTCTTTCTCTTCTTCCTCTCTCTTCTCCTCTGCCCACCCTCCACCCCCAACTTCCTTCTCTTCCATTGTGGGCTACTCTGTACATATATTAAAAAGAAAAAATCCCAAAAGTCAGAAGGCTTGGGTGATGGTCCCCGTTGCACGATGTTTGGCTGCTATCACTGAACAAGAGAGCTAGCCTCTCTGGGCTGCCTTCCTCCGGGGACTCTGAGAGGACAGAAAGCCGGAGGTCAGATCCACTAAGGACTGGGAAA
The DNA here is from genome assembly GCA_036346955.1 of Dipus sagitta. Lineage (NCBI taxonomy): Eukaryota > Metazoa > Chordata > Mammalia > Rodentia > Dipodidae > Dipus > Dipus sagitta. The sequence continues at coordinate 50,330,900 of CM070773.1, read as the reverse complement.
TGGCTGTGTAAACCCTGAAGTGCTCTTGAGCTGCTGCGAATGTTGATCTTGATAGTACTTGCTCCACAGAGTCGCCAGGTTTGGTTACCGCTCTGAGCTCTGGCTGGAGGAGGAATCCGCAGCCCGCCAGACCCCCTCACGCGGTGCATGACACACTGATGTCTTTTCTTTGTCCACAAAATATGAAAGGAGTAGCCCAGGTGAATACTCACGTGGAAGCATAGACCCTAAAGTCAAACACAAATATGACTTTGACCGCTGCTCCAAACCAGTTTAAACTGGCAAAAGTTACTTGCTCCCAGTAGCCTCTCCTGGTGTCCAAAGACTCAGCCTCCGTCCTACACAGCTCTTACAGAAGTTTCTTCACAAAACGCAGCTCCACAGCTAATATGGTGTGGACATGATGACCCCCTCCCCCCCGCCAAGGCTCTGCATGTCATCTATGTCATCTTCTAGCTCGAAACTGTCCAAATGCCAACAGTCCATGTATGTGGCGGGCGTGGTGGTGCACACCTTTAATCCCAGCACTCGGGAGGCAGAGGTAGGAGGATCGCTGTGATTTCGAGACACAGCCTGGGCCAGAGTGAGACCCTACCTTGAAAAACCAAAAAAATATATATATATTTTTTTCTTTATTAGCCCACAGTTTGTATATGACTCAAAATTTCTTTGTAGGCACACTTCTTTGTGTAAGTAAAAAAGACACATGTGAAATTAATTTTAACGATGCATTTTACTTAATCCTATACGTATTATTCTTCTTCAATGTGAAATCCATGTGAAAATTATTTTTTTAATTTTTATTTATTTGAGAGTGACAGACAGAGGGAGAAAGAGGCAGAGAGAGAAAGACAGAGGGAGAATGGGCGCGCCAGGGCCTCCAGCCACTGCAAACGAACTCCAGATGCATGCGCCCCCTTGTGCATCCGGCTAACGTGGGTCCTGGGGAATCGAGCCTCAAACCAGGGTCCTTAGGCTTCACAGGCAAGCGCTTGATTGCTAAGCCATCTCTCCAGCCCCCAGGTAAAAATTATTAATGAGGTATTTTGAATTCTCTTTCCATATTAACGCTGATATTCGGTATGTTTGAATTGACTGCAATTCCAGTGCTCAATAGCCATATGAGCACTGTTTGTGGCTATGCTAGCAGAAAGTGCAGATGCATTACAGTGACTCCCACTCTTTCAGGCCCATTGGAATCCCCTGAAAGGCTTGTTCACAGCAGACTGCTAGGCCCTAAGCCCAGAGTTTCAGATGAAACAACTCTGGGGTGCTACCTGAAAACGTACAGGTTTCTAGGTGATGCTGTTGCTGCTGGTGTAGGGGGACCACACTTAGAGAACCACTGGACTACACATTTCTCTGAGGTAAGCAATAAATGTGCTTCCTAGACACATGGGAAAACTATGTCATTACTACAATGCTACAGTCATCAAGATAGCATGGTGCTGGCAGAAAATCACCATCTGGATGCATGGAATGAAACTGAAAATCCAGAAATAAATCTTCACACATTGTCAAGTGGTTTTTGACAAGAATACAAAGATAATTCAATGAGGAAAAGAATAGTCTCTCCAAGTAATGCTTCTAGATAACCAGATTTTTTTGGGGGGGGGTTAGGATTTTGAGGTAGGGTTTTGCTGTAGCCCAGGCTGACCTGGAATTCACTGTGTAGTTTCAGGGTGGCCTCAAACTCACAGCAGTCCTCCTACTTCTGGCTCCCAAGTGCTAGGATTAAAGGCATGTGCCACCATGCCCAGGTCTAGATAAATTGGGGCTGGAGGGATAGCTCAGTACTTAAAGGCACTCACATGTAAAGCCTAATGGCCCAAGTTCAATTCTCCAATACCTATGTAAAGCCAGATGCACAGTGGCACATACCATCTGGAATTTATTTGCAGTGGCAGGAGGCCCTGGTATGCCTATTCTTTGTGTTTTTTTTGTTTTGTTTTGTTTTGGTTTGGTTTTTTTTTTTTTTTTTTTTTGCCTATTCTTACTCTCTCTCTTAAGTAAATAAATTTTATTTTAAAAAAGAATAAGGGCTGGAGAGATGGAATAGTGGTTAAGGTGCTTCCCTGAAAAGCCAAGGATCCAGGTTCAGTTCCCAGGACCCATGGAAGCCAGATGCACAAGGTGGTACATATATCTGGAGTTTGCCTGCAGCAGCTGAAGGTCCAGATACGGCCTCTCTCTCTCTCTCCCTTTCTGTCTCTCCCTTCTCTCTATATATCTCTATCTCTTAGTCTCTCTCTGTCTTTCTCAAATTAATTTAAAAAATTTTTTTAAAAGAATGAATTTGGACTGGAGAGATGGCTCAGTGGTTAAAGGCCCTTGTTTGCAAAGCCTGAAGGCCCAGGTTTGATTCCCCAGTACCCATGTAAAACCAGATGCACAAAGTGGAACATGTGTCAAGTTTATTTGCAGCAGCAAGAGGTCCTGGTATGCCCATCCTTTCTCTCTTCCCCCTCCTCTCTTCTTCTCCCACTCTTGCTCTTTCTCTCTCTTTCTCAATGAATAAAAAGAATAAATTTGAAGCTGGGCATGATGGTGCAGTCCGAGCACTCAGGAGGCAGAGGCAGGAAGATCAGATGTTCAAGGCCATCCTCAGCTACTTAAGCAAGTTTGAGGCTAGCCTTGGCTACAAAGGACCCTGCCTCAGGAGAAACAAAACTAACAATGAATTTTGCCCCCTAATTCACACCATATACAAAAATTAACTCAAATGGACCAAAGACCTAAATGTTAGGCCTATAAAACTCTTATAAGAAAACATAAGTAGGGCTGGAGAGATGGCTTAGCGGTTAAGCGCTTGCCTGTGAAGCCTAAGGACCCTGGTTCGAGGCTCGGTTCCCCAGGACCCACATTAGCTAGATGCACAAGGGGGCGCATGCGTCTGGAGTTCGTTTACAGTGGCTGGAGGCCCTGGCGTGCCCATTCTCTCTCTCTCTCTCTCTCTCTCTCTGTCACTTTCAAATAAATAAATAAAAATTAAAAAAAAAAAGAAAACATAAGTAGCTCCAGGTGTGGTGGCACACGTCTTTAATCCCAGCACTCAGAGGCAGAGGTGAGTTCGAGGCCACTCTGAGACTACATAGTGAATTCCAGGTCAGCCTGAGCTAGAATGAGACCCTACCTTGAAAAACCAAAAAAAAAAAAAAGTATAAATTTTCATGACTTTGAAATTAGGCAATAACTTCTTTTTTATTTATTACTTTTTTTATTCAGCACCTCTCCATTCAGACCAGGTCAGTATCTTTATTTACTTATTTTAATTTAATTAATTAATTAATTAATTTTTTTTTTTTTTTTTTTTTTTTTTGGTTTTTCGAGGTAGGGTCTCACTCTGGTCCAGGCCGACCTGGAATTAACTATGTAGTCTCAGGGTGGCCTCGAACTCTCCGTGATCCTCCTACCTCTGCCTCCTGAGTGCTGGGATTAAAGGCGTGCACCACCACGCCCAGCCTAATTAAATTTTTTTTATTGACAACTTCCATAATTGTAGATAATGACCCATGGTAATTCCCTCCCTTTCCCCACTTTCCCCTTTGAAACTCCACTCTCCATCATACCCCTTCCCCCTCTTAATCAGTCTCTCTTTTATTTTGATGTCATCATTTTTTCCTCCTATTATGATGGTCTTATATAGGTAGTGTCAGGCACTGTGACATCATGAATATCCAGGCCATTTTGTGTCTGGAGGAGCATGTTGTAAGGAGTCCTACCCTTCCTTTGGCTCTTACATTCCTTCTGTCACCTCTTCCGCAATGGACCCTGAGCCTTGGAAGGTGTGATAGAGGTTTCAGTGCTGAGCACTCTTCTGTCACTTCTTCTCAGCATCATGGTGCCTTCTGAGTCATCCCAAGGTCACTGTCATCTGAAAAGATAAGCTTCTCTAACCAAAAGTGAGAGTAGCATTAATATGTGGGTATGAACATTAATAGAAGTGCTTACTGGACAGTTTGGTGAGCATAGTATATACATTTAGCCAGACACCAGCAGATGTTACACCCTTAGGGCTCATGACTGCCCCATTGTAGGTTTTCAGTAACAGGGATGTATTCCCTCCCATGGAGAAAGCCTCCAGCCAAATTAAAAGGCAGTTGGTTTCCCCCAAAACAGACATGCCACTATTGCACTCACTGACTCATTTGGCCTGGCTGGCCAAATATAAGGCTTGCAGTGTTCACTGTTGAGTATCTTCACTGGTGATTTCTCTCTCTCCCATTGGACTGCATGCAGCGTGGCTTTTTCCAGCTTTATGTCAGCTCATCTACATGGAAGAGGTTTTCAGCTCAGCTCCAGCAGGATTTCTCAGTGACCTTGCAGCCCAAGTATGTGGAGTCTTCAGCAATAGGATCTTATCATCTATTGCTGGTGGGAAACCAAGAGCCTTGGCAATGGCCTGTAGTGTTCTGGGGGTATCAGTGACCTTCCTGGCCAATAACTCACTAGAAAGTATTCCATCCCTGATACTGAAAACTTTTCTAGTAACAATCTATGGCTTCTGAGTGTTCCATTGTCCAAAAAAGTAGGCTTCCATATGACTTATTTATATCCTCTTAGATTTTTTTTTTTTTTTGAAGTAGGGTCTCACTTTAGCCCAGGCTGACCTGGAATTCACTATGTAGTCTCAGGGTGGCCTCGAATTTATGGCAATCCTCCTACCTCTGCCTCCTGAGTACTGGGATTAAAGGCATGTGCCACCACGCCCGGCTTCCTCATAGATTTTGATTAGCCCTCTCTCAACCTTTCCTTTACTCAATCTCTTCCCCTGACCTCACTTAGGCTTTTTCACTCCCATTAATCTGTTCTACTTACATATGTACAATACCATCCTATTAAGTCCCTCCTCCCTCCTTTTGGTTTTTCAAGGTAGGGTCTCACTGTAGTCCAGGCTGACCTGGAATTCACTATGTAGCCTCAGGGTGGTCTTGAACTCACAGCGATCGTCCTACTTCTGCCTCCCGAGTGCTGGGATCAAAAGCATTCTTAAATATATAACCAAAACACATTACCAGTGAAAATAATGGTAAATTAAATTTCATCATGAAGATGAAAGACTTGTGTGTTTCACAGGACATTGTCAAGAATGTGGGGAGAAAAAAAGCACAGAATAGGATAAAACATTTGCTTATCATAGATGTTATAAGATGTAATATATATATGTATAAACAATACAAAAATTAAAAAGATAAGTCATCAGGTTTTCAGAATGAGAAAGGATTTGAGCAGACATTTTTCCAAGGAAGATCTAGAAGGACCAGTAAGCAAATGGAGTGGAGTTCAATATCATGTCACATCAGGGAAAGGCAAATTAGAAACTCAAGGAGAAGCCAGGCATGGAGATCTAAGACTGTAATCTCAGGGCTTGGGAGGTGGAGGCAAGAGGACCAGGAATTCAAGGTTATCCTTGGCTATATAGCAAGTTTGAGGCCAGCTTGGGCTACCTCGGACTCTGCAGAGGGAAGGAAGGAGGGAGGGAAGATAGAAGGAAAAGAAACAGAAGAGAGGGGAAGGGAGGGAAGGTGGGAGAATGGAAAGGGAAAAGAAACAATACAAAAAAGTCATAGGAGAATTTTAAAAATAAACAAAGGAATCTCAAGGAGAGGCTACTTAGCACCCATCAGGATGCTAGAATCAGAAAGACAATAACCTGGTTGCTAAGAAAATGAGCACTGGAAACCAGACGTGGGAATGTAAAATGGTATATGGACTATGGAAAAGACTTTGACAGTTCTTCAAAAAAATTAGTTAAACATAAAAGTTACCACACGACTCAGCATTTCCATTCCTAGGTATATTATCCAGGGTTCTACTGAAATAGAACAGAGAGGGACAGAGAGAGAGAGAGAAGGGAATTTACCATGTTGGCTTTCATACAGGGATTCTGGGTATTACAACAATGCCATCTGCATAGTGGAGAGGAAGAGAACCTGTTAGCTGCTCAGTCTGTGAAGCAGGATGCCTCAGCAGTCCCAGTCTGGCCCTGGAGGCCGGGAGGATTCCTGGAGAGTGGTTGGTTCACACTGAAAGGCCAAAGCAGCTGGAGTCTGGTGTCAGTACAGGATGGCCACAGGGATGGACACAGGCCCTCAGGAAGATGTGAAGGCAGGTGCGCACCACTTCTTTCTTCTTGGCCTTCTCTATTTCTGGGCCATTCACTGGTTGAGGGTGGCTCTTACCCCCCTCAAATAATCATCTCTGGAAGCTCTCTCATAGAGGTGCATCTCCTATAAGGGTGATTCTAAATCTTCTCAAGCTGACAATGAAAATTAACCACCATACCAAGTATATACACCCCCCTCAAAATATGTATTCACACAAAAATACCCAAACATGAATATTGATAGCAGCACTATTTATAATACTTATAAAGTGGAAACAACCCCCCAAATTCACTTACGAATGTGTGACCAAAATGTGGTCTATCAACAAGGGAATACTGTTCAGCCAAACAAAGAAACCAAAGTGCTGTTACATACTCTAAGATGTGAACCTTGAAACCATTATGCCAAGGGAAAGACGCCAAATGCAAAAGGCCGTGTATTGAATGAGCCCATCTATATGAAAAGTCCAGAATAGGCAAATCCACAGAGACAGACAGTAGATTTGTGCTGCCCGAGGCTGGCAGCAGAAGGGAGAAGAGAACAACAGCTGGCAGGGTCCAGGGTTTCTTTCTAGAATTAGGTGGTGATAATGGTTGCAAAGCTTTGTGAATCTACTAAAACCTGCTAAACTGTGTGCTAAATAAATAAATAAATAAGCTGAAAAATAAGAGAGGAAATGTCTATCTCAAATCATAAATAACAAACATTCAGAGGAAGCTGGGCTTTGGACTATAGATGCTTTACCTGGCCTGTGGGGTTACACTGTCATAACTATTGCCAGAACATGGCGTTAACAGAAACAAAAAGTGAAATCCTTTTATGACATTAACACAGAGTTTCACAAAGAAGAAAAAAGTGCAAATGTCCATCAAACATATATATAAGAAATGCTCAGTCTCGTCTGGGGAGAGAAAATTCACAATCTAGCAAGAGCAAAGTGCATTTCCTCGGCAGCAGCATAGGTCTGGAGGGGCATGGGCAAGGGGCACACCCACACTTGGAGGAGGCGTATGCCCCAGCAATTGTTTTGGAGAGTAATTTGACAATATCTAGCAAAGATGAAAAGATGAGTTCTCTTAGCATAATAACTGCCCTTTCTAGTGAGAGACCCTAAGAAAATGTCAGAAGCCAAAAAATGCTGTGCCGGGATGTCAGTGCAAAACCAGAGGAGTGAATATTTATTTACTTACTTACTTGCAAGGAGAGAGGATGAGAATGGGCACACTAGGGTCTCTAGCCACTGTGAACGAACTCCAGTTGAATGCACCACTTTGTGCATGTGGCCTTACATGGGTACCTGGTCATTAGGCTTTGCAAGCAAGCAGCTGAGCCATCTCTCCGGCCCAGGAGTGAATATTTAAACAAGACACATTACATCTAAACAATGGACTAGTAGAGACTTCAGTTCAAATTCACTAGATGGATATGGACATACCTCAGATATAGCATTAACTACAGTAGGCAAAGATTGGCAGGGTAAAGTACGTTATTTCTTGGTGCAATACTAACAATGTATATTCCTGTAGATACGAATGTCCTAACAGTGCCAAAACAGACAGAAAGACAATGCCACATATTCAAGTTAGTGCAAGTGGTGAGGAAGAGACTGGATGACATGAAGGGAACTTCTGGTGCCTGTTGTATATTTCTCAAAGCAGGAAACAAACACATCCCAGTAAGCAATCCTTGTTGGCCATGTACCTGTCTCATACTTTATTCTCTGTATTTCTCTGAATTTTAAAATATGATTTATGTTTAAAGAGAAGATGGTGGGATGTGATTATGATTATGGTATATTGTCTATATGCATGGAGGTTGTCAATAAAAAGTAAAAAAACAAATACTACTTCAGACAGTAATAAAGCCTGTAGAGTGAAACACACACCCACACCCTCTATTTTGATTTTATTTATTTATTTGAGAGAGAGAGAGGCAGATAGAGAGAGAGCAAATGGGTACACCAGGGCCTCTAGCTACTACAAATAAACTCCAGATGCATGTACCAACTTGTTCATCTGGCTTACATGGGTACCGGGAAATCGAACTTGGGTCCTTTGGCTTTGTAGGCAAGAGCCTCAACCACTAAGCCATCTCTCCAGCCCACACACATTTATTTTAAAAGTGCTATGAATACTCTTCCCATCCCCTTTTCTATTGTATAAGTCTGGACCTGGGTTTATGGCAATAGGCATGTCATCTAAATGTCAAAGTTCCAGGAATGGCCACCACTGGGAAGGCGACCCTCAAACCAGACAGAGGGCAGAGGGCACACTCTTGGCTGGAGGAGCGGGCAGTGAGCCAGCATGCTGACTTCTGCAGAGTCTCAGGGAGTGGGGAAAATAGGCAGAAGCTTAGACGCAGTGGAGGGTCCTAGGGCAGGGGGGTGTGAGTGGCTCAGAAGCAGGTAAAATGTCACTCTCTCGAGCAGGAGCAGAGAAGGCACCAAGCAGCATAAAATAAGGGAGGACCAGGACAGGGAGGCAGGACGGTTACTCTTCTTGTTGCTGTGACACAGAATAACTGACAAAAGCAACGTAAGGGAAGAAGGGTTTCTATAGCTCACAGTTTGAGGGTACGAGCCATCATGGCAGGAAAGGCGCAACAGCATGAGCTTGAGGCAGGAAGCAGAGGGCGAGATGAATGCCGGTGCTCAGTGCTGGGACCCCCGCCCATGGAATGGTGCCACCCATAGGGTGAATCTTCCCACCTCAACCCAATCTGAAATCTCACACAGATGTGCCCAGAGGAGGTTTGTCTCCTAGGTGATTCTAGATCCTATTAAGCTGGCAATCAATATTAACCATCAAGTCACCTACATGAAAGAATGCAGAAATGACAGCCGAGGACAGGCATGACAAAGTCCAGCTCAATAGACAGCTGAGGAAAAAGCCTCAGAACCGTATCCTCCCTGGTGTGGGGTGATGTTGGGAGGGAAGCCTAGAAGATTACACAGCATGGGGGGGGGGTGCTGAGCACAGTGCTTCTGAGCTGCTTTAAAATATATTTATTTGTTTATTTGCAAACACAGGGAGAAAGATAGGGAGGGAGAGAGAGAGAATGGGTGCACCAGGGTCTCTAGCAGCTGCAAGAACTCCAGATGCATGTACCACTTTGTGCATCCGATTTTATGTGGGTACTGGGGAATTGAGCCCTGGCTGACATGCATTGCAAGCAAGGGCCTTAACCACTGAGGCATCTGTCCAGCCTCAGAGCTGCTTTTGACAACATGCCGCCAGGTACCAAAGAGCCAGCCTCTACTGTTCTCCAAGCATCAGGACCCATGGAGAGCCAGGCATCTCCACAGCAGGTCGGTCATGCACAGAGCATGGGCATGTCTTGGGAGTCCACAGAGACAGCCATGGGATGCCTGGTTGCCAGGGGCAAGCAGGGTGCGTAGTGGGATGTGACTCCTGGGTGCAGCTACCACACTCCTAAGTGGTCCCCACAGACACGCCCCGCACACACCGCGTTACCTGCTGTGATGCGCCTCCTGAATTTCCATCAGAGCCACAAGACTCATCCTTTCAACTACTGCTGAGGGCTATTGACCGAGCCCTGCCCAGGGAATTGCCTTTTAGTGGAAGAGGCTGCCTGGCCCAGCAGTCCCCAGGGTTAGCCCACATCTGAAGACCCACCAATATGAGGGTACAAGGTCCAGACCCCCATGCAGGGCATCTCCAAAAGTTGCCCCCAGTCTTAGAGCCCCCTTGTGTGGTGGATAGAGGCTCTGTCACAGCTGCTCCCTTAACACACAAATGCCTCCCTAGCAAACTTTCTGACCCGCAAATCTCTTCTCTGAATCTGCTCCCCAGGGAACTGGCCCAAAGCACAGGGAACCAGAGTTTGCAGGAAAACATGGTGTTTTTCAAGAAAATGTCACACTGTGCTTAGAAGCCTAGCTGGGTGGAATGCACCTATATGCAGCTCTGTGTAAAATCAGCTGCAAATAAGAGAAGTCTGAAAAATGTTGACTTCAGCAAGATAGATGGTTTGTTCTTTCTCAGGCAAAAGTAGCTCAGGGCGAAATAAAGCTATGGGACAGAAGGCAGGTTGGTGGGGGTTACCTAGGGCAGGTGGAGGTGTTGAAGGCAGTGGAGAACAGCCACAATGGGACACAAGGGACCTTTGGAAGTGATGGGATGCTCTAGACCTTGAGGTGCTGTTAAATGGGTGTAAACATCTGACACACGTCATTAAACTATACACTTAAAACGGGCACTTTGCATTCTTTTTTTTTTTTTGCAAGTTATAACTCAATGAAGTTGATTGAAAAACAATTTTAAGTAGCCCAGAAATAAGAAATCTGGAATGAAAATGGCAGCTCTGGGCTGGAGGGATAATTCAATGATTAAAAGTGCTATTGCAGGACTGGAGAGATAGCTCAGCAGTTAAAGTGCTTGCCTATAAAGCCTAATGACCCAGGTTCAATTCCCCAGTACCCATGGAAAGTACACTTTTTTGTGGCAGGGTCTCACTCTAGCCCAGGCTGACCTGGAATTCACTATATAGTCTCAGGGTGGCCTCAAATTCATGGTGATCCTCCTACTTCTGCCTCCGCAAGTGTGCCACCATGCCCAGCTCTAGGCCTAACATTTTTATATAGACTCTGGAGATGGAACTCAGATCTTTATGCTAGCAACACAAACACTACCAACTGAGCTATCAGCCCAGCCCAGTAAGGCAGTGTTTCTCATGATGGCTGGGTTTGGCACCCACCTTGCCTTGATCTTATCCCCGCACAGCCTTTCCCTTCCATTCTGTACTTAAACCTGCTTCTGGGAAAGTCTGATCACCTTGTTTTGTTATGAGCTTGGTACTTTGCCTGTCTCCACCACCAAAAGCATGAGCTCCCTGGGCTCAGGGTCTTGTCTCATGTATACATCTCTGTACACAAAATTTGAGAAGGCTGTGACTCAGAGCACTCAGAGAATGCCCTACAAACACTTGCTGAATTCATGAACTGGCTTAGCTTTTTTCTCTTCTCCACTGAGGACCAGAGCCTTAGCATCTCAAGTCCCTCTCTAGTCCCTGTCTCCTGTTTCCCTCTAGAGAATAAAGCAGATGCATGACCAGGCAAAGCTGTTTGATGTTCAGGGGTCCAAGTAGTCTGGCTTCATCCTCAGGACTCATCTGGATGAGCTGGGCAGCATCAGGAGAAAAGAGACTGATCCTTCCTAGACCCACTGTCCTGAGATTCATCCAGAAGTCACCACAACCCCTCAAGCACCACAGCCTCTAGAAAGTCTTCAGATGCCCTCTGAGGCAGGGTAGGTAGAGGGAGGCAAGATGGCTCCCATGCCAGGCTGAGAGCCCGGACAGCTCTAGATGACAATGGAGAAGCAGGGCTCCTATTGCCAGCTATCCACACCCAGCCTCTTGAGACAGAAGCTGTCTTCAGCAGGGAGAAGATGGGTTTCCAGGAAGAACCACCTGAAAATGCTCAGCTCTGTGCACAGGAGAGGCCCTCCCTGGCTTTCTGCATTGTTGTGTGCTGTAAGTGTGCAGGCTGGGGCTGGGGTCGCTGAGCCGCTGTCTGAGGGGCCTGATGCTTCCATGACAAGCTGCTGCCACTTCCATCTATCCAGCAAGCCCATACAGCCCTCTCTGAAGCCACACAGGAGGCATCAGAAGGACCACATACTGTACCCAAGAGTCACAAGTAACTGAATCACCATCCTGAGGCTGCCTGTGATGTTTAAACCGGGCCCCCAGCCGTAATGGCCCATCTGCTCAATCCTGCCCCTATCCTCTGGCATCTCAGGGTCAATGCCTGGTCCACAACAGTAATCTAAGAGAGTAGAGCCAGCTCTTGCTTGTGCTAGGAGGGCCCTTCCTGACTTCCCTCCCTATCACAGACTCTCAGCCAGCACCTGCTGCTCCCCCACTATCCATGAGCCCTGAACTTCTGATTCAGAGTTCCACTCCCCACAGCACTTGTGACTGAACTTTGAGGTGATTGGTTACTTGCCTGTACGCCCACCCCATCTGAAGCATGTGTGTTTTGGGGGTTGGTCATCAGGAAGTGCGTAGGGGGAAGGGGAGAAGGACTTCATAGTCACTATGCTGGCTAGTGTGCAGCTGGGTGGGGCCCAGGGGCTACTGGGATCAGGTGCACAGAGGGTTGGGTGGCCGCTGCAGCCTGGGCAGTCACCTTCCTCTTGCCCCGTGTCAGCCAGGGGCCTGAGTGACTCAGCACTGGAGACAGGCTTCCTGCTGAGAGTGGCTGTCATTTCCACATACACTCAAATGCCCCACCCCACCCCTAGCCTAGCTGCCTTCTCATGTCCTAGGCTCTGACACTTCTGAAATGTCAGCCCTGGACCATGGCCTAGTCTGTGTGCATGCTGTGTAGTCTTGGGTGTGTTGCACAACCTCCCTGAGTCTGAAGTTCTAAAGCAGGGATTAAAACTCCATGACTTAAGGCCGGGCGTGGTGGCGCACTGCCTTTAATCCCAGGCACTCAGGAGGTGGAGGTAGGAGGATCACTGTGAGTTCGAGGTCACCCTGAGACTACATAGTGAATTCCAGGTCAGCATGGGCTAGAGTGAGACCCTACCTCGAAAAACAAAAACAAACAAACAAACAAACAAACAAAAACAACTCCATGACTCTCCAGAAGATTGTTGGAGACTGAAGAAAGGGAAACTTTCCCTGAGCTTTTGGCCTGGTTGTCTGCAGGCTCCATCCACACTGTCTCCCACTTTTGCGGAACCACACCCGCTGATCCTCTGGGGGCCGAGGAAAGTGGCATCTTAAATCTACAGGATGGGTGTGCTTCCATAGCTTCCTGCAGCAAGTGTGGTTGTACAGGCCTCATTGCGCAGGCCTGATGAAAAGTGAATGAATGCCTATGTTGAGTTGCTTCTAAAAGATGAAAGTCTGGTGCGGTGGCGCACGCCTTTAACCCCAGCACTCGGGAGCCAGAAGTAGGAGGGTGGCTGTGAGTTCCAGGTTAGCCTGGGCTAGAGTGAGACCCTACCTCTACAAAAAAAAACAAAAAAAGATAAAAGCTTGAGCTGGGGAGATGGCTCAGTGGGTAAGGTGCTTGCCATGCAAGACTGAGGACCATAGTTTGGATCCCCAGAACTATGTAACGTCAGATGCGATAAGACAGGAGGCAGAACAGGAGCATCCTAGAAACTCAGGGACCAGCTAGTCTGACATATGTAGTAGTGAACAACATGGGACCTTATATCTCAAACAAGGTGAAAGGTGAGGGCCAGCACCTGGGGTCCTCTTACCTCCATACACACACTGGCACGCACACACCCACACTCACGCACACAAACACACATATACGTATTGCATACACACACACACAAAATGATTGTTAAAAGAAATATTGTTGTTGTTGTTGTTTTTTCAAGGTAGGGTTTTCCTCTAGCCCAGACTCACCTGGAATTCACTATGTAGTTTCAGGCTGGCCTTGAACTCACAGTGATCCTCCTACCTCTGCCTCCCAAGTGCTGGGATTAAAAGTGTGCACCACCATGCCTGGCAAGGAATTTTTTTAAAGATGATTGGGGCTAGGAATATGGCTCAGCATTTAAAGATGCTTGATTGTAAAGCCTGCTGGTCCAGATTCAATCCTGAGTCTCCCATATAAGCCAGCCACAGAAAATGATACAAGGGTCTGGTGTTGGTTTGCACCAGTAAGTGAGCCTGTAGCATCCATCCATCCATACACACACATGCACATATGCACATGTGCATGCACATGGGCACGTGCAAATAAATAAAAAATTTTAATATTTTATTTATTTGAGAGAAAGAAAGAGGCAAAGAAAGAGAAAAGAGAGATAATGGTTATGCCAGGGCCTCTAGCCACTGCAAACAAACTTCAGAAGTATGTGCCACCTTGTGCATCCAGCTTTATGTAGGTAGCTGGGAATCCAATCTGGGTCCTTTGCTTTGCAGGCAAGTGCCTTAACCACTAAGCAATCTCTCCAGCCCAAATAATTTTTTTTTAAAGATGAAAGCTTAGGAAAAGTGTAGTCAGGGTAGGACAGTTATGAAGGTGATAGGAACCCTAAAGATGTTTTAGGGCATTTTTTTTTTTTGTCCCTGTGGCTTTATTTTCCAAACCCCAAATAAGGACACTGGGTCTGAGCTTGGGAGAAAGTTTTTGAACTTGGGATCATCCTGGAGAATCTGAGTCCCCAAGCTGCTCTGGTGAGTGTGTCAGGCAGGAGGGAGAGCTCAGAGGACAGGACTGTACCTGTGGAGGCATCCTCAGAGTGCAGGGCCCCCTAGAGCTGAACTGTTTTTTTAAATATATTTTTTTGTTTATTTTATTTATTTATTTGAGAGCTACAGAGAGACAGAGAGAGAGACAGAGAGAGAGAGAGAGAGAGAGAGAGAGAATGGGCGGTCAGGGCTTCCAGCCACTGCAAATGAACTCCAGACGTGTGCGCCCCCTTGTGCATCTGGCTAACGTGGGTCCTGGGGAATCAAGCCTCGAACCGGGGTCCTTAGGCTTCACAGGCAAGTGCTTAACTGCTGAGCCATCTCTCCAGCCCCTGAACTGGTTTTCATCTGACTGTGCAGATCCCTCAGCACCTGCCAGAGAACACAATGTGGCTTTGTGCTCACCCTGGCATCCTTGCCTATCTCTGACAAAGCAGATACTTCACAGGCCTCAGTTTCCCTCACCCTGATGGATGGCGGCCAGGTCATGGAGCAGGGCCTTCAGTTTAAACCAGAGGTGTGGTCTCTCATGGTCTTCCCCAAGGGAGCCTTAGCTGCAGCCTGCATCTTGCCAAGTCTCCCCCTCCCAGTGGTAGTGACAGTCTCTGACTCAGTGCCTCAGAGTCTAGGTCTTGCATCTGGGTCTGAGCACTCCCCTTCTACCTGGGCCAGCTGGAGTCACCAGGACCCTGGGCAGCCTTCTGACTGGCTGGCATCCCAGTGCTCAGATACCCCTGCCTTGGCTCAGTTTCTACCTAAGGAGAACTGAGAGCCAGCGCAGGCCTTCTTCACCTCTCACCTGGACTTACTGTGAGGGGCCAGGTGACAACTGCCTGAATCATGTGACTCAGGGGATCATATTTGATATAGACACTACTTTTGGGGGCTAGAGAAATGGCTCAGCAGTTAAAGGTGCTTGTTTGCAAAGCCTGCTGGCCTAGGGCTGATTCCCTAGTACCCACGTAAAGCCAGATGCACAGAGTGGCACACACTTCTTCTAGAGTTGATTAGCAGTGGCAAGAGGCCCTGACATGCCCATACCCTATCTTTCTGTCTGTCTTTCTCTCAAATAAATAAATAAATAAAAATATTTTATAAAATGAAACTACAGTTTACGGGCTAAGGAGATAGCTCAGTGAATAAAGCATGAGGACTAGAGTTCAAATCCCCAGAACCCATATAAACATCAGGTGGGTGTGGTGGCCTGTCTGTAATCCTAGGGCTTGAGAGGCTGAGGCAGGGAATTCGTAGGGCAAGTTTGTGTCCCCATATTGAGCCTGCAAAGAGGGATGAATGGGAGTGAGGAGCCTCTTAGAGGGGCTCTGAGTGAACCTTGAGGAGGACCATATGAGGGAAAAGAGTGGAGGATGCAGCAGACAGCCAGGGAGCTGGCCCTTACTGAGCAGTTTTCTCCCCAGGCAAGCCCGTTGGGCCCCCCTACAATGCCATTTTTCTCAGCGAGCAAAGGAAAGGTCATGCTGAGTGGGGCTTGTGACACCCACAGTAAATGAGTCAGGGGATGGGCAGCCGCAAAGGGACAGCCTGAGGTTCTATTACTCTCTTCTCCCACAGTTGGGGGCTAACTCATCCTCCAGACCCATCTTGGGCCTTTGAGATCTGCTACGACCAGAGAACCCACACAGACAAAGAAGGCCACAGAGGATGTCCACAGAGCCTAGCTTCCTTGCCACTAGTCTGCCCTACCTCCCACTTCTCAGCTCAGACCTTCTCTGCCTGACCTCTTCTCCTTTCTCCCCGGCTATCTGTTCATCCACCCCTCCCATCAGTCCATCTGGTGGTATCCCACTCTGGGGGCTGTCCTCGCGCCCATACCACATAGTGCACCTCGCAGCATGCTTGGGTCCCTGCATACAGTGTGACTACTACATGAATTCTGTCTAGAACCTGCCACCCTGCATCTTACCCTATTCTACCCACTTTAACAAGTATTTGATGCCTTCTTGACTCTAAAATCCTCTGACTTCTCTTAAACACCTCATACGGGGCAGATGAGCTTCCAATTCTCCTTGTGAGATAGAAGCCATCAGACAAAAAGTGCCTTCACTTCCCTCTACCTTGTCTATGAACCTGAGTGTCTTCCCACCCTCTGCAAGAGTGTGCATTGCCTGGGGATAGAGAGATTGTTCGGTGGTTAAAGGTGCTTGCTTGCAAAGCCTATTGGCCTGGGGTTCAATTCCTCAGTACCCACATAAAGCCAGATGCACAAGGTGGTACTTGCATCTGGAGTTCATTTACAGTGGCAGGAGGCCCTGGTTCTAAAAAAAAATAAATTAAATAAAGAATGTGTTCTGTTTGGGCATCTAACTCAAACCTGGACCTTAACATGAGTCTTGGCCAGCCCCCTGCCCACTTCCCAATTCTTAGGAATGTGAAGCCATCTTCCTCTCTCTGTAACATTGGCATTTCGCAGTAATATTTCAGTAAACGTGAGAGAGGCAGCCACGAGCCCATCATGTCCATTTTCCTTGTCTTCCTTAGCAACAGCTGCCTAGGCAGCAGGTAAGGGTAGGTGAAGAAGGTCTGGCCAATGGGGTGAAGGCAGCAGGTGCATGGAAGGCAGATGAGAAGAAAAAGGAGATTGGAAGCCCGGTGTTGGGGGTGCTGCCATTTCACTATGGCCACTGTATCAGTTCCTTTTCTCATTGCCGTGACAAAATACATGACAAAAACAACAAAGGAAAACCGGGTGTGGTGGTGCACACCTTTAATCCCAGCACTCGGGAGGCAGAGGCAGGAGGACTGCCATGAGTTCGAGGCCAGCCTGAGACTACATAGTGAATTCCAGGTCAGTCTGAGCTAGAGAGAGACGCTACCTCAAGAAAACAAACAACAACACGAAGGAAAGAAGGGAGGAAGGGAGAGAAGAAGGGAAGAAGGGAGGGAGAGAGGAAGGGAAGAAAGGAAGGGGGGAGGGAGGAAAGCTTCTTTGCGCTCAGTTTGAAGGCACTGTCTATCACCCCAGGGAAGGCAAAGCAGCAGAGCGTGAGGCAGCTGGTCACATTGTGTCCACAGCGAGGAAGCAGAGAGAGGTGAACATTGGTGCTCAGCTCTCTCCTTTTATTCAACCCTGGCCCCCAGCCCGTGGAATGATGCCATCCAGGGTAGTCTTCCCACCTCGGTTAATCCAGTCTAGAAAATTCCTCACAGACAAGCCCAGAGGTTTGATCCTACATGACTCTAGATGCTTTCCAGCTGACAGTCAACATTAACCATCTGATCCACCCACCTCGAGCACCCTGTCTAACTGAACAGTCCCTGCTCTACTTGGTCTCCCAACAAAGCTATTCACAACAGATGCAAGCACTCTCACCACCTGAAAGAAAATGTCCAGTCTTTCCAGAATTCCGGACTCCTTTTTATTCATGACATATCTTATTTTTTCCCTGAACATCTGTAAGGCGACAGATGCGGTCTCCACGCACACCCCTTCTTTGGCTCCTGGTCCGATCTTCAGTGACTTCCATTGCATTAACAGAACCCTAAAGCCATCACAGAGCTCCATGTGTCCAAGTCTGGCAGGCCTTCTTGGGTCCTCATCTGCAGTCTGTCCTGAAGCACTGTGGTCCTTCAGCTTGTCTGGCACAGAGCCTCGCCGTGCTCGTCCGTGTCCAGGCTCTTGGTCACCTCTCATGCTGTCTACTGGCTTCCTTCTCCTGCCCTGCTCCTAACACCGGAACTCACGGGGTAAGGTTCAGTTCAGCATCCTCTTCCTCAACACCTTCTGGGCCAGTGCTACTCAAGATTGGACTGAATCAGAACCAACAGTGGGGTTATGGGGAGCTTGTTAAAGCGCAAAGTATCCTGCTTCTCCCAGAGATGGGCTCTAGCATGGGAGAAGGTCCCCCACCCAGGGTCTGTCCAGGCACTGCCTGCAGCCCATGGCTCTGGTGGCCTCTCACAGGCCAAAAGCTTCCCCACCGTGGCTGCGGCCTCCACCTTGCTTCTCACTCGGCATTCAACACTTCCCCCCAAATGTCCAGCAGGCATCCCCTGCTGCGTACATCCCTGACTTTTCTTTCTGGCCTGTCTCTTCCCTGTGTTCCTACGTTGACAGCCAGCATCAGCATCCACCCAAAGCCCCGTGCCTGGAATTGGGAGTCAGCTGGCTCCCGGCCCTCTCCTCCTGCGTCCAGTCACTAGCACCATGTCCACTCTCGTGTCTACTGCTTCTCTCCCCTTTCATAGCCACTGCTAGCCTCTCGCACTCAGTCCCCAAGGAAGTCCTTTGCCCTGACTATGGTATCCACCCAAACATGCCGTGTGCTGCTTAAAGCCCTCAGCTTCCTGGTCTTGGGGACGTGGCCTGCAGGGCTCTGCCTGGACCTTGCCACCGCAGGCCTCCCCACCTCCCTTCCTGTGCTCTCTGACAGGGTAACGACCATGTGAGCAGCCCTATCCCACAAGTCCTCCCAGCGGGTTCAGGGTCTCTACACAGACCAGCATCTCTACCTGTCATGCTCCAGCCTCAGTTCTCCTCCACAGCCCCTGACTCTTCTTCAGGTTCCAACTTAAGTGCCAGCCCGAACTCTACTCCACTGTGTGAGCTCTGGTGTGATTCTCAGATTAGTGTCTACCTCCCCCACCAAGCGTGAGCTTCCTCACGTGGGGACAATGCCAACACCTGGCACAATAAGTGTCCTGTAAGTATTGGCCTCAGTCATGATGGGAGAGCAAAAAGGGAGAAGGGACAAGGGCTGAGAGAGCTGTCTGGCCTTTTCTCTATCTTCTTCAGCTCATGAAAACGTATGGTAAACAACCCACAGTCAGGGCTGGGCAGTTGGCTCAGCGGGTTAAGGGTGCATTGCTACACATGCACAAAGGCCCGAGACTGTCTGAGTTTGATTCCCCAGCACCCACGTAAACAGATGGGTGTGGCCATGTGCACCTGGAACCTCAGTCCTGTGAAGGGCTGAGACCAGAGAATCACTTGGGGCTCAACGATCAGCTAGTCTGACCCAAAATGCAGCTTCAAGTTCAGGGAGAGACTCTGTCTCAAGGAAATAAAATGGGAAAGCAATCGAGGAGGACATGCAATATTCCCCTCTGGCCTGCACACACATGGGCATGGGACACATACACCCACATACACACACACATGCGTGAACACACGCACTCACCATACCATAATGCACACTAATACACACACACGAGTGCCACAGTCCTTTTCAAGCATTGGCAGCATCAGAGGCAGGTAAGTACAGATGCCATGGCAGAAAACTCCTCTGTGTACTCCATCATGCCAGGGATGTACCCTCTTGTTTCGAGCCAGGACTAAGTGAAAACACGCTTCCTGATCTTTCTGAGCGATGCTACCTAGTGGGGCATCATTCAAATATTTTCAAGCCTGATCAACATGACTACCTTTCACATCTCTAGACAAAGTCACATCCACTTGTATTTCTGCAGTCCCAAAGAAACACTTTTCCCAAGCTCTTAGGGCTGGTATTAGTTTCATATAACAAAGCCTCTTTGACATTTAATATTTAACCTAAAATGTACAAACATTCCATCCATCAGTCTGACTTTAACGCCAGCAGGAACCATTCTCTATGTCTGCACACTGGTGGGAATGTGCATTGGTTACATTCCACAGCACCCACCCCATCTGGTTTCCATTTCTTAAAAAAAATTTTTCAGGTTTATTTTTATTTATTTATTTATTTATTTGAGACAGAGAGAGGGAGAAGGAGAGAGAGAGAGTGATAATGGGTCTCTAGCCACTGCAAACAAAGTCCAGATGTATGCACCACCATGTGCATCTGGCTTACATGGAACCTGGAAAACTGAACCTGGGTCCTCAGGCTTTGTAGGCAAGCGCCTTAACCTCTAAGCCATCTCTCTAGCCACTAATTTCCATTTCTTTAACATGTGACCAAGGGCTGAAAAACTGCATGTATACTCCGCTTACAGCCACTCTTAGTGTGATTATTCTACTACTGTCTTTCTTCTATGTGCTGTTTATGAATTGCCACATACCAAATCACATCAGCACACAGTCTTCCCACAGTCATGGTCACTGATTCTCTCACAGGATCTCTAGCCAGGAATTGAGGGACATCTGGACCTAGTCTTCCCAGGGCAGCTTACAGGGATGTGTAGAGGTGCTGGTAAGAAATATCCTCCTGAAGAGATCACTGTGCCCAGGTGCTGGTGAGGGATGTCATCATGAAGAGATCACTATGCTCAGGTGATGGAGATGGATGTCCTCATGAAGAGATCACTCTGCTCAGGTGCTTGTGAGGGATGTCCTCATGAAGACTTCACTGAGGCTGAACAATCCACTTTCAAAATGCTTTACAAGTGTGGTACCAACTGTTGGTAATAAGAGGCCTGAACTTCTTTGCACAAGCACCTCTTCAAAGTGCTGTCCTCAAAGTTCCTCCCGAGTAAGTGGCCCAAGAGAACCAGAAAGATGCTGCCAACCCTAGAGTCAGAGTTCTAGAAGATGCAGTATTGCTTACAACCTATTCTCACGATCAGTCTTGATTCAGTGTGGGGGAGAACAAAACAATGGCATGAATACAAAGAAGTGAGAATAATTGGGTGCAATTTTGGAGAATAGATAATATACCAAGCTTAACTCAACAACCAATTTTAAGAATAATTTAATTGCCTTTATATCATTTTCAAGGCATTTAAGTTGAATATTCAAAGAGATAACTCTATTTTGCATTCACATTTTATGAAACAGACTATTTTATGTTTACTGTGAATTACAAGCATGATTAACACCTATGATTAGGGAATATATTCCAGTGAAAAGATACATCCAATTGTTGTGGCCCTGAAATCACACACATGACAAGAAGAGGGCCAGGCCTGAAGCAGCAAGCAGACTGGAGCCTTGTCAGTGACTATGAAGCTTCAACTATGCCAAGTCCAGTGTTTTCTAATGTGGCTCTGGAGCCTTCAAGTGGTTTCAGTCAGTTAGCCAAGCTGACTCTTCCTTCTTTCCTTCTTTTCTTTCTTTCTACCTTCCTTCTTTTCCTCTTTCCTTTGTTCCTTCCTTCCGGAAGACAGAGGAAGAGAGAGAGAGAGAGAGAGAGAGGGAGACGGAGAAGAATGGGTGTCAGGGCCTCTAGCCACTGCAAAGGAACTTCAGATATATGCACCACTTTGTGGATCTGGCCTTATGTGGGTAACCTGGGGAATCAAACCTGGGTCCTTAGGCTTTGCAGGCAAGTGACTTAACCACTAAGCCACTCTCCAGCCCCAGATTGACTTTTTCTTTGATGAGTCTCAAAGTTGCCTAAAGCATATGTGTTTGAGCCAAAAAGAGTTTAGTTCACTTTTTTGGTTTTGTTTTGTTTTTCAAGGTAGGGTCTCACTGTATGTAGCTCAGGCTGACCTGGAATTCGCTATGTAGCCTCAGGGTAGTCTCGAACTCATGGTGATTCTCCTACTTCTTCCTCCCAAGTGCTGGGATTAAAGGCATGTGCCACCAAGCCTGGCTGAGTTTAGTTCACTTCTATAGGAGTTTCCAGAACACCCAGAGCCACACATTGAAGATGAATGATCAGTCTATTCTAGGACAGTCACAAGTCAGCAAGTAGCGACATCAAGGTAAAGAACCCAGCATGTTAGCTGTGTTGAAGGAAGTCCAGGGGAGTAGAGAGGTCTGCTCAGACTTCCATGACAGGCACCCCAGGCCAGGTGTCTTAGGCAACAGAAGTTTATGATCTCAAAGTCCTGGATGCTGAAGTGTGAGGTCAAGGTGCCTCTTTGCTATAGCCTTACTGTCTTCCCTCAGTATGTCTGCGTCTACTGATAGGAAATGGGTCATATTGGATTGAGACCCACCTTAATTATGTCTCTAAGGTTGCTCTTTCAATTCAGTCACATTCTGAGGGTCTAGGGGCTAGGGCTTCAACCAGTGAATTTGGGGGGAAATTCACCCAGAGCAGCAAGGAAAAGGCACCCACCCCAGCCTGGAAGGCCTTTGTGGGTTTCCAGGACCAGGTGCTGCTGAGCTGAGTTTTCTTGGCAAAGCAAGAGAGGGGTGCAGCTACGTGCTACTTGTGCTCTGTAGAAGGAAAGGTCACAGCCATCCATGTCTCCATTATGGATGATGTGGGAGACACCTTCCTGGTTCTAGACACAGTTCCGAGCCCTCCTTTCCAGGGTCACTCATATATAGGTGCCACTTCTCGAAAGAGAACCGATGCCATGAAGGTGTGAGACAGCGTCATGGTGACCTAGAGGGAGTGCCTTGTGTGTAATTTGGCCTCCAGCATGGAAAGTTAAATCAACTGGAAAGAGTAAAAGGAAGTTGGAAAAAATTTTAATCCAATCACGAGCACGGGAGCGATAAAGGCATGGTGAGGCCATGAGGCCACCTGAGAAAGCCGAGCTGCCCAGAAAATCCATAGGAAAAGAGCGAGGCAAGGCTGCCCTGTAGCTCTCCGACCCGAGTGTGCACCCAGGAGGGGCGGGGCTGCTTGTGTTGAGGACTGCTTTCTGGGTGCCTGTCAGCCTAGTGTATGTCATTGCATCCCCTAAACTGTTCAAAAGAGCCTTCATGGGGCTGAGAAGATAGCCCAGCGGGTAAGGTGCTTGCCTCCCAAGCTTGAAAACTCTCCAGTCCTCAATTTGCTCTCCAGTTCCTATGTAAAATGTTGGGTGTAGGGGTGTGTGTGTCTGTAATCCCAGTCCTGGGAAGACCATTGGGGAGACAGAGGCAGGAGGATCCCCTGAGGCTCACTGGCCAGCCAGTCTAGTCTAACTGGTAAGCTCCAGGCCAATGAGAGACCCTGTCTCAAAAAAAGAAAAAAAAAAAAGTTGAGAATGAAACCCTACCTCAAAAAAATATTTAAAAAGCCAGGCGTGGTGGCACGCCTTTAATCCCAGCAGTCAGGAGGCTGAGAAAGGAAGATTGTTGTGAGTTCAAGGCCACCGAGATTACATAGTGAATTCCAGGTCAGCTTGGGCTAGAGTGAGACCCTACCTCGAAAAACCAATAATAATAATAATAATAATAATAAGAAGAAGAAGAAGAAGAAGAAGAAGAAGACAGCGTTCTTGAGACTAACATCTTAGACTCTTCCCTAGCCTACACACACACACACACACACACACACACACACTTACACATGTTCATAAAGCAACAACATTAAAAGCCTTCACCACCAGGGCCTTTGCTTTCGCCACGCTCACACCAGCTTTGCTGCAGCATGAGACTCCAGTGTGGAAGACAAAGGCAGTTACCACATTCTTCCCTGAGCCATCCCCAGCGGTGCTCACAAAGCCACATGGGACGTGCACAACCTCACAGTGGGCATAGGCCATTACCAAACAAATGTCACTGAGAAAGTGGGCACCAGCACACTGCAGACCCAGACCAAACCTCCTTCATCCACACACTCGCCGTGTCTGAGTCTCTTGCCTCTGAAGTGGGATCACCAATGCGACCATCGTGCCTCCCTCACAGTCTGACTCAGAGGCTCCTGGAGCTGCGCAGCCCCTGGGCAGAGTGCAGACTCCAGGGCACAGCCAGGGCAGGGGCCAAGCGCAGGCTAATGGTAGTCCATGGGACTCAGGGGTCCCTGTGAAGGGCACCGTTCTCCTGTGTGGTGTGTGGACACACGGGTGGGGAAATAGGCAGGGGTAGGCATGGCAGGTAATCCATTGGAAGAAGATAACCTGTCTTCACTTTACAATCGATCCCATCCTTCTGGACTTTTATCTGGGGAATAATAACTTGCCATGACCCTCACTATAGGAGCACTTATGGCATGGAGAGATGGCTTAGTGGTTAAGGTGCTTGCCTGTAAAGCCAGAGGACCCAGGTTCGATTCTCTAGGACCCACAAAAGCCAGATGCACAAGGTGGCACATGTTCATTTGCAGCAGCTGGAGGCCCTAGCACACCCATTCTCTTTACTTCTTCCTCTCTCTCTCTCGCCCTCTCTGTCTGTTAAATAAATAAATAATAAATAAAAAATATTTAACAAAAAAGAATACTTGCGCAGGACATGCACATGGATAGCATGCGCACACTGAATGTTGTTTCCTGGACCTTTTTCTAGTAGGGATCACAGCCCTCAGAGCCCATAGGCTTCAAACACCACCTTGGACCGTGCAGGGTCTGGCACTGAGACACATGGGCAGTTTTCCAGCTCCCTGAGTCCCAGAAGCCTCTCCCTTCTGCCCCTTTCCTACAGGCTCTTGGAGACAGGCTCTCTGCTAAGGCAGGAGTTGACAAGCTTTTGGTTCCGCCCTTTCCTGAGGTCAGTGAGGAGGTCCAGCCAAAACAGTGGTAGAGTGTGCATGCATGTATGCACCACACACACACACAGAGAGAGAGAGAGAGAGAGAGAGAGAGAGAGAGAGAGGCCTGCCAGGTTTACAAGATCTGGGCTGGGGTGTTTGGGCAGGACTAGCCAGATAAGGCTCCTGTACTGGTCTGAGGAAGGGAGGTGGCGGCACATGACACCAGCTGGCACAGATCAGGAGCCTTGGCTAACACTGTCGGCCCATCTGCCAGGTGGAACCAAGTGGCATCATAAATCCTGGGCTCAGGCTATGGACACCTTCCTGCTGGAGAAGCCCAGAGCGCGGGCGAGGCCTCACAAAAGCTCTGGTCCCTAGAGCAAAGGCCAGGCCTCTCCTCCTTACAGCTGGGCAGGCAGAGACCCAGAAAGAAAGGACATGCCCAAGACCACCTGTCCACCAGCTCCCGTGCCCCGCTTAGACTGCAAGCCTGGTGCTTCTCCTACAGCGCCTCCAGCCCGGCTTGCCCTTCTGTATCTGCGAGTCCCCCTGGATACTCAAGGACACTGTTGGACGGGTGGGGGAAGCTAGCATGGAGTTGGCCAGAGCAGAGGATCTTTTCCCCTGCAGCCCTCACAGGCCTGCCCTAGGCCTGCCTACCTGCGACCATGTTCAGGACTGGGCATCAACCAAGGAGAATGCTCCAAGTCACTGGCTCTCACATTTCCAAGTCAAGATGCTGCTCACCTGCTCGGGCCAGGCTCGAGAGGCAGGAAGAGAAAGGTGCTAACGAATAGCGTGGGGGTGGGGCACGCCCCAGCAGAGGGAAGCAGGAGAAGAGAGTGACTTTCTCCTTGCCATTTACCATGTCCTCCTTTGGGGACAGCTCCTGGTACCCAGGGAATCATGCAGAGCCACAGGACAGGCAATGAAGTAATTATTATTTGCACAGAGACGGCAGCTCAGAAGCAATACTCCCGTCTTCCCTTACCCTGCCCGTCTTGGGTCCTTGCAGTGGCGCTGAAGTGAGTCGGCATTCCTGTCCCTAGGGCACAGGAGGTGAAGAGATAAAGCGACTGACCTGAAACCACTCCAACCCTTGTATCCGGCCCCAAGTCCACGGCTGGCTGGAGTCCCATGTGATTTCTCAGTAGCTGTCTGTTCCGCCAGCTGCTTAAGACCAGCTTCTCAATGTTTTGGTCTCAGGACCTGGGTACACGTGTCCAACTTACCAAGGACCAGGGAAAAGTTTTGAGTATATGAGTCATACCAATCCATTGTGCCTTTGCTTGAAAGTGAAACTAAAAATTTTCAGAAATAGTTTTGATTGACTTAAAAAAATAAATCTATTATACATTACTTAGATAACATTTCTGATGAATAAAGTAACCATATTTTTCCCAAACAAATATGTCTCGGGGGAAGTATGCCATTGCTTTACCCTACTGCAAAGATCTGGCTTGATGGAGAAGTCCTCTATCAGCTAGTCCATTTAATCTATTGCTATAGTACACATGTCTTAAAAACTCCACTGAGTGCTTGTGAGAGGATGAAATCAAAAAACAGACGTTGTCTTAGCATTGATATGGAATGACTTGCAGACTTCCTAAAAAGATATCAGGGATTCCACAGGGGGCCGTTGGGTCACACTTTGAGAACAACTGCATTGGATTCTGCGTGTGTTTGTATTACAAACAAAACGAACCCAAGTGACTCCTTGACTAAGATGCATCTTCCTACCCTAGATGACAGCACTTGGGAAACGCTGATGTATCTGAAGTGACGCCTCCCCCTGTTCTTGCGCACTGTTCACCAGGTGCTCCATCTTGCAGTCCATGGCATATTGGGCTCAGACGCTGGACAATAACCAGGGTAACAGACAGCTGGAGCAGGCCTTCCCTCTGGGACAGGAGTCGCTCCCACACACATCTTCCCTTGGGTGGAGAATGGATCCAACACCCAAACAAAATCAGGCATGAAGCAGTTACCAAGTCAGCATGCAATATGCAGGAGGAGCCCCCCCCACACACACATAACATCTGGGGTTCGTTAGCTCCTCTGTGAAGCCTGCCCTGACCCTCCTCCCCACCCCAGCACTCCATGTGGGGCTCTCCACTCACCCTTCTGGGGTGGGTGAGCTTTCTGGGAACAAGCTGTTACACTATTTGTTTGTGGCCACCTGGCTGTGGGCATCTACAGGGAGGGGGAGTTTCAGGTCCATCCTTATAGCCCAGGACCTGGTGCCATGCCAGCCCTCAGTCACAAGTGAAAGGAAGCGGGCAGGATCTGCCAATAGCTGCAGAAACCTGAGTTTCCAATGACCATTCTCTCGTAGCAGGTGGAGGGCCCCACCGGGTGGAGGCTCTTGCACGCAGGGCAGCTGTCACTTGGCACAGGCATGGGTGTAACTGGACCCAGAGAAGCTATGCCCGGCGGCTCCTCAGCCTCAGAAGATAAGCAGGGGGGTGGCAGGCCTCTAGAGAAGTACACATGTGTCCCCGCCCTGCATCTCTGCACCAAGCTGACCTCTTTCTCTCTCGGATATGTGCCCTGCTGGATCACAGTTCTGGGGGAATTTTTATTTTCCTTCTGGTCTCTCGAACACTAGGTCCAATATGCAATACAATGCTTAGCATCTAACAAGGATTTATGGAACTGAATATTTAATGTTCTTATGAGGTAGAGAGGGTCTCATGTAACCCAGTATACAGCCAAGGGTGACTTTATCCTCCTGCATCTGTCTTCCAAGTACTAGGATTATGAATGTGCGCCATCATGCCTGGACAGAACTGAATTTTGTTTGTGAGTTTTCTTTTGTTTGTTTGTTTGTTTTAAGGCAGGGTTTCACTCTAGCTCATGCTGACCTGGAACTCATGATGATCCTCCAACCTCAGCTTCCCTAGTGCTGGGATTAAAGGCATGAGCCAGCACATCCAGCTCAGAATTGAATATTTGAAATGGATATTGTCTTATTTTATTTGAGATGGTATCTCACTATGCTGCCCGGCTGACTTTCAGTTCCTGAGCTTAAGTGACCCTTCCACCTTGGCCTCCTGGGCGCAGGGTGCACACTGTTGCACGTGGAGGGAAAACACAGATTAAAAGAAACTGCAAAATGGATCAACTGCCAGTGGGGGGTTCAGTAGAAACAGAGCAGAGCAGCACCCTCACTCGCATGGTTTCTGCATTAGACTTTTTTTTGGGGGGGGGTTTCGAGGTAAGATTTCACTCTAGCCCAGGCTGACCTGGAATTCGCTATGTAATCTCAGGGTGGCCTTGATTTCATGACAATCCTACTACCTCTGCCTCCCAAGTGCTGGGATTAAAGGTGTGTGCCACCACGCCTGGCTAGACTTTCTTTTGATACCTGTGGTGTGCATGTATGTTGTATGTGTGTGGAAACATGTGGGGAGGATATTAGCTATCTTCATCACTCACTCTCCACTTTATTTTTTTTCACTTTTTTTTTTTTTTTGAAACAGAGTATTTCACTAAACCATTTCAGCCAGACTGGTTGGTCAGTGTGGGCATTTGCATGTAAAGTCTCCCCCATAGCCTCGTGTGTGTGTGCGTGTGTGTCTTAACATATTTTTATTTATTTGAGAGAGAGAGAGAGAAGCAGATACAGAGACAGAAAGAGAGAGAATGGGCATGCCAGGGTCTTTAGCCACTGCAAACGGATTCTAGATGCATGCGCCACCTTGTGCATCTGGCTTAAGTGGGTAATGGAGAATCGAACCTGGGTTCTTAGGCTTCGCAGGCAAGCACCATAACCACTAAGCAGTCTCTCCAACCCCTCATGTATTTTTTTTTTTTTTTTTTGAGGTAGGATCTTGCTCAAACCAAGGCTGACCTGGAATTCACAATGTAGTCTCAGGGTGACCTCCAATTTATGATGATCCTCCTACTTCTGCCTTCCAAGTGCTGGGATTAAAGGTGTGTGCCACCACACCCAGCCACCCACTTTTTTAAAACAGTTTTTAATCCCAGCCATTATTTAAATACATTTTCATTTATTTTATTTTTATTTATTTATTTGAGAGTGATAGACATACAGACAAAGAGGCAGATAGAGAGAGAGAGAGAATGGGCATGCTAGGGCTTCCAGCCATTGCAAACGAACTCCAGATGCATGCACCACCTTGTATCTGGCTTACGTGAGTCCTGGGGAATTGAGACTCGAACCTGGGTCCTTAGGCTTCACAGGCAAGAAGTTGCTAAGCCATCTCTCCAACCCCACCACATGTGTTTTTGATTCAGCTTCATATTCATTTTGGGAGGTGGAGCCTTGCTAGAGGAGGTGCGTCACTGGGGCAGATTTGAGGTTACTTGGCCCAGCTTGTCAGTGCTAGCTAACTTCTTACTGCTTCCACCGAGACATGGGACAGTGAGTCAGCTTCCAGCCCATGCCATGCTTTCCCCACTATGCTGATACTTCCCCTTGAGAGTGTCAGCCAAAATAAGCCCTTTCCTCCCGTGAGCTGTTTTTGGTTGGTTGTTTTGTCCCAGCAATGAGAAGCTAATTGCAGTAGCCCCAAGTACCAGGGATCCTCCTCCCTCTGCTGCTCCCGTGCTGGGATTACAGGTGAGTGTCACCACGCCTGGCTTTTTACATGAGTGCTGGGAATATAAACTCAGGTGCTCATGCTTGCGTGACAAGCAATTTACCCACTGAGCCAGCTCCTCAGCTTTGTAGTCAGCAGTCTTAAAATAGTCCACACCGGCCACAAGTAGCTAAGGCGGCTGGAATGTTCAGGAATTCTTTGTAAACTCTGGCAGGAACTCTTTAGAGGTGACCAGTTCCCACACTGAAGGTTCTGGGAGCCCTGAGGAATGGCTCTGGGTCAGCACAGGGTTCACAGGTCCATGCCTCGAAATTCTACAGTGTCAGTGGTTGCTGGGGAACAGGAGACATTGTCTGCAGTGGTGTAGCCACCAGCAAATTACACATGCTCTGGTAGGTAACTGGTCAGTAATCCCCATCCAGACTCATGCAGGCAGCCCTCCTTATGATCAGTGCAAATGCACAAGAAAAAGAAAATACATCAAAGTAGAAGAGGAACTAGCTGGGAAGAAGGGATTCAGTGCAAGGGAGATGGAGAGAGTGAACAAGAGGAGCTAATGGGAGGGGATTATGATGATCAAAACACATTATATACATGTATGAAAATGGTCATTAAAACTTTTTTTTTTTTTTTTCGAGGTAGGGTCTCACTCTACCTCAGGCTGACCTAGAATTCACTGTGTAGTCTCAGGGTGACCTTGAATTTATGGTGATCCTCCTACCTCTGCCTCCCAAGTGCTGGGATTAAAGGCGTGTTCCACCATGCCTGGCTGGTCATTAAAACTTTTTTTTTGTTTTTGTTTTTGGTTTTTCAAAGTAGGGTCTCACTCTGGAATACCTGGAATTCACTATGTAGTCTCAGGGTAGCCTTGAACTCACAGTGATCCTCCTACCTCTGCCTCCTGAGTACTGGGATTAAAAGTGTGTGCCACCATGCCCGACATCATTAAAACTTTTAAGTCTAGACTAACTCCAGACTCTTTCAGGCCTGACAGGCCTTTGGAAGTTTCCTCATGGTGTAGCCAACTATAAGTTGGAAAGTTCTAGAAAGCTAAGAGATCTTCAAGCCAAAAGAGCCAGGTGTGGTGGCACACTCCTTTAATCCCAGTCTCAGGAGGCAGAGGAAGGAGGATCACTGTGAGTTTGAGGCCACCTGAAACTACATAGTAAATTCCTGGTCAGCCTGGCCTAGACTTAGACCCTACCTCAAACTACCTTCCCACAAAAAAGAAGAGACAGGAAAAGCCAAAGGAGAACAAGGCCAGACATTCGAGGAGACTCCTGGGTAATTCCAAACTGCTGGGCACCTCCACAGAGAAAGGACTGGCTCTGGGTTTGGCCCAGGACAAAGGAGGAGGGAACTGACATGAGGGCACAGGAAAGACAGCTCCCTACTTTTCTGCTTTCACCCCAAAGAGCTTCTACCAGCCCCATAGGAGTAAGTTTCCTCGTTGTGACAAAATCCCCAGAGAAGTAACTTCAGGGTTTATTCCGGCTCATACGGAGGAGAAGGCATGGAGACAGGAGAATCAAGCAGCTGGTCACATTCGAACTGTAGTGAGGAAGCAGAGAGCAATGAATGCTGGTAGTCAGCTTGCTTCCTGCTTTTCATTCATTCTGACACAGACATGGTCAGAGATTTGTTTCCTAAGTGATTCTAGATCCTGTCAAATTGACAATCAAGATTAACCATCAAGGGCCTGGAGAGATAGCTCAGTGGTAGAGGCGCTTGCCTGCAAAACTTAACAACCCAGGTTCGATTCCCCAGTACCCATGTAAATCCAGTTGCACAGAGTGGTGCATGCATCTGGAGTTTATTTGCAGTGGCTAGAGGTCCTGGTGCACCCATTCTCTCTGTCAATCTCTGTCTCTCTCTGTGCTTGCAAATAAATAAATTAATTTTTTTTTAAAAAAAGATTAACCATCAAGGCTAGAGAGATTGCTTAGTGGTTAAGGTGCTTGCCTGCAAAGCCTAAGGACCCAGGTTTGATTCCCCAGTACCAATGTAAGCCAGATGCACAAGGTGGTGCATGCATCTGGAATTCGTTTGCATTGGCTAGAGGCCCTAGAGCACCCATTCTCAAAGCCAAACTCCCCCCACACCCCCCGCCCCGAGGTAGGGTTTCACTCTAGCCCAGGCTGACCTGGAATTCACTATGTAATCTCAGGGTGGCCTCGAATTCACAGCAATCCTCCTACCTCTGCCTCCCGAGTGCTGGGTGCTGGGATTAAAGGCATGCACCACCATGCCCGGCTCGGAACGCCCATTCTCATTATCTCTCTTCTATTTCTCTCTCTCTCTCTCTCCTTGCAAATAAATAGATAAATATTTTTTTAAACTTGGAGCCAGGAAGAAAAGATGCTTTTTTATTTTACATGGAAATAGCCCCTGCTCTCTCCTATCATCATCCCCCATTCCTAGCAGCAAGGCAGAGGCAGGCAGAAACTCGGCCGGCTGCCTGAGAATCTTCAAGTACTTTCATGCACACAGTCAGTCAGCATATGACCCTCGTCTACAGGGCCGAGGGAGCCTGGCCACATCTGTTCATAATAAAAAATACTTTTTAAAGCAGATTAAACATCACAAGGACTATAGTATCCATTTTACAAATGACATTGTATCTGGAAAAACTGGGTAGTGCAAACAGGGGTGTTGGTGCCTTAGGGTATGGGCCTCGGGCTGCCGGGGAACACAGAACTGCTGCGAGACATTACATCTCTCTAGGCTTCCTTTGCTCACGAACTCAGGGAGAAAGCCCAACGTTAAAATAAAAATGAATAAGCCAGGCATGGTGGTGCATGCCTTTAATCCCAACACTCAGCAGGCTGAGGTAGGAGGATTGCTATGAGTTAGAGGCTAGCCTGGGACTACAGAGTGAGATCCAGGTAAGGCTGGGCTAGAGTGAGACCCTACCTTGACAAACAAAAATAACTAATAAATAAATAAATATGAATAACTCTGGAGATGAATGCAAAAAAATGTGTGTGCATTTGTTAAAAGCAGAAATCAAAGCCAGGCATTGTAGAGCACACCTTTAATCCCAGCACTGGGGAGGCAGAGGTAGGAGGATCACCGTGAATTCGAGGCCACCCTGAGACTACATAGTGAATTCCAGGTCAGCCTGAGCTAGAGTGAGACCCTACCTGGAAAAACAAAACAAAACAAAACAAAACAAAAACAACAGCAACAACAACAACAACAAAAGCAGAAATCAAGAACATCTGTAGATGTGGCAGACCCCCTGGGAGATGCTTAGCTGTTCCCATCCCCCTTACTAATTCACAACTCTCTGCCACCAGGGGCTGCTGACTGAAAATGCAAGAAGCACTTTCTTAGGCCATTCAAGGCCAAGAAGTCGTCAGTGTTAGATATTCCAAGTCTACAGCCTGCCAGTCATGGAGCCAGGAACTGGCTATGGTAGGAAATGAGAACCAAACCTCAGGGTCTAGGTAGAAACCCCCAACCCAGGGAAATGTGGCTGTCCACCCCAGGGAGCCCAGCTGTACCTAAGCCTGCCCAGTGCATCTAAACCCTTTCCATGAACCACTGATAGAGGGAGAGAGGCTCCCAGGGTTAGAACCATGGTGGACTGCGGCTGGTGGTAAGAACTGGGCCTGAAAGTTCTCAGAATTTCAGGAGGCCCCAGGGCAGCCTACCTCCAGAATATAGACTCTGGATGAGACTGGGTTGGGGTGGAGGTAGGGCAGGATGACTTTGACTCCTGAAGGAACTCTGGTCTCTGAATCTGCTGTCAGTCCTTCCCACCCCCGAAGACAACTGCATCCAAATTCCTGGGATCCATGGATGCTCCCTACATGGACCAGGCCTGTGCAGGTGTGACTGAATTAAGGATGCTGTAGTAGGAAGATACTCTTGATTATCCTGGTGGGCTCTAAACACTATTGCGTGTGTCTCACCAAGGGAGACACAAAGGTATTTGTAGCTGAGAGGAGGCCTTATGAGGACACTTGAGATGCGTGGGCCTTGGAGTTGATGGAAGAGAGGCCCCCGAGACCCAGAGTACATGGGGTGTGGCTACAGAGAATAGAAAAGGCAGGGAACTGCTCTCCCCAGCACCCTGCAATATCTTGGCTTTAGCCCCAGGAAACTGAGTTCAGACTTCTGACCAAAGAAGAATAAGGCTACAAATATGGTTTTTTGTTTGTTTGTTTTTTTGAGGTAGGGTCTCACTCTAGTCCAGGCTGACCTGGAATTCACTATGTAGTCCCAGGGTGACCTCAAACTCATGAGGATCCTCCTACCTCTGCCTCCCAAGTGCTAGGATTAAAAGTGTGTGCCACCACGCCCAGCATGTGTGTTTTTTTTAAGCTGATAAATTTGTGCCAGTTTGTTATAGGAGCCATAGAAACAAACATACATAGTGAATTCTAGGTCAGCCTGGACTAGAGTGAGACCCTACCTCAAAAACTAAAATAATAATAATAATAATAATAACAACAACAAAAAGTCTACTGAAGAGATGGTTCAGCAGTTAAGGCTCTTGCCTGAAAAGACTAATGACCCTGGTTTGATTCCCTAGTACCCACGTAAAGCTAGGTATACAGAGTGGCACATGCACCTGAAAGCCCATAATGGCACCTGAAGTTTGCTTATAGTAGCTAGAGGCCCATTTTCCCTCCTCTCTTTCTGAAGAAAAAAATTATATATATATATATATATATATATATATATATATATATATATATATATTAAAGAGAATCTGCTGGGCATGGTGGCCCATGCTTTTAATCCCAGCACTTGGGAGGCAGAGGTAGGAGGATTGCCATGAATTCAAGGTTACCCTGAGACTACCAGGTCAGCCTGGGCTACAGCGAGACCCTACCTTGAAAAGCAAAAAAAAAAAAAAAAAAAAAAAAAAAAAAGAGAGAGAGAGAGAGAGAGAGAGAGAGAGAAAATCTGGGCTGGAGAGATAGCTTAGCACTTAAGGCACTTGCCTGCAGAGTCAAAGGACCAAGGTTTGGTTCCCCAGGACCCACATAAACCAGATACACAAGGTGGTGCATGTGTCTGGAATTTGTTTGCAGTGGCTGGAGGCCCTGGTCTGCCCATTCATCCTCTCACTCTCTCTCTCTCCCTCTCAAATAAATAAAAACAAAAATATTTAAAATATTAAAAAAAGAGAATCTGAAAATAGAAAAAAGGACAGACATGATTGTAATATGTTATATTGGTGCATGTCATGTGCTGTTACAGCTTGTTGGGTGCTGACTCTAGGAATGGGGTGCGCTCCCCCAACCCATCTCAGACCCAAGCATGTTTTTACAACTCAAGGGTTGAGAACACTGCGCCCTTGAGAACAGCTGAAAGGTAAACAATTTTCCAGACTGCTTGGTGCCCGCCCCCACACCAATCTTCAGACTTGAGAAGTGGTCACTATTGCTTCCCCATGGCATAAGGATGCCTGCGGTGGGAACTGCTCATGGGAAGCTTCAGCCAAGGAGACTTCTGCCTGGGACCCTCAGTGGGTGACTCTGGCTGTTATAGGGCTTCTCTGGCCATTTATTTTTATATTTTTGGTTTTTTGAAGTAGGGGTTCACTCTAGTCCAGGCTGACCTGAAATTCATTCTGTAGTCTCAGGGTGGCCTCGAACTCACTGGGATCTTCCTACCTCTGCCTCCCAAGTGCTGGGATTAAAGGCGTGCGCCACCATGCGGATGTTGTAAGCACCTGATCTGAGACTGTTCTGTTATTATGTGCTGTGTGCTATTTGTTTCTTCTGCTTTTCAGTGGGGCTATTCCAGTCCTTCCTGCTAGATGTTGTTCAGTGCCAATCTGGTCTTTCTGTGCTTTACCTGCTAAGTGCCGCTTTCTCTACTCCTCCCCCTCTTCTTCCTCCTCTTCCTCCTCCTTCCATTCTTCTTCCTCTTCTCCCACCTCCCCTTCTTTGGAGGAGTCAAGGGCATCCAGATAAGCTCACTGAAGCCCCTGGATGCCTAGTTACATAAGTCCAAGATGGGCATTCCATCTAGACTTCTCCCCAAGGCTCATGGCTATTAAAACTTTCTCTGTACACCAAGCTTCTCAAGGACAGCAACTTAATTTTTTTCCCTGCCTCTCCATAGCATTACAGTACCTGGCACAGGGGACGTGCTTCATAAATGTAGGTTTTTCCATAGTAAGTGTTCAATCAGAAAGAGTTGTCCAGTGTGGTCTGATTTTTACCAGAAAAGTTGCAGGAACCTACTCCTGGGGATTGAAGAATTTTTTTTTTTCCTGGAAAATTCTAGAACATGGTGAGAGGGTGGCAGCCTCAGGCCCAGGGGTCATAGCTCCATCCCATCCCCTTTGCTTTCTGAGGCACTCTAGGTTTTGATCAATAAATCCAAAGGGTACATTCTCACCATAGTGTGGCTCATAGAGATTTCACTACAAGATCAAGAATGTCCCCAGGCAATTGGAGGGCAGTGAAGAATGACAAAAAGAACATCAAGAAGAGAGCAGGGGCCCTGGAAATGGAAGTGAGGTGGGTGTGATTTACCAACAGGGGACGTATTATGCAGAGCTTCGCAGAAATGAATCCAGTTTAAAGGGCAATAATTCGCTCGGCTGTAATTGCAGGGCTCTTGAAATGATGGAAGCTCTTTGTGTTCCTAGAGAAATTTAATAGAGCAATAACAGTTTTAATGTCACCCCTCCCCACCCTGCTCCCCAATCCCTGGGTGCCAGACAAAGTATACTCTAAAAAATGAGTGTTAATCACCCTTCCAGAAAGTGGCTGTGCCCTGCAGTTCCAAAGGCCTCACTTACATTGTCTCTGGTGGCCCCTGGGGTAGGCAGACAGAGTCAGAGGGAGGTCACTCTGCCCGAGTGGAAGGAGACTCTGGGGGGCTCTCATCTCCTCTATCACCCTCTTGGAGGTCTCTCTAGGCAGACCCATCTTGAAGATTCAGGGACACCCTCTGGCAAGAGGCCCCTTTGGATTCTGAAAAGGCTAATTCAAGTTCTGGCTGTCCCATCACTTGGCTCTGTCACCTTGGGCAAGGGGCCTAGCACTTAATAAATCCTCTGATTTTCGCTATTTACCACACACTTATTTGTTTTGTTTTATTTGAGACAGGGGCTTGCCAAGTAGGCAGAGCTGGTCATCTACGACTTTCACCCCTTGTGCCTCTGCCTCCCAAATGCTAGAATTAGAGGTATTTGCCATACCTTACACGTTTTTGTGCACAGACACCTGAACCCTTAAGACCCTCTCCCCACCTCCCCAGAGGCTATCTCCCCGCTACCCTGGATTGCAAATGGGAACTCGGGGAGCAAAGCAGAAGCTGTGAGTGGTGAGGGTTGAAGTGGGGCCTGTAGCAGAACACCTATGGCATGTCTTGGAGGCCACAGGGGAGAGAGAAGCCAGTGATGGCTTTGTACTGGGTTCCTGGGATCTGGCTCCAAGGCCTCTGCCTGCAGACCCAGGCTGCAGGTTACTCAGTGTCTCTGTCCCATCAGGAAGATTCTAGAGCTCCAAGTAAACCTGTCACCTCACATAGCACAAAGCTTGCAGCTCGCAGAAGATTCTGTGATTTCACTAGGCAGTATCCAAGAGTGTTTGGTTGGGAACCCATAACACAGACATGTGCTGGCCCATAGGCCTGTGTGCCTTTAGAGAGATCTGTCTACAAGCAATGACTGATAAGTGTACTTTTTGTTAGGTTTAAGGAATAAGAATTAGCCAGATGCACAAAGTGGCACATGCATCTGGAGTTCATTTGCAGTGGCTGAAGGCCCTGGCATGTGTGCCCATTCTCTCTCTCTCTTTCTGTCTCTCTGCTTGAAAATAAATAAAAAATAAGATAAATAAATATAATAAATACAGCAGGGCGTGGTGGCACACGACTTTAATTCCAGAACTTGGGAGGCAGAGGTAGGAGGATCACTGTGAATTCAAGGCTACCCTGAGACTACAGAGTGAATTACAGGTCAGCCTGAGCTAGAGTGAGACCCTACCTCAAAAAAACCAAAAAAAAAAAAAATATATATATATATATGTATGTATATATGTGTATATATGTGTGTGTGTGTGTGTGTGTGTGTGTGTGTGTATATATATATATATATATAAATACACACACATATATGTATATATAATAAATTTTAAAAAAGAAATAAGGCCTGGCATGGTGGCACATGCCTTTAATCCTAGCACTTGGGAGGAAGAGGTGGGAGGATCACCGTGAGTTCAAGGCCACCCTGAGACTACGTAGTGAATTTCAGGTCAGCCTGAGCTACAGTGAGACTCTACCTCAAATAACCAAAAAAAAAAAAAAAAAAAAAAAAAAGAATTACTTGGCTGGGAGATGGCTCAGTGGCTAAAGGCACTTGCTTGCAAAGCCTATTGGCTCAGGTTCAATTCCCAAGTACCTGTGTAAAGCCAGATGCACAAAGTGGCACATGCATCTAGAGTTGGTTTGCAGTGCCAAGAAGCCCTGGAGCACCCATACATATATACACTTTTGCTCTTCACAAATAAATAAATAAATAAATATACTAGAGAATAAGTGAATTACTAGTCAGGAATGGTGAGGTGTGCCTGTAATTCCAGTATGAGGGAAACTGAGACAGGAGGATCATGAGTTCAAGTTGAGCCTGGGCCACATAGTGAGAGACTGTCTCCAAAAAGCAAATGAGAGGCTGGGGAAAGGGCTCAGTGGTTAAGGCATTTGTCTGTGAAGCCTAAGGACCCCAGTTCGATTCCCCAGGACCTACGTAAGCCAGATACACAATGGGGCGCATGCGTCTGGAGTTCCTTTGCCGTGGCTAGAGGCCCTGGCACACCCGTTCTCTCTTTCTTTCTGCCTCTTTCCCTCTCTCTCTCTCTCTCTTTCTATCAAATAAATAAATAAAATAAAGACATGAGCCACCATTCCTGCCTTTAAAAAAAAACCAAAAAAGCAAATGTAGCTGAGGTAGGAGGATCGCAGTGAGTTTGAGGCCAGTCTGCCACTACAAAGTGAATTCCAGGTCAGCCTGGGCTAGAGTGAGACCCTGCCTTGAAAAACAAGACAAAACGCAAATAAAGCAGATGACGACTAGGGAGATAGCTCAGTGGTGCAGTGCTAGAAGCACTGGGAGCCCTGGGTTCAATTCCCAGTACTGGAAAAAAAAAAAAAAAAAAGTCAAGGAAGTAAGGGAAGGAGGAAAGGGAGAGAATAAATAGGAGTTACTGACCCACCTAACAGTTACAGTTCTGCTTTCTTCCTAAGCCAGTATAGTACACCTGGTACGTGGCATACCGGCTCCTGCCTAGACTACACGTGGGCCTCTCAGCAGCCGCAAGGCAGAGAGGACCTGCCGAGCTGCCCAGCTGTAGGGAGAGTCCCTGAGGGAGGATAGGCTTCCTTTCTTCCTCATGGGGTGAGCTCTGTCAGGATCGAAACCCCATCTTCATCTGAGTGACCATTGTCTCACTTTGCTAACATTAAAAGTCTTATGTTCAAGGGAGCACATTGGTCCCAGGGTACTGGTTACTATAGTGAGTCCCACACATGCAACTGAACCAGTACTTGTTGCATGAATAAATCAATTTGCTTTGGTTCAATTTAATGTCATCTGAATTTTCAGGCTCCAGTTAAAGGGATGACAAAGCCACCATTTCCTGCACACTGTACCATTAGTGGAGGTCTGTTGCGCAAATGTTTTTCAGGCTCCTCCCACTCTTAGAAGGTGGCAGGGTGGAGAAGCAAGTATTTCTCATAAGGAAGTCAAGGCCATTTCTGCCTGCCTTCAGCTCAGAGAAGGTAAGAGCCAAGGGTCACCGGTGGGGAGCCCCCAGCCAAGGAGCCCAGCATGGTGGTGGGCAGAGGAGGATGAGAGATGGTCTCAAGGGGAATGGTGGGACAGGGCCCTACCCCCTTCTGCATCTGACATGACCCTTGCCCTTCCAGGGTCTTCTGGGATCTTCAAATTCCTTTTAACAAGCAAATACACATCCTTCATTTCCCTCCAGACAGTTTTTCGAAAGCATTTTGGCAAAGGGTAAGTTGGAAGTTGTCCCAGAATAGAAGGCAGCACTGTGCAGAATAGGAGCCCCCTTGGAGCACAGAGGTGCCCCAACAAGAAGGAGGAACACAGGTCGCTCAAGAGCAGAGCCCAGACATTTTACCAACTAGGATATTCCCAGACCCCAGCACCAGTAGCTGGCTTGGGTTTGGGAGTCCAGAGAGTTCCCCGCACAGCCCATCAGCCCAGCTTTGCAGCACACTGTGCACTTCCTGCTGCACACTGTGACCTCTCACGTGATCAGTGAACCAGAAGGGCAGCAGCTGCTGGAATGGCCACACTGGGTACCACAGGGTAGGGGCAGATTAACCCTCCCCAGCCAGTTCACCATGCCATGGTTTCTGGCCCACAGAGAAGTCAGACCCAGCTAGCAAGAGGTTCACTATGTTCCAGACACAGAGACAGCTAAGATCCATCTGGAGAGAATATTCTAGAATCCTTAGCAAGCTGTAGAGGGTCAGTGAGTCCATCACACTTTGATGCACTGTGTCTATCAGCAGATTATCTGCTGGGGTCAGGGGCCTGGCTGGGCAGGCAACTGGGCAATGTCTGCAGACACAGGTAGCCAGTAAGCAGCTAGATGGTGTGGGGTGACACCTAGCTGGGCACAGGAGTGATGTGCAGCAGAATTCTGCCTTCTGTCTCCCCTCTCCCACTGCCATCAGACCACAGGTTGACAACTCACTTCATTCTTCTCTTCCCTTTCTGCACAGCCGTCCTGTGCTATCCCTGTACACAATGACAGTGAGACTTTATGTATATTCCACATCGCTAGATATCCTGTGTCCACTGTGGCCTGGGATTTGTGGCTTGGGGCCACGCAAACAAAATACAATATATGAGAGACAGAGGGAGAGAGAGAGAATATAGACAGCCATGTCTGCCAAGTACAGGACATCACAAATGAATGAGCCTGGGAATGGTGCAGTGTCACTCAGAGCAGGCGGTGGGTGGGGATGCGTTCACAGGGCTCAGAGTTCTAACTCTCAGCTTGGGTTGAGTCAAACCAAAGGCTGTTCTTAATACTGCTAGAGTGGGCTTATGGCAAGCAGCCCACTGCAGATTCTAGTGCATTTACACACTCCCATTATGTGGAGACCGCATCACTTCCTGGGATGGCTAATATTGGTTGTCAACTTGACCGGATCTAGCATCACCTAGGAGGCAAACCTCTGGGCATGTCTGTGAGGGAGTTTCTAGATTGGGTTAATTGATATGGGAAGAATAGGAAGACATTAGGTGAATGTGGGTAACACCAACCCATGGATTGGGGTCTCAGACTGAATAAAAAGTTGAAAGTGGGCTGGAGAGACGACTTAGTGGTTAAGGAGCTTGTCTGCGAAGCCAAAGGACCCAGGCTTGATTCCCCAGGACCCACATAAGCCAGATACATAAGGTGACGCATGCATCTGGAGTTTATTTGCAGTGACTGAAAGCCCTGGCATGCCCATTCTCCCTCTTTCTCTCTCTCCCTCTTTCTTAGATAAATAAATAGGTAATAAAATAAAGTATTTAAAAAAAGTTGAAAGTGACTGAGCACCAGCACTCATCGCTCTGCTTCCTGATTGCAGATGCAGGGTGGCCAGCTGCCTCACATCCTGCTTCCATGCCTTTCCAGCCACGGTGGACTGTACTCTCCAACTAAACAAACCAAAATAATATAAATAAATAAACAATATATAAATAACAATATAAAAATACAATAAATAAACAAAATAAACCCTTTCTTCTATGTTTTTGTCAGGTATTTTGTCATAGCGATGAGCAAACTAACTACATACCCTCCCTAACCTCCAACATGACTTGGTCCTTTGCAGCCCAGTGTTGGCAGTGATTGTAAAGCCAGGCTTCCAGAAGAGCAGCTTCCATGGGGAGTGAAGGGCTTCCTAATGTCTGGAGCCTGGTGTTCACAGTCATTGTGGGGCAGGGGTATGGGCATGAAGGATGGCCAGCACCTGTAGTTCTTCCCCCTAAGGCCTCTGGCAACCATGGATCCCATTGTCCCAACACTACCAAACCCTCCCCACATACATTTTCTGGTTGTGTGGCCCTCTGCCTGTGACTGTGCGAGGCCCTGGGGTGCCTTCCTTGGCAGGCAGAGCTCTGTTAGCCCATCCTATGGAGGGCAGTTTTGGGGACAAGCTTCCTCAGTGCAGGGCAGCTGCACAGTTCTGTGGGAAGGCTGCAAGGGGCCATCAGGCCCGCTGCATCTGATCATCTCTGAACGCAGCCCCAGAGTCACTGGTCATGTAGCAGAGAGCTGCCCCTTGGAGCCAGGCATGCTGTGGTGAGCCTGGGCAAACCCCATAAGGGCAAAGAGTTGTGGCCTCCTTGGCAGGGGGACAGAAAGGTGTTTAGTCATTAAGTCAGAGGTCATCGTGATGTCACCCAGTCCTACAGCTTCCTCAAGCCCAGGTTAGCCTGAAACCCCCAGAAGCTACAACAGGTACCAGAGTTCATCTCTGGAACCTCCCCGACACCTTGTGCCTAGAACCCCAAGGGCCTCTGCCCATGTTGTTCCTTCAATACAGGGCACCTTTCCCAGGCTGTGCTCACAGCCAACTCCTGCCCACTCACCTCATTCATTCACTTCATTGCAGCCCCACCTCGCCTTTGGTACCAAGAGTTCCCCACCCTGGTCCTCTTTGACTGCTTCATTATCAGCTTATCATTTTTTGCCTTTCATGCTATATTCTTCTTCTTCTTTTTGTTTGTTTGTTTTTTGTTTTTCGAGGTAGGGTCTCATTCTTGTCCAGGCTGACCTGGAACTCACTATGTAGTCTCAGGGTGGCCTTGAACTCACGGTGATCCACCTATCTCTGCCTCCCAAGTGCTGGGATTAAAGGTGTGTGCCACCATGCCTCGCTCTTGGTTGGGTTTTTTTTAGAGCTAGAGTCTCATTCCAGCTCAAGCTGACCAGGAACTCACTCGTAGTCCCAGGCTGGTCTCAAGCTCACAGCAATCCTCCTACCTCAGCTTCTCAAGTGCTGGGACTAAAGGCATGAGCCATCATGCCCAGCTTGTTTATATATTCCCATCCCGTACCCCACTTGAATGTGAGGGTCAAGAGGACAGGCTTATGTCTGGTTTGCTTCCTACTGAATCCCTGTCTGTCTCTGAAATGGCCGTGGCATGGAACATGATGCCCTGTCAAGATGTATTAACAAATCAAAAGGTGTAGATGAAAGTATGTGCTCAGCAAAGCTCTTGGCATGCAAAAACCTCTCACTTGATGTCCTGGCTGGAGTTTCACATATATAGCTATCTGATTTAGAAAATAAAAATACAAGACATTCCTGCCATTTGGGGGCAGCTAGTGAACAGCCAACTCTAGGTTATCCAGGCATCTTCTTGTATCTGCCCACCCTGCTGGGCTCTCTACCTCTCTGCTTTTCCCCTTGCCCCTGTGAACTGCTGTGCCAGAGACCCACCTGAGAAGATGAGCATGCCCCCCGCCCCTGGCCTGGCCAGAATGAGATGTGAAGAGCAATTGTCTGCCGCTTGGAAGCCCAGAGGGTACTGAGGTCTCAGCTGCTGGAGAATCATGCTAGAATCCTCTACTCTTAGACCGTGGTACCCTAACTTCAGAGATAGAGAAGTCACCCCGGAGTGTTCAGTTAACCCCTTCCCCCTGCTTATTTCTGCCTCCAGAGAATATGATTAGAGTGACAGCAGAGGGCCTGAGGTCCAGTTTAGAGGTCTGGGGTCCCACAGAAGGCAGCGGGCAAAAACCAGGGCAGGAGAAGTTGGATGGAAATTAGAATATATGCTAAGTGCCCTGGCCAGCCCTGCTCTCCAAACGCTCCTTCCACAGACTCCTGCGACCCAGAAGGTGACAGGAGGTTGGCATGCTGGAGATTTTGAAGAGATGCTGGAGTGGGAGAATGTAAGTATGGCAGGAAGGCATGGGTGATGTGAGAGGTCTAGACAGGTCTCACCTAGATCTATCTATCTATTGATCATTTATCTATCATCATCTATCTATAAATAATCTATTTATTTGCATGAGGGAGGTGGGGAATGGGCACGCCAGG
This sequence comes from Dipus sagitta, assembly GCA_036346955.1. Lineage (NCBI taxonomy): Eukaryota > Metazoa > Chordata > Mammalia > Rodentia > Dipodidae > Dipus > Dipus sagitta. The sequence goes on along the minus strand of CM070773.1, from coordinate 50,287,766 downwards.
ACCTCTAGCCACTGCAAATGAACTCCAGATGCATGTGCCACTTTGTGCATCTGGCTTTACATGGGTACTGGGGAATCGAACCCAGGTCGTTAGGCTTTGCAGGCAAGTGCCTTAACTGCTGAGCCATCTCTCCAGCCTCAAGTCTCACCTACATCTATGAAGTGCTTCTTCCTTCTCTAACTCCCTTCTTGGCAGCAGTGCACACATCCGAGGCCCTCAGATAAGGATCTCTTGCACAGAATAAAAGCCAAATTGCCACCAATTTGCCCTCTGTGACCTTCAGTCAAAGAGCATCCCTTCCCACCACCACCTGCACACATTTGCGCATGCACACATGTGTGCGCACACAGAGCTCATGACCAGCCTCTTGTCTCCCTCTGACCTAACGGACAGCACGGACTTGCGGAAGCTTGCAGCTGAATGGGATGAGGAGCTTCTGCAAGGAGTAAAGAAACGGAAACCGCTGCTCAGCCTTAGAGAGTAGAGAAGATAGTGAAGAAACAAAAGCACCCAGAGACTACAGAGTGAATCCCAGGTCAGCCTGGACTGGAGAGAGACCCTACCTTGAAAAAAACAAAAAACAAAAACAGAGAGAGAGAGAAAAAAAACAGTCAGGGGGGACCCCCCCCAAAAAATAAAAAATATTAAAAAGCTGGGTGTGGTGACACATGCCTTTAATCCCAGCACTTGGGAGGCAGAGGTAGGGGGATCACTGTGAGTTTGAGGCCACCCTGAGACTCCATAGTGAAATCCAGGTCAGCTTGAACTAGAGTAAGACCCTATCTCAAAAACCCAAACCAAACCAAACCAAACCAAACAAAAAGCAGGCAGGGTGTGGTGGTGCATGCTTTTAACCTCAGCACTCGGGTAGGAGAATTGCTGTGAGTTCGAGGCCACACTGAGACTACAGAGTGAATTGCAGGTCAGCTTGGGCCACAGTGAGACCCTACCTAAAAAAAAAAAGTAACAAAAACAGGGGGCTGGCGTTAAAAGTTCATGGTCAAGATCATGTTCCTGAAAATTAAACATATGACAGTTGAAAGGGAAAGTTAAATACACGAGTTGGAAGCTAAACTCTCCTTACAAGATGAATAAAATAAATAAACCTTTAGGAAAAACGCACAAAGCTGGGTGTAGTGGCACACACCTGTGATCCCAGTGCTGAGGAAGGAGGCTTGAGCATTTGAAACCTGCTTTGGTTTTGGGCACTCCCTGCCAGCAGCGCTCTTCCTTGGGCTATGGATCAGTGTTATAACTATTTCCTCTGAATTTAAGCATTCTCTTCTGGAGGGAAGACAGAGGTTCATAAGACTCAAGGAAGCTCATGGGAGTTACAGGACTTACAAGAACCCTCCCCAAGATTAGATAAGTAATAAACAATTGCAGGGGCCTGATTCTTTGGGGGAGCTGCCTACGAGTTGAGCAGGGAGCCACGTGGGTGCATTTTCGTGAGTTATCCACCCCCTGCTGAGCTGCAGCTGCCCTGGAGTCACGTGCTGCTGCTCCTGTAAGTAACCCTGTTGTAGTTACCTTCTCGTTGCTGGAACAAAGCACCTGACCCAAAGCAGCTGATAGGAGAAAAAGGTTTATTTTGGCTTATGGTCTTTTTAGTAAAAAATATTTTATTTATTTATTTGTTTGAAAGAGAGAGACAAAGCCATCACAAGCGAGCACCAAGGCCTTTAGCCACTGCACACAAATTCCAGACACATGCGCCACCATGTGCAACTGGCTTACGTGGGTACTGGGGAATCAAACTTAGGTCCTGAGGTTTTGCAGTCCAGTGCCTTAACTGCTAAGCCATTTCTGCAGTCCACAGTCTTTTTTTTAAAAAAAATATTTTATTTATTTGAGAGAGAGAGAGGCAGATAGAGACAATGGGTGCATCAGGGCCTCTAGCCACTGTAAAAGAATTCCAGATGCATGTGCCCCCTTGTGCATCTGGCTTCATGTCCTTTGGCTTTGCTGGAAAGCACCTTAACTGCTAAGCCATCTCTCCAGCCCATGGCTTATAGTCTTGAGGGGAAGTTTCAGCACGGCAGGAAAAGGATGGTAGAGCAGAGGCTGGACATGACCTCTTGGCAAAGCAACTGGCAGAAAGCAAGAGAGTAAGCCAAGGTCTGGCAAGGGGGAGCTGGAGTATAACACCCCAAAACTCACCCCTTGCGACACCTCCTCTCCAGCAAGGCTCCACTTCCCGAACTGCCACCAGCCAGGGACAAAGCATTGAAAACACTTGAGTTTATGGGGGACATATGATTTAAACCACCGCAAACCCCAATAAACTTGTTTTGGCCTGGCCTCTCCTCGAGGCCACTGTGGTATCTATCTGCCGCATAGCAGGGTTCCCTCCATGCTTGTAGGGTTGACCAATGGGCCAAGCACCTCACCAACCACAGATGGAAGAACATGTCTGTGTGCACAGTGGCCATGCTCATGTCACCACTGGTGATAATCAGCACTTTCTGTGCCTGCTTGGAGCCAAGAGCATAAACTCCAGGGCTTGGGAGCCCTTTCCAGCTTAATCAGCCCCATTAAGCTGTGAGTGGATGCTGTCTTAGGCCTTGGTAAGAGCCCTGTCCCATGCCAGCATCATGGCAAGAAGCCTCTGTCCCCAGACAATAAGGAGGAAGTTGCCACCCCGGGAACTGAGCGCTGCCAGTGTCCATGTGAGAGTGGCTGAAGCACAGAGTCAGAACACCCAGGGGCCGAGACCAGAGCATCCACCTCTCAAGCCGTGCCTGCAAACAGCCACAACTGAGCCCTGGTCATGCAAGCCAGGGGTCCCCTCACTGTTCTGTGGAACCATTCTATTCAGCATACATTCTTACATTTGCACTATGAAATATTGCAAATAATATGTCTTAGCCCATTCGTGTTTCGGTAACAAAATATCTGAGAGTAGGTATGTTATCAACAACAGAAAATTGGGTTGCAGAGATGGCTTGCAGTTAAGGTGCTTGCCTGCAAAGCCAAAGGACCCAGGTTTGCTTCCCCAGGACCCACAAAAGCCAGATGCATAAGGGGGCGCATGCATCTGGAATTCATTTGCAGTGCCTGGAGGCCCTGGCATGCCCATTCTCTCTCTCTCTTCCTGCCTATTTCTCTCCCCCCTCTCTCAAATAAATAAATAAAATAATTTAAAAAGACTAGAAAAGTTGGTGCTAGAGAGATGGTTCAGTGGCTAAGGCACTTGCCTGCAAAGCCTAATGACCCAGGTTTGATTTCCCCAGTACCTACATAGCCAGATGCACAAAGTGGCACATGGGTCTGGAGTTCATTTGCAGTGGCTAGAGGCCCTGGCATGCTCATTCTCTCTTCTTTCTCTGCTTGCAAGTAACTAAATAAAAATATTTTTTAAAAAGAATAGAAATTGGGGCTGGAAAGATGGCTTAGTGGTTAAGCACTTGCCTATGATGCCTAACGACCCCGGTTCGAGGCTCCACTCCCCAGGACCCACGTTAGCCAGATGCACAAGGGGACGCACGCATCTGGAGTTCGTTTGCAGTGGCTGGAGGCCCTGGCGTGCCCGTTCTGTCTCTCTCTCTATCTGCCTCTTTCTCTCTGTGTCTGTCTGTCATCTCAAATAACTAAAGAAATAAATTTAAAAAAAAAAGAATAGAAATTTATAACTCAGTTCTATAACTAGAAGTTGAAGATCAGAGCAGTAGCTGGTTTGGACTGGATCCTTCTGAGGGGGAAGAACGCTGTGTGCTCACATGCTGGAAGGGGCTGAGGCAAAGAGGATCTCACTAGTTCCTCTGGTTTTTAAATTTTTTTAAATTTATTTAAGAGAGAGTGAGTGAGTATGGGTGCACTAGGGTCTCCTGTCACTATAAATGAACTCCAAATGTATTCTCCACTTTGCACATCTGGCTTTACGTGGGTACTGGGACATCGAACCCCAGCCAGCCAGCTTTGCAAGCAATCACCTTTAACTGCTGAGCCATCTCTCCAGGCCCTCCTCTAGGTTTTGTTTTTGTTTTTGTTTTTTTTTTTTTTTTTTTGGTTTTTTGAGGCAGGATCTCACTCTAGCTCAGGCTGACCTGGAATTCACTATGGAGTCTCAGGGTGGCCTTGAACTCACGGTGATCCTCCTACCTCTGCCTCCCAAGTGCTGGGGTTAAAGGCGTGCGCCACCACGCCCGGCCCTTCTCTAGTTTTTCTAGAAGATTGCTAATCCAGTCATCCGAGTCCTCATAAGTTAATCACCTCCGAAGGAGCCTACCTCCTGTTTCTCACTGGCATTAAGTTCCAGCCTGAGTTCTGGAAGAGACATAAGCATTCAAGCCACAACAGACATAAGAACACTACGCTGTGACTACGAGATCAATTAGCCCTCAGCTCTGTTCCTGCACCAACGCCACCCTGTGGGCTGTCCCCATGAGTGGCCTGAGCTCCTAGTTGAGTGTTAGGTGTGAGGAGGTGGGGGGGCAATCACCTATCTCTGCCTTTCTTCCCTTCTCTCTTTAGGAAGACTTTACATGGGCTCAAGGCTCAGGTTAGGCCTGGGTCAGAATTGTAGGCTAGTTTCACACCTGGCAGGTGCTTGTAGATTACCTGGCTGGCTCCTGTCCCAGACAAGGAGACTAAGGCCCAGCGAGAGCAACATTACCAGGATACCTGAACTGGTCTCACTCCTGGAGCTGGGAACACCAGAAGGGATACCTCACATGGGGAGCCTTTTTGGACACAGAGGCTCCTAGGACAGAACCACCAAGAGAGCTTTAACAGGCAGGCCTGGTGCTATGAGTTCTCTGCTTAAGGACCAGGCTGTGGAAGGACATGGCCAGCTCCCAAGACCATAGACCCTTGAAGGTGGTAAGATCCACTGTGGTTGAGGAGAGCATGGGGGTGGGTGAGCTAGCAGCATCAGCTCAGGGACATAGATGACAGGGAAAAGAGAGGGGACCATTGCAGGAAACCAGACAGGGCTGTGAATCTAGGACCTAGACAGAGCCCCAGCCAGTTTCTCAGCTGTGCCATGGGGACAGCCCAGCTCAGGATCACCCCTGTACAGTGCTCCAAAAAGGCCGTGTCACTGACCAGCTGCTATGGTGTGGACACCACCTCCCTCCTAACCTCTCCTGCCTCCAGCCCAGCCCCTCTCCTCCTACACCTTGCCCACATGGCGCCTCCTCTGGCTGGGAAAGCTCTACGTTTCTCCCTACTCTTGCCAGAGAAGAAATAATTTCCTGCAATCATTATTCTCCCTTCACTGCGATCCACTGATCAATATTAATAATAAAGTAATAACCGAGGCTTATTAGCTATTATATGGCTGGCCCTATGATAAGCACTTCTTAGCCATCACTATTTAGCTGTCCGTGAGGGACTAAGGTGCCCCCCCCCCAAGTCAGGCTCCTTCCTGGACAGGAGGGGTAGGGTTTGTGGGCTCCAAGGGAACTTTCTGGACCGAAGGCAGCTCCTGCGGGGGGAGGGGGGCTGATTGACCCATGCAGATGGCCTGGCTTTGGCACTGTTCTGTGATAGGCTTGGACATTCCCACCTTCTGTGGGGCTCATTTTCCCTGTCTGGAGGAACAAAGTGCTCTTGGAATCCCTTCTTGACCCACACTCGGATTCTGCGCTAAAACGATGACAGTCACCCCGGGGCTTTACTGGCATATGGGACTCCTCTTTTTCACTGCCTCCATTAATATAGACACATATTTTTAACAGCTCCCAATGCCCTCAATTTGTTTTCTCATTTCATCCTCATTTCACTCACCCCTTGGGACTTGCAACCTAATTTTAGCGCAGGTCAAATGTAGTTCTTGGGGCAGCCTCCTTTCTCCCCACCCCCCTCCCGACCTGCAGAGAAGAGGGGCAGCAGAAGGCTATTTCAGGAAGGGGCGCTCAGGACTGCTGAAAGTTCGACCTCTAGCTGGCAAAGTTGTTGCTCAGCTAAACTGCCACATGGACTTCCGCCTGGTGGACACTGCTGGCTCTCAGAGAGGACCCAAGTTCACGAGACAGAGGCCCAGAGATGCCAAAGGCCTTTGTGGCCTTCACTGCAAAGTTCTCACTGACCATTGGTAAAACAGAGACACTGGGAGGTCTTATATAACCAGGCCCAGATTCAGTTAAGATCTGAGCTTCAAGCCTGGCATGGTGGCACATGCCTTTAATCCCAGCACTGGGGAGGCTGAAGTAGGAGGATGGCCATGAGCTCAAGGTCAGCCTCGGACTACAGAGTGAGTTCCAGGTCAGCCTGGATTACAGTGAGATCCTGCCTCAAAAAAAAAAAAAAAAAATCTGAGCTTCAGTTCCATGGTCTACTCTACTCTCCAGATGATGGAGAGATGGGGTCACTCTCGGCACACACATGGTCACATAGAGTGTGTGTTGCACAAAGGAAATGAGCAGCTATTTAATGAGTGGGAGATGGAGCAACCCCCTTTATTCTTCTTCACATCTATGGCTGGCTCATGATGGGCCTGACATAAAGATCGACAGAAACCAATGGCTGACACGTTTCACAGCAGGGTACAGGTCCAGGCTGCACATGAACTTGAGTATTAGAAATGCAAGGTGTGTGGTGGTGCACGCCTCTAATCCCAGCACTTGGGGGACAGGTAGGAGGATCGCCATGAATTCAAGGCCATCCTGAGACCACATAGGGAATTCCAGGTCAGCCTGGGCTAGAGTGAGACCCTACCTCAAAAAAAAAAAAAAAAATGCAAGGTCCAGTAGAAATCGCTCTAGATGGACCTGGTTCACAAGAATCCCCTGTACTATTTTTTGTTGTGTTTTTGTTTTTGTTTTTTCGAGGTAGAGTCTCATTCTAGCCTACGCTGACCTGGAATTCACTATGGAGTCTCAGGGTGGTCCCAAACTCACAGGCAATCCTACCTCTGCCTCCCAAGTGCTGGGATTAAAGGTGTGCGCCACCCTGCTCGACCCCTGTACTATTCAGAAGAGGCCTCTTTGTGTGTATGTGTGCATGTGTGTGTGCGCAGGAATGTGTACAGGTGCGTGTGGAGGCCAAAAGACAACTTCAGGTGTTTTTCTTCAGAAACGCTGTCTACCTTTTTTTTGGGGGGGGGCAGGTCTGTCATTGTCCTGGAGCTTGTCAAGTAGGGTAGACCTGGCCCCAGGAGTTCACCTATCTTGGCCTCCCCAGTGCTAGGATTATAAGCACATAACCACACCAGTTTATTTTTTGTTTTTTAATTTATTTATTGATTTGTGAGGAGAGAGGATGGGCACATAATGACCTCTTGAACTGAAATGAACTCCAAACACGTGTGTCACTTTGTACATCTGGCTTTACATAGGTACTAGGGAATTGAATCCAGGCTATCAAGCTTTGCAAGCAAGTGCCTTTAACTTCTGAGCCATATCCCCAGCCCAAGTATTTTTATTAATATTATTATAGGTTCTAGGAATAGAACTCTGTTCCTCATGCTTGCAAAGCAAGCACCTTATTGATTAAACTATCTCTCCAACCCAAGAAGAGGTCTCTTGACAGGACAAAAAAAAAAAAACACTGGAAAGAGGCTGAGTGGAATGGAAGGATTTAGGGGACTGATTAAGGGAGTGTCAGGGGCACATTTCATAACACGGTCCATCTGAACTTCACCTTGAGAAGCTGTGAAGAGAAACTAAAGTTGTCTGGCTGCTCCGGCTGCTCTAGTCCCTGAGGCTGGTCCTCACTTTCATCCCAAGCCCTCTTTTCCTGGCACCTTTAGTGGCTATGGGCAGCCTGCTTGGGCTAGCAGGTCAAGGTCTCCAACTCATGCACAGAGTAGATGCTAACTGCCTCTCTGGCTTCCGCCCACAGCTGCGGTGCGGGCCTCCTTCCCTCAGTCAGCGGCAGGGTCTTGAGAGGAAGCAAGGTCGGCTGGAGCTAGTTAACCTGCCAGTCACTGCTCTGGACAACGCTGCTCTCAGCCCTCAGGACCGGGAAAGGGTGGAGCCTCAGGGTCTCCTGTGGACAGGGCGTGGGATTCTCAGCTCTGGGGTGGAGTGTGCTCCCAGGACCCTAATCTAAAGGGCTAAGGGCTTAACTCACAGAGGAACTAGTGGCACCCGTCTGGCTGGGCCTGTCAGAAGCATGGCCTCGCAGGGACCTTTTCCCTCCAAATCTGACTAGTCACCCGGACTAAGAGTGCTGGTACTCTAGGTCAGCTCAGAGGATAGGGACAGGTGAGCTGATGTTGCAGTCAGGTTCGTGTTGCTGGCAGAAATCACCTGACCAAGAGCAGCTTTTGGGGAAAAAAAGATTTATTTTGGCTTACAGACTCAAGGGGAAGCTCCATGATGGCAGGGGAAAACGATGGCATGAGCAGAGGGTGGACATTAACCCTGGCCAACATCAGGTGGACAATAGCAACAGGAGAGTATGCCAAACACTGGCAAAGGAAAGTTGGCTATAATACCCATAAGCCCGCTCCCAACAATACACTCCCTCCAGGAGGTGTTAATTCCCAAATCTACATCAACTGGAAACCTAGCATTCAGAACACCTAAGTTTATGGGGGACACCTGAATCAAGCCACCACAGCTGACATGGGTGAGGAAGATGGCCTGCAGTTGCATGAATTCCATTCATCTCCTCTCAGGAGACCAGGAACTGGGGGCACAGACCCCCTCTCTCTAGGACCCTCTTCTCCCCCCGCCCCCCGCCTGGCACTGCTCCGTCCCTAGACACGCTGACCCAGGACCTCAAGAGCTAGCTTCAGTTTCCTCTCTCACCTGGTGTGGGTTTTTTGTTGTTGTTTGCTTTGTTTTTGTTTATTTCGAGGTAGGGTCTCACTCTAGCCCAAGCTGACCTGGAATTCACTATGTAGTCTCAGGCTGGCCTCGAACTCACAATAATTCCCCTACCCTGACCTCCTAAATGCTGAGATTAAAGGCGCTCACCACCATGCCTGGCAGTTATGGATTTTGTAAGGGATATGTGCGTATGTAATTGTAAATGTGTCTGCATGCCAATATTTGAGTAAACGGAGATGTGCATAAATGAATGTGAGTAGCTCTGTGTGTGGGGAGGGGGGTGTCACACGCACACACTATACATGAGGCCTTTTGAGAGTCAGGCCCCCAGCATGGTGCACAGACCTGCTTGATGGAACCTCCCAGAAAAGTCAGTGTCACCAGTCATGCGCCTGAGGCGCAAGCACATGCCCAAGGCCCAGGCCTCCCTGCTTCCAGTGATTTTTTTTTTTTGGCGGGGGAGATTCACTATATAGTCTCAGGGTGGTCTTGAACTCACGGCCATCCTCCTACCTCTACCTCCTGAGTGCTGGGATTAACGGTGTGCATCACCATGCCCGACTTAAACCAGTGGTTTTAAGTTTGGTCTGTGTTGGTGTGTGTGGTTGTGGTGTGCCATGCAAAATGCCTAAAGCCAGTAGTCACACTGTGGAAGTCAGTGCCCTGAGGCCTTAACAGGAGAAGCCATGGATTCCCAGGGCAGAGTCACTGCCTCTAGGACTGTTGCCAACAGGAAGCTGGGGATTGTCAAGGGAAGGCCACACTCACCTTGAAAGTCCTCTAACCTGCTTGGCATGCTGCACATAGTAGGCCTTCCATGGCTTTGGGCTGGGTATGAGGCATGTGGGCGGTTGTTCCCTCCTCACCAGCACTATGAGTGGGGCCTATAGATAGTCCCCCCCTTGTTTTGGGGGCTGGCTCCCCCAGAGGGGGCAAACATAGGTGAGTGGTTAGGGACTAACCATGAGACAGTAGAAGGAAGCTGCGATGGCTGGGTACTGGGGTGCTTTTCCTATCTGGAGGGATATCACCTTCAGAGAATCTGCCCCCAAGGGTCACCCCTCCCTCAGACACAGCCCACTATGAGTTGAGTGAGTGGAGTGTCATGGAAAATTCCGTCTTCGCCTTAGCTTCCCAGAGTAACCTGCCCCTAGAGCCCCTGCCACTTCCCACAGCTCAGCCTCCTAATTGCACAGAGCCCATGAAAGCCTTTCAGAGCCTCTGGGATCTTTTTGCTATTTTTTTCCCTTCAATTTGGAAGAGAATTAAGTAGGTATGGAAAGTGTCACCTGAGGACCACGGGGTGGGGGTAGGGTGGAAGCCCATGGAGTTAGGACACGCTCACTCCCAACCAGCAGGACAAGCCTGCACAGAGATGCAGCAAGACCCATCCTCAGCTGCCTGGGTTACCTGAAGACCCTGAAAAGAGTGGAAGGGGGGCTGGAGATATGGCTTAGTGGTTAAGGCACTTGCCTGCAAAGCCAAAGGACCCAGGTTTGATTCCTCAGTGCCCACATAAGCCAGATGCACCAAGGTGGAGTTCATTTGCAGCGGCTGGAGGCCCTGGCACTCCCATTCATTCTCTCTTTCTCTCCCTGTCTCTGCAAAATAATAAAAATTAAAAAAATAAAAAAGAGTGGAAGGGGATGTCTTAGAACCCAACCAAAGAGAAAAACTCACTGTAGAGACCAAGACTCATCAACCAGCTTCTGTCCTCATCCGGTGATTGTCCCCCTGCCAGCTGGCTGTGGAAAAGCTTAGCCCCAGAGCCTGAGTGGTGGCCCTGCGCTCCTTCCTGCTTTGTGAGATCCAGGAGATCCAGGCCCCTGCAGGACACTATTGCATCAGCCCCTTGACACTTTCCCAGGTGAGAGGGCACTGGGTGGGGCTGCCACAGCATCTACAAACACACCTCAGGACTCAACGAGCAAGAAAGGCCCAGACAAACCAAGGCCAACAAGATGAGTATGGCTGTGGTCATCGGGTGGGAAGAACCACCAACACTGACCTAAGGGTGCACACAGGGCGGAGGGGGGAGCCAGGGAGACGTTGCCTTGACTGACTCAGCCACAGAAATGCATGTGACCATCAGAGATGCCATCCAAGACGGCATGACTTCCAGATAGTTCTCTGTGTGTCCCTGGGCAAGTCACAAACCCACTCAAAACCACAGTTTTCTTAACAGCAGAAGGAGGAGGTAGAATCAGATGACTGCAATCAGTCATGTTCAAGCAGAGACAGATGGGGCTCTCACCCGGGGGAGGGGGAGGTGTGCATTGCTTACCCCCACCTTCATTGTCTTATCTGTCGTTAGGTGTGGGTGGGCCTCCTGTCATGCTCAGAAGGCACGGTGAGGAGCAGCCATCGAACCAGACATGTGTATGGCTGTGCTTTGTTAACCTCACTAACCCCACTGTGCAGTCTCTGTGGACATCTGTCTGTCCTGCGAGCACAGGGCAGAGCACGGCTAATTATGAAAGAAATAGAAGGCAATAGCCAGGCATGGTGGCACACGCCTTTAATCCCAGCACTTGGGAAGCAGAGGTAGAAGAATCACGTTGAGTTTGAGACCAGCCGAGAACTGCAGAGTGAGTTCCAGGTCAGCCTGGGCTAGAGTGAGACCCTACCTCAAAAAACCAAAAATGGAAGGCAGAGGCAAAGGAAGGAAAAAGCCCCAGCACTACTAAGTGACGGGGACAAGGAAGCACTGTCTCTTTGCCTGTAGGCTATGAAGAGAACAAAATCACCAGGGTAAGCGAGACAGCCACATACAGCCTTGGCAAGAAGTGCAAGTGCAATAGCATTACGGTTGTGTCACTGGGCTGTGCGGCCACAGCCTGGGAGGAACACAGGCTAGCTCCAGCACATTCTGTTTGGCCAACTCATGCTTGACTAGGTTGCCTAATGGTTAATCTTGATTGTCAACTTGACTGGATTTATAATCACCTAGGAGATTGGTGAGGCACACCCTTTTATGGGTGTATGGGTGTGTGGGTATGGGGGGGTATGGGTGGGTGTTTCCAGAAAGGATTGAGGGTAAGAGATTATTCACGGATTGAGGGTGAGAGATCATTCACAGATTGTGGGCCCAAGCAGAATAAAAGAGAAGGGAGGCTAGGCATGGTGGCACATGCCTTTAATCCCAGTACTTGGGAGGCAGAGGTAGGAGAATTGCTGTCAGTTTGAGGCCACCCTGAGACTACATAGTGAATTCCAGGTCAGCCTGGGCTACAATGAGACTCTACTTGAAAAAACAAGAGAGAGAGAGAGAGAGAGAGAGACAGAGAGAGAGAGAGAGCCTGCTGAATACTGGCCTTCTCTCTGCGTCCTGACCAACATGATGTGGACAGTCTCCCCCTCTCCTCTGTAATGCTCTTGTCATCATTACATTCTGCCCCAATACATGGGCCAAGCTGCCATGGACTGTACCCTCAGAAACCATGAACCAAAAGAAATGCTCCCTCCCTTGAATTGTTTCTGTCAGCTACTTGGTCACAGCAATGCACAAGTATATAACCCAGGTAGAAGGAGGGAAGGTACAGTCAGGGTGGAGTGACAGCATTTATCACTACTCCGGTCATTGGCTCATAACAGAGGCCCTGTCAGCTGAGAAAGCTGCATGGCCAAAGGCAGGTGTTGTCCATACATTTTGACTGACCAGACAAGGTCAAGCCTGAGTGCCCATACACCGGAAAGGCTGGCAGCAAGGCAAGAGGTAGCCTGGGTACCTAGCACCTAGCCAGGTACATAGCACCTGGGTCAGAACCTCTGCCTTTCCCTATCACCACCTCAGGAAAACAGAAAGGTGACAGGGGATAGATAAGCAGGGCTTACTTTCCCATTAGGCAAGTACCTAAGCTCCCTCCCCACCTACACCCTGCTGTCCAAACCTCACAGCTCACAGGGCATGGTGGCGCACGCCTTTAATCCGAGCACTTGGGAGGCAGAGGTAGGAGGATCGCCGTGAGTTCGAGGCCAACCTGAGACTCCATAGTGAATTCCAGGTTAGCCTGGACTTGAGTGAAACCCTACCTCAAAAAATCGAAAAACCAAAAACAAAAACCTCACAGCTCTTCTTCATTTAGATCCTCCATGGCACATACTGGGTAGCCAGGCAACACTATCTACAAACAGAATTGACTATGTATTAGGACTAGGAAGCCCTTGATTTGATAAATGTCACCTAGCAGAGGCATTTTCAGAAGTAGATTCAGCACTGGCAGCCCAAACAGCAACATGAAAGCTGCCTTCATGCTGTCCTGAGAGCCATGACTTTGCGCTTTTCTGGGGCACTCCACAAATGAGACCCAAGCAGCGCTGTGGCCTGGCTCCCTGGCTCCCATTAGCCGAGCACAGCGCCATCACGCTCAGCTCAGAAGGCACGCCTGCTGCTCTACCCACTTTCCGAATGCAGGCCTGACCATGCCTATGCTGGCCTTGGCTCGCCCAGGGCAGCATTTGGCCCTTCTTGCTCGCTTTGTCCTAAAGCAGAGTGAGATCTGAGCGTTTGAGGTGTCCTTGCAGATGCTGTGGGAGTCCTCTCTCAGCCCCTGAATCTAGACACCCACATCTAGATTAATCTAGATCTGCTGGGGACAAGGAGGACGGGGTGGATGAAAATGAATCTCTTAGTAATGAGAGAGGGGCTGAGGGAAGAAGATTCCTAGTGGTGAGGTGGGGTGGATCAAAACGTTCCTCCATAATGAGTGAGAGAAGATGGTCGCCAGCGCTGATGAGGAGACAGGTCGTAACCAATGGTCTATCTCTAACTTAATCTGTGCTGTCCCTGAGGGATAGCCGGTGTGGAGGACCATCTCTTGCGGTAGCTGCTTGTACACTCTGGTAGTTGGTGGGAGCAGGTGGCCAAAGCTGCAGGGAGCTGTGGGGAGGAAGCATAAGAATAAGAAGGAAGAATAAGCAGGGGCAGATGGGTGGGCTGGTGGTAGAAGGGACATCGCCACGTTGGTGCTGCAATAGACTAGTCTGGGAGAACTGCCTGAGCAGAGGTCAAGCTGATCACCTAGGAGCAGGCTACCCCTCCCGCTCTCTTCTACAAGGTGTCCTGTGATGCCTTTTCCTAGTTTTTTCTTCTTTTTTTCTTTTTTGAGGCAAGCCCAACAGACTGGCCCTTCTTTAAAAGTTATTTTATTTATTTGAGAGAGAGAAACAGGGAGAGAGAGAAAGAGAGAGAGAGAGAATGGGCACACCAGGGCCTCCAGCCACTGCAAACAAACTCCAGATGCATGCGCCCCCCAGTGCATCTGGCTAATGTGGGTCCTGGAAAGTCTAATCTGGATCCTTTGCCTTTGCAGGCAAATGCCTTAACTGTTAAGCCATCTCTCCAACCCAGACTGACCTTTTATTTATTTATTTATTTTTAATGAAAGAGAAAGAGAGAGAATTGGCACATCAGGGCCTCCAGCCACAGTATTTAAACTCCAGATGTGTGTGCCACCTTGTGCACATGTGCAACCTGTGTGCACTTGCATCATCTTGTGCATCTGGCTTCTGTGCGACCTGGAGAGTCGAACCTGGGTCCTTAGGATTCACAGGCAAGCACCTTCACTGCTAAACCATCTCTCCAGCCCCCTTTTACAACATAACCCCTTCAAAAGCAGCTGGGTTTTAGAAAACTATCGTGGACTTAGAGGACCTAGAACTGAGAATCCAAACAAGGACCTTGTGAGAGGGAACGAGGGGTCTCCCAATTGCTGTGTGTGGGATCAGCCAAAAACCAGAACCTTCCAACATAAAGGGTCATATGTAAGAAAACCTTATCTAGCATCACTCAGCACTTAAGAGCTGGTGCACCCGGAGCACAGGCCTGAGCTTCTGGACCTCAGATGTCTCACTGGTGAAGTGGGACATCCAAGGGTGTATTAGTGACTCTCCTTACTGCTGTGAGGGAATACCTGACACATCCAAGGGTGTATTAGTGACTCTCCTTACTGCTGTGAGGGAATACCTGACACGTCCAAGGGTGTAACAGTGACTCTCCTTACTGCTGTGAGGGAATACCTGACACGTCCAAGGGTGTATTAGTGACTCTCCTTACTGCTGTGAGGGACTACCTGACACGTCCAAGGGTGTATTAGTGACTCTCCTTACTGCTGTGAGGGAATACCTGACACATCCAAGGGTGTATTAGTGACTCTCCTTACTGCTGTGAGGGAATACCTGACACGTCCAAGGGTGTATTAGTGACTCTCCTTACTGCTGTGACGGAATACCTGACACGTCCAAGGGTGTATTAGTGACTCTCCTTACTGCTGTGAGGGAATACCTGACACGTCCAAGGGTGTATTAGTGACTCTCCTTACTGCTGTGAGGGAATACCTGACACGTCCAAGGGTGTATTAGTGACTCTCCTTACTGCTGTGAGGGAATACCTGACACGTCCAAGGGTGTATTAGTGACTCTCCTTACTGCTGTGACGGAATACCTGACACGTCCAAGGGTGTATTAGTGACTCTCCTTACTGCTGTGAGGGAATACCTGACACGTCCAAGGGTGTATTAGTGACTCTCCATACTGCTGTGAGGGAATACCTGACACGTCCAAGGGTGTATTAGTGACTCTCCTTACTGCTGTGACGGAATACCTGACACATCCAAGGGTGTATTAGTGACTCTCCTTACTGCTGTGAGGGAATACCTGACACGTCCAAGGGTGTATTAGTGACTCTCCATACTGCTGTGAGGGAATACCTGACACGTCCAAGGGTGTATTAGTGACTCTCCTTACTGCTGTGAGGGAATACCTGACACGTCCAAGGGTGTATTAGTGACTCTCCATACTGCTGTGAGGGAATACCTGACATGTCCAAGGGTGTATTAGTGACTCTCCTTACTGCTGTGAGGGAATACCTGACACGTCCAAGGGTGTATTAGTGACTCTCCTTACTGCTGTGACGGAATACCTGACACGTCCAAGGGTGTATTAGTGACTCTCCTTACTGCTGTGAGGGAATACCTGACACGTCCAAGGGTGTATTAGTGACTCTCCTTACTGCTGTGACGGAATACCTGACACGTCCAAGGGTGTATTAGAGACTCTCCTTACTGCTGTGAGGGAATACCTGACACATCCAAGGGTGTATTAGAGACTCTCCTTACTGCTGTGACGGAATACCTGACACATCCAAGGGTGTATTAGAGACTCTCCTTACTGCTGTGACGGAATACCTGACACATCCAAGGGTGTATTAGAGACTCTCCTTACTGCTGTGACGGAATACCTGACACATCCAAGGGTGTATTAGTGACTCTCCTTACTGCTGTGACGGAATACCTGACACGTCCAAGGGTGTATTAGTGACTCTCCTTACTGCTGCGAGGGAATACCTGACACATCCAAGGGTGTATTAGAGACTCTCCTTACTGCTGTGACGGAATACCTGACACATCCAAGGGTGTATTAGTGACTCTCCTTACTGCTGTGAGGGAATACCTGACATGTCCAAGGGTGTATTGGTGACTCTCCTTACTGCTGTGAGGGAATACCTGACACATCCAAGGGTGTATTAGAGACTCTCCTTACTGCTGTGGCGGAATACCTGACACATCCAAGGGTGTATTAGTGACTCTCCTTACTGCTGTGAGGGAATACCTGACACATCCAAGGGTGTGTTAGTGACTCTCCATACTGCTGTGAGGGAATACCTGACATGTCCAAGGGTGTATTAGTGACTCTCCTTACTGCTGTGAGGGAATACCTGACACATCCAAGGGTGTATTAGTGACTCTCCATACTGCTGTGAGGGAATACCTGACACGTCCAAGGGTGTATTAGTGACTCTCCTTACTGCTGTGACGGAATACCTGACACGTCCAAGGGTGTATTAGAGACTCTCCTTACTGCTGTGACGGAATACCTGACACATCCAAGGGTGTATTAGAGACTCTCCTTACTGCTGTGACGGAATACCTGACACATCCAAGGGTGTATTAGAGACTCTCCTTACTGCTGTGACGGAATACCTGACACATCCAAGGGTGTATTAGAGACTCTCCTTACTGCTGTGAGGGAATACCATATTGATGGTGGCATGTGCAGTCAAGTTGGGACTTACTATCTCAATTAATCCTCTCTGGAAATGTGTCTCTTGAATGCCCTATGTTCATTTTTGTTTGTTTGTTTTTGAGGTAGGTTTCACTTTAGCTCAGGCTGACCTGGAATTCACTATGTAGTTTCAGGGTGGCCTGGAACTCACGATGATCCACCTACCTCTGCCTCCCACGTGCTGGGATTAAAGGCATTCACCACCATGCCCAGCTTTCGAATGCCCTATGTTTTACTCAATCTAGTCATGTTGGCAATTAACCCTCACAAGCCCACCCCTTGTCAACTTGATCTCAAACATCTAACTTTAAGCAATAATGTTCTATCCATGGCTCCTAAAATCTCATGTTCCCCCCATAACACAAAATGCATTTAGTCGATATTGAAGAGTCTCTGATCTTAACAATTCTTAACATTGCTCAGAAGTTTAAGTCCAGAGTCTCCACTGAGACTCAAGTCAATCTCTTAGCTATGAGCCCCTATAAAATCAAAGCAAGGTTACATACTTCCAATACATCATGCAATAGAGTCAACATTCCATTCCAAAAGAGAGGAATGGGGCATAGGAAGGGAAGGAAAGATCCAGGTAGAGCAAAACTAACATGCAGCAGAACAAACCTGAAACCTTATAGTGCCACCTATGGCATCTGGGGCTCTTGGTGCCATGATCTGGGCTCCAAAGGCCTTGGGTAACCGTGCCTCACCAGCTCTGTTGCCTGTAGTGCTGGCTGCCCTAGGTGCTTACAGCTTTCCTTGACAGATGTGCCATGGTCCTGGCATCTCCTGAGTCCTGGGGTTTCCATTGCAATTTAAGCTTCACTTCCACAGCTTTGCATGAGGGCCCTCTGGGCCTGCTTGCAGGGAAACTGACCCTGCCACGAATTTCCTGGCCTCAAGAGTGCAAGTCTCCTTGGCCTCATCACTGTTGCCTCTAGCATGCCTGCAATACCAGCTTCCTGTGGACAATGCCAAGTTCTGTCGCCAGCTCAATGTGTAGCCTGGCACCTTTTGGTCAATATTGCCCTTGCCCCGAACTAGGTGGCAATTTTCCAGTAGGGTATCCTGAAGCATCTGTCTTTTCAGAATCTCTCATGAAAGATTTCTGCATGGAAGCTTGCCCTCAAGACACTTTTTTTTTTTTTTCTTTTTGGTCTGATTTCAAAGTTCAAGGTTAATTGTACAGACCTCTAACAATTTCAGCCATACTGGTCTTGTCCACCCTATCCTCAACTTTAATTGCATTCATACTCTTTTTCTTGCCAAACTACACATTTTAAACCTATTTTTGCTAAACTTCTCTCACCCTGCTGTGTGTGTGTGTGCGCGTGCGCATGTGTGTGTGTAAATCTGGGTATATGCAGTGAGCAATAAACCATGCCACAGCCTGAATATTATGTTATATTGAAATTTCCTGAGGTCTGGGGAGATGACTCAGCATGTGCATGCACATAAATATGTTGTTGTTGTTGTTTTCTAGGTAAGGTCTCACTCTAGCTCAGGCTGACCTGGAACTCACTCTGTAGTCCCAGGCTAGCCTCAAACTCACACAGTGATCCTCCAACCTCTGCTTCCCAAGTGCTGGGATTAAAAGCATGTGCCACCACATCTGGTTAATTTTTTTAAAAAAAGAAAATTCCTCTGCCCAAAACAAATCAGTCCATTTTTGTGTGTGTGCATGTGTGTAGAGTGTGTGTGGTGTGTGGTCTGGTGTATGTATGTGTGTATACAGATGTGCACGCCCCATGTACCTGTGTTAGGAGGCCAGAGTGTCATCTGCATATTTCCTGCTGTTGATCAGTGAACTCTAGTCTTGTCCCCACCCTCTGTGTACTGGGGTTAAAGGCATTTGTGGTAACACTCTGCATGTGAACTCATCAGTGTCTGGCCTAAGAGGGCCCTCATGTTTAAGCAGCAGCATTCAACCACTGAGCCGTCTTCCCAGCCCTAGTCCATTATTTTGAATTTGGCCTCACTTAAAATTTCAGGACCTAAGCAAACTGTAATACAATTCATTTTTTATTTTTATATTTTTTGCAATTTAAAATTTTATTAAGCAAATAGCTATTTTGCCATCATATCCAGATTCTCATTTATCAGAATAAATTCTTTACAATACTGATCATCATTTTGATTTCTGAGTATTTTACATAATCTCTGAATAAAATGTATTCACAGTCTAGCCTATTGAGATTGTGGCCAATGCTGCTGATTTTAAGATTGTTTGTTTTATATGAAATTACAGTATTTACATTTTAGAACAGATGTTTAAAATGTTTACCATTCAAAGATAGGTTCAGTAAGACAAAACCAACATGCATACATATGTATTTCTTGTCTTTGCACTTCAATCTTCCCAGAAGCTAGTTTCACTTTAAACACTTCACATTCCCAAGTAAAAACA
This sequence comes from Dipus sagitta, assembly GCA_036346955.1. Lineage (NCBI taxonomy): Eukaryota > Metazoa > Chordata > Mammalia > Rodentia > Dipodidae > Dipus > Dipus sagitta. The sequence continues at coordinate 50,268,584 of CM070773.1, read as the reverse complement.
TTATTTTCTTTTTTAAAAAATATTTTATTTTTGCTTGTTTATTTGAGAGAGAGAGAGAGGCAGACAGAAAGAGAAAAAGAATGGGCACACTAGGGCTTTTAGCCACTGCAAACAAACTCCAGACACATTAGCCACCATGTGCATCTGGCTTATGTGGGTCGTGGGGAATCGAACTGGGGTCCTTTGGTTTTGCAGGCAAGCTCCTTAACTGCTAAGCCATCTCTCCAGCCCCAAAACATTTTCTATTTTATAAAAAATTGGGGGCTGGGCATGGTGGCGCACACCTTTAATCCCAGAACTAAGGAGCGAATTCCAGGTCAGCCTGGGCTACAGTGAGACCCTACCTTGAAAAAAAAATTGGAGGTTGGAGAGATGGCTTAGCAGTTAAGGTGCTTGCCTGCAGAGCCTAAGGACCCAGGTTCAAGTCCCCAGTACCTACATAAATCAGATAAACAAGGTGGTGCATGCATCTGGAGTTCCTAGAAAGTGGCTAGAGGCCCTGGTGCGCCCATTCTCTCTCTATTTGCTTCTCTCTCTCTCTCTCTCTCTCTCTCAAATAAATAAATTTTGTTTTGTTTTGTTTTTCGAGGTAGGGTCTCACTCTGGCTCAGGCTGACCTGGAATTAACTATGTAATCTCAGGGTGGCCTCAAACTCATGATGATTCTCCTACCTCTGCCTCCCGAGTGCTGCAATTAAAGGTGTGCACCACCACGCCCCGCAATAAGTAATTTTTTAAAAGATTGAGTCAGAAGGGAAATAGAGCTCTTCATGCACTTAAAAGCTTGAGTACACCCTTCCTTCTCCCAGACAAAGACACCAGCAGTGCAGGACAGGCAGCCGAGGGTCCCAAGCTCACAGGCACAGCCTTCCCTACCGTGCATGACTTGCTGAGGACTGATGCCAACTCTGGTGAGATGTCTGGGTTCTTCAAGGATCTGGGGCACATAAACTCAATGATAAAAAGTCATTTCTCAAAAGCCGGGTGTGGTGGCACATGCCTTTAATCCCAGCACTCGTAAGGCAGAGATAGGAAGATCGCCATGAGTTCAAGGCCAGCCTGAGACTACATAGAGAACTCCAGATCAGCCTGAGCTAGAGTGAGATCCAAACTCGGAAAACAAAAACAAACAAACAAAAACAAACAAACAAAAACAGTCACTTCTCTGAATTTATAAGAGGAAAAGTAAAGAATCACAACAAAGATCCAACTGCTTTTCATGTGGAGAGATGTTCACGTCACACTACAACTCACAGCTCAAAGGCAGGCTTTGCTTCATACAGCCGCAACATGGGCGTTTCAAACATACAGCTATATAAGTTGCAAAAATACGAACTCTTACGCCTCATCAGTGACCTGCTTTTATGCTCTGAAGTGCAGTAGGCATATGTAGTTACCCTCACCCTCACCAGAAAAGCACCAAACAGTAAGAGACCTCTGCAAGGAGCACAAATAACCAAAACTGCTCTTGGGTAATGCTTTCCTAAGTCGGTTTCTCAGAACACAAATCCCATGAGACAATACTCTCAAAAAAGAAAAAATCCACATTAAAATAAATTAGGGAGCTGGAGAGATGGCTCAACAGTTAAGGCACTTGCCTGCAAAGCTTAACATCCTGAGTTCGATTTCCCAGTACCCACGTAAAGCCAGATGCACAAGCTGCATGCTTCTGGAGTTCGTTTACAGTGGCTGGGAGCCCTGGTGCTCCTATTCTCTCTCTCTCTCTTTCTCTCTCTCTTTCTTGCTCTCTCTCACACAGGCATAGTGTCACATGCCTTTAATCCCAGCACTCAGGAGGCTGAGGTGGGAGGACCTCTGTGAGTTTGAGGCCAGCCTGAGACTAATTCCAGGTCAGCCTGGACTAGAGCAAGAAGCTACCTTGGGGGGGGGGGGAACATAGAGAGCTGGGCATGGTGGTGCATGCCTTTAATCCCAGCCCTTGGGAAGCAGAGGTAGGAGGATCACTGTGAGTTCGAGGTCACCCTGAGACTACATAGCTAATTCCAGGTCAGCCTGGACTAGAGTGAGACCCTACCTTAAAAAACCAAACAAACAAAAAAAAAGGGGGGGGGGCGATGGAGAGATGGCTTAGCTGTTAAGCACTTGCCTGTGAAGCCTAAGAACCCCAGTTCAAGGCTTGTTTCCTCAGGACCCACTTTAGCCAGATGCACAAGGGGATGCACGCATCTGGAGTTCGTTTGCAGTGACTGGAGGCCCTGGCACACTCATTCTCTCTTTTTCTCTCTATCTACCTCTTTCTCTCTCTGTCACTGTCAAATAAATAAATAAAAATAAAATTTGAAAAAAAGGAAATGGTGTATAATGCAGGAGTGTTTAACTGGAACTGTGAACCCCTTCCTAGGAAGAGCATGTGTAACACAATTCTTTGCCAGAATTTAACACAAATTGCCTCTAGCCCAGTTTCTTCTAGGGTCCTTGTTAGCCTCTGAAACCTCACCAGGCCAGCCTTCACTGTCTGCATTTCTCTCAGCATTTTGGTCTGTCTTTCTTTTTTGCTTTTTTTGAGGTAGGGTCTCACTCTAGCCAAGGCTAACCTGAATCTTACTCTGTACTTCCAGTCTGGCCTTGGACTCACAGTAATCCTGCTACCTCTGACTCCCAAGTGCTGGGATTAAAAACTTGTGCCACCATTCCCGGCAGCATTCTGGTCTTCCAAACTTCTACCATCAAACAATGCTTCTAGCATTCTAGGGATTCTCTAGTCTGCAGCTTCAAACTCACTTTTTATTGGCAATTTTCATTAGATCATAATCCCCTCCCGTTACTTTCTCTTGTCTCTTCTTCCCCTTGCACTGAACCCCTTTTTCTTTTCAACTAGTCCTTATATTCTGATATCATTTATTTGCCTTCTCCATCATCCATAGTAACATGGTGAAGGGCCCAAATTAATCAGGTAACAACAGCTGCTGTGAGACACTTTGTATCTGGAAACAGCATTCCAAAGGATTCTGCCCCATCCTCTGGCTTTTACATTATTTATTTTTTAAAGTTTTATTTATTTTATTTTTACTTTCTTTTTTACTATTGACAACTTCCATAATTATAGACAATAAACCATGATAATTCCCTCCCCTCCCCCACTTTCCCCTTCACAAATCCACTCTCCATCATCTTCCCTCCCTCTCTCAATTAGTCTCTCTTTTATTTTGATGTCATGATCTTTTCTTCCTTTTATGATGGTCTTGTGTAGGTAGTGTCAGGCACTTTGAGGTCATGGATATCCAAGCTATTTTGTGTCTGGAAGAGCATGTTGTAAGGAGTCCTACCCTTCCTTTGGCTCTTACATTCTTTCCACCACCTCTTCCGCAATGGGCCCTGAGCCTTTGAGGGTGTGATAAAGAGATCTCATTTAGGGTCTGGAGGGATGGCTTAGTGGTTAAGGTGTTTGCCAACAAAGCCAAAGGACCCAGGTTCGATTCACCAGGACCCACGTTAGCCAGATGCACAAGAGAGCACATGCACCTGGAGTTTGTTTGCAGTGGCTAGAGGCCCTGACACGCCCATTCTCTCTCTCTCTCTCTCTCTCTCTCCCTCTTTCTCTGTCAAATAAATAAATAAGTAAACTATTTTTAAAAAGAGATCTCATTTAGTGCTGAGCCCTCAACTGTCTCTTCTTTTCAGCACGTTGATAAGTAGTCACTGCCATCTGTAAAAAGAAGCTACTTTGATCAAGTGAGAGCTCTAGGGCTGGAGAGATTGCTCAATGGTTAAAGCACTTGCCTATAAAATTTAATGACCCTGGTTTAATTCCTCAATATCTGTGCAAATCCAGATGCACAAACTGATGCATGCATCTGGAGTTCATTTGCAATGGCAAAGGCCCCGGCATGCTCATACCCAATCTCTCTGTGTCTGCTTCTTTTTCTGTCTCTCTCAAATTAATTGATTTTAATTAATTAATTAATAATTTTAAAAGTGAGAGCTCTACAGCACCAGACTCTTCACATTCCTCCCACAAACCAAGTTTAGGTACACACAGCAATAACCACTTCTCAGTACCAATTTCTGTATGCTACCTTTTCTTCTTACTGTGGCATAATAGGTGGCATAAGCAATTTAAGGGCCCAGGATTTATTTGGACTCGTGGTTCAGGGAATAAAACCCATCTGGAAGAGAGGGCATGGCAGTGGGGCCAGTTCCTGTCTGTGACGATGGGAATCTGCTTATTCACATTTTGGCAGATAAAAAGAAAAAACAGAGAAAGAGAGGGCTAGAGAGATGGCTCAGTGGTTAAGACGCTTGCCTGCGAAGCCTAACAACCTGGGTTCAGTTCCCTAGTACACACATAAAGCCAGAGGTACAAAGTGTCACATGCAGCTGGAGTTCGTTTGCAGTGGCTAGGAGCTCTGTGTGTTCATTCTCTCTCTCTCTCTCTCCTTGCAAATAAATAAAGTGGGTTTTTTGTTGTTGTTCAAAAAAGCAGAGAAAAGGGAATGCTACCACTCAGGTGGCTTTCTCCTTTTTCCGTTTTTCATTCAGTCTGGGATTCTAGCCCATGTGATTATGCCACCCACATTCGATGCAGGTCTTACCTCTTCTATTAATCTTCCCTGGAAATGGTCTCCCAGACACACCCAAAATATATGGCTTACTAATGTCTTAGGTCTTTCTTAATCCAATCAAGTTGATAAACAAAATTAGCTATCATGGAGGGTGTCCCAAAAGGATCAGTGTGTTTCTACTTGGTAAAGTGAAGAACTAGCCAGAAGTCACAGTCCATCATCATGTGCCCGTTACCAGACTGCACCAGGAGATCATAGCAAAGTGGGTATGGGGTGGTCCTAGGAAGAACAGGGAGGATATCCCTGGACTGTCAGCAAGTTAAGAATCCCTTGGAAAAATCCACCTGGAAGCCCAGAGTAGATGAGGAAACTCAGTTGACAGACTATTTTGTTCTCCCATAGCTGTCCATGGGAGCACTGGGACCAGAACGCAGACCTCTTGGAGCCCAGGCTAATACTTACGACTCCAGACACTTGGACTGATTGGATAATTCAATTCAAGCCTCATTCATGGTCTTAGTTGGGATCAGATATCCCCAACCCAAGAGGAAGGGCTCTGTTGTTCACTTTCAGAGAAGGAAATGAGGGTTGCAAAGTTAAATGACCCCTCCAAAGCCAAGGTGGGGTTAAGGCCCTCTTCTGCCCAACTTTGGCCTGGTTTCTGACCCTAAAGCCACAGCCTCCCTATAGCACTGGCCTGGAGTTCAACTGGTGGGGAGCAATGGAGAGACACCCACTTGGATGTGAATTCCAGGGGATTTGGTAGAGTGGAGTGGGCTGTCTGACTCGGGGAATCTGCCCCGTGCTAAGGTGACCCAAAGTGACCTGACTCCTGCAGTACGTGGCCCACCGGCTACTCTCCTTTGCACCTGGGGCCAGTGTATGGTCCCTCTCCCTCTGGTTCCCAGTAACAAAGCCCTTCACAATCCACTGGTTTGGGATGGCCCAGCTGCTCTCCAGCCCATGAGATGAGAGGGAAGTCCCATGTCTTCTGTAGTGGCAAAGTCATGATGGCCACAGAGGAAGCTCTTTTCCTAGAGAGTCAATAAAGCTGGGCAAGGGGGTCGGTGCTGCATCTTCCTGTGAACCAAGAGAAGCTCTGCTGGACCTGGTCCGTGGGCTAGCTCCGATGCAGGGCTACTCCTCAGCTGAACCCTCAGCCCAAAAACCTCTTTACCCAGGAGCCCTTTATGATCATGGTCCACGTGAGGCCCCTTCAACAGCACTGCCTCCTGGGCTCGCAAGCTGCAGCCTGGCCTGGGCTGGACCTGGTCATTGCTAGACAGCAGCTGAGGGTAAATGTAGTCTCTGAGCCAAGGTGAACCCCCAGGTCAAGAGCTGTAGCTGTCTCTAGTCTGGGCCACTTCACTATGGAGGCATGATTCCTGGAGACCATGGAAAAGGTTCTTTGGCCCAGCTTGGATCTTGACCCCAATAGTAAGAGCACCCATCACTGTCCTCCCAAGAGGCTCTGAGTCCAGCTAGCATTAGAGGAGGGTCCCAGAACTGAAACTAGGGACTTCTGGAGCCTTCCAAATGGCTGGGCAGGTCCAGCTAGAAGCTGCCCATTCCAGTTTTCATACTCTCCCTGAGACTGCAGCTTCTCCTTGCGGTGTCTCCTGGGCAATTACTCCTGGGCCCCACACTCCCACACACTCACTCACTTACTCCTGCTCACTCATGTACACACCCGCAAACTCATATGCACAACAGTCACACACAAATAGACTCTCACTCACCCATAGACACACTCAGACACTCTCATACACACCCATATGCACACTTACAAGTACTTTCATATACATGTTCAAACATACAATCCCTCACATAGCACATACTAAATATTCATACACATCACATTCACACTCACTCATACACCCAAACCCTCGCGTACATGAACAACACTCACCCACACTCACACTCACATACTTCGCAGGACCTGGCTGAGACATTTGCATCTGGGCCAGATCTCTGCCCCTGCCCACTAGAGTGGAAGCTCCCTTCTGGTGAAGGTCCAGACCTGGCATTTAAAAAAAAATTGTTTTAGCCAGGCGTGGTGGTGCACGCCTTTAATCCCAGCACTCGGGAGGCAGAGGTAGGCAGATTGCCAGGAGTTCGAGGCCACCCTGAGACTACATGGTGAATTCCAGGTCAGCCTCGGCTAGAGTGAAACCCTACCTCAAAAACCAAAAAAAAAAAAAAAAAAAAAAAAAATTGTTTTAACTTTATTTATTTACTTGCAAGGAGAGAGAAGAGAGACAAGACAGAATGGGCTTGCCAGGGCCTCCAACCACTGCAAATGAACTCCAGATGCATACAGCACTTTGTGTACTGGCTTGATGTGGGTACTGGGGAATTGAACCCGGGTCATTAGGCTTTACAGACAAGCGCCTCAACTGCTGAGCCATCTCTTCAGCTCCAGTCCTGCAATTTTGTAGGCACCTGCAGAGCTCTAACTGTGGCACCTCTTGGCATCAGGAGCTCCAAGGCCTTAGGGGCTGACTCCACCCTCCACAGTGCCCCTAGTGCTAGTTGACCTTTGCCCTGGACTTCCTGGGCCGAGTGTGAGTAAATTTGTTTAACATGTTGCTGTTTGTCAAACACCGTCCTAATTATAGTCCTTCCACGGCCGCACGGGGAGGTGCACTTCTCATGGACAGATGGATGCTCTGCGCTGAGGAGCAGCGGCTGGCCAGCTGGTGGGCCCTCATTCAACCCCACATTCTTGATTCCTTCTCACCACAGTGCTCAGAATGACCCATATCCTGGCCAGCCTGTCAGCATGGAGTGCCCTGATTTCCAAAACCACTTCCTCCATCTCAGCTGCATGGGCTTCCTGGAGCAGTTCAGCATACTGTTAGAGGCGATGCTCTGCTCCAGAGGGGTGGCCGCTCTCACGGCTTCCTCGAGCCCAAACTCCCCAGTTCCTTTGGGTTGTCCTCCAGGACTGATGTTCCATCTGCCTGGCCTTGAGGACAAAATAGCATTTCTGATTTGAGGTTTTAGGAAAGGAGTCTACAAACTTTGGTAAACCTGTCCCATGACAGTAGCCACACAGCCTCAATCTGTACAGATGAACGCATGTCCTTGAGAAAGGTAACCACGTTGATGAAATAGCAGCACGGCATTGGGGGAGCAGAAGCCGCCTCTGAGAAGTGTGAGTCAGAGGGCATGGACCTCGACGCTGTGGCCGATCGTGTCAGTCAGCTTCCCCTCGTCACAAAATGAGAACTAACTTATGTGGCGGCAAGGTTTATCGTGGCTCACGGTTTCAGAGGTTTCAGTCCGTGGCTGCCTGGCCCGATTTCACTGGGCCTGTGCTGAGCAGGACATCATGGCAGGTGCGTGTGGCAGGACAAGCTGCTCATCTGTGGTGACCAGGAAGCAAAGAGCGGAAAGGGACAGGGCTCGTCCTTTCATTGGCTCCGCCTCCTTAGAGATCGCATCACTTTCCCCAACACTACAGGCTCTCAACTAAGCCTTTAGCACATGAGCCTTTGGAGAACATTTCGATCCAAAATCCTGCACAGGGGCAGCCCTTTCCAGGAACAGATGGGGAGAGTGAAAACCTGAGAGTCCTACACTTACCTACTGGAGTTTTAGACCACCGCAGTGAGGCTTCCATCGTGGTCATGTCATTTCAATGAGGAAGACTGCTGAGGAAGCTGCTTAGGAGAGAAATGAACACTCCCTGATATGCAGAGCTCCTACATTGGCTGCTCATTTCTCCCTTCAGTCCATAGTCCTCAGTTCCTAGAACCCAAGTCTCAGAAATTCCTTGCTGGGCAGTCTGAGGTAGGGAACTCAGAGCCTGCAGCCCAGAGGCACAGTGTCTAGAGAAGGCCTGGCTCTAGGCTTAGCCTTGACTCTCCTGCTTGGGGTCTTCTGTGGATCTCCCCTCTTCCCCCACTCTGAGTCTACCTGTTTAAAAGAAAAAGGGTTGCCGGGCGTGGTGCACACACCTTTAATCCCAGCACTAGGGAGGCAGAGGGAGGAGGATCGCTGTGAATTCAAGGCCACCTGGGCTAGAGTGAGACACTACCTTGAAAAACCAAAAACCAAAAAAAAAAAAAAAAAAAAAAAGAAGAAGAAGAAAAGAAAAGAAAAAGGGCTATATGGTTTCAGGCCTAACTAATGGCAAACTTGGAAGGGCCCAGCCAACCTCCCATCTAAAGTTCTCATGACTCAAGGACATATGCCCAGGAGGGGCAGGGACTAGCCCAAGGTCACCAAGCACCTTAATAAACAAGGCGTATTTGTGCTTCCCAGGAAAGGTGTGCCTGGCCACCTATCCCCTGATGTCACAGTTTCCATGGTGCTTTTTATTAACTGGGAGATAAAGAGTCACTTAAGTCTTAGGTAAATAACCAGACCTGGACTCAGAGGCTGGGCTGGGACCCAAACCAGCTTTCTTCAATGACTGACAAATCTTTTCCTGACTTTTCCATGAATGTGTCTACACCCATGGCCTCAACCTTAGGTGTGTGTTCAAATCAGCAGGGAAATAAAAAATGTTAGCATGGCCCTCCCACTTTGAGAGACTGGTTCAAATGGTTTGCGGTGGGGACAAAGCCATTGACTTAAATGCCCTCCGGTGGCCCCAATGGGAGCCAGGCCCCAGATGCGGGATGTTAAATGCCGTGGAAGACCCAGCATGCTACGGTTTCCATTTGCAGTGTGTGAATACCAGCCAGGTTACCAGGTCTACCAGTTGGTTCACACAGTCCCCCAGCCGCGTGCCATGTCCTCGTGTGCTGTTGCCACACACTCTCATTTCCACAGGTCACTTGCACAACCACCTCTCCTGGTTAGACTAGAGCAGAACAAGAAGAAAGCTTCAATTGTATGTGAGTTGGAATAAAACTCAGTAGCAGAGGGCAGTAAGCTAGAAAGGGGATATAAGGGAAGGAAGAGGGACTTAAAGGGATAGTACTGTATATATTTAAGTAGAAGAACAGCTTAATGGGGATGGAAAGGCCTAAGTGAGGTCAGGGGAAGAGATTGAGTAAAGGAAGGGTGGGGGAGGGTTAATCAAAATCTAAGATGGTATGAATAAATCATATGGAAACCTATTTTTTTGGACAATGGTATACCGAGAAGCCATAGATTGTTACTAGAAAATTTCCAGTGCCAGATATGGGATACCTCCCAGTGAGTTGTTGGCCAGGGAGGTCCCTGATGCCCCCAAACCATTACAGGCCATTGCCAAGGCTCTTGGTTTCCCACTAGGAATAGATGGTAAGACCCTATTGCTGAAGACTCCACATACTTGGGCTGCAAGGTCACTGAGAAATCCTGCTGGAGCTGAGCTGAAAACCTCCTCCTTGTAGGCCAGCTGACAGAAAGCTGGAGAAAGTTATGCTGTGTGCAGTTCCATGGGAGAGAGAGAAGTCACCAGTGGAGATAAACAACAGTGGACACTAAAAGCTTTAAGTTGGGCCAGCCAGGCCAGATGAGCCAACGAGTATAATAGTGGCATGTCTGTCATGATGGAAACCAACCACCCTCTAATTTGACTGGAGGCCTGCTCCATGGGAGGGAATACATGCCTGATACTGAAAATCTATGATGGGGAAGTCATGAGCCCTAGGGGTGTAACACCTGCTGGTGTCTGGCTAAATGTATATATTATGCTCAGCAAACTGCCCGTTAAACACTTCTCTTAATGATTATACCCATATATTAATGCTACTCTCACTTTTGGTTAGGGAAGCTTCTCTTTTCAGATGGTGGTGACTTTGGGCTGACTCAGAAGGCACCATAATGTTGAGAAGTGACAGAGGAGTGCTCAGCACTGAAACCTCTTTACCACACCTTCCAAGGCTCAGGGTCCATTGCGGAAGAGGTGGTGGAAAAAATGTATGAGCCAAAAGAAAGTTTGGACTCCTCACAATGCACTCTTCCAGACACAAAATGGCCTGGATATCCATGACCTCACAGTGCCTGACACTATCTACACAAGACTATCATAATAGAAGGAAAAAATGATGACACCAAAATAAAAGAGAGACTGATTGAGAGGGAAAGAGGATATGATGGAGAGTGGAGTTGCGAAGGGAAAAGTGGGAGGGGAGGAAATTACCATGGTTTATTGTTTATAATTATGGAAGTTGTCAATAAAAATTAATTAATTAATAAATTTTTAAAAAGAAGGAAGCTTCCAGGCTAACAAAACAAAAAAGCCACAAAGCCTGTGCTCTGCAGCAGAGATTTGATTTAAAATGATGCTTTTAAGAAGGGAGACAGAAAGTAAAGCTTTACTGAAAATAGAAGATGAAGGAAGCACACCACCATGCAGGATCACTTAATTATAGAGCAAAAAGTGCTTGGCCTAAAATCAAAAGGAAGGGCATAGTGCAGCCAGGGGCATGCTGGGCAGGTGAGCAAGGGGCAGTCTGAGAGGGCAAGGCTCAGGCAAAGGATGTCAGGAAGGAAAAGTAAAGTCTAGAAGACATCACAAGGCCTTTGCCAGGCAGCCAGCCACAGTTACAGGGGCCAGTGCCCAGGGAGCCGATGCTCTGCCTGCTGCATCTTCACCCCGTAGTGAAGAAGGCTGCTCTTCATGGGCATTGTCTATTGAAATCAGAGGCCTGGGCTTTTCCTAGTGGTTTCAAGAGGGATTCTTGCGTGAGATTTTATGGACACTCGTCCAGCAACTCCGCTTGCCAACCTGAAGCTCTTCCCCTTCCTTGGATCCTGAATCAGCTATTCTGTTCACTCTATGACAAGTTTTCTACAGGACATCCAAACCTCAAGGTCAGGGCCAAAAAGGACTGCTCCCCAGTCCGCCTTCAGCTTATTTTTACTGCCCCTACCTGATATTCTAACTTCTTCCCACCTGTCTATTCTGGGGACTTCAAGCTATAGCCTCAAACAGAAGGTGACATCTTTGCAAAGACTTTTTTTTTTGGTTTTCCAAGGTAGGGTCTCACTCTAGCTCAGGCTGATCTGGATTTCACTATATAGTCCCAGGGTGGCCTTGAACTCATGGTGCTCCTCCTACCTCTGCATCCTGAGTGTTGGGATTAGAGGCATGTGCCACCACACCCGGCAACTTTTTAAAAAAATATATTTTATTTATTTATTTAAGACAGAGAGAGGCAAGTAGAGAGAGAGTGGGCATGCCAGGGCCTCTAGACACTGCACAGGAAATCCAGACACATGCGCCACCTTCTGCATCTGGCTGTATATGGGTACTAGGTAATCAAACCTGGGTCTTTAAGATTTGTAGGAAATCATCTTGACTGCTGAGCAATCTCTCCAGGCCAACAGAGACTTTTTGACTAGCTCCCATAGTCACATACAGCCACATCCCTATGATATATTTCTATATAGGTGCACATGCACACATAATACATACATTGTGGTGGTTTGATTCAGGTGTCCCCCATAAACTTAGGTGTTCTGAAAGCTAGGTTCCCAGCTGATAGAGATTTGGAAATTAATGTCTCCTGGAGGCAGTGTATTGTTGGGAATGGGATTATGGATGTTATAGCCAGTGTCCTCTTGCCAGTGTTTAGCACACTCTCCTGTTGCTGTTGTCTACCTGATATTGGACAGGAGGTAATGTCCACCCTCTGCTCATGCCATTGTTCTCCCCTTCCATCATGGAGCTCCCCTTGAGTCTGTAAGACAAAATAAACCCTTTTTCCCACAAGCTGCTCTTGGTTGGGTATTTTCTGCCAGTAATGCAAACCTGACTGCAACAGTAAAATTAGTACCTAGAGTGGTGTCATTGATGATTGAAACCTGACTGTGTGGCTTTGGCCTTTTGGAGCTGATTTTCAAGAGGAATGTGGATGAATTTGAAACCTTGGCCTAAGAAATGCCTTGCAGTGCTATACGTACAGCTTGGTGGACTATTCTGGTAAGAGTTGAAAGACCTGAATGCAGTAACAACTATGATTTGTGAAGTTTGGCTTACAAGGGTGAGAAAGAACTTTGCCTGTACTGGGCTAGAAGCAGTTTGTGTGAGAGGCTTGCTGTTATGCCTGTGTCCTGAGAATTTGTGCAAGGTTGCATTGCATAGAAATGGACTAGTGTGAGCAGAGGGATATGGCACAGAGATGAAATATTTGGGCCAAAACTGCTGTCCATTCAGCTGCAATTGAGAGATTACAACCATTGAGATTGGACCAGCTGACCTGCATTGGGATAACAGAAAGAATGCAGTCTTTTGAAGGAGACTGAATGCTGAAGGAGTGTCCTGTTCTACAAAGTCTGCCTTATTCCCCCTGGATTAACAAATTGGCACCCCATGTGGTATTATGGAGTATAAGAAATATAGGAAAGAGAGGGTCATTGAATTTGCAGCATGGTCTTGTGTTTTAGAAAGGCCCATGGGCAGTGTGAAGCAGGTTTGCTGGATTACCTGCATGGAGACAAGATAGAGCTGTGAAGATGGACTGTGGGTTACAGTGGAGACCCAGTGGAGATACTGGGACCATGAGAAGGCTGCTAAGGAGAGCTGCTGACCCCAGATGACATACTCCAGGACTGTGAATAGCGTAGCTGGCAGGACACAATCAGAACTCCAAAGACCTGTTGGTTGGAATTATCAGACTTGGAGACTTGTTATTGTCATTGACTAGAGTTGTTGGACTTGGAGCTACAGAGTTTGATGTTTGCCCTGTTTAAATCTTGCATTGGTTGAATATTTCTTTGCTATGCCCAATGTCATCTTTTGCAATGTGAGTGTTTATTCTGTGCCATTATTGTTCCCCCCCTCTTTTTTTTTTTTGGTATTTCAAGGTAGGGTCTCACTCTAGCTCAGACTGACCTAGAATTCACTATGTAGTCTTAGGGTGGCCTTGAACTCATGGAAATCCTCCTGCCTTTGCCTCCCAAGTGCTGGGATTAAAGGTGTGGACCACCATGCCTGGCTTCCATTATGTTTTTGGGTGTTTTTCTTTTTGGTATTAAGGTTTAGTTAAAAGATCTCAGACTATGGGAATGTTTGAACATCATTGAGATTGATAAAAAAAAAATAGGGACTTTTAAAGTTGGATGGATGCATTGCATTTTACATCATGCATGGTTATCAGTTTATGGGTACCATGGGAGGAATGTGGTGGTTTGATTCAGGTGCCCCCATAAACTTACATGTTCTGAATGTTAGGGCTCCCAGCTGATGGGGATTTGGGAATTAATGCCTCGTGGAGGCCGTGTATTGTTGGAGGAGGGCTTATGGGTATTATAGCCAGCTTCCCCTTGCCAGTGTCTGGCACACTCTCCTGTTGCTGCTGTCCATCTGATATTGGCCAGGGGGTGATGTGCACCCCTGCACATGCCGTTTCCCCTGCCACCATGGAGCTCCCCTTTGAGTCTGTAAGCCAAAATAAACCTTTTTCTCATAAGCTGCTCTTGGTCTGGTGATTTCTGCCAGCAATGTGACCCTGATTGCAACTTACATACATGCCACATGCATATATGTACACACAGAAATGTACATGTCACTGTATATACTTACACTGCCTACTTATACATACACTGCATGCACACGTGTGAATCTACTATTCTGAATACCTGTGACTGACACCTTGGATCTTCTTAACAAGTCCAAGCTCAGGCCATGCCCACCATCTTTGGAGTGGTTCAGGTATCTGGGTTCTGTAGTTCCCTTGTGATTCTAACATACAAACAAGTTAGGGACCACAGATTCCTCACAAGATCCCACTCTACAGCTGAAAGCAATCTAGGGCTCCAACTGGACCCAGAAAAGAGACTCCTCCACCCTATCCTCCACCCCATGCCTTCTTCAAGGTCATATGGATGGTCTCTGGATAGACACAGAAGCTGAGCCACTGGCAGCTGGCCTATCCTATGGCTTTTGTTTCCACTGTGATCACTGTTAATTATTCATCTCCCATCAGCTCTGCCACTCCCTTCCATCTCCTCCACAGGTAGTGCGTACCTAGGAATCTGCGTGCCCAGAAGCTCCCCAGCCCTGGGAAGGGAATAGCTAATGTTTCTGGTGACTTTTTAAAAAACTTTTAAAAATGTATTATTTATTTATTTATTTATTTATATTTTTGGGAGAGGGAGAGAGAAGGGGGGGGAGAGAACGGGTGCACGATGGTCTTCAGCCGCTGGAAATGAACTCCAGATGTATGTGCCACCTTGTCATCTGGCTTATGTGGGTACTGGGGAATTGAACCTTGGTCCTTTGGCTTTGCAGGCAAGTGCCTTAACCACTAAGCCATCTCTCCAGCCCCTCTGGCACCTTTTATGATGAAGGTAGCAGATGTTTTAAGGACTTGACCCAGCCCGCTGTGCTGCTGCCTCTTCCAACTTCTGGGGTTCCCACCATAGCCCTAGGAGCACAGAGGTCAGCCTTCAGGGGGCTATATACAACAATATGGTGTCGCCCACAAACAGAATGAAGCAAAGGAAGCCAAGCAGCAGAGATGCATACATGGGAAGAACAGAGAGTGGGTCCTTTTAGATTGGAACACTGCAAAACCAGTGCAATGCATTAGAATCCAGGAAGTGGCTATGACTTAGTGAATTTTCTGTAAATATTTTATACAGGAGAAAAAGGTTGTTTACCAGGTGTGGTGGCACATGCTTTTAATCCTAGCACTTGGGAGGCAGAGGTAGAAAGAACACTGTGAGTTTGAGGCCACCCTGAAACTACATAGTGAATTCCAGGTCAGCCTGGGCTAGAGTGAGACCTTATCTTGAAAAGACTCCCCCCCCAAAAAAAAAGGTTGTTTGGGGGAGCTGGAGAGATTGCTCAATGGTTAAGGTGCCTGCAAAGCCTAATGACCCAGGTTCAATTCCCCAGTACCCATGTAAAGCCAGGTGCACAAAGAGGCACATGTATCTGAGGGTTGTTTACAGTAGCTGAAGACCCTGGCACACCCATTCATCTTCTCTCTCTCTCTTTGCTTGCAAATAAAGAAATACATATGTATATTTTTAAAAAAGATTTGGGGGGGCGTTGAAGAGATGGTTTAGCAGTTAAGGCACTTGTCTGCAAAGCCAAAGGACCTAGGTTTGATTTCCCAGGACCCATGTAAACTAGATACATAAGGTGGCACATGCATCTGGAGTTCATTTGTAGTATCTAGAAGCCCTGGTGTGCCCATTCTCTATCTGCCTCTCTTTCTGCTCCTTTCTTTCTCTCTCAACTTAATAAATAAAAAAAATATTAAAAAATAAAACAGATTTTTTTAAAGTTTTTTTTTTCAAGGTAGGGTCTCACTCTAGCCCAAGCTGACCTAGAATTCACTATGTAGTCTCAAGGTGGCCTCGAACTCAGGACAATCCTCCTACCTCTGCCTCCCCAGTATTGGGATTAAAAGTGTGCCCCATTGCTCCTGGCTCAGATTGTTTTCTTAATAGGGCTGAGAAGATGGCTTAGTGTATAAAACACTTGCCTCACAGGCAAGATGACTGACCAGAGGAGTTCAGATCCCCCTCCCCCAGTTTGCCTCAGGGACTCCTTGTCTCTACCTCCCATGCCCTGGGATTATGTGTTGGCTGTAATCCCAGGACATGGGAGGTAAACACAAGGAATCCCTGAGACAAACTGGCTAGTTCTGGGAGAGCCTACTTGTAGTACCTTTTTTTGTTTGCTTGTTTGGTTTTTTGTTTTTTGAGGTAGGGTCTCACTGTAGCCCAGTCTCACTTGGAATTCACTATTCAGTCTCAGGGTGGCCTTGAACTCAGTGATCCTCCTACCTCTGCCTCCCAAGTGCTGGGATTAAAGGTGTGTGCCACCATAACTGGCTCCTGTGGTACTTGAATGGCTGTCCTCTAATAGATTCACTCGTTTTATTCAAGCTTGTAACCTGGTGTCACTACGAGTGGATCCTAGATCCCAGCCCTCAAGTGTGGGGGCAGATTTGGAATTCCAGCCTAAGACATGCAGAGTGCTTGAGCTCTGCCTAATTCCTGGAGTGTGCTTGCTTATGGTGCTAGTGATGATTTTTCTGTCTGCATGGACCTGTGAATGGGGACCAGCTTCTTCCGCCATTATGGAACTTCCTTTGCATCTATAAGCTTCAATAAATCCCATTTCTCCCATAAACTGTGTCTGGTTTTGAGGTTCCTTCCAGCAGTGTGGAGCTGTCTACAACACTACCTCAGTAAAATAAAGTGGAGGGTGATTGAGAAAGATGCCCATTTGTCAGCCTCTGACCTCCACACATGCACCCACACACACATGCACCTGCATGTGGGCACACATACAGGCAAAGATAACATAAAATAAAAAGTGTTTGGGGTGGGGGGGGCTGGAGAGATGGCTTTGCAGTTAAGCGCTTGCCTGTGAAGCCTAAGGACCCCGGTTCGAGGCTCTATTCCCAGGACCCACGTAAGCCAGATGTACAAGGTGGCACATGCATCTGGAGTTCATTTGCAGTGACTGGAGGCCCTGATGTGCCCATTCTCTCTCTGCCTCTTTCTCTGTCTGTTGCTCTCAAATAAATAAATATATAAATAAACAGAAATAATTTTAAAAATTAGAATATGATTTTTAAAAAGTGCTGGGGCTAGAGAGATAGCTCAGCAGTTAAGGCACTTGCCTGCAAAGCCTAAGGGCCTGGGTTGTATTCTCCAGTACCCACATAAAGCCAGATGCACAAAGTGGTGCATGCACCTGGAGTTTGCTTGCAGTGGCTAGAGGCCCTAGTGTGCCCATCCTCCCTCCCCCTTTCTAAGTAAATAAATAAATAAGGTATTTTTTTATCCTTGGTGAGAGAGTTTGAAGAGTGTTCCAGAGGCCTGGGAGGGGTAGAGAATGCTGCATAGTGCCATGGGGAGACATAAAAGTAACAGACCCCTCATTTATTCCGTGCTCACCATCCCCATTGATTTAGCCCCACCCCACCTACACTCCAGAGGCCCACGGGATCTCTAAGAACACTTCTGTAAGGAAATTGAGGACTTTGGAACTGTCCATTGCAGAGCAGCAATGGCCATCCAGGAGTCACAGAGAGGCCAGAGGCTACACAGCCTCTTGGGAGGTTTCGCTTACGATATAGCTCACACCCTCTTTCATCAAAATCCCACAACTGTCCCCTCACGTGCACATTGGAATATTTACTCTTGAAGCCCGTCAGCCACCCTATCAGCAGCCTGAGGTACCTGGGCTGTGAGAAACCCAAACAAGCTATAGTACATTATTTGAATGCACAGTTTGAGAGAACACTGTTCATTGCAGTGCAGCACACAGCTCCATGCAGAAACTACTTGTTGCGTGGCTTACATAGGAACAGGAAGCAGAAAGCTTGAAGTGGGCAAGCGATAACTCTCAAGGTCCACCTCTCAGTGACCCACTTTCTTTAGCTAGACTCCACCCACAGCGGATCCTCAGCCTCCAAAAACAGTATCGCCAGCTGGGGACCAAACATGAGTCTACAGGGGACAATTCATATGTAAACTCTAACACAGTCCCAGAAGCTACAGGATAGGGACTTTAGCTTCAATATATATATATATTTGTTTAATTTTATTTATTTATTTGAGAGTGATAGACACAGAGAAAGAGACAGATAGAGAGAGAGAATGGGCGCTCCAGGGCCTCCAGCCACTGCAAACGAACTCCAGATGCGTGCGCCCCCTTGTGCATCTGGCTAACGTGGGTCCTGGGGAATTGAGCCTCGAATCAGGGTCCTTAGGCTTCACAGGCAAGCACTTAACTGCTAAGCCATCTCACCAGACCTTCAGCTTCAGTTTTGTTCCAGGACCAGGACTGGCTGCAGCTGCGTGGGGCTCTACAGAAACCATGAGAGACGAGAACGTGACGGCTGGGTGCTTTTTTTTTTTTTTTTTTTAAGTTACTCTTATTTTGGGCTGGCTTCTTTCTTTCTGTGTTTCTTTCTTCTTTTGGGGGGTGTGTGCTAGAGGAAGCATATATGCCACAGCACACTTGCAGAGGTCAGAGGACAACTTCAGGGGTCGGTCCTCACCACCCACCCTGTTTGAGGCAGGGTCTCTCATTCACAAATATGTTCAAGCTTCTTCCATCAGACTAGTTGGCTGCGAGCTTTCATCAGTCTCCTGTCTTTTTTTCCCCCATCACTCTGTAGATTCAGTGGGAGTACAGACTCCTGCTATAACATCTGGCCCTAGGGGGGTTCTGGGGATCTGAACTCGGGTACTCATGCTTGCTTACCAAGTGCTTTTTTTTTTTTTTTTTTTTTTTGGTTTTTCGAGGTAGGGTCTCACTCTGGCCCAGGCTGACCTGGAATTCACTCTGTAGTCTGAGGGTGGCCTTGAACTCACAGTGATCCTCCTACCTCTGCCTCCCGAATGCTGGTATTAAAGGCGTGCGCCACCACGCCAGCTCCCAAGTGCTTTATCTACTGAGTCATCTCTCCAGCCCAGGGCTGATTTCTTACAAAGTCATAAATCACTGGAACAGCTACGTAATGTAACCTGGGGAACCCTGACAGAAATTCCAACTCGAGCCTGTGTAGGCTGGACCCACTGATGACACTGAGAGAAGAGCAGATCTTCTCCCTGCTGTGGGGGGTCACTTTTGCTTCCAAGATCCTCTCCCAAATGTCTTTGGCCTGGGTGAGCAGCAGGGGACAGGTCAGGAGCGACCCAGGATTAAGGGCAGGTTACAGCATTCCCCCTTGCCCCAAGCCCCAGCCCAGGCTCAACCCACAGAGAAGTGGCCTGAACTTGACTTGTGAAACCAAAGGAAGCCACTGAACGCCACAGCACCAGAGAAGCTCTGGGAATTAATGAGGTTTTAATATTTCAGAAGCTTCTAGGACATAGCTGAAACACTGTTTCCAAGGCTTGCAGAGTTCAGGGACGACATTATCATCCCTTACTGTGCCTTCTAGACTAGGGTATGGGAGCAGTTCACATGGGGTCCGGTCACCTCTTGACCTTCGGGTGTCAGGGATGTCTGGTGGGGGATATAGGCAGACAAGCCTAGGTCCAGTTCCTACACTGCCACATCCTTGCATAGGACAGAGCAATGGCTTGGGGGACCCCAGAGCTGGGTATGCACAGGGGAAGGGAAAACACGGGATCCCAGTCATAAGCAGCAGGGCACTGGGAGCAAAGGGACTGTGGCTTCAGCCCAGGGCTTCCGGCCAGACTGCAGCAGCAGGGACAGAGCAAAGGCGAGATTCAGCCTCAGATCAAAGCAGCAGTCGTCGGCACCTGCAGGGAGAGGTGGAGAGGACCTGAGGAGCTGGAAAAGTAGCCTAGTCCCTGGGTCCTTGCAACCAGGCCCTCATGGCAAATTCAGGAAAATGGACCCTCCCAGACTATATGCATGTTCAAACCCTCACACTTCAAAATCAGCAAAACTGACTTTAAAAAAAAAAACAAAAAAACTCTCGTAATGCAGTGCTGAGAAGAAGAGAACGGGACTCGAAATCAAATTGAACAGGCCCCCAGGGCATCAGAGATGATGATGGAAAATTCCAAGTGTCCTCATTCACTCATAGGCCTCTGATTGAGGACTGTCACAGCGGTGGATGCCCTAGGACTGCCCAAGGGCTCCGGGGCTGGGAACATCTGTGGAGAGTAGGAGAGGCACTAAGCTTTGGGGTCAGACAGATCTGGGCTCATTTAATTCTCGTTTGACACTGTTAAACTTAAACTAACCCAGGTTATTTCTGTGGAGACAATTACCTGGTTTATAAGTTGGGGTGGGATAAGGGTTAGAAGAACTGAATGCGCTCTCAATGGGGTTCTACTCTGGAAATTCAAAGCCCGGGGTAATTGTTTCTTCAATTCATACTATGATCTGGGTTTTAGATGCCATTTATCCAATCTTCAGGAATATTCTTTCCTCTGAAGTAGAAACAACAATGGTGGGGTCAGACAGAACCTAGTGTGTTACCTACTCATATGACCTGTGCAGTGACTTGAAGCGCTGGGCCTCTCACCTGCAGACCCTGCCCTTCACAAGAAGCCATGATGAGAAAGAGCTGCCTCCCCCGACTCACCAGGCAGCTGGAGTTGGAATTGTTTCTGCACCCTTGGGCTTTGGCACAGAGGAGATGCAGACAAAATGTAGAAGAAACGGGGCTGGAGAGATGGATCAGCAGTTAAGGTGCTTGCCTGTAAAGCTAACAACCGGGGTTCAAATTCAATTCCCTAGCACCTATGTAAAGCCAGATGTACAAAATGGCACATGTGTCTGGAGTTTGTTTGCAGTGGCTAGAGGCCCTGGTGTGCCCATTCTTGCTGTCTCTCTCTGCTTGCAAATAAATAAATGAAATATGTATGTTTTTTAATGTAGAAGAGTCGGGGCATGGTGGCGCATGCCTTTAATCCCAGCACTCTGGAGGCAGAGATAGGAAGATTGCAGTGAGTTCAAGGCCACCCCGAGACTACATAGTGAACTCCAGATCAGCCTGAGCTAGAGTGAGACTCTACCTCGAAAAAGAAAAATGTAGAAGAAAGGAGACGGAGGAGGTGGCGGAAAGATGCCGAGAAGGGCTGGGGGTTATACAGGATTCCTAGTCCTATCCCTCTGTCCAGTGGCCTCCATACCTCCCTCCTTCCTTCTTCTCTGTGTCTCCTTTCTTTTCTTCCCCCTCCTCTCAATTTTTGAGATAGGTTTTCCATGTAGCCCAGGCCAACCTCAAACTTGCTATGTAATCAAGGATAATCTTGAGCTTCTGATCTTCCTGTCTCTACCTCCCAAGTACTGAGCAGGTGTGAACCACCATGCCCAGTTTGTGTGTGTGTGTGTGTGTGTACATATGGGTATGCATGTGAGGAGATGCACATGTATGCACATGGGCATGCATAAACCTGTGTATGCATGAACATGTGAAGGACAGAGGACATCAGGTGTCAGGCAGTAGCCACCTTTTTTTGTTGTTGTTTGTTTTTTTTTGTTTTGTTTTTCGAGGTAGGGTCTCACTCTAGCCCAGGCTGACCTGGAATTCACTTTGTAGTCTCAGGGTGGCCTTGAACTCACGGCAATCCTCCTACCTCTGCCTCCTGAGTGCTGGGATTAAAGGTGTGCGCCACCACGCCCGGCTCCATTCACCTTTTTTGAGACAGGGTCTCTCACTGGCCTGGAGCTTGCCCAGTAGGCTAGACTGGCTGACTAGTGAGCCCCAGGGACCTACCTGTCTCTCTCTGCCTCCTCAGCACTAAGATTACAAGTGTGTGCCAACATGCCTGGCTTTTTTACATAGAATCTGAGGATCACACTTCGTTCCTCATGCTTTTAAGACAAGCAATTTACCAATTGAACAATCTCCCCAGCACCATACACAGTTTTATTTGGTGCTGAGAATCGAGTTCAGGGCTCCATGCATGTTAGGCAGATAACAACTGAGCTACACCCCCAGGCCTCTGAGCCACTTTCAAAGTGGCCTGCTTCAGGCCCTTCTTCCTTGGCCTACCTTGAAGGTCATCCATCAGGCACTGTATGAAGAAGGAAGCCCACCAGAGGAGACCCCCAACATGTACCCCACCACCCCTGCCTCCCTCTGGACCATCCCACAGAGAAGGAATGACTGGCTTTGGAATCAAAGGGGCCTAAGTTGAAACTCACTCAGCTGCTTCCCAAGGGGGAAATCTTTTGACCCCTCCTGACCCTGTCTCCTCATCTATGACATGGGGATTGGGGACACCTGCTCCTGGTGCTGTGCATGTTAAGTGAGCCAGTGGGCACAATCCACCAAAGGGCCTGGGGAGGGCCGGGCCACTGTGGCTCAGTCAGTTTCCATTGAGAAGCAGGGCAGGAGCCCAGGCCCGGGACTCCACAGAGCTCTGTGCTGCCACCTCCTGGCGTCCACCTGGGCGTTTATGCCCTGGAAGCCTCTTCCAAAAACAGAGAGTGGAGAGGATGTCAAGGCTCCACCCCTCCCTGAGGATGTATAGGCAGTGGTGGGTGGCGGGTGGGGGCAGACGTTCTCTTTAGTGATGTAGCCACTGGTAAGTTGTCCACGCTCTGGAAAATAACCCCTCCACCCATGCTCCTGTAAGCCATCCTGATTAAACTCATTGAGTAGGAGGAGGATACAAGAGGTTAATGAGGATGAATATGATCAAAATACATTATATATGCATACGAAAATGTCATCATGAAACCTCTTATTAAGTATAATCAATATATGCTAATAACAATTTTTTTTGAGATAGGGTCTCGCTCTAGCCCAGGCTGACCTGGAATTCACTATGTAATCTCAGGGTGGCCTCGAACTCATGGTGATCCTCCTACCTTTGCCTCCCAAGTGCTGCGATTAAAGGCGTGAGCCACCACACCCAGCTACCATTTTTAAATAGACAAAAAATAAAGGGGTTAAAAGTCTGTCTCAGGAGACTGTGGGTCTGAAGATGTGCATTTCTCACAGCATGCAGTGAGAGTGGTCACTCTGGCTTCCTCCACCAGAGAGAGGACCTGGCCAATGCGTGTGGCCCCAGGCCAGCTTACCTGGGGTGCCCAGCAGCCAGACAGCCTCACGGGGAGGGCCCATCCAGCCTGTCTGTTTAAGAATCATCCAGCTCAGTATGTCTTGAGGTCAGGACCTCCTTTCTCTGGAAGAAACCATGGGCTGCAGCTGGGACGCTATTGTTTCTCTCTCAAAGAGAAGGTGTCATTAGTGCCCTGTGAAACAGGAGAGGGCAGGGGAGCTGCGCTAGTATTATTAGTCATTCCTTAATGGGCTGAGCAGGAGTGTGTGGGGACCTGGGGGGGACAAGGCAGGCAGCTATTCTCCATCATAGACACTCTCCTCCCTTGCCCTTCTCCCTGGTGCCATAGACTTTTCTAGGGGAAGCCAGGTCTTGCTGGGCGTCTGGACCATGTGAGCTCAGGGCTGCCTGCACAAATTGCAAACTGCATGGCTTAAGACAAAGGAAGTATAGTGTCTCTTAGTTCTAGAGGCTGGAACTCCAAGATTAAAGTATCCCAAGGGCCACACTCCTTCTCAAGACCCTGTGGAAGACCCCCCCCCCCACTCTCGCCTCCTCTAGTTTCTGGTGGCCCCAAGGGCTTCCTGGCTTGTGACCATATTGTAGTT
The DNA here is from genome assembly GCA_036346955.1 of Dipus sagitta. Lineage (NCBI taxonomy): Eukaryota > Metazoa > Chordata > Mammalia > Rodentia > Dipodidae > Dipus > Dipus sagitta. The sequence goes on along the minus strand of CM070773.1, from coordinate 50,245,099 downwards.
TGAATGGGAAATGTACCCCATAGGCTCATGTGTTTGAACACTTGGTTCCCAGCTGTTTGGGAAGGCTGTGATATCTTTGGGAGGTGAGGTCTTGCTCTCTCCTCCTCTTTTTTTTTTTTTTCGAGGTAGGGTCTCACTCTAGCCCAGGCCGACCTGGAATTCACTATGGAGTCTGAGGGTGGCCTCGAACTCATGGCAATCCTCCTACCTCTGTCTCCGAGTGCTGGGATTAAAGGCATGCGCCACCACACCCGGCTCTTCATTCCATTTGCACTTACTATGAAAATGAACATTTGGCTAAAAGACTTGAGGATACACTATTACCAACCACTGATGATTAAATTTAAGAGAGCAATACATAATTTAGAACAAAGTTTAAAGAAGTTAAAATACCTAGTGTTTTTTTTTTTTTAAGTTGGAATACATGAAGTGTTTAAGTCTGGCGAGATTAAACAGAAAAGGAAACTGAATAGCTCAACACTGCAAAGTGCTGAGGGCCATGGGATCAAGGGGCCCAAACCCTGTCCGTAAATCAGGTGCTCCATCGGTGCTCTCCTGGGAGCCACTTGAGTTCTTAGGCAGGGGACTCATAAGGTAGCAGAGGCACTCGCTGGTTTTCTAACCTTTCACCCCACCATTCTGTCACCCCACTCCTCACCCCTGGGTAAGGTACCGGCCGCGTGCAGTGTCCCTGGCCCAGGTCTCTGCCATCCTCAGCCCAGGAACCAACACTTGGTTGTGTACTCATCTCTGGGACAGAACATAAGGTCCGTGAGTGGGTGAGGGATGGATCCTCAAAAGAAGACAGATTCTGGGAAACTTGTGGCCCTAAGCATGTCATTTTTGAGCCTTTAGTAACCCTCTTTCACCCTCCCTCAACCCCAAGCTTATCTTGGCTGGACTGAATGCAGCACTCTTAGTCATACTCAACTCGGTTCCTGGAAGCCCAAGGAACAAACCCATGAAGTGATTCCAGGTCACTGTGGTCTCTGCAAATGAGGTCATCAGCTCTGCTGACCCCAGCGGCAGAGAGGAGCCTTGTACTTATTAGCACTCACTGTATCCAGCCTGCGTCTGGACCATTCCGTTACTGTTTCCCTCAGCGAACTCTGCCCGGCTCCCCTCTGTGACCTTGACTTCTATCTGAAACCTACAGGACTATGTCCCAGGAGGATACCCTCCTTCTGTCCCTTGCATCTCATGCCAACTGACATCTTGCTGTGCTCTCAAGACAGGCCCCACAGGCTTATTCCTGGGTTCAGAGCCTGATTCACAACACCAGGGTTGTCCTAGGACATTCTACATGGTCAGCCTTCTAATGTGTCACTTCCTGGGCCCTCCATTTCGCTTTGGTTCTTCTCATCCCACCTGTGAGGAAGGTAGTAGGAGGATCGCTGTGAGTTCGAGGCCACCCTGAGACTCCATAGTGAATTCCAGGTCAGCCTGAGCTAGAGTGAGACCCTACCTCGAAAAACCAAAAGAAAAAAAAAAAAGAAGAAAAGAAAAGAAAAAAAGCATAACAAAAGGCTAAGGAAATAGCTCAGTTAGTAAAGTGCTTGCCTTGAAAGCATAAGTCAGAATTCATGTACAAAGAAACAAAAAAAAAAAAAAAAAAAAAGAAAGAAACAGAGCTAGAGAGATGGCTTAGTGGTTAAGGCACTTGATTGCCTGAAAAGCCTAACAATCCTGGTTCTATTCCCCAGTGCCCATGTAAAGCCAGATGCACAAAGTGACACATCTGGAATTCATCTGCAGTGACTGGAGGCTCTGGCACACCCACTCTCTCTGTCTCTCTCATCTCTCTCTGCTTGCAAATAAATAAATAAAAATATTAAAGAAGAAGAAGAGGGCTGGAGGGATGGCTTAGTGGTTAAGGCGCTGCCTACAAAGCCAAAGGACCCAAGTTCGATTCCCCAGGACCCATGTCAGCCAGATGCACAAAGGGGAGCATGCATCTGGAGTTCATTTACAGTGGTTGGTGGCCCTAGCGCACCTATTCTCTCTCTCTCTCTCTCTACCTCTTTCTCTGTCAAATAAATAAATAAATAAATAAATAAATAAAATATTTTTAAAAAGAAGAAGAAGAGAAGCCAGGTGTGTGGCACACTCTTTTAATCCCAGCACTTGGGAGGCAGAGGCAGGAGGATCTCTATAAGTTCAAGGCTACCCTGAAACTACATAGTGAATTCCAGGTCAGCCTGGGCTAGAGTGAGACCCTAACCTCAAAAAAAAAAAAAAAAAAAAGGAAAAAGGAGGAGGAGGAGGAGAAGGCATGGTGGCACATACTTGATATCCCAGAGCTAAGGTGGCAGTGCCGGCAGGTGGGGTGGGGGCTCTCGGGTCAGCCAGTCTAGCCTACCTGGCAGGCTCCAGGCCAGTGAGAGGCTCTGTGTTGCAGTTACCTTCTTGTTGCTGGGACAAAAGGCCTGACGCAAAGCAGCCAATGGGAAGAACGGGTTATTTTGGCTTACAGCCTCAAGGAAAGCTTCGTGATGGGAGGGAAAGCATGGCAGAGCCCAAGGCTGGCTCACATCTACTCCCATATCTGGGTGGAAACAGCCTAAGTACTGGGCTGGGAACTGAGCTAATAAACCTCAAGGTCTTCCCCCAGGGGCACACTTCCTCCAGCAAGGCCCCACCACCCAAAGGCTCTACCAGCTGGGGGCTGGGTAGGAGGCTTCATCACAAGCACATGAAGCTATGGGAGGCACTTTACATTCAAACCACCACACTCTGTCTCAGCAAAGCTAGATAGCGCCTGAGGGGAGACACCTACGTTGTCCTCTGGCCTATACACACACACACACACACACACACACACACACACGTACATATGCACACAAAAGTGTATATCACACACAGCCACGATGTCCTATATTCCGTAGTGGTGGGACGAACCCTGTCCTGGAATTGGTTACATAGAGGAAGCATTGTGTCTTTCACACTGGTGGGGAGACACTTTTCTTGACTCTCTCTAAGCCTCCCCTGGAATATCAGAATAACCTATGACCCCCGGCCTGGCTATGGAGATGTAATATTATACCAACGGTAAAGGGCTATGCACCTCAAAGAGCCACTGTCCAACGTCATCATCACCCTCCCCATCTACCTCCTTTCTCCAAGAGGAGGCCGCTGTGCAGGTGACACCCAGCCTCTACCTCACAGGCTGAGCAGGTGACTGGGGCCTGAACCCGCTACCAGGAGCTGATTTGCCTGGTGTCGGCAACCAAATTCCTGCAGGAGAAAGAACGGGCGGCGCTTCGACCCCTGAAACGGGAGCTCACACACGCAGCCGTGCAGCTGCTGCGGAGTTCAGGAAAATAAAGGCTTCAGGGCATCTCACAGCGAGAGCAAAACACAGTCATTACAGAAATGATAGACGCTGGCTGATTGAACACATTCTTCTCAGCCAAACCCAAAATTACTCGCGCTATTGATGGAGGCCTAATGGGAAAGGCAAAAGTCCCCTGCAGGGAGCCCTGCCAAGTGCTTGATGGTGACAGGGCCTACTGGCCTCCAGCCTGGAGACACCTCCTCTCTGAGCCTCCATCCTGGGCAGCATTAGTCTGGAACCCAGAGGGGGCATGTCGTGGGGTCCCCAGAGAGCAAGGATCTCGTAAGGTACAGTCGACCCTCGCTGGATTGGGGATGAATAAATTGCTCCTCACCACAGACATCTGTAGGCAGATACTGTCGTCCCTTGACCCCTGTGCCCCTCAATCCTCCAGGAGGACCAGGCTGCTGCCTTTCTGCTGTTTCTGGCCTAGACTTTAGGATACAACCAGATTGTTTTGTCTTGAAGTGGGTAAAACATACCACAAAGGGATCATTTTTCATGACGTTTAGGCACAGTTCAGTGACATTAACTATATTAAGTATGCAACCATCATCAGCCGCCTGTCAAAAGTGAAATTCTATACCCTTAAGTAAGAGCTGCTCCCCTCCTCCCACACAGCCACCCTTCTATGAGTCTGACTGCTCCCCATGTCTCGGGAAAGCAGAATTATGCAGGGCTTGCCTTTTTGACTGACTTATTTCACTGAGCATAATGTCATCAGGGCTCATCTGTCTAGTACCACTTCCTCCCTCTTGTTGGTGGAGGGCGAGAGTGGTTGATACAGGGTCTCACTGTGTAGCCCAGGCTGGCTACACAATCTTCTGGAATATACCATCTTCCTGCCTCAGCTTCAAAAGGGCTGGAATTGCAGGCATGTACTACCATGCCCAGCTCTATTTTCTGGGGTGGGTGTTGTTGTTGTTTGCTTTTCTTAAAAAAATATTTTATTTATTTATTTGAGAGAGAGAGAGGAGGAGGCAGATAGAGGATAGAGCGAATGGGTGCACCAGGGCCTCTAGCAAATGAACTCCAAATGCATAAGACACCTTGTGCATCTGGCTTATGTGAGTCCTGGGGAATAGAACTTGAGTCTTTAGGCTTCTCAGGCAAGCACTTTGACCACTGAGTCATGTCTCCAGCCCTGTTTTTGTTTTTTTGAGGTATGGCCTTGCTCTAGCCCAGGCTGACTTGGAATTCACTCTTTAGTCTCAGGGTGGCCTTGAACTCAGCATGATCCTCCTACCTCAGCCTCCCAAGTGCTAGGATTAAAGGCATGCACCACCACTCCTGGCTATTTTCTGTTTGTTTTTTGTTTGTTTGTTTGGTTTTTTGTTTTTTTGTTTTTTTTTGTTTTTTTTTTGTTTTTTTGTTACCATCTCAATGAATGTGCTACCCTGGTACTGCTGAATTCCGAGGACCAAGTTATATGCTAGTCTCTTATTGGAAGAGGGGCCCAGGGCAAGGGTCCTCAACCCTGCAGAGCACAAGGCTGAAAGCTCATGGAGAGAGGTGGTTGACCTATGCAGTCCCCTGCTCTGTCAGCCTCCCTTCCCTTCCCAAGCAAGGCCCGGCCTTCTCCTGGCTGCTTGTGCAAGCCACAATTTGCCCTTCAAATCACCAAAGTGTTTACCAACAACACGTCTCCTTCACACTCCACGGAGCTGCAAAAGCAGTCATTACCCTGGCCCTCCCATCCCTGATGTTAACAACGGCTAAATGGGAAAATCAGCATCAGTGGCTCAGAGGCCTTAATTACACTTCTATGTTGACAGGCTTAGCGTGCGTTGGGGAGGTGAGAGCCTGCACCCAACATACACAGTGAGCAGACTTGGTTCCCGCAAGAATAAGGCCACGGTGTCCCCCTAAAGGAAAACAGAGCTCATAATGTGGAGATGGGGCCTAAAGAGTGACGTCTCTGCTGGGCGTGGTTGTGCATGCCTTTAATCCCAGCACTCAGGAGGCAGAGGTAGGAGGATTGCCGTGAGTTCAAGGCCACCCTGAGAATACAGAGTGAGTTCCAGGTCAGCCTGAGCTAGAGTGAGACCCTACCTCGAACCTCCCCCCCAAAAAAAAGAGTGACATCTCTGAGGATTAGGCTGGGAAGGAAGCTCTGGGTGGTCAGAGTTCTAGCCAGATACTCGGATAAAATCCTATCCATCCCACCTCCTCTATGTGTGACCTTGAATGAGTTGCTGGATGTTTCTGGCCTCAATTTCCTCACCTGTAAAACGAAGATAGCATCACTGGGTGGTCAATGCCTTTAATCCCAGCACTTGGGAGGCTGAGAAAGGAGGATCACCATTAGCTCAAGGCCAGCCAGGGACTACTGAGTGAGTTCCAGGTCAGCCTGGGTTAGAGTGAATCCCTGTATTAAAAAAAGGGGGCGCTAGAGAGATAGCTTAGAGGTTAAGGTACTTGCCTAAAAACCCCAAGGACCTGGGTTTGATTCTGCAGTACCCGTGAAAGCCAGATGCACCTGGTGGCACATGCTTCTGCAGTTCTTTTGCAGTGGCTAGAGGCCCTGGAATGCCCATATTCTTCTCTCTCTCAGCAGGTAAAGGTATTAAAAAAAGAAAAGGAAAGAAAAGAAAAGAAAAGCCTAACATCCAGCCAGGCATGGTGGTATACGCCTTTAATCTCAGCACTTCAGAGGCCGATGTTGGAGGATCACTGTGAGTTTGAGGCCAGCCAGAGAGGCTACATAGTGAATTCCAGATCAGCCTGTGCTAGAGTGAGACCCTACCTCGAGAATAAAACCAAACAAACAAAACACAGAGCAGTAGAGTCTCAGTGTATTTGGGGAGATGCCTCAGTATAGCTGCTGCGGAGTGATTTTTTAAAATATTTTATTTTGTTGATTTATTTGACAGAGAAAGAGGGAGAGAGAGAGAATGGGTGCACCAGGGCCTCCAGCCATTGCAAATGAACTTCAGACACATGCGCCATGCCACCTTGTGCATCTGGCTAATGTGGGTTCTGGGGAATTGAACCAGGGTCCTTTGGCTTTGCAGGCAAACGCCTTAACCACTAAGCCATCCATCCAGCCCTGGAGTGATTTTAAATAAGCAGACTTTATTTGCTCACAGGTCTAGAGGCGCTGGCTGCTGGCAATGGCTTTCTTGCTGCGAGGTGGCAGAAAGTAGAAGGGTAGTGACAAAGGGGACTAAACTCACTCTTTTATCAGCGTTAATCCACCCATAAGGACAGAGGCCTCACCACCTCTTAAGGCCCCACCTTACAGAGCATTTTACAGTTACATTTACAGAGTAATTGCATTTCAATATCAAATCATATTGTCTCTCTGCTGTAGTTTTGTGAAGTCTTGTGACCAAGAATAATCCCCTAGGCTGACATGGCTAACTGACAGAGACAGGTACGCCTGGCTTTGAATTCCAGCTTTGGCACATTGGAGGTGCCATGGCTTCTAGTCCTGGCTCATGAGACAAGAATGCCTGCCCATTTGGCTAGACACAGAACTTCTTCCTCCTACAAGGCCATAAGTGGTGCACCATTCTGGGGGCCCGGTTCCCCACACTTACAGAGCAGTGTAGGTGCTTGGCAGTGTTTACACATGGAATGAAGGTGGCACGCCCTGACCTAAAAGGTTGTCCAGCCTGGTAAATACCAGGCCCTGTGGAGCAAGTAAACTGTCCCCTGTCCTGAATGATGTCCAGGGCAGGTGGCCAAGGCTATGCGAATTCCTGCACTCCTCACTGTGGCAGAGTATTGTAAACCACAGTGAGTCGGAGGCATGGAGCAGACATTCCCAGATGGACAACCACCCGGACAGAAACAGCAGGCAGGAACCGGGCTCCACATGACAGGTCCAGTCAGCATCAGGTGGAACTGCCAGGGCTCCCCTCTGCTCCATCTGGCCAGCCTTCTGCCCTACCAGGTCCTCTCCCCAGGCAGGCTCTGGGATAGAGCAGCAGGCAACCGTGGGCAGAGCTTCGGGGGACCTGACACTTCCAGAGAGGAGCCTGCACTGCGGTATGTGGGGCTTTAGACCTCAAAGACGGGGGCTCCTCATTTCCAGGTGCTCTGGGGTGCCTGTCCTTCTCAAAGCACTCTGGTCTAACAGGGGAGGCAGCTCAGACTGACAGCGAGAGTAGAGCAGAGAAGAGCTGGGTATCTGCCAGGCACAGAGGGCAGAGAGAAACAAAGGGCACCGAGGAAAGCCCTGCCTCAGGCTCCCTGGGAAGGAGGGGAAAATTAAAGAGACAGTAAATTAGAACAGGGATGGCATGGTGAGGCCCTCCCACGGGCTGGTGGGGGCATGCCTCAGACTCTGGAAGTATGGAAGTCCAGGCTCACAGAGGACTGGCCAGTCACTCAGCAGGGCTGCAGGGTCCCAGTGAAGACCATTTCCAGATGACTGGGACCCTGCCCTGCTTCAGGGCCACACAGTCCCCAGACCCTTCCAGAACTCAGGTCACTGTAACTGAGGACACCCAAGCTACACAGAGAGTTGCGCCTGCTCGGAAGGAAAGGAGCCAGCTGGGAGACTGGCCTTGGGGGGAGGAAGCTGGCATCCTCCCAGGAGAGTTGACCCCCAGAAGGGGATGCCACAGGGCAGCTGGGTGGCAGGAAGGGGAGCTGTGTGTGACTCTCTAGCCTCGGCTCCCACGGATCCCTCCTCCACAGGGGCTCTGAGAGGAGATGCTTATTTTCTGCTCCAGCTGCCATGGAGACCCGACCACGGACGCTCTTCTCCCCAGCTACAGGCTGCACAGCGGTGCTCGGCTGCCATTTGTCTGCTGAGCTGGGATTTGCGTGTGCGCAGGCCTGGGAGGTTCCAGAAGGTCCTTCTCATCTGTATATTTTCACCCCACACAGGGTTCCTGGAGGGTCCCAGGCCTTGGGGGGGGGGGTGCGGGGGGGGTCGATCCAACTTCAAAGAAGGTTCAGAAGCAGTTGTGGGAGGGCTCTGCCCGGGAGGCAGCTGCTGGGAGCCACGCCGTGATTCATCATCCCGAACATGGGCCGTCATAAATAATGGAAGAAACTCGGACATGGGGATGATTCAGTGTGTCAAAATATAGAAAGGCCATCTAGTACTGGTGACAGAATTAGGTGAGAGGCTTCCCTCCTTCAGATAAAGAAGTGTTTAGACTCTCTACCCCACACCCTCACCTGGAACCTAGGTCCCCACCTGCCTACCCTCTGCTCTGCTATAAGACCAGGTCGCCTAAGAAACATCTGGTGGTGGAGACACCCACACGGGGAGACGACTGGAATGCAGAAAAGTAGGCCTCTAGACCCGAAGTCTTTCAGCCTTGCAATAGCACATTTTCTTCCTTGCAAGAATTTAAATTATTAAAATGTTTTCAAATAAAAGGGCTTTTCAATTGCATTCTAGGTAAAGTAAAGCAATTGACCAAAATACACCAAAAATAATTTTTTAAAATAAAAAGCTCACCCAAATAGACCTATTCTCATTTGCAGTTTCCAAGCCCCATGCTTGGAGCCCCTGGAGCCCATATTTCAAATTCAGCTCACAACCAAAATGTGCTCCTCCCATCGCAGCCCACCTGTCACCCCCAGTCCTTTTGGAAAAAGAACCCCCAAGGCAGCTGAAAATCTGACCCCCCCCCCCCACACACACACTGAACAGCGTCTTGTCACCCCCTGTTATTCATGCAGTAATGGTCAAGCAGAGCCCTGCATGTTCCAAAATCAGTCCTTGCTAAGTTCGGTTTGCTTTTGGAAACCAGTAGGAGACAAGAAATGGCTTTCAAGATAGAGGAGGAGAATTGTGAGTTTCAGGTCAGCCTGGGCTACATAGCAAGAACCTTTCTCACAAAACCAAAGGCTTGGCATGTAGCTAAATAGTACAGCACTTGGCTAGTATGTACAAGGCCAGTCCTGAGAGAGACAGAGAGAGACAGAGAGAGAGAGAGAGAGATTATGTGCCATATAAATTGATCTTCAATTTGTGTTGGAATTCACACGGCAGCTCTGTCACTCACAGGACCACCAGGAGTTTGGTTCTGTGTGTAAAATGTAAAGGCAGTCAGCAGAATGCAAACTGAAGAGCTCAGTGGATAAGAAGCATTTGCTGCTTGAGCATAATGAGCAAAATTTGGGTTCCCAGAACCTACATAAAGATGGACACCGTAGCACGCATCTATAATCCTGGTGTATCTACGGCAAGACGGGAGGCAGAGACAGGAGACTCCTCAGAAGCGGGGAGGCCACTTTGCCTTGGCATAAACAGCCCTGAAACACAAGACACCCTGCCTCAAACACATGTGGACCTCCATATGTGTACCATGGCATGCGTGTACACAATTAAAATTGTGTACATACACAATTTTAAAAAAGGGTGGCTGGAGAGATTGCTCAGCAGTTAAGGCACCTGCCTGCAAAGGCTAAGAACCCAGTTCGATTCCCTAGGATCCATGTAAACCAGATGCACAAGGTGGCACATGTGTCTCGGATTCATTTGCAGTGGCTCTCTCTCTGTCTCATAACCGCTAAGCCATTTCTCCAGCCCTAAAACTATATATACATTTTTTTTTCTGGAGTTGGAGAGATGGCTTAGCCATTTAAATGCTTGCCTGTGAAGTCTAAGGACCCCTGTTTGAGGCTCCATTCCCCAGTACCCACGTAAGCCAGATGCACAAGGTGGCGCATGCATCTGGAGTTCATTTGCAATGGCTGGAGGCCCTGGTGCACCCATTCTCTCTCTCTCTGTCTCTCTCCCTCTCTCCTCCCCTCCCTCCCTCCCTCTTTCTCTTTCTCAAATAAATAAACATATTAAAAATATTTTTATTTATTTTCAAGGAGAGAGAATAAATGGGTGCACCAGGACTTCTAGCCACTGTAAATGAACTCCAGATACATGCACACTTTATGCATCTGGCTTTACGTGAGTACTGGGGAATTGAACCTCGGTCACTAGGCATTGAAGGCATGTACCTTAACCACAGACCCATCTCTCCTTCATCACAATGATATTTCTTTTTCTTTTTCTTTTTTATTATTTGACAGAGAGAAAGAGGGAGAGAGAATGGGCACGCCAGGGCCTCCAGCATCTGCAAATGAACTCCAAACACATGTGCCACCTTGTGCATCTGGCTTACGTGGGTCCTGGAGAGTCGAACCTGAGTCCTTTGGCTTTGCAGGCAAGCGCCTTAACTGCTAAGCTATTTGTTGCAGTCAGGTTCACATTGCTGGTAAAAATCACCCAACCAAGAGCAGCTTGTGGAGAAAAAGAGGTTTATTTTGGCTTTCAGGCTCAAGAGGGAAGCTCCATGATGGCAGGGAAAATGATGGCATGAGCAGAGGGTGGACATCATACCCTGGCCAACATATGGTGGACAACAGTGACAGGAGAGCGTGCCAAACACTAGCAAGGGGGAGCTGGCTTTAACACCTATAAGCCCGCCCCCAATAGAACACCACCTCCAGGAGGCTTTAATTTCCAAATGCCATCAGCTGGGGAACCTAGCATCCAGAACACCTAAGTTTATGGGGGACACCTGAATCAAACCACCACACCATCCCTCCAGTCCCACAATATATCTATCTCCCTAAAAGCCCTATAAGTGATGGAGCCAGCCATGCATGGACTGAAAGCTCTGAAACCATGAAGCAAAATAAATCTCCTCTCTCTCTCTCTCTCTCTCTCTCTCTCTCTCTCTCTCTCTCTCTTTGTATGTGTGTGCAGTCTTTATTTGCAGTGTTTGTTAACTCACCATTACATTAACAAGGAGCCAAGTCACCATTTGCAGAAACTCGGAGACTGTGTACAGGACTTCACAGAACAAAGGTAGCGCTTGAGTTGAAGCTGACTGCTGACCAGGGAGTGGGGTTCGGCCAGGGAAAGGGAAGAAGGCACCTGCCTGAACCAAACTTCAGCCACCCTTTATGCATGGTCTTGTAATGGTCATAGACTATAAGCTGGTTTGAAAAGTTTGGGCCCAGCACAGAATTCCATCTTTTTGACTACATCCCTGGCTGAGTGCTATCAGGGCAATGTCACTCAAGTTCCTGGCCAAGCAAACTCCTGCAGCAAAGAGTCCCAGATCAGGGGACCAAGTACCTGGGCTGGAGAGATGGCTTAGTGGTTAAGGCACTTGCCTTTAAAGCTTAAGGACACAAGTTTGATTCCCCAGTACCCACGTAAACCAGATGCACAAGGTGGCACATGCATCTGGAGTTCATTTGCAGTGGCCAGAGGCCCTAGTGTTTCTCTCTCTCTCTCTCTTTCTCTCTCTCGCATAAAAAAAGAAAAAAGGACAGTCTGGGCTGGAAAGATGCCTAGCAGTTAAGGCGCTTGCCTGGAAAGCCAAAGGACCCAGGTTCTATTCCCCAGGACCCACATAAGCCAGATGCACAAGGTGGCACATGTGTCTGGAGTTCATTTGCAATGGCTGGGTGCCCTAGCATGCCCATTCTCCCACTCTCTGCCTCTTTCTGTCTCTCAAATAAATAAATAAAAATATTTAAACAATGTTTTTTTTTTTTTTTTAAAGGCCAGTGTGTTGGGCTTGCCTCAAAAGAAAAAGTATCATTCCTATTTGCAAAGTGATAGACGCTGCAGAACCAGTCTCCCCCATTGTCTCGAACTTCAGGGACTTCATCTGCTGGACCCATAGCGCTCACTGTGACCCTACTGGCAGCTGTAATGGCACCTTTAGTGTCCCCAGACTTCATGCTAACCACCACATCTGCTCTGGTGGATCCCCACAGCTTCCTGTTTTTTCTTTCCTCTTTTCTTAAAAAAAAATTTTGTTGTTCATTTATTTATTTGAGAGCAACAGACACTGAGAGAAAGAGGCAGAGAGAGAGAGAGAGAGAGGGAGAGAATGGGTGCGCCAGGGCCATCCAGCCACTGCAAACGAACTCAGACGCATGCGCCCCCTTGTGCATATGGCTAACGTGGGTCCTGGGGAATCGAGCCTCGAACCGGGGTCCTTAGGCTTCACAGGCAAGCGCTTAATCGCTAAGCCATCTCTCTAGCCCCTCTTTCCTCTTTTAAGTTGATTTTTTTCCTGGGCATTTTATCACAGCAATGGAGAGCTGTATTGACAAAGGTCAATTTCTAATATGATCGACTGTGTCACCTGTTTTCGCACATGAAGCCATTCATCCACATGGCTGTGTAGCTGTGGATGGTCTATTCTCATGGCCACAATGTACTTGCCTATTCTGCATAGGTGAACATGTGGGTAGTTCTCAGTTCTGAGCTATGTGAGTAGCTGCTATGAACATTTTGTGCATGTCTTTTGGTGCACTTAAATGTGAACTTGTGTGTTTATTATACACTTAGAAGCAGTATTGTTACATCGGGGGAAAGCTTGTACTGGCTTAATGTGTTCTGCTACACACTTCCGTCAATAGTGTGGCACTTGGTCTTGCTACCTTTTCAATTTTAGCTATTCTCATGTACATGTATAGTGTAGTCTCATTATAGTTTCTTTTTTCATTTTTTTTGTTTTTTTTTAAATATTTTCTTTTTCTTTATTTATTTGAGAGAGAGAGAGAAATAGGCAGAGAGAGGGAGAGACAATGGGTATGCCAGGGACTCCAGCCACTGCAAATGAATTTCAGATGCGTGCACCCCCTTGTGCATCTGGCTTACATGGGTTCTGAGGAATTGAACCTGGGTCCTTTGGCTTTGTAGGCAAGCACCTTGACCACTAAGCTATTTCTCCAGCGCCCCCCCACACACTTTTTTTTTTTTTTTTTTTTTCAAGGTAGGGTCTTGCTCTAGCCTAGGCTGACCTGGAATTCATTATGTGAGGGTGCCCTCGAACTCACAGCAATCCTTCTACCTCTGCCCCCTGAGTGCTGGGATTAAAGGCGTGTGCCACTACACCCAGCTGTTTTTGTTTTTTGTTTTGTTTTGTTTTCAAGGCAGGGTGTCACTACAGGCCAGGCTGACCTGGACCTCACTTTGTAGTCCCAGGCTGGCTTCAAACTCAGTGCAAGCCTCCTACCTCTGCCTCTGCCTCTCAAGTGCTGGGATTAGAGGCATGCGCCACCACACCCAGTCCACCCCCCCCCCGCCACTTTTTTTTTTTTTGACAGTGCTGAGTCTTGAACCTGGAGCCTTGTGCATGTGGGACAAGTGTTCCACTACTAAGCTCTATCCCCAGCCTCATTACAGTCTCTTTATTTCTTTTTTGGAGACAGGGTCTCATGTAGCTAAGGCTGGCTTTGAATTTGCTGTGTAGCAGAGGATGACCTTGAACTTCTGATCCTCCTGCCTCCACCTCCCAAGTGCTGGGATTACAGACGTACCACCATACCTCCTTGATGCAGTGCTGGAGAACAAACCCACGGCTTCTTGCATGTGAAGCAAGCTCTCTACCAACTGAGCTACGTGCGCAGCACACTGTGCCTTTAATGGGAGGTTCTGAGACAGACTCTCGCTATGTAGCCCAGGCTAGTGTCAAACTCATGATACTCCTGTCTCAGCTTTCCAAGAGCTGGGATTCCCAGGTAGCTTTAATTACCTGTTTTTGGTGATACTCAGGATTGAATTTAGAGCCTCATGCATATGCTGTCTATTCTGAGCTACATTCCCAGCCTTTCTTTCTTTCTTTCTTCCCTTTTTTGGTGTTTCGAGGTAGGGTCTAGCTCTAACTCAGGCTGGCCTGGAATTCACTATGTAGTCTCAGGCTGGCTTTGAACTTACAGTGAATTCTCCTACCTCTGCCACCCAAGTGCTTATGCTTGTACTAAAGGCATGCACCATCACGCCCAGCCACACTATTTGTTTGGTTTTTTGAGGCAGGGTCTCACACTAGTCCGCTGACCTGAAATTCACTATGTAGTCTAGGGGTGGCCTCGAACTAATAGTGATCTTCCCACCTCTGCCTCCGAGTGCTGGGATTAAAGGTGTGAGCCACCACGCCCAGCTACACTTTTTATTTTGAGACAGCATCTTACTAAGTTACCCAGTTACCCAGGCTGGCCTTGAACTCCCTCTATAGCCCAAGCTGGCCTTGAACTCCCTCTATAGCCCAAGCTGGCCTTAAATTTTTTTTCTTTTTTTTTGAGGGGGGTTCAAGGTAGGGTATCACCCTACCTCAGGCTGACCTGGAATTCACTGTGTAGTCTCAGGGTGGTCTTGAACTCTTGGTGATCCTCTTACCCCTGTCTCCCGAGTGCTGGGATTAAAGGCATGCGCCACCACACCTGGCGCTGGCCTTAAGTTTTTGATTCTCTTGTCTTAGCATTCTAAGAAACTGTGATGACAAGCCCACACCACCAGACCCAGACCCAGATTGTGGCTTTAATTTCTGCTCCCCAGGGCCTCACTGAGCGCTATCACATGTCTATTATCCATGTGAATGTGCTCTTTTGTAAAGCATCTGTGCAAGCCCTGTGCCCCGTGCCCACTTTCTGTTGGCTTAGCTCTCCTCTCGCTGCTTGGCAGTTCTGTATGCCGATTTCAAGGCCTAGGTCAAATGTATATGAGGCAGGTTTTTCTCCCCCCTGTGGTTTGCCTTTCACTCTCGATGCTGCCTTTGTGGAACAGATGTTATTAATTTTAATGGAGTCCAATTCATCACTGCTTCTTTTATGGTTCATGGTTTTTGTGTCCTAAGAGACATTTGCCTACTAAAGGTCATGCAGATATTCTCCTGTTTCTTTCTAAAATGTTATTATTTTGCTCTTAATTTCTTTAATCTAAGGTCTATGGGGGGGGGTTGGCCTTCTTTATGTATACATGAAGCAGGCATCAACATTCACATGCAGTGTGCCCCTCTCTCTTAGTCAGCTTGGGCTGCCGTAACAAAACCCCGGGCAGCCTGAGTAACAGATATTCCTCACAGGTTCTGAGGCCGGAGGTCCCAGATCAAGGTGGGGGCAGATTTGGCTTAGGGATTGCACACAGCCCTCTCCTTGCTGCTTCCTCATATAGTAGACAGAGACAATGTGAGTCTCCTTTTGTTTTTATTTTTTAAAATATTTTTTGGTTCATTTTTTTATTTGTTTATTTGAGAGCGACAGACAGAGAGAGAAAAAGAGAAAGAGGCAGATAGATAGAGAGAGAATGGGCGCGCCAGGGCTTCCAGCCACTGCAAACGAACTCCAGACGCGTGCGCCCCCTTGTGCATCTGGCTAACGTGGGTCCTGGGGAATCGAGCCTCGAATCGGAGTCCTTAGCCTTCACAGGCAAGCGCTTAACCACTAAGCCATCTCTCCAGCCCTCCTTTTGTTTTTATAGGGGCACTGGTGCCACCCTGGGCCCTGTCAAGACCTCATCATCTCCTGGAGACCCTGCCTCATGCCATTACCTGTGTCAGCATACAAATCCAGGGGACTCAAGTATCCCATCCTTGTACAGTTTTCTCAGAGAGCTCTAGTCACCCGAACTTCCCACCCTCCTTGACCCTCTGGGCCTTTTAGTTTCCAGTTTCTTCCTTGGGCTGGCCGGGCAGTGGCTATAGTTGGAGAACACTGGATCACAGCAGATCTACTGCCTATGGGGCCACAGGCACATGACTTAACCTCTTTGAGACATGGGGGTTCCACGTACTTGTCAAGGAGGCCATGACAGATTTGCATGTAAAATGTCCCCTGTAATCTCATGTATTTGAATACTTAATCCCTTCTTGGTGACACTGTTGGGGAAGATGGGGAGCCTTAAGGAGGTAGAGCCTTGCTGGAGGAAGTGTGTCATTGGGAGTGGGCCTTGGGGTGTTATAGCCCAACCCCATTTACCGCACATAGCTAGCTCTTGCTGCTTTCTCCATGCCACTGTGAAAATGTGATGCCCTGCTGTCTGCTCCTGCCATGCTTTCCCATTCTGATGCAACTTCCCCTTGAAACTATAAGCTGGAAACAAACCCTTTCCTTCCATAAACTGATTCTGGGTGTGTGTTTTGTCACAGCAATGAGGAAGTAACGATTAAAGTGATGTCGGGTTGAATAAAAAAAAAATTGTGGAAATGGCAAGTTCTCTCGCTCAAATCCTCTTCATGGAAACAGTAGTTCCAAAATGTCCCACAAGCCTCTGCTCAGAGATGACTTGAGGGCATTTTGCTGCAGAACTTTGTTCATACCTGAAATCCCTCTATGCTGAAGACTGCACCCTTCTAATGGTGAGAGACTTAGTTGAAACCTGTAAAACTAAGTAAACTTTTGGGCTGGAGAGATGGCTTAGCAGTTAAGATGCTTACCTGGGAAGCTAAGGACCCAGGTTCAATTCCCCAGTACTCACATAAGCCAGCTGCACATGGTGGCACATGCATTTGGAGTTTGTTTGCAGTGGCTAGAGGTCCTGGTACACCCATTTTCTCTCTCTTTCTCTCCCTCCCTCTCTAATAAAAAAAAGAAAATATTTAAAGTTTTGATGACTAAACTAAAGCCATCCAGACCCCCCATCCCCCAGACATCTACCAATCCTGTATCAGATACTAGACAGCAGAAGGTGACAGGGCTATTCCCTGCCTACAGGGCCATGGAGTTGCACAAAGAAAGGTTGTGTGGTGAGGATCCCAGCATAAGGGTGTCAGGCTGGGGCACAGCTGGGGGGTTCATCATTCACTGCAAAGGAAGGGTGACCATTCTGGGATAGAGTTAGAGAAAGGATTGGTACAGGTTCCCACGCAGCAGGTTCAGCATGAAGGATCAGGATAGCACAAGGCATGGGCAGCTGCGTCTGACCTGCCCGAAGAGCTGAGAGGTATTCCGCCCTTCCTCTCCGTGACTGGGGCAGAGGCCCTTGGTAGCCCACTGGTTCACTCAAGGGGGGGTGACCCAGCCTGCTCCCTAGGGGTACATAATAGGTATTTCCCAGTAGGAAGATTTAGAAGCCAATTCTACACACACACACACACACACACACACACACACACACACACACACACTGGTTTCAGTTACCAAAGTAGGCAAGACGGTTACCAAAAAAAGAATGCTTCCCAGAATAATATTCCAGAAATATATTCCATTAAAAAAGGAGTTGGTGCCTGGCATGGTGGCGCACGCCTTTAATCCCAGCACTTGGGAGGCAGAGGTAGGAGAATGGCATCGCCATGAGTGTGAGGCCACCCTGAGACTACATAATGAATTCCAGGTCAGCCTGGGCTACAGTGAGACCCTACCTTGAAAAACATACAAACAAACAAAAGCAAAACAAAACAAAACAAATAACACCTGAATCCTTCGGGCAAGGTTTGCAGTAGAAAACAAACATACACTGTTGGCTTTGGCTGGCTGTCCCATGTTCCTTTAAGTGGCCCAGCACATGAGAGCAGGAAGCAGCCATGTGAAATCAGTGCCTCAAAGGGAAGCCAAGAGCTCTGCTCTGAGTCCTCGAAATCCAGAAAGAGCACGCTGAGAAGAGCTCACAGCCCTGACTTTGTCTGGTGAGTAAACACCTCTGTTGGGGCTCACCTATAAGGAAGCGAGGCTACATGGGCAGGTGGCCCTCACGTTCCCACCTACCTTGTAAAGTACACACATTTATAAATCCGCTTTGCTTTCTGCCTTCATGAGCAGGTGTTTTCAATCCAAAAGTTTGCATCCAATTTCTAACAAAATTGATTTTTTGTTGTTTTTTTAAGGTAGGGTCTCACTCTTGCCCAGACCAACCTGGAATTCACTTTGTTGTCTCACAGTAGCCTTGAACTGGTGATCCTCCTACGTCAGCCTCTGTAGTGCTGGGATTAAGGCATGCTCCACCACACCCTGGGCAAAATAGATTTTTTTAAGTAGCAATTTTAGAAAAGAATCTAGCCAGGCATGGTGGCACATGCCTATAATCCCAGCACTTGGGAGGCAGAGGTGGGAGGATCATTGTGAGTGCAAGGCCACCCTGGGACTACATAGTGAATTCCAGGTCAGCCTGGACTAGAATGAAACCCTACCTCAAAAAAAAAAAAAAAAAAAAAAAAAGGAGTTGGTGGCACACACATTTAATCCCAGCACTTGGGAGATTGAGGTAGTGGGACCACCATGAGTTCAAGGCCAGCCTGAGACTACATAGTGAATTATAGGTCAAACTGGGCTGCAGCAAGATCCAACTTTGGAAAAAAAGTTGGACAGATAAAACAATAGCGTGTACCACAGGGAAAGCAAGAGGAAGTCATTAAGGTGTGTTGAGTGGAGGAGTCACTCCACTGTCGTACACTTCAGGAATTTATTCTCTGCTGTTTGGTAGGCCAGGCAAGGGACTGGAGAGAACGAGACTGGACTTGAAACCACTCTGGCAACCAGGTCTTGAAAGACAGGCAGGTCTGAATTGGCTAATGCAGGAAGCCTCAGAGTAGATGATAGAAAGTTAAGGGGCACAGGACATCTGTTGGATGGGGCGGCGGGAGTAGAAGTCATCAGGGGTGGTATACAAGGGTCCATATTGGCTCTGGGTGGGTGGTAGTACCAGGTGCTGAGATGGGACACAGGGTGGGCACAGGTGCTGGGGGTGAGTAGAGTTTCTCCAATAGGAAGTTAGAGAGAGGACACTGCTGTCCACTCCCCCAGTCCCCACTACTTTCCCTAAGGGTCATGACCAATAGCCTGTCCTCCAGTTCTAGGTTAGCTTCTCTCCCTCTCCTCTTCCCAACTCCCGATTCCTTCTTTTACCAGCTCTATCCTGTAGCATTGACTTATAATTCATTCATATAAGAACTGAAACTCGGGAAGATGAAAAAGAGATACATATTCTAGAACTCCACAGAAGGGAAGTTCCAGGATGGCTCACACCATCCACTCATTCATAAGTCCACTTGGTGGGCAAACCTTTCCCTTGGGTCATGGCAATGTATTGGTAGGCTGTTCCCTGTTGGAACTTAAAACACAGTGGAGGATCCAGATAATAGGGAGTTACGAGGAAATGTGAAACTGTTCCTCTGAGAAGATGAGGGCCACAGTACTCGGAGGGCATTTAGTGGGGGAGACTGACAGGGAGGTCAAAACTGACTTCCCAGAGGAATTGTCCAATGGACTGACAGCTGAGGTTCACTCACTAAACAGAGACAGACCCTCCACATGGTGGAACCAGCATGGGCAGAACTCTATGTGAATGGACTTCCAGAGGAAGGACAGAGAACCCGGAGTGGCTGGGGTAGGTGAGATGGCAAAGAGGTTGAATTGGAGAAGTGCGTAGGGAGGGCCTGGGCTGCCGAGCCTTCTCAAATCTGTCAGGGACTTTTCTTTGTACACATATGCATGTTGTGTGCATATACATGCATGTCCGTATGTGTAGGTGCATGTGTGTGTACGTATGTGTGGAAGCTAGAAGTCAACATCAGATATCTTCCTCAATTTCTCTCCACCTCAGTTAGTCAGTCAGTTAGTGTTGAGACAGGGGCTGTCAGTGATTGGGCTAGTCTAGCTGGACAGCCAGTCCTGGGGATGCACTTGTCTCTGTCTCCTTAATGTGGGGATTACAGGTGTGCGCCACCATACCCGGCTCTTACGCTGGTGCTGGGACCCCAACTTCAGTCCTCGTGCTTGCACAGCACCCCTTTGCCAGCTAAGCTATCTCCTCCACCTCAAGATTTTTCTGTTTATGCCAAGAGTAACTGGGGTGCAGTTTCCAGCTTTAAACACTGGGAGACACGATCTGACTTACACTTTTTTGGAGCCCCCCCCCCCCACCCCGAGGCAGGGTTCCACTCTAGCCAAGCCTGACCTGGAATTCACTATGTAGTGTCAGGCTGATCTCAAACTCACAGTGATCCTCTTACCTCTGCCTCCCAGTGCTGGGATTGAAGGCGTGCACCACCAGGCTGCGGGTGGAGAACAGCTTTCGGGACACGTGGCTCCCAGACCCTGGCAGCGCTACTTAGCTGTGAGGGGCAGGAGGAGATGCAGGGAAGGTGCTGGAAAGAGCAGGACCAGGGTACTGACCCAGTGGAGCAGGCAAGATGACTCCCTTGATTCTGGCTGAGTCTTCATAGTCCACAGTCGCCAGGCACCGAGGCAGCTACCTCAGGAGCAGGGGGACAGGAGGGCACAGGTGAGGTCAGGGTGGACAGTGTGAATGGCCACTGAGATGACCCTTCCCTCTCCTGTCTGTACCTTCCTTCTGAGCCCACTTCCTTTCATTGGCACCTTTTTCAAAAATATTTCATTATTTAAGAGAGAGAGAAAGTGAAAGAGGCAAACGGAGGGACAGAATGGGCGTACCAAGGTCTCCAGCCACTGCAAACAAACTCCAGATGCACCTGTCATCTTGCGCATCTGGCTTTATGTGGGTCCTGGGGAATTGAACCTGGGTCCTTTGGCTTTGCTGACAAGCACGTTATAGCTAAGCAATCTCTCTATCCCCCATTGGCTACCTTTCTGGAATGTCTGCTCTCAGTTTAAGCTCCTCTGAAAATGTGTGTGTGTGTGTGTGTGTGTGTGTGTGTGTGTTTTAAGCTGGGCGTGGTAGCGCACACCTTTAATCCCAGCACTCAGGGGGCAGAGGTAGGAGGATTGCAATGATTATATAGTAAATTCCAGGTCAGCCTGGACTAGAGCAGACCCAACCTTGAAAAACAAAAAAAAAAAAAAAAAAAAAAGTATTTTTAAAAATATTTATTTAGGGCTGGAGAGATGGCTTAGCGGTTAAGGCGCATGCCTGCAAAGCCTAACGACCCGAGTTCCATTCTCCACGTCCCACGTTAGCCAGATGAACAAGGGGGCGCATGCGTCTGGAGTTCATTTGTAGTGGCTAGAGGCCCCGGTGTGCCCATTCTCTCTCTCTCTCTCCCTCCCTCTCTCTGTCTCTAATTAATAAATACATAAAAGTAAAATCTTTAAAAATATATTTATTTATGCAGAAGAGGGAGAGAGAGTGAATATGATATACGAAAGCCTCCTGCCACTGCAAATAGACTCCAGACACATGTGCCACTTTGTGTTTCTGGCTTTACTTGGGTACTGGGGAATCAAACCCAGGCTGTCAGGCTTTGCAAGCAAGCATCTTAAACCACCAAGCCATCTCTTTAGCCCAAAATGTGTTTGTTTTAATGATCCCCTCCTTGAAGAATCTTCTGGTGGATTCCAGGCTGGCATTCATTTCCTCTCAGCACCTGGCCTCATGCTGTGGCCGTGGAGGAGGTCCCCATTCGATCCGCAAGGACACTGCAGCATGTCTGAAATCTCCTTATTGTCTTTGGTGTTCTGCAGCTTCATCTGGGGATCTACTATGGATTCCTGTCCATGTAGCCTCATTAGGAATGGCGTGGTTCTGGAATCCAAGTGTGGGATTCACTTCTCTCTTATATTTTTCATGCATTTGTTTTCACTGCATTTAGTTATCTTCTTTTCCTATTTCCTTTACTATTTATTTATTCATTCTTTCTTTTTAAAATAGCTTTTAACATTTTATGTACTTATAAGAGAAAGGAAATGCCAGGGCCTCTAGCCACTACAAATAAACTCCAGACACATGTGCTACTTGTGCATCTGGCTTTATGTGGGTACTAGGAAATTGAACCTGTGTCCTTTTGCTTTGTTGGCAAGTGTCTTAACCACTAAACCGTCCCTCCAGTCCCTAAAATATTTTTATTTATTTATTTGCAAGGAGAGAGAGAGAGAGAGAAATTAGGCACACCAGGGCCTCCAGCTGCTGCAAATGAACTCCAAATGCATGTGTCACTGGGTTTACATGGTATAGCAGCCAGGTTCACATTGCTGGCAGAAATCACCTGACCAAGAGCAACTTGTAGGAAAAATAGGTTTTTTTGGCTTGCAGACTCGAGGGGAAGCTCCATGATGGCAGGGGAAGACAACAACATGAGCAGAGGATGGATATCACCCCCTTACCAACATCAGGTGGACAATAGCAATAGGAGAGTATGCCAAACACTAGCAAGGGGAGCACCCATAAGCCCGTCCCCAACAATACACTGCTCCAGGAGGCATTAATTCCCAAATCTCCATCAGCTGGGAACCTAGCATTCAGAACACCTAAGTTTATGGGGGACACCTGAATCAAACCACCACATGTGGGTACTGGAGTATCAAACCTGGGTCCTTAGGAATTGTAGGCAAGCACTTTAGCTGCTGAGCAAACTCTCCAGCCCTCATACATTCATTTTTGAGACAAGGTCTCATGTTGCCCAAGTTCACCTCAAACTCTCTATATACCTGAAGTCCTTATATTCCTGCCTCTACCTTCTAAGTGTTGGGATTACAGGCATGTACTACCATACCCAGTTAACTATCTTCTTTGCCTATTCCTTTTCTTTAAAAATCTTATTTATTTATCCATTTTGAGAGAGAAAGAGGCAGATATATGGAGAGAATGGGTGCACCAGAGCCTCTAGCCACTACAAACAAACTCCAGATGCATGCACCGCCATGTGCATCTGGCTTACATGGTTCCTGGGGAATTGAGCCTAGGTCCTTAGGCTTCACAGGCAAGCCTTAACCATTAAGCAATCTCTCTAGCCCCACATTTAAATTTCTTATGAATACATATCTGGAAGTAGAATTTCTGGGTCATAGATCAGATGCAGGTTTAACTATAAAATACTACCCAACTGTTGTCTGTTATATACCCAACAATTCTGCCTGAAGTCTTTTCCAGATAGCCAAATGGTATATTCCTAAAAAAGAGGGACAAAGGATTGAAGAATTGGGGTCCCTTTCCATGGCTCCTTTCTGCTTATTTCCTGAGAAAAAAACAAGAACAAAGTATTAAGAATCCAGGCCTCTCTCCCACTTTGAAGTCCTTAAGGCCAAAAAAAAAAAGTCCCAGGGCACCGCAGGGAAGGAGAGGAGACAAGCAAGGCATTTGGTGCTACATGATGTTGAAGTTTTTACCAACTCTGAGTGAGCTGGCCTTGAAAAGCGTGTGTTCTGCCCCAAATGCTGTTTAGAGCTGGGAATGGAAGATTCACAGGCCACACCGAGCACCATGATTAATGGAGCCCCGGGCCTCATTCCACGCTCACACCCCACCTGTTTTGTACTGATCCATGGTCATCATTACCAAGCCAGTCCTGGCTGCTCAGCCTCGGGTCCTGCTCCACGGAGACGTGTGTCTCCTTCTCCTGGCCCTCACCCTTTGTCCCCACCTGAATTTAGGACAACAACCAGGACCCAGTGAAGCAGACAGACTTGGAAGCAGGGACCTGTGGAACCCCAGTGAGGGAATTAATACAGAACTCACTGGGCTCCCCACTTGTGACCATTGGCTTTAGGTTTGTTCATGTCCCGCCTTGTCCAGAGACCTGGCCCAATAGCATCTGCCCCTCTGGCTCCTCTAGGACCCCACTGAGCCTACCCAAGGTCTATACCTTGCTAATCTTGCTTATGTTTATTTAATGTTAATGGCACATGGTGACATGAGTGATCTATCAGCAGAGATCTGGCCTAGTTTCCAATGTCACCCACTTTGGAGGAGAGAAGAGAATCCTGAGGGCTGGCTTCCAGCTACAGACTGTGTATCTGCCCAGGGCAGCGCTGAGCCAGTACCAATGGGTAATTAAGCACATTAGTCACTGTGAGTATGTGCACAAAAGCCAGGCAGAATCAATGGGGAGCCATCCATTAGCATCCTGTCCCTAATGGGTTCAGTTGTTCTCAGGATTGTCCGTCGTTCCACTGCGCGATCCCACCTCCCTACACCCAGCAACTGTTTGCTGAGCCCTGCTGGCTGCTTGACATCTGGTGTTTTCTCCCAGCACTCTTCACCCAGCTCCAAGCACTGCCTCCTTCAGGAAGCCTCCCTAACCTCATAGGCTGGACAGGAGTCCTCTCCTGCCTCCCTGTCCCTGGCCAATCTCTGTCGGAGGCAGGGCTCTGTGACCTGGGAAGGAGGCTAAGCCCTAGGTAAAAAGTGTCCATCTGCTGTATGGAAGATCATAGACTTTCTACACCAGGAAGGCTCTTAAGGTGCAAGCAACGGAGTCCACTCTGGCTACTTGTAGAGGAAGAGGGGAATCTGCTGACTGAAGGCACTTGGGATAGCACAAAGACAGCTTTGGGCCTCAGCTGGATCAGGGCCAAGTGTTCCAGGCAGCTCCAGGATTCCAGCAGGAACCGGTGAAATCATCAGGACCCAGGCAAGAGCAGCTCACCCACCACTTTGTGTCCTCAGCCAAGGCCAGGACTGGAGAGTCCCTGGAGAAAAACCCTGAGTTGACCCCATGGCCCATGGGAAGCAGGAGTCCATGCCTAACCAGCCAGGCCCTCGCATATCTTCATCCATCCAACCTCACTAACAAGCTATGAGTGGATGCCACCATTAGGCCTCAATTTACAATGGAGGACACTGAGCTGGGAGGAGGCTAAGCAACTTGCATGAGTCAGAAAAGCATGCTGGTCCCTGAGCCCTCCTTGAAGCTGGGCTGCCCCTAGAGTTGCACAATGAGCACATCTGCTTTGAACAGTGCAGGAAGGAATCAGCAAACTAGCCCAGTGTGGGATTTTCTGAGAACCGACCTGCTGGCTGGCGCATTGCTGCTTTTCCCAGGCAAGGGGTGGGGGGGCGGAGGGTGGCCCTTTCCTCTATCCTGACAAATGGGTGATATTTCCTGGGGCTCAGAAAGGCTAACATCTTTCATGGACAGAGCTAATTAGTTCTCCCACGTTGGCCTGAAGAATCACTGTGTTCCTTCCCCAGCATCTGCAGCTAGCAGCAATGGGAAGTGAAGAAAAGGCAGGTGGGAAATCCTGACTGATGGAGGTGGTGGGAGGAAGACGGAAGCCCTAGAGATGGATCGGGAAGACAGTGCGAGCCAGTGTCATGCAAGGTCTCCTCTTGTGGGCCCAGCGAGGGTTTCTCTCTGAACCAGAATACCGACCACAAACTTGGAAATTGAGAACTGCTTGGATCCTGCCTGCCGCAGGCCTGCTGGACTACATTGCTGACAGCACAGCCTCTGGGTCTCCCAATATGACGCAGGGGTGCTTGTGTGGGCTAGGGCAGGGCCTGAGGCAGGAAGTGGGTCCAGGGCGGAGCAGACTGCCTGCTTCCTTTAGGGTTTGTGGTTGTGAGAACTAAACCCATCCCAAAGGAGATGTGTTGAGTGTGTAAGAGAGTAGGAGGAACCTGGGTCCCCCCCACAAAGGAGGCTTCTGAGGTCAGACAGGGAGGCAGGCCTAAGAGGACCCTGGGAGAGCCCCTGAGGAGCTCTTCCCACCAGCAGCTGCACTGAACGTCTCCACCTCACACTGGCCTTCAGAAAGTGTGGCCAGATGACCCAGAGAAGATCTAGCTCCCATCTTGGGAAGGATATATCACTTACTAGATACTCTCCTGTCTGTCTCCTATGTCACCTCTCTTTCTCTCTTTTTTTTTTTTTTCTGAGATAGGGTCTCACTCTAGCTCAGGCTGACCTGGAATTCACTATGGAGTCTCAGGCTGGCCTCGAACACATGGCGACCCTCCTACCTCTGCTTCCCATGTGCTGGGATTAAAGGCGTGCGCCACCACGCCCGGCTTGCATCCTCTCCTGCTCCAGCCCCACCGACCGCCCTATTCTTGTCCAAACATTCCAGTTATAGGTCTAACTCAACACTGGACAGGTGTTACACCCACTCCTCAACTGAAACACTCTTCTCTGGGTTGACTCATTGCTCATGTCTTTTCTTCTTTCAAGACTTTTCTAAGTTGTCATTTGCTCACAGAAGCTGTCCTCCCTCCCTTGCTTTCAACAGCAGCTTCCTCATCTGACACCCCTAACCTCCTTTTCCCCCGATTTTCTCTCTAGCACTCACCAGTGCCCACCATGGCTTCTACTCAGTTATTTTATTCATGGGCTGGTCCATGATAGCAGGGGTTTTGTCTCTGTTTTTTTTTTTTTCTTCTTCTTCCTTTTTCATTTGCTCTGTAATGTTTGCAGTAAAAGTATGACAAGAGGGCTGGAGAAATGGCTTAGTGGTTAAGGCGCATGCCTGCAAAGCCTAAGGACCCAGGTTCAATTCTCCAGGTCCCACATAAGCCAGATGCACATGGTGGTGCATGCATCTGGAGTTCTTTTGCAGTGGCTGGAGGCCCTGGTGCACCCATTCTCTCTTTCTCTTTCTCTCTCTCGCTCACTCTCTCTCTCTCCCCCTTCTACCCCTCTGTCTGTCTCTAATAAATAAATAAATAAAACAGCCTGGGCTAGAGTGAGACCCTACCTCGAAAAACCAACCAACCAAATAAAACAAAACAAATAAGCAACCAAAGCAAAAGTTTTACTAATTCTTGACTAGTACATAAAATATGTTTTCTGAAACAGGGTCTCAGGGTCTCATGTAGTCCAAGTTAGGCTTGAACTTGTTATATAGCCAACCTTGTATTCTTTTTTGTTTGTTCATTTGTGTGTGTGTATGTGTTTTCAAGGCAGGGTCTCACTCTAACCCAGGCTGACTTGGAACTCACTCTGTAGTCATAGTCTGGCCTTGAACTTACAGTGACTCTTCTACCTCAGCCTCACTAGTGCTGGGATTAAAGGCATGTACCACCATGCCCAGCTCCAACCTTGAATTCTTTTTTATTTTTGGTTATTTTCAAGGTAAGGCCTCACTCTAGCTTAGCCTGATCTAGAACTAACTCTGGAGCTTCAGGCTTGCCTGTAATTCATAGCTGTCCTCCTATCTTAGCCTCCCTAGTGCTGGGACTAAGGGTATGCACGACCATGCCTGGCTTGTTTTTTATCTTTCTATCCAATAACCTTATTAAATTCAAATATTAGGGCTGGAGAGATGGCTTAGCGATTAAGCACTTGCCTGTGAAGCCTAAGGACCCCAGTTCGAGGCTCGATTCCCCAGGAGCCACATTAGCCAGATGCACAAGGGGGCACAAGCGTCTAGAGTTCGTTTGCAGTGGCTGGAAGCCCTGGCGGGCCCATTCTCTCTATCTGCCTCTTTCTTTCTCTGTCTGTTGCTCTCAAATAAATAAATAAAACAAACAAAAAATATTTTAAAAAATATTTTTAAAAAATTCAAATATTAGTCCTATAAGGTTGGTTTTCTTTAAAGAAATACTTAAGGGATGGAGAGATATCTCCGTGGTTAAAGGCACTTACTTGCAAAACCTACTACTGGCCTGGGTTTAGTTCCCCACTACCCAGATAAAGCCATGTGCACAAAGTGGTTCATGCATCTAGAAATCATTTGCAGAAGCAAAAACCCTGGCGTGCCCATTCATTTTTCTCCCCTTCTCTCTCAAATAAATTTACAAAATAAATAATTGAGTTTTTCATAGATGATCATTTCATATGGTAGAAATAATTATATTTTATCCCTTCCAGTTCCCTGAAAGAATATTTCTTTTCCATTTCTTTTTCCAAGGTAGGGTCTTGCTCTAGCCCAGGCTGACCTGGAATTCACTATGTAGTCTCAGGGTGGCCTTGAACTCACAGTGATCCTCCTACCTCTGCCTCCCGAGTGCTGGGATTAAAGGTGTGGCCACCACATCCGTCTCTTTTTCTTGACTTATTGCATTGGCTAGGACTTCCAGATGATGTTGAACATGAGCAACAAGAGAAAACATCTTTGCCTTATCTCCTTGCTTTAAAGGGAAACACTAACCATTAAATTCCATATTAACTGTAGGGATTTTTGCATGTGTACATGTGTTTGATGTGTGTGTGCACAGGTGCATGCACATGTGTTTGGAGGCTAGAGGTTGATGTGGGGATGTCTTCTTCAATCGCTCTCCACTTTATTTATTGAGGCGGGGTCTTTCACTGAACCCAGAGCTACTGATTCTGGTAGTCTAGCTATGCAGCTTACTGCTAGGATCCACCTCCTGAGTGCCAGGATTACACACGTACATCACCACAACTAGCATTTTCGTGGGTTCTGGGGATGTGAACTCAGGTCCTCATTCTTTTTGTGTTTTTATTTTATTTTTATTTATTTATTTGAGAGCAACAGACAGAGAAAGAGGCAGATAACTAGAGAGAGAATGGGCACTTCAGGGCCTCCAGCCACTGCAAATGAACTCCAGATGCATGTGCCCCCTTGTGCATCTGGCTTACGTGGGTCCTGGGGAATCAAGCCTCGAACCAGAGTCCTTAGGCTTCACAGGCAAGCATTTAACTACTAAACCACCTCTCCAGCCCAGTTTTTGTTTTTTGAGGTAGGGTTTTGCTCTAGTCCAGGCTGACCTGGAATTCACTATGTAGTCTCAGGGTGGCCTTGAACTCACAGCGATCCTTCTACCTTAGCCTCCCAAGTGCTGGGATTAAAGGTGTGCGGCACCATGCCCGGCAGGTCCTCATTCTTGCATGGCTTTACCCATGGAACTATCTCCTCAGCCCTTAATTGTGGGGTTTTTAGGTGCCTTTTACCAGGTTGTAGAAGTTTCCTTCTATTCCTAATTGGCTGAAAGTATTTATCATGAATTATTATTAAATTCTGTCAAATGCTCCTTCTGAACCTATTGAGATAATCACCTGATCTTCTGTTGAAATGATAGATTATACTGAGTTACTTTCAGAGTGATAAGGAGAAAGCGCAAATGCAATCATGTCATGGTTCTCTCTACATTTTCATACCATCTAATAGATTCTCATTGCTCCTAGGGAAATATCAAAATCCTTAATACAATGAATCAACTAGGAATGTGTTTATCTGGGAGAAACAGCAAGTTTGATTAATTGCTCAAATAATGAAGATATTTAGGGCTGAGGAGATGGCTCAGCAGTTAAAGACACTTGGATGCAAAGCCTGTTGGTATGACTTCAATTCCCCTGTACCCATGTAAATCAAGATGCACAAAGTGGTGCATGCACTTGGAGTTTGTTTATAGCAGCAAGAGGCCCTGACATCATGCCCATACCTCCTTTCTCTCTCTCCCCTTGCAAATAAATAAAATAATTTTTTTTTTTGGTTTTTCGAGGTAGGGTCTCACACTAGCCCAGGCTGACCTGGAATTCACTCTATATTCTCAGGGTGGCCTTGAACTCATGGTGATCCTCCTACCTCTGCCTCCCAAGTGCTAGGATTAAAGGCATGCGTCGCCACGCCCAACAAATATTTTTTTTTTAAATTAAGTCATTGGAGGCCAGGCATGGTGGCGCACGCCTTTAATCCTAGCACTTGGGAAGCAGAGGTAGGAGGAACACTGTGAGTTCAAGACCACCCTGAGACTAGTCAGCCTGGACTACAGCGAGACCTTACCTCAGAAAAATAAAATTATGTCATTGGGTTGGAGAGATGGCTTAGTGGTTAAGATGCTTACCTGCAAAGACAAAGTACCCAGGTTCAATTCCCCAGTACCCATGTAAGCCATATGCACAAGGTGGTACACGTGTCTGGGGTTCATTTGCACTGTCTAGAGGCTCTGATGCTCCCATTCTCTCCCTCCCTCCCTCCCTCTCTCTCTCTCTTTCTCTCTCTCTCTCTCTCTCTCTCGCTCCTAAAATTTTAAAAGAATTAAGTCATTTAAAAACAGACAGTGCATAATAGGTCTGCAGTCTCAACAACTTAATGGCATCAAATGACTGGATTGACATCTGTTTTGCCCTAATGGTTGCAAGATGGCTTCAGCTGTACTAGGCATCCTATTTTTGGGGGTGGGGGGACTATTAAAATTTTAAAAACTGGAACAGGACTGAAGAGATGGCTTAGCAGTTAGGGCACTTGCCTGCAAAGCCGAAGGATCCAGGTTTGATCCTCTAATACCCGTGTAAGCCAGATGCACAAGATAACGCATGTGTCTGTAGTTTGTTTACAGTGTTTGAAGGCCCTGGCATGCCCATTCTCTCTCTCTCTCTCATAAATAAAAGTAAAATTAAAAAACTGGAACAAAGAATAGAGACACAACAGATTTTCTTTGTGTGATTCTTTGTTTTGATCAAACAGGAAATTTCCCAAAATCTCTCCAGCAGATTTTCCCTAATAACTCATTGGTCAGGCCAGGTCACCTACTCATCTCTAAACCAATTTCCTGGACAGAATAACCTTAGACCAATCTCAGTTTTCCCCTTAGACCTGGGTATGTTGCTGCTAGTCAATATCAAAAAGAAAAGCAGGTGGGTGCAGTAGTGACTTGCGTCCAGCCAAGGCTCAGCTCGCCCTCACTTCCAACCTTAGATTTGGAGGGAGTGCTGTTTGCTTACCCAGAGTCATTTTTCTAGCACACCCTTCCTCCAGCTCAAGAAAATCCTCCCTTCAGGTCTTACCAACCATGCCTGACCCCAGGATGGCTTTAGGTCTCCTTCAGCAGACATTTGCCACTTACTCCATATATATATGTGTGTGTATGTATGTATGTATATATATATATATTAAACTTTATCATAGGTGTGTACATCTAGGAAAGTATAGTATCCACAGGTTTCAGGACTATCTGTAGTTTCGGGCATCGTCCTGAGCTTTGGAACACATTGTAAGGCTCAAAGGGAGAGCTGCATCTCTGCTCTGCGCATATGACAGCACATTTCCACCCTCATCTGCATACAGGTCCAGTTCACCCCCACGGCAGCTGAGGAATAGGAATCTTCATGGCTGTTTCATAGATGAGCGAGCACAGGCCAAGCAGAACAAGACCCAGGAAGTGGCCTCAGGTCTACTAGCTCCCCTCACTGCCCCTCCTTGGGGCTGCTCCAGTGCCTGCCTGGCAGCCCCTCCCCTGGACTGACCCCCAAGCTGCCAGGCTGGCTCCATTCAAAGCACCAGCAGCTCTCTGTTGCCTTCCCGCGGCTGCCTTGGTTACCGTCCCAAGTTACTGCCCACCATCCATCTCCGTTTTCTCTCAGAGGAAACTCCTAAGATGAAATGAAGTGTTTGGCATAAAGGATAATGAGGTGGAATTATTCAAACTCCTCCAGATTCTGAAAAGACTGTAATGTGTTTATGTTTTGTATTTGGCACAGAGATGAGCTGAGGGTCACAAGATCCATGTGCAGTATTTCCCAGAGCCCCTCACTCCAGCCCAGGAGTCACATGACACAAATCTCTGAGGACCTCGGCACCTGTACCCATGTCCCTGGGCCAATTAACCCAGACTATCTTTTCCCCTAGGTGTTTTGACGGCTTTTGAGTACTGTGTTTTCATGCTTGCCTTTATGAGACCCAGCCAGTCCCTCGAGTGGGGAGGCTGCTTTTACTGAGAAATCCTGAAGCCCAAGGTCCACCGCTGTCCATGGAAGAATGCCCACCCCGAGCTAGGCACCCAGAACTTGGAACAAAAGGAAGAAAGAAAGCTCTGTTAAGTCTATGACTCACGCATGCCCAGAGGTCCCAAACACTCGGGGACATTTGCCACAGCACTCCTGATACTGCGGGAAGTCCTCTGACCCTGAGTGAGGCAGACAGGGCCCCTTAGGTGCCCGTAGCTGCCAGGTGGAAGAGAGGTCAGGCAGAGGCTGTGCTGGGCAGAAGTGGACAAGAGAGATGAGGAACGCTGATACACCTGGCAGCTCCCTGAGATGGAGATGTCACCACCTCCAGGCCAGAGCAGACTTGCCAGGGTCTGGAGAGAACTGGAGCTGGAGGAGACGAGGGGGTGGCGGAGGCACCCAGCAACGCAACGGCAGCTTTAAGGAAGAGTGGGGGCATACCAGGCCCTGGGCATGGCAGAATCTGTCCAAGGCTTGCCACATCCGATATGTGCTGCAGGACAGGGGGGAAGATTGGCAAAGTCCATGGGAAGATTCCAAGATCCAAGCAGGACAGAGAAGAGCTGCAAGGGCACAGACATGCGCATGGAGGAGTGAAGTCCCCTGAGACCTCTGACTTGTCACCTCACCTCTTCTGCAGGAGGCTCTCTGCTGGAGGTCCTGGGAGTCCATGCGCTGCTCAGAGGAGAGGGAAGTCACACACAAGAGCAGGATGGGGCCCCCCTGGAGGAGGCTGAACCCAGAGCAGCACAGGAGGCCAAGAGAAACTGGATCTGTCCACCCGGAGGATGGAGGTGTCAGTAGGGGTGTCTTGGGTTGGAAGCTAAGCCATAGACTTGGGGTGGGGTCTAGGTAGAAATGTCCCACCTCTTGGGTACCCTCTTGGTTGGAGCCCCCAACCTTACTGTACACAGGTGCGTGACCCTCTCAGCCCACATGGTGGGCAGGTGGAACTGGGGTTCCTCCTAGATCTCAGGCAAGAAAGGGACCATGAAGCACTCGGGAGGCAGAGGTAGGAGGATCACTATGAGTTTGAGGCCATCCTGAGAGTACATAGTGAATTTCAGGTCAGCCTGAGCTAGAGTGAGACCCTGCCTCGGAAAAAAGAAAAACAGAAAGAAAGAAGAGAAGAGAAGAAGAAAAAGAAAAAGAAAAAAAAATGGACCACGAGCTAATCCTACTAGGAGCTGAGGGGAGGTGCCTAACTCTGGACCCCTCCTTCACCTTAGGCATTCTAAATATGTTGCTATGCCAGAGGGACCAAAATCCACAGCCATTGTGGGCAAGTCTAAGAGCCAGACAAGAAAACCCTCATCCCTGATAGGACTTCCCAAAGCCTGTTCCCCCAGAACCTTTGGCACCACAGGCTGCTATTGGGTAAGAGTTCCCTGGTACCTAAGTTTGGAAAGCCCTGCCTCTGGGCATGCCTGGCTCATTGAAGTGTGTGAGAATGGGCCAGGCATGGTGGCACACACCTTTAATCCCAGCACTCGGGAGGTAGAGGTAGGAGGATCGCTGTGAGTTCGAGGCCACCCTGAGGCTACAGAGTAAATTTCAGGTCAGCCTGGGCTACAGTGAGACCCTACTTCAAAAACAAAAAAAGAAGGGTGGGAGGATGCCTGCCCGAGAGAAGCCCAGTGGTGTAGACTTTGATTGGCCCACCGTCCACTGCTCTGTACCAACGGTATTATAGTCAGCTTCACGTGGCTGGCACAAAGCACCTGACCAAAAGCAGTTAGTGGGAGGAAAGTTGTTTGTTTTGGTTTACAGACTTGAGGGGAAGCTTCATGAAGCCAGGGGGAAACGTGGCCTGAGCAGAGGCTGGACATCACCAAAATCAAGTGGACAACAGTAGTAGGAGAGTGTGGCAAACACTGGCAAAGGGAAGCTGGCTATAACACCCATAAGCCTGCCCCCAACAACACACATCCTCCAGCAAGGCTCCAATTCCCAAATTGCCATCAGCTGGGGACCTAGCATTCAGAACATATAAGTTTATGGGGGACAACTGAATCAAAGCACCACAAAAGGCATCCATACATTTGGATGCACAGAATGAGGCAAACACACCTGTCAGTTCTCCAGCCTCTATTTCCCACCCCCTCCTCTCTCCTGTGCCATCTCCCATGACTGCAGCAGCCTCAGGGAGGACTGTTTGCCGAGCTCCAACTGTTGTCACCTGCCTACAGCCTTTTGCACTCCTGTCCTCCCTCACCACTGACGTGGTCACTGCAGCCTCCTTAAGACCCTTAGGGGTACAGAATTCACGACTCGCACCAGATGCCAAGACAGCCGAGAGTGACACGGAGGCTCCTCAAGGGTCAAGGAATCATAAGGGCATTTCCACTAGCCTCCTGCCATCACACTGCAGAGCCGTCCTAAATATGTTCACATCTGTCCCTATTTTCATTCAGTGCTAAGGCCAGTGCTAGACCTGGAAGTGTCCCAGTCCCTGTTGGGCCTGGGAGCCGGGGCCTCACTTATTCTTAGAGCACAGGACTCTGGACTCCTGTGTGTCCTCCAGACCCACAAGGAAGTATGGCCCGTGGGAATAGGTGCACAGGCCACGTGCCCCAGGTCCCTTCTCATTTTTCCCCTTCCAAGCTGTGGCTCCAACTCAGAGACTTCTCCTGTAGGTAATTATCCCTCTCCGACAGTGTGCCTAGACAACAGCATCCCAAGCCCATTCCCAGCCCTCTGGGTCAAGCTTACTGTCTACCCACTGCCACCAGCACCTCCCAAGCCACAGGGCTAAGCCCTACCATCCCTGATGTTGATTTTTTTTGGCACTATGGGCTCTCAAGTCATAATCTTATTAATCTTCTAGAGTGGCATTTGAAGTTCAGAGAGATTAAAGAACATGTCAAGGTCACACAACTCATGAATGACAGAACACAACTTTCAGCTTGGATCAAGACACTCTGTCCCTGAAAGGCTCATTGCTCTATCTAGAGCCTTCCCCATGGAGAGTGACAGGCTAGCAGGTGCTCCGGGTATGTGCACAGGAATATCTGAACTGATTCAAATCTAGCCATGTTGCTGCCTTCTTTTTGTTGTTGTTGTTTTGTTGTTTATCCAAGGTAGGGTCTCACTCTAGCTCAGGCTGACCTGGAATTCACTATGGAGTCTCAGGGTGGCCTCGAACTCATGGTAATCCTCCTACCTTTGCCTCTTGAGTGCTGGGATTAAAGGCGTGTGCCACCATTACTGGCTCAATTTGTAGCTTTAAAGAAGCTAAGAGGGCAAGGTCAGGGTCCTGTAGGGCAAACTGTACCTCTTACTATGCATGTGCCTGTGAGTGCCAGAGAAACCCAGTGGCCTGTTCTTTCTAGGGAAGTGTTATAACTAGAATTACTCTCCCTGCCTAGGCATGGTGGTGCATGCCTTTAGTCCCAGCACTCGGGAGGCAAAATGAGGAAGATTGCTGCAAGTTTGAGGCCAGCCTGAGACTACATAGTGAATTATAGGTCAGGCTGGGCTAGAGAGTGAGACCCTACCTTGAAAAACAAAAAAAAGGAAGAAGCAATCTTCTTCCATGGTTAGAATCCATACTTACAGTCATCGATGGCCAACCACAGTGGACTCGGGCAAGAGCTGGTGAGAGACAGAGCTAGAAAGAATAAGAAATGAGAACAGGGACTTGCATGACCATTCCTCAATATCACTCCTCTCATCATCACCATCATCACGGCCACCATCACATCATCACTGTACAATCACCATCATGACTGTCACCATCACCATCATCACTGCCACCATCACATCATCACTGTCACCATCACCATCATCACTGTCACCATAACCATCATCACTGCCACCATCACCATCATCACTGCCACCATCACCATCATCACTGTCACTATCATCACCATCATCAATGTCACTATCATCGCCATTATCACTGCCACCATCACCACCATCACTGTCACCATCACATCATCACTGTCACCATCACCATCATCACTGTCACCAGCTTCACCATCATCATCATCACTTTCACTATCACATCATCACTGTCACTATCAACATCATCACTGCCACCATCAACATCATTACTGTCAACATCACATCATCACTGTCACCATCACATCATCACAGCACAATCACCATCATGACTGTCACCATCACCATCACCACTGTCAACATCACATCATCACTGCCACAATCACCATCATCACTGTAACCATCACATCATCACTGCCAACATCACCATCATCACTGTAACCATCACAACATCACTGCCACCATCACCACCACCATCAGTGCCAGCATCACATCATCACTGTCACCAGCACCATCATCACTGTCAATATCATCACTGCCACATCACATCATCACTATCACCATCACATTGTCACTGTCACCATCACCATCATGACTGTAACCATCACATCATCACTGTCACCATCATCACTACCACCATCACATCATCACTGTCACCATCAGCATAATCACTGTCACCATCACATCATCACTGTCACCATCATCACCATAATGACTGTCACCATCACTGTCACAATCACAACATCACTTCCACCATCACCATCATCACTGCAACCATAATATCATCACTGAAACCATCAGCATCATCACTGTCACCATCACATCATCACTGCCACCATCACCATCATCACTGTCACCGTCAGATTATCACTGCCACCACCAACATCATAACGGCCATCATCACATCATCACTGTAACCATCACATCATCACTGCACAATCACCATGATGACTGTCACCATCACCAACATCACTGTCACCATCACATCATCAATGCCACCATCACCATCATCACTGCCAACATCACCATCATCACTCTCAGCATCACCATCATCACTGTCACCAGCATCACCAGCATCACCAGCATCACTGACACCATCATCACCATCACCACTGTCACCATCACCATCATCACTGTCACCAACACCATCATCACTGTCACCATGACCATCATCACAACCACCATCACATCATCACTGTCACCAAACCATTATCACTGTCACCTTCGCCATCATCACAACCACCATCACATCATCACTGTCACCATCATCACCATCACTGTCACTGTCATCACCATCACCACTGTCACCATCACAATCTTCAATGTCACCATCACCATCATCACTGTGAAGATCACCATCACCACTGTCACCATCACCATCATCACTGTCACCATCATATCATCAATGTCACCATCACCATCATCACTGTCACCATCACCATCATCACTTTCACCATCACATCATGACTGTCACTATCACCATAATCACTGTCACCATCAACATCATGACTGTCACCATCACATCATCACCATGACCATCACCATCATCACTTTCACCATCACATCATGACTGTCACTATCACCATAATCACTGTCACCATCAACATCATGACTGTCACCATCACATCATCACTGTTAACATCATCACCATCACTGTCACTGTCATCACCATCACCACTGTCACCATCACCATCATCACTATGACCATCACCATCATCACTTTCAGCATCACATCATGACTGTCACTATCACCATAATCACTGTCACCATCACATCATTACTGTTAACATCATCACCATCACTGTCACTGTCATCACCATAACCACTGTCACCATCACCGTCACCATCTTCACTGTCACCATCACCATCATGACTGTCACCATCACATCATCTCTGTCACTATCACCATCATCACTGTCACAATCAACATCATGACTGTCACCATCACATCATCACTGTTAACATCATCACCATCACTGTCACTGTCATCACCATAACTACTGTCACCATCACCATCTTCACTGTCACCATCACCATCATGACTGTCACCATCACATCATCTCTGTCACTATCACCATCATCACTGTCACAATCAACATCATGACTGTCACCATCACATCATCACTCTCACCATCAACATCAACAGTGCCACCATGATCATCATCACTGCCACCATCACTGTCATCACTGCAACCATCACCATCGTCACTGTCACCATCACATCATCACTGTCACCATTCCCATCACCACTGTCACCAGCATCACCAGCATCATTGCAACCATCATGACCATCACCACTGTCACCATCACCATCATCCCTGTCACCATCATCACCATCACTGTCACTGTCATCACCATCACCACTGTCACCATCACCATCATCACTGTCACCATCACATCATCACTGTCACTATCACCATCATCACTGTTACCATCATCACCATCACTGTCATCAACATCACCACTGTCACCATCACCATCTTCTCTGTCACCATCACGTCATCACTGTCACCATCATCACCATCACTGTCACTGTCATCACTATCACCACTGTCACCTTCAGCATCTTCACTGCCACCATCACCATCATCACTGTCACCATCACATCATCACTGTCACCATTACCATCATGACTGTCACCATCACCATCATCACTGTCATTATCATCACCATCATCAATGTCAGTATCATCACCATCATCAATGTCACCATCACCATCACCACTGTCACAATCCCATCATCACTGCCACCATCACCATCATCACTCTCAGCATTACCATCCTCACTGTCACCACCATCACCATCATCACGGCCACCATCATCATCATCACCAATGTCACCATCACCATCACCATCATCACTGTCACCATCATGAAATCACTGTCACCATCACAATTATCGCTGTCACCACCACATCATCACACCAGAATCACCATCATGACTGTCACCATCAACATCATCACTGTCACCATCACATCATCACTGTCAATATCACCATCATCACTGTCAACATCACCATCATCACTGTCACCGTCACATCATCACTGTCACCATTATCACCATCATCACTGCCACCATCACCATCATCACTGTCACCATCACCATGATCACTGTCTATCATCATGATCATCACTACACAATCACCATCATCACTGTCACTATCATCACCATCATTGATTATCACTGTCACCACCACATCATCACACCAGAATCACCATCATGACTGTCACCATCACCATCATCACTGTCACCGTCACATCATCACTGTCAATATCACCATCATCACTGTCAACATCACCATCATCACTGCCACCATCATCATCATCACTGCCATCACCACATCATCACTGCCACCATCAGTGTCATCACTGCCACCATCACCGTCATCACTGTCACCATCACATCATCACTCTCACCATCACCATCATCACTCTCACCATCACCATCATCACTCTCACCATCACATCATCACTGCCACCATCATCATCATCACTGTCACCATCACATCATCACTGTCACCATCACATCATCACAGCACAAACACCATCATGACTGTCACCATCACCATCATCACTGTCCCCATCACACCATCACTGCCACCATCACATCATCACTGTCACCGTCACACCATCACTGTAACCATCACATCATCACTGCCACCA
Organism: Dipus sagitta; assembly: GCA_036346955.1. Classification (NCBI taxonomy): domain Eukaryota; kingdom Metazoa; phylum Chordata; class Mammalia; order Rodentia; family Dipodidae; genus Dipus; species Dipus sagitta. The sequence goes on along the minus strand of CM070773.1, from coordinate 50,206,355 downwards.
TCAACATCATTACAGCCATCATCACATCTTCACTGTCACCATCCCATCATCTCTGCCACCATCACCATCATAACTGTCACAATCAGAATCATCACTATCACCATCATTGCCATCATCACTGCCACCATCATCACCATCACCACTGTCACCATCACCATCATCACTGTCACCGTCACATCATCAGTGTCACCATCATCACTGCCACCATCACCATAACCACTGTCACCATCATCACCGCACAATCACCATCATCACTGTCACTATCATTACCATCATCCATGTCACTATCATCGCCATCATCAATGTCACCATCACCATCATCACTGTCACCAGATTCACCATCATCACCATCACCACTGTCACCATCATCACTGTCACCATCATCACCATCAATGTCACTGTCATCACCATCACCACTCTCACCATCACCATCCTCACTGTCACCATCACCATCATCACTGCCACCATCACCATCATCACTGTCACCAGTGTCACCATTGTCACTGCCACTGTCACCATCACCATCATCACTGTCACCATCAACACCTTCACTGTCACTGTCATCACCATCACCACTGTCACCATCACCATCTTCACTGTCACCATCACTATCATCACTGTCACCATCACCATCATCACTTTCAGCATCACATCATCACTGTCACTATCACCATAATCACTGTGACCATCAACATCATGACTGTCACCATCACCATCACCACTGTCACCATCACCATAGTCACTGTCACCATCTCATCATCTCTGTCGCTATCACCATCATCACTGTGACCATCAACATCATGACTGTCACCATCACATCATCACTATCACAATCACCATCATCACTGCCACCATCACCATCACCACTGTAACCATCACATCATCACTGTCACCATCACCACTGTCATCATCACCATCACTGTCACTGTCATCACCATCACCACTGTCACCATCACCATCTTCACTGTCACTATCACCATCATCACTGTCACTATCACCATCATCACTGTCACCATCAACATCATGACTGCCACCACCACCATCATCACTGCCACCACCACATCATCACTGCCACCATCACCATCATCACTGCAACCATCACCATCATCACTGTCACCATCACATCATCACTGCCACCATCACCATCATCACTGTCACCATCACCATCATCACTGTCACCATCACATCATCACTGCCACCATCACCATCATCACTCTCAGCATCACCATCATCACTGTCACCATCATCACCATCACCACTGTCACCATCACCATCATCAGTGTCACCAACAACATCATCACTGTCACCATCACATCATCACTGTCACCAAACCATCATTACTGTCACCAACACATCATCACTGTCTCCATGACCATCACCACTGTCACCATCACCATCATCACTGTCACCATCACCATCCTCACTGTCACCATCACCATCCTCACTGTCAGCATCACCATAATCACTGTGGCCATCATCAACATCACTGCCACCATCACCATCATCACTGCCACCATCACCATCACCACTGTCACCATCACCATCATCATTGTCACCATCACCACCATCACTGCCACCATCACCACTGTCACCATCACATCATCACTGTCACCATCACCATCATCACTGTCACCATCACATAATAACTGTCACCATCACCATCATCACTGCCACCATCACCATCATCACTGCCACCATCACCATCACCACTGCCACCATCACATTGTCACTGTCACCATCACCGTCATCACTGCCACCATCACCATCATCACGGTCACCATCTCATCATCACTGTCACCATCGCATCATCTCTTGGATCAGCATCTATCACCAGCCATCCCACCTCCTTCACCATACATCAAATGGAGCCACAGAGATCACTATGGAGCTGAGTGAATCTTCATACCCGAGTGTGCTGCAAGCTGCGGGCTCAGAGAGGCTGGTGCCACGGACTGCGTTGCGACTCCCTCAGTTCCCGTGATGAGGCCCTGACCCCCATCTCAGTCCTCTTGGAAGGAGACTGAAGTTAAAGGAGGTCATTAGGCCTGTCCTTATTGGAAGAGGGAAAGACAGGATGGACCTTCCCAGGGTGAAGGTCACATGAAGACACAGTGAGAAGGTGGCCATCTGCAAGCCAGGAACAGAAGTGTGCCCAGAAACTGAATCTACACCGAGCTTCCAGATCCCAGAACTGGGAGCAAATGTACTACCATGGTGCATGCAGCCCATTCTGAGCATTCTTCTATGGTAGACCCAGAGATAAGATGCTACACAGATGCCCAGGTTGCCAGCAGGACCACCAGGCAGCCATGGCCCTGCCCATTGTGTCCCCCACAACCAGGATCTGGCTCAGACTCTTCAGGTGTAAGAGAGGATGAGTTGAGGGGCTGCAGCTGGAGAAGGGAGCTAGATCAGGTGCTCCCAGGGAAGCAGGCCCAGGGCACACTAGCCATGCAGCAGCAGCAGGAGGAGGTCCTCTGACGTGAGGGCCTCAGCCCCATAGACACAGATGGCTGGGTGCCACCCTGGAAGTTCAGACTAACTGGGCCTAGAATGGGGCATGGGCATGGGCCTTTTCTTTTTCTTTCTTTCTTTCTTTTGTTGTTTTTTTAAATTATTTTTTACATTTTTTATTTATTTGCAAACAGAGAGAGAGAGAGAGAAGAGAGACAGGGGCTGGAGAAATGGCTTAGTGGTCAAGGTGTTTGCCTACAAAGCCAAAGGACCCAGGTTCAATTCCCGAGGACCCACATAAGCCAGATGCACAAGAGGGTGCATGCATCTGGAGTTCATTTGCATCAGCTGGAGGCCCTGGAACACCCATTCTCTCTTCTCTCTCTCTCTCTCTCTCTCTCAAGTAAAGAAAGAAAACAAAAATTTTAAAAAAGAGGAAGAGACAGACAGAGAAAGTGGGCATGCCAGGGCCTCTAGCCACTGCTAATGAACTCCAGATGCATGTGCCCCTTGTGCATCTGGCTTATGTGGGTCCTGGGGAATCAAACTTGGGTCCTTTACATCTCTCCAGCCCAGCATGGGCACTTTCAATACCCAGGAGTCCCTGGCTGATGCTGCTAGAAGCCACTTTGACAACTCCTGCATCATGGCCAAATAGTTAAATGATCAAAAGCCTAAAGTCAGAGTGGGGAGCAGGCTCTCCCCTCCATCCCTTCCTGCAAATGCAGTCATGGGGTGCTGTTACCAGCCCTATGTTACGGATGACGAAACCTCTCTCAGACTGAGGGTCACACACAGATCCCCACACAGCCAGAACTGCTGCCTCTCCCTTGTCTCAGGTGGCCCCGTGAGCCCCGGCGGCACAGTACCATTGTTGGAATGAAGAGAGCATCTCTCTGTTGTGAGGTATCTTCCTCCTTCAGTCTCACCTGCCCCTAGGACCCTCCCTGAAAGAAGGTCACAACCATGCCACCAAGCAGGTTTCCATGGCAACAAGGCTGCAGTTGTCTTTAATCACAATTAATATGTGGGCTGACCTCGTGGGCCCTTTCTTGTGTCGGGAAGGGGGGAGGTCGCATGGCAGGAAGCAGGGGGTAGCTCAGCCAGAACTGTGCTCACTCATCTGGGAACCTTTCATAACCCAGGCTGTAGAGAAAAGTGTTGTTTGAGGCTAGAGGGACCTGAATGGACAAAGAGCTCACAGGGCCTCAGCAGGGGCACTGGCAGCTAGCACCACTCTCACACCAAACAGCCCCTGGCAGAATCTTAGCCGCCAGAGTCCACCCAGGTCCTTGTCCTGCCCTGCCCCACCTGGGTGGCTCATACCCAACCTCACTAGGACTCACAAACACAGCCCAGGAGCTACTGTCCCCGAGCCCCTGGGTGTTTGTGGAGATGGGGGCGAGCTCAAGGTGAAAAGAGGGGTTGTGGCCAAGACCTAGCTGATGCCCTGCCCCACCCTGCTTCAGACACAGCCTAGTAAGAACCACGACAGCTGGCATTTGCCCACCACTTTCTTGGTGCCAGTCCACTCTGGGGACACTCTAGACCACCCTTCAACTGTCAGTAGAGCCATTTGGCAGTAGAGCATTTGGCATGAGCAATTGAGGCTCAGAAGGGCTGGAGTTGGATCCAACAACCTGGTCTCATGTCTACTCCTGAGGGCCCTCTGGGTTCTGGGTGTGTGTGTGTGTGTGGTGGGTAAATGGTATATGATTTGCATGTGGATGCCAGAGGGTGATGTCAATTTGTCGTCCTCATTTCTTCACCACTTTATTCTTTGAGACAGCATCTCTCACCAAACCTAGAGTTCACCAGCTCAGCCAGACCTCCTAGCCGGTGAGCCCAGGGTTTCCCTGTCTTTGGCTCCCCAGCACTGATTAGAGGCATACACTACCATGCCCAGCTTTTACATGGGTGCTGGAAATCTGAACTCGGGTCCTTACACTATGTGGCAAGCACTTTACCAACTGAGTAGCACTGGGCACCACTTTTAAGTGTTGTAAACACTGGGGTTCATGAGGATTAAACTCAGCGTAAAAACAGTTCAAGAACTGCTATAATGGTTCAATCTCCCCACTTCTCAGACAAGGAGACTGAGGCTCTGGGAGATATAGTGAGCGGCTTGTCCAAGATCACACAGCTCTGTGTACTGTGCATCATAAGGCCAACTCAGTCTATGCAGTCATAGACTCCATGGACTGCAAACTTTATAGTGTGATTCATAATGGAGTTTTTAAAAGATTTTAAAGATTTCTTTCAAGTTCAGACTAATTCTTCTCTATTTGACTTCATAACAATATTTGGGGTAATTTGGAGTCGTCTCTGTCCAGGTGTTTGCTGGAGGAACTGACTCAGGGAACAAGGAGTTCTGAGTGGAGACCCACAGAGACAAGGGTTAGCTCAGCGTGGCTGGGCTGCCAATGCCCACAGAAGAGACTGAAGGTCGGAGGGGAACCCAAGGAGAGCCAGAGGAAGACAAAGAGGGCAGGTTGTAGGATGAGAAAATGGAGCTTGAAAGGGAAGGGATGGGAGACTTAGGGACATAAACTGTAAGAATTCTTATTCCCATCTTCTGAGTGGTATTTTCAAGAACCTAACTCCGTTTACTTGACAATTGCCTTGTCATTCTTACAGATGAAATCTGTGGCTGGGATTACTTCAAAGTGTTGCAGGTTTTCAAACTGTCAAGCTCTCTGTCGCATGACCATGAAAAATTAGGCACAGGGACAACAAGCAAAATGGATGGAAAGGAGATTTGTTGGGAGGAAAAAGAAAAAAGGTGGAAAAGGGCTGGAGAGATGGTTTAGTGGTTAAGGCACTTGCTTGCGAAGCCTAATGACTGTAGGTTCGACTCCCCAGTACCCATGTAAGCCAGATGCACAAGGTGGTGCATGCATCTAGAGTTCATTTTCAGTGGCTAGAGGCCCTGGCGCATCCATTCTGCCTGTCTCTTTCTCTTTCGCTCTAATAAATAAATAAAAATAAAATATACTTTTTACAAAAAGGTGGAAAAGCTCCAAAATGTCAGGGCAAGCATGCTTAGGATTTTGGCCATCATCCAAAGAAGAGAAAGAAAGGGGGAAAACAGAATAGCTAGGCTTTTTGAGTTAGAATTCAGAAAAACTGGCAGGCTCAGCAGGGAGAGGCTATGAGGAACTGAATGGAGGGAGGGGCTCGTGGAGACTTCAGTACATTGTATCATTCAGGAGATCAATGTCCATCCCACCTCCAGCATGTTTGTCAACAGGTGAGGGGTGGCCTCCCGGCCAGGTGACTGACAGGCTCAGTTGGATTAACTCTTAAGGGAGGGAACTACAATCTTGTGTTTTGGGTCACTTGGAATGTCATCTACCCTCCAAGAGCCAAAGGTAAAATTCAAATTAGCTTTCCCTCAACAAAACCTTAATATTTCTGCCCTCCTTCCTTTTCTATGTTTTTTTTTTTTTTTAATCCTATGCAGGAGCAATTGTGATAGTTCCCTGTCTAATGTTGCCAGGGAAACAGGAGGTTGGGTCTGTCCTTCAATGACCTCTAAGCCTAATGTCTGCCTAGACACCTGACAAAAATAATCTGGATCTAGAGGAAACAGGTGGGGGTCAGGGTTGAGCCAGACAAGACACTGGCTGTTTATGGTCCTCTCTCTGCATATGCTTGAAATTTTCCATTATAAAAACTTTCTGAAGCCGGGCGTGGTGGCGCACGCCTTTAATCCCAGCACTCGGGAGGCAGAGGTAGGAGGATCGCCGTGAGTTCGAGGCCACCCTGAGACTCCATAGTGAATTCCAGGTCAGCCTGGGCTAGCGTGAGACCCTACCTTGAAAAAAAAAAAAAAAAAACTTTCTGAAAAGTCTACAGTCAATATTCCGGAATTTTTAAATGAAAGCTTTGACTATAGTCTTCTTTTTAAAGAAGCATCAACATATGAATGAATCGATACCCACTGCTCTCCCCCACCAGGGCCTGACCTGCCTCCCCACGTCCCGGAGTTCACAGCCAGAGCGAGCCACATCCAGAAGCTCTTCTGCTTGGACAGATTCCAAAGCATTTGGTAAAATACTGTTGCAAAGGGGAAAATAAATATTAGACAAACAGAGCAACACAGAAATCTCCCAAATCCACCACATCTTAGAGGATTTACCATGAATTTAAATTGCATAAAGAGATCCGAGAAACCAGCAAATCGGATGTCTGTTGACAAATTGGCTTTGGGTGCCTCCAAATCTGGGCACATGACCCTCTTCTATGAGGCTGGAGCCCAGGGCAGAGATGCGCATGACTCCCAGGTCTTCAGCTCAGAAACTCAAGCGCAGTTTTCATGGCCACAGACGCTCTATAGGTGTAATGGTTTATACTGACTGTCAACCTGACGGGGGACCTAGAATCACCTGTGAAGGATTAAGTAGATTAGGTTAGCCTCTGTGAAAGCCTGTGAGAGATTAGCTTGATGAGGTTAATTAAGGTTGGACAACTCGCCTGAATTGTGGGCAACACCATTTTCCGTACTGGGGTCCTGCCCTAAATGAGCCGGCTGAGCAGCAGAGCTCGCTGGTCTCTGCTTCCTCACTGCGCGCTGAATGTGAGCAGCTGCCTCAGCTCCCACCACCACGCCTTCCCCACCACGCTGGACTGCAACCCGGAGCTGTAAGCTGAAGTCAGCCCTTCCTCCCTTAAACTTTCTTTTTCCAGGTATTTTGTCCCATAATCAGAGCTGGACCAATGCAACAGCAACAAAAGGGAGTGGCAAAGAAGGTTCCACCCTTTTCTGACTTAGTGTCCTCATCTGTATCAAAAATGGAAGGAGGGGCTGGAGAGATGGCTTAGTGGTTACAGCACATGCCTACGAAGCCTAAGGACCTAGGTTCGATTCTCTAAGACCCACGTAAGCCAGATGCACATGGTGGCACACGTGTCTGGAGTTCGTTTGCAGTGGCTAGAGGCCCTGGCGTGCCCATTTTCACTCTCTCTCGCTCCCTTTCTCTCTGTCTCTAATAAATAAATAAAAATAAATCTTTTTTAAAAATTTAAAAAAGAAACAAAAATGGAAGGAGGAGATGTTCTTGGGTGGCCTCCCAGCCCAGGGCTTGACTCCGGTTGGCTCTCGCCTTTTCCAGGGGCAACTGCTGTTACTGGGCCACGCCCCCTCAGCTGCAGGGAGACAGATGAATGGAAGGTGGGGAGCAGTTGCGGGGAGGCCTCTGATTTGGGTCCTCCCTCAGGCCTCTCTGTCCCACCTGCCATGAGGGCCTCTCATGCCTGGTGCTCCCAGTGTGTGCAGGACTGAAGGCCTCCCTCCCACAATGAAGAATAAGAAATAGAGGGCTGGAAAGATGGCTTAGCGGTTAAGGCACTTGCCTGTGAAGCCTAAGAACACAGGTTCAACTGCCCAGAGCCCACATAAGCCAGATGCATATGGTGGCTCATGTATATGGAATTCGTTTGCAGTGGCTAGAGGCCCTGGTATGCCTATTCTCTCTCTCTCTCTAATAAATAAATAAAGAAAAAAATATTTTTTAAGGGTTGGAGAGATGGCTTAGCAGTTAAGGCCTGCAAAGCCAAAAGGATCCCAGTTCGTTTCTCCAGGACCCACATAAGCCAGATGCACAAGGGAGCACACAACTCTAGAGTTTGTTGGCAGTGGCTGGAGGCCCTGGTGTGCCCATTCTCCCTCTCCCTCCCCTCCCTCTTTCTCTCTCTCAAATAAATAAATAAATAAATAAATAATTTTAAAAAGAAATAAATTACTAGACAGTTTAGGGTAACAGGAACCCAAAGTGAGTAGCTTTCTCTTGGCTAAAAGCTAGAATTATCCTTGGGTTTGTAGGGGAAATCTACATATCAGAAATGTGAGGAAGGTCTGGCCTTTTCCTCTATGCCCCCTTAGGGTGTCTTCTGAGAAGGCCCTTCCAACGAATGAAGATGTCTGGGGCCAGTATGGAGACACACGCCTTTAATCCCAGCACTCAGGAGACCGAGATAGGAGGATCACTCACTACAAAGTGAGTTCCAAGTTAGTCTGAGCTAGAGTGACACCCTGCCTAAAAAAAGAAAAGAAAAAAAAGGAAGGGGATGGCCTAGTGGTGAAGGCATTTGCCTGCAAAGCAAAAGGATCCAGGTTTGATTCTCCAGGACCCATATTAGCCAACTGCACAAGGGGGCACAAGCATCTGGAGTTCGTTTGCAGTGGCTGGAGGCCCTGGTGCACCCATTCTCTCCCCCGCTTTTCTCTGTCAAATAAATAAATAAGTATAAAATATTTTTAAAAAGCAAGGAAAACAAAGATTTCTGGAAAGATTATCCTTTTGCAGAAATCCTAATTCAGGACACCTGACCAGACTAGGCCAGCCACCTATATATATAAATAAAATCCAACCTGAGTCTAGAAGTGGGCTTCTCAAACCCCTTCTTTGTATCCTTGGGCAAGAACTATGTCTTCTTACCTTTAAGCTCCCCTTCTCTTAAAGCTTTCTGCTAGGGCTGGGAGATGGCTCAGTGGTTAAGGTGCTTGCCTGAAAAAGCCTGACTGCCAGGTTCAATTCCCCAGCACTCCTGCAAAACTGGATGCACAAAAGGGTATGAGCATCTGGAGTTCGTTTGTAGTGACTGGAGGTTCTGATGCACCATTCTCTCTGTTTCTCTTCTCTCCATCTTTCTCTGCCTGCAAATAAATAAAAATATTTTTTAAAGTGCTTTTGGGGGGCTGGAGAGATGGCTTAGCAGTTAAGGTACTTGCCTGCAAAGCCTAAGGACCCAGGTTCAATTCTCCAGGTCCCACTTAAGCCAGATATACAAGGTGGTACATGCATCTGGAGTTTGTTTGCAGTGGCTAGAGGCCCTGGTGCACCCATTTTCTCTTTCTCTCTCAATGTCTCTCTCTGCTCCCTCTCTCTGTCTCTAATAAATAAATAAATAAAACCTTTAAAAATGCTTTTGGGCTGGAGAGATGGTTTAGTGGTCAAGGCACTTGCCTGCGAAGCCTAAGGACCCATGTTCAACTCCTCAGATCCCATGTAAGCCAGATGCACAAGGTGATGTGTATGTAAGGTTGCACATGCATACAAGATGGCACACATGTCTGGAGTTTGATTGCAATGGCTAGAAGCCCTGGTGTGCCAATTCTCTCTCTCTCTCACCTTATAAAAAAAATTTAAATGTTTTCTCCTAAATCTCTCAGCTATAATAAAATCTTTCTGCACCTTATCCTCTGGTCTGTGGATTTCATTCCTCGAATTCATAAGACAAAAGCCCAGCAGCCTCCGACTCAGTGGAAGTTTTGGGTGCCCATTGAATTTTATAGCTCCCTCACTCCTGAGTTATTGCCCACTCAAAAGTTGAGAAAGGCTCCATGGCTGTCAAGAACAACACCCCCAAACCCCCTATCAATCATGCTGGAATATTCAACGTCAACACCAGGGCAGTGCAGTTCAGCACACTGGTCATTCCACTCTCAGAAAAGTTGGCTATGCAAGTCCTTAGCAGAGAATGCTGTGAGGAGAGAAGTTTGAGTGGTGTGGGGATCATGTGGCTTTGGGAAATGAGTAAGCTGCTTGTAAACAGTCACCCAGCAAGCCAGGAAAACCTGATCAGTATGTTTGTGTTCCTGGCATCCCCAAGCAGAAAGGGCGCTCATGAGCCACTACTGGGAGTGCCCTCCCCTGATATCCAGCCAGAGTGACAGAGACCTGTGTGGAATGTGATGGGAGGCCCATAGGTGCAGAGAGACCTTGGCCAGAGGGGCTTGTCCTCACGAAACCATCAGCCTCCCTGTGTGAGCCTGCTGTCTCTACCCCTGCAGCTCCCGGAGGTCCCAAGGGAGTCAGCCGCCCCCTCGGCTCCTCCACCTGAGGGAGCCAGCTTAGGCCTGCCACTGAGGGCCCAGGCCCAGTGTGGGAAGGCAGTGGATGGCAGGGATGCCCCTTTCCTGGCTATCCACCCAAAGCACATGGCTCCTGCCTGTTGGTATCCACACACTCTCCTTGAATGGGCCTGTGGGGATGGCCTCAGTCCTGGGCCACCAGGGTGAGGAGAATGCCAAGCAGAAGGCCATGACGATGACTCAATGTCTCACTCTGTTTCAGGGCTGGAGAAAGAACCAGGCTTTTGTGCTAGACAAGCACTGTACCACGGAGCTACACCCAGCCTTATGAGGATGATTTGAGAGGGAGCAGATGAGTTGCCAGAACTGCGTCTGAAACGGCTGTCATGTAAGTACCTTGCCCACAGCCGGTCTTCTTGTGGCTCAAGCTCTTAGCCCAGTATTAATCAAAGACACACATACTCACTTTAAAAATATTTTTTATTATTTATTTATTTGAGAGAGAGAGAGAATGGGCGCACTAGGGCCTTCAGGCACTGCAAACAAACTCCAGACGCAGGCGCCACTTTGTGCATCTGGCTAACGTGGGTCCTGGGGAATCGAACCGAAGTCCTTTGCTTTTCAGGCAAACACCTTAACCACTAAGCCATCTCGCCAGCCCCATACTCACTTTTTTTTTTTAAAGGAAGGTCCATCAGAATAACATTTCTCAACAGAAATTTTATTTATTTATTAGAGAAAGAGTGAAAGGCAGACAGAGAATGGACACGCCAGGGCCTCCAGCCACTGCAAACGAACTCCAGACTCAATCGCCACCTGGTGCATCTGGCTTCCATGGGTACTGGGGAATCAAACCTGGTCCTTAGGCTTCACAGGCAAACGCCCTAACCGCTAAGCCATCTCTGCAGCCCCATATTCACTGTTTAACAGGATCCCTCACGCCAACTCTTGGAGACGGTCCCTTCCCCAGCTTTGTCTGCCTCTGGAGGGCGCCACCTCCCTTGACTCGTGGCCCCTGCCTCCTCCCTCACCAGCAGCCCATACCGCCTCCTCTGGCCTCCCGTTCTATCCCCACCCATGTCCAGGAGCACTTGTGGGCACATTAGGCTCTAGAATGATCAACTCACCAGCAATCTTGATTCCTTCACTCTCCTTCTCCACATGACACATCCACAGGGCCAGGCACAGGGACACCTTTGGGGAGCTACCATGCTACCTACAATACTACCTAGACGTGCACAGTAAACCTTAACCCTGCCTCTTCCTATTCTAGAACTTGGACTTGCCACTCATTCAGACCAGCTCATTTAAAGGCCCAGTATTTGAAAATCCAGCTGTCACTCTTGTTAATCTCATTGAAACCTCATCACAGCCAGGGAGGTATTCCTTCTATAATTAGAATTAATAATATTTTTAATTATTCCCATTTTATAGATGAGGAAACCCAGGCCCTGGTTAGTCCTCCTTGTTGCAAGCTTTCTTTTTCCTATTTACCTTGTTAACAGATGCCTTAAAGCATGTATGAAAGTTTCCAGATGTGGTGGCACATGCCTTTAATCCCAGAATCAGGAGGCTGAGATAAGAGGATCACTGTGAGTTTGAGGCCAGCCAGAGACTACATAGTGAATTCAAGCTGGGCAGCAACAGCCACCTGATCTTTGACAAAACTGCCAAAAAATATTCACTAGAGGAAAAACAGCCTCTTCAGCAAATGGTGCTGGGAAAACTGGATATCTATATGTAGAAGGGTGAAAATAGATCCTTATCTTTCTCCATGTACAAGAATCAAGTCCAAATGGATCTTAATATCAGACCTGAAACTCTGAAACTGCTAGAGGAAAAAGTAGGGAAAACCCTTCAACATATTGGTCTTGGCAAAGACTTTCTGAATATAATTCTAGTTGCTCAGGAAATAAAACCACTAATCAATCAACTACTGAGACCTCATGAAATTACAAAATTTTTGTACAGCAAAGGACACTGTGAATAGAGCAAAGAGACAACCTATAGAATGGGAGAAAATCTTTGCCAGCTATATATCTGACAGAGAATTAATATCCAGGATACACAAAGAACTCAAAAAACTAAATAATAAGAAATCAAACAAGCCCAATTTTAAAAATGGGCTGTGGGGCCAGGCATGGTGGCGCACGCCTTTAATCCCAGTACTTGGGAGGCAGAGGTAGGAGGATTGCCATGAGTTCGAGGCCACCCTGAGAGTACATAGTGAATTCCAGGTCAGCCTAAGCTAGAGTAAGACTCTATCTCAAAAAGCAAACAAACAAACAAACAAACAAACACAAAATTATAGAAGCAAGCAGTGCCTGCAGGAGGAAGGACTGGAAAGCCACAAGCTAAGATCCATCTCACCTCAAAAATCTCTGGAGGAACCATGTATTAGCTACTTTCCCCTTCACAGTGACCAATGTCTGACCGGAGCAGTTTACAGGAGGAAGGGTTCATTGTGGCTTACGGCTGGAGGGGACATGGTCTACCATGGCGAGAAGGCAGAGTGCGCAGTTGGTCACATCTAATCCGCAGTCAGGAAGCAGAGAGAGATGAGTGCTGGCGCTCAGCTCACTTCCTCCTCTTTAGCTGATCCAGGACCGCAGTCCATGGAATGGCACCATCTACCACTAGGGTGGACTTCCCACCTAAATTAACCTGACCTAGAAAGTCCCTTACAGAAAAGCCAAAGGGTTTGTCTTCACGTGATTCTAGATCCAATCAAGTTGACAATTGGGAGTAACTATCACAAACAAAAAATAAAGTTCTTTTTAAATTTTATTTATTTGAGAGTGAGAGGGAGAGAGAGAGAATGGGCACGCCAGGGCCTCCAGCCACTGCAAACGAACTCCAGATGCATGCGCCCCCTTGTGCATCTGGCTTACATGGGTCCTGGGGAATTGAACCTGAGTCCTTTGGCTTTGCAGGCAAGCACCTTAACCACTAAGCCATCCCTCCAGCCCCCAAAATAAAGTTTTTAAAAGTCAGAAAGAGGCCATAAAAATATGATACAAGTTATGAACTGAGAAAAAGAATCAATAAAACATCAATTTGATTTCTGGAAAAGACCCCAGGCTAATAATTTCTGGTGAGAATGACCAGGGGAAAATGGGATGACTACTGCTCCCATCCCTTGGACCAGTTACAGCCCTGTCTCTACTGTCATCCTGTCTTTGGATGAGTTAGCTGACCTTCTAAGGCCCTCACCATAAAACTGAGCAGTGTGATGCTGGCCTCAGCAGCTCCTGGGACATCCGACTGAGATGATGTCTGTTCAGTGCATGCCACAGAGTAGGAGCTCCCTGAATCATAATGGTTATTGCAGAGGGCTGGGGAGATGGCTCAGTGGCTAGAGGCACTTGCTCACAAAGCCTTCTGCCCTGGGTTTGATTCCCCAGTACCCATGGAAAGCCAGATACACAAAATGGCATATGCAGGCCGGGCATGGTGGTGCATGCCTTTAATCCCAGCACTCGGGAGGCAGAGGTAGGAGGATCGCTGTGAGTTCAAGGCCATCCTCAGACTATATAGTGAATTCCAGGTCAGCCTGAGCTAGAGTGAAACCCTACCTCAAAAAACCAAAAAAAAAAAAAAAAAAAAAAAATACATGTGGAGGGCTGGAGTGGTTAAGTGGTTAAGTGGTCAGTGGTTAAGGTGCTTGCCTGCAAAACCAAAGGACCCAGGTTCAATTCCCCAGGATCCACATAAGCCAACTGTACAAGGTGGCACATGCGTCTGGAGTTTGTTTGCAGTGGCTGAAGGCCCTGGTGCACCCATTCTCTCTCTCTCTCTGCCTCTTTCTCACTCTCTCTCAAATAAATAAATAATAAAAATATTTTTTAAAAACAAAACAAATTATAAGGTAAAGAATGTGGTGAAAATGTTCATGGCAACCTCATTATGATAAATAAAAGCCACCAGCATACAGGCATCCTGTCAGAAATGAAGATGAATATAAAACAAACTTAGACAGTTCCGTATCCTGGAGCATCCCTCAGTTGGGGGAGAACACAAAGACGACGATCACTGTGTTAGCCTAGCCCAGCAACACACAGAATACCCAAGACAGTTCAAGGGATTGAGAAATCCCAGGTCAGGGTATCACAGATTCAGCATCCAGTGAGAGCTCTGTTTCGAAGACGGCATCTTGCGGCGGTTACAGAAGGGGAACACCTTTCAACCTGTTGCATAACCCTGCTAATCTAATTCACGAGGGCAGCCCTCATGAACCTAGCACTTCTTGAATGCCTGCCTCATGATACCATCCCACTGGGTCTTGGGTGCCAGCACAGGAATTTGATAGAGCATCAACATTCAGGCAAGAGTGCTGCAAAAATTTGGGTTCAAGTCGGCAAGAATAACCAAGCACCACTCAGAATGGCTGGAGAACTCAGATTTATTTATGCAAGGGCCGGGGAGAGTTAAAAACTCTCAGCACTTAGCTCTGGAGTATTTGAGCTATTAGGCGGGCAGTTTGACATCATCTTGAGTTCTTTTTTGTTGTTGTTGTTATTTTTATTTCTTGTTTTTTCAAGTTCAAGGTAATGGTCTCACTCTAGCCCAGGCTGACCTGGAATTCACTCTGTAGTCTCAGGGTGGCCTTGAACTCACAGCGATCCTCCTACCTCTGCCTCCCAAGTGCAATGATTAAAGTCATGCACCACCATCGCAGGTGAGGTGAGTTTTTTTAAAATATTTTCTTTTTTTTTTAATTTGCAAGCAGAGAGAGAGAGAGAGAGATTGACAGAGACAGAGAGAATGGGTGCAGTGTACCAGGGCCTGCAGCTACTGCAAATTCCAGATGCATGTGGGAATGGAACTTAAGCCATTAGACTTTGCAAGCAAGCACCTTAACCGCTGAGCCATCTCTCCAGCCCCCATTTTGAGTTGTTTACATTATTGATGGGCTACAAGTTCCTGAGGTTACATGATTGCGGGGGGGGGGGGTGCATAAACACAAAATTCGTTAGCAATAAGCCAATGATAAGCAAATTCAGAAAAGGCAGAACAGAAAGTGTATTGCTCAAGGGAGTTTTGCCCATGGTCTGGTTCTTGAAGGAAACTTGGCTGCTGGAGGGGATGCAGCCTTGCCAAGGCACGAGAAGGGCAGGGGGTCACAGCATCACTTCTCACAGGTAGGATTTTCTCTGAGAGGGGCCTCAGCACAGAGGGGCTTTAGAACAGCACAAATGTCCCACCACAATAGCAGAACATTTTTGTGATGACAAAAGTGACTTTTCCTCTTGCTATGACCAAATGCCTGCCAAGCAAAGTAAAGGAGGAAGGGTTCATCTTGGCTCTCGATTTCAGGAGACTGTCCACCATGAGGAAGGCAGAGAGCAGGAGGCAGCTTCTCGCATTGTGTGGGAAGTCAGGAAGCAGAGCGAGATGGGCGCTGGCACTCAGCTTGCTTTTCCCTGTTCCCCCTTTTTAATATATTTTATTTGAGAGAAAAAGAGAGAGAGAGAGAGAGAGAGAATGGGCTGCAAGGCCACTGAGAAATCCTGCTGGAACTGAGCTGATAACCTCCTCCATGTAGACCCGCTGAGAGAAAGCTGGAAGAAGCCATTCTGCATGCAGTTCAATGGGAGAAAGAGAAGTCACCAGTGAAGATACTCAACAGTGGACACTGCAAGCCTTATAATTGGCCAGCCAGGCAAAATGAGCCAACGGGTGCAATAGTGGCACATCTATCATGGTGGAAACCAACTGCCCTCTAATTGGACTGGAGGCCCGCTCCATGGGAAGGGAATACATCCCTGATATTGAAAACTTAAAACAGGTGTAGTCATGAGCCCTAGGGGTGTAATGTCTGCTGATGTCTGGAAAAATGTATATACTATGCTTATCAGACTGCCCAGTAAGCACTTCTCTTAATGTTCATACCCTTATATTAATGCTACTCTCACTTTGGGTAGAGAATCTTCTCTTTTCAAATGGCAGTGACCTTGGGATGACTCAGAGGCATCATGGTGCTGGAAAGAGGTGACCGGAGTGCTCAGTACTGCCATATCTCTATCACACCTTCCAAGGCTCAGGGTCTATTGCGGAAGAGGTGGCAGAAAGAATTTAAGAGCCAAAGGAAGGGTGGGACTCCTTACAATGTGCTCCCCCCAGACACAAAATGGCCTGGATATCCATGACCTCACAGTGCCTGACACTACCTACACAAGACCATCATAAGAGGAGGAAAAGATCATGACATCAAAATAAAAGAGAAACTGATTGAGATGGGGAGGGGATATGATGGAGTTTCAAAGGGGAAAGTGGGGGGAGGGAGAGTATTACCATGGGATATTTTTTATAATCATGGAAGTTGTTAATAAAAATTTGAGAAAAGCCGGGCATGGTGGCATATGCCTTTAATCCCAGAACTCGGGAGGCAGAGGTAGGAGGATCGCCATGAGTTCAAGGCCACCCTGAGACTACAGAGTTAATTCCAGGTCAGCCTGGACCAGAGTGAGACCCTATCTCGAAAAACCAAAAAAAAAAAAAAAAAAAATTATTTTTTGAAAAAAAGAGAGAGAGAGGAGGGAGAAAATGGGTGTACCAGGGCCTCTAGCCACTGCAAACAAACTCTAGATGCATGTGCCACCTCGTGCATCTGGCTTACATGGGCATAGGGAATTGAACCTGGGTCCTTAGGCTTTGCAGGCAAGTGTCTTAACCACTAAACAAGCTATCTCTCCAGTCCCTTTTCCCCCTTTTTATTGAACCCAGGACCCTAGCCTTGAGTCTTCATGCCTCCACTAAACTTCTCCAGAAATGTCCTCACAGACATGTCCAGAGGTGATCTCCTAAGGTGATTCCTACCTTGATAATGAAGATGCACCATAGCCAGTCGTGGTGGTTCATACCTTTGATCCCAGCACTCAAGAGGCAGAGGTAGGAGGATCACCGTGAGTTCGAGGGCACCCTGAGGCTACATAATGAATTCCAGGTCAGCCTGAGCTAGAGTAAGACCCTACCTTGAAAAACCAAAAAAAAAAAAAAAAAAGAAGAAGAAGATTCACCATGACAAGTATAAAGATGGGGAGCAGATCAGGAGAGATGACTGTGTTACAAATGAACAGTAAGGGGAATCCTTGCAGGGAACTGTGATGATGACTCCACAAGTCTACACAGGTGGTGGAACACAAAACAAAACACATACATACACACATAAGCATAGATAAAACTGGGGCATCTGAGTCCCATGTGGTGACACACACCTTTAGTCCCAGCACCTGGGAGACTGAGGTAGGAGGATTGCTGTGAGTACAAGGCTAGCCTGGCGCTACAAAATGAGTTCCAGGTCAGCCTGAGCTAGAGTGAGTCCCTGCCTAGGAAAAAACATGGGGGCATCTGAACAAAGTAGGTTTGTTGTATCCATGTGGATATAATTATTGTGATATTACACTTAGTTTTACAAGATGTTAACACTGGAGAAAACTGGTTACTAGGTACACTAGACCTTTCTGTATTATTTCTTACGACTTTGAATCTGTAATTATCTCAAGGTAAAAGGTTTAATTTTAAAAATAGCAGTGATTTAATGTGCAATGAAAAGGTAGGCTACCAAGCTTTATATATAATAATATGAGCAGAGCTATTTCAAGACCCCAAAATTGAGTCTGAGCATATAGTTCAACCTAGTATGTATGATCCCTGAGTTAAACTTCTATCCCCACAAAATCACCCCAAAATGTATACCTCATATCTACTAAAGTGAAACAGTCGCCCACCCTATGAGTCACCAGTTCTACTCCTCAGTGTCTTGTCTAGAGAAATAGGTTCATGTGACACCAGCAAATGTGTACAATACTAATAATAGGGGCTGGAGAGAGTGCTCAGTGGATAAAGTATTTGCCTCACATGCATGAGGACTTGAGTTCAATCCCTAGAACCCTCGTAAATGCCAAGTGTGGTAGCATATGCCTAAAATCCCAGCTCTGGCTCCCTAGAGCTCTCTGGCCAGCCAGCCTAGCCTAATCAGTGAGCTCTAGACCAGTGAGACACCGTCTCAAAAGAAAGGTAGACAATGCACTGGAGTTTAACAGGGTCTTGAGGGTTCAGGAGAAGTCACTGAACCCCAAACCCTGAGTTTATGTCTGTTTTTACCCAAAGGATCAAGAAAAACCAGACTGAGAAGGGTAATTATTAAATTATTGCAATTTTAGTCAGGAGGAGTGAGGGAGAGTCCACAGGCCAAGGAAGGGGGAATGGGTGCACCCATGTGGCCCAAAAGCCCATGTGGGAAGTTAGCATGATCCTGAACCCTGAAAAGGGACTTAGAGAGGAAAGAGAAGGAAGTGCAGAGAGCCCATGTGGGAGTAGGGGGTGAGGGACCTGGGAGTTCAGGAGAGAACAGCCATTAAGAAAAGGGGCCTGTCTACCTGTTGTCTACTTACAACCTTATTGTGGTGGGCCTTAGCTTTAGGCTCAGGGGAGCCAAAGTGAGGGCTGATTGGTCTGGGCCAGGAGCTGGCTCAAGAAGAGGCCAGGCATGACCATCAAATTTGGGGGCTGAGCTTAACCAACCACAAGGCCAGGATCAGATTTAAATTCTAGGAAAGGGGAAGTTCCTCTCAGGAGGGGCTCAGGTTGTTTATAGAAAAACAGGTCTAGGGGGGCTAAAGAAATAGCTTAGTGGTTAAGGCACTTGCCTATGAAGCCTAAGGACCCAGGTTTGATTGTCCAGGTCCCATGTAAGCCAGATCTACAAGGTGGTGCATGCATCTGGAGTTCATTTGCAGTGGCTGGAGGACCTGGTGCGCCCATTCTCACTCACTCTCTATCTCTCTCCCTCTCTCTGTCTTTCATAAATAAATAAATAAAGATAAAAATGTCTTTTAAAAATAAATAAATAATCTTAAAAAAAAAAAAAAACAGGTCTAGCTCCAGACACCATGAGATCCCTCCCGGCTGCCGTAGCCCTGGTGGCTTTGTGCTATGAATCCCAGGAAAGCATGGAGTTGTATGAAATGAATCCTTTCATTAACAGCAGAAATGCCAACACCTTTATGTCCCCACAGCAGAAATGGCGAGCTGAAGCCCAAGAGAGGGACTGAGAACGCAACAAGCCTGCCTACGAGCTCAATCGGGAGGCCTGCGATGACTACAAACTCTGTGAACACTACGCCGTGGTGTACAGATACAACGCTGCCTACAACCACTATTTCAGACAGCGCCATGGGGCCAAATGAGAGAATAAAAATCATTTTCGTTCCAAAATCTGAAGTATGTTTCTGTATCCCTCTGCAGTAGCATTACTGAGATATATAAACACATGCATCTTGCTTGTTTTCTATGTAATATCATGTGTGGCTACAGCCTCCCTGCCTGCCCCAGACTGATAAATAATGAATGTGCAGTATTACGATGTGTGATTATACATAATAAAATTCGGATTTGATACTTTCACAAAAAAAACAGGTCTAGGGAACTCCTTTAGTCAAGAGATAAGGAGAGGAGAGATCCTTCTCTGATCTCTAGTAAAGTGAAGATTGCAAGGACAGACTTAAGCACGTTTCTGCTTTTTATTTTCTGGGGCCTACTCACCCTAAACTACCTAACAAAGCTATCTGACCCTCACTCAGGAGGATGACACCCAGGTTTGTCTTCTAGCCTCCAAACAGATGCACCCACATACATTCACACATACCACACATGCAAAAAAGGGGGGATAATAGCTTCATTCATAATAGCCAAGAGTTGGCAATAGTCCAAATGTCCATCAATAGTGTTTTCACTAATCCTGGCCTGATACCTGTATAATTTCTTTAAGCTCAGGGTACCATGAGTGTAACTCTCTTCATTATTCATTTCTCCTCTGAATCTTTTGGTCTGTGCTTAGATATTTTCCCTCTGATTTTTCCTTGAACCTCACCATTTGCCTTAACTTCCCTCCTTGGGAAATCCCGTGGCAGATGTCATGTGTGTTGCTTCTAAATCTCCCTACATAAGCTCCTTGAAGCTATCCTCCACATGCTTATGGCCCTGTTCCAGCCTTTCCTTGAAAGCCTCAATTTCTCTTCAATGAACAGTATAAACTATGCAGTGTTTCCACATGCAAGCATGTTTCCTACTTCTCATGTGTTTAAGACTCTGCTCCACAAAAGACACCTTGGTGCTGAGAAGAAGTGACAGAGGAGTGCTCAGCACTGAAATATCTCTATCACACCTTCCAAGGCTCAGGGTCCATTGCGGAAGAAGTGGTAGAAAGAATGTTAAGAGCCAAAGGAATGGTAAGACTGCTTACAATGCACTCTTCCAGACACAAAATGGCCTGGATATCCATGACCTTGCAGTGCCTGGTACTACCTGCACAAGACCATCATAAGAGGAAGAAAAGACAATGACATCAAAATAAAAGAGAGGCTAATTAAAAGGGGGAGGGCTAGGTGTGGTGGTGTACTTCTTTAATCTCAGCACTTAGGAGGATCACCATGAGTTTGAGGCCACCCTGAGACTACATAGTGAATTCCAGGTCAGCCTAGACTAGAGTGAAACCCTGCCTTGAAAAAAAACAAAAAAAAAAGGGGGGGGACATAAAAAAAGACTGCTCCAGGGCTGGCAAGATGGCTTAGCAGTTAAGGTGTTTGCTTGCAAAGCCAAAGGACCTTGGTTCGATTCCCCAGCACCCATGTAAGCCAGCTGCACAAGGGGGAGCATGCCTCTGGAATTTGTTTGCAGTGGCTGGAGGCCCTGACACATCCATTATCTCTTTCCCTCTCTCTGCCTCTTTCTCTCTCTCAAATAAAAACAAAAGCCGGGCATGGTGGCACACGCCTTTAATCCCAGCACTCGGGAGGCAGAGGCAGGAGGATTGCCGTGAGTTCGAGGCCACCCTGAGACTCCATAGTGAATTCCAGGTCAGCCTGGGCTAGAGCGAGACCCTACCTCGGAAAGCCAAAAACCAAAACAAAAACAATCAAATAAAAACAAAGTAAAAAGAAAAAAGAAAAGGCTACAACTTATTAAAAAAAAAAAACTGTTCCAGCCTTCCTTCCTAAATCCCAATCTCCCTTAAATAAACCCCACAATTTGTTATTTCTCCCTAAATAAACTTAATAATTCATAATTTATCCTTCTTAAGTCTGTCTCTATCAATTCTATATTTTATTTTTTTATATTTACTTTTTTATTTGAGAAAGAGAGAAAGAGGCAGATAGAGAAAGAATGAGTGAGCCAGGGCCTCCAGCCACTGCAAACAAACTCCAGATGTGTGCACCACCTTAGGCATTGGCTTACGTGGATACTGGTGAATTAAACCTCGAACTGGGGTCCTTAGGTTTCACAGGCAAGTGCTTAACCACTAAGCAATCTCTCCAGCCCTTTATCAATTCTTTGTTAAAGGTAGGACACATCCCAAACTTGGGGTTCATAAATTTGGGGGCCCCTTATGGACCCAAAATTCCTGCATCAAGTTTACTTGCAGCAGCTAGAAGCTCTGGTACCATATTATCTCTCTCTCTCTCTCTCCCTCCCTCCCTCTCTCTCTCTTCCTCACCCATGGAAATAAATAATAGAAGCTTAGATATGTGTATCATTGGGTACAGTGTCTGCATAGCACACAAAAAGCCCTGAGTTTGAACCCCATACCACCTAAGCCAGGCATGGTGGCACATGCCTATGATCCCAGCACTCAGGGTGTAGAGGCAGGAAGATCAGAAGTTTAAGGTGATCCTTAGCTATACAGTAAGTTCAAAGCCAGCCTGGGCTACATGAGATTCTGTCTCAAAAAAATTTTAAGGGCTGGAGAGATGGCTAGCGGTTAAGGCACCTGCCTGCCAGAAAACTAAAGGACCCAGGTTTGATTCCCCAGGACCCATGTAAGCCAGATGCCCAAGGTGGCA
The DNA here is from genome assembly GCA_036346955.1 of Dipus sagitta. NCBI lineage: Eukaryota > Metazoa > Chordata > Mammalia > Rodentia > Dipodidae > Dipus > Dipus sagitta. Next base: position 50,184,242 of record CM070773.1, on the reverse strand, counting down.
CACACGTCTTGTTTGTTGGCAGTGGCTGGTGGCCCTGGCATGCCCATTCTTTCTCTGTCTCTGCCTCTTTCTTTTTCTCTGTCTCTTCTCTCACAAATATATAAATAAAATATTTTTAATTAATTAAAACCAGGCATAGTGCACATGACTTTAATCCCAGCACTCAGGACACAGAGGTAGGAGGATTGCTGTGAGTTTCAGGCCACCCTGAGACCACATAGTGAATCCCAGGTCAGCCTGGGCTAGAGTGAGACCCTACCTTGTAAAAACAAAAACAGAAAGAAAGAGTGGTCCTTTGAAAATCCTTTCTTGCTCCCTATGCCCTGCTCCCACCAGGCCTCTGTGGAGTTGATTGACATATTGCTGATTGAACCTCAGTTCCCTGTGCCTGAGGGGCTCACTGAAAGCTGATGAGGGAAGCAGACATGGAGTAGAACAATGTCCTCTGCCGACACTGTTCAGACTGCGACAGTAAAGGGTACAGACTGGCTGGCTTAACAAGGAACTCATTTCTCTGAAGTTCCAGATCAAGGTGGGGTTAAGGCTCAGTTGGTCAGGTCACGTCTCTTCCTGGTTTGCAAATGGACTGCCTTCCCCAAGTCCTCATATGGTGCCCTGATAGTTCAAGGCTAGAGCACTAAACCTATCTGATCAGAGCCCCACCCTATGACCTCAGTTCACCTTGAACACTTGCTCCAAGTACAGCTCTTCTCAGGTGGGAGGGCGGTCAGCCTTCAGTCGATGAATGTGGAAGGTACACGACTCCATACACAGGACCCATTTCCACACTCCCACCTGCAAGGCCCTGCCCCATTGCTCCTTCCGCGGAGCACACCTTGCAGGGGACAGCAGGAATACCCTCTGAGTCAGCGGGACGACCCCAGGCCCACTGGTCCCTGCCTGACTGAAGACTCCCAGAAGGCAGGAGTCATGAGTCTGCCCACCAGTCTCTGAATTATTCATACTGGAAAATGGAATAAGAAAGGAATGGGATGATCCCTCTGTGCAATGTACCATGACCTCTCTGTATCTCTTTGTTTCTAAATATCTTTGTGATTACATAGCATAGAATGTTTCTTGCTTCAGTTCCCCCTATGTGACCTATGTAACCTTGTGACTTGTCATATGTCCCCCCTTGTTTAACAGTATGTAATTTTGTGGTTTAACTCCAGATCCTGCTTTTACTATAAACATCATGTGGTTATTTCCAATAAAAGCTGACTCTCCAAACAGGCCAGAGCTGCATCTTGATCCTGAACTCTGTGATGCAGACCTTGGTGTACCAGCTTTTGTCTTTTGCTTTCTTTTTACCCAATAAAACTTTGCCTCGCATTCCGTGTACTTGTGTGACACTGGACCCCATACAATACTTAATTATTCCAGGTAGGTTGTGCACTAGCTGTGTGACCAAGGAGGAAGACAGGCAGTGAGGAGGCCAGTGGAAACTCCCATCCCCTCTCTCCTCTCTCTCCCTCTTTGTCTGAAGCTGGAAGGATGATTCTGGGTGAGACAGGAGCCAAAGTGCTCCAAAGTCCTCTTCTGAAGTGAAGGAAAGTGCTTCTGGAGCCAGCAAGGGGCTGCTGGTGGATGAGGAATTGATTAAGCTTGCCTGAGAGTACCAGGGCTGGGCACCCCCTCTGGTGGAAGTGGCCCAGTTTACACCCAGGTGATGCCAGGTGAATGCTATACCAAGAACAGGTTGGACATTAGCTGTATATGCTAGGGATGTTGGCTGGGAGCCAGAAGAAATGGAGGGAGATAAATAACAAGATGGAAAAGATAAGAGAAAGAATATTAACTGCCACCCTGACCCCTCTAAGGAGCTTACCATGCTGTCCAAATTCCTTCCTTCCTTCTCATAAGCATCGTCTGAGCTAAACGTCTCTGCTCTCTCCCACTTTACAGATGAGACAAATGAGGTCAGAGTTCAAGTCACTGGCCTGAGGACTTATAACCAGTAGATGGAAAGCTACTCTCTGATCCCAGAGACCAGAGTTCATCTGTTGAGTGCTGGGAGGAAAAAGTGGAATGGAGGAACGATGGAGGGGGACAGGACGGAGAAGGCTCCGTTTTTCCTTCAACAGATATCTTTTGTTGTTTTCCCAAGGGTCTCACTTTTTCCCAGGCTGACCTAGAAGTCATTCCATAGTCCCAGGCTTCCCTGGAACTCACAATGATTCTCCTACCTCTGCCTCCTGAGTGCTGAAATTAAAGGTATGTGCCACCACACCAAGCTTTTCAACAGATATTTTCTTTCTTTCCTTTTTTTTTTTTTTTTTTGTTTTTGATTTTGTTTGTTTGTTTTTTTCAAGGTAGGGTCTCACTCCAGCCCAGGCTGACCTGGAATTCACCACGTAGTCTCAGGGTGGCCTCGAGCTCATAGCAATCTTCCTATCTCTGCCTCCCGAGTGCTGGGATTAAAGGCATGTGCCACCATATCCGATTTATTTCATTTTTTTAAATACCTATATAATTGCTGGGTGTGGTAGCATACGCCTTTAATCCCAGCACTCGGGAGGCAGAGATAGGAAGATTGCTATGAGTTCGAGGCCACCCTGAGACTACGTGGTGAATTCCAGGTCAGCCTGGGCTGGAGTGAGACCCTACCTTGAAAAAAATATACATATTCATTTGAGAAGGGCAGCAGATAAAGAGAATGGGTGTGCCAGGGTCTCTAGCCGCTGCAAATGAACTCCAGACACATGCACCACCTTGTGCATCCAGCCTTATGTGTGCGTACTGGGGAATCAAACATGGGTCCTTTGGCTTTGGAGGCAAGCACCTTAAATACAAGCCATCTCTCTAGCCCTCAACAGATATTTTCTGAGCACTTCTTACTTGTCAGGCATTTCTCTGGGGCCTAGGCTGCAGCCTGGACCTATGTCATAGATGTGTGACAGGCGTGGTCACCCTGTTCCCCTGCAGTTAGGCACAATCCCGGCCTAATGCTCTGTGTAGCTTTTCCGAAATCCTTGAACCTCTTCCACTGAGGGCCTCACGTTTCACTTTGTCACTTATGTGGCCAGTTCTAGGGGCTGGGAGAAAGCACATGCATCATGTCCCTCCCTCATAGGGATTATGTTCTAGAAGGAAGAGGGGAAGGGCCAAGATCAGATGGGGAGGCGAATGTTTGCTGATATCATCCCAAGACTGGGGAAAGGGCATAGGTTGTCCTTTAAGCTGGAAAGGCAAAACTCAATTCTTTTTACAATTTCATTACTGGAAATATCTATTGGCCCCAGGAGCATTCTGCTCATCAAATTGAACTAAAGACAAAAGGGCATCGCTGTCTCCCCTGAGCGCTTTATGGAGCAGGCTGTCCTTAAATCAGTGCTGGCAGCAAGGGCTACCTCGGCAGAGGTGGCAGTGAGCCCCTGCCCCGAGCTGGGTCTGGTGGACGTAGCAGTAGGGGAAGGAAAACAGGGAAACGGGAGCCAGCCCTTGTGGAGCTTAGGATGGAAAAGAGAGAATAGGGTGCCCTGAGGGTGTGCCCACCCTGCCAGGGGCTGGATGACTCTTGAGAAAGTCCTAATTCAGTGTACCACAAAGGGTTGGAAAGTCTGGCAGCCAGACCCAGAGACCTGTGCCATCCCCTCTGCGCCGGTCCAAGGACGAGGGCTCTGTGGATCCTTCGGGGATTCACATACACAGCATGTTCATGCGGGTTAACAGGGCCCAGGATTAGGAGTCTGCTAAGCCTCGGTTGGGTAGTGCCCAGTTACTAACCAGCTATATGCCTATGGAGGAGTTCATAAGTTTTCTGAGCTGAATCAAGACTTCTGATGTCCCCGAGCATGGTGGCACACGCCTTTAATCCCAGCACTCGGGAGGCAGAGGTGGGAGGATTGCCTTAAATTCAAGGCTGCCCCCCTGATACTACAGAGTGAATTTCAGGTCAGCCTGAGCTAAAGCAAGACCCTCCTCAATAAACCAAAAAAAAAAAAACTTCTGACCCTGGGAAGCACCTGGGGTGGGGGGGTTACAAGAGATAATGGTGGAGAGGGGTCAGCACTGGCTAACAGCCTTTGTAAATAAGTGCCTTTAACTGATGACCATCTCCACAACCAGTTTTTTTGTTTGTTTTTTCCGACGCAGGGTCTCACTCTAGCCCAGGCTGACCCTGAATTCACTGTGTAGTCTCAGGGTGGTCTCAAACTCATGGAAATCCACCTATCTCTGCCTCCTGAGTGCTGACATTAAAGGCGTGTGCCACCACGCCCGGCAGGTTTTGTTTTTTTTCTTTTTTGAGATAGGGTCTCATGTAGCCCAGGCTGGCATAAACTGTATAGCTTTGCAAAGATGGCCTTTGAACTCTTGTGTTTGTTTTTGCCTCATACATCTCACATTTATTGCATCTCTTTAAAAAAAAAAAAAAGTTTGTTTGTTTTTTTCGAGGTAGGGTCTCACTCTAGCTCAGGCTGACCTGGATTTCACTATGTAGTTTCAGGCTGGCCTTGAACTCATGGCAAGTCTCCTATCTCTGCCTCCTGAGTGCTGGGATTAAAGGTGTGCGCCACCACGCCCGGCTTTAAAAAAAAAATTTTATTATTGACAACTTCCAAAATTATCGACAATAAACCATAATTCCTCCCCCCCCACTTTCCTCTGCATAACTCCACTCTCCATCATATCCCCTCCCCCTCTCAATCAATATCTCTTTTATTTTGATGTCATTATTTTTTCCTCCTATTATGAGGGTCTTGTGTAGGTAGTGTCAGGCACTGTGAGGTCATGGAGATCCAGGCCATTTTGTGTTTGAAAGAGTGCATTATAAGGAGCCCTACCCTTCTTTTGGCTTTCACATTCTTATGCCACCAATTCCACAATGGGCCTTGAGCCATGGAAGGTGTGATAGAGATGCTTCAGTGCTGGACTCAGCACCATGGTGCCTTTTGAGTCATCCCAGAAGTCACTACCATCAGAAAAGAGAAGCTTCTCTAACCAAAAGTGAGGGTAGCATTAATATATGGGTATGAATAATAAGATAAGTGCTTACTGGGCAGTTTGGTGAGCATAGTATATACATTTAGCCAGACAGCAGCAGACATTACACCCCTAGGGATCATGACTTGCCATCATCAGTTTTCAGGATCAGGGATGTATTCCCTCCCATGGAGCGGGCCCCCAGTCCAATTAGAGAGCGGTTGGTTTCCTCCATAACAAACGTGCCACTGTTGTACCCATCAGCTTATTTAGCCTGGCTGGCCAAATTAAAGGTTTGAAGTGTCCATTGATGACTTCTCTTTCTCCCATGGAGCTGCATGCAGTGTGGCTTCTAGCTTTCTGTCAGCTGGTCTACACGGAGGAGGTTAACAGCTCAGCTCCAGCAGGGTTTCTCAGTGACCTTACAGCACAAATATGTGGCATCTTCAGCAATATTGTCTCACCATCTATTCCTGGTGGGAAATCAGGAGCCTCGGCAATGGCCTATAATGTTTTGGGGACATCAGAGGCCTCCCTGGCCAACAACTCACTGGAAGGTATCCCATCCCTGGTACTGAAGATTTTCTAGTAACAATCTGTGGCTTCTGGGTGTACTATTGTCCAAAAGAGTAGGTTTCCGTATGACTTATTTATACCCTCTTAGATTTTGATTAACCCTCCCCCCAGCCTTCCTTTACTCAATTTTTTTCTGTTTTGGGCTTTTTGTTTGTTTGTTTTGAGATAGAGTCTCACTTTAACCCAGGCTGATCGGGAACTCACTATAGTTCCAGGTTGTCCTCAAACACAAAATGATCCTCTTACCTCTGCCTCCGGAGTGCTGGGGATTATAAACCTTGTGGTGGTTTGATTCAGGTGTTCCCCATAAACATAGGTGTTCTAAATGCTAGGTTCCCAGTTGATGGAGATTTGGGAATTAACGCTTCCTGGTGGCAGTGTATTGTTGGAGGTGGGCTTATGGATATTATAGCCAGTTTCCCCATGCCAGTGTTTGGCACACTCTCCTGCTGCTGTTGTCCACCTGATGTTGGCCAGGAGGTGATGTCCACCCTCTGCTCATGCCATCATTTTCCCCTGCCATCATGGAGCTTCCCCTTTTTTCCCACAAGCTGCTCTTGGTCAGGTGGTTTCTGCCAGCACTGTGAACCTGACTGCAACAGGCATGTACCACCAAGCCCGGCTTTTTGGTCTTTGAACTCTTGATTCTCCTGCCTCCCAATTGAAGGGATTACAGGTGTGAGCCACCATGCCTAGATTATGTGGTGCTAACGTTTATGTGGTGCCGGGACCTCCTGCATGCTGGGCAAGTACTCCACATCCCCAGTCTTAACAATGGCAGAAGCATCACAGGCCTGCAGGAAGAGCTTATTTAGACCAGATGCAGGCTCTGGAGGCAAGGCCGGCTGTTAGGAAAAGCAGACAACAGCATGCAAAAATCTATGGCTGGCCGGGCGTGGTGCGCACGTCTTTAATGCCAGCATGCGGGAGACAGAGGTATGAGAATCACTGTGAGTTCGAGGCCACCCTGAGACTACATAGTGAATTCCAGGTCATCCCAGACTAGAGTGAGACCCTACCTCAAAAAAAAAACGAAAAAATTAAAAAATTAAAAAAAAAATCTATGGCTCCTTGGGCCACGTGCCTATGCTGGCCTGTCTCCACCCCTCACCCAAATACATGCATGCATCTTTCTGACTGCCACAGGACTGTTAGCATGGGTGGCTGTGTGTGTGATTTCTCATCATTCTCTCACCGCCCTGGGGCAGATATGACTCCCAGAAGCAAAGAGCCTGAGCAGGCCGGCTCACCTTCCATACCTGCCCTGCGGCACCTGACTTCGATGCAGCTCCGCTTGCAAGGCGTCGCCTCTCTCACAGACTCTGCCTCAGAGCTCAAAGGAGCCGCATCCCGAGGGCCTGGCAGCTGGGGCCATGAGCACCACCCACCTCCAGCTCTGTCTGTAAAGAGCCCCCATCCTTTTGGAAGAGCCACGGCCTCTTCCTGCGCCCCGTTCTTAGCCAGCCAGCAATCCTGTGGGCTGTCTCGGCATCCGTGGGAGGCAGAGCAGGTTGAGCTGTACTAGGCCGAGAACGAGCCACCTCCCAGCGGGGTCTGTGTCAGACCTGAAACAAACCCAGTGACTGCAGTCTCCAAGGGTGACCAAGCTAATCAGCTGGCCAGATGTCTCCTTGGCACCATTCTCCATTCTCTCTCTGTCTCCCTCCCCCTTTTCCATCCCTCCCCCTAGACAGGAAATCAAGGCTGACAACACCTCCATTCAGCTGCCCCCAGCATCAGTGACTCACACCTTCCTGGGTCCGGCACCCACAGGCTAGGGGCTGTCTGTTTTCACCACAAGGCAAGATCAAAGCAATGAAAGGAGGACTCAAAGACCTGGCCAAACAACCCCCGCCTAGGAGAAGAGACATTTATTTCTATGATGAGCAAGTCAATTCCCAAATCATGATATATTTATGTTCTGGGTCTCCAGCCACCTGCTCAGCCTCAGAAACAAATTCCAGGTTCCAGGCAAAGGGGAACTGAGCATATTAAAAGAGAACACAGCAGATGGGTCATCCTGGGAGGTAGAAAGTATCACAAGGGGGCTGGAGAGATGGCTTAGAGGTTAAGTGCTTGCCTGGGAAGCCTAAGGACCCCAGTTCGAGGCTCTATTCTCCAGGACCCACGTTAGCCAGATGCACAAGGGGGTGCATGCGTCTGGAGTTCATTTGCAGGGGCTGGAGGCCCTGGCACGCCCATTCTCTCTCCTTCTCTCTCTCTCTTCTCTCTCTCTCTCTGCCTCTTCCTCTCTCTGTCTGTCGCTCTCAAATAAATAAATAAAAATAAACAAACAAACAAAAAAAACTAAAAAAAAAAAGAAAAGAAAAGAAAGTATCACAAGGGCCAAGCACAGTGGCCCATGCCTTTAATCCCAGCACTAGGGAGACAGGGGTAGGATAATCACCTTGAGTTCGAGGCCACCCTGAGACTACATAGTGAATTTCAGGTCACCCTGGACTAGAGTAAGACCCTACCTTGAAAAGCCAAAAGGGGGGGAAAAAAGTATCACTAGGGGGTCCTAGAAGTTGAGGAAACTCCCTGCTGGAAGACATGGGATATTCTGGGTGCCTCTTAGTGACAGAAGGTGGCAGAAACAGGACACCCTTCCCCAGCTCCCTCAGTGAAAGCGGGAGCCAGTGGCAAGAGCCCCAGGCCCAGCTGTAGGGCCGGGCTAGGGCTGCTGTGTGGTCTTGCTGCTTAGGAGTACAGAGATTAGGAGGGATGTCCACTCTATTCTGGGGCCTTAGGAACCAGGAGGAATTGACTCATATCTCCTGTTCCCAAGCCTTTGTGCAGGCTGAAGTTCAAAACCAGCTCTAGAGTTAGGCATGGTGGCACATGCCTTTAATCCCAGCATTTGGGAGGTAGAGGTAGGAGGATTGCCGTGAGTTCAAGGCCACCCTGAGACTACTGAGTGAATTCCAGGTCAGCCTGGGCTAGAGTGAGACCGTACCTCAAAACACCAAAAAAAAAAAAAAAAAAAAAAAAAAAAACAGCTCTAGGATTTCTTCAGACCCTGGGGGCTTCCACCCTCCTGACAGCCTCACCCTCTGAAGTCTGTGACCAGCTCACAGAATCCAGTGTGACGCTCAACATTTTTTCCAAGTTTAGCAATGTGAAATCCAAACCCAGGAGTGTAGGGACTGTCAGGGAGTCTGGGGAGGAGAGTTTGCACAGTGGGCGCACCAGCAAGCTGCAGCAGGCCCCACTAGCCTTCAAGTATAGTCAGAACAGAGACAGCCAGGTATGGAGGCACACACCTTGAATCTCAGCACTCAGGACGCAGAAAATCCCTGAGACTACATAGTGAATTCCAGGTCAGCCTGGGCTAGAGGGAGACTACCTGGAAAATTCAACTACAATAACAACGACAACAAAAATATTAATAATACAACAATGAGGCTAAGGAACTGGCTCAGTAATTAAAGGTGTTTGCTTGCAAAGCCTACTAGCCTGGGTTCAATTCCCCAGTATTCACATAAAGCCAGATGCACAAAGTGGCTCATGTGTCTGGATTTTGTATGCACTGGCAGAAGGCCCTGGTGTATCTATGTTCTTCCTATCTCTCTCTCTCACACACATCTCTATCTCTCTCACACACATACACACATAAATATGTGTATATTGGGGCTGGGACAATGGCTCAGTAGTTTAAGGTACTTGCTAACAAAGCCTGATGGTCTAGGTTCGCTTCCCCAGTCCCTACATAAATCCAGATGCACAAAGGTGCATGTGTCTGGAATCTATTTGCAGTGACAAGAGACCCTGGAGGACCCTCTCTCTCTGTCTCTCTTTCTCTCTAATTACAAATCAATAAATAAAAACATTGTTAGGGGATGGAGAGGTTGCTTAGTGGTTAAGGCGCTTGCCGGTAAAGCCAAAGGACCCAGGTTCTATTCCCAGGTCCCCACGTAAAGCCAGATGCACAAGGTGACACATGCATCTGGAGTTTGTTTGCAATGGCTAGAGGCCTTGGTGCCCCATTCTCTCTCTATCTGCCTCTTTCTCTCTCTTTTAAATAAATAGAAAATTTGGGGGGGATTCTTCGAGGTATGGTTTCATTCTAGCCCAGGCTGACTTGGATTCACTATATATTCTCTCAGGGGAGCCTCGAACTCACGGTGATCATCCTACTGCTGACTCTCAAGTACTAGGATTAAAGGTGTGTGCTACCATGCCCGGCTATAAATAAATAAAATATTTTTTAAACATTTTGTTTTCGAGGTAGGGTCTCACTCTAGCCCAGGCTGACCTGAAATTCACTATGGAGTCTCAGGGTGGCCTTGAACTCACCGTGATCCTCCTACCTCTGCCTCCGGAGTGCTGGGATTAAAGGCGTGTGCCACCACTCCTGGCTTCTAAACCAAAAATATTTCTTTTTCAATTTTTTTTATTAACAACTTCCATGATTGTAAACAATATCCCATGGTAATGCCCTCCCTCCCCCCACTTTCCCGTTTGAAACTCCTGGGTTTCTCCATCATATCCCCTCCCCCTCTCAATCAGTCTCTTTTATTTTGATGTCATGATCTTTTCCTCCTATTATGATGGTCTTATGTAGTGTCAGGCATTATGAGGTCATGAATACCCAGGCCATTTTGTGTCTGTGGGGAGCACGTTGTAAGGAGTTCTACCCTTCCTTTGGCTCTTACATTCTTTCCGCCACCTCTTCCACGATAGGTCCTGAGCCTTGGAAGGTGCGATAGAGATATTGCAATGCTGAGCACTCCTGTCACTTCTTTCCAGCACCATGATGCCTTCTGAGTCATTCCAAAGTCACTGCCATCTGAAAAGAGAAGATTCTCTACCAAAAGTGAGAGTAACATTAACATAAGGGTATGAACATTAAGAGAAGTGCTTACTGGGCAGTTTGATAAGCATAGTATATACATTTAGCTAAACTATTTTTTTTTAAAGAGCAATTCTGGGAAAAAGAAGGGGAAACCCTTCAATATATTGGTCTTGGCAAAGACTTTCTGAATACAACCCCAATTGCTCAGGCAATAAAACCACAGATTAACCACTGGGACCTCATGAAATTACAAAGATTTTGCACTGCAAAGGACATGGTGAATAAGCAAAGAGGCAACCTACAGAATGGTAAAAAAATCTTCGCCAGCTATATATCTGATAGAGGATTAATATCTAGGATATACAAAGAACACAAGAAGTTAAATAATAAGGAATCAAACAAGCCAATCAAAAAATGGGCTATGGAGCTAAATAGAGAATTCTCAAAGGAAGAAATACAAATGGCATATAAGCATCTAAAAAAATGTTCTACGTCACTAGTCATCAGGGAAATGCAGATTAAAACTACATTGAGATTCCATCTCACTCCTGTCAGATTGGCTACTATCATGAAAACAAATGATCATAAATGTTGGCGGGGATGTGGAAAAAGAGGAACCCTTCTACACTGTTGGTGGGAATGCAATCTGGTCCAGCCATTGTGGAAATCAGTGTGGAGGTTCCTAAAACAGCTAAAGATTGATCTACCATATGACCCAGCTATAGCACTCCTAGGCATATATCCTAAGGACTCATCCCATTTCCTTAGAAGTACATGCTCAACCATGTTTATTGCTGCTCAATTTATAATAGCTGGGAAATGGAACCAGCCTAGATGTCCTTCAACTGATGAGTGGATAATGAAGATATGGCACATTTATACAATGGAGTTTTACTCAGCAGTAAAGAAAAATGAAGTTATGAAATTTGCAGAAAAGTGGATGGATCTGGAAAGGATTATACTAAGTGAGGTAACCCAGGCCCAGAAAGCCAAGTGCCACATGTTCACCCTCATATGTGGATCCTAGCTACAGATGACTGGGCTTCTGTGTGAGAAGGAAAAAACTCAGTAGCAGAGGCCAGTAAGTTAAAAAGGAGATAGAAAGGGAAGAGAAAGGAAGGGAGGAGGGCATTTATTAGGTTGGTATTGTATATATGTAAGTAGAAAGATTGAGATGGGGAGGGGGTATGATGGAGAATGGAATTTCAAAGGGGAAAGTGGGGGGGGAGGGTACTACCATGGGATATTTTTTATAATTATGGAAAATATTAATAAAAATTGAGAAAATTAAAAAAATAAAAAAATTTTTAAAAAGGAAGGAGGGAAAAAAAAAGAAAAAAGAAAATAAATAAATAAATAAAGAGCAATTCTGGGTCTGGAGAGATGGCTTAGTGGTTAAAACGTTTGCCTACAAAACCTAAGAATCCAGGTTTGATTCCCCAGTATCCACATAAGCCGGATGCACAAGGTGATGCTTGTGTCTGGAGTTTGTTTGCAGTGGCTGGAGGCCCTGGGGTGCCCATTTTCTCTCTCTCTCTTTCTCTCACAAATAAAATAAAATAAAAACTTTAGCAAAATGAGCAATTCAGGACTCAGCAATTAATGTAATGCATTTTTCCCTGCCAATGTCATCCGTAAGTACCTGAAAGGGTGCTTCACCGTGAGAACTCATCAAGAGAAGGAAGCAGCCTGCATCTAGAAGGGTGCTGGTGAGCACACAGTGGGTAAGACCAGGGCACTGCTGGGTGACTGCAGTGACTCAGTTGTATATGTTGGGTACTAAAGAAAACTTGGATTGGAGGATGGGAGAGTGGATGGCAATGTGGTAGAAGGACGGGATGAGTGATAGGAGAGAGTGAAGAGAGGAGACTGGAAGAGCTGGATAAGCAGCCGTCAGCACACTTTCGTAGCTGCTTGTATAGGAGATGGAGGCAGAGTTGGTATGAAGAGCCTTTAAAGTGAAGTCATTTGAGATTCACCAGATGCAGAAAGAAGCTGTTTGGGAGCCCCTTAGTTAAGGTCTCATGTAGCCCTGGCTGGCATCCAACTCACTATGTAGCTGCAGCTCACCCTGAACATCTGATCCTTTTGCCTTCAGATGGAATCCTAGGCATGCACCACACCTTTTTGTTTGTTTGTTTGTTTGTGGTAGGGTGTTGCTCTGGCCCTGGATAATCTGGAATTCACTATGTAGTCTCAGGGTGGCCTCGAACTCACAGTGATCCTCCTACCTTTGTCTCCGCTGCGATGAAAGGCACTTGCCACCACACCTGGCTTCCTTGCACATATAAACAAACCTTGGCTTCTTTCCTGTTCATCTGCTCTCAGTTGAATTTGCTGCCTGTCCCCCCACCACCACCCCAACTGAAGCTAAGTGGGTAAGGAAGAAATTCTTCTCCCCTTCAGTCTGGGTGTGTTGCTGGGAGAGCCATCTGCAAGAAAGCCCTGGAGACAGTCCCTCGGGGCAAGCAGACGTTTGGCCCAAGGGCTTATTAAATGCTCTGAGGCAGCCAGCGCCTGGCCTTGTGTGGGAAGGCGAATCCTAAGAGCCACCATCAGCTTCAATTTGGAGAATGAGAATAGTCAGGCCATAAATATTCACCATGAGGAAGCTACGGCCTGAGAGACACTGCCACCTCGGCTGGGAACACTGGCGTGGATCGCAGGGAGACATGGTGAGAGGACAGTCAGTGGGGTGACACCCCGAGGCCTTCCTCGCCGTGGGCCAGGGGCCGTGAGCAGCCTGCTAGAGGAGGACACATAGCAAGCATACTCCCACGCAAACATGCGACTAACAACATGGTATCTGCCTTCTAGATCATTCCACACCCTTTCTTTTTTTAAATATTTTATTTATTTATTTATTTTATTTGAGAGAGAGAGAGAGAGATGCAGAAATAGACAGGTAGAGAAAGAGACAGAGAATGAGCATGCCAGGGGCCTCCAGCCACTGCAAATGAACTCCAGATGCGTGCGCCCCCTTCCACGCCCTTTCTGATGTGTAAGTCTCCATCCAGACACTCACATGGTCAAGGGCACTGCTGGGCTGGGTCAGGAGGTGTTCAGTCTGCTCCCTGTAAGCCAGCAGACCCAGAGCCAAGTCAGACTTGAATGAAGGATCCTGGCTGGGGAGGCTTTGGTGACAAGAGCATCAGAGCCCTCCATTCTGCCTGGTCTGGACTCCACTGACTAGATTCCCTGTTTCTTGCAGTTCACTTTTCCCTTTTCATTCATTCTTTAATGATTCGTTCCTTTAACTGATCGTCATTTACAGAGCACTTACTGTGTGTGGCGGTAGTGAACTAGCCCAGGGGAATCTGAAGCAAGAAGACGTGGGGAGGGTGCAGTGAGGGTCTGATCACCCTGGTAACTAGAAGACAGCAGACCTAGGTGCCTGGCTGGGGGGGGGGGGGTGAAGCTATCACAGAGGTAACACATGAGCTGTGTTTTCACAAAGGCTGTGACAGGCCTCTTTTTCTGGGGGGGGGGGTTGAGGCAGGGTCTCATGTAGCCCATGCTGACCTTGAACTTGCTATATAGCTGAGGCTGGTCATGACCTCCTGATCCTCCTGCCTTCACCTCCTAAATGGTGGGATTACAGAAATGTACCACCACTCCTGGCGTGACAAGCCTCTTGACAAGGTGACAGCTGCCATCATGTCATGTTGACATCAGCCCCAGCGAGGTGAACAGGCTTGCCAAACACATGTCTTGCGTCCCGGAGCCCAGCTGCAATGACGCTGTGGATCTCTCAGTGTCAGAAATAGATGACAGCTGTCAGGGTGCCCATAACAGCGTCAGCAAATGCCATGGCTGGCCTCAGCCCCAGCCTGCCGGCCACAAGCAAGCTGTGTTCGCAGCTATAAAATGGAATCTCAAACCGAAGAGGGTGGCTCACATCTGTAATTCCAGCACTCTCGAGAGGCTGAGGTAGGAGGTCTGCAGTGAGTTCAAGGCCAGCCTAGGCTACACAAGTCAGCTCCAGGACAGCCTGAGCTAAAGAGAGATCCTGTCTATAAAGACCTCAGTGATGGCCCTGTGGAGGATGCAAGGTCACTACCCCTGGCCTGACCTGCATGGGGAGCAGCCAGCAGTTGTGGTATCCCTGGTCCCCCAACCCTAAAGGACAATGCCCCACTCAACTGCCCCAGATGACTCACATGAGAATGTAGATTATCAGAAAACTGGGGAACCAGGGGAGAGGGTGTCAGGGATGGTACGCCGCAGAGTCCACGGGTGCTGTCTCTCCCCTACGGCCCCCACGCCCCATTCCCACATCACGAGGACCACTACCCAGCTTGGCAGCCAGCTCTGGCTCTGAGTCTCCCTCCCCCAACTCAGCTCTGGAAGGCCCAGTTAATTCAGAGGAGTCATTTTAATCAATTAGATGAAGTGTAAAATAACTGCAGCTCCACTCAGGAAATAGGGCTTGTCGTCTCTGAGGCTTTATTGAAAAGGCATTAAGATGGAACGCCGTGCTCCTCGCAGGTGGGCAGCGAGGAGGGGGAGGCCGGGGCTGCAGGGGCTCTGCCTGCTACAGCCACTGCCGCCAACCTCTAAGGAGAAAGAACCTTCCAGAGCCTCTTTGAGGACCTAGTAAACTTCCACCGCCGCGGGTCCACTCAGCTGCCTCCCTCCGACTGGACTGCCAGGAAGGGCTTCAACGCCTGGAGCCCAGACCTGCTTCCTTTCCACCCGGGGCCCCGGGGAACGGAGCCCTAAAGTGCAGTGCGCATGCGGGACACCGGGAGCAATCAACACCTCCAGGTCTCGGCGCTCAGCCAGCGAGCCGGATGTACCTTTTCCAGAACAGTTTTGGAGGCAACATCCAGTCTCTCTGGGGATAGGATTCTCACATCATTTCTCAGCTGTCGGGCCTCGCCTTCATCACTGTCCTGGCCTCCAGGAGAGGATAAGATCGTCAGTGCTGCTGGACGCCTGCGGGCCCAGGTTGTTTCATGCATGATTTTGCGTAAGCTTCGTGGTATTGGTCATCTCCCCTGTGGCCACCATAAATGGCTGCAGAGAGCCTTAGGAACAAACGGCCGCGGGTTAAATGCGGCCTCACCATTCTATCCACCTCCTCCCCATCGCCTGCATTTGCTTTCTTCCTCCCCCTGTCCCCCCAAAGAACATCCCTCCTGGACAGCGAGTCACCAGCCCAGGTCTGGGGAGGCCCCCACGTGGTAGGCTCAGCCCTTCTCTTACATTATATATTATGGAAATTCCATCCCACAGGATCCAGGGAGAATGTTTCTTAAGGACTTGTTTGCCTGAGCTCCAAACTGCCCTGCAAAGGCTGAGGTTAAAGTAGCTAGGAGCAGACGCGGGGCTGCCCCCATGCGGGCAGAATTTGAAACCTGTTCCAGGAGTAGCTAACAGAATAAAGTGGGCTGAGAACCGGGCGGCAATGGGAGGCAGTTGGTCCTCCTGCTGGGCTGAAGAAAACGAAGCCCAGCTTAGCTTCGCATCCCACTGGACAGCTGGGGAGAATGGAGTGGCTGGGAAGAGGGCTGGCTGCTAATTGGGGAGAAGGGGTTAGTCTCCAGTGCGGATTTTCTGGCCAAACCCACATTGGTCCACAGTGTATCTGTAAGTAGCCCTGAGGTTTCCTCCCTTCCACCCAAAAGTGGTATCTAAACTATGTAACAACTTGGGCTGGAGAGATGGCTTAACAGTTAAGGAACTTGCCTGTATAGCCTAAGGACCCCAGGTTCAATTCCCCAGTGCCCATGTAAAGCCAGATGCACAAGGTGGCATATGCATCTGGAGTTCGTTTGCAGTGGCTAGAGATCCTGGTGTGTCCATTCTCTCCCTCTCTTCCTCTCTCTCTCTCTCTCTCACAAATAAATAAGTAAATAAAATAAACTATGTAACAACTGGCATGGCTCAAGCACAGACCAATCTGAGCAATCAACATGCCCCTTGCAGGAAGGCACTGAATGAATTTGAACCTGATGCCCTCATTCCAGCTGTGTGGTCCTTTTTCAGTCCCTGTCACCGGCCAGCTCAACTGAGGTTTACAGTAGGTCCCTGAGCCATTAATGTCATGATGTGAGTAGTGGTGATGGCACAGCTAAAACTTACTGAGCACGTGCCAAGTGTCTCCCAAGTGTATATCTTCTTTCTTTCTTTCTTTCTTTCTTTCTTTCTTCTTTCTTTCTTTCTTTCTTTCTCCTTTCTTTCTTTCTTTCTTTCTTTCTTTCTTTCTTTCTTTCTTTCTTTTTCAAGGTAGGGTTTCACTCTGGTCCAGGCTGACCTGAAACTCACTATGTAGTCTCAGGGTGGCTTCGAACTCATGGAGATCCTGCTACCTCTGCCTCCCAAGTGCTGGAATTAAAGGCATGTGCCACCACGCCCAGCTCCAAGTGTAGATCATTCAATCCTCAGAATACAACTAGAAAGTGAATGTGAACTAAGGAACAAGGTGATTATGATACATCTTGTGTCTCAGACGTGGGTGCCCCACTTCATGACCTTGTTCTAATGGAGCTGCCTCGTTTTAATGTGAGTGAAAACTGGAATACACAGACCGGGCTACATTCAAAGCAGGTAGACATACTCCATCTAGAAACATCTCTAAAATAGACACATGTGCATGTGCAAGCACACACCTTGATGAGTGGGAAGTAAACACCCATTTCCTGGTGCCACTGGAAAGATGAGCCATTTGTCACCTGCCTGCTTGGTGTCAGACAGAGCATTAAATACCGGAGGGTATGGAGGTAGGAAGCTGATTCAGAGGCAAAGGAACTTAGATCCCCCTTGGCAGAGAGCTAAGTAGAGGCAAGGCTGAGATTTGAACTTGTAGCTTCTGGACTTGGAAGCCCCCCCAAAGGACAAGAATTAGAAACATTTTTGTCTGATCCAGGCAGAAAGAGAGCGGTTGGCCGGTGTCGCCAAGCCATTGGACACAGTAGGGTAGGGCTTGTGTTGGCCCTTCCCCTTCCCTCACCATCTGCCCTGGCCTCCTGCCTGCCCCTTCTAGGGATGGATATATATATATATATATATATATATATATATATATATATTTTTTTTTTTGTTGTTGTTGTTGTTGTTGTTGGTTGGTTTCTTTCTTTCTTTCAAAGTGCTCATTTGGAACACGCAGGAAAACGGAAACTGTCTAAGGTGATGTGACTTGCCCAAGGTCACACAGCCATACCCTCTCAGCGTTTGAGGGTAGAAATCCTGAGCTCTCCCTCTCCTGACCAGTCTCTACTCCCAATCCCGCTGCCTAACACCCACACCTGAAACCATCTACTCCCATGTAGATGGTGGGTGCTAACCCAACCCTAAGAAGGAGCACACACACCCTTCTTTTTTTGACTCTCACCCAGTGCTGCCCTTCCGTTTCCCTGGGGACAGGCTGACATTCACCATGGTTAGCTCACGCCCCCTCTTCGCGCAGCCAAGAGCTAATTGTCCTGATTTCCTTCCAAGAGCAGTCTCTCTGAATCGCCTTCGCAGGCACAATTAGGCAGGTTCAGCTTGACTTTCACACTCTGGCTCTGAAAAAAAATCCAATCAGCCAGGAAGCAGAGCCTCTCAGAAGTTCTCTGAGGGCTCCTTTGTGCAGGGAACAAAGCACACACATAATTACCTGCTCAGCTGATGAGCTCAGGACCCTGGGCCCTTCTTGCAGGGGGATGGGGTGCCCAGCACTCCACTCCTGCCAGACCCCAGGCCTCCCCTCGTTAGCAGCCAGCCAGGCAGAGCCCATCACTATCTCACAGAAGCATGTGCGGATGGGGAGACAGTATCCCAGAGCCATCTCTCCAGTCAGGCCTGACAGGTGCCCTACAGGCTAGAAGTCATTGCCTAACACTCCCAGGCAGGAACTGATGGTGGGGAAGAGCAGTGAGTGACTCAATGGCCGAGCAAGGAGAGATGCCCTGGTTAAAGCCACACACCAAGCTCAGGTTCAAGCTGATCACAGCTGAGATCCAGGCCTCCCAGCAGTTGCTCTTGTCCCTGTGTGATGGAGCAGCTGTCTAAAATGCACCGTCCTTCTGGCTGAGAAAGTTGGGTCTCCCAGCCAGTGACAGAGGACAGCTTTACCACCAAACTACTGCGTGTACAGCCTTGTCTGCAGGATGAAGAACATATGGCCTGTAGTTTTTGTTTGTTTGTTTTTGGAGGGGATAAAAAAAAATAACCAGAGCAGGGCGTGGTGGTGCACATCTTTAACTCCAGCACGTGGGAGGCGAAGGTAGGAGGATCACCATGAGTTCCAGGCCACCCTGAGACTACCTAGTGAATTCCAGGTCAGCCTGTGCTAGAGTGAGATCCTACCTTGAAAAACAAAAACAAAAAACAGAAAAAGAATCACAAGTCCAGATATCATAAAGCCTAAAGAAGACAAAATTGAAGCATATAATGAGGCATAAATCTTTGGTCAGTGTTCCCAACTAACATCACTAAGCCCCACTGCACTTCCATATCCAAATACTACATCTGGGATCCTGACGTGGTATCTTAATTGACTGAGAAGGTCAGCGTCACTGATGGGTAGTCACAGATCCTTCTAGCAGTGCACACATTCTGAATGGGCCTGGTAGCTTTGCTCCCACTTCTCATCAGGAGAGGGATGTTACCTGGTCCAAATGCTGGGGCTTGGGGCCATGGAATGATGCATCAGAGGGCAATAAGGGAGACTTGCTGGAGGGGAACAGCACAGTTGGAACCCAGAGTACACTCAGGATGTGGGGAGGTCAGAAGTGGGGGTACATGCCTTTGAACTCAGCACTCAGGATGCTGAGGCAGGAGGATCACAAGCTCAAGGCCAGCCTGGGCTCCATACTGAGACCTTGTCTCAGAAAATCAAAAGCAACCCAGGGCATGGTGGCTCAGCCTTTAATCCCAGTACTCAGGAGGCAGAGGTAGGAGGATTGCCATGAGTTTGAGGCCATCCTAGAGCTACAAGGTGAGTTTCCAGGTCAGCATGGTCTATAGTGAGACCCTACCTTGTAAAAAAAAAAAAAAAGGAACAAAAAATAAAAAGAAAAACAGAAAAGGAAAAGCAAAACCAGGCATGGTGGTGCATGCCTTTAATGCTAGCACTTGGGAGATGGAGGTAGGAGGATCAAAAATTCAAGGTCACCGTCAGCTACACAGTGAGTTTGAGGCCAGTCTGGGCTACGTGAGACTCTACCTCAAGAATCCCCACCTTCCCAAAAAAAGATCGAAACCAAAAAGCCAGTGGAGGGATGGGACCACCATGCCTGGGCTTGGCATGGACAGAGGACACAGTCTGGAAAAGAAAGTGCATTCTAGCTTGCAGGGGATGTAGAGACACCCGGAGAGCCATGTTGGAACAGGATCAGCCCATCATGGAGTGCCATGAAGGCAGTGTGAGTGACTGCACTTCTCACGGGCCGTAGAGATTCCCCAAGCAGAGGAGGTGAGAACAGAACTAGGTCTGAGAACCCCAGCCCAACTTCTCAACTGCAGAGCGCTCTTCTCTCCTGAGAGGCTGGAAGGCAGAGATTGGTGTCACAGTGTCCCTCTGCCCACGAGGCCTTGGGGCTCTCAGCGCAGCAACTGGCAAAGGCCCTGAGCAGTCCTGCGGGCAGGAGGCCTGCTGAGCTGTGCGAGCCTGACAATTCCCACACCAGCGTTTTGTTCATCTTGAAGCTGGTTATTCCCTGGTTTCAAAAATAGGGGGTGAAGCCGGGCGTGATGGCTCACACCTTTAATCCCAGCACTCGGGAGACACAGGCAGGAGGATCACCTTGAGTTCGAGGCCACCATGAGACTATATAGTGAATTCCAGGTCAGCTTGGACTAGAGCGAGATCCTACCTTGAAAAAAACCAAACACACACACACACAAATAGTAAAATAAATAAAGAAATAAATAAATGAAAAATAGAGGGTAGAGGGATTTCTTAGTGGTGAAGGCACTTGCATGCAAAGCCAAAGGACATGGGTTTGATTCCCCAGGACTCACGTAAGCCAGATGCAGAGGGTGGTGCATGTGTCTGGTGTTTGTTTGCAGTGGCTAGAGGCCCTGGCATGCTCATTCTCTCTCTTTCTGTTTCTCACACTCTCTCAAATAAATAAATAAATAAATAGCCCTCCCAGGGTTTGGGAAGGTAGCTCAGTTAGATGCCCAGTACCACATAAACTGGGCATGGTGGTACATGCCCATAATCTCAGTATTCAGGCAGTTGAAGGCAAGAGGATCAGGAGTTCAAGGCTATCCTCAGCTACCTAATGAATTTGAGGCCAGCTTGAGCCACATGACACCCTGTCTCAAAAAAGAAAAGAAGGGCTAGAGAGATGGCTTAACAGTTAAGGCACTTGTCTGCAAAGACTAAGAACCTAGGTTCAATTCCCCAGAACCCATGTAAGCCAGATGCACAGGTGGTGGCATGCATCTGGAGTTCATTTGCAGTGGCTGGAGGCCCTGACATGCCCATTCTCTCTATCTATCTATCTGAGTCTTCCTCTCTCCCGCTCTCAAATAAATAAATAAATAAAATAGTTAAAGAAAAATAGCGAAAAGGAGAATAGGGGAGGGGAGGGAAAAGGAAAGAAGGGGAGGAAAAATCAAAAACAGTTCTCCAAGCCCATCCTCTTGGTGAGATCCTCATAAGATGACTCAGGTCTGATGTGAACATCACCAGGTTAGCTAGGTTGAAGTGTGAAACAGCAGAGAAGTGATCCACCTTGGCCTGGCCTTGGGCCCCCAAGAATTAGACCAAAGTGTAGACACTAAGACAACTCTCCCAGTCCACAGAGGAAGCTTGCAGAGGGAATGAGGGACTCAGCACTTCCCAGACGCTGACCATAAAAACCAGTAAAGCGGACTGGACAGATGACTTAACAGTTAAGGTGCTTGCCTGCGAAAGCTAAGGATCCAGGTTCAATTCCCTAGGACCTACATAAGCCAGATACATAAGGTGATGCATACTTCTGGAGTTCGTTTGCAGTGACCAGAGGCCCTGGCACATCCATTCTCTCTCTCTGCCTCTTTCTCCCTCTCTCTTAAATAAATAAGTTAAAAAAGTTATTTAAAAAAAAACAGTGAAGAGTGAGATGTGGGCTGGAGAGATTCCTTAGTGGTTAAAGGCTTATGCTTGCAAAGCCTGCCGGCATGGGTTTGATTCCCCAGTACCCATGTAAAACCAGATGCACCAAGTGGCGCATGCATCTGGAGTTCATTTGCTGCAGCAGCAGACGGTGGCATGCCCATATTCATTCTCTCTCTCTCTGTCTCTCAAACAAATAAAAGTTTCAAAAATGAGTGAGAGTCACAGTGGCCTCCTGGGACCCCTCCATGAGCCAGAGAGAGATGCCCGGAGCCTGGATGTCATCTAAGTACTGTTCACAGCTCCCAATGGCTCAAGCCCTTGAGAAAGGAGGCTCTGCTTGCTAGAAAGTACTTGTCTCTTGTAGGAGCATAGACCCCCTTGGAAAATGTCACCTACCCTCCATCTCAGCTCTCAGTGCCAGGCATAATTAACGCCCAAGACCAGCTTTGGTACCCATTCACAACTAACCTGTGTGATAGAAATGACTCAGTTAAGGAAGAAGCCACAGCAGGGCTGGTCCCCGAAGGCCCCAGGGCACGGGCCTGATGGCTAGCTGGACGGGAGGTGCCAACGGGGCTCTCCAAGCCCGCAGGGTTGAGGTTTAGGGCAGAGTCCCAGCTGGGCGCTGACCCACCCTGGGTCAAGAGGAGACATTACTCAGGAACACAGGTCCGAGGGTCTCCCGGCTAGAAGCAGCCCAGGGACCAGCCTCATGCCCAGCTCAGAGCCATTCCTGAGGCTAGTTGCTATTTGAAATTAAATTAGCATAATAAGTTCAAGAGGCTCTATTACTCCACACACAGGAAATGAAATTAGCCAGCCCTGACCTCTGCGCTTGTATTCTAATCTCCTACTCCCACAGCAAGGCAGGTCAGAGAAAGAGGGTTATCTCTGGGCTAGCTCTAAGCCAGCTGTGTCATCATCAGAGGACCCAGGGAAGACAGCAATGGCTCAGGATGGCTTCTCGCCCTCCTCCACAGAGAGAGGAAGACAAGATGCAGAAGCACAGCTGGGAAGATACCACCACAACACCTACTGTCTGCTCCGCTTCTGGAAGACAGGCAGCGCCGACCAATGCAAACTGTCAGTGGAAGCCGGGCGTGGTGGCGCACATCTTTAATCCCAGCACTGGGGAGGCAGAGGTAGGAGGATCATTGTGAGTTTGACGCCAGCTTGGGACTACATAGTGAATTCCAGGTCAGCCTGGGCTAGAGCGAGACCCTACCTCAAAAAACCACAAAAACAGACAAACAAACAAAAAAACCTAGGCAATGGGATAAGAGGTGTGCAGTTTCAAATCCAGTCAGGCCATTCAGAAGCTTCCTGAGCACAAACTTTAAGAAGGGGCAGGACATTCTCCCGGGCTTTCCCATGCCAGTCTGTGGTGTCTCCATGTGACTGTCCCCTGCAGCCTTTCTACAACCCGAAGCCCTCTGGTCTCCTCTCCTCTCCTGCCCCCTCCATGATCCCTCTGCCTTAGCTTCTGAGTGCTGGGATTGTCAGGCATGTGCCACCACACCTGGCACTACGTTTTTGTTATTTGTTTTTCATCTATAAAAATCAATTAATTCCATCTCAGAGGACTGGGGAAAGGCTTACTATAGCAATGTTTGTGAACATGGCTAGCACAGTATTTGGCCCAGGTGAACAATAGCAATGCTCTTTCCAAAAAAGCATTCACTTTAAATTATATATATATATATATATATATATATATATATATATATATATATATATGAATCTGCAAGGGGAGAGAAAGGAGAGATAGAGAGAATGGGAAAGCCAGGGTCTTCTGCCACTGCAAACGAACTCCAGATGCATGCATCATTTTGTACATCTGGCTTTACATGGGTACTTGGGAATTGAGTCCAGGCCATCAGGCTTTGCACGCAAGTGCCTTTAACCACTGAGCCATCTCTCCATGGAGCCCAGCATTCACTTTTTCACAGGTCTCTCCATTCATTTGTTTTCTTAATCTTTCTTCATTTCACTCACTTGTCTATTTAAGATAATCCGGCCAGATATGATGCTGAGATAACAACATAAATGCCACTGGTCCCATTTAAATGCTTCTACTGAGGGGCTGAAAAGATGGTTTGGTGCTAAAAGCACTTACTTGCAAAGCCTGCCTGCCTAAGTTTGATTTCCCAGTGCCCACATAAAGCAGGACACAAAGTGGCATACGCGTCTGTGATCACAAGGAATCTAAGACAAGAAGTGGAGTCAGGAGAATCTGAAGCTGGGGGTTAGCTAGACTGGCATTCATTCGCAGTGGCAAGAGACCCTGCCAGGTGTGGTGGCACATGCCTTTAATCTCAGCACTTCGGAGGCAGAGGTAGGAAGGTCGCTGAGAATTCGAGGCCACCCTGAGACTACATAGTGAATTCCAGGTCAGCCTGGGCTAGAGCAAGACCCTACCTCGAAAAAACCGAAACCCCCCCCTACCCCCAAAAAAGAGAGACCCTGTCTCAAAGAAGGTAGAAAAAAAGCCAAGCTTGGTGATGCACTACTGTAGTCCCAGCACTTGGGAGGCAGAGGCAGTAGATCGCCATGAGTTCAAGGCCACCCTGAGACTACATAGCAAATTCTAGGTCAGCCTGGGCTAGAGCGAGACCCTGTCTCAAAAAAACAAACAAACAAAAAAAATCAAAGAAGGTAGAAAAAGAACATAGACACCTTGGGGTTGTCCTCTGACCTCCACACACATGCACCTGCACACTCATACACACACACAAATAAATTTTAAAAAGTATGCTGAGTCCAAGTGTAGTGGAGCATGTCTTTAATCCCAGCACTAAGAAGGCAGAGGTAGAAGGGTTGCCATGAGTTCAATGAAGGCCTGAGACTACGTAGTGAATTCCAGGTCAGCCCGGGCTAGAGCAAGACTCTACCTCGAAAAACAAAAACAAAATAAAAATATGCTGGAGAGATGGCTTAGCAGTTAAGGCACTTGCCTGTGAAGCCTAAGGACCCAGGTTTGATTCCTCAGTACCCACATAAGCCAGATGCAGAAGGTGACACATATCTGGACTTTATTTGCAGTGGCTAGATGCCCTGGTGTGCTTGTGCTCTCTCTCACTCTCTCTCTGCCTCTTTCTCAAATAAATAAATAAATAAATAAATTATATATATATATATATATGCATATATACATATATACATATACATATATATATATTGACAACCTCCATAATTATACACAATAAGCCATGATAATCCTTTCCCCTTCCCCACTTTCCCCTTCATAAATCTACTCTCCACCATATCCCCCCCCCCCCAGTTAGTCCTTTATTTATTTACTTTGTTTTGTTTTTCCAAGGTAGGGTCTTGCTCTAACCCAGGCTGTCCTGGAATTCACAGTCTCAGGTTGGCCTTGAACTCACTGATGATCCTTCTACTTCTGCCTCCCAAGTGTTGGGATTAAAGGAGTGTGCCACCATGCCCAGTAATTATTTTATTTTGATGTCATCAACTTTTCCTCCTATTATGAAGGTCTCGTAAAGGTAGTGCTAGGCACTGCAAGGTCATGGTTATGGAGGCCAATTTGTGTCTGGAAGATTGCATTGTAAGCAGTCCTACATTCTTATGCCATCTCTTCCGCAATTAACCCTGAGCCTTAGAAGGTGTGATAGAGATGTTTCAGTGCTGAGCATGCCTCTGTTGCTTCTTCTCAGCACTATGGTACCTTTGGTCATCCCAGTGGTCACCACCATTTGAAAAGAGACGCTTCTCTAACCAAAAGTGAGAGTAGCGTTAAAATATGGGTATGAACATTAGGAAATGTGCTTACAGGGCAGTTTGGTGAGCATAATATATGCATTTAGCCAGATGAGAGCAAGTCTTACACTCTTGGGGTTCATGACTTCCCCCACCATAGGCTTTTGATTAGGTTTTCAGTACCAGGCACATATTCCCTCCCATAGAGCAGGTCTCCAGTCCAATTAGAGAGTGGTTGTTTCCCCATAACAGACATGCCACTATGCACACATTGGCTCATGTGGCCTGTCTGGCCATACTTAAGGCTTGCAGTGCCCACTGTTGTTTATCTCCACTCATGATTTCTCTCTCTCCCATGGAACTGCATGAAGTGTAGCCTTTCCCACCTTTCTGTCAGCTGGTCAACACAGAGGAGGTTTTCAGCTCAGCTCCAGCAGGATTTCTCAGTGACCTTATAGCCCAGGCATGTGGAGTCTTCAGCAATAGGGTCTTACCATCTATTCCTTGTGGGAAATCAAGAGCCTCAGCAACAGCCTGTAATGTTTTGGGGGAAATATCAGGGACCTCCCTGGCCCACAACTCACTGGAAAGTATCCCATCCCTGGTACTGAAATCTTTGTAGTAACAAT
The DNA here is from genome assembly GCA_036346955.1 of Dipus sagitta. Taxonomy (NCBI): domain Eukaryota; kingdom Metazoa; phylum Chordata; class Mammalia; order Rodentia; family Dipodidae; genus Dipus; species Dipus sagitta. The sequence continues at coordinate 50,158,564 of CM070773.1, read as the reverse complement.
CTATGGCTTCTGTATGTACCATTATCCAAAAAGCAGGTTTCCATATGGCTTATTCATTTTTTAATTTTGATTAACCCTCCCCCCACCCTTCTTTTTTTTTAAAGGTGTGTGCTACCATGCCCAACCTTTAATTTATTGATTTTTAATCTTTTTAAATTTTTTTTATTTGAGAGAGAGATAGAAAGGGGGAAGGGAGAAAGAATGGGTACACCAGGGCCTCCAACCACTGTAAAAAAACTCCAGACGCATGTGCCACCTTCTGCAGCTGGCTTACGTGGGTCCTGGGGAATTGAACCTGGGTCCTATGGATTCTCAGGTAAGTGCCTTAACCACTAAGCCATCTCTCTACTCCCCCCCACCCTTCTTTTCTTTTACTCATTCTCTTCCCATGACCTCACTTAGGCCCTTGCACCCCCAGTAATTTGTTACTTAAATATATGGGATACCACACCTCCTTAAGTCCTCCCCTCTCCTGCCTCCCTTATAGCCCCTTTCTAGCTTACTGGCCTCTGCTACTGAGTTTTATTCCAACTCACATTCTGGGCCTGGGTTATCTCACTTAGTATAATCCTTTCCAGATCCATCCATTTCCCTGCACATTTCATAATTTCATTTTTCTTTTGAGAACTCTTTTTTTAAGATTTATATTGTATTAATTATTGTCAGAATTTGGACAGAGAAAGGAGGGAGAGAGAATGGTTCCCTTTCTTTTGAGAACTCTTTTTTTAATATTTTTATTTATTTATTTATTTGACAGAGAAAGAGGGAGAGAGAAAGAGAGAGAGAATGGGTGCCCCAGGGCCTTTAGCCACTGCAGACGAACTCCAGATGCATGCTCCCCCTTGTGCATCTGGCTAACATGGGTCCTGGGGAATCGAGCCAGGGTCTTTTGGCTTTACAGGCAAACGCCTTAACCACTAAGCCATCCCTCCAGCCCAATAACACTCTTTATTTAGTTCCATAGCCCATTTTTAATTGGGTTATTTGATTTTTTTTTTTTTTTTTTTTGGCTTCTATTGGTGGCTGGGAATGTAGTGCAGCTGATACACCACATAAGCGCAGCATGGTGATGCACGCCAGAAATCTCAGAACTCGGGAAGTGGAGGCAGGAGGATCAGTCGTTCAAGATCAGAAACATTGGGGGCCTAGGGACTAGCTTAGCTGCCTTCCAGAAAAGTTCAAGGTCATTCTCAGCTACTTAGTAAATTCAAGACCAGCCTGGGCTGCTATCTACAGTAAAATAATTTATAAATAAATCCATAACACACATGCAGGGCAGAGTTGGTCTATAGAGTAAGAGCCACTAGCTCCCTTTAAGAGGATTATTCATAAGTCTGAAAATGGAAACACTGCCCATGTGGATTAGTAGCAGGCGATCAAATCTGGTATGCTCATGCAAGGGAATACTCACCAGGCCCATGGCAAACACATCTGCATCCAGAGCCACCCAGCTGCTCTGAGATCCTCAACCCTCAGTGAGCCAAAGAAGGGGCTCTGCTAAGCTTTCACTGTGTGAAGTTCGAGACCAGGTACACTCATCTCTTGCAGTGGAATCAGGGTGGTGGCATCTAGTGACACAGGACTGGACACAGAAGCTTCTTACACGTCGGTGTCTCCAACTGGAACTGACTTGGCAAGCGCATTCAGTGGAGAAAAGACACGAGGCTGTGCTCTTTTCTGATTTCTGATTTATAATTTTGGCTTTTGTTTTGATTTTTAGGCAGAGTCACAATAGAGTCCTAGTGGACCAGAAACTCACTCGAGCCCCAGGCTGTCCTTGAACTCACTTTCACTCTCCTACCTCAGCTTCTGAGTGCTGAGACCATCAGTGAGTGCTACCAGCCCCGGTGATACCTGTTTGTTTGTTTTTAATCCATTAGGTTTTAAGTGAAGGTACATAACCGTAATCCCAGTCACCACACCCAGCTGATAACTGGGTTTTTGTTTGTTTGTTTGTTTCTTCGTTTTTTTGAGGTAGGGTCTCTCTCTAGCCCAGGCTGACCTGAATTCACTCTAGCCTCAGTGTGGCCCCAGACTCACGGCAATCCTCCTACCTCTGCCTCCCAAGTGCTGGGGTTAAAAGCATGCGCCACCACGGCTGGCTTGGTTTTTTAAAATCATATTATTTATTTATTTATTTGAGTGAGATAGAGAAAGAAGAGAGGGTGAAAGAGAGAGAGAGAGAGCATGCCATGGCCTCTAGCTGCTGCAAAAGAATTCCCGACACACCACCTTGTGCATCCTGGGGACTTGAACCTGGCTCCTTTAGCTTTGCAGGCAAGCACCTTAACTGCTAAACCATCTCTCCAACTGCGATATCTGTTTTTGTTGTTGTTGTTGTTGTTGTTGTTTTGTTTTTTAGAGCTATTAGAGGAGCCAGGCATGGTGGCGTGTGCCTTTAATCCCAGCACTCTGGAGGTAGGGGTAGGAGGATCATCATGAGTTTGAGGCCACCCTGAGACTATAGTGTATTTCAGGTCAGTCTGGGCTAGAGCCAGACCCTACCTCAAAAAACAAGCTATTAGAAGACTAGAGAGAAAAGTTTAAGGTGCTTGTATGCAAAACCTGATGGCCCAGGTTCACTTCCCCAATGTCCACATAAAGCTGGATACACAAAGTACTGCCTGTATCTGGAGTTCATTTGCAGTGGCAGGAGGCTCTTGTGTACCTATTCAATCTCTCTCTCTCTCTATATATATATATATAGATAGATAGATAGATAGATAGATAGATAGATAGATAGATAGGTATTTAAAAAGAATCTATTAGGCCATTAGGCTCAAGTGATGGTGCACACTAGTTATTCAGGAGGCTGAGGTAAGAGGATTGCAAGTTCAAGGTCTGCCTGGCTACAGTGAGGTTACAGCCAAGGCAACTTACTGAGACCCTCTCTCAAGATAAAAAAGTGAGCTCAGCATGGTGGTACAAACCTTTGATCCCAGCACTTGGGAGATAGAGGCAGGAGGATGGCTGTGAGTTTGAGGCTTGGAACTACAGAGTGAATTCCAGGTCAGCCTGAGCTAGAGTGAGACTCTACCTCAAAAAACCAAACACTAAAAAATAAGTGAAAAGAGGGCTGGAGATATAGTTCAATGGTAGAGTGCTTGCCTAGCCTATGGGAGACCCTGAGTTTCAATTCTCAGTGTGGCAGGCAAGCGTATAGCTTAGCAACATAAGACTCTGCTTGGGTTAAGTTCCACATACCCCAGTGCTGAGGTTAAAGGTGTGTGCCACCATACTCAGCCTCAGAATGAAATTTTAGGGAAAATTCTCTCTTTATCATCTTACAGCTGTGCCTGATTGGGCATGTGTATGATTAAAATCAGATGCATCATGGGAAAGAACAGGCATATCAAAACAGAAACACATCCTTCCCTTCCCCTAGCAACCAAATCTTCCTCCTCAACCCACCAAAGGAAACCCCAAGCAGGGAGCCACTGCTGTGGAGCAGCTCTGCCCAGACGTGACTGCTCTCTCGCAGCAAACCCACCCTGCGCCGGCTACTGTTCTTGCCGTGGAGCTTTAAGTAAACCTTCCTACTGGAGCTTTAAGTAAACCTTGCTGCTTTGCTCTTTCTTTGCACTTGCCAATCTTTATATATATATATATATATATATATATATATAATACATATTATATATATAATATATTATATATAATATATAATTTATATATATAAATGTATATGTTCATATATATGTATATATATACATGCATATATATATATATACATATATGTAATTTTTATTCATTTGAGAGAGAGAGAAACAGGCATGGAGAGAGAATTGGTGCATCAGGGCCTCTAGCTGCTGCAAGCAAACTCCAGATGCTGCATGCGCCCCCTTGTGCATCTGGCTTACGTGGGTCCTGGGGAATCACACCTAGGCCCTTTGGCTTTGAAGGCAAGTGCCTTAAGCACTAAGCCATTTCTCCAGGCCTGCACTTGCCAATTCTTAAGATGCTAAGGACCTGGAAACACCCAGTCCAGCCAAAACCACCAGTAACACCATATCACCTAAACACACTCACACACACACACACAAATGTACATATAATCTCCCAAGGAAGGTGCTTCATGAACAGAGATCTTTACATGTGGGGCCAGGTGATGTTGAAGCCATCTGGGATCCTGGTGTCATCCCAGGAAACCAGCGATGGGAGAAAAGAGGTGTTGAGAACCAAGCTCCGGGGAGCAGCACGTTGTCAGTGGTTGGAAGTGGATAGGATCCAACAGAAGGCAAAAAAAGGGAACAGATGGTGATACTGGTGAGGAGCAATGAAGGGTGGGTGTCAGAGGCCAGGGGAAACTTCCAGAAGCATATGCTTCTTCAGGTCAAGGTAAAGGAGGACAATGGAGGGCCCATCTTTGGGTGTGACAATGTGAAGTTCATTTGATAAGAGCATTCTGGGGGGTAAAGAGGGGATAAAAGCCAGGCTGGGCCAGGCGTGGTGGTACACACCTTTAATCCTAGCACATGGGATGCAGAAGTAGGAGGATCACCATGAGTTGGAGGCCACTGTGAGACTACATAGTGAGTTCCAGGGCAGCAGCTGGCTGCAGTGAGAAGACAGGAGAAAGGGTACAGGCCCTCTGAGACCTATTCCTCCACTCACCCTCTCTTGATCCCAGACCTGGCTCAATGACACCACCTCCAGGAAGCCTTCCTACCATAGCTCTCAGCCTCCTAAGGCTCCTTTACTTCCTGATGCCCTCCAATAAGAATAGCTCACCATGTGAGCCAGGTGCTTCTTAGGACAAGGACCGTCACCCCCCTACATCCTGACACACACACAGCAGATACTTTGGAGATCTTAGCTCTTCCCTCTCTCTTCTCATGTCCCAGCATGAAATTCTGAAGCTTATCTTAAAATCTCCTCCCTTATGTAATAAACCACTCCTCACCAAGTAGTTACTGCTCTTGTATTGCTGTGCAAAGGCTATCAGTACAGGGATGAGACTGGATGTTGCATTCATTCAGTTGTGAATTACTCATTGCAGTCACTAACTCAGTGATTGCAATTGTGACTGAATTTCATTTAGCACCCAGTGCATTCTGTCAAAACTCCAGCAACAGCGTGACCTAGAACTGTATGCCTGAGCAGACTGGATATGGAACTCTGTCATGGTCACCGGGTCAGCGGCCAGGGGTGGGGGTGGGACAGCAGCTGGTACCACAGCTCCACACTGCCAGCTGCAGCAGCCTCAGGAGTTGTTTGCTTCTTTTGTTTTGTTTTTTTCCAGGTAGGGTCTGGCTCTAGCCCGGGCTGACCTGCAATTCACTATGAAGTCTCAGGTTGGCCTCGAACTCACAGCAATCCTCCTACCTCTGCCTCCCAAGCGTTGGGATTAAAGATGTGTGCCACCATGCCCGACCTAAGAGACAGTTTTCGTAATTGTCTTTACAGTAGTCCTACATAGACTATGGTGGTTTCTGAAGTTACATATACAGAGTTGCTGAGGAACTTAAATGAGATCACAGGGTAGTTCCTAGTATGTACTGGATATGATCACAGACAATGAGGAAGAATTCTAAGTGACAAGCTTGCTCAGAAAGTTATGTTTTTACAAACTAACTATAGTCCTGAGGACGGAGGATGTAGCTCAGTTGGTAGAGTGCCTGCCTAGCATGCACGAAGCCCTAGGTTGGATGCCCAAGATTGCATAAATTGGGCACTGGTGGTTCATACTTGTAATCTCAGTACTTAGGGATGAAGATGGAAGGGCAGGAGTGCAAAGTCAACTTCGACTATATATGGAGTGAGAATTCTTTGAGTGTAAGGCCAGCCTGACATACACCAGACCTTGCAAGATTTGTTTGAGAAAGAATGAGCTTGCGGGGGCCTCTTGCCAGTGCAAAGTGGACTCCAGATGCGTGCACCACTTTGTGTGCCTCACTGTACATGGGTACTGGGAATTGAATCCAAACTGTCGGGCTTTGCAAGAAAGTGCCTTTATTTTTTTTTTTAATAAATTTTGTTTATTTTTATTTATTTGAGAGCAAGAGAGAGAGAGAGAGGATGGGCACACCAAGGTCTCCAGTCACTGCAAACAAATTCCAGATACATGTGCCACCTTGTGCATCTGGCTCACATGGGTACTGGGGAATCGAGTCTCCAGCTGGAGTCCTTAGGCTTCACAGACAAACGCTTAACCTGCTAAGCCATCTCTCCAGCCCTTTCCTTTTTATTTTATTTGTTTGTTTTTTTGAGGTAGGGTCTCACTCTAGCCCAGCTGACCTGGAATTCTCTATGTAGTCTCAGGTGGCCTTGAACTCATGGTGATCCTCCTACCCTGAGCGCTGGGATTAAAGGCATGCACCACCATGCCCGGCTCAGACTGTCTCTATTTCTATCAGTTACTCTAGGTCTCTGGTCCAATTCTTTGTCCAGAACACAAGAATCTGGAAATCTCATTGCTGTCCCTTGACTTAGATCTGTACCTATAACAGTGGTAGAGCACTTGCCTAGCATACGCAAGGCCCTGGTTCAACCCCAAGAACCACAGAATGAAACAAAACAACTTAGTAAGTAGTACATGCTTGCTATGGCTTGGCTGTGGCTCGTCCTCCAAGGTCTGCGTGTTGCTGTGTTGGGAGCTTGGCTCTCAGTGTAGCAAGGTCAGAACTGGGACCTCAAAGAGTTGGAGTATAGTGGGAGGGTCTTGAAACTTTGGGGCCCAGCTTCTTGACTTACCTATTTTGTGATGTGACTTCTTCTTTTTCTTCTTTTAAATATGGCTACTTCACGAATTTGTGTGTCATCCTTGTGCAATTATGTGCTGCTGAAGTGAGCACTGATGTGACGTCTTGCCTGTCAGCTGCCCTGTGCCAGAACCTGCAGCATACAGTTTAGATGTTAAGGCTCCCAAACTCATTAAACCTCCTTTGTTTATAAAGATGGCCAGCCTCAGGTTATTTCATTATGGTAACAAAACTATACAACATTAAAGACCCATTTATTGTATGTCAATCATACCTTGATAAACCAGGAAAAAGAAAACCATCCCAAAGTAAATAGGAGAAAGTCAAACAGAGAATGTAAACCCAGTCTTTGATGTGAACTCCAGCTCCCATGAACATAGAAGCAAGATGAAACCCCAAGCCCATTTAAAACAAGCTTAGGGGCCACCGCCGAACCAGAAACCAGAGCTCTGGAGGAAGTCATGAGAGGAGGCAGCGGCTCACAAGTTCCTTCAGGGCCAACAAGAACAGAGCACAAAGCACGTGGCCGCAGCCTTGATACCCAGCTTGCTTTGTTTCCAAGAAGCAGAGTGAGGGGTCTCACATGATTCATGGAGGAGGAGGGGGAGGAAGACCCTGTAACAAGTGCACGCCTTGGGCATCAGGACAGCTGACAGAGCTGGGCGTGGTGGCCCACACCTATAATTCCAGCACTTGGGAGGCAGAGGTAGGAGGCAGGAGGATTGCCATAAATTGGAGGCCATCCTGGACTAGAGTGGAACCCTTCCTGGCCTCACTTCCCACACCAACCCCGGGCAAATAAATAGTGGAAGAATAAAACAGTAAAGAGCACAGACTCTAGAGAAGCTGCTCTAGAAATCATAAAATAGGACTGGAGAGATGGCTTAGTGGTTAAAGTGCTTGCTTGCAAAGCCAAAGGACCCAGGTTCAATTCCCCAGGACCCATATAAGCCAGCTGCACAAGGTGGTACATGCACCTGGAATTTGTTTGCAGTGGTTGGAGGCCCTGGTACACCCGTTTCCCCCCCCCCCCCCCCACACACACACCCTCTATCCTTCTCTCTCTGACCCTTTCAAATGGATAAAAATAAATTTAAAAAAATTATGTCGGGTGTGGTGGCGCACACCTTTAATCCCAGCACTCGGGAGGCAGAGGTAGGAGGATCACTGAGAGTTTGAGGGCACCCTGAGACTACACAGTGAATCCCAGGTCAGGCCTGAGCTAGAGTGAGACCTTACCTCAAAAAAAACAAAACAAAACAAACAAACAAAAACAACAACAAAAAGCCCCATAAAATAAAAAGGAGAAAAGGGACGGGAAAGACATGCAGCAAGTAATGACTTGCTGGTGAAAATGTCACCAGAACAGACAAAAACTGCCACCGAGCCTTTTACTGTCAGTTAAACAAAGAACGAATACATAGTTATCTCTGGAAAGTGGGGGCATTAAGAGAGATATTAGCCGGGTGTAGTGGCACACACCTTCAATCCCAGCACTCAGGGGGCAGAGGCAGGATCTCCATGAGTTCAAGGACAGTCTGCAATTACAAGATTCGAGGTCAGCCTGGGCTAGAGTGAGACCCTACCTTGAAAATGAAAAACTTAAAAAGAAGAAATATTAGGATTTTGTGGTAGGTGAGCTGACAGAACTAAGGCACAAAGGAAGAAATAATATCTTCAAGGGATGGCAAATTGAAAAGCTCAGCATAGCTGCAAATAGTCAAGAATGTGGGGAATGAGAATGAGATCATGAACAAAAGAAAGTGGAGTGAAAAGAAAAGAGTGGAAGAAGCCCGGTGTGGTGGTGCATGCCTTTAATCAGTACTCTGGGAGGCAGAGATAGGAGGATAACCAAAAAAAAAAAAAAAAAAAGAGTGGAAGAGAGTTAAAGGGAGGGCTGGAGAAATGGCTCAGCGGTTATGCCTAATGCCTAACAACCCAGGTTCAATTCTCTAGCATCCACATAAAGTACAAAGTGGTGCATGCATCTAGATTTTGTTTGAGGTGGCTAGAGGCCCTAGTGCATCCATTCCATTCTCTCTTCTTCTTCTTCTTCTTCTTCTTCTTCTCCTCCTCCTCCTCCTCCTCTCCTCCTCCTCCTCCTCTTCTCTCCTCTTTCTTCTTTTTCCAAGGTAGGGTCTCAGTCTAGCCAAGGCTGTCCTGGAATTCACCATGTAGTCTCAGGGTAGCCTTGAACTCACAGCAATCTTCCTACCTCTGCCTCCCAAGTGCTGGGATTAAAGGCATGAACCACCATGCCTGGCTTCTTTCTGTTCTCTTTCTCTCTCTCTTTCTACTTGCAAATAAATAAATAAATAAATAAATTTTAAAAAGAGTTAAAGGGAGAACAGATTTGGAAGAACCACAGATAATCTAACACACATCCCAGAACAGGAAACTAAAACAACAGAACAGGGCTAGAGAGATGGTTTTGTGTTTAAGACCTGGGAAGCCTAATGACCCAGGTTCAGTGCCCAGTACCCACATAAGCCAGATATGTACAAGGTGGTGCATGTGTCTGGAGTTCATTTGCAGTGACTAGAGGCCACGGCATGTCCATTTTCTCACTCTCTCTCTCAAAAAAAATTAAAAAAAAACAGAAATATTTAAAGACATAATGTAAGAAAGTTTTCCAGAAATAAAACGCTTGAATCTATAGATGGACAGGTACATATATCTTGAGGAAAATGTGTCAATATCAAGGTAATTGCTATGAAGATAACTAGACTTACAATGTAAAAGAAAGGCTAGGTAAAATGTCTCAGGGTTAAAAGTCCTTGCTCCATAAGCTTGCTGACTGGAGTTCAGATCCCCAGTACCCACATAAAAAGCTATAATCCCAAGGCACCCTTGGCAATGGGAGGCAGAGCCAGAAGAATCCTGAAGCTCAAGGGCCAGCTAGTCTGTCCTTCCCAGAGACAAAAAACAGCAAAAGAGCTGGACATGGTGGCGCACACCTTTAAACCCAGCACTTGGGAGACAGAGATAGGTGGATTGCTGCAAGTATGAGGTCAGCCTGAGACTACATAGAGAATTCTAGGTCAGCCTGGGCTAGAGCGAGACCCTACCTCCTGAAACCAAGAAAAAGAAACCCTGCTTCAAACAAGGTGTAAAGGGACCAACCACGGTTGTCTCCTGACCTCCCTACTTGTACTATACTATGACATGCATGCATTCACACATGCACTTTATACACGCACACTACAAATAATAATTTAAAATGAAAATAAAGGAAAAAAAAAAAAACAGCCAGGCCTGATGGTTAAGGCCTGTTATCCCAACAATCTAGGAGGCTGAGGCAGCAAATTCAAAACCTGCCTGAACTACAGAGTGAGTTCAAGGCCAGCCTAAGCAACTTAATGACACAAATGTCTAAAATGGCCACAGTCGAAGAAGCTAGTCATAGCTAGAGGGTCACCACACTCTTCTTGTTGTCATATAACATCGTGATCTCATACATAGGATGACTGCTGACACTTTGTAGAATCCATGCTGTGATGTCATACACAGGATTGTTTAAATATAAATGTCCTATGCTCTTCAAAAAAACTAAATAAATAAAAATAAAATGAAAAAGCAAAAAGAGGACTACGGATTTAGCTCAGGGTTAGTGTTTGCTTACTATTTGTGAGGCTCTGGGTTTAATTTCTAGTACTGGGCTAAAAGATTATATCATCTTGTACAGATTAAAGAATAATAAACCAGGCATGGTGGGTCACACCTGTAATCCCAGCCCTTGTGGAGCTGTGACAGGAAAATTGATAAAAAGTTTGAGGCCATCCTAGAATGAGGTCCTGTATCACAAAACCAAAAAAAAAAAAAAAAGGTCGGGTGTGGTGGTGCACACCTTTAATCCAAGCACTTGGGAGGCTGAGGGTAGAGGGTTGCCTGAGACTAATTCCAGGTCAGCCTGAGCTACAGCAAGTCTCTACCTTGAAAAACTTAAAAAAAAAAAAAAGAAATCTAGCAGTCCTTCCTACAATTACAATGTCTTTTCTTTCTTTCTTCCTTCCTCCCTTCCTTCCTTCCTTCCTTTTTCTTTCTCTTTCTTTCTTTCTTTCCTTCTTTCTTTCTTTCTTTCTTAGACTAATTCAGAAATTTTAATTCTTTTTGTTGTTGTTGTTGTTGTTTATTTTTATTTATTTATTTAGAGAGAAAGAGGAAGATAGAGAGAATGGGAGCGCCAGGGTCTCCAGCCACTGTGAACGTACTCCAGATGCATGTGCCACCTTGTGCATCTGGCTTATGCGGGGCCTAGGGAATCGAGCCTCAAATCGGGGTAACCGCTAAGCCATCTCTCCAGCCCCAGGAATTTTAATTCTTTTTTGTTTTGTTTTGTTTTTCAAGGTAGGGTCTCGCTCTAGACCAGGCAGACCTGGAATTCACTATGTAGTCTCAGGCTGGCCTCGAACTCACAGTGATCCTCCTACCTCTGCCTCCCAAGTGCTGAGTGCTGGGATTAAAGGTGTGTGCCACCATGCCCAGCCAGAAATTTCAATTCTTGAAAAAATGATTTATCACAAAACATATACCATAACTACTTTGCTTGACATTTGAAATATATTTGGAAACAAATCCAGTGATACACAGTTTTCTGTTGATTCTCACATGAAGGGAGTACATAATCTGACAAGTTCTTTCCAAAGTTTCCAGTCCTAAATCCAGCTTTAACTCTTGGTCTTACACCACCTGATCATCTCTTTCTTCGGCATTTTTTGGCAATTTTTTCTTCAAGTCTCAGTTTATAAAATTGTTCTTAGCAGGTGAAGCTATGTGGACACATTTTTGTTAACACAGGGATTAGAATCAGATTCAGAGTCAAAGAACTTTAATGCTACAGTAGTCAACAATGCTGTGATTGTTTCCCTCTCGTTTTGGATGTTTTTTCACCAACTACCTTTTATCTGAACCTGCTTTTACTCTTGAAAACTCAAGTTGCAGAACTGGAGGAACTTGAATGCAAAGTTGCACCTAACTACTGTTTAAAGATGAACGTATTGCAACCAAGTTCTCCTACTAGAGGATCGATGAGCTTTGAAGCAATCATTGCAATGTCACAGTTTAAATTGTCAAACACCATCCGCTGTGGATCGAGCAGGTATGGGCCACAGTGCCAGGCCTGGGGGCTCTCCAGGCTGGGACCCTATCCTGGGCCATGGCATATCGACAGAGGTAGTAGTGGATGTTCTGCACGTAATTACTGATCAGGACGCTGAAAGGGAGGTGGAGAGGGTGATCAGCTGGGTCCTGGGCATTGCCCGCCCTGGCTCTGCCCTCAAGCCCTTCTTCCTGGGCTGGCTTCCCCTGCATCCGGACCACCGCAGCCTGGAACGCTGCTACGTTTGCCATGTTGAAGCCCACCGTGCCTTCCAGAGCTGCCACACCGTCCACCAGGCGTGGTGGCACATGCCTTTGATCCCAGAGCTCGGGAGGCAAAGGTAGGAGGCTCACTGTGAGTTCGAGGCCACCCTGAGAATACATAGTGACTTCCAGGTCACCCTTGGCTAGAATGAGACCCCACCTTGAAAAACCAAAAAATATGTATGTGTTTTCTTTTTGTTTATTTATTTGAGAGAGGGCTGGAGAAGATGGCTTTGCGGTTACGGTATTTGCCTGCAAAGCCAAAAGACCCTCAATTGATTCCCCAGGACCCATGTAAGCCAGATGCACAAGGTGGCACATGCATCTGGAGTTCTTATGCAGTGGCTGGAGGCCCTGGCGCGCCCATTCTCTCTCTATATATATGCTTCTTTCTCTCTCCTTGTCAAATAAAATAAATAAATAAATTTATTAAATAAATTAAATTTATTTATTTATTTATTTGAGTGAGAGAGAAGGTGGCACACACACAGAGAGACAGAGAGAGAGAGAGAGAGAGATAAAAGGCACACCAGGGCCTCCAGCCAGTACAAACAACTCCAGGCGCATGTGCCACTTTGTGCATCTGGCTTGTGTGGGTACTGAGGAATGGAACTGGAGTCCTTAGGCTTCACAGGCAAATGCCTTAACCCACTAAGCCATGTCTCCAGCCCCAAAACAACCTTTATAATGATAATGAGTACAGTTTGTAAAGAGAATGTTTATAGTTCAATAGCTATGACCCAAATAACATAGTATCAACATCCACAAAGCAAAATAAGGGATAAGCCAAGAAACAAACATATTAGTAACGAAAGAGAACTGACCACAAACCAATGACTGAAATGCAAACAGGGACAGAGAAGATCTGAAACATGTCTGAGCTGTGTGTGGTGGCACACACCTTTATTCCAACATTCGGGAGGCAGAAGTAGAAGGATTACTGTATGTTTGAGACCACCCTGAGACTACATGGTGAATTCCAGGTCCGCCTGGGCTAGAGTGAGAACCTATATGGAAAAAACACCCCCCAAGTACCAGTGAAATCATAACAAAGATGGGCCATCAAAGGTCATAAGGAGAATCGCAGTAAATTCCAAAAAGTGGAAGTATCGTAAATCATTGCACAATGCTAGAGTGAGAACCTATATGGAAAAAACACCCCCCAAGTACCAGTGAAATCATAACAAAGATGGGCCATCAAAGGTCATAAGGAGAATCGCAGTAAATTCCAAAAAGTGGAAGTATCGTAAATCATTGCACAATAGTGCAATAAAACTAAATATTTACCCTAATCCTAACCTGAAAACACAGTAGCAAAAAGAGCTACTAGCCAGGTGTGGTGGTGCATGCCTTTAATCCCAGCAGAAATAGGAGATAGAGTCCACCCTGAGACTATATAGTGAATTCCAGGTCAGCCTGGGCTAAAGTGAGACCCTACTTTGAAAAAAAAAAAAAGCTACTGTCTGGGGGCCAGGGAGGGAAAAAACAGCTAGCTTAAGGAATCAAACAGGAAGTTAGAACTCAAACTGCAGAATCTACAGAAGTAAGAAAACACTATAGAGCAGTTTCTATGCCATTCAAACTTTAAAGAGTTCTGATTAAAAAAAAATCAGGTTTTTCAAAAATTATTTCAGAGAGAGAAGATGAGTGCACCAGGGCCTCTTACCACTGCAAAGGAATTCCAGACACATGTGACATTTTGTGCATCTGGCTTTATATGGGTACTGTAAATACATAAATAAAAAGGTTGGGCTGGAGAGATGGCTTAGCAGCCAAGGAACTTACATGCAAAGCCAAAGGACCCAGGTTTGATTCCCCAGGATCCACGTAAGCTCTTTCTCTTTCTCTCTATCTGCCTCTTTCTCTCTCAAATAAATAAATGGATGAATGAATGAATAAAAATATTAAATAAAAGATAACGAACGGAGTACTGGAGATTTTAAAAGATGCTTATAAAAATAAAAGTAAAGCCACGCATGGTGGCACAGGCCTTTAATCCCAGAACTTGGGAGGAAGAGGTAGGAGGATCGCTGTGAGTTCAAGGCTACTCTGAGATTACATAGTGAATTCCAGGTCACCCTAAGGTAGAGTGAGACCCTACCTCGAAAAGCCAAAAACAATAGCAAATAAAAGTACAAGTACCAGGCTGAGCTGGAGAGATGGCTCAGTGGTTAAGATGCTTGCCTAAAAAGCCCATCAATGAGAGTTCGATTCCCAGTACCCACGTAGAGCCAGATGCACAAAGTAGCACATGTATCTGGAGTTCATTTGCTGTGGCTAGAGGCTTTGGCATGCCTATACTCTGTCTCTCTTCTCTCTATCTCTCTCTGCTTGAAAATAAATTAAAATGTTTTTAAAATATTTCATTTTATGAGAGAGATTGAGAGGGAGAGAGAGACAGAATGGGCACACCAAGGCCTCTAGCCACTGCAAATGAACTCTAGACGCATGACACATGTGCCACCTTATGAATCTGGCTTACATGGGCATTAGGGAATTGAATCTGGGTCCTTAGGCTTCATAGGCAAATGCCTTAACTTTTAAGCCATCTCTCCAACCCAAAATAAAAATAATTTTTAAAATTAATTTTATTTATTTATTTATTTGAGAGTATGAGAGAGAAAGAGGCACACACACAGAGAGAGAGAGAGAGAGAGAGAGAGAGAATGGGCATGCCAGGGCTTCCAGCCACTGCAAATGAACTCCAGACGCATGTGCCACCTTGGGCATCTGGTATATGTGGGTCCTGGGGAATAGAACCAAGATCCTTTGGCTTTGCAGGCAAACTCCTTCACTGTTAAGCCATCTCTCCAGCCCAAAAATGCCAGGCTAGGGCTGGAGAGATGGCTTAGCAGTGAAGGTGCTTGCCTGTGAAGCCTAAGGACCCATGTTGGACTTTTCAGATCCCACATAAGCCAGACTTACAAGGTGGTTCAAGCACCCGAGGTCGCATATGAGCACAAGGTGGTGCATGTGCCTGGAGTTTCATTGCAGTGGCTAGAGGCCCTGGTGTGCCCATTCCCTTTCTCCCTCTCACATTAAAAAAAAAAAAAAAAGGCCAGGGATGGAGGGATGGGTCAGCAGTTAAGGTGCTTGCCTGCGAAGCCTTAGGACCCATGTTTGATTCCACAGTATCCACATAAGCCAGATGCACAAGGTGACACATGCATCTGGAGCTCATTTACATGTGGCTAGAGGCCCTGCCATGTCCATTCTCTCTCTATCTGCCTTTCTCTCAAGTAAATAAATTTCTTTTTTAAAAAAAGATCAGTCTGTTGAGCCCTAAGTTAAATCTCCAGCGTGCACATAAAAAGCTGGGTGTGGCCATGTAGGCCTGTAACCCCAGTGATTCGAAGATCCCTTGGGCGCACTGGTCAGCCAGTCTAACAGTAAGCTTCAGGCTCAGGAAGACACCCTGTCTTAAGAAAATAAAGAGAAAAATAAGCAGGACATTTAGTGCCCGTCTCTTTATGTGGCCTCCATACAGGTGATCACAGGGTGCAAATATACACATACACACACACTCACATGCATATACCATACACACACACACGCATACACCATACACACACACCACAAACACATACATGCATACACCACACACACACCAGAAACACACATGCACATGCCAATACACACACACACTCACGTGCATATACTATACATATACACATGCACATATCATACACACAAATACACATGCATACACACACACACACACATATACCATACACACACATACATATGCCATTCACATACACACACTCACATGTATACACCATACACCCACCACAAACACACTTACATCCATGCATACAACATGCACATACACACACACACACACACACACACACACACAAGTCAAGCTTCTTTTTTTTTTTTTTTTTGGTTTTTCGAGGTAGGGTCTCACTCTAGCTTAGGCTGACCTGGAATTCACTCTGCATTCTCAGGGTGACCTCGAACTCACGGCGATCCTCCTACCTCTGCCTCCTGAGTGCTGGGATTAAAGGCGTGCGCCACCATGCCCGGCCCCACAAGTCAAGCTTTTTTCCCCAAACATTCTGATAAATCCTCCCATGTCTCTCCAGTTTTTTGGTTTTTTTTCTGGTTTTTCAAGGTAGGGTGTTGCTCTAGCTCAGGCTGACTTAGAATTCACTATGTAGTCTCAGGCTGGCCTGGAACTCACTGTGATCCTCCTACCTTTGCCTCGCAAGTGCTGGGACTAAAGGTGTGTGCCACTACACCTGGCTTTTGGATCATCTTGCTCTTAAAGACGAGCAGCCTAGGTCAGGGAAAGAGGCTTGGCTCTGGAGCCGCAGAGCTTGGTGTCCAAATCCATCTCGGCCTCTCACTGGTCATGTAGTATCAGGCCAAAGCCTTCACCTCCCAGAGCCTCGGGGTCCTTGTGTATAAAACAAACACTCCCAGGCAGTTGAAGACCCACAGGCATAATTGCCCCTTGGGGAGCAACAGAAGGCCCATCCTCTATCTCCCTGGCTGCCTCCCGTTTGCTGCAGACCACCAGGCTCCAGGACCACCTGCCACATCTGGGGAGGCCAGATTTAAGTGAGAGGGGAGCGGGGAGGCTACCCCCAGACAGCAGCCAGTGTGTAATCCCTGCTTCTGTGAGACAGTATTGCCTATTCCAATGTGAGTGCCTGGCTCCTGGCTTAATGGGCTTTGTCCCAGAGATGTGATTCTATTTTGATTGCATGTGACATTTGATGAAATGGCTTTCAGACACCACACATTGCATCTGAGTTATAAGACGATAGTTCTGATCCAGTGGAAGGCGGGGCCCTCATTGGTGAGGGAATTGTCCCATGTCCCTTAAGGGGAATATGCTGCATCTACAGACCAGAGATGCCACTCTGTTCTAGGGGCAACACAACCTGGATAGACCTTTCATTCTGAATCTCTTGTGCTCCCACAAAGCCAATTCCAGAACCCCGTGGCTTCTGGGCTGGATTCATAGCAGCACTGGCCTGGGCTCCTGCCTCGCCCCCTCAGCTACCCAGCGCTGTGCACACAGCAGCTCAAAACTATTCAGCCAGGCAGGAAATCAATGCAGAGGGTTGGGAGCATTTAAAATAGGACAAATGAAACAGAAGAGGACAGAGCACAGGGGAGCACCCTGCACATGGTGGGGTGACTGCTGCCATGACACATGGCTGGGAGCATGCCCACTACGTCTCCACGGAAAATGAGCTTGAAAAAAAAAGAAAGAAAGAAAGAAAGAAAGAAAATGAGCTTGAAGCCCTGAGACCTTTCTAAAATGCAGTCTAATTGTGTGGTTCCCCATCTAACTCGGAGGACTACAGGTTAGAAAGAGTTCAGACCCCACTGCACGGCACTGCAAGCCCTCTCCCCCTCCCCACCGACTCCAACCACACTGAGTGGCTGGCTTCTGCAAACCTGCCTGCTTTCTAGGCTGGGGTTAACCTACTTGGTACAATCTTTTTCAATTCCATCCAGTTTCCTACAAGTTTCAATTTTTTTTTTACAGCTGAATAAAATACCATGTGTATATGTCCACATTTTCATTGTCTAGTCATCAGCTGATGGGCATCTAGGTTGATTCCATTCCCTTGCTATTGTTAATAAAGCAGCTATGAAAATGGATGTGCAAGTATCTCTGTGGTAGGATCTAGAGTCCTGGGGTACATATATGTCCAGGCATAGCTGGGTCATATGGTAATTCAAATTTTAGCTTTAAAAAATTTATTGATTTATGAGAGAGAGAGAGAGAATAGGCACACCAGGGCCTCTAGCCAATACAAACAAACTCCAGACGCACGCACCACCGTGTGCATCTGTCTTACATAGGTTCTCGGGAATCAAACCTGGGTTGTTAGGCTTTGTAGGCAAGTACCTTAACTGCTAAGTCATTTCTCCAGCCCCAAATTTTAGCTTTTTTTTAAAAAAAATATTTTTCTTATTTATTTATTTGAAAGCGACAGGCAGAGAGAGAGAGAGAGAGAGAGAGAGACAGAATGGGCGCGCCAGGGCCTCCAGCCACTGCAAACGAACTCCAGACGCGTGCGCCCCCTTGTGCATCTGGCTAACGTGGGTCCTGGGGAATCGAGCCTCGAACCGTGGTCCTTAGGCTTCACAGGCAAGCGCTTAACAGCTAAGCCATCTCTCCAGCCCAAATTTTAGCTTTTTGAGAAGCCTCCACAGTGATTTCTTTTCAGTATTTGTACATAAGTAAATAAGGGATTGTGAGAGTGAGTAGACTATGAATCCAGAGGAGACCACAGGAGAGGAAGAAGACGTGATGAGAAGGGATGGGGGGGAACAAAAGGAAACATATAGTATGAAAGTGGAAAGGAGGCCGCAATGGGAGAAAGACACAATGGGGTGGGGAGAAAAGGGGTGAAAGGAAACAAAATTTGTTTGAAATACAATGTAAAGAAACTGTTCTTTTTTTTTTTTTTTTAAGAGAAAGAGAATTTGCACACCAGGGCCTCAGCCACTGCAATCAAACTCCAGACACTTGCGCCACCTAGTGCGTATGAGCGACCTTGCTCTTGCATCACCTTTGTGCATCTGGCTTACGTGGGATCTGGAAAGAGATAGAACATGGGTCCTTAAGCAAGTGCCTTAACCGCTAGGCCACCTCTCCAGCCCTGAAACTGTTTTTATTTGAGAGAGAGAGTGAGTATGGGCACCTCAAGGCCTCTTACCACTTCAAACAAACTTCAGATACATGTACCATTTTGTGTGAATGGCTTTACACGCGTACTGGAGAATTGAATCCAGGTTGACAGGCTTTGCAAGCAAGTGCCTTTAACCACTAAGCAATTTCCCCAGCCACATAATGAAACTTAATTATTTGTATGCTAATAAAAAATAAATACAGAGCTGGGTGGCGCACACCTTTAATCCCAGCACCCGGGAGACAGAGCTAGGAGGGCTGCTGTGAGTTCAAGGCCACCCTGAGAATACAGAGTGAATTCCAGGTCAGCCTGGGCTAGAGTGAGACCCTATCTCAAAAAACAAAATCAAGCCGGGCGTGGTGGCGCACGCCTTTAATCCCAGAACTTGGGAGGCAGAGGTAAGAGAATCGCCATGAGTTCGAGGCCACCCTGAGACTACATAGTGAATTCCAGGTCAGCCTGGGCCAGAGTGAAACCCTACCTCGAAAAAAAAAAACAAAAACAAAACAAAACAGGGCTGGAGAGATGGCTTAGCAGTTAAGGTGCTTGCCTGCAAAACCTTAGGACCCAGGTTTGATTCTCCAGTACCCATGTAAGCCAGATGCACAAGTGCACAAGGTGGCACATTTGGAGTTTGTTTGTGGTGGCTGGAGGCCCTGGTGCACCCATTCTCTCTATATATTTGCCTCTCTCTCTCTCTTCCAAATAAATAAGTATTTTTTTAAAAAACTACATCCAGGTATGGTGGCACACACCTTTAACCCCAGCACTGGAGAAACAGAGGTAGGCATATCACTGTGAGTTTGAGGCCAGCCTGGGACTACAGAGTGATCCCAGGTCAGCCTGGGCTAGAGTGAGATCTTCCCTCAGAGGAAAACAAAAAACAAAGGTGGGGCAGGAGAGATGGCTTAGCGGTTAAGGCACTTGCCTGCAAAGCCAAAAGACCCAGGTTTGACTCCCTCACAACCCACATAAGCCAGATGCACAAGGGGGCGCTTGTATCTGGAGATCGTTTGCAGTGGCTGGAGGCCCTGGTGAGCCCATTCTCTCTCTTTCTCTCTACCTGAGTATTTCTGTATCTCTCTCAAATAAATAAATAAATTAAATTAAAAAAAATTGTCTCCTCTCTTGCCCTGCTCAGTACCCGCCCTCCCTCCCCTGCCCCAGCCTTCCTTTGCACAGCAGAGATCACCTCGTCCGGATGTCCTTCCTCTCTGTCCTCTAGCAGCCTTGGTGGCTCCACCTGGTCTAACACTACAGTTTATTCAACCCACCTGTCCCCTGTGTGCCTCCCTCAGCCCACCAGAGCTCATGAACGCTGACACAGGGGTCTAGCCCGAGTGACAACTCAATCCCTCCTTACCACACACACACCTGCTGACCCCTCCAAGCAAAGATAACCTCCTGCATTCAGCAGAAACAAAGATATAAACGCTTCTGGAAGCCTTCCGTTCCAAAGGAAGTAGAAGCCCTCCAAATTCTAGCAACTTGGCTTTAAAAATAAGAATTCCACCTACTTGCCAGACAGTTTGTTGGAGAGCACTGAAGGGCCAGATTAGTAAGGCTGCTAGTGTGTTTGGGGCCCAAAAGCTACTGGGCTCAAAGGCTGAGTGCTGGAAGATGACAGACAGATGTCTGGTCCCAGAATTTAGAGAACCCACGGGACAGCCAAAAGATGCTCTGCCCAGTTTCATAAAACTCTTCCCCACCATGTCATGTGAACATCTGCACAAACTCAGGTGCCTAAGAAAATCGAAAGAGAAATTAACTGTGTGCGTCGGTGAGCAGATCAGGCCTGGGAAGTGCTCAGGGGGGAGCAGGGCTGGGAGAGATTGCTGGCTGCAACTCCGAAGACAAAACCAAGAACTGAGCAGAGGCCTCGCTCAGAAACGAGGGACACTTGTGGAAGGAACAGCCAGGGTCCTCCAGGGACTCAGGCTTTGGGTCAGCTTTCTGACCCTATGACCTGAAACTCCCATTTCTAGCCTCTCTTGTGGAATGTAGGACTATCCCAGCAGGCCTGTGAGCGGGGATGACAAAGTGTATGGATGCAATCAGCACTCACAGCCACTCCCAAGACAGCCTGGATGGGAGGGGAGACAGGCAAGTAGGGAAAGAAATGACAGTATCCTTGTAGCCACCACCCTCTCTGGGGCCAAGGGCTCCATCGTCACTTCAGGAGTCCCCATGTCATGTTACTGCGTCAGACACAGCCTCCTTCCCACCCTGTTCACTCAATAAACATTTCCTGAGGGAGCCAGAGCTCCTCATGGGATGATAAAGGCTCATCCCCACACTGTTGGAGACTCAGGGGACACAGAGGTCCTGATCTGGCCTAGTTGGGTCTGGGAAAGTTACTAGTGGCCTCTAAGGAAGGCCTGAGAGTTTGGGAACAGATATAAAGGGTGAGGGCCAAACAGAAAGACTGAAGCCAAAAGGCAGGAGGGGATGATATGAGAAAGGCTCAAGCTCAGGGGGGTTCAAAGCAGTGAGGTAACTGGACTCAGGGGGACCTTTTGAGATGTGACTGGGGGCTGGGTCATACAATACAGTGGCAGTGAGAGAAGAATGGGCACAACAGAGCTTCCATCAACTGCAAATGACACAAATGGACCCCAGATGCATATCCCACTTTGTGCACCTGGCTTAATGTGGGTACTGGGGAATCGAACCTGGGCCATCAGGCATTGCAAGCAAGCGCTTTTAACCTCTGAGCCATCTTTCCAGACCCCACAATGGCATCATCTATTAAAAAAAATTACACTTCTAAGGGCTGAAGAGATGGCTTAGCAATTAAAGGTGCTTGCTTGCAAAGCCTGATGGTTCAAGTTCAATTCACCAGTACCCCACATAAATCGGTGCATGTGTCTGGTTTGTTTACAGTGGCAGAAGACCCTGATGCACCCCTTCTCTAGCTTTCAAATACATCAATATTAAATATATATACGTATTTGTACCTGGTTGTGTCTGTGTATGGGGAGGCAGGAGTGTCCCCTACTGCTGCAAATACCCATCCAGCTTTCCGTGGTTGGCTGGGGAACTGAAACCAGGCCAGCAGGCTTTGCACGCAAGCACCTTTATCAACTGAGCCATCTCCCTAGCTGCCAGCAGTTTCATCATTTGATTTACAGTCCAAGAGATCATGCTGGATGGGCTGGAGGAGATCAAAAGTTGGGGAGGGGGCTTGGCCTTGGGTGGGGTCATGCATAACCCAGAAGAATGCAGCTCTGGGGTCACTGAAATGAGGTGAACGCTACTGCTCGGTGTGGGGCGAGACATTGGAAGCTAGGAGCTCCCCCAACTGGCCACAGATGAAATTGCAGCGGTCCTGACAGGCCATTCATAGAGCTGGGAAAGAGCAAATGAGTGGAATTCCGGGAACTAAGTGGATCTGAGGTGTGGTGTGGGTCAGGCCTGAGGGACATTCCTCCTTGCTGAGCCCAGCTTGAGTACCTGGTTTAGCAGTCTCAAGAACAAGCAACAAGCAAGGGACATTCTAGCAAACACTGGAGACAGTGATTCCTCCTCCTCCCTCCCTTTAGGAAGTCCACTAGCTCCTGCTCTTGGCTCACTGAGACATTCATTATCTTATCCCACCACCCTGCTCTATCCCGGCAGCAGTACACCAGGTTGTGGCCCCCTGATGGTAACAAAGGGACTGTGCCAGGCACCTGACTGGGGCAAAGGTACCCTAAACTCAACCACTGCCTTCCCGGTCTGCAGGTCCCACACTGTAGGCCACTCCCACTTTACAGCAACGCCAGGCAGCACAGGGAAACCTCAACATGCTGGGGACCCAGGGTGGAAGAATGGAGGTCTAGTGAAGGTCTTTGAGAAGAGCTCAGAAGGCCGAGGACAACCTGAGTGTTCCAGAAAGTTTTGTGACTTGCCTCCACTTCTCCAGAGGACCTACTGGGTCAACAACACCCTGCAAATTCCCTGGGACAGATTAGATTCCAATGTCTTATTTTCTTGTCAGAGGGACGGGAACACCAATGAAAGTGGGAAGCTATGGACCAATAGTCTTAATTTGTATACTCCAAAATGCAGAGGTAGGAGGATCAAATGTCACTTAGAGGCCTGGGACTGAATGAGTTCCAGGTCTGCCTTGGCTAGAGTGAGACCCTACCTGAGAAAACAAAAACAAAACACAAAGCCGTTGTAGTGGCGCACACCCTTAATCCCGGCACTTGGGAGGCAGAGGTAGGAGGATGTCATGAGTTCAAGGCCACACCCTGAGACTACAGAGTGAATTCCAGGTCAGCCTGGGCTTAGAGAGACACTACTTCAAAAAACAACAACAAAACAACAAACAAAAAAAAAAAAAACCAAGCAGGTGGCCATGGTTGGGAGGATCAGGAATTCAAGGATAGCCTGAGCTATGTGAAACCTTGCTCAAAAAACAAAGTGGGGAGGGGCAGAGAAGATGGCTCAGCCATTCATCAGAGGAACGTGCTTGCAAAGTCTGCTAAGTCTAGGTTCAATTGCCCAGCATCCTTACAAAGCCAGATGCAAAGTGGTGTGTGCATCTGGAGTTTGCAGAGTGAATAGTGGCCCTGGTGCGCCCATTCTTTCTGTACGTCTGCAGATAAGAGGGAGCAGTGTTTGCCTAGTATGCACAAAGCCTGGGCTCAATCCCCAGCATCACATAACACAGGTGGATGACGTACATGCCTGCAATTCCAGCACTCCAAGAATAGAGGCAGGAGGATCACAAATTCAAAGTGATCCTTAGCTACATAGGAGTTCCAGGCCAGCCTGGACTACATGAAACCCTGTCTAAAAACATGGGGGCTCGGGCTGGAGAGATGGCTTAGTGGTTAAGCGCTTGCCTGTGAAGCCTAAGGACCCCGGTTCGGGGCTCAACTCCCCAGGACCCACGTTAGCCAGATGCACAAGGGGGCGCACGTGTCTGGAGTTCGTTTGTAGTGGCTGGAGGCCCTGGCGCACCCATTCTGTGTCTCTCTGCTTCTTTCTCGCTCTGTCTGTCGCTCTCAAATAAATAGATAAAAATTTAAAAAAAAAAAAAAAACATGGGGGCTCAATAGCTAAGGGCATTTGCTTACAAAGCCTGTGAGCTTGGGTTCAGCTCCCCAGACACCCGTGTAACTGAAACACTTTACTTGCAGTGGTGGGACCCTGGAGTGCCTACACACATGCAAGGACTCAAAGCCAGGAATGGTAGTATACACCCACAATCCCAGCATTCAGGTCGGGCAAGACCCCATTTTAGGCCAGCCTGAGCTATAGACTGTCTCAAAATACAAAAACTGGCTCCCCACACTATGCTTTGCAGGTATGGCCTTGTAGGGTTTCCTGCAGCTCCTATATACCATGTGCCAGGACAGGAGGCAGATTACTTCCCTAGAATCCACAAAAGGCAAACTCATAAGCCTCTGTGAAAAGCCTTTTTCTTCCTGAAGTTAAATGTCGACTTTACCCAAGGAATTGACATATGAAGTTTCATTTCATTCACTACTTGTGTGGTTCCTGTCTTTTAGAGACTTTAAAATACTCCACACTAAAAACGTCCTTATGAGGCAACAGAATCTAAGTTGGCAGAATTCTCATGTTGTTGCACTCATTAGAATCCTAAAATTGGACCCCAACCTCTACTCATACCCAACAACACAAGGCACTGACACAAGTACAGAGCATATAAACTGAATTTATTAACTTTAGGAACAATAATTTAAAAGGGTCTCATATTACAGGTATTGAAAAAAATGACTATACAATAAATGAAGATTGGTGGTCACAGCCAATGGACCATACATACGATCAACTAACAGAGCTGCAGTATGTAGAAATTAGGCATCATACTACATTCTTACTTGTTTCCCAAACATAAAAGCAGATTAATTCAAACTAGCTCTATTAACTCTACTTATACTTCCATCTGAAATTAATATTTGAATGGAACACATAGCTCACACAGCACTTGTTATCTACTGACGTTCAAGAATCCACCTGGTGAGGCAGGGCACAGTGGCACATGCCTGTCATCCGGGCAAATTTGAGGCCAGCCTGGTCACATAGTGAGTACCAGGCTAGTCAAGGCTGTATAGTAAGACCCTGTCTCAAAGGAATAAAGTAAAAATTCACCAGGTGATGCTTACACCTAGGCAAATGTTAGAATTTATAATAACTTTACCATTTACAAACTTCAAGATAATACTGGGTGACTCCCCCCCCTCCAAAGTATTAACAGGTAAAATAAGAGCGCGCGCACACACACACACACACACACACACAAACCCTAAAATTTAAGAGACATGTCATAACATAAATGGATCAAGGCTCAACAGTACCCACTTGCACATAAAAATGAGAAAACACAAAAATTTTAGGAGAGCCAACCTCAGTCCTGTCTTAACCTCACAGGAGCAACATCTTAGATGGCTCCTTTTGTTCAAGGATGATTGGAAAAGTTGAAATACAATCTTACCTGCTACCTATGAAGCTTGTTCAGGAATCTTTCCATACCAACCACAGTAGGTAAAGTGTAACTTGAGAAACAGAAAGAATGACACTGCATCAGTTCAAGACTGAGCCACCAGTTGGTGAAGAGAATCCCTCGGTTCCTCGTGACTCAAAGTTGAAGGTCCCTGTGCTGAAAGACCTTGTCTGAAACGGGAGATAGCATGACACTGTGCCAGACTACAGGGAAAAACACGTCCTGTTTACTGCCGCCAGACTAGGATTTAGATAAGCACTGACTTTAAAGCTAACTAAAGAGCATTTCAAATTCATTAAAGAAAACAAAGTTTAAAAACTATGTTTGGTCAATATTAACCTGCTTAAGTCACTAAGTAAATTTTGAATGGGCTACCTACCACCAGTGGTAAACAGAATACTTGGTACTTGGTATGTATAGGTAATAATAAATCAGGCTTTCCCCCTGACAGTACAATGTTTTGTGCAAAGTGCCAGTTTTATTTACAAAACTAGTTAAAGTAAACTTTAAAGGCTGCTTTGAAGCAGGAAGGCTAGCATCTCTTCACAACTGCCTGTGCAAGTGACGATGTTCAATCTTGTGGATGTGAGTCACCTCAGGTTAAAGCCCAGACTGCCAGTGAGTGCCAGGATGAAGTCATGGGCTGCCAGCATGCTTGCAAAAGCCAACAAGGATACAGTCTTCTCTAAGAATCCAAAGAGCTATTGTTTTAAATACACATTTTCTTTCTAGGTGACACCACTAGCATTAGTGAACAGGATTGGTTTTGAGGTAGCTACACAGTTTTACAGTTAATGAACTTTAATAACAATGCATGGTGTAGCTGGATTAACTTTAGCTGATTTTTCTTAACAAGGGGGAAAAACTCAGCAAAAATACAGAGGCCATCTTCATTCTGTTCACTTAGAAATCAGCGTCCAAGGTAAAAGAATTCTCCGTTGGGCTTGACATCACTCCCATCCTCTGATACTCTCCTACTCTTTTCTCAAAGAAGTTAGTCTTCCCTTCCAGTGAAATATTCTCCATGAAGTCAAATGGGTTCTCTACTCTGAAAATCTGAAAAGAAGTTCATGTAATGTCCATGGATTTACACACATGCACGCAAATCAGTAAAAATTTGTAATAATCTATTACAAAAAAAAATATATATATATGTATATATATGAAGTCAATAAAGAATACTTTACCTTGTTAAAACCCAGTTCTAGCATAAGCCTGTCTGCCACAAATTCAATGTACTGCTTCATTAAAGTGCAATTCATTCCAATGAGCTTCACCGGCAAGGCCTCTGTGAGGAACTCCTAAAGATCAAAACGCAGCTATGAACACGCTGAACCTGAAGGACACCTTCCCACAGGTGAGCAACGTGCACACATCACCCACCTGTTCTATCCTGACAGCATTGACGATTATTTCCTTGACTCGCTGCTCTGATGGTTTGTGTACCAGATGCTTGAACATCAGGCAGGCAAAATCACAGTGTAAACCCTGGAAGAAAGTTCAACGTCACTTGTCTGGCAACAGAGGGCACCTAACACTGTCAAAAGGCAAGCACTGGGACTGAAGAGATGCTCCAACATGAGGGCCTGAGTCAATTCCCAGCACCCATGTAAAAAGCTGGTCGTGACTGCACATACCTGTATCCCCAGAAGGGGCAGACAGGAAGATCACTGGCACTTGGTGGCCAGTGAGCTCCAGGTTCAGTGATAGACTGTCTCAGGGAAGTAAGGCTGAAGAGCACATTTACACAGGAAGGTGTCTGAATGTGGTGCCTAGCACTCTGGAGGCAGGAGGAGCACCCATGAATTTCAGGCCACCAAGGCATACAAAATGGGGCTTTCCTCAAAAAAAAAAAAAAAAAAAAAAAAAAAAAAAAAAGTGGTGGCACACACCTTTAGTCCCAGCAGTCTGGAGGCAGAGGTAGGATCGCCATGAGTTTGAGGACACCCTGAGACAACACAGTGAATTCCTAGTTAGCCTGAGCTAGAGTGAGACCCTACCTCAACACCAGCCCCCCAAAAATTGGTGGTGGGGGACCTATAATGCCACTTTGTTTTCTCAGTTCTCCTTAATAAACACAAGAACATGTGTCTAAGGGATATGGGTTAGGATTTTATTTAACTCACCTCATCTCGACTAATAAGCTCATTGGAAAATGTGAGGCCAGGCATCAGTCCCCGTTTCTTGAGCCAGAATATTGATGCAAAAGAACCAGAAAAGAAGATTCCTTCGACAGCAGCAAAAGCTACAACACGTTCTCCTGGTGAGAGAAACACCAAATGTCCCTGGTCAGGAGCCTGGTATCAAGAGGGGTGGGTCAACAGTCCAACAACATTACTTGAAACATTAAGCTCAGGTTTTTTTGGTTGTTGTTTTCTTTGGGTTTTTGAGGTAGGGTGTCACTCTTAGCTCAGGCTGACCTAGAATTCACTATGGAGTCTAGGGTGGCCTCAACTCACAGCGATCCTCCTACCTCTGCCTCCCGAGTGCCACCATGCCCAGCTTAAGCTGTTTTGATGAGCTAATGGTATCCTTACCATAGGTTGCCTCTTTGTCCCCAATCCAACGCAAGGCCCAGTCTGCCTTCTTCTTCACACAAGGCATTGTTTCAATGGCATTGAAGAGGAATTCCCTATAGGCACATGGATACCAGCCATCAGTAATGACAGCGTAGACCTGAGCCCAAACTTCTCAACCAGAACACTGAGATAAAGACCAAATGTGAACGATTTCCCATTCTTTCCCCAAAGGAGAAGGAAACATTGGTTTGTTTTTCTGCTTTTCACTGGTTAGCTTTCCCTTCTGGAATTTAAAAACTCAACATTCATTCACAACAGCAAGAGGCCCTGGTGTCCCCACCCATCCCCTCTCAAATAAAGAAAATTTTTTGGTATTCTTCAGTTCAACCTGAGCTCCAAGGTCTATTTCCATGAAAACTTTGCCCATCACACCCAGCTTTTATTGGCCAGATATTGCAAGTCCAAATCATATCACAGGCCCCACCTTCCTTCAATCTGAAGAACCATAAATCTTCACTGCTATGCTCTCATTCCACACAGCCTGTCCTTGAAACACTGTTTTCAAAGTTGTCCAAATCTTCTACCCCCATTTCTTCTACTCTACTAGCCTTTCCAGTTAGCGTTTGTGACATTTTTCTCTTGACACAGCCTTCCAATCTGAACCAGGTATAGTTTAGCCTCTGCCTTTCCATTTCTTTTCAGGTTCTTGTCCTTGAGTGGACGTTAGTACGTGCCCTGAAGTCAGTCTTCAGCTATCATTTTTCTACAATGCTAACATATGGCCTCATACTCATAATCCTGCCTCAGTCCCAGCTACTGGGTCTTATCTCCTATACCATATTAAAATTTATCAGTCCTGGGCTGGAGAGATGGCTTAGTGTTTAAGCACTTGCCTGTGAAGCCTAAGGACCCCGGCTCAAGGCTGAACCCCAGGACCCACGTTAGCCAGATGCACAAGGGGGCGCATGCATCTGGAGTTCATTTGCAGTGGCTGGAGGCCCTGGTGCACCCATTGTCTCTATCTGCCTCTTTCGGTCTCTGTCACTCTCAAATAAATAAATAAAACAAAAAAATTTAAAAAATTTTATCAGTCCTAAAACCAGTCTGGGTTACATAGAGTTCTAGGCCATATGGACTACAAACTCTTGTCTCAAAAAAGAAGAACAAGGGACTGTGCATGGTGGCACACACCTTTAATCCCAGCACTTGGGAGACAGAGATAGGAGGATGGCTGTGAGTTTAAAAAAAAAAAAAGCAGAAAAAGATTACCAGACCCAGTAGTTCATCATATCAAACTGCGAGGGATTGTTTTTATTTTTATTTATTTGAAAGGGAGGGACACCAGGGCCTCCAGCTACTGGAAATGAATTCCAGATGCATGCACCATATGCATCTGGCTTGCATGGGTCCTGGGGAATCAAACCTGCGTCCTCTGGCTTTGCAGGCAAGTGCCTTTACTACTAATCTATCTCTCTAGCCCATAGGGATTATTTTTAAAAGGCATTATGACTGCTTAGTAATTCTGCAAATATTTTCCCTTTATGAATTTAAATACCTCAAATAAGGTAATAATTATGGAGTCTAAAACATTTTAGCATACTATCTGGATTCTCACCTTTCTTTGGAATCTTTAATATAAGTGTCAATAAGGAGACTGTACATCTCAGAATGTATGTTTTCCATGGCAATTTGGAACCCATAGAAACAGCGGGCTTCTGTAATTTGAACTTCTTGGCTAAAACGCTCCACCTAGTGGTAATAAAATAGATAAAGTAGGCTTGAGGAAAAAAATCTAAGTCAATGGTAGCATTACTCTGCATCCTTAAAAATCTTCAGGATCTGCGTTGCAGATCAGGAAAACACAACTATACTTTTTGTAGGGTTTTTGGCAATACTTGATTATTCTTTCTCATTCTTTGATTCATTCCAAGAATCTGCTTACAGTAAGACATTCACAAGCAAATTACTTGTACATCTGTCAGGTATGGTATTTGATAGGAAAGCCACAAAAAGCAGAGTACAATGTGGCTCTACAAGAAGAAAATTTATGATTCCCTCTCAACAGTGAGGTGAAATATCAAGCGACATAAACCATCTACATACATTCACAGAGAAAAACTGGGATTGCCATTGAGTTCAAGGCCAGCCTGGAACTACAAGAGTTCTAGGTCAGTCTGGTTTAGTGACACCCTGCCTCAAAAACAAAAACAAAAAAACAAAAAAAAAAAAAAAACACATCTAATAAATGAATTACAAAGGTTTTGTGCAAACTCACCAAGTTTTCATTTACTATGCCATCACTGGCAGCAAAGAAAGCCAGAACATGAGATATAAAATATCTTTCCTCGGGTTTCAGGGTTTCCCAGTGCTGAATGTCCTTGGAAAGATCCACCTGAAGTTAAAAATTCACAATTTTAGCATAAAAGGAAGAAATCCAAGTATGTAGAAACTCACATATAAACATTTTCCATCTTCAGGAGGCTATCACCAAGGGGAATGAATCTCCAACACCATGCAAGGGTCTCTGGACGGGCTCACCTCCTCCGCCGTCCAGAAGGAGGCCTCTGCTTTCTTGTACATCTGCCAGATATCATGGTATTCGATAGGGAAGATAACAAAGCGGCGGGGGTTTTCTCGCAGTAATGGTTCTTCCTCAACGCTGGAGGTGGGGGCTTTACTTTCCTGCTGGGTTAAGAAAACAAAAGTTAAGTGTCTGGTGGACAATACGAAATTGTCATTTTTTTCAGGTGATTTCCAGTGATTGGCAATTTCATGTAGCTTAGTGGACCAAACGTTAGCTGTCACACTGCATTCTCCACATACCCTAACAGGAAGACATCTACGACTGATCGATGTACCTAAGTACAAAGTAGGGCGTCCTAGGGAGGAGACAATTTGGCGGGAAAGAAGGGAGGGGAGGGGAATGGAGCGGGACCGCTGAGGACACAATGCAACTTTGGCGCCAAGAAGCGGGGCGCGCGCCATCTGCAGGCAGCGCGAGCCGGCCGGGAATGCCTTCCCCGTAGCTCGCGGGCTACTCACCAGTTCTTCGGGCTCCTGGAAGATCCTCCTCGCAGTCTTGCTGGCTAGGACGCGGGTCCCGCTGAGGCTCGGGGGCTGCAGAGAGACGCGCGTGAGAGATGGCGGGAACCCTCCTCCAAGCCCTCCCGCCCGGCAAGGTCACGGGCCCACCCTCAGCACCGGCCCCGGTGGCCCTCGCCCAGCCCGCTCACCGTGTTCTCCTTGTCGGCCAGGCTGAGTTGCTTGAGCGGCGAGAGCGGCAGCTGCTGAGGATCGGCGATGGTGGCGAGCGGGACGCGGACGGAGAGCATGGCGACGACGACGGCGGCGGAGCAGCTAGGAGCGCGGTAACGGGAGGCCGGAGCACTAGAGGCGGCCGCAGCCCAGCACTCTTTAAATTCCTGGAATGGCGCGAGTCCGAGGGGGCGTGTCTAGAGCTTCCCATTGGACGATTCTGGCCCCGCCCACCGTCCGCAGCGCGCGGGAAATTCAAGCGCAAGGAGTTCCGGGACGCTCCGTGACTTCCGAGACCCGCGGGCCTTCAGCCCCGAGGCCGCGCGCGGGCGCTGCCCGGGCCGGAGCCGTTTGGGATCGCACCGGGCGGTCCTAGCTCCACCTCCGCGGAAACGTCTCGGGACCCGTCGGCGGACCGCGCTGAGGGCTTTGCCACTGAGGTTGGTGCAAATGCCCGACAAACGCTGCGGGCTGCTTGGGGATGCGTCCTCGCGGCCATTTAATCCGCGGTGTCTCCGGTGTTAGGGCGACAGGTTTTCGCGGGCTGCTAGAGGCTGAGCCCCTCAGTTCCCTGTGGCTTGGATGAGTGACCTGGTCTCCTCATGACTCCGTGTTTCCTTGGATAAAATGGAACTTGTAAACTCCCCTCTCCTGTGAGATTAATAAAGTGATGATGCCGGGCGTGGTGGCCCTCGCCTTTAATCCCACCCAGCACTCTGGAGACAGAGGTAGGAGGATCGCCGTGAGTTCGAGGCCACCCTGAGACTCTGTAGTGAATTCTAGGTCAGCCTGAGCTAGAATGAGACCTTACCTCAAAGAAATAAAGTAGAAAGAAAAATAGTTTCTATAAACTGTACATTCCTTTGTAAACCTTCAAACTCACCAAGTGATCCAAAGAGGGAGGGCCCTTTGGCGCAGTTTTTGTTCACTCTCTCTCCTTTCTTTTTATTTTTCACTCTTTTCTTTTGTTTCATTTGTTTTGAAGAATTGCAAGCCGACCAAAAATTTCCAGGAAGTTCAGAGAATGACTGTAGACCTGAGGATTCATTTCAGACTCCCTGGTCACCCAATAGTAGGGAAAGGGATTTGAAAACTCCTGTGGGTGATGGTGGAGCAGTGAGCTCCCTAACAGTTTTCATCTGGTTATAAGTACGTGGCTTTCTCATTTGCCGGAGATGTTCTTTGGCCTTTGGGGCCAAGACACCGGAAGTAAAGAAAAGTTAAGATCCTGGGTAGAAATAAATGATCCACCTTGTCCACCAACACCTTTGGGGTTGACACTGGGGGACACTGGACTCGTGTAGATGGAATGCTTGAGAGAGGTTGTGGTAGGAAGGTCTCTACAAACTGTCCAAAGTTCTCACGTCAGAAGTCGTGGACATCACTTCTCTCACCCACAATAGAAGTAGAAACTGGGCCTGGGCAGGCAGTCTGTTAATGCTCCCTGTTCTCCCTCTGCAGGGTCCTACATCAGTTTGTTTTGTTTCTAAAAAAGAAAAACTGTCCGAGTGTGGTGGCATAGACCTTTAATCCCAGCACTCGGGAGGCAGAGGTAGGAGGATCGCTGTAAATTCGAGGCCACCCTGAGACTACATAGTGAATTTCCAGTCAGCCTGGGTGGGCTAGAGCAAGACCCTGCCTCGAAAAGCTAAAATAAATAAATAAATAAATAAATAAATAAATAAAAATTAAAAAATTAAAACTTCCATCTGGCATCATTTGTTTAAATCAACTGGCACAGTGTCAGATTCACATATATTCCTGTGTCCATTTCCAAAAAGCGGATATTATTTGCCTCATCATGGCATTATAGCCGCTAGCAAAGTTATGGGTTTTTGGTATGTCTTATGCCTAATTCACATTCTAATTCCCTATCATCAATAGCCTTAGTGAGGCTCTCTAACGCCTAATGAATTCAGTATTTAAGACGGAGTTAAATTAGAAATGAGGTCCTAACGACTAAAGCAACATCTATCCACTGAAGAAGACTTGGAAGGAAGGTCGCCATTCTCCGCTCCCCACCCCCAGGCTCTAGTCAGTCCGGCTAAACCCGCAATCCTTGTCCCCACCCGGAAGGTCCGCCGGTGGCCCCGCTACTGCCCGCAAGTGCAGGGCATGCCTGGACTTCCCAGCTTTTGCTTTGGCCGCCGGGCTTGACATGTGCTCCGCCCCCACTTCGAAGACGCCATTGCAAGCTCCGCCTTGTTCCCCCGGCAGCCCGCTCTCCAAAGCCACACCTACAAGTTGGGGCGGTCGTTCACCTCCATTACCAGAGGTGGAGAAACCATCGCCCCCGTCCCCCCCAAGTACTTCTCCAAAGCCACTCAACACTCTGTGCATCGGACACTGTGCTGAAGATTGACATAAAATGGTGGCATATACCTGGTGTGGTGGCCCACGCCTTTAATACCAGCAATCAGGGAGGCAGAGGTAGGTACGCTGAGAGTTCAAGGTCACCCTGAGACTACAGAGTGAACTCCAGGTCAGCCTGGGTCAGAATGAGGACCCTACCTCGAAAAACAAAACAAAAAGTAACATCGAAGTAAAAGATTTATTGAGGGGGGGATGGGATATGATAGAGGGTGATTTGTGAGGGGGAAAGTGAGGGTGGGGAGGAAATTATCTTGATTTATTGTCTACAATTATGGAAGCTGTCAATTAAAAGCGTTTAAAAAGCCAGGCCTGGTGGCCTTTAATCCCAGCACTCAGGAGGCAGAGATAGGAGGATCCCTGTGAGTTCAAGGCCACCCTGAGACTACATAGTGAATTCCAGGTCAGCCTGGGCTAGAGTGAGACCCTACCTTGAAAAAACTAAAAACAAAAACAAACAAAAAAAGAATGGCAACAGCATCTGGACCAGAAGAGGTTCACTTTTAGGCCCAGTGACACTTGGGAGGCAGAGGTAGGAGGATTGCTGTGAGTTTGAGACAAGCCTGAGAGTACTAGTGAATTCCAGGTCAGCCTGGGCTAGAGTGAGACCCTACCTCGAACCCCCCACCACCACCAAAAAAAAAGTTTCAACATACAGCAGAAGTGAAACATTACCCGTTCAGGCACCACAGGGTCCAACAACTTTCCATTTATCAGTGTGTGTTTTATCCTTTTCCATGTGTGTGAACTTGACTCTTTCTTCAGACCGTTTGAAAGTGACTTGCAGGTATGACCCTCTACTCCTAAACATTTCAACACAAGTAGCCCCTGAAAAATAACGATAGTCTCTAATATCACCACCGTATAACATTTACACATGAGAAATTGCAGTAATTCTCTAACATCATCTAGTGTCTGTCAGTGGAGAGGTGATTGGGACACAGCTCTACATGGTCGCCTTCTGCAGCTTGGAGAGTTTCCCTAAATTTTTAGGAACTCGGGCAAACCCAGGATTTGTGGCTTCTACACAAGAAAGCATTCCAGGAAGAGCAGGTATGAAGCAGAGTGAAGATTTCATTAAAGATACTTTAGGGCTGGAGAGATGGCTGAGCTGTTAAGGCGCTTGCGTAGAAAGCCTAATGAGCTGAGTTCAATTCTCCAGTACCCAGGTAAAGCCAGATGCACAAAGTATCATGCATCTGGAGTTTGTTTGCAGCAGCTGGAAGTCCTGGCACACCCATTCTCCCTCTCCTCTTCTCTCTCCTTGCAAATAAATAATTTTTTAAAAAGATACTTTAGCTGGGCATAGTGGCACATGCCTTTAATCCCAGCACTCGGGAGGCAGAGATAGGAGGATCGCTGTGAGTTCGAGGCCACCCTGAGACTCTAGTGAATTCTAGGTCAGCCTTGGCTAGAGTGAAACCCTACCTTGCAAAACCAAAAAAAAAAAAAGAGATAACTTAAAGCTAGGTGTGGTGGCACACACCTTTAATCCCAGCACTTAGGAGGCTGAGGTAGGAGGATCTCTGAGTTTGAGGCCAGCCTGATACTACATAGTGAATTCCAGGTCAGCCTGTGCTAGAATGAGACCCTACCTCAAAAAAGTGAAAAATAAATAAATTAAAAATCTGGGCATGGTGGTGCACATCTTTAATCCCAGCACTCCGGAGGCAAAGGTAGAAGGATTGCTGTGAGTTTGAGGCCACCCTGAGAATTCCAGGTCAGTCTCAACTAGAGTGACACTACCTTGAAACCCCCTCCCCTCTGCAATAAAAGATACTTTAGTACATGAGACTGGAGAGATGGCTCAGCAGTTAAAGGCTTACAAAGCCTACTAGCCCAGGTCCAATTCCCTAGCTACACACATAGAACATTTTTTTAGCAGTGTCAAGACACCTTGGTGTGCCCATACATACATAGACACACATGTACACACACACATGCAGATAAATACATTTTTTTGTTTTTTATATTTATTTGAGACACACATGGAGGGAGAGGGAGAGAATAGGCGCACCAGGGCCTCTATCCACTGCAAACGAACTCCAGATGCATGCACCACCTTGTGCTTCTGGCTTATGTGGGTCCTGGGGAATCGAACCAAGGTCCTTTGTCTTTGCAGGCAAGCACCTTAACCACTAAGCCATTCGTTCCTCCACCCCTAAATACATTTTTAGCTGGGCATGGTGGTGCCCACCTTTAGGTTGAGGATGGATCACTGCGTTTAAGGCCAGTGTGGAGCTAAAGCAGACTGACTCCACGCCTGGACCTGAGTGTGACCCTGCCTCTGTGTGTAGGGGTGCCACAAAGTCTCTTGCCACTGCTCTCAAATGTCTGAACTGAAGCCAGGCCAGCAGACTTTGCAAGCAAACACCTTTAACTGCTGAGCTATCTCCCCAGGCCCCAAAAGGTTTTTGTTTTATTTGTAAACAAGTGAGAGAGTATTGGCACTCCAGAGTCTCTTGCCACTACAAATGAACTCCAGATACATGGTGCCAGTTTGTTCATCTGGCGTTACGTGTGGGGATACTGGGGAATTCCCTGGCCAGCAAGCTTTGCAATAAAAGCTCCTTGATGTACTAAGCCATCTCATGCCCAGTCCCCCAAAGATATTTTAATACAGTCTTATGTATGAGGGGTTAGGAGAGAGAAGGGATGTTCAGAAAGAATGAGAGCATGGGTGTGGACTCTCAGGGAGGGTTGTCCACAAAAAATAAGACATACCCAGTTGTGCCTGTGGGTGTCTCAAGAGAGTCACGCTCAAATGTCCTGGTGATGACTTTATATAGGTTTCTAGATACCCCAGGCATGGCGGTGCATGTCTTTAGTCCCAGCACTTGGAGGCCTGCCGGGAGCTACAGAATATAAGTCAGCCTTCAACCTGAGCTAGAATAAGATTTTATCTTAAAACAGAAAAAGATTAAAAGAAAATCTTTTGGAATTCTGTTGTTTAATGGGCTCCTCCCTCTTCTATCTGTTTCCTTTTTTTGATAGCTGAGATTATGTGTTGGCTCTACAGATGCCACAGTCTAATAACATAAAACAAAGAGCCACTAGATTTGCACAAGGTGATATGGGGCATGGATCTTATGGGAAATGAGGTTTGAGGTGAGATCCCTGGAAAACTGTAGGTTTACAGCTAGGGAAAGGGAGAAAAGTCCTTCAGTAGTTGTTAATTATGCTGGAGTTCTTTTTCTTTGCTGGTGAGAAGCTTTAATTAGACTACTGAGGCTGGGCGTGGTGGCGTACGCCTTTAACCCCAGCACTCAGGAGGCCAAGGTAGGAGGGCCGCCTTGAGTTCAACGCTACCTTGAGCCTACATAGTGAATTCCAGGTCAGCTTGGACTAGAGTGAAACCCTACCTAAAAAAACAAAAAAACAAACAAAAAAAAAACCACTCCTGAGTAGGGTCTCCTTCTTTTCTTGTCCCCCAACATTTCTCTGTCTGTATCCTACCCAAGTATCCAGTTGTGAAATAAAAAATCTATGGAGTGTGGTGGCACATGCCTTTAACCCCAGCACTCAGGAGGCTGAGGTAGGAGGATCTCTGTAAATTAGAGGCCAGTCAGGAGCTACAGAGTGAGTTCCAGGTCAGCCTGGCCCAGAGTAGACCCTGGAAAAAATAGCAACAACAAAAAAGTCAATAGAACTGGGGGGTTATGAAAGTCAGGTTATTACTAATAATCATTTTATGATAATCCAGAGGCCTCAGATTTATACACAAAGTAATTCTTCAAGGGCATCTTCCTAGCATCTGTTTAACCTTGGGTCAGGCCACTCTTACTATTAATCATTATTTTCAAGGATTATTATCTTAAAATATATGATGTAGAGCTGGGTGTGGTGGCGCATGCCTTTAATCTCAGCAGAGGTAGGACGATCATCATGAGTTCGAGGCCACCCCAAGACTGCATAGTGAATTCTAGGTCAGCCTGAGCTACAGTGAAACCCTACCTTGAAAAACAAAATATAATGATGTAGGTCTACAAAGATGGTTTAGCGGTTAAGGTGCTTCCCTGTGAAACCTAAGGACCCAGGTTCAATTCCTCAATACCTATATAAAGCTAGATGCACAAGGTGGTGCATGTGTCTGGAGTTGTTTTGCAGTGGCTAGAGGCCCTGGTGTGCCCATTCTTCCTATCTGCCTCTCTTTCTCTCTTTCTCTCTCAAATAAATAAAAATTTTAAAATGTTTAAAAAAATATATGATGTAACCTCCCCAAAATTGAAGCTACTGAAAGCTTTTGAAGTAAAATTTAAACCCCACCTCCAGAAAGGAGCACATGTGTCTGGATTTCATTTGTAGTGGCAGGAGGCCCTGGCACACCCATACTCATTCTCTGTCTCTCTCAAAAATAAATAAAATATTAAAATTTTATGGAGATACAATGTTTTATTACAAAGTATATTTTATTATTATTGTTATTATTTGTTTTTTCAAGGCAGAGTCTCACTCTAGCCCAGGCTTTTTAAAAATTGTATTTATTTATTTATTTCTGAGGTAGGGTCTTGCTCTAGCTCAGGCTGACCTGGAATTTACTATGTAGTCTCAGGGTGGCCTTGAACTCACAGAGATCCTCCTACCTCTGCCTAAATGCTGGGATTAGAGGTGTGTGCCACCACGCCTAGCTTTAAGTTACTTTTTTTTTTGTTTTTTCAAGATAGGGTTTCACTGTAGCCCAGGCTGACCTGGAATTCACTACAGAGTCCACCAACACACCTGGCTACAAAGTACATTTTAGAAAAAAGAAGTAATATTATCTTGAATAAAGAGAGACAAAGATAAAGTCAGATTGGTAAACTAATTAAAAAATAACCAAACATGTATATGCCTTTAGCAAAGCTTCAAAATATATTCAGCAGAAACTAATTGAATAAGAAATTGTGGGCTGGAGGGATGGGTTAGTGGTTAAGGCAGTTGTCTGCAAAGCCAAAGGACCCAAGCTCGATTCCCCAGGACCCATGTAAGCCAGATGCACCAGGGGGCGCATGTGTCTGGAGTTCCTTTGCAGTGGCTGGATGCCCTGGCACGCTCATTCTCTCTCTCTATTCCTCTCTCTCCCTTTCTCTGCTTCTCTCTCTCTCTCAAATAAATGAATATAAAAATAAAGAAATTGACAAATACAGAATTATAATTGGAGATCTTCACATACCTCTCAATTTTTGTTTTCATTTGATCTGTTTAGGATGTGTGGTATGATGTTTTGATGTACATAGTAAAATGGAACTACCATCAAGCAGATTGAAATATCCATCAGCTCACATTGTGTGTGCGCGCATCTTAAGTCTACAGTCTTGGCAAGCTTTTAGCATAAGCTATAGCATAGTTATGCATAGTCCTCTGGCTCTACACTCTTTACACTTATTTACCCTTCATAACTGCAATTTTGTACTCTTTGACACACATTCTCATTTCCTTCCCACTCCCACATCTCCCTGCTAAGCACCCTTCTAGTTGCTATTCCTATGCATTGAGCCTGATTTTTCGATTCTATATATTAAAAAAGGTCATTCAGTATTTTTCTTTTTTGTGTTTGGCTTATTTCATTAGCATAATATCCTTCACTTTCATCCATATTTCAATTAATAAGATTTTACTTTTAAAAAGTGGGACCATATTTTATTGTACATATTCAAATACATACACATATACATATATATGCACATCTAAAATATGTGTATCATGATTAGTTACATATTTATCCATCAGTGGATACTTAGGTGGTTTCCACATCTTGACTGCAATGAAAATTATAGAGTATAAATCTTTTTTAAAAATTTATTGACAATTTCCATAATTGTAGACAATAACTCATGGTAATTCCCTCCCTTCCTAGAGTATAAATCTTGAGGAAGTGCTGCTTTCATTTCATTTGAGTGTACACAAGATGGAGTGATTACTGGGTCATATAATGACTTTTAAGTTCCTGAGGAACCTCCATAGAGTTTTCCATGATATCTACAACAATTTAAATTTATAACAATGTTGTATGAGTTCTCCTTTCTCCATACCCTTGCCAACACTTGTTATCTCTTGATTTTATTTTATGTTATTTATTAAAGAGAGAGAGAGAGAATAGGCATATCAGGGCCTTCAGCTGCTACAAACGAACTCCAGACACATGTGCCACTTTGTGCATCTAGCTTATGTGGGTCCTGGGGAATTGAACCTAGGTCCTTTAGCTTTACAGGCAAGTGCTTTAATGGTGAAGTCATCTCTCCAGCCCCATTTGTTATCTCTCATTTGTTTATTTATTTTCTGATTGGTAATAGTTATATTAAGAAGTATTAATCTTATCTCTTGGTGTTTTACTTTTCCTGATTTGTAATGATGTTGAGCTCTTTTTCATATACTTATGGGCCTCTCTCAGTGATTGATAGGACAAGCAAGCAGAAAATCAGGAAGATTATAGTGACTACCACTAATGAACTGACATTTAAGGAATACTTCAACAATAGTCCAGTATATATTCACCTGTCATGCTCATGAAATAGTTGTCAAGCCAGACCATATTCTGGGTCACCAAAAAAGCCTACTTAACATAGGGCTGGGGAGATGACTGAGTGGTCACAGTTCTTGCCTCCTAAGTCTGAGTACCGGGGTTTGGATTTCCATAACCAATGTAAAAAGCCAGAAGCTGTAGCAGATGCCTGTAATGCAGTGCACGTATGGTGATGATGGGAGGTGGGGAAAGACGAATCCCTCAGAAGCTCAAGGACCAGCTAGCCTGGCAAATGTAGTGGTCAGCCAACAGAGACTCGGCCCCAACCAAGGTGAAAGGTGAGACCAGTACCCAAGTTGTTCTCTGACCTCCACATGGACGCCATGGCATACATGTACACCCCCCAATAAAACATTGATGTAACTCTTCTTTTTTTCCCCCCTTTCCTCCATCATGTTCTTCCTCCATCTCAAAGGAATCCTAGTTTATTTTTATTTTTTATTTTTATTTATTTATTTGAGAGAGAGAAAGAAGCAGAGAGAGAGAGAAAGGGAGAGAATGGGCATGCCAGGGCCTCTAGCCACTGATAAAACTCCAGATAAGTCCGGGCATGGTGGTGCATGCCTTTAATCCCAGCACTCTGGAGGCAGAGGTAAGAGGATCACCATGAGTTCGAGGCCACCCTGAGACTACATAGTGAATTTCAGGTCAGCCTGGGCTAGTGTGAGACCCTACCTCGAAAAACAAACAAACAAACAAACTCCAGATGCATGCGCCCCCTTGTGCATCTGGCTTATGTGGGTACTGGAGAGTCGAACCGGGTTCCTCTGGCTTTGCTGGCAAATGCCTTAACCACTAAGCCATCTATCCAGCCCGAGGAATCCTAGTTTTTATATTCTATTGGGCAAGTATTAGTGATTCAATGTATGTGTGCATATATATGTATATATATGTACACATATATATTATATACACACACATATACATATATATATTATATATATACTACATATACATATATATATCCCATTCTTTCATCACTAGACACATTGTCTTGTTTTTTTTTTTTTTACAGTGGCAATATCATAGCCAGTGAGGTTTATTTGAGGTACAATTATTGCTAATTGAGAAACTGTTAAAAGTTTCAGTAAAGGGAACAATTCAACTTAAAAAAAAAAAAAGTTTCGGTAAACTGGCCAAGATTTAAAGAAGAGAAAACACAACTATCTGCTTCAATGGGACATGAATATGATTTGTTCTCAACACTCCCTGTTGTATAAGGGTCCTCTTTTTTTTTTCTTAATTTTTATTAACATTTTCCATGATTATATAAAAAATATCCCATGGTGCTACCCTCCCTCCCCCCACTTTCCCTTTGAAATTCCATTCTCCAACATATCCCCTCCCCATCTCAATCAGTCTCTTTCATTTTGATGTCATGATCTTTTCCTTCTCTTATGATGGTCTTGTGTAGGTAGTGTCAGGCACTATGAGGTCATGGATATCCAGGCCATTTTATGTCTGGAGGGAGGACGTTGTAAGGAGTCCTACCCTTCCTTTGGCTCTTATATTCTTTCCTCCACCTCTTCCGCATTAGACCCTGAGCCTTGGAAGGTGTGATCGAGATGTTACTCAGTACTCTGGTCACTTCTTTCTAGCACTATGATACCTTCTGAGTCATCCCAAGGTTACTGCCATCTGAAAAGAGAAGATTCTCTACCCAAAGTGAGAGTAGCATTAATATAAGGGTATAAATATTAAGAAAAGTGCTTACTGGGCAGTTTGATAAGCATAGTATATACCTTTTTCCAGACATCAGCAGATGTTACACCCCTAGTGCTCATGACTACCCCTGTTTTAAGTTTTCAGTATCAGGGATGTATTCCCCCCCATGGAGCGGGCCTCCAGTCCAATTGAGGGCAGTTGGTTTCCACCATGACAGACGTGCCACTATTGCACCTGTTGGCTCATTTGGCCTGGCTGGCCAATTATTAGGCTTGCAGTGTCCACTGTTGAGTATCTTCACTGGTGATATCTCTCTCCCATTGAACTACATGTACAGTGGCTTCTTCCAGCTTTCTGTCAGCTGGTCTACATGGAGGAGGTTATCAGCTCAGTTCCAGCAGAATTTCTCAGTGGCCTTGCAGCCCAAGTATGTGGAGTCTTCAGCAATGTGTGCTTTTGTTTTTAAAGCACATTTCTATTTCAATATTTTAACTTCTTTTTAATTCTTATTTATTTATTTGTGTGAGAGAGGGAAAGAATGGGTGCTCCACAGCCTCTTGTTGCTGCAACAAAACGCCACACATGAGCCATTTTGTGCATCGATCTTTATGTGGGTATTGGGGAATTGAATCAGGACTGTCAGACTTGCAAGCCAGTGCCTTTAACAGCTGAGCCATCTCCCCAGCCCAAGGCACATTTCTTTCTTCTTTTTAATTTTTTTATTTAAAATTTATTTTTATTTTTATTTATTTGAGAGTGACAGACAGAGAGAGAGAGAGAGAGAGAGAGATAATGGGCACACCAGGGCCTCCAGCCACTGCAAACAAACTCTAGATGCATGTGCCCCCTTGTGCATCTGGCTTACGTGGATCCTGGGGAATCGAGCCTCGAACCGGGGTCCTTAGGCTTCACAGGCAAGCACTTAACTGCTATGCCATCTC
Source organism: Dipus sagitta (assembly GCA_036346955.1). Classification (NCBI taxonomy): domain Eukaryota; kingdom Metazoa; phylum Chordata; class Mammalia; order Rodentia; family Dipodidae; genus Dipus; species Dipus sagitta. The sequence continues at coordinate 50,116,134 of CM070773.1, read as the reverse complement.
TTCAGTCCCCAAGGCACATTTCTTATGAGTAACATATATTTGCATCTTGTTTTCTAAACAAGAGCTAATCAGACAATCTTGGCATTTCAGTTGGGCTTCATGTCCAGCTGACATGCTAGGAGCCTCTCTGGTCTCTGGCTCTCCCCCTAAACTTTCCCATGAGCAACTGCGAGATGCAAATGGTGAAGAGCATGCAGCCAGTGCAAGCTCCTCTAGTATCTGGTGATGCTAACTGTCCCAAAGGGACACCTGTCTTACACTGGCTTTTTTTTTTGTTACACTGGCTTTTAAGAATATGGGAAGCTGCGTGGGGTGGCTTACATCTATAATCCCAAAGTTTGGGAGTCTGAGACAGGAGGCCAGTCTAGATTATATAGTGAGTTCCAGGCTAGCCTAGGCTACAGAGTAGAGGCTCTGTATCAAATAAAAGAGTTACTATTTCAGATAAGTCTCCTACATGCATGGCCGCCAGCTCTTCATGCTGTTCACTCCCAAAAGGGAAGTGACATTTGTGTCCCTGTCTCCTCACAGGGCTTGCAAGGCTTTGGAGGTGGGTGCACTTGGTTACTTTATGATGGCAACTCTTGGATGAATTCAAAGAAGAGTCATGGTTTTTCACATCTCTGTTGCTTTCTTTCTTTTTAAAAATATTTTTGTTTATTTATTTCCAAGCAGAGAGAGAGAAGACAGACAGACAGAATGGGCACACCAAGGCCCCCAGCTGCTGTTAACTCCAGATGCATGCACAACTTTGTGCATCTGGCTTTACATGGGTACTGGAGAATTGAACCTGGGTCTTTAGGCTTTGAGACAATTGCCTTAACTGCTGAGCCATTTCACCAGCCCTCTCTGCTACTTTATAATGTGTGGGCTCTGTGTTCTCTTCCAGGGTCCTACACCCTAAGTGGAAAAAGAGCCTTGGACGGGCTTTAAGCCTTAGAGACATCAGATTCATATTTTCAAAAGCTGCCTCTGGTCCCTTTATTGAAAAGGCATTTAGGGAGATGGGAGTGCAAGCAGAGAGGTCACTGAGGGAGCTAGGAGGTAATAGTTTGGTCATGAGAGCTCTGCCATCTGGACCAGGTTGGTGCCAAAGGACAAAAGGTGAGGATGTAGGATACCTACATATATATATGTACATATATATACTAAATAACTGTATGCTATATAACTGTATATAACTATACATTTAGTTATTTATTTATTTTTATTAACAACTTCAATGATTGTGAACAATATCCATGGTAATGCCCTCCCTCCCCCCACTTTCCCCTTTGAAACTCCATTCTCCATCATATCCCCTCCCCCTCTCAATCAGTATCTCTTTTATTATGATGTCATGATCTTTTCCTCCTCTTATGATGGTCTTGTGTAGGTGGTATCAGGCACTGTGAGGTCATGGGCATCCAGGCCATTTTGTATCTGGAGGAGCACATTGTAAGGAGTCCTACCCCTCCTTTGGCTCTTACATTACATATAGTTTTTTTTTTTTTTTTCAGGTAGAGTTTCGCTTTAGCCCAGGCTGACCTGGAATTCACTATGTAGTCTCAGGCTGGCCTCAAACTCAAAACAATTATCCTACGCCAGCCTTCTCATCAGTACTGGGATTAAAGGCATGTGCCACTTTGTGCATCTGGCTTTACATGGGTACTGGGGAATCAAATTCTGTTGTTAGGCCTTGCAGGCAAGTGCCTTAACCACTGAGTCATCTCTCCAGTCCTTATTTACATATTTTTGAAACTGGGTTTCATGTATCCCAGGATGACCTCTATCTCCCTGTGTAGCCGAGGATAACCTTGAAAGTCTGATCCTCCTGCTTCCACATTTCAGATAATGGTATTACAGGCCTGCTGCACTAAGCTCCATTTGTATGGGGCTAGTGACAGTACCCAGGGTCCTGTGCATGCCAGGCAAGCATTCTACCCAGTAGCTGTATCCCAAGTCCTCAGGTGCATTTTTAAAACAAACTTAACAGGACTTAATGATTAACTAAATGAGGGGAGTAAGGTACATGGTGGAATTAATGATTCCCAAGCAAAGGAATGTATGTTAGTGTCACTTATTGATAGGAAACTCATCTGGAGGGAATGCCAGGAATTCTGGGTTGGTCATGTGAAGTTTGAGAATATTAAGTGGAGATATCAAATGAACAGACACTAGCAAGTCCAGAGCACAGGGAAATTGTGGTTGGACAACTTACCTTTGAAAGTTCAATCTGATAACCTTGGGATTGAATGGGGCTACCTAGGGAAAGGATATAGACAGAGGCTGTCCATGACAGATCCTAGGGACAGTCCGGCATTTCATATAGGATGGAGGGAGGGGGTACAGAGCATAAAGGAGACAGAGAAGCAGTGTCCAAGGACACAGAAGAGAGACCTCATTATTGGTCCCTGGAAGGAAGATTTGAATACAGATTTGGTAGGAATCCACAAGTCACAAAGCAGTTCATCCAAGTTAAACTGAAGATAATAAAATTCCATAAGCTATTTGAATATGACTTCCAATTGCTTCTGAAACCCAAGGCCAAGACCTTTCACTGATGCCAAACAGAGGTCTGCTACTGCTGGGCAGGGACAAAACAACTTCCATAATTGTAACCAATATCACATGGTCATTTCTTATTCTTTGTTGTTGTTGTTGTTGTTTTGAGGTAGGTTCTCACTTTAGCTCAGGCTGACCTGGAATTCACTCTGTATTCTCAGGGTGGCCTTGACCTCACGGTGATCCTCCTACATCTGCCTCCCAAGTGCTGGGATTAAAGGACATCTGCCTCCCAAGTGCTGGGATTAAAGGTGTTGCGCCACCATGCCTGGCTTCGTTTCTCATTCTTAAGAGTTAAATTTCTTGGGGCTAGAGGAATGGCTTAGTGGGTAAGGCATTTGCCTGCAAAGCCAAGGGACCCAGGTTCAATTCCCCAGGACCCACATTAGCCAGATGCACAAGGGGGCGCACGTGTCTGGAGTTCATTTGCAATGTCTGGAGGCCCTGGCGTGCCCATTCACTCTCTCTCTCTCCCCTTCTTTCTCTGTCAAGTAAATAATTAAATAAAAATAAATAAAATGTAAAAAAATTAAATTTCTTGCAAACAGTTTTTTTTTTTTTTTTCCCACCCTACAGAATGAGACTGAGCCCTTCTTAGGAACCTGGAGGCAGAGAATCTTGCTGTTGCAGAGACGCTTTACTGAAGCTTCACTGAGCTTTACAGACAGGCGCTGTGTCAACAGCTTGCTTCCCTCTCAATGATTGTCACTTCTCCCTCTGTGGCAAATGGTTCTGATCAGATGGATACAAGTTGCACACACACTCCTGCTTTGGTCTCTGCATGTGTGATTGTGCAATCCATGGGTTCTTCAGAGGAGATTTGCTCCGTTGAATAAGGGAAATAAATGTGGCTGAAGAAATATACTAGTGAGGCTGATTAGATAGTTTGATTGGGTGGTACCTCTCTACTTAACCTTGGTAATGTGTTGTGTTCTGTTTTGAAAATAAATCACAAATCTCACATTTCTTTCTTTCTTTCTTTCTTTTGAGAGTGACAGACAGAGAGAATGGGTGCGCCAGGGCTTCCAGCCGCTGCAAACGAACTCCAGACGCATGCAACCCCTTGTGCATCTGGCTAACATGGGCCCTGGGGAATCGAGCCTCAAACCAGGGTCCTTAGGCTTCACAGGCAAGCGCTTAACCGCTAAGCCATCTCTTCAGCCCGCAAATCTCACATTTCTTTTGGCCTCTGAATTGCACAGACATACACTCCATCAGAAGGTTTAGAAATTTGTCAATCGTTAGTTTGTTTGGACTTTGTAAACCTCCAAGCTGTGAAGAACAATATTATATTTGGAATAAGAAAAAAAAAAATGAATCAAGCTGTAGAGGGAGGGAGGGATTCTGAGCAAGCAGCAAATACCGGTGATTGTGCCGCTGGTTCCTGTCAAAGGTGACCAGTTTCAACATACATCCAACACACGGCACTCTGATCTGTCTGGAAGGCATGTGAAAATGAATCCTGTTGCACTACAGGACACTGCTGCCTTCCAAAATTATGATTTTTTCCTCTCCAAAGACACATAAACTTCAAATTATCTTGATCTTTATCCTCTCCTTGGCACCAACAGTAGTGTTTTAATTAAGATCATTATTTTTACTTAGTTCAGGCATTTCTGTTATGTTTTGGAATCTTATGGATCTTGGTTCTCTCTCAACCCCCCCAAAATGGGCTATTGTGACAGCTTCATGGTAGGTGGCCACACACCAGGTATATGTCATCTCCTAAGGGATACAGCTTCTCCTTGCTCTGCTCTTCTACCTTTGCCCACAAGAGGGCGACCCTGGTGAGCCCAGCAGCCATTCAGTACTGGCCGCGGAGCCTGGACCCACACACAGAGGTAGTTTATTTTTGCCCTCCTAGAGGCTAGAACACCGGCTGGGTAGTGGCACACACTTGTCCTCCCAGCACTGGGGAGGCTAAGGTGGGAGGCTCAAGAGTTTGAAGCCAACCTGGTCTGTGTAGTGAAACTGTCTCAAAAACGACAATTTGGGCTTACATACCTCTTCTGCTCCTCTGAGAGCTCTGTTTGTTTTGGTTCCTTTGCTGTGTCCCGGTCTAAGAGAGCGGTATAAGTTATTAGAAGTAAGCTGGTCCACTATCCCCTGGCTCTATTTCTAAACGTGATTGTTGAAGCCACTTCATGGAAAGTCTACGGATTTAAAGGAAACTTAAAACGTTTAGTTTTACAGACTGCAGAAGACCCTCTGGGTGGGACACTCTTCCCTCTCACCTTGTCTCTTCAGAGCTCCTTGAATTCGATCTGAATGTTGTAGAAAACTGTTGCCTGCCCCAAAGTTGTGCAGATCCCTTGGGGCAATAGCAAAACAGAGTTTTCTCATGGTGATCCTAGTCCCCACCTCCTGTTTTTCCTTAACTCGTCCAGGGTATGAATTGTTGTCCTGTCACTGTTAGGTGTTACTTCTTTTCATTAAAAATATTTTTTTAACCTCAGTGGTGGGCTTTATTATAACATCTTCATACATGTATATAATGTATTTTTGTTTTTCATTTTTTAATTTATTATTTTTTGTTTTATTTTATTTATTAAATTATTTATTTATTTATTATTGTTTATTTTTTGGATTTTCGAGGTAGGGTTTCATTCTAGCTCAGGCTGACCTGGAATTCACTATGTAGTCTCAGGGTGGCCTTGAACTCATGGTGATCCACTTATCTCTGCCTCCCAAGTGCTGTAATAAAAAGGCGTACACCACAATGCCCGGCTTAATTAATTAATTTTTAAAATTTTATTTATTTATTTTTTCATCAACAACTTCCATAATTGTAAACAATATTCCATGGTAATTCCCTCCTGCCCCCACTTTCCCTTTGAAACTCCACTCTACATCATACCCCTCCCCCTTTAAATCAGTCTCTCTCTTATTTTGATGTCATGATCTTTTCTTCCTATTATGATGGTCTTGTGTAGTAGTGTCAGGCACTGTGAGGTCATGGATATCCAGGCCATTTTGTGCCTGGAGAAGCACATTGTAAGGAGTCCTACCCTTCCTTTGGCTCTTACATTCTTTCCGCCACCTCTTCTGCAATGGACCCTGAGCCATAGAAGGTGTGATAGACATATTTCAGTGCTGAGCACTCCTGTCACTTCTTCTCAGCACCATGGTGCCTTCTGAGTCATCCCAAAGGTCACTGCCACCTGAAAAGAGAAGGTCCTCTAACCAAAAGTGAGAATAGCGTTAATATAAGGGTATGAACATTAAGAGAAGTGCTTACTGGGCAGTTTGGTGACCATCTATTTTCCTGCAAATTTCATAACTTCATTTTTCTTTACTGCTGAGTAGAACTCCATTGTGTAAATGTGCCACATCTTCATTATCTCCTCATCAGTTGAGGGACATCTGGGCTGGTTCCATTTCCTAGCTATTATGAATAGAGCAGCAATAAACATGATTGAGCAAGTATTTCTTTTTTTCCCTAAATTTTTATTAACAACTCCCATGATTATAAAAAATATCCTATGGTAATACCCTCCCTCCCCCCACTTTCCCCTTTGAAACTCCATTCTCCATCATATCCCCTCCCCATCTCAATCAGTCTCTCTTTTATTTTGATGTCATGATCTTTTCCTCCTCTTATGATGGTCTTGTGTAGGTAGTGTCAGGCACTGTGAGGTCATGGATACCCAGGCCATTTTGTGGCTGGGGAGCACATTGTAAGGAGTCCTACCCTTCCTTTGGCTCTTAAATTCTTTCTGCCACCTCTCCCGCATTAGACCCTGAGCCTTGGAAGGTGTGATAGAGATATTACAGTACTGAGCACTCAGGTCACTTCTTTGCAGTACCATGATGCCTTCTGAGTCATCCCAAGGTCACTGCCATCTGAAAAGAGAAGATTCTCTACCCAAAGTGAGAGTACTATTAATATAAGGGTATGAACATTAAGGGAAGTGCTTACTGGGCAGTATGATAAGCATAGTATATATATTTAGCCAGACAGCAGCAGACGTTATAACCCCAGGACTCATGACTATCCCTGTTTTAAGTTTTCAGTATCAGGGATGTATTCCCCCCCATGGAGCGGGCCTCCAGTCCAATTGGAGGGCAGTTGGTTTCCACCATGACCGAAGTGTCACTATTGCACCCATTGGCTCATGTGGCCTGGCTGGCCAAATATAAGGCTTGCAGTGTCCACTGTTGAGTATCTTCACTGGTGGTTTCTCTTTCTCCCATTGAACTGCATGCAGAATGGCACATGTGATTTTAAATGTTTTTATCTTATTTTATTCATTTATTTGACAGAGGAGGAGGGAGGGAGGGAGGGAGGGAGAGAGAGAGAGAGAATGGGCGTGCCAGGGCTTCCAGCCACTGCAAAGGAACTCCAGAGGTGTGCACCCCCTTGTGCATCTGGCTGACATAAGTTCTGGGGAATAGAACCTGGGTCCTTTGGCTTTGGAGGCAAATGCCTTAACCACTAAGCCATCCCTCCAGCCCCACTCTTTGATTTTAATTAATTGAATTAATAATGGGCTGTATTTTAATAATTAAACACATACAGTGCAAAGGCATATACATTTACATTTCTACTAAAAATTAAATTTCTTGGCATACCTTTTCAGTGTTCTGTAATTATTATATTAACTACCTTTTCCTGAAATGTATGAGTTAGGTATTTGTCCAAAATTTTCAAAGTGAAAATAATATTAGTTAGGAAATGGGGCGGGGTGGGAGGTAGCGGTTAAGGTGATTGCCTGCAAAGCTAAAGGACCCAGGTTTGATTCCCCAGAACCCACGTTAGCCAGGTGCACAAGATGGCACATGCCTCTGGAGTTTGTTTGCAGTGGCTGGAGGCCCTGTGTGACAATTTTGTCTCTCTCTCATGCTCTTGCTCTCGCTCTCTTGAATTAAAAAAAAAAAAAAAAAAAAAAAGGTCAGGGGTTGAAGAGATGGCTAAGCCGTTAAGTGCTTTGCCTGCAAAGCCTGACAACTACAGCTCCACTCCCCAGTGCCCACATACAGCTGTATGCACAGAGAGGCACATGCGTCCGGAGTTTGTTTGCAGTAGCCAGAGGCACTGACGTGCCCATTCTATCTGTCTCTGTTTGTCTCTGTGGTTGCAAACAAATAAATAAAAAATATATTTTTTAAAAAAGGTCAGAGGCTGGAGAGATGGCTTAGCGGTTAAGCACTTGCCTGTGAAGCCTATGGACCCCTGTTCGAGGCTCGATTCCCCAGGACCCACGTTAGCCAGATGCACAAGGGGCCGCACGCATCTGGAGTTCATTTGCAGTGGCTGAAGGCCCTGGCACGTCCATTCTCTCTCTCTCTCTCTCTCTCTCTGCCTCTTTCTCTGTCTGTCGCTCTCAAATAACTAAGAATAAACAAAACAAAAATTTTAAAAAGGTCAGTCTGTTGGGCTTGCCTCAAAAAAAAAAAAAAGGTACTATGATGAGCAAAGGCCAAATAATTGTTCCAGACAGAAAAAACCTATAGGGACGGCAGCTACATATAGCATATAACTAACAGCAGGAAAAACATGGATGATTTTTTTTTTACTTGTTTTTGCCATAAACATTATGTTAATCCATTCATACAGTTATAACAAAATGCCATAAACTGGGTAGCTTATAAACCACAGAAATGTGCTTTTCACAATTTTGGAGATAGAAACTTCACAATCAAGGCAAAGGAATGTTCAGTTTCTAGTGGGGCCCATCTTCCAAAGGTTCCACATATCACACTCTTTCTTTCCTATGTCTTCACACGGTGAAAGAGGCAGCTTTCTGGAGCATATTTTAATTTTTTAAAATTTTATTTATTTATGAGAAAGAGGCAGAGAGAGAGACAGAAAAAGAGAGAGAATGGGAGCACCAGGGCATGCAGCCACTGCAAACGAACTCCAGACACATGTACCACTTCATGAATCTGGCTAACATGGGTCCTGGGGAATGGAACCTGGGTCCTTTGGCTTTGCAGGCAAGCACCTTAACCACTAAGTCGTTTCTCCAGCCCTGGAGCCTATTTTTAAATGGCACTACCTATACTCATGAAGACTCTGTCCTCAGGACCTAACCAGCACCCAAAGACCCTATCTCCTAAAACCAGTGCAATTGTGATTAGGTTTCAGTGTACTGAATTCTGGGAAGACTCAAACATTCTGACCACAGGTAGACATCATTAGGACAAGTGGAGAAATGTGAGTTTTATGGAACAATGACACAACTACTTTAATGTTAATTTCCCAATTTTTTTGTTTTCTCTTTTCAGGGTGGGGTCTCACTCTAGTTCAGGCTGACCTGGCATTCACTAGGTAGTCTCAGGGTGGACTCAAACTCATAGCAATCCTCCTACCTCTGCCTCCTGAGTGCTGAGATTAAAAGAATGGGCCACCATGCCCGGCTACAATTTTCTAATTGTTGACAGCTGTACCTGGGTACTCTATAGGAGCCTGACCTTGTCTAGAAAACACACAGAAGAATTTAGGGTGACCAGGGAGGGCATCTTGTCAACAGCTGATTTTCAGCTAGTCCAGAAAAATTACACACACATGTATAACTCGCACAAAAATATGAAAATCTGTTTCTGTTTCACAAAGTCATCTTTTTCTCAAATGGAGGTGGTGGGGGAAGATGGAGTCTTATAGCCCAGGCTGGTCTAAAACCCTCAACCCTCCCCCTCAGCATCCTGGGATTAGGGAAGTGTACCGCCATGCCTCACGCTTTAATCACAACCTCCAAATGTCCACTGTGGAAGAGGCAGCAGAAAGAATATAAGAACCAGAGGAAGGGAAGAGTGCTTACAATGCAGTCTTCCAGACACAAAGTGTCCTTGGTATTCATGACCTCACAGTGCCTGACACTACCTACACAAGACCTGTATAATAGGAGAAAAATGATGATTGATAGGAAAATAGAAGAGATTAGTTGGAAAGAAGAAGGGATTCAGTGGAGAGGGGCATTTGGGAGGTGAAAGAGGGAGGGGGTGAGAAGCAATTATGATCATGGTATTGTGTATATTTATAAAAGTTGTTAATAAATAGTTAAAAAACACAGAGAGCACAAAACTCAAAAAGATTATTAAAATGTAATATTAAAATGTTTAGCTGGGTGTGGTGGTGCATGCCTTTAATCCCAGCACTCAGGAGGCAGAGGTAGGAAGATCTCTGTGAATTTGAGGCCACCCTGAGATTACAGAGTGAATTCCAGGTCAGCCTGGGCTAGAGTGAGACTCTACCTCAAAAAACCAAAAAAAAAAAAAAAAAAAAAAAAAGTTCATATGGACTGGAGAGATGGCTTCACGGTTAAGGCTGTTGCATGCAAATCCAAAGGACCCAAGTTCTATCCCCCAGGACCTACGTAAGCCAGATGCACAAGGTGGCACATGTATCTGCAGTTCGTTAACAGTGGCTGGATGCCCTGGTGTACTCATCCTCTCTCACTCTCTCTCCTTGCAAATAAAGATTTACAAAAGCAAAGAAGTTTCAATTGGACTGGGGAGATGGGCTAAGTGGATAAAGTGCTTGCCACACAAGCATTCGTGCCTGAGTTGAGAAGTCCAGTCCCCATGTAAGAAGCCAGACACAGTGGCAGGCGTCTGTAATCCCAGCCATGCCCACGGGCGAGCAGATGAGCACAGGCAGAAGCTCGGGGAGCAACGAATCTGGCCAAGGCAGCAGTGAGCCAGTTGAGACCCTGCTGCACAGGTGTAAGACAAGGACCAACACCTGTAAATTGTCCTCTGGACACACACAAAGCCACACACCAAATGGAAAAAAAAAAAAAAACTGGCAACAAAATGTCACTAACAGATTGTTAAATAGCCACAGTATTAGGCATATACTTATATGTAGATTGAACATTAAAATAAATGATGTCTGCACTGCTCAAGAATGCTAGTGGGAGCCTGGGCCAGAGCAAGACACCACCTCAGAGACAAAACAAACAAAAAGCAGAATACTAATAGTGGGGTGGAGAGATGGCTTAGTGGTTAAAGCATTTGATTACAAACCCTAAGGAACCAGGTTCAATTCGGCAGTAACCACATAAGCCAGATACACAAGGTAGTGGGTATGAGCATCTGGAGTTGATCTGCAGTGGCTAGAGGCCCTGAGAACCCATTCTCTCTCTCTTTCTGTCTCTCAAATAAATAAATAATATTTGAAAAAATAGCTGGGAGTGGTGGTGCATGCCTTTAATCCCAGCACTTGGGAGGCAGAGGTAGGAGGATTGCCATAGTTCGAGGCCACCCTGAGACAACATAGTGAATTCCAGGTCAGCTTGAGCCAGAGTGAGATCCTACCTCACAACTCTCCCCCACAAAAAAAATTATGTACTATCATTAAAAAGAAAAGTGGGCTGGAGAGATGGCTTAGTGGTTAAGGCCCTTGTCTGTAGAGCCAAAGGACTGAGGTTGATTACCCAGGACCCACGTAAGCCAGATGCAGAAGAAGGCACATGCTTCTGGAGTTGGTTTGCAATGGCTAGAGGCTCTGGTATGCCCAATCATTTCTCTCTTTCACAAGTAAATAAAATAAATGAATAAAAATCATAGTAATTTTATAGTGATCTTTTGTGGAAAGCAAACATCTGCATAAAATATAAATATGATGCCAACAGACCTGACACAGGTTCTCTGGTGTTTAACATGCCTTTTCTCCAAGAAGGAGTGTGATGGCTCAGTTCTTTGGCCATTCTTTTGAACAGAAAACTTCATTTGGTAAGACTGTCACTTTCTGTTCACCTGTATACTTATTTATAGGTATGGAATCTTGTAATAGTACTCTATTGTAAGGCAGCCATCCAAAAGATTATATGCATACTTTTATTAATGTCATTTAAAGGAGAACATAAAGTCCCAACATAAAAAAAAACTTTAAAAAAAATTTATTTGAGAGAGAGAGAAAGAGGCAGAGAGAGGGAGAGAGATAATAGGCACACCAGAGCCTCCAGCCACTGCAAATGAACTCCAGACACATGCGCCCACTTGTGCATCTGGCTTATGTGGGTCTTGGGGAATCAAACAGGGGTTCTTTGGCTTTGCAGGCAAACGCCTTAACTGCTAAGCCATCCCTCCAACCCAAGTCCCAACTTTTAAAAAGTATGTATAAACCTTTAAGAACATGTCAAAAGTAAGCCAGGCATGGTGGTGCAGGCCTTCAATCCCAATTCTCAGGTGGCAGAGATAGGAGGATGGCCATGAGTTTGACACCAGCCTGTGTCTATAGAGGAAGTTTAAAAATATTACTTAGCCAGGCTTGGTGACGCAGGCCTGTAATCCCAGCACTCAGGAAGCAGAGGCAAGAGGATGCCTGGGGCTCACTGCTCAGACAGTATGATGTAATTGGAGTGCTCCAGGACAATGAGAGACTAACTCAAAGGAGGCTGGCAGTGTTTCTGAGGACAGCACCTAAGGTTGTCTTCTGGCCTCCACATGCTCCATGTGCTCGTATGCACGCGCGCAGACACACACACAACACACACACACGAAATAAAAAAAGCTGGGCTGGAGAGATGGCTTAGCAGTTAAAGGTGCATGCCCGCCAAGCCTAAGGACCCAGGTTCAATTCTCCAGGTACCACGTAAGCCAGATGTACATGGTGGCGCATGTGTCTGGACTTCCTTTGCAGTGGCTAGAGGCCCTGGCGCACCCATTCTCTCTCTCTCTCCCTCTCTCTCTCTGTCGGTCTCTAATAAATAAAAATAAAAAACAAAAATAAGATTATTAAGAAAAATAGCCAAGTAGTGGTGCATGCCTTCTTTAATGCCAGCACTCAGGAGGCAGAGGTAGGAGGATCATCATGAGTTCAAGGCAAGCCTGGGACTGCATAGTGAATTCCAGGTCAGCCTGGGCTATAGTGAGACCCTACCTCAAAAAAAAAAAAAAAAAAAAAAAAGCGGGTGGTGGTCAAAGGACCCAGGTTCGACTCTGCAGGACCCATGTTAGCCAGATGCACAAGGCGGGGGGGGGGGCATGTATCTGGAGTTCCTTTGCAGTAGCTGGAGGTCCTACCAGGCCTATTCTATCTGTCTCCCTCTCCCTCCCTCCCTCTCTCTATCTCTTTCTCTGCCAAATAAATAAATAAAAATGTTTTTTTTAAAAAGGGAGGGAGGGAAGAACGAAGGAGGAAATAAGAATTACACAACATCGTGTGTCTTATCGTGTAGTTCAGCAGAATGAAAACATCTGAAAGATTAAAGGAAATAATTCTGGGCCCCCCAGGCGGACGCAGCGGGGTGGGGGTCGGGAGGGCTGTGTGCAGGGCAGCAGCAGCGGCTGGGCGCCTCGGCTGCAGGAGCGAGGGGCGGGGTGCAGGCGGGGTGGCGGGCGGCCGGCTGCACGGCCCGGGAGATGGCGCTGCTGGACCAGCGGAGCGGGCTCAGGGCGCGGGGTGGGGGAGCGGCGGCCCCGGTATGACAGATCCGGATCCGGGCCCAGAGTATGAGGCGCTGCCGGCTGGAGCCACTATCACTAAGCACATGGTGGGGGGGGGGGGGCGTGGAAGGAATCCTGGAGCACTGCGTGGTGTACCCCATGGACTGCATGGAGCTGAGATCTGGACAGTGCTCCGAACCCGACCTGGGGATGACCAGACCCTAAGTCCTGTCTAGAGCCAGCATCCCGACTGAGAGCAGGAGCCAAAGGCATGCGTCCTGGCTCTTGCCACTGCTCACGAATTTTTTTTTTTTTTTTTTTTTTTTTTTTTGAGGGAAGGTCTCACTCTAGCTCAGGCTGACCTGGAATTCACTATGGAGTCTCAGAGTGGCCACGAACTCATGACGATCCTCCTATCTCTACCTCCAGAGTGCTGGGATTAAAGGTGTGTGCCACCATGCCAGGCTGTTCTTTAAAATTCTTATTGCACATCATTAAAGGTACCAGCCACCAAAGGTGAGGTCAAAATTGAGGGAGAAGTAAAGAAGAGGGGACTGTTGAAATAACTGTGATATAGAAGAGTGTTTTCTTTATACATTAAGCATATTAAGTATGGATTGTACGTCTGAGTCAGTAATGCAAAAGGTAATGTGATCTAGTGCGGAGTAACCTCACTCCACCTGTGAGTAGAGCGCAGGGTCCAGGGTGCTGTGTTTCAGGATGAGTATCAAATGGCAGACATCAGAAAAAAAAAAAATAAGTAAATAAAAATTATTTAATGGCTTGGAAAAAAAAAGAAAGAAAATAATTGTCATCTGCTGTGGTGGCGCATGCCTTTAATTCCAGCACTTGGGAGGCAGGGGTAGGAGGATCACCATGAGTTTGAGGTCACCCTGAGACTACATAGTGAATTCCAGGTCAGCCTGAGCTAGAGTGAGACCCTATCTCGGAAAAAACAACAACAACAAAATAATTATTTTTCTATATAGAAAATACAGCTCAGAATATCCAAAAGTTTGAAGCTTTTTGTGTTGATTCCCAAGAATGGTGCAACAAAGTACCACAATCGATGTGGCATGAGGCCTTAGACTCTATTCCAAGCAACCAAATGAGGGAAGAAAACTACATGATCTGGGCATGGTAGTAAAAGGCTTTAATCTCAGCACTCAAGAGGCAGAAATAGGAGGATCGCTCTGAGCTCAAGACAACCCTGAGACTAAATAGTGAATTCCAGGTCAGCCTGGGCTAGAGTGAGACCCTACCTCAAAAAAAAACAAACAAGGGCTGGAGAGATGGCTTAGCGGTTAAGCGCTTGCCTGTGAAGCCTAAGGACCCCTGTTCAAGGCTCGATTCCCCAGGACCCACGTTAGCCAGATGCACAAGGGGGCGCACACGTCTGGAGTTCGTTTGCAGTAGCTGGAAGCCCTGGCGTGCCCATTCTCTCTCTCTCTCTACCTGCCTTTCTCGCTCTGTCTGTCACTCTCAAATAAATAAATAATGAACAAAAAAAATTTAAAAAAAAAAAAAAAACAACAACAAAGCAAAAGAACAGCCGGGCATGGTGGCACATGCCTTTAATCCCAGCACTTGGGAGGCAGAGGTAGGAGGATTTCTGAGAGTTTGAGGCCACCCTGAGACTACATAGTGAATTCTAGGTCAGCCTGGGCTAGAGGGAGACTCTACCTTGAAAAAAAAAAAAACAGGTTGGAGAGATGGCTTAGTGGTTAAGGAGCTTGCCTGCAAACCTAAGAATGCATGTTTGAATCTCCAAGTCCCACTTAGCCAGATGCACAGACACAAGTGTGCAATGTTGTACATGTGCACAAGGGGGTACACACATCTGGAGTTCATTTACAGCAGCTAAAAGGCCCTGGTGCACCCATTTTCTCCCTCTCCCTCTGTCTCTGTCTCTCTCTCTCTTTCTCTCTCTCCCCCCTCTTTCTCTCCAAAAAAAAAGAAAGAAAGAAAGAAAAGAAAAGAAAAAGAAAACTACAAATGAGACAAAATAATATTAGCTGTTGAATTCAGGATGCTATTGGAATATTTTCAACTTTGTTAGTTATGGGAAAATTTTCAAAACTAAAAAGTAATGTAGGGAAATAGAAACATGTCTTAATTGTAATATACAGGCTGTGCCTCACTTCAGAATGGATTAACTCTAGAATTAAAATAATGACAGGCTGGAGAGATGGCTTAGCAGTTAAGTGCTTGCCTTTGACGCCTACGGACCCCTGGTTCGAGGCTCAATCCCCAGGGGGTGTGAAGGTGTGGACCCACATAAGCCAGATGCACAAGGAGGCGCATGCATCTGGAGTTTGTTTGCAGTGGCTGGAAGCCTCTGGTGCGCCCATTCTCTCTCTCTCTCTCTACCTGCCTTTCTCGCTCTGTCTGTCACTCTCAAATAAATAAATAATGAACAAAAAAAATTAAAAAAAAAAAAAAACAACAACAAAGCAAAAGAACAGCCGGGCATGGCGGCACATGCCTTTAATCCAGCACTTGGGAGGCAGAGGTAGGAGGATTTCTGAGAGTTTGAGGCCACCCTGAGACTACATAGTGAATTCTAGGTCAGCCTGGGCTAGAGGGAGACTCTACCTTGAAAAACAAAAGAACAAAAAAACAAAACAAAACAAACAAACAAACAAACAAAAAAAAACAGGTTGGAGAGATGGCTTAGTGGTTAAGGAGCTTGCCTGCAAACCTAAGAATGCATGTTTGAATCTCCAAGTCCCACTTAGCCAGATGCACAGACACAAGTGTGCAATGTTGTACATGTGCACAAGGGGGTACACACATCTGGAGTTCATTTACAGCAGCTAAAAGGCCCTGGTGCACCCATTTTCTCCCTCTCCCTCTGTCTCTGTCTCTCTCTCTTTCTCTCTCCCCCCCCTCTTTCTCTCCAAAAAAAAGAAAGAAAGAAAGAAAAGAAAAGAAAAAGAAAACTACAAATGAGACAAAATAATATTAGCTGTTGAATTCAGGATGCTATTGGAATATTTTCAACTTTGTTAGTTATGGGAAATTTTCAAAACTAAAAAGTAATGTAGGGAAATAGAAACATGTCTTAATTGTAATATACAGGCTGTGCCTCACTTCAGAATGGATTAACTCTAGAATTAAAATAATGACAGGCTGGAGAGATGGCTTAGCAGTTAAGTGCTTGCCTTTGAAGCCTACGGACCCTGGTTCGAGGCTCAATTCCCCAGGACCCACATAAGCCAGATGCACAAGGAGGCGCATGCATCTGGAGTTTGTTTGCAGTGGCTGGAGGCCCTAGTACGCCCATTCTCTCTTTCTCTATCTGCCTCTTTCTCTCTCTGTCTGTCACTCTCAAATAAAAAAAATAAAAATTAAAAAAAAGAATGTCAACAGTTGAGTGTCTATATTAAAAGTCTCTTGTCTCCATGCATTTCTACATACAACAACCAGAAGTGCACTGGTGGGTCAGTGGTAAGATTCTCACCTCCTTATACACTACAATCTGCTCCAGCAATCCACCAGAGAGAACAAAATATTTCTCACCTAAAGCTCTTTTCTCCAAGTTAACTTCTGTCTGAATCAGAGGCAGGTGTATATTAGAAGGTTGGAACAGGATTCCTAACCCAATGAATGTACTAAATCAGAGAGGAATTAAGGGATTAAAGACTGAGTAAATGAATTCTCTCTTCAATTTATCTTAACTCTCAATTCTCTTCTCATATTTAGCAGGGAAGAGATGAGAAACTAATACTGAACACAAACAAAGCCCAAATCACTAATACAGACTGTATTAAATTCCAGAGTAAAAATATCATTGTCTGATGAAGAGATTCACTACTAAGATCAAAAAGAAACACATACATGATGCATTGTCTGCCTTAGACCTAACAGTACAGAAGAAAACCAGGGAAAAGAGGATATTCACCTAAGGATGGAAAGAAGAAAAGAAAACAGAGGACAAAGAGGAAGGAGGGATAAAACAGAGAAAGGAGAAACAAATCAGAGACAGAGCAGCAGCGAAACTGGCACTCCCAGAGCTGTGTGTTCAGGGATCTCTCCCCCCATCCCCTTAGTGATTTCTAAAATGATACCAACTCCAAGTTTTACTCACTCTCATTCTGACATTAATTACATCTTGTACAAAGTGACAAAGCACATCAATAGCAGGATAATGGCCAACCAGGAAAATACAAAATTAAAAAAAATATTTTTTCATTTATTTTTATTTATTTATTTGAGAGCAACAGACAGAGAGAGAAAGAGGCAGATAGAGAGAGAGGGAGAATGGGCGCGCCAGGGCCTCCAGCCACTGCAAACAAACTCCAGACACGTGCGCCCCCTTGTGCATCTGGCTAACGTGGGTCCTGGGGAATCGAGCCTCGAACCGGTGTCCTGAGGCTTCATAGGCAAGCACTTAACTTCTAAGCCATTTCTCTAGCCCCAGAATTTATTTTTTTTAACACAAAAAAGAAATGAATTAATTACTCATCAATCACAAAGGGTTAAGTGACTAATGCACTTGCCATTCTGTAACCCAACAGTTGGGGCTTGCTCTCAGAATCTGTGCACTCAACCAAAACTGAAAAAAATAAGACTGTTCATCCTGGCTTATAACAAAATTTTTAATCAAAAAAATTTTTTAATCAAAATTTTAACCACAATTATTTTTAGTACTTGAAGACCAGACTAGAATTAATCAATAGTTTTCCTATAAACAGTCTTAAACATGCATCTATGACAAAATACAAGATTTCACTTGGTATGGTGATGCACCCCTTTAATCCTAGTACTAGGGAGGCTGAGGTTGGAGGATCACTGTGAGTTTGAGGCCAGACTGGGACTATAGAATGAGTTTCAGGTCAGCCTGGACTACAGTGATACTCTCTTTCAAACCAGAAAACAAGTTTAAATTACATAATGTGTAGACTGTTTGCAGAGGATCAAATCCAGGAAAATGTCCTGCAGTGCAATCAATTATAACGTTATCAATTAGCCACAGCCATATTTCACTTAACTGCTATTAACCTACTCACTAAAGGTAACTTATCACAACAATCTCAATTGCCAACAATCCTGCAGTATTATATCAACAATAATGAACTACATTAATTATGGGATAATCAATTAAAGAACACTGCAACATGACTGGTTAAATGTAAACCTGGTAATAAAAGCACAACCTGGGGCTGGAGGGATGGCTTAGAGGTTAAAGTCCTTGCCTACAAAATCAAAGGACCCAGGTTCGAATCCCTAGGACCCACATAAGCCAGATGCACATGGTGGCATATGGGCCTGGAGTTTGTTTGCAGCAGGTGAAGGCCCTGACACGCCGCTTCTCTTTCTGTATCTCTATCTGCCTCTTTCTCTCTCTCTAAAATAAATAAAGTCACAAAAAATAAAAGCACAACCTTACCTGTCTGCAGGGGATCTAGTGCTGTCATTGCATGTGCTTAAGAACAAAAATGACCACTGGACTCATCCTCATGGTTAACTTCCTTACTGCTTTCCTTGGAAGGCAAAACATTTGAACTGCACACAGGATCATTTTGGGACTGGTGAAAAACGTTACTTGTAGTACCCTAAAGGGATCACATACTTATTTTTTAAAATATTTTAAAAGGACATTCTGTTTATTTATTTGAGAGTGACAGACAGAGAGAGAAAGAGGCAGATAGAGAGCAAGAGTGGGCGTGCCAGGGCCTCCAGCCACTGCAAATGAAATCCAGATGCATGTGCCCCCTTGTGCATCTGACTTATGTGGGTACTGGGGAACTGAGCCTTGAACCAGGGTCCTTAGCCTTTACAGATAAGCGCTTAACCACTAAGCCATCTCTCCAACCCACATATTTATTTTTAGTAAATTGTAGACAAAGTCGGTTATTTTTTATCTAACAGATTATATATTTAAAAGGAGCTGCCAGATTCTGTACATCTATATCTTTTTCTTTTTTCTTTCTTTCTTTCTTTTTTTCTTTCTTTCTTTCTTTTTTTTTTTTTTTTTCCAAGGTAGGATCTCACTCTAGCCCAGACTGACCTGGAATTCACTGTATAGTCTTGAACTCACGACTATCCTCTTACCTCTGCCTCCCAAGTGCTGGGAATAGAGGCATGTGACCCCATGCCCGGCTTTATATCAAAAGTTTTTTAAGTCATCTCTCTAGCCTAAGATTATTTATTTAGTGAAACAAATTTAATACATGGAAAGTAATGTGGTCATCAGCCATTATTTTTTCTTTAATTTTATAATAATCTTGTGGCCAGTAGTGGCAAAGCCAAGTTTTGAAGGCAAGCAAACATGTTCTGCCATGATATCTACTATTAAGTTTGTACTAAAAGCATGTCCAATTGCCTAGTAATGCTTTTTGTAAAACCTTCAGTAAATATTCTATCAATTATCTCTTTAGGAAATGTATTAATCCAGTATTTAGCATTTTTTCACAGTAAAAGTAATATTACCTTGTAAATAGGGCTGGAGAGATTGCTGAGTGGTTAAGGTGCTTACCTATGAAGCCTAGGGAACCAGGTTTAATTCCCCAGTACCCACATAAGCCAGATGCACAAGGTGACGCATGTGTCTTAAGTTCATTTGTAGTAGCTAGAGGCCCTGATGTGCCCATTCTCTTTCTCTCTATATACATATCTGCCTTTATCTCTCAGATAAATAAATAAAAATGAAATATTAAAAGATAATATTAGCTTGTAAATATGTGAGTAAATTTAAATGAGATTCAAAGAGATGAAACAAATTATTGAAAATATATGGAGAATATTTACCTGAATATTTTTCATCAAAATTGTCCCATTATTCCTTATCTGATTATTAAAATGAGAGTCTAAAATAAAATGACAACAGGGCTAGAGATGTCTTTGTGGTTAAGGAGCTTGCCTAAGAAACTAAAGGACCCAGGTTTGATTCCCCAGTACCCATGTAAGCCAGCTGCACAAGATGGTGCATGAGTCTGGAATTCGTTTGCAATGGCTAGAGGCCCTGGAGCCCCCATTCCCTCTTTCTGCCTCTTTTTTTCTCTCTCAAATATGTAAATAAATAAAATATTTAAAAAATAAAATAACAAGAGAAATGTTGAGTGCATCTTTATATCATTATCCTGTTCTGCCTGAGGCAGACCTGGAAGGAGGACATTTTCTTCTAGAATGATAGTCTTTGGTCAGTATTTTCATTTATAATTGAAGTTACCTTAAAATAAGCTGTGATTAGGGCTGGGGATGTGGCACAGTGGTTAAAGACATTGGCTTGTCAAGCCTGCGGCTCCAGGTTCAATTCCCCAGATCCCGTGTAAAAGCCAGATGCACAAAGTAGCACATGCATCTGAAGTTCATTTGCAGCAGTGTGCTCATGCTCTCTGCCAAGTAAATCAATAAAAGTATTTGTCTTAAAAGTGGTAATTAATGACCAAAGAATCTTAATTGCTTATAGCAGCCAACATTACTAGTCACACACAGACACACTTGTAACTGGTAACACTACTGCGCACCTCCTCATCCTCATCCTCGGCTGGAGGAGCGCTGTCTAGCGGGGTAGAGCTGCCACCACGGCACACAGAACACAGTGAGGGCATCACATGATGGATCTGTGAGCGGTTCACAAATTACATGTGTAAGTTCAGTCATTTCATCGATGAAGGCAAGTTCATGATCTTCCCTTCAACAGGGAAAAATAGTAAGTAACTTGCACCACAATACATTCCAAGAAAATATCTTCTTCACAACATATAATATTCACTTACCGTCTACATACAAAATATCTTCCCAATGGGATTAAAAACATCTCAACACAGAACCAGGCTTAACGTCTAGGGGCTCATCATGATCTCTACATTGTTTTAAGAGGGAAATTCTCTAGCCAGGCATAGTAGCATACACTCAGGAGGCGGAGGGAGGATGATCACCATGAATCTGAGTCAACCTGGGGTACAGAGTGAATTCAGACCAGACTGGGCTAATGTGAGAAACCTTCCTCAATAAAATAAACAAAAAATAATAAGATGTAGATTTTCTTACCTAGATACTTTTAGAGTCAAATATTGTTATACTCCCTACCTACACAGGGCCTTGGCAAAGGGACCATGGCTGTACTAAGTGGTCTTACATTGTGTGGTAATAGGAGCATTGTTACATACCCAGGAATGCCCAGCTGTGTTCAAGCCCTGCCCAACCCTGTCCCTCCCTACACTTTCCTCCTCATCCCTGCCCTACCCTTTCCTAGCTGTGCTCTAACCCTGTTCTTCCCACTCCTTTTGCCCCCTCACTAGACCTTCCCTACCCCGCTAGCTAATGATCGGGAAAGGTTAGTCATGGGTGCTGGTCCTATTCTTACTGGAGTAAGAAGCCCTGTGACCATAGATCATAATATACTATATATGCCAGAAATCTACATGACAGGATTTTCAGTGTTTCCAATATTCTGAGCTGACACAATAGCCAGCATCCTACCTTTGGGATCTGTCAAAGGGGGGCAGTGTAGGAGCTTGGGGTGACAGCTGAAGCAAACAGGCTGGAGGGAGACGGCAGCAGGAGCGCTGTGGCCAGTAGCCTCCTCTCTGTCCCCTGCAGAGCTCCTTCCCTCCTTTCTTTCCCCAGTCCCATGGCTCTGGACATTGCAGGCTTCTGAGCTCACAGCTGGCTTCTTGTGTGACTGGCCTGGGATCACTGCACCTCTGAGTCCAGGACACTTAGTGCTGCCAGGGCAGCATCATGGAGACCATTATGTGCTGGACGCCATTATGAAGTGACCGCCCTGTAGGAGGGGCACTGTGATGTGAGTCTTAGCAAAGGTTTTCAGGGATGGGTTTAGGTCTTCCATGTCCACATAATCCCTGGGTGGTTTGTTAGTGGGTCACACCGTGCTGAGAAGGCAGGCCTTGTGAGTGGGGAGGTGTCTGCTCTGCTTTGTCCTGTCAGCAGCTAGCTCAGAGTCTCCTCTGCCCAGGCAGCCTCCCTGGTTTAACTGAAGATCAAGTGAAGACTCACTGGTCCCTGGAACACTGCTGCCCCCACCTGCCTCCTCTCGCTCAGCCTCATGCTCAGCTCCAAGTGGCTGAGGTTTCGCTCCATGCCGCTCATGGCCAACTCACTTGGGGTTTCTGAGTTTAGTGCCTTCTTGAAATAATGGGTATAGTGAGTGAGTTCTGTCTCTCCGGGCTTTCTGAGGTTAAAGGGGTGCTATATTAAAAGCACCCGACAAGTAGAAATTCATTCCTTTCCAGTCTTTGGCTGGCTTGTCCTGGAACAGAGAACTTCGGCTCTGCCCAGCTGAGTTTGGTTTCAGTTCATTTCCAGGTGTCCCTTCCACACAGCCTGGGGAGCCATTATTCCAGCTCCTTTCATCCCTTATCTTGTGTTTCCCTCCATCCCCACAGCAGGACTGATTAATCTATGCTGGGGGCAAAGCAGAAGCCGGGCCTCTCACTTAACCCAGTGAGTGCCACTGCTCCTCCCACCTTCTTGAGCTGGAGGCAAAAGCCGGCCCTCCCAGTGAAGACCCCCACTTTCCAGCCAGACACCATTCACACTTGCTCCAGTCCCCAGCAGTGCCATGGAGGTTTGTCTGAAGTTGTTTGACTTAGGCCAGTGTGTCATCTGAGAACTGATGACAGATAACAGCAACATTTATTTATTTATTTATTTATTTATTTCGGTTTTTTGAGGTAGGGTCTCCCTCTAGCCCAAGGTTGACCTCAGACTCACAGTAATCTTCCTACCCCTGCCTCCCCTACCCACCCTGTGCTGGCTGGCATTAAAGGCATGTGCCACCATAGCCGGATTAATTTTTTTATTTTTTTAATGTTTTGTTTATTTGAGAGAGGCTGGCCCTGAACTCACAGCGATCCACTGACCTCTGCCTTCCTAGTGCTGAGATTAAAGGCATGGGTCACCATGCATAGCTACCAGATCATCTCCCTCCAGTGTCCCGTCCCCCCCCCCCCAGGAAGGATCTCACTCTAGCCCAGCCTGACCAGGAATTCACTCTGTAGTCTCACGGTGTCCTCAGATTCGTGCGATCCTCCTACTTCTGCCTGCATGCACCACCACACACAGCTCAGATCAGCTCTTCTTTTTTTTTTTTTCTCCATTTTTATTAATATTTTCCATGATAATAAAAAAAATCCCATGGTATTACCCTCCCCCCTTTCCCCTTTGAAATTCCATTCTCCATCATATCCCCTCCCCATCTCAGTCTTTCTACTTACATATATACAATACCAACCTAATAAAAGCCCTCCTCCCTTTCTTTCTCTTCCCTTTCTATCTCCTTTTTTAACTTACTGGCCTCTGCTACTGAGTTTTTTCCTTCTCACACAGAAGCCCAATCATCTCTAGCTAAGATCCACATATGAGGGAGAATATGTGGCGCTTGGCTTTCTGGGCCTGGGTTACCTCACTTAGTATAATTCTTTCCAGATCCATCCACTTTTCTGCAAATTTCATAACTTCATTTCTCTTTACTGCTGAGTAAAACTCCATTGTATAAATGTGCCATATCTTCATTATCCACTCATCAGTTGAGGGACATCTAGGCTGGTTCCATTTCCCAGCTATTATAAACTGAGCAGCAATAAACATGGTTGAGCAAGTATTTCTAAGGTAATGAGATGAGTCCTTAGGATATATGCCTAGGAGAGCTATAGCTGGGTCATATGGTAGATCAATCTTTAGCTGTTTTAGGAACCTCCACACTGATTTCCACAATGGCTGGACCAGATTGCATTCCCACCAACAATGTAGAAGGGTTCCTCTTTTTCCACATCCCCGCCAACATTTATGATCATTTGTTTTCATGATGGTAGCCAATCTGACAGGAGTGAGATGGAATCTCAATGTAGTCTTAATCTGCATTTCCCTGATGACTAGGGATGTAGAACATTTTTTTAGATGCGTATATGCCATTCGTATTTCTTCCTTTGAGAATTCTCTATTTAGCTCCATTTCCCATTTTTTGATTGGTTTGTTTGATTCCTTATTATTTAACTTCTTGAGTTCTTTGTATATCTTAGATATTAATCCTCTATCAGATATATAGCTGGTGAAGATTTTTTCCCATTCTGTAGGTTGCCTCTTTGCTTTCTTCACCGTGTCCTTTGCAGTGCAAAATCTTTGTATTTTCATGAGGTCCCAGTGGTTAATCTGTGGTTTTATTGCCTGAGCAATTGGGGTTGTATTCAGAAAGTCTTTGCCAAGACCAATATGTTGAAGGGTTTCCCCTACTTTTTCCTCTAGCAGTTTCAGAGTTTCAGGTCTGATGTTAAGGTCCTTAATCCATTTGGACTTAATTCTTGTGCACGGAGAAAGAGAAGAATCTATTTTCATCCTTGTACAGATATATATCCAGTTTTCCCAACACCATTTGCTGAAGAGGCTGTCTTTTCTCCAATGAATATTTTTGGCATTTTTATCAAATATCAGGTGGCTATAACTACATGGGGTTACATTTGGGTCCTCTATTCTGTTCCATTGATCTACGAGTCTGCTTTTGTGCCAGTACCATGCTGTTTTTGTTACTATGGCTCTGGAGTATAGGTTAAAATCAGGTATGGTGATACCACCAGCCTTATTTTTGTTGCTCAGTATTATTTTAGATATTCGAGGTTTTTTGTATTCTTGTATTCTGTTTGCCAATATTTTGTTGAGAATTTTTGCATCTATGTTCATGAGGGAGATTGGTCTGTAATTTTCCTTTTTTGTTCTATCTTTGCCTGGTTTTGGTATCAGAGTGATGCTGGCTTCATAGAAGGAGTTTGGTAGAATTCCTTCTTTTTCTATTTCATGGAAAAGCTTAAGAAGCAATGGTGTTAGCTCTTCCCTGAAGGTCTGGTAAAATTCAGCAGTGAATCCATCTGGGCCTGGGCTTTTTTTAGTTGGGAGATTTTTGATAACTGTTAGGATCTCCATGCTTGTTATAGGTCTATTTAAGTGATTAATCTCATCTTGATTTAATTTAGGTAGGTCATATAAATCAAGGAAATCATCCATTTCTTTCAGATTTTCATACTTTGTGGAGTATATGTTTTTATAATATGTCCCTATGATTTTTTGAATTTCGCTGGCATCTGTCGTGATGTTACCTTTTTCATCTCTAATTTTATTAATTTGTGTCTCTTCTCTCTTTCTTTTGGTCAGATTTGCTAAGGGTTTATCAATCTTGTTTATCCTTTCAAAGAACCAGCTCTTTGTTTCATTAATTCTTTGTATTGTTTTTTTGGTTTCTATTTCATTAATTTCTGCCCTAATCTTTATTATTTCTTCCCGTCTACTGATTTTTGGTTTGCCTTGTTCTTCTTTTTCCAAGGCTTTAAGGTGAAGCGTTAGGTCGTTTACTTGCGACCTTTCTAATTTCTTAATATAGGCACTTAAAGCTATAAATTTACCTCTTAGAACTGCCTTCATTGTGTCCCAGAGATTTTGGTATGTTGTGTTCTCATTATTGTTTGACTCTATAAATTTTTTGATTTCCTTCTTGATTTCTTCATTGACCCATTCATCATTTAGTAATGTATTGTTTAGTTTCCATGATTTTGTGTATGCTCTATATCCTTTCTTGCTATTGATTTGTAGTTTGATTCCATTGTGGTCAGATAGAATGCAAGGAATTATTTCAATTTTCCTGAATTTGTTAAGATTTGCTTTGTGTCCTAATATATGGTCTATTTTAGAGAATGATCCATGTGCTGCTGAAAAGAATGTATATTCTGCAGCATTTGGATGAAATGTCCTGTATATGTCTGTTAGGTCCATTCCTTCTATGACCTCGTTTAGTCCAGATGCCTCTCTGTTTATTTTTTTCCCGGGATGACCTGTCAATTGATGAGAGTGGGGTGTTAAAGTCACCAACTACCACTGTGTTTGGTGTTATCTGTGACCTTAGTTCTAACAGTGTTTGTTTGATGAATTTGGGAGCCCCCATGTTAGGTGCATATATGTTTAGGATTGTAATGTCCTCCTGTTGGAGTGTGCCCTTAATCAATATAAAGTGACCTTCCTTATCTTTCTTGACTAATGTTGGAGTGAAGTCTGCCTTGTCAGCTATTAGGATAGCAACCCCTGCTTGCTTTCTGGGTCCATTTGCTTGAAACACCGTTTTCCAACCTTTCACCCTAAGATAATGTCCATCCTTTGTAGAAAGGTGAGTTTCTTGGAGACAACAAATTGTAGGGTCCTGCTTTTTAACCCAGTCTGCAAATCTATGTCTTTTGGTTGGAGCATTGAGGCCATTGATATTAAGAGATATTATTGAAAGATGTGTATTTATGCTTGCCATTTTTTTTTTTTTTTTTTTTTTTTTTTTTTTTGTGGTTCTGGTTCTACCTTTGCTCTCTTATATTAACTAGTATTTGAGTGTTGTTTGTTGTTTTCCGGGTTCCTTATATGTGTGTTTTTCTTTCTCTTCGGCATGGAGGATTCTTTCAAGTATTTTGTGTAGAGCTGGTTTTGTCTTCAAATACTCCTTTAGCCTGCTTTTGTCATGGAATGTCCTTAGTTCTCCATCTATTTGAATGGATAGTTTTGCAGGATAAAGTAGCCTTGGTTGACAGTTGTTATCTTTCAGAGTTTGGAATACATCACTCCAAGCCCTTCTGGCTTTGAAAGTTTGTGTTGAGTAATCTGCTGTGATCCTGATGGGCTTGCCTTTGTAGGTAACTTGATTTTTCTCTCTAACTGCTTTCAATATTTTTTCTTTGGATTGTGTGTTTGGTAGTTTGATTATAATATGGCGAGGAGAGGTTCTTTCCAGGTTTTGTCTGGCTGGTGTTCTAAATGCTTCCTGTATCTGCATTGGCACCTCTTTCCCAATTTGGGGGAAGTTTTCTTCTATGATTTTGTTGAAGATGCCTACTATACCTTTGGATTGAAATTCTTCCCCTTCTACTATACCCTGAATTCTTATATTTGATCTTTTCATAGTGTCCCGAATATCTTGAAATTCCCATTCATACTTTTCTATTAGTTTGTCTTTCTCTTTGTTGGATTGTATTAGATCTGCCACCTGGTCTTCTAGCTTAGATATTCTGTCCTCTCCTTCATCCATTCTACTGGTGAGATTTTCTACAGTTTTTTATTTCATTAACTGTGTTCTTCATTGCTAGTAATTCTGACTGGTTTTTCTTCATTATTTCTATTTCCTTATTTATGTCTTGTATTGATTTCTTTATTTCGTTAAATTGGTGTCCTGTATCTTCTCTGATTCCTTTGATTTCTTCTTTGAGTTCATTGAACATATTTACAATCATTCTTTTGAAATCTTTCTCAGGCATTTTCTCTAACTCGTTTTCACTAGAGGTCATTTCTGAAGCATTGATGCTTTTTGGTGGATTTATATTGCCTTGGTTTTTGGTGTTTCTTGTGTTATAATGTATATATTTTTGCATCTTGGATTAAGTTACTGCTTAGATTTTCCAGTTAGCTGGGTATCCTTTGCTGTATCTATTGATCTGATATTGTATATCTTCTATGTAGGAGATTAAGATGTTAGGTGTGGCTCTTACCACTCTCAGAGTATCTAGACACGTGGTCCTAGGGGTTAAGTTTGCCTGCTATGGGAGTATTCAAATAGGTTGAGTGGAATAAAATACAGGTATATTCTAAAATTTAACTAAACCCTATACACATTCAGTCAAGAACAGCACCGAGCATTTATGCAAGATTAGGTATTATAAAAACCAGATCCTCTATCAACAAAGAAGTTAAGATTTCTGGTCTGTTGAGGGATCCAAGTCAGCTTGTGACCAGGTGAGACCCTTCCCTGGTTCAATCCCAGTTACCTCTTTGGATGCTTTTGGTCTCAGTCAAGTTGCTGGCTGGGATGTTGGGCCGCTGTTCTGCTTTCTGGAACTGGGTACTGGCTTTTCCTGTGGGGCAAACCAAGCCTGGCAACTGTGGCCCTGCAGATTGGCACCCCTGATGCTGGATCCCCGCTGCTGCCGCTGGAGCTGCCGCTGCTGGGACCACTGCTGCTGGATCCGCCACTGGAGATGCCGCTGCTGGGTCTGTCCCCGCTGATCCGCTGGAGCTGCCGCTGCTGGGTCCTCCGCCTCTGATCCGCTGGTGCTGTCGCTGCGGGATCCGCCTCTGCCGCTGAAGCCGCTGGAGCCTCCACTGCTGGATTCGCTACCCTGAAGCCGCTGTGGCCGGTACCGGAGCAGCTGATGGTGTTTTGGGGGCTGGAGTCACGGCTTCCACCGCCGCTTCCGGCTTCCACCGCCGCTTCCGCTGCCGGGGTCTGAGCCGCCGCTGTTGGATCCCGAGTCGCCACTGCCAGAGCCCGAGATGCAGCTGCCGGTGCCCGTGCTGCCGCTGCCGCTGCCAGAGTCCGAATCGCCGCTACCGGGTCCCAAGGTGCCGCTGCCGGAGCCCAAGTCGCCGCTACCGGGTCCCGAGCTGCTGCTGCCGGATCCCGAGCTCCCGCTGCCGGAGCTGCTTCGGCCTGCCCGTGTGGGCTCTGGATATCTCCTACTTCTCCGCTGCTGTTTTAATCTGTTATACACCTCCCTTGTGTATTTTGCTGGGTTTTCTTTGGCTTTTTCTCCCCTAGGCTGCTTAGGCGTGGTTCCTATGCTGCCATCTTGACCGGAAGTCTCAGATCAGCTCTTCTTGAGTTCAATGTTAGCTTTTTTTTGTTGTTTGATGTTTTGAGATGGGGTCTTATGTTTTCCAGTGTTGTATGTGTGATGGCACACGCCTTTAATCCCAACACTTGGGAGGCAGAGGTAGGAGGATCACCATGAGTTCGAGGCCACCTTGAGACTACATAGTGAATTCCAGGTCAGCCTAGGCTACAGCAAGATCCTACCTTGAAACCCCCCTCCCCAATTTTTTTAAATGAATGAAAAAAATTTTTTTTGAGGAAAGGTCAATTTATTTGAGAGAGAGAGA
The DNA here is from genome assembly GCA_036346955.1 of Dipus sagitta. Lineage (NCBI taxonomy): Eukaryota > Metazoa > Chordata > Mammalia > Rodentia > Dipodidae > Dipus > Dipus sagitta. Next base: position 50,087,394 of record CM070773.1, on the reverse strand, counting down.
GAGAGACACAGAGAGAGAACACGACAGATAGAGAATGGGCACACCAGGGCCTCCAGCTGCTGCAAACAAACTCTAGATGCATGTGCCACCTCGTGCATCTGGCTTATGTGGGTCCTGGGGAATCGAACCTAGGTCCTTTGGCTTTGCAGTCTTAACTGCTAAGCCATCTCTCCATCCCTAAAATTTTTTTTTTCATTTTTTAAATTTATTTGCTACAGGGAGAGAAATATGCAAGGAGAGAGAGAGAGAGAATGGGCATGCCAGTGCCTCCAACCACTGGAAACAAACTCCAGATGCATGTGCCCCCTTGTGCATCTTGTTTACGTGGGTCCTGGGGATTCAAATCTGGGTCCTTTGGCTTTGCAAGTAAGTGCCTTGACTGCTAAGCATCTCTCCAGCCCTAAAATATTTTTTATTTATTTTATTTTTATTTTTTGGGTTTTTTGAGGTAGGGTTTCACTCTAGCCCAGGCTGACCTGGAATTCACTATGGAGTCTCAGGGTGGCCTCGAACTCACGGCAATCCTCCTACCTCTGCCTCCCGAGTGCTGGGATTAAAGGTGTGCACTACCATGCCTGGATTAAATATGTTTTTATTAGAGAGAAAGAGAGGGAGACTGAATGGGCATCATGCCAGGGATTCCTGCAACTGTAAATGAACTCCAGATGTATGTGCCACTTTAAACATCTGGCTTTTAAAAAATTATTTTATTTTATTATTTGCAACTACAGAGAGAACAGAGACAGACAGAGACTGGGCATGCCAGGGCTCTAGCCACTGCAAATGAACTCCAAATGCATGAGCCACTTTGTGTGTCTGGCTTTACATGGGCACTGGGGAATTGAAACTGGGTCATTAGGCTTTGCAGGCAAGTGCCTTAACTGCTGAGCCATCTCTCCAGCCCCTTAAATTATTTATTTGTGTGTATGTATGGGCTCACCAGGGTCGCTTGCTGCTGCAAATGAACTTTGCATCTGGCTTGACACAGGTACTGAGAAACTTGACCCTGGACTAGCAGGATTTGCAAGCCTGAAACTGTTATGCCCAGTTCTCGGCACCCCAGTGACCACCAAGGGGAACCAAACACGTATGCAAGGGCAAGGAGCTTTATTTCAGGCTTAAGCTCGGACTCTTGACTTCACCAATGCACTGGATCCGTACAAGAGCCCCGAGTAGTGGGAGGTTAGGGTTTTTATAGGGATTTGAACAAAGAAGAAGGGGATGGGTACATGATTGGTTGATTTAAACAGTAACTGCACTTGTACTCTTCTGATTGGCTTAGGATATTGGCGGCCGGGCTAAAAGTTGGCCGGCTGGGGCTAGGGGAATTGAATTTATCTATGACTACAGGAATGTATGGCGCAATCAGTTTCCAGTAAGTGTTAAACCCATCCTTACCAGAAAATAAAAAACTTAGACCTTGCTGGAAACAGAAACTTAGGCCTACTGAGGACTCTGAAGCCTGTCATGGTGTCCATCTGGTTCCTGAGTCCTTCAAAACCACTGAGCAGTCTCCCCAGCCCAACCTTAAACTTTGATCCACTTTGCCTCTACCTCCCAAGTGCTGGGATTACTGGCATGCACCACCACACACAGTTTATTTGGTGTTGAGAATTGAACCCAAGGCTTTATGCATGCTAGGCAAGCACTCTATAGCTGAACCTATATCCCCAACCCCTAAACTTTGCTTTGGTAGTGACTGAAAATTATAGTTGTAATTGTTCTATCCTCAAACACAGATCTGGGCCATCGGTTCATTAGCATCACATTCAGAGCTGGCGAGATGTCTTGGCCAGTCAGATCCCCACATTCACGTAAAAAGCCAGGCATGGTGGTGCCAGTCTGTAACCCCAGAACACAGGAGGCAGAGATGGGCAGATCCCTAGGACAAACTGGCTAGCTAGACTAGCCAAATCAGTGAGCTGTGGGTTCACTGAGAGACCCTGTCTCAATAAATGTGGTGGAGAATCATAGGAGACACCTGATGTCAGCCTCTGACCTCCACATGCACAGATATAGGCTTACACACATACACACACCTGCACACATGTGTGTCCACACAAACTTGAATATGCACAAACACGAAAAACAAACAGGACTGGAGAGACACCTTAGTGGTTATGGCACTTGCCTGCAAAGCTGAAGGACCCAGGTTCGATTCTCCAGTACCTATGTAAGCCAGGTGAACAAGGTGGTGCATGTGTCTGGAGTTCATTTGCAGTGGCTAGAGCTCTGGCACACCCATTCTCTCTCTCAAATAAATAAATAAATAAATAAAAATACGAAAAAGAAAAGCATCACATTCTGAAATCTAGCGAGCATCTGCCAGCTTTGCTGCTGGCCGTTTAAAACTGTGTAGTCAGTTTCCACGTAGCTCACCTAGAACTGGACAGGAAATAGCAGGAGGTCCCATGGACACCCAGGTAGATATTTGTATCAGACAGCTTCAGGTTCGCTGAGATGAACTTCCAGACCAGACACAGTTATGGAGGAAGGGATTTATTGAAGCTTACAGATCCAGGGGAAGTTCCATAATGGCAGAAGAAGCTGGCCTGCCTTCACAGGACCAAGCAGAGAGAGAGAAGCACAAGCCTAAAAGCCACACAGCACAGCACACTTCAGGAACTCCTGTTAGGCACACTTTGCATATCTTTAGATTGAAATCTGAAACCCACCACCACACCTTAAGATCCACACGATGGCACTACCTCCAGCCAGGTGGCTAAAGATGCAAACTACAAACAAATAAACAACTGAAATATATTGGGGGCCACCTATTCTATTCAAACCACCACAATATTTGACTTGGGTTTTATCCCGCAAGTAAGCATATTCCCATTTCTCCAAGAGAGGGAGCATGCATTTTGAGCCTTGATCCTTGGGGTAGTTTGAATAGATGGCCCCCAATATATTCAGTGTTTTACTACTTTGTAGTTTGCATCTGCACCACCTGGCTGGAGGCGGTGACACTGGGCAGATCTTAAGGTGTGGTGGTGGGTTTGAGATTTCAATCTAAAGATATGCAAAGTGTGCCTAGCTGGGGTTCCTGAAGTGTGCTGTGCTGTGTGGCTTTTGGCAGGTGTTTCCTCTCTCTCCCTGCTTGGTCCTGGGAAAGCAGGCCAGCTTCTTCTGCTATTATGGAACTTCTCCTGCATATTTAAGCTTCAATAAGCCCCTTCCTCCATAACTGTGCCTGGCCTGGAAGTTCATCTCAGCAAACCTGAAGTTGTCTGCTACATAACTAGACCTATGTGAAAACTCCTACTTACGTTAAATATCTTGCTCAAACTCATACAGTAATTAAATGGCAAGGTGAGATGTTAGTCAAGCTGTCTGATTTTAGAGTTCTCTTACTACCATTCTATAGTACCTAATGACTACAGAAATGAGTACATATATATATATATATATATACATATCTATATATATACACACATATATACATTTTTAAATTGGGAACTTTACCATATGAACATATAGTAATCTGGCCGTGTGCCTGTCCCACTATTCTCTTTTGTCTTTTTCTCTCCCCCACCTCCATCCCCTGAGGACCCTCCTCTTTCAAGAGTCCTTCCTCTGCTCTGTTGTCTCATTCCTTTTGTCCTTTTCCAGCTTTTGTGTCAAAATGTAAGTGGGCTCAGAAGTGTGCTGCTAGTGTGGGGGCATCGGTAGCCACTGAAGTGTTTTGTCCATTTTAAATTAGTCTAACTAATGTCTATTTCCTTTAATAATATAATAACTTTCTTCAAAAGATTCAAAGTTGAAACCTTACAGTGCTGGTGGACAGGAAAAAAAGAAATTTATTCTGTGTTAATTTCTCTCAGATTCCCGTTTATGATACACTGGAATCTGTAGAAAGAGGGAAAGCCCACATGGTCTCTCTTGACTTAATTCAGGTCAGGTCCCTTGACTTCAGAGATGTCACATAAGCACATTTTCTACCATATTAGCCATCCATTTTTTGTTGTTGTTGTTGTTGCAGGAGATTGTGGGGTTCAAACCCATCACTGAGGAGGACTTTCTAAATGCCATGATGTACTTGACTAGCATTCCCAGGTGAGATAACACCTTGTTCTTAGAACATACTGGAGATTTGAATATAGAGGCTCTGAGACCATACTTTTATTTATTTTTCTTTTATTGATTTGCAAGCAGAGAGAGACAGACCAATATATATAGAGACACAGAGAGGGAGAGAGAGAGAGAGAGAGAGAGAGAGAGGGAGAGAGAGAGAATGGGTTCACCAGGGCCTCTAGCCACTGCAAACAAATTCCAGATGCATGCACCACTTTGTACATCTGCCTTTATATGGGTGCTAGGGAGTCAAATCTGGGTCATTAGGCTTTGCAGGCAACCTCCTTAACTGCTGAACCATCTCTCCAGCTGGAGACTATACTTTTAGAAATGAGTTTTAGTGGCTGAGAGGGGGAGTCTTTAGACTAAGGGCCAGAGGGGAAGGTGAGGAGCCAGAGGATCTGCTGCTGTGGGTCAGAGTGGGGTAGTTGAGGGGAGGGAGAAGGGACAAGGTGGGAAAGGCAAGGGCGGCCAGTACGCAGGACTGTCTGAGAACCCTTGGCAGCAGGTGGCTGCTGATGCACACACTGTTTGCAGCTGGCATAGCAGAGCAGGATGGCTAGGAGAGGGGAGGAAGGAACCAGGGAATTGTGCATATCACAGCACTGAGCTGAGGGAGGGAGAGAGAGACCTAGAGAGGAAGAATGAAGAGCGGGATGCATGTATGAACAGAATAGAGGCTAAAGAAGAAAACAGAGATGACAGAAAAGTACAAAGAAATATATGCACTTGGGTCAGCAGAAACAGACAAAAGAGCAAAGAATGGTGCCAGGGCTTTTATGTCCATGCCCTGGGGGCATGGTGGGCCAACCAGTGGGAGGAGGGTTTGTGGGTGTGTGTGCCAGTGCTCCAGGATCCTCTCCCACCCCAGGAGAGAGCAGCCCTTTGAAGAAGACCTCGGTTTAGGCCATTTGGGAGGGGGAGGGAGCTCTGTCTTATGACTTGCTGTCTTGCTGTCCTTGCCCCACACATTCGGTGTAGTGGGGCTGTCTACGCTGGGATGGAATCATGCCTGAGCACAGGTCATGCTTACCAGTAACTCAGCAGTGTCTCTCACCCACTGGTCAGGAATAATGGATGTGCAAACAATGGCTCATCAAACAATGGCAACAGGCATCAGTTGTGACAGTGTTGAAACACTGGGGAGGGAATGAAAAGCTGGTTGGACTGCTGATGTTTCTGGGGTTTCTGCCTCATGGTTTAGTTGAGGGTTGATCTAGATTCCTGCATAATGCTTCCTGTAACCTGTGACCATTGTTCAAATGGCTCTACCACAGCAAGCGCTATTTAATCTCGCTCCTAAACAGAGATTGGGGTCCAGATTTTGTAATTATTGTCCAGTGGAGAGCTGAAGGCCCAGACCCAGGAATCTAAAAAGCCAGCAATAAAAGCTGGGCTCACAGCCCATCCCAAGAGAGAAATGTTCCCTTGCATCTGCTACTTCTGCCCCTCCAGCGCAGATATCACATCTGTATGCTGCTGTAGTGAACACCTACCCCGGTATCCAAGGATGGTGTGCGGGACAGAGTCTGCATTGGTCACCGTATTGCACAGACAGAGACAGAGCTGGGCATGGGGTGTGAACTGTGCTGGGTGTGCTCTCCTTGCCCAACACAGGTTTGTACAGCTCACGACAATCATCCCCCGCCCCCTTTTTTTGAGGCAAGTCCAACAGACTGGCCTTATTTGTTTATTTATTTATTTATTATGAGAGAGTAAGAGCAAAAGTGAGAACGAGAGTGAAAGCAAGAGAGAGAGAATTGCCATGCCAGGGCCTCCAGCCACTGTAATCAAATTCCAGATGTGTGCGCTACCTTGTGCACATGTGCAACCTTGCCCATGCGTCACTCTGTGTGTCTGGCTTACGTAGGATCTGGGGAGTCGAAGATGGGTCCTTAAGCTTTGCAGGTAAGCACCTTGACTGCTAAGCCATCTCTCCAGCCCAGAGGTGTTTTTTTTTTTTTTTTTTTTAATTCACTTCATTAAAGTTCAGTATTCATACTTTATTTCACCAATTTCTTGGTCTCCTCTACCACCCTTACCTCCAAATGTATGTCCTAGCACAAGCATGTGTGTGAAAGCATGAGCATCTGGGGAGAACCCTGCTGCATGGATGAAGGGTACAGTCCTTTTTCTGGGCCTTCCTCACATCATTCTCTACAAGGAACATCCTTGCCACCCCTGCAGGAGACTCACGTTAGTCTTCAGCTTTGATCTCATGTCTTCAGAAAAGCCACTCCTGACCCAGCTCTGCTCAGACATCTTGGTTTCCCAAGGACCTTGCACTTTCACCGTGTAGAACACCATAGTATATGGAAATAAGTTATTTCCACTTCTCCCACCTCGCAAGAGGAGGAACTGGAGCTTTTTGTTGTTTTGTTCTTCAAGGTAGGGTCTTGCTGTAGCTCAGGCTGACCTGGAATTAGTCTCAGGCTGACATCAAGCTCACAGCGGTCCTACCACCTCAGCCTCCTGAATGCTAGGATTAAAGGTGTGTGCCTCCACACCCAGCAGAAGGGGTGCTGTTTAATTTGTGTTTGTTTTTCTATCTCCACCCTGATTGCAGTGTCCTAGCACATGGTAGGTTCTCAAGAAGCAATGTCTAAGCCGGGCGTGGTGGCGCACGCCTTTAATCCCAGCACTCGGGAGGCAGAAGTAGGAGGATCGCCGTGCGTTCGAGGCCACCCTGAGACTCCATAGTGAATTCCAGGTCAGCCTGGGCTAGAGTGAGACCCTACCTCGAAAAACCAAAAACAAACAAACAAACAAACAGAAAAAAAAAAAAAAAAGAAGCAATGTCTGTAAGACCCCCAGTTTGGATAACAATTCATTCCCAAAAAGGTGTTTGCTGTAGGGTCCGGGAAACACTGGTAGCCTTGACTTCTCTTGGCTTCTTCTTTGTTGGTCCCAATACATTTCGGGACAATGATTCATCAGTTTAGCAACTTCTTCCTATTAGCAACCAAATGCTAAATCATCTTACATTTGCAGTCTTTTCCGAGTCTGTACGTTAGTCCTCTGAACCACCGTTAATAAACAAGGAGTTTGATACTGCTTGGATCTCATTTCTTTTCTTTTCTTTTCTTTTCTTTTTTTTTTTATTTTTTTGTTTATTTATTTGAGAGAGAGGGAGAGAGAAAGAGAGAGAAAGAGAACACATCAGGGCCTCCAGCCACTGCAAACAAACTCCAGATGCATGCGCCACCTTGTGCATCTAGCTTACGTGGGTCCTGGGGAATGGAGCCTCGAACCGGGTCCTTAGGCTTCAAAGGCCAGCGCTTAACCACTAAACCATCTCTCCAGTCCCCTTGCACCACTTTTTGTGTCCACCTACTTGGGCAGCTTGGGAATTGAACCCAGACTGGCAGGCTTTGCAAGCAAGTGCCTCTAACCACTAAGCTATCTTCCCAGACCCATATGGTGAAGTTTAATGTAAGGAGATGTTTCTATACATTATTTATTTCCCATCACTGCAAAAGAACTCCAGGTGAATGTGCCACTTTACGTGGGTCCTGGGGAATGGAGCCTCGCACTGGGGTCCTTAGGCTTCATAGGCAAGTGCTTAACCACTACCCATCTCTCCAGCCCTGGGTCTCATTTCTTTTTTCTTTTTGTTGTTGTTATTTATTTATTTATTTATTTATTTATTTTTATTTGATTTTTCGAGGTAGGGTCTCACTCTAGCTCAGGCTGGCCTGGAATTCACTAGGTAGTCTCAGGGTGGCCTTGAACTCACGGCGATTCTCCTACCTCTGCCTCCTGAGTGCTGGGAGTACAGGCATGCACCACCACGCCCAGCTCCTGGGTCTCATTTCTTCTGCTTTATGTCCCTTGTTTAGTGTTTTTTTTGTTTTTTGTTTTTTTTTTTTTGTAAACTGAGAGGCTATTCCTTTCCTAGAATGCTGAAAAATAGTAGCTAGCTATTCGACCAGTTATTCCCCTTTTGCCGTCCTGGTTTTGTCTCCACCCTGCTTGCTGCCCCACCTCTCACTCCTTTCAGCATCAAGTAGAGACAAAGGGTAAGAAGGACTGAAAGAGGAATTTGACCTGCAGCTTGATTTGTACTGTGGGGTTCAGGTTCCAAAGAATGAAACCAGCCTTGTTTCCATGGCCCCTTCTTGTCATGATTCCCATCTTCCTGCATGTACCTGCTTACCAGACACTGGAGCTCTTTCCAGGTTGAAAAACATTTTCTAAGAAGTTGGAAGAGGGAATAGGAAAATGATAGGGTGCTCAGGGCAGGGGAGGAACATCCCTGTGCAGGAAATTAGCACGGATCTCCCTCCTCTTGTGGCTGACCTGTGTCAGAACAGAAAGGTTTCCAAGTCTCTTCTGAATGCCAACTGTGTGTACTGTTACTGGTGCTATCATGGCCAAAAAAGCAATGCCATCAACCTTGGGAAACTTATCACATGATATGACCCTATTGTCATGGTGCTTTGTGAGATATGTAATACAGTGTTACAGGACCTCAGAAGACAGAAAAGACATGTTACAAGGAAAAAAAAAATACAAAAACCAACACAAAACAAAGAAAAACTACAGAAAGAAATGGCTGCAAAGGTTGTTAGGAGCTCTGCAGGTAGGTATAGATGAGAGAGAGAGAGAGAGAGAGAGAAAGAGAGAGAGAGAGAGAGAGAGGAAAAAAAAAACACTCTAGAGAAAGAACAAAGCGGGGTCTAAGAAGCTTGGACGCAACCTGACCTTGATTGAAATCTAGATTGCATGGCTCAGTAGCTGTATAATCTGGGGCAAGTGACTTGGCTTTTCTTTCGGTCTCCCTTGGATTCTGAATTTTAAACTGAATATTTGGGAAATTACAGCAGTTGCACCTTGGCTGGAAGAAGCCTTCCCAGACATGAGAGCTGGATGGATAGCTAGAGGAGGACTGGGTGAGGTCTCTACCATGTCCACAAGGAGCTGTTACCGCAAGCAGACCTTTGGAGAGTCTGGAAAAGCAGTGATGGTGGGTGGATTTGGTGATAGCGCTCGGGGTGGGCTGGAAGTAGCAGGGAAAAGAAGGCAGGAACGCCAAGCGGAACATCTCTGCTGGGATAGGTACAGTGTGGAGGGTAACTGAGTGTCAGTGGAGCCGGTGTGTGTGGGGGGCGCGGCTAGATAGAAAAAAGTGGATAGGAAAGACAGGGAGGAAGGGAGATATGTGAGGAATCTTATATTTGTCAGGGTGTGTGAATCCAGGCTACATTTGGGATCTGATGGCCCCACTTAGATCCACTTTATTGCTTTTCTTGGCTCTCAACTTGTGAGAGTCTGCTAGGACAGTTATCAACCTTGGCTGCATATTAGGATTGCTTGGGGAGTTCTTCAAGATCCAGATGCCCAAACTATAATTCAGACCAACTAAATCAAAGTTTGGGGATTTGGAACCTGGGACTCTAGGAACTTAAAGCTTTCAGGGTTACTTGACTGGGTGTCCAGGGTTTGTCACTATGCAGCAGCTGAGAAAAAGATGTGATGAGATGCTGGCATTTGAGATGAGAAGAAGAAGGAAGACAGCCTGGAACCAGACTTAGTTTTGGGATAAAGTGAGGTTGGGGGGAACGTGAGCAACTGAAAGACTGAGAAAAGGCTATGCCTGGCTCTTTAGCTTTTGTCTTTGAGGCTTGTAATTCTTCTCTTCAAATGCCATCTATGCACAACCCCAAAAAGCAAACAAACAAACAACAAAAAAAAACTTTCTGAGCATCTTTGACTCTTTGGATTTCTTTGTAAAGTATTTTTTTTCTTAATTTTTATTAACATTTTCCATGATTATATAAAAAATATCCCATGGTGCTACCCTCCCTCCCCCCACTTTCCCTTTGAAATTCCATTCTCCATCATATCCCCTCCCCATCTCAATCAGTCTCTCTTTCATTTTGATGTCATGATCTTTTCCTTCTCTTATGATGGTCTTGTGTAGGTAGTGTCAGGCACTATGAGGTCATGGATATCCAGGCCATTTTATGTCTGGAGGGAGGACGTTGTAAGGAGTCCTACCCTTCCTTTGGCTCTTACATTCTTTCCGCCACCTCTTCCGCATTAGACCCTGAGCCTTGGAAGGTGTGATCGAGATGTTACTCAGTACTCCAGTCACTTCTTTCCAGCACTTCTGAGTCATCCCAAGGTTACTGCCATCTGAAGAGAGAAGATTCTCTACCCAAAGTGAGAGTAGCATTAATATAAGGGTATAAATATTAAGAAAAGTGCTTACTGGGCAGTTTGATAAGCATATTATATACCTTTTTCCAGACATCAGCAGATGTTACACCCCTAGTGCTCATGACTACCCCTGTTTTAAGTTTTCAGTATCAGGGATGTATTCCCCCCCATGGAGCAGGCCTCCAGTCCAATTGGAGGGCAGTTGGTTTCCACCATGACAGACATGCCACTATTGCACCCGTTGGCTCATTTGGCCTGGCTGGCCAATTATTAGGCTTGCACTGTCCACTGTTGAGTATCTTCACTGGTGATATCTCTCTCCCATTGAACTAAATGTAGAATGGCTTCTTCCAACTTTCTCTCAGCTGGTCTACATGGAGGAGGCTATCAGCTCAGTTACATCAGAATGTAAACTATTTTTTAAAATATTTTATTTATTGATTGACAAGCAGAGAGAAAGACAGACAGAGAGGCAGGGAGAGAATGGGTACTGCAGGGCCTTTGGTCACTGGTAACAAACTCCAGATGCATGTGCCACCTTGTGCATCTGGCTTATGTGGGTCCTGGAGAATCAAACCTGGGTCCTTTGGCTTTGCAGGCAAATGCCTTAACCACTAAGCCATTCCTCCAGCCCTTTGTAAACTATTTAAAGCACATAAGCAACTGCTAAATTATAAACCTTCACACAAGGATTTCATAGTGTCAAAGTAAATAAAATACAAATGTACGCACACACACCATCATCATCACCATTAAGTTTCCAATAACAACCGAGGGCTGATTTCAGCCTCTCATTTTCCATCCAATATATAATAGTCTTCACATGACTCAACTTAAAACAATAATAGAATAAGTCCCAGGGTTCAGTTTCTCAGAACTTATGCAAGTGCTGTGTTTTAGATCTGGCATGTCCTCTAAAGGCTCATATATTAAAGACCTAATTACCAGCTTGGTATTCCTACTAGAGTCTATATGAGATGGGGACTAGTAGGAGGTCTGTAGATCATGGGGAGGGGTGAAGTTCAGAGTATGACCCTGGCCTCTGTCTCATTGGCAACCTAGGCATGAGGTGAGTTGCTGTTCACTGCACCATATACCTCCGCCATGGATGTACTGTTTCACCTCAGGTGCAAAAACAGTAAGACCAACTGACCACATGGACTGAAGCCACCAAACTAAACCAAACATAAACCTTTATTTTTCCAAGTTGGTTGTCTTTCCTATTTGCTATATTAACAGAAAGCTAACCAGGAAGCAAGATGTTATCACTTATAGCATGTGGCCTGAAGCCAAGTGGTTTGAAAAGGCATTAATAAAATACTCAGGAGCTGGAGAGATGGCTCAGCACTTAAGGCACTTGCCTGCAAAACTTAAGGACCTACATTAGATTGCATAATATCCACATAAAGTCAGATGCACAAGGTGGCACATGCATCTGGAGTTCATTTGCAGTGACTAGAGGCCCTGGAGAGCCTATTCTCTCTCTCTGTCTCTCTCTCTTTCTCACAAGAAAGAAAATATATCCTACTTCAGCCTCCCAAATGCTGGGATTATAGGCATGAGCCACCATGCCCAGTTTAATCACTTTATTGATAGTTCTAAATTCATTATTAAAAAGAAATTTTAAATCAGTACTTTAATTAGAGGGTACAAAAGTCACATTTCATAACCAAGGTTAATTTTACTATTAGGTTATGTTTACTATTCCTAAAGGACTTTTCTTTGCAATGAGTCATATCTTCTTTTACAAGTGGCCTGGTGTGTGATCTTATGCATGTACTGATACTTGTACTTAGGAAGGGCTAGGAGGAGAACAGTATTGCTACTGGGCCTTTGAATTGTGATGAGACTTGCTCCTTTATACTGTAAAACTTCATGGAATTATCATAACTTCTCAGCTTTAGAAATAATCTTCACCAGAAATGTGAATTCAGCCTTGCCTTTTACTGTCTATGAAGGCCACAAGAAAGTCCTCCTCCCTCCTTTTTTGTTGTTATTGGCTCTTGAGACAGGGTTTATGTAGGAGCCCAGGCTGGTTTTGAACTCAGGCAATCTTCCTGCCTCAGTGTTCCAAGTGCTGGGGTTATAGGCATGAAGCACCATGCCTGGATGAAAACCTTTAATGTCAGATGCAAACCTTTAATGTCACTGAACAGTAGGAAGGGAGAAAAGTGCTGCTTTGATTGAGTAGTGAGAGTGCAAAAGGGTCGTACCTGGGCTGTCTATGGGATGTATATGGAAGTCAGGATAATGGAGTCATTTGTCTGAGAACAAAGGAGATATGTTGTTGGGTGAAACTTTTTCCTGGGGAGACATGAACACAGAGATGTTCACCCCAGATAGCGTGCAGACAACAACAGACCAATGTGCAATTGCACTGAAACCAATTTTGGTGAAGCAATGAGTTCATTGAGGTGACTTATAGAGCAGGGTGAAGAGTGGCTTATAGAAGCATGGGTGACCCAAAGGCAGCTGCATCACCAAAACAGCCCCCCCAGCATAAGTGACAGCCCACAGAAGCTGCAACACTGGGGTTCACTGCACTATTTGCCGACAGCGTGGGTGGGCAGAGAGTCTCTTCTCAAGCAGTTGATTTTTCTTTAACCTTAGGGAAGGGTCTCCCAACCTCTTCCCCAGACTTGGTAATATTTTATTTATTTATTTGAGAGAGAGAGAGAGAGAGAGAGGAAGAGAGAATGGGTGTGCCAAGACCTCTAGCCACTACAAATGAACTCCAGCTGCATGTGCCTCTTTGTGCATCTGGCTTTATGTGGGTACTGGGGAATTGAACCTGGGTCCTTTGGCTTTGCAGGCAAGCACCTTAACTGCTAAGTCATCTCTCCAGCCCTTTCCCAGACTTCTTGATCTCCTGAGTCTCCTGAGCTTTCCTCCTCCCTCTAGGAAGGAATGTTTCAATGGTGAGAAAATTGTTCCACAACACTGGTCAGAGTCTGCCCTTCCTGTTATTGATCATTACTATAACCTTGAGCGAGGTAATATGACCTTGTTATTGATCATTACTATAACCTTGAGCAAGGTAATATAACCTTATAAGTGAGTGTTAGCTCTCCCAGACCTCCTGAGTCTCCTGAGCCTCCCTCCTCTTTAGGAGGGAGCAGTTCAATTCTGAGGAATTTGCTATCCACCAGAGGTATAGACGGGCAGTCTTGTACTGCTGCAGTACCCACAATGGACAGGTTTGCTTCAGAGCTCTCAGGAAGAATACCTGAGAGGCCAGACCTTGGTCCCTCAAATGAGGCTTGAAATTGAAGAGCACTCACAGATTTAGATTAATAAATGCTCACTAGTAAGGAAGTGTTATATGGCAAGAGAAAATTCAAGGAAGTTTTATAAAGGGCAAAAATACTGATTTAACATGCCAGGGTTTTGTCCTTCCCTGGTTAGTTGCTAGGGTTCTGAAGTTACTTCTTCCTAGTAGCATGACTTTGTGTAGTTGCCTTTCTTAGTTTGTTCCGGCCATTGTCTTTCAATACCTCCTTTACATCCTGCTTTGTGTCACCTATCCTATCAGGACATAGAACTGCTTTCTCTCTTTTTTTTTTTTTCCAAAAAATTATTTATTTTTCTAAGTGTAAATGATGTATTTTGACCATATTAACCTCCCATTATCTTCTCTTGTCTCCCACCCCCTCCTGCTACACTCCTACTTGTCCTAACTTGTCTAACTTCTACAATAATCTCTCTCTCTCTCTCTCTCTCTCTCTCTCTCTCTGTGTGTGTGTGTGTGTGTGTAGGAGCTAGAGTTTCCTTGGCTAAGCAGGCAGATAGGGAAAAGGGACCCTTGAGAGAAGGCTAATTCTAGAGTACCCTAAGATGGCAAAGAAGATGATTCACTTCCTACTTCTTCCCTGTATAAATAACTTTTCCTGCCAAAAGGCTTGCTTGGTGGCATTTCTGGGCCCTGTGCAGTACCAGAGGCATTGTAGACCAACTAGTGCCTTCATCTTTGTTTAAGCTAATCAGTCTTGGCCTTAGGATAGGAGGGCTTTCTTCATTCAATAGAAGTCTGGCTCCCACTAAGAGTAGATTTTCCAGCTCTGGAGTCCCCTCCTCCATGAGAAGTCTGTGTTCTCATTGCTTTCTCACTTTTTACTTTAAAATCAACTTTGCTCTTTTAAACACTTTCTTGCCCTTAATTCTTTAATTGGCAGATACCCCTGGATGGTATCATGTGACCAACTGAGTCTGATTAGTGCTGCTTACAAAAACATGGGGGTGGGGGTGCATATTTACCAGGCTACCTTACAGGTAGCTAAGCCAATGAAGAAAATGTCTCTCTCCCCTTCAGCAAGCATTAACTTCCAACAGTTCCTTAGGAAGCGACTCACGGCCTCATGCACAGTCCATGATACAATGTTGATGGGCCCACTTTGTTCAGGAATCTTTATCATGGGATTTTGCCAGATGCATTTTCATTATTCATTTCAGCTCATGTGGTTTTTGTTTATATATATATGGAGTGATACACTTATGTATTTACATGTTGAACTGTCCCTGAATCTCTGGAATCAAATCAATTTGAAAATTGTTAATGATCTTTCTGATGTATTTCTGTAATGAGAGTTTCCGGGCTCCTTGCTAATGCCAAATGTGCCAATAAATTTAGGGTACCCTGGATCCTTGTGAATTTAAAGAATTAAATCCATGAACCAGATAGTAAGATGTAGAGACTTTATTAGATTAAGAAAGGGAAAATACTTAAAGCAAAGAGAGAGGGAGAGAGAGAGAGGAGAAAATACAAAAAGCTCCTGCCGTGTGGAAGGAAGTGGGAGTAGGGGTTGGCCTCCCCCATCTGAGCTTAGCCGGGCTGAGAGAGCTGCTTACCAGAGCAGGGACCTGGAAGTTCAGGAGAGGTGAAAAGCCAATAAGAGGCACACCAGGGGACCAAGATTTGGTACTGAATAGTGAGTGTCTCCCCTCTCCCCGCCTGCTTGGGGGAGGGGAGGGCTCTCATTTCCTATGTTTCCCCCCCACCCCACACAGGTAGGGTCTTGATATAGCCCAGGCTGACCTGCAATTCATTATGTAGTCTCAGGGTGGCCTCGAACTCAAGGTCCTCCTACCTCTGCCTCCCAGGTGCTAGGACTAAAGGCATGAGCCACCACGCCTGGCGTTGGGTACTTTTATGATTGTTCTCCACATGTATTCTGTTTACAGATGCCTTTTTCACTTTGTTATGATTTTCCTCTACATTCTCGGTCAACCATGTGTGTAACAATTCTCTTGACTTTCTTTACTACTCATTTTCCAGGCGTCTGAATTTTCCAGTCCCTGCGTTGGTGCTTCCTCTCTTTTGTCCCTCCTTAAGCTGAGTCTGTCACTACTCATCTCTTAACTATCTTCCATGCGGGGTCACAGGGCTGAGGCCTTTATGCTTTGCTCCCACATGAGTGTGTGAGCAGTTCTTCTAAACTTTTGGCATGGGCTTCTAGGTCCCGTCTCTCATATACATGTGTAACTATTCCAGCCTTTCCCTTGATACCAATTTTACCCAAACAGACATTCTAATTCATAATTTCTTCCCAAATAAACTGAAAAATTCATAATTTATCCTTCTCAGTTTGTTTTTTTTTTCAATTCTTTGATAAAATAGAGAGCCTAAAAGTTGGAGTTCATAAACCTTCCATGAATTCCAAAATCCTGCATCTCTACCACCTGACCATGCTAGGCCTGGGTCTGAGACTAGCTCCCCTGCTTCCCCAAATTGCCTCCTCTATGGACTACCAAGACCCCTTCCTCACAGGGCAGTTAATCCCTCCTCTCCATACAATAATCTTTCTGGCCCTCACTTGCTCTACTTTCCGCTCTCTATTGTAGTGCATTCACTACCCACTTTCTCCCCTCTTTTTTTCTCTCGATCCTTCCTTCTCTCTCACTCTCCCTGGTGCATGTATTCCCTTTCTCTTTATCTATCTCCCTGCTTCCTTCTCTTTCTTTCACCCTTCTCCCTCTCCCCTATTATAATAAAGTCATGGATCCAAGAAATTGTCTGTGTACCTGATTTGAAGCTTCCCTCCCTTTTCATTTCTTTGTTGTTGTTGTTGTTGTTGTTTCAAGGTAGGGTTTCACTCTAGCTCAGGCTGACCTGGAGTTCACTATGTAGTCTCAGGGTGGCCTCAAACTCACGTTGTTCCTCCTACCTCTGCCTCTGAAGTGGTGGGATTAAAGGTGTGCGCCACCACGCCCAGCTTTCCCTCCCTTTTCAGAACCTGCCAATTTATTCTGATGTTAAATAAGACCCCAGCCCAATATACTGTCTGTCTTGGTCCTCCATTGTGAACCTGAAACCTAACAGTCGCAGGGTCAGCTAGATTCCACAGAAACTCATGGTAGCAAAACGTTTGGCACACATTGTTTGCAATGATCATAGATGGGCCACACCTTGAGGAGCCCGAGCTGTGCTTCAGAAGCAAGCCTGTGTGGTTGCCATTTGGTTTCCTCAAGGCATCCATGAGTGTTCAAAGCAGTTGGCACTGGCATGAGAGCAGTCGAAAGGACCATTTGGCTGATGGCACTTTACCAAATGCAGCTATGGCACTAAAGAGTGGTCTAACAGGTGTCAGTTAGGGAAAAAAAATTGTCCCATTCCCCCAACATCTTATTTTAGTTGCAGGAGAAGTAAACATCAAAAGGAGTGGCTTACTGTGGGCATGGTGGCACATGCCTTTAATCCCAGCACTTGGAGGCAGAGGTAGGAGGATCACCATGAGTTCGAGGCCACCCTGAGACTACATAGTTCTAGGTCAGCCTGGACTAGAGTGAAACCCTACCTCAAAACACACACACACACACACACAAAACAAACAAACAAACAAACAAACAAACAAAAATGTAGTGTCTTATAATAAGGATGATCATGAACATCAATAGTAATGTCTAATAGTATGTGACAGTACTTTAGTAATTAAAACCTATTGAGCACACCAGGAAGAGAGTGGTCCCTATAATCTGTCTCACGTTGAATTTGTTTAGAATTCCAGTAAAAAGAGAAAAATCTCTACAAATCAGAAAAGTAAACTCTGTGGTGGTAAAGAAAATGATATTTAAAAAGTTAGACTAGATTGAGATGGGGAGGGGGTATGATGGAGAGTGGAGTTTCAAAGGGGTAAGTGGGGGGAGGGAGGGTATTACCATGGGGTATTTTTTATAATCATAGAAATTGTTCATAAACAAATTAAAAAATTTAAAAAAAAAGTTAGACTAGATCAAAGGAAGGAAAGAATGCCTGATCTTGAAGACAAGGTGGTGTAAATGGAACATTCCAATAAGCACAAAGATAAATTAACAAGAAGGCATATGTGGTGGTTTCAAGATATATGGGACACCATGAAAAGACCAAAACTAAGAACTATGGGCATAGAAGAAGGGTAAGAATTTTACCCCAAAGGCATAGTAAACATATACAATAAAATCAGAAAAAAAAATTCCCAAAATAAGCATTGGTGGTATAGTGGTGAGCATAGCTGCCTTCCAAAATTGGGGTAAGAAGATGTCAAACCAGATACAGAGGGCATATAGAACACACAGCAGACATCATATCATCATCATATTATTATTTAACCAGTAAACATGCAGACCAAAGAAAGCATTTTGAAAGTAGTAAAAGATGTGCTAAAGAAGTAGATCAGAGATTGGGAGCATTTCTTGTGCAAGCTTGAGAGCCAGAGGAGGCCTGAGAGACTGCTTGCGTCTGAATCCCAGGACCCACATAAACAGCTGGGTATGGCCATGTGCACCTATAGCCCCACTCCCACAGAGGGGCGGAGATGGGAGAATTGCCGAAACACTCAGAGAGGGTGGGAGAGAGAGAGAGAGAGCAAGCTCCAAGTTCAGTAAGATAATCGAATTCAAATAAGAATGAGCAGAAGGGGCTGGTGAGATGGCATAGCAGTTAAGGCACTTGCCTGCAAAGCCAAAGGACTCAGGTTTGATTCTCTAGGTCCCACATAAGCCAGATGCACAAGGTGACACATGCACCTGGAGTTCGTTTGCCATGGCTGGAGGCCCTGGTGTGCCCATTCTCTCTCTCTCTCTATCTCTCTTTCTCTCTCTCTCTAAAATAAAATTTAAAAGTATTTAAAAAAAGAAAAAGAAAATGACAACAGTGAAATACCCAATCACACTTGTAAAGGCAGGTTCATCCGAGTAACAAGAGATTTCTCAACAGATACATACATGTGTGTGTGTGTGTGTGTGTGTATGTAATATATATATATATATATATATAATGTATATATATAATAATATAGATATAATATAGATTGAAAAAAGAAATTCAGCTAGACATGATGGCACATGCCTTTACTCCCAGCACTTGGTAGGCAAAGGTAGGAGGATCACCATAAGTAAAAGGCCACCCTGAGACTACATAGTGAATTCCAGGTCAGCTTAGGCTAGAGTGAGATCCTACCTCAAAAAAAAAACAACAAAAAAGGGAGGGCTGGAAGGAGGGATGACTTAGCAGTTAAGGCCTTTGCCTGCAAAGCCAAAGGATCCAGGTTTGATTCCCTGTACTCACTTAAGCCAGATGCACAAGGTGGCGCTTGCATCTGGAGTTCATTTGCAGTGGCTGCAGGCCCTGGTGTGCCCATTTTTTTTTCTCTCTCTCTTTCTCTGCCTCTCTCTCTCTCAAATAAAGAAAAGAAGAAATACAGATTGTTAATAGATATATATATTTAGAAAATTTTTAATTTAATTTATTTATTAGAGAGAGAGAGAGGGAGGCAGATAGGTAGAAAGAGAATGGGCATGCCAATGCCTCTAGGCACTGCAAATGAATTCCAGTTGCATGCACCACCTTGTGCATCTGGCTTTCATGGGTCCTGGGGAATCCAACCAGGGTCCTTAGGCTTCGCAGACTAGTGCCTTAACCGCTAAACCATCTCTCCAGCCCTCAATTTTTTTTAAATGTCCAACATTCTTGGCCATTCAGGAAATGCAAATTCAAGCCACTTTGAGATTCCACCTCACTACAGTCAGAAGTGCTATTATCAAGAAAACAAATGACAACAAATGCTGGTGAGGATGTGAGGAAAAGGAACTCTTATCCCTGTTGGTAGGAGTGAACTAGTACAGCCAGGATAGATATTAGTGAGGAGATTTCTTTTTCTTGATTTTTGTTCTTTTCCTTTCTTTTTTTTTAAATAACTTTATTAAATTTGTTTGAAAGAGAGAGAGAAGGAGGCAGATAGTAAGAGAGTATGGGCACACCAGGGGCTTTAGCTGCTACAAACGAACTCCAGACGCATGCACCACCATGTGCATCTGGCTTATGTGGGTCCTGGGGAATTGAACCTGGTCCCTTTGACTTTGCAGGCAAGTGCCTTAACCACTATACCATCTCTCCAGTCCTGTTTTTTTGTTTTTGTTGTTGTTGTTGTTTGTTAGTTAGTTAGTTAGTTTGTTTTTTCCAAGGTAGGGTTTCACTCTAGCCCAGGCTGACCTGGAATTCACTCTGTAGTCTCAGGCTGGCTTGAAACTCACAGAGATCGTCCTACCTCTGCCTCCTGAGTGCTGGAATTAAAGGTGTGCGCCACCATGCCCAGCTAGTGAGGAGATTTCTAAGAAAACTAAAATAAGTGATACGATATCACCCAGCACAAGTGTAATTGACCTGGCTAGAAGGAGGGTAATCTAAAGAGACATGTATGCCCTTCTTTTGGCTATCAGACTATGGAAACAATGAACCCCAAGAAAATGGAACTTCCCTTGGATTTTCTGCTTTTCACTATAAATTTATCTCTTTAAATTGGCATATTGAAGATGAGTAAGAAAGTCTTGTATATTTGCACTGCCAAGGCCCAGGTTCTGAGCCTAACTTCGTAACTACTCTGATGGGCCACTACAGGAGGAAAGACACATGTTTGGTTATTGTCAGCCACCTGCAGCGAGTTGATCCTGGATGGAATGGAAAGATATTGAAGAGTCCCCAAGCATTGTGAGGTCATTTTATTCCAGGGACTTTTTCTTAAAAATCTTCCCTTGTCATCTGGCGTTAGATGCTTTTAGCCTCTATGTGTAAAGCAGAAAAAGGAGTATTTGAACTCTCAAGCAAATTTGGCCCTTGGTAAGTTTCTCTCTGATCAGTACACCTCGGACTTTGCCTTTCTGTCTGTTTTGGGGCTTCTTTGAGCTGATTTTGGAATTCTTTTGAACCATGTTGGCTTCGTTTTACTGTGAACGACTTGGTGATCTTTTGCCGTTTGCATGAGGGACTTACACTATTTCAGTGTCTCCCATGTGACAAAGTTTAGAGACTTTATGAATGAGTCATCGAGGTTCTGGTGAATGATGTGAGATGGAAAAACAAAGGTGTTGACGAGATCTCTTCTGCGATTTGTGTAACCATGGAAAAATATCAAGCATTTACTATTTTAATGTCCCTTAGGAAAATTATGCCTAACTACTATTCTACAAACTTAATATAATATTTAAGACATTATCCAGAATCCAAAGATAGGGTGAAACAAATCTACGCCTGGGACCAAGAGGGAGTCAGGTAGCTTTGTTAGGCAGCTTGGGTGACTGGGCACCTAAAAGTACCTTTTTTTAAAATTATTTTTATTTATTTATTCGAAAGTGACAGAGAGGGAAAGAAGCAGATAGAGACAGAGAGAGAATGGGTGCGCCAGGGCCTCCAACCACTGCAAACAAACTCCAGACGCCTGCGCCCCCCTCGTGCATCTGGCTAACGTGGGTCCTGGGGAATCGGCCTCGAACCGGGTCCTAAGGCTTCACAGGCAAGTGCTTAACCGCTAAGCCATCTCTCCAGCCCCCTAAAAGTATCTTTACAGTCTCCACTTTGTTAGAGATCAAAGTTTAATCTGACTTCTTTTCTCTTCCCTAGATCTGTTTTTTCCACAAACAACCTGGGCCCTTCCTGGAAGTAAGGTCTTTCCTAGGATTTAGATCTTATCCTAACATGGTGGTTGATCAAGTTTAGACCCCAGAACTGGCCTCTTCCTGAGGCAGCTTGTAGCCCCAGACCAGTCAGCTCACCAGAGCCTGAAGGTAGGGCCCCCCATCATAAGGTTATAAATACATTTGTTGGGGCAGGGCAAGTGTTCAGGGCTGCCTGACCACTCCTGAACCTCCAGCTTTTGGCAAGGTTCTCATCTCGTCCTTACTTCAAGATGAGGGGAGAACCCCCCAACCCCTACTTCCCACATGCGCTCCTTACCTCTCCTGCTCTGCGCATGTCAGGAGCTCTTTGAACTTTCTGTCTGTCCTCTCCAGAGTTTTTCCAGGCCCATCACGTGGGCTCTCAAGCCACATGGGCGAATCCGTTTTCTTTCCCTTGCCTCTGTACTTTCCTAAATAAATATAATAATTTACTAATTATCCTACTCAGTTTGGTTTGGTCAATTCTTTGGCTAAATGCAAATGCAAACCCAAGGTTTGGGGTTCAAGGTCTTTTCTGAATCCCTGGCACCCTGTTTCAGAACTCCTAAAATAACTGAGTAATAAACCTTTGGCCACTTCACTTTTCCATTTTTTAAAATTTATTTATTTATTTTTAAATTTTTGTTTATTTTTATTTATTTACTTGACAGCAACAGACACAGAGAGAAAGGCAGAGCGAGCGAGCGAGTGAGCGAGAGAGAGAGAGAGAGAGAGAGAATGGGCGCGCCATGGCCTCCAGTCGCTGCAAACCAACTCCAGATGCGTGCGCCCCCTTATGCATCTGGCTAATGTGGGTCCTAGGGAATCGAGCCTCAAACTGGGGTCCTTAGGCTTCATAGGCAAGCGGTTAACCGCTAAGCCATCTCTCCAGCCCTAAATTTACTTTTATTGACAATTTTATGTATAGAATCTCCTCCCATTACTTTCTCTTGACTCCTGTCCCCCATCCTTTTTCTGCCGAACCGATGCCTGTTTTTGTGCCAGTACCCTGCTGACTTTATTGTTATGTTTCTGTAGTATCACCTGGAATCAGGTATGGCAATACCTGGAGCAGTATTGTTCTTGCTCAAGATGGCTTTGGCTATCTAGGGACCTTTCTGCTCCCATGGGAATTTTAACATTGTTTTTCTGTTTCTGTGAAGTATGGTACTGGAGTTTTGATGTGGACTGCATTGAATCTGTAGATTGCTTTTTATAAGGTGGCCATTTTCACAATATTGAGCCTTCCAATCCATAAGTATGGGACATGTTTCCATCTTCTAGTGTTTTCTTCAATTTCCTTCTTGGATGTTTTCATCTTAAAGGTCTCTCACGTCCATTATTAGGGTTATTCCACGGAATTTAATTTTTTTTGTGGGTATTGTGAATGGGACTGTTTCTCTAATTTCTTTCTCGATGTGTTGGTCATTGGTATATAAGAATGTTGCTGATTTTTTATATTCATTTTCTAACCTGATGCTTGGGTGAAAGTGTCTATCAGCTCTAGGACTTTTCTGGTGGTGCCTTTAAGGTCTCATTTGTATGGAATCATACCATCTCCAAATAGGGATAGTTTGATATCTTCCTTTCCTTTTATTTCTTTCTCAGGCAATATTGTGCTTGCTAAGATTTAAGCACTACATTAAATAGGAGTGGAGAGAGTAGAGTCCCTTGTCTTGTTTCTGATCTTAGTGGAAATACTCTGGATTTTTCTCCATTTAGTAGCAAGTTGGCTATAGGTTTGTCATATAGTCTTTATTATGTTGAGATATGTTCCTCCATTCAAGTCTCTCCAGGACTTTTGTCATGAAGGAATGTTGAATTTTGTCAAAGGCCTTGTCTGCATCTATTGAGATCATCATGCAATTTCTGTCTTTGAGTCTATTTATGTGATGTATTACATTATTTATGTATGTTGAATTATCCCTGCATCTCTGGAATGAATCCAACGTTATCAAAGTGAATGATCTTTCTGATGTGTTCTTGAATTTAGTTGGCAAGTATTTTACTAAGGGGTTTTGCCTCTATATTCATCATGGATATTGGTCTGTAGTGTGTGTGTGTGTGTGTGTGTGTGTGTGTGTCTGGTTTAGCTACTTGTTTAATGCTGGGTTGTTAAAAGGAGTTAGGGAGTACTCCTTCCTTTTCTTTTTTAAAATTCTTTGAGAGAGACAGAGATAGATAGAAACAGAGAGAGAAATTGGCCCAGGGCCTCAGCCACTGCAATAAAACTCCAGATGCTTGTTCCACCTATTGACATGTGTTGACCTTGTAGTTGTCTCACCTTTGTGTGTCTGGCTAACATAGGATCTGGAGAGTTGAACATGGGTCCTTAGGCTTCACAGGCAAGTGCCTTAACTGCTAAGTCATCTCTCCAGCCCATTCCTTCCTTTTCTATTTTATGAATTACTTCAAGAAGCATTGGTTTCAGTTCTTCTTTAAAAGTCTAATGGAGGCTGGAGAGAGGGCTCAGTGGTAAAGACATTTGATCGCAAAGCCTAACGACTGAGGTTTGATTCCCCAGTACCTACGTAAAACCAAATGCACAAAGTGGTGCATGTACCTGGAGTTCATTTGCAGTGGCTAGAGGCCCTGGTGTGCCCATTCTCCCTTTCTCTCTCTCTCTCTGTTTGTCTTCTCTCTCTCTCTCTGCGTGCAACTAACTAAATAATTGTCTTCTTTTCCTTTTTTTTTTTTTTTTTTTTTTTTAGTTTTTTTGAGGTAGGGTTTCACTCTGGTCCAGGCTGACCTAGAATTCACTATGTGGCCTAGAACTCATGGTGATCCTCCTACCTCTGTCTTCAAAGTTCCCTAAGTGATGAAACATTTTTGTTTGTTTTAACTATGAAAACTGAAGCTCTGTTTTGGGGCTGGGCAGCTTACCATTATACTCTATAAAAAATCAAAGTTCTAACATATTTCCCACTGTGTTAATAATGTTAGATTTTTGTAAACCCACTGAAACTTACCATGTGGTTCACTTCTAAAATGATGGCTAGACCACAAGTTTTGCTTGTGTGTGTGTGTGTGTGTGTGTGTAACAGTGTGATGCGGATTCATGGTATATGAAATCAGTTTTAGTTTCACATATCTCCTTTATGCTCCAAGACCCTGTAAGTTTATTTCTCTGTTTAGCTTCCCTCCTCCAATGTCTTCTGTCCTGGCTATAACTCTCTTCGCCTTTAGATTCTTCAAACTTTCTTTCCATATTGGCATCACAAACATGTATATATATGGATGAAGGTCTAATATATATTCCAGAAATTTCCTCTGAACTCAGGGGCAGTTAAACTGAGTTGTTGGAAAACCTGGAACCTTCATGAGTGGCTAGGAGGAAGAAAGCACTAAGAACATTGACACAGGAATACTCCCCCCATTGTATCTGATTTGTCTTTATTCCTTTGCAACTTGTTTTCTTCTTGATTATTAATTTATTTATCCTACAAATACTTAATGTGTATTGATCTGATAAGATGAAAACCAATACTTGAGAATGGAGAAGAACAGATATAGCTAATTCCCAGGCAAGAGGGTCAGTCAAGTGACTGACTTGAGCCATTGCCTGGAGTGGACAGAGCCAAGGGGATCCAAAGAGCTCTAAAGTGCTGTCATAGAGCAGTGAAGGATACCAGCAACCAGGTCCAGGGACAAATTTAAGATTACATGTGGAGGGGCTGGAGAGATGGCTTAGCAGTTAAGCAAACCCTAAGGACCTAGGTTCAATTCCTCAGTACCCATGTAAAGCCAGATGCTCAAAGTGGCACATGCGTCTGAAATTTATTTGTAGTAGCTAGAGGCCCTGGCATGCACATTCTCTCTTTCTCTCTCTCTCTCTCTCTCTCTCTCTCTCTCATACACATACACATACACACACACTTCCTTTGCAAATAAATAAATAAATAATAAAATAAAATAAGATTAAGCATGGACAAGACAACCTTTCTGACAGAAGTATTATGAGAAGGTAGGCAAGGGACAAAGATGTGAAGCTAAGAGGGCCCAGTACGTCCTTTAGTCTGAATGGGGAAGTAAAGAATTCCTCACGCACAGGACGAGCTCCAGGCTGTGTGAAGGCTGAAGCGGTAGCTGTTCCTAGAAAATGAGGTTCACTGTTCGCATACACAGAGGTTACCATTTGGCTTGGTTCTTAGAAATGTGGGATTATTCTAACACTTAAGCATATACCAAGCCATTATCTGTGACCCAAGAACCAAACCAAGACTTCCCAAGAATAAAATTCTATGTCAGGCTCTGCTCTTTTTGGCTTATAGACTGAACCTTCTGGGTAAGGCTTGGGGCAATGAGAAATAACCTACTCTGTCCAAAGAGAGGACTCAAGATATGGACTTGGAAGCAAATAGCTGTTTTTAGTTCCAAAGCTCTGAGTTCTCATGTAAAAAGAGAAGAATAGAGGGCTGAGGAGACAGCTCAGTGGTTAAAGGTTCTTGCTTGCAAAACCCTGGGTTTGATTCTGCAGTGCCCACATTAAGCTAGATGCACAAAGTGGGGCATGCATTTGGAGCTGGTTTGCACAGCAAGAGACCCTTGTGCACCCATACTGTCTGCCTCCCAAGTGATGGGATTAAAGGTGTGTGCCACCACGCCCAGCTATAAATAAGTAAAATATTTTTAAAGAACTGGCCCATCCATATATGAATATGTGTATGCCTCTTAAATAAAATCCCCAAGCTTCCTATGTTTCCCTGAGTGTTGTACTTTGAAGATGACTCCAACACTCTCCTCATCTGCCACAGGTAATAAATCTTTCTCACTCTTTCATATCTTGGCCATTCTACTCCAACACTCTCCTTATCTGTTGCAGGTGATAAATCTTTCTCTACTTATTTTGGTTTTGTACTCACTATGAGGTAAGACCATTGTGTTTGGTTACACACTGAACCATAAGCTTGATACAAGTGGCATGGTCTTTAATAATGCAGAGATTGGCACAGTTAATAGCACCAGTGGAAAATAGGTATAAGTCATGCATGGTGAGGCAAGGCTGTGGTTGAGGCAGGAGTATTCTGAGTTTAAGATCAGCCTCAGCTACATAGTGAGTTAGAGGCCTGGACTACAAAGTAAGACACTGCCTCAAACAGCAAGGAAGCAAGCAAGAAAGAAAGTAAGAAAGACAGAGGAAGAAGGAGGAAGGAAGGAAGGAAGGGAGAGGAAGGAAACATAGGGGGTATATTTGTGTGAGCATGACCTATGTGGACTCCCATAGAAATGAATGCTGATATGAAGCCACTTTTTCTTGAAAGGTTATGACTTAATTGGATGAAACACAAAAGTCTTTAACCAGTTTTGCTCAGAGCATCATCTGAAACTTGGCTACTGCCTACAAGTACTGTACTTTGAGCACACTTTTTATAAGGCATTCTTTCTTTTTTTTTAAATTTATTTATTTGAGAGAGCAACAAAGAAAGAGGGAGGGAAGGAAGAGAGAGAGAGAGAGAGAAAGAGAGAGAGAGAATAGGTGCGCCAGGGCCTCCAGCCACTGCAAATGAACCTCAGACACATGCACCACCTTCAGCATCTGGCTTACA
Source organism: Dipus sagitta (assembly GCA_036346955.1). Taxonomy (NCBI): domain Eukaryota; kingdom Metazoa; phylum Chordata; class Mammalia; order Rodentia; family Dipodidae; genus Dipus; species Dipus sagitta. Next base: position 50,060,710 of record CM070773.1, on the reverse strand, counting down.
TGGGTCCTGGGGAATCGAACCTGAGTCCTTAGGCTTTGTAGGCAAGCGCCTTAACTGCTAAGCCATCTCTCCAGCCTGGTACTCTTTCTTTTGAATATCACATCCTTTTTTGGTACAGGCTTCCAGTTTTCTCTTTCCTCGTGGATGCTTCAGGTTGGGGCATCTAGCTCCTTCTTTGCATACTGCTTCTTCTTCTTTTTATTTATTTTAGAGAGAGAGAGAAAGAGAGAGAGAGAATGGGTGACAGGGCCTCCAGCCACTGTAAATGAACTCCAGATGCATGTGCCACCTTGTACATCTGGCTTATGTGGGTCCTGGGGAATTGAGCCTGGGTCCTTAGACTTTGCAGGCAAACACCTTCAACTGCTAAGCCATCTCTCCAGCCCTGTATACTGCTTCTTAACATCCCCTTCTTCCCACTTTTCAGTGGGATTTCTAGAATCCCTGCCGTCTTTTGCTATTCATGGCATTTCAATGATGGCTCACCATTGTTTCTTGGCAGATAATCTGTTGAATGTTGTCTAATTCAATTACATAAAGTACTTCTGAGTCTCCCAACTTAATCTGAAAGATAACAGAATAAATAAATTGAAAAAAGGAAAGGGAAGGAGGGAAGGAGGAGGAGAGAGTGAAAAGAAGAGGAGGAGGAGAATCAGGTTCACATATACTTGTAAATCCTAATCCTTTTAGATTTTCACTTTTCTTTGTGCATGATAAGCCTATGAATCCAGTTGAGTGCATTGGTTTGCTTCTTCATGGTTTTAATCTGTCTTGTAGGTGAAGCTTACCCTGCATAACTTGTTGGAAGAGGAAACAGAGTTTAGAGGTAGTATGATGCATGTGGATCCACTTCTTAAAGAACACAAACAACTGGAGAAAAAGGCCAGTTTGTGTTTTGATGTTTTCATGTACTGGTAAGTAAGTCACTGTGGATTATAACAGGTCATGTTCAATCATTGCTGTTGGAGTGTTACTTAAATGACATAGGAATGCTCCAATCCTATGCTTTAGTCACCCCACCCCAAAGACTCAATACCGCCAGCATCAGGCAAGCCCCTCCCCTCCATGTAGAGGTGCCCATGATTTGCCCTTGAGGCTAGGACCAGCAAATGAGTTTGAGCACTCAGATTTCTCCCTAGCCCCCTTCTTCCACTGTGGGTGCCAGTGATTGTCCATTTGGGCTGGGAATTGCTCATGAGTTCAAACATTTGGATTACCTCTGGCAACCACCCTCACCCCACCCCCCACCACTAAGGGAGAACTTGCAATCTGACCTGTTGCAGTTATCTTCAAGTTGTTGGACAAACACCCAACCAAAATAGCATATCAAAGGAAGGGAGTTTATTTCTGGCTTACAGATTCCAGGGGAATCAATGGCAGAAGAAACTGGCCCACTTCTATAGATAAAAGCAGAGAGACACCACCAAGATCCAGCACCACATGACAACCAGAGCTCAAACCACTTTGAACACACCTGGTAGGGCTGTACTACAACATCCACCCCTGGTGACATACCTCTTTTCCTTAGGAGGGCTCTGTCCACTGGAGACTCAAGTTGTAAGCTCAATTTTAATAAACCACTTGTGTCTATGGGGCCATACATTGAAACTACCACAGGACCCATGCATGAGTTCCAGCACTTGGATTTCCCCTGGCAATCCCTTCTCGCTCTACTGTGGGGGCACCAACAATTTACCATTTGAGCTAGGACCCAAGTGTGAAGTGAGCCCAGCTGACCAATCTACCCAATCTACCCAATCTACCCAATCTACAAAGTGGTCTACAAGTGTCTCCAAGACTAACTCCAAGCACCACAGAGCAAACACAAAGACACATCAGCACTGTTGCAGTTAGCTTCTCACTGCTGGGACAAAACACCTGACCAAAAGAAGCATATGGAAGGAAAGGGTTTGTTTCAGATTATAGTCTTGATGGGAAGTTTCACCATGGTGAGGAAAGTGTGGTAGGCCTGAGCAGGAAGCCTGGGTCACATTTTGTCATGGTAGCTTGACGGAAGAAGATTCAGTGAGCTCGTTCTGAGCACCCGTGGGCTAAACTAATAACTCTCAAGGTCTGCCACTAATGGCACACCTCCTTCAGCAAGGCTCTATAGCTTTCCCAAATTGCCACCAGCTTGGGACCAAGTATTCAAACACATATGGTTATGGGGGAACATTTATGTTCAAATCACCACAAGAATCATGCCAAATACATAAGACAGGTATGCTAGAAAGAACTGTCTGACATACTGTCTCCAGATGGTGATGTCTCATAGAAGATGGATAATGTGAAAAGCAATGCCAATATGTTTCCTCCAAGAAAGACCAATCCTAGTAGTGGACCCTTATGAAGGCTGATTAGATGAAACTCTAGAAAAGAACTCACAAGAATGATTATACATATGTACAAACTCAAAGGAGACATGGATAAATGAATGAGTAAAATCCTGAACAAATTCATAGAGGAAACAAACAAATGCCTAAATAAATTCCAGAGGACACACACACACACACACAAAGAGGTGACATGAGGAAGTCAAGCCAGGATAAGAAAATGAAACCTGGGGCTGGAGAGATGGCTCAGCAGTTAAAGGTGCTTGCTTGTAAATGAAATTCAATAAAGAAAGAAATCCCGAAGAAAAGCCAAATTGAAATAAACTTGGAAATAAAAACACAATAAGTCAAACAAACAGCTCTATGGAAAGCTTCACCAACAGAATGGATCAAGTAGAAGACACAATGTCAGGCTTTGAAGACAAGGTAGAGGAATTGGGTCAATTAGTGAAAAATAACAAGATTTTTTTAAAAGACATGAATGGAACATGAGAGAGACGTGGGACATCATGAAAAGATCAAATGTTGAAATAATGGTCATAGAAAAACAGCTGGGCATGGTGGCACATGCCTTTAATCCCAGCACTTGTTAGACAGAGGTAGGAGTTCATTGTGAGTTCAAGGGCAGCCTGGACTACAGAGTGATTTCCAGGTCAGCCTGGGCTAGAATGATATCCTACCTTGAAAACAAGCAAACACCTGGGTATAGTGGCACACACCTTTAATCTTAGCACTTGGGAGGCAGAAGTAGGAGGATCACCATGAGTTTGAGGCCACCTTGAGATTACATATGAATTCCAGGTCAGCCTGGGCTAGAGTGAGACCCTACCTTGAAAAATAAAAGCAAGCAAACAAACAAATAAACAACAAAAACAACAAGAAGGAGAACTTCAGACCAATGGCATAGAAAATATTTTCAATAAAAGTATAGAAGAAAATTTCCCAAATATAGGAAAATAGATGTCCATCCATGAAGAAGAGGCATACAGAACAGCAAATAGACAGGACCAGAAAAGAATTTCCCACTTCATTATATCAAAACACTAAATAAACACACCAGAAAAGGATATTGAAAGCTGCAAAGAAAAAATCTGATCACATATAAAGGTAGGTCCATTGGAATGTTATTCTGACTTTCCTATGGAAACTCTAAACACCAGAATGGATTAAAATGATGTAGTTGAAGTTTCAAGTGAGATAGGGCATGTTCAGAGTGATATGGCCATAGACTATTTCAAGACCACATCTGCCAACCCAAACTACTATACCCAGCAAAATTATATCTCTTAGTGGAGGGAAAAGGGAAAAATTTTCCATGAAAAAAACAGACTAAAAGAATTTATGAGCAATAAGCCAGCCCAACAGAGGGTTCTGGCAATGCTTCATGTCAAAGAGAAGAATAAACATATTCATGAGGCTACAGGAAGAAAAAAAATCAATGATAGAAGAGATGTTAAGCAAATGAAGACCAAGAAAATACCAAACTCCACAAAATAATCAATATAACAGGGATTAATAAACACTTTTCAGTAATAACTTTCATTGTCAATGGCCTCAGCTCCTCAGTCAAAAGATACAGATTAATAGGCTGGCTCAGGGAATAGGATCCACCTTTCTGCTGTCTTCAGGAAACTCACTTCAGAGGGTGGGGAGCTGGATCAGTAACCAAAGGCATTTGCTTTCTAAGCCTGATGGCCAGGATTCAACTCCCCAGTACCACCGTAAAGCCAGATGCACAAAGTGGTGCATACATCTGGAATTTGTTTGCAGTGACAAGAGGCCAGGGTGTACTCATGCTCTCTCTGTGTGTTCTCTGTCTCTCTCAATCTCTGTTCATGAATAAATAAGTACATAATAGTTCAAAAAAAATGAAACTCACTTCATCATCAAAGACAGACACTTCCTTAAGGTGAATAATGTTCCAAGCAAGTGAAACCAGGAATGAATCAGATGTCACTATTTTAATATTTGACAAAATAGACTCAAACAAAATTTAATGGGAGAAAATAGGTCATTTCATACAAACCGAGGAAAAACATTACAGGATGACATTACAATTCTAAATATATGTGCATCAAACACAGGTGCACCTAATTCTATTAAATAAATACTACTAGATATAAAGTCAGAGATAAATCCCAATACAATAATAGTAAGCAACTTCAGTGCATCACTTTCATCAATAGACAGGATTCTAGACAAAAATAACAAGCAGAGAAATAATGGAGTCAAATGATATCATAGATCAAATGAACCTAACAGACATTTATAGATCATTCCATCCAAACACTACAACAATCTTTCCTTGCTATGCCCAATGCCACCTTTTGCAGTGTGAATGCTTATTCTGTGCCATTATGTTTTTTTGTTTGTTTGTTTTATAGCTAGTAGTTAAAAGACCTTGGACTATGATCCCCATAATGAATAATGTTGAGATTCATGAAACATTATGGGGACTTTTAAAGGTGGATTGAATGCATTGCATTTTACATCATGGATGGATATCAATTTATGTGGGCCAGGGGCAAAATATGGTGGTTTGAATTAGGTATCCCCCATAAACTCATGTGTTCTGAACTGCTTCCCCAGCTGGTGACAATTTGGGAACTGGAGCCTTGCTGGAGGAGGCTCAGAAGGACATATATACTAAAGGGGAAAGCGACTGCTTTTGTTGACCAAATGGATATATTGTTCTCATCAAATTGCCACCTTAAATTTTTATATCATGTTTGGACCTATATATTAGTGGTGTTCTCACCACTGGCCAGAGAAACTTCTGTTTTAGATAGTGCAGACTACTGGGGAGACATTAAACTCATCAAAGTTCTGAGAATAAGTGACTGTTGAGTGCTCATTGCTAAATGAGACTTCTCTACCACACCATCTAAGGCTTAGGAAACATTCCAGAAAGAGGACAGAAAAAAAGGTAATAGCCAGAGGAGGGGGAGGCGTATTCTGAAATGCTGTCTTCCAGACACAAAGTGGTCATTGTATTTATGACCTCACAACAGTTGTTACCTACACAAGACCTGCACAATGGGGCGGGGGGCGGCTATCAGCACGGATGAGGGAGAAGGGGAAAAAAAATAGAAACCTCAAAATAGAAGAGGGACTAGGTGGAAAGAAGTTCTTGGTGGAATGGGAACAAGAGAGGTGCAACAAGAGAAGGTAGTAGGAGGGGATTTTAATCAAGTTACAGTATGTTCATGAATAAAAAGTTCTCCCTAAAAAAGTTTGTAAAAAGAGTTATAGGGCTGGAGAGACAACTTAGCGGTTAAGGCGCTTGCCTGTGAAATGTAAGAACTCATGTTTGACTCTTCAGGTCCCATGTAAGCCAGACACACAAAGCAATGCAAGTGCGCATGGTTGCACATGTGCACAAGGGGAGTACACGTGTCTGGAGTTCGATTGTAGTGGCTGGAGGCCCTGGGGTACCAATTCCTTCTCTCTCTCCCTTTCTCATTCTTACTCTCTTGCATAAAAAAAGGCCAGTCTGTTGGGCTGGCCTCAAAAAAAAAAAAGAACTATAGCAACAGCAGAGAGTCTTAATAAAAGTAGTAGAACATATAATTGAGTGTGAAGGCTCAGGAGGGTGGATAGGGCTCATGGGGTCAGCCACCAAGTGGCAAAAGGTTTCAGAGGGGTGAATGACTCACCAAATCAAGCGGTAGCAATCAATTTATAGCTCCTCCCTGGGCCCACATGTGTACGCGGGGAGGACAGAAAGCAAGGGGATCTTTAAGGGGAAACAAGGAAAAAACACTTAATAATAACTAAAGCAAAGACTTTAGATGGGAAAATTGGTCCACAGAAGACCTGTTGCTATACATACTTGATGAAAGCTTTCTCCTTGCCATTGCCTCTGGACTTGTAAATATTGGATTTATGAAGGAGTATGAATTTAGTTTCCCAGATCTACATACTCGTCAGTACTCAGAAGCGTTTCCAAATCCTTACAGATTTAGTTCATAACAGGTTAAGAGAAACGAGTAGAAACTTTGTATGGACACCTCATAAGAAGGCATCCTGAGGCCTTCCTGGTTATGCAGAATCCATATTGCTGCTGCTGCTGGCTGCCACAGCTGAAGCAAAGGAAAATGTTACATAAACCCGACGTTACCATTGCTGCCACTGAGAAAAATAATTCACTTTTAAATTCAGCTTGCCTTCTCACTCCCCCTCTCCACTACCATAATTCATTTATAAACTAATTAATTTGGTCTTGCATATAAAACACAAGGTTGATCTGTTTTGCCTATATTTACAGCTGTTAAGATAAAATATGCATGCTTTTGGTCTTTCAAATAGATTTCTTTTAATTTAAACATTTGAAAGTATTCTCACCAGGCATGGTAGTGCATGCCTTTAATCTCAGCACTCGGGAGGAAGAGGTATGAGAATCACCTGTGAGTTGGAGACAAGTCTGAGACTACATATCCTGGGCTAGAGTGAGACCCTACCTTAAAAATCAAAAAAAGAAAACAAAAAAGTACTTCTCAATACAGCTTCCTGGATTTTCACTTTAAAGAGATATAAAAGTCATAAATATAAGCTGCATTTCTGATGAAAAGGTTAAATAAGAGTTTACATAAAGTTTAATATATTTCTGATTAAGGTATATTTGAGAGTTAAATTAAAAAAGTGACACAGTTATAATGAATTTAATTATCATTAATGGTTATCAAGATTCTTCTAAAGTAAAAATTTGTTTGCAACAATAATGTTTTCTTAAATACTGTTCTGCTCTTAATAATGCTTAGAAACATGGCTTACAAACAATAATTTTATGTTTGATCATCTTATTAAATGAGACGTTCTTATTCAAATGCTAAATTTATATTCTCATTGAATATAACTTTTTATTTGTTGTATAGAAAATTTATTCTAATAGATAAAAATTTTAAATCTATTTATAAAATTTGGCACATTATACAAAGTTTCATTTGTGCCTAGAGCCATTAATCCTCTACACTGGTTGTCCAATAAACAACTGACAATAATAAATTGCTAAGATTAAATAAAACTTTTATCTTTTTTTTTGCCTGATACACTTTTATTAGTTCCTCTTAATCTAAGTCCTTCATTGGTCTCTTTGCTAATTTGAGTAAAAGCTATGAGCAATCTCTATTAAAGACTATTATAAAGGACTTTTAAGCCTGATAACTAAAGACTTCAAAATTGGTTAACTTATTAAACTCTTTAGTCTTTACATAATTTTAAACTGCCCGAGAAATTTCAAATATCACTTGATACATTCCTAAATGATATATCACCTGTAAATATCATAATAGATTAAAAAATATTTATTTATTTATTTTAGACGTGTATCATAATGGTCAATAGAGTAATGTGATCCAGGAATTTCTTTTCTAATGGCTCATATGTCAGACAATAGAAATAAGCCTCCCAGCAATGTGTGACAATAACAATATTTGCCAAGTACACAAAATGTGATGTGATGCCTGGCCAAAAGGAAATTAAAATCTGAGCTCCTAGAAGAAGCCACACTGTATCATTAAAATTTCTATGAATGGGGTTGGAGGGATGGCTTAGTGGTTAAGGTTCTTCCCTGCAAAGCCAAAGGACCCAGGTTCGATTCCTCAGGACCCACGTATGTGACTGGAGCTTGTTTGTAGTGGCTAGATGCCCTGCCGTGCCCATTCTCTCTCTCTCTCTCTGTCTCATTCTCTCTATCAAATAAATAAATAAATAAATAAAAATAAACATATTTATAAAACTTCCATGACTGACTCCAGCAATAGCGGATGGTTAAATGTTACAGGTCCAGAATTACAATTATCATGGGCTACTGGAATTCACTATGTAATCTCAGGATGGCCTCGAACTCATGACAATCCACCTACCTCTGCCTCCCAAGTGCTGGGATTAAAGGTGTGCGCCACTGGGCCTGACTACATTAGCTTTTAAAAGCAGCCAACTTACTATCTTTTTCTGTGTATGCTTTGACATCTCTGTGAGCAGCTGTGGTGGTGTGAATGTGCAGTGTCCCCCACAGCCTCATGTTTGTGAATGAGTCTCATACTTCATTCCCATCCATTGAGAGCCTTTGGGAGGTGGAGCCTTACTGGAGGAGGAATGCCCCTTGGACTTTATAATCCATCCCCCCTTGTCAGGGCTGGAAACTCACTTTCGTTGCATCTACACTGATGCTGTAGCCAGATGTGATATTCAAGCTCTCTCTGTGGATTCAGATCCCACCAGTTTCTCCAGGCATTAAACAAAATCTGGGGCTCAAGAAATTTGCCTCTTGTTCTTCTATCCTAAACCTCAAACCTGAAACTTTATTGGTTTAGTAACAGTCCCTATAATAAACATTTCTCACAAAGAAAGGAATCTGCCTAAGCATTTCTCGCCACTGAAAAGTTCTTTCCCCAGCTGGAGAGATGGCTCAGCAGTTAAAGGCTCTTGCTTGTAAGGCCTGAAGGTCTGGGTTGGATTCCCCTAGTATCCCACATCAAGCCAGATTCACAGAGTGGCACATACATCTGGAGTTCATTTGCAGTGACAAGAGGCCCTGGTGTTCCCATACTCACACACAGTCTCTCTCTCTCTGAAATAAATAAATTAAAAGAGTTTTTTGAAGTTCTTTCCCTTTCAGTCAATTTTAACATAAATGGTGTTTGACAGCTTTGCTGTCACACATTTCTTTTTATGAGGAACTCTTACCTTTCATCTGCTGCCCACCATGTACCAAGTAATTAAGAGGAAGACTGAAACACTGCAGGAGATAGACAGTGTCCTTGGCTAGGCAGACAGAGAAAAAGGGCCCCTGGTAGGTGATTTGATTTTAACCCAAGATGGTGAATGGGGTGACCCCACATCTCCCCTCTTCTTCCTGACCTAGGTTATCTTTCCTGCCTGCGGGCTAGTTTGGCAGGCTTGCTGAGGAGTTTTCTGGGACCTGCACAGCACTGGACGCGTCAGGGATCAACCGGCACCTTTGCCTTCATTCAAGCTGACCAATCGTGGACGCTGGGTGGGCGGGGCTTCCTCCATTCAAGAAAAGTCCAGTTCCCATGGGGACTGTGGATCTTTTCCAGCTCTCGTAATCCCTTCCTCCCAGAGGAGCCTGCTCTGCCTGCTGTCTTTCCCTCCTACTCTGAAATACTCCGAAATAAACTTTATTCTTTTAAACACTTTCCTGCTTTTCACTTCTTCAGTTGGCAGAGATAATGAACCCCAAGCCCCTAGACTGTATCTCCTTTGGGGGCACGGCCAGGTTTTATGACCACTGACCTGGACTCACTTCAAGGTCAGTAGGAACCAAGCTAAACTGGGAAGGAAGCGAGGAGAATGACCTTTGAGTGTCCAGCCTCTGTTTGCTCTTGAGATGAGGGGTGGGAGAGGGAGCCCCAACCATGCTTAGCGCGGCTGAGCTGCCAGGCTTGGTTCCTCGTCCCTGTTTTTCATTGGGGTCCCTTCCCTGGGTGAGAGCGGTAGCCCTCACTGTCCCGGGCAGGAAGTGATTACTCAGCCAGTGTGCCAAGATTCGTGCAGCACAGGGCCGACCCAGGGCACATGTAGGTGAAACCCTGTGCAATGGGGGAACTCTACGTAGCACCCATACCCTACAAGGGCTTTGACCCACATTAGGTGACCAACAGCAGTGACAGAGTGGGGGCAGAGAGGTGCCCCAGCAGACCACACAGACAGGGACCATGTGACTGTGACTTGCTAGGCAGATTCAGCAGTGCAAGCCGACTGGGGCGCAGGTGGACAAAGCCCTGCACAGCGGGGGCCCCACATGGCACCCAGGCCCTGCAAGGCTTAGACCACAAATGTGGCGACCAGGTGGGGCGAGAGACGCCACAGCCAGACCATGCAGTGGCCATGTGTTTGGCAGACAAGTGCATCTGCTGGATCCTAAAGCCACCTACTTAGGGGCTGAACCAACACTTAAATGATTACAGACACTTACTGGTGACTATGCCTGATATTTTCTAGCTTGTTTCTGGTTTTAGAGGAAACTAGACGTTTTACCGTTAGATTTCTGCATTATATATGGTGAATTAGAGTATGGCTTTCCTAATTCAGGCAGCCCAGCAGATTTAAATGGGGAATGCTGGCATTCTATTTACTCGAGAGTTTTTTTTGTTTTTTTTTCATTTATTTATTTATTTGAGTTAGAGAGAGAGAGGGAGGGAGGGAGGGAGGGAGAGAGAGAGAGAGGAAAAAGAAAATGGGCACGCACACTATGATTTATTGAATTTATTTATTTGACAGAGACAGAGAGAATGGATGCAGCAGGGCCTCCAGCCACTGCAAATGAACTCCAGATGCATGCACCACCTTGGGCATCTGGCTTACGTGGGACCTGGGGAATTGAACCTGGGTCTTTTGGCTTTGCAGCTAAGTGCCCTAACTGCTAAGCCATCCCTCTGGCCCCACAGTATGATTTTTTTTTTTTTTTTTTAGGTAGAGTTTCACTCTAGCTCAGGCTGACCTGGGATTCACTATATAGTCTCAGGGTTTGGAGCACATAGTACCAGACAGTTATCATCAGCCCTGGCTTTGATTCAAAGCTGCTCATGTTTTGTTTTGGCTGTGTATGTCCATTTTGCAAGAGCCATTGAAGTAGTTCCATTTTCTTGTACTGGCTGAGGACCAGCTCACTCAAAACCACCATAATTCAGTGGAGCTCAGGCAATTCTGTGATGACTTCACTGATGAAAAAAAAAAAAGAAAGAAAAGAAAAGACATTTGAGAAAAGTCCTTGGAGTTGCATAAACAGCTAGACAAGGGGAGCAAAACAAAGCTATGACTCTCTACCGCTTGCTGAGCACCTTACTCTGTTCCTACCAGGAGCATAATTACATCATCTGTCTACTTCTCAAGACAGCCTGTGGGGAAGGTGTTCATGACTGCGCTGTACAGCGGCAGAAACTGATACTGAGCATAACAAAACCAGCAGGTCTCAGAATCTGGTATGTGAGAATCACCTACAAGTTGGTTATGCCCGCAGACTCCCTGACGTGCCACCTCAGAGAGTCAGATTCAGCAGGTCTCAAATGACGGCTACAAATCCATGGTTTGATCACGCACCCACGTGATTCTGGTGCTGATGTTGCTCGTGGTACAGGGGTGACACTGAGCACCTGGGATACCCCAGTATCATTCAGAAGTAATTGCTAGGCCGAGTTCCCAGTTAGTCCAAGTAGTGACTTCTGGAGCCTTCCCTGTCAGCTGCTCCCTGTGACCACGAGTCAGCATGATCCATTCCCACAGCTATTTCTATCTCACAGCTAGGGCACCCAACCAGGCTGTTTCCATCATCCATTTGCCAAAGGGATTTGAATACCAATGAAATGCAGTTGTTCCAGAAGCAAGCGGCTCAGAAGCAGGCTGATGAGCAGCCTGCGCATGGTGCTGAGCTTGCTGCAGAATCAGCACCTGCTTTCTTTTCCGTTGTGACAACTTCATACATGTATACGGTGTATACTGACCTTAGTCATCCCACTGCCTTCCCTTACACCCCCACTAGACCCCTTTTTCTTTTCTTTTCTTTTTAATAGTTAGTTATTTGAGAGAGGGAGAGAATGGGGACACCAGAGCTTTTAGCCACAGCAAATGAACTCCAGACACATGCACTGCCTTGTCCATCTGGCTTACGCGGGTACTGGGAAATCGAACCTGGGTCCTTAGGCTTCACAGGCAAGTACCTTAACCACTAAGCCATCTCTCCAGCTCTAAGCCCATTTTTCTTCCCAACTAATCTTCCTACTTTGATGCTATATTTAAAAATATGTATTTTTTTATTTATGAGAGAGAGAATGGGCATGCCAGGGCCATCAGCCACTGCAAACAAACTCTAGAGAGATGCATCATCTTGTGCATCTGGCTTATGTGGGTCCTGGGGAATTGAACCTGGGTCCTTTGGCTTTGCAGGGCAAGCACCTTAACTGCTAAGCCACCCCTCCAGTACCCTGATGCTAAAATTTTTTTTGTGTTTGATCCACTGAGTTAAATTAGGTTTTCTTGCATGAGCATGGGTGGGAAGTTATTTACTGGAGTATGGGCACCGTAGCTACACCACTCAAGAACGACTTCCCCTCCCCCAGCATCTAGTAGCTGCCACTAGTTACTGTGGGAGGAGCTGATTCCTGTGAGTCCCTCCCCCATCCATGATGAAATATTGAAGGGCTCAGTCTTGCGCAGGAAGTCACAGCTGCTGTGAGTTCATGAGTGTGCTGGCCGTGTTGTGTCTGGAAGGCAGAATTACATAGCACTCCTCCCCATCCTCCAGCTCTTACATTATTTCCACTCACTCTTCTGTGAGTACCCTTAGCCTTAGATGAGGTGGTTTACATGTCTAGTTAAGGGATGGGTGCACAATCATCTTCTTAATTCCATTCTATTCTATTCTATAATCTATTCATGTCACTCTGAGAAGACTGCTGCTTTTTCTTTCTTTCTTTCTTTTTTTTTTTTTTTTTTTGCAGAACTAGGCATTGTGTTTTAAGAGAATCTTTTCATAATGTGGACCAAAATATGATGTCTTATTATTTTGAAAATCCAAAAATGTAGAAAGAAGGGGAAAAGTTAATTATGGATGCCTACATACATATGAGTACATCCCATACTCACACAGTAGTAATTATTAATTCTAAGATATATTTATTATATTTTGCTTTTCTATATGTAGTAAAAATTCAGTGTAGATAATTTAGGGCAAAATATAGGCAAATATTTAATCTGTTTATAATTTTCCCACTTAGAAATAAGTACTTTGAAGCTGGGCATGGTGTGCACACTTTAGTCCTAGCACTCCACTTGGGAGGCAGAGGTAGGAAGATCACTGTGAATTCAAGGCCACCCTGAAACTACATAGTAAATTCCAGGTTAGCCTGGGCTAGAATGAGATCCCTATCTCAAAAAAGAAACAAATAGAGGAAAAGAAAAAGAGAAGAAATGAGTATACTGGAGTAGTCCTTTTTAAAAAAATATATAAATTGCTTACCTGCACGTGTGTGTATGGGCATGGAAGGATCTCTTGCTGCTGCAAATGATTTTCAAGTAAACACCTTTAACCACCAAGCCATCTCCTAGCTCCTTTTAGTATTCCTTTCTGTTCTGTTTTCTCTGTGTAGGCATTTTACATTGCTCTTCAAAGCAGGTGTTTTCACAGTAGAAGGTTCTTCTTATGTGTATGGGTAAGAGGAGTTCTGGGGGTTACCAGGCCCTCATAAATGTTAAGCAAGTGATTTACCACTGAGCTACATCTCCAGTCCTTTTTGTTCCCCATTTATTTTAAAAAAGGGCCAGGTGTGCTGTCTCACACCTTTAATCCCAGCACATTGGGAGGCTGAGGTAGGAGGATTGATGTTAGTTTGAGGTCAGCCTCAGACTAATCCCAGGTCAACCTGGGCTAGAGCAAGACCCTACCTCAAAAAGTCAAAGAGAGAGAGAATTTTTAGAATTTATTTCTATCTGATTAAATCCCAGGGTCCTGAAAATTTGAATATTACTGTTCTAAATTACAAAGCTTTGCATTCTTGGATGCTTTTGTGGAAACAGAAAGCAACAAATGCACATGCGGATCACCTAGAAATCTAAAGAGGAAAGTGGTTTTTGTTAAAAGGGACATTCCCTCCACAACAGGCCATATACAGGTCAGGCCCAACTGCCTCATGAATGACCCTTGTATTCTTTTTTTTTTTTCGAGGTAGGGTCTCACTCTTGCCCAGGCTGACCTGGAATTCACTATGGAGTCTCAGGGTGGCCTCGAACTCATGGCAATCCTCCTACCTCTACCTCCCAAATGCTGGGATTAAAGGCGTGCACCACCACGCCCGGCTGACCCCTGTATTCTTGTAACCAGTCTCATGTAAGGTAAGTGGCTTAGCAGATAAACTTAGAAAATCACCCATTGCATTTCTCTATGGTTGGCCAGCCTTGGACATATTTCTTTCTCTTCCTGGAGATGTATCAACTACCATCAGAGGAAAAGAGAAAAATGTTTTTATGATTAATTTTACTGATTGACTTCCTTGAGAAACAGAATTGGTTTGAGCTTGTCCAAATTAGATTAGACCCTTAAACTTTATTCTGTTGCCTTACACTTTCTCATTGCCCCAGAATGCTTACAGGCCTCAAAGGAGCTCAGGTTTTCTGAGGATGGTGGCGGCTGTGAGCTGTGGCCAAGTTAACTGCACTATATTTCTTTTGAAAGGTCAGCCAGTGCTATGGAGCAAGAATCTCCCTTTTGGCTTCCCAGCTGTAGACAAGTGCCAGTCTCAGGAAGGGGTTATTTCTATGAATGAGATTAAGACATTCCTGGGCGCTTCCAAAAAGTAGCAGTTGTTCAGCCCCAAGCAAGTCAGAAACCAGTATGAGTTGGTACTCACCCTTTATATACAGGTGGTACAACTAGGTTATTTTTATCCTGTGCCTGGGAAAGGAATGAAGGAGGAGATGGACTTTGCCTGTTGCCTAGAAAGGTCCCTGCAGGACATGTTAACCAGGCTGGACTGAGCACAGGAACCAGTCCTTAGCTCTCAGATGGCCTTCCAGACACTTAGATTGAATTGTTATGGGCAACTGAGTCACTCAGAGATGGCACCAGAGGTAGAGGGGATAATCAAAAAATTTATTCATGATGAAATAGTATCACGGGAATAAATTCCAAAGCCTGAGTACTGAGCTCTGATGGCTCAGAGTTTTGATAGACAGTATACAGGCAGTGTGACATCACCTTGATTTCTTTATACTACTAGTGGGTTACAAGTTTCTAAGGTTATATGACTTTAGGGCACAAATAGAAAATTCCTTAGCAGTCAGTCAGTGATAAGGAAGTACAAATCTAGAACAGAAAGCTATTTGTTCAGGAGTGTTTTTACCCATGGTTTGGTCTTGTAAGATATCTGACTGGGGCTGGAGAGATGGTTTAGTGCTTATGGCACTTGCCTGCAGTGGCTAGAGGTCCTGGCATAACAATTCTCATTCTCTCTCTCATAAATTTTTTTTAAAAAAGTTATCTGACTGACCCAGGATGGAATTTAGTGACACAGTTGTGCTGGGTTATGATAAGAATAGGTCAAGGTTATTAACATTCTTTCAGCTTAAGATCTGAAGTGCTTGCAAAACACTGCTCAGCACAGAAAAGAGGAGAGGGGCTTTAGTCTGATTGAGATCTCTACCACAGAATGTCTTGGCAAACTGATTTTCATGGTCTGACCCAAATAGTACGTTCAGGCAATCATTTCTCTTCAAGTACTTATGACTGTCTCTTCTTGGATCATGCACTGCTCTGAATGCTAAAAACACTAAGGTGAGCAGAAGGCATATTTCCACCCCACATAGAACTTACAGTTTAGTTGGACACTACTAAAATAATAACACAAAAAAGTGTTATATAAGGGGGCTGAAGAAATGGCTTAGCAGTTAAGGCACTTGCCTGTGAAACCTTAGGACTCAGGTTCGACTCCCCAGTACCTACATAAGCCAAATGCACAAGGTGGCACATGCATCTGGAGTTTGTTTTGCAGTGACTACAGGCCCTGTTATGCCCATTATCTATCTCTCTCTCCCTTTCTCTCCCTCCCTCAAATAAATGAATAAATAAAATATTTTTTAATGTGTTGTGAGGGCTGGAGAGATGGTTTAGCAGTTAAGGCATTTGCCTGCAAAGCCAAAGGACCCAGGTTCCATTCCCCAGGACCCATGTTAGCCAGATGCATAAGGGGGCGCATGCATCTGGAGTTTGTTTGCAGTGGCTGGAGGCCCTAGCACAGCCATTCTCTCTCTCTCTCCCTCTTTCTCTGTCAAATGAATAAATAAAAATTTTAAAAATGTGTGATGAGCTGAAATTAGTGCTCTGAAGCAGGGATGCCTCGCATACTCTAGAGTGTCTTGGCCTCCAGCACTGAAATAAGCTTACTAAACCCAAGTCTATTTATTTTTTTGTGGTGGTTCATCTCTAGGTTATAATCACCTTGGAAACAAATCTATGGTCATGTTTGTGAGGGATTTTCTAGATTAGATTAGTTGGGGTGGGAGGAGCCACCCTAACTGCACCATCCCATAAACTGAGTTCTTGGACTGCATAAAAGGAAGAAAGCTAGATGAGCTTTTGACACCCCTCCCTCGCTCTACGTCCTCCCTGCTCTGCTGATGTGATGGCATGGTGCCGCCTTCCTGTTCCTGCCTCAATTTTGCATGCATTATGCCATGATGGGCTTCTCCTGGAAACTAAGCCAAAATAAACCCTTTCCTTCCTTAACCTGCTTCTGGTCAGGAATTTTGTCCCAACAAGAAGGTAACTAAAGCTGGGCATGGTGGCGCACGCCTTTAATCCCAGCACTCAGGAGGCAGAGGTAGGAGGATTGCTGCAAGTTCGAGGCCACCCTGAGAATACAGAGTGAATTCCAGGTCAGAGTAGACTAGAGTAAAACCCTACCTCGAAAAACAAACAAACAAACAAACAAACAAAAAGTAACTGACACAATGCTCAAAAGCTAATAGGACATGGGAACTAGTGGAAAGGACATCAGATTTATTGAAGGACTGGAGCTCTAAGAGGAGGAGGAAGGCTGTTACCCTCCCCAAAAACACCATTTTAGGAAACTCAGATATACAACAGGGCTTTCCTGTGAACAGGAAAACTACATGCTGAATGGCATGTTCATTTTCTAGGATGCGTGTCTTTTTTCTTTTCTCTTCTTCCTTTTTTTTGGGGGGGGGGGAGAGGAGTTGGAACATTGCAATTGACCACCACCTCCTGAGGTGAGTTCCTATAATTCTTTAGACAACTATATTGTTTTCCTGAAAGTCAAACTTCATAGCAGTCTACTTCATAACTTTGTGGAAGTTGATGCACAGGACTGAAGGACAGCTAATCATTTAAGCAGGAGTTTTCTTTAGACTTTAAATGCCAAGCAAAGGGAAGTCACAGGATAACCAGCAAAAACCATCCACTGTTAGAATAATTTTGTTCTTCATAAATAAGCCAGTCTCAGATATACTACTGTAGCATCAAGAAAGAGATAAAGACACTCCTCTTTTCTTTTTTTTTTTTCTTTTTTTTTCTTTTTTTTTTTTTGGCTTGAAGTGAGATTCTAGGTCCTAAGGTTTGAGTATGCAGAGCTGGAGAGATAACTCAGTGGTTAAGTGCACTTTCTGCACAAGCGTGAGGGCTTGAGGCGGACTGAAACTGCCTGAGTTAGAATCTTCGGATCCCACGTAAACAGCTGGGCATGGAGATGCACACCTGTGACCCCTGTCCCACAAAAGAGAGCAGAGACCAGAAAATTACCTGAGCTCAGGAAAAACAGTAGCCTCCAGTATCAGTAAGAGACTCCAGCTCAAATAAGAACAAGTGGAAGAGTGCTGGAATGGGCCACCCAGAGTTCTGCTCCAACCACTGCAAACAATTCCCTAAGCCTCAGACAGGTGCAAAGATGCTCCAAGGGCACATACATGTGCATACACCACACACGTTACTCCCCACTCCCCCCCCCCACAGATTTAAGTATACTATTGTGTCAAAGAGTGAGTTTTGTTCATTGTATGGTAATGACTTTGTTGTCAACATTGGTACTCAATACATCTAGAAACATCCTAAGATATATGTAGATATATGTGTGTGTTGGTCTAAACAAAAGTATTTCTTTACTTTGATAGCTAAGAGGATACATGAGCAATGAGACCATAGTATGAATGTGCAGCACCAAGACATTATATCCCATAGCATTCTCCATTAAGAAAAACAAAGTGAAACAGATTTCCTTGGAGAGATGGTTGCTTCTATGACTAGGGTAAAAGTATATTAAAGTGGACCTGGAGTCCACATGAGGTGCCAGGAAGGAATGCACTCTACAAAACAAGATGGAGCATAACAACATGGCATGATGATGTCACATGGAAGACAACTAAGAGAGCTCAGTTGTCAGTGCTGACACAATTTGAGCAGCAAGATTAATAAAGTATAAAGAAATAAGTATGACATAAATATCCATGTAGAAAATAGATATCTATTGAGGCCGGGAAAATGGCTCAGTACCCAAGTTTGAGCCTGTTGTAGTTTGAATGGATGCCTCCCAATCCATTCAGGAGCTTTATTAAAGCTTGTAACTTGGTGTCACTGTGGGCAGATCCTAGGTTCCAGCCCTAAAGTGTGGGGGCAGATCCAGAATTCCAAACTAAAGATATGCCCCGGCCATGATTATAAAAAATATCCCATGGTAGTACCCTTCCACTCCACTTTCCCCTTTGAAATTTCATTCTCCATGATATCCCCTCCCCATCTCAATCTTTCTACTTACATATATACAATACCAACCTAATGGCCTCTGCTACTGAGTTTTTTCCTTCTAGCACAGAAGCCCAATCATCTGTAGCTAGGATCCACATATGAGGGAGAACATATGGCGCTTGGCTTTCTGGGCCTGGGTTACCTCACTTAGTATAATCCTTTCCAGATCCATCCACTTTTCTGCAAATTTCATAACTTCATTTTTCTTTACCACTGAGTAAAACTCCATTGTATAAATGTGCCATATCTTCATTATCCACTCATCAGTTGAAGGACATCTAGGCTGGTTCCATTTCCCAGCTATTATAAATTGAGCAGCAATAAACATCGTTGAGCACGTACTTCTAAGGAAATGAGATGAGTCCTTAGGATATATGCCTAGGAGTGCTATAGCTGGGTCATATGGTAGATCAATTTTTAGCTGTCTTAGGAACCTCCACACTGATTTCCACAATGGCTGGACCAGATTGCATTCCCACCAACAGTGTAGAAGGGTTCCTCTTTTTCCACATCCCTGCCAACATTTATGATCATTTGTTTTCATGATGGTAGCCAATCTGACAGGAGTGAGATGGAATCTCAATGTAGTTTTAATCTGCATTTCCCTGATGACTAGTGACGTAGTACATTTTTTTAGATGCTTATATGCCATCCGTATTTCTTCCTTTGAGAATTCTCTATTTAGCTCCATAGCCCATTTTTTGATTGGCTTGTTTGATTCCTTATTATTTAACTTCTTGAGTTCTTTGTATATCCTACATATTAATCCTCTATCAGATATATAGCTGGCAAAGATTTTTTTCCATTCTGTAGGTTGCCTCTTTGCTTTATTCACCGTGTCCTTTGCAGTGCAAAATCTTTGTAATTTCATGAGGTCCCAGTGATTAATCTGTGGTTTTATTGCCTGAGCAATTGGGGTTATATCATCAAACATGAATTGATGTTTGATGAATTTGGGAGCCCCCATGTTAGGTGCATATATGTTTAGGATTGTAATGTCCTCCTGTTGGAGTGTGCCCTTAATCAATATAAAGTGTCCTTCTTTATCTTTCTTGGCTAACGTTGGACTGAAGTCTGCTTTGTCAGATATTAGGATAGCAACCCCTGCTTGTTTTCTGGGTCCATTTGCTTGAAACACCATTTTCCAACCTTTCACCCTAAGATAATGTCCATCCTTTGTAGAAAGGTGAGTTTCTTGGAGACAACAAATTGTAGGATCCTGCTTTTTAACCCAGTCTGCAAACCTATGTCTTTTGGTTGGGGCATTGAGGCCGTTGATATTAAGAGATATTATTGAAAGATGTGTATTTGTGTTTGCCTTTTTTTTTTTTTTTTGTGGTTCTGGTTCTACCTTTGCTCTCTTATGTTAACTAGTATTTGAGTATTGCTTGTTGTTTTCCAGGTTCCTTATATGTGTGTTTTTCCTTCTCTTCAGCATGGAGGATTCTTTCAAGTATTTTCTGTAGAGCTGGTTGTGTCTTCAAATACTCCTTTAGCCTGCTTTTTTCATGGAATGTCCTTATTTCTCTGTCTATTTGAATGGATAGTTTTGCAGGATAAAGTAACCTTGGTTGACAGTTGTTATCTTTCAGAATTTGGAATACATCACTCCAAGCCCATCTGCCTTTTAAAGTTTGTGTTGAGTAATTTGCTGTGATCCTGATGGGCTTGCCTTTGTAGGTAACTTGATTTTTCTCTCTAACTGCTTTCAATATTTTTTCTTTGGTTTGTGTGTTTGGTAGTTTGATTATAATATGGCGAGGAGAGGTTCTTTCCAGGTTTTGTCTGGCTGGTGTTCTAAAGGCTTCCTGTATCTGCATTGGCACCTCTTTCCCAATTTGGGGGAAGTTTTCTTCTGTGATTTTGTTGAAGATGCCTACTATGCCTTTGGAGTGAAATTCTTCTCCTTCTACTATGCCCTGAATTCTTATGTTTGATCTTTTCATAGTGTCCCGAATATCTTGAAATTCCCATTCATACTTTTCTATTAGTTTGTCTTTCTCTTTGTTGGATTTTATTAGATCTGCCACCTGGTCTTCTAGCTTAGATATTCTGTCCTCTCCTTCATCCATTCTACTGGTGAGATTTTCTACAGAGTTTTTTATTTCATTAACTGTGTTCTTCATTGCTAGTAATTCTGACTGGTTTTTCTTTATTATTTCTATTTCCTTATATATGTCTTCTATTGACTTCTTTATTTCATTAAATTGGTGTCCTGTGTCTTCTTTGATTCCTTTGATTTCCTCTTTGATTCCCTTGATTTCTTCTTTGAGTTCATTGAACATATTTACAATCATTCTTTTGAAATCTTTCTCAGGCATTTCCTCTAACTCATTTTCACTGGAGGTCATTTCTGATGCATTGATACTTTCTGGTGGATTTATATTGCCTTGGTTTTTGGTGTTTCTTGTGTTATAATGTATATATTTTTGCATCTTGGATTAAGTTACTGCTTAGATTTTCCAGTTAGCTGGGTATTCTTAGCTGTATCAATTGATCTGATGTTGTATATCTTCAATGTAGGAGATTAAGATGTTAGGTGTGGCTCTTAACACTCTCAGAATATCTAGACAAGTGTTCCTAGGGGTTGAGTTTGCCTGCTATGGGAGTATTCAAGTAGGTTGAGTGGAATAAAATATAGGTAGATTCTAAAATTTAGCTAAACCCTGTACACATTCAGTCAAAAACAGCACCAAGTATTTATGCAAGAATAGGTATTATAAGAACCAGATCCTCTATCAACAAAGAGGTTAAGATTTCTGGTCTGTTGAGGGATCCAAGTCAGCTTGTGACCAAGTGAGACCCTTCCCAGGTTCAATCCCAGTTACCTTTTTGGATGCTTTTGGTCTCAGTCAAGTTGCTGGCTGGGACGTTGGGCTGCTGTTCTGTTTTCTGGAACTGGGCACTGGCTTTTCCTGTGGGGCAAACCAAGCCTGGAAACTGTGTCCCTGCAGATCAGCAACCCTGCTGCTGGATCCGCCGCTGCTGGATCCGCCGCTGCTGCCGCTGGAGCTGCCACTGCTGGATCCGCTGCTGCTGCTGCTGGAGCTGCCGCTGCTGGGTCTGCCACCGCTGAAGCCGCTGGAGCTGCCGCTGCTGGATTTGCCGCAGCTGAAGCCGCTGGAGCCAGTGCCGGAGCCGCTGATGTTGCTGTTGGAGCCGGAGTCACGGCTTCCACCGCTGCTTCTGCTGCAGGAGCCCAAGCCTCCACTGCCGGAGCCTGAGCCGCCACTGCTGGAGCTGCTTCGGCCTGCCTGTGTGGGATCTGGATGCTCCTACTTCTCTGCTGCTGTTTTAATCTCTTATACACCTCCCTTTTTAGTAACGGTGTGTATTTTGCTGGGTTTTCTTTGGCTTTTTCTCCCCTAGGCTGCTTTGGCGTGGTTCCTATGCCGCCATCTTGACCGAAAGTCCCCTCTTTCTAATTTCTTAATGTAGGCACTTAAAGCTATAAATTTCCCTCTTCGTACTGCTTTCATTGTGTCCCAAAGGTGTTGATATGTCATGTTCTCATTGTAATTTGATTCTATGAATTTCTTGATTTCTTCCCTGATTTCTTCATTGGCCTATTCATCATTTAGTAGTGTATTGTTTAGTTTCTATGATTTGTGATTTTGTATAGCTTTTCTTGATGGTGATTTGTAGTTTAATCCCACTGTAACCAGGTAGAGTACAAGGAATTATTTCAGTTTTCCTGTATTTGTTAAGACTTGCTTTGTGTTCTAATATATGGTCCATTTTAGAGAATGTTCTATGTAGTGCTGAAAAGAATGTGTATTCTGCAGCATTTGGATGAAATGTCCTGTATATCTGTTAGGTCCATTTCTTCTATGACCTCGTTTAATCCAGATGCCTCTCTGTTTATTTTTTGAAGGGATGACCTGTCAATTGATGAGAGTGGGGTGTTAAAGTCACCCACGACAACTGTGTTTGGTGTTATCTCTAACCTTAGTTCTAATAGTGTTTGGTTGATGAAGTTGGGGGCCCCCATGTTAGGTGCATATATGTTTAGGATTGTAATGCCCTCCTATTGGAGTGTGCCTTTAATCAATATAAAGTGACCTTCATTATCTTTCCTAACTATTGTTTGTTTGAAGCCTACCCTGTCAGATATTAGGATAGCAACCCCTGCTTGTTTTGTAGGCTCATTTGCTTGAAACACCATTTTCCCATCTTTCACCCTAAGATAGTGTCCATCTTTTGTGGAAAGTTGAGTTTTTTGGAGGTAACTAATTGAAGGGTCCTGCTTTTTAACCTAGTCTTCAAACCTGTGTCTTTTGGTTGGGGCATTGAGGCCATTGATATTAAGAGTGGCTATTGAAAGGTGTGTATTTATTTCAGCCAGCTTTCTTATTTTGTAGTTCTTCTGGTTTTACCTTTGCTGTCTTGTATTAACTACTATTTGAGTGTGGTTTGTTTTTTCCAGTTTCCTCATATATGTGCTTTTCTTTCTCTTCAGCATGGAGGATCTTTTCAAGTATTTTCTGTAGAGATGGTCTAGTCTTTATTTATTTATTAGAGATAGAGAGAGGGAAATAGAGAGAGTGAGAATGAGTGTGCCAGGGCCTCCTCAAACTCCAGGTGCATGCACTACCATGTACATCTGGCTTATGTGGGACTTGAAAAATCAAACCATGGTCATTAGGCTTCACAAGCATGTGCCTTAACCATTAAGCCATCTCTCCAGCCCTGTCTTAGTCTTTACATATTACTTTAGCCTGCTTTTGTTGTGGAATGTCCTTATTTCTCCATCTACTTGAATGGATAGCTTTGTACAATAAAGTAGTCTTGGTTGAAAGTTGTTATTTTTCAGAACTTAGAATACATCATTTCAAGCCCTTCTGGCTTTAAAAGTTTGTGTTGAGTAATCTGATGTTACCCTGATGTGGCAAGGGAAAATGGTGGCATCAGCAGAGGGTGAACATCACCTCCTGACCAACATCAGGTGGACAACAGCAACAGGACAGTGTGCCAAAGACTGGCAAGAGGAACCTGATTATAATATCCATATGCCCACCCCCAATAATACATTGCCTCTGGGAGGTTTTAACTCCCAAATTGCCACCAGGTGAGAACCTAGAATTCAGAAGGTGTACGTTTATAGGGGACATCTGAATCAAACCACCACATTCTACCCCTGGACCCCAAAAACTCATAACCATACATGATGTAAAATACAATGCATTCAGTCTAACTTTAAAAGTCCCCATAATTTTTATCAATCTTAATGATGTTCAAACATCCCCATAATCCAAGGTCTTTTAACTGAGCCCTAATACCAAAAAAATCCCCTCCAAACCCATAATGGTATAGAATAAACATTCATACTATGAAAGATGTCATTTGGCATAGCAAAGAAATATTCCACTAATACAAGATTTAAAACAACCAAGGCAAACATCAAATTCTGTAGCTCCATGTCCAATAACTCTAGTCAATGACAAGTCTCCAAGTCTGATAATTCCAACCGGCAACAAATCTCTGGAGTTCCAATTCTGCCCCACCAGCAAGGCTACTCACAATCCTAGAAAACTTCATTTGGGACCAACAGCTCTCCTTAGCAGCCACCTTGTGGTTCCTGGAATATCCATTGAGTGTCCACTGCAACCCACCTTTCATCCTCCTGGCTCCCTCAGGTCTCCATGCAGGCACCCAGCAAACCTGCTTCACACTGCCCATGGCCATTTCCAAAACACAAGACCACATAGCAAACTCAATGAACCTCTCGTTCCTGCATTTCTTATACTCCACAATACCAGGTAGGGTGCCAATTTATTAATCCAGGGGGGAATAAAGCAGACGTTGAAGAATAGGACGCTCCTTGAGCACTCAGTCCCCTTCAAAAGATTCTACATTCTTCCTGTTGCTCCAGTGCAGGTCAGCTGGCCCAATCCCAAAGGTTGTAATGTCATATAATTGCAGCTGAACAGGCAGAAGTTTCAGCCCAAAGATTTTATTTCTGTGCCATGTACCTCTGCTCACACAAGTCCATTTCTACACAATGCAACCCTGCACAAATTCTCAGGACATGGGCACAACAAGCCTCTCACACAAACTGCTTCTATCCCAGTCCAGGCACAGCTCTTTCTTACCCTCACAAGCCAAACCTCACAGTCCATAGTTCTTACTGCATTCAGATCTTTCAACTCTGACCAGAATATTCCATCAAGATGTACTTACAGCACTTCAAGGTGTCTCTTAGGCCAAGGTTTCAAATCCTTCCCCATTCCTCTTGAAAATCAGCTCCAAAAGGTCAATGCCACACAGTCAGGTGTCTAGCAGCAATCACACCCCACTGTTGGTACCAACTTTACTGTTGCAGTCAGGTTCACATTGCTGGCAGAAATCACCTGACCAAGAGCAGCTTTGGGGAGAAAAGGGGGTTTGTATTAGTTTTCAGGCTTGAGGGAAGCTCCATGATGGCAGGGGAAAATGATGGCATGAGCAGATGATAGACATCACCCCCTGCCAACATAAGGTACACAATAACAACAGGAGAGTGTGCCAAACACTGGCAAGGGGACACTGGCTATAACACCCATAAGCACATCCCCAACAATATACTGCCTCCAGGAGGCATTCATTTCTAAATTGTCATCAGCTAGGGACATTCAGAACAGCTAAGTTTATGGGGGATAATTGAATCAAACCACCACAGTGGGATGGTATTGTATTGATTTTTGTGTTTCTTGTATTATAATGTAGAGATTTTTGCATTGTTAGTTAAGTTGATACTTGGGTTTCCTAATTATCTGCAGTGTTCTTAGCTATGTAAATCCAATGTTATATATTTTCAGTGTAGGAGTTTAAGGTGTCAGGTGTAGCTCTAATACTTTAAGAGAAACAGCAGAAGTAACCCTAGGTGTTGAGTTTGCCTGCCATTCAAGTATTGTAGTAGACTGGATGAAGCAAATTACTGGAAAATTCTGAATTTCAACTGAGCAATATAGACATTCAATCAAAACCAGCACAGAGTGTTAATACACATGGGGATTCAACTACACAGATCATCTAATAAAGCCAAAGTCCCTAAGGATATGTGTTGCCCCACACCTTTAATCCTGTCAACTAAGAGGTTGAGATGTCTAGTATGAAACAGTTTCCAAGTCAGGCTGGGGCCAGTCAGTTCCTGATCCCAATAATCACAGAAGAAAAAGACAAAGTAGCTAAAAATCAGGAAATGTCAAAGGCAGCAATAGTCAACACCAAAATACAGCTTATTTGAGAAGGGTAAATCCAACCCAGAATATATCATTCAAATGTAATACATAACCTTCCCTGACATGGAAAGAGAGATTAGCACTTCCAGTACAGGCCTATGTATCTGGCTTTGTATAAATAGGCCCTGTTACCTTTTGGCATGGCTTCCAATCTCGCCAATGCTGAGTATCCACCTTGATCCCTTTTGGTGCCAGGCAACCAGGGTGAATGAGTTCTCTGGACTTTCACTGCCCTGATGTATAGGGGATGGGAAACTTTGCAGGGTGCCTGGAGTTGTCCCGGAGCTGCTCAGTTGGTGCTGTATGTATTCTCCTTCAGCAGCTACTCAGCTGGCCCCTGCTGTCTTCCCTTTCAGGTTTCTTGCCTTTGTGAGGAGGCTGATGTGAGTGGAAAATCCACTCACCTTGTTTCTGCTCCTGCCACTCTGCACCACTGGGTGGGTGGGCAGGCTCACGAATTGGGGCTGTTTGTGCTTTGGTGGGATTCTGGCTGTTTTCCCCCTTTCTGGAAGATCTTAATCTCTCCTGCTTCTCTGCTGTGGTTGATAATCTGAAGAAATGTTTTAATGCCATGTGGTTATTAAAGATGTTAAGATGTAGTGAGTTCTTCATATGACCTATATATTTTATGCATATTAACTCAGATGTATGTAGAGAGAGAGAGTTAAAGAAATGAAAGTCACACTTACACAAACATATATACTGGAATGCTCTTTCAGTGGGTTAAGCTTTGAGGTCTGACTAAGCTTCTCCTCTCCAATTCCCAGTGTCATTACCTAATAGCCATGGAGCCAGAAGAAAGGCTCTTCCAGGTGCTTCAGAGCCTGTGGAAGGAGGGATGGGAGATGAGTGACTGAGAGAACAAAGGATGATGGCCAGTCCTTTCTGATTCAGGGAGCAGATTCTATTGTACAGTCATATCAACTCAACGGACCCATCAACTTTCAAACCCAACCATCATAGCATCCTTTATCAGATTAACAGCAACTTTGTCTGTCTATGTCATTCATGAATGGACCTAGGATATTGATGCCAGTCAGGGTGAAGAATGTGGCTTTCTAGATGGGCCTTAAAAATGAGACACCATCACTTTTTACCACAGTATATTTGCTGATTTGTTGTGGCTTGATATTCCATGTAGTGTGGGTGTGACTTGAATTTCTTCAACTCACATGTGAAGTTCCTATGGTGAAGGACTATTCTGTGTCTCTCCTTCAACTCAGTTTCATCCACACCTGATAAAGTCACCTTAGCAGCTCAATTAAACTTTGTCAGTGTGGTGGTTTGATTCAAGTGTCCCCCATAAACTTACGTGTTCTGAATTCTAGGTCCTCACCTGGTGGCAATTTGAGAATTAGCAACTCCTGGAGGCATTGTATTGTGATGGGCAGGCTTATATGGTATTATAGTCAGCTTCCTCTTGCCAGTGTTTGACACTTTCTCCTGTTGCTGTTGCCTACCTGATATTGGCCAGGAGGTGATGTCCACCCTCTGCTGATACCACCATTTCTCCCTGCCATCATGGACCTTCCCCTTGAGTCTGTAAGCCAAAATAAACCATTTTTCCCACAAGCTGCTCTTGGTAGGGTGTTTTCTGCCAGCAGTGTTAACCTGACTGCAACAGTAAAATTGGTACTGAGAAGTGGGATCATTGCTACTAGGCACCTGACTATGTGGCTTTGGCCTTTTGGAACTGATTTTTGGGAGGAATCTGGAAGGATTGGAAATCTTGACCTAAGAGATGCCTTGTAGCACTGTAAGTACAGCTTGATGGACTATTCTGGTCAGAGTTGAAAGACCTGAATGCAGTAAGACCTATGGACTGTGAAGTTTGGTTTATGAGGGTGAGAAAGAGCTTTGCCTGGACTAGGCTTAAAGCAGTTTGTGAGAGGCTTGCTGTTATACCCATGTCCTGAGAACTTGTGCAGTGTTGCATTGCACAGAAATGGACTGGTGTGAGTAGAGGGATATGGCACAGAAAAAATGAAATCTTTGGACCCAAACTGCTTCCTGTTGTGCTGAAATTGTATGAGAGATTACAACCTTTGAGATTGGGCCAGCTGACCTGCATTGGGTCAACAGGAAGAATTCAGACTCTTTTGAATTGACCCAAACAATGAAAGAGTATCCTGTTCTTCAAAGTCTGCTTTATTCCCCCCTGGATTAACAAATTGGCAGCCCACCTGGTAATATGGAATATAAGAAATTCAGGAAAAAGAAGGCCATTGAATTTGCAACGTGGTTTTGTATTTTTAAAAATTTTTTGTTTATTTTTATTTATTTATTTGAGAGACAGACAGAGAGAAAGAGGGAGAGAGAGAGAGAGAGAGAGGGAATGAGAGAGAATGGGGCATTCCAGGGCCTCCAGCCACTGCAAACGAACTCCAGATGCATGCAGTCCCTTGTGCATCTGGCTAACATGGGTCCTGGGGAATCGAGCCTCGAACTGGGGTCCTTAGGCTTCACAGGCAAGTGCTTAACTGCTAAGCCATCTCTCCAGCCCATGATTTTGTATTTTGGAAATGGCCATGGGCAGTGTGAAGCAAGAGACCCAATGGAGCTATGAGGATGAATCATGGGTTGTAGTGGAGACCCAATGGAGATGCCATGACTATGGGATGGCTACCAAGAAGAGCTGCCACCATTGTAGAAATTCTCTGGAAAGATCACTCCAATGCCAGTATGAGTGAAAGTAGAGGAACTTATTATGGGGGCGGGGGGGGGGGGCGTGTGGCAAGGAACTTGAGGTAGCCCTAGCCTTCCTAAGAAGTTTTGGTCCTGAGCTATGATTTTATTCCCATTTTACAGTTTTCATAGAAAGGGGAGGGGAAGTGAACAAACAAGATGTGGCAATTTGCATATCAATCATTTCTGTAGTCAGGCCACCCTAACAATGAACTCCATTTTACTTTGTTTTAGCCTAAACTGTCTTTCCTTCTTATCATCCCTTTGGGCCCTTTCTGGACAGTTCTTTCTTTGGGATCTTTCCATCTGCTAACAAAGACAAGTTTTAGCTCCTCAGCAATTAACTCTTATAGTAACTCAATGAATCAGTACAACTCTTGGCTTCTTTTCTACTACACTGGTACCAAAAGAAGTTTTCCAGGACTGTGAGTAGCCTAGCTAGAGGGAAGGAATTGGGACTCCAGAGACTTGTCATTGGTTAGAATTATCAGACTTGGAAACTCATCACTGACTAGAGTTGTTGGACTTGGAACTATAGAGTTTGATGTTTGCTCTGTCTAAATCTTGTATTGGTTGAATATTTCTTTGCTATGCCCAATGCCATCTTTCATAGTGTGAATGCTTATTCTGTGCCATTATGGGATTTTTTTTCTTTTCTGTTTTTAGTATTATGGCTCAGTTAAAAGATCTTGGGCTATGGGGATGTATGAACATCATTGGGACTGATAAAAATTATGGGGACTTTTAAAGTTGGACTGAATGCATTGCATTTTACATCATGGATGGTTATCAGTTTATGGGGGCCAGGGGCAGAATGTGTTGGTTTCATTCAGGTGGCCCCTATAAACTTACATGTTCTGAATTCTAGGTCCTCACCTGGTAGCAATTTGGGAATTGAAACCTTCCAGAGGGACTGTGTTGTTGGGGTGGGCATATGGGTATTATAACCAGCTTCCTCTTGCCAGTCTTTGGCACACTGTCCTGTTGCTGTTGTCCACCTGATGTTGGCCAGGAGGTGATGTTCACCCTTTGCTGATGCCACCATTTTTCCTGGCCATCATGGGTGATGTCCGTAAGCCAAAATAAACCATTTTATTTTCCCCACAAGCTGCTCTTGGTAGGGTGTTTTCTGCCAGCAATGTAAACCTGACTGTAACAGTCAGTGAACTGCATCAATATAGTCCTGTTAGTTTTCCAAGTCAACAAACTGCTCTGAGTTATAATCTATAAGTTAAATAACCAAACTAAGGGCATGTTTGCTCTGCTTCTCGGCCTCCTCCTCAGAAAAGAGCCTTGCTGGGTGTGTGCTGGCAGGTCCCCACCAGCGTTCGGCACTGTTGAGCACAAGTGCTTGGTGCCTTCATTGTTTTGTCTCATGTGGTTGACTTGTGTATTTGAAGAAGGATTTTTTTCTCACCATTGCATGGATGTGAACAGTCAGTCAGTTGGCGGAAGTAGAGTAGGAACATGCTGGTCAAACTTCTGCTTGTAAAGATGTGTAGGGAAATCCTCTGAATTGAAATATTCCTTCCTAAGGAGGCTCTGAGGATTCATGAAGTCAAGTCCCAGAGACAGGTCTTA
The DNA here is from genome assembly GCA_036346955.1 of Dipus sagitta. Taxonomy (NCBI): domain Eukaryota; kingdom Metazoa; phylum Chordata; class Mammalia; order Rodentia; family Dipodidae; genus Dipus; species Dipus sagitta. Next base: position 50,030,621 of record CM070773.1, on the reverse strand, counting down.
AAAGGTCACAGGTCCACCCTCAAGGGTATAGAAATGATTAAAGGGCAGACTTTGATCAATGTCAATTAGAAATGGAAGCAGGAAGTCAAGTCTGGGAGAAGGTTACAAGACCCCACCCTAAGGCTATATATAAAGGGAAAGCAACTGCTTGGGGATGAGAGACTCTCAGATTGAGTGGACTGCAAATCATATAGTATGCCCAAGACTTCCCACCAGCCGAGCTGCCTGCAGGTTGTACAGTGAGCCCCAGAGACGCATCTTCTGTATCACCTATCCCGGTGTGGCCTCTTCCATGATGAAGCTTGCCTTTGAGTAAAGCAGGTATGGGGAGCTCAGCTTACAAGATGAAATGAGACTTCCCCACGGTGTGGCTCTTTGGGGTCTCCATACTCTGGAAGTTAAGTCCTCATCCCAAGGCTGAAGGAAGAACATCTGCAAGGCTAACCCTGACATGGAGTTCCATCTAACTGGCCAGCACAGGTCATTATCCAGTACGGGATGAGACTTCTCCATAGTGTGACTGTTTGGGGGTCTCCATTGTTTTTGTAAGCAACCCTTCACCCTGCACCCTGCTCTGTAAGTAACCCTGGTAAATTCATTGCTTCACCCAAACTGGTTTGGTCTGCCATTTCTGCCCTATCTGGGGATGAATATGTGTGTCTACATTGCCCCAGTGAAAAAGTTTCCTGTGACAATTGAGCATTACTGTGAGAAGAAATGTAAGCAGATAGTATGGCCATGGGCAACCTGAAGGGTAAATGACTCTCCCTGAAAACCAGAGGGACCTAAAGGGTTAATGACTGTCCCTAAGACTAGAAGGCCTTGAAGAAACATCAGAGGCAGTCAGTCCCAGGCAAGCTGACAACTCCCCTGATGGATAAACTTCCTTTAACTCAGAAAGCCTTGAAGGAACAGAAACCATCTGGGTTATCCTCCCTAGACAATTTTGTTAAAACAAGGAAAAAAAAAAGCTTATTCTGAACAAGGACGCAAATAACTACAAGTTCCTTACCTACTTCCCTTGGACCTACACCTGATCCAGTCTGTTTGTCTAAGGGTCTTCCTTATAAGCTTGAACCCCAGCCTAGCTCAGCGCTTCAGCCTCCGTCCCGCGGAAGACTACAGCCCCTCCCTGTACTTCAGTAAACAGTCTCTCTCTGTTGAGATCAAGTCTGGTGTTTTCCTTTGCTTTTCTCTTTCACTTGCCTTACACAACCCAAGTAGGAAGAAGTGGATTTTGTATAAAAGGTCCCAAATCCTACACTGAAAAGTTAATTTTTTTTTTAGGTTCAAAAAATATAATTAGCATTTTACTAGCTGGGTAACATGGTTAGGAAAACTGTTACCCAAAAATATTTAAGAAAACTAGTAAGAAAAAGGTTTTGGGGGGAAAACAAAGATTTAAATTCATGTCTACATGGACTATGGTTTATAAAAAGTGGGGAGAGGCAGTTGGATGGCACTGAGAACTGCTTGTGTTTTGTGCCCGGTCCAGGATAGGTGACTAAGATGTACAGAGCTTGCCTGTGACTCTGGGTGGCAATTCTGACACCCTTTTGGCATCAGGCCTAGAATGTAAAAATGAAATGAAATCACAAGCCAGAGTGGTAAAATGAGTCATAACAATGTGATAAATGTCACTTGTTGTCCTCAAGAGCATGCACTCAGAGAGAGAGGAAAAACGAGAGCTGTGAATCAAACCCATTCACCCTTGCTACAGGATACTCCCTACCTACTACATGGCCTTCTGACAGGGATTCACCGTGTGCACAGCAGGCACACTCCTTTCTGGTGGGGTGAGCCTCCCTGTGTCATCCGCTCTCAGGAACTTGACAAGCCGAACCTGACAGACTGACTGAGGTGTCTCCAGGCCATCTGGCAACAGTGCTGCCATGCGCTCCATTCGCAGGACAAGTCTGGAGGTGGAGAAGACTTGCCGGGGTTGCTGGCAATCGCAATGCGTCTGTTTGCTAATCGTCCTGTCACAACTGGGAGCTCAAAGTATGACTCTCGCCAGTGGCTCTCCCTGGACTGCTCACATTGCGCCCTCTTTGGAAGACAGGAGGAAATTAGAGGCTGACAGGGACTCATTTTCCCTGAGCTGAGTTCATAGGACAAAGGAAGTGAAAGGAAGCCCTGAACAGTTTTAAAGTGTTTTAAAGTAGCAGAGGCCTTTTCAGGCTTCTGAGAGGACAGATTCCCTAATTAAAAGAAAAAGAAGTAGCTACATTATGCTAGGTGCTGGAAAAATCTGACCTCTCCAATCCTCAATATCCGTGAAGAGGATAATGCTCCCCACATTAAAAAAATATTTTGTTTATTTTTATTTATTTATTTGAGAGTAACACAGAGAGAGAAAGAGGCAGATAGATAGAGAAAGAATGGGCACGCCAGGGCCTCCAACCACTGCAAATGAACTCCAGATGCATGCGTCCCCTTATACATCTGGCTTATGTGGGTCCTGGGGAACCAAGCCTCGAACTAGGGTCCTAAGGCTTCAAAGGCAAGCATTTAACCGCTAAGCCATCTCTCCAGCCCCTGCCCACATTTTTTTTTAAAAGTAGTATTTATTATTTGCAAGCACAGAAATAAAAGAGACACAGACACCAGGGCCCCCAGCCACTGCAAATGAACTCCAGATGCATCCTCCAGTTTGTGCATTTGGCTTTATGTGGGTACTGGGGAGTCAAACCTGGGTCATTTAGGCTTTGTAGACAAACGCCTAAACTGCTGAGCCATCTCTACAACCTTGCCCACTTTTTTTCTTTAACAATAGAGCTGGCTGAACAACTAGTTAATGGTGAGGCCAAGATTGGAAACTAGCAGTTTACTTACCTATCTAATATATCTGATTATTTGCTTAATCTATCTAGCTATCAGTTTACTTACTCTTTCATACCTCCAACTTCCTGTTCTGCAAATGAAGGACATAGAACAGACAGTAAGGAGCTCATGGGCAGTGGACTGCACATGAAACATGTGGCAAGCACCTAGCATGGTGCCTGCTGTGTGGCAGGTTCTTGACCTTAGTTCTTCAGTCCTATGTTTGTAGAGAGGATGTCTAGGTGAAGGATAAAAGGTGAAGAAGGGTAAGATTCAGACAGTAAGTGGACGTCTTTTTTTTTTTTTATTTTTGGTTTTTTGAGGTAGGGTCTCACTCTAGCCCAGGCTGACCTGGAATTCACTATGTAGTCTCAGGGTGTCCTCAGACTCATGGTGATCCTCCTATCTCTGCCTCCCAAGTGCTGGGATTAAAGGCATACGTCACCACACCCAGCTAAGTGGATGTCTCTTAATGCATTTGCCCTCTTTTGCCAAATGATAACAGATTAGGGTCCTTATTTAGTTTCTAATCTCCTCATGGCTTGAGTCCCAAAAGTTTTGATTCAAGCTAAGCTCATTTGAGTGTCACCTCTGGTGATACGTGGCATCTACTACACAGTGGTAACACTAACAGGAGACAAGGGGACTCCACTGTATCCTTGAGGCAGCCCCCAGCCAACCTAACTGAAGAGTTCTCAGTACAAAGATTCTTGAAATTTCCTACATGCCACAGCCCTGAGCTGCAGATTCCCAGGTTCAGTCAGAGATTCTGATTAAGGAGGAGTGGGAACAGGTCCAGGAATGCTAGTGAACTTGCACGTTTGGTGAAAAGTGCACGGGACACAATGACTACACTTCTGTGACACTGTGAGAGGCTTCAGCCACAGCTATGATGACTTGGGACACAGGAGAACCTAGTAAGTTGGATGTGGAGCTCTCAGGCTAAGGTGGAATTCAAATTTTCAACAAGTGGTGATTATATTATGCCATAAGACTGAAGGTTCTCCAGGAAAGCTAATAAAAAAAGAGAGAATTGGGCTGGAGAGATGGCTTAGCAGTTAAGCGCTTGCCTGTCAAGCCTAAGGACCCCGGTTCGAGGCTCGATTCTCCAGGACCCACGTCAGCCAGATGCACAAGGGGCGCACGCATCTGGAGGTCCTTTGCAGTGGCTAGACGCTCTGGCGTGCCCATTCTCTATCTATCTATCTGCCTCTTTCTCTCTCTCTCTCTGTCGCTCTCAAATAAATAAATAAAAAACAAAAAAAAAGTTTAAGAAAAGAGAGAATTTAGTTCAAGATCTCCTTTGTTCTGACCTCTGACCAACAAAACAAACAACTGATGTCATAAATGTTTGAGTGCTTTCATTTGGCCTGCTTATTCGGCTCAATTTAATGTATTTTAAGGCAATTGCTATATGTCATATGCAAATTATTCTAGCATTGGGTTAAACTCTAGAAACTCACAAATTTCATAGAAAAATACACATATTTTGTAGTCTGGAAGACATACCCACAAGAAAAGGAATATACTGCGTTAGAGGACTGAGAGAGAGTAGTTTATAGCAAGGATGATCAGGAATTATTTTCAGAGGAGAGGCAGCACTGACCTTAATTTTGAAGGGGAAGGACCACTCTGAAAGGACAGAAATGGGAATTCCAGCATGGAGAAGTATATAAAGTCACAGAAGTCTGAACAAAGAAGGAAGACTAGAGACAGGCTGTTGAATACATTGGTTGGGTTTTTAAAAAATTCTTTATTAATTTATGTATTTGCACATCTTGGGGTATGTATGTATGTGTGTGCATAGGCACACCAAGGTCTCTTGCTGCAAACACCAGGTACTTGAGCCACTTTTTGCATCTGGCTTAACATGGGTGGTTTGAGACTTGAACCCCATCTGGCAAGCTTTATAAGCAAACACCTTTAACTGCTGAGCCATCCTCTAAGTCCTCAGTTGTGGTGGTTTGAGTCTGGTGTCCCCCATAAACTTAGGTGTTCTGAATGCTAGGTCCCCAGTTCCTACTTCTCCTCCATTCCTGCTCTATCTCTATGGGAAAGTTCCTTAGTTCAGTTCCTTATTATTTAAAAAAAAATATTTATAATAAAGAAAGGTGGGGGAAGGTCAATCAAAATTCAAGATATTCTGAATAAGACATATGAAAACATACTTTTTAAAAATAATGGCACATCCAGAAGCAATAGATTGTTACTAGAAAATTTTCAGTGCCAGGGATGGGATACCTTCCAGTGAGTTTTGGCCAGAGAGGTTCCTGTTGCTTCCAAAACATTACAGGCTCTTGCCAAGGCTCTTGGTTTCCCATGAGAAACAGATGGTAAGACCCTATTGCTGAAGACTCCACATGCTTGGGCAGCAAGGTCACTGAGAAATCAAGTGGATGCTGAGCTGGAAACCTTCTTCCTGTAGACTAGCCAACTGAAAGCTGGAAAATTCTGCACTGCATGCAGCACTATGGGAGACAGAAGTCAACAGCAGTGAAAACGGTGGACACTGGAAGCCTCAAGTTTGGCCAGACAGGCCAAATGACCAAACAGGTGCAATAGTGGCATGTCTGTTATGGGAGAAACCAAATGTTCTCTAATTGGACTGGAGGCCCACTCTTAAATAATTTTTTAAAATGCAAGAGTGGAACATGCAAAGTATATGGGACACCATGAAAAGACCAAATCTTTGAATGGACATAAAAGAAGGAGAATTCCATGCCAAAAGGACAGAAAATATTTTCAGTAAAGCCTTGGAAGAAAATTTCCCCAAATATAGGGAAAAGGAGGCCCATATAGGTACATACAGAACACCAAATAGCCACCAGCCACTGCCAACAAACTCCAGATGCATGCACTGCCTTATGCATCTGGCTTATGTGGGTCCTGGAGAATCGAACTGGGATCCTTTGGCTTTACAGGCAAATGCCTTAACTGCTAAGCCATCTTTCCAGCCCCAAGTTAAATATTTTTTTTTTTTTAAGTTGCAAGGGAAGCCAGGTGTGGTGGCGCACGCCTTTAATCCCAGCACTCAGGAGGCAGAGGTAGGAGGATTGCCATGAGTTCAAGGCCACCCTGAGACTCCATAGTGAATTCCAGGTCAGCATGGGCTAGAGTGAGACCCTACCTTGAAAAACCAAAAAAAAAAAAAAAAAGTTATAAGGAAAAAATAATCAATGATAGACTAGTTGTTAATCAAATGAAGAACAAGCAACCCCAAACATTATAATCATCAAATGACAGGAATTAATACACACTTTTCAATAATAACTCTGAATATTAATGCTCTCAATTCCTTAATCAAAAGACAAACTAGCAGATTGCATTACAAAATAAGACCCATCTTTCTGATGTCTCCAAGAAACTAAACCTCATCATCAAAGACAGACACTACCTTAAGGTAAAAAGATGGGAAAAGATATTCTAAGCAAATGGAACCAGGAAAAAGCAGGAGTTACTATTCTAATATCTGACAAAATAGACTTCCTACTAAAACTAGTGAGAAGAAACAAAGAAAGCTATGTCATCTTGACTAAGGGAACAATCCATGAAGAGGACATTACAATTCTAAATATATATGCAACAGGGGCACGCAACTTCATAAAACAAACACTACTAGATATGAAGTCACAAATAGACTCCAGCACAGTATTTATAGGCAACATTAACACCCACTCTCACGAAGAGACAAGTCATTCAAGCAAGAATAGAGTAACATTAGAGTTAACTGACACCATAAAACAAATAGATGTTACAGACACCAAGATATCATAGACATACATTCTTTCAGCAGTTCATGGGACTTACTCTAAAATAGGTCCCATATTAGGACACAAAGAAAGTCTCAACAAATTTAGGGAAATTGAAATAACCTCTTGTATTTTAACTGAAAATAATGGAATAAAGCTGGAAAATAATAACAAGAAATTATGGAAAACGCACAAACTCATGGAGGCTAAACAACATACTATTCACTATTGAATAATGAATGGAACATTGAAGAAGTCAAAAGGAAATCAAAAAGTTCTTAGAACTGAATTAAAACAGAAACACAACATACTAATAATATATAATATATATTAATAATTATATAATATATATTATATAATACATAATAATATATATTAATAATTAATAATGTAAATACCACCTGGGTATTAGGGTGCACGCTTTTAATCCCAGCACTTTGGAGGCAGAGGTAGGAAGACTGCTGTGAGTTCGAGGCCAGCCTGAGAATGTATAATTAATTCCAGACAAGCCTGAGCTAGAGAGAAACCCTACTTCGAAAAAAACAAAAAATAAGGCCGGGCGTGGTGGCGCACACCTTTAATCCCAGCACTCGGGAGGCAGAGGTAGGAGGATCGCCACCCTGAGACTACAGAGTTAATTCCAGGTCAGCCTGGACAGAGTGAGACCTTACCTCAAAAAACCAAAAAAAAAAATAAAATAAAATAATAATAATAATAATAAAATAAAAAGACACCAATGAAATGCAAAAAATATCAAGGCATGCTTTAAAAACCTAGTTTCTACTAAATCAGAAAATCTGATAGAAATGATTGAATTTCTGTACGCATATGCCCTATGAAAGTTAAACCAAGATGAGATAGGTAATTTAAACATCTATTATAAGCAATGTGATTAAAGCAGTAATAATTTTTTAAAGCTCCTGAATAAAAAGGTCCTGGTCCAGATGGATACACAACAGAATTCTACCAGATCTTCAAAGAACTAGAACCAATTCTACTCAAATTGTTCCATAAATAAAGAATGCTTCCAAATTTTATAAAGATGGCATTGCACTGAGAGCAAAATCAGATAGAGACAAAACAAAAGAAGAAGAAGGAGAAGGAGGAGGAGGAAGAGAAGAAGTAGAAGGAGGAGGAGGAGGAAGAGGAGGAGGAGGAAGAAGAGGAAAAGGAGAAGAAGAAGGCAGCGGCGGCAACAGACTAATGTTCCTGATGAACACATACCCAAAAATTCTCAATAAAATACTTGCCAGCAAAATCCAAGAACACATCAAAAACATCATTCACATTGGCCCCCTTTTAGTCTATGAAGTGCAAGAGATAAAAAGATTACTCAAAACACATCTGTACTGAATAGAGACTTGGAGCCACAATCTTTGGAGGAACAACAGAAAGAGAACTGTGGCCCTGTGCTGCAGTCTACACAAGTTCTTATTGGGATAGACAAAGAACAGGGGTTAGAAAAAGAGAAGGTCTAAAGTCACTCTCTAAGGCCAGGGAAGATTAGATAAACCAGGCTGATAAGTCTCCACAGGCCAGCAGGTTGTTTGTTCTGGTCTCTGCGGTTAGTAAACGTCCTATATTTTTTGTCCTGCAAAGTAATCTTAAACATCCTGATGGCAACAGATGGTGTTCCAGCATAATGTACTGTGTTCAGTACCTGCTTCCTTGCCTCTGTCTGCTGCCACAGGGCTTGTTTGCATGGCTATGGAAGAATCTTCTACAACTATGATCAAGTTGGCTTCACTCCAGAGATGCAGGGATGGTTCAAAAAACACAAATCAGTAAGTGCAATACATCACATATATGGACTCAAGACAAAAATCATATGATCATCCCAATATATGCAGAAAAGGCCTTTGAAAAAAATCCAACATCCTTCCATGATAAAAACTCTGGACAGACTAGGGATTGAGGGAACATATCTGAACATACAAAAAGCTGTACATAACAAACTTATAGCTAACAACATGCTCTAATGGAAAAATCTGGAAGCATTTACACTAAGATCATAAACACAAGGTTGTCTAATCTCTCCACTCCTATCTAATATGGTGCTTAAAGTATTACTGAGAGCTATTACATAAGACAAGAGAAGGAAATGCAGTTGATACAGATCAGAAAGGAAAAAGTCAAAGTATAATTATTTGCAGATAATATAATTCTAAAAAAAAGAAATCAAACAAGCAACAACAACAAAAAAAAACATGAGATTCTAAAGACTTCACAAACAGAACTCCTTCAGCTAATACACACTCTCAGCAAAGTGGCAGGATATAAAATTTACAAAAACCAGTAGCCTTCATATATACCAATGACAAACATACTCAGAAAGAAATCAGGAAATCATATTGGAATCAGGAAATCATATCACGTTGGAATGAGCCTAACCAAAGAAAGGTCTATACAAAAAAAAAAAAAAAAAAAAAAAAAAAGAACTAAAATACTGAAGAAGGAACTTGAGAAAGGCACCAGAAGACAGAAAGACCTCCCAGGCTAGTGAGCTGAAAAAATTAACATCAAGAAATTGGCCATTTTTATAGAAATATAAAAACACAGGCTGGAGAGATGGCTTAGTGGTTAGGGTGTTTGCCTGCAAAGCCAAAGGATCCTGGTTCGATTCTCTAGGGCCCACGTAAGCCAGATGCACAAAGGGGTACACACATCTGGAGTTTGTCTACAGTGGCTGAAGGCCCTGGTGTACCCATTTTCTCTCTCTCTGTCTCAGAAAGAAAGAAAGAAAGAAAGAAAGAAAGAAAGAAAGAAAGAAAGAAAGAAAGAAAGAAAGAAGGAAAGAAAGAAAGAAAGAAAGAAAGAAAATATTTTTAAAATCTCTAGAGCCGGCCATGGTGGCACATGCCTTTAAAAAACAAAAAAACTTAAAATTCACATGGAAATAAAAAGACCCCAAATATCCAAAATAATACTGAGCAAAAATAATACTGTTAGCGATATCACCATACCAGATTTCAGGTTATACTAAAGCGCCAGAGTCATGAAATCTGCATTGTACTGGGACAAAAACAGACATGTAGGCAATAGAATGGAAGAGAGGACCCAAGAATAAGTCCATGTAACGACAGCTATCTGACTTTTTACAAAGATGAAAAAAAATACACAAAGGTGGGAAAAAAGTAGCATTTTTAACAAACTGTGTTGGAAAACTGAATCTCCTCTATAGGTTGAAGAATGAAACTAGACCTTTATGTCTCACCCTGCACAAAAATCAACTCCAAATACTTCAAGAACCTCAGTAAAAGGCCCAAAACTCTGAAACAGCCAGGAAGGAAAGCAGGGAATACATCCCAGCACACAGAGAGAGGTAAGGACTTCCCAAAGAGAACTCTCGTCACCCAGGACATTAGGCACAACAACAAACGGCACCTCATGCAATTAAAAATCTTCTGTACAGCAAAGGGAATTGTCCTTTAACTGAAGAGGCAGTATTCAGAATGCCTGCTACACACCTGACAAGAGGATTAATATCCAGACTATACAAAGAACTAAATAAATGGGGCTGGAGAGATGGCTTAGCCATTAAGGTGCTTGCCAGCAAAGCCAAAGGACTTAGGTTCAATTCTCCAGTACCCACGTTAAGCGAGATGCACACAGTCTGGAGTTCATTTGCAATTGCTAAAGGCCCTGATGTGCCCATTTTCTCTCTATCTGCCTTTTTCTTTCCCCCCTCTCAAATAAATAAATACATATTTTTTAATGCCCATTGTGGTGGCACATACCTTTAATCCCAGCACTTGGGAGGCAGAGGTAGGGGGATTGCCATGAGTGCGAGGCCACCCAGAGATTATACAACTACCTAGTGAATTCCAGGTCTGCCCAGGCTAGAGTGAAACCCTACCTCAAAATAAAAAGAACTCAAAAGACTAGACACCATGAAAATGAGCAACCCAATCAGAAAGTGGGCTATGACTGAACAGAGAGTTCTCAAAGGAACATATTATACAAAGGTCTAACAAATACCTTAAAAAGTGTTCAACATCCTTAGCCAAGAGGGGAATTGAAATTAAAAGACTTGATATCCCAATCCCCCCATCAGAATGGCTATCATCAAGAAATGCTGGAAAGAATGTGGGTAAAGGAAACTCTTTGTTTTATCACACACACACACACACACACACACACACACACACACACACACCTTTTAAATTTTCGGTCTGAATAGCCCCAGTGACAAATTTAGGGGAAATTTTGAAATGCCAAAAAAAGAAAGGGAGTGATTCAATGAGAGTTCTAAATGTGGCAAATACAACTTCAGAGACAGATCTTATGAAAAAAAACTTCTTATGAAGAGAGACTTTAAAAATTTCCTTTATTATTTGTTCCCTTTATCAATTTTAATGCCAGCATATTGCCACATTCTGAGTACTTTTAAAACCAGCACATTGCCACATTTAAGCACAAAATGTTACATGAACATCAGTCTGTGTTACTGGTGACTTCTCAGTAATTAAATAGGGATGGGCTGGCTCCTTTTCAGTGCAACACTAGGCAAGATTCATTTTGCCCTCAAGAATGCATAGTTTTAGCCAGGTATGGTGGCTCTTGCCTATAATTCCAGCACAGAGACTAAAGCCATAGGACTGAGAGGTTTGGGATGTTTTAGGTGTTTATGTGTGTGCATAGGTGTGTTCATAGGTGTGTGTATGTGCATGCAGAGGCCAGAAGTTGACATCAGGTGGTGTTGTGGTTTGAATATAAAATGCCAGGGCTGGAGAGATGGCTTAGTGCTTAAGGGCTTGCCTGTGAAGCCTAAGGACCCCAGATCGAGGCTCGATTCCCCAGGACCCATGTTAGCCAGATGCACAAGGGGCGCAGGTGTCTGGAGTTTGTTTGCAGTGGCTGGAGGCCCTGGCACACCCATTCTCTCTCTCTATCTATCTATCTATCTATCTATCTATCTATCTATCTATCTATCTATCTCTATCTGCCTAGTTCTCTGTCACTCTCAAAAAATAAATAAATAAAATGAACAGAAAAAGTGAATATAAAATGCCCCTACTAGTGGCAGTGTATGCCAAGGTTATGGAATCTGTTGGCAGTAGAGTCTTGCTGGAGGAAGCAGATGACTGTGGGCAGGCCTTGAGGTTTTTACAGCCCAGCCCTGCTTCTATGATATAAGCAGGTCAAAGGAATTTATGAGCACTAAGGGGCAAAAGAAGGTACTGAAAGAGGATTTGTAATCAAATTACATTATGTTCATGCATGAAAATTATCAATAAAAAAGTTTTAAGAAACACAAAACAGGTCTCGAATCCAGTGATCCTTTCCTATCCTGCTAGCTCAAACTCTGAGTGTCAATGGGGTGAGGGGAAAGGGTACAATGTGAACAGCCCTTCATGATTAAGAATAAAGGACACTGGCTTTTGAGCATCAGGTTTGACATTCCTGAAAACAGCTTAAAGGCTGAACTGTAATGATCCTCAGAATGGCTAGGGAAAACTCAAGAAAGCCGGGTATGGTGGTTCATGCCTTTAATCCCAGCACTCGGGAGGCAGAGGTAGGAGGATCGCCGTGAGTTCAAGGCCACCATGAAACTACATAGTGAGTTCCAGGTCAGCCTGGGCTAGAGCGAAACCCTGCCTTGAAAAACAAAACAAAACAAAAAAGCCTCAAGAAAGAAAAAGCAGGGTAAGTATGAGAGTTGCTATGCTGCTTGTGAAGAAAATCAAACCTGAAACCAAACATAGAAATTGGGGGAAAGAAAAATGTGCATTAACATATAATTAATTCTCTAATTAAGTATAAAATCTCACCAAGATTTCTTTCACTTCAGAATGAATACTTGAAAGGAGTCATAGTGGGAGTGGAAGCCCTGCTCTCCCCAGCAGCTATAAAAGCAGATCCATGGGGTGGGAGGGGCCTCTGAAAGCCGTGGTATTTACTCTATGCAGTGACCTTCATTATGTACCTGACAACACAGCATCTCACAAAAGCAGTGAGCAGAAATGAAAATGATACCTTATAAACCAAACAGGGACAAAGTGTTTGTTAAAAATAGCTATCAAGAGAATATTAAACATCAACTCATGTTGGTATTGAATCACTTATTATTTTAAACATTTTTAAAGGGTCTTGGTTCCCAAAAGAGAGAATTTATACAAATTTGATGCTATTTTTGGCTACAGGGAGATGTTTGCATAGTTATGAATGGTATGTAGCTCAGATAGGAAGATGAGAACCAGAAACATTAGGGGAAATTCATTAAAATAAAACGAAAAAAACCTACTCAAAATCTCTGCCATACTCCTGTTCTAGTGGTATTCATGTTTATACGTACAGCATTTGATTTGAGGACTAGTTTTACCCCAGGGTCTGTAATTAGATCATACCAGGCCTCCAAAACTGACTGATGAATGAACAAATGTCTTTAAAAACATTACTTTATGTTCATTTATCTTAAGTTATATTCAAGGAAATACATGTGCACTTTTAGTTATTAAAATGCATTCTTGAGTTACAGTGAATAGCCCAATTTGAACATTTCTGAAAGTGAGGAGACAGTGGGGCATTCTCCAAAAAGCACCATTCAGCAATGACGTGCTGCCAATTTCCATACGTGAGTTTATCTCTTGGGACTTTTCTATGACAAAAACTGTACCTACTTTATAAAAGTCCTGGCTAAGAGCCGGGCATGGTGGCACACACCTTTAATCCTAGCACTTGGAAGGCGCAGGTAGGAGGATCGCCGAGAGTTTGAGGCCAGAGGTAGAGTGAGTACCAGGTCAGCCTGGGATAGAGTGAGACCTTACCTTGAAAAACGAAAAAAGGAAGAAGAAAAGTCCTGGTTAAATGGGTTTAGGTTAGTTGAGTAATTGTATTGCCTTAAACAATTAAATCACATTTATAATAAAAAGGAAAGATTTACAGTACTTAATAAGAGTATCACATGCCTTTGAAAGATTGTTTAGATAAGACAATCTATAAGATATTGTTTTTGTTCAACCACCCCTAAATACTTCATGATCACCAGTCTTTGCTATCACCACTTAATACATATTTCCTTATTCACTCTTGATACTCTAGATTTAAGTTTTGACACATGACTGACACAAAGTTGTTGGGGCTTAAGCTCATAGGCACAGTATGTATGACAGAGAAGCATTTAGATTTTGTTGAATAAATTATAAACTTTTAAGTAGTATAAACAAAATGTTGATACTAGACAGTACCCATTAAGGGCTCTGAATAATTTCTTTATCGTTGGCTATCCTAGCTGAATATCACTGTATTTAGGTACAAACTGAGTTCCAACTGTCAAAACTTACATTATAGCCAGGCATTGTGGCACACACCTTTAATTCCAGCACTAGAGAGGCAGAGGTAGGACTGTGAGTTCGAGGCCACCCTGAGACTACATAGTGAATTCGAGGTCAGCCTGAGCTACAGCAAGATCCTACCTCAAAAAAACAAAAGACAAACAAGAACTTACATTATAGCTAAAATAGAACAATTACTGGAGGGAGTCCAATATCTATATCAAAACTAACTTGAGGGTAGATTTTTAATGAAGGAATGAAGGTAGGGTTGGTTTTCCAAGATCTCAACAGGGAGAACAGAAATGGTGTGTTTGGTAAGGAAACTCACATGAGCAAGGAACAGTTATAAAGGAGACTTGTGGCAGATGATGGTAGTAGCACTGGGTAAAGCTGGGCTTCGGAAGATGACCATCACATGTCTTTGAAAACCAAGTGGAAGAGTTTATATTCAAGGCTGGAAGCAATAATGGAGCCTTCAAGGTCCAGAGCCAAGGACTATTAGAAGGAAAGCTGTAAGTCTTGTCCTGCTACAGAACGCAGTAGGAGGTTGAAAAGATGGCTCAGCAGTAAAGATGCTTGCCTACAAAAGCCTAACAACCGGGGTTCAATTCCCCAGTACCCACATAAAGCCAGATGCACAAAGTGGTACATACATCTGGAGTTCACTTGCAATGGCTGGAAGCCCTGGTATGCCTATTCTATCTCTCTTCTGTCTCTGCTTGCAAATAAATAAAAATTAAAAATAGTACAATGCAGCAGGACTGGAAGGAACAGAGTCAGGGAGACATCTAACACTCCTTTCATTCCTATGGTAGAATGGAGAATCCTGCACATCCACAGACATCCAGAGATCTACAGTCCCATTCTCAATGTAACTATAGTGTCCAAGTAAAGCCCAGAAATATAGGTCTGATTAGTGGATTCTTCCAAGTGCTCAACCATCATTTTAGTCCAATATACAAACATCCCAATTATGCTTGAAAATACAGTTCCAATACAATCCAGAAACTTAGATAATTCTAATTTTATAAAACACATGGATTGAGTCACTCCATACAGAGCATACCAAGAGTTGTGGAGGAATCAGGGAAGGGGGGTTAGAGAAACCCAACCATACCAAACTACCACACTGAAGTAGGGCACAAGAACATTCCTGACATTAAGGTGACAAATTTTGACTTATCTTTTGGCTTAGCTAATGGATGATATCAAATAAAATGAAAATCTGACCTCTTCAAATGAGTGCCGGATTTTATTTCATCCTGTGGTGGTTTGAATGAGATGTCCCTCAGAGGCTCACGTGTCTTGAGCATTTGGTCCTCAGATGGTAGCCATTTGGGGGAGTGATGGAGCCTTGCTGGAGCTGGCGTGTTGCCGGTGGTAGACACTGGAGTTTATTAATCCAGCCCCGCTGGGTGTTAGCCAGCCAGCTCACCCATGCTGCTCCGGCTCTGCTGCTGCTATGTGACAAGATGTGACACCCTGCTACCTGTCAGGCTTTCTCAGCCATGATGAAACTTCCCCTCAACACAGCTGAACTAAACCCTTTCCTCTCATCAGCTGCTTTGGGTTGGGTGTTTTGTCCCAGCAACAAGGAGGTAACAACAGATCCTTTTGTGTAAAAATTATTAGGAAAGAACATTTTTCCCCCAAACACAAAAACAGAAGTATTTTGGTGGCTTCATAATGCAAAGGGCACCCAGTCCCTTGATCTGAAGCAGAGCAGGTACGTCTGAACATGAACAGAACTATGGTTGGGCAGTGCATGTCTCTAACATCAAAAGATAATATTATAAAAGAGTGTCCACACAGGAGTCTAAATATATATCCACCAGCAAGTTTAAGTTGTTTATTGGAAATCAACAGTTTTTTTACACCCACTAATTATTTTCACATACAAGGGTAAAATTCAAATAATATAAATATTTAACATTTTGATATAAAATTAATAATTGGGAAAAAGATGAAAACTAATCAAGAGGTAAAAAGTTTTTTAGCAATAATACTGCGTACAACCATCTTTTATTCAAGTGATCATCCAGGCCAATAGTTTATTTTCCCTTTTGATTTTTTTTTTAAAGCCTTGCATGGAGTACCCAAAGTTTTTTCCATCCTTTTTAAAAGGTTAGAACAGTTCTATTTACAAATACTCTTCTCAGTCCTGTAAGTCTGATAAAGGATTCATCTAGCAACTTCCTTCTAAAAACAGGAATTGCCTTCATACTTCCTCTCAATTCAAACCTGTTGCATTCTATTCAAAGTAAAAATAAAAATGATGACCACAGTTCGAGAGCTCTATCAACAAATAAATAACTGTTTCATAAAAGTGTTGCTGTAAACAAGATTACTTCAATGACCAGACAGATACCATTGTTTTCAATCAATAGCAAATTTTAACAGTTCCAAGTATAGATATACAGGGTATGTATAGTCCAAAGGCAAATAGTTATTAAAGAATCAACTGATAAAAATTAATTATAAACTTTTGTCCAAATGTACTTTTATTCTCTACAGTTTTAAATTGGTCAGAAAATTTGAACTGTAATGGTCTGAAATCTACTCTAAAAGTAATTATTCTTAGAATATTTGACACTAAGGCCTTGACATTAGTTAAAAAGAACTAACCTAAGCAATGTAAACAAGCCTGAAATTTCAATAGAAAAATTAACAAAAGATTTCTGTAAACATTAAAAATACACCTGTTAAAAATTACAAATATCATCGTCCAGTTGATATTCTGAGATATTCTATTTGTTTTGCATGTTTCTGACTTCATATTAAATGAGATGTCTATATTTACTCTACTAATGGTCTTATAACCAGTTCAACTACTTTTGAAGTCATATAACCTCTCTAGCATTATCACTTAATCTCTTCTGTGAGGGCGGGGGATGTGAGAAATTATTAGCATCATGGCTCCATTTTATCCTGATTTGTAAAATAAATTAACTCCATTTATTAGACTCCAGCCAAAGCCCTGACCATACAGATGATGCAATGATCCAAACGCTCTTGATCCCATTTGGCCATAGACTGCTTTACATACTGTAGCATTGATTTAAAACTCTCAAACTGAAAAGCTGCACTTAAAGTATTGTGGTGTATGAGATTTTGTTAGCGGTGGGTTAACTGTCATAGAGTGTAATCATTTAGACACCAAAATTATATTTTACAAGTCATTGGGAAAAAAGACTTTGAATGTCATTTTATTTACCTATTTATTTACTTTACGGTGCTGAAGACGGAAACCAAAGCTCACTAGCCAATAGCTCTACCACTGAGCTACACGCCCAACTCTGTCTTTCCCTTTGAAGTCTCCTCCATTATTGTATTTCCTTACGCAAACAGTATTCCAGCAACTACCTTAAATACAGATCAATACTGAAAAACAAGTGGAAAAATTCATTAAATAATAATCAGCTTATTGGAATTGACAATGATTTCTCTCTAGTGAAAGGCCCTGAGGCAACAAACTACCCATGTTTTGTCTCTCTCTCTCTGTTTTGTTTTGTTGTTTCTAGTATTAGGGATGAAAGTGCACATTACATACCAGTTAAGGGAGAGCTAATGGCTTTTCTAAGTTCTTTCATTAAACTTTGAGAAAGATATAAAAGATATTTTAAATGATGCTAATACAATCTGGGTAAATAGCTACATGAATGTCACCAATAAGTGATTTTAACACAAATAAAATGGAATACCTGGTCTAAAGATAATTTCTTAGAAATGCTACACATTGGCTGGGTATTTTCCAAAAGCCCTCATTCTGCTTCTCAACACCTCAAATATACATGAGGCAGTAACTGGCAACTTAGTTTTGTTTTTGCTCATAATGTAATTTTTTTTTGAGGTAGGGTCTCACTCTAGCCCAGGCTGACCAGGAATTCAATATGTAGTCTCAAGGTGACCTTGAACTCACAGCGATCCTAATACCTCTGCCTCCCAGGTGCTGGGATTAAAGATGTGCGCCACACCATGCCGGGCTTCATAACAAAAACTTTTTAAAATATGGGTTCCTTGAAATGAATTTAGGCCATGAGTTCATTAGATATGTTACACTGAATAGCTCCTGTAATCAAGAACTGTTCTGACAGCTTGGGTTTCCAAAACCTGTCTTTCTGTTCATTTACTTAGGGTTCAGATAAGCATTTCAAGGGTTTTCATCCCAGTTTGGCTCAGTGACAGTGCAGACACAGCACTCAAGTACTATTAGACAAATGCAGCCCTGCAGGGATACGTGTCCCTATGCGTCAATCCGCAAAGGTGTACTATCTTAACCAACCGGCAATATATTTGCCCAAAAAACCCTTTTGAAGCATTTTTTACTCGAGGATCTGTAGCTTCCTTCCATAGGTCCTGAAGATCTTGTACATGTCCATGAGATGTCATCATTTTTTCATAGATGCAGGGATGGTAAGGAGCCTTACCTTCCCCAGAAAAAAACACATGGTACTGTGGCACTATCCCCATTTTATTGGCACAGAGGCCCATGAACACGTCATCTATATAGAGACTAGAATTCAGGGTTTGGGACGCCTCATGGACTTTGGCAGCTACGTCACTGGAGACAACGTAGGCAGCACCAGCAGTGTAGTCAGGGTAAGCTGGCCACTGGTACATTTCATGGGGGACGTAGTACTTGCTGCTTTTATCCCTAACAGGAGGAGCACCACGATGCACGCGGCCAATCCAGAAGTCTCGAACACCAATCTGTTCTAAACCTTGAAGGTACTCAATAAGATTTGGCATATGAATAAATATGTCATCATCAGCAGTCATCAGGAATTTGGCATGTGGACAAAAGGTATTTGTCCAACTGAACTGGAGGAGCAATTTTAGAGTAAGATTGTAGAAAGAATCAACAAAGTCTTGCTGAATTATGTCATTGTACACTTGATCTTCCCAGACCAGTTTCCTTTGCAGTTCTTCTCTCCTTAGTGAACCAGGAGTTCCCAAGGCAAACAGAGTTTTGATGTTGGCGTTAAGTTGAGAGCGAACATACTTCTCGCTGCCCCACGTCTTTCTGATTGCAGAACGTCGGTCATAGTTCTCAGGAGCAGTTTTGATGAAGAGCAGGAGGAGGACATCTTGAGCTTGACACTTCTCCTTGTGGTTAATTAAGTATGGGTACCGAGGCTGCTCCAAGCTGTGCTTGAGAGACAGGGTATCATTCACAAAGTCATAGCTATTTATGAGGTATCTGTAAGAATAGGATTTCATATGGCTCACAATGGAATTATCGATTGGTCCCCAAAAAACCATGAAGCTTAGTATGAAACAAGTGGTGAATAACTGTAAAAACTGCCATTTTTTGACTCTTCTGCCATTAACAAACATTCTCATGTCCATTCAGATACGTTTCCAATGGGCACTTGCTTCTTTGAAACCATAGACTTTTGTATTCTGTAGAATAGATGTTTCTAATTTAATACATGTTGGCCATTAAAAATGGGAAAAGATCTTATTTCATACACTAGTTTTCTTCTAACATCATTTTCTCTAAGATTGAAAAAGAATGGGACACACTATATAGTGCAGACGTGGGCACGTCAAAATTCTTCCTCGCTGGCATTCTTTGGTAAGCCTCTTGGTGGCCTCATGCAGCTACTCCGTGTAGCTTTCGGTGGCTGTGAACTGTGATCTACCAAAAGAAAAACATGTGAATGGGTTACTGAGTTACCACACCAAACAAACACCAAACTTCTAATTCCTTAAAACCAAGGTAACCTGACTGCACAAAAAGTGTGTAAAGCACTAGCATTTAATAGGAAAATATAGCTGTTAGCTTATTTTTTAAGAGAAATACAGATCAAGGAAAAATACTACTCGATACTGTCTTCCCATTCATAATATAGACATCCTTATCTCCCCTCACTTGTACACATAAACATCCACCCCCAAAATAGCTGTCAATTTGTGTACTAGCCACAAATGGCTATGTCCATGAGTGTATTGGCCTAAATAGAGTCAGGGTAGACGTAGCTATGTAGATCAAGACGAAACATTAGATGAAAGAAATTTTAGTAACACAGCAACCCTACAAGATTTCTTCTGCTAAAAAAATCAGAGATCACAGCCGGGTGTGGTGGCACACACCTTTAATATCAGCACTCGGGAGGCAGAGGTAAAAGGATCACTTTGAGTTTGAGGTCACCCAAAGACTCCATAGTGAATTTAGTACAGCCTGAGCTAGAGTGAGACCCCCACCTCAAAAAACAGCAACAACAACAACAACAAAAAATCAGAGATCACAGTCAAGAAGTCAACATTTGCTTTTCAAAAGCATAGTCTGAACTCTCTGTAACCAAAATCACTCTGTGAAGCCTAAGTCCATCCAGGCGTCTTCCTGGAATAATTTTCACTGGGAAACAACAGGTACCTCACACTTAACATGCTCTAAACTGGGAAGCACAGGACATGCCCTCAAAGTCTGTCTCTGCAATTAGACAATGTGAACACCAATGAGGACACAGCCACCTACTACTATTTTTTGTACTATACAGTGCACTATGCATCTGACCCTAAACTACAAGGAATTGGGAAGGACCACTAAACTCCGTGTTTTTTGTTTCTGTGTTTATTTGCAAGCAGAAAAAGACAGAAGAGACAAACAGAAAGAGTGGGCATGCCAGGGCCTCTAGCCGCTGCAAACGGACTCAAGCTGCCTGCGCCACTTTACATGGGTAGTGGGGAATCGAGCGCAGGGTGTTAGGCTTTTCAGGCAAGTGCCTTAACCACTGAGCCATCTCTCCAACCTTAAACTCAGTTTTTCTAAAATTTTTTAAAAATTTATTTGACAGAGAAAGAAGGGGAGAGAGAGAGACAGAGAGAGAGAGAGAGAGAGAATGGGCGCACCAGGGCCTCCAGCCACTGCAAAGGAACTCCAGATGCGTGCGCCCCTGTGCATCTGGCTAACATGGGTCCTAGGGAATTGAACCCGGGTCCTTTGGCTTTGCAGGCAAATGCCTTCACCACTAAGCCATCCCTCCAGCCCTAAACTCAGTTTTTATTCAGAATAAATGGAAAGAAAACATAGATATACGGTAGAAGGAGGAAGACTGATAATTATTTGGCACCCACATTCCTCAAATGCTGCTCTGACACATTCTTCTTCTTTAACACCGCATTGACATCTTCTCTGTGTCTGTGCCCAGAAGCACGTCACTCATGTATGCCAGAAATCTGAAAGTTCACCTGGGCCTCCTCCTCTGCACCCAATTGCTTAATAAGTCACTTCAAAGTCTCTCGTTACTTCTCATCCAGACTAGTGCACAGAGTCAAAGACATCCTGGCCAGCCACCCCGTGAGCTTTCCAAAACCTAAGTGTAACCATGAGACCAACTGAGCTCTTCAACCCCTTCAGGCCTGTCTCCCAGCTTGTGATAAGACAGTCTAGGTTATGACTGAACACAGCACCCAGGACCCTTCTGCCTCCACACCTCTCCAGCTAACCTATCACACCATTTGACAACAGCAAATTAGTGGCTGAAAGCACAGATATCTGGCTGCTTTATGTGCCGTACCCTCTGACTACCAGTAGTAACCCAACATGTCCCACTTCCTTGCTAGCATGAAATTTACTCATTTCAAGTTCCCCTCACTACAGATCTACTTTAGTGGGAAGCTTGAGTTGGGGCTCAGCTACTCCTCTGAAGATGTTCCTCGTAATATTACCACAGCTCCTTTGTATACTCTGGACTGAAACATTTAGGCATTGTGTACATGCCCTACTCCTAGTATCCAGCTAATGTCTGATACTTACTAGACATTCATCCAATGCTTATGCCAAGATCCATGCCAAAGGTAGGGTTACCTGGATATTCAGGAAGAACTGGGTGTCGGGACCAGGCAGGTATCACCTCAGACGAGGTCCATGCAATGGCTACATACTTCATATCCTCCTTCTTTTCTCCCATCAATAAGGGACAGTGTCCCCCTTCCTCAAGGATCTCATCCTTGATGCTTAACACTTCACTGCCTAGAAACGTGGGCGCCTCCACTCAGGGGTGGCACATCTGTCTCCCAGGCTTTGGCCAGGATTGAGAGGGAAAAGCAGTAAATGCAGGGTCATTGCAAACCTATATCACAAGCCCAAAACAAAGTTCCTACTTTGTGCCAAGAGGCCTGTTCTCAAGTGCCTTTAGCCCTTGACCTTGATTTAAAACCCACTGCATATACTGAGGGCCTTAAGGAGGAGGCTAACTCCAGCTGGGTGTGATATGCCTTCCAGACTGGGCTTTCATACTCTGCTGTATTTCCTATCCCCAGAGCGAGCAAGAGTCCCCAGACAGGCTCATAATGCCCGGACTGGGTGCCCAGAGTTGATGAGAAGAACAACAGGAAACCCAACTTCTGGGCTGGTTTCTGCCTAAACTTAGAAAATGAGTTTCATTCGGTACTTCCTCTGTCTGCATGGTGCTCACTCACGGAGGGCTGCCTGCGAAGGCCAAAGGCAAGGGCCTTCGTCTGCCTCCTCCACGACGTGTCTGGAAGGGCCTGGAGATGTAAAGTGTGGTCAACAGAACTCCTGACGGCACTGTTGAAGACAGTTATCAACATTAGTAATTCTGGGAAAAACTAAGTTGAAACAAATCTGTCATTTCTACTCCAACAGACCCTAGGAAGGGAACGGAGGTTGCTAACTGATGGTTAACAAGGATTTTCAACTAGATCTAGATCTAGGATCTACAGTCAACTACACAAACCTTAAGGCATGTCTGTGAGGGAGTGTCTAGGGGGAAAACCCACCCTAAATGTGGGCAACACCATTCCATGGACTGGGCTCCCAGACTGAAGAGAAGATGCAAGCAAGCTGAGCGCCAGCAAAAATCACTCCCTACTGCCCAAGACAAAGCCACCAGCTGCCCCTCACACCCCTGCAGCCATGGCTCCCCCATGCTGGATTGTACCCTTAAACCAAAGTAAATCCTTCCTTCCTTAAGTTGCCTTTTAGAAACATTATTTATTTATTTTTTCTGATTTATTTTTATTTATTTATTTGAGACAGAGAAGGGGAGAGAGATAGAGAGAAAGAGAGAGAGCGTATGTGAGAATGGGCGTGCCAGGACCTCTAGCCACTGCAAACGAACTCCAGACACATGCGCCACCATGTGCATCTGGCTTACGTGGGACCTGGAGAATCGAACCTGGGTCCTTAGTCTTCAAAGGCAAGCGTCTTAACCACTAAGCCACCTTTCCAGCCCTTATTTATTTATTTCCAGTAAGAGTGAGACAGACAGAGAGAGGCAGAGAGAATAGGCACACTGGGGCCTCCAGCTACTGCAAACAAACTCCAGATGCATGCACCACTTTGTGCATCTGGCTTTATGTGGGTATTGGGGAACTGAACCTAGGTTATTGGGATTTGTAGGCAAGCGCATTAACCACTGAGCAAACTCTCCATCCCCCTTAAGTTACTTTTGTGAGGCATTTTATCACAAGAAAAATAATGAATACAGTACCCTTTGGAATCTACGAGAGGCCAGGCAAGAGCAGCTTTCCACCTTTGAGCAGGTGCACTTACTAAGCTCCGAGGTCAGTTTGTTTTGTCCACTTGCACCACTTTCCAAGCCAGAGCTGACTCGAGCAAGCCGTTGAGCCCACTCCTCCAAGCATTCAAGTGTGTGCCTGACTCAACACAGGTACAAGAACCCTCCAGTGAATCAGGTCTGACTCAGTAGAGCGGTGTGGGGCTGGTACTGTTGCTAGGACAGTTACTGGAAGCTAGCAAGTGGCCCATGAGAATATGTGACTCCCCCACGACAGCTAGGCAGTTACCTTACTTGCCTGCATTTCTCAGCTGTTCCAAGTGGTCATCAACAAAGAGTCAAAATGTTTTCTGAAAAATGACAAATAGCTTGTTCCACAGCCAGCAACCCACATTACTTAGTAAGTACATTGTGTGAAGTTCCAAAATGAGGCTTCTCCCACTCAGCGGCAATTTGAATAGTTGAGCCACTATTTATATGTACTGTAATGAAATCTCTGATAGTGTTGGTGTGACGAGGGGAAAAGTTAGGAAAGGTAAACCTCTCTTCTCTACCTTCCAGTTTCATTCTAATGCCAAAACAGCCACCAAATTCCTCCCAGGCTAATAGGATCTTTGAGCCGGCCTCTATCTAAACCCAAGAGCAGAGTGAAAATATGCTGCTCCCGGCGCCTCCCTGCGGCGGAGAGCGCACGAGCACTTGGTCCTCACACGCCTCTTTGGCATCTTACAGTATCCAAAGGTGCTTTCAAGCACACTCTCTAGTTTCAGAGTGCAGGGGAGGTGGCTGGAGAGAAACCCATGAAGTGGTAGAAGAAAATGTGAGCATTACTGGGGTGTGGGGGGGGATGTAACAGACATGAAATTCAGCAACCACTCACAGCAGTGCTGTGACGGCAGGTTCCTCTGTGTGTCTGCAGCATGGTTCAGTGACCGGTCAGCAGACCGGAAACTCAAGGGCCACTCATTCGGAGGCCAGACTTACTGTGTAACCTTGGGAAACTCATTTCACTGGATTTGGTGATTTCATCAGATAGCTCAGGCAAATATCATTATGTTACTGAAGGGAACTAAAAATGACAGGTGAAAACATCAAATCAAGTACCACAGAGAACAAAGGAAGCACAACTTAGAGGTAAGTATTTGAAATACACCTTGGGTTTTATTTCATTTGAATGGAAAGAAGGAACTGTTATCCTTAGTACTCTCTTTTCTAATAACTGGAGCCGGATGTGGTGGCGCATGCCTTTAATCCCAGCCTCAGGAGACAGAGGTAGGCGGATCTCCATGAGTTCAAGGCCTTCCCGAGACTATATAGTGAATTCCAGGTTGGCCTAGGCTAGATCAAGACCCTACCTCAAAAAAAAAAAAATTAACTGGAAAAAATGAAGAACAGAAAACAGAAGTAGAACCATCAGATAAGAAGGTGACAGATCCCACCTTAAATTCTTTATAGTCTAGGAACTGTGCCCCTCATTTACTAAAAAGCATATTTCTTCATGCAAGAGATCTTTTTAAACTTCTCCAGAAAAAGTGCAGTCAGTATGTTTAAAACCCACAAGTTTCTCTATAATAGCCCCAGTTGTTTTTTATTTTTATTTATTTATTTGACAGACAGGCAGAAAAGAGAGAGTGTGTGTATCAGGGCCTCCAGCCACTGCAAACAAACTCCAGACGCATGTGCCACCTTGTCCATCTGGCTTACATGGGGACTGGGGATTGAACCTTGGTCCTTAGGCTTTGCAGACAAGTGCCTTAACCACTAAGCCAGCTCTCCAGCCCTACCCCCTACTTAAAATTAAAATATCTCACTTACTGCTCATTTCCTTGTTGAGTGTACTTTTGTGATCCTGAAATATTATGCAACACCTGTTGGAAACTTTGAAGTTTTACCCCCAATGGTAAGCTCTGCAGTTTAAGTTCAAGTTAAACAACTTTAGCCTCCAGTGTTCCAATTAATCTTATATGGATGTGACTATTTACTGTGTGAACCAGGCGTGGTGGAAGAACAGGGTGTGGTGCTTTGTGGTCCTCAATCTCAAAGCGTTTATAGTGTGCTCGGAGTTTAGATTCATCATTCTGACATAAAAACACAGTTCCCACAGACAACCATAGTAAGGTATACTGCGTCAACAGTCCTTCAAAAGATGCCAGCTCCAGGCACAACAGAAGAGTCCCCAGAGTGGTGAGAAGGTGAGGATTATTTAGGAATTTCAAGAGGGCTTGAAGATATCCATCGACTAGGTGAATGCAGGAGGAGAAGAAATTCTTTTTGTCAGTGGAGAAAGAAAAGAACTGCATGTGACAGATATTTGAGAAACAAGCATGTGTTTGAAAGCAGGAAGTGGGTGACTTGTTTATGGAGAACTTTGAAAAAATCAAGCAGAAGCATCTAAGTGGGTACAAAGAGCAAGTAGTCTTAGATGACATCTTATTCAGTAGTTATTAAGTTTGAGCACATGGGACTACTTAAACTGTCAGCAGCACTGCAGGAGACCTTGAGAGCGGGACATCAGTTTAACAGGATGCAATAAGGACAGAATAATTCAGTATGGCGATGGGAAGGAATGTGACTTTGTCTGATTTATTTATTTATTTATTTATTTATTTGAGAGAAAGGGGAGGGAGAGACAGAGATAATGGGTGTACCAGGGCCTCCAGCCACTGCAAGTGAACTCCAAATGCATGCACTACCTTGTGCCATCTGGCTTACACAGGTCCTTTAACATTGCAGGCAAGAACCTTAACTGCGAAGCCATCCCTGCAGCCCTTGTCTGGTTTTTGTTGTCCTACCAAAGCGTCTGAAGATGAAGTTTAGTTGGCTCCCAGTTTTGGAAGCTCAGAGGCCAAGATCCAACAGTTTTATCTGTTTGGCGTTTGATGAGGACTCCCTTGCCATGCGACATGAAGAAACAGTGAGTAGGGAACCAACTCACTTGAGAAGGGCCAGCCAGGTGAGGCTTCACCGTAACAACCAGAACTTAATGCCATCACACTGGGAACCAAGCTTGAGAGGACGAACAGAAGAAATCAAGAAGACTCGCTCAGTTAAAAGGAAGGAGAGATGCGAGTTCAAGTATTACTGGTAAGAGAGGAAACTGGTTTGCTGAATCAGAAGTGAGGCAGGGTGACATCTGCTCTTAGATATAGGTTGAACTTGAGATGGTGGAGAAACAATAGGACATGGACATCTAACAGATTATGCAAGACTGAAACTAGACAGGCAGGACTGAAGAGTAGGTGGGCATGCAGACATTGACAATGGCTAATTTTATGAATATAGGTAAGCTCTCCAGAGGGACAGATGAGCAGAAATATAAAAACCACTCAGGGGAAGGAGAAAAAGGAGAAGGAGACAACAACAAAAAAGAAAAAGAAAAAGTGTTTTAAAGGTCTAGTTCAGCAAAAACTGAAGTAGTAATGGGTGGTGGGGTAAGCAGCAAAAACGAATTGCATCCTGAAGCTCTAAATGGAGAGACAGATGCTGACCAAACAGTTAGGAACTGCAGTGGGCGCTACAGGAGAGGCTAGCCATGAATCCAGCCCTATGAGGGGACTGGGCTGCGGTCAGCAAAGGCACCTTCCAGGAAGAAAAGCTGACACTCAACAACCAGGATTAAGTAACACCAACCAGGCAAAACTGGTGCATTTTGATTTTTAAAACTGTATGCTTTTTTTGGTTTTGTCCATGTTCCTTGAGAACCATTTCAGGGCACTGTTGTAGTATAGTAACAACATGCAATCTTTACGGAAACTATGTCTGCATTATTTAATAGACATACAACTCTGACTTTCTGTTCCCTCCCCCACCCTTCTTTCCTTCCTTCGTCCTCCCTGCCCCCTTTCTCTCTCTCTACTCTCTCTCCCTCTGTCTCTCTCTCCTTCTCTGTGCTTGTATTTTCTTTCTTTCACTGGATACTTGGACTTCCTAGAGTGATCACATGAACCATTAATAGACTATGACCTGCTAATCTGGAAAACACCAGCCCAAATGGAATTAAAGCTCAGCTATAAAATGATTATCTTATTTCGGTTGTTGCCAAAAAACAAAACAAAAATAAATCCTGAAATTCTATTTAGTTAGTATTATGTGAAGGAAAGATTAATACATTAGAAGAAAACTAAGTCATTTAGCCATTCCATCCTAGTTCGTTTGTTCTATTCTGAAAAAAATATTGTAGTAAAAGCTGCCTCAGAATGGTCTCAGAAAAAAAAAAAAAAATTGTAGGACTGATAAGGCCAGGTGTGGTGGCAATTTGCCTTTGATCCCAGCACTCAGGACACAGAAGTAGGAGGCTCACCATGAGTTCAAGGCCACATGGAGACCACATAGTGAATTCTAGGTCAGCCTGGGCTAGAGTGAGACCCTACCTCAAAATAACAAATAAATAAATAAACAGGACTGAGAGGCTAGAGAGATGGCTCAGCAGTTAAGGCATTTGCCTGCAAAGCCTAATGACCAGGGATGCATTCCCCAGTACCCACATAAGGCCAGATACATAAAGTGGCCTTGCATCTGGAGTTTATTTGCAGAGGCTGGAGACACTGGCGTGCCCATTCTATCTGTCTCTCTTCTATCCCTCTCTGCTTGCAAATAAATAAAAATATTTAAAAATTTAAAAAAGGACTAAATTGATGGTTGTCTTCACTTTAAAATCCACTAAATATACAGAATATCCCCATGAGTCATTATTAATGACCCCTTTTAAAAATGATTATAGGGCTGCAGAGATGGCTCAGCAGGTGAAGCGCTTGCCTGCAAAGCCTAACTACCCAGGTTTGATTCTCCAGTGCCCACATAAAGCCAGATGCACAAAGTGGCACATGTACCTGGAGTGCGTTTGCAGTGGCTACAGGCCCTAACATGCCCATTCTCTTTCTGTTTCTCTGTCTCTCTCTGCATACAATAAATAATATATTTTTAAAAACCTGATAAAGGCTTATTATGCATAAACAAGACTCCACCAATAAGTCAAAAAACTTTAATAAATCAAAATTTTAGTTCTTTATGCCAATTGCATTTAAACTTTGATTTCTTTAAGTCCAATGCAAGAGATAATTTTTGGTTCTTGTCCAGGAATAACTCAAGACAAAAAGACAAAGTTTCCTATAACTACATAAGCGGTTCCCAACTACTGTAGTCTAGTCTACTTGCAAGGAAGGAAACAATCTGATATTTAAATTTAAAACTCACATTTCAGGGCTGGAGAGATGGCTTAGCGGTTAAGTGCTTGCCTATGAAGCCTAAGGACCCAGGTTCGAGGCTCGACTCCCCAGGTCCCACGTTAGCCAGATGCACAAGGGGGCACATGCATCTGGAGTTCGTTTGCAGTGGCTGGAGGCCCTGGCGTGCCCATTCTCTCTCTCTCTCTCTCTGCCTCTTTCTCTGTCTGTCACTTTCAAATAAATAAACATTAAAAAAAAAAACAAAAAAACCCCTCACATTTCAGGGCTGGAGAAATGGCTGAGCGATTAAGGCATTTGCCTGCAAAGCCTAAGGATCCTGGTTCAATTCCCCAGGACCCACATAAACCAGATGCACAGGGGCGCATGCATCTGGAGGCTGTTTGCAGTAGCTGAAGGCCCTGATGTGCCCATTCTCTCTTTCTCTCTGCCTCTTCCTCTCTCTCTCTCTCTCTAAAACAAATAAAGAAATAAAATATTTTTTTTAAACCTCACATTTCAGTAGGACACATCAGATATCCTTTTATTAGTCATATTACTCTTTAATTCAAGTTTAAATAATTCTAATAAAATCCTATTTAAAAAAAAAAAAGAAAAATGTTATCCAACAGTTGTCTTCAGTTTTTTTTTTTTTTTTTTTTTTTTGTGGCAGTGACTTTGGCCATAAAACTTTAGTTCAAAAATTCAAAACATATGCAAACTTTAGAAGCCATCTGGAGTTATCTTTCCACAAAGAATACATTTATAGATTTAGTTCTTGTTCAGTGTCAGTCTAAAGACTTTAAATTCTAATTTAGGAAAGATAAGTATATCAGAAAGAGGGGAATTTCTTGGTTATAAAACCTAGTGTATGATCCAGTTGTAGGATTCCCCACTTATGCAAATTAAGTCACATATTTCTTTGTAAGTTAAACATGAGGTAGGTTTCTGTTTGTTACTTACAAGGGTAGTAAAGACAGAAATATCAAATGAAGAAATGGGTCCTAGGTCTTTGTTAAGGAAACTGGTGGCAGGGGGGAGTGGTTATAGGGTAGCACTATATATTGTCACTAAAATTCCCAGTAACTAACTTGATTATGTGAAATTTGAAATAGAAAGGACAGAAATATAAAGGAGGTCTCAGGTCAAACATTTGCTTTCCTAAACTTGACCCTCTAGATTCATTCTCACAACATAAATTGTTCAGTTGACAGGGCTGCCTGGATCTTTTAAATATAATTCTCCACCATTTTTACTGGCCTCACTGAGAAAAAAAATTGATTTACTACTCTATCAACAGTTACTACATGGGTATGGTTTTTGCATACCAGGCATTGTTGTGAGTGCTTTTTAAAATAATTTTAGTAATAACTTTAATAATTTTAGTAATTTTTAAGCCTAACAACCTGGGAGGGAGAAATGATCTCCCCATTTCTGCAGAAGAAACTGAGGCACTGAGATACCAAGTCATCTGTTAACCTCTGTAATTCCAGCTCCCCTGGGTGCTCAGAGCCACAGCTCAGTCCTCCAGCTGTTCACTGCCCTTCTTCCCTGCCACAGCTCTCGTCCCCGTTCCCATGACGATGACGGAGCATGGAGGATGAAGGAGGCCACGAGAAGCAGCCAGGAAGACGAAGAAAGGTGCTTTATTGTGTGAATTTTAGAATCTTTGCCTGCATTCTGTTAGATTTTTTTTCCCTCGTTTTCTTTATTAAGTAACCTTTTCTTAACTCTCCATGAACTCAATTTTCTCTCTCCCTACCCCCCTTGGTCCCAGTAGCAGTGGACAATGGGCAAAAGTTATTCCATAAGTCTGTCCTATAGGCACACAGAACCTTTTCTTCAAAGAATATTGGGGGATTTAAGTACAGTGATCCAAAGCAGAAGAAGAGGGTTGAGGGAAGAAGTTGAGAAGAGGAAAGAGGAAGAGAGAAAATAGCAAAGAGAGGGTCAAAGAGGATGCGTGAGGCAAGAATCTGATTTGTAAGTGCGGGGTAAACTGAATGCTGAGAACTCATACACTTAAGGAATCATACCCTGGCCCTAGAAGTGCTATCATTATTTCATTTAAAAGCTGTTTCAAGGGGCTGGAGAGATTGCTCAGCAGCTAAGGCATTTGCCTGCAAAACCTGACAACCCAAGTTCAATTCCCCAGTACCCACGTAAAGCCAGATGCACAATGGCACATGCATCTGAAGTCCACTTAGAGCGAGAGACCCTGACATGCCCATTTTATCTCTCTGTCTGTCTTTATCCCTCTCTGCTTATAAACGTACAAATTAACTAATTTTAAAAAGCTATTTCAAAAGTTTTATCATGAGAAAGTACAGGCAAACCCTGGAAATGGGCTCAAAATCAGCTCATAAAATGGCAGGCAAAAAGTAAAGTTGCTTTGTGGATGTAAACCCATTATGGGGTTTAAAATCAGTGCACGAGTCAAAAATACAAATTCACATAACAACTGATTGCCCACCCCTTTAATGTGCTATGAGACATACTGAGAAATGCCACCACTCCCAACCCCACCTCTGCCACCCCACTAGGGTTATCACACACAATGACTGCTTTATCTCAGTCACTAGAAGATTAACATTCATTCAAGTGGGGATTTTGCAGACATTTATGAGATTTCGTAGGATCCAGAAAAAATGATCAAGATATATTTGAAATGTTGAATTCAGTTGAGGGAAGGGTGTGGAAAATTCACGCATGAATCTGATACACCAAAACATTTCCTAAACCAAGAGTGCTGTGGGAAGAGTTCACCTGTGAACTGATGGCAAGAAAGAAGCTAATGTGGGAACTGGGGACAGTTTTGAGAAACGAACAGCACCTAGAATAATGGCCGGAATGCAAACATGGGCTTGGGGAGGACAGGGGAAGAGACAGTTCAGGAAAGTGACAGGATTTCAGCTGTTTTACTGATAGCATGGCGGAAGCAGGGAGTTAAGACATTCCAAGAGACATTAGCATGGAAAGTTTTGAACGTATCCCAGAGAAAATGCTGCAACTAGTTGGGGTTTGGGGGGATATCAAGTAAGTTGCTGTAAACCGGAAAGATGGCAAGAGGAGATTAGAAGTGAGAGCTCAGGCCAAACCATAGTAAGAAATACAATGATGTTAATACAATTTATGCCTACATCCAATGGCTGTCTCATCTGTTCATTATGGACAGTGTATCCAGAAGCAACATTTGACTGAGGGTTTGTCACACAGAAGACAAAAAGCAAAAGAAAACCTAACCATTCACTGAGCAAGATGTACTACAATGACTTATGAAGCACACGCTCTATTCTAGACAGCCCTGAAAGTATGTGAAATCTGTATTTCGTGAATTTAACACACAATGATTTATCACATACTGTAAAGGGAGCCACAGGCAGGATGGGGGAGGACTTCAGAGATGTTTCCCAGGCAGACAGTCGGCCCAAGAATCAGGAAGTGGTCCTGCTACAACCTGGAATTGGACCTGATAGTGGAAGGACAGTAGAAAAGCCAAGAGTTTTTAGAATGAAAAAAAATATATATATGTGTGTGTATATATATATATATATATATATATATATATATATATATATATACTTATATTCTGCCTCTTCCATTTAATTGGTCACATGCACTTGACTTGTTTCTAAACCAGGTACCAGTATTTTCTGATATTCATATGAGATAACTCACAACAGATGGTCCACATCAGCTATTATATACACACTCATATTTCCCTTCTGAAGAAAACATTTATGCCTCTTTACTACAGGTTACTTAGTGGGTGGCTGACATTTCAAAGAGAGGGGATATTTACTTTTCAAAATGCTATAATGTTAACATATTTTCTTTTAAAGGTATATTGATTAGGGGCTGGAGAGATGGCTCAGTGGTTAAAGGGGCTTACTTGTAAAGCCTGACAGCCTAGATTTGATTCCCTAGTACCCATGCAAAGCCAGATGCACAAAGTGGCACATGTGTGGAGTTTATACACAGTGGCAGGAGGCCTAGCGTGCTCATTCTCTCCCTCTCTCTTTCTCTCTCTGCTTGCAAATAAATAAATAAAATATTTTTAAAAGTATATTGATTACATATGAGTTCATTAAAATACTGACTGCAGACTGGAGAGATGGCTCAGAGGTTAAAGACATTTGTTTGCAAAGCCCATTGGCCCATGTTCAGTTCCCTAGTATCCACATAAAGCCAGATGAACAAAGGAGGACATGTGTCCTTGGTGGACCCACACTCTCCCTTTCTCCCCCTATCTCAAGTAAATAAATAAAAATATTGAAAGATTTTTTATATTTTATTTTGTGTGTATGTGAGAGAGAGAGAGAAAAAAATGGGCGTGTCGGAGCCTTCAGCCACTGCAAATGAACTGCAGACCTATGCACCCCCTTGAAGCGCATGTGCAACATTGTGTGTTTGCATCACTGCATCTGGCTACACGGGACCTGGAGATTTTAACATGAGTTCTTAGGCTTTGCAGGCAAGCACCTTAACCACTAAGCCATCTCTCCAGCCCTCAAACTTTTTTGTGTTTGTTTGCTTTTTGTTTTTTGAGGTAGAGTCTCACTCTGGTCCAGGCTGACCTGGAACTCACTATGTAGTCTCAGGGTGGCTTCAAACTCATGGTGATCCTCCCACCTCTGCCTCCCGAGTGCTGGGATTAAAGGCATGTGCCACCACACCCGGCTCCACAGACATATTTTTTAAAAAGATAAAACAAAATAATAATTGCTAAGGGCTACATAATACATCCCAAATACTGTTGACACTGACAGCAGGTGGTCTTCCATTATCCTTGACTGGAAAGAACACAAGGGTTTGCCCAAGCACTACCACTCAATAAACATGAGAGAGGTGGTATGTGTCAATATGGCCCTGTCAATTAGGGAGACTGAAACCTTAGTGGGATCAGCCTGTCTGCTCACTTTTTTAGAGCATGGTCAGTTGTAGACAGATTTGTGGAAAAAGAGAAGAGAATATGAAATCTTGGGTGATGTTTTGGTTGTGTAACAAAATCTTGAATTTGACCTTTTGGGGTTTTGTTGTCTAGAGACTGGGTATTCTCTTTTGCAATAAGCCGGCTTCCAGTGTTAATGACATCACTGCGGAAGACAGTGATCAGTCAAAGCCAGCCTTTGAATTCATAACAGTGAATGTAAAAAGTTATTTTAATTTATTCAAAGTTCACATCTCAACTAGCTATGTTTCTTAAGGGTAAATATAAAAATTCTTATGCCCTTCTATATAAAAAGTAATATGTAATGCATAAGTTATAGCATATTGTAAGGAGTACTTCTAGATTTACACTGTTCTGGCTTCATCTTTGCTGGTAAAAATTTGATGTCAAATAGCAGAGCTCCTTTAAATAATATGCCTACATCTGTTCAATTGATCATAAATAAGATTTTCCCCAATTGCGTCCACCGTGGTACTTTGAGAAGAGGGCATTTCCTTCTGATTTTCTCCCAGTTTCTTTCTGTGTTCCAGAATGCAAATTCTAATGCAATTAGGCCTCACAAAATTCAGCCCTCTACATTTTGAAAGTCAAGGAGTTCAATGATTCTATCTAAAGTGACCCATTTTAAATGGTGACCCATTTTGAAACCCATGAGTTATTTATTCAAGCTGTTCTATATTTGAGAAATGGGAAAGTTATTTACCTTTACTACAAATCTCAGTTTGAATGTCTTTTATAAAAAGGGAAATTTGATTTATGTTTCAATGAAATATGTGGCTCTCTTTTTTACTCCATAGGGCCTGGACATTTTTTTTTTTTTTGGACTTTATTTTGAAAATGCATACCCATCTCCTGAGTTTTCATTGTAAGCAAAGCAATTGGAAGCATCTATACTGCCTACTCCATCTCTCACTTCTTCAAATTACAGAGCCCAATCTTAGTCTGTCGTGGTGAGCCCTAGGGAGACCCATGGTCATTAGAGCATTTGAGTCATATCTCATCCCTGGTGACTGTTCGGTAGACGCTCTTGGAGTGGGAGTGAGGTGGGGGAGGGGAGAGTGGGAGACTGAGCATTTCAAGTATATAATGGAAGCCCTTCAGGTATTGAGCATATCTTGTTTTAAAAGCAAAGAACTGGACCCCCTAAATCTACCCTAGGTATCTTTTGATAGCATTCCCTCACCCAGGGCTCCTGCCTCCAGGTCTCACACTTGGAATCTCTCTACCTCCAAATCCTCTCCTGAAACTCAGACCCGCCTCTGAGCGGTCAAGGAGGGAGGGTTTCTGCACTACTACTTCTTGCAGCAACTTTCAATCAGCCCTTTTCTGGGTCAGTCTCAGCTTCTCACCTTCCCCACAACTGGGACCAGGCTAGCTTTCCCAAAATAAAGGCACAGAGGAACAAATTCAATTCTAAAAGGTGTAGTTTCATTAGAGTTACCCTACATATCAGCCCCATGCTCCTTTCAGCCACTCGGCAGTGACAGCATTACTGGTCTCTTAATATGACCCATAACTTATGAAAACCTCCACTGTTGGAAAGACTCACAGAGTAGTCAAAGCTGAATCAAAAGTTATTTCTATCCGTTCGGTAGCTGAGCAAGCAATTCACTTAGTCACATCAGCACGCAAAACAGCATGACACTGTCAAAGAAAAATGTGAGCAGTGGCCCAGACTTTCTCACCAAGAAGAGCTCTTCGTATCCCAGTTTCCTCTGCCCATTGCCCTGTTTCCATCGTCCCAGAAAACGTCCCAGTAGCTCTGTTTTCCCATTCGCGCCGCCCGAATTCCATCCAGCAGCCGGGGAAGAGGCGGGAAGCTGGGGACTTGGGCCCGAGGCCAGGCGGTGGGCTAGGCCCAGCCCCCACCCTCCCTCCGCGGCCGGACCGCGGCTTCTCCCAAGCTCCCCGGGACAGGAGCGCCCGGCCGGCCCCGGGAATCTGCCCCCACCACGGGGCCTCGGAGCCCCGCGTCTACCTTGCCTCCCAGGGCGGCACTGGCGGCGGGAGTCCCGGCCACCGCCCAGCGCCCGCGCCGCCGGGCCGGAGAACAAAGGCGCTGGGCGGGCGGATGCGCCCTCCTCGGCGCGCTGGGGGACGCGGGACAGCCCCGGCCCGCACCGGCCACAGCCGCCCCGACCCGGCCCGGAGGCGCCGGGCACCCTTGGTCCGCAGCCCACGCCACCCGGGGTCCGGGCGCACGCTGCAGCCGCGGGCAGCGAGAGCCGCCGCCGCCTCCGCGCCACGCGGGCCCCCGCGCTCCAGCCGGCCCGCCGCGGGAGTGGAGAGGCGCGGGCCGGGAGCCGGGCCGGTGGGGAGGGGCCAGAGACCCGAACCCGCGGCCCACCGCAGGACCCCAGCCGCACTCCCGCCGGCGGCACAAAGAAACCACATCCGAGAGCGGAGTCTCGTCTCGTCCAGCGTGCGAAAACTTCCCCAGAAAGCAAGGGGCATTTCCACCCACCGAGGGGCCGTGGCCCGCGTTAAGATGCGGCCGGCTGGAGAGGGCTCCCCCCGCCACGGAGCACACGCACTCATTCCACGGACCGCAACTGGCTTCGGGACATTTTTTCACGGAGACGCCGAGTGTAGGGGCCTCACGACCCTCGGGTGCAGTCCGGGCAGCAGTAACGCACGGCTGGAGCTTCGGGGGGCCTAAGTAACAAAGGAAGGAAATTCTAAATTTATATCCGACTAGGGCTGCACTGCAACGGTCCGGATTTAAAAGTCAAGCCCTTCCCTTCTGGCTAACTTGCCCTAAAGATTTCACCTTCGTGTTCAGGTTAATTACAAAGGTATCGGAAGGCAGAACTCTCACCAAGTGCAAGCTCGGGTTCCCCAAACGTCCCAAACGGAGGTCAGCTTTCCTCGCAGGCGTGCAGTGTGAGCCCCTGGTCTCCAGCACAAAACTTGCGCGCTTTAAGCGAAGCGTGGGGACAGCGCCAGGCTCCGCCGGCGTCCCTGCCCGGAGCGGGCCGAGTGGGACGGTCCTGATGGGCGGCTCCGGCCGGGCACAGCCCGGGAGCCTCGCCTGCACCTCCAGGCGTCACTGCTGAACTCCCGCAGCCAGCCTGTCCGCCCACACCGGTCCTGTTTGTAAGGCCGATGGGCCCCGCCCTAATGTGTTCTAGTCTGGACAACTCCAGGAAGTGATCCCCCCCCACCCACAACTCACACGCGCGCGCGCGCGCGCACACACACACACACACACACACACACACACACACACACACACACGCCCCACCTCTGCAGGTAATTGGACTCATTGACTCCAAGAGCCAAATGTGAGCCAGAATCCCCATGAATGTTCAGCCTCTTCCCCGCGCGTATAGCTAGACATTGTTAGGAGAATGGAAGCAGCATGCAAGTAAGCCTGTTCCCCAAATATTGTTCTGTCCCTCTCTTTTTAGAACAAAACACAACCGTTCGATGGAATTATTACTTTGAGCATACATAGATATAGAAAGATATAGATTTTACATATAGAAAAAAAGCAAACATTTAACACAAACACTTCAGTAAACTAAAAGCAGCTTTAGGTTTGTTACTGTGCAAAGTAAATGAGCTCAAGGGAGTTTGCTGAATCTGAGTTTCAAACTGTACATTCAACATTGTATTTGTTGTTTCAGATTCGATTTTAAAGACGTTTTGTTAAGGCTTTTTAAAAACCCTACAGCATGTTTGGAATCATGAATTCTTTTCATGTATTATCCCCCAGAAGGCATGGTTCACCACCTGCTGTTCTTACCTCAGGGACTGGAGTGCTACAAACCCATAAGACCACAGGCAGCGCTCCACGTGAGGGCATTCAAGCCCAGTACAGAAAACCTAATCAAAAGCCTATAGGTGGGGAGGTCATAAGCTCTAAGAAGGAAACTACTACATTTGTCTGGCTAAATGGATCTATTATGCTCACTAGACTGTCCTCTAAATACTATGCTCGTGCTCATATATTAATGTTATTCTCATTTGTGGTTAGAGAAGTTTCTCTTTCAGATTGTGGTGACCACTGGAAAGACTCAAAACTCACCAAAGTGCTGAGAAGAAATGACAGTGGTGTGTTCAGCACCGAGATATCTCTATTACATCTTCCAAGGCTCAGGAACCTTTGTGGCCCGAAAGGATGTAAGAGCCAAAGGGAGGAGAGGAGTGCTTTACAATACTGTCTTCCAGACACAAACTGTCTGTGATATTCATGACCTCACAGGGCCTAGATCTACCTACAGAAGACCTGCATAACAGGAAGGGGGAAATGATGACATGAAAATAGAAGAGAGAGTTGGAAATAAGAAGAGATCCACTGGAAGTGGTATTCTGGAAGGGGAAAGGGAGGATGGTGAGAAGAGATCTGATCATATTATATTGTCTGTACGTATGGAAGTTGTCAATAAAAAGTTTAAAATAAAAGACCACAGGCAGAAATATTCATATAATATGACTCCCAAGAGAGTCAGACAGTAACCCACAAATAATAAGCCCACTCCTTGTTACTACAGGACCAATAAGACCCCTCCCTTCCTTTCTGGTCACTTGGAACCAATTCTGCATGTCATCATATATACAAGAACATATAAGACTGCCCACAGGATACACAGACTGACATAAAATTGATACGTATTAAAAGGACATATTCATCCCATCCTATATACAGACACATAGGCCAGGTTAAAAGGAAATCCAGCTGGGCATGGTGGTGTAGGCCTGCAATCACAGCGCTTAGCTGGCTGAGACAGGAGGATTACCATGAGTCCATAGCCAACCTGAGCTGTATAGAAACAAACAACAACAAAATCCCAAAGTTCAGAGATTGGTGAGATGTGATGGGTTTGGTGCTAGAGAGCCTGAGGATGAGAAATGGCAAAGTTAGTTAAGGTGGCCCAGAATGCCTGCTCTGGGCTCACACACATGTATGATGTATAATACCTGTGTACATACACATCAGGGGACAGGAAAGGGAGGTCCCTTTGTCTGTGTAGGAAGATATCCTAAAGCAGGCTGGCCCCTCAGCCATCACAGCCCGGAGAGAAGGGAAAGAATACCAGGGTGGATGGAATAGCATGAAGCTGTGAGATGGGTTGGGAATGAAAGCAGATGACAGTCATGATGCTGGCTTGGCTGGCGTGAGGAAGAAGTTCAATGTCAGTGTGCTGTACTGGCCACAATAGCTGCTGTGAGCAGAAAGCCCTGGAATTCCGTGCACAAATGACTCTGAATCCCACTAGGAATGTGCTGTGCAGAACACCAGAGGACCATGGAAAATATCAGAAAAATAAAACCAACATCAAGATGGTAATTCGAAAGTGAGAGGAACTCGCATTCCCGTGTTCAAATTATCAGGGGTAGATAGGCAGAGAAAGACAGAGAGATTTATTGATTTAGGTGTGAGAACCAGAGAGGGAAGTAGTGGGGTATATGTCACTAGTTATGGGAAGAGTACTAAACCCTGAGTGCAAGAGAACATACCAGACTGCTATGCATAGAAGAGGCCAGTGTTACTGAAGTCCTGAAACCATAAGCAGGCTTGAAAACTGCTTGGCATAATGCCCGGCATAACTGAATTATGTCACTGTAGCATCAGGTTGGACTTACTCAGCTTAAGTTGCTTTCTGGATTCTGCCAGATCAGGCCCTATACAGATGCTGTCCTGTGATTTTAAGCATACCACGGGCTTGGGATTCTGACTCTGACCTGCGTCCGTGCAACGGCAACCCAGCTTCCTGTGTGAGATCTCAGGCGAGCTACCCAGCTTCTCTGTGCCCCTCCTGCCTGCCTGCTGGATCAGTGAGGACCAAGAGCAGGCACAGTGAGGAGCAGAGAGCAGTGACTGGAGTCACCCTAATTATTTCAATTGTAATCATGTTCATGCCACCACAGGCTTCTTTCCCTTAAAGAGAAGGCCTAGGGGGCTTCACCCTGTGTGCCAGCTACACTGCTCCGAGATCTGCTGTTTCACATGTCTGGGAATTCCAGTTGTTAAAACAAAGCCGGGCGTGGTGGTGCACACCTTTAATCCCAGCACTTGGGAGCCAGAGGTAGGAGGATCGCCATGAGTTCAAGGACACCCTGAGACGACATAGTAAATTCCAGGTCAGCCTGGGCTAAAGTAAGACCCTACCTCGAAAAACCAAAAAAAAAAAAAAAAAAAAAAAAAAAAAAGCAATTGCTCCTTAAAATAATGTCCATTTCTGCTGGCTGCCTTTCACTCTTCTCTACTGCCTGCCAGTCCCTCCTACCCATGCAGCCTTCTACAGTGGTTATTTCTCCCATACGTGCTTGTTGGTAACCTCTCTCATTAACTTCCATCTTTGTTTGTATTTCTAGCCCCGACTCCAGTCTTCAGCAGTGTCGGTAAACCAGAATCTCCAAATATACATTCTAGAAAGAGACTGGATGAGATTCAAGTGCCCCAAATGCCAGAATCCACTTTCTTTTCACCAGTGGATTCATTATTACTAAGGATCAATAGCATTTTGCCATTGCTTAGATGTTCTGTTTTCCTGACTAGTTCAAGTCTTCAGAGCTTTGTCTTAAAGATAGAAACTGATTCCCTCAAGAACCCCCACAATGCCTGGCACAGAGTAAATGCATACTGGATTAATTGCCAGGTGCCTCCATTCACCAAGTGTTCATTCTTTCATTCCAAGAAGCTCCATTCGTAGTACAAGGGTTTCAGTGTGCTTTGCCCTCCATGCTACCAGGGCTTCAGAGCTGATACTGGAGGCTTGCTTATCTCTTCCCAGCAGTTCTCCCCCACCCTTGTGTGGTTTGGCAACAGCACCATCCCTCCTCAATTCCAGGACATTGACAGTTTGGTGAAACTATGTTAGGTACACTCAAAACAGGAGGATGAAGTGTACAGCCAGAGCAGAAGGTCCTCACCGCAGACCATTCTAAGAATCTGCTGTGTTCTAATCTCTTCTTCTCAGCTCAGGAGGGGCCTTCTATGACTGACCCTGTCCATCATGTCAACACACAGATAACTTCCCATATACTTTTTGGCCCTGCAGGGCCCCATGGGTATAGGGACAGTCAGGGAGGGACAGACCCTGCTTGCTGGGATCTCTTTAGTCCAGTAAAACTGTCCTGTGGGTCGGTTGGGCTTCACCCAGTGGTGGAGAGAGATTGATTTTATTTCCCTTCAATGTTGCAAATGCTCAGGCAGCCTCTGTGACAATGACATGGCAACAGTTCTCAGGTTTCCCTTTATTTTCCTGCAAATTTCATAACTTTATTTCTCTTCACAGCTGAATGAAGTTATATTGTGTACAGGTACCTGTGTTAGTCAACTTCTCATTGCTGGGTCAAAATACTTGACAAAAATCTGTTTAAGGAAGGGAGAGCTGACTTCAGCTTACGTTTCCAGGTTATATTCCCTCATCGCGTGGAAGATGATTGCAGGGGCTTGAGGCAGCTTGTCACATTCAGCACAGTGAGGAAGCAGAGTGTGACACACGCTCATTCTCAGCCAGTTCTCTCCTTTTGTGTACAGTCCAGGATCCCAGCCCATAGAATGGTGCCCATCCACAGTTAAGGTGGGATGGAAGTTTTCCCCAGCTACTCAGCACAGCTGGGAGGGTGGAATTAGAAATACAGAGACTGTTGTGACCGGTCACTGGTTATGGATGTCAAACTTGAACTGCAGATGTTTGATGGTTACCTGATTGTTATTGAGTTTACATTAGTCCAGTTTCTCCTTGTAACAATGGAAATATTTACTCTGTGCCATTATGTGTTGGAAGTATGTGACTTCTTTTGATTTTACAGGACTCACAGTTAAGAAACAGTCTTAAAGTCATAAAGACTATGGGGAACTTTGAATTTGAACCAAATACAATTTACAATATGAGATCATCATGAGTCTATTGGTGGCCAGGGGTGAAGTGTAGTAGTTTGAATGTGTGTCCCCCATAGACTCATGTGTTTTATTAAAGCTTGTAACTTGGCCTCCAGCCTCCTGGTTGGAAGAGGTATCACTGGGCTGGGGGAATCCTGGGGTCTAGCCCTAAGGTGTGTTTGGGGATGGATCTGAAATTCTAGTCTAAAGGTATGCAGAGATGTTTTAAGTGCTGGCTGTGCTTGTTTGTGGTGCTGGCTGTTTAGTGGTGTCTCTCTGTGTGGGTTTATGAATGGGAGCCAGCTTCTTTAGTCATCTGGTGGAACTTCCACTGGATCTATAAGCTTGAAATAAGTCCCTTCCTCCCATAAACTGTGTCTGGTTTGGATGTTCATCCCAGCAATATGGAGCAGACTACAGTACTAGCCTAGTCTAGATAATACTTCACAGGTAACTCTAGATCTTCACAAGTTAGACAATCACTACAAATCATCACAGGGCCATATATTCATTATCTGTCCATCATTTGATGGACATTTACGCTGGCTCCATTTCCTAGCTATTATGAATAGAGCCAGACAGACAGACAGAGAATATGGATGCAACAGGGCATCCTGCCTCTGCAAATGAACTCTAGACACAAGCATTACTTTGTGCATCTGGCGCTAAATGGTCATTGGGCAATCAAACACAGGTCATTAGTCTTTGCAAACAAGTGACTTTAACTGCTGAGCCATCTCTCCAGCCCCCAGTTTGCATTACTTCTTTTCAGTATTCTCTTTTCAGATCACATTATTTTTTTTTCTTTTTCCTTGAGTTGTTTGTTGATGTTTTGGGTTTTTCTTTGTTGTAGTTCTTTGTATATTATAGATATTGATCCTCTCTCAGATGTATAGTTGGCAGAGATTTTCTCCCATTCTGTAAGCTGCTTCTTCACTCACCCTGAGACTACACAGTGAATTCCAGGTCAGCCTGGGCTAGAGCCAGACCCTACCTCAAAAAACCTAAACAAAAAAATCTTTTCTATTTCTTAATTAATTGTGCTAGAATCTTGATTGGGATGGCATTGAGTCTGCAGATTTATTTTGGTAGGATGGCTATTTTCATATTAATTCTTCTGACCCCTGATCATGGAAGGTCTTTTGATTTTCTACTGTCTTTCACCATTTCTTTCTTCAGTGTTTTAAAGTTTTCATTGTAGAGGTCTTTCACTTCCTTGCCTATGTTAATTTTTTAGGTTATTACATATAGGTTTGTTTCCCTAATTTCTTTTTCAGTATGTTTATAAATTTATATATGGGAAGGCTACTGATTTTTGTATGTTGATTCTGTATTCTTCCACTTTGCTAACAGTGCTAATCAGGTCTATGAGTTTTCTGGTACCATCTTTAGAGTCTCATATGTATAAAAGTATAACTTCTGTAAATAAGGATACTTTGACTTCTATTTTCCCATTTTTGAATCTCTTTTATTTCCTTCTCTTGTCTTATTTCTCTAGCTAAGATTTCAAACACTATATTGAATAAGAATGGAAAGAGGGGATACCCTTGTCTTGTTCCTTATTTTAGCAGGAATGTTTCAAGTTTTTCTCCATTTAGCATGGTGATGGTTAATAGATTTTTCATAGATAGACTTCATTGTGTTGAGGTATGCTCCCCTCCATCCCTTGTCTCTTCATGGCTTCCATCATGAAGAGATGTCAGATTTTTCTTGGCTTTTAAAAAATTATTTATTTTCAAGGGGAGAGAGAGAGAGAGAGAATGGGTGCACCAGCACCTCCAGATGCTGCAAATGAACTCCAAATGCATGCACCATTTTGTGCATCTAGATCTACGTGGGTACTAGGGAATCGAACCTGGGTTACTAGGCTTTGCAGGCAAGCACTTTAACTGCTGAGCCAGATGGTTATTCCACCCTTGAATTTTGTCAAAGGCCTTTTTTGTACATATTGAGATGATCAGGTGAGTTCTGTTTTTATGTCCATTTATGCCATGAATTATGTTTATTAACTTATGTAGTTCCCAGTTAGATAAGTAAGTAGAGCGTAAGGTTCTAATTAATTCAAATATATTGAACTATCCTTGCATCTCTGGAATAAAGTCAACTTGATCAAAGTGAATGATCTTCTTGGTATGTTCTTGAATTCAGTTTCCAAGTAGTTTTTTGTTTGTTTGCTTGCTTGCTTTGGATTTTTTTTTTTTTTTTTTTTTTTGAGTCAGGGTCTCACACTATCCCAGTTGACCTGGTACTCACTCTGCCACTCCATTCTGGCCTTGAACT
This sequence comes from Dipus sagitta, assembly GCA_036346955.1. Classification (NCBI taxonomy): domain Eukaryota; kingdom Metazoa; phylum Chordata; class Mammalia; order Rodentia; family Dipodidae; genus Dipus; species Dipus sagitta. The sequence goes on along the minus strand of CM070773.1, from coordinate 49,987,060 downwards.
CATGGTGATCCTACTACTTCAGACTGGAATAAAGGTGTGTGCTACCACACCTACCTTCAGTTTGCAAGTATTTTATTGAGAAATGTGTGTTTAAGATTATATTGTTTCGTGCTTTGTCACACCTTGTTCCCATAACCATTTAGTTTTTCCTGGATTCTTAGATATGTCTTTTTCAGTCAAAAATATTCCTTCCAGCCGGGCGTGGTGGCACACGCCTTTAATCCCAGCACTTGGGAGGCAGAGGTAGGAGGATCGCCATGAGTTTGAGGCCACCCTGAGACTCCATAGTGAATTCCAGGTCAGCCTGGGCTAGCGTGAGACCCTACCTTGAAAAACAAACAAACAAAAAAATATTCCTTCCAGTATCCTTTGTATAGCTGTTTCAGTGGTCATAAATTCCTCTTGCCTTCTTTTTCGTGAGAAGTTTTTTTTGCTCTTTCAGTCATGACAGATGGCTTTGCTGGTTATTGTAATCTGGGTTGTAGCTGTCATCTTTCATAACCTGATGCACATTGTTCCAAATCCTTCTGGTTTTTAGAGCTGTCATTCTGTTGGACCTGCCTTTATATGTGACTCAGTTATTTTGTCTTGCAGCTTTCTTTGTCATGTGGTGGTTTGAATTAGGTGTCCCCCCCCCCCCCATGTGTTCTGAGTGCTTGGTTCCCAGTTGGTGGCAATTTGGGAGGTGGAGCCTTGCTGGAGGAGGTGTGTGCTGAGGTTAGACCTTGAGGTTTATTAGCCCCTAGCTTACCAGTGCTTATTGGCTCACTCTCCTGCTGCTGTTTTCCACCTGCTAATGTCCAGCTCTGCCATGCTTTCCCTTGCTATCATGAAGCTTCCGCTTGAGACTCTAAGCCAAATTAAAAACACTTTCCTCCCATTAGATGTTTTTGGTCAGGTGCTTTATCTCAGCAAAGAGGAGGTAAGTAAAACATATATTTAGTGTTTTGCCTATATAATATGACATGGGGAATTTGTTTTCTGTTCCCATCTATTTGGTGTTAATGTCTCTTGTACTTGGATGTGCATCTCTTCCCTAGATTTGAGAAATCTTCTATAATTTTACCTTAAACATTTTCTATGCTTTGGAATGGACTTCCTTTATGCCCATAATATATGAATTTGATCATGATGGTCTCCCAAGTATTTTGCATATATATATATATATATATATATATATATATATATTTCATTCATATATTTTTAAAAATTTGTAGCTGACTTTTACAGATTCAATTCCACTGAGCCTTTTTTTGAGACAGCCTATTCTATAGCACAGCCTATTCTGAACTCACTGTATAGAGCAGGCTGGCCTTGAACTCACTGTGATCCACCTACCTTAGCTTCCAAAGATCTGAGATTGGAGGAGTGAGCCACCACACTTGGCCCTCCACTCAATTTTTTAATTTTTTTTTTTGTTTGTTTACTTTTGTTTTCGTTTTTCAAGGTAGGGTCTCACTCTAGCTCAGGCTGACCTGAAATTCACTATGTAGCCTCAGGGTGGCTTTGAACTCATGGTGATCCTCCTACCTCTGCCTCCTGAGTACTGGAATTAAAGGCTTGTGCCACCATGCCCAGTGAACTTTTTAATTTTTAATTTTTGTTTTTTCCCAGGTAAGGTCTCACTCTAGCCCAGGCTGACCTGGAATTCACTATGTAGTACCAGGCTTGCCTCAAACTCACAGTGATTCTCCTACCTCTGCCTCCTGAGTGCTGGGATTAAAGGTGTGTGCTACTATGCCTGGCATTTTTTTAAACTTCTTATATGACTTATTGAATTTTTCAAATCCAATATCGTTTCAGTGTGGGTTTTCTTCAGTGTTTCAATCCATACTTCTTCATTAAATTCCATTTTCACATCTTGGGCTGACTTCCTCATTTCATGCAGTTGTTCATGTTCTCTTAGAATTTGTTCCAGAGCTTATTTGAACCCTCCTTGAATTCCTTGAAGATGTTTATAATCAATCTTTTCAATTCTTTGTCTAGAATGTCATCTAAGTAGCTCTTATTAGAGGACATCATTTTAGAAGAAGACATGTTGCCTTAGCTTTCATGTTACTTATTTTTTAAAGAAATATTTTATTGAGAACTTTAATATATGAACATATAGTAATTTGATCATGTTCCCATCCCATTATCCAATTTTGTCGCTTCTACATCTCCCCTCCATCCTCTTTCAAGACAGTCCTTATTCTGTTTTGTTATCTCATTCCTTGTATCCTTTTCCACCCCCCATGTCAAAATATTGATGGGCTCAGAACCATGCTGGTTGTGGTGGTTTGAATAGAATAGATGGCCCCCAATATATTCAGTTGTTTGTTTGTAGTTTGCATCTGCAGCCACCTGGCTGGAGTCAGTGCCATTGTGTGGATATTAAGGTGTGGTGGTGGGTTTCAGGTTCAATCTAAAGATATGCAAAGTGTGCCTAACTGGAGTTCCTGAAGTGTGCTGTGGCTTTTGACCTTTAGGCTTGTACTTCTCTCTCTGCTTGGGCCTGTGAAGGCAGGCCAGCTTCTTCTGCCATTATGGAACTTCCCCTGGATCTGTAAGCTTCAATAGATATCCCTTCCTCCATAACTGTGCCTGGCCTGGAAGTTCATCTCAGTGAACCTGAATCTGTCTGCTACAGAATTTGATACCGAGGAGTAGGCTGAGATGTACCTGGCCATGTGGATGTTGATCTTTTGGAACCTTTGTTTTGGAGGAATAAGCATGGACTTGGTGCTTGCAACTGAAGATGTCTTCTGGAGTGGTAAGCCAAGTTTTATGGACAATTCTGATGAGAGTCTGAGAATGCTAAGTGCAGACAGCATTGAACTTTGAGGCTTGGCTTATGAGCTTTCTAAGGGGAAGGAAAGACTGCAGAGGACTTTGTTGGAACTGGGCTACTGGCATAAGGGCTGGCTGCGTCCTGCTGCCCAGGCCCAGAGAGTTTGATCAAGGTTAAATTTGTAATGGACTGATGTGCTTGGCTAAAGATATCGGAATGAGAGATTTAAGATTTTAAGCTGGAAAACCTCAAGCAAGTTAAAATTATAGGCACTGAGACTGGTTTTAGGTTACTGAATCTGCTATTGTCAAATACATTAGCAATCTTAAAGGAAGATGGTCCAATACCATGGAAAGGATGCCTGAGGAAAGACTATCATAGAAATGCAAACACTTTTGGAAAGAGTTGACTGGAGAAGGAACCTGCTTTTTAAGGCTATGATTTGTTTCGTCCCTGAATTAAGAATATGGCTGTGTCCTGAACAACTGGTATTGGTTTCAGAAGCATGAAAAATGCATGGAGTGGCTGTGAATTGCACATGCTCCCAGGAGCCGCTGCTGAGATGCAGCATGAGGTAGGGCCTGATGCCCTGATAGGCTGAAAGAGCCTTTGGAAAATGTGAGGAATGGTCATGAATTGCACACGGTTCCAGGAGCTGCTGCTGAGATGCAGCATGAGGTAGGGCATGGTGCCCTGATAGGCTGAAAGAGCCTTTGGAAGATGGACCGTGTTTTGCATGAAGACCTCAAGATGTTTTGTATATACCATGACTGTGCAAGGGCTACCATAGAGCACACTGTTGGCCTGGGATGGAAGTGTTCCCCAGCTACTCTGCCCAGCTGGAGGGGCAGGATTGGAAAGTCTGGAGACTGCTAGTCTCTGGATATATTGAACTTGAACTGCAGAAGTTTGATGTTTGTTTGATGGTGGTTGAGTTTGCATTGTTTTAGTCTCTCCTTGCTATGCCTTATACCAGTTGAAAATGTTTACTCTGTGCCTTTATATGTTAGAAATGTTTAACTTGTTTGATTTTACAGGTCTTTATATCTTAAATTGGTCAAGACTATGGGGACCTTTGAAATTAAACTGAGTACAATTTTACAATGTGTGATGGTTATAAATCTATTGGGGGCCAGGGGCGGAATGTGGTGGTTTGAATAGAATAGATGGCCCTCAATATATTCAGTTGTTTGTTTGTAGTTTGCATCTGCAGCCACCTGGCTGGAGTCAGTGCCAATGTATGGATCTTAAAGTGTGGTGGTGGGTTTCAGGTTCAATCTAAAGATATGCAAAGTGTGCCTAGCTGGAGTTCCTGAAGTGTGCTGTGGCTTTTGACCTTTAGGCTTGTACTTCTCTGTCTCTGCTTGGGCCTGTGAAGGCAGGCCAGCTTCTTCTGCCATTATGGAACTTCCCCTGGATCTGTAAGCTTCAATAAATATCCCTTCCTCCATAACTGTGCCTGGTCTGGAAGTTCATCTCAGTGAACCTGAAGCTGTCTGCTACACTGGTCTTGTGGGGGATATTGACAACCACTGTGGGGTCAAGAATGTACCAATTGGTTCATGATGGGAAGACAGTACCCCAAAGTTAACCTATGTACCTGTGTATCTTACTTTCTTCCCACCTCCTCTTTTACAATGTTTCCTGAGCCTTGAAGGATATGGTAGAAATTTCCTTTAGCATTTAGCTCTCAATAGCCTCTTATTTTCTACTTTGAAAAATTTGGAGTTTCCTGGGTGTCTTCTGCCATCTCCATAGAGACAGTTTTCTGACTAGCAGCAAGAGCAGCACTCGTATTCGTTCTACCACTTCCTCTGCAATGCTTCCTGAGCCCTGGAAGGTGTGATAGATATGACTCATGAAGTGTTAGGCCCTGGACTTTCTCTTCTTCTTCTTCTTCTTTTTTAAGATTTTATTTTTCTTTATTTATTAGAGACAGAGAGAGGGAGAAAGAGAAAGAGAGAGAGAGAATGGGCACACCAGGGCCTCTAGCCACTGCAAACAAACTCCAGATGCATGTGCCACCATGTGCATCTGGCTTACGTGGGACCTGGAGAATCAAACCTGGGTCCTTAGGCTTCGCAGGCATGCGCCTTAGCCACTAAGCCATCTCTCCAGCCCATTTTCTCTTCTTCTTGAAGAGTCTTGGGTCTCACTGATATTTTCTGACATCTATAAAAAGACGGTTCTCTCACCAAAAGTGAGATCAGCATTAATCAAAATGAATAAAGACATATTTAGAAGGGTTTTGATGGGCATAATGTCTCCTTTTAGCCAAAGAACAGTGGCAGCTTCCCTTTAGGGTCTATGACTATCCAAACCATAGGCTTTTGTCTCAGTTCTCAGTACCAGGCATGAATTCCTTTCCACTGAGTGGAGCCTTATATCCAATCAGAGAGTGGTTGATTACCCCAGAACTTATGTGCCACTATTGCACCCATGGGTACATCTTGCCTGGCTGGTTGATTTTGTAGCTTGCAGGATCCACTGCTTGTTCACACTGTTGATGACTTCTTCCCCAGAAGCTTCCATAGTGTAGGGAGATGGCTTCCGTCTCAGTCCAGTTTGATTTCTTAGTGTCCTGTGACCACAGCTTATAGTCTTGGTTACTTGGGTAAACAAGTGCTTTGGCAATGGCATGTATTGTTTTGGGGGCCTCATGGGCCTCTATGACCAATAGCTCACTATGGGGATGGGGAAATTTATCTGTAACAGCTGATGGCTTCAGGATAACGCTGGGTACTTTCACCCAAACCATCTTTCTCTCATTCCTCTTTTGAAAAAAAAAATTGTATCTTTTGCCAGGTGTGGTCACTTATGCCTATAATCCTAGCATTCAGGAGACTGAGGTAGGATTGCCATGAGTTCAAGACCCTGCCTCAAAGAAAGACAAAAAAAATCTTTTAATTAGCTAATGAAGTAGGTTCCTATAGCACTAATTCATACCATCTTTCTAAATTTATTTATTTATTTATTTATTTATTTATTTATTCGAAAGAGAGAGAGAGAACAAATATGGGTGTGCCAGGGCCTCTTGCTGCTGCAAATAAACTCCAGACATATGTGCCCTGTTGTGCATATGACTTTACCTGGGTACTGGGAAATTGAGTCCAGGCTGAACCACTCCCTGGCCTCTCATACCACTTTTAGTTTTGTGTTGCTTTGCATTGAGACTTGCATCTCAATCTGTAAGTCAGCTGGGCAGACTTGGGTGGAGTGAGATTTGAGATTGGTACTTGGTATTCCCCTCCTCTCAGCTGGTCTGGGCTCAGCCTGATGCTGCTGGAAGTAGTTTCTGACACAGCGCTGATTCATGGGTAGGGCTGTGAGACGATGCCAGTTCAGCCACTGGGGTGGACGCAGGTGTCCACACACCATTTGATCTTCTCAAGCCTGAGAACCATGCAGCTGTCAGCAATGGGAGTTCAAGCAGAGGCAGGGACTGAGTGCAGGTGTCCGCATGCCCTCTGACCTTTGTAGACATTTATACTTCAAAGGCCTTTGGCACTCAGACTTGTCACAGCTATCAGAACTAAACAAAATGATTGAGTTTTGTGATGCAATGGGACAGAGTAAAGGAAGAGAATTCTAGACCATGGAGATATTCAGAAACTAGCTGTGGACTCTGGTGGGATGACAGGCCAGAGATAGGCATTTGTGTTGGGAATTTTTCATGTCAGTTTGGTCAGGCTGATATTTAAGGAACTACAGTGTAGTTATCTATACATATGTTTTCTTGAGGTGCTGGGGGTGAAACCCAGGCATTTGTACACATGTTCTATACCACTGAACTAAGTCTGCAGACTCCTTTTTCTTAAGAGTTGTTCATTGCTAAATGTTCATTATCTACTTTATGGAGTTTATATGTTTCAGATCCCATTAGAACCACACAATTCCCAAAAGTAGTGCACTGAAACAACACAAGCTCTATTGGAATTTCCTTAGTATTATTTATATAAATAGGTATTAATTAAGATTTATAACTAGTTTCCTACAGTAAAACTTGTTATATGTCAGCACTTCTGGAAAGGTCATTCAAAAGCCATTGACAGCTGGGCATGGTGGCGCACGCCTTTAATCCTAGCACGCGGGAGGCAGAAATAGGAGGATCGCCGTGAGTTCGAGGCCACCCTGAGACTACATAGTTAATTCCAGGTCAGCCTGGACCAGAGTGAGACCCTACCTCGAAAAATCAAACAAAAAAGCCATTCATTTCATCTAAAATCATACACATTTCAAAATAAGTCTCGGTTGGTCTGATGGTATAACACAGGGCTTCACAAACTATTTCTACTCACAAGTTCCCCTGCTTTTTCTGAGGCAGGGTCTCATTCTAGCCTAGGCTGACTTGGAATTCACTCTAGGCCCAGGTTGGCCTCAAACTCATTGTGATCCTTTCACCTCAGCCTTGCACGAGGACTAAAGGTATGTACTGCCATACCCAGTTACAATCTCTTTTTACCCAAGAAATTATAGGACCCATGGCCTGAGATATATTGTATTTTATACAAATCAATAAATACCAAGCCAATAAATAGAATTGGCTGATAATAAATCATAAATTCATTTCAAAACAATTCTTTCCTACACATATAATTTTATCCCTTATTAACATCAAAAGCTAATTTGCATATTAATTAAATGAATGTGCTTATTTTATTTTTACATAAAGAATTAAATGTTGATTGAATATTTGATGCCACAAGCAGAACATTTTCAACTTTTCAGAGTTAATCAATATTTTTATTACGTAATTATAAATGCTGAGAAAGTTGTTTTGCATAAATATGTAATACAAAATATTAGAATATGTTTAGGACCATTTCAGAATTGTTGTAAATTCTGTTCTCATTCCAAGTTAGAATTCATTGAATAGTTTTATTTTAATTTTGTTTATTTGAGAGAAAGGGGGGCAAAGAGAAACAGATAGAGAATGGGCATGCCAGGGCCTCCAGCAGCTGCAAACAAACTCCAGATGCATGCGCCACTTTGTGCATCTGGCTTATATGGGTCCTAGGGACTCAAACCTGGGTCATTTGGCTTTGTAGGCAAGTGCCTTAACCACTAAGCAATCTCTCCAGCCCAGAATGATTTTTTTTTAAATGAAACTCAATTCAGCAACCAAACAGCAATTTTTATCATTCATTCATTTATTGAGGCAAAGCCTCAGAACCGTAGCCAAGGATGACCTTGAACTTTACCTCACCAGAGCTGAATTTACAGGGGCATGCCCATGCCAGGCTTATGTGGTTCTGGGGATCAACTTCAGAGCTTTGTTCAATTTAGCCAAGCACTCTACCAGATCAGTTACATTCAGCCTCAGCCCCCTTCTTTCTTTCTTTCTTTCTTTCTTTCTTTCTTTCTTTCTTTCTTTCTTTCTTTTTTTTTTTTTTTTTTGGTTTTTCAAGGTAGGGTCTCCTCTCTAGCTCAGGCTGACCTGGAATTTACTCTGTAGTCTCAGGGTGGCCTCGAACTCACAATGATCGTCCTTCCTCTGCCTCCCGAGTGCTGGGATTAAAGGCGTGCGCCACCACGCCCAGCTTTCAGCCCCCTTCTTTCTGTTTACATGAAGTAGAAACTTAGTAAATGTTTCACTTTTTGCTGAAGATTTAATTACTGTGAACTGAAGTAGTAATGGTTTTCCTATTAGCAATATTCCAGGAATCTCCCACACAATGTCTTGTTGTATTTTTGGATTGCAGTATGCCTGAGTATGGCACCTCTGAGGTTTGAGTCATCTTCCTAGGCGCACATTGATGATGGTCTGAGGCAGTCCTGTTTCTCCAACCTGCTGGCCTGGGTTCTTGTTGTAAAGGCCCTATCTGCGTCTCATAGCACTGTGCTACAGAGTTCGAAAGAGAATACAGTTTCAATGGACTGACATCCACCCTTGGCACACCTGTTCCAGTAACTAGTTTTAAAATTAGAAGGCCTGGACTAGATCCTTGCTGGCAGTCCCTGTCAGCAATCTGTACTCAGTCAACTCAGTTCTCTGAGGTCCAATTTCCTCTTCTGTGAAATGAGAATAACAATTATTTCTTGTCCCTATTCTTGTCTGCTCCACAGAACTATCAAACACCCATTTACTTAACATTTACTGAAAACTGGTCTTGGGGAAAAAGCAAGTACAAAAGTATTCTTCCCTTTGAGGCATTCTCTGTCAGGGGTTTAACAGCTCAAGAAACCTAATAGACATACTTTTAAAAAAGCCTTTCTTTTATACCAGTCAGGTTAACTAGTGTGTGTGTGTGTGTGTGTGCTAGAGAGAGAGAGAGAGAGAGAGAGAGAGAAGGGAGGGAGAAGTGTGATGGCCCAATGCCTATAACCATAGCTCTGAGGATGGTGAGGCAGGAGGATCATTGAGAGTTGAAGGCCAGTCTGTCTGCATAGCAAATTTGAAACCAGCCTAGGATGCAGAGTGAGACTCTGTCTCAAAAAAGGGGGGGCAGGGCCTGGAGAGATGGTCCAGCAGTTAAGGCACTTGCCTACAAAGCCTAATGACTCAGGTTCAGTTCCCCAGTACCCACATAAAACCAAATGCACAAAGTGGTGTATGTACCTGGAGTTTGTTTGCAGCAGCTGGAGGCCCTGGCATGCCCATTCTCTCTGTCTGTCTGTCTCTTTTCTATCTCTCTTGGCTTGAAATAAATAAATGAACTTAAAAAAAAGTAGAGGCTTGGTCTAGAGAGATGGATTAGTGGTTAAGGTGCTTGCCTGAGAAGCCTAAGGACCCATGTTCAACTCTCCAGGTCCATGTAAGCCAGACACACAAGGTAATGCAAGCACACAAGATTATACATGCCCACAAGGTGGGGCACACATCTGGAGTTCAATTACAGTGGCTGGAGGTCCTGGTGCACCAATTCTCTAATTCTCTCTCCCTCTTGCTCTTGCTCTCTCTTTCTCTCATAAAAAAAAAAAAATTACAAAAACAGTAGGAGCTGGAGAGAAGGCTTAGCAGTTGAGGCGTTTGACTATGAAGCCGAAGGACCTGGGTTTAATTCCCCAAGACCCACATAAGCCAGATGCACATGGTGGTACATGCATCTAGAGTTCATTTACAGTGGCTAAAGGCCCTGGCACACCCATTTTCTCTATCTCTCTATCTCTCAAATAAATAAATAAAATAGTTTTTTAAAAAAAGTAAACCAAGAGTGGAAACAACCCAAGTATCCATCAACACATGATTGGATGAATAAAATGCAGTATTACACACACTGAAAGATATTAACCTTAAAAAGAAAAAAAGCTGGGCGTGGTGGCGCACGCCTTTAATCCCAGCACTTGGGAGGCAGAGGTAGGAGGATCACCATGAGTTTGAGGCCACCCTGAGATTACATAGTAAATTCCAGGTCAGCCTGAGCTAGAATGAAACCCTACCTCGAAAAACCAAAAAAAAAAAAAAAAAAAAAAAAAAAAAAAAAGAAAGAAAGAAACAAACAAACAAACAAAGATCTTATACCTGTGACCACACAGATGAACCTTGTAAACAACATGAACTAAGCCAGACACTCAGGGCAAATACTCTATGGCTCCATTTATATGAGGTGCCTAGAATAGCAAACTACCCAAAGAGGGAAAGTAGCAAACAGGTTGTCAATAAGGAAGTTGTATCTCATGGGTGCAGAACTTCAGTGTGTATGAAAAAGTTATACAAATGGGTGTTGCCAATGTTTGCAAAAGTCTACATTTTAAAATTGTTTAAATGGTAAGTTTTATGTTATGCATAGTTCCATACTTTAAAAAATGATAATTCCTAAAATGTTATACAAATTAAAGGATTCTTATCTTGAATTAGAAGTAAACAGATAATGTTTATAATCAGTCCATCTTTTAAAAAGTGCTGTATGCATAAAATTATTTTGTTATAATTTATTACAAGATTTCAAACAGGATCCATTTGACAAATTTCAATAATAGTCTAATGTGTCCCATTCTCAGCCAAAATAGTTTTGAAGTAGTTTCCTTTTGCTCTCAAGACAGGGCTTAGAACTCAGGGCCTTGCACATGCTCGGCAAGTATTCTCTTCCTCTTCCTTCTCCATTATTATTAATGTTTCGGGTCAGTACACACAACATTGGGTTTCACCGTGGCATTGTCGTACATGTGTGTCATTATGCCATGTTCTCAACCATTCCTGTCCTCCGTTGGTCTTCCTCATTCCCTGCCAACCTCCAGATGACTTCCTTTCTCCAGTTAGTTTTTCAATTATGTTCTTTATTTCCTATCTCTCTTAAGACCTCTTTATTCTTCTAAAATCCCCTTTCTAGTTTCCTGACCTCCAAACACTGCACACACACACATACACACACACACACACACGCATGCACATGTGCACACACACATGCGCACACATTTTTCTTTCTGAAACTAGCTTATTTCTCTTAACATAACAGTTTCCAGTTACACACTTTTTCTGAAATTTTTCTTTATAGGTGCAGAAGATTCTATTGTGTATATATACCACATTTTCTTTGTTCTCTGTTGATGGACATCTAGGCTAGTCCCATACCCTGGCAATTGTGAATAGTGTGGCTCTAGCAATGGATACTCAGTTGTCTCTGTGGCATGTTGATATGAAATCTCTCAGTTATACACCTAGGAGAGGTGAACCTGGGCTAGGTGGTACCTCTACTTTTAGTTGCTTGAGAAGCCTCCACATTGATTTCCATAGCAACTGGACTAGTTTAAATTCTTACCAGCAGTGAATAAGGGTCCTTCTTTCCCCACAGCCTCACCAACATGGGTTTTCATCATAATAGCATTCTGATTTGGGTAAGATGGAACTTCAAAGAAGTTTTTTTTTGTTTTGTTTTTGTTTTTCGAGGTAGGGTCTCACTCTAGCCCAGGCTGACCTGGAATTCACTATGGAGTCTCAGGGTGGCCTCGAACTCACGGCGATCCTCCTACCTCTGCCTCCCGAGTGCTGGGATTAAAGGCGTGCGCCACCACGCCCAGCTTGTTTTTTGTTTTTGTGTGTGTGGTTTTTCGAGGTAGAGTTTCACTCTAGCTCTGGCTGACCTGGAATTCACTATGGAGTCTCAGGGTGGCCTTTTTTTTTTTTTTGAGGTTGAGTCTTGCTTTAGCACAGGCTAACCTGGAATTAATCTCAGGCTGGCCTCAAACTCAAAGCGATCCTCCTACATCAGTCTCCTGAGTGCTAGGATTAAAGGCATGCGCTCCCACACCTGGCCTCAAAGAAGTTTTAATTTGCATTTCCCTAATGTCTAAGAATGTTGAACACCTTTTCAAGTATTTCTTGGCCATTTGTATGTTTTCTTCTGAAAATGATTCCGTTAAAGAGCTCATTTGCTGATTGACGGTGTGGTTTGGGGGGTGTCTGGTTTCTGGCCCTCTTTATGTTTCTTCAGTAGACGCCCGGTTGCAGACATTTCCCCATTCTGTAGTCAGTCTGCTCTTCATGCCGGCGACCATTTCTTTGCTTGTGCAGAAGCTTCTTAAGTTCATGTAATCCTAAGTATCAATTCTTGGTACTAGAGACCCATTTGTTTAAAAGTTACCTCTGCCTATATCTTAAAGTGTTTACCTGTTTTCCTCTAGCAATCTCAGAATTTCAGGTTTATTTTAAGGTCTCTGATTCATTTTTGATTGGCTCTTATGCAGTGTGAGACATAATCATCTAGTTTTATTCTTTTACATGTGGAAAGCCAGTTTTCCTAGAACTATTTGTTAAAAGGTTGTCATTTTTCCAATGTCTGTTCTTTTTGCCCCCTGATGAAACTGGTTTATTTGAGAGAGATTTTCTTAAATATAATATAGCCATCATGCAAAATGATGGGTTTCTTATGACATCATCCTAAGGTATATCATGTATTTTATTTATATTAATGTTCTATTGCCTTCTTTTTTAATTTTATTTAGTTATTACAGACAGAGAGAGGGAGAGAAAAAGAGAGAGAATGGGCTTGCCAGCACCTCTAGCCACTGCAAACGAACTCCAGACGCATGCACCACCACGTGCATCTGGCTTACATGGGACATGGAGAATTGAACCTGGGTCCTAAGGCTTTGCAGGCAAGTGCCTTAACCACAAAACCATCTCTCCAGCCCTCTATTGCCTTCTTTTTAAAAGTTTTTTGGGGGATTTTTTTCTTTGCTTTTTTTGAGGTAGGGTCTCACTCTAGCCCAGGCTGACCTGGAATTCACTATGTAATCTCAGGGTGGCCTTGAACTCACTGTGATCCTCCTACCTCTGCCTCCCAAGTGCTAGGATTAAAGGTGTGTACACCACCATGCCTGGCTTATTTTGGGGGTTATTTTTTGAAGCAGAGTCTCAGTCTCAGGCTGACCTGGAACTCACACTGTAGCCCAGGCTGGCCTTGAACTCATGATGATCCTCCTCCCTCAGCCTCCCAAGTGCTGGGATTAAAAGCATACACTACTATACCTGGATCTCTATTATCTTTCTTCTTCTTCTTTCCCTCTCCTACTGATCCACTTCTTCCCAAGAAGTCCTCCTAACTTAATGCCATATCTGTGTATGTGTATGTGTGTGTGTGTGTGTATGTGTGTGTATGCACATATTCAAATCTAGATTTAGAATATGAGAGAATATATGTGATGTTTGTCTGAACCTGGCTTATTATGTTTAATATCATGATATCAAGTTAAATCCAATTTGCTGCAAATGATATGATTTTGTTCTTCTTTTGTGTTACTGGTGGGTTTTTGTTTGTTTATTTGTTTCATTCTGGTCCAGGATGACCTGGAATTCACTATGTAGTCTCAGGGTGGCCTCGAACTCACAGTGATCCTCCCACAGCTCTGCCTCCCAAGTGCTGAGATTAAAGGCATGCCCCACCACTCCCAGCCATCAAAATAAATAAATTTTTAAAAGAATTAATTATCATTATTATTTTGGCTTTTATTTATTTATTTGAAAGAAAGAGGCAAAGAGAGATTGAGAATGGGTGCACCAGGGCCTTCAACCACTTCAAAGGAACTCCAGATGTGTGTGGCCCCTTGTGCACATGTGCCAACATTAAAGGCACTTGTTTCCAAAGCCTGATGGCCTGGGTTCAATTCCCTTATACCCACATAAAGCCAAATGAGCAAAGTGGCACATGCACCTGGAGTTTATTTGCAGTAACAAGAGGTCCTGCCATGTCCATTACTCACTCTCTCTCTCTCTCTCTTTCTCTCAAGTAAATAAATATAAAAAAAAAAAGAGTGGAAATGAGATTAAATAGAAAAAAAGGAGGAAGAAGATGAGGAGTGAAGGACAATGTGAATAGAGGGAAAAAAAAGAGGAAGAGGATTTGGAAAAATAAATAAAATAAAATTTAAAAAGGATTTCCCACTGGCCTGATGGCACTGTATTTAACATTTTTACAAGTTTCCTTGATACATTCTTCCCTGGTTTTCTTCTTTTCTCTTTGCTCCTTCTCGGTGACCTCTTTCCAGCTTCCTTCCCTCATCGTATCCTTGCTAGGCCATCTGATCCATTTCCATGTTTTTAACAGTTATCTATGCAGAGAAACACACTTCAAACCCTTTTGGATAGCCAACTCATTATGTAATAATCATTTGTCTAATAGATACCCCACAGACACCTAAGAACCATCATTCTCTCTCCACGAGTCAGAACATTCACATCTTCTTATTCAATCTGTCTCATAGCCACACTATACCGTTCTCTAACTTGGTTAAGAGCTTCACAATTCTTCTCTCTTCTAACTTTGTCCCTTCCAAGCCAACTTTCACACTGCAAGTGGTGATCTCTCCTTTTTTCATGGCTATAAGGGTGGAACACAAGGCCTTGCCTGTGCTCAAGCACAACTGTCACTGAGCTACACCCCTGTTTATTTTAAGCCCAAACTGGCCTCCATCACTTGGACTCAAGGGATCCTTCTGTCTTGGGCTCCAGACCTCCGCTAGCATGCCCCTGCCTGGCAAGCAGTGGTCTTTCTACAGTGCATATGTGGTGTTCATGCCTCTGCTTAGCCCCTTCAAAGCTTCTTCATTACTCTTGGGATAAAGTCATTTTACAAGACATTGCATAAGCTAGTCCCTCCCTATCTCATAGGCCTGATGTATTACCTTTTTTGTTAGCCATACCGGGCTGTTGATGACCCCAGAACCTACGTGCACCACTCCCCCTCCCCACAGTCCATGATTTAGCTTAGATGAACACTTCCTCCAGGACGCCAGAGCTCAAATAGCAAATGCTGGAAGAATGGATTCTGAGACATCTCAGCAGCACTTTTAACTCTGGTCCTGATTTACAGAATATTTAGGAAAGAGGAATTTCAGAGCAAAGGTTAAGTCAAGATCTTCCCAATGTATGTTTTTGACACTTAAAGAAAAGTAGGTTGTTTCTGACTTTCCTCTTCAGGATCTAGACTGAGTTTATCTGATTGTTTCTCTTTATCAGAAAACTTTTGAACTATTCATCTCACAGTTTTCTCATTTCAGTATGTTCCTGTTCAGTAGTTGAGGAGTTAGGATATTTTTGAGGAGTAATGCCGACTTGCCTTTTCATTGTCTCTTCTGTTTCTAGATTGTGATCACTTCAGGATTTTAGGGACATCTTCTCATTGAGTAGCCTCCTCTTGAAGGCTCAGACCCCAGTTCCCCTCTGTAAGAGGAGGCAAATAGCTGTAGCTGCAGCCACACCAAACCACACAAGGCAGAAATACACTTGAAATCAGCTGCGGCCCACTAAGTTGTCACCACTGATCACAGAACTGGAAACAAAAACAAGACTGTAGGGTATGCTATGAAGTTAGAAATTTCTTAAGATAAGTGTGGAAACAGTAAATAAATGAGATAAAGAAAGAAGTCAGGGAAAGGGGAGAAAAGAATGGAAATGAGGGTTGGAAAGATGACCCAGTGGTTAAAGGCACTTGTTTCCAAAGCCTGATGGCCTGGGTTCAATTCCCTTATACCCACATAAAGCCAAATGAGCAAAGTGGCACATGCACCTGGAGTTTATTTGCAGTAACAAGAGGTCCTGCCATGTCCATTACTCACACACTCTCTCTCTCTTTCTCTCAAGTAAATAAATATATATAAAAAAAAGAGTGGAAATGAGATTAAATAGAAAAAAAGGAGGAAGAAGATGAGGAGTGAAGGACAATGTGAATAGAGGGAAAAGAAAGAGGAAGAGATTTGGAAAAATAAAATAAAATTTAAAAAGGATTTCCCACTGGCCTGATGGCACGTGCCTTTAATCACAGCACTAAGGAGACAGAGTCTGGAGGACCATTGTGAGACCAGCATGGAAATACAAAGTGAGTTCCAGGTCACCTGGGCTAGAGTGAGACCCTACCTCAAAAAATTAATTAAATAAATCAAAAGACTTCCAAATGATGTAAAAGTTCAAAAACAAAATTAGATGAATGTAAGAAGACGATTAATAAGTGAAAACATAGCAGTATGAAAGAAGCAAAAGGCAATAAGTTAGAATCAAATTACTACTGAATGTAGAGAGAGAAGGAAAGGAGGTTACACTGGGAAGCAAAGGAGGAAGAGGAAGAAAACTAAAGAAAAGAAAGTAATACTGCCCAAGAATATGAAAACTCCTAAACATAATTACTGTATGAAGCAGAATAAAAATGGAAACAGAAATATTTTATAAGTATAATACAGTGAAATCCTGCTAAACCTATAGAGGGGAAAGGAATCACAATAACTATTAAAACATTAGTAGAGGCCAGTAAGCTAAAAAAAAGGCTATAAGGGAGAGAGGAGAGGGAAGGACTTAAGGGGATGGCATTGTATATATGTAAGTAGAAGAACAGATTACAGGGAGCAGAATGGCCAAAGTGAGGTCAGAGGAAGAGATTGAGTAAAAGAAGGGTAGGGGAGAGGATCAGTCAAAATTCAAGATATTCTGAATAAGACATACGAAAGCCTACTTTTTTGGATAATGGCACATCCAGAAGCCATAGATTGATACTAGAATATCTTCAGTGCCAGGGATGGGATTCCTTCCAGTGAGTTGTTGGCCAGGGAGGTCCCTGTTGCCTCCAAAACATTACAGTCCATTGCCAAGGCCCTTGGTTTCCTGTGAGAAAGAAATGGTAAGACCCTATTACTGAAGACTTCACATGCCTGAGCGCCAAAGTCACTGAGAAATCAAGCTGGTGCTAAGATGAAAACCTTCTCCCTGTGGACCAGTTAACTGAAAGCTGGAAAAAGCTGCACTGCATGCAGCCCTATGGGATACAGGAGTCACCAGTGGTGAAAACAGTGGACACTGGAAGCCTCAAGTTTGG
Source organism: Dipus sagitta (assembly GCA_036346955.1). NCBI lineage: Eukaryota > Metazoa > Chordata > Mammalia > Rodentia > Dipodidae > Dipus > Dipus sagitta. Next base: position 49,970,050 of record CM070773.1, on the reverse strand, counting down.
CCAGACAGCCAAATGACCAAACAGGTGCAATAGTGACATGTCTGCTCAGGGGGAAACCAACTACTCTCTAATTGGACTGGAGGCCCACTCTATGGGAGGGAGTACATGCCTGGTACTAAAAAGCTAATCAAAAGCCTATAGCAGGGGAGGTCATGAGCCTTATCTGCTCATATCTGGCTAAATGCACATATTATGCTCACCAAACTGCCCTAAAAGCACTACATGTAATGTTCATATTCATATATTAATGCTACTTTTCAGATGGCGATGACTACTGGGATGACCCAACAGGCAACATAGTGCTGAGAAGAAGTGATGGAGGAGTGTCCAGCACTGAAACATCTCTATCACACCCTCCAAGGCTCAGGGTCCATTGCGGAAGAGGTGGTGGAAAGAATGGAAGAGCCAAAGGAAGGGTAGGACTCCTTACAATGCAACTGTCCAGACAGAAATTGGCCTAGATATCCACAACCTCCTAATGCCTAGCAATACCTTCACAAGACCTCCATAATAGGAGAAAAAGATGATGACATCAAAAAAGAGAGAGTAATGGAGGGAAAGAGGATATGATGGAGAGTGGAGTTGTGAAGGGCAAAGTGGGGGAGGGGAGGGAATTATCATGGTTTATTGTCTGTAAGTATAGAAGTTGTCAATTAAAAAATTATGCATTTGGGCTGGAGAGGTGGCTTAGCGGTTAAGCGCTTGCCTGTGAAGCCTAAGGACCCTGGTTCGAGGCTTGATTCCCCAGGACCCACGTTAGGCCAGATGCACAAGGGGGCGCACACGTCTTGAGTTCGTTTGCAGTGGCTGGAAGCCCTGGCATGCCCATTCTCTCTCTCTCTCTGTCACTCTCAAATAAATAAAGTGAACAAAAAAAATTTAAAAAATTATACATTAAAAAACGTAAAAAACAAAACAAAACAAAAAAAAAAAACAACTCCTGTCTGGACTCCAAAGCTTTCCTAAAGGGACTTTTGTCTGTGAGTGGCTGACAAACTATTCTGCTATGTGGTGGGGGCAATTTACCTGTAGGCCTCCTATTTTTCCATCTCACTGGTGTCACTCTTGTTACTCTTTTTTTTTTTTTTTCGAGGTAGGGTCTCACTCTAGCCCAGGCTGACCTGGAATTCACTATGGAGTCTCAGGGTGGCCTTGAACTCACGTCGATCCTCCTACCTCTGCCTCCCGAGTGCTGGGATTAAAGGCGTGCGCCACCACGCCCGGCCTCTTGTTACTCTTGAAAATATGAAATCAAGTTGATAAACTTATATATCTAGCATCTTTAGTTAAGTTTACTCTTAGAAATTTTATATTGTTCTATTGTTATTGTTAACAGATTATTTAAACATGTTTCTGTTTAAATCTAGATTATGTAAATTCTAGATTGAAATAAACACCCATATGACATGAAAGTAGAAGGGGGATTATGTGGTAAGAGGATGGGTCTACAGGCATGGGGTAGGAATTAAGAGAAAACACCATATGCGTTCTCTCATTTGGGCACATATAAATATATGAAGTATGGCAGGAAGCAGAAGGGAGACTATTTGGAGGAAGAAGGGGACCACTTGAAGCCAGAAGGAGGGACAGGGAAGGTAGTAGGAGCAAAATACAATTATTTTTGTATGACAATGTCACAACGAAGCCCATTATTTTGTATGCCAAGTAAAAAAATTAATTAAAACAAACACCAAATAAAATTATTTAAAAAATTTTTTTAAAATGCTTCTTGCAAGCTGGGCATGGTGGCGCACGCCTTTAATCCCAGCACTCAGGAGGCAGAGGTAGGAGGATCTCCGTGAGTTCGAGGCCACCCTGAGACTCCATAATGAATTCCAGGTCAGCCTGGGCTAGAGTGAGACCCTACCTCGAAAAACCAAAAATAAAATAAAATAAAATAAAAAGCTTCTGTCTAGGTTCCTGAAAATTAGAGGCTGCAGTTATATACATGAAAGAGGAGAAGTTTCCATTGAACTTGGAGGCTGCCCTTCCTTTGGTTTATGCCGTTGCTGAGTCTGCACTGAGCCCCAGTCAGTTTTCAGTCTCCATTTTCCTTCTTCCCATGGCGGGCCCTTCTACCCGACAGCCACACTTGGCTTTGTCCCCCAGGCTGGACACATTCTCCTATCCATTAGACCCCCGAAACCACAGGACGACTTCTTCATCTGCAGGGTGCCTCCCAAATGTGGGCGTGTGGGAGCCACCACAGCACCGAGCTCAGCGCAGGCAGAGGGCCTGCCTTTGCACTCTCAATGCCTCTGGGATACCAGCTATTTTGCTGGAGGGGCGTTGATGTGGATATCATGGGCAGCCCTGGAGCTATGGAGTTCCTGGGCCCTACAGCAGCCAAGGGCAATTCGGTCCACCTGCTGGCCTCAGGTTCAGAGCTATGAAACTCCAGAGTAATTCTCAGTTGATGAGATCTCGTCCTGGTCACTGAAGGCAGGTGTAGCTTATCTTTTGGTTGCCAGGACCAATTAAAAAAAAAAAAAAAACCCTGACTAGAAGCAGCTTATGAGAGAGAGAGAGGTTTATTTCAGTTCAGGTTGTTTAAAAGAGCAGATCAGGATACATAAACAAGCAAGAAGCTTATTAGTAAATTTGACATGCATTGTATGCACTGAGTGATCGATCTTGCTTACCAAGCAAGGTTGCTTTTTTTTTTTTTTTTTTTTTTTTTGTTTTTCGAGGTAGGGTCTCACTCTAGCCCAAGCTGACCTGGAATTCATTATGTAATCTCAGGGTGCCCTCAAACTCACGGTGATCCACCGACCTCTGCCTCCCAGGTGCTGGGATTGAAGGCGTGCGCCACCACGCCTGGCAAGGTTGCATTTTTAAAGCATATTTTCTTCAATATTTTCCCCTTGTTTATGATGCTGTGTGAAAGGTCATATCATGAGGTGTCATGATAATGGAACCAGAGATCAAAAGCTCTGCTTTCCTGCTATCATGAAAATATGTATTTCAGGGGGAAAAAGACATTCCATTAGATCACATTAGACCATTTCCCTTCAAGACTAAAGGGGCTGGGATCTATTTGAAATGATTTTAAGTGAATGAAGAAGCCTGAAAGTTTTTCAATCACTTGACTGCTCCCAATAGTTTCTGTTGTTCATTGGCAGTGATAAATTCTCTAGTCTTTTCAGTGAGTAAACTTGCATACTTTGGAATAACAGTAAAAGTCATAAATATTCTCCTGTTTTGTAATGTCATTTCAAAGCAAACAGGAGAGAAAAGGAAGAACAATGGCCTAATGGTGGTATATTATTGTTATTATCATTGTTTTTTAATCTGTATTGAAAAGTAGGGATCCGGTGTTAAAGGGAACTTCTGTCCTTGGGATTTCATCTGCTACCCTCTAAGGGATAAGATGAAGCAGCAGGATGAGATTCCCAAACTATATATTGTGGCACCAAAGGTAAAAGGCATCTCTGATTTCCCTGACCCCCTGCTTTACTGACATGCAATTGACAACATCATGGAATAGATATGATTATTTGACACATGTATCTGAGGGGAAATTAGCCAGGTAGCTTGATTATTGGGTAGCCAGTCAGGAGAGGGCCCCAAAGAGGGAACCAAAAAAGATACAGCACTGCCTGCCTGCTCCAGCAGAACCGAAAATCAGTGTCTGATCTCGTCTCACCCAATCAGCTATCTCACCTCCTCCGCAGGTATGCTGACCTCTTCCTGAGTCAGCCCTCGGAGCCCAGACCAATCAGCTCTCTCTCATTCTCACCTGAGCCTGCAGGTCAAGCCCACCACACTAAGATTATAAATGGATCCTTACTAGGTGAGCAAGGGCTCTCTTTGGCTGTTCCCCTCTGCTGAACTTCCAGGTCCCTGCCCTGGCAAGCCCCCCTCTTGTCTCAGCTGAAACAGGAGGGGGTGGGGGACTCCTTCTCCCACTGGGCTCTCCAACCCCTCCTGCTTTCCACGGGCCAGGAGCTCTCTGTACTTTTTCTCTTTCCTACTCTTAAGCTAATAAAGTCTAAGTCTTAACCTCTGGTCTATGGATTTTAATTCTTTAAATTCATAAGATAAGGATCCTGGGCAACCCTAAACTTATTGGTGTGTTGGCATACTGGTATTTGGGCAAGGGGCCCCAACATTTCCCTTACATATCCATTATAAAATAACTTCCACAGTCAACACACCTAACATCTCATGTGTACCATTGTGTGTATGTGTGATCTAAAACAATTGAGCTCATAGAAACAGAGCACAGAAGAAAGCTGTCCAGGTGGGGTAGGAGAAATGGTAAGATATTGGTCAAAGGGTAAAAACTTCCAGTTATAAAGATGCATAAAGGAGGCTAGAGAGATGGCGTAGCTGTTAAGGTGCATTCACAGCAGCGGAAAGGCCCTGGTGTGCCCATTCTCTCTCTGTCTCAAAAATAAAGTAAAAAAAAGTATAAAAGAAGCCAGGCATGGTGGTGCATGCCTTTAATCCCAGCACTTGGGAGGCAGAGGTAGGAGGATCGCTATGAGTTCAAGACCACCCTGAGACGACATAGTGAATTCCAGGTCAGCCTGAGCTAGAGTGAGACCCTACCTTGAAAAACCAACATTATATATATATATACATATATATATATATATATATATATAATATGCGTAATACATAGTACAATTAATAATGCTGTGCTATATCCTTGAAATTTGCTAAGAGAATAGATTTTCCAGGGCTGGAGGTATGACTTAGTGGTTAAGGTGCTTGCCTGGAAAGTCTAGGGACTCAAGTTCAATTCCCCAGTACCCACATAAGCCAGATGCACAAGGTGGTGCATGCATCTGGAGTTCACTTGCAGTGGCTAGGGGCCCTGGCACACACCAATTCTCTCTCTCTCTCGCTCTCAAATAAATAAATAAATAAATATTTTTAAAAGAGGATAGATTTTCCACCCATCCTTTGAATGTAGTCTAGGAATCCTTTGTGGTACCATTGGCCTGCCACCTTGACCTCATCTCTAGTTGAGCTCACACTGATTGAGAAGGAACAACTGCAAATTTGGTCCCCAGAGCCAATGATCCCCTTCTGAATAACTAAGCTGTGTCTCAGGGGATAAGTCATAGAGCTTGAAGTCCCACAGTGACGTATCAATGCTGTCAAGAGGAAAAGCATTAGTGTTAAACTAAAAATAGCAAAAAATGTGTTTTCTTCTTTTTTATTTTTCACAACAGAGGATGATGAGAAATTTTAAGATCTACACCTTTCCTTATGCTTAGCATCTGATTTATGAGCTTCCTGCCCCATTACAACATACCTCCATGCCTCCACTTTACCACCACTCAAACCTCTTCACTTTGCCCTATTTCCTCATCCCCATCTAGACCAGTCGGAACTGGCACAGAGAAGTATGTTTTTAATTTTTTCTTTTAAAATATTTTTATTTATTTATTTTCAAGGAGAGAGAGAGAGGGATAAGAGACAGAGAGAATGAGTGCACCAGGGCCTTCAGCCACCGCAAATGAACTCCAGACACATGTGCTACTTTGTGCATCTGGCTTTACGTGGGTACTGGGGCATTGAACGTGGGTTGTTAGGCTTTGCAGGCAAGTACCTTAACTGCTAAGCCAACCCTCCAGCCCTCGAGAAGTATTTTCTCCAACGTCTTCCACATATTTTCTTGCTCCTTCACATGACCATGTTGATGGCCTTGGTCTGCTCTACTTTATCACTGTTTCCCATTTCTTTCCCAACAATCTCTAATTTTCATTATCTTTCTTCTCTTTCTGTTTGTGAACAAGACAACACATAAATGGCTTAAACTTTTTAAATGGCCAAATTTGGCCAATACATCTGAGATCAATGCCTGTGATAACCTGAAGACGTCCCCATGATTTTAGTGACTGACATGCAGGAGAAAATGAGTTTTCTGCGTCCCTATCTGGCTTTCCATCACAACTTTGTGGTAAGTTTTCAAAGTGCTAGAATTGAAGACATGCTAAAATCGTAAAACGTTCTAGTCTGCTTCATTTCTACTTTGAATTGCCATTATAACATATTAGTGCTTTGTATTATTTTGTGCTTTGATGCTCCTGAAACCACTAACAGAAAATCTAGTTTCATCCTGGTGTGGTGGCACATGCTTCTCATCCCAGCACTCTGGGAGGCTGAGGTAGAAGGATTACAATGAGTTCTAGGTCAGCCTGGGCTAGAGTGAGACCCTGCTTCAACACAATAACAAAAAGAAGGAGTGGAGCTGGAGAAATGGCTTAGTGGTTACGGTGCTTGCCTGCAAAGCCAAAGGACCCAGGTATGACTCCCAGTACCCACATAAGCTAGATGCACAAGGGTGCACATGCATCTGGAGTTCATTAGCAGTGGCTGGAGATCCTGGCACACTCATTCTCTCTCCCATCCCCTGCCTATTTCTCTCTCTCTCTCTCTCTCTCTCTCAAATAAATAAAGAAAATAAAAAAAAAAAAGAAGAAGAAGAAAGAGGAGGGGAGAATTAAATCTAGTTTCAAACTTTAGAAATAATTTGTGGTTGCTTATGTCATTTGGGGGAAGGGTTCAATGTAGGGCCTCATTCTAGCCCAGGCTGACCTGGAATTTACTATGGAGTCTCAGGCTGGCCTTGAACTCATAGCCATCCTCCTACCTCTGCCTCCCAGAGTGCTGGGATTAAAGACCTGTGCCACTAAGCCTGGTGCTTATGTTATTTTATAAAAACATTAGTTTTTATGGATAAGGAAGGGCCAACTTTCTATGAAATCAAAATAGATATTATCAAAAATTGTTGAAATATGAGGCCGTGAGATTTCGGAGTAAGATGTCAGACTAGAAACAGCTTTAGTTTTAGCCAGTGAGGAGAGAATCAAAATATGAATGCCGATTTCTTTTTTAAAATGTTTTTATTTGAAAGAGACAGGAGACAGAGTATGGACAAGCCAGGGTCTCCTGTCGCTGCAAACTGCAGAAGCATGCACCACTTTGAGTGGCTTTACGTGAGTACTGGGGAATTGAACCAGCCTCTGCAGACTTCGCAGGCAAGTGCCTTTAACCGCCATCTCCCCAGCTAGGCTCTATTTCAAAGACAGAAATTGAAGAAAAGCCTCAAAACCCACAAAAGAAGTAACACCCCCCCCCAAATACACCAGGAACCTGGAGATTATGGAGCGTGACCTGTAACCACCCCCCAGGCAAATTAGGCAGGCACCCCCAGCCCAGATCCCAACCTTTGACCACAGAGGGCAGTGCCTCGGGACTCCAGCGCCTGGCACTAGTGGAAGCGCGAATCTGAAGCTAAAAGGTCTTCAGCAGAACACGGGCAAAGCACCAGATGAGGGGTTTGGACCATCAACACAGAGTCCTTCCCAAGCTACTGCCCCAGGCACCACAGGGTGGACCAGACTGCACCTTGAGAGCTGTCCAGCGAGGAACACTCAGTGTCCACACCCCCGTGGACTCAGCTCCAGGGGAAGCAAGGGGAAGCCACTCATGAGTTAGGAAGTCAAGGAACACACCACCCTCTCCGCCAGAGACCCTCGGAACTGCCAGCCCACAGGAAACTTCTCTTGGCCCCCAGAACAAGATCACCGACCCCAAGTCGCACAGAATGTGGCGTGTGCCGAAGCACAGTAAGGATTTGGCAATCCGAGAGACCTAGAATTGCTCACGCTGGGTCGTCGATGGCAGGAAGATTACAACCGAGTTCAGAGCAGTCTCCTGACTGCGGAACTAGGACTCAGAAGGCGGACCAGAACTGCTGCCCATCCCTGCCAGCCCCGGCAGGAGAGGAGCTGAGCCACGCAGGGTGCAAGTGAGAGCCCATAATGAGGCCAGTCACTTCCAGATCCTGTATCTCCACCCAGCTCTCTCCCTGCACGCCTATCCTGTTTTCAACACCCGGCTCTACTCGTGCCCTCTTACTTCCGTGTGTGTGTGTGTGTGTGTGTGTGTGTGTGTGCGCTGTTTCTTACTTTGTTTAAAATTTTCTTCCCCTATTCTTTCTGTCTACATTTTCTTTCCTCTCTCGAAGAACTTCGTTTGTTCTGGCTTGCAGGGATTCTGAGCTTCAGCCTCGGAGAGAAGGGACTATTTTACATTATTTTATAGTATACCTTCTCCTTTTCTCCTCTCTCTCTTCATCTACCTTTAGCCAGGATTCCCTCATCTGCCCATAGCTGGGTTTTGGTTTTTGCTCCTACAGCTCCCCCTTCTGCTCATGGTTCCCTTCTTTATCATTCCAATACTACTTGTCTTAGGGGATTTTTTTCTTCTTTTACATTTTCTCTCAAACAACAACTGATATAATACATCAATCCTGTCAATGCCCTCTTACTCCCTAAAATGATTAGAAATTGAGAATTGATGGCTTTATTGTAGATTCTCTATTTTCATGGCAGATCTATCTCTATATATGATTGTTGTTACAAGCAGTATTCTACTCAAAGGGGAAGACTGGAGGTAGAGTCTCACGCCCTGAACACCAGACTGACAGAAGAAAATGACACCTCAACCCTACTACAAGCCAGTCCCTCCTGTACATAGCAAACACTTCCACTGAAACAATACAGGTGACCTAATTACAAAACTTCAAGCAGTAATTAATCCCCGATGTGAAAAGTCCTGGCACACACAAAATAAGAAAAGTCAAGTATGTCTCCTTCAAAAGCTACCAACCCCAGAATGATGACCCCTGATGAAAGAGACTTAGATGACATTCCAGACAAAGAATTCAAAAGCATGATGATAAATATGTGAAAAGAAATGAAATGAAGAGGACATAAATAATCAATTGAACGAAAGAAGGAAGATGCAAAAATGGAACTCAGCTAAGCACAGTGGCACATGCCTTTAATAATCCCAGCACTCAGGAGACAAAGGTAAGAGGATCGCTGCAAGTTTGAGGCCAGCCTGGGACTACAGAGTGAGTTCCAGATCAACCTGGGCTAGAGTAAGACTCTACCGAAAACAATTAACAAAAAACAAAAATGGAATTTAGTAAAGAGATAGAAATACTGAAGAAAAGCAAAGAAACTGAAATGATGCTGAAAATCAAGAATATAGCAAGTCAAATACAAGGCTCAATGGAAAGCCTCGCCAGTAGAATGTATCGTGTGGAGGACAGACTGTCAGGGCTTAAAGATGAAGGAGAGGACCTGGTGCATTCACAACAGGAAAATGAGAAATTTAAAAAGTATTAAAATGATATATGGGCTGGAGAGATGTCTTAGTGGTTAAGGTGCCTGCCTGGAAAGCCAAAGGACCTAGGTTCAATTCCCCATGATCACATAAGACAGATGCACAAGGTGGTGCATACGTCTAGAGTTTGTTTGCAGTGGCTGGAGGCCCTGGTGTGCCCATTCTTTTTATCTGCCTCTCTCTCTCTCTCTTTGCTTATTTCTCTCTCTCTCAAATAATAAAAATATTTTTAATATAATAAAATAAGAAAGGTATTTGGGAATACTATGAAAAGACTAAATTTAAACATTATGGACGTAGGAGGAGAAGAACACCCTGCCAAAGTCATGGAAACAGCAGCAACAACAAACATGTATTTGAAAGAAGGTACCTACATGGGCAGATGAAGCTGCTCCAAGAAGTGATGTGCTATTAGTCAAAAATTTAGTGCCAGTGACCTTGGGATGACTCAGAAGGTATCATGGTGCTGGGAAGAAGTGACAGGAGTGCCCAGCACTGCAATATCTCTATCACACCTTCCAAGGCTCAGGGTCCATTGTGGAAGAGGTGGCAAAAAGAATGCAAGGGCCAAAGGAAGGGTAGGACTCCTTACAATGCACTCCTCCAGACACAAAATGGCCTGGATATCCATGACCTCACAGTGCCTGACACTACGTACACAAGACCATCATAAGAGGAGGAAAAGATCATGACAGCAAAATAAAAGAGAGACTGATTGAGAGGGGGAGGGGATATGATGGAGAATGGAGTTTCAAAGGGGAAAGTGAGGGGGAGCATTACCATGAAATAATGTTTACAACCATGGAAGTTGTTAATTAAAAAAAAATTCAGTGCCAGGGATGAGATACCTCACAATGAGTTGCTAGTTTTATGGAAGCTATAGAGTACCTAAAGCATTGCTACTGGTGATATCTCAGGTCTAGCTTGCCACTTTGAGTGTGGCCTAAATAGCATGATCTCTAGTTTGTTATAGACTGCCACATTTTCCCTTCTGCGGTATTTCCGGTTTTTGGTGGATTCTCTGGTGTCTCAGTGGGATTGGCATCATGATGTCTATAATAGGGAGAGGCTGGAGAGAGAGGAGAGTGGGGCAGCGAGATATCAGAGCACTTCCTGTCAGCTTCATCACCCGCACAGAACTGTTGATACTTGGTCTCTTGGACAAGAACAGAAAAGAAGGGATAAAAATGAAAAATGAAAATAAATTACTGCCTTGTGAAGTCATTTTACTTGACAGAAGCGCCCACAGCACTGCACTGATATGTGTGTAGAGTGAGTACCTCTGCTTTTTTATAGCCTGTTGTTCCCTTCCATTGCACGCTCGCCCCACAAAACACTATGGTGTACCTCAGTTCTTCACCTCATATTCAGGCTTGTTGGGTGAGTGAAGAAGCCAGATTGTCCTGTGCACACACTAAAAAATGCTTCCTGACTCATTTGTTCTATTTTTTCAAACACAGAAATAATACCTCCACATGTATTTTTAAAAACCACAAGAATCTTCCCCAACCAAGAACAAGGTGGCAAGAGTGTCAGGACTGTGTCCACTGTGGGGTGACACTGAATTTACGGTCTGTCACCCATTGTTCTTCCTGGACAACGTTTATGTGCATTGATCTTTTTTTTTTTTTTTTTTTTTTTTTTTTTTTTTTGGCTTTTCAAAGTAGGGTCACACTCTAGACCAGGCTGCCCTGGAATTCACTGTGTAATCTCAGGGTGGCCTCAAACTCATGGCAATCCTCCTACCTCTGCATCCCAAGTGCTAGGATTAAAGGCGTCCACCAACACGCCCAGCTGCTGCTGCTGCTGCTTCTTCTTCTTCTTCTTCTTCTTCTTCTTCTTCTTCTTCTTCTTCTTCTTCTTTTTTTCTTTTTGTTTTGTTTTGTTAATCGAGATTGGGTCTCACTCTATCCCAGGCTAACCTGGCACTCACTCTGTGGTCCCAGGCTGGCCTCAAACTATGGCAATCCTCCTGCCTCTGCCTCCCAAGTGCTGGGATTAAAGGCATGCACCACCATGCCTAGCTGTCTTTTTGTTTTGTTGGTTGTTTTTTGAGGCAGGGCCTCACTCTAGCCCAGGCTGACCTGGAATTCACTATGTAGTCTCAGGGTAGCCTCGAGCTCAGGGCGATCCTCCTACCTCTGCCTCTCGAGTGCTGGGATTAAAGGCATGCAACACCACACCCAACACTGCATTTGTCATTTTTAAAGAAATAAAAAATCAGAACTCAGCAGAGTGAGTTGGCACTGGGACTTGTGTTTGTTTAAACTCTCCCATGCACTGAACTCTCCTCACTGTCCTTGGGGTCCACTGACCATACCTATGAGGAGCAGCTGTGGTAATGGTGAGAAAATCTGCTGCCTCTAGTAGAATGGCTTTTAAAAATAGAACTACTGGGCTGGAGAGATGGCTTAGTGGTTAAGGCACTTGCCTACAAAGCCAAATGACCCAGGTTCAATTCCTCAGGACCCATGTAAGACAGATGTGCAAGGTCGTGCATGCATCTGGAGTTCATTTGCAGCAGCTGGTGGCCCTGACATGCCCATTTTCTCTCTCTCTCTCTCTCTCACACTCTCTAACTCCTCTCTCTCTCTTTCAAGTAAATAAAAAAATAGAACTTTGTCAAAAATCTTATACTTCTCAGTAGCAGAGGCCAGTAAGTTAAAAAAGGAGATAGAAAGGGAAGAGAAAGAAAGGGAGGAGGGCTTTTATTAGGTGGTATTGTATATATGTAAGTAGAAAGATTGAGATGGGGAGGGATACTTACAACTCCCTGGAATAATGTCACAACCCAATGGTATCTTCCAAAGTCTAACTGGCCTGAATATATGACCCGGCTGACCTCAGCTTGAAGATAAGCTAGCTGCCTGCTCAAAAGAGCTTGAAATACCCACTGGCTAGTATGCTTGATTTCCAAAAGAAAAAGTGGTCTTGCTTCCCTGGCTAACTATAAAACTCAGGTCAGGGCCGGGCATGGTGGCGCACGCCTTTAATCCCAGCACTCGGGAGGCAGAGGTAGGAGGATCGCAGTGAGTTCAAGGCCACCCTGAGACTACATAATGAATTCCAGATCAGCCTGGGCTAGAGTGAGACCCCACCTCGAAAAACTAAAAAAAAAAAAAAAAAAAAATCTCAGGTCCAGGTCAGGGCTGGAGAGATGGCTCATTAACCACCCCCACACACTCTTTTTCTCTCTCTCTTTCTCTAAGAAATAGATGTATTTTTAAGGGCTGGAGAGATGGCACAGAGGTAAGGCCTGCAAACCCTAATGACCCAGGTTCATTTCTGTTCCCACAAAGTGGTACATGCATTTTAGAATTTGTTTGCAGTGGCTAGAGGCCCCAGAGTGCCCATATTCTTTCTTTTTTCTCTATCTCTCTCCAAATAAATTTTTTTTTTAATTTAAAAATAGTTTTTAAACTGGGTGTGGTGGCACACACCTCCCAGCACTTGGGAGGCAGAGGCAAATGGATCACTGTGAGTTCAAGGCCAATCTGAGACTACACAGTGAATTCCAAGTCAGCCTGGGCTACAGCACCCCACCTCAGAAAAAAATACATATATTTTTAAATACATATGCAGCGATCTTCTTGCCTTATCTCTCATTGTACACACTGTTCTTGAAGGAACAGATAGACCACATTATTGACACTGCCACACCTCTTGACCATTTATTTCTTGAATCTAAATGTTCTGGCTCTTGGAAGTTTGTTTATTTTGTCTTAGGTCCTTTCTGTTTGATTTTTAAAAGTAAACAAACCACGGTCAACAAGATCACAGCCTCTCTTCTTTAAAATATCTCAGAGGATCACCCCAAAGATGGATAAAATCCCAGCTGCTATTGAAAGTCAAGTCAATGAAATGTGCTTTGCTGTGGTGGGAAACATATGCCTGCACTAAGACACTGTCCCCCTTAGACAGGTGGGGTTGTCGGGTCTCCTACAGCTCAAGATCTGTTCGTCCTCAAGGTTTCTCTGTCCTCTCAAAGAAGAAACCCAGGAGTCAGAGTTGGACCTGGGAGCCTGGCTCGTCCAACACCTAAACGAAGACATGGAATTTCTAGGATTCTGACCCCGGAAGGAGCAGCCTTTCGGAGCAATGTGGGGAGGGGCTCCAGCCCACTGCAGGTGCCTGAAAGGAGGAAGTGGGGCCGCTGTCCACTGTACCTGTGAGATTACACGAAGGCTAGCCTGGGGTCTTCCCACCTTTGACAAAATTACCCTCTACCCTCCAGATTAAGGATCTGGCCCCGAGTTAAAACACAGCTGAAAACGTGGTGGTGCACGCCTTTAATCCCAGCACTTGGGAGGCAGAGTGTATTAGTCAGGGTTCTCTAGAGGCACAGAACTGCTAGAAAGAATTATTTTAAAAAGGGCATTTATTGGATCAGTTTACAGTAGTCCAATAGCAGTTGCAGGCCCGAGAATCACCGAACCTGGTAGCTGCTCAGTCCACGTGGCCAGATGCCTCAGCAGTCCTGACCCGGCACTGCAGATGGTGCAGGAAAGCCTGGAGGCTTCCTGAGGAGCCGCTGGGTTTCGATCCACGCGGGTCTTCAGTTGATGCTGGTCTTTAGTCCGCACTGGTCTTCAATCCATGCTGGAAGGTAGCGAGCAGCTCCGGCAGCCAAGTGGAAGGAAGGAAGGAAGGAAGGAAGGAAGGAAGGAAGGAAGGAAGGAGGAGGGAGGGAGGGAGGGAGGGGAGGAGAAGGAATGAAGGAACGAAGGAACGAAGGAACGAACTCTTTTTACCCAGAGCTTCCTTATATCAAGTCCCCCTCTGAGCGGGGCCGCCCACTCTGGGGAAAGGGCTCACCCTGGGGGAAAGACTTCCTCCTTTAGTTGATCCTTCCTACAAGCAACCTGTGGATTTCTAAAGAGATCAAGTTGACAACACTTTAACTATCACACAGAGGTAGGAGGATTGCGGTGAGTTCGAGGCCACCCTGAGACTACATAGTGAATTCCAGGTCAGCTTGAGCTAGAATGAGACCCTGCCTCAAAAAACAAAACCAAAACAAACAAACAAACAAACAAACAAAAAAACAGTTGTGTGTGAACCCTAAGAGTGGCTTCTTCTCTGCATTCTCTCCCTCTCTCCACCTCTTAGTGGTAAGGCCAGAACATCAGCACATCCGGAGCTGAGTACTTCTAGCAGGAAAGAGGGTGGATCACGGCCAGCTTTCCACCTGTGAGCCTGAGAGAAAGAGATTTTGGAATCCATCCAAATGAAGCATTCAGACAGCTCTTCTCTTGCCCAGGAGTTACTGTATCCTAAGAAACATTGAAAATAAACAAAAGTAAGTGCCTACTATTTATTGAGAGCTGTGCCCTATGTATTTCTTCTTTAATCTCACAAGTTGATGTGCCAACAAAACTCTGGGGTGTGAAGCAACTGAGACGCAGGGAAGTTTAAGGTCATTGTCTGGGACTGGGGAGATGGCTTAGCAGTTAAGATGCCTGCCTGCAAAGCCTGAGGACCCCAGTGTTTGACTCTCTAGGTCCCACGGAAGCCAGATGCACAATGCAACACAAGCTCACAAGGTCATACATGCACACAAGATGGTACACTTCTGGAGTTTGATTGCAGCAGCTGGAGGCCCTGGCATGCCAATTCGGTCTTTCTCTCTTTTGCTTTCTTTCTCATTGATTAAAAAGAAGAGATCATTGCCCCAAATTTCCACCCTGGAGTTACTCTTCCAGCCTTCCACTAGCACTCTCAGCCTTTCTGTACCTGCCCTGCACTTTAGCAGTTATAGGACCTTGGCCTTTGGGGCTTAGTTTTCTCCTATAAAAAATGAGGGTAATAGAACTTCCTTTATGAAACTGCTGTGACAGCAAGGTGAGTAATATCTACCAAGTGCAGCATACTGTTTTCCACCACTCCCAACCGCAGGACACTGCCTGCTGGCCTTGGGTAGGTGAGAGTTTTCCCACAGAGTTGACATTCACACCTAGCTGAGTTCTATTCCCCAGGATGGCTGGGTAGCCACATTAACTAGAAATGCACCTCTG
Organism: Dipus sagitta; assembly: GCA_036346955.1. Taxonomy (NCBI): domain Eukaryota; kingdom Metazoa; phylum Chordata; class Mammalia; order Rodentia; family Dipodidae; genus Dipus; species Dipus sagitta. The sequence continues at coordinate 49,954,883 of CM070773.1, read as the reverse complement.
CTGGTTAGTCATCTTGGATGGCGGTCTGGCTGACACTTCTAGAGTGTGTGACTCACTTAGCCACTGAGGTGCTGCCTGCCTCGGGTTCCTCGCTGTAGAACTCTGGAATAGTGCGTGCCTAGTGTGCTTCTTGGGAACATTAAGTTAGAGGATGCAGGGCTGGAGAGATGGCTTAGCGGTTAAGCGCTTGCCTGTGAAGCCTAAGTATCCCGGTTCGAGGCTTGATTCCCCAGGACCCATGTTAGCCAGATGCACAATGGGGCGCATGCGTCTGGAGTTTGTTTGCAGTGGCTGGAGGCCCTGGTGCTCCCATTCTCTCTCTCTCTCTATCTGCCTCTTTCTCTCTGTCTGTCGCTCTCAAATAAATAAATAAAAATAAACAAAAAAAATTTTAAAAACATTAGAGGATGCAGAGTAAAGGCACTGGCTGCCTTTCACTGAGGAAATAAGTAGCATCATTATAAACTATTCCATGAGGGTCTGAGACAATGTTGATCTGGAATTTACTATGTAGTCTCAGGGTGGCCTTGAACTCACCTTGATCCTCCTACCTCTGCCTCTTGGATGCTGGGATTAGTAGAGCATGCTAGAGTGAGACCTTACCTCATAGGAAAGTAAAAAATAAAAGTAAAATGAACAAAGAACATAGTTTTTAAAGAACAAATACTGCTAGCAAACAGTTGTGAACAAGTTATATGTCATTAATTATCTGAGGAATTCAAATTAAAACAGCTGTGAGGTAGTTTCTCTGTGGATTAAGTTGGCAAAGATTTATGATCATATGGTGATACTTGATGTAGACTAGGGGACAGGGAAACAACCTTCTATCTATTGATAGCAAGAACTTAACTCCTTCTCTGAAGAGTTTGGAAATATGTCTCAAAACTTTTAACATTTACAATTCCACTTGTAGGAACTTATCTTTAGGAAAAGTGCACAATTATGGTTCATGTATATACTGAAATGCTTTGCCACAATCAAAAATGTAATTTAGTAGCCGGGTGTGGTGGAACACACCTTTAATTCTAGTACTTGGGTGGCTAGGTAGGAAGATCGCTATGAGTTTGAAGCCACCCTGAGACTACATAGAGAATTCCAGATCAGCCTGGACTAGAATGAGACCCTACCTTGAAAAACAATGTATTCTCTCTCTCTCTCTCTTGCTCTCCCTTCAATAAATAAATAAATATTTTTAAATGTAGTTTAGAAAAATAGATCACCATGTGGAAATGTTCTTGATAGTTTTGTAGAATGAGAGGCACCCACAATCAAATGTGTGTATGATAGGATTCATTCTCTCTCTTTCCTTTTAAAAAATATTTTATTATTTGAGAGAGAGAGAGAGAGAGAGAAAGAGGCAGAGAGAGAAAGAGAGAATTGGTGTGTCAGAGCCTCCAGCCACCGCAAACAAATCCTTACAGCAGTTTTCTCCCGTAGGGGTTATGACCTCCCAGCCACAGGTTTTTCATTAGGTTTTCGGTACCAGGCATGAATTCCCTCTTGTGGAGCAGGCCTCAAGTCAGAGAGCAGTTTGTTTCCTCCATAACAGAAATGCCATTGTGTTGGTATATTTCTCCTGGCTGTCCAGCAATAAAGCTTGCAGGGTCCACTGCTGGTTAAGACCATTGATGACTTTTCTCCCTCAACAGGCTGCATTTCCAGCATCCTGACAGCTAGTCAACAGGGAGGGACTTTCATCTCAGCTTTATCTTGATTTCTCAGTGACCTACAGCCCAAGCATGTGGAGTCTTCAGCAATAGGGTCTTACCATCTGTTTCTGGTGGGCAACCAAGAGCCTTGGCAATAACCTGTAAGTATATATAAAGGCCCTGACATGCCCATTCTGTCTATATATCTGCCTTCTCTCTCGCTCTCAAATAAATAAATAAAATATTTTTTTAAATAGCTTTAAGGGCTGGAGAGATGGCTTAGCAGTTAAGGTGCATGCCTGTGAAGCCTAAGGACATAGGTTTGATTCTCCAGGTCCCATGTAAGCCAGATGCACACAGTGGTGTATGTGTCTGGAGTTCGTTTGCAGTGGCTAGAAGCCCTGGCACGCCCATTTTCTCTCTCTCTCTCTCTCTTTCTCTCTGTCTGTCTCTCTCTTTCTCTCACTGTAACAAATAAAAATTAAATCTTTAAAAAAATAGATTTAAGGGCTGGAGAGATGGCTTAGCGGTTAAGTGCTTGCCTATGAAGCCTAAGGACCCTGGTTCGAGGCTCAATTCCCCAGGACCCACGTTAGCCAGATGCACAAAGGGGCGCACACATCTGGAGTTCTGTTTGCAGTGGCTGGAAGCCCTGGCGCGCCCATTCCCTCTCTCTCTCTCTGCCTCTTTCTCTGTGTCTGTCGCTCTCAAATAAATAAATAAAAAATGAAGAAAAAAATTTAAAAAAAATAGCTTTAAAATGACCTTTTTGACCTGGACGTGGTGGCTCATGCCTTTAATCCCCAGCACTTGGGGGACAGAGGTAGGAGGATCACTGTGAGTTCGAGGCCACCCTGAGACTACATAGTGAATTCCAGGTCAGTCTGGACTAGAGTGAAACCCTACCTCAAAAAAACAAACAAAAACAAAAGACCTTTTTGTTCTTGTCATAAAAATCAAACATTAGCCAGGCGTGGTAGTACACATCTTTAATCCCAGCACTCAGGAGGCAGAGGTAGGAGGATCGCCCTGAGTTCAAGGCCACCCTGAGACTACATAGTGAATTCCAAGTCAGCCTGAGCTAGAGTGAGACCCTACTTCAAAAAAACAAACAAACAAAAAAAAATCAAACATCAACTAAATTAATTAATTAGGGGCAAGAAGTATGATTCTTTCTAATCTTTCTTTCCTCGTTTCTCAGGGCGGCATCCAGAAACCTGGCTGCCTGGGTTTGCTCTCATCTCAGGCAGCAGTGCTGTTTCACCCTCTGGAGCCTTCTGTGTTCTTTGCCATCTGTGGGTGCATGATGAGATCATTCAGGAGCCACAGGTGAGGCTAGAGTGGTTCTGAGAGGGAGTCATGTTTTGGTGATGTTTTCCTTCCTTAACTAAGAGGACAGTTTGTGTAATCATTTTGGGACACCTTTCTGTTCTTCCCTTTCCATCTTGAATCACATGTTAGCTACAGAAGTCATTATACAGTAATTTCCATGACTTGAGTGAATGTCCTGGACACAATATACACAGCAGGAAATCCAAGATATTATTCTTGGGATATAAACAACATGAGAGGAGAAAATGTACAGAAAGAATAATTTAAACATGGGGAAATAGTAATCTGTCGTACTTGTATTCCAAACTATCTCGTGTGCAAATAAGATGGGCCAGTTTATAGAGTTTTAAAGATTTCACTCTAAAGATCCTTTTTTCTGTGTGTCCTCAAGATGAACCTTTCACATGCCGTCTGTGGTCTATTTTCTACTAAGATTTGAATATGACTTTATATTAATATGCTATCTAATTTGTCCTAACTTACAGTTTTGTAGAATCTTATTGAATTATGGGAGAAATATTGAAATTTTCAACTTTTATGATTCAAAAGAATAGATCTATGGAAAAATCCGAGATCATGTGGGCATCAGCTTATACTATTTTTTAAATTAATTAATTAATTAACTTATTCACTTACTTATTTGTTTATTTGCAAGGAAGGAAAAAGAAAGAAATAATATGGGCACAATAGGACCTCTCGTCATTGCAAACAAACTCCAGACACATTCATCACTATGTACATTTGGCTTTATGTGGTTACTGGGAATCAAACCAGGGTCATTAGGCTTTGTAGGTAAGCACCTTCTCCACTGAGATCTCTCTAGTCCTAGAACTATTTCTTGCTTACTCCCTTTCCAAGGAACCATCTATCTGAGTCTGATAGCCTGACTGACAGCTCAACCACCACTAATTATTCAGAGATTCTTTGCTTCAGCTGTGTACAACTTAGTTGGAAGGTATTTATGATTGCATGATGTGTGCATGGCTAAATCCAGAGCTTCAGCATCATGACTTTTCTATTTGAAACACAGTACTAACATTGTTTTGTAAAAGAAAGAAATTGAACATCTGTGGATCAATTTGTAATTAAAAGGACTAGAAAACGATCCCTTGCTGATAGCTACTTTTTCATCCTACTCAATTAATCCTACGCAATTAGTCACAATAGTTTTTAAGATTGTTTTATAGACTGCTGAGATATAATTTATGTACCTCCACTTGAAAAAAAACACTAAAGTTTATCCGGGCGTGGTGGCGCACGCCTTTAATCCCAGCACTCGGGAGGCAGAGGTGGGAGGATTGCCGTAAATTCGAGGCCACCCTGAGAACACAGAGTGAATTCCAGGTCAGCCTGAGCTAGAGTGAGAACCTACCTCGAAAAACAAAAACAACAACAACAACAAAAAATTAAATTTTATGTTAGAGAGAGATATAAATTGACCTGCCAGGAACAAGTTCCAAAGGTGAAAAATAAAGGTTGACTAAAAATAAAGGTTGACTAAAATACTTTTCTGGAACCAATCTGTATAACTCAACAAAAGACATTTTAATTGTAAGTTCATCATTGGCTAGGACCAGATATATTATTTCTACTTCAGTTTCTACTTCCCTAACCATATGTGTGTGTATGTATGTGTGTGTGTGTATATATATATACATATATAAAATCTCCTATAGAGAGAAAGTGAGTGAATAAACTTTGTGGCTTAGTGACTCAGTTGCTTTGTGCATAATCCTACCTTGATGATACCTATTTCAAGGAGTGAGTTTCCGGGGGAAACAAGGACTAAGTCACAGGGAAGGCACCCATTACTGTGCATTGTTCCTGGCAGAGGATGATGAAACAGCACTGTGCTGAACTGCTGGGTCATCTGGCAAGAAAGGAAGGAACCCTTTGTCTCTGGCTATTGTAACTATGAGCACCCAGCTTCTGCTTTTCATTTCTGAGCAAGCTAAATGGTGATGCATTTACCCAGATGTTTCCTGCTTGCTTGTCAAGAAGCACAGAGATCAACCACAAGAGTGCTCACTGTCGAGAATGAAACCTTTAGCTGGGTGTGGTGGCATACATCTTTAATCCCAGCACTCAGGAGACAGCGGTAGGAGAATTGCCATGAGTTCAAGGCCGCCCTAAGACTATATAGTCAGCCTAGGCTAGAGCAAGACCCTACCTTGAAAAACCAGACAAACAAACAAACAAAAAAAAGTGAAACCTTAGGCACTGAAAAGAGGTCTGTCTAAGGCCCATGTCTCTGGGATAGTGCTCAGCCTGGTTCCTCATCTGCTGCATGGTCACATTTGAGATTATCCTATCAGAGTTCTTGCCTGCAGAATGTCCGTGCATGAAAACGGTAGCATTTGCTAGTTAACTTGGTCATCACATTTCTGATGGAGGAAGTCCTCTGACTTGTCATTTCTCTGGAGGTAGTGCCTGTTCCATCTCTGGGCTCACAGCCACTCTTATCACATCAAAGAACATAGCCACACTCCTTTGTCACTGGTAAAATATGGTCTGGAGTATATTAGCTTGTAAGAGATACCATAACAAAGCACCACAAACTGGGTGACTTGAAACAACCAGGCTTTCACCTGGAAGTGTTTTGTTTCAGTTCCTTTGCTGTGTGTGTGTATAGTTATATAGGCAAACAATATATAGTAGTTAAATTAATCAAAATGTATCATTTACAGCTAACAAACATTTTCCTATACTTCAGTCAATGAAGATATTTTATTTATTTATATATTTAAAAAAACAACAACAGTGAAGCTTGGGGCTGGAGAGGTGGCTCAGAAGTAAACCCACTTGCTTGCAAAGCCTAACAACCCAGGTTTGGTTCTCCGGTACCCACATAAAGCCAGATACACAAAATGGTACATGTGTGTGGAGTTTATTTGCAGCACATAGAGGCCCTTGGCATGGCCATTTTCTCTCTCTTGTACAACTAAATAAATAAAACAACGAAGCTTGATTCTCGTGCAGTTTTGAAAGCTGGATGTCCAAAATCAAGGTTCAAATAGAGACATGAAGGTGCCCTATGAAGGCTCAAGGCAAAATCTTCCTTTCTTCTTCCTGGCATCTGGGGGTTGCTGGCAAAGCTTGGAGCTCCTTAGCTGAGAGCAGCATTACTCCAATTTCTGCCTCTTTTCACATGGCTGCCTTCCTTCTGTATAACTCTGTATTTTTCTTTCACTTTTTTTTTTTTTTTGAAGTAGGGTTTCACTCTAGCTCAGACTGACCAGAAATTCACTATGTGGTCTCAGGGTGGCCTTGAACTCACAGCGATCCTCCTACCTCTGCCTCCCAAGTGCTGGGATCAAAGGCGTGCACCACCACACCTGGCTTGCTTTCACTTTTTTATAAGAGAATTAGTCTTTGGATTAGTGCCCTTCCTAATCCACTATGACATCATCACAACTAATTCCATTGGCAAAGATGTTCTTTCCAAATCCAGTAATGTTCTAAGGATCCAGTAGACAGTGATGCTAGTTTGAAGAGGAAGAGCAAGCTGGTTCTGTGAGAGGCAGCTGAGATGACTGCCCTTGTAGAATTAAAGATTAGGAAAGTTGTAACACATGCCAAGGTGGCATGGTAGGGTCTGAAGCTGGGGATGGGGGGGGGTGGGGCTCTGGAAAATCTACAGAACAAAGCACAGTGGTCCTTTTACAAGTTTCAGGGTGGAAAGGTGCATTTGGGCACAGACTACAAGAGTGATGTCACAGAGGCAATGGTGAGGAGAGTGGAAGATGTAAAAGACCTCTAGTCCTTCAAGTATCTAAGGGAGAGGAGAGTTCTCCTGGGGGGAGAGTTGAGGGAGTCAGGAAGGTCTCAGATAAGAAAGTAAAGTTCTACGGGCTGGAGAGATGGCTAGCAGTTAAGATGCTTGCCTACAAAGCCAAAGGGCCCAGGTTCGATTCCCCAGGACCCACATAAGCCAGATGCACAAGGTTGTGCATGTGTCTGAAATTTGTTTGCAACCACTGAAGGCCCTGGCATGCGCCCATTCCCTCTCTCTCTCTCTCTCTCTCTGTACACACACACACACACACACACACACACGTGCGCGCACGCCACTTTCTCCGTCAAATAAAATAAATTTTAATAAAAGAATTAGAATTAAGGTTTTTTTCAGCTCTGGCAGCAGGGAGGCTTGTCTTGCCCACCAGGCTTTGGTCTTGGGGGCAGAGGGACTCTTAAAGTGGTCATCTGTGTTTTAACAGACATGAGTATCTTGAGGGGGGCAGTATTCAACCAAGTTAATGAACATCACTGAATTAACTTCTAATAAATTGATATTGCACGATAGTATTATTGAGTTTCATGACTTCTGCCCCAAAGGTGTCATTAAATGACAGTAACTGCAAAACTACTTCCTAGGGGACAATATCTGAAAAGGGCTGCGCCCCTTTCTCTGGTTGGAATCAACTACAGTCTGGTGGTAATGAAAAGCTACTTTGGGTTGAGAAGCTGTCCTTGGTCCTACTGAAGGGACTCTCCCTCCCATTTCCCTTTGAGGGTTGGGTGGCATCCTGCCGACATTAAGGTGCATGTGACTACCCTTCCTTCTTCTGCACTGGACAGGGAATGTGTCCTTTCCTATTGCTGGCCTGAGGGCTATCTGATTCCAACATGAGCAAGGTCCTGAGACCTTTACACAAGATGTTTTCAGGACTCCCAGCTGCACTTCAGACGAACTTGAAACACTGCTGTGTTAACCTTTCCTGGGGTGACATGAACAAGCGTCTCTTCACTCCAGATAGGACACCAATGCAGACCAAAGAAATGATTCCCCTCAAGTCTAGCTTAATGAGCATGTGAGCTTCTTGGGGTTTCTTACACGAGTGTGGATGAGGGGTTATTTACTGGAGCATGGACCACTCCAAGGAATCCACGTCACTGACAAGCCCTCCCCCACACCAGCAAGGACTTGAAAGCTGAGAACTACTTGTGATTAACTTGGTGGAACATAAAATATGTCTTCAGGGGCATGTGTAATTTGGCAAAGGCCTCTGGAATAAACTGTAGTTCAAAAGACCCTTATTGAGCACCTAGTTAATTAAAAAAAAAAAAGTCACTGAACATATACGTACAAGCACAGTAGGCAGACCTGTCTTTCCATTTTCATCCATTCCAGGCCAAAACTAACTAAAAAGTTTCTTTTTCCTGCTTCAAACCATTGGGTGCTAATAAGCAGAGATGACAAGCCGGGCGGGGTGGCACACGCCTTTAATCCCAGCACTTGGGAAGCAAAGGTAGGAGGATCACTGTGAGTTTGAAGCCACCCTGAGATTATATAGTGAGTTCCAGGTCAGCCTGGGCTAGAGTGAGACCCTACCTCAATAAAACAAAAACAAAAGACAGCATAAATGGCAAATTCAAGAAGAAGGTCACATAATTAAGAATTGGATATTGTAGTCTTACTCAGCAAGTACTAATAGCAATCCATTTAATAATGCCATGATTCTCAATTAGGGTGTTTGTGTTATAAAATGTTATATCTAGATCATGAAAAATAACAAATAACCCATTTTCTTCTTAGTACAGACCAAGAAACATTAGACTTGAGAAAACTCTCGGCAAGTGAGAATTCCTAGGTTATGGTCCCTAAATCTTCCTTTCATGAGACCTGTTCCTCTGTGTGATACGGCAGGATCTCTGGGAGAGCTACAATTTTTGTTTTGTTTTCATTTTTTGAGGTAGGGTCTCATTCTGGCCTGGGCTAACCTGGAATTCACTGTTTAGTCTCAGGCTGGCCTCAAAGTTACAGTGATCCTCCTACCTCTGCCTCCTGGTGCTGGGATTAAAGGCGTGCACCACCACACTCAGCTTCCCCACACATTCTTTTATTTATTTATTATTTTTATTTGAGAGAGAGAGACAGAGAATTGGCACGCCATGTCCTCAGACACTACAATTGAACTCCAGATGCTTGCACAACCTAGCGGGCATGTGCAACCTTACAGTTCCCTCACCTTTGTGCATCTGGCTTACCTGGGACCTGGAGAGAAGAACATGGGTCCTTAGGCTTTGCAGGCAAGTGCCTTAACTGCTAAGCCATCTCTCCATCCCCCCCCCCCCACCATTGGTAATAAGACTTTGAAGTACCTCAGCCAGACCCGCACAACAGTGCTATTGGGCTCCTTTTCACCTGGGACCCAAAAGACCAGTAAAATGTATGGATACTTCCATTTTCAACCCACTAAGTTGTCTATATAACAGGTGACACTTCATGCTATTGGTAATTATTTTTCTTGTTTTTTTAATTTTATTTTTTTATTTGAGTGTGACAGACAGAGAGAGAAAGAGGCAGATAGAGAGAATGAGAATGGGCGCAGCAGGGCCTCCAGCCACTGCAAACGAATTCCAGACGCATGCTCCCCCTTGTGCATCTGGCTTACGTGGGTCCTGGGGAATCGAGCCTCGAACCAGGGTCCTTAGGCTTCACAGGGAAGTGCTTAACTGCTAAGCCATCTCTCCAGCCCTTGGTAATTATTTTTATAAATGAACCTATCAAAATAAATCATAGAATATGTTGGGTTCTTTTTAACATTTTACTTTTTTAACTTTTTATTGACCACTCTTATAATTATAAACAACGTACCATGACCATAATTCTTTCATACCACCTTTCCTGTTCCTCGTCCTAAAGCCCTCCTCCACTAAATCCCTTCTTCTTCTTTCCAACTAATCTCTCTTTTATTTTGATGTCATCAGTTTTTCCTATTATGCAGATCTTACATAGGTCACATCACGGTGAAGTCATGAAGATCAAGGACACCTTGTATGGAAGCAGCATTGTAAGTACTCCTCCCCTTCTTTTAGCTCTTACAATCTTCCTGCCACCTCTTCTGCAATGGTCCCTGAGCCTTGGAGGGTGTGATAAAGTTGTCTCAGTGCTAAACAGTGTCCACTGTCACTTCTTGGCACTTTGGTGAACTCACCACCATGATCACTGTCATCTGAAAAGAGAAACTTCTGTAACCAAATGTGAGAGTAGCATTAAAATATGGGCATAAATATAAGTATTTAGAGGGCGGTTTGATGGGCATAATATATCCATTTAAGCAGAACAGTAGTAGTTTCCCCTGCACCAACCCCCTCCTCACCCCCCTGCTGGGGCTTATGACCTCTCAAGCCATAGGCTTTTCATCAGAGTTTTGATAGTAGGCAGGAATTCCCTCTTTGGAGTGGGCCTCAAGTCCGATCAGGAAGCACTTAGGGACTAGAGGGATGGCTCAGCAGTTAAAGGTGCTTGTTTTCCAAGTCTGACAGACTGGGTTTGATTCCCTAGTGCCCACATAAAGCCAGGTGCACAGAGTGGTACAGGCATCTGGAATTCTTTTGCATTAGCAGGAGGCCCTGACATACCCATTCTCTTCTCTCTTTCATTCTCTTTCTCTCTCTCTCTCTCTCTCTCTCTCCTTGCAAATAAATATACAAAAATATTTTTTAAAAAAGAAAGAAGTTTGCCCCATAATAAATATGCCACCACTGCACCAGCTGGTGTATTGTACCTGGCTGGCTAACCTATATGTTGGGTTCTGGGTACCTGAAGTATTTAACTACTTCTCCTCCTCCTCCTCCTCCTCCTCCTCCTCCTTCTTCTTCTTCCCCTCCTCCTCTTCCTCCTCCTCTTCCTTCTTCTTCTCCTCCTTCTCCTTCTCCTTCTTCTTCTTCTTCTTTTTTCTTCAAGGCAGCATCTAGCCCAGGCTGATCTTGAATTCACGAATTCACTATGTAGTCTCAGGGTGGCCTCAAACTCATGGCAATCCTCCTACTTCTGCCTCCCAATGCTGGGATTAAAGGTGTGCCCCACCATGCCCAGTTTGACTTCTTTTTATTATTATTATTTTTTTTAATTTTCTTTATTTATTTGAAAGTGACAGAGAGAGAGAGAGAGAGAGAGAGAGAGAGAGAGAATGGGCATGCCAGGGCCTCCAGCCACTGTAAACGAACTCCAGACACGTGAGCCCCCTTGTACATCTGGCTAATGTGGGTCCTGGGGAATCGAGCCTCGAACCGGGGTCCTTAGGCTTCACAGGCAAGTGCTTAACTGCTAAGCCATCTCTCCAGCCCGACTTCTTTTTTTAATGTGCCTTTATTAGGCCATCTATTTGAGGATAGAGAATCAACACTGGCAAAATTTACAAACTTTCTGATGGCAGAAAGATAGGAGCTAATTGATAGATTTAGTTCCTTAATGTCATAGTATATTAACATGGGATTGTCCCGCTTCCTTTCTCCTTTCCCTCTATATTTAGTCTGATAATTTAAGGCCATGAGACCCAATGAGAGTACAAGGATAAGCAGAAAACGAAGGGAAGGCATTTAAGTGTGCTCTACTTTATGCCTGGGAGTTTCTGTTCTGCACACTTGTGTTTATTTATGTAAGTGTATGCATGCACACTGTGCTGGTCAGCTTTCTATTACTGTAGCAAAATACCTGAGCTAATCAACTTAAAAAAGGAAAAAGATGGGCTGAAGAGATGGCTCAGCAGTTAAGGCACTTGCCTGCAAAGCCCAACAACTCAGGTTTGATTCCCCAGTACCCAGGTAAAGGCGAATGCACAAGGTGGCACATGCATCTAGAATTCATTTGCAGTGGCTGGAGGCCATTGCACACCACACACATTCTCATTCTCTCCCTCTCTCTCTCCCTCTCTCTCTCTCCGTTTGCGAATAATATTTTTTTAAGTTAGCCAGGCATGGTGGTACACACCTTTAATCCCAGCACTCAGGTGACAGAGGTAGGAGGACTGCTATGAGTTTTGAGGCCAGTCTGGGACTACATAGTGAATTCCAGGTCAGCCTGGGCTGGAATAAGACCTTACCTCGAAAAGCGCTCCTTCCCCCCTCAAATTAAAAAAGAAGTATCTGCCAGACATGGTGACACACGCCTTTAATCTCAGCATTTGGGCAGCTGAGGTAGGAGGATCACCGTGTGTTTGAGGCCAGCCTGAGACTACATAGTAAATTCCAGGTCAGCCTGGGCTAGAGCAAGACCCTGTCTCTTGTGGGCAGGGGGTGGGGGTGAGACAAATCCCATCTACTTGTTTAGAAAAAAAAAATCGGGGCTAGAGAGATGGCTTAGTGGTTAAGCGCTTGCCTATACAGATGTACAAGGGGGCGCATGCATCTAGAGTTTGTTTGCAGTGGCTGAAGACCCTGGCGCGCCCACTCTCTCTCTCTCCCTCTCTCTATCTGCCTCTTTCTCTCTCTGTCTGTCATTCTCAAGTAAATAAATAAAAATAAACATGTAAAAAAAAAAAACCTCAATGGTTATCAGGAGTTCAGAGATAAATAAGTGAAGTACCAGACTTTTAGGGCAGAGAAATTGTTCTCTATAATACTGCAATGCTGGATATATACAACTGAGCGTATGTCAAGCTACACTGAACTTTAGGACAAATGTAAATGATGGGTTTTATTAATAATAACGTATCATAATGGACTGGGGGTGACACTGCTGTATTCGTGTACGGGTTATGACGTGAGAGATGTTGGCAGTAGGGGTACGCCCTGCGTGTACAGGAGCACAGGATCTGTGGGAAAATACTGAGCCTTACTCTCCATTGTTCTCGGTTAGGAAATCCCATCTTTCTCTAAGTAGACTGCATGAGCAGTATGACAGAAGCAGGTTTTGACACCACCAGTTCCTGTTGATCAGGCTGGCATACCCTCTTACTGCTCAGCTGCTTCCGGATTACCTGATAGCATCTCACAGTTGTGCCCTTCTGAGCATTACCTGAGAGGTTACACCCTCCTCCTCCTCCTAAGGGCATTCTTTGGCCTTCCAATGGTTTGCTGGTACAGGTACCTCCCGGGATGGTACACTTACAGCGTCATCCATGCGCCAGCCTTTCTCAGGAGCTCCAGCTAATGCGTCTTCCTTCTCCTGTCTCCTGCCCTCCCTCACTGCCTTCCAGGACTCATCAGAAACCCCTTTAAGTATTTTATATTTTTATTTATTTATCAGAGAAAGGGGGGAGAGAGAGAAAGCGTACACCAGGGCTTCCAACTACTGCAAACGAACTTCAGAAGCCTGCGCCCCTCCCTTGTACATCTGGCTAATGTGAGTCCTGGGGAATCGAACCTGGGTCCTTAGGCTTTGCAAGCAAGCACCTTAAGTACTAAGCCATCCCTCCAGCCCCGCAGAAATCCCTTTAGCAATAACACACTTGGATGATCTACCTCTGGAGAGGACCTAGTGTTGGGTCATGGACTAAGTGGCAATGAGGACCCCAGCGCTGGAATGACGTGGATGTTGAGAGCTCTGGTCCCTGGCCTGCGGCAGCAGTTCAGTTGTCCAGACTTTCCGCCATGGTGACCTGATCTCAGACGCTGGGGTACAGGGACACAATCACTGGCGGGATGTCTTTAACATTGGAGGGGCTTGGGGAGAATACTTTCGATGCTGGCGGTGGCACCACTGACGCTCGGAAGAAAATGGGAGAGTCACAATTCACATAGCCGGACAATTTGAGAGTCCTTCCGTTGATACTAAAGCCCCGCCCCGTCTGCTACCGCATCCGCCGGGCAGAGCTGAAGTCAAGCGGCAGAAATAAAGAAAAGGAGGCCTTCCCAGCCCAGGAAAGCCAGCACTTGCGCACCTCGTGCCCAGATGTCCGTAGAGGGGCAGGCAGAGTGGAGCCCTGATACAGAAGGACCCTAAAACTAGGAATGGGCATGTCAGAGCACATGTCATTGGTCCTCTGGGCTGGTAGCAGTGGTCGACTCCAACTTCTGGAAGACGGCCTCATCCCCACCCGCTGAGACTTCATGCACAACCTCAGCGAAGCACAAGGACAATGTCTGCCCGTATCCAGGTTCAATCCCAGCTCCCTTCCTGATTCCTTCCAGAAGAAAAACTAGGCTTAACTACAAGATGGCGCTGTAGAGACGGTTAAGCAGTTGAAAGTGCTTGTTTGCAAAGCCTGACCTAGGCCTAGGTTTGAGTCCCCTGTACCCATGTAAAGCCAGATGCACAAAGTGGTACGCATCGAGAATTCATTTACAGTGGCAGGAGACCCTGGCGCACCCATACTCACTCTCTTTGTTTCTTTCTCTCCCTCTCTCAAATAAATGAATAAATAAAATATGTTTTTTTAACTACAATATGAGCTGACTGAAGAAGAGGCACCACAGAGCTCAAAGTGTGAGGGTCTTTGAATAGTGCCTTAATACACACCAAAGAAAAATCCATTGCAGTGGAGGTACCAAAAGACCCAGCTGACTGCACCTCCTGGCCAGGGAGTAGCAACCAGCTTCCTCCTTGGCATCCTAGTGCCTCCACCATGGGGATAGAAATAGAGGAAAAGAGACAAGATAATAGGCACACCAGGGCCTCCAGCCACTGCAAACAAACTCCAGATGCATGTGCCTCTTTGTGCATCTGGCTTTGCATGGGTGCTGGGGAATCAAACCTGAGTTGTTAGGCTTTACAAGCAAATGCCTCTATTCTACATATTAATAATATATGCACAAAATTCAATTAAAAATTCTAGGGGCTGGGGAGATGGTTCAGTGATTAAAGGTGTGCCCAGGACCCAGACTTACATGAATTCTCCCCTTCCTCCCTTCCCCACCCAGGCCTATCCCTGCTGCCGGGAGGAGTCCTGCTACTTAGTCTTCGTGCCAATAGACCTACAGACCAAGCAGGCAGTTGTCACTCTGGAAGAAGGAATTGCTCCTGATCGAGGAGGTGGAGCTGTTGCCTAGTACAGACACAGGAAGGCCCCGGTGGCCCATCGGGTCATCTCTCCACATCCCCAGGTTGGGCTGTAACTGTACACGGGCAAGCAGAAGAGCCATGGCCTGATCTGAGTGCGGGATACCCACTATGTATGACATCAGAAGCACCAGGGGCGTGCGTGTGTGTGTACAAGTATGTGCGTGTATGATGACTTGAAAGTACAAGGACCGACTGTAGCAGCAGGTGGCAGACGGATTTAAGTTAACTAGGACTCTTCAATATTTTATTTATTTATTTGCAAGGAGGGGAGAGGAGAGAGAGAGAATGGGTGTGCCAAGGGCCTCTAGTCAGTGCAAATGAACTCCAGATGCATGTGCCACTTTGTGTGTCTGGCTTTATGTGGGCACTGGGGAGTCAAACTGGAGTCATTAGGCTTTAATCCCAGCACTCAGGAGGCAGAGAGGTAAGAGTTCAAGGCCATCCTGAGACCCTGAGAAAACATAGTGAATTCCAGGTTAGCCTGGGCTAGAGCAAGATCTTACCTCAGAGGAAAAAAGAAAGAAAGAAAGAAAGAGAGAGAGGGAGGGAGGGAGAGAGGAAGGAAGGGGAAGAAGATGCTCAGAAAGGCTATATGACTCCTCAAGATCACACATCATATAAGTAGGCATCAGAATCTCTCAGTCTGCTGACTCCCAGCTCTGGGAAGTAGTCTTTCATCTGCTCACTCACACACACTCCCATGGAAGGACAGACCTTGAGTCTGAAATTCTGGGCCCTATAGTGCTGTAAACTCATTACTACGTGAGACTTGGTGTCCAAGGCTCAGGAACATAGAGCCACTGGCCATGGACCTAGTAGGAGATTAAACCTGCAGGTGACTTAAGTACTGCAAAAAGTAGTTCTAGGAGCTAGGACTGGAAAGGCCTGGGAAGGAAACAGAATATTGCACAGAGGCCAGAACGGCTAGGTATTGAACTGAGGGCCTTGAGCCAGTCCCCACTGGGCCTATGGCCTACTGGTCAACAACTGCTTCCTGTATACCAGGGCTTTGCCAGCAGGGTACATTCCAGGATCCACCAGTACTGAGAGTTCTGGGTTGCTTCCGGGAGCCATGGAGATACCAGATAATTAGAGTAGTGTCTCTGCTGCCAAGAGCCCAGGAGCCACAGGGGAGATGTTGGAGGGCATAGCCAGGACAGTTATAGTTTGAGATTCTCACTGGAAGGACCATGTTGTAAACATCCCCCACCCTGTCCCCCAGGTGTCCCATATCACCTCTCCTGCTTTGTCTCCTAGAGTAAAACAAGAGCCCACAGGGATAGAATGGGGAGGATGGGCTGGGGTGGGATGGAATAGGTGAAGACATTACACATTGCAAGAATAAAGACTGTCCCATAAGCTTTTGTTTTAATTTTGCATTTTTGCGTACAGTGTACACAGTTTTGGGGATATTAATTTATATCTCCCCGTGGATACACTCTAAGGACTATAGAAAACCTGGCTTTAGATCAAACTGGGATTCCTGTGAGTGTCCCAGTTTTCCCCACACTCGCCTGAGGCATTAGGAGCTTGAAAGCCACTGGCCTCCCTTACTGTCCAAGATGGGTCCTTCTTTCCTTTAAGTGGCATGATAGGAGGGCCCTGGGTCTTAGCAGGGCTTTAGAGGATCTGACCCCTAGCTTGAGGGTGGGAACGGCCAAGATGGCCCCTGAAATAGTTCAATCAAGTGTCTGAGAGCTCCTCTATTGCCCTGCCCTTTTCCCAAAGCAGAAACAGCAGCCCTCCTGCAGGGAATCGCTTTGGCCCCAAGGTCAGTGAACAGCGGAAACTTGTCAGGACTCCAGGTCCTGTGCTGCCCCCAGCCTCGCCTGCCCTGCTTAGTGAGCGGTCCAGGGCTGCTGAAGACTTCAGGCCTGGGCTAGGACTCCACGTCCCAGCAAGTGGCTCTGCCGTCCCTGGCAGCTCAGCATCATCCGGGCGCTGAGGCTCTGGGTCCCGGAGATCCAGGCGTTCTGCTTCATGCAGCGGGTGATTGAGGACATGGCTCTTCCCATCTCTACAACGTCCTTGCCGACTTGTCAGAAAGACGCTCACTCCCCATCGTCAAAGTTGCTTCCGGCGTCAGGGAAGCGCAGTGTAGAACAAGGGCCCAAAGATGAGTCTCGTGGGGTTTTCTGCTAGTGGCGCACTTCCCTGACCCAGTTCCCCGGATGTACTGGCTATCCGTAGCTATATAATGAAGTCTTCCAACCTTAAGAGCTTAAAGTTATGAGCACTCATAATCACAGTTTCTGTGGTCAGTTAGGTGGTTTTAGCTCCAGGAATCTCATGAGAGTCCAGGACAGCTGTTTGCCAGTGCTGCAGGTGTCTGACAGGGACTCCCTTTACCACGAGGTGTCATTTACCCTGAAGAGTAGCTGCAACTGGCCATGGCTTTCAGTTCCTAGGGTGCTTGGAGCTGGGAATATCAAGATGGAAAAGCGTCAAAGTGTCAGGCAAGCATGCTTAGGATTTCTGCTGGCATCCAAGGAAGAGAAAGAAAGGGAAGAAAAGGCACAGTTAGGCTCTTTGAGTTAGAACCCAAGAAAGCAGTCAAGCTCTGCAGTGGGGTCTCTGAGCAGCTGCACCGAGGGCAGGGCTCCTGCACGAGTGAAGTACCTTATTCCATAGTACTGTTCCTCCCTCCTCTTTAGCATGTCTGTGGGTGAGGGGCGGTCTCTTGACCAGGCGAGTGATGGGCAGGGCTCCACACCGGACCAGAGGACTTTGGGGAGTACATCTTCTCTTCTAAATAAAAAGTAAACAAAGCTCTTGATGCGTCCATTCTCCTTCCTTTCATATGATATTTTAATTACTATGAAGGAAGACAGGATGACCTCCAAGCCCGGTAATAATGTCTGCCTAGCTACCTAGAGCTGTGAATTGGGTTCAGGCCAAAGGAGATTACTCAGGAAAGGTGAGACCCTGACGTGGATGTAGGAGTGTGTCCAGTGCACAAAGGGTCTCCTGATCCTTCTCTCTCCCTTCTGGTGGTAGGGAGGCTTTTCCTTGGGTTAAGGTGTCCTCCTAAGAACTCTTGATCAGGCCTGCACTGGGGTTTGCCACACCCCTAGCCAGACTGGGCCATGCTGGGGCACACTTATATTCCCCTCAGCAGGAGCCAAAATGCCCCTCTTCCCCCAGCAGCCACTACTATGGGCAGGGGCGGGGAGAGGCTGGAGATATTCAAGTCGTGGAGAGGTCAGAATGGTAGCTCATGGGGAAGGGAGCTAAAGCCAGTTTGTTCTGAAGTTGAAGGCAACTGTCTTTGTCATTACAAAGACAATAGTAGAACTGTAATAGCTGTTATTTCAGAATGCTCCCCGCACAGGTGGGGTTTTCTTTGGGTGGTTTAGACAGGGCTGTGAATTTTGGCGACACTACAGGGCTGCACACGTGGTGAGTCTGTCTGGCAGTAGCGAGGTCCCGATTTTCTTTCCCAGACATGGGGAGAGGTGTGAGTGTGGGCAACGCCACCTGCCTATTGCCCGTTATGCTTTGGATATAACAAAGATTCCTTTTGCCATATCTGAGGCAGGTGGACCAGGAGTTCAAGTCCAGCCTGGGCTACATAAGACAGGGAAGAATAAAGCAAAACAAAAGAAGACGAAGAGTCCATGTGGATGTTAAACACAGCTCTTACAATAAAAGACACTTGATTCTAAGGCAGCTGTGGGAGACTGCAGCCCAGGAACACACACCCTAGTTGTCCTGAATGACCTGTGTTTCTCCGTGGAAGCAGTGAACAGAAAACCAGAAATCACAAAGCAAAATGCACTGAACAGATCCACTGACTGACCCCAGGGACCAGGAAAGCCTAATGACCTTTGGATTACTCAGAGTGAAGACCTCACCTGTACTGACTAGATAAACCTCAAAATTTCATGTAATCGCCTCACTTTTATCCAAGAAAGTAATTTGTAAGTAACACACAGGGAAAGCTAGGTGTGGCCGCACATGCCTGTAACCCCAGCACACAAGAGGCCGAGGCAGTCAGATTGCCGATGAAGGAAACAGGAGAAAGATATATTTCTTTTTTTAACACAGTGAACGGGAAGACATCACCCCCCACTGCTTTGACAGAGCTGGACTTCAGCGTTTGATCCGGTGTCGTCCACAGTGGCTGCAGCGCACCCTGCTGCTTCCCTAGTCTACTACACGTCCTAGGTGCGCTAGCCTGCGCGCCAGCCCCCTGAGTCCACCAGGTCTTTCCCCTGCGCACCTACAGTCGGCTGACAGAAATCCAGCCTGATTGACTTTAAACCTCTTCTGAACACGCTGTCAGTGGGCCTCTCCCCTTCTCAGCCATGCTGGGAACTCAGCCGTGCTGAGGCGGGGAGAGCTGTTCTCAGTCTGGTCCATCCCTGCTTGCCTTCTACCTGCGTTACAGTCACACTATGGGGGGGTGGGGGGGCTTCTCACTTTGGTTACAAGAACGATTTATCTTTGATCTCTCAGTCTGCCACGAGTGTATTTCCTCTAAACTCTGGGTTTATCACATGGGCATTTCCTGTAAACTCTGAGCCTGCTGGGTGTGTATCAAAACTCTTGACTTTACTACTCCTTGCTCTGGTGTCCATGGTCTCTGCCTGGGTGCCCTCCGGCTGTTCTTCTAGGCCGTGAGTGCATCCCTGTCTACTCTCCTCACTCTCCTGTGTGGAGGCGCAGGGCTGGAGCCTCTGTGCTTTTGCCCCACGCGAGCGTGTGTTTCTTCTAAGTCTTTCCGCACGGGCTTCTAGGCCTGTCTTCCACGGGCATGTGTAACTGCTCCAGCCTTTTCCTAGACAGCAACTTCCCCTGAATAAACCTCACATTTTATGATTGCTCCCTAAGTAAGCTCAGTGATGCATAATTTATCCTTCTTGAGTCTGTTCTCTAATATTTTTATTTACTTATGAGACACAGAGAGAATGGGAGCACCAGGGCCAGTTGCCACTGAAAGTGAACACCAGACACATGTGCCACTTTGCGCATTCGGCTTTATCTGGGTACTGGAGAATCAAACCCCGACCAGCAAGCTTTACAAGCAAGCACCTTTAACTGCTGAGCCATCTCTCCAGCCTCTGAATCTGTTTTTATCAATTATTTGTTAGAAATAGGATAAAGACCCCAGAAGTGGAGTTCACAAGACTGAGAGACCCCTCTAGAACCCCCAAGTCTGACATCACCATGAGTACAATGCTGGTCTGATCTACATAGTGAGTTCAGGCTGAACAATTTGGGCTACAGAGTGAGACTCTGTCTCCAAACAAACAAACAGAAACAGCCTTCAGGACACTGAGGTGGAAGGATCACTGTGGGTTTGGGACAAACCTAGGCTGAGTGATGTACATAGCAGGACCCAGACTCAAGGAAAGGAAAAGAAATTAAATGACATTAATAGGGTACAAGCGTAGCTCAGTAGGAGATCTCTTGCTAGTAGCTATTATGCACAAGGGCCTGGGTTCCATCCCTAGCACCTCAGAAAACTAAATGCAGCTAAAATACAATACTATACAATGCAATACAATACAATAGAATACAATGATATAAATGAAATAAGTATAAAATAAAATGATGGATAAACCATTTAGACTCCCAGATAATCCATGAGTTGTCTGTCAGACAAAATGGCTGAAAAGGCATGAAGGCTTTCAATATCCTGGCAGTTAGCTAAATAAAGAAAAATTAAACTATACTATTATCCACCATCCTCCTTCCTAACACACAATAACACAAGTGTAGAAGATGAGAAATGTAAAAGAGAAAATCAGATGCTTTTTTGTGATTCACCATTCTGTTCCTGCTGATGGCAATGAGGAGTAAGATAACCCCCATTTATAGGTAGCCAATCAGGGTGACAGAACAGATATCTACATGTCCTGAAGAGCAGCTGAACACAGAGATTTTACAATGAATTGTATGACACTAATGTTAAGTCCAGAGGACAGAATCTGGGACCTGAAATCCCCAAAACCCTGACTCACTGACTCACCAAGATGTTGGCTGACCACCAGCCTCTGCTCTATTCTTTTTTTTTTTTTTACACCTTTTTTTTTTTTTTTGGTGTTTCGAGGTAGGGTCTCACTCTAACCCAGGCTGACCTGGAATTCACTATGGAGTCTCAGGGTGGCCTCGAACTCACGGCGATCCTCCTACCTCTGCCTCCCAAGTGCTGGGATTAAAGGTGTGTGCCACCATGCCCGGCTGCTCTATTCTTTTTGTTGTTGTTTTTTTGTTTGTTTGTTGTACTTCTTATTTTTCTTTCTCCTTGGAAATTTAGTTCTTCCTCCTTCTTGGAACTTTTTGGTGAATACTTTTCCCAATGGTGAAAACCCACATTCCTTTACTCATCAACCTATCAAGATCTACTATCTACATTCAAGTAACCAACCCAAGCCATCCCAACCTGAATCCTGACTTCCATCCCTAAGGATTTGAGAAGCCCTGATCCAAGTGCCCCTGACTCACTCTCCCGGGGCCTCTCCCGGCCTGGGAGCTGTCTGCTTTCCTCTCCGAGACAAAATCTTGCTCCACTTGCCTTCTTCTGTGTTGCACTTGTCATTCTCTGTGGGTCACAAGACAAGAACCCAAGAAAGTAGCTAACACTGCCATGTTCTCTCTCCTTGCCATGACAGCCTTCCCCTTGTGACTGTGAGGAAGATCAACCCCTTCCCTTCCTTAAGCTGCTTCTGTGGGAATTCTGTCCCAGCAGCAAGGCAGTGACTGACAGACTGAATGATCAGTGTTTTACTGTGGAAGCAGAAAAAGTGGGCTGTAATAAGTCCTAGGAAAAAAGCAACCATGAAATCAAAATTCATTTGACAGACAAGCTGTCTGTGGCTGCAGCAGCCAGAAAAGCCTAGACTACATTCCGTTCACTCAAAAATGTGGACCTTAGCAGGGCGTGGTGGTGCGCATCTTTAATCCCAGCTCTCAGAGGATCACTGTTAGTTCCAGGCTAGCCTCGGAATACAGAGTAAGTTCCAGGTCTGCCTGGGCTACAGTGAGATCCTACTTCAGAAAAAAATAAACTTAACCCTGACAGGATTTTTATGGGCCTGGAGAGATGGATTTTACCCATTAAGGCATTTGCCTGTGAAGCCTAAGGACCCAGGTTCGATTCCCCAGTACCCATGTAAGCCAGATGCACAAGGTAGCACATGTGTCTGGAGTTCATTTGCAGTGGCTAGAGGCCCTAGCACGCCTCTTCTCTCTCTCCCTCTTTCTCTCTCTCTGAAATAAATAAAATATTAGCCAGACATGGTGGCGCACGCCTTTAATCCCAGCATTCAGGAGGCAGAGGTAGGAGGATGGCTGTGAGTTCAAAACCACCCTGAGACTACATAGTGAATTTTCCAGGTCAGCCTGGGCTAGAGAGACACACTACCTCAAAATAAATAAATAAATAAAATAAAAGCAACAAGAAAGAGGAAAAGAAGCCGAGCGTGGTGGCGCACGCCTTTAATCCCAGCACTCAGGAGGCAGAGGTAGGAGGATGGCTGTGAGTTCGAGGCCACCCTGAGACTACATAGCTAATTCCAGGTCAGCCTGGACCAGAGTGAGACCCTACCTCGAAAAAACAAAAAAAAACAAAAAAAAAAAAACAAAAAAAGAAAGAAAAAAGAGGAAAAGAAAAGAAAAGGCATGAAGGTTTTCTGTAATTTAGCAGCCAGCTAATAAGTGAAAATGAAAATGCAAACTTTTAGTCTCATGTAGCTCAGGCTGGCCTCCAACTGGCTCTGTAGCCAAGGATGTCCTTGAACTCCTGATCCTCCTGCCTCTACCTCACCATGCATGGCTCAATTCCCTAAATTTGAAAATGGTCTCAAGTATCTAATATCCCCTTGAAAATGGGGGTCTACTTTGGCAGGCACAGAAGCAATAGGATGCTTGTAATTGTAACTGGGGCTTAAGGAAACTATTTCCAAAGGTGAAATGTCTGTGACGTTTTTTTATCGACAGACGTTTCCCTCAAGCCTTGATTTCCTGAGGGCTGGGATTACACATCTCCTTTCCGTGCCGGGCTTTTTTTTTTTTTTTTTTTTTTTTCAGGGCTTGAGATTTAACCTTGAACATGCTATCCAACTACACTACCACTGAGCCTATTCTCCTCTCCTTCTCGTCCTTCATCCCTCCTTTTATGTCCTAGGAAGCTTTGTGGACCCCCTGCTAAGAGACCAGCAGCCTGAGTGATAAACTGTAAACTTGTTCACCACTGCCCCCAAGTGGCTATCTTCTGAACTACCACGCCTCTCAGATCCCATTGAGTTTTTTTGTTTTTGTTTTGTTTGTTTTGTTTTATCCAGGTAGGGTCTAGCTCAGGTTGACCTGGAATTCACTATGTAGTCTCAAGTTGACCTCAAACTCATGGCAATACTCCTACCTCTGCCTCTGGCGTTCACCACCACGCCCGACTTCCCATTGAGTTTTTTTCTAATGAACAAATACTCTTTGTGCTAAGTCTGTGAGGTGTGGGGAGCCAGCTAAGCCAGTGTCAACCTAGCACTTAGGAGGTAGGGACAGGAGTATCAGGGATCCAAGGCCCACCTCAGCCACATAGTGAGTTCAAGGCCAGCCGCCGTACATTAAACTCTGCTTCAAAAAACCAACAAACAAAAAATAAAAATCAAGTGGCTAGAGAGATGGCTCAACAGTTAAAGGCACTTGATTTGCAAAGCCTAGATTGAATTCCCTAGTACCCACGGAAAGTCAGATGCACAAAGTGGTAATGCATCCGGAGTTCATCTGCAACAACATTTATTCATTCTCTCTCTCTCTCAAAAAAAAAAAAAAAAATTTTTTTTTTTAAAGGAAGGGAGGGTGGGAGGGAGAAAAGAGAGAAGGAAGGCTGGCCTGGAACTCATTGTGTAGTGAAGCTGACCTTGACTCCTGACCCTACTGTTTCAACTTCCTAAGTGCTGGCATTACAGCCATGAATCACCACCACTAGTTCCCCTAGCCCATGGCCCATGTCACGCGCGCATGTGTGTGCATGCGTGCGTGCGTGCGTGCGTGTGTGTGTTGTTCCTATCAGACACAGTTCAGTTTTCCCCAGCCCCTTGTTTATGTCATGCTGGCCTTGAACTTGCCAAGTAGCCAAAGATGACCTTGAACTCCTGATCTTCCTGCTGTTACTTTCCAAGTGCTGAGATTATAGGCATGAGCCACCACACCCCTGCTTGGTAGCTGGTTACATATTCCACTCAGATGTATTTTGAGAGGTCTCTTATTCACCTGGAGACCAGCAATTAGCCTGGACTAGCTGCACTACAGAGCCCCAGGGATCTGTCTGTTTCTGCCTCCCATGTGCTAGGATTATAGACATGAACTTGACATTTTTATGAACCACCACAACTGATATTTTTACATGGGTTCTGGGGATCAAATTCAGGCTGTCGTGTTTGCAAGGCAAGCACTTTACCCACTGACCTATCTCCCCGGCTTGGGTTTTAAAACTTTATTTATGGTGTGTATATATGGTATGTGATGTGTGTGCATGCATATGGTATATGCACTTATGTGTAGATGTGCATGCCGTGTGCACACACGTGAGGAGGCCAGAGGAAAGTGGAGGGTGTCTTCCTCTATCACTCACTTTTCTGCCTTGCTTCCCTGAGGTAAGGTCTCTTACTGAACTCAGATTTCCCCAGTTTTCAGTTAGACTGGCTGACCGTGGAGCCCCAGTGAATCTCGTGTCTCCTCCTCTCCTCTCCCCTCCCCCAGCACTAGGGTTACAGGCATGGCAGGCCACATCTAGCTTTAAAAAAATTTTTTTAAATATTTATTTATTTATTTATTTTTTTTTTTTTTTTTGAGGTAGGGTCTCACTCTGGCTCAGGCTGACTTGGAATTCACTATGTAGTCTCAGGGTGGCCTTGAACTCACGGCGATCCTCCTACCTCTGCCTCCCGAGTGCTGGGATTAAAGGCGTGCGCCACCACGCCCGGCTATTTTTATATTCATTTACAATCAGAATAAGAGGGAGGAACGGAAAGAGAGAGGGAGGACAATGGGGGTACCAGGGCCTTTTGCCACTGCCAACAAACTCCAGATACACATGCCTCTTTGTGCATCTGGCTTTACACGGGTACTGGGGACTCAAAACCAAGCTGTCAGGCTTTGCAAGCAAGCACCTTTAACCATGGGGCAATCACTCCTGCTCCAGATGTTTTTGTTTTGTTTTGTTTTGTTTTGTTTTGTTTTTACCTAGATGCTGAGGATCCGACCCAAGTCCTCATGCTTACATGTTCGTGCAGCAAGCACTCTTAGCCATTAAGTCACCTCCCAGTCCCCCACTCTCTTTTTCTTTTTTTTTTTTAGATAGGATCTCTCTATAGGCCAGGCTGACCTAGAATTCACTATCTGGTCTCAGAGTGCCCTTAAACTCAAAGGGATCCTCCTACCTCTGCCTCCCTAAGTTCTGGGACTAAAGGAATGCACCACCAAGCCTGGCTCCTCTGCCCCCTGCTTTTTAAAATAAAATATTTTTATTTTTATTTATTTATTCGAGAGAGAAAGAGACAGAGATATTGGATGTGCGCTCAAGGGCCTCCACTTGCTGAAACATTCCAGACACATGTGCCACCTTGTACATCTGGTTTACGTGGGTTCTGGGGAATGAACTTGGATCCTTTGGCTTTGCAAGCAAGCACCTTAACCACTAAGCCATCCCTCCAGGCCCCCCCCCACCCTGTTTTTTAAAAGACAGGTTTTCATTGTGCCCAGACTGTAGCTAAAGCTGGCCTTGAACTTGTGATCCTTCCACTTCAGCCTCCTGAGTCCCTGGATTATAGGCGTATGACACCATGCCTAGCTCAACCATTCTACTTTTTCACCCATAAAACTGGAACCAGCCAGCGCGTCTCCACAAAGTCGATTGCCAAAAGCATTCACTCCTGAGGCAAGAGCTCCTTATTTTTGTTTGTTGTTGTTTATTTTTATTTATTTATTTGAGAGTGACAGACGCAGAGAGAAAGGCAGATAGTGAGAGAGTGGGTGTGCCAGGGCCTCCAGCCACTGCAAACGAACTCCAGAAGCACGCGCCCCCTTGTGCATCCAGCTAACGTGGGTCCTGGGGAATCAAACCTCGAACCAGGGTTCTTAGGCTTCACAGGCAAGCGCTTAACTGCTAAGCCATCTCTCCAGCCCAAGAGCTCCTTATTATTTCTTTATTTATTTTGGTTTTTCGAGGTAGTTGTCTCGCCTAGTCCAGGCTCTCCTGGAATTTTTTTTCAGTTTAGTCTCAGGGTGGCCTCACACTCACAGAGCTCCACCTACTTCTGCCTCCTGAGTGCTGGGATTAAAGGCGTGTGCCACCATACCCAGCTAAGCTCCTCGTTATTAACCAAGAAGACAGTACAAGTGTTAGGAAGAGAGTCTGGGCCTGGTGGCGCACAGGCGTAATCCCAGCCCTCTGGCAGTGGAGGCAGGATCAGAGGCCCCTGTCCCCACCTCCTGAAACTAGCAGCACCCTTCACCCTCCACCAACAAAGAAGTAAGCAAGGATGCAGTCTCAGAAAACTGCTGAGCCATTTTCCAGAAAGGGAAAGGCAGTTTTAGCCCCCTTGTGATAAGGACTGCATTGGCACCCACACCTCTGCAGTGCGGATCTCTGAGTTATGCTGAGACTCGGCATTTAGAGCAGATGCCAGTCAGTTTACACTCTTCTCTGCCTGTCCTCCATGAGCGGAACAGTGAGGCAAGTAAAGTGATGTCACCCTCATCACAGTTGGTTCTGGAAGAATATATCTAATGAATAGTTTTTAGTTAGTTGGCCTTTCAATTTTGTGGGTGTGGGTACACACAAGCCGTGACCTGTGTGTAGAGACCAGATGTGTCTTCTCCTTCCACCTGGTTTGAAGCGGAAGGGTCTTTTGTTGCTCCCCAGCGCACACCAAGCTATCTGGCTGAAAAAGCAAGATTTCAAGACAGCTGCCTCTCCGGCCAGTCCTCTCCCAAATACGAGCCCAGGACCAGATAATTCTTATCTACTGTTAAGGAAATTGTCTAAGCCTACCACCCCAGGGCTTGCACGAGAAGGAGACCTTCTTACCAGTCACTGCTAGTGGTTCTGGGTGGGGATGTGGCAACCCAACCTCACTTGCCTGAAGGAGTTTCTATAGGCATTCCAGAAAACTCTAGTGAGTGGCCATAAAATCCAGATCCAGTAAAGGAACTCCACCACCGCGCAGGCTCGCATCTCGGTTTCTCAGCCCCTTCCCTCAGGGCGCAATTCCTTTCCCCATCCCTCCTGAAACCCCTATAACTCTCCTTCCTTCCCTTACTCGGGGTTCCAGGGCTTCCCTCTCTTTTGCTTCATGTGCCAGCAGTCTTCCCTGGCATTGTGTAGCTTCCTTCCCCTTTACTTCAGATCCTGCCAGTATCTCCTTGGGCCGGAGAAGCTGTCTGTCTCGGTCCTTTATGGGAAACCCCAGACCTGACATCTGCCACACTCAGCTTTTTTGTTTGTTTGGTTTTTCGAGGTAGGGTCTCACTCTAGCCCAGGCTGACCTGGAATTTACTATGTAGTCTCAGGGTGGCCTCAAACTCACGGCGATCCTCCTACCTCTGCCTCCCAAGTGCTGGGATTAAAGGCATGCGCCACCATGCCTGGCTTCACACTCAGCTTTTATGTAGGTGCCGGGATCTGATCTCTGGTCCTTCTGCTTGTGCAGTAAGTGCTTTACCCACTGAGGCATCCATCTCCCCAGCCCACTACCCTTTATTCATTTATTCATTTACTTATTTGCAAGCAGAAAGAGATAGAAGAGAGAATGGGCGTGCCAGGGCCTCCAACCGCTGCAGACGAACTCCAGATGCATGAGTCACTGTGCATCTGGCTTTATGTGGGTATTGGGGAATTGAACCTGAGTCTTCAGGCTTTTTAGGCAAGTGCCTCAACTGCTGAGCCATCTCCCTAGCTCCCTCTCCCCATTTTCTAAGCTACCTAAAATATCTTTGGATTTTCCTCTTTTCCTTTACACTTAAACAGAGGAGCAAGGAGTGGTGGGACTCACCTGTAATCGTGAGTTCCTGCCTCTGCCTCCTGAGTGCTGGGATTAAAGGCGTGCACCACCACACCTGGCTGGATTTCCTCTTCTCAGCCCAGAGGTTTACGGTAATAGGTGGTGGTTCCAAACTCCCAGACCTAGTCCAGGCATGGCCAGGTGGAGGGAGAGCGCTCTGGGACTCTTAGAACAAGGGGTCTCGGGTGGTGTGTGCTTCCTGCAGGGAACGCTCTGCCGCACGCTGTTAAAGTGAGCTGGGTGCCCACTCCTCCGGCGTCCTCTCACGGAGCTGTTGAGGTAACCACAGGGTGTCCAGTGTGGAAAATGTCTGGCAGAGAGCAATGGGTGAGGCCGTAAGAGCTCCTGGTGACAAAGGCCTGTAGAAACCTTTCTGATGATCAGAGAGGTGACGAGTGCCTGCCTAGGCGTGTGCTGTGTAGCACATTGAGTCAGGGGAACATTCGGTAGCACAGACAGGCAGTGGCAGGAAGCACGACCACTCAGGTCCATTCTCCAGCACAGCCCGCTGAGTTCACTGTAGGTCTCAGCCCCTGAAGTGGCTCGTTCCAGGGCTCAAGCTCCCCGTTCCCAGGAGGTACACCCTAAACCAAGGCCAATGTCATGACAGAAGCATCACTACGTAGCGCCACACGCGAGAAGGCTGCAGCGTGCGCACGGATGGCGCAGGAGTCACCACGAGGCAGGTGCTCAGCTGCCCCGAGTCTTCAGCGCGCGGTGGATGCTTCCTTCGTTTGACAGCCATCCAGTCAGGCCCTTGCTGCTACTGGTCTGCTTCTACCACACCTGGTCTCCTCCTCTGGACCACGTGGTGATGGCCACCTCCACCACCCACGGACCAATGTCATGGTGCAAAGGCCAAACCCAAGCCACAAGTGCAAGGCCTGCTGCGAGAGATTGGGGGGAAGGGTCTGCCCTTGTGCTTCTGTGGTCAAGGACAGACAGGCATCTGGGACTGGGAAAAAAGACTTCCCATGGAATACAACAGTGGAACTTCTGCCCAGCACTAGAACCTGGCTTATTTGGGGGAAAGTTGTAGAGAAAAGGCTCCTTCCCTCTGGCTCTGAAAGAGTGGATTTTTTTTTTTTTTTTTTTTTTTTCCCTTCTGAGAAACAGAAAGGAAAAGCGTTCTGGGAAGGAACACCCTTGGGACCCTGCTGAGAGCCCAAATGATGGGATCTGAAATGGGATTTTGGACCCCTAATCTTCTACCCCATGCCACTTCTGCCCCTTCTCTCCATTAGCCAGTGTTTCTTCTGAGCTCAGCCACAGGTTGGGAATGGGGAGAGGTTACCTGCCCAGGCTGCAGTCTGAAAGTCTCCAGAGTCAATCAAGCAAACACAGCCTCTCTGGGAAGGAAAGGGTGACCATTGAGGAGGCAGGTGGGTTTTTGTGGATGTTATTTTTTTTTCTCAATTTTTATTAACATTTTCCATGATTATAAAAATTATCCCAAGGTAATACCCTCCCTCCTCCCACTTTCCCCTTTGAAATTCCATTCTCCATCATATCCTCTCCCCATCTCAATCAGTCTCTCTTTTATTTTGATGTCATGATCTTTTCCTCCTCTTATGATGGTCTTGTGTAGGTAGTGTCAGGCACCGTGAGGTCATGGATATCGAGGCCATTTTGTGTCTGGAGGGAGGACGTTGTAAGGAGTCCTACCCTTCCTTTGGCTCTTACATTCTTTCTGCCACCTCTTCCACGTTAGAGCCTGAGCCTTGGAAGGTGTGATCGGGATGTTACTCAGTACTCCAGTCACTTCTTTCCAGTACTATGATACCTTCTGAGTCATCCCAAAGTCACTGCCATGTGGATGTTATTTTTAGCAAAGAGACCAGATCACGAACTCGGTGGCTCAGGGGCAAGCTACTGTCTTTTGCCCACACTTTCCTCTGGATGGGGGACAGGAGTTGAGGGCAGAGACAGGATACCCTCCTGACTGCTTATTTTAACAGGTGTCCCCCAGGTGGATTCTGCTTCCCAGCATTGTGGGATGGATCAGAGGTGGAAAAAGAGGTCGCAGCAAGCCAGGAAGATGCATCCAGAGCTCATCTGTCCTGCCTGATTCTAGGCAGGCAACAAACCTTTATAGAGAAAATAGAGGGCCGCAGGCTATGAAACTCAGCCCAGTCTGCCACAGTGCTGGGCGGCACACGTGGGCCTAGCGAACCTGTCTCCACAGGGACCAGAGTCTCCAGAGGCCCAGGAGGCCTCACCTGGGAAGAGGCTCAAGCAGTCTGCTGCTCGCCCCAGCTTGCGGGCTCGAGAGAGGCCCAGGAGATCACTAGCACTTCCTTCCCCTCTCCTCCCACTGCGAGAGGGTTAAGCAGTGGTACTAGCTGAAGGTGGATCCCAAGGTCCCCGGATACTCAGCCATTAGCAAGCTTTCATTCCCTCTTCTTATTTTTTACTTTTTGTCTTTTTTTTTTTTTTTGTCTCAGAATGGCCTGGAATTCACAGCGATTCTACCCCTGCCTCCCATTCCCTCTTCCTGTGGTGAGGGCTGTCTGACTGACATTCTGAGAAAGGGGTGGTGCTGTCTCCGCAGCTCCAGTGTCCAGTGACAAGGAGCCACCTTTGGAATCTCAGGAATCCCCCCCCCCAGGGCCCCCATCTCAAGTCCAGAATCTTCAAGAATGGGAGCCAAGTTGGGTGAGATTCCATAGATAAGAAGGTCTTTCTTCCCTCCCCCCCCCCCCCGTCACAAGGTCTTCCTCAAGATTTTTTTCTTTTTTTCTTTTTTTTATTTTGTTTTTTCAAATTTTTATTAACAACTTCCATGATTATAAAAAATATCCCATGGTAATACCCTCTCTCCCCACATTTTCCCCTTGGAAACTCCATTCTCCATCATATCTCCTCCCCATATCAATCAGTCTCTCTTTTATTTTGATGTCATGATCTTTTCCTCCTCTTATGATGGTCTTGTGTAGGTAGTGTCAGGCACTATGAGGTCATGGATATCCAGGCCATTTTGTGTCTAAAGGGAGCACACTGTAAGGAGTCCTGCCCTTCCTTTGGCTTTTACATTCTTTCCGCCACCTCTTCCGCATTAGTCCCAGAGTCTTGGAAGGTGTGATAGAGATATTACAGTCCTGAGCACCCCTGTCACTTCTTTCCAGCACTGTGATACCTTCTGAGTTGTCCCAAGGTCACTGCCACCTGAAAAGAGAAGATTCTCTACCAAAAGTGAGAGTCGCATTAATATAAGGGTGTGAACATTAACAGAAGTGCTTACTGGGCACTTTGATAAGCATAGTATATACATTTGGCCAGACAGCAGCAGACGTTACATCCCTAGGGCTCATGACTATCCCTGTTTTAAGTTTTCAGTATCAGGGATGTATTCCCTCCCATGGAGCAGGCCTCCAGTCCAATTAGAGAGCAGTTGGTTTCCACCATGACAGACGTGCCACCATTGTACCCGTTGGCTCATTTGGCCTGGCTGGCCAAATATAAGGCTTGCAGTGTCCACTGTTGAGTGTCTTCACTGGTGATTTCTCTCTCTCCCATTGAACTGCATGCAGAATGGCTTCTTTCAGCTTTCTGTCAGCTGGTCTACATGGAGGAGGTTATCAGTTCAGTTCCAGCAGGATTTCTCAGTGGCCTTGCAGCCCAAGTATGTGGAGTCTTCAGCAATAGTCTTACCATCTATTCCTGGTGGGAAACCAAGGGCCTCAGTAATGGCCTATAATGTTTTGGGTGCATCAGGGACCTCCCTGGCCAACAGCTCACTGGAAGGTATCCCATCCCTGGCACTGAAATTTTTCTAGCAACAATCTATGGCTCCTGAGTGTTCCATTGTCCAAAAAAGTAGGATTCCATACGATTTATTTGTATCCTCAGATTTTGATTAGCTCTCCCTCCACCTTTCCTTTACTCGATCTCTTCCCCTGACTTCACTTTGGGCCTTTTCACCCCCACTAATCTATTCTTCTACTTACATATATACAATACCATCCTATTAAGTACCCCCTCCCTTCCTTTCTCTTTTCGAGCTTACTGGCCTCTGCTACTGAGTTTTTTCCTTCTCACACAGGAGCCCAATCATCTGTAGCTAGGATCCACATATGAGAGAGAACATGTGACTCTTGGCTTTCTGGGCCTGGGTTACCTCACTTAGTATAATCCTTTCCAGATCCATCCATTTTTCTGCAAATTTCATTACTTCATTTTTCTTTACCGCTGAGTAAAACTCCATTGTATAAATGTGCCATCTCTTCATTATCCACTCATCAGTTGAAGGACATCTAGCTGGTTCCATTTCCCAGCTATTGTGAATTGAGAGGCAATAAACATGGTTGAGAAAGTGTTTCTAAGGTAATGAGATAAGTCCTTAGGATATATGCCTAGGAGTGCTATAGCTGGGTCATATGGTAGATCAATTTTTAGCTGTCTTAGGAACCTCCACACTAATTTCCACAATGGCTGGTCCAAGGAACGTCTTTCTGATGTCACCACTGAATGCCACCACCAAAGGACATGGTGGGCAGAAGGATGATGCCAAAGATACCCACCTCTGAACCCTTGAACCTAGCAACAATGTAGGTTAATATCAATGGGAAATTAAAAGTTGTAGATGGAACTGAAGTTGTCAACCAGGTGATATAAATTGAGAAATTTCGCTGGGTTGTCTGGGCTGGCTGCGCATAGTCATAAGGATCCTAACCAGGGAAGAAGGAGGTGGAAGAGTCAGGCCAGAGGCTCTGAGAGAAGCTCTGGCTTTATAGATGGGGGAGGGGCCAGGTGCAAGGGCTGAGATGGCTTCTAGAACTTGGAGGAGGAGGAAGAGAGGGCTTCCTTTGAGCCTCCAGAAACTAACACAGCCCTTCCCACTTCAGCATGAAAGTTATTGGTCAGCAAGGTCAGATGGAGAACATAGTTAACACAGCTGAAGGCCTCCCCACTCCCAGTGACCTCACCTGGAGTTAGATGTGTGGGGGAGGGGCTGGAGAGATGGCTTAGTGGTTAAGGTGCTTGCCTGCAAAGCCAAAGCACCCAGGTTCAGTTCCCCAGGACCCACACAAGCCAGATGCACAAGGTGACACATGTATCTGGAGTTCATTTGCAGTGGCTGGAGACCCTGGCATGCCCGTTCTCTCCCTCCCTCCCTCTCTTTCTCTCTCTCTGCCTCTTGCCCTCTCTCTCAAATAAATAAAATAAAACATATTTTTTAAAAAAGATGTGAGGGGTTGAGGCTGAGGGGTAACAGCGGGTTGATAGAAACAGGCCAAGGATGGGTCGAAAGGCCCAGCAGGACCACAAGGTTGTCAGCGCACTGGAGTAAGTGAAGGAGGATCTTGTGAGGACAAAGGACCTTGGCCCTGACAGAAAACGCCTCTACCTCAGGTGTTTCACAGGCTGAGCTGGGACAGGATGATAGGGCTGTGGTGACAGTAGCTGTCCCCACCCAGCCCATTTCACACACTTGTGTCCCTATCTGCACCCTGCACACCTCAGCTTCCCCTCACTTTGCGGTTCTGGGAAGGAAGCTTTGAGAGGCAGGAAACTAGGACTGCAGAGGTGACTCAGGAAGCCCCAGGATGTATGTCCATCACTTATAAAGTACATAAACAACGAGCCTGTCTCTTGGATGCCAGTTGCTGTGTGATGTTATCACTAATGAGCCAGACCCCCAAAACATACAGTCAGGATTTCAGCCAAACTCAAGTTTGCGGGCTTTGGGCAATGCAGGTCTGTTCTTGGGGCTTTGGTTTCCTTGTCTGTGTCATGAGGTAGGGTGGTTTTCAACTGGGTCCATAAGATTCCAATTTTAGGGTCTCAGCCTGATACTGCTCTGTTCGTTTAAAATTAAAACAACACTAAGCTGGGCATGGTGGTGC
The DNA here is from genome assembly GCA_036346955.1 of Dipus sagitta. Lineage (NCBI taxonomy): Eukaryota > Metazoa > Chordata > Mammalia > Rodentia > Dipodidae > Dipus > Dipus sagitta. The sequence goes on along the minus strand of CM070773.1, from coordinate 49,921,321 downwards.
ACTTTTTTAATCCCAGCACTTGGGAGGCAGACCGCTGTGAGTTCAAGGCCACCCTGAGACTCCATACTAAATTCCAGGTCAGCCTGGGCTAGAGTGAAACCCTTAAAACAAACCAAAAAAAAAAAAAAAAAATGCATTAAAAAAGCAGTAGTTTGTGGAAAGGAGCCAGCCAGTCTCGCATGCTAGACTTCAAGCCCAAACACTGCCTTCCACGCAGGCACACGTATCTTGGGCAGTAAAGGCTACTGTAAGCCTACAGGATGAACTGGTCCTGGTTGATCGTTGTTTCCATGGTGACATCAGGGCAGGCTGCACACAGAAGCGGCTGGCTCTTCTTGTTCACTTCAGGGATCACCACAAAGCCGTCCATGTTTTCTTAGAGTCACGGGTGGCAGGTGAGAAACCTTAGTCTTCTCCTGATGCAACTGACAGCTCAGAGCCATCCTTCTTGCCCCGGGCATGAAGGGACCTGGGTTCTCGTGGCGGCATCGCTCTTGTTTCCCTTTGCTCCTCCAGCTGCACCAGGAAGGGTTAGAACAGAACCACGGAAAAGCCCCCTGGGTATATCACCCTTCAGGGAACACTAAAAGTATACAGCCAAAATCAATCCTTTTTTATTTCGAAGAATAAACCTTTATTTTGATGTATACAACTTAGACACATTGAAACAACCAATGATGTCTTCGGGGCTAGAGAGATGGCTCCGTGGTTTAAAGTTGCTTGCTTACAAAGCCTGATGGCTTGGGTTCAATTCTCCAGTACCCACATAGAGCCAGATACACAAAGTGGCACACGCATCTGGAGTTCATTTGCAGCAGCAGGAGGCCCTGGTGTGCCCATACTCATTCTCTATCTATCTGCCTCTTTCTGTCTTTCTCTCTCAAATAAATAAATGTGTTTTTAAAAGAGAATATCTTGGGCTGGAGAGATGGCTTAGTAGTTAAGGCGTTTGTCTGCAAAGCCAAAGGACCTCGGTTTGATTCCCCAGAACCCACGTTAACCAGATGCACAAGGGGGCTCACGCGTCTGAAGTTCATTTGCAGTGACTGGAGGCCCTGGCATACCCATTCTCTCTCTCTCTCTTTCTCTCTCCATCTCTTTCCCCCTCTTTTTCTCTGTCAAATAAATAAATAAAAATAATTTTTTAAAAAAGAATATCTTAGGCAAATAATGAAGATTAAAAAGAAAAATTTGGGCTGGAGAGATGGCCTAGCAGTTAAGGCACTTGCCTGCAAAGCCTGAAGATTCATGTAAGACTCTGCAGTTCCCATGTAAGCCAGACACACAGTGATGCAGGTATGCAAGGTCACACGTGTGCACAAGGGAGTGCATACATCTGGAGTTCGATTGCAGTGGCTGAGGCCGTGGCATGCCAATTCTCTCTTAATACACACAAACACACACACACACACATACAGGCCAGTCTGTTGGGCTTGCCTCAAAAAAATTTCAAAGCAAGGAATAAATGGTAGAACATGATAAATCCTCTTAACTGACGTTTGAAATTGAAGCTGAGACACTAAAACTACTAATAGGTATAGTTGGAAAGATAATGACTTGGACTTTGGGGTCTTTTTATTTTTCAGGATTGCAATTTTTTTTTTTTTCTTGCTTGTGTGTGTGTATGGTGTCTGTGTGTAGGCACATGTATGCGGGTACATGTGCCATGATCAAAATCAAGTGTCTTTCTCTATGGCTGTCCACCTTGTTTTAAATATTTTATTTACTTGAGGACTGAAAGGATGGCTTAGCGGTTAAGGCGTTTGTCTGCAAGGCCAAGGGACCCAGGTTTGATTCCCCAGGACCCACGTAGCCAGATGCACAAGAGGGCACACGCATCTGGAGTTCATTTGCAATGGCTGGAAGCCCTGGCATGCTCATTCTCTCACTCTGTCTTCCTCTTTCTCTGTCAAATAAATAAATAAATAAATAAAATACTTTAAATACTTTATTTACTTGAAAGACAGAGAGGGAGAGAGGAAGAGGCAAATAGTAAGAGAATGGCACAGCCAGGGCCTCCAGCCACTGCAAGTGAACTCCAGACACATGCGCCACCTTGTGCATCTGGCTTATGTGGGTACTGGGGATTTGAACCTGGGTCCTTAGACTTTTTAGGCAAGTCCCTTAACCTTTTAGCTATCTCTCCAGCCTTACCCCACCCCTTTTTGTGAGACAGGATCTCTCCTGAACCTGGAGCTTCTTAATTCAGCTGGAGTAGCTAGCCATCCAGGCCCCGAGGATCCTCTGGCCTCCACCTCCTCAGCACTGGAATTATAGGGCCACTCCCCCATGCCCAGCTTTTTTGTAGAGGTTGGGGATCCAAACTCAGGGTCTCACAATTCTGCAGTTGGAAGCTCACCTACCTACAAAGTCTCAGGGTCCTGCTCCATCCCATGATGGCTCCTCCCCTGGCTGTAAGTTCTTCCTGAACTTTCTCCCCGGCCCTTCCCTCCATGCTTTGCATGAATCCTGCTGGTGTGCAGGAGCAGAGGGCACTGCTTTCCAAGTGGGAGGAATCCAGAAAAACTCAGGGGCAGCACTTACCTTCTCATTGCTGGCGCAAAACACCCAACCAGAAGCAGCATGAGGGAGGATCGTGTTTATTTTTGGCTTACGCTTTTTTTATGAGAGAGAGAGAGAATTGGTGTGCCAGGGCCTCGAGCTGCTGCAACTGAACTCAGATGCATGCACCATCTTGTGTGCATGTGCAACCTTGCACACTTGCATCACCTTGTGTGTCTGGCTTATGTGGGATCTAGAGAGTCCAACATGGGTCCTTGGGCTTCACAGGCAAGAGCCTTAACCACTAAGCAATCTCTCCAGCCCTTGGAAGTTTCATCATGGCAGGGAAAGCATGGCAGAGCAGACAGCTGGCTCATATCTTCATATATTAGCAGGAGGGAGGAAGTAGTCTCAGAGTGAGTTAGCTCTGAATCCACAGTGGGCTAATCAACTTCTACGTCTGTCCTCTGTGACCTACTTCCTCAGCAAGGCTCCATCTCCCAAAGGCCCCACAACCTTCCCAACTTGCTTCCAGCTGAGGACCAAGTATTCACAACACATGAAACTATAGGGGACATTTCACACTCAAGCCATCACATTTTAGCCCCTGACCTCCACAGGTCATTTCATGATGCAAAATTCTGTTCAACTTTAAACGTCACCACAGTATTGGGGGCTGGAGAGATGGGTTAGCAGTTAAGCCACTTGCCTGCAAAGCCAAGTGACCCAGGTTTGATTCTCCAGGACCCATGTAAGACAGATGCACATGGTGGCACATATGTCTGGAGTTCATTTGCCCTGGCTGGAGGCCTTGGTGTGCGTCTCTCTCTCTTTCTCTCTCCTTCTGCTTCTTTCTCTCTGTCTCTTGCTCTAAAATAAAATTTAAAATTTATTTAGAAATTTAAAAAAGCTTTTTAGAAAGTCCCCATAGTCTTTACCACTCCCAACACTATTCTTCCTTCTCATCCTGGAAAGCAGTAGGAGGCTGAGCCTGGCTGTCCCTCATCTCACAAACCTCCTACCCTCTCGGCCTCACGCTGCTCACCTCCACGGTCGGCCAAGCAGCTTCCTCCTGGCTGTGGCATGACCCATGGGAGGGGCTTGCCCCATAGGAGCCTCACTCAGTCTGCACACTGGCACTGTGTCCCGGAGGGAAGAGCCATGCCAGCGCAGAGAACACGCTCTCTGGACAAGCAGCCTGAGGCTTTCAAGGAAGCCTACCTCTACCATCCTTCCCCCTTTGCATTCGTGTTCTGTTTCGTACACTTCAGAACAGCTTCTGGTCCATCTCCCACCTTGATCTTGATGATCACCTTGGTCACAACCCGGTCTGCAGCTCCAGGTCCCACCCTTCCCATCTCTGTCCGGAGCTCATTGGACAGTCAGCACCTTCTGCTGGCCCAGCCTTCCTCAGGGACTCTTGGGGCCTCTTCACACTTAGTGGTTGAATTTGGCCTCAAAGGACTAAGGCAGAAGCCTCTAATCCGCATCAAGTCTACACGTAGAATCATATCTACTGTCCCTGTAGGTCACAACAGCCCAAGAGGCACTCACTGCGGACCCCAGCCTGCCTGTGCCCCGCCCCCCCAGGGCAGCTGCAATATCAGGGGCTCCCTGTCCTTGCTCACAGGGGGTGAGTTACCTGCCTTTGGACATCAGTGAGTGCTCAGGGTGGTCTTCCTTGCAGCGGCAGGCTGAGACTCCGTGCCCGGAGGACCTTGTCCTTGGTTCTGGGCAGCTCGTTCTGGCCCAGTCCCAGCTCCTCACCAGTCCTGGAGGAGAGGTAGGATCTGGTCAGCAGATTCCTTGATGGCAGCTGGGCCAGAACACGTGCTGGCCCCAGTTCTGCTGGGGACTGGGGATAAAGGCGCCCCTTCTAGCTGTTGAGGGTATAGGTAGTACATGGGTGTGGCATGCACGGGCATAAGCGTGTGCATATGTATATAGGTGTGTGTGGGTGCACGTGCATAGAAACCAGATGCCAGCGTCGAACATCTCCCTCAGCTGCTGTCCACCTTACTCTTTGAGACAGGGTCTCTCGCTAAACCCGGGCCTCACCAATTCAGTTAGACTAGCAGCAAGCCTCGGGGATCCTCCTGTCTCCACCTCGCCATACCCAGCTTTTATGCTGGTGCTGGAGACCCACCCCAAGTCCCCACGCTTGTGCAGCAAGCACTTTACCAACTGAGCCATCTCCCCAGCCCCTGGTTGAGGAGTCTTAACCTCTCTGAGCTCAGTTTTCCAATATATAACCCACGGTGAATCATGACCAGCACACCACTTTCACAGGGGGGCCTTTAAGGCTCAGAGAGGGAAGGAATATAAACTTCTCAGTATAGAAGGGCAAGGCTTTTACACGGAACATTGCAAATCATCCTTGAAAGAAAATAAATGAATACCCAAGGAAATAAAAAGACATCGATGGCTGGAGAGATGCCTTAGCAGTTAAGGTGCTTGCCTACAAAGCCTACAGACCCAGATCTGATTCCCTGGTACCTACATAAGCCAGATACACATGGTAGCGCATGCATCTGGAGTTCACTTGCAGTGGATAGAGGCTCTGATGGGCCCATTCTCCCCACCCCAGCTTAACTAAATAACAATTATAAGGCTGGAGAGATGGTTTATAGATTAAGGCACTTGCTGCAAAGGCAAAGGACCCAGGTTTGATTTCCCAGAACCCACATATGCCAGATGCACAAGGTGGTACATGTGTCTGGAGTTTGTTTGCAGAGGCTGAAGGCCCAGTTGTGCCTATTTGCTCGCTCGCTCTCGCTCTCTCTCTCTCTCTCTCTCAGATCTAATGCCATGAAGATTTACAATTGTTAATGCCATCAATACCATTAATCCCACCCAAGGTTGATGTACAGATTCAGCACAATGTCAGGTTTAAACAAATCTTCATGGTGGGAGAATCAGGAGGTCTCCACACACTTTCTTACATTTCACTGTCCTTGAAATCAGAGTATATCTTATCACTGAGAGTATGTCATGGTTTAACTGTCTCAGGGTCTCCCCAGCTGAGTCCTTCCTATGGCGATAGGGAGATGCATTCTCTGAATCCAACTCCCTCCCCCTTCTCAGGCCCACCACAGGCTTTTTTCCCAGGCTTTGTCTTCCTGACTTGGGACAAGGTGAGTGGATGATAGACCCATTAGTCCCAGGCTTGTATGCATGCATGTGTATGGTTAGGACAACATGTATGTATGCATGTTCTGCGTGTGTGCATGCCTGCCTGTTTCCTCATGGTGTGCCTGCAGTGTTGGGGAGGGAGCAGACAGGACACAGGCAGAACTCCCAGGGTCCCAAACTCTAAATTTGAACCAGGCCTTCCAATGTCTTATGAAGGTATGTCTGTCAAAGTAAGAGGCTGGAGCACATGTTACTTGAGAGTTCGTGAACTTGCTGTATAACTTTCAAATATTTCAATATAGATATGGAGCCCCTGGCAGTGTCCTAAGCAGACTGACTAAGTTCCAACAGGCTGTCTTCTTCCCCGGCACCCTCCCCACCTACCTGCCCTGCCCACCCGATTCTTCTCTCTTCTCTCGAGTCTCAGCTGAGGTTCCAGATTCTCATGGGCAAATGCAGGCTCTAGTGCGTCCTTGTTCCTTCTTCTCTCTCAGCACTCGTGGGCCTGCATCGTAGCCCAGGAAGGCCAGCTGACAGCATGAGCCAGGGGATCCTTGGAGGCTTTGAGCTTGGAAGACTTCTGCCAGCACCCCCAGACTCCCTGCTGTCCAGGTGGGGCTTGGTGGATGCAGGGACTATCCAATGATTCATTTGCCCAAGTCAGGCCGGGAACTTAGGACCTCCTGGTTCCTCAGCGTGTAAGGGTACTAGACTCATCTGAACTCTTATTCAACTGATGCTTCTGGGTCTGGAGGTCTGTAAGAGGCCTAGGAGTCTGCATTTCTGACTAGCTCCTAGGTGAGGCTCATGCTGCTGGTTTTGGAGTGGAGAGGCACGAGAGCTCATTCTCTTCTAGAAAGACAAGTTGGGAAGAAGTGTTGCCCGTAACCAACACTTCAGCGAACACTGCTGATTCTGAGGGAGAAGCTAAGTAGCAAGCCATCTCTGCACCATGGAGACAGCCCAGGCTCTCGCATCGGGATCAGGGCTCCTGAGAAGGTAATGAATGGGTCCTGGTACGGGGCTCAGCACAACCTTCCTGGTCCAGTGTCTTTAGGTGGGTGGCCTTCTGTCTTTGGGCTTCTGTCCCTGAGGGTACTGTCGGCCATCAGGAGCTGGAAACCCTTTCAAAGGAAGGAGGGTCAGCGCGGGTGACAAGATTGTTGAGGACACATGGTCAGCTCTCAGCACATGGCCAGTGCTGCTCTGCGCATGTTCCCTGCCGCACAGTCCAGAGCCCACACGGCCCCGGGCGGCATGGTTCTTCTTGCCACTTTATATGCAGGGTTTTCCAGGCCCACACACAATGCCAGTATGGCCCCAGGCACTCAACACCGAAGTCCTTGGATTTAACCAAATTATCTTTCTGCCCATCCAGCATGGAGCTGGGGTTGTGCTAGGCTAAGGGGGAGAGAGGGGTGGGATACTGCTTCATGCCACTCATGCCCATCTTGCAAACTTCTTTCTCTGAGATCCTGGGTGAAGCTAGACCAGTGTTAGGACAGCCTGAGACTGTACACCCTGACAGTGGGCAGGCCAGAGAAATACGGTCCACTGTCCATGATCTCTTGGGTGTCTTACAGATGTGGGGCCTTGCTCTTTTATTTTCTCAAAACAGGATCTTATGTAGCCCAAGCTGTTCTTCTTTTTTTTTTAATTAACAACTTCCATGATTATAAACAATATCCCACGGTAATGCCCTCCCTCCCCCCACTTTCCCCTTTGAAACTCCATTCTCCATCATATCCCTTTTCCTCTCAATCAGTCTCTCTTTTATCTTGATGTCATGATCTTTTCCTCCTCTTATGATGGTCTTGTGTAGGTAGTGTCAGGCACTGTGAGGTCATGGATCTCCAGGCCATTTTGTGTCTGGGGGAGCACGTTGTAAGGAGTCCCTACCCTTCCTTTGGCTCTTACATTCTTTCCGCCACCTCTTCCGCAATGGACCCTGAGCCTTGGAAGGTGTGATAGAGATATTTCAGTGCTGAGCACTCCTGTCATTTCTTCCCAGCACCATGATGCCTTCTGAGTCATCGCAAGGTCACTTCCATCTGAAAAGAGAAGGTTCTCTACCAAAAGTGAGAGTAGCATTAATATAAGGGTATGAACATAAAGAGAAGTGCTTACTGGGCAGTTTGATAAGCATAGTATATACATTTAGGCAGACAGCAGCAGACGTTATATCCCTAGGGCTCATGACTCCCCCTGCTTTAGGTTTTCAGTATCAGGGACATATTCCCTCCCATGGAGCGGGCCTCCAGTCCAATTAGAGGGCAGCTGGTTTCCACCATGACAGATGTGCCACTATTGCACCCATTCCAAGCTGAACTTGTTAAATAGTGAAAGTTGACCTTGAACTTCTGATCCCTGCCCCCTTTTTCAAGGTAGTATCACTCTAGCCCAGGCTGACCTAGAACTCACTGTAGTCCCAGGCTGGCCTGGAACTCACAGTGATCCTCCTACTTCTGTCTCTCAAGTTCTGGGATTAAAGGTGTGCACCGCCATGCCCAGCTCTGATCTTCCTCTTGCCTCAACTTCCCAAGTGCAAGTAGTACAAGCATGTTTCATCAGCTTTGGTGTTACTTGTCTAGAGCCATCTTATTGGGCTGAGGATATATCTCAGTAGTACAGCATTTGCTTAGCAGGCATTAGGACCTATGTTCTGTCCCCAACACTGTATTGTCTGTCTCTCCGTGTGTGTGTGTGTGTGTGTGTGTGTGTGTGTATTTTAATGGAACCTAAACTTCACCTAGCAGAATCCACTGTATTGTCAGGCTGTTCTATAAGCCTGGAACTCTCAGAATCAGGCCATGTTCCTTACATCTCCAGCCCCATGCCTAGCATGCAGGGGAGTTGGACCGACTTCCACAAGTACCCATTAGAAGCGCTAGGGCCAGCAAAACTTGTGCTTCCAGATATTGCCACCAGAGGGCAGGCGCACACAGCAACCAGAGTGTGGCCACTCTAGGGGAGATGCTGAGCACCCAGCCCAGTGCCGGGAAGAGTAGGTAAAGTAGCGGGAATGGAGGCTTGGGGTGTCATGCAGTTCCAGCTTGAGCTCTTCCTTTTGTCTTCCTTCTCCATTGCCCCCATCTCTCTCTTTTTTTCCCCTTCTCTCTCTCCAATTCTAGGTTAGTCTCGGTTCATTTTTTCTGGGACTCTGGACTAGACACGTCTTTCTGTAAACCTTAGTTTGCACATCCGTAAAATAGAAAAATAATCATAATATTTCCAACTGGGTGCATGTCCCCTAGCCCTTTCCCCTGAGGCTTGGGGCATACTTTTCTGTTCTCAGGAAGGAGCTGCAGGGTGTGGCCCAGGCAAAATCAGGCACCCTCATCCACCCACCTATCCCTCTGTGAGCAGCTCATCAGGCCTCCATTCCCGGTAGAGGATGCCTTAAGGTTCTGGCTGGAATGGTCAGAGTGGGGTGACCATGCCCTAGGTCTATTCTAGGACTCATGCAGAACATCAGTGGGGGCTTTTCTGTTCAAGAATACATGAGCATGTGGTCGGGAAGAATGAATGGATGGATGGATGGATGGATGGAATCTGTTCCTCCTTTCAGAACATGTAGCAAAGGGATTTTGTTTTTCTTCCATGTGTGTGGTGTGCGAGATTGTGTGCGGATGTGAATGCCAGAGGACAGTCTGCGGCGTGGCCCTCAGTAAGGCTGTCCAGCCCTTTGGAGACAGGGTTTCCCATTGGCCGAGAGTCCACCAATTAGGCTAGATTGGCTAGTCAGTGAGCTCCCGCAAGCTCTGGCCTCCGCCGCCCCAGGCTGGGATTACACATGCATGCTGCCATACCCAGCATTTCACATGGTTCTGGGGATCGAACTCAGATCCTCGTGTGACACAGCAGGCACTTTACCCACGGCGCCATCTCTCCAGCCCCACAAAAGGATCTTCATACTGATTCCAGCAGAGCCCTAAAGCCTTCTTAAGCTCCTCGGAGCCAGGATCAAAGCCAAGTCAATTGAGGGGTGACTCCTATTAAGTCTCTTTGTCTCTTGGACATAGTTCTGGCAGTGGCCCCAGGGGACTCTTGGTCTAAGCTTTCAGGGTGAGGGTGCAGGTGAACATTCTTCCAACTGGGAGGCTCGACTCTTTCATGTAAAAATGTATTTCCTCATTCAGCAATCACAGCCCAGCCCCCTCCCTCTGGAGTCCCAAGTGGATGTGGGAGAGCCCCAGAATGTTAGGGGAGGGGAGGCTGCTCTGGGGAGGCGGCTCTTGAGTACGAAGCTGGTGCGTGGTTTCCCATAAAACCCCAGTCAGAGAAGTCACTGGCTGAAATCAGAGCCAGAGAGCCCGGAAAGAAGCAACAATACAGTCACAGAAATGCTAGGTCCGGACCTTGGGACTTTTAAGCTTCTGTCCTCCCACGCTGCAGAGCCTCCAGGGAAAGGGTTTCTGGGAGGGCCGGAAATGACATGCGTCATAACAGTGGGTGCTCCCTCCCCAGCTGGGCTTGCCATCTCTCCTGGCACTGGGTCCCACCTACAGGGCCTCGCCCACTGTTGACCTAGATTTCCCTGGCCACTCTGTCAACAGCTCCAGGGTGGGGCAAAGCGTGGTGTCTCAGAGCCCAAACAGAATCCGTGACCAGCATCACGGAGACCCAACCTTCCCCTACCCAGGTGGAGCCCAGTGCCACCCTTGGCAGGGTTGGGGTGAATCTTCCCCGTGGCTGCCTGGCCCTGACAGACTCCACTCCTCTTTAAAAGGCTTAGGGTGCCAGGTCCTTAGGTCCTTAGGATGAGAGCTCTCAGAACCAGTGCTCATGGCCTCTCAGTGGGTGCAGGTGGGCAGCACCCACCACAGGCATTTAAAAGCACAGACCATTAAGCACCTAGGGCAGGGTGCTGAGTGGTTGACATCAGCTGATTCTTTGTGGCTCTAAATGTGCCCTTCGAGGACCTCAAGTCACCTCAGCCCAAAGAAATGGCATGTTTCTCCAGAGGACTACCTGGCCACTGTCTCCTTGGAGCCATGGTGACCCAACCTTCCACATCAGCTATCATGTCTACCCCCAGCCCCAACACAGGCAGCGCTCTCAGGATAGCTGGTCTTGTAGCCACACGGCCTCGAGAGTTCTAGAGCTCCATCTGCATGTCCAACAGCAGCTGTGAATCACTGGGTTAAAGGAACTGCAGGCTTGCCAGCTGCCAGTGGCTAGGGCTCCCAGGCTTTGGAGCCTCCATCCCGACTATGGCCTCGTCAACCTCCCCGCTGGCCTCTGGGGGCTTTCTGGGGTGAGGGCTTGCTCTCTGACATCTCGCACCTCTTCTGCCCTGAGCCTGCTGTACTTAAAGCAGCTACACCCAGTTCGAAGCCCAGAGCACCTCAGGGCCCACAGTCCTTGGCAGTGCCTGGGTGTAAGGGGTTTGTCTAGCTGGTCCCAAGTTGCAAAGAGTATTCCTTCTAGATTTTTCTTAGATTGCAAATTCCTCATTCAAAGTTGTTCTAAAGAATCCTAGGACTCACTGGGTGTGGTGGTGCATGCTTCTAGTCCCAGCATTCAGGAAGTGAAGGCAGGTGAATCAGAAGTTCAAGGTCATCCTCAGCTACAAAGAGGCATGGTGGGACACGCCTTAATCCTAGCATTTAGGAGGCAGAGGTAGGAGGATGGATGTGAGTTCGAGGCCAGCCTGAAACTATGTAGTGAATTCCAGGTCAGTGTGCACTAGAGAGAGAGACCTCAAAAAAGAGAGAGAGAGAGAGAGAGTTTGAGGCCATAGTGGGCTAAAAGATACCCTGTCTTAAATAAAATAAAATAAAATAAAATGAATCCCTGGATTCTTGGAGACAGACAGAAAGAGAGAGAGAGAGAGAGAGAAAACAGGGTAAGCCAGGCATGGTGGTACAAGCCTTTCATCCCAGCACTCAGGAGACAGGTAGGAGGATTGCTGTGAGTTCAAAGCCACCCTGAGACTACGTATGAATTCCAGGCCAGCCTAGGCTAGAGTGGGACCCTACCTCAAAAAAAAAAAAAAAAAAAAAAGAAAATAGGCTAAAAACAACCTATAGTCAACGGCACTGCCGCCTTCTCAGAGCCTTAGTTTCCAGTCTGAGGTTCCGTGAAGTTCTGACATCCTGGCCTCTGATGGTCTGGGGATATGCCAGGCCCAGCGGGTCAGACGCAAGACGTCGGCAGGTTGTGTTTGAACTCAGAGGGGCTGAGTGGCCCCCACAAGGCATTGGCAGGCCAGTGGTTCAGAAGAGCCCAGTGTTTCCCCATGAAGGGAAGGACACAGGTCTAGGGCATGCCAGGCGCTGGCCTCACTGGCAGGCCTGGTCCAGCTGGCCAGGTAGAGGGCCCGCTGTCCCCAAGAGGGTGCATGCTGGGTCCTCTTGGCCCTAGCAGAGGAGCCAAACAGCTCTGTACCTCTCCCTGGCATCCTTGAAATCTGACCTGGCTCTCTCCCTGAAGCCAAGGAAGGGAGTGGCCTTAGTCCCCTGGTAGGGGTGGGGGTGGTTCGGGGTTCCAGTAGAGGTAGGTAAAAGTGGATTTTCCCAGCTGCAGAGTGTACTCTAGAGACAGCCCCGAGTTTTCTCGGCGCACTGCCAGTGTGGGCATGTGGACCGCAAGGTCTTCTAGCACACCTGCCTCAAATGCCCCAGGTAAAAGGGCTTGACTGGCCACATCAGAGACACCTGGGCCTCCTGGCACCCCATCAGACCTGCGGCAGCAGCTCCTGCACCCACATACCTCCACGTCCACAGCTGTGAAAACTCTGCCACAGTCTCAGGAAAGCACCGCAGAAGTGGGACAGCCACTTGAGAGACAGAGCTGGCACATTTCCTACCTGGTCTCCACTTCCTCTTCCTAACAAAACTGGAGTCACCTCTTCCACACAGGACACAGTCTGGTGATGCCACAATTAAGGGTCCTCCCTTCTCCCCTACTGCCCCCTGCTACCCTCCTCTAGGCTACCAAACAGGCTCATGACTCAACCAGGCCCGATGACTGCTCCCTCTGGAATCTGGACAATGAAGAGAGGGACCAAAAAGCCGGCCATGGGCTTCAGTCCTCTAGAGAAATGAAGAAGTACTTACTGGGGTTCTGAGTCAGAGGTTGTGCCTGCCCCAAGCCTCGAGAACCCTCTTTCTTGCTGACCATAGCTGAGCCTGCTCCCCGCCTCTTCTGAGCTCAACCTCTGTAATTATGGTTTTAAATTAGATCCCTGGTCTCAATGTATGCCTTTCCCCCATTTATATGTTGAAAACGCTAATCTTCAAGGTGATGGTGGTGGCAGGTGGCGATTCGAGGGGTGATGAGGTCATGAGCGTGCAGCTCCCATGAATGGGATTAGGGCCCTGATGAAAGACTCGGAGCTGGGCGGGGCATCTAGGTCCTTATCCCAGCACTCAGGAAGAAGAAGCAGGAGAATTACTACAAAGTCAAGGTCAGCCAGGTCTACATAGTGACCTCCCAGCTAACCAAAGCTATATATCTCAAAGGCCTGGTGACAAAAAAAAAAAAAAAAAAAAAAAAAAAGGAGGCTGAGGAGATGGTTCAATAGGTAGCCGGGCGGGCATGGTGGCACACGCCTTTAATCCCAGCGCTCTGGAGGCAGAGGTAGGAGGATCGCCATGAGTTTGAGGCCAGCCTGAGACTACAGAGTGAATTCCAGGTCAGCCTCGGCTAAAGTGAGACCTGCCTCATAAAACAGACAAAGCACTTGCTGCATGATTATGAACACCTGAGTTAAATCCTCAGCACTCACGTAAGGCTGGACGTGGTCTCACTGGCATCTGTAATGCCAAGATGTGCTAGCTGAGCACAGATGATCCCAGATGGGAGGTGGACACAGGAGAATCCCTGAAGCTTAAGGGATAGCTAGCCTGGTGTACCCAACAGCAGCGAACAAGAGCCCTGCCTTGGACAGGAGAGATGGCTTAGCGGTGAAGGCGCTTGCCTGGGAAGCCTAAGGACTCATGTTCAAATCTCCAGGTCCCATGTAAGCCAGAAGCACAGTGACGCAAAGCATGCAATGTCGCACAAAGGGGCGCATGCATCAGGATTCGCTCACAGTGGCTGAAGGCCCTGGGACGCCCATTCTCTCTCTCTCTCTCTCTTTCTCTGTCTCACTCTCAAAATAAATAATTTTTTTTTTTAAAAGACACCGTGTCTCAAACACGGTGAAAGATGAGGATTGACAACCTTGGTCCCCTGACTTCCACATGTGTGCCAGGGCATGTATGCACCTGCACTTGTGCGCACATGCACACACACACACACACACACACACACACAAGGGGGGGGTTAAAGAGGAAAACTGAATCTGAAAGGAGCCCGTTCATCTCCTTCTACCACGTGAGGACAGAGCAGGAAGGCACCCGCCATCTGCAAACCATTAAGTAGGCCCAGACACCACGTCTATTGACACCTTGACCTTGATCTTGAACTCCTCACATCTAGATCTGTGAGAAATAAACTCCTGTTCTTTATAGTCACCCACTGTGTAGACTCTTGTGTCTCAGAACATGCCCTTTGGAGACAGGAGTCACCGCCAAGGTGACCAGCTCCAAGCAGAGTGGGCTTCTGACCCAACAGGATGGGTGACGTTCTGCGAAGGCGAGACTTGGACACAGGTGTGTTCGCCGTGTGAACATGGTGCCACCATCTACAAGCCAAGAAAGGGACCTGGGAGAGAGCTCTCCCTCACAGCCCTCAGAGAAGCCCGCAGCTGACTGCACTTCTCAACCTGCAGCTGAAGATTCCGGAGGCGAGAGAAACTGCAGGACTCTCAAGCTGCCGGAGTGCCTGCTGCGGTCCTGAGGGACTTAGGTGCAAGCTGCAGCATCACCTCTTGCCTGGGTTGCCTGCCTGCCAGGTTGCCTTGCAAACTTCAGACTTGCCAACTCTGCCACCTGAGATATTCGTTAAGATCTCTGCCGCGGCGTCTCTGTTCTTCCTGAGACCTCTCACCATCTCTAGATAACCTTCCAAAAGATTACCTATGCTTACCTTAATCTAAATTTTATTTGCTTGCCAGTGAGAAAAAAGAATTTCTAAAACTCTTTTTTAACAAATACTTTTACTTATTTGTGAGTGAGAGGAAGAGGGAGAGAGAAAGAGAGAGTACGGATACACGCCAGGGCCTCCTGCCACTGCAAACAAACTCCAGACACGTGCACCACTTTGTGCATCTGGCTTTAAGTGGGTACTGGGGAATGAAACCCAGGCTGGCAAGCTTTGCAAGCAAGTGCCTTTAACCCCTGAGCCATCTCCCCAGCTCTACAAAAAAAAAAAAAAAACCAAAAAAAAACAAATGCAACTGAATTTATTAACACAGCTTTTAGAAGTACTAGTTAAGAAGAGCTAAGTGCTTCATGGAAACAGAAAAAGGAGAACTAGAAAGCCAGGACAGCTGAGGCTTTAGCCATCTGAGCAGTTCGATTCCAGTGTGTGGCTCATGTCTGCGAGGGGCCTTCTGCTTTCTAGAAAAGAAGGCGAGCCAGCCATGCCTATGCCAAAAGTGGGTCCAAATAACATCGACTTTCCTTATGAATTCATATGTTGCCATTTTATTCACCAAATACTGAGTCAGTGGAGATCCTGCCTACACCAATGTCTCTATCCTGTCAGGTTGACAGATCTCCCAGAGCCTGAAAAACTAACATCTGTAAATCCTTTAGTGCTGGCTCCTGAAACAACCTGTCTGGAAAAGGAGTGTATCTGTCTGTCCCTAGCTCAGCACCGCCCCTCTCTAGCCGGCCTCTGTTGACATTAGATGAGCGATCCTCCCCACATCGTAGGGTACACGTAAGGATGGACCACTGTCTTAGTTCACTAGTTCACTAGGTATTTTGCAATAACAAAATACCTGAGACTGGCTAGTACATAATGGACAGAAATTTATTTGGTTCACGATCTTAGGAGCCAGGAAGTCCATGATTAAGGGCTCACAGCTGGTGGAGGGCAGAAGGGCAATGGAACACACCTGCATATACACATGCAACAGAAAGAGAATGAGGAGGACAGGCAAGGACTAACCTGAGAGCCCCCTCTGAGCTGTACACGTTCTCTGCCGCAGGTGCACGCCTGCCATGCCTGCACTCACACACGCATACACACGTGGACACACACAACATGCACACATATTTTTTAATGTTTTTATTTATTTATTTACTTATCTATTTACTTGAGAGACAGAGAAAGAAAGAAGCAGAGAGAAGAGAGAGAGAGAATGGGCACCAGAGCCTCTAGCCACTACAAACAAACTCCAGACACATGTACCACCTTGTGTATCGGGCTTTATATGGGTACTTGGAAACTGACCCTAGACGCTTTGGCTTTGCTAGCAAGTGTCTGAACTGCTGAACCATCTCTCCAGCCCCCCACATTTTTTTTTTTAAAAAGTCCCACGTATCAACATATGAGCTCTGGGGACATCACACCTAGCGTGGCTGAGATGCAGGTGCTGCCAATGTGATGGCATTAAGCCCCAAGAGTTCTTCACTCTGGCTAATACACTTAAGGCCCACATTAAAGAGGCTTGGCACAGTGTTGGCTAGCTTGTTCTTCAACCCTCTCCATGTGGAAACGCAGCTTTCCTCTTCTCTGAAGGACAGAGCTCTCAACATCAGACAACGAAACTTACTGTTGGTCCTGGACTTCCCAACTTCCAGACCTGTGAGAAACAAAGTTTTATTTTTCAGGCTGGGGAGATGCCTTAGCAGTTAAGGCATTTGCCTGCAAAGCCAAAAGACCCAGGTTCAATGCCCAGAACCCACGACAGCCAGATGCACATGGTGGCACATGCATCTAGAGTTTGCAATGGCTGGAGGCCTTGGTCTCTCTCTGTCTGCCTCTCTCTCTCTCTCAATCTCTCAAATAAGTAAAAGTAAAGAAAAAAATTATTTTTCATATATTACCCAGTCTCAGGTATTCTGTTATAGCATCACCAAAAAGATTCAAACAGTCCATGACATTTCCCTTGAGTTCTCTGAAAGAATAAGGTACCGTCTAGGCAGTATCTACACCTCCATGGTGCAGGCAGAGAGGATTATAAGGGGAACTGTGAATAAACCCATTCTCCTCTGAGAACCTCTGAGCCTCTCTAGAGGAGAGACCACCATGTTGCAGGTCTTCTTATCATTCAAGCACTTCCAAAGTGACACTCTCTCAACTCTAGGCATGTCTGTCCTCTTTTTTTTTTAATGTCCCACGATGTGAGCCTGGCACTGCCTTGTCCTCCCTGGGTCTAACCTTGTGCCTATCACTCTAGACCTGAGTGCCAATGACCCATCTTGCCCAGGTGCTCTCATAGAAGGCCAAGGACTAGAAGCCGAGTTCACCCTCTGCTTCCGCTACCTCTGGGCGCCTGGCCGCCAGCCTGCAGGAGAACCAGGCCTCGCCACCCCGTCTTGTCCTCTCTGACTCCCTGCTCTTCATGACCTACCTTTCCCCTGCAGGGTCTGTGGGGCCATGCACCTGACATCTTCCTGCTACTGAGTCATCACATCTTTGGTCAGCCCTGACTGTTCACCCTACTCTTATTATTTTTTTTTTCTTTTGTTTTGAGACAGGATTTTAGGTGACTCAGGCTGGCCTTGAACTTCCTAGTTAGCCAAGACTGACCATGAACTTTTAATACACCACCCCCTGGAATTATGGACACACACAACCAATCATGGTTTATACAGTTCTGGAAACCAAACCCAGGGCATTTTTGTTTTGTTTTATATAACTTTTAATTAACAGCTTCCATAAATATAGACAATAAACCAGGATAATTCCCCCCCATTCTGATTCCCCCCTCAAATCCATCCTCCACTGAATCCCCTCCCCCTTCCAATCAGTCTCTTTTATTTTGATGTCATCATCTTTGCCTCCTATTATGATGGTCTTGTGTAGGTAGTGTCAGGCACTGTGAGGTCATGAATATCAAGGCCATTTTGTGTCTGGTCAGTTGCACTGTAAGCAGTCCTACCCTTCCTTTAGCTCTTACATTCTTTCCTCCACCTCTTCCACAATGGACCCTGAGCCTTGGAGGGTGTGACAGAGATGTTTCAGTGTTGAACACTACACTGTTACTTCTCAGCACTATTGTGGTGTTTGTTTGTTTGTTTGTTTGAGATAGGGTTTCACTCTAGCCCAGGCTGACTTGGAATTCACTATGTAGTCTCAGAGTGACCTTGAACTCACCGCGATCCTCCTACCTCTGCCTCCTGAGTGCTGGGATTAAAGGCACGCGCTACCACGCCCGGCCTATGGTGGGTTTTGAGTCACCCTAGTAAACCCAGAAGTTTGTGCATGCTAAGCAAACACTCTACCAACTGCGCTACGTGCCCAGCCCTCACCCTGCTCTTGTCAAAGCCCCAGGTTATGCATGCTGGGCTCAGGCCGAAGCATCCTCTTCTTGGGCTGGCCTGGCAATCACCTGAAGCCTCTGCCCTCCACCTTGACCTGCTCTCAGCAAGCCCTGTCTGCCTCAGTCAGAACCGTGGCCTTGGTCCTTGGCCGGCCAGCGGGAGAACAGTTTGGCTATAGGCCCGAGTGTTCACGAACTGTGCTTCCTGAGCTGGGAGAATGACAGGGACACAGAGACAAAGAGAGTCCTCCAACCTCTTGAAAGACAGGAAGGAAAGCCAAGGTCACCATTTAGTGGCTCCAAAGTCACACCGCAGGGCCTGCAGCACATCATGGCGGGGATCAAAGTTAACTTTTCCTTGATCTTGGAGATCTTGCAGCGCCTGAACTGGATGGAACCCCAGAAGCCTGCCAGTGAAAAGAGGCATGGTGGAAAGTCTACACCGACTTGGACCCCTAGTTTGCATCTCAAGCCCATGCAGCCCAACGACCAATCCATCCCCCTCCATGAGAGGAGCCTCTGGGGACAGGAGACTCTGAACTTGGTGATAGCTTGTGGAGGACACGGGACAAAGTCAGAGTGGGGTACGTTGAAGGCTGCATGTGGCGCTGGGAGACCTCAGCCCTCCTCCAGCTCCCTTCCCGCGCTGGGCTTTATCCAACTCCACCCGGATTCCCTCAGATCCCTTCCACGCCTCGGGGCACCAGGCCCTGCTGCAGTACACCCTGGAATGCTGGCTTTAGGCTCCTGCAGGCACCCAACCTGTGTTGCTATGTCCCGCCCCCACCCTGTGGTGGCCCCCAGCTGGTAACTGAGCCCTGGTTGTGCCACCAAACTTTTCCATCCAGAAGCCTGTCCCTGAGTCATTCAGCCTGGAGTGAGAGCCACCCTGTTGCTGGGTCCTGGCTCTCAAGAGCCAGTGTGGTGGCTTCCACCTGGTTGTATTGAGAGATGTGGCCTCAAAGGCACCTGCCCCTGACCTCATGTCCTTACCCTCTCTAAATGACATTTCTGCTTCTCACAGGTTCACACTCTGTAAAACGTCGATTACATAGGCAGAAGAAGCCTGGTAACAAGGTGATCTGTGTCCCTCCCCCCGCCCCAAGGTCGTGTCCTGAGAGATCCTTTTTATCTCTTCTCAGCGCCTAAAATTGTCACCTTGCTTGCCCTCTTGTGCTCAGGGTGGCCCTTCCTCCTTGCTCCCCGACTCTGCAAAGCTGCTCAGTCCTCCTGGGCCCCAGACAGGTCCCCAGTCAGAGAAGCATATGGACAAGACACCGAGGGGGATTGGAGAGATGGTTCAGGGGGGTCACGTTGCTTGCCTGCGAAGCCTAAGGACCAGAGTTCCATTCCTGTACCCATCTAAAGCCAGCCAGATGCACAGGGTGGCGCGTGTGTCTGGAGTTTGTCAATAAATAAAATATGGGGAAGAGTCCGGAAGACGAGGGGGAGCGGGGAGTAGGCGTGTGGGACTCCAGAGCGGAGAGCCGGGGGCTGTGCCTTCCCCGCACCGGGACCTTCAGGACACACAAGCACCAGACCCTCGCCCTGGCCCCGCGCGAGCCCGCGATGACCACCACCCTCGCGATGACCACCACCCTCGTGTCTGCCACCGTCTTCGACTTGAGCGAAGTCTTATGCAAGGGTAGCCAGATGCTCAACCACAGCGCTCCCGGGGCGTGGGCACCCCTGCTGGGGGCGGCTTCCCCGGAGACACTGGGCCACCCTGGCCAGCTCCAAGTGTCAGCAGAACCAGCTCCTCAGCAGCCTGAAGGGTGAGCCGGCCCCAGCCCCGAGCTCTCGAGCAGCCGCTTCCGAGACCGCTCTTTCTCCGAAGGGGGCGAGAGGCTGCTGCCCACCCAGCAGCAGCCTGGGGGCGCCCAGGTCCGCTTCAGCCGCTGCAGGACGGAGCTGCGCCGCCCCTGCCGGCCCCGGGCTCAGGCTTTTGTCCTTACGGCCCTCGGCCACTGCGTCCACGCGCGGAGAGGAGCGCCGCGCCCGGCAGCGCCCCCGGCCTCTCCGCGGACCGTCCCCGCCTCGAGCACAGCTTTGCTGGGTTTCCCGGCGCCGCGGCCACCGGGCTGCTGGACAGCCCCGCGTCCATCACCCCACGCCCCATCCGCAGCGCCGATGACCTCCGCGGCTCACCTACCCTACCCGATGGCACTAATAACCCTTTCGCCTTCTCCAGCCAGGAGCTGGCAAGCCTCTACCCCGAGCTGCCCGGGGCTGCCCGGGGGTGGCTCCCCGACTACCTTCCTCTTCCGGCCCATGTTCGATGCCCTCACAGGTTTGACTCTCTCCGCAGCCGTCAGGATGCTCTCCCAGGAGGGCTACCTGAGCAGCTCCAGCGGTAGCCACAGTGCTCAGCCTCCCCCACCTTGGACAACTCACGATGACTGCCCATTTTCCGCAGACTCTCCATCTCAGACGACTAAGCCAGGGTAGGAAGGGATGCCCTCCCACTCCTCTGCCGCCCCGTCATGCGCCCCCATACATACATACCTCCCCAGCCCTACATTGACAAGTTTTTTTTTAAAAAGAAAAAACTTTTTGTTTCAATTTTATTTATTTATTTATTTATTTATTTGACAGAGAAGGAGAGAGAGAGAGAATGGGCGCGCCAGGGCCTCCAGCCACTGCAAACGAACTCCACACACGTGCGCCCCCTTGTGCATCTGGCTAACGTGGGTCCTGGGGGATTCAACCTGGGTCCTTCGGCTTTGCAGGCAAATGCCTTAACCGCTAAGCCATCCGTCCAGCCCTGCCTTGACAAGTTTTTTTGTTGTTGTTGTTCACTTTTATTTATTTATTTGAGAGTGACAGAGAGAGAAATAGGCAGATAGAGAGAGAGAGAGAGAATGGGCGCGCCAGGGCCTCCAGCCACTGCAAACGAACTCCAGACGCGTGTGCCCCCTTGTGCATCTGGCTAACGTGGTCTGGGGAATCAGCTCGAACCAGGCAAGCGCTTAACCGCTAAGCCATCTCTCCTAAGCTCAACCCCTTCCCCAGAATCTTCTCTCCCACCCACCCACCCCCTTTCCTAACATAAAGACAAGTCAATTTGTCAGTAGCTTCTGGTTTGAAACTCCTTCCCTCCATTTCATAGCCCACTTAACCACGCAAGACAAAGCCTCATATTTTGTCAGCAAGATGCCTTTTTCCTGCTTAAGCCTTAAGTGACAAATCACAAAAGAAAAAGCAGCAACAGTTTACAGAAACAACTTAGTGCCTTGTAATCTAACTTTGTCACTGACTACATTACCTCTGCCCATGGGGGGGGGGGTGAGACCCGGAACTAGCAGCCCCCCCAACTGGCGACACAAGTGCACCTTCTCTTCAGTCTCTGCACATTTCTTCCCTGTGGTTAATACCCACCCCGTCCTTGGAGAGTTGTTCTTGGACTTGGGTTTTGGGGAAAACCTTTCTTGACATTCAAAACCTTTTTCTTCCCAACCCGAACCCCGGTTGTCTAATCTTGCCTGGTTTTGTGTAGGTCTTCAGCAAGGAAGGTTGAGCAGGTGGATGAAGATTTTGACACAAGTGAGATTTTGCGATGCAATTTTTTTTTTCTTGTAAAGTGGGGAGAGAGGGGAAGCTAGAATGGACTATAAAACTTGATTTTGGTGCTAAAATTCCCCAATTTATATGTGACATCTTTTAAAAAATGACAACAAAAAAATGAGAGAAAAGCTAAAAAAAAAAAAAAAACATGTAAGGGGTGAGCAGTTAATGGTATTCATTCCACATACAATATCTGTGTAAAACGACTTCCTATAGAAGTAGCTTTAAGGTTTTTGCGCTAGAATACCTTGGGTGTTTTCCCTTAGAGCACTCACTCCATGCTTTTTTCCCTGGGTTTAAGCTTCATATAACTTTCAGAAATTGGAGAACAAAAATTTTGCTTGTCACTACACATTAATATAAAAAAGCTTATTTAACTTATCAAAACTTATTTATTGCCAAACTATCCTTTTTTGTTAGTTTTGTTCATATTTATTGGGATGGAAAATCCATAGAATACATTATTTTTTGTTAGATTATGATCTTCATATTAATCTTAAAATTTTGTGATGTCTTTCCCCTTTTTTCCACAGCTTTAATATGTTATTCTTCAACAACATTTTGGTAACTTTTTGGTTATTTTATTTTAGATAAATGAAAAAGTTATTTTTAAAAACGCAAAAATCTTTTGGATTATTTATTTTAGAAATTTCCCCCCTTTGTGTTGGACTGCAAGTTGAATTTCTTTCTCTTTAGGCCTTTCACAAGTAGGACTGAGAATGTATGTAAAAGTTCTGTGACAGTATAGAAGGAGAGCAACCTTTTATGTATGTCTTCTAAAAGGGGGTGGAGAGATGCCCTTTGACTTCCACAGGCCCATCTCAAGACATTCTACTTGCAGATTCGAGGTTCTGGATTCCAGGTTGGAGTTTTCCAATGTCAACATAAACAGAACTGGTGAGCGCACGCGCGCGCGCACACACACACACACACACACACACACACACACACACACAAAAGTTGATGAATGTAATTATTATTCCTCTTGCTGGTCACTACCATCACTTTCTATTTCTCTTTCTTTGTGTGAATTTATTTAAAAGAAAAAAAACCTTTTGTAACGACTATTTGCAGTTTTCAAAAATCAATAACCCCCTTTTTTCAAGAATAAAATAAAGTATTTTAATTTTTTTGTTCATTTTTATTTATTTATTTGAGAGTGACAGAGAGAGAGAGAGAGAATGGGCGCGCCAGGGCCTCCAGCCACTGCAAACGAACTCCAGATGCGTGTGCCCCCTTGTGCATCTGGCTAATGTGGGTCCTGGGGAATCGAGCCTCGAACCGGGGTCCTTAGGCTTCACAGGCAAGAGCTTAACTGCTAAGCCATCTCTCCAGCCCAAAATAAAATATTTTTAAAAGTATTAAAAAAAAAGACAAGGCACAAGTAGCCCTTCTAGAAAAAGTCGTTGAGTGGATGGATCTGTGGATGCTTGAAGATATATTTGGGGATCTGGGAGAGCTACACCTTAGTACCCCTGCTCCTCTGGGCTCTTTGACCTCAAAGGTCCCCTCAAGGGCTCCCAGGCTGAGATGGTCAGGAAGACCACCCAGGTGGCCCACTCTCATCTAACAGGGAGATTCTTTCCTGGTCAGTGACCAAGGACCAGAATTGCCTCTACTCCGTGGCTGTATGATGCTGAGTAAGTTACTTAACATCTCTGGGAAAGAAAGCAGGCAATACCTGCCTTTGGGGGCAAAAAGGATAAGCAGCTGTGTGGTGCTAGGTAGGCCTGGAGCCAGCACAAAGGCGCCCGGAAGGAGGGCTGAACTAACCCTAGAGCTTCCCTTTGGCGTCAGGCGCGCCCTGACCCACCCACATGGGTTCTGCCTCATTTGCCTCCTTCCTCCAGCAAGTCCTGCCCATGAGCCCTTAGCATCTGGGGGTGAAATGGGGGGGGGGGCACTCTCCAGCCAGAGGAGAGGAGGCAGGCTACAAGGAGTGGAGGAGGAAAGTACATGAGACTCTGAGCCATAAAATGGGGATTAATGGGGGGTGTGTGCGTGCTCACACCCACTCACATTCTCTGTCACACACATGTGCACGCACACACACCACACTCATCTTTTCCAGCATGCAAACAGGGCAATGGCTGCAGTACCCCCATTCCTCTCCATTGGCTCTTTAGGGATCTAGGCCACCTCATGCTGTGACCACACGTTCCTCGTGTATGAGCTTCTTAGAGGCAAAGGTGGCCACCCTTTCATGATGAGTCTCCCGATAGCGGTTAGGTGCCAGTACGTGTTTGCTAAAGGATGGGCCAATGTATGGGTGCGGGTGGATCAAAACAATGGGGCACCTCCCTGCTTATTTAATTGTGGTAATTTCACTTAGAGAAGCTCATAGCAGTGGCTGAGAGCCACCACCTGAGCCAGCTGAAATATCCTTTAAAACAAAGTAACAAGTAGAACTAAACACACAGTCGTGTGCTGCCTAAAGGCGTTTTGGTCAGTGTCAGACCACATATAAGATGGCGTTCCTACAAGGCTCTATCACCCAGTGACATCATAGCTGTTTTAGTTTGGGTAAGTGCCCTCTATGTCGTTTACACAACAGAAGAACTTACTTAACAATGCTAGTCTCAGTAGTGTCCCTGTCCCTAAGTGACACTGACTGTAACAGTGCTGCCTTCACATTAAAGCATTGAAAGGCATGTTTATTGGAATATCTGGAGAGAAAGCTGGGTATGGTGGAGCACGCCTTTAATTCCAGCACGTGGGAGGCAGAGTAGGAGAATCCCAGTGAGTTCGAGGCCACTCTGAGACTACATAGTGAATCCCAGCTCAGCCTGGGCTAGAACAAGACCCTGCCTCAAAAAACCAAAATAGACAAAAAAAAAAAAAAAAAAAAAGAATGTGGTCTGGGTGGGCTTACTTTTTATCTTAATGAAAATCTCTTTTTCAAAAAATTATTTATTTTGGGGGCTGGAGAGATGGCTTAGCGGTTAAGGCGTTTGCCTGCAAAGCCAAAGGATCCCCGTTCGATTCTCCAGGACCCACGTTAGCCAGATGCACAAGGGGGTGCATGCATCTGGAGTTCGTTTGCAGTGACTGGAGACCTTGGCACACCCATATTATCTCTCTCTCTCTCAAATAAATAAATAAAACATTAATAAAAACTACTTATTTTTAATTATTTATTTTTATTTATGTATTAGAGAAAGAGAAAGAGAGAGAGAAAGGGGCAGCCAGAAAGAGGGTGCGTGTGAGCACACCAGGGCCGCCTGCCATTGCAAACAACCCCCAGGCACATGCTCCACCTTGTGCTGCCAGCTTTACCTGGGCACTGGGGAACTGAACACAGGCTGCCAGGCTTTCAGGCTTTATAAGCAAATGTCTTTCACTGCTGAGCCATCTCTCCAGCTCCTTAATGAAAATTTTATAGTTGCTGTTGCGTTGTTTCATTTGGTTTTATTTTGTTTTTTCCAAGGCAGGGTTTCACTCTAGCTCAGACTGATCTGGAACTCACTCTATAGCCCCAGGCTGGCCTTGAACTTCACAGTGATCTTCCTACCTCAGCCTCCGAGCCATGGGACTAAAGGCATTTGCCACTGTGCCCAGCAAAATCTTAGGGTTTTACCTGCTGGCAAATTGCATTTGTTTCAGAAATTCAAGGAACTGATTTCATAACAGATGTAAAAAATTTTTACTTACAGCCAGATGAGGTTTTACCCAGGCACAGGTAGGAGGACCACTGTGAGTTCAAGGCCATCCTGGGACTGCAGAGTGAGTTCCAAATCAGCCTAGGCTAGAGTGAGACTCTGCCTCGAAAAACTAAGAAATAAAGCATTTTCTTTTTTACCACATCTGTGGGTGTGGGGAGGGTGCAGTGCTCTCTCCGCTTCTCCCTGCCTCGTCCCCTTGTCCCGAACTTGCTGCAGCAGAAAAATCCGATCAGGTACTTGGATGTCTGAACATCAGTTCCTCTTCTATTCCATACACATATTACTGACTGTCGATAGGAACTGAATGAGCTGGCATTGGCTTATTCCATCCAAATTGTGGTGTAAAATTCTCTAGATAAAATTCAGAAATGTATGGAAGGTCTAAGAAGCCATAGAATGAATACAGCCTTTCTCATGAAAGTGTCAAAGAGTAGAAGACACAATATCTCAAATTGAAACAAACATGGCCGGGAGTGGTGGCACATGCCTTTAATCCCAGCACTTGAGAGACCAAGGTAGGAGAATTGTTGTGAGTTCAAGGCTAGCCTGGAACTACATAGTGAAGTCCAGGTTAACCTGGGCTAGAGTAAGCCCCTACCTCAAAAAAACAAAAACACTAGCCGGGCGTGGTGGTGCACACCTTTAATCCCAGCACTCGGGAGGCAGAGGTAGGAGGATCACCGTGAGTTCAAGGCCACCCTGAGACTCCATAGTGAATTCCAGGTCAGTCTGAGCTAGAGTGAGACCCTACTTCGGAAAACAAAAAACAAACAAACAAACAAACAAAAAACACTAAAACAAACATGACTTAAAATAGAGAATAATTCAAAAGTTCCAGACTCGTGTAGCATGTATGAGTATGCCCCTGTGTGTGTGTGTGTGTGTGTGTATACAGGCCAGTATCAGGAGTCTTCCTCAATAACTACACCTTATTCTTTCTTTTTATTTTTATATTTATTTCTCTACTTGAGAGAGAGAATGGATATGTCAGGGTCTCCAGCCACTGCAAACGAACTCCAGACACATGTGCCACCAGGTGCATCTGGCTTACATGGGTACTGGGAAATTGAACCTGGGTCCTTAGGCTTTGCAGGCAAGCTCCTTAACCTCTAGGCCATCTCTCCAGCCCCTTATTCTTTAAGAAGGGTCTCTCACTGAACCTAGAGCTCGCTGATTCAGCTAGACTAGCTGACCACTGAGCCTCAGGAATTCCCTGTCTCTGCCTCTCCAGGGATGACAGGTGTTAACTACTACGCATGGCAGGAAAAAAGCAAAAATTTAAAGAGAAAACTGAGGACTTACAAGACTTTTCAAACCTGGAACTCAGCCAGGCTCTGCTCCTGACCTCCTCAGAGCTTAGTTGCTCCCTCTGATGGGATGCTTGTAATCCCCCAAAGATGTGCTGACCAGGGCCTTGTTTGGAAATAGGGTCTTTGCGGATTAACTAAGATAAAATGAAGGCATTGAGGTGAGCCCTAATCCCATATACTGTGCTTTTGTAGGGAGAAGTAAGTGCTCTGTGAACGCAGAGTCAGAAAGAATCCCACTAAACTCACTCCGGGCGTGGTGGTGCACGCCTTCAATCCCAGTGCTTGGGAGGCTGAGGTAGGACGATCACTGTGAGTCTGAGGCCAGCCTGAGACTAATTCCAGGTCAGCCTGGGCAAGACCCTACCTTAAGAAACAACAACAAAACAAAGCAAAAAAATAAAAAGAATGCCACTCAGGACAGATGCCAAGCCTGCACTGATGCTGTAGGAATGCCAGGTACTGATGGCCACACCGGCAGCTGCATGGGAAAGGAAGGGTTTTGATCAGTCACAGAGGGCTGTGGCCCTGCTGACACCTTGATTTTTGAACTTTCCGGCTCAGAACTGTGAGAATCAATTTCTTTCATTTGGAACCATCCCATTTGAAGCTTTTGTTATAGCAACCATAGGAAAATAAGGTTCCTTGAGTCCGAAAAGAACAGGAAGGGCCAGGCGTGGTGGCGCACGCCTTTAATCCCAGCACCTGGGAGGCAAAGGTAGGAGAATTGCCATGAGTTCAAGGCCACCCTGAGACTATGTAGTGAATTCCAAATCAGCCTGGACGAGAGCGAAACCCTACCTCGAAAAAACAAACAAACAAAAACAAGTAATAACAAAGAAAGAAAAAAGAGAGGATGGGAAGGCATGCTGCAGACAAAATAGGAAGAAACCTCTGGTGGCCAGTATCACTTTCCCACTGGGGACCTGTGTCCACCACACCTGGATCTGACCTATTCCTGGCCAGCCAGGTATTCCACGTGCAGTTATTAACGTCCCTGTTGTAACTGTTAACAGTAGAACCCACAACCAGTCATACCTGATGATACTGAGCCTCAGGCTGGCAGCCTACATACCCTTCCCCTTCATACCTAGGAGGGCTCAGGTTTGTGGCAAGGGTGCCACAAGATCATGCAGCTCCTGAGCTCAGAATGAGGGTTGCCAGACTCCCAGAGATCTGGGTCTGAAGTTAGAGGCAGGGCCTGAGCCTGGGGACCCAGACCAGACCTAGAGAAATCTCCAGTGCTCTTGGCTCTGGAGGCTGCATGATCCCTGCGCCTCTAACTGTGGCTATAAATCATAGCAGCCCTGTTGAGCATCCACTGATATCAAGGGCTCCCTTCTTGCAAAGAAACCAACTCTGTAGGGTGGAGGGCAGAAAGGTTTCCTCCTGGAGGAAGAGGTGTTTAGGTCACCACAGGGAGGGCCAGTTTCATTAATAGGATCTGCATTCTCTGCATGGGTGTAAACTCCCAGTGACAGGCTCATCATGTCACCTAGCACCACACCAGATTCAGGTCACTGAGCACCGCGTCTGGTGCAGAGTAGGGGATCAGGAGGTGTTTGTGGAGGTGAGTCAAAACTAGGTAGAAGGAAAGCAGAAGGCGGTTCTGCGAGGCCTGGGAGTGGAGACACTCTGAGCAGAGGGTCTTGCCTGGTCATTTGGAGAGGAGGGTAACAGGGACCTCTCCCACACGTCCTGATGGGGGCTTAAAAGCACTTTGGGCCGGGCACGGTGACGCATGCCTTTAATCCCAGCCAGAACTCAGGAGGCAGAGGTAGGAAGATTGTCATTAGTTCGAGGCCACCCTGAGACTACATAGTGAATTCCAGGTCAGCCTGACCTAGAGTGAAACCTTACCTCGAAAAACCAATAAATAAATAAATAAATAAATAAATAAGTACTTTGGGCTGGATGTGGTGGCTCACACCTTTAATCCCAGCACTCACGAGGCAGAAGCAGAGGTAGAAGGTTCACTGTTAGTTCGAGGCCAGCCTGGGACTTACATGGCAAATTCCAGGTCAGACTGGGATACCTCTAAATACAAAAAAAAAAAAGTACTTTGGAACAAATGCTCCTGTATTAGTTACTTTTCTGGTTGCTGTGACAAAATACCTGGCCAGCAGCTTAAGGAAGGTAGGGTTTATTCTGGCTCACACTTTCAAGATAGAGTTCATCATAGCAGGAAAGGCATGCTAGCAGGACGTGTCAGCCAGCAGGATTCAGAGAGCAATGAATGCTGGGACGCAGCAGGCTTTCTCCTTTTCATGGATTATTTATTAATTCATTTATTTGAGAGAAAGAGACAAAGAAGCAGACAGAGAGACACAGAGAGAGAGAGAGAAAGGGAGAATGGGCGCACCAGGGCTTCCAGCTGCTGCAAATGAACTCCAGACACATTTGCCACCTTGTGCATCTGGCTCATGAGAGTACTAGGGAATTGAACCTGGGTCCTTTGACTTTGTAGGCAAGTGCCTTAACTAGTAAGCCATCTCTCCAGCAGCTTTCTCCTTTTCATTCCACATGGGACTCCAGCCCACATGATGGCACCACCCGCCTAACCTAGAAACTCCTCGTGGGCATGCTCAGAGCCTTCTCCTAGGTGACTCTAGGTCCAATCGAGTTGACAATCAAGATGGATGGTCTCAGCCTCTAATACTGTGACAGTTCTGAGAATGCCCCGGCACATTCTGGGGCTCTAGAAGGAAAGCCCACCTTCTCCAGGAAAGACATGCCCAAAAGTCCTGGTGCAGCTCTGCCCATATCTCCTCCCCGAACCAGTCAGCTGGTCAGAGGGGCAGCCCCAGCAGGGTAACTGGCACCTGCCAGGACATCCCTGGTCCTGATCACAATGCTAGCAAGGGCAGTGTGCACAGGAAAGCTGCACATTGTTTTCCGGGCAGAAACGATCGCCACTGCTGATGGTTCCCTTCCCCAGGGATGCCTCTTCCCTGAGCACCATCCAGCAGGCTGTCAAGCACCCTGGTGCATCCTTTAAAAAAAAAAAAGTTATATATATTTTTATTTTTTCATTTGAGAGAGAGAGCATACCAGGGCCTCCAGCTTCTGCAAACAAATTCCAGACACATGTGCCACCTTGTGCATCTGGCTTAAGTGGGTACTGGGTCCTTAGATTTGCAGTCAAGAGCCTTCACCTCTAAGCCATCTCTCCAGCTCCTGGTGTGTCCTTCTTCTTTTTTTTTTTTTATTATTATTATTTTTTATTTATTTGAGAGCGACAGACAGAGAGAGAAAGAGGCAGATAGAGAGAGGGAGAGAGAATAGGCGCGCCAGGGCCTCCAGCCACTGCAAACGAACTCCAGACGCGTGCGCCCCCTTGTGCATCTGGCTAACGTGGGTCCTGGGGAGTCGAGCCTTGAACCGGGGTCCTTAGGCTTCACAGGCAAGTGCTTAACCGCTAAGCCATCTCTCCAGCCCTGGTGTGCCCTTCTTTATGGACCTGGAGAGGCCCTCCAGACCCAGTGTGCCCCATATGAAACTGAAGAGGGATCTAAGGATGCCCGGCAGGTCCCCACCTCTGCCTCCACCTCTCATCTTTCCACCCAGAGTTAGAAGGCCATGTGGAGGAGGGTACCGAAAAGGGCCGGAAGTAGTCCTTTCCTTTCCAGACAATTCTAGAAGTCATCCTTGCTCAGTGGCTCACACAAACCAGTGCTGTCTTCCAGCAAGTCCTCAGCCCTGCACAGGACATGGGTGGTCAGGTGCATTTTTCTATGGCTTTACTCTAATGACAGGTGAGACTCTGTCCCTCTGATTGGATGGGCAGTTTTTCTGGCTTCTGGCTTCCTTTGAAAGATGCCTACGATCTGATCCACATCATGCTGGGCTAACAGCTCCAGGATCAGGAGTCCTAATTTGACATTCATCCAGTTAACCCTAATACTAACTCACTCACTGAGCTCTTCAAACACCTAAAAACTTGGGGCTGGAGAGATGGCTCAGTGATTAAGGTGCTTGCCCTTAAAGCTTAATGACCAGTGTTTGATTCCCCAGTACCCACGTAAAGCCAGATGGACAAAGTGGTGCATGCATCTGGGGTTCGTTTGCAGCAGCTGAGACCATGGTGCCCCCATACTTCTCCCCCTTCCCTCCACTGCGTGCTGGTGCATGCCTTTAATCCCAGAACTCTGGAGGCCTAAATATGAGGGTTGCTGTGAGTTTGAGGCCAACCTGAGACTACATACTGAATTCCAGGTCAGCCTGGACTAGAGTGAGACTGTACCTCGAAAAACAAACAACAACAACAACAAAAAACCTCAAACTTATTCCCCTGGAAGGATACTACTCTAGAGGCTCATAGCCCCTCCTGACTGAAGGTGGGTTCTTGGCCAGGGTGGGATAACTTGGCTAGGAAGTCAGAATAGCAAGTTTGGGAGAGCAGAATCTTCCCACCCCACAGCATTCTTGGCCCCTAGCTTTGGGATTAAGTGGTGATCAGTGCAATGAAGTGATGATATACCACAAGGTGGCGCACTCACCCCTCCTCACTTAGTGATAAGCCTCAAGACCCAGGGTAAACAGAGCGGGCTCTGACAAAGGGTCATTAAGCCTTTAAGGATCTGGGGGCAGGGGAGTGTTTCTCAGTAAGTAATGAAAGAAGAAAGGCCTGCAAAGGTGAAGGACCCCTGCGAATGACAGACATATCACTTTACCCCTCTGCTCCATCTGAATCCTGAGCTGATAGAAAGGTCTTAATTTTAAACTTTTTTTTTTATTTCTCAGTATTTTGAGGTAGAGTCTCACTCTGGCCCAGACTGACCTGGAATTCACTATGTAGTCTCAGGCTGGCCTCGAACTCACAGCGATGCTCCTATGTCTGCCACCTGAGTGCTGGGATTAAAGGCATGCACCATTACGCCCAGCTCTAATGTTAAACTTAAAAAAAATATATTTTATTTATTTATGAGAGAAAGAGGGGGCGGGAGAGAGGGAGAGAGAGAATGGGCACACCAGGGCCAGCCACTGCAAACAAACTCCAGACGCATGCGCCACCTTGTGCATCTGGCTTACATGGGTACTGGAGAGTCGAACTGGGACTCCTTAGGCTTTGCAGGCAAATGCCTTAACGGCTAATCCATCTCTCCAGCCCAAAGGGTCCTAATTTTAAACAGCAGTTATCAGTTATCAGGAATTCCCTATTCTTGAGGGACATAGTAGTGGTTCAAGCTTGTTATTCCTGCACTTGGGAAGCTGAGACTGGAGATGTACTGAGTTCAAGGCCAGGCTAAACTACATGTGAGTTCCACACTAACCTGGCCTGTCTCATTCCCTATCCCCCAACACCCCCGTTCCACTAAACACTTCCCTGTGTTTTACCCAACAGTCACAGGGTCCTCCACAAAGTTGGAGAGCTTGGTCTTGAGTGACCAGGATGTGAAAGGGCTGCCCCGAGGAGCCAGATGACTGTCCACACAGGAAAAGGGACGGGAGCAGGAGGGAGGAAGCAAGGAGACCAGCAAGGAACCTGTTGCAACCTCCAAGCGGGAGTGTGTCCTGACCTGAGACCCCGTCCAGGAAGTGGGGGAGAGGGCCAGTTCCCAGACATTGGGCCTATCACCCATTCCCTAAAGGGGTGGTTAGCCTCTGACCTGACCCTCCTGCTGGTCTCTGCACTGTCTGTCTCACGTCCTTCCTCGATGGCCACCCAAGGGCCTGCCCTTTCCCGTCCATGTCTGGGCTCTGCCTTGGTTCCAGTCTTTGTCTTCCTATCTCAGCACCCTTCCTACATCCTAGTCTTTCTTGTTGATACTGTTAAGTCTTTAAACGTTCACCAGTTCTGTGCTGCTATTGTACGCTTACATATTAGTTGGTACAACGTACATCAAGCTTTACATTCTAAGGCATCAGAGACACCTATACAGTCACTGGGAAATGGTAAAACTTCTGATGTATACTTTCAAGTTCGCTGAATCATGGGACTTCTTCTTTTTTTTTTTTCAACTTAGGAAGGGTCTCACTCTAGCTCAGGCTGACCTGGAATTCGTCTCAGGGTGGCCTCAGACTCACAGCAATCCTCCTGCCATTGCCTCCCGAGTGCTGGGATTAAAGGCATGCACCGCCACGCCCGGTTTGGAACTTCTGATAAATTTCACTAGCATACCAGTTTGGCCTTTTTCAGAAAGATGTCATCATTTACTCTGGGTTTTATTTCAGAACGCAAGTTGCCTTAAGCATCTTTTTCTTGTGATTCACTTTTTCTAAATATTTTTCTTGTAACCAGTGTTTCTCCTCAGCCACAGGCAGAATTAAGTTTTAAAAAAATGAATATGACTTTTAGTCTTTCTCTTGCTTTTTCATG
Organism: Dipus sagitta; assembly: GCA_036346955.1. Lineage (NCBI taxonomy): Eukaryota > Metazoa > Chordata > Mammalia > Rodentia > Dipodidae > Dipus > Dipus sagitta. The sequence continues at coordinate 49,888,510 of CM070773.1, read as the reverse complement.
GAGTATGCTCCAACCAGGCATGGTGGCACATACTTTTAAGCTCAGCACTAAGCCTCTGGAGGCAGAGGTAGGAGGATCACTGTGAGTTCAAGGCCAGCCTAGGACTGCACAATGAGTTCCAGGTCAGCTTAGGCTACAGTGAGACCCTACCTCAAAACAGCAACAACAATGTATGCTACAGTTCTGACTGGAAGCTTCTGGAGCTTGGGAAGCAAGGGGGCAGTTCTGAAGCTCTCTCCCAGCCCTGCAAGGATGAGGGCAGCCATCTTGCCCTCCCAAAACAACCATAATTAGGATTAAAATCGACACCCCAGTCTTCTAAAGCAGAGAGAGAGCAAGAGCTCTAACATGGCTTGTAAGGCTGCTGTATCAACAGGTTACAAGCTTGCCTGGCAACATGAGGCATTCAACCTCTTGGTCCAAAGGAGTAGCCCATGATGCTGCTGCAGGCAACAGGAAGGACAGTATATAGGGAGAGTCCATTATGGATGGTGAAAGGCTTCCGAAGTCCTTCCAGTCAGAGAAGTTTCCCGCTGTCATAAGCAGCCCCTTTGGCCCTGGGACTCTGCCTGTGTCTATTCACAGTGGCATTACAGCGTAAGCAGCTGGCTCAGTATGAGCATTTGGCTTTGCCCTGGCCCCATATCCCTTTATCGTGGCTGGAAAGTGGTTATACTTTGAACCTGGAGGAAGGGATTACTTTGTGGCTCAGCAACATGAAGCCATTTACTTTAGGCTCTGCCTGGAATTGTGTCTCTAATAACCCTAAGAGAGAGAGCGAGCATATGATTATTATCATCTGCTATACTAGTTTCATGAAGAAGATGGCTGGCTCTAGCTGATGTGACGGCGTTTGGCAAGGTACAGTGAAGCAAGGGTTCCCACTGGACTGCTGTTAACACCTAGCCATTGCGCACTTACAACATAATGCAGGATAATGTACCAGCTCTTCCCTTTTCATTTAACACCCCACCCCCATCAGTATGCAAGTATCTTTCTTAAAGGTAATTACTAGAGGATCAGGCCATGAGCACATTACCCAAGAGGAACCAAACTTACTAATCCAAGGAAACAAAGCCTCGTCTTAAGAAATGAATCCACCCTTCCTCGGCCCTTTTCCTTCCCCACATCCGTGTGATATCTGAATAAAACGTGGCGAATTAAAATAAAAAGAAGAAGAAATGAATCCAGTTGCGAAGGCACTCACCCACCTAGGTGGAGAGGGTATGCCAAGTGAAATGATGGCTATCTAGTCAAGACATGCAGAGAGTCATGGGTGCGCTTAGCCGGAGTCACTCCGCCTCCCCCGCCAGATCAGAGGTGCTGTCTGCAGGGCGCGCACCAGAATCCATTTCTATGTTTCCTTCACATGAACATGTTGCTACCTCGTCCAAGCAGGAAGCTCACCTTGTCTGACGGCCGTTGGTCCTGATCAGCCATGTGAACACAGCAACGTGAGGTCAGGCGGGACAGGGACTTCTATTGGTCAGCACGCACCACCTGGGATTCCAGACTGTTTCTGCCATCGCGGGGACCAGTCCTCATAGTTTGCTTTGATTTCAAGACGCTTCACAAGTCTATGTTCCAGGCAGTGGTCATCTTGGCCATCTGCTTCACAGAGAAAACAGGGAGAAGACCAAGCAGGCCCCGGGACCACCATGCTCAAGGAACTGACCACTACTACAGACAGTTTCCACTAATGCCTGCAGAAGAAACTCTCAGTAGGAAAGAGACCACAGTTTATAACTCTGTTCTCCATGGGGAAGTCAGTTCCAACAAGGGCTTTAAAAAAAAAAAAAAAAAAGCACATGGTGACACACAGCTTTAATCCCGGCACTAGGGAGGCAGATGTAGGAGGATCGCCATGAGTTCGAGGCCACCCTGAGACTACATAGTGAATTCCAGGTCAGCCTGAGCTAGAGTGAGACCCTACCTCAAAAAAAAAAAAAAAAAAAAAAAAGACCCATAGAAATGGCTCAGTGGTTAAGGCATTTACTTATAAAACCTATTGGCCTGAGATTCCATTCCTCAGTACCCATCCATGTAAAGCCAGATGGGCAAAATGGCACATGAATCTACAGTTTGTTTGCAGTGGGAAGAGGTCCTAGCATGCCCATGCTCACTCTGTCTCTATCATTCGCTGATCACAAATAAATACATAAAAATATTTTTAGGTGTTAAAGCTCTTGAACACATTGTCTTCATCCTGCCCTGTGAGAGAAGTTAATTTTCTCCCATTCACATTGATGAAAATTAGCAGCAACAAGAAACCCAAACGTTTAACCATGCCAGAATGTTCTATAAGGACTGTTACTATGTCCACTCCCTCGGGGGGCCACACTCCCACCACACTAGATCCGTCTGGACTGTTTCCGATATCTACCAATTACTTTCTGCTGTAGACCTGACCTGGAGTCCTTCTCCCTGGCTTTATTTTCTCCCCTGGTACATTCCTGATCGCTATTACACTCCTTTCAAAGCTCCCTTCTCAAAACCTTCTTCTGGACGGACTATATATTTTTTTTGTAATTCAGGTTGGTTTTGAACTAACAACCTTCCTGCCTCAGCGTTCTGAGTGCTGGTGAGGCAGGATAGAGAGACCCAAGGAACCAGGCGTGGTGGCGCACACCTTTAATCCCAGCACTCGGGAGGCAGAGGGAGGAAGATTGCCCTGAGTTTAAGGTTACCCTAAGACTACAGAGTGAATTCCAGGTCAGCCTGGGCTAGAGAAAGACCCTACCTGAAAACCCTCCCCCAAAAAATAAGTAACTAAAAAAAAATGTATGTACTTACTTAAAACTAAAATGATGTATAACCTTGAGTTTCTAGCACTCCTTTGTTGTTTTTGTTGTTGTTGTTGTTTTGTTTTTGTTTTTTGGAGGTAGGGTCTCACTCTAGAACAGGCTGACCTGGAATTCACTATGTAGTCTCAGGGTGGTCTTGAATTCAGATCAATCCTCCTCCCTCTGCCTCCCGAGTGCTGGGATTAAAGGCGTGTGCCACCACGCCCCGCTAGCGCTCCTTTCTTACCCATAACTCTGGATAGTGATGCTCAATAAAATCTACTTTACAACTTTGTTTACAAAAGGAACTTCTTTAAACGTTTAGCCTCCTATATGTACCCATTGTAATACACTTAATTGCAACTCTCCCTTGAGAAGCCCATATGCACACTGAGGTACATCTTATTCTTTCTCTGAGTGTCCCTCTACTCGGATGCTTAAGACCTGTTAAAATTATTGGGTGGGGGGGGGCATCTGGAGAGATGGCTTAGTGGTTAAGGGACTTGCCTGAAAGCCAAAGGACATAAGTTCAATTCCCCACTACCCACATAAAGCCAGATGCAGATGTGTCTGGAGTTCATGTGCAGGAGCTAGAGGCCCTGGTATGCCTATTCTCTGTGTGTGTGTGTGTGTCTGTCTGTCTCTCTCCTTGTGAATATGAATAATTAAAAATAAAAAAGGGCTGGAGAGATGGCTTAGTGTTAAGGCATTTGCCTGCAAAGCCTAATGACCCAACTTCGATTCCTCAGTACCCACACAAAGCCAGGTGACCAAGTGGCTCATGCATCTGGAGTTCATTTGTAGTGGCTGGAGTGCCCATTCTCTCTGTCTATTTCTTATCTCTCTCTCTCCCTGCAAATAAATAAATACAAATTAAAAAATGTATTTTGAACTGGGAAGATGGCATGGCTCAGCAGTTGAAGGCACTTGGTTGCAAAGCCTAACAGGCTGAGTTTGATTCCCCAGTATAGACAAACGTAAAGCCAGATGCACAAAGTGGCGCATGTGTCTGGAGTTCATTCACAATGGGTGGAGGCCCTGGCAGCCCATCCCTCCTCTTTCCTTACAGATAAATAAAAATGATTTTAAGGGCCTAGAAAGATTGCTCAATGGGTAAAGCAGTTGCTGTACAAACATGATAGCTGAAGTTCAGGTTCCAGAACCCACCTAAGGCTCGACCTAGCAATAGGCGTTTGTAAACCTAGCACGCTATGGCAAGATGGGAGATGGGGACTTCCTGGGAGCTGTGTGCACGCTAGCCAGGCACACACAATGGTGAACGATGAGAGGCCCTGCCTTGAGGGTGAAAGGTGACAGCCAGCACCAAGCTTGTCTTTCACTTCCGCATGCACATACCCACACTCATACACATACAGCCACACAAAGATTAATTTAAAAAAAAAACATTTTAAAAAAGAGTATGAGCGGGCTGGAGAGATGGTTTAGCAGTTAAGCGCTTGCCTGTGAAGCCTAAGGACCCCGGTTCGAGGCTCAGTTCCCCAGGACCCATGTTAGCCAGATGCACAAGGGGGTGCACGCATCTGGAGTTCGTTTACAGAGGCTGGAAGCTCTGGCGCGCCCATTCTCTCTCTCTCTCTCTCCCTCCTTCTCTCTGTCACTCTCAAATAAATAAATAAACAAAAAAAATTAAAAAAAAAAAAAAGAGTATGAGCATGCCAGGGCCTCGTGCCCCTGCTGATGAACTCCAGATGCATGTGCTGCTTTGCATGTCTGGCATTACATGAGTACTGTTGACTTGAACCCCAGCTGACAGGTTTTGCAAGCAAGTGTCTTTAAGGCTAAGGCATCTCCTCAGCTGAGGGTTTTTATATTTTTATGGGTATATTATGTATGGTGTGTATGTGTGTGAGACGTGGTCTGTGTAGTGTATGCATGTGCGTGAGCAGATGATGCGCAAGTGTGCAGAGACCAGAGAACATTGGGTAGTTTCCCCTATCACTCACCCACCTTTCCATGAGATTGAGTCTCACTGAACCCAGGGCTGCCATCTTTAGTCACACTAGCTCACCAGAGAGCCCCTTTTTCTGTTCTCCGCTCCCCGCAGGAGTGAGGTTACAGGCGTGTGGCCACACCCAGCGGTTAATGAGGGTGTCTGAGAGGCAAGTTAGGGGCTCCCAAGCCCTCCAGCTTACATGGTAAGCGCTCACCTGCCGAACCCATCTCCTAAAACACAGTTTTTAATAAACATCACCTCTGCTTCCTCCTAGCTTTCCCTAAGACTCTTTCCTCTGTGGATGCCACAAAGGCTAGTTTTGCCTAGGTGCAGGTCTCTGGAAAGAATTCCGCAGGCATGGCGTGGAGCTTTGTCTCTGTCCTCGTCACTGGTGACACCAGGACGACAGGCAGGCACCACCACACCTGCTTTGGCTAGACTTTTAAAAACAAATATTAGGGTTTGGCAGTATCTACTAAGCTGAGCATGGGCACACATTATGACTCAGCGATTCCACTTCTAGGTTTATACCCAAGTGCCAAGAAGACGAACACAATGTTCAGCCACGGCTTCCCCACGTGTCCATCAACCTGGGGTGGGCGGGGCCAGGAGAGGATGAATACGCTTACAACGTGGGATGCTACGTGGCAATGAAAGTGAGCAAGCTGCCACTATACCCAGTAACATGACTGTTACAGACATGAAGGGGAATCACAGAAGCCAGACACGAACATGCGCCTAGTGTGATTGCATTCATATAAAATCCAAACCCACATGCCTTTAATAGCAGCACTGGGGGGACAGAGGTAGGAGGATCATCATGAGTTCAAGGCTATCCTGAGATTACAGAGTGAGTTCCAGGTCAGCCTGGGTTAGAGTGAGAAACTACCTCGAAAAGCAAAAAAGAAAAATCAAGTAAGGTCAGTAACAGAAGTTAGGAGAGGAGGGACACATTTGAAAGTAAGACCTGGAAGTGTATTATTCACCTTTTTTTGTTTGTTTGTTTGTTTGCTTGTTTGTTTTGTTTTCCAAGGTAGGGTTTCACTCTGGTCCAGGCTGACCTGGAATCAACTATGTAGTCTCAGGGTGGCCTCGAACTCACAGTGATCCTCCTACCTCTGCCTCCCGAGTGCGCCACCATGCCTGGCTCTTTTTGTTTTTTCAATGTAGAATCTCACTCCAGCCCAAGCTGACCTGGAATTCAGTGTGTAGTCTCAAGGTGGCCTTGAACTCACAGCGATCCTCCTACCTCTGCCTCCTGAGTACTGGGATTAAAGGTGTGTGCCACCACACCTGGCCTTGTTCACCTCTTTTTTTTTTTAAATATAAGTTTTATTCATTTATTTATTTGAAAGAGCCAGAGAGAGAGAGAGAGAGAGACAGACAGACAGACAAACAGAGAGAATGGGCATACAAACAAACTCCAGACGCATGCATGGGTCCTGGGGAATTGAACCTGGCTCCTTTGGCTTTGCAGGCAAACGCCTTAACCACTAAGCCATCCCTCCAGCCCCTTGTTCGCCTCTTTCTTTTTGTTTTTTTTTTTTGTTGTTGTTGTTGTTGTTATTGTTTGTTTGTTTGTTTTTCGAGGTAGGGCCTCACTCTAGCCCAAGCTGACCTGGAATTCACTATGTAGTCTCAGGGTGGCCTCGAACTCACGGCGATCCTCCTACCTCTGCCTCCCGAGTGCTGGGATTAAAGGCGTGCGCAACCACGTCCGGCTTGTTCACCTCTTTTGAAACAGTCTCTCACTGGCCTGGAGCTCACCAATTAGGAAAGACTGACTAGCCAGCGAGCTCCAGGGATCTTTCTGTCTCCACCTTCACAGCACTGAGATTACAGGCATGGTTGCCACCCATGCATTTTACATGGGTGCTGGAGACAGAGCTCAGGCTTCGAGCTTCTAAGGCAAACACTTTAACCACTAAGCTGTCTCTTCAGCCCTATACTGGTCTTTTTCTTAGCATGGATGGTGATTTACATGAATGCATTCATTTTGAGAAATGTTAACAGTTATATAGTTTATAATTTGGGGTTGTTTGTGCATGGTTTGTACACTTTGATATTTAAAAAAATATTTTATTTATTTAATTATTAGAGAGAGAGAGAAAGAAAGAGGCAAATACAGAGAGTAGGCATTTTAGGGCCTCCAGCCATTGCAAACAAACTTGTGCATCTAGCTTATGTGGGTACTGGAAGAACGGAACCTGGAACCCTAGGCTTCGCAGGCAAGTGCTTTAACCACTATGCAATCTCTCCAGCCCTACTTTTGTTTTGTTTTGTTTTTGTTTTTGTTTTTGATTTTGATTTTTTTTTTTTTTTTGAGGTAGGGTCTCACTCTAGCTCAGGCTGACCTGGAATTCGCTATGTAGTCTCAGAATGGCCTCAAACTCATGGTGACCCTCCTACCTCTGCCTCCCAAGTGCTGGGATTAAAGGCTTTGCACCACCATGCCTGGCTCCACTTTGATATATTTTAAAATATTTTTAATATTTATTTATTTATTTACTAGAGAAAGAGAGAGAATGGGAGAGCCTCTAGCCACTTCAAACAAGCTCCAGACATATGCACCACCATGTGCATCTGGCTCATGTGGGTTCTGTAAAATCAAACCTGGGTCCTTAGGCTATGAAGGCTAATGGCTTAATCACTAAGTCATCTCTCCAGCCCTCACTTTGATAGTTTTAAAGATGAATTTTAAAAATAAAGGTGGGAGGCTGGGGATATAGCTCAGTTGGTAAAGCGTTTGCCTAGCATATATGAAACCCTGGGTTCTATCCCCAATATTACATAAACCAGGCATGGTGGTACATGCCTGTAATCTCAGCACTCAAGAGGTAGAGGCAGGAGAATCAGAAATTCAAGGTCGCTCCTGACTATATAGTGAGTTCAAGTTCAAACACAGCTAGGGATACATGATACTTATCTCAAAAAATAAATAAATAAATAAAACATGGCCAGGTGTGGTGGCTCACACCTTTAATCCCAGCACCTAAGAGGCAGAGGTAGTATGATTACTGTGATGTTGAGGCCAGCGTGGGCTACCGAGGGAAGACTAGTTCAGCCTGGGCTAGAGTAAGATCTTGCTTCAAAAAAAAAAAAAAAATATGAACCCCCCCCAAAAAATGAAGATAGAAGTGTGGTGGTTCAAATGTAAAGTGTCCCCCACAGCCTCAGGTGTTTGTGATTAAGCCTCAGACTTGGGCTTCAGCTGGAGGTGGAGACTTGCTGGAAAAAGTGTGTTCTTGGGGGCGGGCTTGAGTTTTTTCAGTCTAGCCTTCTAGGTGTTCAGAGCTAGCTTGTTCTGGCTTCTCTCTCTCTCTCTCTCCATCTTCCTCTCTGTGTCGGTTTCTGTGTCATTCTCTCTCTCTCTCTCTCTTTCTCTCTCTCTCTCTGAAACTTATATATAAAGATGTATGAGCCAAGGCTGGGCATGGTGGTACACACTTTTAATTCCAGCACTTCAGTGGCCAAAGTAAGAGAATGGCTGTGAGTTCAAGGCCACCCTGAGACTGAGTGAATCACAGGTCATCAGCCTGGGCTAGAGCAAGACCCTACCTTGAAAAGCCAAAAAGTAAAAAAGATGTGAGTCAGCCACAATAATATCTCCACCACGATGAAACTTCCACTTGAAACTGTAAGTCAAAATAATCCTTTCCTCCTGTAAGCTGCTTCTGGTCGGGTGCTTTACCTCAGCTCCGAGAAGGTAACTGCCACAGGTATACGAAGAGACCGCATCGTCTCTTTCCCTCTCTCAGTGATCGCAAATGATGAGACACCATAGAGGGTGGTGGAGCAAGAGATTGGAGGGAGCCTGGATCCCATCACTGGGTGGAAGAAGTTGCCCTTGCCCAGGGCCACTCACCTCGATGAAAACCTTGGCAAGTCGGCATGGTGACCGTGAAGGACTAAAAGACCCTTTCCAGAACTAGCAGCACTTTCCTGGAAAGAGTTCAATGACGGGGAAACCGACAGACAGCGCAGGAAACAGTGGGAGAGTTTCTGGCTGCTAAGAATGAGGGTGTTGGGGGCTGCAGACATGGCTTAGTGGTTAAGGCACTTGCCTGCTAAGCCAGAGGATCCCGGTTCGATTCCCCAGGACCCACGTATTTCTGTATCTCTCTCTCTCTCTCTCTCTCTCTCTCTACCTGCCTATTTCTTTATCTCTCTTTCTCTCAAATAAATAACAATATTTTAAAAAAAGAATGAGGGTGTTTATGCTCTAGAGCCCAAAGTTCCCTGGAAAGTTGTTGTCTTCAGAGTACCTTCTCTTTAGTCTGTGTCACATGAGTCCCCCCACCCCCAAAAACCACCACATATGGCAACACGTTATTGCACTGAAACACCATGGAAGGTAGAGACACCAAGACAGAACTTGAGTGGCACCACTATGTGCTGAGAAGTGATATGGTAAGCTTGGGTCCCAATGGCTCCTCTGTGGCTATACTGTGCCCACTACAAATCTGAGGGGGCTGGAGAGATGGCTTACAGGTTAAGGCACTTGGCTGCAAAGCCTAAGGACCCATGCTCAATCTCTCTCTAGATCCCACGTAAGCCAGACACACAAAGGTAAGGCAAGCACAAGGTCATACATGCCCACTAGGTAGCGCAAGCGTCTGGAGTTCATATGCAATGGCTGGAGGCCCTGGTGTGCCAATTCTCTCTCTCTCTCTCTCTCTCTCTCTCTCTCTCTATTTTTCTAAAATTAAAAAAAAAATAAAAAGAATTGAGGGGTCCCCAATCCTTCCAAATGCTTTTGGTTCTAGTATTTGGAATTCATTGTTAGGGGAAGCTATTCATTCTTCTGATATTTGTGAATCTGAGGATTTTAGCAATTTCTAGAAGTCATACCCATGTTTTTCTTTTTTTTGAGGTAGGGTCTCGCTCTAGCCCAGGTTGACCTGGAATTCACTATGGTGGAGTCAGGGTGGCCTTGAACTTATAGCAATCCTACCTCTGCCTCCTGGGTGCTGGCATTAAAGGCCACCACGCCCCACTGGCCCATGGAATTTTTAACAGCCTGCTTGACATGGGCCAATCTGGATCCTGCTCTTCACCCAGGTGTGGAGTACAGGGTGCCAACTACCTTCCTGTGCCTGTCTCTCTGTCTCTGAGGTCCAAGGACTTGCCCAAGGTCACACAGAAGCAAACAGTTCTTGCCACATGCTGGAAAGCAGAGGAAGGGTGAGCTCATGAGAGCAAAGCTAAGAGCCTGTTTGTGAAGCCCAGACTGCACCTGGATGAAGTCACAAAATCAGAATGCTGCTTCCCTCCGTGGCTGGGGTAGGAGGCCAAGGGTGGAGAGCTGGGACTCTGGGTTTAGAAGGACATAGATTCCAACCCCTAATGAGGTCCAACTTCCCTCATTTCATGTCCTCTGGTTTTCTCCTGGGTTAGATCACCATGTCCCTAAGGGGGCTGTAAAACACAGAAGTCAAACAGGACATATTAACTACAATACCAGGCACACGTGAGTGAGTAAACACGATTCAGAGCACTGTGGGGAGAGGTGGTGTAGGCCCTACTGCCACCCCCCATGACTGTGAGGGACAATTCTGGAAGCTTCTCTGAACCTCTGAGCCCCACAGTTCCCTCAGGCTAAAGAACTCATTCCATAATGCCACAATGAGCTGTTGTGTGTACAAGAACTCTGGGAACTGCACAGGCTAGGTGCCGTGGGTTTGGGGTGGTTCCCAGTCGCCATGATCTGGGCCAGCCTCCCATTGCACAGGGCAGCAAAGGAAAGCCACAGAGACCTGCGGCCCGACATTCTGCAGAGCCTCCACCTGGCTGCCATCCATCTGCCTCCCTGGTCTGTGGGACTTAAATCTGAGAAGTCAATTCAAGCCAAATTAGGTTAATCTGCCTTTACTGAAACCGCCCTTGCAAGCTTGTTCAGAGTATCCCATGCCTGGGTCACCTGTGCCTGGGGACAAGTCAGAGGTCTAGGCAATAACACCAGCTCACAAAGCCCAGCTTCTGTCCAGCTCTCAGTACGGAAAGGGTCCCCGAGCAGGGCACAGGTTGAACATGGGAAAGCTGAGCTGGCAGGTCAGACCAAGACAGAGGTTGGCAGGTAGACTGATTGTGCTGGTTCTGATCTCTCCAGCCTCCCAGAAAGGCTAGGTGGTCACAGAGGAGCTTGCCAGCATCTCTTACCTCAGCCCTGTTTACTTGTTTTGGTTTGGGTTTTGGTTTTTTTTTTTTTTTTATGACAGGGTTTCATTACATGGCTTCAAATTCATGACCCTCCTGTCTTATCATCCTGAGTGCTGGGACTATAGAAATGTGCCACTGTTCCTGGAAGCCCTGTTCACTTTTGGTTTTTGTTTTTTTCTTTCTTTCTTTCTTTCAGGTTTTTCAAGGTAGGATCTCTCTCTAGCCCAGGCTGACCTGGAACTTACTCTGTAGTCCCAGGCTGGCCTCGAACTCATAGTGATCTTCCTACCTGTGCCTCCCAGGCACTGGGATTAAATGAGTGCACCACCACACCCATCATTCCTATTCATTTTTTAAAATTCTTATTTATTTACAAAAGAGAGAATGGGCACCAGGGCCCCTAGCTGCTGCAAACGAACTGCGGATGAATGTGTCACTCTGTGCATCTGGCTTCACTTGGGTGCTGGGTACAGCCCTCCTGTTCATTTTTAATTTTTTTATCTTAATTATTTTTAAAAATTTTTTTCAAGCCAGGCGTGGTGGCGCACGCCTTTAAGCCCAGCACTCGGGAGGCAGAGGTAGGAGGATCGCCATGAGTTCAAGGCCACCCTGAGATGACAGAGTTAATTCCAGGTCAACCTGGACCAGAGTGAAACCCTACCTCGAAAAAAAAAAAAAGAAAAAAAGAAAAAAAAATTTTTTTTTCAAGGCAGGGTCTCGCTGTAACCCAGGCTGACCTAGAATTCACCATGTAGTCTCAGGCTGGCCTCAAAAACTCCATAGCGATCCTCCTACCTCTGCCTCCCAAGTGCTGGGATTAAAGCCGTGTGCCACCATGCCCAGCTTCCTATTCATTTTTAAGATGGATTGATATAGATATTAAAAACCTAGCTGGGTGTCATGGCACACTAATCCAAAAATCTGTAGCAGAGACCAGTAAGCTGGAAAAAGGCTATAAGGGAGGGAGGAGAGGGAAGGACTTTAGGGGATGATAATGTATATATGTAAGTAGAAGAACAGATTACAGGGAGTGAAATGGCCTAAGTGAGGCCTGGGGAAGAGATTAAGAGAAGGGTCGGGGGAGGGTCATTCAAAATTCAAGATATTCTGAATAAGACATATAAAAGCCTACTTCTTTGGATAATGGCACATCCAGAAGCCATAAATTGCTACTAGAAAATTTTTAGTGCCAAGGATGGGATACCTACCAGTGAATTGTTGGCCAAGGAGGTCCCTGCTACCTTCAAAATATTACAGGCTTTTGCCAAGGCCCTTGGTTTCCCAGGAGTGACAGATGGTAAAACCCTATTGCTGAAGACTTCACATGTGTGGGCAGCAAGATCACTGAAAAATCAAGCTTATGCTGAGCTGAAAACCTTCTCCCTGAAGACCAGCCAACTGTAAACTGGGAAAAGCTGCACTTCATGCAGCCCTGTGGGAGACAGAAGTCATCAGTGGTGAAAACAATGAACACCAGAAGCCTCAAGTTTGGCCTGACAGCCAAATGACCACACGGGTGCAATAGTGGCATGTCTGCTCTGGGGGAAACCAGCTGCTCTCTAATTGAACTGGAAGCCCGCTCTATGGGAGGAAATACATGCCTGGTACTGAAAACCTAATCAAAAGCCTATGGCAGAGGAGATCATGTGCGTTAGGGGTATAAAGCCTGCTGTTTTCTGGCTAAATGCATATAGTATTCTCACCAAACTGCCCTGAAAGCACTACATTTAATGTTCATATTCATATGTTAATGCTACTCTCACTTTTGGTTAGAGAAATTTCTCTTTTCAGATGGCGGTGACCACTGAGATGACCCAAAAGGCAACACAGGACTGAGAAGAAGGGACAGAGGAGTGCTCAACACTGAAACATCTCTATCACACCCTCCAAAGGCTCAGGGTCCATTGCAGAAGAGGTGACGGAAAGAATGGAAGAGCCAAAGGAAGGGTACAACTCTTTACAATGCAGCAACCTAGACAGAAATTGGCCTTGATAGCCATGGCCTCACAGTGCCTAGCAATACCTTCACAAGACTCTCATAATAAGAGAAAAAAATCAAAATGAAAGAGAGACGAATGGAGAGAAGGAGGGGATAAGATAGAGAGCAGAGTTGTGAAGGGCAAAATGGGGGAGGGGAGGGAAATATCATGGTTTATTGTCTGTAAGTATAGAAGTTGTCAATAAAAAAAAAAATTAAGGAGCTGGAGAGAAGGCTTAGCAATTAAGGCATTTGCCTGAAAAGCCAGAGGACCTCACTCAGTTCAGTTCCCCAGGACCCACGTAAGCCAGATGCACAAGGTGGTGCATGTGTCTGGAGTTCATTTGCAGTGGCTGGAGGCCCTGGCATGCCCATTCTCTCTCTCTCTCTCTCTTCTATGTTGCTCTCTCAAATAAATAAATAATTTTTTTAAAAATTAGAGAAAAAGAAAAAGATTAAAAAAAAAAACCAAAAACCCTGAGAACTTGGGGCTGGAGAGATAGCTCAGAGGTTAAGGGGCTTGCCTTCAAAATGTAATGACCTGGGCTCGATTCCCCAGCTAAGGGTTTTGCTTGCAGGGTTTTCCGGTCCAGAGTTCAATTCCCCAGCCACCCTCATGGAGTTGGACAGGCATTTGTTTCGTAGCAGTGGGAGATCCTGGCATACCCATATACCTCACGCACATATTCATACATACATGTGCACATGCACACACACACAAGTGAATAAATAAAATTTAAAAGAAAAGAAATCGAGCATGGGGCACACATCTTCAATCCCAGCACTCGGGAGGCAGAGGTAGAAGGATCACCATGAGTTTGAGGCCAGCCTGAGGCTACATAATGAATTGCAGGCCAGCTTAGGCTATAGCAAGACCCTTCCTTGAAAAATAAAAAACAAAAGAAAAGAAACTCAAGGGGCTGGAGGAATAGTTTAGCAGTTAAGGTACTTGCCTGCAAAGCCAAAGGACCCAGGTTTGTTTCCCCAGGACCCATGTAAGCCAGATGCTCAAGGGGACACAAGTGGTGGTGCATGCGTCTGGAATTCATTGTGACCGCTGAAGACCCTGGCTCACTCATTCTCTATCTATCTCTTTCCCTCTCCTCTCTCAAATAAATAAAATAAAATAAAGCATTAAAAAAAGAAAAGAGCTGGGTGTGGTGGCGCACGCCTTTAATCCCAGCACTCAGGAGGCAGAGGTAGGAGGATCGCCGTGAGTTCGAGGCCACCCTGAGACAGAGTGAATTCCAGGTCAGCCTGAGCTAGAGTGAGACCCTACCTTGAAAAAAAAAAAATAGCTAAAAAAAAAAAAAAAAAAAGGAAGAAAAGAAACTCAGTATCCATTAATCAACCTTCTATAAGGTTAACTTATTGTTTTTATTTATGTGAGAGAGAGAGAGGATGAGTGTGCCAGGGCCTCCAGCCACTGCAAATGAATCCCAGACACATGTGCCACCTTGTGTATCTGTCTTATGTACTGGGGAATCAAACCTAGGTCCTTAGGCGATGCGGGCAAAAGCCTTAACCACTAAGCCATATCTCCTGCCCAAGCATATTTAAATTCCATGTATGAGTGAGATTATGTGGCTCTTGTTTTTCTGTGCATGGCTTATTTCACTAAATATATAATCTCCAGTTCCATCCATATTGCCACAGGACAGGACCCCATTGTTTTTATGGCTGAATAGTATTGCTGAGTATATGTGCTGTACTGTCTTTATCCATTCCCCAGTGGACGGAGACTTGGGCCATTTCCATATTTTGGCTGTTTTGAGTAGTGCTGCGATGAACAGATGTTTCTCCAATGCACTGGTTTCATCTCCTTCAGATATATGCCCAGGAGTGGGGTTACTGGATCAGATAATAGTTCTATTTTCAATTTTTGGGAAAACCTTGCAGTGGTATTCTTATTTGGGGGGGAGGTTCAAGGTAGGGTATCAGGGTGGCCTATAATTCATGGCCATCCTCCTACCTCTGCCTCCCAAGTGATATTCTTGATTAGGATCTCAGATGTAGTTATATGGTTATGTATATCAAGCTCAGAGGCACCTCATCTTAGTGCCTTAAAGAGGTTGTATCTCTATGAATATTACTATTACTTAATATTGTTTATATAGGATGGAAAGAATTCTCAATGGTTAGGGCTCTTGCCTTTGAAACCTAAGGACCCAGGTTCGATTCCCTAGTACCCATGTAAGCCAGATGCACAAGGTGGAACATACAACTTGACTTCATTTGCAGTGGATGGAGGTCCTGGCATGCCCATTCTCTGTCTCTCTATCTGCCTCTTTCTCACACACTCTCTCAAAGAAATCAATTAAATTAAAAATAAAAATAAACTCTTAAAAGTATATATTGCTGGGAGTGGTGGCACATGCCTTTAATCCCAGCACTTGGGAGGCAGAGGCAGGAGGATCACCATGAGTTTGAGGCCACGCTGAGACTACATAGTGAATTCCAGGTCACCCTAGACTAGAGTGAAACTGTACCTCAAAAAAAACAAAAACCAGGCTGGAGGGATGGCTTAATGGTTAAGGTGTTTGACTACAAAGCCAAAGGATCCAGGTTTGATTCCCCTGGACCCACATTAACCAGATGCACAAGGGGGCACAAGTGTCTAGAGTTCATTTTCAATGGCTGAAGGCCTTGGCGTGCCCATTCTCTCTATCTCTCTCAATCTCTTTTTTTCTCTGTCAAATAAATAAATAAAAATAAAATATTCTTTTCAAAACATGTATATATACATATGGCTAGAGAGATAGTTTAGCAGTTAGAGACCCATGTTAGACTCTCCAGATCCTACATTAGCACAAAGGTGAGGCAAGCCCAAGGTCACACATGCCCATTAGTTGACGCAAGTGTCTGGAGCTCAATTTCAGTGTCTGGGGTACTGGTGTGCCAATCCTCTCTCTCTCTCAAAAAATATATTGTTATATAGTAATACATGGTGCCTCATATTTACAAAGACCTTTTCCTCCATTACCATATTCAACCACCCCATGAGGTCAGCATTGTGGCTTCTGTCTTGGAGGCGAGGAGCCTGAGTTTGGACATATGGAATGGTTGGCTCAGCTGCCACACACCACAGAGGCATCTTCCTCAAGATCCTCCTGTTCCTGTGGAGTGTCATTGTCAGTCTAGAGAAATTTCTTCTGGGGGAGGTAGCTGGCCTTCACAGGAAGTGCTCATACTTCTTTGCACTGTGCACTGCAAAAGCCTCTGAGGGCCGCGTGGTGCTGGGTCTGGAGCAGAGAGGGAGCACGTGCTCCCTGGAGCCATCCCAGCTGATGCACCGTACTGGGTAAGCTCTGGTGCTAAGCAGCTGTCACTAATGAGCACATGTCTTTGGTGGCTCCCCTCCTGGGCCTTGGGGCCCCCTCTGAGGAATAAGAACAGTGGCTGGCTGCCTTCCCCCATGTTTCCAGGAGTCCACTCAGTAGATGAAGGGCATGGCCAGAAGTCTGACCCACCACTTCTGTTCTAGGCCTTGTGTTGTTTTGGGGATAGGGAATGAAGACTGCTTGGGGCTCCCCAGCCATCTTCAGTAAGGGTTCCTCTGCTCTGTGATTTACTATTTTTAGTAATACCGAAGAGCATCCTGGGATGTGCCATGGCCCGTTGATTACTGCCTCCCTAGCTAGATGGCTTTTAAGAAGCCACAAGTCCTAGAACAGCAAAGTACTTGGTGCCAATCTTGGAGGCAATTCTAGGCTCTCTGTTACCTCCAAGATCTACACAAACACATACATGCACACGTTTGCTTTGTTTGCAGAACTACTGAAGGATTTTCTTTTGCATATATCCATATATACATGCTTGTATGTGTATGGGCACATGTGTGTAGGTGCACATGTACTACACACATGCATGTAGAGGCCAGAGGTCAACATAGGGTGGTCTCCTCAACTGTTCTCCACTATATGCTTTTTTTCTTTTTTTCCAATGCAGGGTCTCGCTCTAGCTCATACTGACCTGGCACTTACTCTGTAGTCCCGGGCTGGCCTTGAACTCACAGCAATCCTTTTACTTCTGTCTCCCAAGTGCTAGGTTTAAAGGCATGTGCCACCATACCCGGCTCTCTCTGACCTAGAACTTTCTGATTCAGCTAAACTAGCTAGCCAGTAAGCCCCAGGGATGTTGCCTTCCTTTTTTTTGAAGTAGGGTCTCAATCTATCCCAGACTGAAATTCACTTATTTGGTCTCAGGGTGTCCTTGAACTCATGGCAATCCTCTTGCCACTGCCTCTCAAGTGCTAGAATTAAAGGGGTGTGCCACCATGCCCAACTTGTCTTCCTTTTTTTTTTTCATACACTTTTTTTCTTCTTTCCCTAAATAGGGACATAAAAAAACACACTTAAAATATTTTATTTATTTATTTGCAAGGAGAGAAAGAGAGAGAACATGAATGGGTGTTCCAGGATCTCTAGCCACTGCAAATGAACTTCAGATGCATGTACCACTTTGTGCACCTGGCTTTACATAGATAGTAAACCCCATCATTGGGAATTGCAGGCAAGCGCCTTAACCCCTGAACAATCTCTTCAGTCCCCAAAAGGCTTTTTTTTTTTTTTTTTTTGAGGTAGGGTCTATTCTAGCCCAGGCTGACCTGGAATTCACTATGTAGTTTCAGGGTGGCCTTGAATTCACAGCAGTCCTCCTACCTCTGCCTCCCGAGTGCTGGGATTAAAGGTGTGTGTCACCATATCCAGATTTTCAAAACATACTTTAAAAAAAAAATTGTGGGGCTGGAGAGATGGCTTAGCAGTTAAGGTACTTTCTGGCAAAGCCAAATGACCCAGGTTTGATTCCCCAGTACCCACGTGAAGCCAGATGCATAAGGTAGCACATGTGTCTGGAGTTCATTTGTAGTGGCTAGAGGCCCTGGTGCACCCATTCTTTATCTGCCTCTCTCTCTCTCTCTCTCTCTCTCTCTCTCTCAAATAAATAAATAAAATACCTTTAAAATGTGCTTTTAATTCCATTGGCAGTTTTCTTTGGCCAACTAAAATTCTTTTGTATTAATAGTTTTTTAATTTAATTTTCTCAATTTTTATTAATATTTTCCATGATTATAAAAAATATCCCATGGTATTACCCTCCCCCCCTTTCCCCTTTGAAATTCCATTCTCCATCATATCCCCTCCCCATCTCAAGTATTAATAGTTTTTAAACATTTCCTTCAGTGGGACTCTGTTTTAAACAAAATTCCAGCAGGAACTGTGACTCCAAAAGAGATAAAAACTGAACTACGGGGCTGGAGAGATGGCTTAGCAGTTAAGCGCTTGCCTGTGAAGCCTAAGGACCCCTGTTCAAGGCTTGATTCCCCAGGACCCACGTTAGCCAGATGCAGAAGGTGGCACATGCATCTGGAGTTCGTTTGCAGTGGCTGGAGGCCCTGGCGCGCCCATTCTCTCTCTCTATCTC
This sequence comes from Dipus sagitta, assembly GCA_036346955.1. Classification (NCBI taxonomy): domain Eukaryota; kingdom Metazoa; phylum Chordata; class Mammalia; order Rodentia; family Dipodidae; genus Dipus; species Dipus sagitta. Next base: position 49,870,212 of record CM070773.1, on the reverse strand, counting down.
TGCCTCTTTCTCTCTCTGTCTGTCACTCTCAAATAAATAAAATAACAACAAAAAAAATTTAAAAAAAAATTGAACTACGGTACCACCTGCTCAGACCAGTAGCACCCTGACCCCTTTCTGACGGTTGCATAATGTCACGTTAATGACTGAGCTGTACAAATAGGGCATCCTTGACTTAATCAGCCAGCTCAGTTGTTTCCAGGTTTCCCCTTTGTAAATTGATACTCCCTTCTTTGACCACATCCCATAATTATTTCCCAGTGTAGGTTTTTGAACATGGAGTGTGACATAATCACAGCTATTAGTGTGAATACTGAAGACAGTAAAATATTACTTAACTGGAATTCAGCTAACCACAACCCCCAATTAGCCAATTTTATTTTGCTCAACTTTGGGAACATAAAGGGAACTATCTCCGTGTCTCTTCTCTCTCTCTTTCTCTCACATACATAGACACACAGAAGTATGAAGTGGTGATGAATACAACAGAAATATGAATTAACTTTCTCAAGACTATAAAGCATTACTGAGAAAAATTAAAGAATATGAGTATAAATGGTGGAATATATTATAGTCGTGGATTAAAAGAGTATTTTGTTAAAATACTAACTGTCCTCCCCAAGTAGATATATTGACAATGATGTTCAAAATCTTCATAGGGCTGCTTGAAAATGTTTTATTTATTTATTTATTTATTCATTTATTTATTTGACAGAGAAAGAGGGAAAGAGAGAGAGAGAGAGACAGAATGGGTATGCCAGGGCCTCCAGCCACTGCAAATGAACTACAGACGCATGCGCCCCTTGTGCATCTGGCTAACATGGGTCCTGGGGAGTCAATCCTCGAACCAGGGTCCTTAGGCTTCACAGGCAAGTGCTTAACCACTAAGCCATCTCTCCAGCCATAAAATAAATATTTAAAAAAGAGAAAAATTAGTATGCACATTTAAATTTTTGTCATGGAATAATCAGAACTATTTTGAAGAAAAACATCACTGAAGGCCTTATTTGGCCTGGCTTTAAGACTTCCTATGAATCTAGCTGGGACCAAGAGAGTTTGGTATGGTATTCAAATAAAGGCTGATGCTGTGGTTTGAATGTGGAATGTCCCCCATAGTCACATGTGTCTGAACACTTGGTCCCCAGCTGGTGGTGCTATTTGGGAATGGGATAGCTTTGCTGGCGGAAGTAGCCTTGAGGTTTTAGAGGCCAGCTCTGCTTCCTGCTCTTTTGCTTCCTATCTGTGGACACAAAAAGATCATTGATCATGCAGATTCCTGCTCCTACCTTGCCTGGAACTGTCAGCTGAAATACACCCTTTCTTCCTAAAGCTGCTTCTTGGCAGGTGTTTGGCAGGTTACAGTAGTGAGTAACATAACTAGCACAGCTGACAGAGTTCTAAGCAACAGAGCAAAGGTCCAGAAACAGACTCGTTCATCTAGTGCTCAACTGTGTCTCAGTGAGTGAGGATGCCAACACAACTAAATATGGTAAAGGCTCATTTTCTCAATGAAAGGCACTGGGAAAGTTGGTTGAATGTGTGGACAAAAATTAATCTTAACCTTTATCTCCCACTATACTTGAAAATAAACTTGAAGTAGATCATAGCACATAGCACACTGTAAGTGCTGGAACTATAAACCTTCAAAATATAAACAAACAAGCCAGGCATGGTGGTACATGACTTTAATGCCAGCACCAAGGCCAAGGTAGGAGGATCACTGTGAAATCAAGGCCAGCCTGAGACTACATAGTGCATTCCAGGTTAGCTTGGGGCTACAGTGAGACCCTACCTCAAAATCCAATAAAATAAAATGAAATTAATAATAATAGTAATAATGAACAAGAGAAGCTTAGTGATGTTGAATTTAGGGAGACATTTTTAAAAATAGGATATACACAACCTACAACGTTCAAGGAACATTGTAGAAGACATAGCAGATAGAACATAGGATCCAAAGGATGGAGAGGAAGTGCTTTGTAGTGCTGTCTTCTGGACATGAAGTGGCCATTGCATTCATGACCTCACAGTGGTTTTTGTTACCAACACAAGATGGCATCATGGATGATGGAAAGAAAAAATGACATCAAAATGGGGCCCAGAGAGATGGTTCAGCAGTTAAAGGCATTTGCTTGCAAAGCCTGACAGCTTGGATTTGATTCCCTAGTATCCACATAAAGCCATATGCACAAAGTGGTTCATGCAGCTAAAGTTCATTTGCAGTGGCAAGAGGCCCTGCATATACATTCTCTTTCTCTCCCTCCATCTTTCTCTAATAAAAAAAATATATATATATTTTTAAAAAACGGGCTTTGTTGCCTCCAAGAAAGTCACCTTTCCACAAAAGACGGACACTACCTTAGGGTGAAAGGTTGGAAAACGGTGTTTCAAACAAATGGACCTAGAAAACAAGTAGGGGTTGCTATCCTAATATCTGAAAAGGTAGACTTCAGTCCAACATTAGTTAGGAAAGATAAAGAAGGTCACTTTATATTGATTAAAGGCACACTCCAACAGGAGGACATTACAAACCTAAACATATATTCACCTAATATGGGGGCTCCCAGCTTCATCAAACAAACTCGATTAGAACTAAGGTCACAGATAACACCAAACACAGTTGTAGTGGGTGATTTCAACACCCCACTCTCATCAATTGACAGGTCATCCCAGCAAAAAATAAACAGAGATGCATCTGGATTAAATGAGATCATAGAACAAATGGACCTACTAGATATATACAGGACATTTCATCCAAATACTGCAGAATACACATTCTTTTCAGCAGCACATGGAACATTCTCTAAAATAGACCATATATTAGGACATAAAACAAATCTTTAAAAATACAGGAAAATTGAAATAATTCCTTGCATTCTATCTGAACACAATGGGATCAAACTACAATTCAATAGCAAGAAAAGCTATAAAATTTACACAAAATCATGGAAACTAAACAATACACTACTAAATGATGAATGAGTCAATGAAGAAATCAAGAAGGAAATCAAAAAATTCATAGAGTCAAATGATTAGGACAATGGAGGCAGTCCTAAGAGGTAAATTTATAGCTTTAAGTGCCTATATTAAGAAATTAGAATGGTCACAAGTAAACAACTTAATGTTTCATCTTAAAGCCTTGGAAAAAGAAGAACAAAGCAAACCAAAAATTAGTAGAAAGGAAGAAATAATAAATATTAGGGCAGAAGTTAATGAAATAGAACCCCCCCCCCAAAAAAATCCAAAGAATCAATGAAACAAAGAGTTGGTTCTTTGAAAGGATAAGCAAGATTGATAAACCTTTAGCAAATCTAACCAAAAGAAAGAGAGAAGAGATACATGTTAATAAAATTAGAGATGAAAAGGGCAGCATCACAACAGATACCAGAGAAAATCAAAAAATCATAGGGACATACTATAAAAACATATGCTCCATTAAGTATGAAAATCTGAAAGAAATGGATGATTTCCTTGATTTATATGACCTGCCTAAATTAAATTAAGATGAGATTAATCATTTAAATAGACCTATAACAAGTATGGAGATCCAAGCAGTTATCAAAAATCTCCCAACTAAGGAAAGTCCAGGCCCAGATTGATTCACTGGTGAATTTTACCAGACCTTCAGAGAAGAATTAACACCATTGCATCTTAAGCTTTTCCATAAAATAAAAAAGAAGGAATCCTACCAATCTCCTTCCATTAAGCCAGTATCACCCTGATACCAAAACCAGGCAAAGATAAAACAAAGAAAGAAAATTACAGACCAATCTCCCTCATGAACATAGATGCAAAAATTCTCAACAGAACATTGGCAAGCAGAATACAAGAATATATCAGAAAGATCATTCACCCTGACCAAGTAGGCTTTATCCCAGAGATGCAGGGATGGTTCAACATACACAAATCGATAAATGTAATACATTATATAAATGGACTGAAGGACAAAAATCACATGATCATCTCCTTAGATATAGAGAAAGCATTTGACAAAATCCAAGCATTCCTTCATGATAAAAGTCCTGCAGAGACTGGGAATAGAAGGAACATATCTCAACATAATAACGGCTATTTATGACAAGCCTACAGGCAACATAATATTAAATGGAGAAAAACGTGGAAGCTTTTCTACTAAAATCAGGAACAAGACAAGGATGTCCATTGTCCCCACTTTTATTTAATATAGTACTGGAAGTCTTAGCCATCGCAATAAGGCAAAAGAGACACATAAAAAGGATACAAATTGGAAATGAGGAGATTAAGTTACCATTATTTGCAGATGACACGATTCTAAACATAAAGAACCCTAAAGACTCTACCAGCAAACTGTTAGAGCTGATAAACGCCTACAGCCATGTAGCAGGATACAAAATAAACACATAGAAATCAGTAGCCTTCCTATATGCTAACAACAAACACACAGAGATGAAATCAGAGAAGCACTCCTATTCATAATTGCATAAAAATGAATAAATAAATAAATAAAGTACCTTGGAATAAACCTAACCAAGGAAGTGAAGGATATCTACAATGAAAACTTTAAGACACTCAAGTGAGAAATTGCAGAAGACTCTAGGAAATGGAAAATTATCCCTTGTTCTTAGACTGGAAGAATCAATATTGTGAAAATGGCAATCTTACCAAAAGCAATCTACACATTTAATGCAATCCCCATCAAAATTCCAATGGCATTCTTCATGGAAATTGAAAAAACAATCCAAAAATTCATTTGGAAGCATAAAAAACCTTGAATACCTAAAACAATTCTGAGCAACAAAAATAAGGCTGGTGGTATCACCATACCTGATTTTAACCCATACTACATAGCCATAGTAACAAAAACAGCATGGTACTGGCACAAAAGCAGACATGTTGGTCAATGGATCTAAACAGAGGACCCATATGTAAGTCTGGGGAGCTATAGCCACCTGATCTTTGACAAAAATGCAAAAAATATTCATTAGAGAAAAGACAGCCTCTTCAGCAAATGGTGCTGGGAAACTGGATATGTATCTGTAGAAGGATGAAAATAGATCCTTTTCTCTCTCAATGCATAAGAATTAAGTCCAAATGGATCAAAGTAGGGGGAACCCTTCAACATATTGGTCTTGGCAAGGACCTATCCTTTCAAAGAGGCAACCTACAAAATGAGAAAATCTTTTCCAGTTATACATCTGATAGAGAATTAATATCTAGGATATACAAACAACTCAAAAAGTTAAATAATAAGAAATCAAACAACCCAATTAAAAAATGGGCTATGCCAGGCATGGTGGTGCACGCCTTTAATCCCAGCACTCGGGAGGCAGAGGTAGGAGGATCACTGTGAGTTTGAGGCCACCCTGAGACTACATAGTGAATTCCAGGTCAGCCTGAGCTAGAGTGAGATCCTACTTCAAAAAATTTCAAAAAAAAAAAAAGGGGCTGTGGAACTAAATAGAGAGTTCACAATAGAAGAAACACAGATGGCATATAAACATCTAAAAAAAATGTTCGACATCCCTAGTCATCAGGGAAATGCAGATTAAAGCTACGTTGAGATTCCATCTCACTCCTGTCAGATGGGCTACTATCATGAAAACAAATGACCATAAATGCTGTCAAGGATGCGGAAAAAGTGGAACCCTTCTACACTGTTGGTGGGAATGCAATCTGGTCCAGCCATTATGGAAATCAGTGTGGAGGTTCCTGAGACAGTGAAAAACAGATCTACCATATGACCCAGCTATAGCACTCCTAGGCATATATCCTAAGGACTCATCTCACTACCTTAGAAATACTTGCTCAACCAAGTTTATTACCACTCAATTCACAATAGCTAGGAAATGGAACCAGCCTAGATGTCCCTCAACTAATTAGTGGATAATGAAGATGTTGCACATTTACACAATGGAGTTCTACTCAGCAGTAAAAAAAAAATGAAATTATGAAATTTGCAGGAAAATAGATGGATCTGGAAAGGATTATACTAAGTGAGGTAACCCAGGCCCAGAAAACCAAATGTCATATGTTGTCTCTCATATGTCTATCCTAGCTACATATAACTGGACTTCTGTGTGATTAGGAAGAAAACTAAGTAGCAAAGGCCAGTAAGATAGAAAGGAGATATAAAGAGAATAGAAAGGAGATATAAAGAGAATAGAAAGGGAGGGAGGGAAGACCTAATAGGATGGTATTGTATATATGTAAGTAGAAGAATAGATTAATGGGGGTGAAAAGGCCTAAGTGAGGTCAGGGGAAGAGATTGAGTAAGGAAAGGTGGAGGGAGGGTTATTTAAAATCTAAGAGGATATAAATAAATCATATGGAAACCTACTGTTTTTGACAGTGGAACACACAGGAGCCACATATTGTTACTAGAAAATTTTCAGTGCCAGGGATGGGATACCTTCCAGTGAGTTGTTAGCCAGGGAGGTCCCTGATGCCCCCAAAACATTATAGGCCATTGCTGAGGCCCTTGGTTTCCCACCAGGAATAGATGGTAAGACTCTATTGTTGAAGACTCTACATACTTGGGCTACAAGGCCACTGAGAAATCCTGCTGGAACTGAGCTGATAACCTCCTACATGTAGACCAGCTGAAAGAAAGCTGGAAGAAGCCATTCTGCATGCAGTTCAATGGGAGAAAGAGAAATCCCCAGTGAAGATACTCAACAGTGGACTCTGCAAGCCTTATATTTGGCCAGCCAGGCCAAATGAGCCAACGGGTGCAATAGTGGTATGTCAGTCATGGTGGAAACCAGCTGCTCTCTATTTGGAGTGATGGCCCCCTCCATGGGAGAGAATACATCCCTGATACTGAAAACTTAAAACAGGGGTAGTCATGAGCCCTAGGGGTGTAATGTCTGCTGCTATCTGGCTAGATGTGTATACTATGCTCATCAAACTGCCCAGGAAGCACTTCCCTTAATGTTCATACCCATATATTAATGCTACTCTCACTTTTGGTTAGAAAACCTTCTCTTTTCAGATGGCAATGACCTTGGGATGACTCAGAAGGCATCATGGTGTTGGGAAGAATTGACAGGAGTACTCAGCACTGCAATATCTGTATTATGCCTTCCAAGGCTCAGGGTCCATTGCAGAAGAGGCGGCAGATAGAACGTAAGAGCCAAAGGAATGGTAGGACTCCTTACAACATGCTCCCCCAGGCACAAAATGGCCTGGATATTCATGACCTCACAGTGCCTGACACTACCTACACAAGACCAACATAATAGGAGTAAAAGATGATGACATCAAAATAAAAGAGACACTGATTAAAAGGGGGAGGGGATATGATAGAGAATGGAATTTCAAAGGGGAAAGTGGGGGGAGTGAAGGGAATTACCATGGAATACCATGATATTGTTTATAATCATGGAAGTTGTTAATAAAAAAATAATAAATAGGGCTGGGGAGATGGCTTAGTGGTAAAGCGCTTGCCTGTGAAGCCTAAGGACCCCAGTTCTAGGCTCAGTTTCCCCAGGACCCACGTTAGCCAGATGCATAAGGGGGCGCACATGTCTGGAGTTCGTTTGCAGTGGCTAGAGGCCCTGGTGCACCCATTCTCTCTCTCTCCCTCTCTCTTTCTCGGTCACTCTCAAATAAATAAATAAAAATAAACAAAAAAATTAAAAATAATAATAAATAAACTTTTAAAAAGTAAAAACAAAATAAAACAAAATAATTAAAAGTAGAATGTAAAATAGGATAATCACCAACCTGAACTTTATCAAAATTTAAAATATTTGCTCTGTGAAAACACCAAGGGAAATATGAAAAGGTAAAGTCAGGTGTTGTGGTGCCTTTAATTCCAGCACTCAGGAGGCAGAGGTTATAGGATTGCTATGAGTTTGAAGCCGGCCTGGGACTACAGTGAGTTCTAGGTGAGCCTGGGCTGCAGTAAGACCCTACCTTGAAAAAGTAAATATAAAAAGCAAATAAATAAATAAATTTGGTGAAATAAAATGAAAATATGGGCTGGAAAGATGGTTTAGCAGTTAAGATACTTGCCTGAAAAGGCAAAGAACCCAGGTTTGATTCCCCAGTACCTTCATAAAGCCAGATGCATATAGTGGTGCTTGCGTCTCGAGTCTGCTTGTAGTGGCAGGAGGCCCTGGCATGCCCATTCTTTCTATCTGCCTCTTTCTCTCTCTCAAATAATTAAAAAGACATTTTTTTTTCAAAAAGAAATTGTAAACATTAATGGTCACTAGGGAAAAGGACACACCACTACACACCCACTAGAGTCGATTCAATTTAAAAGATGACATTGGGGCTGGAGAGATGGCTTAGCAGTTACCACACTTGCCTGTGAAGCCTAAGGTCCCAGGTTTGATTCCTCAGTACCCACATAAGCCAGATGCACATGGTAGTGTAGATATCTGGAATTTGTTTGCAGTGGCTAGAGACCCTGGAGAACCCATTCTCCTCTCTCTCTCTCTCTCTCTCTCTCTCTCTCAAATAAAATAATAGCAATAATAATACTGACAATGTAAAGTGTTGGTGAGAATGTTGAGGAACTGGAACTCTCAAACACTGATGATGCAAAACCATAAAATAAAATCAAATTTGAAAGCATTTTTTTTAACAATTACTTATAAAGTTAACCATTTTCTTCTCATATGATTTTAGAATTTCATTCTTGTATTTTTTTTTTTTTTTCGAGGTTGGGTCTCGCTCTAGCCCAGGCTGACCTGGAATTCACCACGTAGTTTCAGGGTGGCCTCGAACTCACTCATGGTGGTCCTCCTACCTTTGTCTCCCCAGTGCTGGGATTAAAGGCATGTGCCATCATGCCTGGCCTATTCTTGTATATTTCACAAAAAAAAAACTCATAGTGAGTATTCAAAGCAACTTTGGTCAGAACAGCCAAACCCAAATAGCCACCAAGTGGTAAATGGGCTTTAACTTTTTTTTTATTATTTGTGTGCATGTGTGTTTGTGCACGCGCGCATATATTTGTGTATGTGTGTGAGTGTGGGACGCGTGTGCTATGGTGTGTGTGCGCAGGTCAGAGGATAACTTTCAGGTCACTTCTCTCCTGTGCACCTCATGTAAGGTAGGATTTCTTGCTCTGGATTCTTACTCTGCTGTTCTGTGATGCACTTACCATGAGTTTCCAGAGAATTCTCCTGTCTCCACCTCCCACCTCACTGTTAGTATCAGCATTGGTTTTATATATCACACTACGGCTTCTGGCTGTTTTTCCACATGGGTTCTACAGATCAAACTATGGCCTCCAGCTTGAACGGAAGTGCTTTACCCATTAAGCCATTTCCCCAGCCTGGCAAATTGATTTTAATTTATTTCATTTATTTTATTTATTTTGTTTGTTTTTTCAAGCAGGGTCTCACTGTAGCCCAGGCTGACGTGGAATTCATGATGTAGTCTCAGGCTGGCCTTGAACTCACAGTGATCCTCTTACCCTTTCTCTGCTTTTTAAACTCATTTAGCCCCAAGCAGTGTCACAACTACCAGCTCAGAGCTGTAATATTTGCTAGTGTTATTAGCTTTTTTGTTTTGGTTTGGGTTTTTGTTTTGTTTTGTTTTGTTTTCTTTTGTTTTGAGGTAGGATCTCACTCCAGCCCAGGCTGACCTGGAATTCACTATGTAGTCTCAGGGTGGCCTCGAACTCACCTCCTACCTCTACCTTCCGAGTGCTGAGATTAAAGGCAAGCGCCACCACGCCTGGCTTATTGGCTCTTTTTCTTGTTGCTGTGAACCAATACCTGACAGGAAGTAATTTACGGGAAGATTTATTCAGTTTATAGTCATTCGTGGCAGGGAAGGCATGACAGCAAGAACCTGTGTATCTGGTCACATGGCATATGCAATCAGTAAACAGAGAGAACACAGAAAGTTAGGTGGGGCTATGGAAGTCAGGGCCCACCCTCAGTCACTCACTTCCTCCAGAAAGGCTCCACCTGCAAAAGTTCCACAACCTTGCAAAGCTCCCACCAGCGGGGATAAGTGTTCAAACGTAAGATCCAACGGTGGATATTCCACATTCAAACAGCTGCAATTAGCTCCAACCACGGTCTGTATATATGCTACGTTTGTCTTGCTTTCTTTCAGTACCGGGGATTGAGAGACTTTGTACATGCTACACAAGCACTCTACCATTACCACCATCTCAGAGTGCTGTTCATATTTTGTACAGAGATCGCTGCATTCTTGTTTTATGCACAGTTTCCCAAATTTGGAAGAGGATCCAAATATAGAATGGTCAGAAGCCCCAGTCATCCCTCCAGGACCTTAATGCCTGTGGCCAAAACCACAACGTCTGTTGATCTCCTTCCTAGAAGAGAGGAAGAAAAAAAGACTGTGTTTGCCTCAAGACTCTAAGTGTATAAACCAGTCCCAGACAGGTTCTGCAACTTGCCTGAGATCTTATCGCTCAAGAGTTTGGGAAAGTTGGGAGTACCTCACACAAATCTTAGAAAGGCTTTACTTCTGTTTCATTGAGACTGTGTGTGTGCAAATACCTGTTGATGTCCTAGACAAAGTGGTTTTCCAGCATCCTCTATCCATTTACCCAGTCATTCTCAGAGGAAACCTTTATGAAGCACTTACTCTATTAGCAGGAAGAGCAGACTCTGGAGCAGGAAGAACTGGTCTCTTACCGGCTGTGTGACCTGATTGGCCTTTTAAGCCTCAGTTTCCTCTACTGTTAATGCCCAGAGAATGATTATTATGCTCCAGTTCAGTTACAAGACAACTTGGCTAACGAGCATGACACAGAATAGGTACCCAGAAAATGCTCTTTCATTTCCCCTTTTATTCAAGGCTATACAAACCACAGAGGGTTTCAGCTGCAGTCATGGGAAGTCCATGCCCCAGTAGGCCTTGGAATCCATGGAAGATCCACTGGTGGGAAAATGCTAGGTGCTCCCTTCTTCAGCACAGACACAGCTGGGAAGGAAAGAGGCTCCATAGGGGAAGTGCTAAGGCTGGTGTTTGCTCTCTGAAATATCCCTGTACTTTGTGATTAGCACTTAATAGGTTTCTAAGAAAGCTTTGAAGATAATAATATGTCTATACCTTCCTTTCAACTGGTGATCTTAAAGTGATACATTTATGTCAGCAATGAAATTGGAAGACTCTTGCAAGGAGCCAAGACTTGTTTGTTATCTTTAAAAAAAATAGGCTAGTTATGAAAATTAAGCCCTGTACACAGAGGAGTGACACAGAACTTTGTCCTTTGAAACGCATCCTCCACAGATCTGTTTTGTGAGAAAAATGGGGGTTTGTGTGGTAAATTAAACCTAATGACAACAAATGACATCTCACTTTTCAGCTTATGAAGTTGTTGTTAAGTGTGTATATGTTGTGGGTGATGTGTGTAGGGTGTTTGTATGTGTGGACATGTGGGGAGGAGTGCATGTTCACATGTGTATGTATATGTATATGGAAGCCAGCCAGAGGTCACATCAGGTGTCTTTCTCAGTCGTCTCTACCTTAGTTTTTGAGATAGGGACTTTCACCTAGAGCTCACCAATTCACTAAACTAGCTAGCCAGCAATCCTTGGGGCTCCTCCTATCTTCTACCCAATAGCACTGGGATTATAGGCATAAACCACCAGACCTGACTATTATGTGGGTGCTAGGAATCCAAACTTGGGTTTTCATGCATGCATGGTAAGCATTTCACCAAGGGAGCCACTTCCCCAATCATATCAGTTTGCGGAGTTTTTCCCAGTGCTCTAGTGTATTCATATCCCAGCTGCGCCTTCCTGTCTCGTGAGGTGGTATGGTAAAGTTATCCCCATATGGAGAAGAAATGGAGAATCAGAGGTGTGACTTGTCCAGTCATATAGCTAGAAGCTAAGTGTCAGCGTCAGAATTCAGACTTACAGTGATCCCAGTCTGTTCTGTGGCTCCCTTGAGAACTTTCCTAACTAAGTGCTCAGCTGAGCTGTCCTAGTCGTCAAGCTCTGGGATGTTGGCAGCATCAAGAGGTGGGTAAGGAGGAGGCAAGGCATAGCACCAACCCTAGTGTGGCTAGATAAGCAGGCCAGGGGCTGAGCTGGCTATGTGGTAGCCCCATGCCTTGACTTCCCATGACCTGATCAAATGAGATAGCACAGCCCCTCAGGGTGGCCACATCAGGGATCAGATCTGTCCCTGTGATCTACTCAAGGACATGCTTGAAATCCCCTCTTACTTGACCAACATGTGCACCATGTGCTGTGATAAAATACCTGACAGGAAGCCACTTAGGGAAGAAAAAGAGCTGAATTGCGTTTTCAGTTCCACAGGTTTAGCCCATCATGGTGGAAAGGTATGGTGACAGGAGCAGGAGGCCAAGCTGATCCCATTGCACCTTCATGAGCAAGGGAGGGAGAACAGGAAGTGGGGCTGGTCTATAAGACCGGAAGGCCCACCCCTAGTGTCCTACTTCCTCCAGCGAGGCTCCACCTCCTAATGTTTTCACAACCTTCCCAAATAGCACTACCAGCTGGGAGTCAAGTGTTAAATTCATGAGCCTATGGGGCACATTTTATATTCAAACCACAACAACACTGTGGACAAAATGGTGTTTTGCCCATTTTTGTTTTTTACTACTAGCTCAGTCACATAATTATTTTAAATATTTTTATTTGAGAAAAAGAGAATAGGCATACCAGGGCCTCTAGCTACTGTAAAAAAAACAAAAAAACTCCACATGGTTTACATGGGCACTGCGGAATCAAACCTGGGTCGTTAGGCTTTGCAGGCAAGTGTCTTAACTGCTGAGCAATCTCTCCAGCTCTCAGTCACATTTTTTTTTTGAGGGGGGGGCGGTTTCAAGGTAGGGTCTCATTCTAGTACAGGCTGACCTGGAATTCACTATGTAGTCTCATAGTCTCAGGGTGGCCTTGAACTCATGTGATCCTCCTACCTCTGCCTCCCAAGTGCTGGGATCAAAGGAGTATGCCACCACCACAACCGGCCTCAGTAACATAATTTTACATGGCCTTTTTTTTTTTTTTTTTTTTTTTTTGGCTTTTTCGAGGTATACCCCTTACTTTTAAAAAAAAAAATTTTTTTTGTTGATTTGAAAGGGGTGGGGAGAGGGAAAGAGTATCAGGGCCTCCAGCCACTGCAAAGGAACTCCAGATGCATGTGCTACTTTGTGCATCTGGCTTATGTGGGTACTAGGGAATTGAACCCAGGTCATTAGGCTTTACAGGTAAGTTCTTAACCCCTGAGCCATCTCTTCAGTCCTGGATGTCTCCTTTAGAGCTGAGCATTCCATAGTCACTTATGCTCAGTACTTTAACTTTTTAAAAATTTACTTGAGAGAGACATAGAGAGAGGTAGATAGAAAGAGAATGGGTGCACCAGGGCCTTCAGTCATTGCAAATGAACTCCAGATGCATACATCACCTTGTGCATCTAGCTTACATGGGTCCTGGGGAATCAAACCTAGTTCCTTTGGCTTTGCAGGCAAGTGCCTTAACCATTAAGCCATCCCTCCAGCCCATGCTCAGTATTTTATTTATTTGATTATTTATGGGGTGGGGGGCATGCATGACACAGCACATGTGTGGAAGTCAGAGGACAACTTTGAGGTGTCTTTGCTCCACCTTCTTTGAGACAGTGTCTCTTGTCACTGCAAATAAAGTGCCAGACTGCAATTGAATATCAGACTACCTGGCCCGTGAGCTTTGGATTCTCCTGGCTCTGCCTTCCATTACCTTTGCCGTGGGTGTTTTGGGATCACAGATACGTGTGTCACTTTTGCACCCCACCCTCACGTGGATGCTGGAGAACTGAACCTGGCCAGTAGGCTTTGCAAGCCAGCATCTGTAACCAGTGAGCCATCGTCCCACCCCCAGCCCCTATTCTCATCATTTTGACCTGTTATCAGTTTCTGCAATAACCTCCATCCATTGCAAAAGAAATTTCTCTGACCAAAAGTGACAAAAGTACTAATCTACGGGCATAAACATAGATATTTAGAAGGTAGTTTGACAGGCATGCCATTTAGCGCTAGGATTCTCGTGACTTTTGTAACATCCCTCCTTAGTCGTTAGTTCTATATAGCGACTAATGTCAAGCATATACATTGCTGTGAGGCTTAACTTGCAGAAGAGAGCTGGACGTGGTGGTTCATGCTCTTAATCCCAGCACTCAGGAGGCAGAGGTAGGAGGATCGCCATGAGTTTGAGACCAGCCTGAGACTACATAGTGAATTCCGGGTCAGCCTGGGCTAGAGCAAGACCCTACCTTGAAAAACCAAAAAATAAAAAAAGTTAAAAAAAAAACTTGCAGAAAAGCAATATATCTATATAACTGAGTATTCCAACTGAGTCTCAAGTGCCTGACTAGGGCCCTGTAGGGATCCCACTGGGGAAAGTCTGCTTTTCTAGTCTCTTTTTAGGCTTTCCCTAGGTCAAAATCCTGGGAAGGCTGTAATCTTCACATACAGGTCCAGGGACAGTGGCCAAGTCAGGGCAGCTATGATCAGCTCTATAGAACCAATTGATCTATCAGGAATCCATTCTTCCTTCCCTGTTGTGAACTTCCCTACTGAGATCTGGCTGTATTCACCTTTATGTAAAACCAAGTTTTTTTTTTTTTTTTTTTTTCAGGCTGTGCCTTACCCTAATTGACTCCATTTTTTCTAAGTAGCATTTGACCCCATTTTTGAGTGCAAACACAGAGGTAGGATGGCTCTGCATCTTTGGTGGGCACATGAACAACACCACTTGTCTGGTACCACCCATAGAGAATAGATTTAAATTAGTTATTCCAAAATCTTAAAAGGGGGCAACCTATAAACTTATCAAAGTAAATTTGGACCCTATGAGCACACAGGCATGTTAGAATCATATCAGGAAAACCAGACCAGAGAAGTTATTCAACCAGTGGACTAAGGAATGGGTACAACACTCACTGGACTCCATACAGGACTCCTAACACTGCAATGGAAATGTACCCACGGACCGTCTGCCATCTGAGCCCTTGGTGTTTGAGACAAAGGACCAACAGGGAGAGTATTCCCAGTTACCCTAGGGTCTTCGGCTGTTTTCGGACCAACAGGGAGAGTATTCCCAGTTACCCTAGGGTCTTCGGCTGTTTTCGGTCCCCACTGTTGATGCCATGCATTTTAATTCCACCTATCCATTTGTCCACCTGAATCTACTGTCTATTAGTCCATCTGCTTGTCCATCTGGACTCAGGTCTGCCCTTCACCTCTATGGCCTTCATGGTCCTGCGCCTCACTTCTGCAGCTTGACTCTACCTTAGACTCTACTCAAGCCTATGACCCCAAGCTCATACTCTGCGATGGTTCCTTCCTCTAGCAGGATCTCCAGCAGGGTTCATTTTCTTATTCCCACAGAGATTCCCTTTGCATTCCTGTCAGCATCTTACTTCTGCCTCTCTCTTAGGCCTCTTTCAAATACATTGAACTCTGCTGCAGGTTCTTTAGTTATACTTATGTTTTTAAACATATTTTTATTTATTTGAGAGAGAACGAAAAAATGGGAATATCAGGGCCTCTTACCACTGTAAACTCTGGATGCATGTGCCACTTTATGCATCTGGCTTTACATGGCATGGCAGTTTGAATGTGTGGCCTTATAGACTTACGTTCTTTATTAAGACTGAACTTACAACTTGAGTTTCCAGTGGGTCAGAGCCCTGCTGGGGAATAGAAGTATGTTACTGGGGGCAGATATTGTAGTCCAGCCCTACTAGGTATATTCAGAGCAATTTGAGCTCTGTATGTTGGTGTTTACTGGTATTGACTTCTCTCTCCTCTTCCCCCCCCCCCCCTTGCTCTGCTTGGATCTAGGGAAGTGAGTCAGATTCCTCTGCCATTGATGGTGTTTCCCCCGGAATCTGTAAGCTTGAAACAAATCCTTTCCTCCCATAAGCTGCTTCTGGTTGGGTGTTTGTCCAGCAATAAGAAGCTGACTGCAACACGTGGCTACTAGGGTAATGAACCCAGGATATCAGGCTTTGCTAGTGATGCAAGATTTTGGGGTTCAGGAGGGATTCCACCAGGCCTGTGACCCCAACTTTTGGGCCTTTGTCTATTTAACAAAGAATTTAAAAAACACAGTCTGAGAAGGATAAATTATGAATTATTGACTTTATTTAGGGAGAAATGATGAATTATGAGATTTATTGCAGGCAGGATTAAGATCCAGGGAGGGGGCTGGAGATATTGCTCAATGGTTAACACACTTGCTTGCAAAGCCTAAGGTCCTGGGTTTGATTCCCTAGTATTCATGTAAAGCCAGATTCGCAAAGTGGTGCAAGTGTCTAGAGTTCATTTGCAGCAGCTGGAGGTCCTGGCACAACCATTCTCATTCTCTCTACCTCTCTGCTTGCAAATAAATAAATAAAAATATTAAAAGAAAAAAGATACAGCTGAGTGTGGTGGCACACACTTTTAATCCCAGCCACTTGGGAGGCAGAGATAGGAGGATCGCCATGAGTTCAAGGCCACCCTGAGACTACAAAGTGAATTCCAGGTCAGCCTGAGCTAGAGTGAGATCCTACCTTGAAAAAAAAAAAAAAAAGCACAAAACAAAAGAAAAAAGATCCAAGGAGGAAGCTATCTTTTTTTTTTTTTTTTTTGGTTTTTCGAGGTAGGGTCTCACTCTAGCCCAGGCTTACCTGGAATTCACTATGGAGTCTCAGAGTGGCCTCGAACTCACAGGCGATCCTCCTACCTCTGCTTCCCGAGTGCTGGGATTAAAGGTGTGCGCCACCACGCCCGCAAGAGGCTATCTTAAACACTCAAGCCAGAGGGGAATTAAGATCCAAGGAGGGTGCCAGGCGTGGCATGGGTGCACACCTTTAATCCAGTACTTGGGAGGCAGAGGTAGGAGGATCACCATGAGTTGGAGGCCATTCTGAGACTACAGAGTGAGTTCCAGGTCAGCCTGGGCTGGGCTAGAGTGAAAACCTACCTCAACCCCCGCGCCCCCCCCCAAAAGGTCCAGGTAGGCTGGGTATAGTGGCCATCCCAGCACTCAGAAGGCAGAGGTAGTAGGATTGCAGTGAGTTCAAAGTCAGCCTAGGACTACAGAGTGAGATCAGGTTAGCCTGGGCTAGAGTGAGACCCTATCTTGAAAAACCAAAAATAAAGGTCTAGAAAGATGACTCAGCAGTTAAGGTGCTTGCCAGCAAAGCCAAAGGATCCAGGTTCGATTCCCCAGGACCCACATAGGCCAGATGCACAAGGTAACACATGTGTCTGGAGTTCATTTGCAGTGGCTGGAGGCCCTGTCTAAAATGAGAGAGCATTGTCTATCTGCCTCTCTCTCTCAAATAAATAACAACAAATAAAATATTTAAAGAAGTAAAAAGAGTGAGAGAGAGAAATTTTGTGGGTGGGGCTCTGGAGGAGGCTCGGTATGTATACTGGCTAAATATTAGCCCTGAAGGTCCAGAAAATCTTCAGCAAATTATTCCTTGCTAGGCCTTTGATCTCACAACCTCTCACCTATTACCCTCAAGCCACACTAGCCTCCTTTTATTTCTCAGACATTCCAGATGGCTCCTGCCTCAGGCCTTATTATCTCCTTATAATCTACTCTCTTTTAAAAATTTCTCCTTTTCCCTTTTCCTCCTCCCCATAGTCTTTGCTCTTAATACGAAGTTAAGGCTGACCTTATCTCAGAGTACGTTTTATGCTTGCTATGTAGTCCGGGCTGGCCTTGAACTTGCAATCCTCCTGCCTCAGCCAACAATTATTGGTGTGTACCCACATGATCAACTAGCAGATGACAGGTATTGTTGGAAATTAAAAAAAACTGATGAAAAATTTCAAAAAAAAAAAAAAAGAGAAACACTCCAGTTCTTAGAGGAAAATTATATAGGTTTATCTTTTGAAAATTTGTTATGAAGTTAGATAAAAAAATAAATGTTTTAGGCCAGGCATGATGGCACACACCTTTAATCCTAGCACTTGGGAGGCAGAGGTAGGAGAATTGCTATGAGTTCAAGGCCAGTCTATGACTACATAGTGAATTCCAGATCAGCCTAAACTACAGTGAAATTTTACTTCAAAAAAATATGTTTCTAATTTCTATGCCTGACAGTTACCAGATTGTCTCAATAATGGAATGCAGAAAGTACTTCTAATGATGAGCCTTTAATGAGAAGATGTACCAGGGAGCTTATATTCTAGATAGTAAATAATTCCTTTGATTTAAAAACAACTTTTTGGGAACTGGAGAGATGGTTTAGCAGTTAAGAGTAATTGCTTGCGAAGCTAAAGGACCCAGGTTCGGACTAGGGGCATGGCTTAGTGGTTAAGGCATTTGCCTACAAAGCCAAAGGACCCAGGTTTGAATCCCCAGGACCCACATTAGCCAGATGCACAAGGGGGCGCATGCATCTGGAGTTCATTTGCAGTGTCTGGAGGCCCTGGTGTGACCATTCATATTCTCTCTCTCTTGTCTCTCTGTGCTTGCAAACAAATAAATAAAAACAACATTTTAGGGTACAATTGGGTCTGTGTAACCATTGAAAGAGTGACTGCTTTCACTATAATAATAAAAGTACTTTGAGATAAGATGCTAGTAGGGCCACTAACGAAACTCATCAACCACCTCCCCCCAGAAGAAAGTATTAAAGAAGTTTCACACACAGAGGCTACCCGACTGCAGGATGTCATGGGTGTTGTTAATGGAAACTTAGTGGAGCACTTACCGTTATCTGGAATGAACTAGTGAATGTCCATGAAAGAGCACAGAAAGCTTTGGGTATCTCATAACAGAATAGTTCACAGACCTGTCAATCCCAAATTATCTAGCTTTCTCTCTGTCTCTCCTCTTTCTCCCTTCTCTCTGTACATTCCTCCCTTTCTTCCTCTTTTGAGTGTATGTATACATATATGTGCATGTGTATGGAGGTTAGAGGACAACTTTGGGTGTCTCTCCTCAGGTGCCATATGCCTTCTTTTGTTTTTTTGAGTCTGATCTCACTCTAACCCAGACTGACCTGGAATTCACTATGTAGTCTCAGGGTGGCCTTGAACTAATGGCGATCCTCCTACTTCTGCCTCCCAAGTGCTGGAATTAAAGGCGTGCGCACCACCTCGCCTGGTTCACTTCATTCTTGTGCTCTGTCACTGGCCTCAGTCTTCCGACTGTTTCTCTACAGACACACGGAACAAGAGCTAAATTTATTGAGTCTTTACTATGTAAGATTTAGCTATGTTCGCAAGTAATAAGCAGCCACCATTTGTTTTATCTCTGCTTGGTGGACAGGAATTAAGATCCATATTTCTCCTATGGGCCCCCAGTCTCAGTGCCACCACAACTTTATCTACTCTTCACACAAGACAAAGTGGAGGTCCAAGAGTGTCATGATTAGAAATCACGTCTAAGGGCTGGGAATGTCCCCCCAGTGGTAGAGCACTTGTCTAGCACACTCAAGGCTCCTAGATTTGATTCCCAACCTTTGGGGAAGAAAAAAAGTCCTCATAAAACCCTAGGTCTATCTCAACAACCTGTATTCTTTACTCCATGCCGGTGGAGCAGTTTTTAAATTTTTTAATTTAATGCCCGGCATCCCAGCCCTAGGGAGCTAGAGGTAAGAAGATTGCCTTGAGTTGAGGGCACCCTGAGACTACATATTGAATTCCAGATCAGTCTCGACTAAGACCTTACCTAGAAAAACAAACAAACAAACAAAAATTACGAGAGAGAAAGGGAGAGAGCAAATATAGGTGCGTCAGGACCTCCTGCCATCGCAAACGAACTCCAGACACACGCATCTCTTGGTGCATCTGGCTTTAGGAGACATTTTGTCAAAGCCAGTAAGGGACAGAGAAACCTGATGGGTTCATTCCAAACGGAACCTGGCCCTGCGGCGCCGGCCTGGCAGCTTGAAAGTTGGTCTTGGAAAAGAATAGAGCTTGGTCGAATCATTCAGAATTCGGTGCCGCCCATTTGCTTATTGGTTGCTTGTATTTTTATTGATTGATTCCCCCCCACCGCCAGGTAGGGTCTCACTCTAGCTCAGGCAGACCTGGAATTCACTATGTAGTTGCAGGCTGGCCTCCAACTCACAGCGATCCTCCAACCTCTGCCTCCCCAGTGCTGGGATTAAAGGCGTGCGCCACCACGCTGGGTTTATCGGCTGCTTTTAACTGCCAAGACCAGGAAAGGAAAATAATTTCCAAGGGGATACAGGATTTGCAACACAACGAGGGCGCGCACAGGGTTCCCAGCTTCCGGAATCCAAAGTCAGGGTCTGAGTTTCCGGCCGGAGGGCTCTTCCCGCCTCACCCGGAAGCGGCGCTCGCCGCTGGGTAACGGGTCTGGGCGGCGCTGAAGGCGGCTGGGGCGGCGCGGGCATGGACCTAGAGGAAGCGGTGAGGACCTAGAGCTGTGCGCCCCCGGTGCCCTCCGGGACTGAGGCTGAGGAGCGGCGGCCGGAGGACACCGCTGGCCGGTGGCGGCGCCGTGGGAAAGTGGCGGAGTTTGTGACGGGTGGCGTGAGGGAGGGCGGAGTGTCGGTCACTCTGGGCGCATGCAAGGAGGATGGATGGAGTTGTGGGGTGCCCACCCTCACGGAAGGGACCACCCCACTTTCCCCTTTGCTGCTGGGCAGAGTGAGGGAGTGGCGGTACCTAGAGCTTGGGATCTCTCCAAAGAAATCCGTCCTTTGGACTGGGCATCCTGGCTCGAGGGCATTTGTTTGGGTTAGGGAACAGTTTCATCATAATTACCAGTTATGGGAACACTGAAAAATTTACCAAGTTGTCAAAACGAATTTGCCTTGCTTTTTTGGCATGGACCATAAAATGCTGCACTCTCATTATTTCAGTCATTGGACCAATGACAGTAGGTCAGCCGTCAGAGTTGGGGATCAGAGAATCTGTCTAATCTGTACCTATATTTTGATATCATTTTTCCCTTACAGCCCTTTCCAGGGAGTTTATTCACAACTTTGTTTCCAATATACCTTTGCCATCTTCTCTTCTTTTTTTCCCCCCTCAAATTCTGCATATTTTAGTAGTTTTCTGTAATTATTAGCTTCATAATGTTAAACACACTGAATTCTTGTTTGTAGACAGATAAATAGTTGTACTTTTCGCTTTTTTTCTTTTTCTTTTGGTTTTTCGAGGTAGGATCTCACTCTGGTCCAGGCTGACCTGTAATTAACTATGTAGTCTCAGGGTGGCCTTGAACTCATGGTGATCCTGCTACCTCTGCCTCCCAAGTGCTGGGATTAAAGGCGTGTGCCACCACGCCCGGCTTTTTTTTTTTTTTCCAAGCAGAGTCAGCCTCCCCTCCCCCCCCTCTCTCGCCCAGGCTGACCTGTAACTCATTCTGCAGTTCCAGGCTGGCTTTGAACTCTCAGTGATCTTCCTACTTCTGTCTCTTGAGTGCTGGGATTAAAGGCTGCCCCACCATGCCTGGATTGATTTTTTAAAATTTATTTATAGGGTAAAATTGCCAGGACCCCTGAAAGTAGAACTAAGAGTCTTGTGGTTTAAGATACACTGTTTTGAAGGTGGTTGACCTCTTCTGTCTTCTTCTATAGAAAGAGTTCAGAGAGCGCTGTTCTCAGTGTGCGGCTGTCTCCTGGGGTCTTACTGATGAAGGCAAATACTATTGTACTTCTTGCCACAATGTTACAGAAGTAAGTAACATATCATGATACATTTACTTGTGTTTTAAAAATTGCAGTTTCATCCTGGTAAGTAGCCTAGTTCTCAAGAAACTGATATGTAATGGCCAAACTCCAAGAATGCATGTGCATGTGGTCTTTAAAAGCAAACCCTTGGTTTAAAATTGAGGATGAGCTTTTCATTTCATTTTATTTTATTTATTTATTATTATTATTATTATTATTATTATTGGTGTGGCTGGGTTGAGGTAGGGTCTTGTTCTAACCCAGGCTGACCTGGAATTCACTCTGTAGTCTCAGGGTAGCCTCATGATGATCTTCGTACCTCGGCCTCCCAAGTGCTGGGATTAAAGACGTGCACCACTATGCTCAGCAAAGATGAGCTTTTGAAATTATGTTGTGCTATATTTGTAAATAAACTTCTTATTCAGATTGTATACTTTAAGGAGAAATATTTAACATCATACTTAGAAGGCAATACATCCCTTTTTAATAGTTTTTAATATTTCACTCATGTAGAGGTCTGGAAGATAGACTGTTACAAAGCTTAAGGACTGTTGAGAGAACTTGAAGGCTGCTTCACTGTCATTTATCTTTGTGGAGTGCCTTATGAATTACAGAATGTTTTCTTACCCATTATCTCATTTTCTCCTCATAACAACCTGTGGCATATAGTCTTCTGCCTATTTATAGACAAGCAAGCAGCACTCACAAGTTGAGTTAGTTTACCAAAGTTTTGAGCTAGGACTTGAACCTGAGTCTTGTAACTCCAGGGTTCATCTTGCCTCTATCACACATGTTTCTTAAACTAGAGATTTTCATACTATACTGTATAACCTTGGTAAATGAGGCTTTTTCTGGTGACCACACCTTCAGGCCAGTATAACCAAAATAATTTAGGATGTGGACAGCCTGCTGCTGGACAGGCTAAACTTGCCAGTTCTCTTCTCTGTAAAAAGGGATTTGCTGAAGGGCAGAGCCAAGAAGGAATGAATATTTCTTGCACCATATTGTTCAGAATAGCTTCTTGTGACAGAAGGAGATTATGTCCAAGCTGGAGAGATGGCTTGGCAGTTAAGGTGCTTG
This sequence comes from Dipus sagitta, assembly GCA_036346955.1. Lineage (NCBI taxonomy): Eukaryota > Metazoa > Chordata > Mammalia > Rodentia > Dipodidae > Dipus > Dipus sagitta. Next base: position 49,847,553 of record CM070773.1, on the reverse strand, counting down.
ACTGCAAAGCCTAACAACCAGGTTCCATTCCCTAGGACCCCCCCCCCCCAAAAAAAAAAGCCAGATGCACAAAGTGGTGCATACATCTGGAGTTTGAATGTAGTGGCTAGAGGTCCTGGCACACCCATTCTCTCTCCCTCTCTCTGTGTCTCTCTCCTGTTTGTGTCTCTTTGCTTGCAAATAAATATACATTTTAAGGATTGGAGAGATGGCTTAGCTGTTAAGCGCTTGCCCGTGAAGCCTAAGGACCCCGGTTCAAGGCTCAATTCCCCAGGACCCACGTTAGCCAGATGCACAAGGGGGCGCACACATCTGGAGTTCATTTGCAGTGGCTGGAAGACCTGGCGCGCCCACTCTCCTCTCTCTCTCTTTTTCTCCCTCTTTCTCTCTCTGTCTGTCGTGCTCAAATAAATAAATAAAAATAAACAACAACAACAAAAATTAAAAAAAATAAATAAATATACATTTTAAAAGAGACTATGTCCAACATAGAGTGATAGAGACTGATATACATTCCTACTTTCAAATATCCAAAAAACTTGGGAAAAATATATGAAACTAAGTTTTTAAAAAACTCCCTTTGGAAAAATAGTTAATTTTTTTTAAGTAGTTAATTTAACTTGCAGCCCAGTCATACAAATGTTTTACTTTGAGACAGTTATCTATAGCTCAGATATTTGTGGTGTTTACTAGTTAATCAGATGGCACATTAATGAAGTATACTTAGCCAAAGAAACTGGTGGAATGATGAAGATGTTCATCTCCTTGATTATGGTGATGGTCTCATGGAGACCGTATGTCTCGTCAAGATATCTCAGTAAATGTATATATAAACACATCAGATTGCACACTTGAAATACATGTAGATATGTGTGTGTAGTGTACTATGTGCCCTTGCAGACTCTTCTGACACTTTTTTTTGTTTGTTTTTAGAGGTAGGGTCTCACTGTAGCCCAGGCTGACCTGGGATTCACTATGGAGTCTCAGGGTGGCCTCGAACTCACGATGATCCTCCTACCTCTGCCTCCCGAGTGCTGGGATTAAAGGTGTGCGCCACCACACCCTGCCTGTTCTGACACTTTTTGCCTCTGGTTTACATGGGTGGCTTGGAAATTGAACCCTGCCTACAGACTTTGTAAGCAAACACCTTTAACCCAGCCCTTCATTTTCCTTCCCTTCTCCTTTTTCTCTCTTCTCTCTCTCTCTCTCTCTTTTTTTTTTTTGTTTTTTGTTTTTTTCGAAGTAGGGTTTCACTCTAGCCCAGGCTGACCTGGAATTAACTATGTAGTCTCAGGGTGGCTTCAAACTCATGGCAATCCTCCTACCTCTGCCTCCCGAGTGCTGGGATTAAAGACGGGCGCCACCATGCCTGGCTCTCTTAGTTTTTATCCAGAAAAAATGAATTTTAGGTCCTAAATCTGGCCAGTTTAGACAACATGAACTTTTGCAAGATAATTTATGAAGTTAGACATTTAATAGATGTTATTGGCTTGAATTGTATTTGTTTAATCGACTATGATTATAAGAACAATACATATTTATTGTAAAGCATTTGGGAAATGTGAAGATGAAAGTCATAGTCACCAAGTCTCAATCTACATTCAATACCTTTTAATCTTTTTTTCGTCTGTGTATGAGAGGAAAAAAAGATTTGTGAATACTGCTGAATCTTTTGTCTTAATGACTTTTCCTGTTATTTTAAACGCATGCAATATGTAAATATTCCATAATCTAGTCATTCAGATCATTCTGGCTCTAGTTTGTCATGTCTAGCCATTTCTAGCTTGTTTTATATGTTGTGTAGTCCAAAGTTTTACATGCCTTTGGTAGATAACTGCTTTAGTATATATTTAACATATCTTTTCAGAATGGCCAACTTAGTACATCAGGTTGCTCTCAAAATGTCTTCAATGACTAGAGGAACTGCATCCCCCAAATCCTATTGTTAGAGATACATCTCTTATTCATTTGTTTGTTTGTTTGTTTGTTTTTTCGAGGTAGGGTCTCACTCTAGCCCAGGCTGACCTGGGATTCACTATGTAGTCTCAGGGTGGCCTTGAACTCATGGCGTTCCTCCTACCTCTGCCTCCAGAGTGCTGGGATTAAGGCATGGGCCACCATGCCTGTCTTTCTTATTCTCTTTTTTTTTTCCCCCTGAGGTAGGGTTTCGCTCTAGCCCAGGCTGACCTGGAATTCATTATATAAGTCTCAGGGTGTCCTTGAGCTCATGGTGATCCTCCTACCTTTGCCTCCTGAGTGCTGGGATTAAAGGCATGTACCAGCACTATGCCCTGCTTTTTATTATTATTATTTTTAAAATTATTATTATTATTATTATTTCTTTTTTTTGGTTTTTCGAGGTAGCGTCTCAGTCTAGCCCAGGCTGATCTGGAATTCACTATGTAGTCTCAGGGTGGCCTCAAACTCACAGTGATCCTCCTACCTCTGCCTCCCGAGTGCTGGAATTAAAGGCATGTGTCACCATGCCCAGCTTCTTTTTATTATTTTTTTAAAAAATATTTTATTTATTTATTTGAGTGAGAGAGAAGAGAGAGGAGATAGAGAAAAAGAAAAAGGTGCGCCAGGGCCTCTCAACCATTGCAAATAAATTCCAGAGGCTTGTGCATCTGGCTTACGTGGGAACTAGGAATTGAGCCTGGGTCCTTAGGTTCTACAGGCAAGTGCCTTAACCACTAAGCCATCACTCCAGTCCATGTCTTTTATTCTTTTTTTAATTATTTTATCTTTTGAGAAAGAGAAAGAGGCAGAGATAAGAGAAAGAAAGTAGGCATGCCAGGGTCTTTTAGCCATTGCAAACGAACTCGACATGGGTTTCCGCTTGTGCGCATGTGCGATATTGCATACTCTCATCACTTTGTGACTGGCTATGTGGGATCTGGAAACTTGAACATGCATTCTTAGGCTTTGCAGGCAAGTGCCTTAACCACTAAGCCATCTCTCTAGCCCCATGTCTTTATTTTTATTTTTATTTATTTGAGAGAGCGACAGAGAGAGAAAATGGGCATGCCAGGGCCTCCAGTTCCCATTGCAAATGAACTCCAGACATGTGTGCCACCTTATGCATCTGGCTTACGTGGGTCCTGGAGAATCAAACCAAGGTCCTTTGGCTTTGCAGGCAAACACCTTAACCGCTAAGCCATCTCTCCAGCCCCACCCCCATGTCTTTTATTCGGTTTTTTTTCTCAATTTTTATTAACATTTTCCATGATTATAAAAAATATCCCACGGTAATACCCTCTCTCCCCCCCACTTTCCCCTTTGAAATTCCATTCTCCATCATATTCCCTCCCCATCTCAATCAGTCTCTCTTTTATTTTGATGTCATGATCTTTCCCTCCTCTTATGATGGTCTTGTGTACGTAGTGTCAGGCACTATGAGGTCATGGATATCCAGGCCATTTTGTGTCTGGGGGAACACGTTGTAAGGAGTCCTACCCTTCCTTTGACTCTTACATTCTTTCTGCCACCTCTTCCGCATTAGACCCTGAGCCTTGGAAGGTGTGATCAAGATGTTACTCAGTACTCCAGTCAGTTCTTTCCAGCACTATGATACCTTCTGAATCATCCCAAGGTCACTGCCATCTGAAAAGAGAAGATTCTCTACCCAAAGTGAGAGTAGCGTTAATATAAGGGTGTGAATATTAAGAGAAGTGCTTACTGGACAGTTTGATAAGCATAGTATATACATTTATCCAGGGCTCATGGCATGTCTTTTATTCTTAATGAGAGTTGTAGATAAACTCGGGCTGGAGAGATGGCTTAGTAGGTAAGATACCCAGGTTCAGTTCCCCAGGATCCATGTAAGCTAGTTGCACAAGGGCACATGCATCTGGAGTTTGTAGTGGCTAGAGGCCCTGGTGTGCCCATTCTCTCTCTGTCTGTCTCTCTTCTCTCTATCTCACTCTGTTTGCAAATAAATAAATAAACTATTTTTCTTTTTTAAAAAAAGAAGAAGATGCTAAACTTCATTCTACCTAGGGTAGTGATACATGATTTTGGGGTCAGGGAGGGGCTGTGAACCCCAACTTTTGGGTCCTTATCCTATGTTAGTAAAGAGTTCCTAAAACAGACTCCAAGAAGGGTAAATTATGAATTATTCAGTTTACTGAGAAATTATGAATTATGAGGCTTATTGTAGGGGGAATTAAGATTCAAGGAGAAGGCTCACCTAAAGGCTCAGAGGAGAATTCTCTCCCTGTCTCTTCCCACCCGGGCAAGGAGGAGAATCCCATCCGGGCAAGGAGGAGAATTCTCTTCTGGCTAGAGTCTTTAAGTGTGCCTTCTCCTCCTTGCCTGGGTCGAAGAGATAAAGAGAGAATCTCCATCAAAGAGAGATCTCCACGGGCAGAAGAGCTCTGCAGGAGGCACATGCCCTCACATGTGCAAGGCAAAGCATAAGAACGAGAAGATCTGCTTCACAGAGCAGACCAGAGAGGGGCGGGAGAGATGGCTTCATGGTTAAAGTGCATACCTGTGAAGCGTAAGAACCTGTGTTTAACTCTTCAGATCCTACATAAGCCAGACGCACAAGGTGACTCAAGTGAACAAGGTCACACATGTCCACAAGATGGCATGCACATCTATAGTTTGATTACAGTGGCTGGAGGTCCTGGCACACCAATTCTCTTCCTCTCATTAAAAAAAAAAGACCAGAGTAGATTAAGAAATGGTTAAGTAAAGAAAAAAAAAGAAAAGAAATGGTGAAGTGGCCACGCATGGTAGTGCACACGTTTAGTATCAGCACTGTGCGAGGCTGAGGTAGGTTGAGTGTGAGGCCAGCTTCAGACTACAGTGAGTTCCAGGTCAGCATGGGCTGAAACCCTCCCTCAAAAAAAAACAAACCCACAAAAAAAGAAAAAAAATAGTGAAAGGCTAAGAGATCAAAGAAGATTTACATGTAACAAAATGAGAAAGCAAGACACATGCAGAAGTCAAGCAGGAAAATACTCAGGCAGAAGGAAGTGCCCCTCCCCCTTCCCAGCCCTACAGGAAGGGTGGAGACAGACTTACATACTGGTGTCTAGTGGGAATCATAGGAAGAAAAGAGCTAAAACTGTTGTTTAAATGGTCTGTTTTTGTTTCCTGCAGATATCCAAAGAAGTTATAAGCACTGCAGCTATTCCTAATACCAAGATAAATGCTATCAACAGAGGACTTAAAAAGAAAAGAAAATTTGGTAAGCTATTCTTCTGTGTGTGTGTTTGTATACATGTAGGTGCATGTGTTCTTGCATATGGAGTCCAGTGGTTGATGTTGGAGTCTTATTTTTTTTTAATTTTGTGTTTCTGTATGATATGTGTGTATATGTGGGTGCATGTGTTAGGTCAGAGGACAACCTGGGGTTTCGATACTTGCCTGCTATCTTGTTTGAGATGGGATCTCTCTTACTCTTAGCTCCTGTGAGCACCAGAGTAGCTGACCTGTAAGCTTGAAGTCTTCTGACTGCTTCTTTTTGCCTTAAACATGCTAGAATTATACATGTGTGTGCTACTTGTGTCCAGCTTTATGTGGGTTCTGGGGATCCAGCCTCCTTTTGTCAGGCTTGTACCACAAATGCTTTTAACCACTGAGCCATCTTCCCAGCTTCTTCACCTTAGTTTTTAAGACATGTTCTCACTGAACCTGGAACTCCCTTATTTGGCTAGACAAGCTAGCCAGCTTACCCTGGGGATCTTCCTGTCTCCACCTCTCCAGCATTGGGGTTATAGGTACATGCCACCACACCAAGCATTTTACATGGGTTCTCGGGATTGAACTCAGATCCTTGCACTGGAAGTACTTTACCAACAGTGATGTCTCCAGCTCCATGGAAGCTATTTCGTACACGATTTGGAGTCATAGAAGGGATTTTTTTTTTTTTTTTTAAAGATAGGGTCTGTCTCTCTAGCCCAGGATGACCTGGAACTCATTCTGTAGTCTCAGGCTGGCCTCAAACTCATGATGATCCTCCTACCTCTGTCTCCTGAATATTGGGATTAAAGGTGTGCACCACCACATGTGGTTAGAATGGAATTTTTTGTTATTGTTTTGTGTGTGTTTTCTTTCATGTGTATGTGTACCAGTATATGTGTGTGTGTGTGGAGGCCTGAGGACAACATTGAGCCATCTGCCTCTTTTGAGACCCAGTCTCAGTGGCATGGAACTTATCAAATAAGTTCTACCAGCTGTCCAGCTGACCCCATGATCCACCAGTCTGTACGTCCCTAACACTGGGATTACAAGTACACACACCATGTTTTTTTTTTTTAAATATTTTTTTTATTTATTTGAGGGAGGGAGGGAGGGAGAGAGAGAGAGAGAGAAAGAGGGAGAGAGAGAATGGGCACTCCAAGGACTCTACCCACTTGTTTTTTGTTTTTTCTTTTCATGTGGGTTCTGGGGATTTAACTCAGGACTTCATGCTTGCAGACCAAGCATTTTACTGGCTGAACTATCTTCCCAGCCCCATAAAATTGGAACTTAAAATAGATTGTAGAGAAAAATGGCATTTTTATTTTTATTTTTGGTGAGACATAGTATCTCTCTGTAGCCAAAGCTATCAGAACTTACTATGTAGGCCAGGCTGGCCTTGAACTCATGGTAGTCCATCTACCTCAGCCTCCATAGTGTTGAGATTATGGATATGAGCCACCATGTCTGAGTAGAAAATACTTGATGTTTTTAAAATTTTTAAACCTGGACAGGGTGGCGCACACCTTTAATCCCATACTTGGGAGGCCGACATAGAAGGATTTCTATGAGTTTAAGGACAGCCAGAGACCACATAGTAAATTCCAGGTCAGCCTGGACTAGAGTGAGATCCTACCTCAAAAAATAGAACCCCCCCCCACAAAAAATTATTTATTTGTATGGTATGGTATGTGAGATAGAAAGAGGCAGATAGAGAAAGAAGAATGGGTACACTAGGGCCTTTAGCCACTGCAAATACTCCAGATGCATGTGCTGCGTTGTGTATCTGGCTTGGTCCTAGGGAATTGAACCTGGGTCCTTTGGCTTTGCAGGTAAGTACCTTAACCATTTCTCCAGCTCTGATTTTTTTTTTCTTCCTATTTTTAAATACTTTTATTTATTTGCAAGGAGAGAGAAGGAGAGAGAAAATGGTCATGCCTGGGCCTTTAGCTGCTGCAAATGAACTCCAGATGCATGTGCCACTTTGTATCTGGCTTTACATGGGTACGAGGGGATTGAACCCAGGTCATTAGACTTTATAGACAAGTACCTTAACCTCTGAGCCATATCTTAGCCCCTCCTTTTTCTTTTTCATTTTCTTTCTTTCTTTCTTTCCTTTTCTTTTTTTTTTTGAGGCAGGGACTCATTCTAGCTGTGTGTGACCTGAACTTACTCTGTAGCCCCAGGCTGGCCTTGAAAACTCATCCCACCTCAGCCTCTCGCAGTGCTTGGTTTAAAGGCATGTGCCACCAGGTTTTTCAATAGAAAAATCCAAAATAGAATTAAATTTGGAAATGAGTGATAGTAAATTTAGCAGTAAACATGTTAACACATATTCTTTTTTTTTTTCTGAATTTTTATTAACATTTTCCATGATTATAAAAAATATCCCATGGTGCTACCCTCCCTCCCCCCACTTTCCCCTTTGAAATTCCATTCTCCATCATATCCCCTCCCCATCTCAATCAGTCTCTCTTTCATTTTGATGTCATGATCTTTTCCTCCTCTTATGATGGTGTTGTGTAGGTAGTGTCAGGCACTATGAGGTCATGGATATCCAGGCCATTTTATGTCTGGAGGGAGGACGTTGTAAGGAGTCCTACCCTTCCTTTGACTCTTACATTCTTTCCGCCACCTCTTCCGCATTAGACCCTGAGCCTTGGAAGGTGTGATCGAGATGTTACTCAGTACTCCAGTCACTTCTTTCCAGCAATGTGATACTTTCTGAGTCATCCCAAGGTCACTGCCATCTGAAAAGAGAAGATTCTCTACCCAAAGTGAGAGTAGCATTAATATAAGGGTATAAATATTAAGAAAAGTGCTTACTGGGCAGTTTGATAAGCATAGTATATACCTTTTTCCAGACATCAGCAGACGTTACACCCCTAGGGCTCATGACTACCCCTGTTTTAAGTTTTCAGTATCAGGGATATATTCCCTCCCCCCCCCCCATGGAGCAGGCCTCCAGTCCAATTGGAGGGCAGTTGGTTTCCACCATGGCAGATGTGCCACTATTGCACCCATTGGCTCATTTGGCCTGGCTGGCCAATTATGAGGCTTGCAGTGTCCACTGTTGGGTATCTTCACTGGTGATATCTCTCTCCCATTGAACTAAATGTAGAATGGCTTCTTCCAGCTTTCTCTCAGCTGGTCTAAATGGAGGAGGTTATCAGCTCAGTTCCAGCAGAATTTCTCAGTGGCCCGGCCACCCAAGTATGTGGAGTCTTCAGCAATATAAAGCATATTCTTTGTCCTGCTTATTGTCAATGAGTTGCACTTCTAATAGAGCAACTGTTATGCAAAGGAGAAAGAATAGCAAAGCAGTGCTTTGTTTTTATCTACTGGCATAAACTGTATTTTTTTAAATTTATTTATTTTGAGAGAGAGAGGGAAAGAGAGAGAGAGAGTATGGGTACACTAGGACCTTTGGCTGCTGCGAATGAACCCCAGACACATGTGTCCCCTTGTGTGCATGTGCGACATTGCACACTTTGTCACTGCAACTGGCTTACATGGGACCTGGCACAGCCATATTATCTCTCTCTCTCTTAAATATAGTAAAAATATGTTTTAAAATTTAAATTTTGTTTGTTTTATAAACATGTCCACTAGTTAGTCTTCTGCCTGTTAGGTTACTATTTCATAATAATTATAGCTAAATGAAAATCTGATATGTGATACAAAATGTTTAGTTTTAGTATTTTTGTACAAATATTCCAGAACGGAAAAGAGAATGTAGGATACAGACTCTTCAGAGGCCAGGCATGGTGTTGAATGCCTATAATTCTTGCACTTGAGAGGCAGAGGTGGAGGCAAGAAGACTGGCACAAGTTTGAGTCCAGCCTGGTCTACATAGCATGATCCAAGACAGGCAGAGTTACAGGGTGAAACAGTCTCACAGAACAGGAGATGGAGAGATGGCTCATTGGTTAAAGCTGCATACTTGGAAAGCCTGCTGGCCTGGGTTCAGTTCCCAAGTTTCCACATAAAGCCAGATGTACAAAGTGTGTGTGTGGAGATCAGTTACAGTGGCAGGAAGCCCTGGTGTACCCATACTTTCTCTGTCTCTCTCAAATAAATAAATTAATTAAAAATGTTTCAAAACACAGAACAAAGACAGTAAAAACGTCAAGGCAAAATTAATCAGCAGTACGAAAACCAAAGCTGTAATATGTAAACACAATTTATGAAGTAGCTTCCTCATAAATTAGATATACAAATATGTAAAATATATTATTTATCATTTAGAAAAAGGCTGGGATTGGTATGTGTGTGAAGGTTTCCAGTACATTCTGTATCACCAAGCAGAAGCCTTGAAGACCCTTGGAGTAGGCCCAGAGTTAAAGGTAAGTTATCTGTGTCTAGATGCTGGCTTTTTATTCAGTGTTTGAAGAGTAAGGTTCGAGTGGAACTGTAGAGAAATCAGTAGTAATACAATGGACTTTGTCTCTGACCTGAGTATGTAACAGGAAGGGCTTCCACCAGATAATTTTTGTGTTTTTTCCCTCTCTAAAATCCAAGATTAAAAAGTATGTTTTCAGAGGCTGGAGAGATGGCTTAGTGGTTAAGGCATTTGCCTGCAAAGCCAAAGGACGCTAGTTCAATTCCCCAGTACCCACATAAGCCAGATGCACAAGGAGGCGCATACATCTGGAGTTTGCAGTGGCTGGAGGCGCTGGCGCACTCGTTCTCTCTCTCTCTCTTTCTCTCTCAAATAAATAAATAAATAAATAAATAAATAAATAAAATGCAGGTAAGGCGCTTGTCTGCAAAGCCAAAGAACCCAGGTTTGATTGACCAGGACCCACAGAAGCCAGATGCACAAGGTGGCAAATGTGTCTGGAGCTCATTTGCAACAGCTTGGAATCTCTGGTGTGCCCATTTTCTCTCTATCCGCCTCCCTCCCCCAAATAAATAAACAAAAGCTCAAGGCTGAAGTAAGTACTCTCTTACCTTCCTGCCTTTCTCCAAAAAAGTATGCTTTTAGGGGGCTGGACAGATTGCTCAGTGGTTAAGGTGCTTGCCTACAAAGGTTAACCACCCAGGTTCAGTTCCCCAGTACCATGTAAAACCAGATACACAAAGTGGCCTGTGTGTCTGATGTGTCTGGAGTTTGGTTGCAGCATCTGGAGTTTGCTTGCAGCATCTGGAGGCCCTGGCACACTCATTCTCTCTGTCTAACCTTCTTTCTCTCTCTCTCTCTCTCTCTCTCTCTCTCTCTCTTTTTTTTTTTTTTTTTTTTTTGGTTTTTCAAGGTAGGGTCTTACTCTAGCCCAGGCTGATCTGGAATTGACTATGTAGTCTCAGCTGAGTGCTGGAATCAAATGCATGCACCACCATGCCCAGCTTCTCTCTTTTTTTTTTGCTTGCAAATAGGTAATTAAAAAAAATTTTTTTTAAGAGTATGTTTTCAAGCATAGTGGCTGTATAGTCCCAGCACCCAGGCAGCTGAGGAGGATTTCTGTGAGTACAAGACTAGCTTGGGCTACACTAATAAGTTCCAAGTCAGTCTGGGCTAGAGTGATCTCTTTTAAAAATGGAGGTGGGGGGGGTCCTGTAGAGATGGCTCAGTGGTTAAGACGCTTGCCTGTGAAGCCTAAGGACCCATGTTCAACTCTTCAGATCCCACGTAAACCAGACACACAAAGGTGAGGGAATCGCATGGTGGTACATATCCAATAGGTGGCACACGCATCTGGAATTTGATTGCAGTGGCTGAGGCTCTGGTGTGTCAATTCTTTCTCTAAAAAAAAAAAAAAAAAATGTATGTTTTGAGTCCTTAGTTCAATCCCTAGCACTGCAAAAAAAGTTTCACATACACCTGATACTATGATGAGAATCTTTTTAAGGAAAAGCAATTAGGAATTCATCTAGATGGAATGCAATAAGTAACGTACAAGAGACTGTGTTATAGATGTACTGTGTATTTGTCATGATAATGAATCATTGCCACTCATTTCCCTTCTACCTTAGGATGAAGTTTTGCACAATTTTTGGAAGCGTTACCTTCAGAAGAGCAAGCAGGCATATTGTAAAAATCCAGTTCATACCACTAGAAGGAAAGCTAAAGTAAGTCCTAAGTCATAAGAAAAGTGGGACTGAAAGATGTGTTGTGAAGGGAGGCGTGAAGATGGGGTTTGTGACTATTTGAGCCTAGGATTGTGGTGTTTGTTAGGGTTTTCAGTGAAGATGCTTTTAGTATAGTCCAGAAAGACAGGGACCCTGATCTAGACATTAGAGTGAATTTTGATTTATTAGACCAGTTAAACATAAAGGACATTTTTTTTTTTTTTTTTTTTTTTTGAGGTAGGGTCTTGCTTTAGCCTGGGCTGACCTGGAATTCACTATGTAGTCTCAGGGTGACCTAGAACTCACTGTGATCCTCCTAGCTCTGCCTCCGAAGTGCTGGGATTAAAGACACACACCACCACGCCCGGCTACGACATAAAAGAATTTTTAAAATTAATTTTCGTTTTTATCTCCCCCCTTTTTTGCTCCTTCCCTCCCTGACAGTGAGATGGGAGGCAGAGCCAACCCAGTAAAGAAAATAGCAGAGTGAGATTAAGAGAAACCCTGCTTCGGGGGCAGGAGGACAACTTTCAGGTCAGCCTATTCTACCTGTTTGAGTCAGGTTTTCTCCCTCCACCACTCTTTTTGAGGTAGGGTCTCACTCTAGCCCATGCTGACTTGGAATTTATTATGTAGCCTCAGGCTGGCTCACCCATCAAATTCACCCATCCTCCTACCTCTCCCTCCCTCTTGCTGGGATTAAAGGAGTGTACCACACACCTGGCACTTTCTCTTAAAAAAATTATTTTTTAATTCATTATTTGTGTGCATATATGTGTGTGCCAGGGATTCTTGCCATTGCAAATACCAAATAATTGTGCCACTTTTTGCATCTGGCTTACGAGGATGGCTTGGGAATTGAACTTGGCCAGGCAGGCTTTGTAAGCAAGCATCTTTAACCACTGAACCATCTCCCCAGCCCCCAAGGTAGGGTTTCTCTCAATATCACTGTACTGTTTTCTTAGTGCTTTAGATATAACTGTTCTAAGAATAGGAAGAAGCCTGCACCTGAATACTGGTCCTACAACTTTTGAAGTATGGGATCTTTGGTGCGGTAAATAACTAGAAACTTCCAGAAAAAAAAAAGCCAACCAAAGATAGAAATACTAGGGCAGTAGGGAAGGGTGCTGTGTCATTAGAAATGGTCAGGGATGCCTCCCAGACTAGGGAGCCTGAGGAAGTGAAAGTAAGCATGGGAAGGTGGTAAGGAAGAAATGCTGAATTTTAAGTTTCTCTGGGACAGCTGAACCCAAATTTCCCTTTAGGTGGGGGTGGGTCCAGACAGTAGCAATGGAGGTGAGAAATAGTAGCATTCTAGATATACTTTGAAGACAGAGCCAACAGGATTTCCTGGTGGACTGGATGTGGAATGTGGGAGTAGAGTCAAAGATGACTCTAAGGTTTCTGGCCTAAGCACCTAGAAGGCAGGAATTGTCATCAACTGAAGTGGCAGGTGGAACTGGAAGATCAAGAGTTCAATTTTGGATATATTTAGCTTGAGACTGCTGTAAGACAGCCAAGAGGAAATGTCAACTATGCAGCTAGATGTACAAGTCTGCAGAGCAAAAGAGAGGTCTGGGCTAAAGACAGAAATTTAAATGCTGTCAGTTTACACTATAGTCATCAAATCTAAAATTGTTTATAAGGTACACCAAAATTGTACTGCTAAGAAAGGAAAGAATACTGAACATTAAATTGCCACATGCTACTGATTGCAAAATATACCTGGATTTCAGGGGTATTAAAATCTGGGTCAGAGTCAGGTGTAGTGGTGCATGCCTTTAATCCCAGCACTTGGGAGGCAGAGATAGGAGGATCACTGTGAGATCGAGGCTGGCGTGGGAAAATTGAGTGCTAGGCAAGCCTGGGCTAGAGACCCTACCTCAAGAAAACAAACAAGCCATGTGTGGTGGCACATGCCTTTAATCCTAGAACTCAGGAGACAGAGGTAGGATGATTGCTATGAGTTCAAGGCCAGCCTGAGACTACATAGTGAATTCCAGGTCAGCCTGGGATAGAGCAAGACCTTACCTCAAAAAACCAAAAAAAGAAACATTAGTTGGGCTAGGCTGGGCTGGGCTGGAGAGATGGCTTAGCAGTTAAAGCTTGATTCCCCAATACCCTCATAAAGCCAGAAGCACAAGGTGGCACATGTGTCTGGAGTTCGTTTGCAGTGGGTAGAGGCTCTGGTGCACCTATTCTTTTACCTTCCCTCCCTCCCTCTCTCCCTCTCAAATAAATTAAAATATTTTTTAAAAATCTGGGACTTTGTGCATTTTAGAATTAAAATACAGCAGCTAGCCTTTGATACTATAAATTGGTAGGTATAATTAAGACAAAGAAGAGGACAAGAACTGAGGTTTTGGTCTCTAGGGTTAGATGTTGGTGATATAAAAGGAAGGCTAAGCTGAGCTACTCAGGAGGCTGAGGCTGAGGCTGGAGGATCCCTTGAGTCCAGGAGTTCTCACTGTAGTGAGCTATGGCAGTCAGGTGTTCGCACTAAGTATGGCATCAATATGGTGACCTCCCAGGAGTGGGGAACACCAAGTTGCCTAAGGAGGAGTGAGCCAGCCCAGGCTAGAAAAGAGGAAGGCTAAGAGAAGGGACATTGGAAATGAAGGGAACAAACATGTTTGAAGAAGAGAGGAGTGGCAGGCTGTGATAAATACTGTCATTAGTTCAAGGAAGAGGGCACACATTGGTGAGGGGTCAGTGGAGCCAAAATCTTTTTTGTTGTTTTTAAATATTTAATTAAATTAATTATTTGCAAGCAGAGAAGAGAGAGGGGAGAGAGAGAGAATGGACATGCCAGGGCCTCTAGCCACTGCAAACAAACACCAGATACATGAGCCATTTTGTGCATCTGGTTGGGGAATTAAACCCAGGTCATTAGGTTTTGCAGGCAAATGCCTTAACCACTGAGCCATCTCTCTAGCCCTGGGATCAGAATCTTGAATGGGGTATACAGTAGATTGAGAGGAGAGAAACATTCCTCGAGGTATTGCTGTGAAGATGTTCAGAAAAATTTGTGTTATCTGTGATCAAGGAAAAGTTTAAAATAGGATAAATGATAGCATATTTGTATACTGATAGAAGAAATAGTCTCAATGGAGGGAAAGAGTAGACAAGAGAGGGCCGATGGTTGTCTAAGTGGAGAAACTGGCTTTAGGTGGAGGTTGCTTAGTCAAGAACTGGGAAGAGGACATGATGGAGCTGCTGGTGAGTTGTTGGCTGCAGGAATCTGTAGATCTTTTCTTGTGGTCACTTCAGGATTCTCAGTGAGTTCATGATCAGCTTTATGCTGTACCTTATGCTGTACCTTGCCTTTTCCGAGGCTAGCTCAGAAAAGGGGAATTTTATCTCATCCCCAGCCTTTTTTTTTTTTTTCTTTATTCTCTTGTAATTGTCTTGAACACATGTATTTCATCTCCTTGTAGTAATACCAACATTTTTGCCTTCAGGGCTGAGATCTTGACTTTTTTCTTTCTTTCCTTTTTTTTTTTTTTTTTTTTTTTTTTTGTGGGGTGGGGGTCATGGCAGTGTCTTGCTTTAGTCCTAGAACTCATTATATAGTCTCAGGGTGGCCTCAAACTCTATCTTCCTACCTCTGCCTCCCAAGTGCTGGGTTTATAGGCGTGTGCCACCATGCCTGGCTGATTGTGGCTTTTTGAATGAGATCAGTTCCTTAGGATAATAGCAGCTAGTGAGGCAGCCAGCCCCCTGACCTTTTTAGGATGCTAAATTCTATTTCATTCATACATGTATGACAACAAACAATATGAGATAGTTTTCCTCATCAGTTACTGTTTATAAAACAGCAAATGGTCCATGAGTTCAAGGAAATGTGAAATCATGAAGAAAACCAAGGCAGCATGATAGAATAAGCAGTGAATTGGAAAGAAGGAAAAGGACAGATAGTTCAAGCAGAAGAAATGGAACTGCAAGACACAAAGTAAAAATTCCCCTGGTAGGTTTAGTAGAAAGAAGGCAGTCAGTGTACGTGGAGTCATTTTGCAACTTGGCATTTTTATTGTATGAATCCTAATGCTACAATGGAGCTGTAAGTGAAAATGTGCTGACAACCAGTTTCCCCACTTACCTTTGTTTGTAGCCTTTCTCCAAGAAGTATTGCTGGGACCTGTCAGGGGACAGCTCAGGAGTAAAGACCGTTTACCTTCGGGTCTCCACACACAAGGGCAGTTTGCTAGACTGGTTTCTCTTAGGTATTTGTGATGTTCAGGAACTGCGTAAGTTCATAGACTTAACTGTCTTAAACTCATGTGCTGATTTTACTTACGTTATTTTGTGAACAGGTATTGGAAGACAATCTGTGTGATTCAGACTGGGCAAGTGAGCTTGAGCTGCTAAGTGAGGTGGATGGTCCTCTTGAAAGTGGAACAGAGGTTCAGTCTGACTTTGAAATTCCAAAGCACTTCCCCATCACCAAAGCAGCACAATCAGGTAAAAAGTGGAAGTTGACTTGCTTAGGATTTTAACAATAATTTAGTCCTGCCAGGCATGGTAGCTTGTGCCCATAACACACCTACAATCCCAGTGTTTGGGAGGATCAGGAGTTCAAGGTCATCCTCAGTTACATACCAAGTTTGAGGCCAGCTTGTGCTACATGAAACCCTGTCTCAAAACCAGTAAATAAACAAAGAATAATTTAGTTCTATGTCCTGATATTACAAGGAAGGGAACTTGTCCTGGGAAGAAAGAATTATTTGCTGAGTCAAAAGACTAAGAGAAAAAGCAAATTACATGAAATTTTAGTGCAAATTTTGAAAGGTATATTGACTCCAGGTGAGTCCATGTGTGTCCGTCTGTGCACAGAGTTGAGAAGAGTTGTCTGTGCTCCACCTTCTTTGAGATAGGCTCTCTTGCCACTGCAGATAAGTCTGGCCTCTGAGCAGCTTTACATGGGTGCTGGTTTTTTTTTTTTTGTTGTTGTTGTTTGTTTGTTTTTGTTTTTTGGGTTTTTTTTTTTTTTTTTTTTTTTTTTGGTTTTTCAAGGTAAGATCTCACTCTAGCCCAGGCTGACCTGGAGTTTACTATGGATTCTCAGGGTGGCCTCAAACTCACGGCGATCCTCCTACCTCTGCCTCCCAAGTGCTGGGATTAAAGGCGTGCGCCACCACACCCGGCTTGTTTTTGTTTTTTTGAGGTAGGGTCTCACTCTAGTCCAGGCTGACCTGGAACTCACCATGTAGTCTCAGGGTGGCCTTGAACTCACGGCGATCCTCCCTACCTCTGCCTCCCAAGTGCTGAGATTAAAGGCATGCACCACCATGCCCGGCTAAATTATATTACTTTGTCATGATACAACAATCAAAATGATATGCTTGGGGCTGGAGAGATGGCTCAGTGGTTAAGGTGCCTATTAACAACCTGATTTCAGTTCCCCAGTGCCCACATGAAGCCAGATGCACAAAGTGGTACATTATTCTGGGGTTTGTTTGCAGCACCTAGAGACCTTGGCATACCCATTCTCTCTCTCTCTCTCTCTCCTTGCAGATACATAAATTAATAAAAACTTAAATAATGATATGCCTAGATTTTTAAAATAATTTCTTTTATTGACAACTTCCATGATTATAGACAATAAACCATGGTAATTCCTCACTCCAACATTCCCCTTCAAAACTCCACTATCATATACCCTCCCCCTCTCAATCAGTCTTTTATTTATTTATTTATAAATATTTTGTTTACTTGAGAGAGGAAGAAAGAGAGAGGGAATATGAGAATAAATATGAGCACACCAGGTCCTCCTGCCACTGCAAACATATTCCAGATGCATGTGCCTCTTAAAACATCTGGCTTTCTGTGGATACTGGGGAATCGAACCCAGGTTGTCAGGCTTTTTGAAAGCAAGTGCTTTTAACCACTGAACCCAGTCTTTTATTTTTGATGTCATCATGTTTTCCTCCTATTATGATGGTCTTTTGTAGATAGTGTCAGGCATTGTGAAGTCATAGATATTCAGGCCATTTTGTGTCTGAAAGAGTGCATTGTAAAAGGTCCTACCTTTCTTTTGGCTTCTACATTCATTCCACCACCTCTTCCACAATGGACCCTGAGCCTTGAAAGGTGTGATAGAGATATTGCAGTGCTGAGCACTCCTCTATCACATCTTCTCCGCACCATGGTGCCTTCTGAGTTATCCCAAGGTCACTGCCATCTGGAAAGAGAAGCTTCTCTAACCAAAAGTGAGAGTAGCATTAATATATGGGTATGAACATTAAGAGAGGTGTTTACTGGGCAGTCTGGTGAGCATAGTATATACATTTAGCCAGACAGCAGCAGACATTACACCCCTACGGCTCATGATTACCCTGTTACAGGTTTTCAGTATTAGGGATGTATTCCCTCCCATGGACTGGGCCTCCAGTCCAATTAGAGGGTGGTTGGTTTCCCCTACAACAGTCATGTCACTCTTGTACCCATTGGCTCATTTGGCCTGGCTGGCCATATTTTTTTAAATTTTTTATTTTTTTATTAATTAGTTTTGTACTGAGCGAATACAGTCAATTTGGTACCATTATTAGGCTCATCCATGACCTACCCCTTTCCCTTGGCCCCTCCTTCTTGAGGTATATGGGTCATTCATTCTGGAGGTAGCCCACAGTTGTGGGTAGGATAAATGTCTCTGCACATCATGACCCAACATGTGGCTCTGCCATTCTTTCTGCCCCCTCTTCCGCAAAATTTCCCTGAGCCATGTTGGGTTCATTTTTGGTCTGCTTCAGTGGTGAGGTGTTGGGGGCCTCTGGATCTGTGTATCTCTGATTTGGTAGGAGTTGATTTTTCTCTGTGTTGATCTCCTTCACCCTTGTGCTGGGACCTGGTTCACCAAGAAAACAGCACCCTTGCTTGTTTCGCCAATTGTTCTTAGTTTCAGCCAGGGCCCTTTTGAGATATGATGGGGTGGCTCTCTCCTTAGGATCTACATCTATCTCAAAAAGGGAAGCAGATTCTCCAGCGGAGAGTAAGTTAGCACCAGGACAAATGAGATAACCCTTACTTTTTTTAATAGAGAATTTAATAGGTGTAGGCCCTCTTGTAGGCCACGATTGATGGTAGCTTGATAATGAAGAGTGGGCTTATGTTTGGATATGGTTCTGACTTGTTTCCCAGCTCCAGCTATGGGTCCCGTACCACTGAGGGGATCAGTTAGCCAAATCAAGAGCAGTTGGTTCCTCACCATGGCTGTGTGCCACTATTGCACTTGTGTGGGCATCACAACAGGTTATTTGCTGCTAAGTAGGTTAGACCATGAGTTGCTTGGACAGATATTGGTCATTTTCCCCCAGTTGCCCATGTAGCACCTTCTGGCACTAGACGTGGGGACTGACTCTCTTCCAGCTTCCAGCCATGCCATTCCATTTTACATGTCAACCACATAAGGTGTCTTCAGCAGTAGGGTCTTACCACTAACCTTTGGTGGGTCATCAAGTACTCTGACAGAAATCTGTCTATCTTTTAGGGAACCTTGTAGGTCTCTCTGATCAAAAGCTCATTGTGGATGATAGCCACATGCTGGTTCTGGGAGTTACAGGTCAGTGCCCACTAAGAAAATGAGGAAAAAGATAACTAATATACAAGAGTTAGAGAGAAGAGAGAGAGAGAAAGGGAGAGAGAGAGAAAGGGAGAGAGGGAAAGAGAGAGAGAGGGAAAGGGATGGAGGGAAGCTGTAGAAGATTAAGGTTAGTCTTCATCATACCCTCTCCAGTGTCTTGTGGTTCAGGTGTTCCCTCTAAGGGCCTGGTGAAGGTTCAACCATTTGGTCTGCCTTTTAGGAAGTAGAATTTTATGGTAGCATTGCCATTTTGGTCTAGATTTGTGTTTCCTACCCTTCCGTTGCCCTCCCCTCCCTCCCCTTCCATCCTATTGTCTAGTCCATGAGATGCTTGCTGGGTATGTAAGGTATCTTGAGTAGATTCAGGTTAGGTGCTGTAGATGAGTGAGACTATGTGGCGATTTTTTTTCTGTGATTGGGTAAGTTCACTGAGAATGATCTGTTCCAGGTTCAACCATTTTACCTCAAATTTCATTGTGTCATTTTTTCTTACTGCTGTATAGAATTTCATTGTGTAGATATACCACATCTTAGTTATCCATTCTTCTATTGATGGACATCTGGGTTGATTCCAGCTCTTAGCTATTACAAATTGAGCCGCCACAGACATAGTTGAGCAAATCTCTCTGGCCTGTGGTTTGAAGGTTTTAGGGTAGATGCCCAGTAGGGGAATAACTGGGTCTGTTGGTATCTCTATACTCAGCTGTTTCAGGAGTCTCCATATTGCTTTCCAAAGTGGTTGTACCATCTTACATTCCCACCAACAGTGGATGAGTGTTCCTACTTCTCCACATCCTCGCCAGCATTTATTTTCATTTGATTTTTTGATGTTTGCTATCCTTTTGGGGTAAGGTGGAATCTCATAGTTGTTTTAATTTGCATTTCCCTGATGATTAGGAATGATGAACATTTTCCTAAGTGTGTGTTTGCCATTTGTATTTCTTCCTCTGTGAACTGCCTGTTGAGCTCTTTGCCCCATTTTGTGCGTGGGTTGTTTGACTTCTTGTTGTTTAGGTTTTTGAGTTCTTTGTAGATTCTAGAGATTAGGCCTCTGTCAGTTGGATAACCCGCAAATATTTTCTCCCATTCTGTGGCTAATCTATTGGCTTTGCTTGTTGTATGCTTGTCTGTAAAGAAATTCTTCAGCTTCATGTGATCCCATTGGTTAAGTGACTGTTGAAGATCGTGAACTACTGGGGTTTTGTTCAGGAAGTCTTTTTCCATTCCTATATCATGGAAAGTAATTCCTAAATTTTCTTCCAGTAGTATTTGAGTTTCTGGTCTTATATTGAGGTCTTTGATCCATTTGGACTTGAGTGTAGTGCATGGTGAAATGTGTGGGTCAAGTTTCAGTTTCCTGCATATGGTTATCCAGTTTGTCCAGCACCATTTGTTGAGGATGCTGTCTTTTTTCCAGCCTATATTGTTCGGGCCTTTATCGAATATCAAGTAGCTATAGTTGCTTGACCCAAAGTCCAGGTCCTCAAGTCTATTCCATTGGTCTATACTCCTGTTTTTATGCCAGTGCCATGCTGTTTTTATTACTATGGCTTTGAAATATAGCTTTAGATCAGGTATGGTGATGCCTCCAGAGGTATTTCTTTTGCTGAGGATATGTTTGGATATGTGAGGCCTTCTGCCTTTCCATATGAAATTTGAGATCATTTTTTCTATCTCTGTGAAGAACACTGTGGGGATTTTAATTGGAATTGCATTAAATCTATATATTGCCTTTGGTAGGATTGCCATCTTCACAATGTTAATTCTGCCTATCCAGGAGCATGGGAGGTCTTTCCATTTTCTCAAGTCCTCCTTAATTTCTTTTTTGAGTGTTTTTATGTTTTTGTTGCATAGATCTTTCACTTCCTTGGTTAACGTTATTCCAAGGTATTTTTTGTTGTTGTTGTTGTTTCTATTGAAAATGGGACCATGTCCCTTATTTCTTTCTCTGTATCTTTGTCCTTTGCATATAGAAAGGCTACTGATTTTTGTGCATTGATTTTGTATCCTGCTACTTTGCTATAGGAGTTAATCACCTTCAGGAGTTTTGGGATGGAGTCTCTTGGGTCTCTTACATATACAATCATGTCATCAGCGAATAGGGCTAACTTAACTTCCTCCTTTCCAAATTGTATACATTTTATTTCCTTCTCCTGTCTTATTGCTTGAGCAATAAGTACTATATTGAAAAGCAGAGGTGAGAGTGGACAACCCTGTCTTGTTCCTGATCTTAATGGGAATTCCTCCAGTCTCTCTCCATTAAGTATTATTTGGGCCTTAGGAGCTTTGTATGTTGCCTTTATTATGTTAAGATATGAACCAACCATGCCAATTCTCTCCAGTGTTTTGATCATGAAGTGATACTGTATCTTGTCAAAGGCCTTTTCTGCATCTATCGAAATGATCATGTGGTTTTTATGTTTAACCTTGTTTATGTGGTGTATTACATTGACAGATTTCCGTATGTTGAACCACCCCTGTGTTCCTGGGATGAATCCCACTTGGTCAAGGTGGATAATGCTTTTGATGTGTTGTTGGATTCGGTTTGCGAGGATTTTGTTCAGGATCTTTGCATCTAAGTTCATCAGGGAAATAGGCTGGTAGTTTTCTGTTCTTGTGGCATCTCTGCCTGGTTTTGGAATTAGGGTGATACTAGCTTCATAAAAGGAGTTAGGTCGCTTTCCCTGTTCTCCAATTGTGTGGTACTGTTTGAGGAAGATTGGTTTCAGTTCTTCCATGAAGGTTTGATAGAATTCAGCTGAGAAGCCATCTGGTCCTGGACTCTTCTTTTTGGGGAGGTTTTTTTTTTTATTATTATTACTTTTTCAATCTCCATGAGTGTGATGGGTTCATTGAGGAGATTAATCTGCTCTGAGTTTAGCTTTGATAGGTGGTATGCGTCCAGGAATTTATCCATCTCCTCCACATTATCCAGTTTTGTGGAATAGAGGTTTTTGAAATAAGTCCTGATGATTCTCCCAATTTCACTTATGTCAGTTGTGATCTCTCCTTTTTCATTTTGAATTTTGTTAATTTGAAGCTTCTCTTTTTCTTGCTTTATCAAATTGGCCAGAAGCCAGGTGTAGTGGCACACGCCTTTAATCCCAGCACTCGGGAGGCAGAGGTAGGAGGATCACCGTGAGTTCGAGGCCACCCTGGGAATACAGAGTGATTTCCAGGTCAGCCTGGGCTAGAGTGAGACCCTACCTCGAAAAACCAAAAAAAAAAAAAAAAAAAAAATGGCCAGGGGTTTGTCAATCTTGTTTATTTTTTCAAAGAACCAGCTCTTTGTTTTGTCAATTATCTTAATTGTTTCCTTGGTTTCCAATTCATTAATTTCTGCTCTGATTTTAATTATTTCTTTCCTTCTGGAGCTCTTTGGGTTGGATTTTTCTTGCTTTTCCAGTGCCTTCAGGTGGATGGTTAGGTTATTGATTTGGGATCTCTCTGTCTTTTTTAGGAAGGCATTGAGTGCTATGAATTTTCCCCTGAGGACTGCCTTCATTGTGTCCCATAAGTTTTGGTACGATGTGTTCTCATTGGCATTCAATTCTAGAAATTTTGCAGTTTCATTGTTTATTTCATCCACTATCTATTTATTGTTTAAAAGTGTGCTGTTCAGTTTCCAGGTGCCATTGGGATTCTTGGTGGGTCTTTTGTTGTTGATTTCTAGCAATATAGCATTGTGATCTGATATCATGCAGGGAATTATGTCAGTCTTCTTAAATATGTGGAGACAGTCTTTGTGACCCAGTATATGGTCTATTTTAGAGAATGTTCCATGGGCTGCTGAGAAGAATGTGTAGTCTGTGGATTTGGGATGGAAAGTTCTGTAGATGTCTGTTAGGTCTAAGTGATCTATGGTTTTGTTGAGCTTTCTTACTTCCCTGTTGAGTTTCTGTTTGGATGATCTGTCTATTACTGATAATGGTATATTGAAGTCCCCAGCTGTGATGGTGTTGGTAGTTATTTCTGTTTTATGAACTGTGGTGTCCCTGTATTTGGTGCATACAGATTTATGATTGTGATATCTATCCTCTTGATGGATTGTTCCCTTGATAAGTAGGAAGTGGCCTTCTTTGTCTTTTTGATTATTTTTGGTTTGAAGTCTATTTTATCCGATATTAATATAGCTACGCCTGCTTGTTTCTTATTCCCGTTTGCTTGGAATATTGTTTTCCACCCTTTTACCCTGAGGAGGTAGTGAGGTAGGTTTCTTGAAGACAACAGATTGAGGGGTCTAATTTTTTGATCCATCCTGTTAGCTTGTGTCTCTTGATGGGTGAATTAAGGCCATTAATATTTAGGGTAATGATTGTGAGATTTGATTTGTTCCCTGCCATATTATGATGGTATATGTGGGTTGGTGTTTTCATGGACTTTGAAGTTTTTTGTGCCTACTCTGAGTTTGGTTATTGTAATCTGCTTCTTGTAGGCATTTGAGTTTGATTATTTTTTTCTTCTCTGTGGAGAATTTCCTGAAATACTCTCTGTAGGTTTGGTTTTGTGTTCATATAATTGTAAAGCTGAGTTTTGTCATGGAATGTTTTTCTTTCACCATCTATTATGAGGGATACTTTTGCTGGGTAGAGTAGTTTGGGTTGGAAGCCATAGGTTCTTAGACTTTGCAGTGTTTCATTCCTAGCCCTTCTAGCTTTTGGGGTTTCCATTGAGAAGTCTGGAGTAATTCTGATGGGGTTACCTTTGAAAGTGGTGTGCTGTTTTTCCCTAGCTGCTTTTAGGATTTTCTCTTTGGTGACAATATGTCTTGGAGAGTTTCTCCTTTGGTCCAGTCTGTTTGGAGTTCTGTTGGCTTCTTGTATCTTGATGGGACTTTCTTTTAAGAGACTGGGGAATTCAATTATTTTGTTAAATAAGTTCTCCATGCCTTTGTTCTGAATTTCTTCTCCTTCTGGTATTCCAATGATCCTGATATTAGGACGTTTAAGGGTATCCCATAATTCCCTCATGTTCTGTTCACAGGAACCTTTGAACTTACTGAAATTTTTGAACTTCATAGCTGTTTCTTCCATCTCGTCTTCCAGATCAGAGTTTCTATCCTCCACTTGGCTGACTCTATTCTTGAGAGCTTCTAGAGAGTTTTGGACTTGTTTAATTAGGTTTGCATTTTCTACTACTTTTGTATGTATAATTTCCATCCCTCTGTCAAGCTCCCTTTTTACATCATTTTCTGATTTTCTTGATGATTCTTGGAATTGCATTTCTTTTTGTCTTCATTTAGCATGCTGGCTGGCCATATTTAAGGATTGCAGTGTCCACTGTTTTTTTTTTTTTCTTTCTTAGTAGCTTTATTTTGCAAACAAGAAAAAAAGAATATATGAGTTGCTTAAACAGGAACTGCCTGATATTTGCATATTTCATTCTTAGAAAACACAAATGGCTCGAACTTATTTTTTTTCTGATTATACCAATTTAATTATTTTTTTTCTTAATTTTTATTAACATTTTCCATGATTATAAAAAATATCCCATGGTGCTACCCTCCCTCCCCCCACTTTCCCCTTTGAAATTCCATTCTCCATCATATCCCCTCCCCATCTCAATCAGTCTCTCTTTCATTTTGATGTCATGTTCTTTTCCTCCTCTTATGATGGTCTTGTGTAGGTAGTGTCAGGCACTATGAGGTCATAGATATCCAGGCCATTTTATGTCTGGAGGGAGGACGTTGTAAGGAGTCCTACCCTTCCTTTGACTCTTACATTCTTTCCGCCACCTCTTCCGCATTAGACCTGGGCCTTGGAAGGTGTGATCGAGATGTTACTCAGTACTCCAGTCACTTCTCTCCAGCAATGTGATACTTTCTGAGTCATCCCAAGGTTACTGCCATCTGAAAAGAGAAGATTCTCTACACAAAGTGAGAGTAGCGTTAATATAAGGGTATAAATATTAAGAAAAGTGCTTACTGGGCAGTTTGATAAGCATAGTATATACCTTTTTCCAGACATCAGCAGATGTTACACCCCTAGTGCTCATGACTACCCCTGTTTTAAGTTTTCAGTATCAGGGATGTATTTCCCCCCCATGGAGCGGGCCTCCAGTCCAATTGGAGGGCAGTTGGTTTCCACCATGACACTAAGCCATCTCTCCAGCCCTCAGTATTTTTTAATTCCTTTTCTTTTTTTCCCTGAGGTAGGGTCTCACTCTAGCCCAGGTTGACCTGAAATTTACTATGTAGTCTCAGGGTTGCTTTGAACTCATGGTGATCCTCCTGCCTCTACCTCCCGAGTGCTGGGATTAAATGTGTGCGCCGCCATGCCCGGCTTTAATTCCTTTCTTGAGGATGAAGTCTTAGAAGTGCTGGACCAGTTTGTTACTGTATTAGTTGGGTTCTTACTCTGCTTTGCTTGGTACTGTTTTGGATACTGGGGATGGTGGGGAGCAGGGCTATGTGCTTCAAGGCATTTGTATTACACTGGGAAGAGATCGACACTAAGGGTATAAAAATTTACTGGTAAATGTTTTGAAGGAAGTTTATAAGATTTGGAAAAGGAGATTTTGAGAAATAATTTAGAGAGTTCTGTCCAAGAAAGCCTGGAATTTCTTAGTGTCATTCATGGCCCTGTTTCTCTACACTCGACTCTTAGGTGGCTTTGTTTAGTAATGTTGCTCAATCAAACCAGGCATGTTTGTAATCCCAGCACTCAGGAGGCAGAGGCAGGAGGATCAAGGAATTCAAGTCCATTCTTGGCTACATAGTGAATTCAAGGTCAGCCTGTGCTACATGAGACCCTTTCTCAAAAATAAAGAAAGAAGGAAGGAAGGGGAGGAAAGAAGAAAATTAGGAAGTTAACTAGCCAGTAGCCATATCCTGAAATTAGAAGACTCTTACCTTTAATCCTGATTCTTTTCTACCCAATAGATTTTATTTATTTATTATTTTTACTTTTTGGTTTTTTGAGGTAGTCTCAGTCTAGCCCAGGCTAACCTAGAATTCATTATGTAGTCTCAAGCTGGCCTCCAACTCACAACAATCGTCCTACCTTGGCCACCCTCATGAGTGCTGGGACTAAATGCATGCCACCACACCTGCCCCAGTAGATTTTCACATTCATTCGCTTGCTCACCATTTCCATTGGTGTATTCTTCACAATTAACATTTCAGTTCTGACTCCCCCTTTTTCTTTCCTTTCTTCTTTTTAGACAGTGGCTACCACCGCGCCCAGCTACATTCATTTATTTATTTGAGAGAGAAGGGGTTGGGGGCTAAGCCATCTCTCCAGCTTCATGTTCAGTATTTAAAATTTAAACCATTTAAATCTCTGTTTAGACTCCCATCCCACTCTACTCCCACTGATAACCCTTAACTACCTGCTCAGACATTTTTCTTTTTTATTTTAAACTTATTTATTAATTTATTTGAGAGAGAGAGAGAGGCAGATAGAGAGACAGAAAGAGAGAGATTGCCTAAGAGCAAGCCAGGGCCTTTAGCCACAGCAAACGAACTCCAGACACATGAGCCACCTTGTGCATCTCACTTATGTGGTTCCTAGGGAATTGAACCTGGGTCCTTAGGCTTCATGGACCTTAACTGCTAAGCCGCCTCTCCAATCCCTGTTCGGAGACTTCTAAACCTTCATTATTCTTTATTGCTAATTTTTTTTGCAAAGATAATCAATTATAACCTAATTTAAGATATTTTAAATGCCTGTTCTGCCTAGCTTTTATTTTTGTATTTATTTTATTTTATTTTATTTGGTTTTTCAAGGTAGGGTCTCACTCTGGCCCAGGCTGACCTGGAATTCACTAGTCTGAGGCTGGCCTTGAACTCACAGTAATCCTCCTACCTCTGCCTGCCAAGTGCTGGGATTAAAGGTGTGCGCCCGGCTGTAATTTTATTTTTATTTAAGAAAATCTTGCTTTTTCCCCTAAGAAGCGGCATCTGTCTGTTCTGGATCTCTTGATGGAGTTGAATACTCAGAGCGAAAGGAGAAGGGCATTGTGAAGATGACTGTGCCCAGGACACTTGCTTTTTGCTATCTGTCCTTACTTTGGCAGAGAGAAACAATTACTCTTTCAGACCTCTTGAGGTAAGCTGAACTTATTTTATGTTAACATCTTTGCTGTGTCTGAGTGAAGTAAGAAACCATCTTTGGGTATTATGAATTTTATATAAAGAAAGCCTAAAATGAGGAAAAGTCTGGAATGGTTGAGTAGTATGTTAGTTACCTTTCTCACTACTGTTATCAAAAACCTACAAAAAAGCAAGTTTAAGGAGGAAAGGATTAAGTGGAAAGGATTATCATCTAATGTGGCAAGGAAGGTATGGCAGTGAGCAGCTTGCTCGAATCTGGGCAGATCAGGAAGTAGCAAAAGGTGAATGCTGGTGTTTCACAGACTCACTTTGTGTGTGTGTGTGTGTGTGTGTGTGTGTGTGTGTGTGTGTGTGTGTGGTTTTTCAAGGTAAGGTCTCACTCTAGCCCAGGCTGACCTGGAATTCACTATGTAGTCTCAGGGTGGCCTTGAACTCATGGCGGTCCTCCTACCTCTGCCTCCTGAGTTGGTGGGATTAAAGGCAGGTGCCACCAAGCCCAGCTTTACTTTTTTTTGTAAACTTTTTAATTGACAATTTACGTAAATTTAACAATATACCATGATCATAGTCCCTCCCACTAATTTCCCTTTTTTTCTTCTCTCCCTGCCAATTCCCCCCTCCACTAAATCTTTTCTTCTTTACAAATTGTCTTCTGTTTTTATTTTATTTTATTTTTTATTCTTTTGTTTGTTTGTTTGTCTTCTGTTTTGATATCATCATTTTTCCCCTCTTATTATGCAGGTCTTGTGTCAATATCATCAGCTACTGTGAGGTCATGAATATCTAGACCACTTTGTGTCTAGAAGACAGTATTGTAAGCATTCCTCCCTTCCTTTGGTTTTTACATTCTTTCTGTCACCTTTTCCACAATGGTGCAGAATTCCCAAGAAGGAGTCTTAAATATTTTCTAAGAAAAAATGAACAGATGATCTTAACACTAACAAAATAGCGATTAATAGTTATACAAAATCATATATTGGTGTTGTAAGTTCTAAAATATAGGTTTTCTGTTTATGAGGAAAAATAGGAAACAAAACTTTGGGAAGACTCAGTT
Organism: Dipus sagitta; assembly: GCA_036346955.1. Taxonomy (NCBI): domain Eukaryota; kingdom Metazoa; phylum Chordata; class Mammalia; order Rodentia; family Dipodidae; genus Dipus; species Dipus sagitta. The sequence continues at coordinate 49,819,608 of CM070773.1, read as the reverse complement.
ATACAAATAGTAGGCATTAAATATTTCAAGGTAGTTTACAGGATTTTAGAAAAGTAGAAAGATTGTTCTTAAGAAGTAGTCAGGGCTGGAGAGATGGCTTAACAGTTAAGGCACTTGCCTGTGAAGCTTAAGGACCCAGGTTTGATTCCCTAGCACCCACATAAGCTAGATGCAACAAGGTGGCACATGCATCTGGAGTTTGTTTGCAGTGGCTGGAGGCCCTAGTGTGCCCATTCTCTATTTGTCTCTTTCCCTCTCTCTTAAATAAATAAAGTAGTTATTTGAGCCAAGCATGGTGGTGCATGCCTTTAATACAAGAACTTGGTAGGCAGAGGTAGGAGACCACCCTGAGAGTGCATAGTGAATTCCAGGCCAGCCTGGGATAGAGTGAGACCTTACCTCAAGAAACCAAAAAAAAAAAAAAGTCATTTGACCTAAAGCCTATCTCAGGCTATAGAATTTTATCATTAATGACTTTAATCAACTATAGGGTTGTGTATCAGAAATAATTTCTTAATAGATGAATCAAAATCATTAGTGTGTTAATTTTTTTCTTTTCCTTAAATGTGTTCTGAGTAATAATATTAGGTTTAATCAGAATGTAGAGTGCCTTTAGAGTACAGATCTGGAGCCAGACTCCTAGCTCTGCCATTTAATTGCTATGTGACATTGAGTAAGTTTTAAAATTCCTCTGTGCCTGCTTCCTCATTGATAAAATGGGGCTAACAATAATACCTACATCTTAGGATTGTAACTACTTTCAGTAATTAGTACTACACAAGAAGCACTTAGAACTGTGTCTGGAACATAATTAGAACTCATACTAGTCATGCTTGATTTGTTTTCATCAGCACCGTCATCATCATCATTATTGGCACTTGGCCCTTTTATTAAATAAAATGCTTCTAGTAAATGATGAGAGTGCCTTTGAATTTAGACACAGTAACCACATACAAAGCTTTTCTCAGGTGTGATTAACTCTGCATGCAGATAGCCTCTGATTCAGTCAATTTTTCTCTTAAGTTGAAAAGCTCATCTTGCTTTGTATGCCCTCACTGGGTGACATCATCCTCTCCGAAGGCTTTAATTATTATCTATATGTTGATGACTCCCAACTTTATATCACCAGCTCAAACTTGCCTGCTGAGGGCATACCCATATATTCATTGTACAGCTGTACAGCTGTCTACTGGATACAGGCACTTCACCTCTTTATAGTATCTCAAAACCGGTATGACTACAAAGTAGCTCACAGTCTCCCTCATCCAGCTTCCTGTCGGCGCTTCCCTTTTGGGCATCCTGGTGTCTCCTATGTAGAAACCTCAGGGCCAGCCTTGATTCTTTTCTCTCTGTTCATACACAGTTAGCTGTTATATCCTGTCTCTTCCAAAATAACTCAAAAGTACTCTTTTCTCTATTCCCCACATCTCTGTTCTCGCTTAGATTACTTAATGATTTCCCAACAGCACTGTGTCTGCAGTCTTGTCATTCCTATCCATTTTCCTCCTGATAACCAGAGGGATCATTCACAAAGATTCCTAGTCATGTCTTCAGAGCTGGGCCAAGGGGCTTGCTAGCCATCCTAGGCAATCTGCAAATGGTCAACAAAACTAGAAATCTAATGAGTTGGAGAAAGTATTTACCTGAAATTATTCTTGGGGAAAATACTATGTTTGAGTGGAATAATGCCAGGAAGGTCATAGTCCCTCTTCCTCCTTCCCTTGTTCATTCTCTCCTTCTATCATACTTCTCTTCCCCTGCCAAGGAGAATTCCAGGATGCTTTCAAGGAGATTGGCTGTCCTTGGCTGGAGGCCTTTCTTTCTGCTGTGTGGGATGTACCTGTTGGGGACACAGCTTAGTGGCCTGGGGCAGTAGGAGAAAGGGCTGCCACCATTCTATGGATTTTACATGATGGGGACAGAGATTAGTTGCTTGGGGCAGTAGGAGAAAGGGCTGCCACCACTGACCTCATGCTCTGTTTTTCTCCCAGAAAAGCCCCAAGCCATAGGTTCTCAAAGTGTGGCTTTCGGTCATCTTCAGCATTATCTGAAAACTTGAAAGAATTGCAACCCCTTAGACCCATCCTAGATCTTCTGAATCAGAAACTTTAGAGTATGCCTGGTAATCTCTGTTTTAATAAGCCTCCCAGGGGATTCTTATAGATGTTAAAGTCTGAGAACTACTGCCAAGCTTGAAAAACTTAAGATTCATCTGAAGGGAGTTAGTTGTTAGCCTATGCAGACTAGTCATGTAGCTTACATTGATTATATGTTAGTCCCTTGTTTTACTCTTCCAAGCATCCATAGTCCTTAGGATAAGTTCATAGCCCTTCACATCACACGTAAAGGACCCTGTCTGTCTTACACTAATAATTGGAAATAACTTTTTTTTCCACAAATCTTTGAATATCTACTGTACTCAGATATCTCCCTAGAGTTTAGACTCTTGAGATGCAGTTGGGAACCATGTAGGTCAAGTCCCTGCTCTCATGATGTTGAAGATTAGAGGAGGAAACAGATCAACAAATACATAAATGAGAAAGCGCAGTCCAGCATATTGAAATAAATAATGTGAGAGAGAATGGCTAAATGGCTGCTAGATGGTTGTTAGGAAAGATGAGATTTGAACTGCACTTGGAATTAATGTACAGCCAGCCTTTGAGGATCACAAGTGCTGACATTCAGGATGAGACGTTGTTAGTGCCAAGCCTTAAAGCAAGAAGATGAACAGTGTGATCGATGGAAAAGAATTGAGAGGAGGAGGGGAAGATGAGGACAGAGAAATGATGAGCAGGACAGATGTATGTCACTATAGGCCATATTAGGGATTAAGTTTTTTTTTTAATTTTTGGTTTTTCGAGGTAGGATCTTACTCTAGCCCAGGCTGACCTTGAATTCACTATGTAGTTTCAGGGTGGCCTTAAACTCACATTGATTCTCCTACCTCTGCCTCCAGAGTACTGGGATTAAATGCATGCGCCACCATGCCTGTCTGGTCCAAGCTTTTAAAGCGTCATTCAGACAGTTATGTGGAAATGGGATTCTGTCCAGGGAAGGGAAATCCACGAGACTAGTGGTGTTTTGCTATAAATAGGCAAGAGATAGTGGCTTGGATGAGGGTAGTGGTGAGGGAAATGGAAAGAATAAATCCGTCAGGACCTGGTTTGGCCATATACACAACTCTGAAGTACAACTGCTTAAATGATCTGCAACCAAGGATTGGTTTCTTAAATTCCAATTTGTCACAAACCAAAACTTTTAAAGAATACCATAAAAGTGTGAATAAAGTGTATCTGAGGATCATGAATGAGGTAGTGCTCTTTTGGTCAGAAGAGGCATAGGGGATTCTTTTATTCTGTTCCAGTTCCTCTGTCAACTTCCTGCTTTGGGTCAGACAACCAGCTAATACTACCTACTAGGATAATAGTTTGCTTAGGACTTTGAGCAGCCGTCCTTTGTGGCGGGGAGGGGGGGGGACACAACATAATGCATTTTTCTTATTTATTTATTTATTATTTGTGTGTCCTTTGAGCACATGCTCAAAAATACTAGGGTATTTTGCCACTGCATAAAAACACCAAAAATGCCACTTTTCACATCCACCTTTATGTGTGTGGATGGGGGATTGAACCTGGGCTGGCAGGCTTTGCAAGCAAGCAAGCATTTTTTTTTTTTTTTTTTTTTTTTTTTTGGTTTTTCAAGGTAGGGTCTCACACTAGCCCAGGCTGACCTGGATTTCACCATGTAGTCTCAGGGTGGCCTCAAACTCACGGCGATCCTCCTACTTGTGCCTCCTGAGTGCTGGGATTAAAGGCGTGCACCACCACACCCAACCGCAAGCACCTTTTTAAACTGCTGAGATGGCTCAGCGGTTAAGGTGCCTGCCTGCAAAAGCCTAACAACCTGGGTTCAACTCCCCAGTACCCATAATTCCGCAGTACCCAAGTAAAGCCAGTTGTACAAAGTGGCACATGCATGTGGAGTTTGTTTACAGTGGCAGGAGGTCCTGGTGCGCCTATTCCCTCTGTCTCTCTTTTTTTTCTCTCTCTCTTTTTGCAAATAAATAAAAATATTTTTAAAAAATATTTTATTTTTATTTATTTGAGAGAGAGAGAATGGGCGTGCCAGGGCTTCCAGTCACTGTAAACGAATTCCAGATGCATGCACCCTCTTGTGCATCTGGCTTACATGGGTACTGGGGAATCGAACTGAGGTCCTTTGGCTTCACAGGCAAGCACTTAACCACTAAGCCATGTCTCCAGCCCCCCAATTTTTTTTTCTTCAAATTTTTATTAACAACTTCCATGATTATAAAAAATATCCCATGGTAATGTCCTCCCTCCCCCTACTTTGCCCTTTGAAACTCGATTCTCCATCATATCCTCTCCCCATCTCAGTCAGTCTCTCTTTTATTTTGATATCATGATCTTTAAGGGTTGGAGAGATGGCTTAGTGGTTAAGGTGCTTGCCTGTAAAGCCTGAAGACCCAGATTTGCCAGTACCTATGTAAGCCAGATGCACAAAGTGGTACATGCTTCTGGAGTTTGTTTGCATACCCATTCTCTATCTGCTTCTTTCTCTTTCCCTCTCTCAAATAAATAATATTTTTTTTAACCAAAAGATTAAGCCAGGTGTGGTGGCACATGCCTTTAATCTCAGCACTCCAGAGGCAGAGGTAGGAAGATTGCCATGAGTTTGAGGTCATCCTAAGACTACACAATGAATTCCAGGACAGCCTGGTCTAGAGTAAGAGCCTACCTCAAAAAACAAAAAAGGACTGAATAAATTATAATACACTAGCATGATATAATTCTAGATTTTTTGTTTTGTTTTCTGAGGTAGTGTCTCGCTCTAGCCCTGGCTGACCTGGAATTCACTGGGTAGTCTCAGGGTAACCTTGAACTCATGGCGATCTTCCTACCTCTGCCTCCCAAGTGCTGTGAATAAAGGCATGCGCCGCCACGCCAGGTATAGATAATTTATTTTTAATGTTTTATTATTTATTTGGGAGAGAGAGAGAGAGAAAGAGGCAGATATAGAGAAGGAAAGAGAATGGGCACGCCAGGGCTGCCAGCTACCACAAACTCCAGACGCATGTACCACCTTGTGCCAGGCCATTGTGCATCCGGCCTACATGGGTATTGGGGAATTAAACACAGGTCTTTAGGCTTCACAGGCAAGTGCCTTAACAACTAAGCCATCTCTCTAGCCCCTAAGTTGTTTGTTTGTTTGTTTGTTTGTTTTGGTTTCTCAGGGTAGGGTTTTACTCTAGCCCAGGCTGACCTGGAATTCACTGTGTAGTCTCAGGCTGGCCTCGAACCCACAGTGATCCTTCTACTTCTGTCTTAAGTACTGGGATTAAAGATGTGTGCTACCATGCCCGGTTTTATTATTTATTTATTTATTTATTTATTTATTTATTTATTTTGGATTTTCAAGGTAGGGTCTCATGCTGGTCCAGGCTGACCTGGAATTAACTATGTAGTCTCAGGGTGGCCTCGAACTCTCAGTGATCCTCCTACCTCTGCCTCCCGAGTGCTGGGATTAAAGGCATGTGCCACCACGCCCGGTTTATTTTTATTTATTTATTTGCAAGGTGGGGGAGAGAGAGAGAAAGCGAGAATGGGCACACAAGGGCCTCCTACTACTGCAAATGAGCTCCAGATGCATATACCACTTTGTGCATCTGGCTTTATGTGGGTACTGGGGAATTGAGCCCGGGCAGTTAGGCTTTGCAGGCAAGTTCCTTAACTGCTGAGCTATCTCTTCAGCCCCCTCTAGATAGGTTTTGAAGTGATATGCATATATTACATCATTTATATAAAATACTAAACCAAAATTGTAGTTCCAAAATTATATGAATATTGATTACTGTGTACAAATATTTTTACCAAAATTTATTTAATTCTCAACTTCCAATAGATTAAAAGCTAAAGCAGATTTTAATCTTGAAATTAAACTTGAATCAAGTTTTTCCATTAATTTCTAGAAAGCTGATAGCCAGATATCATCAGCTGTAGCAACAGAGACTGAGGCAATTGTATATCTTATTTTTCATGACACTTTGCTTATTTAAGAGTTGCATACATGATCACCATTTCTCATTCTTAATCCTCCTTCTCTACTTTATTTTTCTCAACATTTCCCCCTGCTTAATGTACTATAAATTTATTATCTTGCTGTATTGGGCATCTTTCTCTTCTCAGAGTAAGCTGAGTAAGCTCAATGGGAAGAAGAATGTTTGCCTGTTTGGTTCACTGCTGTATTCCCACTGCCTGGGATGGTGCTGGATATGTGTGGTACTTAGTGAGTAGATTATAAATAAGTATATTTGTCCACATATAGGTGTATATAGTTTTATTCAAACTCACTATTTGACTCAATGTTTGACCTCCTACTATGTACAGGACATTGGGATAAAATGGTAAGCAAACAGGCAAGTTTCATTCACTTAACAGTTTCTGCAACATGTGCTTGGAGAAGCCCTGAGGATAGAAGAGCAGAGAAGGAAGCAGGAACAAGGAAGGTCTCCCTGAAGAAGTAATCTCCATGATGAATAGGATCTAGAGATGGAAGGGATGCTGGGTTTGGTGGCCTAGTAGTAAACTGACAGATATATATTTCCTAGACATATTTTATCTATGCAGCTAGAAACTTAAGACAATTATTAGATAATTGGCTAAGAGGTATAAAAGCAGTAGACTAAAATTACATGGGAGATGGCCTTACTTATTTTACTTACTTATTCTTGCTTATTTTGAAATCAGAGGCTTTCAGAAAGAGTTTACTCTGCAAAGCAAGTACAGAGTACATAACTCTGATTGAGACTTTATTTTTTTAAATACAGATTTGTTGAAGAGGGCCATATACCGTACATAAATGCTTTTCAGCTTTTTCCAGAAGAGATGAAATTATATGGGCGTGACAAAGGAATCTTTGCTATAGAGGTAAGTTCTTTTATGCATTGTAGTCACTAACAAGACAATGATAATGGGGCTGGGCGTGGTGGCGCACGCCTTTAATCCCAGCACTCGGGAGGCAGAGGTAGGAGGATCGTCATGAGTTCGAGGCCACCCTGAGATTACAGAGTGAATTCCAGGTCAGCCTGGGCCAGAGTGAGACCCTACCTCAAAAATCCAAAAAAAAAAAAAAAAAAGACAATGATAATGATTTGGTTTTTTGTCTGATGTAGTATTTGATGTCAGTTTTCTAAAATGCCCAAGTCTAATTTCTATTATAGGCAAACATTAAATATCAGTTATAATTTAATGAAGAGTAAGATTTACTATTTTTTTTATTTTCCTTATGTGAATTCTTCAAAAGATATGTGTTTTTTAGTTATTTGCATACTATGTTGCTTTGGAGGAAGAAGACAGTATTGTCTTGTTTGAAGAGGCATTTATTAATTTTGGTGGATGCATAGGCGTGTTATGTGTGTATGGTATGTGCATGTTTGTGTACAGATGCGCATGCCCCATATACGTGCATGCATGAAGAGGCTAGAGTACGGCATTGATATCCTCATCTATTGCTTTTCCATCTTATTTCTCTCAAAGTCTCTCACTGAATTTGGTGCTCACAGTTTTTTGGCTAGTCTGGCCAACGAGGGAGCCCTAGAATCTTCCTTTCTCCACCTATCTCAATACTGGGGTTACAGGCATGGCCGACTTACTACATGGGTGCTGGAGATCAAATTCAGGTCCTCATGTTTGTCCATCAAGCATTCTTACCCCCTAGCCATTCCTCCTCTCAAGAGGCATTATTTTAAAGTCTTCCACTTGTGTTTGTCTTTGTTGTTTTCTTTGAGACAAGGTCTCACTTTGTGAAGTAGGCTGGCTTTGAACTCACAGGTCTCTTGCCTCAGCTTCCTGAGTACTGGGATTACAGGAGTACACCGGACACCTGACTTAATTTATTTTTATCTAGACCTGTTTTCTAACAGAAATGCTTCTGTCCTTTAATTATGAGTTTTTATGAGTAATTACAATATTCAAAAATTCACCTCCCATTTGTTCTTTATTAGGTTTTCAGTATGCCTAATATTAGTATGGAATGTTGTCTCCATTTGCACACTTAAGGAATTACTTTTGTAGACTTCTATGACCTTTGTGATCTTGATCCCTGGAATTCACTATGTAGTCTTGGGGTGCCCTCAAACTCACAGCATTGGCCTCAAACTTACATCCTCCTACCTCTGCCTCTTGAATGCTGGGATTAAAGACGTGTGCCAACACACCTGGTTTCCAGCCCATTTTATTAAAAAAAAAATTTATTTATTTGCAAGCAGAGGGATAGAAGGAGGGAGGTGGGGTGGGGAAGAGAAAGAACCACAGGGCCTCTTTCAACTTTGTGCATCTGGGTTTATTTGGGTTCTAAGGAAGCAAATAACCTTAAATCAAGCAAAACTTATCAACAGAAATTGAATGGTAAATGCCTCTGAGAAATCATGGTAAACTCTCCTCAGTAGGATGATTCAGAACATGTTGGCAATTAAGGGAGAAGAGAAAGGTAGAGGGCAGGGGGAGTAGGGGAAGAAAGAAAGCAGCCAGAGAGAAGAGGGAGAGTTTGGGGCTGGAGAGATGGCTCAGGGGTTCAGGAGCTTGGTTGCAAAGCCTGACCCATTGCCTGGGTTCAATTCCCCAGTACCCACATAAAGCCGATGCACAAGGTGCAGCATGTAGGTGGAGGCAGGTCATTTGCAAATTTCAGCCTGGTTGACACAAAGAGAACTAGTCTCAAAATAAAATAAAAATAAAGTAAAATAAAATGGGCCTGGAGTGGTGGCCCATGTCTTTAATCCCAGCACTCAGGAGGCAGAGGTAGGAGGATTACTTTGAGTTCAAGAGCACCCTAGAACTACAGAGTGAGTTCCAGGTCAGCCTGGGCTAGAGTAAGACCCTACCTCAAAACCACAAAAAATATTATAAATTAATAAATAGGCCAGATATGGTGGTGCATGCCTTTAATTCCAACATTTGGGAGGCAGAGGTAGGAGGATCTCTCTGAGTTCAAGTCCGGCCTGGAGCTGCAGAGTTCCAGGTTAGTCTGGGCTAGAGTGAGACCCTACCTTGAAAAAAAATTTTTTTTAATTTTTTTTTATTTATTTATTTGAGAGCGACAGAGAGAGAAAGAAGCAGATAGAGGAAGAGAGAATGGGCCTCCAGCCACTGAAAATGAATTCCAGACGCGTACGCCCCCTTATGCATCTGGCTAATGTGGGTCCTAGGGAGTTGAGCCTCAAACTGGGGTCCTTAGGCTTCACAGGCAAGCGCTTAACCGCTAAGCCATCTCTCCAGCCCTCGAAAAAAAAAATTTTTTTTCTTTTTTTTTTTTCGAAAAAAAATTTTAAAAAGAGCTGGAGAGATGGCTTAGCGGTTAAGGTGCTTGCCTGTGAAGTCCACGGACTCAGGTTTGATTCCCTAGTTTTTATGTAAGCAGATGCATAAAGTGGCACATATATGGAGTTCATTTATAGTGCCTAGTAGCCCTGGTGTGCCCATCCCCCCTCAAATAAATAAATTAATTAAGTGTTTAAAAAGTGTTTAAAAATGGAGCTGGAGAGATGCTTAGCTTTTGTTAAGGCACTTGCCTGCAAAGCCAAAGGATCCAGGTTTGATTCCCCAGGACCCACATAAGCCAGATGCACAAGGTGAAGCATGCATCTGGAGTTTGTTTGCAGTGGTTAGAAGTCCTGGCACACCCATTCTGTCTCTGTCTATCTGCCTCTCTCTGTCTCTCAAATAAATAAATAAGAATTATATATATATATACACACACACACACATATGTATATATGTATGTGTATGTATATATATATGTATGTATGTATGTATATATATATATATATATATATATGTGTGTGTGTGTATAGTTTTTTGGGTTTTTTTGGTGTTTCGAGGTAGGGTTTCACTATAGCTCAGGCTGACCTGGAATTCACTATGTAGTCTCAGGGTGGCCTCGAACTCATGACGATCCTCCTACCTCTGCCTCCCAAGTGCTGGGATTAAAGGCATGCACCACTACGCCTGGCTAATTTTAATTTTTTTGTTTATTTTTATTTATTTATCTGAGAGTGACAGACAGAGTGAGAAAGAGGCAGAGAGAGAGAGAATGGGTGCATCAGGGCCTCCAGCCACTGCAAACGAACTCCAGATACATGCATATTTTATTAGTGCTTGTCTTTAATTTTTTGGTATTGAGGATTCAACCTAGGATCTCATGTATGCTAGGCATATGCTCTGCCACTGAATTTTATCCCCAGCATTTTGTGGTGTTTTTGTTTGTTTGTTCAATACAAGTTATCCTCTCTGGTACTCTGCCTGCAGATTTTAGCTGCCTTAACTCTTAGAATCCCCTCTGAGCCCTGGCCATGGGGCTGGTTCACTTTCTGCCCCTTGTAGTTGCAGGCTGAAAGGGCCTCCAGCAGCAAGCTGGGGCCATGTGTTTCTACTGGGGGTTATAGTCCTGTGTTGCCTATTGTCCAGTGCCTCAAAGCTTTTCTATACATTTCCCAGTTCTCTGCTGTTTATGGTGGAGTCAATTCCCACAGTAATTAATCTTCCATGAATAGAAACAGAAGTGTGCCAAGAGCCAATTTCTGAACATTTAGAAATAGAGTATTCAAATGCCAAATAGTTCTTTATCAAATGCCTAAAACCATTGCATTGCTCATTCATGTTTAGCTTTTAAAAAATAGTTTTCTCTAATCATAAGTACTGTCACTAGTATGATCTTCAGGTAATGGAAATTTTCCTATTGCTGGAAGTGTAACTTAGTGGTAGAGGACTTGCCTAGAAAAGTTTTTCGCTAGGTGGACCTTGTTTTTACAGGGTCATGGTTTGGGTTATCTAGAATGTTTATCCTAGTAATAATCTTTTTATTGTTTCTTTATTAATAGCATTTTAATTTTACTTTTGGGTTTTTCTTTTTTTTGATATTTTATTTTTTAATATTTTTTTATTTTGTTTTGGTTTTTCAAGGTAGGGTCTCCCTCTAGCCCAGGCTAACCTGGAATTCACTATGTAGTCTCAGGGTGGTCTTGAACTCATGGTGATCCTCCTACCTCTGCCTCCTGAGTGCTGGGATTAAAGGTATGCAGCACCACGCCTGGCTTCTAATATTTTATTTTTATTTATTTATTTGAGAGAGAGAAAGAGGTAGAGAGAGAGGGAGAGAATGGGCGCACCAGGGCTTCCAGCCACTGCAAACGAACTCCAGATGCATGCGCCACCTTGTGCACCTGGCTTATGTGGGTCCTGGGTTATTGAACTGAGGTCCTTTTGGCTTTGCAGGCAAGCACCTTAACCACTAAGCCATCTCTCCAGCCCCTATTTTTTGGTTTCTCAAGGTAGGGTCTCACTGTAGTCCAACTGACCTGGAATTTACTATATAATCTAAGGCTGGCTTCAAACTCACAGCGATCCTCCTACCTGAGCCTCCTGAGTGCCAGGATTAAAGGTGTGTGCTACCACAGCCAGCTCTATTAATAGTATGTTAATTGACAAGTCATGGTTATATACATTTATGGGATACATTGTGATGTTTTAATGTACGTATATCATTTGGATTAATGAAGTTATCTAAGTAGCATATATATAACTTTATTTTATCTTATCTATTTCTTTCTTTCATATATTAAGGATTGAACTCGGGGCCTTGGATATGCTATGCAAGCACCCTACCACTGACCTACTTCTTCAACTCCTTTTTATTTTTACCTTGAGACAGTCTTGTTAAGTTTCCTAGATTGGCTTTGAACTTGTGATCCTTTTGGCACATTTCCCTAGTGCCTGGGATGATAGGTCTGTGCCACCACAACTGAATTTACCTATCTACTTGTTGTTGTTGCTCTTGTTTTTATTTTATTACTTTTTTTTTGGTTTGTTTTTCGAGGTAGGGTGTTGCTCTAGCCCAGGTTGACCTGGAATTCTCTATGTAGTCTCAGGGTGGCCTTGAACTCACAAGGATCCTTCTGCCTCTGTCTCCCGAGTGCCAGAATTAAAAGTGTGTGCCACCATGCCTGGCTCTGCTCCTTTTTTTTCAAGGTAGGGTCTCATTGTAGCCCAGGCTGACCTGAAACTCACTCTGTAGTCCCAGACTGGCCTCAAATTCCCAACAGCTCTCCTACTTATGTCTCCTGAGTGCTGTGATTAAAGGTATGCACCTCCACTCCTGTTCTTTACCTTTCATTTTTTTTTTGTTTATTTTTTCTTTATTTATTTGAAAGTGACGGACAGAGAGCGAGGGAGAGAGAGGCAGATAAGACAGAGAGAGAATGGGCATGCCAGGGCCTCAGCCACTGCAAACGAACTCCAGACGCTTGCGCCCCCTTGTGCATCTGGCTAACGTGGGTCCTGGAGAATCAAGCCTCGAATCGGGGTTCTCAGGCTTCACAGGCAAGCACTTAACCGCTAAGCCATCTCTCCAGCCCCTACCTTTCATTTTTGTTGTGACATTTGAAACTTTTTCTCTTGGTTATTTATTTATTTTTGGTTTTCTGAGGTAGAATCTCATTCTAGTCCAGGCTGACCTGGAATTCACTATGTAGTCTCAGGCTGGCCTCAAACTCATGGTGATCTACTTACCTCTGCCTCCCAAGTGCTGGGATTAAAGGCATGTACCACCATGCCTGGCCCTCTTGGTTATTTTGAAATCACAATATATTGTTGTTTTTCCTTTAGGGATATGTATATGTGTGTGAAGTGTGCATGTATGTGTATAGATGAGTTCACATGTATGGGAGCCAGAGGTTGGTGTAGGGCGTCTTCCTTGATTGCTTTCCACTTTATTTACTGAGACAGGTCTCTCACTTGAACCCAGAGTTTACCAACTCAGAAAGTCTAACTAGCCAAATTGCCCTCACGACTTTCTGTCTCCATCTCTGAGTGCTTGGATCACAGGCAGGCTGCCATGCCCACTGAGCATTTACAAGAGTGCCAGCGATCCAAACTCAGGTCCTCGTCCCTTATCCACTGAGTCATCTCCCCAACCCGCATACACAATATATTATTGATTATAATCACTTTTCTCTGTAATAAATCTTTTTTTTTTTTTTTTTTTGAGGTAGGGTCTCGCTCTAGCCCAGACTGACCTGGAGCTCACTATAGCCCAAGGCTAGCCTCAAACTCATAGCGGTCCTCCTACCCCTGCCTCCTGAATTCTGGGATTGAAAGCATGCACCATCATAATAAATCTTAAAATTGGTTCCTCTTGTCTATGTGTAACTTTATACCCTTTGACCAGCAAATGTCCATGCCCTTTTTCTCCCTAGATCCCAATTTCTGGGAACCACCATTCTATTTTCTACTTCTATGAATTAAAGGTTTTCAAGTTCTGCATATTAGTGAGATCATTCAGCATTTGCCTTTCTGTGCCTAGCTTATTTCACTTATCATGATATCCTGTACATTTATCTACACAGTCGTAACGACAGAATTTTTTTTCTTTCTTAGGGCTGCATAGTGTTCCATTGGGAATATATCCACATAATTTTTTATCTATTCATCATTGATGGACACTTAAAGTGGTTCCTTAGCTTGGCTATTTTAAATAATGCACCAGTGAACATGAGTGCAGATTTCCCTTTCAACATTCTGATCTCGGTTCCTTTGGTTATGGACCTAGTGAGTTCTATTTTTAGTTTCTTAAGAATATATTTTATTGGCTGGAGAGATGGCTTAGCAGTTAAGCGTTTGCCTGTGAAGCCTAAGGACCTCAGTTCGAGGCTCGATTCCCCAGACCCACGTTAGCCAGATGCACAAGAGGGTGCATGCATCTGGAGTTCGTTTGCAGTGTCTTGAAGCCCTGGCGCGCCCATTCTCTCTTTTTCTCTCTGCCTCCTTCTCTCTGTCTGTTGCTCTCAAATAAATAAATAAAAATGAACAAAAAAAAGAATATATTTTATTTATTTGCAGAGAGAGAATGAATGGGTGTGTAAGGGCCTCTCGCCACTACAAACAAACTCCAGATGCATGCACCAGTTTGTGCATCTGGTTTTATGTGGGTACTGGGAATCATTCCCTGGTTGTTAGGCTTTGCAGGCAAGCGCCTTAACTGCTGAGCCATCTCTCCAGCGCTATTTTTTTTTGTTTTGTTTTCTTTTGTTTTGTTTTTCAAGGTAGGTTCTTGCTCTAGCCCAGGATGACCTGCAATTAGTTTCAGACTGGCCTCAAATTCACAGTGATCCTCCTACCTCAGCCTCCCTAGTGCTGGGATTAAAGGTGTACACCACCATGCCTGGCAGAGAGAGGGAGAGAGAGGGGGGAGGGAGGGAGGATGGGCATGTCAGGGCTTCAAGCCACTGAAATCAAACTCCAGATGCATGTGCCACCATGTGCATCTGGCTTACATGGGTACTGGAGAATCAAACTTGGGTCCTTAGGCTTTGCCTGCAAGTGCCTTAACCACCGAGCCATCTCTTGAGCCCTATTTTTACTTTTTTGAGGAACTTCCACACTGTTTTTTATAATGGCTATACTAATTTACATTTCCACCAGGAATGTGCAAGAATTCCTTTTTCTCTGTATCTTTATCAATACTTGTTTTCTTTCATGTGTATAGCTACATAGTTCCATTTATATATTATTGAGGAGAACTTACAGCATTCATGGCCTATCACCTCTAACCACTTTAGGATGTATTTCCCAAGACTAAGAATATTCCTTGGGGACTGGAGAGATGGCTTAGCAGTTAAGGTGGTTTCCTGCAAAACCAAAAGGACCCAGGCTCGATTCCCCAGGACCCATCCAAGCTAGATGCACAAGGTGGTGTGTACTTCTCGAGTTTGTAACAACTGAAGGCCCTGGTACTCCCATTATTTCTCTATCTACCTCTTTTTTTCCTCTATCTCTCTCTCAAATAAATAGAATAAATAAATACAAAAAAATGACTGTGCCACTGAGCATGGTGGTGCATGCCTTCAAAAAAAAAAGGAATATTTCTTGGTATAACTTCAGTATAGTTATCAATTTTTATTCTTTGTATGTGTGTGTGGTTTTTCAAGGTAGGGTTTCACTCAAGTCCACGCTGACCTGGAATTCACTGTGTAGTCTCAGGGTGGCCTCAAACCGAGTGCTAGGATTAAAGGCATGCGCCACCATGCCTGGCATTCATTCTCTCTCTCTCGTATTTTTTCTTTTCTTTTTCTTTCTTTTTTTTTTTTTTTTTTTTTTTTTTTTTTTTTTTTTTTTTGGTTTTTCAAGGTAAGGTCTAACTGCAGGCTGACCTGGAATTCACTATGTAGTCTCAGGGTGGTCTTGAACTCTCAGCAATCCTCCTACCTCTGCCTCCCAAGTGCTGGGATTAAAGGCGTGCACCACCACACCCAGCTAGGCATTCTCTCTTTATACAAGTTTTATGTTTGGCGGGGGGGGGGGGGGGGGAGGCCAAAGAAGACAGTGAGATAATGAAAAACAACATAAAAATCAAAAGTAATTTAAATGTCTGCAATACAAGAACTGGCAGCCTATTGTGGTGACACACACCTTTAACCCCAGCACTCAGGAGGCAAAGATAGGAGGATCACTGTGAGTTCAAGGCCAGCCTGGGAATACAAAGTGAAGGCCAGGTCAGCCTCGGCTAGAGTGAGATCCTATCTTGAAGAAAAATGAATAAATATATTAAGTTCATGTAATATTATATTAACCAGCTATGCACATGAGTAAGTACACATAAAACATGAATGAATCTAAGGAACATAACATGTTAAAAGCAAGACTCAGAAAACTCTATACAGTGGAATTTTTTTTTTTAACTTCTATTCCAACACACTTTAGTCAGATGTGAAAGAGGGAAATGGGTGGAAGGTTTGAAGGCCAAAGAGGAGGGGAAGGGAAAGTGAGTGGACAGATGAGGGAAAATAGCCCATGTAAATGAATATTGACCTTGTATCCAAAAAATTATGAGAAGGGGTTATAAAAGGTATGTGCCTCCAAAGAGATTAAAAAGTAAAAACAGGGCTGGAGAGATGGCTTAGTCGCTAAGATGCTTGCCTGTGAAGCCTAAGGACCCAGGTTCAATTCTCTAGGTCCCATGTAAACCAGATGCACATAGCGACACATGCATCTGGAGTTCATTTGTAGTGGCTACAGGCCCTGGCATGCCCATTTGTGTTCTCTCTCTCTCTTTCTTCCCCTGGTCTCAAATAAATAAGAATATTTTTATAAAAGTAAAAACAGTAATAATAAGATGTCCCTTCTCACCCTGTTAGACAGGGTGGGAGAGAGATAATCTTACAAGTGGGAAGACCCAGGCCTGAAGTTTTGTGCAGCTCCAAGGCCAGGGAGGATAGAAGTAGAAATTTTTAATTTAATTTAATTTATTTATTGTTAGAGATTCTGAGAGAGAGAGGGAGAGAGAATGGGTACATCAGGGCCTCTAGCCCCTGCAAACAAACTCCAAATGCATGTACCACCTTGTGCATTGTGCATCTGGCTTTACGTGGTTATTGGGAAATTGAATTTGCATCCTTTGGTTTTGCCAGCAAGTACCTTAAATGCTAAGCCATCTCTCCAGCCCTGTGGAATGCTTTTTTTGAAGCAAGTTAATACTGATCAGAACTCAGGATACTGAGAGATATATGTTGCGAGCACAGAGGGATGAGGAGTAACTGCTGGTGGGTATAGTGACTGTGATAATGCTCCAGTTCCTAAGTGGGCTCGTGAGTGTTTGTTATCTTATTTCAGAAGTTATTACACATATGGGCTGGAGAGATGGATTAGCAGTTAAGGCACTTGCCTGTGAAGCCTAAGGACCCATGTTCTACTCTCCAGATCCCACGTTAGCCAGATGCACAAAGGTGAGGCAAGTGTACGGTCACACATGCCCACGAGGTGGCGCAAGTGCCTGGAGATTGATTGCAGTAGCTGAGGCCCTAGTATGCCAATTCTCTCTGTCTCTCTTGCTCTCTCTTAAAAAAATAATAATTTTTAAAGTTACAAATATGTTAAATGTACTATCTGTGATTTTCAAAATTTTAAAGGCAGCTAGAGGATATTGTCTAAGAGGAATTTGTAAGAGAGGAGTCAGAGACAAATATGACACCAGGGTTTTTGTTTGTCTTAATAGCTCTAACTATAAGGTGTAAATTCTTTGAGAATTGGGACCATACTTATTGGTTCTATTCTATAATCCATAAAAACTGACACATGTCAGGGGTCTGTGGTTATTGATTACATGATTTGAAATAGTTATAAAACAGGATATGTTTAAATACACTAATTTCTACCAGAGCTCAAATTGTTCTGCTAGGTTATACACACATAGGGAATTTCCAGAATGCTTCTGATATAATCATTATTTAATATATTTGAAAATCATTAAATAATAATATTCGGTTTTAAAAGTTCTGTTAAATGTAAATGCATATGGGAGATACACCTTTTTTTTTTTTTTTTTTTTTTTTTTTTTTGAGGTAGGGTCTCACTCTAGCCCAGGCTGACCTGGAATTCACTATGTAGTCTCAGGGTGGCCTCGAACTCATGGTGATCCTCCTACCTCTGCCTCCCGAGTGCTAGGACTAAAGGCGTGTACCACCATACCTAGCTACACTTTTGTTTATAAGCAAGGACATTTAAAATAAGAAACATGGGCTGGAGAAATTGCTTAATGGTAAGGGCTCTTCTGTGTGAAGCCTAAGGACCCAGGTTCACTTCCCCAGTACCCACATAAGCCAGATGCACAGGGTAGTGCATGTGTCTGGAGTTCGTTTGCAGTGGCTAGAGGCCCTGGCACACCCATTCTCTCTCTCTGCCCCCCAGTAAAATATGCCCACATATATATTAAGAAATATGAGTGTGGCAGTATCACTCATATGAAAATCAGTGTGTGAGTTAAGTAGTCTTACCAGTTAATTTGTATTCTTCACCATGACTAAAATACTCAGGTTAGAAAGTGTATCCTGCCTATGAGGCTACATTCATATTTCTTTTAGCAAAATCATGCCTCCTATTTGCCAAGTGAAACCAGTGATTTTATGTGGATTATCTGTGATTTAGTTTGATCCTGGCCCTGGTATACCCCAGTATCCAATGTACTCAGCCCAGGGATTTTCCTCCCTATACTTCTTGGGGAAAGAAAATGGCACTTTGCTTTAGCACTAAATATTGACAGCGATATATTTGCTGCAAAAATAATCAGTTAACCCTTCCAGAATCATATTTAAATTGTTTGGGGTTTTCTGCCCTTCTGGACACTAGCTTTAATCTCCTTTAGTATGGAACTGTGCAGTTGTTGTGTAGAGAGACAAAAGTCAGCAAAATCCTCAAGATTCTTCCCAGCTCTGATCCTGGGGCCAAAACAAATTTCATCTGTTCAACTGGCAAGTCCTCATAATCATTTCATAATTCTGCATTTGTTCATAAGCTTTATTATTTGTTGGTGCAAGTCAACAACATGTTTCTAAAAAGATCTCATCCTCGGGACAAAAGCCATACTCCATATAGACTAGATTTTGAACATAAAAAGTATTTTTGGGCTGGGCATGGTGGCACATGCCTTTAATCCCAGCACTCGGGAGGCAGAGGTAGGAGGATCGCCGTGAGTTCGAGGCCACCCTGAGACTCCATAGTGAATTCCAGGTCAGCCTGGGCTAGAGTGAGACCCTACCTCGAAAAACCAAAAAAAAAAAAAAAAAAAGTATTTTTGGTTACTACATGGTAGAGGTGAAATGAACCCACTTTATGAATTGTAACATATGTGGAACTCATTTTGTCCTTCCTCCATAAAGACTATATTGTAATGCTTTGTTATTGTGTTAGTTTTCCTCTGTAACAGAAAGTCTTGTGGTGAGTTGAGATTAACAGGTGCATGTAGTGTTAGCTTCTTCTCAGCTGGATCTTAGCTTCAAAACAACAATAAGAATAACCAGGGTGCGGCCCTACACTTCTTTTTTTTTTTTTTTTTTTTTTTTTAAATAGCTGAGCAGGAAGTTTGCCTCTGACAGGGTATTGTAATCTGCTTTATCACGGGAGCCTGCTGTTGTGTAACAGAAACTCTAGCTTGTCCTTGCCTGTCTTAAGGCATTGCTTCATGAAGGAAAATAAACTCACTGGAATATTTGTGAAATTCAATAAAATGCTTTCACAAGCACTCCATTTTAATGCATGCTGAAACAATTTACTATAAGTTTATGGTCTTTTAAAAAACATTAATGTTGTGATTTCTTGCTATTGTAATTAAATGGATCTGTATCGCTGTAGAAGCTCTTATGTGTCATATTTATTATACCTTTTAGACATATCTGTAGCCAAGTGGAGTAAGTATATACTTTTTTCAAGAAAAAGAGGAAGGCCTGGGATGCCTTCAGCCATGTTTGTTTAACTGACAGGTAGCTTTTCTTCACTGTGTGCTTTGCCTTTGCTCACAGAAGCGCATTCACTCTGCTGCAGTGTGTTGAAACTTTTAAGTGGAAATGGCTTTTCATTAACAAAGGAAGCATTTTCCTCCCCCTTCCATGTCTTGGTTTTCTCCACTAAGTCTTGGCTTCTTCAGCAGCTGCACCTCCACCAGAAATGACAAAAGGTGCAATTGTGCTGGGAGATGGCTGTGAAGATAATGCCAGTGAGTGTTGTGTGTGGGCTCCTGGGGACTCTTTTCTTCTGTGTCTGGTTTTGTTTTAGTTTTGTTATTTCAGCAGATCAAGCACACCTTAAAAGCACCACATCACATCCAAAAAAGCTTTCAAAACCTCTTCTGCACCTTGAGCTGTTTCTTTCTGTAAGTTGCTGTTAGTACTGAGGAGGCCCTCTTTGCCCTGGTAACAGAAGATCTGACACACTCACTTAGAAGTGGGGAACAGACAGAGTAGAGAGTACTTGGTTTTCTTTCCAGGCAGGCAGGCCGGCCATGGGAGTTCCATCCCTGGCTTTGGAGCAGTCTGGGAGCAAGTAGGAGTGTGCAGAAAGCAGCATTTCCAGTCATCTCCTTTTTTTGAGTATGACACCCAGCTCAAGATGGACAGCCCTTGCCTTTTACTTATTTATGTAATCCAATTTAAAGATAACCTCCTTTATCTGCCTCTACCTCTTCATTTTTTTTTTCAAGTTTCTGGAGAATGGTGCTGATTTTGAAAAGTAACATTTATTTCTGGCAAAAGATCTTTGAGTTCATCTGATAGCCTTAGATGAAAATCTGCTCTCATTCACAGACATTAAACAACTCAAACCACTGGTAGAACCAAAACTTGGACCTAGACGCACTTGTCTTCTATAGATGCAATTTATTCTGCCGGAGACATATAGACAGGAGGTCTACTTCTATCTTTTTGGCCATTTTTTTAAATTTTTATATATTTTGAATTCTCAGACCACTTTATAAACAGATGATAGGTGATGTGCATACTATCCTACCATAGTTCTTGGCAATGTTTCTAAATCCTCTCAAGAATTAGTCATTTTGTTCTCACTTCCTAGACTCAGCAGGCAGGGATGTAGAAGAAACTAGAAATGCATTCTAAAGTGCATCTGCAGCATTGTGAATGTTGATAAACAGCATTCTGACCTTCTCTCTGAAGGAGCAGAGAGAAAAGATGTAATGCAGGGTTAGCCAATCCCATTAAGTGGCACTTTGCCATGGTGATTCATTTTGCCTTGGAGCAATCTTACGCCCTTGGTGAAACTGGGTCCCTCTTGGTTGAAGGAAGAAAGGACTCTTCCAGAACTGTCAGTCACTGTTTAAGCACTTCCAAATGAAGGTCTTACTGGATCAAGTTTTAATACACTCCAAGTCTTCAAACATTACTCTAAATTTGTTCACCATCTTACTTAGTAGGCCATGTGTGTCCCTTGAAAGTGTTTGTGCAATCTATGTTAGAATAATAATCTAATAGCTTAAAATCTACCTGAGGGAGATTCAGGTAAGTGTAAAAATAATAGGTGTTCTCATTTCCCCTCATGCCCACTACTGCCTTCCAGAAATGCTACTGCTAGACAGCATGAGGAAAATCCAGCTGAAGTTGGCATTTGTTCCTGGCCTCTCACAGCATCTTAACCATCACTGCAGTGTATGTGCACATACTTCTCTGTACAGGTTTGAGGCATGAAACCAACTGAGGAGTTCTGCCATTCTACAAGAAAAATGAGGATGGGAAGCCACTTTAGAATGGCACATAAACTGTAATCCCACCACTCAGAGACTAAGGCAGGACAGTTGTGAGATCTAAGCCAGCCTAGACTACATAGTAAGCCCATGTTTAAAAAAAAAAAAAAACCTGGAATGCTTGTCCAACCTGCATCTGCTTAGGCCCATCTGCTTCGGCCCAGCCTTAGAGACTGACTCAGGCAATCTGTTATGGGATCTGCTAAGACGCCTTCATAATAAGCATCTTGCAAGTGATTGTGATAGAGAGAGTACTGTGCAGAGTCTTATCTCTCTACCTCTGTTCTTCCTTTGTCTTCCGCACTGTTCCACAAAAAGTTTGAGGTAGTATTTAGACTAACTAGCAGATAAACCAATGTTCATTATAATCAAAATGTCATTGCCCATGCAAGATTTTAACCAGAATTCTGGTAAGCCTCTTAGTCTACTTACTACATCATGGATTCCAAATAACTAGTGAAAATATGCTACAAATACCTTCAGCTTCTTAGGGACCCTTCCCTTGGGTGTGTTCTGTAGATGAATGCATTCCCAACAAGTCAATCTAACACAGTCACTGAATGTTTACTGCAGTTATTATGCGATGGTTATCTAAGTTTTAGAATCTTGTTGATATTGGAGACTAAGGACAATGAAACAGAGACAAAGTGGTTCATAGTACTCTTTATCCTCTAAAAGCATACTAAGTAAGTACAATGCAGGTCCCCAAACTGGCCTGGCTTAATTGTACTGTGAGGAGTGGGGGTGTCCATAGCCAAGCCCAGTAGGTACATCTAAACACTTTCTCATTGCTGGTGGCAAGAGGTAGCATTCTGATGATTCTGATGATAGCTGATGGAACAGAAATGGTGTTTGGTAGTGACGTTATAAGCCTTTACCTCATTTGAGGAAAGGAAAATCCCTTTTAGTCTCACTCTAGACTCATTAAGTAGTAATCAGATGCAATTTCTGGGCAAGGAGGCCTAGAGCAACAGATGCTACAGATATTCTACTTCTTTGTGCTTGATGTATTTTTTGCTTCTGGGAAAGGCAGACCCCTATCTTTCTGTCACTTAGTTAATAATTATTGTTTAATAACTCAACCAATATGTCTTTTGCTGCTATAAGATAAAGATAAATATTAGTATTATAGCTTTTGAATATGTTCAAGATGTTATACATGTTGATTTTTTTGAATAGAATCTTCAGCTTCTTATACTTCTAATTCTAACCTCTAATATGTTGTGGGTTTTTTCCCCCACTTTAGATGTCACTTAGGTCCCTTTTATTTATTTATTTTTATTGTGGCAAAATAGACATAACAAGCTGGGATTAAAGGCATGTGCCACCATTCCTGGCTTGACTACTCTTAAGAATCCCATTTGGGCTGGAGAGATGGATCAGTGGTTAAGACACTTGCCTGCAAAGCCTAATAACCTGAGTTTTATCCCTTAGTGCCCATGTAAAGCCAGATGCACAAAGTGGTGGATGCATG
The DNA here is from genome assembly GCA_036346955.1 of Dipus sagitta. Taxonomy (NCBI): domain Eukaryota; kingdom Metazoa; phylum Chordata; class Mammalia; order Rodentia; family Dipodidae; genus Dipus; species Dipus sagitta. The sequence continues at coordinate 49,797,041 of CM070773.1, read as the reverse complement.
TGGAGTTTGTTTGCAGCAGCTGAAGGCCCTGATGTGCCCATTCTCTTGCTCTCTCTCTCTCTCTCTCTCTCTCTCTCTCTCTCTCTTTGCTTGCAAATAAATAAAAACTTAAAAAAAAAATCTTGGAGCCAGGCGTGGTGGTGCACACCTTTAATCCCAGCACTTGGGAGGCAGAGGTAAGAGGGTTGCTGTGAGCTCAAGGCCACCCTGAGACTTCAAAGTGAATTCCAGGTCTGCCTGGGCTAGAGCAAGACTCTACCTTGAAAAACAAAACAAAACAAAAGTCTCGGGCTGGAGAGATGGTTCAGTGGTTAAGGCACTTGTCTGCAAAGCCTAAAGAACCAGTACTCACAAGCCAAATACATAAAGTGGTGCATGCATTTGGAATTTGTTTGCAGTACTAGAGGCCCTGATGCACCCATTCTCATTCTCTTTCTTTCTTTCTTTCTCTCTCTCTCTTTCTCTCTCTCTCTGCTTGTAAAAAAATTAAAATTTAGAAAAAAATTAAACAAAAAATCTCATTTAAGTGGAATTATATAGTACTTTTTATTGTCTGGCTTATTTCACTTAGCATATCTTTAAGGTGTATCCATATTTAGAGTGTGTCAGAATTACATTCTTCCTTAAGACTGACATACTATGTTTTCTATATATTGACATTATATGTGTATACCACAGTTTGCTTGTACATCCTTGGATATTCTTGCTGTTTCCACCATTTACCTGTTGTGAATAATGGTGCTCTAAATATATACAAACATCTCAGAGTTCCTTCTTCAATTCTTTTGGTTGCATATCCAGAAGTATACTTGCTAGATGATATGGTAAGTCCATGTTTAATTCTTTGGACGACTGTAATATATATTCTAAGGGCTTAAGGGTGGGAATCGAAGGCAGAACCTTACTCATGCTAGGTAAAATCTCTACACAGAGTTGTCTACAGACCTATAATATGGTTTTGATTGTTATTTTTTCTTATTACAAAAGTGACAGCCAGAATGATTAAAACGAAGGTAGAAAATAAGCTGGGTGTGGTAGTGCACACCTTTAATCTCAGCACTTGGAAGGCAGAGGTAGAAGGATTGCCATAGGTGAGGCCAGCCTGGGGCTAAAGAGTAAGTTCCTGGTCAGCCTGGGCTAGAGTGATCGTGATACTCTCCCTGGGGATGGGGGCGGGGGGTTGAAGAAAAAGTCTGGAGAGATGGATTAGTGGTTAAGGTGCTTGCCTGCAAAGACGAAGGACTCAGGTTTGATTTCCCAGGACCCATGTAAGCCAGATGCACATGGGGGTGCATGCGTCTGGAGCTTGTTTACAGTGGCTAGAGGCCATGACACACCCATTCTCTCTCTCTCAAATAAAGAAATTTAAAAAAAAACAAAACACATGTGCTGTAATATCTGGCATTTACTTGAGTGCTGGGGATCTAAACTCAGGTCCTCATACTTGTGTGGCAAGTGCTTTTCTGACTGAGGCATCTCCCAAGGTCCCCTTTACCTCTTTTTTTCTTTTTTTCTTTCTTTCTCTTTTTTTTTTTTTTTTTTTTTTTGAGTTATTCAAGAAGGAAAAGCTAGCTGTGTTTCAAAATAAATTTCTTCAACCAGGCATGGTGGTGCATGTCTTTAATCCCAGTACTCAGGTGGCAGAGGTAGGAAGATTGTTATGAATTTGAGGCCAGCCTGAGACTACATAGTGAATTTCGGGTCAACTTGGACAAGAGTGAGACCTTACCTCAAAAACCCTAACTAACTAACTAAGTAACTAAATGTAAATAAATAAATTTCCTCAAGAGTAGTAGCTCACATCTGTAATCCAAACACTTGGGAGGTGAAAACAGGAGAATCACAAGTTTCAGGTCAGCTTGGTCTACAAAGTGAGACCCTGTTCCCAAAAGCCAGATAAATTAATTTTCAAAGTGAAGTCAATAATATTGGGTTGAGATTAGAAGAATTTATACTCCTGGCTTTATGTGGCTACTAGGGAATTAAACCCAGGCCGTTAACCACTGAGCCATCTCTGTAGCCTTGAGATTAGAAGAATTTAGAATCTAGGGTTTAGCATAAATGTGTAGATCTACATTATCAATAATTATTTTCTCCCCAGTACACATTTGAAAAGATGATAGCCTTTGTTGTCATCAGATGTTTAGATTGATATATCAGCTTGTAATGTGGCAATTTTGAAAATAATTTCCATTTGAAGGTTAAAAAAAAAAAAGAAGAAAAGAATTTCCCCAGGTGCTCCCAAGGAAAGAAATAATGATTTTAGTAGATCATGGGCATGACCAGGAAGAGTTCTACGAGCCAAACAAACTTGTACTGGCATTTCAGTTTAGTATTGCTACTGTTAAAAATTACTGAGTTTTTGGGCTGGAAAGAAGGCTTAGCGCTTAAGGTGCTTGCCTGTGAAGCCTAAGGACCCAGGTTTGATTCCCCAGTACCTACGTAAGCCAGATGCACAAGGTGGCACATACATCTGGAGTCCCTGGGGTACTCATCTCCCCTCTCCCTTTGCCTCTTTCTACTCTCTCCCTCTCTCTCAAATAAATAAATAAATAAATAAATTTTAAAAATTACTAAGTTTGGAAGCCAGGTATGATGGTGCATGCATTTAATCCCAGCACTTGGGAGACAGAGGTAGAATCACTGTGAGTTCGAGGCCAGCCTGGGACTACAGAGTAAGTTCCAAGTCAGCCTGTGCTAGAGTGAGACCCTACCTCAACAAACCAAAAAAAAAAAAAAAAAAAAAAAAAAAAAAAAAAAAACTAACTTTTAATAGTAAGGATTTGTGGGCATTGTTCCCTTTCATATTTTTCCCAAATTCTACATTTTTTAAATATTTTTTTTATTTTTATTTATTTGAGAGTGACCGACAGAGAGAGAAAGAGGCAGAGAGAGAGAGAGAGAGAATGGGTGTGCCAGGGCCTCCAGCCAGTGCAAACAATCTCCAGATGCGTGCGCCCCCTTGTGCATCTGGCTAACGTGGGTCCTGGGGAATCGAGCCTCGAACCGGGGTCCTTAGGCTTCACAGGCAAGCACTTAACTGCTAAGCCATCTCTCTAGCCCTACATTTATTTTATTTGTTTTGTTTGTTTATGAGAGAGAAGAAGGCAGACAGAGAAAATATGGGCATGCCACAGTTTCCAGCCACTGCTAATGAACTCCAGATGCATGTGCCATCTTGTGCATCTGGTTTTACATGGTTACTGGGGAATTCAACATAGGTCCTTTGGCCTTGCAGGCAAATATCTGAACTGTTAAGCCATTTCTCCAACCATATATATATATATATATATATATATATATATATATATATACACATATATATATATAAATTTTAATTTTGTTTTTGTTTTTTGGTTTTTCAAGGTAGGGTCTCACTCTAGCCCAGGCTGAACTGGAATTCGCTATGGAGTCTCAGGGTGGCTTCGAACTTACGCCAATCCTCCCACCTCTGCCTCCCAAGTGCTGGGATTAAAGGCATGCGCCACCACGCCCGGCACTGTTTTTTTTTAATAAAAAATTCTTTAAGCTGGGTGTTTTAGCTTAAGCCTTTAATCCCAGCATGTGAGAGGCAGAGGTAGGAGGATTACCATGAGTTCAAGCCCACCCTGAGACTACATAGTGAATTCCAGGTCAGCCTGGACTAGAGTGAGACCGTACCTCCAAAAACAAAACTTTTTTAATTAAAACTTTATTAATTTATTAGCAAGGAGAAAGAAAGAGTTGCTACACCAGGTCCTCTTGTGTCCTCAAATGAACTCCACATGCATGCTCCACTTTGTGCATCTGACCTTTCGTGGTTACTGAGGGATCAAACCTAGGTCTTTAGGCTTTACAAGCAAGTTCCTTAACTGCTGAGCCATCTCCAGCCACACATTCTACATTCTATTTGATGAACTCATGTTACTTTTTTTTTTTTTTTTTTGAGGTAGAGTCTCTGGCCCAGGCTGACCTGGAATTCACTATGGAGTCTCAGGGTGGCCTCGAACTCTCGGCGATCCTCCTACCTCTGCCTCCCAAGTGCTGGGATTAAAGGAGTGCGCCACCACGCCTGGCCTTCATGTTACTTTTAAATTAGAAAACATCTTATAGAAAACATCTCTCCCAGGAACATTTTTTTAAATATTTTATTTTATTGATTTATTCATTTGACAGAGAAAGAGAGAGAGGGAGGGAGGGAGAAAGAGAGAGAGAAAATGGGCATGCCAGGGCCTCCTGCCACTGCAAACGAACTCTAGATGCATGCACCCCCTTGTGCATCTGGCTAATGTGGGTTCTGAAGAATCAAACCTGGGTCCTTTGGCTTTGCAGGCAAACGCCTTAACCACTAAGCTATCCCTCCAGCCCACATCTTTTAAATGTATCTGATTATTTATTTAGGTGCTGTGGATTGAACTCAGAGCCTCAGGCATGCTAAGTAAAGAGGAAAAAAAGGCTAATTAATAAAAGTAAAATTCCCACACTGACTACTCGGAGCCTGACCCCAGCAACTTTCTTTTTAAAAAAATATTTATTTATTTATTTATTTGCAAGCAGAGAGCGAGAGAGACAAAGAGAATGGGCATGTCAGGGCCTTCATCCTCTGCAAATTCTAGGCCATGGGCACTGGGGAATCAAACCCAGGTCATTAGGCTATGCAAGTAAGTGCCTCAACCACTGAGCCATCTCTCCAGTCCCACTTTCAATGTCTTTTTTTGGTTTTGGTTTTGGTTTTTCAAGGTAGGGTCTCACTCTAGCTCAGGCTGACCTGGAATTCACTATGTAGTCTCAGGGTGGCCTTGAACTCACAGTGATCCTCCTACCTCTGCCTCCTGAGTGCTGGAATTAAAGGTGTGTGCCACCACGCCCGGCTATAACTTTCAATGTCTTATACAAACATTGAGCTTAACTCCTAACAACCATGAGTGGTCAATTTCATGGAAGACAACTGGTGTAATAAAATTTGCTACTTAACAAGATGGTAAGATGTCCACTTATCTACCCCACACAAATGGCACTTTGACTGTTATAAAGAACTCTCTTTCCTTTTCTGGGGAAGGTGATTGTCTCACCCAGAGAATTCTCTAGCTAAGTTTGTTTCTCCTGAAGTGTATTTTATTAAATCTTTTTATATCTATAAAAAAAAGAAAAGAAAACATCTTAAAAAGAAATTAGGTTGCAATAATTGGTTTTTGGATTATGTCTGTTTTATTTTAGTCTTGGCCTAACTATGAAGAGATCTATAAAAACGTGATTGAAATTGCCACATTTTTAGATTTACCTCGTTTTCCAGAGGTAACTGAGGACTGCTACCTTCATCCCAACATATTGTGTATGAAGTACTTGCTGGAGGTCAATCTCCCAGGTAGGTGTAGTGTATGTGATGAAGAAACTTTCAGTACTGGGATTACATTAAACAGAACAAAGGGTCCTTTCAGTCACAGACTGTTCAAGCCACCTGAAAGAGTCCATAGTAATATGAAGCTTAATTTCAAAATACTTTTTTGAAATAATGCAAACTGTTTAAAATGCTTAAAGGGTCACTGTTCAGAAATAGACTTATTCTAGTTTGGTGCCAGGTTTGTGTTTGGGACAATACATGTGGCTTTTATATATTTTTTTAAAGTATTTCTGTATTTGCAAGGAGAGAGAGAGAAAGTGAGAGAATGGGTGCGCCAGGGCCTCCAGCCACTGAAAATGAACTCCAGATGCATGCGCCACTTTCTGCATCTGGCTTTATGTGGATATTGGGGAATTGAACCTGGGTCATTATGCCTTGCAGGCAGGTGCCTTAACCATTGAGCCATCTGTACAGCCCCTTTATACATTTTTTATTATTTATTTGTAAGCAGAGAGAGAAAAAGGGCACACTAGGGCCTTTTGCCATTGCAAACAATCTTCAGACACATGTGCCACTTTGTGCATCTGGCCTTATGTGGGTGCTGGGGAATCAAACCCACCTTATCAGCCTGTGTCAGTAAGCCTCTTTAACTACCCAGTGCTCTCTCCTTTCTTTTTTTTTTTTTTTAATTAAGTAGGAACTTTGTGTGGACACATCATATGTTAGTACCATCATTTCCCTCCTACCTGCCTCCATTCCACTGAGGGCCCTCCTTAGTGGGATTGCTATTTTCATCATGGGGTTGTGGGTTATAAGTTGTGAGAGCAGCAGTCATTGTTGAGGGGGCAATGTTTCTGGATATTCCCTCCCACCCTGTGGCTCTTTTTGCCCTTCTTCCACAAAATTCCCTAAGCTTTTTTTTGTTTGTTTGCTTTTGTTTTTGTTTTTCAAGGTAGGGTCTCACTGTGGCCCAGACTGACCTGGAATTTACTATGTAGTCTTGGGGTGGCCTCATGGTGATTCTCCTACCTCTGCCTCACAAGTACTGTAAAGGCGTGCGCCACCATACCTGGCTCCTTTTGTTTTTTGGTTTTTGAAGACGAGTCTCACTGTAGCCCAGGCTGATCTGGAACTTACACTGTAGCACAGGCTGGCCTTGAACTCTGGCAATCCTCAGCCTCCCAAGGGCTTGGATTAAGGCATATGCCACCAAACCTGGCTATATGTGACTTTTATGGCAAATTCATCAAGTATAAGAAAAGTAGTTAATGATATTTCAGTATGAATTATTAATGACCTGCTTTAAAAAATAGTAACACAATGTATTTACAGGAAACATTATTACTATGTAATGAATTCTAATTAAAAACATTACCTGGGTTTGGAGGGATGGCTCTGCAATTAAAAAAAGTACTTGCTTGCAAAGCGTAATAGCCTGGGTTGGATTCCCAGAACCCTCATAAAGCCAGGCACATGTAGCGCATGTGTCTTTGTAGCAGCAGGAAGCACTGGCGCGCTAATACACACTCTTTCTCTCTCGCACACAAATGAATAAATAAATTAAATTTCTACAATAAATAAAAACGTCCCCTGCCAGGTGTGGTGGCACATACTTGTACTCTCTGCACTTGAGTGGAGGAAGTGGGAAAATCCGCAGTCCAAGGCCATTCTGAACCAGAAAGGAGACCCAATCTCAAAACAACTACAACAAAATTCTGGAAGCTAATTTGTGGTAATGTTTTTTTAATTAATTAATTATGAGAGAGAGAAAAAAAAATGGGTGTACCAGGGCAGACAGATGTACCACTTTGTGCATCTGGCTATACATGGGTACTAGGGAATTGAACTCAGACTGGCTAACCACCTTTAACTGCTGAGCCGTCTCCCCAGCTCTATGGTAATGTTTTTATTGTTTAATGATATTTTCAGTTGCCACTCCCTAAAATTGATAGAGAAAAATGTGATCTAAACACAGTGAACTTTTGAAGGCCATGACCAGGACTCTGCAAAGAGCACTAGGTTTGGTGGACAAGCCTGTAATCTCAGCATTCATTCGAGAGGCTGAGACATGAGGTTTATCATTTTGAGGCTGATAAGGACATGTAACAAGATTTTTTCTTTAAAAAAAATGTTAAATGTACCATGTACCCTATGAGCATACACATTCCTACTGTGGCCTAGTTTACTAAAGGTTTGCATTCACATTTACAGTTGAATGTACCATGTACCCTACGAGCATACACATTCCTACTGTGGCCTAGTTTACCAAAGGTTTGCATTCACATTTATTGTTTTGTTCTTCAACAGATGAAATGCATGGTTTAACTTGCCAAGTGGTAAAAATGACTGGAATAGGAGAAGTGGATTTTCTGACATTTGATCCTATAGCTAAAATGAAAAAAACAGTTAAATATGATGTCCAAGCTCTAGCTGTCATTGTAGTAGTATTGAAACTGCTCTTTTTACTGGATGATAACTTAGAATGGTAAGTATATATCACATCTTTGGCCAATAGTACTATGTTGAACTGGTCTTAGTATTTTCAAAACAGTGAGGGAAAACATATTACTTTTACCTAATTTTTCAGAGTAAAGGACTCCATATTATCTCAATAGAAAGTGACTCAGAGCTAGGCATGGTTCCATATGCCTTTAATCCCAGCACTTGGGAAGTAGAGGTAGGAGGATCACTCCGAGTTCAAGTCTATCCTGAGACTACATATTGAATTCCAGGTTAGCCTGAAGTATAGCAAGACCCTACCTCAAAAAACCAAAAAAAAAAAAAAAAAAAAAAAAATTAGTATCAGTTTTGAGTACTGTTCTATACTTTTTCCTTAGGAGAATTAAAACTTTAACTGCCCAAATACATGATAGCTAAATAAGTTGACTTATTTATTATTGCCTCCAGGTCTTATTCTGATCTTGCTGAAGCATATAATGAAGAACACAAAAAAGGTACTAATTTACTAGTCAAATTCAAAGTGATTGTAGAAGATGGGGTAAAAGCCTGGCATGGTGGTGCATACCTTTAACCCCAACACTTGGGAGGCAGAGGTAGGCAGATGGTTGTGAGTTTGAGGCCAGCCTGAGACTATATAGTGAATTCCAGGTCAGCCTGGGCTAGAGAGAGAGACCCTACCTCGAACCCCCCCCCCAAAAAAGGATAAAAGATACAATAAATGGGAAAAAAGGCATATGCATATGCCTATTTTTATATACAAACTATGCCTTGTACTGTTTTTTCATATACTTATTTAACTCTATCTGTGGGCTACTGAGAACTTCCTACTGTGTCATCCTATCTTTTAATCCCCCCCCCCCCCAAGGTAGGGTCGTGCTCTAGCTCAGGCTGACTTGGAACTCACTATGTAGTCTCAGGGTGGCCTTGAACTCACAGTGATCCTACTACCTCTGTCTCCTGAGTGCTGGGATTAAAGGTGTGCGCCACCATGCCTGGCTGTATCTGCTCTTTGTTCTCAATTTCTACTCACTAGCCATACCAGATCAAGAACTTATTAGCAGCTTTGTGATGATTCTGCTTAGAAACCTTTTCTTCAAATATGTATCATTCCCACTGTGCTCCTGACTATTCTTCACGCCGCTTACTTCACATTACTTCCTTCCTTCTTAAGCCAGAGCCAGTCACTCCTGCTGCCATTGCTGCTGCCCAGACTTTTACTGGCTGTGTCCTACATGAAATTATAACCAACAGTACATCTGTCCCTGTTAGAGTGCCAGTGTTTGTAAATGCTTAGAGGGTTATCTGACTTGTACCTTATAAGTGATAGTTTGATAGATTTGTGAGCTTATAGAGGGAGGGAATATATATTGATTTTTTTTAGAGAGGGGAGGTTTTGTTGTGTATTGAACCTAATGCTTCACATATGATAGTCAAGCCATTCTACCAGTGAGCTATATCCCCTTTTTACTTTTTATTTATTTATTTTGTGTTTTGTTTTTGTTTTTTGAGGTAGGGTCTCACTCTAGCCTAGGCTGATCTGGAATTTACTATGTCTTGTCAGGGTGACCTCGAACTCATGGCAATCCTCCTAACTCTGCTTCCCAAGTGCTGGGATTAAAGGTGTGTGCCACCACGTCCAGGTTACTTTTTATTTTGAGACAGGATCTCATTGTGTTTCCCAAGCTGGCCTTGAACTCACTCTGTAGGCTAGGCAAGACTTGAACCTTGTGATCTTTCTGCCTCAGTCTCCTAAGTATCTGGTTATTACAATCCTATGCCACCAGATTTGGCTCATATCTTGCTTTTTTAAATTTGTTTTTGTTTTTTCAAGGTAGAGTCTCACTCTAGCCGTAGGCTTACCTGGAACTCACTCTATAGTCCCAGGCTGGCCTCAAACTCATAGTGATTTTCCTACCTCTGCCTACTGAGTGTGTGTGCCACCATGCCTGGTCCATATCTTGCTTTTAAAAAAAATATATCCTCAGTGTATAACAGAGTGACTGGCCTAAGATTAATTCAGTGAAGTTGAGGGAATATTTGGATTCTTAAATTCAGTTCCAACTTGAAGTTTTACTAGAATTTTATGTTCATTGGTTTTAAGAGTCTGAGTTTAATATTAGTATGCAGTTTGTGTATTTTTTTCACAGCATGTGCAAAATAAAACACTTATTTATGTACATTGCTCATGTTAGCATCTGCACTCAAGTGCCTATAACCTTTGAACCGTATCCCCAGCCTTCATGTTAGCATCTGTGTGGGGTAAGATGTTGAACTGGATGTCTTCTGATGCCTCTTCAAATGCTGGAGGTCGTGTTAGGTTGTATAGCCATGTGTGGTAGAGAGCTCTTTGGCCTGTCTCTTGCAGACTTCAGTAAATCCGTGCAGGACAAGGAGTGCTGTGCTCTTCTCCCTGCTGCCCTTCACCCGCTTCCACCCTCCCTGCACTGAGGAGGAGGTTGAGGGTTGGAGGGGTGATTTACACAAGGTCAAGGAACCTTGAGTTCTATTAATTGTTACAGTTGTCCTCTATCCTATAATTCTTTTGGTAACTTCTCCTCTGCTATATGACCTATAGTGCTATATTGTTTTATTTTATTGGCCAGTTAAAAAAAATTTTCTTTCGAGGTAGAGTCTCACTCTAGCCCAGGCTAGCCTCGAACTAACAGTAATTCTCCTACCTCTGCCTCCTGAGGCAGAGGATCAAAGGCGTACACCACCATGGCCAGCCTCTGTCTTTGTTAAAGAATAATCCTTTGTATTCTTGACATACTCAATTCTGTTGTCTCTAAGAGCTGCATCTTTTTTCTTAAAAAAATAATTATATATGTAACACACACATACATATTATATATATATGAGGGAGAAAAGCAGATAGAAAGAGAATGGATATGCTGGGGCCTCCAGCCTCTGCAAATGAACTCCAGACACATGCACCACCTTGTGTACCTGGCTTATGTGGGTATTGGGGACTGGAACTTAGGTCCTTAGACTTCACAGGCAAGTGCCTAAACTGCTAAGCCATCTGTCCAGCCCTGCTGTATCTTATTTTGTTTTGTTTGTTTTTGTTGTTTTGTTTTCTCGAGGTAGCTTCTCTCTCTAGTACAGGCTGACCTGAAATTCACTATGTAGTCTCAGGGTTGCCTCAAACTAACAGCAGTCCTCCTACCTCTGCCTTCCAAGTGGCTGAGATTAAAAGTGTGCACCACCATACCCAGCTGCTGCATCCTTAAAAAAATTTTTTTTATTTATTTATAAGAAAAGAGAGAAAGAGAAAGAAAGAGAATGGGTGCATCAGGGTCTCTTGCCACTGCAAACAAACCAGATGCCTGTGTCACTTTGTGCATCTGACTTCGTGTTGATACTGGGGAATTAAACCTGGGTCATTAGGCTCTGCAGGCAAGTGCCTTAACCGCTGAGCCATTTCTTCAGCTCCCAACTTCTATATCTTGATAACATGCCAACTCTCTAGTGCAATCCACTTTCTTATCTCTCGAATCTCTGAATTAGGACTAGGAAAAGCAGGACTAGGAGTCGATGCAACTATGAGTGTGGGAGTGCCTGCAATAGCATTGTTTCATACACTTAGCCATCATTTGCTTCTCAGCTTATGTATTTGCCGTGTGTATTGGAGCAGCATTAGGTACCAGGCTGGGTGTTGGTGTGGAGGAAGAAGAAGCCTGAGTGTGTAGCAGCTGGCAATGTGTGTTCCACCTTCAGTGAGGTAACAGTAAAGTCTAGGTGATGAACAGACATGTCATCAGAGGTGATTCAGGATGATCTTGGTGGAGACACAATATAGGTCGAAACTTAGAGGAAGAGTGACAGATTGCTTGAGAGAGTCAATATGTAGACAGTGACTGTCCATAATTTCCAAGAGCTGTTATACAAATGTTGAGCTATATTAATGGATGAAGACTCATGAAAAATGTATGTTATTGCAATGCAATGGATTTTCCTAATAAGCATGGATTTTATTTCAGATAAGCCATGGTTTGATTTCAGAAAGTGGTACCAAATTATGAAGAAAACTTTTGACGAGAAAAAACGAAAGTGGGAGGAAGCAAGGGCAAAGTAAGTCATCTGTTCATGTTTCAAATTCACCTGTTCCGTTTCTATGCCAGTTACGTTAGAGTTGAGAGCTGAACGTTCACCAGTGTGCACGCACGGCACTGCGGCTTTTTTCTAGAAATAGTAGTATTCTAGTCAACTATTTTTTTTTTTCTAGTGCTTGAGATCAAATTCAGGACCTTGTACATGCTTAGCAAGTGCTGTATTACTGAGGTACTCCTCCAATCCCTACTTTTCCTTGTATTATTATTTTATTTTTTGGTTTTTGATGTCGGGTTTCACTTAACCCAGGCTAACCTGGAATTCAATATGTAGTACCTCAGGGTGGCCTTGAATTCATGATAATCCTCCTACCTCTGCCTCCAGAGTGCTGGGTTTTAAAAGCATGTGCCGCCTTGCCTGACTCTACTTTTAATTTTTTTCTTTTTTATATTAATATTAATTAAACTCCACATCTGCAGTGTTAAAATCAGATATACATCTAAGACTTCTGACATTTAGCTATTTTAGAGGAGAATTTAGCAACCAAAATAAGTCCAGTTATAAAATACCAGTTTCCAGCAAGACACCAGGCCTCAGAGAGGAGGTTGTCCAGAGACTTCTTACCAAAATCCTCCTTCACATAGTGTGTGGTAAGGTTAATATATGCGAATAGTGTCAGTCACCATTAACTGATGTGTGGGCACAAAGGCCCCTGGGCATGCTGACCAGTCTCTGTCATCTACTTCACCCCACTTTCTTATAAATTTCTATTCTCCCCTCCCTTCTTCCTTCCCTTCTTCTCTCCCTCCCTCCCTCCTTCTCTCCCTCTTTTACTTTCCTTTTTTTGTTTGTTTGTTTGTTTTTGTTTTTTTCAGTGTAGGTTCTCACTCTAGCCCAGGCTGACCTGGAATTCACTACGTAGTCTCAGGGTGGCCTCGAACTCACGGTGATCCTCCTACCTCTGCCTCCCAAGTGCTGGGATTAAAGGTGTGCGCCACCACGCCCTGCTCTTTTCTTTTTAAGTACTGGGGATAGAACCTAGGGCATTATGCATGCTAGACAAGCATTCTACCACTAGCTATATCTCCAACCCTAAATTTATTATGCTCCCCCTGTTCCTATCGATATTATTTTTCATATTGTCAAAAGAAAATTACTGGGCTGGAGAGGTGGCTTAGCGGTTAAGTGCTTGCCTGTGAAGCCTGAGTACCCTGGTTCGAGGCTTGATTCCCCAGGACCCACGTTAGCCAGATGCACAAGGGGGCACACACGTCTGGAGTTCGTTTGCAGTGGCTGGAGGCCCTGGTGCACCCATTCTCTCTCTCCCTCTCTGTCTGCCTCTTTCTCTCTCTGTCTGTCCCTCTCAAATAAATAAATAAAAATAAACAAAAAAATTAAAAAAAAGAAAATTATTAAAACATTTCCTATATCTAAGCATGATTTTTTGCATGAGATGATGAAAAACACTAGCAAACAGTAGTCAAAAACAACAGCTTAAGCTGACATCTTTTGCAGCAGCTAGAGGCCCTGGTGTGCCCATTCTCTATCTATCTATTTGTCTGCCTGCCTGCCTACCTACCTACCTCTTTCTCTCTCAAATAAATAAATAAAAATATTTTTAAAAGCCCACAGTTTAATGACATTACACACCAATTAAAATGGCTAACAATAAAACAACAAAAATTGACCATACCAAGCATCGGAATGCAAAATGTATAACTGTTTTGAAAAGTTTGGCAATTTCTCATAAAGCTGAATATACACTGTGGTAGTTTGAAGAGATGGCCCCCAATATATTCAGTTGTTTATTTGTTTGTAGTTTGCATCTGCAGCCACCTGCCTGGAGGCAGTGTCACTGGGTGGATAGTAAGGTGTGGTGGTGGGTTTCAGATTTCAATCTAAACATATGCAAAGTGTGCCTAGCTGGAGTTCCTGAAGTGTGCTGTGCTGTGTGGCTTTTTTTGGCTTTTGGTTTTTGGCTTTTGGCTTTAGGCTTGTGCTTCTCTCTTTCTGCTTGGACCTGTGAAGGCAGGCCAGCTTCTTCTGCCATTTATGGAACTTCCCCTGGATCTGTAAGCATCGATAAATATCCCTTCCTCCATAACTGTGCCTGGTCTGGAAGTTCATCTCAGCGAACCTAAAGCTGTCTGCTACATACACTAATTATAATATTGAATTCTTTCCACTCATAAATATTTACCCAAGTGAAATGAAGACATGCTCACACAAAAGCCTGTGTGGGGAAGGTTTGTAGTGACTTAGCTAGTGACTGGATAGATACTGACATATCCATACAGTGCAGTACCACTGAGTAGTAGAAAGGAATAAGCTTCTGATACATACAGCAGTATGACTGTCACATGCATTATGCCAAATGAAAGACTCAAGGTTATATACAAGCTAGGTGTGGTGGCATACACATTTAATACCAGCACTTGGGAGGCAGAGGTATGAGGATCACCATGAGTTTGAGGTTACTGTGAGACTACATAGTGAATTCCAGGTCTGCCTGGATTAGAGTGAGACTCTAGCTCAGGAAAAACAAAACAAAACAAAAAAAAAAAACGTATCTCTGTGGCTCAGAAGTCAAGGTGCTTGCCTGCAAAGTCTTAACAACTGAAGTTCAGTTCCCCAGGACCCACATAAAGCCAAATGCACAAAGTGGTACATGCACCTGGAGCTCATTTATAGCAGCAAAGAGCCATGGAGCACCCAATCTCTCTGTCTCTCTTCTATCTCTCTCTGCTTGCAAGTAAATAACTTAATTAAATTAAATTTTAGTATCTCTCATATGTAATCATAATATTAATGTTTTAACATTTTTATATCCTTTGGAAAAATCTCTTCTTAAATTGCTAAAGTGATCATTGCTACCATAATGTTATGAAAATGGCTGTGCCATTTAAAATATATGTGTATACACACACACACACACACATATTAACATTAAAAAGAATGGTGAAGGGTTGAGGAGGTGGCTCCATGGGTAAAGTGCTCAGTCACTGCATAAGCGTACGTGCAGATCCTCAGCACTCAGATAGAAGATGCGCATGGCAGCACACACTGGAATTCAGTGCTGAGATAGCAGAGACAAGGGGATCCAGGGCTTGCAAGCTAACTAGTCTAGGCAAAGTGGTGAGATCCAGATTAGGTGAGAGACCCTGTCTCAAAGAGTAAGGTGGAGAGCAACTGAGGAAAATATGCAGTGTTAGCCCCTGACCTCCATATGCATACATACCCCCCACACACGTATACAAAAAGGTGATGAAAAATTCCCAATTGTAGAGTTCTATAGGTAAATAAAGTATTTGCTTTCTGATTTCCTATCCCATATCATTTTTTTCTAGAAAACCATAGATATTGAAGTGCCTGCTAGCCAGCACTTTACCAATGCTAGATAATAATTGTTTTAAAAAATATTGTATAGGGCTGGAGGGATGGCTTAGCAGTTAAGGCATTTGCCTGCAAAGCCAAAGGACCCAGGTTCGATTCCCCAGGACCCACGTGAGCCAGATGCACAAGGGGGCACACACATCTGGAGTTCATTTGGAGTGGCTGGTGGCCCTGGTGCGCCCATTCTGTCTCTCCCCCTTTTTCTCTGTCAAATAAATAAAATAAAATAAAATATTTTAAAAAATATACTGTATTTATCTATTTGAGAGAGGCAGACGAGAGAGAGAACATGAATGGGCATGCCAGGGCCTCCTATCTCTGCAACCAAACTCCAGCTACATGCACCACTTTGTGCATCTTAAGTTGGTACTGAAGAATTGAACCTGGGCCCTTGGGCTTTGCAATCACCTTTAACTGCTGAGCCATCTCTCCAGCCCCGGTTATATCTTTTTATTTGTATGTGTTTATGGATGTGCAAGGATCTCTTGACACTTGTGCATGAATGCTAGGTGCATGTACCATTTTCTACAGCTTTATGGGAGTACTTGGAATTAAACCCAGGCCAGCAGGCTTTACAAGCAAGTGCCTTTAACTGCTGAGCCATCTCCCTAGCTCCCTAGCCCATATCTTTTTTTTTTTTTTCCTGTTTTTCAAGGTAGACGTATGTGCCACCTTGTGCGTCTGGCTAATGTGGGTCCTAGGGAACAGAACCTGGGTCCTTTGACTTTGCAGGCAAACACCTTAACCGCTAAGCCATCCCTCCAGTCCACAAATAATTTTTTATAAAAATATTTTTACTTATTTATTTGCAAGCAGAGAGAGAAGAGAGATAGTCAGAATGGGTATACCAGGACCTCCAGCCACTTCAGACGAACTCCAGACACATGCCTCATTTTGTGCATCTGGCTTTATGTGGGTACTGGGGACTCTTAACTCCAGTGAGTAGGCTTTGCAGGCAAGCACCCTTACCGCTGAGTCATCTCTCCAGCTCAATAAATAATATTTTAAAAAAGAAGAAGAAGAAGCCGGGTGTGGTGGCGTACGCCTTTAATCCCAGCACTTGGGAGGCAAAGGTAAGAGGATCACCGTGAGTTTGAGGCCACCCTGCGACTACATAGTACATTCCAGGTCAGCCTGAGCTAGACAGAAACCCTACCTCAAAAAACCAATAAAAGAAAAGAAAGCTGAGTGTGGTAGCAAATGCCTTTAATGTTAGCACTCTTCTGAGGTAGGAGGATTGCTATGAGTTCAAGGCCAGCCTGAGTGAGATTACATAGTGAATGAATTCCAGGTTAACCTGGGCTAGAGTGAGATCCTACCTTAAACAAAGGAGGTAGATTTTATTATTATTTTTATTATTATTGCAGGCTGGAAAAGGCTCCTACTTTAGGAAACTCAGAAAGCACATCACCTTAGCAAGGGTTAGCAGTGGCCACTAGAACCAGAAATAAGGTATGTCACCTCCTTTTGGCCTGAGTCCAGAACTGATCACCAGTAACCTGTAGGAATGCCAAATAGTGTTTGGTCTTTGCCCTGGAGGTGACCCTGCACAAGATCAACCCAGCATCCCATATACAGTGAACCTACCTGACTAGCTTTCCCTAGGCAAGACCAGGTTGACTCAGTGCAAGGGTATATTCTTAGTTCTCATGATGGAATCTAGATCTTTCCTTTTTATTCCCATCAGGAATGTGATAGATTTATAGTCATTGAATACCAGATACTGTCTACTTTGTATGAGCTACTAGAACTGGAAGGACCACTAATATAGTCCTCAGGAAAGACCTTTTGAGACAAAGGCAGGCTGTTATAGTCAGGTTCGCATTGCTGGCAGAAATCACCCAACCAGAACAGCTTGCAGGGAAAAAGGGTTTATTTTGGCTTACAGGTTCAAGGGAAAGCTTCATGATGACAGGGAAAACGATGGCATGAGCAGAGGGTGGACCTCACCCCTGGCCAACATCAGGTGGACAACAGCAGCAGGAGAGTGTGCCCAACACTGGCATGGGGAAACTGGCTATAACACCCATAAGCCCGCTCCCAACAATACACTGCCTCTAGGAGTTAGTTCCCAAATCTCCACCAGCTGGGAACCTAGCTTCAGAATTAGCCTGCGTTTACGGGAACTCCTGATCACACCACACAGGTGAAAGTTACTTTGGGTACTTCACTTTGAGACTCGCAAGGGAAACTTTATGGTGAGGGAAATCATTTGAACTCTGTTTTGTATAATTAGTAGCTCTGCAGCATCTGAGAGACGTACGGGAGGAGCACACCATACTACTGGTTGCTGTCACTCAGCTTCCTTCTAGGGTAAGGCTCTATGGATAGTTTAGACATGTGCCCATAGGCCAGGCCAAGCCAGAGCTCTTGCACTGAACATTAGCAATTGCAGATACTGCCTCGAAGAGACTGATCTCAGTACTGTGTCCCTATCCTACTTCATCTATTGTTCTGTTTGTACAGGTATGTGTGGAAAAGTGAAAGGCCACTTTACCATTCACACATCGACAAACCAGTAGTATATAAAAGAAGAGGTAAGTTGGTTGGGCTTTTTCTCGCTTGTGCCAGGTAGCAATGCAGTTGTAGAATAGCAGCTGTCTAGACATGAGAGGAGAATATGTAAGTACATTTTTTACTTTGCAATGCTTTCGTGCATGTCTACACCCAAAGGAACACAAGCCTTTATTTCAGGAACTTGCCATTATATTCAGAACAGAGCTTAATTTCCATCAAATTCTAACATCCTCTGACTTTCAGAAAAACTCTGTCTGAAAAATTGCTTATAGTTTCTTGATTCTTCTTTTTTTAAAGATTTATTTTTATTCATTTATTAGAGACAGAGAGAGAGGGAGAGAAATCGCCATGCACATCTGGCTTATGTGGGACCTGAAGAATTGAACCTGGGTCCTTAGACTTCGCAGGCAGGCACTTTAACCACTAAGCCATCTCTCTAGCCCTTGATTGTTCTTTTAAATTGTGATAAAATGTACTATTTTAGTAAAAATTTTTTTGTTTGAGCCGGGCGTGGTGGCGCACGCCTTTAATCCCAGCACTCGGGAGGCAGAGGTAGGAGGATCGCCGTGAGTTCGAGGCCACCCTGAGACTCCATAGTGAATTCCAGGTCAGCCTGGGCTAGAGTGAAACCCTACCTTGAAAAACCAAAAAAAAAAAAAAATTTTGTTTGTTTGTTTTTTGTTTTTCAAGGTAGGGTCTTACTCTAGCTCAGACTGACCTAGAATTCACTATGGAGTCTCAGGGTGGCCTCAAACTCACAGTGATCCTCCTATCTCTACCTCCCGAGTGCTGGGATTAAAGGCATATGCCACCATGCCCAGCTTTCTATTTTGGTAATTTTTTAAAAAGATTTTATTTTTACTTATTTGAGAGAGAGAGAATGGGTACACCAGGGCCTCTAGCCACTGCAAACAAACTCCAGATGCATGTGTCACCATGTACATCTGGCTTATGTGGTACCTGGAGAATCAAACCTGGGTCCTTTAGCTTCACAGGCATGTGCCTTAATCTCTCCAGCCCCTATTGTAGTAATTTTTAATTAGCTTCCTAATGCCCCTCATCCTGCTTCAGTTTCACCTAATGTCACACTCAAGTATTGCTATGATACAATCAAAATGAAGAAACCAGATGGCTGTGAATGGTTCCCACTTGTAATTCCAGCACTGGGGAGGTTGAGAAAAGGATTTCAGGACTTTTAGTCCAGACTGACAAAAAACTAGAAAAAGAAAAGAAAGGCAAAGAAACCATCTTTGACTTTGCGAGGTGGTTGGTGTGAGTGGAGAGTCCCTTCACCTGGGTTCTGCCTCTGTGGCTCCAAAGAAATCATCTTTAGTTACAGTGCTGTCAAGGAAACTCCCAGTTGTAAGTTAACTTTTGCTTTTTTCTTCCATTTCCAGAAATGGTGGTGAACCTACAAAAACAATTTAGTATGCTGGTTGATCCAACACCAGTGGTTGAAAAGAAAGGCCCTTCAAGTTTTCAGTTCAACTGGACTGAAGAAGGTACTGATAGAACTTGTTTCCATGGACATAGCCTCCAAGGAGTCTTCATAAAGAAAGGCCAGTCAGTGATAACCAAGAATTCATTGTATTGGCTTAGTACCCAGAAATTTTGTAAAAGGTAGGTAATGCCACTCAAAAGATACATGATGAAATCTCCAGTTTGGCCTGTAGAGTGTTCTTTTCTAATTGAAAAAAAATAACATATATAGGGCTGGAGAGATGGCTTAGCGGTTAAGTACTTGCCTGTGAAGCCTAAGGACCCTAGTTTAAGGCTCGATTCCCCAGGACCCATGTTAGCCAGATGCACAAGGGGGCGCACACATCTGGAGTTCGTTTGCAGTGACTGGATGTCTTGGCGCACCCATTTTCTCTCTCTCTCTCTCTGCCTCTTTCTTTCTCTGTTGCTCTCAAATAAATAAATAAAAATAAAAAAATTTTGAAAAAAAAGAAAAGAAAAATAACATATATAATTACAAAAAAAAAGTACCACATAAAAAAGAGCCACACAAGTTTTTATTGGAATTTAGTTGTTTGTGTAGTTGGTTTTTGTTCTTGTTTTATGTCCTTTCAGTGCTAGGGATTAAACAAGGGCTGAGTACATGCTTAACTACATACACACTCTTCCACAGAGGCTCACCTGCGGCCCCAAAAGATTATAAGCTGAATACATTGAGTCTTGTGTACAAGTTTGAGGGAAACTGGTGAAATTTTTAAAAGATGTTATCACGTAGTTAGCACACACTATTTCCCATGGCTTGATTAAGCTGTGATGCAGCCAGGCAATACACATGCCAGTGAATGCTGATCATTAGAGCCCACTATATTTTTAGTACATATTATTCCTTTTTTTTGAGTAAGTTATATACATCATGCTACTTGCCTCCTAGGTCTTCAAGTATTTCCTAAGAATCAAGATACTTTTTTAAGGAAACATAATATAGTTAGCCAGAACCTGGCACAATGTGAGTACTCATCAAGTGTTTCTTTTTTTTTTTTTTTTTTTTTGGTTTTTCGAGGTAGGGTCTCACTCTAGCCTAGGCTGACCTGGAGTGCACTATGCAGTCTCAGGGTGGCCTCGAACTCATGGCAATCCTCCTACCTCTGCCTCCCGAGTGCTGGGATTAAAGGCGTGCACCACCACGCCCAGCTAAGTGTTTCTTTTTTTTAATAAAATTTAAAATATTTTTACTTATTTATAGCAGAGAGAGAATGGATGTGCCAGGGCCTCCTGCCACTGCAAACAAACTCCGGATACATGCATCACCATGTGCATCTAGTTTTACGTGGATATTGGGGAATTGAATGAGCCCAGGCTGTCAGGCTTTGTAAGCAAGCCTCTTTAACTGCTAAGCTATCTCTCCAGCTCCCCAAGTGTTTCTTGAATGAACAAATCAATGAATGAATAATGTCCACCACAGAGTCTTGTCATGTAGCTCTGACTGGTCTATAACTCACTAGATAGACAAGACTTGAATTTGCAGTTTTTCTCCTGCCTCTGCCTCCTGAGTTCTGAGATTATAGGTATGAGCTGCCTTATAACTCAGTTTTTAAAGATTTCCTTCAAAATGGTTAAAATGAAAAGGTTTTGATGTTCAAGAGAGCTTATCTTCCCATAGACAGAGAATTTTGTTATGATAAAGGACTTATTTTTGTGTGTGCCAGAGAAGCCTGTTTTCTCTGAGAGCACTCTGAGTCAGGAACTAATTAGAGAAAGGCCACCAGCCTTCTCGGGATATAGGAAGTGGCTCATCCCTCCTGCCAAGGCAGAGCTGCCATCCTAGTAAATTTAAAACTTTAGCAGGGTATGGTGGAGCATGCCTTTAATGCCAGCACTCAGGCTGAGGTAGGAGGAGCATCATGAGTTCAAGGCCAGCCTTGGCTACATATTGAAATCCAGGTCAGACTGGACTAGCATGAGACCCTGCCTCAAAAACAAACAAACAAACAAATGAACAATGAAAACCCAACCCCCTGCACAGTGGTAGATGTCCCCATTAGTGAACAGGCCAGTGTAGACACTGGGCTAGGTCAAAAGACCTGTCTAGGCAATGGCTCTGACTCCTTCCACAGGAGAAATAGAGCTGTGCTTTTTCTGGTTTCATTCCACAGGAGATGGAGGTGCTTGGTGAGACACCACAAAAATTTGAACTTCTAAAACTAACTTTCTTTCAGTTTTTCAAGGTAGGGTCTCACTCTAGTCCAGGCTAACCTGGAATTCACTAGTCTCAGGCTAACCATTTTTTGAAACAATAATTTTAAAAACATCAACTCAAATATGTTACAGATTTGAACCAAAACAATAACTAGAGTAATTTAACTTTTTGTCTGCAAAATTCAGAGACTATTCCTTTCCCATACCATTGAACCTCAAGGATGGTTATAACCTTACACTGCTCCCCTCTTCTTTATTAACTGTGGGTATAAAGGTGTTTGTATAAACGTCTATTGATCACATACATGCTAAGGACATCACCAGTTATGCTCACTGCAGAATAATTGACAATGCCAAATTATAGCATGCTATCCTTTGTTTTTACCTCTTAGGACTTTAGGATAGTTTTCTTAATTTATTCTGGGGCATAATCCATTTGACAGTACTGTTAGAAGTTTAACAAGTTAGTATCAGTGACCTTGGACCCTTCATCTTTCTGGTGTAGAAATAGAGCTCTCTTATGGTCCTTCAGTAAAAAAACAGCACTTGTTCAGTTTTTGAAAATATTTTTCCTGAAAAAAGTCTCATAGCTGAAACTTTAAAATTAGGAAGAAACCCAGGCATGGTGGTACACCCTTTAATCCCAGTACTCGGGAGGCAGAGGTAGGAGGATTGTTGTGAGTTCAAGGCCAGCCTGAGACTACAAAGTGAATTCCAGGTCAGCCTCGGCTAGAGCTAGACCCTACCTAAAATAAATAAATAAATTAGAAAGAAAAGCAGAGGTCACTATGTTTGGGCAAAATGCTATCCATGGCTTGTACTTTATCTTAAACTAATCAGTGATAAGCATAAAGGATTTTTTTAAATAAGGTTACTTCTTTTCTAAAATGTGTATTTGTGAGCAGAGAGAGAAGAAAAAGTATGGGTGCACCAGTGCCTCTTGCCATTGTAAATGAACTCCAGACATATGTCCCATTTTTCTTTTCGTTTGACTGTATGTGGGCGCTAGGGAATCAGACCTAGGCCAGCAGGCTTTGCAAGCAAGCACTTTTAACTGCTGAGCCATCTCCCCAGCACCCCCCATAAAGGCTTTTTTGTAACTTTTTTTTTGTTTGTTTTGAGGCAAGCCCCACAGACTGGCCTTCTTTTCATGTGAGAGAGAGAGAGAGAGAGAATGAGAGAGAGAATTGATGTGCCAGAGCCTTCAGCCACTGCAATTGAACTCCAGAAATGTGTGCCACCCTGTATGCATGTGCGACCTTGCCTGCTTGCATCATCTTGTGCATCTGGCTTATGTGGGACCTGGAAAATTGAACATGAGTCCTTAGGGTTCACAGGCAAGGCTAAGCCATCTCTCCTCTCCCCCCCCCCCATAAAGGCTTTTAATTTCCTACTAATGAAACATTGTACACAGTTGACTTTATTATATACTATTAAAATAGCCTTAGGAGTAAATGAAAACAAAACATTTAAAGAAGTGGAGGGGAGTAGATTTTGAGGGACCTTGCTATTTGCCAAGCACAAGGTTAAGTGCCTAATATATACTCTTACTGAATCATCCCACCAGCCCAGAGAAGTGCAATTACTATCACTTTACAGATGAGAGAACTGAGAGCTCTTATCCCAGCAACCACTGGTGGTGGCAGAGCTTTGGTGCAAATACAAGTATCCAGCAGTTTAGGACCATATACATTATGTAAGCCATATAGTCTCTGGATGGGTGTTTATTTATTTTATTTTATTTTACTTTTTAGAGAGCGTGAGAAAGAAGGAGAGGCAAACAGAGAATTGGCATGCCAGGGCCTCAGCCACTGCAATCGAACTGCAGATGCTTGTGCCACCTAGTGGATATGTGTGACCTTGTGCTTGCCTCAGCTTTGTGTGTCTGGCTTAATGTGGGATCTGGAGAGTTGAAACATGGGTCCTTAGGCTTCACAGGCAAGCGCTTTAACTGCTAGACCATCTCTCCAACCTGTTTACTTGTTTTTTTTGGTTTGGTTGTTTGTTTTGTTTCGGGTTTTTTTGTTGTTGTTGTTGTTTTTTGGGTTTTTTTGAGGTAGGGTCTCACTCTAGCCCAGTCTGACCTGGACTTCACTGTGTAGTCTCAGGGTGGCCTCAAACTCACGGCGCTCCTCCTACCTCTTCCTCCCGGATGCTGGGATTAAAGGCGTGCACTACCATGCCCTGTGTCTGTTTACTTGTTTTAAACTTAGCTATGACCGGGAGCAATGAGTCCTCCTGTATGTAACTAGCTTAAGGATTTGTCAGCATAGCTCAACCTGCTTTCCCCTGCTACTCGTACACTATTTGGAAGCAGATTATAAATGTCATATTTTGAAAAATAAAATCATTAAACCATTAATTAGACATTTAAAATAAATGGTAATTCATTAGTCTTGCACTTAGAGTTGGATTTCTTAGTTATCATATCATTTCTTTTACTTCATTTACTTACTTGCCTATTTATTTATTTGCATATTTATTTATTTAGTTGAAAGCAGAGATAGAAAAGAGACAGAATGGGCACACCAGGATCTCCTGCTACTGCAAATGAACTCCAGACACATGCACCACTTTCTGCAACTGGCTTTATGTGGCTACTGGGGACTTGAACCACATCGTTAGGCTTTGCAGGCAAGCGCCTTAACCTCTGAGCCATCTCTCCAGCCTGGTATCATTTCTTTTAATGAGTTTTATTCAGAAACCAAATAAGAGCCATCTTTTAAAAAAAAATTTTTTTTTTTTTAATTTATGTGAGGGGGGAAGAAAATGGGCACTCCAGGGCCTCTAGCCACTACAAACTCTCTTGCTACTGCAAACAAACTCCAGACACGTACTGTACCATGTGCATCTGGCTTATGTGGGTACTAGGGTCTTGAACCTGGGTCCTTAGGCTTCTCAGGCAAGCACCTTAATTGCTAAGCTATCTCTCCAGCCTAGGCCCAGCTTTTGCAAGTGAATAAAATATTTCTAAAGTGTTTTAGTTGCTAAAGTCCCTTCTTATGTCTTTTTCTCCATATAATTTACTTGTTGAAACTTCCAGGACAGGGCTGGAGGGATGGCTTAGCGGTTAAGGCGTTTGCCTGCAAAGCCAAAGGACTCAAGTTCGATTCCCCAAGACCCATATTAGCCAGATGCACAAGATGGCACATGCATCTGGAGTTCGTTTGCAGTGGCTGGAGGCCCTGGCACACCCATTCTCTCTCTCCCTCTTTCTCTCTGTCAAATAAATAAAAATAAAATATAAAAAAAATGTTTTTTAAAGCTGAGCATGGTGGTGCACGCCTTTAATCCCAGCACTCGGGAAGCAGAGGTAGGAGGATCGCAGTGAGTTCAAGGCCACCCTGAGACTACATAGTGAATTTCAGGTCAGCCTGGACCAGAGTGAGACCCTACCTCAAAAAAACCAAAATAAATAAATAAATAAAATTAAAAAAGAAAGAAACATCCAAGACATATGTTCTGTGTAATTCCAATAGCATTGATTCTTCTGGGTGCAGCTATAGGGTGCTAATTTTCTCTGTCCCTGTATTACCTGTACTTTGGTGCAGGTTGGTAGTTAGCATTAGTTAGATATTTGATCACATTCAGTTCTGCTGTTTTAAGGTAAGTGAAATTGCTGGGCAAATTCCCCTCTACATTACATAGAGAATTGCACATGACCATATGAAGTCTGCTGTCTTATATTATGTGAGGGTTGGGAATGATTTATTTTCTTTGTTTAAAAAATATACCCAGAGTAGCATGGTATAGCTCAGTGTAGAGTGTTTGCCTAGCATGCACAAATCCTTGGGTTCCATTCCCAGCACTAAAAAAAGTACAGAATCTCTCCCTGTATGCTGTAGTTTGCTTTGTCATAAGAAGGAAGGCAGTGACCCATCTGGAGTAAAGTAACCCAAGGTCGGCACTTTACGACCTGCTTTCTTGTATTATCTGTGTCCCCTCCATGGTGGCTGTGGACAATGAAGAAAATTGCCTTGGTCTTAGCAATTGTTCTAAGGCACTTCTAACTCATACTTGAAGGTTAATCATATGTACTTACTGAGTTATGTGAGAGATGTCCAAAGGATGGATGCATGGATTTCTGAATTTTCTTTAATGATAAACTAACTCCTTTTTCTCCCCTTTCTAGTTACTGTAAACATGTGACAACCTATGAAGAATCAAATTTTTCTCTGAGTTATCAGTTTATTCTAAATATCTTCTCCTTCTTACTACGAATAAAGACTTCTGTTCTCCATGAAGAAGTAAGCTTAATTGAAAAAAAACTTTTCAAAAAAAAATACAGTGAAGCAAAAAAGAATTCTTCAGGATCCAAGAAAATAAGAAGATAAGTGAGAAAAATGACAGAGAAACATTTTTTTAATTTAATTTAATTTAATATGTTATAATAGGTTATACTGTTTTGTCCTGTCACTCCTGCTTTCTTTCCCCTGAGTAACCTCCTCAGTGGGGTTATGGTATTCACTCTGGGATCATGAAGACCTCAGTCAGTCCCTATGAGGTAGTGGGGGACTGTGTGGAAAATTATTTTAATAATGGTGCTAATGTCAAGTTGTAATATAATATTTCAAGGGATTATATAAAATAATTTTATTGCACCCACGCAACATATGTACCATATGTGCAAATGAAAATATATGTTGTGGAGCTGGAGAGATGGCTTATCGGTTAAGTGCACTTCTTGTGCAAATATGAGGGCTTGAGAGTTCCTGAGACTACCACTTGTGCACACATGAGCCAGGGTCTCTTGTCACTGCAAACAAATGCCCACTTTGGCTGGGGACGTGAATTCCAGCTGACAGGCTTTATAAGCAAGCTCCTTTAACTGCTGAGCCATCTTCCCATCCCCTGAATTTTTTTCATAAATGTTCTGGACAATTAAAATAAAAGTTGTATAAATGGTATACAGAAATTTATATTCATTTTATTTTTAAGATAAATTTACCTTTTCACTTATGAAAAATAAACAGGTCTTACCTTGTAGCTGTCCTCAAACTCCTCGTCCTTCTACATCTGCCTCCAGAGTGTTGATTACAAGCATACACCAGCTGCCTGGCTTTAAATTTATATTAGATATCTTTCTTACTCTTTACATCACAGAGTTAATTCTAAATACATCAAAGATCTAAACATTATAAGCTTTCATATATGCATATGTAAAAGTATTATTAGAAAATAAGGGTGTGGACTGCAAGGTCACTGAGAAATCCTGCTGGAGCTGATTTAAAAACCTCCTCCATGTAGACCAGCTGACAGAAAGCTGGAAAAAGCCACACTGCATGCAGTTCAATGGGAGAGAGAGAAATCACCAATGAAGATACTCAACAGTGGACACTACAAACCTTATATTTGGCCAGCCAGGCCAAATGAGCCAATGGGTGCAATATTGGCCTGTCTGTCATGGTGGAAACCAACTGCCCTCTAATTGGACTGGAGGCCCGCTCCATGGGAGGGAATACATTCCTGATACTGAAAACTTAAAACGGGTAGTCATGAGCCCTAGGGGTGTAACATCTGCTGCTGTCTGGCTAAGTGTATATACTGTGCTCACCAAACTACCCAGTAAGCACTTCCCTTAACGTTCATACCCATATATTAATGCTACTCTCACTTTTGGTTAGAAAACCTTCCCCATTCAGATGGCAGTGACCTTGGGATGACTCAGAAGGCACCATGGTGCTGAGAAGAAGTGACAGAGGAGTCCTTAGCAGTGAAATATCTCTATCACACCTTCCATGGCTCAGGGTCCATTGTGGAAGAGGTGGCAGAAAGAATGTAAGAGCCAAAGGAAGGGTAGGACTCCTTACAGTGTGCTCCTCCAGACACAAAATGGCCTAGATATCCATGACTTTGCAGTGCCTGACACTACCTACACAAGACCATCATAATAGAAAGAAAAGATGATGACATCAAAATAAAAAAGAGACTGAGAGGGGGAGGGGTTATGATGGAGAGTGGAATTTCAAAGGGGCAAGTGGGGGCAGTGAGGGAATTACCATGGGATATTGTTACAATTGTTGAAGTTGTCAATAAAAAATAAATAAAAAGAAAATAATGTGAATGTTTTGATGGTTTTGGAATTGGCAAAGACTTTCTAAGCATGTTTCAAATCTAGAAGCCAAAAGAGAAGATTAAAAATATGATGGAAGCTAGGTGTGGTGGCACATACCTTTAATCCCAGCACTCAGGAGGCAAAGGTAGGAGGATTGCCATGAGTTCTGGGCCACCCTGAGACTACATAGTTAATTCCAGGTCATTCTGGGCCAGAGTGAGAACCTCAAAAAAAAAGGAGGGCTGGAGAGATTGCTTAATGGTAAAGCACTTGCCTGCAAAACCTAAAGACCTAGGTTTGATTCCCCAGTACACATGTAAGCCAGCTGCACTAGGTGACACATGCATCTGGAGGTTGTTCGCAGTGGCTAGAGGCCCTGGCATGCCCATTCTCATTCATTTATTCATTCATTCTCTCCTTACTTTTCTCTCAAGTAAATAAATTAAAAAATCAAAAAAAAATATGATAGAGGGCTGGAGAGATGGCTTAGCGGTTAAGCGCTTGCCTGTGAAGCCTAAGGACCCCGGTTCGAGGCTCAATTCTCCAGGACCCACGTTAGCCAGATGGACAAGGGGGCGCATGTGTCTGGAGTTCATTTGCAGTGGCCAAAGGCCATGGTGCACCCATTCTCTCTCTCCCTATCTGCCTCTTTCTTTCTCTCTGTCACTTTCAAATAAATAAAAATAAACAAAAAAAATATGATAGAGGGATTGCTCGGTGGTTAAGGCGTTACCCTGCAAAGCCAAAAGACCCAGGTTCAATTCCCCAGGACCCACGTAAGCCAGATGCACAAGGTGACACATGCATCTGGAATTTGTTTGCACTGGGTAGAGGCCCTGGTGTGCCCATTCTCTCTCTCTCCTCTCTCTGTCTCTAATAAATGAATAAAAGTAAAAGTTTTAAAAATATGATGGAGATATAAAAATATTTTCTGATTAAAAGGAAAAAGGCCAAGCCAAAAAGAAAAACATGGCAGAGTACTCATATTCAAGAAATGAAAATTAGAAGCCTGGTGTGGTGGTGCACACCGTTAATCCCAGCACTTGAGAAGCAGAGGTAGGATCGCTGTGAGTTTGAGGCCACCATGAGACTACATAGTGAATTGTAGGTCAGCGTGGGCTAAAGTGAGACCCTATTATGAGAAACCTAAAATATTTTGAAAATTTAAAAATAGAAGTGAAAATTAGGAGTTGGAGAAATGGCTCAGTGGTTAAGGCACTTGCCTACAAAGCCTAATAAACCTGGGTTTGATTTCCCAGCACCCAGGTAAAGCCAGTTGCACAAGGTGGAGCATGTGTCTGGAGTTGATTTGCAGTGGCATGATGCCTCGGCATTCCTATCCTCTATCTCTTTCTCTCTTAAATAAATAAGATACTTTAGATGCAAATCAAGTACTGTTTTCTCCATATTAAAGAAGTATAATACCTGGTGAAGATACTGGCAAGTGAGACATTCTTGTTCAGTGTTCACTTACTCAACAAAGACTAAGTCATTGCTTTGTTCCAGCCATGCTCTGAGCACCAAACATACAGCCATGAATAAGATCCCTGCTTTAAGAATCACCAGTTCTGGACTTCCGGTTAAGATGATGTACATAGGAACCATGCCAAAGCAGCCTAGGGGAGAAAAAGCCAAAAAGAAAAAAAAAAAAAAAAAAAAAAAAAGCAAAATACACTCTTGTACCAAAAAGTGAGGTGTATAAGAAATTAAAATGGCAGCAGAGAAGTAGGAGAGATCCAGAGCCCACATAGGCAGGCAGAAGCGGCTCTAGCAGCGGTGGCACCAGGTCCGCAGGGGCACAGGTGAAAGGCTCGGCTTAAGCCACAGGAAAAGCCACTTGAGGGGGTTTTCCACTCACACCAGAGCTCTTCCCAAAGTCAAGAAATGTGGAGAACCGCAATGAACAATGGAGGAGCAGATCACAAGGTAGAGGATCACATGGACCAGCAAGAGAACTAGAGCCACCATGGACAGCCTCCCCTCCCCCACTGCCAGTGCAAGTGCCAGCAAGCACCAAAGACCACTGGAAGGGAGATCACAGCACCCAGCACCAGCGACCAGAGAAGCAATCTAATGACCCAGCCAGCCTACTTGAATCCACAGTGCACCAAAGAGGGACCCAAGCAGGAGCACAGCATAACTGAGACAAAAATCATCTCAAAAGGTAACTGGGATTACACCAGATCAGCACACGCCAAATGAACCTGGTATATAGGTCTGAACCGGAAGTGCTATTTGTACCTTCCATATCAGGATAAATTATATATTAAATCTGATGGATAGTCAGATTTGCCATTCTTAAATAGCTATATTTTGGGCTTGTTATTTGTTGCTTCTTGATTTATATTGGCTTTGTTTCCTCTTCTGTTATACATTAGGGAAGGGTCTCACTTGGTCACAAGCTGACTTGGAACTCTTAACAGACCAGAAATCTTAACCTCCTTGTTGTCAGGACTAAGGGTGTGGGGCACCACACACTCTAAGGAACAGTTAGAGGATCTGGTTATCGTAATACCTACTCTTGCATAAATACTCTGTGCTGTTTTTCATTGAAAGGGTACATTGTTTAGTTAAATTTTAGAATCTGCCTGTATTTTGTTCCACTTAGCCTACTTGAGTACTCCTATAGAAGGCAAACCCAACACCTAGTAGGGTCACTTTTGTAGATACTCTGAGAGTCTTAAGAGCCACACCTAGCACCTTAAACTCCTAGCCTGAAGATATATAACATCAGATTGATTGATACATCTGATAATACTGCAGCAAACAAGAAAATCCAAGCATTAAATTAATCCAAGATGCAAAAATATATACATTATAACACAAGAAACACCAAAAATCAAGACAATATAAATCCACCAAAAAGTATTAATGCATCAGAATGACTTCCAGTGAGAATGAGTTAGAGGAAATGCCTGAGAAAGATTTCAAAAGAATGATAATAAATATGCTCAAAGAAGTCAAAGAAGAAATCAAAGGAATGAAAGAGGAAATCAAAGGAATCAAAGAAGACACAGGACACCAATTTAATGAAATAAAGAGGTAAATACAAGACATAAATAAGGAAATAGAAATACTAAAGAAAAACCAGTCAGAATTACTATCAATGAAAAACACAGTTAATGAAATAAAAAACTCTAGAAAATCTCACGAATAGAATGGATGAAGGAGGGGACAGAATATCTAAACTAGAAGACCAGGTGGCAGATCTAATACAGTCCAACAAAGAGAAAGGCAAAGTAATAGGAAAGTATGAATGGGAATTTCAAGATATTTGGGACACTATGAAAAGGCCAAATATAAGAATTCAGGGTATAGTAGAAGGAGAAGAATTTCACTCCAAAGGCATAGTAGGCATCTTCAACAAAATCACAGAAGAAAACTTCCCCCAAATTGGGGAAGAGAAGAAAACTTCCCCCAAATTGGGAAATAGGTGCCAATGCAGATACAGGAATCCTTTAGAACACCAACCAGACAAAACCTGGAAAGAACCTCTCCTCGCCATATTATAATCAAACTACCAAACACACAAACCAAAGAAAAAATATTGAAAGCAGTTAGAAAAATCAAGTTACCTACAAAAGCAAGCCCATCAGGATCACAGCAGATTACTCAACACAAACTTTAAAAGGCAGAAGGGCTTGGAGTGATGTATTCCAAGTTCTGAAAGTTGTTAAACTGTCAACCAAGGTTACTTTTATCCTGCAAAGCTATCCATTCAAAAAGACGGAGAAATAAGGACATTCCATGACAAAATCAGGCTAAAGGAATATTTGAAGACAAAACCAGCTCTATAGAAAATACTTGAAAGAATCCTCCATGCTGAAGAAAAAGAAAAGCACACATACAAGGAACCTGGAAAAAACAAACAATACTCAAATGCTAGTTAATACAAGAGAGCAAAGGTAGAACCAGAGAACTGAAAAAAAAAAGGCATAAATAAATACACACCTTTCAATAATATCTCTTAATATCAATGGCCTCAATGCCCCAACCAAAAGACATAGGGTTTGCAGACTGGGTTAAAAAGCAGGATCCTTCAATTTGTTGCCTCTAAGAAACTCACCTTTCTACAAAGGATGGACACTATCTTAGGGTGAAAGGTTGGAAAACAGTGTTTCAAGCAAATGGCCCTAGAAAGCAAACAGGGGTTGCTATCCTAATATCTGACAAGGTAGACTTCAGTCCAACATTAGTTAGGAAAGATTAGGAAGGTCACTTTATGTTGATTAAAGGCACACTCCAACAGGAGGACATTACGATCCTAAACATATATGCACCTGACATTTAATGCAATCACCATCAAAATTCCAATGGCATTCTTCATGGAAATTCAAAAAACAATCCAAAAATTCATTTGGAATCACAAAAAAAACCTCAAATATCTAAATAATACTGAGCAACAAAAATAAGGCTGGTGGTATCACCATACCTGATTTTAACCTATGCTACAGAGCCATAATAACAAAAACAA
The DNA here is from genome assembly GCA_036346955.1 of Dipus sagitta. Classification (NCBI taxonomy): domain Eukaryota; kingdom Metazoa; phylum Chordata; class Mammalia; order Rodentia; family Dipodidae; genus Dipus; species Dipus sagitta. Next base: position 49,765,118 of record CM070773.1, on the reverse strand, counting down.
CATGGTACTGGCACAAAAGCAGACATGTAGATCAAGGAACAGAAAAGAGGACCTAGATGTAAGTCCGGGTAGCTATAGCCACCTGATATTCGATAAAAATGCCAAAAATACTCATTGGAGAAAAGACAGCCTCTTCAGCAAATGGTGCTGGGAAAACTGGATATATATCTGTAGAAGGATGGAAATAGATCCTTCTCTCTCTCCATGCACAAGAATTAAGTCCAAATGGATTAAAGACCTTAACATCAGACCTGAAACTCTGAAAGTGCTAGAGGAAAAAGTAGGAGAAACTCTTCAACATACTGGTCTTGAATATAAACCCAATTGCTCAGGCAATAAAACCACAGATTAACCACTGGGACCTCATGAAATTACAAAGATTTTGTGCTGCAAAGGACACTGTGATAAAGCAAAGAGGCAACCAACAGAATGGGAAAAAATCTTTGCCAGCTATACATCTGATAGAGGATTAATATCTAGGACATACAAAGAACTCAAAAAATTAAATAATAGGAAATCAAACAAGGCAATTAAAAATGGGTTATGGAACTAAATAGAGAGTTCTCAAAAGAAGAAATACGGATGGCATATAAGCATCTAAAAAAATGTTCTATATCCCTAGTCATCAGGGAAATGCAGATTAAAACTACGTTGAGATTCCATCTCACTCCTGTCAGATTGTCTACCATTATGAAAACAAATGACCATAAATGCTGGCGAGGATGTGGAAAAAGAGGAACCCTTCTACACTGTTGGTGGGAATGTGATCTGGTCCAGCCATTGTAGAAATCAGTGTGGAGGTTCCTGAGACAGCTAAAAATAGATCTACCATATGACCCAGCTATAGCACTCCTAGGCATATATCCTAAGGACTAATGCCATTACCTTAGAGATACTTGCTCAACCATGTTTATTGCCACTCTATTCACAATAGCTGGGAAATGGAACCAGCCTAGATGTCCCTCAACTGATGAGTGGATAATGAAGATATGGCACATTTATACAATGGAGTTCTACTCAGCAGTAAAGAAAAATGAAGTTATGAAATTTGCAGGAAAATGGATAGATCTAGAAGGGATTATACTAAGTGAGGTAACCCAGGCCCAGAAAGCCAAGCGTCAAATGTTCTCTCTCATGTGGATCCTAGCTACAGATGATTGGACTTCTGTGTGAGTAGGAAGAAAACTCAGTAGCAAAAGCCAGTAAAATAGAAAATAGATATAAAGGGAAGAGAAAGGAAGGGGGGGTACTTAATAGGATGGTACTGTATATATGTAAGTAGAAGAATAGATTAATGGGGGTGAAAAGGCCCAAAGTGAAGTCAGGGGAAGAGATTGAGTAAAGGAAAGTTGGAGGGAGGGCTAATCAAAATCTAAGAGGATATAAATAAATCATATGGAATCCTACTTTTTTGACAATGGAAGACTCAGTAGCTATAGATTGTTACTAGAAAATTTTCAGTGCCAGGGATGGGATACCTTCCAGTGAGTTGTTGGCCAGGGAGGTCCCTGATGCCCCCAAAACATTACAGGCCATTGCCAAGGCCCTTGGTTTCCCACCAGGAATAGATGGTAAGACCCTATTGCTGTTTGGCTAAATGGAGCAGCAGATGTTACACCCCTAGGGCTCATGACTGCCCCTGTTGTAGGTTTTCAGTGTCAGGGATGTATTCCCTCCCATGGAGCAGGCCTCCAGTCCTATTAGAGGGCAGTTGGTTTCCATCATGACAGACATGCCACTATGGCACCCATTGGCTCATTTGGCCTGGCTGGCCATATTTAAGGTTTGCAGTGTCCACTGTTGAGTATCTTCACTGGTGATTTCTCTTTCTCCCATTGAACTGCATGTAGTGTGGCTTTTTCCAGCTTTCTGTCAGCTGGTCTACATGGAGGAGGTTTTTAGATCAGCTCCAGCAGGATTTCTCAGTGACCTTGCAGCCCAAATATGTGGAGTCTTCAGCAATAGGGTCTTACCATCTATTCCTGGTGGGAAACCAAGGGCCTCGGCAATGGCCTGTAATTTTGGGGGCCATCAGGGACCTCCCTGGCCAACAACTCACTGGACGGTATCCCACCCCTGGCACTGAAAATTTTTTAGTAATAATCTTGTGGCTCCTTTGTGTTCCATTGTCCAAAAAAGTAGGTTTCCATATGACTTATTTATATCCTCTTATATTTTGATTATCCCTCCTTTCACCTTTCCTTTACTCAATCTCTCTGATTTCTTTTCTTTTTTTTTTTTTAATTTTCATTCATTTGAGAGAGAGAGGGCTTGAGAAAATGGGCATACCAGGTTCTCTAGCCACTGCAAACTCCAGACACATGTGCCACCTGTGCATCTGGCTTACATGGGTACTGAGGAGTGAAACCTGGGTTCCTAGTCTTCACAAGCAAGCCCCTTAACCACTAAGCCATCTCTTCAGCCTCCACTTTGAATTTCTTAGTATCTTGTATTATTTTTCATCACCCATGGGCAATGGTGGCAGTTCTCACCATGCTGTGGCACCAATTAATATGGGATAGACTCAAGATGGTACTGACATACTGACAGTAGAGCTAATGACCTTCTTCATATGCACTGGGAGGTGTACAAGCCTCTTTCCTTGTGTGTCCCTGGCCACCGGGTATGGATGTGGGACTGCATGTGGCAGTCCTAAATCCCAAGGAATAAAATTAGCCTACACTTACAAACCTCAAGTTGTTCAAAGCTGAGATGATCTCCTACCATAGCAACAGACTGAATCCCCTGAATTTTAACAAAATTTTTAGCACACACACACAAAAAAAATGACTGTGTACATTAGAAGAACCTAGGTACTTCTGGAATGTAAAAGGTGCCTAGCTTGAGTATTTTCCTTTTTAATGTTCCAAAATATGTTTCTTTAGGTAATTTGAAAAGGAATAAAGGCCAGGTATGGTGGCACACGCCTTTAATCCCAGAACTCAGGAGGCAGAGGTAGGAGGATTGCCATTAGTTCAAGGCCACCCTGAGACTACAAAGTGAATTCCAGCTCAGCCCGGGCTAGAGTGAAACCCTACCTCAAAATACAAAATTAAAAAAGGAAAAGAAGTAGAGATTGGAGATTACCCAGTCAGTAAATTACTTGCAGTAGAAGTGTGTGTTCAGATCCCCCGCATCACTTAAAAGCTAGGCACAGCAGTACACAGCTATAATCCCAGCACTGGAGACATAGAGACAGGAGGCTCCCCATTGCTTGCTGGTTAGCTAGTCTAGCTAAATAGGGAGAGTGTCAGGTTCAATGTGAATCCTATCTCAAAAAATAAGATGTTGGGGCCGGGCGTGGTGGTGCACACCTTTAATCCCAGCACTTGGGAAGCAGAGGTAGGACGATTGCCTTGAGTTCGAGGCCACCCTGAGATGACATAGTGAATTCCAGGTCAGCCTGGGCTAGAGCAAGACCTTACCTCAAAAAAAAAAAAAAATAAGATGTTGGGGCTGGAGAGATGGCTTAGCGGTTAAGCACTTGCCTGTGAAGCCTAAGGACCCCGGTTCGAGGCTCGATTCCCCAGGACCCACGTAAGCCAGATGCACAAGTGGGCACATGTGTCTGGAGCTCGGTTGCAGTGGCTGGAGGCCCTGGCGTGCCCATTTTCTCTCTCTGTCTGCCTCCTTCTCTCTCTGTCTGTCTGTTGCTCATAAATAAATAAATAAAATTTTAAAAAATAAGATGCAAGCTGGAGAGATGGGTTAGCATTTATGGTGTTTGCCTGCAAAGCCAAAGGACCTCCGTTCAATTCCCCAGGACCCACGTAAGCCACATGCACAAGGGTGGTGCATGTGTGTTTCTTTGCAGTAGCTGGAGGCCAATTCCAGCACTCGGGAGGCAGAGGTAGGAGGTTCAACATGAGTTCAAGGCCACCCTGAGACTACATAGTGAATTCCAGGTCAGCCTGGGCTAGAGTGAGACCCTACCTCGAAAAACCAAAAAAAAAAAGATGCATTCTCTCGGCGTGTCTCTCTCTTCTTCCTCTCTTTGACTCTCAAATAAATTAATTTTTTAAAAAAGAAAGAAAAAATGAGATAAAAGCCTTTGAAGCTACTTGGTGGTTAAAGACATTTGCTTGAAAAGCATGCTTGCCAAGTTTGATTCTCCAGTACCCAAGTAAAGACAGATGCAGCAAGCGGTGCAGTGGCAAGAGACACTAGTGTACCCATTCTCTGTGTTCCTCCCTCCCCTCTCTTTTTCTTTCCTTTTCTCCTCTCTCTCTCTCTGCTCAAAAAAACTAAAAATAAAATAAAGTGAAGTATGATTGAAGAAGACACATTAACCTCTGACCTTTACATACACATGTGTTCAACCACACATGTGCAAACATACATACATGCACACACAGAAGGAGTGCCCTCCACCTGGGGTGTTGGTTCCTGGCACACAGGCACAGGGTACTGTGAGCATATGATGGTGGTTACAGGCGGTGGCCACAGAAATGCCTTGTAAGCCTGTGTGGAGAGCTTCTAAAGAGAGAATCTAAGTGGGAGAGCCCAGGAGCAGGCAGCAGGTGGCCAGTTCACGTGTGGGGTGCCTACAGTTCTTTTCCCCAGCCTTCATTATACACAAAGCCACCTAGAAAAAAAAAAACATTAGTATCGGTTCAGGTGTTTGCCCAGAAGGGCATTGTTTACAAGTAGAGAAGGAGCTTTGTTCCCAAATCATCAGGAAGACCTTGATTAGGATTTCCAGGTATGGCTGCTATAAAAGTTGTGTGAGTTACTTGAATGCAGCAGATAGTTAACAGTGTGTATTTTTATCTCAAGTACATAGCTGGTGAGTTTGTTTGTTTTTTTAATTTTAAAACGCCTGGGTTTTTGAAAGCTGAGCAAATTCACACAGTGTTTGGTCTCTCACAAAATGCATTCAAGGAGCTCTTAGTGTATGTTCTCTTGTTTGGTACCCTTATGAAGTAGTTAAGCATAAAGTGGTTTTAGTACTGGGGCCACCTGATAATGCCTATGACCTGAGAAGGCTTACAAATGAATGCTTTTGTTGACTTTAGAAATGAAAAACTTGGCATTTCAGCTCAATTGGCTCTTTCTTCTTGTGGAACAATTAATATATGTTTTATGAATATTTTCATTAAACTAGGAGGCTCTCTGAAGAATTTTTAAAAATATTTTACTTATTTATTTGAAAGAAAGAGGTAGATAGAGTGAGAGAATGGGCGTGCCAGGGCCTCTAGCCACTGCAAACAAACTCCAGATGCCTGCGCCACCTTGTGCGTGGGTACCGGGGAATTGAATCTGGGTCCTTAGGTTTCACAGGTAAGTGCCTTAGCCACTGAGCCAATCCTCCAGCCCCTGAAGAATTTTTTTAAATATTTTATTTTTATTTATTTGAGAGAAAAAGAGGCAGGGAGAGAGAGAAAGAGAGAGAGAAAATTGGTACACCAAGGCCTCTAGCCATTGTAAATGAACTCCAGACACATGTGCCACCTTGTGCAGCTGGCTTACATGGGTCTTGGGGACTCAAATCTGGGTCCTTTGGCTTTGCAGGCATCTTAACTACTAAGCCATCTCTCCAGACCTCTGAAGAATTTTTAAGTGAGAATACCAATTAAATATACTTACTGGGCTGAGGAAATGGCTCAGTGGCTAAAGGCACTGTAAAGCTTGCTGGCCTAGGTTCAATTCCCCAGGACCCACATGAAGCCACATGCACAAAGTGGCTCATGCATCCAGAGTTCATTTGTGGTGGCAAGAGACACTGATGCATCCATATGCGTGTCCTCTCTCTCTCTCTCTCTCTCTCTCTCTCTCTCTCTCTCTCTCTGTCTCTCTCAAACATTTTTTAAAAATTGCTGAGGTATAATTTTTTAATGTGATTACTTTTGTCACCATTGTTCATATTTATTGCATCAAAGGATTAGTTTACATGTTACCTAAAATGAAAATTGTGGTCTCTTAATTTTAAAACTCCTAGGAGTATACACATTTCCTTGTCTCTTCTTTATATCGAAAGACTTGTTTAAAAAATATTTTTTAGCCAGGCGTGGTGGCTCACGTCTTTAATTCCAGCACTCGGGAGGCAGAGGTAGGAGGATCGCTGTGAGTTTGAGGCCATCCTAAGACTACATAGTGAATTTTAGGTCACTCTGAGCTAGAGTGAGACCCTGCCTCAAAAAAAAAATAATTAATTAATTAATATTTTATTTGTGCTGGACAGATGGTGGTTAAGGTGCTGCCTGCAAAGCCTAACGACCCAGGTTCAATTCCCAAGTACCCGTGCAAGCCAGATGCACAAGGCTTATTCATCTGGAGTTTGTTTGCAGTGGCTGGAGGCCCTGGAGCATCCATCTTCTCTCTCCCTGTGTGTGTGCATGTGTGTGTCTGTCTCTGTCTCCCTGTGCTTGCAAATAAAATACTTTTTACTTTTTAAAATATTTTATTTGCTGGGCATGGTGGCACACGTCTTTAATCCCAGCACTCAGAAGAAAGAGGTAGGAGGATCGCCATGAGTTTGAGGCCACCCTGAGACTACATAGTGAACTCCAGGTCAGCCTGGGCTAGAGCAAGACTCTATCTCGAAAAACAAAAACAAACAAACAAAAATGTTATTTATTTATTTATTTGCAAGGAAAGAGAGAGAATGAGTCTACCAGAGCCTCCTGCCACTGCAAACAAACTCAAGACTTATGCCCCATTTTGTGCATCTGACTTTTCCTGGGTACTGGGGAATTGAACCCAGGGGGGCAGGCTTTGCAAAGAAGTACCTTAAGCTTCTGAGCTGAGAGGCTGGGGAGATGGCTCAGTGGTTAAAGTGCTTCTTGCAAAGCCTGATGTCCTAGGTTCAATTCCCCAGTACCCACCTGTATCATTTATAGCCAGATGCACAAAGTGGTGCATGCATCTGGTATTCATGTACAGCCTCAAGAAGCCCTGGTGTGCCCATGCTTGTGTGCTCTCTCTCCCTCTTTGTCCTCCTCCTCCCTTTTTGCAAGTAAATAAATAAAATAATTTTTAGCTGGGCATTTTGGTGCACATCTTTAATCCCAAAACTAGGGAGGCAGAGGTAGGAGGATTGCTGTAAGTTTGAGGCCAGCCTGAAACTACATAGTAAATTTCAGGTCAGCCTGGGCTAGTGCAAGACTTTACCTCAAAAAAGAAAAGAAAAGAAAATTAAATAAAATATTTTTTAAAAATTTATTATTTATTTTGAGAGAGGAAGAGAGAGAGAGAGTGGGCGCAATAGGCCTTCAGCCGCTGTGAACAAACTCGACACATGTGCCTCTTTGAGCGCATGTGCAACATTGCGCACCGAGTCACTGTGCGTTTGGCTGCCTGGGACCTAGAGATTTGAATGTGACTTCCTAGGCTTCTCAGGCAGGCGCCTTAACCGTTAAGCCATCTTGCCAGCCCTAGAAGAATTATTTGATGTTGAACCTTTAGGAGATGAGCAGCATGACTAATGTAGCCCTAACTGTCTAGCACATTAGATAATATCTTCGTGATAAATTTGTATGTTTGCATTGAATGATGTATATGTATATATATATATATATATGAAGAAAAAAATCCCAAGAAAAACCAGGGAGGTGTTCTTACTTTTCCCTCACTAATTACACCAGAAGAAAAATCTTTTGGGGGAAATTTGACTACTGGGGAATTCTGAAACCTAAAGAGGAGACCTTCCCTTCCCTCTGTGTTCATCCCCGTCAATTCTTCTCTACTCCAAAGTTGGTTTGATTCTTATGTTGCTCCTTACTCTATGGCCATAGTACTTCCCACAGTGCCATTCAAAGACCTGCATTGAATGCCCTGGCAGTGGGGTCAGGAATGTTCCCAGGGTTCCCTCCTGCTGCTGTGGGTGGTGGAATGGCCCCTAGCACCTGTCCCTGTTACCCTGCTCCTTGTATGGCACCAGAGCCCTCCTAACTATCCCACCATCAGTAGCACCATACCATTTTGAACACTTAATGCAATCTGCCTATGAATATCATTTCATATGGGGCCATTTCTACTGCTTCTTAAAGAACTATGTAGCCAATAGATGTTTTCTAAGAGTGCATTTCTGACTTTTTTTTTTAAAGGGAAGGGGGCTGGGGAGATGGCTCAGTGGTTAAAGGTGCTTGCTTGAAAACCTTGACATCTTGGGTTTGATTGCCCAGCACCCACGTCAAAAAAAAAAAAAAAAAAAAGCCAGACTCACAAAGTAGGTAGGTGTGTTTGCAAAAGGCCCTGGCGTACCCATATTCTCATTCTCCCTCTTTCTCTCTATCAAATAATAATAAAACACTTTTAAAATTAAAAGGGGGGAAGACAAAGCAAAAAACTTCTTCCACTTTCTTACCAATTGCTACAGGCCACTTTTCACCATTTAGTGTAAAAGACATGTTGAAAGTACTTTTCAAGTACTGGTTTTGGATCAATTTGAAGTTCTTTTATGACAAGGGAATACCCAGGCATTTCTTTTGTGGTCCATCAAACAGCTGTCTCTGTGTTCCAGTTTTCACACTCATAAGCTACTCATCCTCTTAACTGCTGTGACGTGGCACTGCATTATTTTATGAGTGGGAATATTGAGAAAACAGAAAAATTCAATGACTTGCCCAGGGTCATGCAGGAAGCCACAGAGCCAACATCTGATCCCAGGCAGCCTGGCTCCGGAGTTTGTGGGCTATGTCTACTCATGGTACTGCCTTCCTGGGTTGATAGGGATGATAACATTGGCTTTATGGCTAGAGGTAATTCTCACCAGGTGCCTCCACCTCCGCCCCAAGCGTCTTCTCTCCGTGTGACCCCTGTCTGGTGATTGCACGCCAGCTATAAAGCCCCAACCCTTCCCTGACTACCATCCCAATCTCCATTGCTCTTAGTCCTGACATGAGGGCCCAGAGCCTCCCACCGACAGAGTCATTGCCCAGCTCAGACCCTCTCACCGCTCTTCTAGGGGATTGCAAAACATCTCTCCTCTGCAGGCATTTATCATTCCTCAGCCAGTAATTTTCCAAAAATAGATTTAATAACACTCTGGTGCTCAAATCCCTCTGATGGCTCCTTGCTGTCTACAGCCTGACGGCTTGGCCTGGGAGGTCATCGCCCTGTGGCTCCTATACTGCTTTTCAAGTCTTCCACCCCTTGTGGTTCTCAGCTCAGGCAAGCCCAGCTCTCACCTGGGCCCGAGATGCTGTCATGAATGTCCTTTTCCTCTTTTCAGAACACTTTTTCCTCCCTTATGACCCTACTTAGATGTCACCTCCAGTAGTTAGCCTTCCTCTCATCTCAGTTTTCCCAGAGTTTCTCATTCCCAGAGCACACGCCTGTCGCAGCCTGGGTGACATTTGTACAGTATGATTCTCTAGATGGAGCAACTGGACAGCAGGGCTGGGGTCAGTTGTCTACACATGTCCCCAGTGCCACCAATGAAGTAGGCCAGCCAGCATGTCCTCCATAGCCCCAAGGGTCCAGGAGACTTTGAGGTTAAAAAGCTTGAGAGTTCAAAAAATTCTGTGAAAAAAAAAATTCTGTGACCTTAAAAATAAAAAGGGCTGGTGAGATGTGTCAATGGTTAAGGCACTTGCCTGCAAAGCCTAAGGACCTGAGTTCAGTTCCCTAATACCCTCATAAAGCCAGATGCACAAGGTGGCGCATGCGCCTGGAGTTTATTTGCAGTGGCTGGAGGTGCTGGTGCACCCATTCTTTATGTGCCTCTTTCTCTCTCTCTCACTCAAATAAATATTTAAGAAGAGAAAAAGCGAACAAACCCTTAAGATTCTATGTGAAAAACAGAGCTCCCAAAGACACAGGCAACATACAAAAAAAAAAAAAAAAAAAAAAAACAGCACACCTCACCCATAATACACATCTGGTGGTAAGAAGTAGATCTATCCAGTTAACCTCATTCACCACCCATGCCTTCTCAGAAACTGCAGAATCACTCCTCAGCTTTTGTTTCATTTGTTTGTTGAAATGCTGAGGATTCAACCTGGAGTCTTACACATAAGAGGCCAGTGTTCTACCACTGAGCTTCATATCCAGCCCTCTTTTTACTTTCTATTTTGCAATAGGATCTCCCTAAGTTGCCCAGGCTAGCCTTGAACTTGTTATGCTTCTTCCTCAGCCTTCTGAGCAGCTGGGATCATAGGCCTTTGCTTCTAGGCTTGGCTGTGTTCTCTACGTTTCCAGTGAGCCGCCCATAAACTCGTTCAGGTGTGTATACCATCATATGTGCTCATCTTGGGATGTAGGTCAGCGGCACCACACTTCCCTAATATGTGCAAGACCCTAAGTTCTATTCCCAGCACCACAAAAACTTAAATACATCATATATTTCTCACTGTGCCTGCTGGCTCTTTATGACGCTAGGAGGAGCTCTAGATGGACTAAAGTTAAGCTGGGTGTGGGGGGGACGTGTCTGTAAACCCAGCACTTGGGAGGCTGAGATTAGAGAATAGCTGTGAGTTCGAGGCCAGTCTAGGCTAGAGTAAGACCCTGCCTCAAACAAGCAAACCAAAAAGATTAAAGGCCATCTAAGTAATGCTGAGCAAGCTCCTTTGGGATCTTTGCTCAGGCTCTTCAGCCCAGGCACACCCAAACCTCTCTGTTCATGAAGAGTTATCGTGGAACCCCAAGACTGATTCCCTCTTCTGCTCGCTTGCTGCTTATTGCAAACTTCTCTACATTGGTTTTCCTTTTTGTTAAACTTCTAGTCATTCCTTTTTCCAGTTATTACCAACAAAAGTCATTCAACATTCCAGACATTGGACTTGGTAATGTCATAGCTGAGAAAGGACAAAAATATTTAATTTCAAGTAAAGAAAACAGTTGGGAAAAACCTACTGTAAAAACCAGGTTCATCACATGTCACTTGTCACTCTTTGTTCCTATCTACACAGAAGATAATCTCTCCCTTGTGCTAAAATGTACGAAGATGCTTCAACAATTTTAAATGGTTGTTTTTAACAAAGATGTCTGACTACTAGTAACGCTTTCTTCAAAGAGGGTTATGCCAGTGTGAGCCAGCAATCCTGGCCTCTCAGCTGGCTCGATGTCTGGGTGTTTTCTTGAAGTGGCCATGAAGCGAATGACTACACCCATTCATTGTTAGTCACTGGCAGGAGGGCTTTACTGGAGGTTAAGGACAGTGCTCCTGAGCCTGGGGCTTTCTGTTCACTATGTTGCAACTGTAGAGCCTTTGCTGGAATGATTGATTGACAGTGAAGCCATAGGAAAAGAATGTGAGGTATCCAGGTTCCTCAAGTTGCCAGCTAGAGGGTGACGCCCATCTCTACTTAGCTGCTTCTGCCTCCATTCACAAACAGGAGTGTGGCTGGCTTCTTGGTGACTGGCATCTGGATCAAGGCCCAGGTATCTGACAGGACTCACTTGAGACTTACCAGTTGTCCTGGCAATGGCAGGCAGGAATGGGTGTGTGTGTGTGTGTGTGTGCGCGCGCATGCGCAAACTTTCTTAAGAACGTGTTCAAGACTGTCACTGAAGACATTTGAAAGTAGAGTATAGAACCAGGTGTGGTGGCATATGCCTTTAAGTCCCAGAACTCGGGAGGTAGAGGTAGGAGGATTGTTGTGAGTTCGAGGTCAGCTTGAGACTACATAGTGAATTCCAGGTCACCTTGGGCTAGAACAAGACCCTATCTTGAAAAAAAAAAAAAAAGTAGAGTATAGGAATGCCAAAAGCGAAGATGCTCCTCAGAGTCATTGGCATCTCAAAGTTTAAGAATCTACTGCGGTGGGGTGGGGTGGCTGGATAGATGGCTCAACCATCACGGCACTTGCCTGCAAAGCTTAAGGACCCAGGCAGATGCATAAAGTGGCCCCGGCTCTCCTATTTTCTTTTCTTTTCTTCTTTACTCTTCTCTTTCTCCTCTTCTCTCTCTCTCTCTCTCTCTGTCAAATAAATAAATAAAATCATTTTTAAAAAAGAATCCAAGTGCTAGAATTACAGGTATATGCCCCCTCCCACACACAAACGGAATCCACTTAGGGGACTGGGGAGGTGGCTCAGCAGTTAAAGACGCTTGTTTGCAAAGCCTGCCAGCTTGCATTCTATTCCCTAGTATCCATGTAAAGCCAGATACACAAAGTGGTGCATACATCTTGAGTTCATTGCTACAGACTTATTCCCTTTCTCTCTCTCTCAAACAGATAATTTTTTTTTTTTTTTTTTTTTTTTTTAAGGAATCCAGGCTGGGGAGATGGCTTAGAGGTTAAGGTGCTTGCCTGCAAAGACTGAAGACCCAGACTTAATTCCCCAGTACTCAGGTAAGCCAGATGCATAAAGTGGCACATGCATCTGGAGATCATTTGCAGTCACTGGAGGCCCTAGTGTGCCCATTCTCTCTCTCCCTCCCTCTCTCTACCTATATACCTCTTTCTCTGTCTCTGACTCTCAAATAAGTAAATTATTTTAACAAAAGAAATCCACTTGGGAACAATCCAATGCCACCTACCAAGCCACATATTGGCACTAGAAAACACCAGTTATGGCTCTGCTACGTTTACTGTGTCCGGGCTGCTATGTAGTGAGGACAACAGGCTAACCCCAGAATCTGTTAGTAAGTGTAGAGCTAGGAAACAAGATGCTCAGATCCAGTCCATACTGTCATTTCATCTCTGGCACCAGCTTGTCTCTACAAGAGAAGTGTAGTAAGCCTGTCTACTGCAGGTGTTCTAAGAATCACATGATCTTGAGTATGTGATCATGTCGCACACTGGATACTACCCAAAGAAGGTTAATTTTTGTTTTGTTTTGTTTTTCGAGGTAGGGTCTTGCTCTAGCCTAGACTGACCTGGAATTCCCTATGTAGTTTCAGATTGGCCTCAAACTCATAGCAGTCCTCCTAACTCTGCCTCCTGAGTGCTGGGATTAAAGGTGTGCACCACCATGCCTGGCTCTATTTTCATTACTTACTTATTTGAGAGAAAGAGGCAGATAGAGAGAATGGGCACACCAGGGCCTCCAGCCACTGCAAAGGAATTCCAGATGCATGCACCACCTTGTGCATCTGGCTTACGTGGGTTCTGGGGGATCAAACCTGAGTCCTTTGACTTTGAAGGCAAGTGGCTCAACCACTAAGCCATCTCTCCAACCCTGTTCTAATTTTTTTAAACATGAGAAAGTTTTTGTTCATTAAATAGCTCATCCTGGAGTAAAGAAAGATGGTGAAATAGAAGGGTTAGTATTCAAGTGGGCTCATGTTAGGTGCCTGGCATTGTTTGGGGCATTTCGCTTTTTCTTTTCTTTTTCATGTCCTCTCTCTGTTTCTCCTCTCTGTCTCCCCCCCACCCACCTTTGTTTTTTCTTTTCTTTTTTATTGAGAGGGTCTAACTATAGCTCAGGCTGGCTTTGAGCTGTCCACCACACCTGCACTGGGACATTTTTCTTAAACATCAGAAACTCCCTCAGTATTAAGAATTTGTCCGACAGCCCATAGTTAAGAAACCTCCGGCTCAAAGTTGAAGCAGCTTCCCGAGTCTCAGGACTGGAGGCAGGGTGGAGAGCCTGTGGCCCATGCCTCCCACACCTCCAGGGTGGAAAGTCTTTCATCTCATTCTGGCAACAGCTCTTGGGGAAGTGGGTGGGACAGGTTGGATATCAGAGCCGAGTCTCTGCCATTATCTTTGAGCCACTTGGGATGTTCCTTCCATACGGGCTCTTTCATCAGTCCCTGAGTGTGGTGAGTTCTACAAATGGCTGTCACATGGTAATGAGGCAACATGCCCAGAAAGCAGCACGCTGGCAGCAGACAGGTTCTTACCCTCATTATTTTTTCTTGTATTTTGGGGTTGGAGGCCTGGCCCTTGTGGCACAAGTGCTCTACTGCTGAGCTACACCCTAGCCCCATCCTAATCTTTTTTTTTTTTTTTTCAAATTTATTTGAGAGAGAGAAAAAGAGGCAGAGAGAGAGAGAGAGAGAGAGAGCACACACCAGGGCCACAGCCACTGAAAACAAATTCCAGATGCATGTGCCACCTTGTGCATTCAGCTTACGTGGGTCCTGGAGAATTGAACCTGGGTCCTTTGGCTTTGCAAGCAAGCACCTTAACCACTGAGCCATCTTTCCAGTCCCCCTGCCACTCCCACCCAGTCCTAATCTTTAAGAGAAGATAGATGAAAGGCATCTATCAAGTGCCCATGTTAAAAAAAAAAAAAGAATGCTAAACCACTTACAACTTTAAAAACCTTTAAAACAAAGATATGGGCTGTAGAGATGGGTTAGTAATTAAGGTGCTTACCTGCAAGCCTAAGGACCTAGGTTCAGTTTCCCATTACCTAAGCCAGATGCACACATGGTGTCTGGAGTTCATTTGCAGAGGCTAGAGGCCCTGGTGTGCCCATTCTCTTTCTCTTTAATAAATAAATAATAAAATTTTAAAAGTAAACTAGCTTTAGTGTAATATATTTATTTTATTATTTTTTTTTTGAGAGAGAGAGAGAGAATTGGTGCTCCAGGGCCTCAGCCACTACAATTGGACTTCAAAGGCTTGTCCCACCTAGTGGGCATGTGTGACCTTGTGCTTGCCTCATCTTTGTGCATCTGCCTTATTTGGGATCTGGAGAGTTGAACATCAGTCCTTAGCCTTTGCAGTCAAGCGCCTTAACCGCTAAGCCATCTTTCCAGCCCCCCAAATAAAAAATATTTTTAAAAAATATTATTTTGAACCTACTAGACTGGCATATCACATTTTGATGATGCCCATATTTGAAGAGGCCATGGTGCCTTGGCCACTCAGATCTCCTGCTGGTCTAAATGGCAGTCTTTTGGTAAGCCATCTGGAAAAAAAATCTACGAAAATTGCAACTGTACATATCTTTTATTCCCACTAACTCCAATTCTAGGAGTTTATTCTGATTTGGTAAAATGTACTTAGGAGAATGCTCATTGTTTTTGTCATTGTGAAAAGTGGGAGGAAACTAATTGCTCACCAACACAGTCTGATTATCATATAACCATATAAAGACATAATATGCAGACATTTTTATACATACATAATTCTATGTGCTGGCATGAACATTATGTAAAGCATAAGAAGTAAAAATTAGTGCCCAATATGAATCTCATTTGTGTAAGAAACCATATGTATGTTGGTATGTACATTGAAAATAGCTGAAAACAGCCAAATGTATTGGCACACACCTTTAATCCCATCACTCAGGAAGCAGAGGTAGGAGGGTCACTGTAAATCCAAGGACAGCCTGAGACTACGTAGTGATTTCTAGGTCAGCTTGGGCTAGAATGAGACCCTATCTCGGACAAACAAACAAACAACTGTATATATGTATATGTATACATACATACACATATATATGAAAACATATACTGAAACAGTTAATAGTGGTTTGGTATCTCAGGGGAAAAGGATTCAGGATGAAGGAGCCTATTTGAACTCTCTCTCATGGATTCTTAAGTGTCACTTCCATTTTTGTTTCTTTATTTGTCTATTTCTTCTTTGCTTCTTTCTTCTTAAACTACGAGCATACACGAGCACCTAGAACTCACTCTGTAGCCCAGGCTGGACTTGAATTCATGGTGATCCTCCTATCTCAGCCTCCTGAGTGCTGAAATTATAGGTATGAGCCAGTACAGTGGGCAACATTAACTTTGAAATTTAAAAAAAGTTTATGGGCTGGAGAAATGGCTTAGCAGTTAAGGCACTTGCCTGCAAAGCCAAAGGATCCAGGTTCAATTTCCCAATACCTAAGCCAGATACACACATGGTGTCTGGAGTTCGTTTGCAGTGGCTAGAGGCCCTGGTGTGCCCATTCTCTCTCTCTCTCTCTCTCTCTAATAAATAAATAATAAAATTAAAAAATAAACTAGCTTACATGACCCATGTAAGCCAGATGTACAAGGTGGTGCATGCGTCTGGAGTTCATTTATAGTGGCTGGAGGCCCTGGCATGCCCATTCTGTCTCTTTCTCTCTCCCAAATAAATTTTAAAAATTTTAAAAAGTTTATAAGCTAAGTGTGGTGGTGCACACCCTTAATCCCAGCACTTGGGAGGCAGAGGTAGGAGGATCACCATGAGTTCAAGGCCACCCTGAGACTACATAATGAATCTCAGGTCAGCCTGGGCTAGAATGAGAATCTACCTGAAAAAAACAACAAACAAAAAAAAAGTTTATAAAAGTAACAATAAAGAGAAATAAAAGCCTGTTGTGGTGGCACACACCTTTAATCCCAGCACTCAGGAGGCAGAGGTAAGAGGATTGCCGTGAGTTCAAGGCCACCCTGAGACTACATAGTGAATTCCAGGTCAGCCTGGGCTAGAGCGAGACCCTACCTTGAAAAAAAAAAATGAGAGAAATAAAGAGATATCACTAACAGCTCACAGATACGGACTTGAACTCTAGAGCACACAGAGCATTAGAAATACATGGATGATAATATACATCCTTAAAAGTTTACTAGTAAGGCCTACTTTTTTTTGCATTTTGCTTTGCTTTATTTGTGAGTGGTTTTTATTGCTTTGAGACAGGGTCTCTTTTATGTAGCCCAGGCTAGTCTGGAACTTAGTATGTGGCTGAGAATGACTTTGATTTCCTGGACTTCCTGTTGCTACCTCCCAAGTGCTAGAATAATAGGCTTGTACCACCAGTCCCATGTAAGACACACTATTTTTATTACTAAATCTGTGCTTTAATACCAGTGGGCTCCTTTTTTTTCTGTTTTTGGTTTTGTGGCATGGCATCTCTTCATTGTTCCCCTGTTTATTTGATGTCTACCCCGTGTTAGGTACTGGGCCCCAAGGAACAAGGCTTCTTATTCTCAGTACCAGAGGGTTCAGAATGAGACTATGCCATTCAGTAAGCATCTTCTAGGGGCTGGAGAAATGGCTCAGCAGTTAAAAGCACTTGCTGCAAAGCATTATGGCCCAGGTTCGATTTCCCAGTATCCACATAAAGCCAGTTGCACAAACTGGCGTATATACCTGGAGTTATTTGCAGCAGCAAGGGGCCCTGGAGCACTCATTTTCTCTCAAATAAATAAAATAAAAGTATATTTAAAAATAAATAAGCATCTTTGGAACATTTTCTAAATACATGCCAGCTGGCCATGGTGGGGCACACCTTTAATCCCAGCACTTGGGAGACCAGGGTAGGAGGATTGCTATGAGTTCAAGGACAGCCTGAGACCAATTCCAGGTCAGCTTGGGCTAGAGTGAGATCCTACCTTGAAAAACAAAAACAAACAAAAGAAGTCCAAATACATGCCAGCACCAGGAACTGACAATGACAGTGGTATGCGTGCCCTCTCTGGGAAAGCTCACACCATGGTAAAGACACATGAGGAACTTGCACATGGACAGACAGGACATGGTAAATAAATCTGGTGCTAGGGCCATGAGGGAGGCACTATGGAGCACACAGGATGGGTCACTGGGCCTAGGATCAGCAAGGTCAGCTGGAGGAAGTGGGTGTGCTTCTGGGTCTGGGAGTGGAGTAGAGTCCATCCACCAAGCACCTGGAAGTCTGGATTGGGAAGGACAGCCTTCACAGGACACTACTAAGGTGCTGTGAGTGAACTACAATGACATGGGATTGTGTTTGATGGAAGCCAGTCTGTCCACAACATGGAGACAGATTAGAGAGGGGAGAGGAAAGGCCAGGTAAAGATATTTCCCATATCTGTCACTCCCACACTCTGAGGATTTGCACCATGTCCTGTTTTTAACATTTTCTTAAATGATCTTGTCTTTGAAACTAGTGCACAAAGAGACCAGGCAGCAGGGCTCTCCAGTATTGCTAGGGAAAAAAGGCTGAGAATGGCAGTGCACAGTGGGTCTGTACTTGATGACTAGGGTACCAGGGCCCCGGCACACCAGGCCAGAAGTGGGCTAGACGAGCGGCAACCAGCAATGAATAAAGGCTTGGATAACCTCATGTTCTCAATCCTCAGCAAGTGAGAGCTGCTTCTCCCTTCCTTGGTCCAATGTCTTCCACAGGCTCCATATTCCCATTTTCTCCTTTGCTGTCTCTCTTTCCTTCCCAGCCTTTGCTGTTGGAGGCTGCAAAGATCCAGGCCCATTACATCCGGCTCCCTCCTGTCTCGAAATTCAGCCCATGTAAGGCTTCCAATTCCATCTTCACTCCGACCTTGTCCAGAGGTCAGTTTCCATCCCAGACTTCTTCCCTGCACTCTAGTCTCAAATTGATCTGACACATTGACTCAGATGGGAAATAAACCTTGAACTGAGCACATCTTGCCTCAAAACCTCTATGCCTGCTGTCCTTCCCATTTTGGGGGACAGAGAGTCATTCCTTGCAGCTGCTCAGCTGTAAATCTTTTAGTGATTCTTGCTTGTTTTTTTTTTAAATTTATTTTATAGACAAGGAAATTTAGGCTGAAGAAGGGAAATTTCACAAGAAATCGAGAATCTGTTATTTTATTTATTTGAGAGAGAGGGAAAGGAGAAAAGAGAGAGAGAGAGAGAGAGAGAGAGAAAGAGAGAGAATGAACTCACCAAGGCCTCCAGCCACTGCAAATGAACTTCAGACACACGCGCCACCTTGTGCATCTGGGTTTATTTGGGCACTAGGGAATCAAACCTGGGTCCTTTGGCTTTGCAGGCAAGCACCTTAACCACTAAGCCATCCCTACAGTCCCATTTTTTGAGAGAGAGAAAGAGGCAGATAGAGAGAGAATGGACACATGACCTCCAGCCACTGCAAACAAACTCCAGACACATGAACACCTTGTGCGTCTGGTTGATGTGGGTGCTTGGGTCCTTAGGCTTTGTAGATAAGCACTTTAACCACTAAGCAATCTCTCCAGCTCCCTTTTTAAATTTTAAAATATTTTATTTATTTATTTGAGAGAGAGGGCGAATAGACAGATAGAAAGAATGAACACAACACGGCCTCTAGCCACTGCAAATGCATGTGCCACCTTGTGCATCTGGCTTACATGGGTACTGGAGAATCAAACCTGGGTCCTTAGGCTTAATAGGCAAGTGCCATCCAGCCCACTTATTTTTTCAAAAATATTATTATTTATTAGAGAGAGAGAAAGGAAGAGAGAGTAGGGAAATGCCTTAAGTACTAAGCCATCTCTCCAACCCCGCTTATTTTTAAAATTTTATTTATTTATTTGCAAGCAGAGACAGACAGAGGCAAGAGAATGAATGGGCATGCAAGGGCCTCCAGCTGCTGCCGTCGAACTCCAGATGCATGTGTCATTTTGTGCATCTGGCTTTAAATGGCTACTGGAGAACCAAACTAGGGTTGTTAGACTTTGCAGGCAAAGCACCTTAACTGCTATTGCCATCTTTTCATACCTCTTGCTTATTTATTTATTTATTTATTGGCAGCCATGGTTTCACTTAGGCAGGCCTGGAACTGGAAATCCTCCTGCCTCAGCCTCCTGAGTGCTATCATCACAGACTTGCACCATTTAGCTATCCTTGACTTCGTCATCTTTCTTTCTTTCTTTCTTTCTTTCTTTCTTCTTTCTTTCTCTCTTTCTTTCTTTCTTTCTTTTTTTTTTTTTTCGAGGTAGGGTCTCACTGTAGCCCAGGCTGACCTGGAATTCACTATGTAGTCTCAGGGTGGCCTCGAACACATGGCGATCCTCCTCCTACATCTGCCTCCCAAGTGCTGGGATTAAAGGCCTGTGCCACCACGCCCGGCATTATCCTTGACTTCTTGACTCACTCTCCATATCCAATTTTCAGGAAATCCTGTTGGTTCTGCCGTCACAAACACATCTAAAATTCAAACACTCCTCCCCACTTGGCTCCATCACCCTAGGCCATGCCGCTGGCTACTGTTTATCTTTGCCTTGCATTCTTACAGTCACCTCATATCTGGTTCTCTGCCATTCAGTGGCCAGATTATTTTAAAACATAAGTGAGATCTGTCACTGTCCTACCCCAAACCCTCCAACACTTCCCCATTGCAGAGAAAAGCCAAAGGCCTCAGAAAAGCTTGCAGGGCTCTATAGTTTTCTCCCCTGCCATGTTACTCTCTGGCCATACATCCCTTCCTCCTCTGTAGCCACGTTGCTTTCCCAGCGCTTCACCGGACACAATCTCCCCTCCGCCAAGATGCATGGCTCTGTCTCTTGCCTGCACCACTCTTCCTCCAAGTATGTGGAGGCCTACACTTCTGGTCTTGTCACGTCTTTAAAACTGGACTTCCACCTAATTTTGTCCATCTGCCTACAGAACTTCCCACTTCTCCATATACATTGGATTCACAGTGACTCCGAGGAGGATGTTCCTGGAACATGGGTCGCAGCTTCTAGAACTGCCTGGCATAGTTCCGGCTGCTCAATGAGCAGGAGCTCCTCTGAGGAAGGGCAATCTGGAAGGCAGGGGTGGAAAGGAGCAAGAGCTGGTATCACAAGCAGAGACTGCATAGGCAAATGAGTGGAGAGACGCCTAGCCCAGATGGAGGTCCAACGGGGCAAGTAGAGATGACATCCGAGAAGCTGGTGGAATCTCAGAGAGGTCACATGGTGGGCACCAAATAAGGGAACACTCACAGGGAAACAATGGGTTAGGCGGCTGGGGGGTTTCAGTGACCATCACACAGTGGACAGTAAGAAATGGACGAGCAGGAAGACTGAAGCAGGACAGCTGCGGTGGGCAGAAAGGGAAGGGAGCTTTCAGAGGTATAGTTCAGGAAAAAGCCATGGGACGCACTCAGAGAACTGGAAAGGGAGAAAAGGGCCAGCGAAAGGCACGGGAGGTGCCTTGGCCTGGCTAGTGCACCGGCTCCGTGGGGTCCTTGAGAGGGAGAGAGTGGGAGCACGGGTGGGTGAGCCAGGAAGAGTCTCCACGGACCGGGACGGTCGTGAAGGGGGCGGCCGCGCCGAGGTGCGCTGAGGACGGGAGGTGAGAGCGTTAAGTTCGGTGGCGCCGGCGCCGGCGCCAGACCCAGCGGGCGCAGACCCGAGCCGGCGGAGAGGCACAGCCGGAGCGCAGTCGCGCGGAGCGCCGCCCTACGGCCGGCGAGAACCCCCCTCCCTCACCCCCGGCCCCGGCGGCCTCGCCCCAGCCCGGCTCTCCGACGAATCGGGCGGCGCACCGGGACCCTCGGCCTCCGAAGACCCGCCCCAGACTGGCTCACCGCCAGCCAATGGGCGGCCGAGCCTGGGCGCCCAGTGCGCGCTGCCGGCGCGGAGCCGGCTCAGAGCGAGAAAAGCGAACCCAACCCGTCGGGGCCGCCGCTCCGGACCCGCCAGCCGCCGCCGCGCGCCGCCCGCCGCTGCCTCCTCCCCCCCGGATCGGGTGTACTGTCCCAACCCGAAAGTCCAGTTCTGCGGCCCGGCAGCGGCGAGTGAGCGCGATGACACAGGAGTACGACAAGTGAGTGAGGCGCGGGCGCGGAGTCCGGCCGCGAGGGGCCATCGCTGCCCGCTGCCCTGCCGCCCGCCCGCCCGCCCGCCCCGGCGAGGGGCTGAGCTGGGAGCTGGCTCCGAAGGCCCGCACGGCGGCGCGGCGGGGGGCGGTAGGCCGTGCGCCCCGTCCTGCCCGCCGCCTTAACCTCCCCTTTGTTTGGTGCTGCCTGCGCCGGGGGACACGCGACCCTGAGCGGGGCCTTTCCCTGCGTCCCTGGGTTCGCATCCCGGGAGGGCGCGAGGACCGACGGGGCGGCCGGGGTCGCCTCTCCCCAGATGCTCTAATGGGTCTTTGGGACGCGCTTCGAGACGGACAGGTAGACTCCTGGCAGTCGGCTGCCTTGTCACCGCAGGGCTGCCAGAACTCCCAGAGATTTGGGGGCAGGTGGAGGTGTCCGGTGTCCTGGCATTTTGTTTTTCCTGGCTGGTGTCTGAGAAAACTGCTGTGGGTGTTCTTTGCCACTGGCCTCGCTGATGGTAATTAATTACAGATGACCGTGTTTTTACTGTTCGGGACGATCAAGCGGAAGAAACTGAAAATGGGGTGATAAGCTAGGAAATACTGTGCAATCCGTATGCCTGTGGGAGTTCGTGATTTTAAAGAAGCATTTAGACAGGTGTTTAATGATAATGTAAGATGTGCTAAGACACTTGTGGAACTAGGGTGAAGGATAGTTCTGTATTTTGTTTGCATCTTTTCTGTAAATATAAAACTGTTCCTAAAGACCAAGCCAATCAGTAAATAACAGGCAGGTAGTTTCATAATTATTTGTTAAGGTCATTGTAGGTGTGCTTGTTTTCTGGATGAAAAGGTAAAGATATGTGTGGACTCAGAAAGACAAAAAAGGATTAATTTTGTCCTGTAGATGTGCAGCTAAATTGTTGCTTGACTGTAATTTTAGCAGCCCGAAAGAGCATTTATGAAGGGTCTACGGGTCATCTGAAGACACTGATGGGAAAATAGCTTGCTAGTTGTAAGAAGTAGATTGTAACTGCTCTTGTGTTTATTTCTTGACTTACGTTCAGATAAGGTAAAAGTCCCAAAGCTAACATTTTGGCCTTAGGCACACTTTGGAAATATAAAATGCCTTCCGGGTGATCATAGACATAAAGTCACTTGAAAAAATATTTATTTTTGATACTTGTACAAGTTTAGGGTGGGGGTGAGAGAAGAAGGGAAGCTGAAAAACTAGCATTACAGCAATCAGACGAGCCAAGTGTTGGCATAGTCTTCTGCAAGTAGCTATTAGACTATTAATAATAGCTCAGTAGTGCACCAGGAAATCTCCCTGAGGTACCACTGCCTCAGTAACTGTTGGACTCTGGACTTGATGACTTAGGGAATGTCACTGTATATTTCTTTATTATGTTAAAACTTGAGATTTGTATAGACAGTCTTCTCCATTTTTAAGCAGGTTGTCTATTTGAACAAGCCTTTCTGTTTGTTTTGTGTTAAAATAATAAGCTTCTTCCAGACTTGAGCTATTAGGATTATATTCCTAGGTATGAGTAAAGATACAGGCTCTGAAATAACTCTTCCTTCTGACTGAGGGTAAATGAAATTTCTGGACTTTCCCTCCCCTTTTCAAGAATGTCCTCCTTTTCCTTTCCTTTTCTTTTTTTATTTTTATTTTTATTTATTTATTTGCAAGCAGAAAAGAGAAGAGAGACAGATAGAGAATGGGCACACCAAGGGCTGTAGCCACTACAAATAGACTCCAGATGCGTGGGCCACTTTGTGCTTCTGGCTTTACATGGGTACTGGGGAATCGAACCTGGTTGTTAGGTTAGGCTTTTGTAGGCAAGCACCTTAACTGCTAAGCAATCTCTCCAGCCTGTCCTCCTTTTTCTATATCTGTTTTTAAAGTGCCTGGGTGACTGCCAAACTCTAACCTTTGTTGATTACTTGAAAAGATAATCAGTCTTTCTACACTCACTTTTTGAAAAGGTAGGTCACCTCTAGGCCATTTACATATTTCATTTGTGTGTTGCAATGAGAACTGATCCTTAAATTTGCTTGTTAGAACTGACAATTCAGAGGAGGTGCGGACATTTAAACCCATTTATTCCTTTAAAAAGAAATAACTGCTTCATCTTGCTAAAGTCAATGTTCCATTTTCTGTCCTTATTGACTTACTAAATAGTCCCAACTGCACAGTTGTTGAGACTGTTTACACTGCAAGGTTTTGGAATCAGTAATGTTTGCTTGAATCGTTTAAATTAAACCTTCTATAAAGCTTCACTAAGCTCACCATTGACTTTTCTGGATTTTTCCCACCAATCTATACTGTTACTGTGAAATAGTCCTTGCCCAGTATGAAAAACAAGTAAAAATATTCTTTTTTGGGGGGGGGGTTGCTAGGGATTAACTAGGGAAAACTCAGGGCTCTAAGCAGAGTAAGTAATTACACACTGTTCCCTTAAAAACTAGTAAAGTCTTCTAAAATCACATTTCTCCACTTGTTCAAAAATAATCTTTCATTCAGTGGCTTCATATACAGTAGGCTCTTCACTCCCATGCCAGAGAACGGTGCCTGTGTATTGATTTATAGTCCCCTTTAGCTACATTCCATGCTCATTCTGCTGGTAATCAGTGGAGTCTTCTAACTCTCTCATATGCCCTGGAGGACTAAGCCAGCTATCTCTTTTGCTTCCTGGCCCTCCTCCCTGCTCCTGTGTCTCAGAAGAAGCCTCAGTGGGCGGGGGATGGAGGGAGTAACATGTAGCAGCATGAGGAACCATCTGTGGGCTTGGGAAGAGGGTGCAGGCTGCGTGTATTTGAAGAGACGTTCCCTTTGCCTCACTGTGCGTGTTTATGCAGAGCATTTGAATAGCTTGGTGGCTTCTCGGCGGTATTTGGGTTGGCTTTGGGTTTTCTCCCTGGTCCCTGTGTCTTTCTGAGGGACCCATGGGTCTATACCTAAGTGCTTTGCCTGTTGGTTTTGTCTTGATTTGACTTATTAGAATCATTGATGAAACTAATAAATCATGAGACAATTTCAAAATGGGTCTTTAGCAAAAGTGTTTCATGTCCATCAAGTTCATCCTTAATTTTTTGGAAGTTTTTGCCTAAAATGTTTTAAAATACATGCCTTCTAGAGGAGTTTAATATCATTTTGTTGGTACTTGATTTGTTGTGCTGGGGATGGAACCCAGAGCCTTGCCTATGCTAGGCAAGTGTTCCACCATCTGTAATTATTTCCTGGCGTGAAGCCATATCCTATATTATAGGACTGTCAAGGAATTGTAAGGTTCTTAAAAATCAGCTTATGATGCCTTACTGTAGGAAGTATGAATTTACTGTTTTCTTCTTCCAATTTCTCTGAAGCAAACGACCAGTGTTGGTTCTTCAGAATGAAGCCCTTTATCCACAGCGGCGCTCCTACACTAGCGAGGATGAGGCTTGGAAGTCGTTCCTGGAAAACCCTCTCACTGCAGCCACCAAGGCGATGATGAGCATCAATGGGGACGAAGACAGCGCGGCCGCCCTGGGCTTGCTCTACGACTACTACAAGGTCGGCTGCCTGCTAGTCTCAGTCGCACTGGATTGGGCAGCATATAAAACAGTCATTTGCTGGCAGCATGTAAAGCTAGTTGCTTCTGTAGTGACTATAAATAGTTTAATGAGTACTTTGACTTACTGTGGTTCAAAGCTGAACATCTACGATTATAGAATCAAAGGGCTGTTTTTAAAACATGTGAAGCAGCCAGCCGCCCTGCTTTATCTGAAGGGGACGCTGCCATAAAAAGGAGGTGGGAGCTGTGTCTCACTGTGTTTGTACATTTTACCAAAGGTAGTTCCTAGTGCCGTGAAGAGTGGGCACAGCGATGTTTCTTTGCAGTCAGAGTGATTGTCTTTCTCTTAGTTTGATTGTAGGATTTATGGAGAAAAATCAACATTAAGAAAATATTTATTTGAGAGAGAGTGGGCATGACAGGGCCTCTAGTCGCTGTAAATGAACTGCAGATACATGCACCGCCTTGTGCATCTGGCTTATGTGGGTACTGGGGAATCGAACCTGGGTCCTTAGGCTTCGCAGGCAAGTGTCTTAATGGCTAAGCCATCTCTCCAGCCCCATGTAGTTTTTTTAGTTAATTCTGGGACCTTCTGGTTCTAAGATCAAAAATATGTTCTGAGGGTTTTTTTTTTTTGCATTATATGTGTGTATGGTGTGTGTATGCATGTTCACATATGTGTGGGTTACATGTGTGTATGTGTGGAGGCTAGAGACATCAAGTCTGCTTAATCACTGTCCACCTTATTTGTTAAGGTGAGGTCTCTCTCTCTCTCTCTATTTATTTATTTTTTTGATGTGGGTCTTCCTCTAGCCCAGGCTAACCTGGAATTCACTATGTAGTCTCAGGTGACCTTAAACTCACAGCAATCCTCCTACTTCTGCCTTCCAAGTGCTGGGATTAAAGGTGTTTGCCACCACATCCAGGATTTACCAATGTGGCTAGTCTAGCTAGCCAGGTTGCCCTGGGGATGCTCTGTCTCCGCCTCCTGGTGTTACAGGCAGGCTGCCACATCCCCTGGCTTTTATGTGGGTGCTGGGGATCTGAACTCTAGTCCTCACACTTGCTTAGTGAGCGCTTTGTCCACTGAGCCATCTCTCCAGCCTCAGAATACGTTTTGTTGCTGTTTCTAGACATTTGGACTAGCCTCAAATATCATCTATCTGTACCATACAGGGTTTGTCACACGGTTCTCATTCTCTGAAGAGGACACTGCTGATCTGCCTCATTGTCCTCATTACAGTCCCCATAATTCAGCTGCCATTCACTGATGACATGTATTACACCGGACATGTGGCCAAATGTTTGTCACTTTTCACTCTGATGTCCTGCCACTGTGATGTATTTAGCTGAGGTTCCAACCCTGGTTTGGTTCATGCCAGAGGCTGTCTTCTTTGTGGTACAGCGTAGTGGCTGCTTGGAGCCTGGCTTGCTTTTCCTTTGCCCTGACCACCAACAGAAGCTAGGGAATGGTCATTAAGAGTTCACAATAAGCCAGGTATGGTGGCTCATGCCTTTAATCCCAGCACTTGGGAGGCAGACGTAGAAGCATCGTGAGTTCGAGGCCAATATGAAACTACTTTATGAATTCCAGGTCAGCCTGAGCTAGAGTAAGACCCTATCTTGAAAAACCAAAAAAAAAAAAAAAAAAAGAGTTCACAATAGGAGCTGGAGAGAGATGGCTTAGCGGTTAGGGTGCTTGCCTGCAAAACCTAAGGACCCAGGTCCAATTCCCCAGTACCCATAGAAGCCAGATACACAAGGGTGAGCATGCATCTGGAGTTTGTTTGCAGTGGCTGGAAACCCTTGTGTGCCATTCTCTCTCCATCTGCCTCTTTCTCCCCACCCTCAAATAAATAAATAAAATATATTCTTTTAAATAACAGTACCCTGAGTGGAAGCACAGCTTTTGCCAGGTGCCTCTTGTCTAGATGTTTCCATGTGTAACTTACATGCATTTATTGTGCTAGCACTGCTGCCTTCGTAAAGATAGAAACTGCTCAATTCTGAGAAGCTCCTAAATGGTAACATCTCTCCTTCTCTCTGTCTCTCTGTGTGTAAGGAAATATCTTAAAAGTGTTAAAGTATATGAGCATGGTGGCGCACACCTATAATCCCAGCACTTGGGAGGCAGAAGTAGGAGGATCACTGTGAGTTCGAGGCCACCCTGAGACTACATAGTGAATTCCAGGTCAGCCTGGACTAGAATAAAACCCTACCTCAAAACAACAAAAAGCAAAACAACAACAACAACAAAAAAAAGAAACCAAGTGTGAAAGTATATGTCTCAGGAGGAGCTAAATCCTCCTGACTGTCCTTTAAGGTTGATAGTTGTGTAGTGGTATTTTCCAGGCTTCCTGTGATAATGTTATTTTCTGTTTTGTTGAACTAGTTGTTTCACTTGTATGATTGTAAACATCAGTCATCATTACTTAATAACTGGAAAAGTTTGAAAAACAGATTGTTAATACATTGAATAATAATTTATTTTACCTTTGATGGTGAAACATGTAAGAATAGAATTGTCCAAGCAGGGCGTGGTGGCGCGCGCCTTTAATCCCAGCACTTGGGTGACAGAGGTAGGAGAATCACTGTGAGTTCAAGGCCACCCTGAGACTACCTAGTGAATTCCAGGTCAGCCTGGGCTAGAGTGAGACCCTACCTCAAAAATCCAAAACCAAAAAAAAAAAAAAAAAAAGAATTGTCCCACTGTAAAGTATCTTCACCTGTCTCAGCAGTGACCAAGTCTCAGTAGAGTTAATGTCACCATACACTCACTAATGTTTGTCTACTTTTCACCTTCCTTCTTGGTAAAGAAAAGAGAAGTCAGGAAAGAAGGAAAGACTTAGAACTGTCTGCATTAGCTTTGTGTTTTGGGTCATGGGCGAAAGCATCTCTGTGACCTAGCACTTAGCTCTGGGAAGAAATGAACTGTCCCCTGCCTGCTCCTTGACTTTGCATTTGGCCTCAGAGGAGAGCAGTGTGGTGGAGTGGTTTGGAGGTTGAGGGGCTCAGTGTGGCTTCAGCAACTTCTCTGCCAGGTTATGTAGACAAGTGGGCACAACCAGGCACAGGTGTTTCTTTGAAGATGTGACACCCATATTCCAATGATGGCGTTTCTGAGGCCCTGAGCTTGTTGGACAAGTAAGGAGCAGTTGCTACTGACTTACTGTGGTGGTGCAGATTGAACGCTCCTTGAGAGCAGATGTGCCTTACTCAATTGAGTGTGCTGAAAAAGAAAATAAAAGGTGGCTTCTTTAGGTAAAGCCTTCTCCATTGAGTAAGGACTGACTTCTTTTCACATGTCTTAGGTTCCAAGAGAGAGAAGGTCGTCAGCAGCGAAAGCCAGAGGGTGAGCACCTGGAGCCAGAGCACAGCAAAAGGTAAGGCACCTCACGGGCAGCAGAAAAGGCACAGTGGAGAACAGCATGCTCTGCCCAGGAAGCGGGGAGAGGCGTGGGGGAGAGGGGCCAGGGCAACTCCTCACTTGGAGTTCAGATTTTCTTATTGATTTGTGTCAGTTATTCTGAGAAGTTAGATTTTTTTTGTTGTTGTTGTTTTTTTTTGGTTTTTCAAGGTAGGGTTTCACTCTAGCCCAGGCTGACCTGGAATTCACTAGGTAGTCTCAAGGTGGCCTCAAACTTATGGTTATCCTCCTACCTCTGTCTCCTGAGTACTGGGATTAAAGGCATACACCACCATGCCCAGCTAGAAGTTAGATGTTTACTTTTTTATTTACTTCCATTATTTATAAAAATATTTTATTTATTTATTTGAGGGAGAAAGATGGAGGGTGGAGATGGAGAAAGAATGGGTGCGCTAGGACCTCCAGCCACTGCAGACAAACTCCGGATGCATGTATCACTTTGTGCATCTGGTTTACGTGGGTCCTGGGGAACAGAACCTGGGTCCTTTGGCTTTGCAGGCCAGCGCCTTAACCACTAAGCCATCCCTCCAGCCCTAAAGATATTTTGTTTATTTATTTATTTGAGAGAGAGAGAAAGGGAGAATGGGTGCACCAGAGCCTCTAGTCACTGCATACAAACTCCAGACACATGAACCGCCATGTGCATCTGGCTTATGTAGGTATTGGGCAATTGAACCTGTGTCCTCAGGCTTTGCAGGCAAGTGCCTTAATGACTAGGCAATCTCTCCAGCCCTGTTTTTGATTTTTAAAGACATTTTAAAAAATATTTATTTAATTATTTGAGAGAGAAAGAGGCAGAGAGAGAGAGAGAGAGAGAGAGAAAGGGAGAGAATGGGCATGCCAGGGCCTTGCAGCCAAACTCCAAACATATGTATCATCTTGTGTATTTGGCGTATGTGGATACTGTGGAGTCAAACCTGGGTCCTTAGGCTTTGCAGACAAGCACCTTAACAACTAAGCAATCTCTCCAGCCCAGTTTTTGTTTTTGAAACAGGGTCTCACGTAGCCTAGGCTGGTTTTGGTCTCCTGATTCTCATGCCTTTGCTTTTCACCTCCTTGGCACAGAAAGGAAGAGTCAAGAAAGGAATAGAGCCAACTAAGTTAGCTTTGTCTTTTGAGTGATGGGCCAAGGTGACTAACACGCTTCGTGTGGGAAGTTAGCACTTGGCTCTTGAAAGAAATGAACTGTCCATGAACTGTCCCTGCCCGTTTCTTTGACTCTGCCTATGGCTTGAGAGGAGAGCAGCGAGATGGACTGGTTTAGAAGTTGAAGGACTCAGTATGCTGGGATTACAGGGGTACACCACCCCACCTGGTTTATGCGGGGCTGGGGATTGAACCTAGGGCCTTGTGTGTACTAGGCAAGTACTCTACCAACTGAGCTATATCTCCAGCCCAAGTTATTTGTTTATTTAGGCTAAGTTCCTGTTCCTAGAAACAAAAGCATCAAATTTCTGCTCCTCCAAAAGGATTTTTTTTTTTTTTTTGAGGTAGGATTTCACTCTAGCCCAGGCTGACCTGTAATTCACTGTGTAGTCTCAGAGTGGCTTTGAACTCACTACAATCCTCCTACCTTCGCCTCCTGTCCTCCCTAACTTGGATTAAAGACGTGCACCTCCATGCCTGGCCCAGAGGGATGTTTTTAGTGAAAACTTTATGTGTTTGCTCATTTGCTTTGAGACCCTTTTAAAGGAGGATGTGGTAGTGTGCACAGTGTCTTTAAAAAGAAATACTTGGTAGCCATGCATGGTGGCACACGCCTTTAATCCCAGCACTGGGAGGCAGAGGTAGGAGGATCACCATGAGTTCAAGGCCACCCTGAGACTGCATAGTGACTTCCAGGTCAGCCTGAGCTAGAGTGAGACCTACCTTGAAAAACCAAAACAAACAAACAAACAAATTTGGGAGCTGGAGAGATGGCTTTGCAGTTAAGGTACTTGCCTGCAAAGCCAAAGGACCTAGGTTCAATTCCCCAGAACCCATGTAAGCCAGATGCACTAGGTGGCGCACATGTCTGGAGTTTGTTCATAGTAGCTGAAGGCCTTGGTGTGCCCATTTTCTCTCTATCTCTCTCAAAAAAAAATTAAATTAATTTAAAGCATTTTAAAAAAATAGCTGGGCATGTGGCACATGCCTAATCCAAGCACTTGGGAGGTAGAAGCAGAAGGGTGGAGAACTCAAGCCTGCCTAGACTGTAGCTAGCAAGACCTTGTCTCAGAAAAAGCAGGGATTGGAGATGTAGCTTGGTGATAGAACATTTGCCCAGCATGGAGAAGGCCTTGTGTTCAAGCCCCAGCTCAGCAAAAAGAAAAGGAAAAATTAAATACTAATGATTCTCGAACAGTCACCTGAATAAAACTCAGTGAAGTAAATTAAATAGCATTCAAATTCCTCTTGAAGGTATTTTTGAAATATTTTTGGTTAAAACTTTCATAGAGTTAAATTAAGGCTTTACTTTATGGTCATGAAAAACTTTAAAAAAACATTCTAAATTGTCCCATATTTTATTAATAATAATAAAAAAGTAAGGAGCTGGAGAGATGGTTTAGCAGTTAAGGTGCTTGCCTGTGAAGCCTAAGGATCCAGGTTCCATTCTCCAGGTCTCACATAAACCAGATACACAGGTAGTGCATATATCTGGAGTTTGTTTGCAGTGGCTAGAGGTCTTGGCGTCCCCATTCTGAGAAGGATTGCTGTGAGTTCAAGGCCAGCCTAGGACTACAGAGTTAGCCTGGGCTAGAGTGAGATCCTACCTCAGAAAAAACAAACAAATAAAATAGCAGGCATGGTGGCATACACCTGTAATCTCAGTGCTCAGGAAATAGATGCAGGAGGATTATGAGTTCAAGGCCAGCCTGATCTAAGGATTGAAACGCTGTCTCAAAAAAAAAAAAAAAATCTAAAACATTTAAAGAAAGAAAGATCAGGAATTGCAGTCTCCTGACAAGCATGCCCTTCTTGTTTCCACATGCACACAGATTTCGGTGGTGCTGTAGTTACAGTCACAGATAGGCTTTGGTGGTATGCTTTCTACCACTTAATGTGTTTCATAAATATTTTCCATGTTGCTACTTTAATCTTCATAAATATCTGTTGGAGAATGGCATATTTATGGCTTCTTTAGACTTTTAGTTTTTATTTATTTATTTTTTTTGTTTTTTCGAGGAAGGGTCTCTCTCTAGCCCAGGCTGACCTGTAATTCACTATGTAATCTCAGGGTAGCCTCGAACTCATGGCGATCCTCCTACCTCTGCTTCCCAAGAGCTGGGATTAAAGGCGTGCGCCACCATGCCTGGCTACTTTTACTTTTTAAAATGGACGTTTTCATATGGTAGGAGAAATACTATAAGCACATAGGTATCCATTGCCTACTTCAGCAGCTACCAATACGGTTTCTCCTACCGAAGTGATTCTTCCTCTTTAACATTCAAATTAGTTGGTTTCATTTTATTTATCTAGTTTTTTTTTTTTTTTTTTTTTTTTTTTTTTACTATGACAAAGCTTCAGTAAAAAACTTCATATTGAGACAGGTCCTTCGAAAGTTATTCAGGTTAGGTAAGAACTCCTGCCTCAGCCTATAGACTTTCTTTTTTTTTTTTTTTAGGATAAATTCTCAGGAGTGACTTAATGGTTCAGGGTTTGATCTTGAAATGTACAAAGTGCCGATTTTTTTTTTCCTTAAACATTTCAGGGGACTTTATAAAACACATCCTTGGGCTAGGGACGTAGCTTCATGGAAGAACGCTTGCATGTAAAAGGGCCTGAGTTCTATCCCCAGCACCAAAAGAAAAAAAAAAAAAGGCAAAACAAACAGAATCCCCCACATACACATTACCTGCTCACTAGCAATAATCATACATTGTCCAGAATACTTTTGGACCCCAAAATAATTTAATACAAAATACCTACCAGTGTTCTTTGGAAAGGGAAACCCAGATAGCATCAGTGTCAGGACTATAATGGCAAATACTTCTGATCTCCTGTGTGCCCAGAGTCCCTCCTTCCATTCCAGCCTCAGAATCCCGCCCTGCCCCCCCAGGACAGACACCATTGCTTCCGTATTTCACAGATGAGGGTTAGGTACTGAGGGATGAAGTAGTTTGCACAATCAGACACAGATTTGAACCTGAGTACTCTGACGCCAGAGTCTGATCAAATTACCCTCAAGCTTATAGTAAAAATATTGCTGAAAATAGTGCTCATTAGAGGAGCTGAGTCCCCAGCATTTCAAAGAGATTTTACTTTTGCTTTTGGGTTTTACCCAACTGAATGGCAATGAAGTGTTCACTAGTAGTGGGTTGTGTCATTTCTGTGGAGTTGGTCTCTGCTGAGTGTGTTGTTACCGTGAGGAACCTCAGTCACCAGGGGGTGCAGGATATCTGCAATACTGTGTGCCATGCATGCATGAAGCCCTACGTTCATCCCCAGCACCACCCTCTGCAAGTTGTCGAAGAACTTTATCAACATCATTTTGAAAAGTTTTCTTTCTCCTTCCCTAAAGAAACAGCATACCAAATGTGACCGAGCAGCCCCTCATTTCTGCTGGAGAAAACAGAGTGCAAGTACTGAAAAATGTGCCCTTCAACATTGTCCTTCCCCATGCCAACCAACTGGGTGTTGATAAGAGAGGCCATTTGACAGCTCCTGATACAACAGTCACTGTCTCCATAGCAAGTATGCCTACCCACTCCATCAAGACCGAAATCCAGCCACATGGCTTTGCTGTGGGAATACCCCCAGCAGTGTACCATCCTGAGCCCACTGAGCGCGTGGTGGTTTTCGACCGGAACCTCAATACTGACCAGTTCAGCTCTGGTGCTCAGCCCCCCAACGCTCAGCGGCGGACTCCAGACTCCACCTTCTCTGAGACCTTCAAGGAGGGTGTTCAGGAGGTACAAGAAGCAAAGCCATCTTCCTAAGACAGCACTGTGTTTGTATAAGTATTGGGTTGCACCTTTTCCTTGTTATGTAAGCTTGAAACTCAGCCTGCAATGAGCGGATCTGGAGTAAAAGAGTTTTTTTTTTTTTTTTTTTTTTTTAAGAGAAAAGGCCCATAGGTATAATTTGTAAGCTAAGCCTACAAATCCAGAAATTATCAAGGGCACATGGCTAATCTTACCAGCAGCTGAGTTAACAATTAAGATTTCTGCTAAGAGCTTCTCTGGGGAGAGAGAAAGGGAGCCCATGTGTTATTGTCCATTAACCACATGTTTATTTCCACCATCTGTTTTCAACTCTTGAATATTTTATTTTATTTTTATTTATTTGAGAGAGAGAGACAAAGAGAGAGAAAGAATGGGCATGCTAGGGCCTCCAGTCACTGCAAATGAACTGCAGATACATGTGCCACCTTGTGCATCTGTCTTACGTGGGCACTGGGGACTCAAACCTAGGTCCTTTGGCTTTGCAGGCAAGTGCCTTAAATGCTCAGCCATTTCTCCAGCCCTGTTTTTCAGTGTTTATAACAGACCCAAGCCAGCTCCTGCAGCTAGCCTTAACATTTGCTGGGTGCTTCATGGTTGGTGGCAGTCCAGGAGGGAAGAAGTTCACAAGTACATCTTGTGAAATTCCAGAGTTGTGACAGTTTATGACCGTGCACATCTCAATCAAGTATAAATTAGAGATGCATGACATTGGAAACACTTCTCACTGTCCCTGTGGTGAAAAAAAATATTTGTCTCAGCTTGTGGAATTAGGAGTAGAAGGTGGCCACTCCCAGTGAAAGGTACTATCAGACGTGCTCAGCCCTGCTGCGAGTGTCGCTGCTAGCCCCTGTGACATTACGGACGCAGATTCTAGACTTGAACATGGAACATGTGTGAACACTAGGGAGGGAGAGTGGCTCAGGGGCACTTAGTGAAAGCTGTGTATGATGGTCTTCATTCACTTGAGTGGTATAGAAAAATGGATATTTTGTTTTTTTTTTAATATTTTTAATTTTATTTATTTACTTTTTAAACAAACTCCAGATGCATGCACTACTTTGTGCATATGGATTTATGTGGGTACTGGAGAAATGAACCCAGGTGGTTAGGCATTGCAGGCAAGTGCCTTAACCACTGAGCCATCCCTCCAGCCTACTGCAAATGAACTCCAGATGCATGTGCCACCTTTTGCATAGGTTTACATGGGTACTGGGGAATCAAACCTGTGTCCTTAGGCTTCTCAGACAAGTGCCTTTAGCCACTAAGCCATCTCTCCAGCCCTTCTTTTGTTTTTTGAGGTATAGTCTCACTCTAGCCCAGGCTGGCCTGGAATTCACTGTGTAGTCTCCGAGTGGCCTTGAACTCATGGCGATCCTCCTACATCTGCTTCCCAAGTGCTGGGATTAAAGGCATGTGCCAGCACACCAGCTTTTTATGACATTTTTATTGATTTTTTTTGTAATAGATTTAGAATTCTTATTTTGAAACAAACCTTGAAAGAGGGTTGTGGGTTGCTATAATCCACACTCTGTATGCTGTGCCAGACCTTGGTCCTCAGTAACCATGAAAACAGTTAAATAGATGTGGCTTATTACATTGATATTTCAGGTTTTCTTCCCCTCGGACCTCAGTCTGCGGATGCCTGGCATGAATTCAGAGGACTATGTGTTTGACAGTGTTTCTGGGTAATAGTTGTCTTTTAATTTAACTTTTTAAATTTCAGCATTTATGATCTCTTGCCTTTTTGTAACCTTGATTCTGACAAATCTGGGGTAGCTGCGGCGTGCTTTCTCCTTCCTCTGGCTCCGAGCCAGCTGTGGCCTTTATCTTCTGTGGTCCGGGCATTTGCTGCAGGGCATTTGATTTGGGGCTCTGGTTTCCAGTTTCCTCAGCTCCTGGTGTTTGTGCTTTTTCTTCCTTGGCTTCCTTCTCTGATGTGGCAGGATGGACTCTGGAAGGAGAGATGGGGCATTCAACTAGATTGCTGGGGCCCCTTTTATTCCCAAAAGTTTATAGTTAGGTGAGCATTTAGGAGTAACTTTTAAGTGGATGAAGACCTTTTTTTTTGGGGGGGGTGAGGGTTTTGAGGTAGGTTCTCACTCTAGCCCAGGCGGACTCACACCTTAAGTTTGTATTTTTTAACATGCATTATATTTTTAAATAAAAATGTTTTTCTAATGTCTAGGATGTTTCTTTGTTTGTTTGTTTGTTTGTTTTTCAAGGCAGAGTATCACTCTAGTCCAGGCTGACCTGGAACTCACTATGTAGTTCCAGGCTGGCCTCAAACATACAGTGATCCTCCTACCTCTGCCTTCCCAGTGCTGGGATAAAAGGTGTATGCTACCATATCCAGCCCGAATTTTTTTTAATCTTTTTTATTTGCAAGCAGAGAGAGAAAGAGAGAGAGGGTGGGAAGGAAGGGGTAGGAGAGAGAATAGAGAGAGAGAGAATGGTCATGCCAGGGCCTCTGGTCACTGCAGTTGAACTCCAGACACATGTGCCATTTTGTGCATCTGGCTTTAGGTGAGTACTGGGGAATCCGATCCAGACCTGTCAGGCTTCAGGCAAGCACCTTTAACCACTGAGCTATATCTCCAGCCCGTGTCTAGTGCTTTAAAGGAGCTTTTTGTTTGTTTTTTTGAGGTAGGGTTTCACTGTAGCTCAGGCTGACCTGGAATTCACTATGTAGTGTCAGGTTGGCCTCAGATGCCTCTAGGGTTTGGAATAGGGTTAGCAGATTTTTCCTGTAACATGATAGAAAATAAGTATTTTAGGCTTTTTGGGCCACGTAGTCTCTGTAGTTTTGTGACTTCCCAGCTCTACTATCACTGTAAACAGGGAGCTCAGATGATGCAGAAACCAATGGTGACTGGATTCTAGTAAGATGTTAGTCACAAGCATAGGTATAGTTTGCCAACCTCTAGTTTAGGAAGGTTCTTAAGGGGCAAGTCTGAGTGGTGGCTAGGAAACACAGAGCATTATGGTGTGCCTATCTAGAGAATTTAAATTGCACACAGACGTGCAAAGAAAGTGCTGGCAGGCCAAATGTGCTTTCATCCCAGGCTTCCAGCCCCTTCTGGCAACTTTGGCTTGATAAATACCAGATTGGCAGCATGTCCTAGGAGGTGCCTTACCACACTATGACTTACTGTACCTCAGCCTGTCCTCCAAGCGTCTAGTTGTTCACACCTCATCATGGAGCTTCTAGTCGGTGTTTTGTAGCATCCCTGCCCCACCCAGTCTGAAAAGCTCTGGTCATTGAGTACTTGTGTTTAGGATTCCATTTGTCAGGAAAAGGTAGCATATGCTGCTTATAATATGATGCAGTTGGATGTTTGCTGGCTGGTCTGCTGTCTCAGCACACGTTCACTGGAGCCTTCCAGGACTGCAATGAAGTGTTCAGGAAACCCTCAAGGAACTCAACTAGAGATCTATGGCTTCTTTGTCCTTTAGGAACAACTTTGAATATACCCTAGAAGCTTCCAAGTCACTCCGGCAGAAGCCAGGGGACAGCACTATGACTTATTTGAACAAAGGCCAGTTCTATCCTATCACCTTAAAGGAAGTGAGCAGCAATGAAGGCATCCACCACCCCATCAGCAAAGTTCGAGTAAGTTCTCCAGGGATGCCTCCAGGTTGGAAGCAACTCTGAAGGCCTGAAAGTGTCATTTTAAGCTTTAACATCTAACACTAAATAGGTTTCCCCAACACTGCTGCGCCCCTCGGTGTCTTTACGTTGTGCTGCCTTCTGGTTCGCAGAGTGTGATCATGGTGGTTTTTGCTGAAGACAAAAGCCGAGAGGATCAGCTAAGGCATTGGAAGTACTGGCATTCGCGGCAGCACACGGCCAAACAAAGGTGCATTGACATAGGTGAGTGGCTCAGGAGCCTGCCTGTATTCCCAGAGGTGCAAGCACCCAGCCTTCTAAATCCAGTTATTTTTGGCAACCATCAGCTTCCTGCCGAAAGCACTTGAGCTTTTATGCCAGCCACTGGTCTGTTCCAGACCCTGCCCCGCACCTCCTGGAATCGGCACACTGGCCTCACTTTCCTCACAGGGCCTGTGCCCAGGCGGGGCCTTCACATGTGTCCTGGAGCCAGGAGCTTCATCCAGCTCACAGAGGAGTGTCCCACTTTTTGTAGCCTGCTCTTTTTTCTTTTTTTCCTCCTCCTTTGTGATGTTGGGGAACATGTTCTGGGCAAGCTCTCTGCCACTGAGCTATAACTAAGCCGCCTGGACATTTTTTTTTTTTTTTTTTTGAGGGATGTCTTGAGGAGATGCTCGTTATTATTTGGAGATGATAAGGAGGAGAAGCAAAAGTAAAAAGAAAGACTGTGGCCATGCAGCCCAGCTTCTGCGGAACTGTGTTGCCGGTCTCATTTGCCCTGGGGTGCAGCAGCAGACCGGGCACAGCCTGTTTCCTGAAGCAGCTTTACCAAGCCTCTGCTCCACCGCTGTCCACCACACAGGTGGCCCATGTTCATCTTAGGGTTGCTTTTTTTGTGCCTTCTGTGACGCTCACGGTCTCTCTGGAAGAATCAGAACCAAGGGTTGTTTTGAAACTGGTATTCCAGGCTGGCCTCAAATTTGTAGTGACTTTCGTGCTTCAGCCTCCTGGTTACTGGTTTACAGGCATATGCTACATCACCTGGCCCAGAGAACTAAGTTCTGATCTTTGTTCTCTGAAGATCTACATATTCTAGGGCTGGAGACATGGCTTAGCAGTCTAGGCATTTGCCTGCAAAACCTAAGCATCCAGGTTCGATTCCCCAGTACCCACGTAAGCCAGATGCATGGCACATGCATTTGGAGTTCATTTGCAGTGGCTAGAGGCCCTGGTGTGCCCATTTTTTCTCTATCTGCTTCTTTCTCGCTCTCTCCAATAAATAAATAAAATATATTTTAAAAAACATCTACATATTCTAATTTTGCCTCCATGATATTAAATTAAATGTATCTAATCTTGCCTCTTACAACAAAAATTCTGGGATTCTCTATCTTCATTTTCATATTTCCTTCAACCCAACAAAGTGTTAAATTGTCCAGAGGTGATGATCAAAAAAAATTAAATGTCCTTTTGAGCTGCTTTGATCTCACATGGAAACTAATAGTCATGAATTTCTTCTCGTTGATCACTCCATACAGCTGACTACAAAGAAAGCTTCAATACCATCAGTAACATTGAAGAGATTGCTTATAATGCCATTTCCTTCACCTGGGACATTAATGACGAAGCGAAGGTATGTCGCAAGGTCCGGGGTGCGTCCCTCTCTAGCTGTTTGAGTGTTGTGACAGCTGATCTCAATTCGCAGGGTGGCATGTTTTCACTGCTCCGTGTAAGGAAGCTGTCCGTTCTGCTCTCTCCTCCTCAGCCACAGCATCTTCGCTGGCATCCTTCAACATACAGAGTCCAATGTGTGAAACCTTGGCACTGAGCTGTCAGTGCTACTGCTCCCTGTTTGACCCCCAGTACCACCTGATCCCTCGTTCACTCAGCTTCACTTCCTCATTTGCAGAGTGGTGTTCATACCTGTCACCTCCCTCCATTCAAGGGTAATGTAAGGATTAGTGCCACAGTGCTTGTCAACCTGGTGGAGTTCCTGGAGAAAGGCTTTGAAATGCAAGATATAATTAGCAATCCTCATTTCCCATCATTCCTGTGTAAACATAACTCACTAAGACTCTTCTGCCTTGAGCTTTTTCTATTGTTAATGGCCTCCAGTTAAGACGGTCATTTGGATAACTCTGATGGGAGTTTTTAGTCCACTTAAAAAAAAATAAAGCATATCCTTAATTACATCTACCTTTCCTAGTACATTCTTTCCTTGTAGGATAATCTCTCTGCTAAATTATTAGCATTTGAATTACTTTAAAAATTAAGAGCTCGAGAAACTGTTATTGGATAGTTGTTGAAATGAGGCTGATGTCTGGTTTGCGCTGCAATATTAGTAATGTTTTTCTCTAGAATCTAGCACAAATTCTCATTCCTTTCCTATCCTTTTTTCATTCTCTCCTTTTAAAAAATTTATATGAGAGAGAGACAGAAAGAAAGAGGTAGAGAGAGAGAATTGGCTTATCAGGGCCTCCTGCCACTGTACACAAACTCTAGATGCATGTGCCACTTGGTGCATCTGGCTTTATATGGGTACTGGGGAATCGAATCTGGGTTCTTAGGCTTGGCATGCAGGTGCCTTAACCACTGAACCATCTCTCCAGCCCTTTTTTGGAGGTTATTGAGATAGGGCCTTGCTCTAGTCCAGACTGACCTAGAATTCACTACGTAGTCTCAGGCCACTGCAGGCAGGCACACTGTGCTGCAGGCCAGCCATGGGGTGCCACATGAGCCTGTACGCACGCAGCCATATACCGTACACATATACCACACTACACATATGAGCAAAAACTCAATCAGTCAATCAAATGATGAAGTCTGGGGAAATGACTCAACAGTTAAGATACTTGCTTGTAAAGCCTGCTGGCCTGGATTCAATTCCCTAGCACCCAAGTGCAAAAGCAAGATGCATAAAGTGGCACATGTGTCTGGAGGTTGTTTTCAGAGGCCCTAGTGCACCCATGCTCTGTTTGTCTTTTACTTTCTCAAAAATAAAAAAAAAAATTAAAAATCAAATGATGAGGCTCTTGGGAGCCACATGAAGTTTGTGCTGGAATTACCTTGCTGTCTGAATTGTGATGTGTGTAATGTAGAGGGGGTCTTCCCATGGCAGGAGACAGCTGGCAAGGGAGCTCTGGTGACTGTAATGGCTTCCCTGCTGACCCACACAACCGAGTTCCAATGTCAGCAGCCTGCTTTGTCCAGAACTGGGTGCTGAATTAAGTATTCGATTCTCGCAAAGGGGCTTCCAGGGGAAAAGTAAGTTTGCCACTTCCTGTAGTTGTGTCAGTTATGTTGAAATTAAATACTGTAATAGAAGTTGGTGTCTGGCTTCTAAGAAGGACCAGTGAGGGGAGGTGGCCTGTGCCCTCTGGGTGCTTCTGGTCCCACAGCTCCTGAGAAATGCTTCCTGTTGGGTACTGACTGGGAAACTGTGGAGCAGGCAGCAATGAAAATAAGTCCTGAGTTCCCTTTTCTGCCTTATGTGTGACCTTGGATCGGTCCCTCAGTTCCTTAGCTCAGTTTTTGCCCTTTTGCCACTCTAGAAAAATCAAAAGCTAAAGTACCAGCTCTTTTCTCTGTTGGGTGTGGCCAGGGTTAATAAGCACTGTCAGGGCCTTAGAGATCTTGGCTAGAAGGGCCTGCCATGGGCAGGGCACTGTGTTTGTTTGATGTGTCACTCTCAAGGGTGGGAGTTAGGAAAGCTGAGACAACAGATAGGGACAGTGGGTGTTTGGTATTCATACCGAGAGAGGTGCTCCTGGAGGAGGAGGGTCTGCCAGCTTCATGCCCTGCCACCTGATGGAGGCAGAGTAGGCTTACTCCCCACCACCCCCTGACCTGACACATGTGCTAATATTCAGAGTTCACAGCTCCACCTGCTCCCCAGAAGGTGGTGCGCCATTTCTTAATGAGACTGCTCCCTTTTGAAGCTGGTATCCGCCATCAGCCTCAAGTGTGTGTTGGAATTCAGCATTTAGATTCCTCGCTTTCCCTCGCCAAATTGATGTTTCTGCTTTTATGCTTAAAATAATTAATGCCTCAGGGTAGTTAGAGTGAGCAGATGTGCAAGCAGAATCCTGTATAGTTGAGGTGTTTTGTTTAATTACTTTTCCCCCTGAGAATAATCTATCTTCTTGCATGGACACTTGTTCTCACTTAAGACAGGTTGGGCTTGGGGCTGGGGAGATGGCTCAGTGGTTAAAGGTACTTCCTTGCAAAGTCTGATGGCCTAGGTTCGCTTTCCCAGTGCCTACATAAAGCCAGATGCACAAAATGGTGCATGCATCTGGAGTCCGTTTGCAGAGGCTAGAGGCCTTGACGCACTCATTCTCATTCATTCATATTCATTCCCCCTCTCTTCTTTCTCTGTCTTTTTTTTTCCCTCTGGTCGTGCTGAGGATCCAACCCAGGGCTTCATTCTTGCCAGGCAAGCACTCCACCACTGAGCTATACCACAAGCATAAGTAAATTTGCTTCAAGGATTTGTAACTTCAATTCCTTCTTTCCCACAAACATAAGAGTCTGTGGGAGTTTAGTGGCATCCCTTTCCTCCCTTCTCATGATACCTCATACCTTTCTGGCCATGCCACAATGAATAAACCCAGAGTTGTGACCCAGCGTCGACCTCTGAGACTTACCTATAGCTTTTATCTCTTACTTTGAGATCACTGTATTTCGAGGGAAAACGAAGGTGAATCATAAACATCTTGGCTTACCTTGGGGAAACAGTGTCCCAGCCAGGACGGAACTCACTGTGCCTGTGCACACTTAGGTCATGAGTGTAAGCATGTACCTGCTGGTGCTATGGAAACACTAAGGAAAACGCTGCTTGCTTTTGAAGTGGTCAGAGGGAAGTTGCTTTGCAAAGCAGAACTATCATAAGGTATAGACCAGTTTTTTTCATTTTGTTGTCTTCCATCAAAGTTAGACATTCATTTGGTCAGGCATCTTCTAAAGACTCAGCATTCTCTTTTCCTTTCTTTCTTTTTTTTTTTTTTTTTTTTTTTTGAGGTAGGGTCTCACTCTAGCCCAGGCCAACCCAAAATTCACTATGTAGTCTCAGGCTGGCCTCAAACTCACAGTATTCTTCCTACCTCTACTTCTTGAGTGCTGTGATTAAAGGTGTGCGCTACCACACCTGGCTGAGATCTCTAAACAGATTGCAGTTCAGACCTTGACATTTTACTGGACAATAACTTAGATGACTTTCCTATTTTTTTAAAGCTTAAGTTAATTTGTTTACTTAGTTGAATGTGTACGTATAGGTGTACCAGGGTCTCTTACCATGCAAATTAACCCCAGACACGCGTACTACTTTATGTGTCTAGCTTTATGGGTGTGGCTAGGGAATTGAATCCAGGCCATCAGGCTTTTGCAAAGCAAGTGCCTTTAACCA
The DNA here is from genome assembly GCA_036346955.1 of Dipus sagitta. Taxonomy (NCBI): domain Eukaryota; kingdom Metazoa; phylum Chordata; class Mammalia; order Rodentia; family Dipodidae; genus Dipus; species Dipus sagitta. Next base: position 49,722,920 of record CM070773.1, on the reverse strand, counting down.
CTGAGCCATGTCCCCAAACCCAGATTTCTTGCCGCTTGCTGCATAGCTGAGACCCCCTGTTGGCGGTAAGTTCAGCAGAGAGAAGCAGTGGTTGTCTTTGAAACATGGGAGATTGGCAAGTGCTGAAGTGCAGTAATTATGGGGTAAGACATGAGGGCCCTGGTTAGCGATGGAGAGTGCACGGGGTAATGAGGGACGTACAGGGAGGCAGGGCTAGTGCAGCCATGCGACATTTGCCCCATGCCAGCAGGCACCTTTCACACAGCGGCAGCCAGACGAAACTGCCACAAGCAAAGCCCCATGCTAGCTGCAGACTCCGAACTCCAGGTCTGTGGTCCCACGCTCTGACGCTAGGATTGTGGATTGTTAAATAGGCTTTGCGGGGTAGCCTGAGGCCTTACGCATAACATCATGGTATCTGAAGAAAACTGCATGTTACTTCACACACGGACTGTGGGGACACATACACTTGGTCACTTGGAGCTGTCTGTTCTGCACGAGTTTCCGTGTCTCCTACCCCGAGTGAGTAATTGTGAACATGTTGCATGTCTTGTTCTAGAAGCTCATTTCTTCCTTGAGTGGTAACCTGAAACATTTACAACCGCGTTGAGAGTTGGTTAGTGACATGAAGTGAGGACCTCTCAGAGCCTGAAGATCTAAAATAAATAAAGGAAAAGAGAAGTCAGGCAGAGAACTAAGTTCTTTGCGGGCCTGTTTTCGGCTGTACCGTGCAGTGCTGAGGTGCTGTACCTGTGTTCATACTCTCCCTAGCACCGCCCAACAACACTTAGACCTCTGAGATTCTCCTTGCAGCTTGGTGATGAAATGAGTCCTCTGATGAAGCAAAACTCTAGATCCTAAATTGGATAGCAAGAGCTGTTGATGGGAGATTGTTTATCGCCATCCTTTAAAATGTACAAGTTGTTTCTGATAGGGCAGCATTGTGGACTTTCTAGTAGAAGTTCCTACAGAAGAGCACTGTTGCTGTGAAGTTCACTATGTGAGGATCAGCTGTAGAGGATTGGAAATTATGAGGCAAGAAGGAGTTCCTCGAGTCTGCTGTGGCCTGGCAGTCCTCTCCCGGGACACTCTGCACCAAGGAAGGCCAGCCAGTAGTGTCCTGGGAGTGGCACTAATCACAGTCCATGAGACAGAATGGCAAAGAGGAAGATGACCATCGGCTCAAGATTTTATTTTATTGTTTTTGGTTTTCTCACTCTAGCCCAGGCTGACCTGGAACTCACTATGTAGTCTCAGGGTGGCCTTGAACTCATGTCAGTACTCCTACCTAAAGGCGTGAGCCACCCCACCTGGCTTATATTTTATTTATTTATTTATTTATTTATTTATTTATGAGATAGAGTGAGAGAGAGAGAGCACACATGAGAGAGAGTGAGAGCATGATTGGTGCGCCAGGCCCTCTAGCGGCTGCAAAGCCCAGACACCTGTGCCACCATGTGCATCTGGCTCACGTGGGATCTGGGGATTCAAACCTGGGTCCTTAGGCTTCACAGGCAAACGACTTAACTGCTAAGCCATCTCTCTAGCCTGGGTCAAGATTTTTTGTTGTATCCATGTAGATATGATCTATTTGATCCATGTAGATATGACTATTAAGCAAATCCCTTAAGGATGTAATGAATTCCAGAGATACAAAGTACCTAGCCAATGTGTGTTTCCTTTTTCTTTTCTTTTTTATTTTAGAGAGGGAGAGTGAGAGGGAGAGAGAGAGAGAGGGAGAGGGAGAGAGAGAGAGAGAGAGAGAGAGAGAGAGAGAGAGAATATGAATTGGTGCTCCAGGGCCTCAGCCACTGAAATCAAACTCCAGATGCTTGCACCACCTAGTGGGCATGTGCGACCTTGCGCTTGCCTCACCTTTGTGCATCTGGCTTACATGGGATCTGGAGAGTGGAACATGGGTCTTTAGGCTTTGCAGGCAAGTGCCTTAACCACTAAGCCATCTCTCCAGCCCCAATGTGTTTTTTCTAGTGGTAACATCCTAGTCATTAGTCTAGAAGATGAATTGTATTGCAAGTGCCATTTACATGTTCTATTCAAAGACTACCAACAGCAAAGGAGCTCGCTGTCAGATGAGTGTGTGGCTCCTCTTGGAAGGAGTGCTGTCAGAGAAATGTTAATTGGAATGCCTGGTTGTTCTGCTGTATTGTGTATTCTGTGGCTCAAGACTGCCTTAGTTCTGGACCTTTCTCCATGGTGCTGTCCTAAAGTAACTGGCACGTGACTCATCTATTTCTGTGCTGTGATCCTGTCTCACACTTCTCATCTCTTCCTAGCTCATTTCCTGCCTTCCTTGTAGGGAAGACAGAAGGGAAGGGAAGGGCAGGGCCAAGGGACAGTCAGAGGCAGGACAGTGTCACAGCGTCTTGTTCTCTGGACGAGGAAAACCCTGTCAAACACGACTCTGTCTTCACTGTTAATGATAAGCTGTCAACGCTGGGAAGGCACTCTGCGGTATTCAGAGGGGTTGTCCTGAGACCAAGTGTTTTATGTCATGGAGAGGCTCATGTTACTAAAGAAAGAGGATTAAAACAGAACTTGGCACTCTACTCCAGGTCCCACAAGCTTTACCACGAGGGTACTTGTGTTTAGATGGAGCATGGCATCTTCCCCTTTGTCTCCTTGTCTCGGCCACAGCGTGCAGAGTTCCTGAGCCGGGATTGTGGAGGCTGGTAGAGTACATTCTGTAGAGGGTGTAACCGCTCTGGTAACTTGAACTTCAGGCATTTTGTATGTGCTCGTGAGATGCAGGTTTATGAGTTTAATAATAGTTTTTTTTTTTGTTTTGCCTCAGTGTAATATTTGGAATTCATTGTGAGAGTAATTTTTAATTTGTTTGGACTGAACATATTGCTTGCATTTATAAGGATTCCTTTCTAGTGAGGCATCAGTCAAGGGTGCCATTAAAAGAAGGTGTTGCCATGTTTGGTTGCATTAAGCAGGGACAGGTTTGGTTTGTTTCACAACTTTAAATTTCTAGTGTGAATGAGAGGGTGGAGGGCAGAGAGAAATGAGTCAAATATCCTACTTGAAATGGCAGTTCCATGAAGGCAGGAGATTTAAACCTCAGGTAGTACTCCCTGGCCTAAATAGAGAAGTCAGGAAGTACTGTTACTTTTAAAACAAAGGATAAGAGACACAGAGTCTAGGCAGATCACAAAACTAACCAGACTGTTCTGGGTTGTCTGAGGGTTCCTGTCCTTAAGCCCCAGGGTAAACTCAAGGTACCTATCTGAATTGAGATTCATTTCTCTTGAAGATTTTACTTTTACAGTTTTAAAATGCCAGTATGTTAAAGTAGAAAAATGTACCTACCAGAGCGACAGATATATTCCTTTATAAAGAATGAGGATTCTGGGCTAGAGAGATGGCTAAGCGGTTAAGGTGCTTGCCTGCAAAACCTTACAACTTGAGTTTGATTTCCCAGTACCCACATAAAGCCAGATGCACAAAGTGGTGCATGCATCTGGAGTCCATGGCACACCCATTCATTCTGTTTGTGTCTCTTGTATCTCTCATGGCTGACATATAAATAAAAATAATTTTTGAAGTATTTTTAAGAGCTGATCAGTATTGAAAATGACAATATGATTTTATTATTTGGAAATTTGTGGAGCATGATATTGATATTTGCAGATATTGAATCAGAATTAGAAATTCTTCTCTGTGACACCTGTCTGGGTTTGATTCAGAGGGTAGTTTCTCTGAAATGTCTCTATCTTTCTTTCTTTCTTTCTCTCTCTCTCTCATTTTTTTTGTATTTTTGAGGTTGGGTCTCACTCTAGCCCAGACTGACCTGGAACTCACACTGTAGTCTCAGGCTGGCCTCCAACTCATAGCGATCCTCCTATCTCTGCCTCCCTAGTGCTGGGATTAAAAACGTGCACTACCATGCCCAGCATGAAGTGTATTTCTTTTCAAAGCTTGGTGCTTAGGGTTTGAAGCATTTCAAGATGTGTACTCTTCAATGTCCAAGCAAGAAGGTCTATCCAGATGTATAGCAAAACAAAAAAACACACTGGATCATGGTGGAGCTTTAAAATCCACAGCTAACAATAGCCTGCATTTATTCAGCACATGCCTAAGGGTAAGGGCCCAGCATAGATAGGATGTCTCTGCGGCTGGGAGATGCTTGGCAGCTGAAGAAAGCCTTAGGTTGGTAGTGAAACTTGCATCTTGTGAAACGGGTTTATTTAACCATTCATCTGTGCTGTCATTTCCATTTTTTCCTTTTTTTTTTTTTTTTTTTTTTTTTTTTTTTTTTTAGGGGCAGAGGGCAAATATCACCTTTCTCTGCCATTCTGAAGAAACAATAAGCTCTTATTTGATAGCTTGTCATCTTAACTCTCCTTCTCAGGGTCTGTCCTGAAATCCCATCTGTGGTTTTGACTCTGGCCTGAGTTCAGGGTGTACGAGACCTTGGCATCTGACTTTCTTGTAAACAGCAGCTCGTCCTGGACAGCCCGCCAGGCCTTTAGTTCCCATAGGAAACTCCGTATTAATTCATGGATTTTGCCTTTAGCCTTTCACTCTTGTGTATCTAGAACTTGTGCTTGGCAGTCAGCTTGCCTGTCGAATCGCCTTTCCAACCCATTTGTTCACCTGTCCTATGCTGTACCCAGGGCTGGTGGAATGTGGTCTGTGTTTGCCTTGTGTCACGCCCCCATCCAGTTCTGCATATTTCGGAGCTCACAGTCTACTTGTTTGGGACAATAAGTGCCAGATCACTGTACCTGCCAGGTGTCCTTAAGTTCACCACATCTTGTGCACAGGACGTGAGAGAGGGAAGATAGTGCGCAAGCCGTTCTGAATGCCTTCTCCTCATCTCTCTTTATCTCCGTGACTTTTCCCCTGGCTCTGGTGCTGGTGCCACACAGAAACTAAGACACGGTGTGGGCGGTGTGGGAAGCGGTGCTGTGGCAACAGCAGGCCTGCTGACTAGGTGCTTGTTTTTCCTCCAGGGAACACCCTCCCGCCCGCCAGGCCCGGGCCGTGGGAAGAGTGCGAGTCAGTGTTTTTCTCCTCCCACGTCCCTGCCTGCCCCACCCCTTCCTGCCCATTGGTTTCCTTTCTTTTGATGGTCATTTGATAGTCTGAGAAATAACAGGAATGCTAGCTGCATACTAGAAGAGCTCACAGCGACAGTGTCTGGTGGTGGGACATCATAGTCCCCTCCCATGGTCAGAGCAGCAAGGACGTGTGCCGCTCTAGGATTATCTGCCCCCTAGTCCTGGGCCTGCATGGCTTCTGAGGGGGCATGACTCATTTTCAATGGCTGCTCAGTCTCTGTGCACACATTAAGCGGCCATGGAGTGGGAAGCGGGGGCAGTGCAGGGCAGGCTTGTTTGTGTGTGCTCTTCGGCGGTGAAGGTGGGAGGAGGGCTGGAATTATGATTAGGTGTTGGCCATGTAAAGCCTAATAAATGTTCTCAGCTAATTAGACCTCAGCCAAGAATTAGATCGTGATTTCTTTTCTTTTTAATTTAATTTAATTTAATTTTAGAAAGAGAGAGAATTGGCACGCCAGGGCCTCAGCCACAGAACTCAAACTCCAGACATTTGCGCCACCTAGTGGGGAGGTGCAACCTTGCACTTGCCTCACCATTGTATGTCTGGCTAATGTTGGATCTGGAGGGTAGAACATGGGTCCTTAGGCTTCGCAGGCAAGTGCCTTAACCACTAAGCCATCTCTCCAGCCCGATTTCTTATTTTTAAAAAAGATTTTTATGCTTTTATTTGTAAGGGGAGAGAGAGAAAATGAATAGATGCACCAGGGCCTCCTCTCGCCACTGCAAATGAATTAGCTGGCTTACATGGGACCTGAAGAATCAAACCTGGGTCCTCAGGCTTCACAGGCAAGTGCCTTAACCACTAAGCCGTCTCTCACACCCATGATCTCATGTTTTAATTATAGCTGTCAGGAAATTTGTACCTTTGAAGAGTTGCTTAAAACTCTCAAGTGATTTCTATATAGATTTAGGGAATTAAATTCAAATTTATTCTATAGTTTCTAGTTTAACGTTAGTATTAGTAACATTGCATTCTAGAAATGATTTTATGCATATTACATCTCTATTTTTCTAAGTTGAATCTTAATGAGTTAGAATAATACAGGCTCCCAGAGGCCATAGTGACTATATCCAAGATAGCTATAGCTGTGTCTCATGGTCATTAGCTGAGTCCCATGACTTACTTCTAGCAAGTAGGGGCTTTTAATTTCATGTCTCATCATCAAGATGACCTTCTTCTTAGCCACCTAGGTATTCCTTTTCTACCTTTCCAAAGAATTTTTCCATACCTGTCTTTTCTTAATATTTTATTTTTAAAAATATTTTTATTTATTTATTTGACAGAGAAAGAGAGAGAGAAAGAGAGAATGGGCATGGCAAGGCCTCCAGCCACTGCAAACAAACTCCAGATACATGCACCCCCTTCTGCATCTGGCTAATGTGGGTCCTGGGGAATCAAACCTGGGTCCTTTGGCTTTGCAGGCAAGCGCCTTAACCAGTAACTCATCTCTCCAGCCCCATACCTGTCTTTTCATGTGGCAGTGTGGTTTCCAGAAATGGCATTGAGATTGAAGTCTGAAGAACTGGGGCTTTTTCTTCTGTTCACTATGTTTCTTTTGTTGCTGTTGTTTTGTTCTTGTGTTTTTGAGGCAGGGTGTCACTCTAGCCCAAGCTGACCTGTCTGTAGTCCCAGGCTGGCCTCAAACTCACCGCAACCCTCCTACCTATGCCTCCGGAGTACTGGGATTAAAGACGTGAGCCACCATGCCTGGCACTATGTGTCTTGTATAATTAGTGTCTTTGGAACGTGTGTCTCGGCCACAGCTAGTGAAAAGATGGTGACAGCACATTGACAGTGAGATATTCATGGGAAGGCTGGGCAATCAGGATAAGTGCATTTGTGAAATGGCAAGCTCTTTCATTTTCCAGATTTCTAAAGCATCTTCCCTAGTTAAATCAACCTATTTTTTTTTTTTGCTATTGGTTCATCAGGTAGTTAGAGCTCTATTGAACTTTATAACTGTGCATCATAACACACAGATGACAGCTGTTTATGCCATCACAGTTGAGTAAGCAGCTGTCAGCTCTGAGGCCAAGCTTTCTCCATAAGTCTGTGTTCAGTCTGAAGTGCACTAGCAAAGCGCTTTCCTCCACTGAAGATTAATGGACCAGTATGACTCATTCCTAACATCCCTCCAGGGATCTCTATGCACATCATCAATGTATTGCTTCTAGGTGGAAGAACTGGCTCGAGATGTTATGTTGCAGAGTTGGCTTCCCTAACTACACTTACTCCTGCAGCCAGTCCTCATACTTTTCTGTGAGCACTGGGAGGGGACAGAAAGTGATTCAAGGGTGAAGCCTGTCCTGCAGTGATTGCACTCTCCATATGATGATACACATCGTCAGTGGGGCTACAGATGCATTCCTGGCAGCTCTGGGGAAGAAGTGCTTTCAACTGAAGGACTCTCAGAAAGCTTCCTTGGCTGTTAAATACTTTAAAAAAATTTTTATTTATTTATTTGAGAGCGACAGACAGATAGAGAATGAACTCCAGATGCATGCGCCACCTTGTACATCTGGCTTACATGGCTTCTGGGGAATTGAGCCTCGAACCGGGGTCCTTAGGCTTCACAGGCAAGCGCTTAACCGCTAAGCCATCTCTCCAGCCCCCCCTCCCTTTTTTTAGGCAGGGTCTCACTCTAGCCCAGGTTGACTGGGAATTCACTCTGTAGTGCCAGGCTGGACTTGAGCTTACTTGCTATGTAGCCCAGGGTGACTTTGAACTCATGATTCTCCTGCCTCAGCCTCCAAGTGCTGAGATCACAAGCATGAACCACCATACCTGGCTCTTTGAAGATTATTTATTTATTTTTAGAGAGAGACAGTGCACGTGAGAGAGAATTGGCACACCAGGGCCTCAGCCACTGAAACTGAACTCCAGATGCTTGTGCCACCTAGTGCATATGTGCGACCTTGTGCTTGGGTCACCTTTGTGTGTCTGACTTACGTGGGATCTGGAGAGATCAAACATGGGTCCTTAGGCTTCACAGGCAAGTGCCTTAACTGCTAAGCCATCTCTCCAGCCAATTAATCTTTTAATTTTTTAAATTATTGATAGCTTCTATAATTATAGACAATAAACCATGATAATTCCCTCCCCTACAACTTTTCCCTTTACAACTCCACTCTCCATCATATCCCTACCCCCTCTCAATCAGTCTGTCTTTTATTTTGATGTCATCATCTTTTCCTCCTCTTATGAGGGTCTTGTGTAGGTAGTACCAGGCACTGCAAGGTCATAGATATCCAGGCCATGTTGTATCTGGAGGAGTCCATTTTAAGGAGTCCTACTCTTCCTTTGGCTCTTACATTCTTTCTGCCACCTCTTCTGCAGTGGACCCTGAGCCTTAGAAAGTGTGATAGAGATGTTTCAGTGTGAGCACTCCTCTGTCACTTCTTAGCACTATGGTGCCTTTTGAGTCATCCCAGAGGTCACTGCCATCTGAAAAGAGAAGCTTCTCTAACCAAAAGTGAGAGTAGCATTAATATATGGGTATGAACATTAAGAGAAGTGTTTAGGAAGTTTGATGAGCATAATGTATGCATGCAGTCAGACACCAGCAGGCATTATACCCCTAGGGCTCATGACCTCCCCTGTCATAGGTTTTTCAGTATCAGGCATGTATTCTAACCCGTGGAGTGGACCCCCAGTCCAATTAGAGAGTAGTTGGTTTCCCCCGTAACAGACATGCCACTATGGCACATGTTGGCTCATTTGGCCTGGCTGGCCAAATTTAAGGTTTGCAGTGTGTCCACTGTTGTTTATCTCCACTGATAACTTCTCTGTCCCATGGAACTACATGCAACATTGCTTTTTCCAGCTTTCTGTCAGCTGGTCTGTCTTTGAAGATTTTTAATACTATGTTCTTAGTTCATTGATAAGACTTGTTAAATTCAGGATCATACTTGGCATTCCAAAGAGTCTCATCCTGCAAGAGACATCAGTGTCACTGTTTGGACTTAGATATTGGGTTAACCCAACAGGAGGCTATAGGGCACTGTGAGGCCAAGCTTTTTAAAAACTATTTTATTTTTATTTATTTATCTGAGAGAGATAAAAAGGCAGATAGAGGGAATGGCTGTGTCATGGTCTCCAGATGCTGCAAACAAGCTCCAGATGTATGTGCCACCTTGTGTATCTGGCTTACGTGGGTCCTGGGGAATTGAATCTGGGTTGTGTGGCTTTGCAGGCAAGTGCCTTTACTGCTAAGCCATTTCTCCAGCCCTACCAAGCATTTTTTCAAATTAATATATCTTTTATTAACAACTTTCATGATTATAAACAATATCCCATGGTAATGCCCTCCCTCCCCCCACTTTCCCCTTTGAAACTCCACTCTCCATCATATCCGCTCCCCATCTCAATCAGTCTCTCTTTTATTTTGATGTCATGATCTTTTCCTCCTCTTATGATGGTCTTTTGTAGGTAGTGTCAGGCACTGTGAGGTCATGGATATCCAGGCCACTTTGTGTCTGGGGGAGCACGTTTTAAGGAGTCCTACCCTTCCTTTGGCTCTTACATTCTTTCCGTCACCTCTTCTGCAATGGACCCTGAGCCTTGGAAGGTGTGATACAGATATTGTAGTGCTGAGCACTCCTCTGTCGCTTCTTCCCAGCACCATGATGCCTTCTGAATCATCCCAAGGTCACTGCCATCTGAAAAGAGAAGGTTTTCTAACCAAAAGTGAGAGTAGCATTAATATATGGGTATGAACATTAAGAGAAGTGCTTACTGGGCAGTTTGATGAGCATAGTATATACATTTGGCCAGACAGCAGCAGACGTTACACCCCTAGGGCTCATGACTACCCCTGTTGTAGGTTTTCAGTATCAGGGATATATTCCCTTCTATGGAGCCCTACCAAGCATTTTTTAATATTTAAATAGAATAGTCTTGTTCAAATGGGTCTATATGCATATTTAGGGGTTAAGCCGTTTTCTGCCTTTTCAGAAGGATTTGTATATTTGCATATGAGATAATGCTGTAGGCGGTAGAAAATGGCTGGAAAGGTAAAGTAGAGCCACAAGTCCAGCATCTTTAATGCTGAGGTATTTAGTCCTTATTATGTACACGTGGTAAGCTCTTGCAAGTGTTTCAAGTGAGAATAAGTAAGTAGGAGGCAGAGGCAGGAGGATTGTGAGTTCAAGGCCAACCTAGTGAGGAAGGAAGGAAAAAGATTAAGGTTGAGCAGTGATATTGATACTTGCCTAATATTGAGAACCTCTCTTCTCCTTGCTTGACTTGCTCAGGACTAGAGAAAGAAGGGCTAGTTTATACAACTTTGTTGTGGCACTTCTTTATTGAGTGTTTACTGTATTTATGTGGGAACATTCTTGTATTTAAAGCTCTGTGAGGATTTGAGGTACCATATATATGTGTGTATGCACACACACACACACACTTTTTTTGTCCCTCGTTGCTCCTTGCCAGTGTTTAATTCAGGAGCATTCTGTAATAGGTGACAAAATAATTACTAAGCACTTGGAGAATTTTTCAAAATGAATTTTTCAAAACACAGTCCTGCCCTCAAGGTATGCAGGGTACTTAATAACTAGTGTGACAGAGTTAAACAGAGATACGTGCTCAGGATTTCCTGCTGTTGACCTAAGTGATAATCTTGACCTTAGAGAAGTGGCTCTTCACTTAAAGAAGCTCATAGTTTGGCCTCATGAGGCCTTGAGGGGAGGGAAAAGCCACCTAGTATAGGTTGATCAGTGGTGAGATGGGCCTGTGAACAGAGTGCCATGGGGCACACTGTGGAGCATTGCATTCCATTTGGTTATGTTCAGCAGTGAAGGTGTGTTCACTGGTGGTAGGTCTTTGTTGAGAAGGAAAACATCAGTGAGAGTGAAGTAAAAGGATTTAAAAAAAAATTTTTTTTAGGTAGGGTTTCACTCTAGCCCTGGCTGACCTGGAATTCACTCTGTAGTCTCAGGGTGGCATTGAACTCATGGCGATCCTCCTACCTCTGTCTCCAGAGTGATTAAAGGCGTGCGCCACCACACCAGGCATAAAAGGAATTTATTTATTTATTTTTTTATTTTTTTATTTTTTTTTTTTTTTGGTTTTTCGAGGTAGGGTCTCACTCTAGCTCAGGCTGACCTGGAATTCACTCTGTACTCTCAGGATGGCCTCAAACTGTCAGCGATCCTCCTACCTCTGCCTCCCGAGTGCTGGGATTAAAGGCGTGCGCCACCACCCCCGGCTCATTTTTTTGGTTTTTCGAGGTAGGGTCTCACTCTAGCCCAGGCTGACCTCTGTAGTCTCAGGGTGGCCTCGAACTCATGGCGATCCTCCTACCTCTGCCTCCTGAGTGCTGGGATTAAAGGCGTGCGCCACCACGCCCGGCTATAAAAGGAATTTTTAAGTTGAGGGAAAAGGAAACAACTTTAAAGTGCAATAGTTCCTCTAAAGGAGGATGGGACCTAGGGTGGGAGGACCCTAAAGGAGGACTTGCTCTGTGGTGGGAGGATTCTAAAGGAGGACTGGATTCAGCGTGGGAGGACTCTAAAGGAGGACTGGATTCAGCGTGGGAGGACTCTAAAGGAGGACTGGATTCAGGGTGGGAGGACTCTAAAGGAGGACTGGATTCAGCGTGGGAGGACTCTAAAGGAGGACTGGATTCAGGGTGGGAGGACTCTAAAGGAGGACTGGATCTAGGGCGGGAAGTGGAGCAGGGCCTGGAGGTCTCAAGGATCAGATTCCCTTCTTCAGTCTGGGTAGCCATTGTCAGTGGCTTTTCTCACTGCTGCACTTTTCCTGGGCACTGAGCTGGTACTGCCCAGTGGCGCCCTAGGGTCTGACATTCACTCTGAGCAGAATCTATTGCTACTCTGTTTCCCTTTCTGTTTGAGAACTAGATTCCTTGAATGAGATCTTTATCCCTTAAGAAGGAAGCCACATCCAAATGATCATAAGGGTGATTTGTATTGTTGACTGAGCCTTAAGGCTGACATTTTGAAGATTTTATACTCATATTCATCAGAGCAAACCATATTAAGACAGCCTTAAGAAGTTATTCTCAACTTCACAGCAGCAGTTTACAGGGGCATGCAACATTGTTCCCAATCAGTGGAAAAAACCAAAACCCAAGACTACACCATTTAGGGGTCATGTGCCTTCTTGTACATGAATTATAATATATAATATTACTGTTAGTCATTATGGTAAGTTTTAAAGAACAATAGCCTTATTGCTAATTCATGAAAAATATCACGTGTTGGTGATCTCTTTGCTGTATGAGGTGTTCCTACAATTTCCTTTTAGAGTTTAAATTTACTTATTGAAGTTCATATTCAGGGTTGGTTGAGATAGCTCAGTGGATAACGTGCTCACTGCATAAAAGTGAGGACCTGGAACCCACATAAAATGCCATTCACTCCAGCTCTGGGAGGCTGAGACAAGGAACCCCTGAGGCTCACTGACTGGTTGATCTAACTGAATCTGTGAGCTCTAGGTTCAGCAACAGATCCTATCTCAAAAAGTACAAGTGGAGAGCAATCAAGGAAGACGCCCGATGTGTGCCTCTGGCCTCTGTGCACACTTGCATGCACATCACACACACATGCTCCCGTGTATATGTGAACATGCGTGCCTGGCTCCTCTCTTTACACAGCCTGCACGTATTACTGGCATTGTGCTTGGTTTGTGGTTATAAATCTCTAGAGCAGTAGGGGAGTCTCAAATTGGTACACTTGATTCTCTGTTGCCTCTGCTTTGCCTGCTGGGAAATGACCTTTGGGGTCGTCCCTGAGCACGCTGCTCCTTGTGTCTCTGAGCTGTGTGCAGTATCCCGAGGTTGTCATATGCTTCCGGGAGAGTCGTTGCACTCTAATTCAGCACCTGGCTTCTTGTTGCTTTCTGCGTTTAGGAGCACTTGTAATGAGTCAATCCTTTGACAATGTCCATCACTTTATTTTGTTGTTTTACTCTCATTTTTCAACTGAGGTTTGCAAACAAAATGAAATCTGAAATATTCTGAATGCAGTAATTCTCAGATTCTCAGCCAAGAATGAGGAACTGCCCTTCGAAAAATGGGCTGGACATTTAAAAGAATCTTGCAGAGCATCTTTGGCCTGCTCAACACTTTGTTTTTGTGGTTAGTTTTTTTTTTTCCTCTTATAAGAAGTTTGGGTGGGAACACTATTAGTTGCTTGTCTTTTAAGACAATGTTTTGGTTGTTTGAATAGCATCCTACTTTTCCTCAAAATAAATAGCAAGGAAATAAAAAATCAGAAGGGGCCATAAGATGCCATTGTAGAGATCTTCACAGCAGTGTAGGGAAAGGATGTTGCGTATTTTTAAAATCATTTTATTTTTATTTAAGAGAGAGAGAGAAGCAGATAGAATGGGTGCACCAGGGCCTCCAGCCACTGCAAACAAACTCCAGACACATGCTCGTCCTTGTGCATATGGCTTATGTAGGTCCTGGAGAATCGAATATAGGTCCTTTGGCTTTGTAGGCAAGCACCTTAACCACTAAGCCATCTCTCCAGCCTGGGAGGTTGTGTTTTGATCACCCTATTCGCAGGCTTCAGCATTAGGCTTGGAAGTGTGTGGTATGTGCACACACACATCTCCACCTGTTTCATAGAGAAGCTGGGCCTGTGACCATCCATCTCATTCTGCCCCTCTGACATCCTGACAATAGAGGGTATGAGTGTGCCTGGTGAGAATGGTCTGAGCATTTCTTTTATCTAGATCTGCATGACTTGGCCTATCATCTTGCCTATTCGGGGGCAGACCCTGCCAGTCTTAAGGGTTAAAACTGGGAAGACAGCCAATCTTGTCTTTCCACAGGACCTAGAGGGGAGCTGTGGCTCATATTTTTTTAAATTTATTTTTTATTGACAAATTCCATAATTATAGAAAATGACCCATGGTAATTCCCTCCCTCCCCCACTTTCCTCTTTGCAACTCCACCCTCCATCATATGTTTTCCCCTCTAAATCAGTCTCTCTTTTATTTTGATGTCATGATCTTTTCTTCCTATTGTGGTGGTCTTCTGTAGGTAGTGTCAGGCACTTCGAAGTCATGGATATCTAGGCCATTATCAGCCATTTTTGTGTCTGGAGGAATGCACTGTAACGAATCCTACCCTTCCTTTGGCAAGAAAATCTTTTCTTTTTTTAATGAGCAGAAAAATCATTCTTTTAGTAAAAATACCAACAAAAGTTCGTATAATGTACAGTGTACAGAACATGTGGGAGATGTGATGTCCCTACCTTGTCAGTCTTGAAAAGTTCCATGCAGGGATATGTCTCGTAATGAAATAACATCTTTGTCATTTATGATTGATTGCAAGATTGATTTTGAGACCAGAATCAAGCTGGCCTTGAAATTTCTAAGTAGCTGAGGATGACTGAACTTTTTGGTTCCCCTGCTTCTACTTAAGTGCTGAATGTTAGAATGACAGGTGGGCCCACCACTCCCAGTTTATGTGCTGCTGGGAATTGAACCCAGGGCCTTAATGCGTGCCAGGCAGGCACTCTGCCAATTGAGCTACCTCCCCAGCACTTTTTTCTTTTCAATTTTTTTTATTAACAACTTCCATTGATTGTAAACAATACCCCCTGGTAATGCCCTCCCTCCCCCACTTTTCCCTTTGAAACTCCATTCTCTATCATATCCCCTCCCCCACTCAATCAGTCTCTCTTTTATTTTGATGTCATGATCTTTTCCTCCTATTATGATGGTCTTGTATAGGTAGTGTCAGGCACTGTGAGGACATGAATATCCAGGCCATTTTGTGTCTGGGGGGAGCACATTGTAAGGAGTCCTACCCTTCCTTTGGCTCCTACATTCTTTTCACCATCTCTTCCGCATTAGACCCTGAGCCTTGGAAGGTGTGATAGAGATATTTCAGTGCTGAGCATTCCGGTGATTTCTTTCCAGCACCATGATGCCTTCGGAGTCATCGCAAGGGCACTGCCATCTGAAAAGAGAAGGTTCTCTACCAAAAGTGAGAGTAGCATTAATATATGGGTATGAACATTAAGAGAAGTGCTTGTTGGGCAGTTGGATAAGAATAGTATATACATTTAGCCAAACAGCAGCAGATGTTACACCCCTAGGGCTCATCACTACCCCTGTTTTAAGTTTTCAGTATCAGGGAGGTATTCCCTCCCATAGAGCAGGCTTCCAGTCCAATTATAGAGCAGTTGGTTTCTACCATGATTGACATGCCACTATTGCACCTGTTAGCTCATTTGGCCTGGCTGGCCAAATATAAGGCTTGCAGTGTCCACTGTTGAGTGTCTTCACTGGTGATTTCTCTCTCTCCCATTGAAATGTATGCAGAATGGCTTCTTCTAGCTTTCTTTCAGCTGGTCTACATGGAGGAGGTTATCAGGTCAGTTCCAGCAGGATTTCTCAGTGGCCTTGCAGCCCAAGTATGTGGAGTCTTCAGCAATAGCGTCTTACCATCTATACCTGGTGGGAAACCAAGGGCCTCGGCAATGGCCTATAATGTTTTGAGGGCATCAGGGACCTCCCTGGCCAATAACTCATTAGAAGGTATCCCATCCCTGGCACTGAAAATTTCCTAACAACAATCTATGGCTCCTGAGTGTTCCATTGTACATAAAAGTAGGATTCCATATGATTTATTTATATCATCTTAGATTTTGTTTAGCCTTCCCACCACCTTTCCTTTACTCAATCTCTTCCCCTGACCTCACTTGGGCCTTTTCAATCAATCTATTCTTCTACTTACATATATACAATACCATCCTATTAAGTACCCCCCTCCCTTCCTTTCTTTTCACTTTATATCTCTTTTCTAGCTTAGTGGCATTTGCTACTGAGTTTTCTTCCTACTCACACAGAAGTCCAGTCATCTGTAGCTAGGATCCACATATGAGAGAGAACATGTGACATTTGGCTTTCGGGGTCTGGGTTACCTCACAGTATAATCCTGTCCAGATCCATCCATTTTCCTACAAATTTCATAACTTAATTTTTCTTTACCACTGAGTAGAACTCCATTGTATAAATGTACCATATCTTCATATCCACTCATCAGTTGAGGGACATCTAGGCTGGTTCCATTTCCCAGCTATTGTGAATTGAGCGGCAATAAGCATGGTTGAACAAGTATCTCTAAGGTAATGACGTAATTCCTTAGGATATATGCCTAAGAGTGCTATAGCTGGGTCCTATGGTAGGTCAATTTTTAGCTGTCTTAGGAACCTCCACACTGATTTCCACAATGGCTGGACCAGATTGCATTCCCACGAACAGTGTAGAAGCGTTCCTCTTTTTCTACATCCTCGCCAGCATTTATGGTCATTTGTTTTCATGATGGTAGCCAATCTGACAGGAGTATGATGGAATCTCAGTGTAGTTTTAATCTGCATTTCCTTGATGACTAGGGATGTAGAACGTTTTTTCAGATGCTTGAATGCCATTCATATTTCTTCTTTTGAGAACTCTCTATTTAGTTCCATAGCCCCTTTTTTTAAATTGGCTTGTTTGATTTCTTATTATTTAATTTTTTGAGTTCTTTGTATATTCCAGTTATTAATCCTCTGTCAGATGTATAGCTGTCAAAGATTTTTTCCCATCTATAGGTTGCCTCTTTGCTTTATTTACAGTGTCCTTTGCCATACAAAATCTTTGTAATTTTTTGAGATCCCAGTGGTTAATCTGTGGTTTTATTGCCTGAGCAATTGAGGTTATATTAAGGAAATCTTTGCCAAGACCAGTAGTTGAAGGGTTTCCCCTACTTTTTCCTCTAGCAGTTTCAGAGTTTCAGGTCTGATGTTAAGGTCTTTAATCCATTTGGACTTCATTCTTGTGCATGGAGAGAGAGAAGAATCTATTTTCATCCTTCTACAGATGCATATCCAGTTTTTCCAGCACCATTTATTGAAGAGGCTGTCTTTTCTCCAATGAGTATTTTTGGCATTTTTATCGAATATCAGGTGTCTATAGCTACCCGGACTTATATCTGGGACCTCTATTCTGTTCCATTGATCTACATGTGTACTTTTGTGCCAGTACCATGCTGTTTTTGTTACTATGGCTCTGTAGTGTAGGTTAAAATCAGGTATGGTGATACATGAGCCTTATTTTTGTTGCTCAGTATTGTTTTAGATATTTGAGATTTTTTGTGATTCCAAATGAGTTTTTGTATTGTTTTTCTATTTCTGTGAAGAATGCTGTTGGAATTTTGATGGGAATTGCATTAAATGTATAGATTGCTTTTGGTAAGATTGCCATTTTCACAATATTGATTCTTCTGATCCAAGAACAGGGCATGTTTTTCCATTTCCTAGTGTCTTCTGCAATTTCTCACTTGAGTGTTTTAAAGCTTCATTGTAGAGATCCTTCACTTCCTTGGTTAGGTTTATTCCAAGGTCGTTTATTTATTTATTTATTTATTTATTTATTTATTTATTTTTGATGCAATTGTGAATGTGAGTGATTCTCTGATTTCATCTCTGTGTGTTTGTTGTTAGCATATAGGAAGGCTACTGATTTCTGTGTTTTTATTTTGTATCCTGCTACATGGCTATAGGTGTTTATCAGCTCTTAACAGTTTGCTGGTAGAGTCTTTAGGGTTCTTTATGTATAGAATCATGTCATCTGCAAATAATGATAACTTGATCTCTTCCTTTCCAATTTGTATCCCTTTTATGTGTGTCTCTTGCCTTATTGCTATGGCTAAGACTTCCGGTACTATATTAAATAAAAGTGGGGACAGTAGACCCCTTTGTCTTGTTCCTGATTTTAGTGGAAAAGCTTCTAGTTTTTCCCCATTTAGTAATATGTTGGCTGTAGGGTTGTCATAAATAGCCTTTATTATATTGAGATGTGTTCCTTCTATTCCCAGTCTCTATGTGACTTTTATCATGAAAGGTTATTGGATTTTGTCAAATGCTTTCTCTGCATCTAATGAGATGATCATGTGATTTTTGTCCTTCAGTCCATTTATATAATATATTACATTTATCAATTTGTGTTTGTTGAACCATGCCTGCATCTCTGGAATAAAGCCTACTTGGTCGGGTGAATGATCTTTCTGATATATTCCTGTATTCTGTTTGGCAATATTTTGTTGAGAATTTTTGCATCTATGTTCATGAGGGAAATTGATCTGTAATTTTCTTGTTTTGTTCTATCTTTGCCTAGTTTTGGTATCAGGGTGATGCTGGCTTCATAGAAGGAGTTTGGTAGGATTCCTTCTTTTTCTATTTTATGGAAAAGCTTAAGAAGCAGTGGTGTTAGTTCTTCCCTTAAGGTGTGGTAAAATTTACCAGTGAATCCATCTTGGCCTGGACTCTTTTGAGTTGGAGATTTTTGATAACTGCTTGGATTTCCATACTTGTTATAGGTCTATTTAAGTGAGTAATATCATCTTGATTTAATTTAGGTAGGTCATATAAATCAAGGAAATCATCCATTTCTTTCAGATTTTCATACTTAGTGGAGTATATGTTTTTATAGTATGTCCCTATGATTTTTTGAGTTTCTGTGGTATCTGCTGTGATGCTGCCTTTTTCATCTCTAATTTTATTAATTTGTGTGTCTTCTATCTTTCTTTTGGTCAGATTTGCTAAGGGTTTATCAATCTTTTTATCCTTTCAAAGAACCAACTCTTTGTTTCATTGATTCTTTAAATTCTTGTTTAGTTTCTATTGAATTAATTTCTGACCTAATTATTCTTTCTTCCCGTCTACTGAGTTTTGGTTTATATGGCTCATATTTTTATACTTCCCCTCTCAAGCCACTGACTAGAGGGCTTGGAGTCCAGCTCTGCTCAGCACTCACGCTAGCCCCCTGTGAGAATGTTTACGCTGACAGAAAGTGTAGCTCCATGGCTTGCTGGTGTGGCAGCTGGAAGCCCAGGCTGGACATCTTGTCAGGAGGTCGTTTATGTAGACATGGAAATTTGACCTCTGTTGGCCACATTGCAATTAATGATGGAAGAATAAATGACTGTCTATGCAACTTGGAGAATGGTCAGATCTTGGGCCAGACCACCCAAGCTGTCTGATCATATGAATAAACCTTAATTGAAATACCACCACACACATTTGTTTACCTATGATCTGTGGCTACTTTTACACTATTACTGCAGCGACAAGCAGCTACATGTGGCCCACATCCTAAAACAGGTACTATTGGGCCCACTATGGAAAAAAGTGGTCAGCTTTTGGTTTAGATAAATAACTGAAAAGTTATCATTTCTATGTTGTGTTTATTCTTAACCATATTTATTTGTTACTCCCTACGTGGTTTTCCTTTCTTTTTATTAAAAACATGCTGCTAGCCAGGTATGGTGGCACACGCCTTTAATCCTAGCACTTGGCAGGCAGAAGTAGGATTGCCTGAGTTTGAGGCTAGCCCAGCCTGGGACTACAGAGTGAGATCCAGGTCAGTGTGGACTAAATAAACAAACAAAAAATACAGTGCTAAGCATATGCCATGTTCCAGTCACTAGGAGCAGAGGTAACTAGGTATGCTGTCCTCATGCGGTCCCATTGTAGCGAGGAAGGCACCACAAATTATTCCTTATACTACAATGTGGAGTCAAAAATGAAAGTTTTGCCTGAGCATACAAGTGCACACAGAAATGCACATCTCTGTGAAAATCAAATATAGTGTGGGTAATAACAACAAGAGGCAGGGCTAGGGAGACCCTCAGTGGTCAGAGCACTTGCTGCAAGCATGAGAGCCTCAGATTGCCTGAGTTTGATTCCTCAGGACCCACTTACCAGCTGGGTGTAGTCATGCATGCCTGTAACACCAGTCCTGTGAGGGATGGAGGCTGGGACTCAAAGCCTCACAGTATTCAGAAACCTCTTGTCTCAGGGAAATGCGGAGATGAACAATAGAGGAAGGACACCCAATGTTCTTATCTGGCTTCCACATGTGCACAGTCACATTCACATGCATGTACCACACATACCCAAAACAAGAGGCAGGAGCCTGGAAAGATGGCTTAGCAGTTAAAGCATTTGCTTGCAAAGCCAAAGGACCCAGGTTCAATTCCCCAGAACCCATGTAAGCCAGATGCACAAGGTGGCACATATGCCTGGAGTTTGCAGTGGTTGGAGGCCCTTGCGTGCCTATTTTCTTTCTCTCCCTGCCTCTTTCTCTCTTTCTCTCAAATAAATAAAAACAAGAGGCAAAATTTTATAGGCCTTTATTTAATTTATTTATTTGAGAGAGAGAGAAAGAGGCAGAAAGAGGGAGCAAATAGGCATGCCAGGGCCTCCAGCCACTGCAAACAAACTCCAGATGCATGTGCCACCTTGTGCATCTGGCTTACGTGGGTCCTGGGGAATCAAACCTGGGTCCTTTGGCTTTGCAGGCAAATGCCTTAACCACTAAACCATCTCTCCAGCCCTATTTTTGTTTTTTTGAGGTAGAGTTTCACTCTAATCCAGGCTGACCTGGAATTCACTGTGTAGTCTCAGGGTGGCCTTGAACTCACAGTGATCCTCCTACCTCTGCCTCCCAAGTGCTAGGACTAAAGGTGTGCACCACGACGCCCAGGTTTTTATAGGCCTTTAGTAGGACCTTCTCTGGTCAGTATGAGTACCTGAGGATTGTTATGACCTTATTGAATAGCAAGATTGAACAAAATGCTTCAGTCTGTGTATTTCTATTGGTTGATTTATACTTTATGGGATTGTGCCTCTGTACATTTTTTTAATTTTAATAAACCAGATTGGGTATATAAAAGTACATGTAGAAATCTGAACTCTTTAAAGAAGGAAACCACATACCTAGGTGTGTTTGATATCTGAGTTTTGGAGCTAAAGGAGCCTTTCTGTGTGCTGAAGAATGTCATTGTGTAGGAGAATAATCCCTCCACAGGGAACTTTCCATCCTGGCTCATCACTTGCATACCTGGGAATACCAGGAAGGCCGTCCTGGTCCTAGGACCCACGCAGGCTGAGGAGTCTGAGTCCCCTGTCCTGTGGCCATGCCCTTCAGCCTCATTGCTGCCAAAGATTCCAGTGGGACCCAGGGTGCCTTTGTCTTTGTTTGAAAGATGAGCTCCAGGCCTCTTGTGTACAGGGGACCTGCTAGAGTACTTGTGAAGCCCTACCCCTGAATATCTGACTCAGGCTCTGGGTGAAGGGGACTAGTTCCCAGGTGGTGTTGTGTGAGACTTCCTTTTCCCCAAGCTGCAGGTGTGATGTTTTACATGTTTTGCATGGTGCCTTCATAGTACCAAGATTCATAGAATCTGGACTGGTTAATGTATCACTCTATGGTTTTGTCTGTGATGTAAACAGAGTAGGGCTGTGGACTCATCCTTTACTGTGAAGAGATAGTTACAATGTTCTGGAGCTGGAAGTGATCTGGGCCTCCACCACCCAGGCATGTGACAGGTCACCTGACAGGTGCCGGACCCAGGTTGCAGCACTCGTTATGGACACAGCTGGGGCCAAAAGTAGTCACTTTGAGTTTCAGATCAAAGCCACCTTTGTTGGGCACCTTACCTCCTCTTACACAGGGGCCTCTTGCTTCCCTTGCTGGCCTGAAGGCCTAAACCCAGCGTGGAAGCTTCTCAACCTAGCATGCCCCCTTGGTGGTCCTGCATGTTCTTGTCATGGATTCTACTACATAAGGCCTGGTGAGTACTGTCCCTAATTTTCTCTTTGGAGCCCTTCAGGCCACTGTCCTTCATGGCATACTATGCTTCTCTTGCTCACCTCTGTCCCTACTTTCTGGTGTGTTTGTGTATTTATCTAGGCAAGGTAACATTCTCTTAAAGGTTGAGTTAGTAATGCTGTAAACTTCTCTGATACATTTAAAGGTCTAAGTTTGGAAAGAACTTTTATAAATAGGAGGCAAATGTGTACAAGTGAGAAAGTGTAAGTAACCCTGAATAACCGTGAGGGCAGGGGACTTCTGAAGGCTCCTTGGATCCTGCTTATTTCTGCTCTGAATAGAGACTTGAAGCCGGGAAACAAGGGGAAGCCAGTTCGGATTGTATTACCATGGAGTCCTCTTGTCAAGGCAATGGCACTTTGGGTCAGAGACTTCCTGGAATTATTGAACTGAAGTATAGCTTTTCCCAGGAAGCTATTTCTGAATTAGGAATTGTGCTATATGGCTCAGGATGACTGAGTAGAGTTTAGATCTTTCCATTTGGTTGTAAGTGAAAGGTTCAGTGGTTTGGTACCTGGTTAACATAGACTGCCTCCTTCTCCTCAGAGTATGTCCCATACACTGTCTTCTACGTCTTGTTGTGGACTTCTGGATTGTATAGAAAATGTTTTTTAATTTTTATTTTCAAAAATATTTTTATTTATTTATTGGCAAACACAGAGAGAGAGAGAGAGAGAGAGGGAGAGAGAAAGGGCCTTTAGCCCCTATTAATGAACTCCAGATGGATGGGACACATTGTGCATCTGGCTTTACTTGGGTGCTGGGGAATCAAACCTAGGTTGTCAGGCTTTGCAGACAAGAACCTTAACCACTTAGCCATCTCTCTAGCCCTGAAATGTTTTATTTTCTTTTTAAAAAATTTTTTTCTTCATTATTTATTTATTTATTTAAGAGTGACAAACGCAGAGAAAGAGGCAGATAGAGAGAGAGAGAGGGAATGGGCGCGCCAGGGCTTCCAGCCACTGCAAACGAACTCCAGATGCGTGCGCCCCCTTGTGCATCTGGCTAATGTGGGTCCTGGGGAATCGAGCCTCGAACCGGGGTCCTTAGGCTTCACAGGCAAGCGCTTAACTGCTAAGCCATCTCTCCAGCCCAATTTTCTAATGTGTAATATACCAGGTCAGAGTACAGTTTTCTATAATGCAGTTTTAAAGTGCTGTGTGTCACAGTTGACCTATATATCTAGACTTCGTCTTTACAAAACTGGAGCAGTTTTGCTTATTTACTGGATGTGAGTGGAAAGAAAAGTTTCCACAATTAATGTACCCTGGTAAAGAGAAAGTGGTGTTTGCAGTCTGGTCTGGGAAGCGAAGCAGAGACATCAGGATAGAAGGCACTCCACCCCAGGCCTCCAACCAGAGTCTGTGTGCAAAGATCAATTCGGAGAAAAAGAAATTGTGCAAAGGCGAGAAAATCCTGCAGTGAATCTCAGTTTCCTTGGCTTTCCATCTGGGACACCTTTAATGGCTCCTCTGTGGCAAGAGGACAGTGTCCTCTCCTAGGTGCCAGCATGACCGCCATGTAGAGTGAAGAGCTCTGCATGGTCCCAGCACACAGGAGTGGCGGGGACTGTTCTCACTCCTCTCAGCCAGAAGCATGCATGGCGAGGCAGGGGCTCATGTGGAGGTGGGATCAGCCTCACCCTTGAGGACCTGGACAGGCACAGCAGAGCTGTGGGGCTGCCCTGACCAGACCATTTGGGAAGCTCACAAGGTCAGCAACAATGCAGGGATGGGCTCAGCCATGCCCAGGAACAGTGAGACCTGTCTGGGAAGGTTGGTGAAGGGACAACAAGATTGAGAGGTAAGGATGAGAGGAGATTTTCAAATCTGATACAGTCTTTTAAGGATTTTTTTTTGTGTGTGTCTTTTCTCACTTGAAAACATTAAATAAATGATGATAGAGTAAGGGTAAAAGAAAAAACCCTCTTTCCACATTTTTCATTCTGTCTAGAAAACCTTCTTTGTCTTTGTGGTTCCATTTTTTCTGTCTTTGACTTCTGTTCATGCTTCCTTCCCTTTCATTTATTGTTCTTATCACCACTCTCTGCTGACCCCCCCCCCCGCCCCCGACACACACGCACTTCCTTTCATAACCTAAGGTCATGCCTGTCTATATCTTAGTTCAGCCAGGGACACCCAGTGCTGCTTGTGGTAACCTGCCCTTGGTTGTTGAGGCCTGAGGGCCTGGAAGGTATCTCAGATTGTCCTGTTTAAGGATCTTTGAACTGTGCTGCTCTGCTTTTAAATTGTCATTCTAATACTATCCACTATGTGGTGATCATGCACCAGAAATAAATTCTAAAGCCAGTGGACTGGGAAATCAAAAGCACTGTAACCATGCTTGTGGACAAGTTACAAATCCAGAACCATAAAAGTAGCAGAAGCCAGGTGTGGTGGTGCATACCCTTAATCCCAGCGCTCAGGAGGCAGGGGTAGGAGGATTGCTGTGAGTTCGAGGCCAGTCTGGGACTACAGAGTGAGTGCTAGAGTGAGACCCTACCTTGAAAACAAAATAAGCAAAAAACAAACAAACAAAAAAAGGGGGGACATGTTCATTAGCTATGCAGGGCTCCATCAGCTTTGCTGAGTACCAACCCCCAGAACATCTATGTTGTCTGAAGCAGTGTCTCACTCTAGCCCAGGCTGATCTGACAGTCACTCTATAGCTCAGGCTAACCTTGAATTCATCCCACCTCAGCCTCCCAAGTGCTGGAATTAAAGGCACATGCCACCACACCAAGCTGTTTTGAACTTTTTTTTTTAAAGGTTTACAGAGACTTTATTAGATTGAAAGAAAGAAAGAGCAGGAAGTACAAAGAGTTCTTGACATGTGGAGGACAGGAGGGGTAGACAGCATATGTGGGAGTAGGGGTTCCCTATTCCCTTTGTCTCAGCCCAGCCAGGCTGAGATGGGGGGAGGTGCTTACCAGAGCAGGGACCTGGGAGTTCAAGAGAGGTGAACAGCCAAAATGAGGTCTGTTTTAACTTTTTAAAAATTTTATTTGTTTAAGAAAAAGAGTCAGAGAACGAGAGAGAGAGAATGGGCACACCAGGGCTTGGACAGGGACAGAGGGAAAGGTGTGCTGTCCCCTGACTTCCTTCTTGGAGAGTATCTGCCACTTGGAGCATGACCAAAGGACATGCTAGCTGCTGCTTCTGTGTCTTAAAAATGTTCCACATGGGGACTGGAGAGATGGATCAGCGGTCAAGGCACTTGCCCTCAATGCCTAACAACCCAAGTTCAATTCCCCAATACTCGTGTAAACCAAGATGCACGATACAGTGCATGCATCTGGGATTTATTTGCAGTTTTGCAGTGGCTAGAGGCCCTGATGCACCCATTTCTCTCCACCTCTCTCTCTCCCCTGTCTTTCCTTGCAAATAATAAAATATTTTTTAAAAATTGTCTACGTGGGTCATTGGTACTTTGGAGGCTGATGAAAGAAAACGGGCACCACAGGTGACTAGCTCAAAGCCTGCCTGAGACTTTCTCCAAAGTACTGTATGTCTTTCCTGACTTACTCACCGTGGGCATTTCTACCACCTCGCTGTGGCACCTCCTTAGATGAGGAGTGCATTGCTTGCTAGTTCATGATCGCTGAAGATGCATGCTGCTGCTGATTATCCTAACAGGTGGTGCCAACAGATAGGGGTGGGGTTCCAGACTTAGTGCTGAGCTGTCCAGCAGCTGCAGAGGAAGTGCTGTGGGGACACTGGCAGATGACATCAGCAGTGGCAGCCACACTCTTCCACTTGTCCTGGTCAAAACTAGAGTGCTATCCTGGCCAAGGGTGAACAGAGCTTCCAAGCTTCCCCCTTCGCACTCCACCCCAGTGTTCAGAAGTGGTTTGTAAATAGACCCTTTGTTGCCTCCGGGAAGGGCAAGAAGCCGAGCTCAGCTCGAGCCCGAGCCACTGTGAGCGTTTCCACATGCTGTGTTGAGTTGAGCCTTCTCTTCCCTCCTCAGGTGTTTATCTCTGTGAACTGCTTAAGCACAGACTTCTCCTCGCAGAAGGGCGTGAAGGGGCTGCCTCTTAACATCCAAATCGACACTTACAGCTACAACAACCGCAGCAACAAGCCAGTGCACCGGGCCTACTGCCAGATAAAAGTCTTCTGTGACAAGGTGAGAGGAGCAGATACATAGAGGAACTTAGCCTCAAGGTGCATTTATTATTTTAGCCTTGCCTGTACAGAAGCATTATAAAGGGGAGTGGGACTTGTTTTAACTGAACAGTTAGACTTGATGGCATGTTTTTACTGAGTCTGTCTGATAAAGCAGAGGTGGCGCCCTGGGGTGGGCCTGGGTTCGCACACACTGTATTGACCACCCTTTGCCTGGCTTACCTCCCTGCAAGCCTTTTTAAAAAATAATTATTTAAAAAATATTTTATTCATTTATTTGAGAGAGAGAATGGGCACACTAGGACCTCTAACCACTGCATACGAACTCCAGTAGCATGTGCTCCCTTGTGCAGCTGGCTTACATGGGTCCTGGGGAATCGAACCTGGGTCTTTAGGCTTCACAGGCAAGCACCTTAACTGTTAAGCCATCTCTCCAGCCCTCCTTTAGGCCTTTTGACATGCCATCAGCCATTTCCTGACAATAGGTAATGACATTGAAGTTCTTTTTATCTCAGCACAGGATGGGCAGCAAGGTAAGGATAGGGCCCAAGATGATTTCAGCACCCTCTCTGAAGTTTCTCTGGAAAATAGATGGTCACTTTTGCTAACACAGAGCCAGGGGCTGAGCCACTTTAATCAGAGAGTCTGCTTGCATCTGAGGGAAGGGACCATTGTGTTTGCACCGGACCACAGTTAGCAAAGGAATGAGTGGCACATTGAACACAGATTGGGCAAGACTGACTTTTCCCAGTCAGAAATATTGAGATATCCCACTTATATATCATATGTATGTATATATGTGTGTACACACACACACATTTTTTTCTTGCTTTATTTTGTTGAAAAATTCTTGTTTAACTTTTAGAACGTACTAGATAACTGGAAGAGGCCTTTTGACTGGCTGCATATGTCACTTGACCACAGGAGGGCGCCGGGACCTCGGGTTTTGAGAGCTCCCTTAACAGCCCCATCAGTGCCACTATCCAGACTTGCTCCTCTGCACCTGCTAGCGGGCCAAGGTCTGCCCCTGTTCTGTTGTGGTGGCCTGTGACAGAAATCTCAGTGCCTTCACACAATTCCAGTTTGCTGTCTTGGTAGTTCAGAAGTCTGACATGGGTCACACCAGGCCAGAATCAAGGTGTGTGCAGGTGTGCATCCCTTTCTAGAGTGTCTGCCTGCTGCACATTGCTGCTCCCTGTGCAGCCTGCAGTGGCTGGTGGCGGCCACACCACATCTTTCCATCTTCACACTTGCTCTCGTTTTCCCCCTCCTTCCTGTGATTACCTGGGGCTTCTACAGATGACCAAGGATGAATCCCCATCTTCCAGTCAGCCACTTAGCAGCCTTCCCTCTCCTTTGTCATGTGGTCTGCCTAGTCCCAGACGCCAGGACCAGGTGTGGTTATTGCTGGCACACAGGTGTTTCTCATATGTTCACATATGAGTCACAGCTGATAGGTTCCAGCACTTATGTCACTAGGTCACTTCCCATCATACCACATTCCTTTGTAGTTGAGTGAAACCCTGAGGAGCCAGGTGTGGTGTATGTCTGTAATCCCAGCACTCCGGAGGCCGAGCAGGAGGATCATAGATTTGAGGCCAGCCTGGGCTACATAGCCAGACCCTGTCTCAAAAAAAAAAAAAAAAAAAAAGACCCAGAGGAGAAACCAGTCTAACAGAAATCTGGCTATCAGGATGGCTGTCTTCTTTTTCTAACTCTATGGAGAAACTGTAATTTTATTAAAGTGCTTTTTCCACCTCTTGTTTCTTCGAAAACTTTTCTGGGTTCATAATTTTTCTTGACATTCATAGGAATTGATGAGTTCATTTATGTTTTTATTATTTTGATAGATAGAGAGTATGGGCAGGCCAGGGCCTCCTGCCACTGCAAACAAATTTCAAATGAATGTGCTGCTTTGTACCTGTGGCTTTACATGGGTACTGGGGAATTGAACCTAGACCAACAGGCTTTGCAAACAAACACTGTTAACTTCTGAGGCATTCTGCAGCCTGATGAGTTCATTTTTTAATACTGTGGTGATGCTTAGTTTTCATAAGGCTTTACAAACATGGGGTAGGTCCTTGAGGTACCTACCATGAGCCTGCCTCGGAGGTACCTGTCAGGAGACACTGAGCAGAGGTCTAGTCAGATCAAAGACTTTCCCAGGGCTCAGTGTGGTCATTGCTTAGAGCAGCATCCCCACAGTTTTCTATGGTGTTTTTAATTTCTAATCTGTTATGGACTTGTACTTCTGTAAAGTACAATAAATATTCAAGTGAAATGCCAGAAAAACAAGATGGTTATATATACATTCAAGTCATGTAAATAGAAGCTCTGGCTTTGTTTTTGTTTTCTCAAGGTAGGGTCTCACTCAAGCCCAGGTTGACCTGGAGCTCCCTCTGTAGTCCCCAGGCTGGCCTTGAACTCGTAGTGACCCTCCTACCTCTGCCTCCTGAGTGTTGGAATTAAAGTGTGTGCCTCTACTCCTGGCCTTGTTTTTTGTTTGTTTCAAAGCATAGTCTCATTCTAGCCCAGGCTGACCTGGAACTCTGTAGCCCCAGGCTGGCCTTGAACTCACAGTGATTCTCTTACCTCAGCCTCCCTAGTGCTGGAATTCAAGGTGTGTGTCACCATACCTGGTTTAGAAGTCCTGTTTTGTTTTTTTTTTTTCTTTCTTATGATTCACTGGCCATGAAATGGTTCTGCATAATTGCTTCCCAAATGCTTTTTGTGAACTGATGCTAGCCTGCAGGTGGCACTGAATACTGCTGTGACAGAGTTCTAGACTGTTCTAGCAGGTTTGAGAGCAGGTTGGATATGCTGCTAGTCAGTGGCAAAAGTCTACTCCAGATGAAAAGTTTGTATGTGAAGTTTTGAAGAGAAGTAATGTGTAGATTCATTCTCCTATACAAGTTCAGTTTTAATATTAAGACTTTGGGGGAGCCTTAAATATTGGTAAGCTGATTTAGCAAGTGAGACTCAGGAAAGGTTTTATAGACTGTCTGTGGGAAATGTAGAAAGCGGTTCCCTCTGCTCTGTGACTGCTTAGTTAACAGCATGCTGGTGTGTTCTGTGAGGTGCAAGGCCGTTTTTAAAGTTGCAGAAGGGCGTATGTGTTTGGGGCAACATCTGATTTCATGTTCTGTGTTACTGTTGGCCTGCCAGTCAGTCAACTTAGGTCACACGCCCAGGGAACATGCCTTGCAGTTTGCATAGTGGGTTGGACACGCAGCTGCAGTCAGTCACTGGTCTTTGACGACTTAGGTACAAGCATGTAGGTAGAAATGAACATCACCAAAAGCTCTGGGTAGAAACGTGCTTCCAGTGATGTATCCAAGTTAGTGGACACCCAGATGTCACCAGCCTCCGTGGTTTTGGCTTCCTTTGAGAAGCCCTTTAAAAGTCCATTCCTATTTCTCCCTACCTACGGAACCTGTAATCCTAGAGATGGTTGGAGATGAAAGTTGTTGGTCTCATCTCCTGCTGTCGGTCCTTATGATATAGAGAATCAATAATAAATGCTTTATAGTGTAGCAGTGCACTGGGGGACATAGAAGATGAAACTGTGTCAGCTGACATAAAATCCTGATTGAGGAGAAATATCATGTATTTTCTATGTGTGATTGATTTTCAAAGTCGAACTTTTCAACCCCATGAGACCATGCATGACCTCACCCTCCACTCCCGATCCTGCAGTCCTTGCTATGAGCTTGGCCATCCCTCTGTGAGGTGACTGCTTCTAAGTGAGGTCTGCCCTGCCTGCTTCGACTCTTTACCACTTGCCTGCTCAGAGCCTGTTTTTTCTAAGGTCTGACACCACTTGATTTCAATAGACTTCCTTATGCTGGCCCTCAACATCTCACAAGTCTGTCTCCATTTGCAGTCAAAAACTGGAAGTGAGACATCTCAACATGTCATCAGAGGGACCGCTTCCAGTCCAATTAGAGAGAAGTTAGTTTCCTCCATAGCAGATATGCCATTGTTGCACCCATTGGCTCATCTAGCCTGGCTGGCCAAATTTAAGGCTTGCACTGTCCACTGTTGAGTATCCCCACTGGTGATTTCTCTCCCATTGAACTTCATGCAGCAAAGGTTTTTCCAGCTTTCTGTCAGCTGGTCTACAGGGAGGAGGTTTTCAGCTCAGCTCCAGCAGGATTTCTCAGTGACCTTGCAGCCCAAGTATGTGGAGTCTTCAGCAATCGGGTCTTTCTAACTATTCCTGGTGGGAAACCAAGGGCTTCGGCAATGGCCTGTAATGTTTTGGGGGCATCAGGGACCTCCCTGGCCAACAACTCACTGGAAGGTATCCCATCCCTGGCACTGAAAATTTTCTAGCAACGATCTATGGCTCCTTGTGTTCCATTGTCCAAAAATGTAGGTTTCCATATGATTTATTTATATCCTCTTAGATTTTGATTAGCCCTCCCTCCACCTTTCCTTTACTTAGTCTCTTCCCCTGACCTTACTTGGGGCCTTTTCACCCCTACTAATCTGTTCTTCTACTTACATATATACAATACCATCCTATTAAGTCCTCCCTCCCTCCCTTTCTCTTCCCTTTATGTCCCCTTTCTAGCTTACTGGCCTCTGCTACTGAGTTTTATTCCTACTCACATGGAAGTCCAATCATCTGTAGCTAGGATCCACATATGAGAAAGAACATGTGATGTTTGTCTTTCTGGGCCTAGGTTACCTCACTAAATATAATCCTTTCTAGATCCATCCATTTTCCTGCAAATTTCATAATTTCATTTTTCTTTACCACTGAGTCGAACTCCATTGTGTAAATGTGCCATATCTTCATTATCCACTCATCAGTTGAGGGACATCTAGGCTGGTTCCATTTCCCAGCTATTATGAATAGAGTGGCAATAAACATGGCTGAACAAGTATCTCTAAGGTAGTGAGATGAGTCCTTAGGATATATGCCTAGGAGTGCTATAGCTGGGTCATATGGTAAATCTCAAATAGAAAGTTTTTATCAGCTATTTATTATAACTGTTTAACTCATCTCAGGGATTTTCTCATATTAGAAGCAGTAGCAATTTAGCACATTTTCAGAGAAAATGGGGGCAGAAATTGGATTTTTTTTTTTTTTTCTTTTTCAAGGTAAGGTCTTGCTCTAGCTCAGGCTGACCTGGAGTTCACTATGTAGTCTCAGGGTGGTCTCAAACTCTCAGTGATTCTCCTACCTCTGCCTCCCCAATGCCGGGACTAAAGGTGTGTGCCACCACTGCCCTGCTAGAAATTGGATCTTTAACCAGTGGAAAGTTAGTAGCTCCTCTTTTTTTAAAAAATTTATTTGCAAGTAGAGAGAGAAAGAAGAAAAACAGAAAGAATGGGCACACCAGAGCCTCCAGCCACTGCAAATGAACTCCAGATGGATGCATCACTTTGTGCATCTGGCTTTATGTGGGTACTGGCGAATCAAACCTGGGTTGTTAGGATTTCCAGGCAAGTGCCTCAACCACTGAGCCATCTCTGCAGCCGCTTTTTTTTTTTTTTTTTTTTTTTTTTTGAGGTAAGGTCTTACTCCAGCCCTTGCTGACCTGGACTTCACTATGTAGTCTCAGGGTGTCCTCCAACTTTGAGTAATCATACCTCTGCCTCCCGAGTGCTGGAATTAAAGACGTGCATCACCATGGCCAGCTTTGTTTTTTGAGACAGGGTTTTAGATAGCCCTGGCTAGCCTCATACCAGTCGTAGTGCCGAGGGTGACCATGAACTTCTGACGCTTTTGCCTCATCTTTCTGGTACTGAGATTGCAGGTGTGTGCCACCACATCTGGTCCCGGTTCATCTTTTTTTTTTTTTTTTTTTTAAATATTGTAGCCATTTTCAGGGACCTTAATGAACTCAATTGTCCTTAAGGCCTGTAACATGGCATCACTTTTGCTAGCTTTTTCTAAATTTCTCAGAAACACATTCAGGTAAGCAGATAAATTGGCTGGCTGTGGTCCATATTATTTTTTAAATTTTTTCTCTTTTATTTATTTACTTGTTTTAGTTTTTAATTTTACTTATTTATTTGCAATCAGAGAGAGAGAGAGAGAAGGCACGCCAGGGCCTCCAGTCACTGCAAATAAACTCCAGATGTGTGTGCCCCTTGTGCATCTGGCTTACATGGGCCCTGGGGAATCGAACCTGGGTCCTTTGGCTTCATAGGCAAATGCCTTAACTGCTAAGCCATTTCTCCAGTCCTGTGGTCCATCTGAATAAAGAAAAGTCTCATTGATACTTCCTCCCAGAATTGTTTTTTTCATCAGGGTCATAGTTATCATCTCTGTCACTAAGAACAAATACAGGGTCACTTCTTTTTTTTTTAATTTTTTTGTTTGTTTATTTTTTTATTTTCTTATTTTTATTTTATTTTTTTTAATTAATTAATTAATTTTTTTTTACAGTCAGTTTGGTACCATTATTAGGCTCATCTGTGACCTACCCCCTCCCCTTGGCCCCTCCTTGTTGAGGTATACGGGTCATGCATTGTGGAGTTAGCCCACAGTTATGGGTAAGCTAAATGTCTCTGCATATCATGACCCAACATGTGGCTCTGACGTTCTTTCCGCCCCCTCTTCCACAAAATTTCCCTGAGCCATGTTTATTTTTATTTATTTATTTGAGAGTGACAGACAGAGAGAAGGAGGCAAAGAGAGAGAGACAGAGAGAGAATGGGCGCGCCAGGGCTTCCAGCCACTGCAAATGAACTCCAGACGCGTGCGCCCCCTTGTGCATCTGGCTAATGTGGGTCCTGGGGAACCAAGCCTCGAACCGGGGTCCTTAGGCTTTACAGGCAAGCGCTTAACTGCTAAGCCATCTCTACAGCCCTACAGGGTCACTTCTTGAGATAACCTCAAAGTCATTCCTATTAGTTGTTGATTGAGAGAGTCAAAAGAAGTGGAAGTCAGAAGGTTCCCATGTCATTTAACTTGGCTTGCACTATATGCCCACTGGGAATGGATTCTTTCAGCTTTTCTTTGTCTGTAAAGTGCTTATTTCCCTTCTGATTTGAAAGATTTCTAACTTCCTGTCATCACTGCTTCTGAGGAGAGTGTGCAGTCATCTGTCTTTACTCTGCTCATGTCTTCTTGTATGTGAACTCTCAAGATTTTCTCTTTCATTAGTTTTGAGCAATTTTTTATGATGTATCTATTTGTGTTTTTTGCTCTTGGAATTCATTGTGCTTCTTGACTTTGGTGAGAATCTGTGGCTTTATGGATTCCATTAAATTTGGAGACATTTTGGTCATTCAAATATGCATGTTCCTTCCGTTCTTATAGGATACATATATATATATATATATACATATATACATATACATATACATATACATATACATATACATATACATATACATATACATATATAAGGGGCTTGAAGTTGTCCCAGAGAGCTCACTGATGCCCCTTTTTTCCTTCTTTTTTCGGTGTGGATGGCTTTTCTCTTGTTGCATTTTGGATAGTTTCCATTGTTATGTCCCAAGTTCACTGATCTTTTGGTCTGAACTCCTCAACTCTATTCATTGTTATTTTCATCTTTGACATTATCGTTTTCAATTTTTTACTACTTTTTTTTTAAGTCGGCTTACAAAGTAACAGGTTGACTCATGGCACTTTTGTACATTGTACTTTTCAGCTTTAGTAGTTCAAGTTGGATCTTGTTTTGTCTTTTTGTAGTGCTGGAGAGTAAATTTGAGGCCTGGCACATGCTGGGTAATTGCTTTATGACAGAGCTACACTCCTAGCAGAGTTCAGTAATTATCACTGGCTTGTGAACATACAGAGTACAGTATGCTTAGCCAGCTTTACATCCTTGTCTGCAATCTGTTAATTCTGGGTCAGCTCAATGGTGTGATTGCCTTCCTTCTTCCAGTCATGTTTTCCTACGTGTGTGCATGCGCGCACGTGTGTTTTCTTCCTGCTTGTGTGCCTGGCCGTCTCATTGGATACCAGACTTGTGCATTTTACCTTGTTGGAGGCTCACCACACACACACACACACACACACATGCCAAAAAAGAATAGGGTTATGAAGTTATTTATTAGTATATATTAATTGTAGAAAGAGGTTTTATTATGACATTCCAATACATGCATATAATATGCTTTGACCAAAGGAATAGGCTTTGTAGAAGAAACTACTATGACAAGTCCCATGAGCACAGTCAGTAACAGAGTTCATTTTCAAAGAGGAGACTTAACTCATTCAAGGGACCTGATCCACGGAATCCTGTCTTGTCTCCTTTTACCTGCAGGGAGCAGAGCGGAAAATCAGGGATGAAGAGCGAAAGCAAAGCAAAAGAAAAGGCAAGTGTACTGACCCGCTCCGGGGAATGCCTGGCCGTGGGGGTCCCACCAGCTGCATCCTGGTCCCTGCAGAACGTGGCTGGACAGAGCAGAGGCCATTGTGATTGGCCTGCTGCCACGTGGCACCAGTCTCGCTGCCTTGGCCAGCTTCTGCAGATGAGGACAGGTTTGCCTGCAGAGTCGCAGGGCGGTACCTTGGGCTGTCCCAAGCTCAGGCTTTTTCAGCTGTCTTTTGGGGCTCAGGTGTTGGGTCCTGAGAAGTAGCACACTGTCCCCACGAGCCAACTGAAGCCAGAGCTGTCCCAATTTGTAAAAATAGTGGCAATAACCCTAAGAGTTAAGGCTGTCTTAATTCCCAGTGAATGTTGTCTTATGCAGAATCTAACAGTTGGAAAATCCACAAGGATCCTGTTTGGACGTTTCCCCAGAAAAGCCTTTTTTCTCTTACTGTATGTGAATCAGTTCTCTCACTGGCATCAAAGTGCTGCCTCCAAGCACTGCTTGAGAGCAGCTAATGGAAAGAAAGCTCATTACAAAGGGCCAGGTGCTGAGGGAAGACGACTCCATGTGAATGAATTCCAAGTAGCACACTTACTCTTAAGTGTGGGGTTGAGTCTCTTACTGTGCTCTGAATTCAACTGTAAACTATTTCATGACAACAGTGAAGGTGGAATGACTTCCAGATTGTGTTCACACAATGATGGGTTAGTCTATCAGATGAAAACTACATGTACTTTGCCTCTATTCCAAATCTGGGCATCTAAGATATCTATTTGCACTGATCCTGATAAGGTGTTGAGCTATTTCATTATAAATATGTGCAACAAATAAATCCCTTTGAATTTTAAGGAAAATGCCCCATGGCCTGCTTCCAGCTTCTAACTTTGACCTATTGACGCTGGCTTCCTTTTCCTCCCCAGTTTCTGACGTTAAAGTGCCACTGCTTCCCTCACACAAGCGAACAGACATCACGGTGTTCAAGCCCTTCCTCGATCTCGACACTCAGCCCGTGCTCTTTATTCCTGACGTGCACTTTGCCAACCTGCAGCGGGGCAGCCATGTAGGTAACCAGTCTCCTGGGGGAGGCGGCAAGGCAGGGCCAAAAGAAATTCTTCGGTATTTTTTATTTATTTATTTATTTTTATTTTTTGGTTTTTCGAGATAAAGTCTCACCCTAGCCTGCGCTGACCTAGAATTTACCATGCAGACTCAGGATGGCCTTGAACTCAGGGCCATCCTTCTACCTCTGCCTTCCAAGTGCTGGGATTAAAGGCGTGCACCACCACACCTGGCATTTGGTATTTAGTTATGACAAAGAGGAGCTAGACTTCGGTGAACCTTGACCAGTTAGTCAGATCTCTGGAGCATTCAATCATGATGCCCCCACAACCAAATGGGAGGTGAGGTTAATTCAAAAACAGTGCCAGGCCTGTCAGCTTAGTTCCATTATTCTTCCATATCTTAGCTCACTTAAAGGTGTCTAGAGTAGCAACATAATTGGAGTATGAGCCTCTTATCTTGTGAATTCAGCTTGGGTGATACATATATCTCTCAGAGACCATCTGAAGGCCCTTCACATGGTTCCAGTTGCTGAATCATCAGTGGCATGTGCTCCTGGGTTTTAGAAACTCAAACAAAATTTAACTAATAGTCACACTCTGCTCTGTGGTAAAAAGTTTACCAGAGACAGGAGCTGTGTAGAGTGGGACTTACTTTTTAAGCTGAGCTTGGATAAATAATACAAAGACAATCTCCTTGCACTTAGCCATGTTTGTAAGGATTGATGATTTTCAGAGTTCTTGAGGTGAACCATTGCCAGCCAATACAGTTTCTGGTAAGACACTCTGGTGAGTGTGGTCAACAAATATTTCTTTTTATTATTTATTTATTTATTTGAGAGAGAGAAATATGCAGGGTGAGAGTGCAAACAAACTCCAGATGCATGTCCCCCCTTGTGCATCTGGCTTACCTGGGTCCTGGGGAATTGAACCTGGGTCCTTTGGATTTGCAGGCAAGTGCCTTAACCACTAAGCCATCTCTTCAGCCCTCAGCAAACATTTCTATTCAGGGTCTTATAGTAAATATTTAGGCTTTTTGGTTCATGTATCTCTGTTGTGATATTCAACTCTGCCATTCTGAAGCAGAATCAGTCTTAGGCTAATGAATGAGTGGGGCTTCCCTTCAGTATTTAGCTTTTTTGGTTCTGTATCTCTGTTGTGGTATTCAAATATGCCATTCTGAAGCAGAATCAGTCTTAGGCTAATGAATGAGTGGGGCTTCCCTTCACGACATACAGTACTTACATAAGCATTTTATTTTTATATACATCTATATATTTGAGAGAAATCTCTCTCTCTCTCTCTCTCTCTCTCTATATATATATATATATATATATATATAGAGAGAGAGAGAGAGAGAGAGAGGGGGGGGAGGGAGAGAATATGAATGAATATGGGTATGCAAGGGCCTCCAGCCACTGCAAATGAACTCCAGATGCACACATCACCTTGTGCATCTGGCTTTATATGGGTACTGGGGAATCAAACCTGGATCCTTCGGTTTTACTAGCAAGCACTTTAACTGCTAAGCCATCTCTCCAGCTCTGTATAAGCACTTTCAGTAGGTCTGGCCTACATACTATAGTACACCAACCCCAAATTTAGAGATGTTCAAAACAGCTGTAAAAATCTGGGCATTGAAAGATAAGGATATAGATTGTGTATCTCAGAAAAAAGGATTTGATGTTAGATTGGTCACTTAAAATTATTCCTAGCCTGACATGGTGGCCCACACCTTTGATCCAGCACTTGGGAAGCAGAGGTAGGAGGATCACTGTTAGTTTGAGGCTAGCCTGTGATTTCAGAGTAAGTTTTATGTCAGCTAGGGCTTGAGTGAGACCCTGCCTCAAACAAACAACAACAAAATTATTTTAGAGATCATTTATTCATGGTCTGAAACATTTGGAACCTCTGTCTGAAAAGCCATCTGTGTTTTTGATCATAGGTTCTTTCCATTGCCTCAGAAGAGTTGGAGGGTGAAGGGTAAGATTTATATTTGTTTTTTTCTTTAATCTCATTTTATTTTGAAATAATCTCAAACTTAGCAAAAAAAAAAAAAACTGCAGAAACAGAAATTGCATAAAATAAATCATTTTCCCCTGAGCTATTTAAGTGTAAGTTTCAAAATCCTATCTGTTCCCCAGCTATGGGAAGGCTAAGGCAGGAAGATCACAAGTTTGAGGCCAGCCTGGGCTTCACAGCAAGTTCCAGACCAGGGCTATACAACAAGACCTCTTTTCCTTTTTTCTTTCTATTTCCTTTTTCTCGGGGTGTGTGTGGAGTGTGGTATGGTGTGTGTATGTGTAGTATATACACGTGTATGTGTGTGCACATGTGCACAGGCCAGAGAAAACACGCAGTGCCCTCCTCTATAACTCTTCCACTTTTGTTTCCTTAAGACAGAGTCTGTCACTGAACCCCACCCCCAACCACACTCCACAGGACTAGGGTTACAGGTGCTTGTGGCCCCGTCTACCTTTTTTAGAAAAAAAAAAAAAGTATCTATTTGCAAGGAGGGGGGAGGGAGAGAGGTAAAGTGGGTGTGCCAGAGTCTCTACCACTGCAAACGAACTTCAGATACTTTCATCATTTTGTGTATCTGGCTTTACATGGGTACTGGGGGAATCAAATAGAACCTTAGTCTGTAGTCATTGTAAGCAAGTGCCTTAACCACTGAGCAATCTCTCCAAGCCCCGTCCAGCTTTTTATATGGGTACTGGGAATTGAATTCAGGTTCTCATGCTTGTGTGGCAAGATCTCATACCCACTGAGCCGTTTCCCCAGCCTCGTAGACCCTTTTTCAAAAAACAAAAAGAATGCCAGGCATGATGGTACATGCATTTAATCCCAGCACTCAAGAGGCAGAGATAGGAGGATTGCTGTGAGTTCAAGGCCACCCTGAGACTACATAGTGAATTCCAGGTCAGCCTGGGCTTGAGTGAGACCCTACCTTGAAAAACCAAAAAAAAAAAAAAATTAAAAAAAAAAAAAGAGTCAATTGCAGACCCCAAGCCCCGTCATTCCTGAGTACTTGGATGTATGGTTCTTATAAATAAGGGCATCTCCAAACATCACCACACTCTGGATGTGCACACTGATCCCTTAATGCTTATGCTCGCTTCCAGTTTTGCTGGTTGTCCCAATAACATCTTTTACATAAAACAGGGTTCAGGTCAGACCTTCGTGCTGTGGTTGCCACGCCTCTTTGCCTTTGGTCTGGAACAGCCTGGCCTTGACTTTCCTGATGCAGCCTTTCAGAAGGTTACAAGTCGGTTGTGTGGTGAGGGCCTCATTTCAGGCGTCCTCCCCTCGGCATTGGGCTCCGCTTACCTGGTCCTCAGTGCTCCCTGTGACCACTGCTGTCTCCTGTGTGGGATTTCTTCCTTGTGTAGCAAGTGCTCTGGGGGAAGGTACATTGTACTCTCTGTAAATGCCTCACTCACGGCCACACTTCACATCTATTCACTGACTTATTTATATCAACATGGAACTCAGTTTCCCATTTTAAGCTGCAATCCATCACTGCCACTCATATGGGCTCACAGATGCCCCAGAGTTGGCATGGAACAGGCTTCCAAGTTGGCCCCTGGTCCTTTCGCCTGGCCCCTGTTTTTGGAGCACTGCCTTCCACTCGGGGGCTAGTGTTTGCCCTTCTAGTTACAGAAGCAGCTTCTTGTGCTAGAAACCCCTGATGGAGGAGTGTTGGAATCCAGGCTGGTAACCCTGGGTGTGCAGGGACACCGTGCTTGCCCTCTAGGCTCTGTGCCTGGCAGACACCTGCTGGGCAGAGGGGTTGTTACAATCCCTCCAGCCTGTGCAGATCCCAGCCCAGGCTGGCCTTCCTTATAGCGAGCTATAGGACTGAATTTTGAAGAAGGGGAAAGTTCTGCTTTGGTGTTTTAAGTGTTTTTTTTCAACACAGAAGTGCATGTTGATGGAGAACATTGGTGTGAACGCCATCCTAGCCTCTCCTTTCCCTCATTTCTGTTTGCTCGTTTTTGAGACAAGGTTTCATGTATCCTACATTGGCTTCAAACTTGTTACGGGTGATCTTGAACTTCTGATCCTCCTGCCTCCTCCTGGGGTTATAAGTGTGTACTTGGTTTGATGTGGTGCTGGGGATCAGACCCAGTAGAGCACTCTGCTAACTGAACTGCATCCCCGGCTCGTTTTGTTTCTTTTTTGACACAGGGTCTTACTCTAGCCATGCTGGTCTAGGACTCACTAAGTAGCTCAGGCTGGCTTCAAACTCATGAGATCATTCTGCATCAGCCTCCTAAGTACTAGAATTATAGACCCAAGCCACCAAACCCAGCTTTTTTGTTTTTGTTTTCCCTCATTTTTGATCAATCCCCAGCCCTCACCTGTTGTTACAGCTGAGCCTTCTCACTGCTGCCCAGGCCTGTCCCGCTCGGTCGCTCAGTGTTGTCGGACATGGGTTCTGTGACTCCTTCACTAGGTCCCTGTTGTGAGGTACGACCTGAGGTGTACAGATGCTTTAAGGCCCGTTCCCTGATCCCGAGATGATTGTCCTGCTCAAAGCCATGGACCCACTTTCTTCCTTTTCAGTTATTTGTGTGCTTGCTTACCTTATCACCCCTCCCTGTTGGATTGTCTAGGACATGTGCGTTTGATCGCAGTTGCTCAGATCATGCACTTTGCCGGGTGTGGTGGCGCACACCTTTAGTTCCAGCACTTAGGAGGCAGAGGTAGGAGGATCGCCATGAGTTCAGGGCCACCCTGAGACTACATAGTGAATTCCAGGTCAGCCTGGGCTAGAGGGAGACCCTACCTAGGGAAAAAAAAAAAAAAAAACAAAAAGGAGAAGCAGATCATGTACTTTTATTCTCACTGTCCTAGTCCACCCTCCCCTTTTATTTCCATGGACACGAGCATGTTAAACCCTTTGGAAGCGATGCTGTGATTATCATCCAAGTCCTCTCTTCACCTATCCTACCTGTAGGCCTGGAGTCTCCTACAGTATAGACCACATACTTTGGCCATGGCAGTTCATGTCATAGAACTTGCAAAGATTCCCTCTTACCTTTGACATAATCTGTGGCTCCCTAACAGTAAAGGATGGAGCCCTTCCTCTGTGTGTCTTTTGGGGAATGTTCTGTCAGCAGGCCTGGCCTGTGTTTTCTTGGCCACTGTTTCTCACTGTTTTGAGGTGTCTCCTCTTTTATTTCCATATCTCCTCTAAACTGTTTCCAGGAAGGCAGCTGGGTTAGTAGTTAGGAGAGGAGTGATGAAGGATGTCCACAGGTGACTGGAGTGGCCTACTGCCACCACTCCATAGCCAAGAGCCTGGGATCAGTCAGATTTCTGCTCTTGGCCTCAGACTTGTCAGCCATAAAGCAAGGAAGCTGGACCAGATCAAGAATGAAAACTACTGTGGGTCTAACATCCACTTGTACACACTAAGCATCCTTCTGAGCATGTAGTTGATTGAAGTTGAAGTTGTTTAACTTCATGCTTTGGATCACCCACAGGTCTGCCTTGAAAAGGGGGCCATTTGGAACAGAAGATGACTTTGTTGTTCCACCTCCTGCTAAGCTTACCCGGATAGAAGAACCAAAGAGAGGTGTGTTGGCTCCTGTTGATCAATGGGCATTTCACATCAGCACTGAGCTCGGGGTTGGTGAGCACCATACGGTGCATGACGCTGGCTTGTCCAGCTTCGCTTCCTCGAGTATTCCTCTGTCAGCTTGACACGCTTCCAGAACATGAGCTACTGCAGGTTCAGGGGACACTCAGGACGTGTATGATGGTACATGTTGTCCTTGATGGGAATGTGTCTGGTTATCTTAACCCATATCCATGACCTGTTGTCATGTTTTGCTCATGTGAATAAACTGTTTCCTTTCTTTTTCCTCCTTGCTCTTGGCTGGGAACTAGTGCTGCTCTATGTTCGCAAGGAATCAGAAGAGGTCTTCGATGCCCTGATGCTCAAGACCCCATCTTTGAAGGGCTTGATGGAGGCGGTGAGTAGGGCATATGCAGTAATTTAGAAAATGAAGGCAATACTCCACAGCTTCCCACTGAAGTGTTTCGTCACATCTTACAGACCCTTGCTCTTCTGGAACCTTGACCCTTTTCTCAGACATTCTTTGTGTATGCTTGTTGCACATTTGGTTAGCCTTGGGCCATCCTCTCTTGTCTGCAGGTATGTCTTGTCCACACAGGTCAGACCTCTTGTGCCTGGCCTCAAAGGTGGGTCATTCCTCCAGATGTGTTCCACTGAATTAAATGAACCTGTGATGGCCTATGGAATATGTGTAGCAAATCACTTAGAGGCTGACAGAAGTTACTTTGAATCAAGCCAAACCTTAAAATCATAAAATGGTGGCTCAGTTGGGCCTGGTGGCACACACACCTATAACCTCAGTGCGCTAGAGGTTAAAGCGAGAAGACTGAGAACTTGAGACCCACCTAGACTATGTAGTCAGCCCCAGTCAAACCCAAACCAACACTACAGTCACTCCTTGGTCTGCCTTTGCTGCTCATCTTTGCTGAACTGTGCAAGATCTTCTCAGATCGTATCTGAGAAAATACAGAGGTGTGACCAGTGATAGCCAGAAATCCTTCTTATAGGAGCCAGTAGAGGGCTGTGGTCAGCTGAACTAGTGTCCCTTGTGGGATGCCAGCAGGAAGGATGCACAGAAGGAAATGTGCAATGCCAGTTCTCCTTTCTGCTCAGCCTCTGCCAGCATTCTAGTGTAAGCCCTTGTCCTGATACTTTCTGACCACAGGCCCTTAAGACTGTGGAAATCTTTGATCTCAGAGTGGCGCATATTCGGACTAGCAGCATCCCTCAGCTCCTCTGACAACTGCAGCATACTGTATGCCCAGTCTGACCTGTAACTCACCATGTAGCTCAGCTGGCCTCAAACTCGAGGTTCTCCTGTCTTACAGTTGTGCCCTACCACATCCAGCTTAATAAATCTTGATAGGGGTCTGCTTTGTGCGAGTTGCCATTGTAGGCACTTGGAGTTAGCAGGGTGAGTGAGCGAGTGTCAAATGGAGTTTACTACCCAGATAGGAAGACAGTCAATTAAGACATTCACATGTAAATTTTCAGCTACAGAAAGTGAATAGAATAAGTGAGGGGACAATTAGTCTCTGCCATCTCTTAGTACGGCCTTTTGTGTTTGGGTTGGCGTCAGTTCAGTGATCTCCTAGCCTGAGCATCCTGAGTGCTGGGATTACAGGTGTGCCCACCATGCCCAGCTTCACCAATTTCTTAGGTACCATGTAAACTCATGACATGAGAGAGAAGAGTGTGGAAAAGTTGGAGAATCACTGTATTCATGTGACTTGTTCATAGCTCTCAAGGAATGAGTGCATGACATGTGTCAAACCCATAGCATGTAAAGTGCAGAGTATGAATGTGGGCTTGAGTGAGTGAGTAATGCTATAGCAACATTGGTTCCTTGGCATAACAACACAAGGATTGGACAACGGGGGAACCTAAAACTGCTCTATGAAAGTAAAGCCTATTAATTTTATTTCAGAAATCAAGATCATATAATTCACTCCCATTATCCTAGGTATAGGGATCTGTTTTTTAAAATCAGTTGGCTTATTGACATCTCTATTGATTAGGGAAAATACCAAGAACCTGTGATTCCAGCTTCATTTAAAAGGTCCACCTCTCCCAGGGTAGAGGCTGTCTTACTCATCTCTATGTGTGCACCTTGTGAACACACACAGGTGGCTAAGGCCAGGGGAGTGCAAGCTTGAGGCAGCTTGAGCTACATAGCAAGACATTGGCTTTGAGAAAATAAAGGAGCTGGGCGTGGTGGCTCACGCCTTTATCCCAGCACTGGGGAGGCAAAGGTAGGAGGATTGCATTGAGTTGAGGCCACCCTGAGACTACAGACTGAATTCCAGGTCACCCTGGCCTAGAGTGAGACCCTACCTCAAAAAACAAAAACAAAAAATAAAGATAAAGGAGAAACACAAAGTTGAGTGACTGTATGGCATGTGTATATGGTTATATGTTTTTAAAGCCTTGGAAACAGCATTTTAAATTATCTTTCTCTATTCTTTTAGATCTCAGACAAGTATGATGTCCCCCATGACAAGATTGGGAAAATATTCAAGAAGTGCAAGAAAGGGTGAGCAGGGATGGACACTCGGCGTGCCTCTGACGACAGACTCACTCCGTAGAGACCCGTGTGCAGCCGCGGAGACGCCAGTGCTGCCGTGTGGGCTTTCCGCGGTCTTCTCTTTCTGAGTCAGCGTTCCATTACACTCTGTGCCTGGGCTGGCCTTAAATTCACAGCAGTGCTCCCGCCTTAGCCTCTGGAGTGCTAGCCATCACACCTGGCTTGCTTTTCCTTACTACAT
Organism: Dipus sagitta; assembly: GCA_036346955.1. NCBI lineage: Eukaryota > Metazoa > Chordata > Mammalia > Rodentia > Dipodidae > Dipus > Dipus sagitta. The sequence goes on along the minus strand of CM070773.1, from coordinate 49,679,356 downwards.
GACTTACTTAAAATTGATCTTCCTTCAAGGATTTTTTTTTCAAGGAAAATTTGTATTTGCTTTTCTCCCACATGGCAGCCATGAAGTGGCTTCAGATTCCAGGACACATGATAGAATTAAGAATATCGTAAACAGCTCTCCTATTTATGCAATGCCTGTCCTAAGACAGGTGCTGTGCAGGGCACGGGCCACTTACCTGATTGCCACATGGGCTTCCTGAGATGGGTCTTACTATTTTCAGTTTATAAATGAGGCATCTGAGGCTAAGATAGTGAGAAAGGCTTGTCTGAGATCACATGCGTGGTTGTCAAGAGTGGCGGTGCAGCCATGTTTGAAACCGTTTGACTAACTCTAAAGCCCTTGCTCCCTTGGTATTTGAGCACTTCAGCCTGGATTGTATTTTCACGGCATATCACACTGTGTCTCTGTCCAGAAATGAATACGTTAGTTCTGTTTTTCTTCAGTGCCTGTGCCATCTAGCATTCATAGCAGAGTATATAGTGTAGGACCTTATGTTCTACTTTGTTGTTGTTGTTGTTGTTGTTGTTGTTTTTGAGGTAGGGTCTCACTCTAGCCCAGGCTGACCTGGAATTCACTCTGTAGTCTCAGGGTGGCCTCGAACTCACGGCGGTCCTCCTACCTCTGCCTCCCGAGTGCTGGGATTAAAGGCATGCCCCACCACGCCTGGCAGTCTTTTGTTCTACTTCTTCTTTTTTTTTTAATTTATTTTTATTTTATTTTATTTTATTTTTTTACATTCACTTTGGTACCATTATTAGGCTCATCCATGACCTACCCCCTCCCCTTGGCCCCTCCTTGTTGAGGTATACGGGTCATGCATTGTGGAGTTAGCCCACAGTTATGGGTAAGCTAAATGTATCTGCATATCATGACCCAACATGTGGCTCTGACATTCTTTCCGCCCCCTCTTCCGCAAAATTTCCCTGAGCCATGTTGGGTCTGCTTCAGTGATGAGGTGTTGGGGGCCTCTGAGGCTCTGGCTCTCTGATTTGGTAGGAGTTGATTTTTCTCTGTGTTGATCTCCTTCCCCCTTGTGCTGGTATCCGGTTCGTCAGGAAAACAGCCCCCTTGCTTGTTTCTCCAATTTTTCTTAGTTTCAGCCGGGGCCCTTTTGAGGTATGATGGAGTGGCTCTCTCCTTAGTATCTACATCTATCTTTCTTTCCCCGGGATTTACAGTGCAGCTAGGCGGTCGCCATCTTGGCCCTTGTTCTACTTCTTAACCAAATCTGAATTGGGATATTCTGGCTAAATTTAGAAGGGGTAAGCTTAAGTAGTGTGTTCAAACTTTAAGGATTAACTTGTCAGGGAGGTTTGGTCAGGGGGCTGTGGCTTCAAGTCATGAAAATGAGTTTTATCCATAGATTTCTAAAGTTGAATCAGTGAATGTTGTGTAGTTTCCAGAAATAATAAACAAGCCAGTGTCTTCCGCTTGCCACATTCATGTGCCACATGATGCTTTACTTGGTTCCCTCCTGCTCAGCTTTCACTGGTCCCTCCCACAGCTGCTGCTGTCCAGTTCACAGATTGGGCAGGGGGGTGTACGTGGACAGGTGAACCGCTTCCTCGTGGGTCACAGCTAGAAAGTGCAGAGCTTGTAAGTAAACACCAGTCTCCCTGCAGAGCAAGGCAGAAGAGTGGAGACTAACCTCATGTCTCCTTCCCTAGGATCCTGGTGAACATGGATGACAACATTGTGAAGCATTATTCTAATGAAGACACCTTCCAGCTACAGATTGAAGAAGCTGGTGGATCATACAAGCTCACCCTGACTGAGATCTAAGGCATGGGGCCTCAGCCCCAGCTCCCCTTGGGAGTGGGAGTTCAACAACGGTGTTCCTTGTTCTGTAGATCTTACTGTTTGGCCAGCAGATGGACTCGGGCACCCACCTACAGACACAGTGACTGTCAGAGAAGGAATCCTTTCACATTGGAGATGGAACTGCATTTAATGTATCACATTGGTGTTTTCACATGACAGAGAAATCATGTATCATGGTGTTTGAATTTCTGATATACTTATATATAATATCTATTATATATATAATATATCAATATTTTATATATATATACACTTATATATAAGTATGTACATCTAGGAAACTAAAAGTGAGAAGTCTGTACCAGGGTTTAGCAGACCCTGGGAACCTTTAGGATATCCGCTACCTTATTTATCAAAATCTCGGGGAGCTCTGCCTGTGTCCACAGTAGCAGTGGGCTGTCACTGGTGGAAATCAGGAAGGCAGAGGCTTGGCTTTAAGGATTTTGTGTTCATGCCTGACCTCAGTGTAACTCCAACTGCCTTGGGGAGTGTGCCCAGCCCCTGAGCTCTCTCTCCCTCCACCTCTCATCCTCCAATCATGTTTACTAAATAGGGCATGTTACCAGAACCTTCCTTTGCAACTTCCTTGGACATATCAACTGCCTTTCTTATGAAGAACTTAAGTGGGTTACAGTGTGAAACTAGTTAAGTTAAAGCTGCCTTGTATATAAGTGCAATATCTTTTTGAAGGTCTGTCTGTAAATGTGTATATAAATGTCTGATATAAATATATAATATATAAATACAGTGTCTGTGTACAAATAGTGAAGGTAAGCAGGAAGATCTACCTTGAAAATTTTCCCTAGAAAAGAGGTAAAGTTATTTTTGATAACATGGACCAAACAGAATGCTTTGTTTTTCCAAACACAAGACATTGTTCACTAGCATGGCAAGCTTTGTCAAGTGACAGATTCTGTCCGCTGTGGAGCACATTGTATGGGTTTCTGTACTGTCCGCTGTAGAAAACGTGGCTATCCTGTCTTCTGTGGAGAACGTTGCGTGGGTTTCTGTACTGTCCACTGTGGAGAATGTTCTGTGGGTTTCTGTACTGCTTCACAAACGAAGTGAAAGGACGACTCAACTGCAGCTGCTGTCTGAGGAGTGTGCGAGTGCTGCCCCACGGTGCCCATGCAGCACACCACTGTCATCTTGAGCCAGCCATGTAACTTCTCTTCCTGGCCCAAGAAGTGGTTCTGACTCTAGCTTGTCTCGATTATTGCGTATGCTAACAATTCTAGAAAGCGTTCATATACTGCCGTGGCAAGGGAATGTTTTGTACACATTCAAATATTTAAGAAAACTTTAAAATGTAATTTTATAACAAATATTATAACAAAATCACGGGTATCTTTAGGTTCAGGGAGATAGGTCATTCGTATCAGTAGTACTGTTATTAATAGTAGGTTAAAATGCTCTAATGAAGTATGTGAATTAAAATTGCTAGTTTTCTAAAATATCATGGGACACGGGTCATATGACTTTTATATTTTGTTTTATGCAATCAATTTTCTCATTTTTAATTGTATTATTGAACATGTTTTAAACCAAAGGGATTAAATTTTATATGTCTATTTCGTAATATGTCATTTCCTTTTATTTAGCTTGACTTTTTTCCTTCCATTTGTCTATCCAGTCGTCCGTTTACTTTTTGGTTTATTTTGTTTTGTTTTTATTATTTTTGTTTGCTTTTTTGAGGTAGGAGCTCACTCTATCCTTGACTGACCTGGAATTCACTAGCTAGTCTCAGGCTGGCCTTGAACTCAGAGATCCTTCCTACCTCTGCCTCCTGAGTGCTGGGATTAAAGGTGTGCACCACCACACCCAGCTTCCATTTGTTTTTTTATTAGAGACAATCTCACTGCATAACCAAGGCTAGCCTTGAATTTATGAACTTTCTGTGTCATCCTCCCCAGTGCTGGAATTACAGGTGGGAATCACCACATGTCTAAAATAAATTTTTATTTATTTGCAAGCAGAGAGAGAGAGAAGAGAGCCAGTCAGAAAGAATGGGTGCACCAGGGCCTCCAGCCACTGCAAACTAACACCAGATGCATGTGCCACTTTGTGCAACTTCCTTTACATAGGTACAGGGAAATAGAACCTGGATCGTTAGGCTTTGCAGGCAAGTGCCTTAACTGCTGAGCCATCTCTCCAGCCACTAAAATAATTTTTTTTTTTTTTTTTGGTTTTTTGAGGTAGGGTCTCACTCTAGCTCAGGCTGACCTGGAATTCACTATGTAGTCTCAGGGTGGCCTCGAACTCACAGCAATCCTCCTACCTCTGCTTCCTGAGTGCTGGGATTAAAGGCGTGCACCACTGCACCTCGCTCTTAAATTTTTTTTTTTTTTTGTTTTTTTTTTTTTTTTTTTTTTTTTTTTTTTTGTTTTTCGAGGTAGGGTCTCACTCTAGCCCAGGCTGACCTGGAATTCATTATGGAGTCTCAGGGTGGCCTTGAACTCACGGCAATCCTCCTACCTCTGCCTCCCGAGTGCTGGGATTAAAGGCGTGCGACACCACGCCCGGCGGTCTAATGAGCATGATGTGATTGGTGAAATCAACGCCCTGAAGGAGTTCCTGTGCCGTGTACATACATACTTGTAACTCTAGTGTTTAGGCCCAAAGTCCTTCAAGCCTAGTTTAGCTGGAACTGTTAGCTGCTGCCTTGGGAGCCCTTCCTCCTGTCCTGGCCCTTCTTCCTTTCCTCCCCACTCCTTGTACTTCTGTCTTTCTCCTCCTCCCTCAGTTCTGACTTCTTCCTAAGAAACTGCTTGGCCCTGCCCTGGAGGCAGCAGGCTTCTGGGGCCCCCAAGGGAGAATTCCCCTGGGCCTCAGCCCAGGCTCCCTTATGAGACACCTTCCAGTCCACCCAAGCTTCTCATTTCCTGGGGGCTTCCCAGTACTATTTACATTATAAGCACTCAAGAAACTTATAATGCTGAAGTGACTAGTTGGTACCTTCAGGTAACCCAGTCATTTATTTTTGTTGTTGTTTATTTTTATTTATTTGAGAGTGACAGAGAGAGAAAGAGGCAGATAGAGAGAGACGGAGAGTGGGTGCGACAGGGCCTCCAGCCACTGCAAATGAACTCCAGATGTGTGCTCCCTCTTGTGCATCTAGCTAACTTGGGTCCTGGGGAATCGAGCCTTGAACCGGGGTCCTTAGGCTTCACTGGCAAGTGCTTAACCGCTAAGCCATTTCTCCAGGCCCCCAGACATGTTTTGCAAGACTAAAGCAGGAAGATTTTGTAGAAGTTACATGCTCAGAAATTAGTCTAGGTGGGAATTGAACCAGTAGTCTACAGTGAAGAGCCAATAGGTAGAAATTGGTGATCAGTGATTACTAAAGCACAAGTACCTAAGAGAGTGACTTGTGGAAAGGTGGTTTCCAGGGGGCAAGCTCCAGCTGGGAGATGGGTCCTTGTACATGGGTACAAGCACACTTGTGCCTTGGTAGAAATATTCCTTCATGTAAGTGTTCTTCAGAGATGGGCTTTGTACATTCCCATACTCATATGCCCCATAATGAAGCAGGGTATTGTCATCTATCTGATGTCATGACATTTACATCCTACTTAAGGTCCACTATCAGTGGACAAGCAGGCTTAGGTCCCACCCTTCTTCCTCTTGATACTCTCCCCATGGCCCAGACCCGGCTATCTGAGTGGACCCAACTGTTCATGTGTCCTCTATACAAGCATGGGCACCCTCAGTTCTGAGCGGCTTTAGCTACTAACCTCTCCAAATCTGTGAGCCAAAGGTTGCTTTTATTGTATTGAAACTATAACACATCCCAAGGAAACCAGAATGAATGTTGTAGCTCTAGATTTCTCTGGGACATAAATATTTCACCTCACTAATCCCACTCCAAGATAATAACAGATGATTCCAAAGGAGAAAAGTTTCTGGAATTGGCTAAATGGATTAGGTTTAAAGTCAGTAATGACTCCATTTTTCAGTAGTAAAAAGAAAGTGAGGGCTGGAGAGATGGCTTAGTGGTTAAGATGCTTGCTTGAAAAGCCTAAAAACTCATGTTAGAATCTCCAGATCCCACATAAGCCAGGCACAGTGATGCAAGCCTGCAATGTCACACATAAACACAAGGGGGTGTATACATCTGGAGTTCATTTGCAGTGGCTGAAGGCCCTGTTGTGCCCATTCTCTCTTTCCCTCTCTCTCATAAAACAAAAAGAGGCTGGGCATGGTGGCGCACACCTTTAATCCCAGCACTTGAGAAGCAGAGGTAGGAGGATCGCCATGAGTTCGAGGCCACCCTGAGACTACAAAGTGAATTCCAGGTCAGCCTGGGCTAGAGTGAGACCCTACCTTGAAAAACCAAAAAAAAAAAAAAAAAAAAAAAGAATATTGGTGCAAGTCTGGGGAGATAGCTCAGCAGATAAAGTGCTTGCTGCATAAGACAAGTACCTACATTTAAATCAGAAGTTCCAGGTGAGGGCTGGAGAGATGGCTTAGTGGTTAAGCGCTTGCCTGTGAAGCCTAAGGACCCTGGTTTGAGGCTCGATTCCCCAGGACCCATGTTAGCCAGATGCACAAGGGGGCGTACGCAGCTGGAGTTCGTTTGCAGTGGCTGGAGGCCCTGGTGTGCCTATTCTCTCTCTCTCTATCTGTCTCTCTGTCTGTCGCTCTCAAATAAATAAATAGAAATAAACAACAACAAAAAAAGTTCCAGGTAAGCCAGGTCCTTTAATCCAGCACATGGGAAGCAGAGGTATGAGGGATCACCATGAATTTGAGGCCAGCCTGAGACTACATAGTAAATTCCAGGTCAGCCTGGGCTAGAGCGAGACCCTACCTCAAACAACAACAACAACAAAAGTTCAAAGTTCCAGGTAAGATGGCAGCACAGTAGCCATACCAAAGCAACCTGTGGGGGGAAATAAGCAGAAAGACAGCAAAATAGACTCATCTACCAAAAAGTGAAGGTGTATAATAAATTATCAATCTCAGCAGAGAAGCAAAAGAGACCCAGAGCTTCCAGCAGGCAGCCAGCCAGAATCAGCTCCCTCCATGGCACTGGTCCTTGTGGCCCCCAGCTCTGCCTGGGCTGCAGGAGAAGCCAGGTGAAGGGATTATTCCACTCACACCAGCCTCCTCGCAAAGTCAAGAAACTTGAAGGAGAAGACAGAGGGACCAGATGAGCGGCTCATGAGGAAGAAATTCACGGGGACCAGCTATGCAGCTCCGGTACAACTTCAGCCATCCTCCATAGCCTCCCCTCCCCCAACTGCCAGGACCCACAACCACTGGAGACCTGGGGAAAGGAACTCAGCTACACAGCACCCAGCACAGGTGATCAGAGCAGCAGGCCTACTAATCACCCAGCCAGCCTAGCCAAGCCTGCAATGCAATAAAGAGGGACCCAAGCAGGCACACAGCATAGGTGAAACTGAAGCCATCCTCAAAGGTAACAGGGCCTACTTACACCAGGTCAGTACCTGCCCCAAAGCCTGGTGTATAGGCCTGCGTTGGAAATGCTAACCGCACATTCCATGTTGGGGCAGGTTATGTGTTAGATCTGATTGATGGTTGGCTTTGCCAGTCTTAAATAAGCTGAGTTATAGTGCCTTTGTCTTCTGTCATTCTTGGGGCCAGGGTCTCACTCAGCCCCATGCTGACCTGGAACCCTTTATAGACCAGAAAGCCTCCCAGTTGACAGGATTAAACGTGTGAGACAACACATACCTGAAGGGACTTTGACTTTCTTAGATTATCTGTTTGTTTTAATACCCACTCTTACATACTCCGTGCTGGTTTTGATTGAATGTGTATATTGCTCAGCTGAATTTTAGAATTTGACTGTATTTTGCTCCACCCAGACTAGCAGAATATTTGCATAGCAGGCAAATCCAACACCTAGGGTCACTTCTGCTGTTACTCTGGGAGTAATGTAAGAGCCACACAGGGCACCTTAAGCTCCTACCCTAAAGATGTATAACATCAGATTCACACACCTAAAAATACTGTAGATAATTAGAAAACTCAAGCAGCAAATCAATCCAAGTTGCAAAAATTTGTACACTAAAATACAAGAAACAGAAAAAAATCAGGCTAGAGAAATGGCTTAGCAGTTAAGGTGCTTGCCTGCAAAGCCAAAGGAGTGAGGTTCAATCCCCAGGACCCACTTAGGCCAGAGGCACAAGGTGAGACATGCATCTGGATTTGCAGTGGTTGTAAGCCTTGATGCACCAATTCTCTTTCTCTCCCTCTGCCCTCTTCTCTCTCTCAAATAGATCAAGACAATATAATCCCATCAAAAATTATAAATGCATCAGAAATGACCTCTAGTGAGACTGGTTTAGATGAAATGCCTGACAAAGATTTCAAAAGAATGATTATAACTATGTTTGAAGAAATCAAAGGAGTCAAAGAAGAAAACAAACTTCTAAAAAGAGAATACAGGAAACCAACTTAATGAAATAAGGAGGTCAATACAAGACATGAGTAAAAAGGAAATAGAAATACTGAAGACAAACCAATCAGAAATACTAAAAATGAAGAACATAGTAAGTCAAATATAAAACTCTGTAGAAAGTCTCATCAATGGAATGGATGGAAGAGAGAACAGATTATCAAAACTGGAAAAACAGGTGGCTAGCCGGGTGGTGCATGCCTTTAATCCCAGCATTTGGGAGGCAGAGGTAGGAGTGCTATGAGTTCAAGGCTTCCTTGAGAATACATAGTGAATTCTAGGTCAGCCTGGGCTACAGTGAAACCCTACTTCAAAAAACCAAAAAGAGGGCTGGAGAGATGGCTTAGCGGTTAAGCGCTTGCCAGTGAAGCCTCAGGACCCCGGTTTGAGGCTCGATTCCCCAGGACCCAGTTAGCCAGATGCACAAGGGGGCGCACGCGTCTGGAGTTTGTTTGCAGTGGCTGGAGGCCCTGGCGCGCCCATTCTCCCTCTCTCTATCTCCTTCTTTCTCTCTCTGTCTGTCGCTCTCAAATAAATAAATTAATTAATTAAAAAAAAAAACCAAAAAGAAAAAAAGAAAAAGAAAAAGGAAACCAGGTGGCAGATCTATCACAATCCAACAAAGAGAAAGACAAACTAATAGGAAGGTATGAATGGGAAATTCAAGACATTCAGACCACTATGAAGAGATCAACCATAAGAATTCAGCTTATAGTAGAAGGAGAAGAATTTCTCTCCAAAGGGATAGTAGATGTTTTCAACAAAATCATAAAAGAAAATTTCCCCCAAATAGGGAAAGAGATGCCAATACAGACATAGAAAGCCTATGGAACGCCAAACAGACAAAAATCATGAAAGAACCTCTCACCATCATATGGTAATTAAACTACTAAACATACAAACCAAAGAAAATGTATTGAAAGCAGTTAGAAAAATCAAGTCACATACAAAGGCAAGCCCATCAGTATAACAGCAGATTACTCACATAAACTTTAAAAGCCAGAAGGAGCTGGGCATGGTGGTGCACACTTTTAATCCCAGCACTTGGGAGGCAGAGGTAGGAGGATCACTATGAGTTCGAGGCTACCCTGAGACTACATAGTGAATTCCAGGTTAGCCTGGACTAGAATGAGACCCTACCTCACACACACACACACACACACACACACACACACACACACACACACAAAAGACAGAAGGGCTTGGAATGATGTATTCCAAGTTCTGAAAGCTAACAATCAAACAAGATTACTTTATTCAGCAAAGGCATCTATCCAAATTGACAGAGAAATAAGGACATTCCACAATATAACAGGCTAAAGGAATATATAAAACTAAGCCAGCTTTACAGAAAATACTTGATGGGATTCTTCATGCTGAAGAGAAAGGAAAGAACACACATGAAGAAACAGGAAGAAATAAACCATACTCAAATAATAGTTAATACAAGGGAGTAAAGGTCAAAGGAAGCACTACAAAACAAGAATGGCAAGAATAAATACACACCTTTCAATAATAACTCTTAATATCAATGGCCTCAATGCCCTAAGTAAAATACACAAGCTTGCAGATTGGATTAAAAGGCAAGATCCCTCTGTTTGTTGCCTCCAAGAAACTCACCTCTCTGTAAAAGACAGACACTATCTTAGGGTGAAAACATGGACAATCGTATTTCAAGCAAATGGGCCTAGAAAACAAGCATCTGTTGCTATCCTAATATCTGAGAGGACAGACTTCAAACCAATATTAGTGAGGAAAGATAAAGAAGGTCACTGTATATTGACAAAGGAACCATTCAACAGGAAGACATTACAATTCTAAACATATATGCATGAACATGGGTGCTCCCATTTTCATTAAACAAACACTATTAGACTTAAAGTCGCAGATAACACCAAGAACAATTGGAGTTGGTGATTTCAATACTTCACTCTCATCAATTGACAGGTCATCCTGACAAAAAATAGAGATGCATCTGGATTAAATGATGTCATGGACACAGTGAAATCCAGCCTGAGCTAGAGCATGACCATACATATATACATACATACATACATATATATATATATATAATATATATATATATATATATATATATACACACACACATATATATACATATACATATATACATACATATATATGTGTGTGTGTGTGTGTGTGTGTTGTAGAAGATACTAAGAAATGGAAAACATCCCACATTTTTTAATTGGAAGAATTAATATTGTGAAAATGTCAATCTTATCAAAAGCAATCTACACATTTACTGCAATCCCCATCAAAATTCCACTGGCATTCTCCACAGAAATAGAAAAAAATCCTAAACTTAATTTGGAAGTACAAAAAACCCTCAAATAATAAAAAGAATTTTGAGAAACAAAAATAAGGCTGGCGGTATCACCATACCTGATTTTAAACTATGCTACAGTGCAACAGTAACAAAAACGGCATGGTACTGGCACAAAAACAGACACGTAGATCAATGGATCAGAGTAGAGGACCCAGATGTAAATCCAGGCAGCTTCAGCCATTTGATATTCAATAAAAATGCCAAAAATATTCATTGGAGGGGCTGGAGAGATGGCTTAGTGGTTAAGATACTTTTATATATTTTATTTTATTTTATTTCTTATTATTTTTATTTATTTGGATTTATTTATTCTGTGTCATTATTTGTTGGAGGTATGTAACTTGTGATTTTGTTGTTACTGTTGTTAATCCAGGCTCACCTGGAATTAAATTCTGTAACCCAAACTGGCCTTGAGCTCACAGTGCTGCCCTTACTTTAATGTTGCAGTCACATTCTCTTTACTGAGACAAAACACCCAGCCAGAAGCTGCTTTTGAGAGGAAACGGTTTAATTTAGGTTTACCATTTCGAGAAGTTTCATTATGGCAGGAAGAGCATGGCACAGCAGAAGGCTGTCACATATCTGGGTGGAAGTAGTCTAAGCAGTAGGCTTGGGGCTACGCTAATAAACCTCAAGGTCCGCCCCAGCAACATAACACCTCCAGTAAGTCTCTACCTCCCAAAGGCTCAACCATCTGGGGATTGAGTACCATGGGATACTTTCCAGTGAGTTGTTGGCCAGAAAGGCCCCTGATGGCCCCAAAACAGTATAGGCCACTGCCAATGCTCTTGGCTTCCCACAAGAAACAGATGGCAGGACCCTACTGATGAAGACTCCACATGCTTTGGCTACAAGGTCATTGAGAAATCTTGCTGAAGCTGAACTGAAAAAAATCCTCTGTGTAGACCAGCTGACAGAATGCTGGAAAAAGCTATGCTGCGTGCAGATGTATGGGAGAGAGAAATCATCAGTGGTGAAAACAGTGGACACTGCAAACCCTAAGTTTGGCCAGACAGGACAAATGACCTAACAAGTGCAACAGTGGCATGTCTCTTATGGGAGAAACCAACCACTCTCTAATTGGACTGGAGCTCTGTCCATGGGAAGGAATACATGCCTGGTATTGAAAACTTAATCAAAAACCTATGGTAGGGAAGGTCATGAGTCCTAGGAGTATAACACCTACTCTTGTCTGGCTAAATGAATATATTTTGCTTACCAAACTGCTCTGTAAGCATTTTTCTTAACATTCATACCCATATATTAATGCTACTCTCACTTTTGGTTAGAGAAGCTTCTCTTTTCAGATGGTGGTGACCACTGGGATGACCCAAAAGACATCATAGTGCTGAAGAGAAGTGACAGAGGAGTATTCATCATGGAAATATCTCTGTCACACACTCCAAGGCTCAGGGTCCATTGCAGAAAAGATGGCAGAAAGAATGTAAGAGCCAAAAGATAGGTAAAACTGCTTACAATGCAATCTTCCAGACCCAAATTGGCCTCAATATCCATGACTTCGCAGTGCTTAGCACTACATTCACAAGACCCTCATAATAGGAGGAAAAGATGATGACATCAAAATAGAAGAGAGTCTAGCTGAGAGAGGGAGGGAATATGGTGGAGAGTGGATTTGTGAAGGGAAAGTGGGGGAAATTATCATGGTTTATTGTCTATAATTATGGAAGTTTTCAATAAAAAGTTTTTTAACAGTTGGATTCAGGGTTGGGGAGATGGATCAGCGATTATGGCACTTGCCTGTAAAGCCTAACCACCCGGGGTTCAATTCCCTAGTACCCACATAAAGCCAGATATACAGGGTGGTGCATATATCTTGAGTCCATTTGCAGAGGCTGGAGACCCTGGCATGCCCATTCTCTCCCCTTCCCCCCCTCTCCTCTCTCTCTCTCTGCTTGCAAAGAAGTAATAAATAAAATAAGAAGTTGGATGCTTTAGCTCTGGTGTCTGTAATCCCAGCACACCTAGGGTGATAAGAAAGGTGGAGATAGGAAAATCGCTTAGGAGCTCATCCAGCCAGCCTGGCAAACACCGTGATGAACAACCAACTGTGAGAGGCCCTGCCTGGAACAAGGTGGAAGGTGAGCACTGACACCCCGAGTTGTCCTCTGACCTCCACATGCAAGCCGTGGCGCATATGTTCCCACACTCACACATATGAATGCATGCACACACACACACACACACATCAGGAAAAAAAGAATTTCAACACAGTTCACATTGGCTTTGAAGGTTGCTGGCATAAAGACAATATTCCTGGGCTGGGAGGTGACTTAAGAGGTTTAAGGAACTTGCTCAGGTTCAATTCCCCAGTACTGATGTAGAGACAACTGTACAAAGTGGCACATGCATACAGAGTTTGTTTATAGCATCAAGAAGCCCTGGTGCATCCATGCTCTCTTCCTCTCTCTCCCTGTCACAAATAAACAAATAAAATTTTTTTTCAAAAAGACAATATTCTGGCCTGGGGAGATGATTCAGTAGTTAAAGGCACTTGCTTGCAAAGCCTGCCGGCTTGGGTTCAATTCCCTGTACCCACATGGAGCTACATGCACAGGATGGTGCATGCATGTGGAATTCTTTTGCAGTATCAGGAGGCCTTGGTGTTTTCTCTCTCTCTTTCTCTCTGCTTGCAAATAAATAAATAAAATTAAAAAAGGGCAGCCAGGCATGGTGGCACACATCTTTAATCCCAGCACTCAGGAGGCAGAGGTAGGAGGATCGCCATGAGTTCAAGGCCACCCTAAGACTACATAGTGAATTCCAGGTCAGCCTGGACTAGAGTGAGACCCTACCTCAAAAACAAAACAAACAAACAAACAAAGACAACATTCATTTCATATGAAAAATGTTAAAATACCAATGACCTATGCCCAAGTCTATATGACTTTCAAGAATGGCCTGCTTCTTTCTCAGAATCTCGCAAACAATTTGGGAATCTCACAAACAAGAGAAACCTTCAATGATGGTAAAGGTGTTTTAACACCTGCCATTATTGCACCTGTTGACTCATTTGGCCTGCCTGGCCAAATGTAAGGCTGGCAGTGTCCATTGTTGAGTCTCTCACTGGTGATTTCTCTCTCCCATTGAACTGCATGCAGTGTAGCTTTTTCAAGCTTTCTGTCAGCTGGTCTAGATGGAGGAGGTTATCAGCTCAGTTCCAGCAGGATTTCTCGGTGATCTTTTAGCCCAAGTATGTGGAGTCTTCAGCAATAGTGTCTTACACCTATTCCTGGTGGGAAACCCAGGGCCTTGGCAATGGCCTGTAATGTTTTGGGGGTATCAGTGACCTCCCTGGCCAACAACTCACTGGAAGGTATCTCATCCCTGGCACTGAAAATTTTCTAGTAACAATCTATGGCTTCTGAGTGTTCCATTGTCCAAAAAAGTAGGTTTCCATATGACTTATTTATATCCTCTTAGATTTTGATTAGTCCTCCCTCTACCTTTCCTTTACTCAATCTCTTCCCCTGACCTCACTTAGGCCTTTTCACCCCCATTAACCTGTTATTCTACTTACATATACACAGTAGTATCCCTTTAATACCCCTTCCCTCCCTTTCTATTCCCTTTATGACCCCTTCCTAGCCTACTGACCTCTCCTACTGAGTTTTATTTCTACTCACATAGTAGTCCAATCATTTGTAGCTAGGATTCACATATGAGAACCTGTGATGTTTGGCTTTTGGGGCCTGGGTACCTCACTAAGTATAATCCTTTCCAGATCCACCCATTTTCCCGAAATTTTCATAACTTCATTTTTCTTTACTGCTGAGTAGAACTCCATTGTGTAAATGTGCCACATCTTCATTATCCACTCATCAGTTGAGGGATATCTAGGCTTGTTCCATTTCCCAGCTATTGTGAGTAGAGCAGCAATAAACATGGTTGAGCAAGTATCTCTAAGGTAATGAGATGAGTCCTTAGGATATATGCCTAGGAATGCTATAGCTGGGTCATATGGTAGATCTATTTCAGGAACCTCCACACTGATTTCCACAATGGCTAGACCAGATTGCATTCCCACCAATAGTGTAGAAGGGTTCCTCTTTTTCCGCATCCTTGCCAGCATTTATGGTCATTGGTTTTCATGGTGGTAGCCATTCTGACAGGAGTGAGATGGAATCTCAACGTAGTTTTAAGCTGCATTTACCTGTTGACTAGGGATGTAGAACATTTGTTTAGATGCTTATATGCCATCCATATTTCTTCTTTTGAGAACTCTCTAGTTCCACATCCCATTTTTTAAAAAATATATTTTATTTATTTATTTGAGAGAAGGAGGGAGAGAGAAAGAGAGAGAGAGAGAGAGAGAGAGAGAGAGAGAATGGGCACACCAGCGCCTCCAGCCACTGCAAACGAACTCCAGATGCATGTGCCCCCTTGTGCATCTGGTTTACGTGGGTACACCAGAGTTGAACCAGGATCCTTTGGCTTTTCAGGCAAACACCTTAACTGCTAAGCCATCTCTCCAGACTTTTTTTTTTTTTTTTTAAGGTAGGGTCTTGCTCTAGCCCAGGCTGGAATTCACTATGTAGTCTCAGGGTGGCCTTGTACTCATGGCAATCCTACCTCTGTCTCCCGAGTGCTGGGATTAAAGGTGTGCACCACCACGCCCAGCTTCCTATAGCCCATTTTTAATTGGGTTGTTTGACTTCTTATTATTTAGATTTTTGAGTTCTTTGTATATTTTGGATACTAATCCTCTGTCACATGTATAGCTGGCAAAGAAGTTCTCCCATTCTGTAGGTTGCCTCTTTGCTCTATTCACAGTGTCCTTTGCAGTACAAAAGCTTTGTAGTTTCATGAGGTCTCAGTGGTTGATCCATGATTTTATTTCCTCAGAAATTGGGGTTATATTCAGAAAGTCTTTGCCAAGACCAATATGTTGAAGGGTTTCCCCTACTTTTTCCTCTAGCAGTTTCAGAATTTCGGGTCTGATATTAAGGTCCTTAATCCATTTGGACTTAATTCTTGTGCATGGAGAGAGATAAGGATCTATTTTCATTTTTCTATATATACATATCCAGTTTTCCCGGCACCATTTGTTGAAGAGGCTGTCTTTTCTCCAATGAGTGTTTTTGACATTTTTGTCGAACATTAGGTGGTTATAGCTACCCAGACTTATATCTGGATCCTCTATTTTGTTCAATTGATCTACATGTCTGTTTTTGTGCCAGTATCATGCTGTTTTTTTTAATTTTTTGTTTATTATTTATTTATTTATTTAAGAGCAACAGACAGAGAGAGAAAGAGGCAGATATATATATAGAGAGAATGGGCACGCCAGGGCCTCCAGCTACTGCAAACAAACTCCAGATGTGTGCGCCCCCTTGTGCATCTGGCTAACTTGGGTCCTGGGGAATACAGCCTCGAACCGGGGTCCTTAGACTTCAAAGGCAAGTGCTTAACCACTAAGCATCTCTCCAGCCCACCATGCTGTTTTTGTTACTATGACTTTGTAATATAGCTTAAATTGTGGTATGGTAATACTACCAGCCTTATTTTTGTTGCTTAAAATTGTTTTAGATATTAAAAGTCTTTTGTGTTTCCAAATGAATTTTTGGATTTTTTTTTCTATTCCCATGAAGAATGCCATTGGAATTTTTATGGGGATTGCATTAAATGTGTAGATTGCTTTTGGTAAGATTGCCATTTTCTACAATATTGATTCTTCCAATCCAAGAACAAGGGATGAATGACACATTTTTAATCCCAGCACATGGGAGGCTGAGATGGAAGGATTGCCATGAGTTTGAGGTCACCCTGGGCTAGAGAGAGACCCTGCTTCAAACACACACACACACACACACACGAAAGCTTTCCATAGAGAGACACTGCTTCAAACAAACGCACACGCGCGCGCACACACACACACGCACACGCACACACGAGAGCTTTCCATAGATGGGGTCTTTCCCCAGAGCATTTTTTCTATTGCCCCGGTGAAAAGTGAGGTTTTTTGTTGTTGTTGTTTGTTTGTTTGTTTTGTTTTGCTTTGCTTTTAGAGATAGGGTCTCACTCTGTCCCAGGCTGATCTGGAATTCACTATGTAGTCTCAGGGTGGCCTCAATCTCATGGCGATCCTCCTACCTCTGGCTCCTTAGTGCTGGGATTAAAGGCGTGCGCCACCATGCCTGGCGAGGTTTTTCTTTAATCTCATTAATCACTTTAATGTCTTTAATAATTACAGATGCCCTGTCAGCTGCACTGTCTTGTTTGGAACTTTAAACTTTCTGACAAAGCTTTCCCCTCTAATCTTCACTTTTTCATACCTTTTTGCTCTCTTGCTGTAGATCAGAATAGGAGGAGGGAGAAGTAACCATAACACAGCCGAAACACTGTGCTGCCGTGAAATTTCCTCTGCCAAGCAAACTAGTCTGCAGCTTTTCAATTCGGCTTTATTCATGTTCTCAGGGCATGGGAAGAATGCACTCAGGTTCTTTCCTAGAATATAACATGAACTACCTTTAGCCCAGTTTCCAATAAAGTCCTATTCATCTCTGAAACTTTATGAGCCAGGCTTCTACTGTCCGTGTTTCTCCCAGCATTCTGGTCTTCCAAGCCTCCACCAGAATGGCTCCTTGAGCTCTGCTTACAGCATTATAAGGCTTCCCGAGCCCAAAGTGTCAAACTCTTCCGCAGTCCTCAGGTAAAAATGTTCCAAAGACTTACAAACCACATAGTCAGATTTATCACAGCAATGCTTCCTCTTCTTCTTCTTTTTTTTAATATTTCTTTATTTGCAAGGAAAGAGAAAGACAGAGAGAATATGAATGGGCACACCACTGCAAACAAACTCCAGACACATGCATCATTTTGTGCATCTGCCTTTACATGTGTACTGGGGAATCAAACCCAGACTGTCAAGCTTTGCAAACAAGTGCCTTTAACCACTCAGTCATTTCTCCAGTCCCCTACTTTTGGTTGTTTTTGGGGGGTAGGGTCTCACTCTAGTCCAGGCTGACTTGGAACTCATTCTGTAGCTCCAGGCTGTCCTCAAACTCATGGAAATCCTCTTGCCTCAGCCTCCTAATGCTGGGATTAAAAGTATGCACCACCATGCCCAGCCTGGTTCCACTTCTTGGTACCACATTTCCATATTAGTTACTTTACTTGTTGCTGTGATCAAATACCTGCAAGATACAGTTTAAGGAAAGAAAGGGTTTATTTCAGCTTATAGTTCTAAGGTACACTCTATCATGGAGGGGAAAACGTGGTGACAGGAGCAACATGGTAGCTGGTCACGCTCCAGCCATAGTCAGTAAGCAGACAACAAACAGGACATGGGACCAGGCTACAAAATCTCAAGGTCCATCCCCAGTGACCCACTTTTTCCAGAGAGGCTCCACCTCCTAAAGATTCTACAACTGTCCCAAACAGTGCCACTACATGGGGGACCAAGTGTTCACACACATGAACCTGTGGGGGTTTCACATTCAAACCACAACACCCAGGGAGCTGGTGAAACATTTCTGGCAATGTCTGTAAGGGAGTGTCTGGAGTGAGTAGACTGAATTTAAAATAAAAGATTGCTCTGGAGAGAGGGCAGACTTCTTGCCGTGCCAGTGCAGGTGAAAGGAGACGTGTGCCCAGCATTGGTCCCGGGCGCCTGCACCGAGCACTCCAGCCTGTCCGCAGGGCTCCTGGCGGTAAGAGCGAGCAAATGCCCTGCAGGCCGAACAGACTGGGCGGTGGCTCCGGGGGACAAGAGTGACCCCACAACCGGAAGCCTCTCTTCCAGAAGCTCCTGAGGGAGACAAACAGAGAACTCTGCTCCACAGCAGCCTGCCTCAGAGTCCCTACGCAGGGCAGGGCTGGAAGGGTCATTATCGCCATTTCACAGAAAGACAACCTGGCAGCGCGCGGGCTCAGTGACCTGTCCCTGAGCCACAGATACAGCTGCCACCTCTGCACCATCCCCAGGGCCTGAATGGTGCTAGCGTCGGAGGGTAGTGCCCTCTCCCAGTGTCCACCCACTTCCAGCGGCTAGCCCCTCTTCCATTTTCACTCTTTGTTAAAAAAAAAATATATTTAATTAAGCCAGGCGAGGAGGCGTACACCCTTAATCCCAGCACTCAGGAGGCAGAGGTAGGAGGGCTGCTGTGAGTGTGAGGCCACCTGGAGACTACATAGTGAATTCCAAATCAGCCTAGGCTAGAGCAAGACCTTATCTCGAAAAAACAAAAAGAAAAAAAAATGTGATGGGGGGGGGGGATGTGTATGGGTGCGTGCACCAGGGCCTCCTGCCGCTGCAAATAAACTCTGAACTCACGCACCACTTTGTGCATCTTTCTTTATGTGGGTACTGGGGAGTAAAACCCATTAGACTTTGCAAGCAATTGTATTTAACCACTGAGCAATCTCTCCGTCCCCCGTTTTAATTCTTTTGGAGTTGATCCTCCAAGTAGCACATATCCAGCCCAAGAAATCCAGCGCAGTGTCCCTTCTACCTCACGTCGCTGACTCACCGCTGCTGCCTCAGTTCCCTCAAGGCTGGGTCAGCTGTTGAGGGGACTCCTGGACCTGCTCCAAGCCTGACTCCCAACCTGATGGCCGTGTTCCTGCAGCTTCCAGCATCAGTGGTGCAGAGGAAGGTACAGGATGAATTGGCACTGAGAAGCGCTGCTGTTGAGATGCCATTCTTTCAGTTTTTCTCAGTTCTTGAGATGTTTTCCTTCATTTCTTTGTACATAGTTAAATAATTAATTCAAAGAACCTGACTTAAAAATTATATTTACTTATTTATTTTTGACAGAGAAAGAGGGAGAGAGAGAGGAGAGAGAGAGAGAGAATGGGCGCGCCAGGGCCTCCAGCCACTGCAAACGAGCTCCAGACATGTGCGACCCTTTGTGCATCTGGCTAACATGGTCCTGGGGAATCAAACCTAGGTCCTTTGGCTTTGTAGGCAAATGCCTTAACTGCTAAGCCATCCCTCCAGCCCCCCTGACTTTTTTTTAAAGAAACGTTTTATTTTTTTTTATTTTTTAAGGTTTTAAAAAAATTATTAATTAGTTTTGTATTCATAAAGAAACATTTTAATTGCCTTGGTTTTATTGGTAACAGCTTGGGATGAAAATAACTCCAGATGGGCTAATGTCTTATCTTTATTTATGAGAGAGAAAGAGAGAGAGAGAGAGACAGACAGAGAGACAGAGAGACAGAGAATGGCATGCCAAGGCTTTCTGCTGCTTCATACAAACTCCAGACACATGTACCATTTTGCATTTGGATTCATGTGGGTACTAGGGAATTGAACCCAGGCTGTCAGGCTTTGTAAGTAAGTGCCTTTAACCACTGAGCTATCATTTTTCCAGCCTCTGTCTAATAAGTCCAATGTCTGGGATACCTCAGACATTTTCCCAACCTAAAACCTGTATATGGGCCATACTTTCTCATTTTCTTTCAAAGGCAGGGGCTCACTCTAGCCCAGGCTTGACCTCACAGCAATCTTCCTACTTCAACCTCTTGAGTGCTGGAATTAAAGAGGTGTGCCACCACACCCGTCTCTACTTTCTCATTTTTTTGTTTTGTTTGTTGTTGTTGCGAACTAGAGATTTTAGATAACACAGCTTGGCTGCTCTGGAAATGAGATCCGCTCCTTCTCAGGGTATGTTGCTGTTCGGAAAGTGACTTTCCTGAGCTGATTCTGCAAAGGTCATATTCCAGGTTGTACTGGACAGTATAAGTGGCAATTAACTAGTGATTAGACAGAGATTGCTTCAAGCACTGAAGTCTCCCAGTCTTTGGTGAGAGACTCTGTGTGGAGCTAGGGCACAGCTTCAACACAGCCAGGCTGTGGTCAACTCCACCTTAGCCTTGCTTCCCGGGTGCTCAGAGCCTCCAGGTCGGTTAGGGGTGGGCCACCTCCTTGGATCTTTTCTGAGCATGTGCATAGCTCTGTGAATGCACGTGGCCTCCTAGGTTTCGAGGAGCGTGATGGTGCTCACGATACACCAATGCACTTTCATTGCCCGGTTGTTGCTTTGCCTTTTAAGCTTCTTGCTAAGCCTAGTGTCTGTTTTCTCAGACATTTCAGGCAGCCATGAAATTAGGCCACTTACAAATATTTTTCTTTTGACAAGTCCCTTAGGGAATACCGAGTAACCTCTACATCAGGTCAAGTAAAGACAGCTTTGCAAGTAGGGTTTCTGGGAACCTACCTATAGGTCAAATGATGACAGTTCTTCTAGGTGGTGGTTTCAGGAATGTATTCTGATCCCTTAGGTGGCTGAATTGTGGGCTTCCGGTCTTCAAAAGAGCTTCAGGAGCTGAAGAAGACAGTGGACTGCTTACCCTCTGTAAGGAAAAGAACAACTGATACCACAAAGACATGATGAACCTCAAGTACACTGAGTTAAAGAAGGCAAACACAGGTTGGGAAGATTGCTCAGGTTAAAGGCGCTTATTTGCAAAGCCTGATGACCTGGGTTCAATTCCCCAGTAGCTATGTAAAGCCAGATGAACAAAGTGGCACATGTATCTGGGGTTTGTTTGCAGTGACACGAGGCTCTGATGTGCCTATTCTCTTTCCCCTCTCAAATACGTAAGTAAATATTAAAAAAAAAAAAAAGAAGCTGAGAGCCCAGCATGGTGGTGCACACCTTTAATCCCAGCACTTGTGAGGCAGAGGTAGGTGGATTGCGTGAGTTTGAGGCTAGCCTGAGATTACATAGTGAATTCCAAGTTAGCCTGGGCTAGAGAGTGAAACCCTACCTCAAGAAACCAAAAAATATAAAAATAAACAAAAAGCTTAGACACCATCAACCACCGCCCCCCCAAAAAAGAGCATACTAAATGCTAAAATTCTAGAAAACACATAGTAATCTCTATTGGTAACAAAAAGATTAGCAGGTGCCTGGGCAGCAGTTTGTCCTCAGTGGAATGAGAGTTTCAGGGTTAAAGATAGATGAAATTTAACAAAACTGTACACCTTCAATGGGTGCACTTTGTTGTACATGAATTTTGTAAGCTCAGCTAAGCTATTTTAAAAGCTGGAACTAGGGCTGAAGAGATGGTTTATCAGTTAAGGCACTTGTCTGTGAAGCCTAAGGACCCATGTTGGACTCTCCAGATTTCACATAAGCCAGATGTACAGAGACAAGTGCAAGATCGCACATGCGGAGTAGGTGACGTAAGCTTCTGGAGTTCAATCGCAGTGGCTGAGGCCCTGGTGCGCCAATTCTCTCTCTCCCTCTAAAATAAAAAAGGATAAAAAATAAAAAACTGGATCCACTACCCAGAAACAACGGGCTACCTGCCACACAGTGCTGCAGTTCCAGCTCCCTGCATTCAGTCACCGAGTCCTGTCTCTCAGTAAGACTCGATCCTCTCCCAGGTACCTGTCCTTGCTTGTCCCTCTATCTCCACAGGATGGCCCACCCGGCCCGTGCCTCCATCGTGACTAGCTCTTTCACTCTCCCTGCAAACAAGCACTTACTCTCCCTCCATTTAGCTGACCCCTCAAGACTGGGGCCAGGCCCTGCCCTGTGCTCCCCTAGAATTCCACTCCTGTCCCTATCTTAGTAGAATCCTCTGCCCATCCCACTGCCTTTGTCCCGAGCACCTGGCAGGCAAAGGGGGAAGGGCCAGTGGTTTTCTCTTAGATACAATGAAGCACTTTGCAGGGGCCTGACTCATGTATCTACCGGCTGCAGTAAACTTGGCAAAACATGCATTCAGCAAGTGAGCCCCAGGAGCTGATAGTGTGATTGTGGCCCTGGCAGTCTCCAGGCTTGGAGGCATCTTGGCTGAAGGAGTGAAATACAGGATGCCTGGACAGGTCAGACGTAAGCTGGTCACCCAGTGACCTCTGTTCTGATTAGCAGATACCCTTTGGACACATTGCGGCGGCCTCCTGGTCACAGCTTGACTGGACAGGCCCAGCTGTGCCTGAGGGAGGGAGACATCAGCAGCATCTCCCATCTGCCTTTCCACTCCTGTGCAAGCCTCTGCCCCCAGGTGTGGAGAACTGGAGATGAGCAAGGAGTTCCAGGGAACCTCACATCCACCAGGACCCTGTCCACCTGGGTCCTCTGCTCAGGCTCCAGAAAGCCCCATTAGGACAGCCAAGGCTGGAGAAGCCTCACCCACACAGAGGACAGAGGGCCGCAGTGGGCCTTTCTCCCACAGGCCTCCACACACAGGCCAGTCTGCCTGAGACCAGCAGGCCTGCCAGGCCTGTGTACAGGTATGCGCGGCCTTCCGGATGGCCAGCAGCCAGGCAGGAGCTGGCCTGTGGTGTCTGGCCTAGCTGGCTGGTGGCCCTCTTGTTCCTGCTGGCCTTGGTGCACAGCTGGCAGACACTGTGAACTTTCCCCCACTTCCAGCTCTGGCCTCCAGATGATCCCAAGCGTCTGAAGTCTGTGCACATCACATGTTGCTGGCACAAGGAGCCTCCCACCCTCTTCCCCGCTCCTGGCTCGGGGCTGACGGGGCTGTACTAAAGAGCCTCTGGCCCCCAAGCAAGGCCCAGTTATAAGAACAGTTTCAGGCTGAGACCCGTGGAGCTGGGCTGGACTGAAGCCAGGCACCAGGTCCACCGACCCCATCACTTCTGTCAGTACTTGTTGCTTTTGTCCACGAGGCACCCTGAGGTGCTGCTGATGTCATCAAATAGAGGGCCGGGCTGCTAACACTGTGTCCATGAGCCAGTCCTCTAGCCTCTGCCGTCCTGCTTAGGTCTCAGAGTCACTGTCCTCTAACCCTCCCTCCATCACTGGGCCTCTGGTGGCAGCTCACGTTGGCATTCATCTCCTGCTTTAAGAGAAGGACAGTTTGGAGTAGAAACTACTGCACCCAGATGGAAGCCTACAGACCCGCTGCACACTAGCATGATGACACCGTGGGACAGCATGACAGGACGATGATGACACCGTGGGACAGCATGACAGGACAATGGCATGCTTGCGGGAGGAAAGGGCTTATTTTGGCTTACAGACTTGAGGGGAAGCTCCATGATGGCAGAGGAAATGGCATGATCAGAGGCTGGACCTCACCTCCTGGCCAACATCAGGTAGACAGCAGCAACAGGAGAGTGTCAAACACTGACAAGGGGAAGAAACATAAGCCCGCCCCCAACAATACACTTCCCTCCAGGTGGATCCAATTCCCAAAATCCCACCATCTGGGGACCTAGCATTCAGGACACATAAGTTTATGGGGGACACCTGAATCAAACCACCACACATGATATGATGACAGCATGGAGTGACAGGCTAGCAGAGCCCCTGAGTCAAGACACTCTCAGTTGCCCCTCCTCCCTGATGGCACTTCTTTTTTCTTTCTTTCTTTTTAAGAAATTAGACTTTTATCAGTACACAAATAAGCTTACTTAAAATCAGCTCAGTTGCTTATTAAAAAAAACAAAAAAACTTCCATAACCTACTTCCACGGATGTCCACAACCTAGAATGGATTCCTGCGAAACCTGTCGTTCTGGTGGGGACATCAATATTCGATGGCCCAGGTACTCTGACACTTTCTCTTGACACTGAGTGATGGTCACAACCAAAAACTCTCTCCTGGATGAAGAGGAAGACTACATAAAGCAGCTTCATCAACTGTCCCTGAAGGAAAACTGGTGTCATCAAAAGAGCTGCAGCACTTCAGTTGAGTATGATCCTTCATTCCGCTGTTCTTGGTTTAATTTCTGTAGTTCCCGAAAACTTACTTCAATCTCCTTGAGCTCCGGATAGACACATGTCTGAGATTTTACAAACTTGTAAAGATGAGTCAGGAGCCTTTTTGCTTCTGGTATCAATCATCAACACAACGGTAAAATTAGCCTCTAGAAGTAAGCGTATCCAATCCATAATGTGGCTCAGGGTTGGAGGGTGTTTTCTGGAAAGAGTCACAGGAGCATTCCCACTATACTTCAGATAAAGGAAATACAAGCACTGGAGAAACAGAGTGATGCGCTGTGCAGGGAGGTCCTTCAGGTGAGGCAGAAGGAGGGCCTCGCTGCACGCGGAATGAAAACTCGCATTTACCAGAGCCGCTCGCTTTGGTGTCACAGGACATGAGGTCACAGGGCGCGAGGTCACAGGGCACGAGGCAGTCTCTGGTGCACCCGGAGGCTTTTGACGACAGCTACTACATTTGCTCTCTTCAGGATTGAAGCCATTGTGGAGCATTTCACTTTGCTCTTCCATTTTCTCATTGTGGGCACTATAATCAAACACAGACTCCATATTGATATGAAGGTCCTGAAGACTGTCATCACCAATGCTCAAGGCAAGTTTCAGGCAGGCGGAGGTGACAGACTCTGGGATGTCGGGGACTGCCACGGGCAGAGCTGCAGCGAAAGTGCATGTGTCTGGACGAGCGGCATGAAGCAGTTCCGGGGACAAAAGGACGGTTCTGCTTTACATCTTCCCGGAAGTCCTGCCATTGTGTCCCCAGTGACCCTGTGAAAGGTAGGTGTCCACCTGGCCAACAGTTTATGCAGTTCTACTTCAATGTGTTTTTCCGAATCTTTCCTTATTGCTGATAAAAGTTGTTTAGATCTTGGGATGTTTGATTGTGAATTCGTTTCCATTTTCTTACTCCTTAAAACTATTGACTGCTCCTCACTGTAGGATCCAGGTCCGCACCCCCGATAGGTTTCCCAGTTCACGAAATGTGCTCTCGGATGAGTGCCTGGATCTTTACTCTGGAATTTTCCGAGGGCACCTGCTAACGCTGGCACATCACACTTTGTAGGAATCACAGTTAGAAGTCTCCCATGTAGCATGAATAGTTTCCCCGTGATACCAGAGTTGACCACTGCTTCCTTGTGGCAACTCTTTTGAAGTCTGTAATGTCTAATTATATGTTCCCTATGGAGAGGCATTCTTTTTTTTTTTGGTTTTTTGAGGTAGGGTCTCACTCTAGCCCAGGCTGACCTGGAATTCACTATGGAGTCTCAGGGTGGCCTCGAACTCAGGGCAATCCTCCTACCTCTGCCTCCCAAGTGCTGGGATTAAAGGCATGCGCCACCACGCCCGACTTTGGAGAGGCATTCTAATGACATCAAGGAGATAAATTTCCGATCCACACATGCAGTAAAATTTGGTTTGATTTTTCCTGTACAAGTAAGAGTGTGTATTTGCCTAAGCTATGTGATTTGCACAACTGTACATAAGCAAAATAATGTCCGTGTTTTTCAGTAATACAAATGAAAACTAGATGCTTAAATACCATGAAAACCTTTGACCACTTAATCGCTTCTTCATTTGGTATGACGGTTTCGACCTTCTGCTGAGGCTCTGCAAGCAAGGCCTCTAAGCCACCAACAGCACCACTGCTGAACAGTGACAACGGTCCTGTCCCTTGTGTTGAGTGGATACTGTGGACCTCAGCTGACAACGTGGCTTTAAATACTTTTTCCAGGTTCACATCTTCATTGTTCCATATTCTCAAAACCTTATGATCATGTACAACAATATATTCTCCAGTTTGGAAGTTGCACACAGCTGGACATGTTATAATTTGGCCTTGTTGCACTGACCAGCTCCCCAAGGGTTTCTGATCGGAAACCTTAGAGAGCATGATGGTCCTGCCGCTGTCTGTCACTAGGAACTGGTCTGCTTTGTCACTCGGTTCCACGCCGAGGAGCCCTTCAGGCCCGGTTCCCAGGACTCGGGTAGACAACGTGAATTCTTCTCCCAGGGCTGCAATCTTTTTCCCTGATGGCACTTCTTGTTCTTCAGGTCCAGGGCAGGTGTCGGTAAGCAAGCCTGTGAAGTGGTGTCTTCCAGGCCTTCCCCTGTGCCTCCTGTCTAGTTCCAGCTCTCTGGGCAAGGGTCTTCCCAGGCTGAAGTTCCCAGGCCTACAGCAGGGCTGGTGCACCCACATCCATCTGTCCTAGGATAAGTTCTCATTACTTTCCAGCCAGCAGGGAGAACCTTCCAGGTGGCTGAAGTTCTGGGAGGAAGGCTTCTTATCTAAAGCTTCACAAGATGGTCACACCTATGTAAGAATACTCCACAGCCCAAAGACTAGGACACAAAAAGGAGAATCTAATTGTATTGCTACAAGTATCCCAGACACATGGCGGTGGGCTGCCTGAAGGCTGTTCTTCCCTACTTATTGTGTGACAGGCACATTGGTCCACCACTCCTGTGTTTCAGTGTCTTCAATGTGACACTGGTACAGTGACTAATCTAACTTTAAGGACTCATATGAAGATGGTGTAGTGGTTTGAATGGAAACTGTCCCCCATAGCCTCAAGTATTTGTGATTAAGCCTCAAATAACAAAATGTAAATTTTGGACATAGAATGTTAACTGAGCTTGTCAGAATATATTTTATGTTTATATGTTTTTTATATTTTATTTATTTATTTATTTATTTTCTTTTCTCAATTTTTATTAACATTTTCCATGATTATAAAAAATGTCCCATGGTACTACCCTCCCTCCCCCCACTTTCCCCTTTGAAATTCCATTCTCCATCATATCCCCTCCCCATCTCAATCAATCTTTTATTTTGATGTCATGATCTTTTCCTCCTCTTATGATGGTCTTGTGTAGGTAGTGTCAGGCACTGTGAGGTCATGGATATCCAGGCCATTTTATGTCTGGAGGGAGGACGTGGTAAGGAGTCCTACCCTTCCTTTGGCTCTTACATTCTTTCCGCCACCTCTTCCGCATTAGACCCTGAGCCTTGGAAGGTGTGATCGAGATGTTACTCAGTACTCTAGTCACTTCTTTCCAGCACTATGATACCTTCTGAGTCATCCCAAGGTCCCTGCCATCTGAAAAGAAGATTCTCTACCGGAAGTGAGAGCAGCGTTAATATAAGGGTATAAATATTAAGAGAAGTGCTTACTGGGCAGTTTGATAAGCATAGTATATACACTTATCCAGACATCAGCAGATGTTACACCCCTAGGGCTCATGACTACCCCTGTTTTAAGTTTTCAGTATCAGGGATGTATTCCCCCCCATGGAGCGGGCCTCCAGTCCAATTGGAGGGAAGCTGGTTTCCACCATGACAGACATGCCACTATTGTACCCGTTGGCTCATTTGGCCTGGCTGGCCAATTATAAGGCTTGCAGTGTCCACTGTTGAGTATCTTCACTGGTGGTATCTCTTTCTCCCATTGAACTACATGTAGAATGGCTTCTTCCAACTTTCTGTCAGCTATTTATTTATTTTTTGAGACAGAGAGACAGATAGAAAGAAAGAGTGAGCATTGCAAACAAACTACAGATGCATGCACCATCTTGTGCATTTGGCTTATGTGGGTACTGGGGAATCAAACCTGAGTCCTTAGGCTTTGCAGGCAAGTGCCTTAACCGCCAAGTCATCTCTCCAGCTCCTTTTATGTTTTATGTTTGTTTTGTAGAACATTGAGTTTATATGTATTGGTTTTTTGAGGTAGGGTTTTACTCTAGCCCAGGCTGATCTGGAGTTCACTATGTAGTCTCAGGGTAGCCTCAAACTCATAGCAATCCTCCTACCTCCACCTCCCAAGTGCTGGGATTAAAGGCATGCACCACCATGCCTCGCTAAAAAAATACTTTATTTCATTTATTTGAGAGACAGAGAGAAGCACAGAGTGAGTATGGGCATAACTGGGCCTCCTGCCACTGCAAATGAACTCCAGACACATGCACCACTTTGTGCATCTGATTTTATGTGGGTATGGGAGGGTCAAACCTGAGTCATTAACTTTCAGGCTTGGCAAGCACTTTAACCACTGAGCCATCCATCTTTCCAGCCCAAACATTGAGTTTTAAATGCTAATGACCAATGCTAGTCTGTGGGGAAATACAAGTCCTGCCTGGGATTGCTGTGCTGGGTTTATGCCACTGAAATATTGTTGGGACACAGATTCATGCTGAAAGGAAGGGGTACCTCAAGGTGTCCAGACTTGCAAGGCTGGAACCACACTAGGAGGCATGCAGTGATGGGGTGAAGACAAGGAGAGATCCCATAGGCAAAATCAGCATGTGGTTGTGACCACTTGGTGACTGGACACAGCAGCAGAGGCAAAATCATAATGGTCAGGAGGCTGAGACTCATTTGTCCGATGTTGTCTGGTCTGCCTTTTTAGAGGTTTTTGATCTGGGAGCTGAAAAGATTTCTCAATGGTTAGTGATGCTTGCTAGTGACTGCCTTCTCTCCTCCCCGCCCCCATAAATATATATATTGAGTGTGATCCTTCTGCCTCCCGAGTTCTGGTATTAAAAGCATGAACCACCACACCTGGCTAAAATATGTTTTAAAAAAGAAAAGTGAGGAGTTGGAGATATGTTTCAGCAGTTAAAATACTTGCCTGTAAGGCCTAAGAACCCATGTTTGATTCCCTAGTACCCACATAAAGCCAGATGCATAAGGTGGCACATGTGTTTGGAGTTTGTTTGCAGGGGCTAGAGGCCCTGGCATGTCCATTCCCTCTTCTCTCTCTCAAGTAAATAATAAATAAATAAAATATCTTTTTTTAAAAAGGAAAGAAATGGCTTTTGTTTCCTTCCCAAAAAACTTGAGTTGAGGGCTGGAGAGATGGCTTAGCGGTTAAGCGCTTGCCTATGAAGCCTAAGGACCCCGGTTCAAGGCTCGATTCCCCAGGACCCATGTTAGCCAGATGCACAAGGGGGCGCATGCGTCTGGAGTTCGTTTGCAGTGGCTGGAAGCCCTGGTGTGCCCACTCTCCTCTCTCTCTCTCTCTCCCTCTTTCTCTCTCTGTCTGTCATGCTCAAATAAATAAATAAAAATAAACAACAACAACAAAATTAAAAAAAAAAAACTTGAGTTGAGCTGTCAGGTAAGGCACTGCACGGAAGGTGTCCTTTTCTGGTTAGGGGACATGGCAGCTGGAGCGTGCCAGTGTAAGAAGGGCTCCCATCCAGGAGGACAGGCCAGCTGGAGGAAGTGAGCTGCATAGAGGAGTGTGGAACCTTGCTGTCAGGGTCTAAGAAGTAAGATAGAAAGCTGGAGAGATGGCTCAGCGGTTAAGTGCTTGCCTCTAGAGCCTAATGACCCAGGTTCAAATCCCTAGTACCCATGTAAGCCAGGCGCACAAAGTGGCACATGCATCTGGAATTTGTTTGCAGTGGCTAGAAGCCCTGGCACACCTATGTTCTCTCTTTCTTTCTCCCTCTCTCTCTCTCTCTCCTTGTAAAGAATTAAATAATTTTTTTTTAAAGACAGGAAAGTCTGGCATGGTGTTAAGATCCAACAGGGTGAAGTAGGCATCCCTTATATGAGCTGCCCATGGGTGTAGAGCTGGAGGGATCCAAGCAGTGAGAAAGGGGAGACCATGAGGGGGTTGCTATGAGTTGCTGGAGTCTGAACATGGTGACATTTTCTGGGGAGTAGCACCTACACAGTGCCCAAGCTGAGAAGGGCAGTCTTGTAGGGCCAGGCATGCACACTGGCATGGAAGATTAGCTACGGGCAGGAGACACAGGTCCAATGAATAAACTCACTAAGAATAATGTAAATGTTCTCTCTTTATCAAATAAATAAATAAATAATATTAAAAATCATTTATAAGGCTGGAGAGATGGTTCCATGGTTAAGGCATTTGCCTACAAAGACTAAGGACCTGGATTCTATTCCCCAGTACCACATAAAGCCAGATAGATACACACGGTGGCGCATGCATCTATAGTTTGTTTGCAGTGGCTAGCAGTCCTGGCACACCTATTCTCTGTGTGTCTCTTTCTCTCTCCCTTAAATAGATACATAATATTTTATTTTTTTGTTTCATTTTTATTTAGTTACTTAAGAGCGACAGACAGAGAGAGAAAGAAGCAGAGAGAGAGAGAGAGAGAGAGAGAGAGAGAGAGAGAGAATGGGTGTGCCAGAGCCTCCAGCCACTGCAAATGAACTCCAGACATGTGCGCCCCCTTGTGCATCTGGCTAACGTGGGTCCTGGGGAATCAAGCCTTGAATCGGGGTCCTTAGGCTTCACAGGCAAGCGCTTAACCACTAAGCCATCTCTCCAGTCCAATACATAATATTTTAAAAAGGGTTGTAGAGATGGCTTTGTTGTTAAGGCACTTGCCTGCAAAGCCAAAGGATCCAGGTTCAATTCCCCAGGATCATATGCACAAGGTAGAGTATGCAACTGGAGTTCGTTAGAGTCCCTGGCACACCCATTCTCTTTTTCTCTATCTGTATCTTTCAAATAAATAAAATTAAAATTAAAAGAAGAATAATATAATTTTTTTTCCTGTCAGAGGGAGTTACAAACATGGAAAGAAGACAAAAAGGAACCTTGCATTGCTGACTGAAAGGCAGTGTTTCCAAACTTAGCCTTTCTTTTTTTTTTTTTTTTTGCTGGGATTCAGGGTGTGCACCACCACACCTGGCCAGTCAGTCTTCCCTTTTGATAGATGCAGGAGTAAGTGAAGACATGAGTGTTCACCTGTGCTGCTGCAGCGTGTGTGTGCACATGTGTGTATTGGTATGGCTGCTGCATATGTGCATATGTATGCACTTGAGCTACCTGATGTGGGCATTGCATCTCCTTGTGGGACTCATGTTCAGAAAGTGAGGTTATAGCATGATCTGAGAGTCAACATTTTTCTTACTTCCATTCATGTCACATGTGACCTTCTGTCTTTCTCAATGCCTCTTCTTCTCATGGTCTCTTTTAAAAAAATATTTGATTTGATTTATTTATTTGAGAAAGAGAAAGAGGGAGGGAGGAGACAAAGAGAATAGGTGCACCAGGGCCTGTAGCCGTTGCAAACGAACTCCAGACACATGCACCACCTTGTGCAGCTGGTTTTGTGTGGGTACTGGGGAATCGAAACTGGGTTGTTAGACTCTGCAGGAAAGGGCCTTAACCACTGAGCTATCTCTCCAGCCTGAGTCAAGTAAAATTATTTATTTATTTATTTGAGAGAGAGGCAGAGACAGAGAGAGACAGAGACAGAGAGAATGGGTGGCCCAGAGCCTCCAGCCACTGCAAAACAAATTCCAGATGCATGTGCCACCTCCTGAGGAAATGAATCTGCGTCCTTTGGCTTTGCAGGCAAGCACCTTAACTGCTAAGCCATCCCTCTAGTGCCTTGAGAGTCAAGTTTTTGACATGCTGACATACAAAGGTCACTCATGGAACATGCTGCACAGGTTCAAGCACACAGTTTGTCATTGCAGTGAAAGTGACATTGAAGTGCCTGAAAGTTGACCTAAGCAACCGTTATCACAAAGCATCCTTCAGCAAAGCCATCTTCAGCAGAGCTAGTGAGGGCCTCCTGTGTGACCTCGAGAATCAGTGACTTTAACGCTCACTAAACTAATGAGGCTCAGAGTCAGAGAAGTACACAGTATCAAAGATCGGAGCAGATGAGGCTAGACCAGTGTACTTGTGGCCAGCAATGATCAAGGTTAGATCCCTGACCTCCAAGGACTCTTAGAGACAGGGCCTGCTCTTGTGATGGCTGTCTTCTTGAGAATGGCTCTTAGGTTGGCTTAGCCTGGCTGACTTGCCAGTGGCTGGCTGTTGACTTTGAGAAGGGACCACGTGGGGCAGTAGCCTGGGATATCGCAGGAATTCCTGTAAGAAGGGATACTTCTGTGCTATACCTGCCCCACGGGCCCCTTTCTGGAGCTAAGAGGAATTTTCTCTCCGCTGAGGTAGGCCAACCTGGAGGCAAAGGGATGCCTTCCAAGGGACAGGAGGGGGCCGACTTCCTTGGGTCCTTATTGTGCCCTGACTGTTGCTCTGGGTCCTGGTACGCAGCTCCTTCAGCCTCCATGTTAGTCAACGCTCTTGGGTGCAGGAGACAGAAAACTGTGTGGCTCAGAGAGGTGGGAAAGTAGGTCTAAAATTCATATGAATTCTGGGAACAGATAGAATGTGGCTGGGAACTGACCAGGCTGCAGCCTGTACCCAGCTCGAGGCTGCGGGGCACCCCACCTTTCCCGTCGTCAAGGCAGGGCAGAAGCAAGGTGCCAGCACCCATCTGCTCAGCATGTCCCCAGCCCTACTACCTCTGCAAGGGACAAGGGTCCGGTCCTGAGGCCCAAGTCATGGGACACAGCCTGCCACCCCGTAAGAGTCCACAACACGGGTTTCCTGGAGCCAGGAAGGGGGTGTGAAGGTAGCCATAAATGGCACAAGTCCCTTCCCTGCCTTAGGATTCTCTGAGAGTGGAGGAGTTGTTCAATAGAAGCACCTGGAGGGGCGGCTCCAAGGGAAGCGGCTAGGTGGCTGTTGTCTGGGAGACGTCATGGAGGAGGTAACTGTGACGCTAGGAAGGAGACATGGGAAAGGGTGATTCAGGCAGGAGCCAGGCTGCTTCAGAGTGGACCATGCTGGTGTGAGGGGGCAGGCTGGGGACTCAGGGTGGACAGCTAGGAGCAAGTGACAACCGTTGCCCCTTTGTGAGTGTGTCCTGCAGGAGCACCCCCTCAGCACTGGCCTGTCACTTCCCAGGACACCTGCACAACCATCCCTGAGAAGGAAGGTGGCCCCCAGGTCCCAAGCCTGGCTGGAGACTCTACATTTCTCACTGGGAGTCAGATGTTTCTGGAACTAGACCTGAGGAAAGGCAATCATTCCAGACCAGCTTTGGCCACAGAGAATATTTCTGGCTATAGCTGGGCCATGGATTAGATGCAGGAGGCTGGGGGAAGGGGAGGTGACAAAACCAGAAGCATGATAAAATAAGGGTGGGGAGACACAGGAAAGGGCTCTCTGGGGGTGGGCAGGGTGCTGGGATTGATCTAATTTGGTCACTGGTGGGATGCGGAATGGGAGGGAGTCAGGAAGTTTTACAGAGTAACCATTGTATTGGAGGGGAAGGCAGTCTGACAGTCAATCCTGCTGACCTTTGACCACCCTGGCACCACCCTCATCCTTCAGCCCTGTCACAGATGTCTCCTTACCCAGACAAGGGTCTACTAGGCAGGCTGAGAGCCAAGGGGCCTCCTGGGCAAGAGCCTCTGGCTTCTAAAAAGACCCAATAGCAGACGCACAGCATCTGTGTGTTTGCCCAGCCTTGCCAAGGCCTTTGCTCAGGAGGTAAGGCTGTGCACACAGCAGTCACATGAGGAGGCTCACCTCCCAGCTCAGCGGCTGGCGGCAGCTGAAGGAGGACCAGGGAAAGGGGAGAGGGGTAATAAGGCCCAGCAGCTCTGGTGCCCTTCTCCAGCGTGATGCCTGAAATGCTCAGACACTCCAGGGTGAGTAAGCTCTGCCAGACACATAGGAATTTGCGAACAAGTAGGGTGGTCTGTAGATGGCACAGACCATGCTTGTGCATGTGTGTGTGCGTGCGTACATGTGCTAGTTTTTCTTTCTCTCTCCTTTCTTTCTTTCTTTCTTTCTTTCTTTCTTTCTTTCTTTCTTTCTTTCTTTCTTTCTTTTTGGTTTTTCAAGGTAGGGTCTCTCTCGCTCTAGCTCAGGCTGACCTGGAATTCACCATGCAGTCTCAGGGTGGCCTTGAACTCATGGCGATCCTCCTACCTCTGCCTCCTGAGTGCTGGGATTGAAGGCATGCACCACCACGCCCGGCTATGTGCTAGTTATTCTTGTGTGTTCAACATTTGTTCATGGAAGTGTCCCAGAGCAAAAGAATAGCATGTAGCAGGGAGCCAGGAGATGGGGCTTGCCCTCAGAGACTCCTGGGCCTATGAAGGATTCCCAAGGGGACCCAAGGATTAATAGCTCAGAACAGGCCCAAGCCCAGCCTGAGAGCCATAGGTTTCCTGCAGCAAAAGCTGCACAGTACATAGGAGTGTGTGAGAGTGAGTGTGGGGGGGGGGGAGGGGGATGGCTCATTATTCAGTGATGGATAGCTGTCCTTCCCCTCATCCTAGCTGTGTTCTCTGGGTCTCCTCCACTGTGTATCGACTGTCATCCAATGGGTGGAAGCAATAAATGGAGAGGCAGAGTAAAGGAGAAACAAAGAGCTAACAAGTCAGTGTTGGAGGATGGCATACTCCTGTCCTTCACTCCTTTCTCATCTCTTGCACTAAAGGAGAGTCATTTGTACAATTTTTTCAGGGGAAGGTATTTGGCTTCTAGCTGATGGCGCCTCAGTTGTCCAGTGTTTCAAAACCATATCCTTGGACTGGAAAGATTGCTTAGTGGTTAAGGCATTTGCCTACAAAGCCTAAGGACCCAGGTTCTATTCCCCAGTACCCACGTAAGCCAGATGCACAAGGTGGCGCATGCGTCTGGAGTTTCTTTGCAGCGGCTAGAGGCCCTGATGTACCCATTCTGTCTTTATCTGCCTCTTTCTCTCTCAAATAAATGAATAAGATGAAATAAAAAGAAAAAGTTTTGTCAAAACCAGACTCTTTCCGAATGTGCGCTGTGTGCATCTCGCTTCATGCTGGTAGGTTGGCACGGGCTGTTCTTCAGTATGTGTAAAGGAGACACAATTGCTGGATTTGTTGGTGCACGCCTGCAACCCCAGTCTGCAGGGGTGGACACAAGGAAGATGGAGAGCTCCAGACCAGCTCTGAGCCACATGGAGAGTTCAGGGACACAACAAAGTTCAAGGACATAGTGATATCCTGTCTCAAATGAAACGACATGCATCAATGACCAAAGTTTCTGTGCAGATTAAAGTGGCTGATGTCAGAGTAGCTAGCAGCTGCTAGTGGTTGCTGGGAAAGGAGGGAGTCATGCTCATAAGTGGAGTAGCTACTAGTAAGTTGCCCATTCCACAGTAAGTAGCTTTCCTCCCATGATCATCTGATGTAACCTCAGTGTAACTAGGAGGGTAAAAAAAAAAAGGCTTGAAGCCGGCTGTGGTGGTGCACATCTTTAATCCCAGCACTTGTAAGGCCACTCTGAGATGACATAGTGAATTCCAGGTCAGCCTGGGCTAGAGTGCGACCCTACCTTGAAAAACAAACAAACAAAAAAGCTTGAACGTAAGATGCAGATGAACAGAGAGAAAGACAGGTATTAGTGGGAGGGGAAGAGCAAAAAGAGAGGGTGCTCAGGGGTAAAATGATCAAAATACTCATGTGCATATAGGAAAGTGTCAAAATAAAAAATATAAATTTTATGGGCTGAAGAGATGGCTTAGTTGTTAAAGCACTTGCCTGCAAAGCTAAAGGACTCAGGTTCAACTTCCCCAGGACCCACATAAGCCAGATGCAAAAAGTAGCACATGCATCTGGAGTTGTTTGCAGTACCTGGAGGCCCTGGCATGCCCATTCTCTCTCTCTCTCCAAATAAATAAAACTTAAAAATAAAATTATAAACCAGGTGTGGTGGCATACGCCTTTAATCCCAGCACTTGGGAGGCCAGAGTGAGACCCTACCTCAAAAAACCAAAAAAAATTTTTTAATTATATATATGTATATATATAATATTTATTTAGTAGCTCACGAACTTAAACCATCACTCAACCAATGGGATCACATGAAGCTGAAGAGTTTCTTTACAGACAAGCATACAATACGCAAAGCCAATAGATTACCCACAGAATGGGAGAAAATATTTGCAGGTTATCCAACTGATAGAGGCCTAATCTCTAGAATCTACAAAGAACTCAAAAACCTAAACAGTAAGAAATCAAACACCCCACTCACAAAATGTGGCAAAGAGCTGAACAGGCAGTTCACAGAGGAAAAAATACAAATGGCAAACACACACTTAAAATGTTCATCATCACTAATCATTAGAGAAATGCAAATTAAAACAACTATGAGATTCCACCTTACCCCAATAAGGACAGAAAACATCAAAAAATCAAATAAAAATAAATGCTGGCGAGGATGTGGAGAAGTAGGAACACTCATCCACTGTTGGTGGGAATGTAAGATGATACAACCACTTTGGAAAGCAATATGGAGACTTCTGAAAAAGCTGAGTATAGAGATACCAACAGACCCAGTTATTCCCTTACTGGGCATCTACCCTAAAACCTTCAAACCACAGGCCAGAGAGATTTGCTCAACCATGTTTGTAGCGGCTCAATTTGTAATAGCTAAGAGCTGGAATCAACCTAGATGTCCATCAATAGAAGAATGGATAACTAAGATGTCGCAGATCTACACAATGGAATTCTATACAGCAATAAGAAAAAATGACACAATGAAATTTGAGGTAAAATGGTTGAACCTGGAACAGATCATTCTCAGTGAACTTACCCAATCACAGAAAAAAAATTGCCACATAGTCTCACTCATCTACAGCACCTAACCTGAATCTACCCAAGATACCTTACATACCCAGCAAGCATCTCATGGACTAGACACTAGGATGGAAGGGGAGGGAGGAAAGGTCAACAAAGGGGTGGGAAACACAAATCTATACCCAAATGGCAATGGTACCATAAAATTCCACTTACTAAAAGACAGACCAAATGGCTGATCCTTCACCACGCCCTTAGAGGGAACACCTGAACCACAAGACACTGGAGAGGGTAGGATCAAGACTAACCTTAATCTTCTACATCTTCCCTCCCTCACTTCCCCTCTCCCTCTCTCTCTCTCTCTTATCTCTAACTCTTGTATACTAGTTATCTTTTTCCTCATTTTCTTAGTGGTCACTGACCTATAACTCCCAGCATGTGGCTATCATCCACAATGAGCTTTTGATCAGAGAGACCTACAAGGTTTCCTAAAAGGCAGACAGATTTCTGTCAGAGTACTTGAGGACCCACCAAAGGTTAGTGGTAAGACCCTACTGCTGAAGACACCTTATGTGGTTGACACGCAAAATAGAATGGCATGGCTGGAAGTTGGAAGAGAGTCAGTCCCCAGACAGTCAGCACATCTAGTGCCAGAAGGTGCTACATGGGCGACTGGGAGAAAATGACCAATATCTGTCCAAGCAACTCATGGTCTAACCTACTTAGCAGCAAATAACTTGTTGTGATGCCCACACAAGTGCAATAGAGGCACACAGCCATGGTGGGGAACCAACTGCTCTTAATTTGGCTAACTGATCTCCTCAGTGGTACAGGACCCATAGCTGGAGCTGGGAAACAAGTCAGAACCATATCCAAACATAAGCCCACTCTCCATTATCAAGCTACCATCAATCATGGGCTACAAGAGGGCCTACACTTATTAAATTCTCTATTAAAAAAAGTAAGGGTTATCTCATTTGTCCTGGTGCTAACTTACTCTCCGTTGGAGAATCTGCTTCTCTTTTTCAGATAGATGTAGATCCTAAGGAGAGAGCCACCCCATCATACCTCCAAAGGGCCCCAGCTGAAACTAAGAAAAATTGGAGAAACAAGCAAGGGGGCTGTTTTCCTGATGAACCGGATACCAGCAGAAGGGGGGAAAGAGATCAACACAGAGAAAAATCAACTCCTACCAAATCAGAGAGCCAGAGACCCAGAGGCCCCCAACACCTTATCACTGAAGCAGACCAAAAATGAACCCAACATGGCTCAGGGAAATTTTGTAGAAGAGGGGGCGGAAAGAATGTCAGAGCCACATGTTGGGTCATGATATGCAGAGACATTTATCTTACACATAACTGTGGGCTAACTCCACAATGCATGACCCATATACCTCAACAAGGAGGGGCCAAGGGGAGGGGGTAGGTCACGGATGAGCCTAATAATGGTACCAAACTGACTGTATTTGCTGAATACAAAACTAACTAATAAAGAAAAAAAGAAAAGAAAAAAAAAAAAAAGAAATAGGATGATCCCTCGGTACAATGTACCATGAAAAAAAAAGTTGTACATGATGGCACATGCATGTGGAGTTCATTTGCAGTGACTAGAGACCTTGGCTTGCGCATTCTCTCTCTCTCAAATAAATAAATAAATAAAAATAAAAAAATAAGAAATACAGATGGCATGCAAACATATAAAAATGTTCTATATTCTTAGCCATCAGGGAAATGCAACTTTAAACTACTTTGATATTCCATGTCACTCCTGTCAGAATGGCTATTATCAAGAAAACAAAGGGCCATAAATGCCAGGAAGGATACAGAAAAAGAGGAACACATCTACACTGTTAGGGGGAATGTAAGCTGGTACAGCCATTGTGGAAATCAGTGTGGAGGTTCTTGAGACAGCTAAAAATAGATTTACCATATAACCCACCTATAGCACTCCTTGTCATATGTCCTAAGGATTCATCTCACTACCTTAGAGGTACTTGCACATCCATGTTTATTGCTACTACTCACAACAGCTAGGAAATGGTGCCAGCCTAGATGGCCCTCAACTGATGAGTTCATAATGAAGATGTGATACATTTACACAATGGAGTTCTATTCATCAGTAAAGAAAAGTGAAATTATGGAAGTTGCAGGGAAATTAATTAACCTAGGAAAGATTATACTTAGTGACATAACCCAGCCCCAGAAAGCCAAACACACCATGTTCTCCCTTATATGTGGATCCTAGCTACAAATGTGAGTTGGAATAAAACTCAGTAGCAGAGGCCAATAAGCTAGAAGGGAGGGAGGTGAGAGGGAGGACTTAACAGGATGGTATTGTATATATGTAAGTAGAAGGACAGATTACTGGGGGTGGAAAGGCTTAAGTGAGGTCAGGGGAAGAGATTGAGTAAAGGAAGGGTGGGAGAGGGTTAATCAAAATCTAAGATGATATGAATAAGTCATATATAAACCTACTGTTTTGGACAATGGTGCACCCGGAAGCCATAGATCATTGCTAAAAAAATTTCAGTGTCAGGGATGAGTTGTTGGCCAGGGAGGTCCCTGATGCCCCCAAAACATTACAGGCCATTGCCAAAGCCCTTGGTTTCCCACTAGGAATAGATGGTAGGATCCTATTGCTGAAGACTTCACATGCTTGTGCTGCAAGGTCACTGAGAAATCCTGCTGGAGCTGAGCTGAAAACCCTCTCCCTATAGATCAGCTGACAGAAAGCTGTAAAAAGCTATACTGCCTGCAGCTCCATAGGAGACAGAGAAATAATCAGTGGAGATAAACAACAGTGCAAGCCTTAAGTTGAGCCAGCCATGCCAGACAAGCCAATGGATGCAATAGTGGCACATCTGTTATGGGGGAAACCAACTGCTCTCTAATTGGACTGGAGATCAGCTCCATGGAAAGGAATACATGCCTAATACTGAAAGGCCTAAGACAAAGGAAGCCATGATCCCTAGGGATATAATGCCTGCTGGTGTCTGTCTAAATGCATATATTATGCTCACCAAACTTCCTGGTAAGCACGTCTCTTAATGTTCATACCCTTATATTAATGTCACTCTCACTTTTGGTTAGAGAAGCTTCTTTTCAGATGGCAGTGCCCTCTCAGATGACTCAGAAGATACCATAGTGCTGAGAAGATGTGACAGATGAGTGCTCAGTACTGACACATCTCTACCACAACTTCTAAGGCTCAAGGTCCATTGCAGAAGAGCTGGCAACAAGAATGTGAGAGCCAAAGGAAGGAAATGACTCCTTACAATGCACTCTTCCAGACACAAAATGGTCTGGATGTCCATGACATCACACTATTTACACAAGACCATCATAATAGGAGGAAAAGATGATGACATCAAAATAAAAGAGAGACTGATTGAGAGGGGGAGGAAGCAAGGAGTTGTGAAGAGAAAAGATGGGGGAGGGAATTATCATGGTTTATTTTCTGTAAGTATAGAAGTTGTCAATAATTAAAAACAAAGATAGACTTCCAGTTAAAATGGCAGTGTAGGAAACATGCCAAAGCAGCCTAGGGGAGAAAAAGCCAAAAAAACCCCCAGCAAAATACACTTTTCTACTAAAAAGTGAGGTGTATAAGAAATTACCAACTGTGGGATGGAGGGATTGCTTGGTGGTTAAGGCATTTGCCTGCAAAGCCAAAGGACCCAGGTTTGATTCCCCAGGATCCACGTTAGCCAGATGCACAAGGGACACACGCAACTGGAGTTCATTTGCAGTGGCCAGAGGCCCTGATATGCCCATTCTCTCTCTTTCTCTCTCTCTCTCTCTCTCCCTCTTTCTCTGTCAAGTAAATAAATAAAAATAAAACATTTAAAAATTTAATAAAAGAAATTACCAACTGTAGTAGAGAAGTAGGAGAGATCTAGAGCATCTAGAGCCCACATAGGTAGGCAGAAGCACCTCCAACAGCAGCACCAGGTCTGCAGCGGCAGCAGGTCTGCAGGGCCACAGCTGCAAGGCTCGGCTGCAGCCCCAGAAAAAGCCAGGTGAGGGGATTTTCCACTCACACTGGACCTCCTCACAAACTCAAGAAATGTGAAGGGAGGACCACAGCGACCAATGGAGGACCAGATCACGAGGTAGAGGATCACATGGACCAGCAGGAGAACTAGAGCCACCATCCACAGCCTCCCTCCCCCACCACCAGCATAAGCGCCAGCAAGCACCAGAGACTTGGGGAAGGGAGATCCCAACACCAGCGACCAGACCAGTGATCCAGTGACCCAGCCAGACTACTGGAACCCACAGTGCACCAAAGAGGGACCCAAGCAGGAGCACAGCATAACTGACACCAAAATCATCCCAAAAGGTAACTGGAATTACACCAGATCAGTGCCCACCAAATAAA
This sequence comes from Dipus sagitta, assembly GCA_036346955.1. Classification (NCBI taxonomy): domain Eukaryota; kingdom Metazoa; phylum Chordata; class Mammalia; order Rodentia; family Dipodidae; genus Dipus; species Dipus sagitta. Next base: position 49,638,297 of record CM070773.1, on the reverse strand, counting down.
CCTGGTATATAGGCCTGAACCAAAAGTGCTAATTGTACCTTCCATATCAGGATAAATTATATGTTAAATCTGATGGATGGCCAGACTTGCCATTCTTAAATAAGCTATATTTTGGGCTTGTTACTTGTTGCTTCCTGATTTATATTGGCTTTGTTTCCTCTTCTCTCATTCATTAATTAAGGGTCTCACTTGGCCAAAGCTGACTTGGAACCCTCAACAGACCAGAAATCTTAACCTCCTTGTTAACAGGATTAAGGGCATGGGGCAACACACACTCTAAGGGATTGAGACTTTGTTAGAGGATCTGGTTGTCATAATACCTACTCTTGCATAAATACTCTGAGCTGTTTTTCATTGAAAGCATACATTGTTTAGTTAAATTTTAGAATCTGCCTGTATTTTGTTCCACTCAGTCTACTTGAATATTCTCATACCAGGCAAACCCAACAACTAGGGTCACTTTTGTAAATGTTCTGAGAGTCTGGAGAGCCATACATAGCACCTTAAGCCCCTACCCTGAAGATATATAACATCTGATTGATTGATAAATCTAATAATACTGCAGCTAACTAGAAAATCCAAGCATTAAATTAATCCAAGATTTAAAAAAAAGTCTAGGCCCAGATGGATTCCCTGGTGAATTTTACCAGACCTTTAGGGACGAACTAACACCATTGCTTCTTAAGCTTTTCCACAAAATAGAAAAAGAAGGAATCCTATCAAACTCCTTCTACGAAGCCAACATCACCCTGATACCAAAACCAGGCAAAGATAGAACAAAAAAATAAAAGTCCAGACCAACCTCCCTCATAAACATAAATGCAAAAATTCTCAACAAAATATTGGCAAACAGAATACAAGAATATATCAGAAAGATCATTCATCCCAACCATGTAGGCTTTATCCCAGAGATGCAGGGATTCAACATACGCAAATCGATAAATGTAATGCCTTATATAAATGGACTGAAGGACAAAAATCACATGATCATCTCATTAGATGCAGAGGAAGCATGTGACAAAATCCAACATCTCTTCATGATAAAGTCCTACAGAGACTGGGAATAGAAGGAACATATCTCAATATAATAAAGGCTATTTATGACAAGCCTACAGCCAACATATTACTAAATGGGGGGAAACTGGAAGCTTTTCCACTAAAAATCAGGAATAAGACAAGGGTGCCATTGTCCCTACTTTTATTTAATATAGTACTGGAAGTCTTAGCCATAGCAATAAGGCAAGAGACATAAAAGGGATACAAATTGGAAAGGAAGAGATCAAGTTATCATTATATGCAGATGACATGATTCTATACATAAAGGACCATAAAGACTCTACCAGAAAACTGTTAGAGCTGATAAACACCTATAGCCATGTAGCAGGATAGAAAACAAACACACAGAAATCAGTAGCCTTCCTATATGCTAACAACAAACACACAAAGGATGAAATTAGAGAAGCACTCCCAATCACAATTGCATCAAAAAAAAAAATACCTTGGAATAAACCTAACTAAGGAAGTGAAGGATCTCTACAATGAAAAATTTACAACATTCAACTGAGAAATTGCAGAAGACACTAGGAAATGGAAAAACATCCCTTGTTCTTAGATCAGAAGAATCAATATTGTGAAAAAGGCAATCTTACCAAAAGAAATCTATACATTTCATGCAATCCCAATCAAAATTCTAAAGGCATTCTTCACAGAAATAGAAAAAACAATCCAAAAAATCATTTGGAAGCACAAAAAGTCTCGAATATCTAAAACAATTTTGAGAAACAAAAACAAGGCTGGTGGTATCACCATACCTGATTTTAACCTATACTACAGAGCCATAGTAACAAAAACAGCATGGTACTGGCACAAAAGCAGACATGTAGATCAATGGAACAGAATAGAGGACCCAGATGTAAGTCCAGGTAGCTATAGCCAGCTGATATTTGATAAAAATGCCAAAAACACTCATTGAAGAAAAGACAGCCTCTTCAGCAAATGGTGCTGGGAAAACTGAATGTGTATCTATAGAAGGATGAAAGTAGATCCTTCTCTCTCACCATGCAAAAGAATTACATCCAAATAGATTAAAGACCTTAATATCAGACCTGAAACTCTGAAACTGCTAGAGGAATAAGTAGGGGAAACCCTTCAACATATTGGTCTTGGCAAAGACTTTCTGAATATAACCCCAATTACTCAGGCAATAAAACCACAGATTAACCACTGGGACCTCAAAAAATTACAAAGATTTTGTACTGTAAAGGACACTGTGAATAAAGCAAAGAGGAACCTACAGAATGGGAAAAAATCTTTGCCAGCGATACATCTGATAGAGGATTAATATCTAGGATATACAAAGAACTTAAAAAATTAAATAATAAGAAATCAAACAAGCCAAATCAAAAAGGGGCTATGGAACTAAATAGAGAGTTCTCAATAGAAGAAATACAAATGGCATATAAGCATCTAAAAAATGTTCTACACCCCTAGTCATCATGGAAATGCAGATTAAAACTACATTGAGATTCCATCTCACTCAGATTGGCTACTATCATGAAAACAAATGACCATAAATGCTGTGAGGATGTGGAAGAAGAGGAACCCTTCTACACTGTTGGTGGGAATGCAATCTGGTCCAGCCATTGTGGAAATCAGTGTGGAGGTTCCTAACATAGCTAAAAATAGATCTACCATATGACCCAGCTATAGCACTCCTAGGCATATATCCTAAGGACTCATCTCATTACCTTAGAGATACTTGCTCAACCATGTTTATTGCCATTCAATTCACAATAGCTGGGAAATGGAACCAGCCTAGCTAGATGTCCCTCAACTGATGAGTGGATAATGAAGATATGGCACATTTATACAATGGAGTTCTAGCGGTAAAGAAAAATGAAATTATGAAATTTACAGGAAAATGGATGGATCTGGAAAGGATTATGCTAAGTGAGGTATCCCAGGCCCAGAAAACCAAGCATCAGATGTTCTCTCTCATATGTGGATCCTAGCTACAGATGATTGGACTTCTGTGTGAGTAGGAAGAAAACTCAGTAGCAAAGGCCAGTAAGCTAGAAAAGAGATATAAAGGGAAGAGAAAGCAAGGGAGGGGGGTACTTAATAGGATGGTATTGTATATATGTAAGTAGAAGAATAGATTAATGGGGGTGAAAATGCCCAAGTGAAGTCAGGAGAAGAGGTTGAATAAAGGAAAGTTGGAGGGAGGGCTAATCAAAATGTTAGAGGATATAAATAACTCATAAGGAAACCTAACTTTTTGGGCAGTGGAACACAAGGAGCCGTAGATTGTTACTAGATAATTTTCAGTGTCAGGGATGGGATACCTTCCAGTGAGTTGTTGGCCAGGGAGGTCCCTGATGCCCCCAAAACATTATAGGAGGGGAGGGTCATCAGAACCTCACCTGATATTCTACCTGCAGCACCCTCCTGCCTCCCAGCTGCATGTGGACTTCTAATGTGCTAGAGTACACAAGAAGGTGGAAGGTTGACCGAAGGTGAGACTCCAGTGATGTGGTTTCATGAGTTGTCACCCATGCTGGGTGATGTTGCTTTTGAGTCGTCATGCTCCTGTAAGTTAACCTTCACCCATGCTCCCAATTAATTCATTGGTTCTCCAAGGTGGACTTGCACGGTATGATTTCTTTGGTCTGTCAGCATCTGTTGCAGTTAGGTTTGCACTGCTGGCAGAAATCACCTGGCCAATAGCAGCTTGTGTGTGTGTGTGGGGGGAGGGTTTATTTTGACTTAGGCTCGAGGGAAAACTCCATCATTGCAGGGGAAACTGATGGCATGAGCAGAGGGTGGACATCACCTTGCCCACATCAGCTGGACAACAGCAACAGGACAGTGTGCCCAACATGGGCAAAGGAAAACATGGCTATAATACCCATAAGCCCATCCTCAACAATACACTGCCTCCAAGAGGCATTAATTCCCAAATCTCCATCATCTGCAAACCTAGCATTCAGAACACCTAAGTTTATGGGGACACCTGAATCAAACCACCTCATTCCTCCTCTGGCCCCTATAAACTGACAACTATACATAATGTAAAATGCAATGCATTCATCCGACTTTAAAAGTCCTCATATTTTTTATCAGTCTTAATGATGTTCAAACATCCCCATAATACAAGGTCTTTTAACTGAACCATAATATCAAAAAATCCATAATGGCACAGAATAAACATTCACACTGCAAAAGGTGGCATTGGGCATAGCAAAGAAATATTCTACCAATACAAGATTTAAAACAACCAGGGCAAATATCAAATTCTATAGCTCTAAGCCCAACAACTCTAGCTAGCGACAAGTCTCCATGTCCAATAATTCTAACCACCAACAAGTCCCTGGAGTTCCAATTCTACCCCTCCAGTTAGGCTACTCACATTCCTGGAAAACGCCATCTGGGGCCAGCAGCTCTCCTGAGCAGCCATCTTGAGGTCCTGGCATCTCCACGGGTCCCACTGCAACCCACAGTCCATCCTCACAGCTTCATCGGGTCTCCATGCAGGCAATTCTGCTTCACACTGCCCATGGCCATTTCCAAAACACAAGACCATGTTGCAAATTCAATGACCCTCTCTTTCCTGCATTTCTTTTTTCTTTTTTTTTTTGGTTTTTCGAGGTAGGGTTTCACTCTAGCCCAGGCTGACCTGGAATTCACTATGGAGTCTCAGGGTGGCCTCGAACTCACAGCGATCCTCCTACCTCTGCCTCCCGAGTGCTGGGATTAAAGGCGTGCGCCACCACGCCCGGCTTCTTTCCTGCATTTCTTATACTCCATAATACCAGGTAGGGGGCCCATTTGTTAATCCAGGGGAAATAAAGCAGACTTTGAAAAACAGGCTACTCCTTCAGCTGGCCCAATCTTAATGATTGTAACCTCTCATACAAATGCTGCTGAGTGAGTAGCAGTTTCAGCCCAAAGATTTCACTTTTTCTGTGCTATATCCCTCTACTCACACCAATCCATTTCTATGCAATGCAACCCTGCACAAATTCTCAGGACACAGGCATAACAGCAAGCCTCTCACACAAACTGCTTCTAAGCCCAGTCTAGGCAAAGCTCTTTCCCACCCTCACAAGCCAAATCTCACAGTCCATAGTTCTTACTGCATTCAGATCTTTCAACTCTTACCAGAATAGTCCATCAAGCTGTACTTACAGCACTTCAAGGCACCACTTAGGCCAAGGTTTCAAATCCTTCCATATTCCTCTTGAAAATCAGCTCTAAAAGGCTAGTGTTTAGCAGCAATCCCACTCCTCTGGTACCACAGTCTATATTAGTTAGGGTTCTCTAGAGGAACAGAACTGCTAGAATGAAATTATATTAAAAAGGGAATTTATTGGATTGGCTTATGGTAGTCCAATAGCAGTTGCAGGCCCAATAATCAAGGAACCTGGCTGCTCAGTCCACGTGGCCAGCTGCCTCAGCAGTCCCAATCTGGTACTGAAGGCCTGGAGGCTTCCTGAGGAGTGGATGGCCTTCAATCCACAAGGTCTTCAGTTGACACTGGTCTTCAGTCCACACTGGTCTTCAATCCATGCTGGTCTTCAATCCACGCTGGAAGGCAGTAAGCAGCTCTGGTGGCCAAATGGAAGGAAGGGGCTCTTTTCACCCAGAGCCTTATACAACCCTTATAGAATGTCCCCCTGTGAGCTGGGCATGGTGTCACATGCCTTTAATCCCAGCACTTTGGAGGCAGAGGCAGGAGGATCACTGTGAGTCTGAGGGCACCTGGAACTACATAGTGAATTCCAGGTCATCCTGGACTAGAGTGAAAACCAAATAAATAAATTCCCCCTCTGAGAGGGGCCACCCACTCTGGGGAAAGGACTTCCTCCTTCAGTTAATCCTTCCTGGAAGCAACCTTGGAGACCCACCCAAAAGGGATTTCTGTGGATTACTAAACAGATCAAGTAGACAACATCTTAACCATCACAGCATCTTCTAAAATTTTTTATTTTTATTTATTTGAGAAAGAGGAGGAGAGAGAGAAAGACACAGAGAGGGAATGGGCATGCCAGGCCTTGTAGCCACGGAAAACAAACTCCAGATGCATATGCCACTTTGTGCATCTGGCTTTATGTGGGTACTGGAGAATTGAACCCGAGTCCTTAGGCAGCGCAGGCAAGTGCCTTAACTGCTGAGCCATCTCTCCAGCCCAGTGTCAGCATCTTAACTGTGGTGAATAGACATTTGTGTACATCCCCCATCCTCCAGGAAAAGTCACGCAATAGCAGAACATGGAAATGAGAAGTAACGGGTTCCATTTGCATGGAAAGGCAGTCGGAGCTGGTTCTCTTGCATCTAACAGATCATCAGGGAAGTGAAGTTGAGGCTCAGAGCAGGTAGGTGGGCTCTGACCAGGCTCGGCCTTACCTTCAGGGCCTCGGATAGGGTAAAAAGAACTTCAGCCCCACACCAAGCCTTAGCTGCTATTCTTTGAGCTTGTTCTCTCTTCTTTTTTTCTTATTTTTATTATTTATTTGAAGCCAAGAGAGAATGGGTGCACCAGATCCTCGAACGTCTGCAAATGAACTCCAGATGCATGTGCCACTTTGTGCATACAGATTTATGTGGGTACTGGGGAACCGTACCCTGGTTGTTAGACTTTGCAGGCAAATGCCTTAACCATTGAGCCATCTCTGCAGGCCTGTTTTCTCTTCTTTAGAGGAGTAAAGAGCAAGGCCTTGGCTGGAGCGCTGAGCTGGCCCCCTCATGCTTGAAAGGTCAGGGAGACAGCACCCAGGCTCAGGTACAGGGCAGGGCAGACACGGCCTGGAAGGCATGAGAATTGGGTCAAATAAGATGGAGATCCTGGCTCTTCTCTATCAGCTCAGCCTTGTGCCCATCACAGGGCTTGGACTGAGTCATAGCTGGACTAGGTCCTGGACTTAGGGAACAGTGCCCATACCATCCATGTGAAGTCTGGGGAGCAGTTAACCCTGCCTGCAGCTGGGGGTCCCACTGTAGCAACTATAGGAAGAAATGACATGAGAAGCCAGCATAGCAACCAGGGAATGGGTGCAGAGTCTGGCAACACCCGAAAACGAAGGTCACCCGGCCACAGGGCTGGTCTCCCTCCTCACAGCAGAACCGCAGCAGCTCTCAGTCCTTAGGTGTGATGGTGACCAGTCTGCATCAAACTGGCTGGCCTAGGTACCCAGTCCATTTGGTGTGTTGCCATTGAGGTTTTTTTCTTGAGTACACACACACACACACACCCCAAAACTGGAAACAAAAGATGAGCCAATAGAGAAAATGGGACACATCTCTACAGTAGCTACTTGCTATCTCCCAAGTGCCAAACAAATAGATCAGAATTCTTGGTACCCTTACCTACATGGATCATCTCAAAAATGCTATGCTGACCGCACAGGAAAGTACATAAATTACATGACTCCATTTCTGCGAATTGCAATGACAAAAAACAAACTAGTGGCCGCCTGTCGCTCAGAATGGGGTGGACTGGTGGCAAAGGGGCACAGGAAACAGGACAGAGGGGACTTTACTCCTGCTTAAGCCCCTGGGTTGCATCCATTTTATTCTGCATTTCTGCTCCCCGCAGGCTCCTCGCCCCACAGGTGTTAAATCATTCCTTTACCTCCCTTTGCCCTTGTATTGCTCAATTCAAATCTGATCATAGGGCCTGGAGAGATGGTTCAGCAGTTAAGGCACTTATGCTTGATAACCCAGGTTCCATTCCCCAGTATCCATGTAATGTCTAACTACCTGGGTTCCATTCCCCAGTATCCACATAAAGCCAGATGCACAAAGTGGTGCATGTATCAGGAGTAGTTTGTTTGCTGTGGCTGGAGGCCCTGGCACACCCATTCTCTCCCTCTCCCCTTTTTCTCTCTCTTTCTCTGCTTACAAATAAAGAAAATAAAATAGGGCTGGAGAGATGGGTTAGTGGTTAAGGTGTTTGCCTGCAAAGCCAAAGGACCTTGGTTCGATTCCCCAGGACCCACGTAAGTCAGATGCACAAGGGGGCACGTGCGTCTGGAGTTTGTTTGCAATGGCTGGTGGCCCTGGCGTGCCCATTCTCTCTCTCTCCCCCTCTCTCTTAAATAAATAAATTAATTTAATAAATTTAAAGAAAATAAAATTTAAAAATCTGAGCATAGGGTCTGGCATGGGGGGATCCTATTGGCCTTGGGTGACCTGCCCTTCTTGCAGTTCTTCTGACAGGGACACTGGCCACTGGACTCCATCTCTACCCTGAACGGTGATCTCTGGGAGGGCAGCAAAATCTGTGTCTCTGGAACCTCAGGCTCAGCTCAAGTCTGATTCGTGGAAGGATCTATGAAAATTAATTGCTGAAGCCCATGTCTACTTTCTGCATTAGGTGGGAGTCATTTCATTCTTCCATGTGCTCTAAATGGAAGCTATCCATGAACAGGACAATTTTGGCCCTCAAGGCCACACCAATCAGGACCACTGGGACATCTGGAGTCCAGCTGACGCTTGTTGGAATGCAGAGAGGTTGCTTGAAACTACATACGCTGATCTATCTTCACTGCTCACACCCACAAGGGGAAACTGAGGCAGGGTGGAAAGGTGCCTGTCTTCCCAGGCCAGACTCATCCCACCGCAATGCACTGTCCAGTCAATCAACTCAGGTGCTGTCTCTCCAGAGTGGAAGTGGTAGCCAGGCCCACCCAGTAGGACCAGAGGGATTTGCCCAAGCAGAAGCAAGGCAAGGACTTCAGGGAGGCCCTGTGTATCAAGGGGACTTCCCAGCACCCACTTCCCACCTTTTCTCCACTTAGGGGAAAGCACCAGCCAAGACACCCTGGTCCCCTCCCTTCCTTCCCAACCCAGCGCTTTGTGAAGTAGAACCAGGAAGCTAGAGGTCAGGGAATTTGAATGGCTTCCAAGCCCTGCTATGAAACAGCTGGGCAGGGAAGTGTGACAGAGTCCAAAAGGGGCCCCAAGGCCTTGCTGTAATATGGTCTGCTCTGGAATGCATCCTAGGACACACCCAGTGAGGTGGCCCACCCACCCAGGATGTGAGATCAGTGGTGCTATTTCATATACCAGGATTTCTGAGGGGACGCTGGTCTCTGTCCCTGCCAAAGTCTCTAAGGGTCTCATATGCCCAAGTGATTGACAAAACCCCACATAAAGGCCCAGGCATAAAACAAAGCCACCCCTTCATTTCCCTTGTAAACTGGTCTCAGCACAAAGGCAAGATTGGGTCCAGCTAAGCCAAAAAAAAAAAAAAAAAAAAAAAAAAAAAAAAAAAAAAAAAAAAGCCTGTTAAGTGCTGTGGCTTATAAAACATCATTTCTGGTTTTTTTTAAGCCCTAAGCTTCTTTATTTAAGAGAGGAAGAGAGAGAGGGAGAGAGGTGCCAGAACCTCATGCTGCTGCAAACTCCAGACTCTTGCTCAGCTTTGTGTGTTTGGCTTTACATGGGCATTGGGGAATCAATGCAGACCATCGGGCTTTGTATGCAAGCCATCTGTAACCACTGAGCCATCTCCCCAGCCGTCACCTCATTTCTGTTCAATTCTTTAAATTTTATTTTATTTGGTTTTTCGAGGTAGGGTCTCACTCTAGCCCAGGCTGACCTGGAATTCACTCTGTAGTCTCAGGCTGGCCTCAAACTCACAACTATCCTCCTACCTCTGCTTCCCCGTGCTGGGATTAAAGGCGTGTACCACCACGCCTGGCTTCATTTCTATTCTTAAAAGAACTCAGCTTGTGTGGTGGCACACACCCTTAATTCCAGCTCTGGGGAGGCAGATGTAGGAGGATTGCTGTGAGTTCGAGGCCAGCCTGAGACTACAGAGTGAATTCCAGGTCAGCCTTGGTTAGAGCAAAACTGTACCTTTAACCCCCTCACCACCAAAAAAAAAAAAAAAAAAAAAAAAAGAATGAGCTAAGGGTGCTGGGAACAATAGCTTAGTTGATAAAGTGAAGACCAGACTTCAATCTCCAGAACCCATGTTAGAAAGAAGAAAGAAAGAAAGGGAAGGAAGGAAGGAAGGAAGGAGAAAAAGACGAAGGAAGAACGGATTGAGGGGGAAAGGAGCTCAGCTTGGCAGCTCACACTTCTAATGCCAGCGTTGGGGAGGTGGAGACAGGTGGATTCCTGGGCTCACTGGCTGGCCAGTGTAGCCTACTTGAAACCTTGTCTCAAATAGTGGCCAGTGTTCCTAAAGAACAACACCTGAGGTTGTCCCTCTGGCTTGCACTCTCTCTCTCCCCTTTCTCTCTCTCTCTTAGGTAGGAGTAGTTACTGAATAAAATGAGGATTTACAATGTCCATCATGGTCTTGGAGAGTCTACAGAAATGACTGGGGCCATAAGACTGAATCTGAGCAAGAGCCTTCCAGAATGGAAAACAGTGACTTGAAGTTGAATGTGCACAGCCTGGAGTGCATGATTAAGAAAACTGAACCAAGCCGGGCGTGGTGGCGCATGCCTTTAATCCCAGCACTCGAGAGGCAGAGGTAGGAGGATCGTCGTGAGTTCAAGGCCACCCTGAGACTACAGAGTGAATTCCAGGTCAGCCTGGACTAGAGTGAGACCCTACCTCGAAAAACCAAAAGAAAAAAAAAAAAAGAAAAGAAAACTGAACCAAATAAAATGTGTGTGTGGTGTTTACATATAGGAAGCTGACTGGCACTGAGGAGGAGGAGAAGAATGCCAGGGCTTGCATGTCTGTGTCCCTCCCAATTTTACCTTGAAGCCCTAATCCCAAGGTCGTGACATCAGGAAGTGGGGACTTTGGGAGTCGGGGAGACTGTCAGGGTAGAGCCCTTATGACTGTGATGCTGGGACTCCTTCCCTCAGAAGAGGCCAGAGAGCGGCAAGAAGTCTTTCTGCCATGGGTAAGGCCTTGGCCACAAGATGTCACCTGTAGCCTGGAAGGTGGCTTCCCCGACTTCAAGCTGCCGGCCCCAAACTCATGCCCATGAGGTTTCACTGAAAGCATATTAGACTGACTAGGACAATAAGATTAAAACTGAGGGAGAGGGTTGGAGAGATGGCTTAGCAGTTAAGGTGCATGCCTGCAAAGCCTAAGGACCCAGGTTCAATTCTCCAGGTCCCACATAAACCAGATGCACATGGTGGCGCACACATCTGGAGTTCGTTTGCAGTGGCAGAGGCCCTGGTGCGCTCATTCATTCTCTCTCTCTCTCTCTCTCTCCCTCTTTCTCTCTCTCAAAAAAATATATATTTTTTTAGAAAAAGATTAAAAATAAGGGAGAGGGCTAGAGAGATAGCTTAGCTGTTAAGTTGCTTGCCTGCAAAGCCTTAGAACCCAGGTTCGTTTCCCCAGTACCCAAGCAAGCCAGATGCACAAGGTGGCACATATATCTGGAGTTTGTAGTGGCTGGAGGCCCTGGTGCGCCCATTCTCTTTCTCTCTCTCCCTCTTTCTGTCTCTTAAATAAATACATAAAATATTTAAAAAAATTAAAAAATAATGAGGGAGGATCAGAGGGTTGAGAGATGAGAAAAATGAACTTTCTTTTTATGTATTTGTCTGTATTTCTGTTTTCCACAATGAGAATGAACTACTTTTGCAAAAATATTATAAATGATTTTATACAATGATTGAAATAAACAAATCTTCTTTGGGCTGGAGATATGGCTGAGCGGTTAAGAGGCTTGCCTACAGAGCCTACCAATGCAGGTGCAATTCCCCACTACCCACATAAAGCCAGATGCACAAAGTAGTGCATGCAGCTGGAGTTAGTTTGCAGTGTCTAGAGGCCCTAGTACACCCATTCTCTCTCTCTGCTTGAAAGACAAACAAACAAAATATTTATAAATAAACAAATCTTCAATTGTGCCATGTATAAAAACACAATGAGGGCTGAAGAGATGGCTTAATGGTCAAGGCATTTGCTTGCAAAGCCAAAGGACCCAGGTTCAATTCCCCAGGACCCACGTAAGCCAGATGCACAAGGTGACGCAAGTATCTAGTTTGTTTGCAGGGGCTGGAGGCCCTGATGTGCCCATTCTCTCTCTCCCCTTCTCTCTCCCTCTCTCTGTCTCTCTCTCTGTCTCCCTCAAATAAATAAATAAAAATAAAAATAAATGAAAGGATTTTTGTGTGTATATGTGTGGTGAATGTGCATGTATGTATGCATGTGGGCACACATGTGTGTGTGAGTGTGTGTGGAGGCCAGAGGTTGACATCAGGTGTCTTCCTTGATCACTGTCCACTTTATTTACTGAGGCAGAGTCTCTCCCTTGAACCCAGAGCTCACTGATTCAGCTGGTCTAGCCAGCCAGCCGCCCTGGGGATCTGATCTCTACCTCCTAAGCACTGAGGCTAAAGGCAGTCCACCACACATGCCCCAACTTTTATGAGGGTGCTAGAGATCCAAACTCCAGTCCTCATACCTGCATAGCAAGTACTTTATCCACTGAGCTATGTCCTCACCCACAGCTGTTGTTTTGGGTGAATTTTTTTTCTTTCTTGGTCTTTTGAGGTAGGGTCTGTGGTGATTTGGATCAGATGTGCCCCATAAATTCGTGTGTTTTGAATGTTTGGTCCCTAGCTGGTGGAAATTTGGTAGAGGGAACTTTTCTGGAGGAGGTGTGTTGCAGGGGGCAGACTTTGGGGAGTTATAGCCAGCTCCATCTTGCCAAAGCGGGCTCACTGTCTGGCTGCTGTTCTCCACTGCTGTGACTGAGGTAATGTTCAGCATCTGCTCACGCTAGGCTTTCCCTGCCATCATGGGTCTCCTCTTGAGACTCTAGCCAGAACTTTCCCACATCAGCTGCTTTTATTGGGTGCTTTATAACAGGATTGACAATGTGGTAGTTTGAATGTGATAGTTTGAATATATGGTCCCACAGACTCAGTCATTTTTTTTATGAAAGAGAGAGAGAAAGACAGAATTGATGTGTCAGGGCCTCCAGCCACTGCATTCTCTGCCCACTTCTCTCTCTCTCTCTCTCTGCTTGCAAATAAATTAAGTCAAAATATTCAGTTGGGTGTGGTTGTACATACCTTTAATCCCAGCACTTGGGAGGCAGAGGTAGGAGGATTGCAGTGAGTTTGAGACCACCCTGAAATAAATGGGAGATCCAAGCCCCATCCTCAGTGCGTGACAATAGGTAATGGTGGTAGGTGAGTCAGGGCAGGGGGTATGGACAGCGCTTCCATGTCGCATCCCGTACCAACAGTTATGTGACTCAGACAAGTACTTCCCTCTGCATAGTGGGTGCTGGTACCTACAGGGAAAAGTCTGTGTGAGAATCCAGTGAGGCTATGTTAAGTGTGTGTGTCCTAATGTGACACAGTGTGAGAGAGTGACTAACACAACTCACTTTGTGCTGACCTTCTAATATACTCTCCTTTTTAAATTATTTGCAAAGAGAAAGAGCAAGAGAGAAGGAGATAGAGAATGAAAATGAATGGATGCACCAGGGCCTCTTGCCACTGCAATCTCCAGATGCATGCACCACTTTATGCATCTGACTTCAGGCAGGTACTGAGGACTTGGACCTGGGCCAGCTGGCTTTGCAAGCAAGCACCTTTAAAACCACTAAGCCAGGGGCTGGAGAGATGGCTTAGCAGTTAAGGTGCTTGCCTGCGAAGCCTAAGGACCCATGTTCAACTCTCCAGATAAGCCAGGTGCACAAAGGTGAGGCAAGTGCAAGGCTGCACATGACCACTAGGTGGCATAAGTGTCTGGAGTTTGATTGCAGTGTCTAAGACCCTGGTACATCAATTCTCTCCCTTTTTCTCTCTCTCTCTCTCTCATTCTCACTCTCTCTAAAATAAAAAAATAAATAAACACTAAGTATCTCAACTCCCAAATGGACAAAGCATCAACTTCATGGGCAAATCGATGCTTTATGTTTTAAGCCAAAAATTTCCAAGTAGTGCTTATCTGCCTTGTCCCACCTGCAGCTCTTGTGTATTAAGAAATAGATTGTAGACTGTTGGAGACTCCATCTGAGAGTGTCTATGTCCATTTTGTCACTTATTTATTTATTAATTTTTGAGGTAGTATCTCACTCTAGTCCAAGCTGACCTGGAATTCACAATATAGTCTCAGGGTGGCCTTGAACTCATGGCGGTCCTCCTACCTCTGCCTCCCAAGTGCTAGGATTAAAGATGTGCACCACCACGCCCAGATAAAATGTGTAGGCCAGACTGGCCTTGAAATCCTGATCCTCCTACCTCCACCTCTTCAGCAATATCCTACCAGCATGTGTCACCACAACTGGCTTATCACTTACTTTCTTGATGCTGGAACAAAATACCTGACTAGAAGCAACTTAAGGAAGGGGTTTATTTTGACTTACAATTCAAGAGAGTAGAGTCTATCATGTGGAGGAAGGTGTTGCAGTCAGCTTCGCATTGCTGGCAGAAAACACCTGATCATGAGCAGCTTGTGGGAGGAGAGGGTTTATTTTGGCTTACAGACTCAAGGGAAAGCTCCATGATGGCAGGGGGGAAACAATGGCATGAGCAGAGGGTGGACAATAGCAGCAGGAGTGTGTGTCAAACACTGGCAAGGGGAAGCTGGCTATAGTACTCAAAAGCCCGCCCCCAACATGACATCACCTCCAAGTGGCTCCAATTCCCAAATTGCCACCAGCTGGGGTCCTAGCATTCAGAGCACATAAGTTTGTAGGGGACGCCTGAATTAAACCATCACAGAAGACATGTTAGGCCAGCTTATCACATCCACAGGCAGCAAGCAGAGGAGGAAAAGAAGCAAGGCTGGGTTATAAAACCTCATGCCCCTCCCCCCACACTTCCTCCAGTAAGGCTCCACCCCCTAGAGGTTCCACGTCTTCCCAAATAGCATCACCAACTGGAGACTAAATGGTGACCATGAGCCTTTTGGAGGCATTTTTCATTCCAACCACAAAACTCACCCATGTATGTGGGGCATAGAGGGGTAACAGAGACCCCAGGTTTGTCCATCCTATGCTGGTGCCTGGTTGTCTTTTGGGGTACAGTAGGAGTACACCTTTCCAGTCCCTTCTCTCTCGTGCTGATCCAGGGTCTGGGGTGAAGTACAGATAGCAGTTAAGACGCATGCTGGGAGTCTAGGTATGTATAGCTCCAAAGATCTTCCTCAGTGTCCATGTAGTCCACGGAGGGCACCCACAGAACTAAACATTTGGGGAAGAGTGTATGCTCCAAGTTTGGTGCTGTGAGTCTAACTCAGAAAACCTGGATCTCGCAGGCTTTTTTTTTTTTTTTCTCCAAAAGCCCATGGGATTAGTTGGCCTACTCAGCCTCCCCCGCCCCCCTTTCCTCTTGCTGACCTGTGGAGAATGATTGCCGCAAAGATGACCATGAAGATATCGTGAAGAAGAAAGTGCTTTGTAAATATGTGTGCAAAGCATTAGCATTAAAGCCAGCTGTGCCAGGCTCTTAGCTCAGGCAGCCTCAGGTCTGGGGTCTGGGCCTCAAATCAGGCAACCTGGCATCAGAAGTTCTACCTAGGAGTACAGCCAGGCTGACCCAACAGATAGGGACTCCTAAGCACCCTTTACCCAGCACCAATGATATCCCACAGCCACCATGGGCTCTCTCAGCCCAGCAGTGTGGCCTACACACACCAGCACAAAGACCCTGCCTGGCAAGAAGGTCGTGGAGCAAGCACACAGACCAACATGCTGCTGCCGGCAGGCAGGCCAGATGGACCTGGAGGATGAGGCAACCCTGGGCGGCTGCCCTAGCAAGTGTTTTCTGGCGGGGGCTCCCTCCCCAGGCATTCGCCCCTGTGTGAGCTCCTTACTGCCCCCTACCAATGCCACAGCCCACTGGAGGACTTTGCTACAGCAGAATAAGCCCAAGTAAAGACAGGTGTGTCTTGAAGAAGTGGAACATGGAAGCTACTCTCTCTGGACCCTTGGCTGGCCTCTGAGCTGCCAGCTTAGCGAGCCCGTGTCCAGAGTGTGAACTTTGGGATGACTTCCTGCC
Source organism: Dipus sagitta (assembly GCA_036346955.1). Taxonomy (NCBI): domain Eukaryota; kingdom Metazoa; phylum Chordata; class Mammalia; order Rodentia; family Dipodidae; genus Dipus; species Dipus sagitta. Next base: position 49,622,353 of record CM070773.1, on the reverse strand, counting down.
AGGCTCCACATGCTTACTCAGCTAGATTACATGATACGATAGAGAACCAGTTAGTTGAGTCACAGCTTGAGGACTTCTGGGACACTTTGCAAGGAGTAAGGATGGCCTTCCCAGGCCTGCTGGACTGGGCTGCCAAGTAACATAGTTGTCCCTCAATAGGAGCACTGGTTACAGGAGCTCCTAGTATACCAAGTCCCTTATATAAAAACAGTATATGGAGCTGGAGAGATAGCTTAGTGGTTAAAAGTACTTGCTTGCAAACCCTGATGGCCCAGGTTCAATTCCCCCAGTACTCACATAAAGCCAGATGCATAAAGTGGATCATGTACCTAGAGTTCATTTACAGTGGCAAGAGGCCCTGGTGTGTCCATACACATACTCTCGCTCTTTCTCTTTCTCTCTCTGCCTGCCTCTCTCTCTCTCTCTCTCTCTCTCTCCGTCCAAAATAAATAAAATATTAAAAAGGCATAGTAGTGGCCTTGAACCTATGTACATCTTCCTATATACTTTAAATAGTCTCTAGATGACTTAAAATGCCTCATGTAAAATAACTGCTACATAAGTAGTTGTTAGACAGTATTCTTCAGGAAAGAATGACAAAGAAAAAAATACTTTTACATGTTCGGTACAAATTCAAGTTTTTCTTCTAAATATCTTCAATCTGGGCTGAGGCAAGAGAGCTTAGACAGTAAAATATTTGCCTCACAAGCATGAGGAACCACATAAAAATGCTGGGCATGGGCTGGTGAGATGGCTTTCTGGTTAAGGTACTTGCCTTAGGAGCCTAAGGAGCCAGGTTCAACTGTACAGAACTCATGTAAGCCAGATGCACAAGGTGACACATGCGCACAAGGTGGCACACACACCTGGGGTTTGATTGCAGTGGCTAGAGGCACTAGTGCATCAATTCTCTCTTTCAATCTGTCTCATAAAGTAAATAAAAATTCTTTTTAAAAATGCTGGGCATGGTGGCATACTTATAATCCCAGCACTAAGAAGGCAAAGACAGGTGGATCCTGGGGCTCACTGACCAGCCAGTCTAGCCTGATTGGCAATGAGAGACCCTGTTTCAAAAATAAGGTTCCTTATTTCTGAAGACTCCACACGCTTGGGCTGAAAGGTTATTGAGAAATCAAGCTGAAGCTGAGCTGAAAACCTCCTCCCTGTAGACCGCTTATACAAGACCCTCATAATAGGAAGAAAAGATGATGACATAAAAATAAAGGAGAGACTAATTGAGAGGGGGAGGAGATATGATGGAGAGTAGATATGTGAAAGGAGAAGTGGGGAGGGGAGGAAATTATCATGGTTTATTGTCTATAATTATAGAAGTTGTCAATAAAAATGTTATAATGGGGGTAAAAAGGCCTAAGTGAGGTCAGGGGAAGTGATTAAGTAAAGGGAAGGTGGAGGGAGGGCTAGTTAAAATCTAAGAGGATATAAACAAGTCATATAGAAACCTACTTTTTTAGACAATGGAACACTCAGAAGCCATAGATTGTTACTAGAAAATTTTCAGTGCCAGGGATGGGATGCCTTCTAGTGACCTATTGGCCAGGGAGGTCCCTGATACCCCCAAAACATTATAGGCCATTGCCAAGGCTCTGGGTTTCCCACTAGGAATAGATGTAAGACCCTAAGATTCCACATACTTGGGCTGCAAGGTCACTGAGAAACCCAGCTGGAGCTGAGCTGAAAACCTCCTCCATGTAAACCAGCTGACAGAAAGCTGAAAAAACCATGCTGCGCGCAATTCAGTGGGAGAGAGAGAAATCACCAGTGGAGAGATTCAACAGTGGACACTATACGCCTTAAATTTGGCCAGGCAGGCCAAATGAGCCAACGGGTGCAATAATGGCACATCTGTTATGGGGGAAACCAACCACCCTCTAATTTGACTGGAGGACCACTCCATGGGAGAAAATACATCCCTGATACTGAAAACCTACAACAGGGGTAAGTCATGAGCCCTAGGGGTGTAACATCTGCTGATGTCTGGTTAAATGTATATAGTATGCTCACCAAACTGCCCAGTAAGCACTTTTCTTAATGTTCATACCCATATATTAATGCTATTCTCACTTTTGGTTAGATAGTCTCCTCTTTTCAGATGGCAGTGACCTTGGGATAACTCAGAAAACACCATGGTGCTGAGAGGAAGTGACAGAAGAGCGCTCATCATTGAAATGTCTCTATCATGCCTTCCAAGGCTCAGGATCTATTGAGGAAGAGGTGGCAGAAAGAATGTAAGAGCCAAAGGAAGGGTAGGACTCCTTACAATGTGCTCCTCCAGACACAAAATGGCCTGGATATACATGACCTTAGAGTGCCTGACACTACCTACACAAGACCATCATAATAGGAAGAAAATATGATGACATCAAAATAAAAGAGAGACTGATTGGGGGGGGATATGATAGAGAGTGGAGTTTCAAAGGGGAGTGGGGAGAGGGAGGAAATTACCTTGGGATATTATCTATAATTATGGAAGTTGTCAATAAAAAAAGACCATAAAAAAATGTGAAAGCCAGGTATGGTGGTGCACACTTTTAATCACAGCACTTGGGAGATAGAGGTAGGAGGATTGCTGTGAGTTCGAGGACACTCTGAGAGTACATAGTGAATTCCAGATCAGCCTGGCCTAGAGTAAGACCCTAACTTGAAAAACCAAAAAAAAAAAAGTTGAAAAATTAAATTAAATTTTAAAAAAGGCTCCTGAGGAACAAGAAGCCTCTGGTGTCCACACATGTGTACACAAAAGTGCACACACATGTGGACACACATAAATTCAAAAAGAGAAAAATAAATATTTTCTATGGTTTATGAAGAACCCACAGATATGAAGGTAGTCTGTTACCCAGTCTGTGCCTCTGAGATCCCTCAAAGTCTCAGGACCAACCCTGGGCCCCAGAGCCAGCTCTCCATGGCAGAACTCCTCTTCACAGTTCCTGCAGGACTTCTGCCCATCTCATACCAGAGGACTCAACTGCCATGACTTACTAAACTCCTAATCCACAGCCCTATGCCCTTGTTCCTGCAGAGGGGACAGGGATGGTTTGAGAGTGGCTGACTGAGTCTTCCACAAGAGATTTCCCTGCCCAGGGCACGGCTGAGGTTGTGGAAAGAGCCCCAGGGTTTGACTGCTGTGGAGTTAGAGCAAGGCAGAGTGGGTAAGGGCTTAGGAAGAGGGAAAGGGGCTGGGACACAGCACTTGTGAAGAGCTCTCCACGGAGAACAGAAGGTCCCCAGCTTCTTAGGACAGGACTGTTCCCTGTTAAGCGATCAACCGTACCCCTTCTTTCATCCTGACTTTCAACTGCTGTGCACACGTGGACTATGAAGAGATTGGGTTACATCTGCAAAGCTGAGACCTAGAAAGGAGGAGAACCAGCCAGAGAAGGTGCTCAGAGCCAGAGGTGATGGGGACAGAAATAGTACTCAGAGATTGCTGGGTAAAAGGACACCATCTCCCATTGGACATGGACTGCTGTAGTCTGTGGTTCAAGAGATTTTACTGGTCTCCCAAGAACAAGAACAGGCTAGGCTGGGGAGTACCCCAGGACCCATGGTAGAAAAGGCAGCTGACCGGGAAAATCAGGCAGCCAATTTCCCTGACAGGTGATGTGTCTGCTCAAGCTAATGTATCCTGGGAATCTGAGCTCCTCAATATGGCCTGCCAAAACATACATGCAACTTCCTGAATAACTTGCTCTGATCTTTTAAAAAATATTTATTTGATGTGTGTGTGTGTGAGAGAGAGAGAGAGAGAGCATGCTATGGCACACGGTGAGAATCAAAGAACAACTATCAAGTAGGTCTTCACTTTGCACCTCCTTTGAGGCAAAGTCCCTTGTTACTGTTCACTGCCCTCTTCAAAGACTTCCAGGAAATTCTGCCGCTGCCTCCCTTCTCAAATAAGCCCAATAAGATTACAGAGGCCTGCCACAATTTCTGGCTTTTCATTTGGGGTCTGGGGATCTGAACTCAGGTAACAGAGTTGCACGCAAGCTTGTTTATCCACTGAACCATCTCCCCAGACATCTGATCCATCTTTTACCATGCATTATTTTTTTAAAAAGATTTATTTTTATTTATTTATTTATTTATTTATTTATTTATTAGAGGAAGAGAAAGGGGTAGGGGAGAAAGAGTGGGCCCGCCAGGGCCTCTAGCCACTGCAAACGAACTCCAGACACATGCACCACCATGTGCATCTGGCTTATGTGGGACCTGGAGAATCGAACCTGGGTCCTTAGGCTTCTCAGGCACGTGTCTTAACCACTAAACCATCTCTCCAGCCCACAATGCATTATTATATATCATCATCACCATTATTTTGCAAGGCTGGGGATTGAGCCCAGGGCCTTGAGTATCTATGCAAGCACTCTAGCACTGAGCTACATTCTGCAGCCCACAGTGCATTATTTAAAATATATATATACTTTTCATTGTAGAATAATTGTAGATTAATTGCAAAGTTGCAGACTCCCACATTCCTCCACCTACTCTCTTGCCTATCTACGCTCAGTGTTAGCATCTCACAAAATCATGCACACTTGTCACACTAGAAAATTAGCCCAATTGCAGATGTTGGGTTTGTTGCTATTTCTCATGATTAGACCCTAATTCTGCACTGACGGCAAGAATAAGGAGGAGGCAGTCAGGCGTGGTGGTGCGTGCCTTTAATCCCAACAGTTAGCAGGCAGAGGTAGGAGGATCACTAGTTCAAGGTCACCCTGACACTACAGAGTGACTTCCAAGTCAGCCTGGGCTAGAGAGAGACCCTACTTTGAAAAACCAAAGGGGGGAAAAAAGGATAAGATCAAGGAGGAGGCAAAGGGTGCTTTTCTTTGCTGGGATTAAAGGCATGCGCCACCACACCCGGCTAAGGGTGCTTTTCATCACATCATGTCAGAGTGAGACTAACACATATCACTGATGAAAATGACATCTGCAGGGTTTCTCCCCTGCAAAGACACTGTTTCTCTTTTCCATGCTCTAAGGGCTACCAGTGCACATTGAAGGGAGGAGGAGTGAGGCTCCTCTCCCTGGCAAGGTCACAGTTAAGTGTCACTGGGATTCTGCTGTACAGTGTCCTTCCTTCTCCCATTTCTTTATTTAGGAGCAATTTTCCTTCTCTTCCGCCATGACCTTCACTGACTCTCTCCTCTCTCTAAGGGGTGGGGTTAGATTGCTACAGAGGGACTGGTTCTGAGATGCTGAAGATATCAAAATCTTCATAGGTTCAAATCCTTACCATAACATGGCATAGTATTTTAAAAAAAATTAGTGCTGGGTATCAGGGAGATCTCAGGATGCCAAGGGATCTGAGCCACCCCTCCCCCACACAGCATACATCACAGCTGACCTGCAGAGCAAATTGTCTTCATCTGCTGAGCTGAACCCAAAGTGTACCAAAGAGGAAACCAGCTTAGTACTCAACACAGGCGGGACAGAAAGTGACCCCAAAAGGTTGCTGGGCTATATTACATTAGGGCAGTGTATACTCTAAAGCCTGGGATAAAGCTTGCTCTGGAATAAAGACAAGAGAGAAAGAGAGAGAGAGAGAGGGAGAGAGAATTGGTATGTCAGGGCCTCCAGCCACTGCAATTGAATTCCAGACGTGTGCACCACTTTGTGCACATGGCAACCTTGTGCACAAGGTGATGCACACACAAGGCAAGGTTGTCATGTACACAAGGTGCTAGAATTAAAGGTGTGTACCACTATGCCCAGATTGCTATTTCTTAATTTGTAGTGCCTTTTTTCCCCTTCTTTCTTTCTTGGGGACAGGGGTCAGTTACACTGCAGCCCCGGGATTTCAGCTTCACAATTATCGGGATTAAAGGCAGAAGCTACCACACCCATCCAGTTTAGGACCTTTGGTTTTGTTAGTTGGCTATTTGTTTTAATCCCCAGTTGTACATAAATATCCCATGCTAGTTTTGTTTGTATATTGTTCAGTTAGATTTTAGGATTATGCCGTATTTTTCTTCATCCAGCCTACTATTAAAATCTTTCTACTACTCTTCCCACCCACAACTTATTTACCTTCCCTCTTTCCAACCCCTTTTCCATATTTTTCCTCCTCCTTATCACCCATAACTACAACCTTACATTGCCCGAACAACCTCTAAAATCTGTGGAAACTAACAGAACTCCATTTCCCTCTTCTACATACCTGTGCCACTTCCATCTTTTTCAAATTTAATACCAGCCCTCACACTAATTCACCCTGTACTGCTCCCACTTCTAAGTAACCAAAACCCTAGCAGACCCTAACAGCTTTGTTCTTTTATCCACCAGCAGTTACTGAAATCAAAAGAAACATTGCTGTTAATTTGATAGTAGGACATTTACATAGCAGGCATATCCAATAGCTTGGGTCACTCTTGTTACTCTGTGAGCAAAGAATCTACATCTGGCTCCTTCAGCTCCTATCTTGAAGATATAATTTCTGATTTACATGACTAGGAATACAGCAGATAACTAGAGAATCAAGCATTTAAATAAACAGATGCAAAAGTCTCTATTAATATATTAATACAAGAAACAAAAAATTGAGATAACATAATTCTTCCAAAAATTATAAACCCAACAGAAATTACCTCCAGTGAGACTGAACTATATGAAATGCCAGAGAGAGAATTCAAAAGAATGAGTATAAATATGTTTGAAGAAATTAAAGGAATCAAAGAAAACAAATTCCTGAAGGAGAACATAGGATGTCAACAATGAAATAAGGAGGTCAATAGAAGATATGAGTAAGGAAATTAACATACTGAAGAAATATCAGTCAGAAATACTAGAAATGAAAAACACAGTAAGTCAAATAAATAGAACTCTGTAGAAAGTGTCACCAATATAATGGATTAAGGAGAGGGCAGAACATCTGAGCTAGAAGACAAGGTGGCAGATCTAGGACATTCCAACAAAAAGAAATACAAACTAATAGGAAGACATGAGTGGGATTTTCAAGACATTCAGGGCACTATGAAGATATCAAACTTAAGAATTCAGGGTATAGAAGAAGAATTTCACTCTGAAGGCAGAGTAAGTATTTTCAACAAAATCATAGAAGAAAATTTCTCCAAAATAGGGAAAGAGATGTCAATACATATACAGGAGGCATTTAGAACATCAAATAGACAAGACAAGAAAAGAAACTGCTGAACTGCAGTTCAGAAGACATGGGTCGCTGGCTTGGACTGTTGCTGGTGGAGATGGGCTCCAAAGTCACCCCAGAGGCTCTGCATTATGACTATGTGGATGTGGAGACCTTAACCAGTATTGTCAGTGTTGGGCACAACTCTTTCCTGTATGCAAGATCCTGCCAGGATCAGTGGCCTGAGCCCCATGTCTATGATGATGTCCCTTATGAGAAGGTGCAGGATGAGGAGCCTCAGCACCCCGCAGGGGCACAGGTGAAGTGCCATGCATCCTCCATCAAGTGGACCCTCAGGTCAAAGTCAAGCACCATGCTTCCAGTGCCAATCAATACAAGTATGGCAAGAACCCAGCTGAGGAGGATGCCCGGAGGTACCTGGTAGAACAAGAGAAGCTGGAGAAAGAGAAGGAGACAATTCGGACAGAACTAATGGCCTTGTGGCAGGAGAAGAGGGAGCTAAAAGAAGCCATCTGGAGCAGCCCAAGAGCAAAGCTGAAGGCCCTGGAAGAAACCGTGGCCACCCTAGAAGCTCAGTGTCAGGAGAAGGAGGAGCGCAGGGTTGACCTGGAGTTGAAGCTCGTGGCTGTGAAGGAGCGCTTGCAGCAGTCCCTGGCAGGGGGCCTGGCCCTAGGGATGTCTGTGAACAGCAAGAAGAAGAGTGGGGAAACTGCAAATAAACCCCAGAACAGTGTTCCAGAACAATGTCTCCCCGTTAACTGTGTTTCTGAGCTGAGGAAAAGGAGCCCATCCATTGTAGCCTCCAACCAAGGAAGGGTGCTACAGAAAGCCAAGGAATGGGAAATGAAGAAGACCCAGGAAAAGAATGAGAATTCCATGCCAAAAAGAGTATTAGCTTGCCCAACTAAGGCAGAAATGCTTTTTTCACAAAGAAACACCAGGAAAAGACTGGAAGCAGCTCCCACTCTGTGGGATGAGGGACACTCAAAAGACCAGTTTTGTTGTCTGCATGATTTGGGGAGGTTGTAGGGTGGGAAGGAGTAGAAGTGAAGGTGGAAATGGAAGGCATCTTTCTGACTTTCCAAAGAGTAGATATGGGGGTGGATGGAGACAGATGTATGCACGGCTGTAAAGGTTTTGCTAAATACCTTTGCCTTCCCTTCTGAAGAAGAAATGAAAGCACACGTGAATTGAATAAGTCACTGCATCCCATCTCATCATCCCACTTTCAGTCCTTAAGAAGACAGTGCGGAAGCATCGGTGGTCCATGAAGAGAGAAGAGACTCAGTCACCAGTCACTTGTGTGGCTGTATTCCCGTTGGGCATTACAGGCAAATTCTGGGCAAAGCTGATAGGCTACAAAGTCAGTATCATCCCTCCATGCACACAAGTGCACAAATGCCACTGAGAACATGCAGATTTTACAGTCATTCCTCATCACTTCAGAGCTAGAACTGTGCAGGGAGCATGTACTGGAGTTTTCCAGATTGGAGCATTTAAAAATCTGATACATAAGGACCAGAGGGCAAAGAAACCGGATCCGCTAACACATCTTAAACTCGCAGTGACAAAGCATGGAGCTCTAGTGTCCACAGAATGTGGCCGGTATTCGAGGGTGGAGTCATTTGCTGTCAAGTCCTTACCTGCTTTAAAAACCTTACCATTAGGCTTTCAGACTGTGGTTGGAAAAGTATGTCTTGAGCCTAATGAAATCTTCATCTTGCACAGGAAGGCACAAGAGCTTGACTTCCTGGTCTGCTACAAAGTAAGACCATCAATGAAAATCTACAGGTTGGTAGCTTGTTCCTGCCACAAAGATGCTAAAAGCCTTTTACAGACATTGGATACTTTGATAGGTAAAACAAGAACCTCAAGTCCTGGGCAGACTTCTTTCTATGCCACTCTACTGTCAGTACTACAGGCACTTTATGTCTTTTAACATATTTTTTCCCAATAAAGATGAAACTGTTTAACTGTGAAAAAAAAAGAAAAGAAACTCTCTTCACCATATTACAATTAAACTACTAAACACACAGACCAAAGAAAATATATTGAAAGCAGTAAGAGAGAGGCACCTAGTCACATATAAAGGCAAGCCCTTCAGGATAACAGCAGATTCCTCAACACAAACTTTAAGACCCAGAAATGCTTGGAATGATGTATTCCAAGTTCTGAAAGAAACAACTGTCAACTCAGACTATATCCAACAAAGCTATCCATCACAATTGAAGGAGAAATGAGATCTTTCTGTGATAAAAACAGGCTAAAGGAATACATGACCACTAAGTCAGCTGTATAGAAAATACTTGCATGGATCCTTTGGATGGAAGAGAAAGACACATACATGATGCTAAAGAAAAGAAAAAAAAAACTATGCTCATGCAGGAGAGCAACTGAAAAACAGCAAGGGCTACAAAAGAAGAATGACAGGAATACACACACCTTTCAATAATGACCAGTACTTGGTTTCAGTACCCCATCCAAATGACACAGACTTGCAGACTGGATTAAAAGGCAGAATCCTAGGTTGGATAGATGGCTTAGTGGTTAAGGCACTTGCCTACAAAGCCTAAGAACCTGGGTTTGATTCCCCAGGACCCACATAAGCCAGATGCACAAGGTGGTGCATGTGTCTGGAATTTATTTGCAATGACTAGAGACCCTGATGTATTCTCTCTCTCTCTTTCTCTCTCTCTCTCTATCAAATAAATAAATACAGTATCTTTTAAAAGGCAGGATCCTTCTGTTTGTTGTCTCCAAGAAACTCACTTCTCCATAAAAAACAGATACTACCTTAGGGTGAAAGGATGGAAAACGGTATTTTAAGAAAATGGGCCTAGGAAACAAGCAGGCATTGCTATTCTAACATCCTACAGGATAGACTTCAAACCAACACTAGTTATAAGAGATAAAGAAGGTCATTTTATTTTGATTATGGGAACAATCCAACAAGAGGACATTACAATCCTAAACATACATACACCAAACATGGCTGCACCCAGTTTTATTAAACAAATACTAGTACTAGATGTAATGTCTCAGATAAACTCAAGCATAATTGTAGTGGGTGGCTTCAATACCCCTCTCTCACCAATTGACAGGTCATCCCAGCAAAAAGTAAACAGAGAAGCATCTGGATTAAACAACATCATAGAACAAATAGACCTAACATATCTACAGAACAGTCCATTCAAATGCTGCAGAATATACATTCTTTTCAGCAGCACATGGAGCATTCTCTAAAGTAGACCATATATTAGGATGCAAAGCAAATCTTAGCAAATACAGGAAAATTGAAACAATCCCTTAAACTCTAGCTGATCAGTGTTAGGGATCAAACTCAGGGTCTAGTGCATCTAATGGCAATGCTTGACCCCTAAGCTATACCCTCAGCCCTTACAACAGCATGGTATTTGCATATAGCTATGGGCATTCTCCTTCCTACTTGAAATATCTCTGGAAGACTCATCATCCAATGCATGTTTTACAATGTGTGCATGTGCTAAGTAAACAGTTGTTATATTGTAACCAACTCCACAATTACAGTAAGTTATACTGTACTGTTTAGGGAATAAGGACAAGAAAAGAGAGCTGATACACTCTTTTTGCCAACCCCGGTTGTGTGTATTTTCCTTCTGCTTTCTGTGCTGTCTCATTGCACTGATCGAATAAGACCACAGCCATCACTTTCCCTGTGAGCTTCCCTGTCACGGACAGCTTCTTTTGAACTGTCTACCTACTAGTTATTATGTGGCAGGCTCCTTTGGCAAACATTCATTTATATGAGTTTGATGTCATTTAATCCCATGACATTCCTCTAAGTAGATTTGTTTACCTTCCTCATTTAACAGGAGAAGAAACAGCCTCGGAGAGGTTACTTAGCCAGGCCACACAGGCACTGACTGAGCCACGGCCGTCTGTCTCCTGCATCCAGCTCAGCAGCTAGTCCAACCCCTGGGCTTCATAGGAACTTGCTGGCTGAATTGCAGCACACATGTGGATGTGCATTAAAAAGCAAACATCAATCTGGGTGTGGTGGCACATGCCTTTGATCCCAGCACTTAGGAGGCAGAGGTAGGAGTATTGTCTTGAGTTCCAGGCCACCCTGAGACTACCAATAGTGAATTCCAGGTCAGCCTGTACTAGAGTGAGACCCTACCTTGAAAGACCAAAACAAAAACAAAAACAAAACAAAACAAAACAAAAAATCAGGGCTGGAAAGATGGATCAATGGTTAAAGACACTTGCTTGCAAAGCCAGATGGCCCAGGTCATATTCCCCAGGACCATGTAAAGCCAGATGCACAAAATGCTGCATGCGGAGTTCATTTGCAGTGACAAGAGGCCCTAGCGTGCCTATTCTCTCTCTCTCTCTCTCTCTGATGCATATAAATAATAAATGAATTGTTTTAAGCCAATAGCTATCCCTTCCCTTTGTGCTGAATGGTGCCGGTTGTCACACGTGAGTAGAGACCTGGCACTCAGGACCAGGAAGAATCATCCCAGCAGGTTCCGGCTCAGGCCCCACAGGGACACATACAAAGTCACCCTGCGCAATGATTGTCTATTTCCACCCTGCCAATGCCTTGAGCTCCCTCCCTGGCTGGCCTTGCTGCCCTGTCTGGGTTGGTGCCAGTACTGTTCTGGGTCACTGGGGAAGCCGAGCTGGCAACACATGCAGTAGCAAGCAGTTGTCTGGGCAGAGTGGCCTGGCAGCCACAGGACTCTTGGATGGAGGCCCTTCCAGGTCAAGAGGTGGTTTACACTGCTGGCCAAGACCACACTGGCCTCCCAAGTCTTTTATTCCAGGCGGTTCTCAAACAGTAGCCTTGGGACATTATGTCCAAGAGGTGGAAGGGTGATATTGCAGTGTGGGACAAGGGCATGGGTGGAAGGCATCTGGAGGCAGGGGTCTAGCCATAGCTCTCATGCTTACTGGTAATGGGGAAGAGCTCTTTCTGCTGCCTTGGCTTCTGTTTCTCTCTCTCTCTCTCTCTCTCTCTCGACCAGTAGTTCTCATGAAGACTCCTGTCTCAGGGCCTCAAACAGTACTGGGAATACATTAGATGTCCATATTCTTAGACCTCTCCATCCCAGACCTACTCACTCAGTCTCAGGGTGGGCACACTGCCTGGGTTTTAAAAGCCTTCCTGACAGGACTGCTGGCCCACACAGGCTCAAAAACGTCTTCTTAGGCTCAGTTTGATGTATTCAGCTCCTACTGTATAGGAAGGCCTCGTGCTAAGAGATGGAGAATGCTAAGGTAAAGGAGGCGTGTCATTAATAGCAAAAAGTCACCTCCATTCCTTGGATGGTTACCTCCTACTTGTCCCTTAACACCCAGTTCAAAAGAGCATCACAGACCAGCAGTCTCCCAGCAGTTCCACAGGCATTAGGAATGATCTGCTCTCCTTTGCTACCTACATCCCTGGGTGGATAATACATCATGTTATTTGTAAGTCAGTTTCTCCTGCACAATGGTGGGGAGCACAAAGGACAGAGGGCACGTCTTAGTTCTCCATGGTCCCCAGATCCCTCTCTCTCCTTGCCATGTATCTGGTACCTTGAAGAGATTGCCAGGGGCACATGACACCCCAACCCAATCTGGATTTTCCTTTGGAAAAAGCTGCAGGTCGGGACCACATGACTGCTCTATCCTGAGCACCTGACCCATGGACACAACCTGCTTCCTCCTCTCATGACTGAAGACAAAATGCACACAGAGGACATCCCAGCCTGTAGACATACAGAGAAAGGTCAGAGAGCTCAGAGCCAGGAGGCAGTCACCTGTAGCAACAACTGCGCAGCAGGCCTGTGGGGGTGAGACAGAGCATGGTCAGCACCTGTGGGAGCAAAGCAAGGCTTACTCCCTCTCCCAGGAGCATCCTCTTGTACCTGGTGGGAGGTGGCCCCGGTAAAGTCCCTGCACAAGGACTCACTGCTCTTAGCGAACCCAAGGTGGGAGGAAGGAAGCCCTGGACTTGAACGGGGAGGTGGAGTTGAATCCACCATTCACCAGCCCATTGCTTTACCTCTGTTCCTCCGTTGCTTCCATCAAGTGGGGCTGAAGTGGGAAGGTTGAAGGGGTGACTCACCAGCCCCTGGCAGAACCCTGGCCTCCTTCTGTTCTCTGGTATATGGCTGTCAGCCTCAACCTCTTTTGCACCTTACACATTAGATGAAGCATCATTGTAATTTTTCTCGTAAGCCCACTAGGCCTCAGTTTCCCCATCTGCAAATGAGTGAGCTGTCCTGGATGGTACATGCCTCAACTACTCCTACAAACCTATCTCCCCTGTCCTTGGGCCCCCCTGGGAAGAAGCCAGGAGCCTGGGGCATTAGGAGGAGTGGATGCTCACCCCCAGGCAGTCGCTGGATTGGTGGGCCTGGAATTTACTGCTCCATCCACTTAGTGAACCCCTTACTATGTATACGGCCAACCAGAGCCAATCATGCGCCTGGTCTCACATGGTTCTGGTGTTTTTGCTGCTTCTGGCCAGTGAGCTCAACCCACACAGGAGAAGGGCAAGAAGAAGGTTAGACCCAGGCCGCTGTGGGCAGCCTCCCCTCCCCTCCCCTTTTGTTCCTCCCCAGCCTGGCAGGCAGATAGGGGCAAGGAGGGCAGTGGCCAGGAACTGCATTGTCCCGTGTTGGCGTCACTGCTGGGCTCTAGCCAAAGGCTAAAATATTCAAAATCTGTGGAGGATTCTGCTGGCTGGTCTGGATGGGGGCAACTGGGTGACTAGGGGGACGAGGGTCAGGAGGAAGAAGATGTCTGTCCCGGGAGTCTTCCTTCCTCAGTAGTTGGCAGCCCCAGCATTGACTTTGAAATCAGCTCCTCCAAATTCATTGTGGAAAGGAGACCAGCCCCTGCTAGAACTACTGATTATCTCATCTAGAGGGTTCTCTGGGTACATCTAAGAGTTCCAGATCCGGTTTCTCTGATCTCTAGAAGAAGTTTCCAAAGAGTGGATAATGTTTTCTTTCACAAGTCTGGGTGTCATATATGTTGCTGGAAGCTTTTCCCCTGGAGAGATGCCAACACACATCTTCACCCCACATAGGCCACAGAAGACATGTCAAAGGACGATTACACCAAGACCAGCTTTGGTGAACCAGCGAGTTTATTGGGATTGCTTACAAGGCACGGGTGCGGGGTTACTTACAGGAGCATGGGTAACTCAAAGGCACCACCACAAAATGCCAATTCATCCTGAATGGCGACCTCAAGGAAGCTGTATCATGGAGGCCACTTGTAGTTAATCTACTTTTTATATAATCTAGCTGTTCCCAAAGCTCACTTGCAGCTGGTGTGGGGGGAGCAGGTGGGGAAAATGGCTATAACTTCCAGTGAGGGTCTTATGACCCTCCCTTCCTCTGTCCACTAGGGAGTTGTCAGTAGCTCTATTACCATTACTATAGATATTATATCATAGTGTTGTTCTGCTCCAAAGTTGCCATAGCATTCTTTTTTAAAATATTTTTTGTTCAATTTTATTTATTTATTTGAGAGAGACAGACAGAGAGAAAGAGGGAAATAGAGAGGGGGGGGGAGAGAGAGAGAGAGAAAGGGCACGCCAGGGCCTCCAGCCACTGCAAACGAACTCCAGACACATGTGCCCCCATGTGCATCTGGCTAACATGGGTCCTGGGGAATCAAGCCTCGAACCGGGGTCCTTAGGCTTCACAGGCAAGCGCTTAACCGTTAAACCATCTCTCCAGTCCAACCATAGCATTCTTTACCTCAAGATGGCTTCATGTTATGCCCAGAGGAAAAATGCCATACAACAATATGACATACATGATCACCATCTTGCCAAAACACATGGCATTTTATTAGGGGAGAAAATGAAAGCCAGGCGTGGTGGTGCATGCCTTTAATCCCAGCACTTGGGAGGCAGAGGTAGGAGGATCGTTGTGAGTTCAAGGCCAGCCTGAAACTACATAGTGAATTCCAGGTCAGACTGGGCTAGAGCTAGACCCTACCTGGAAAAAAATTTAAAAAATAGAGAAAAGAAGATATAATCTCAGAATAAATGATAATCCATAATTCATATTTTATGTCTTAGTCCATTTTGTCCAACTATAATACAATGACACAAGCTGGGTGACGTATATTAAGCTCACAATTATGTTAAAATTTTCAGTTTCAGCATGTGTTTAATCCCAGCACTTGGGAGGCAGAGGTAAAAGGACTGCTGTGAGTTTGAGGCCACCCTGAGGCTACATAGTGAATTCCAGCTCAGCCTGGCCTAGAGTGAGACCCTACCTCAAAAAAACAGTAAAAAAACTCAATTTCCATAATGGATTTATTGGCTTGTGGTCCTGGAAGCCTAAGAGGGAGGGGCCAGCATCCAGCAATGGCCTTCTCTCTGTACTGTCCCATGACAGAAGGGCAAAGAGAAGATAACAGAGAGAGCAAAATGGGATCATATTTACCGCTGTGTAAGGAACCCACAGCATGAACCCATTCATGAGGCTAGTGCCCTCTTGGCCTAACCATTTCTTAAAGATCCCACCTCCTAACCCCATCACTGAGGAGATCAAATTTCCAACATGTGTAACTTTGAGGGGCCCAGTCAAACCATAGCATAGTCTGAACAGATGAAAAATTCCATAGAATGGAATTTGAAAAGTCTAGTTTTTGACTTTAGTTTTGATTCATTTTCAACAAAATCATGAAAACTGGGACTGGGAAGATGGCTCAGCAGTTAAGAGTGCTTGTTTGGAAAAACCACAAAAACTAATGGTTGATCATAGTTCAACCACAATTAGAAACCAGAGCTAAACTCACTTTGCCAGTGAGAAAACAGATTCAATGAGTGGGAGGACACCTGACCCCTGGGGACCTAGCACTCTGACACAAGAACCCAATTTGCTGTCCTTGGTCATTGGAACATCCTCCTTGGGTTCTCAATGTGGGGACAGCTTTTCAAAAGTTGGCTTCCAACCTTTTTCATGTCTCTCAGTCTTAACCTCATCAGGGCCCCTGTCCTGGGCAGATGGCTGGTCCTTGAAGGCCATTAAGATGGTGGTATACTCAAGCCCACTGACCTTCTCTCCTCTGTTCCAGATCTGTTCTACATCTCTAGCCATCTGTGGCGGTTGGAATAAATGTCCCCCAATAGATTCAGGAGTTTTATTAAAGCTTCTAGGATTACCAGCTACCTGGCTGGAGGAAGTATCACTGGGTGGATCGTGGGGTCCAGCCCTAAGGTGCGTTTGGGGGCAGATCTGGAATTGCAATCTAAGATATGAAAAGTGCTTGAGCTCTGCCTGGAGTTCCTGGAGTGTGCTCGCTTGTGGTGCTGGTGGTGGTATTTCTCTCTTTGTGGACCTGCGAAAGGAGGCCAGCTTCTTCTGCCATTAAGGAATTTCCTCTGGACCTGTAAGCTTCAAATAAATTCCCTTGGTCCCATAACTGTGTCTGGTCTGCAGACTCATCCCAGCAAGGTCGAGCTGACTAGACACCATCTTCTCTTCTTTATCAACTCCATCTCCAGTCCCATGAAGCAGGTCCTCTCTCCTGTTCAGGACTGGCTCCCTGGCCAGTGCTCCCAGTGTCCCCCTTCCTCACCCTCATTCCCACCTACAGGCCCTTACTCTTTTTTTAAAAAATTTTATTTATTTATTTTATTTTAGAGAGAAAATTGGTGCAGGGCCTCAGTCACTGCAATTGAACTCCAGATGCTTGTGCCACCTAGTGGGCATGTGCGACCTTGAGCTCGCCTCACCTTTGTGTGTCTGGCTTATATGGGAACTGGAGAGAATTCAAAAATGGGAAATTAGGAAAGTGCCTTAACCACTAAGCCATCTCTCTAGCCCACTTACTCTTTTTTTTTTTAAATAAAATATTTTAATTTATTTGCCAGTAGAGAGAAGGAAAACAAGACAGTGTAGGCATGTCTTGCTGCAAACAAACTCCAGATGCATGTGCTACTTTGTGCATCTGGCTTTATGTGGGTATTGAGCAAGCAAGCACATCTAACTGCTGAGCTATCTCTCCAGCCAAGCCCCTCACTCTTGCATTTCTTTCCTCTCCAGACTCCTGTGCAACATATAGACACTCTCAAGTTTCTACACTATCAATTAAAACTCCCTCCAAAGATCACAGAAAACCAAAGCGGCTTTAAAAATTATATTTATTTGGTAAGGGGAGGGTGTTAATAAACACAGGTGCATACATGCGACAGCTTCTGGCTTCTACATGGTGTCTGGAGATCTGAACTCAGATACTCAGAGTTGCACAGCAGGTACTTTATCTACTGAGCCATCACCTCAGCCCCTGGCCCTTTTTTTTGGCACAGTTGTGGAGAGCAGAGACTGTCAGGTGCCTCCCTCCATTGCTCATCCATGTTTCCTTGTCTCTTCTCTGAAGCCAGAGCTACTATTTTCCTGAGCCCTAATGATTCTTCTCTCTCTGCTCCCCACAGACTACAGGCACGCTTGGGAAGGCCCAGACGTTCACAAGGTGCTGGGTATCAAACTCAGATGGACTGAAGCTGTCTCAGGCTCTTTGTGCTCATGCTTGTGCAGCAAGATCTCTTACCCTCTGAGCTCTCTCCCCAGCTCCATGGCTCTTTAATAACAGAGAAAAAAAAAATCAGGAAAAGTTCATCAAAGAAGTACAAAGAAATGTTATGGGCTTTCTCCCCCAGCTGGAGAGATGGCTGAGCAGTGAAAGTCACTTGCTTGCAAAGCCTGACAGCCCAGGTTCAAATTCCCCAGCCCCCATATAAAACTAGTTGCATAAAATTGTGCATGAGTCTGGAATTTGTTCTGGTGTACCCATATCTCTCTCCTCAGAAATAAATAAAATTAAGTTTTAAAAATTCAAGTAGAGGGCTGGAGAGATGGCTTAGCGGTTAAGCGCCTGCCTGTGACGCCTAAAGACCCCGGTTCGAGGCTCAACTCCCCAGGACCCACGTTAGCCAGATGCACAAGGGGGCGCATGCATCTGGAGTTCGTTTGCAGTGGCTGGAGGCCCTGACGCGCCCATTCTCTCTCTCTCTCTCTGCCTCTTTCTCTCTGTCTTTCGCTCTCAAATTAAAAAAAAAAAAAAAATCAAGTAGAAGCTGGGCGTGGTGGTGCAGGCCTTTAATCTCAGCACTCAGGAGGCAGAGGTAGGAGGATCGCCGTAAGTTCAAGGCCACCCTGAGACTACATATAGTGAATTCCAGGTCAGCCTGGGCCAAAGTGAGACCTACCCTGAAAAACAAAACAAACAAAAAAAAAATTCAAGTAGTATGGTATGGACATGCACATCTGTAATTCTAGCTCTCAGAGGGAGAGGTAGGAGGATTCACAGGCTTGCCATTTTGGGTTATATAATCAGATTCTGTGGAAAGGGAGCGAGGGAGGGAGGGAGGGAGGGGAGGGGAGGGGAGGGAAGGCAAGGAAAGGGAAGGGAATGGGAAGGGAAGAAGGAGTGTAAGAAAGGGAAAGGAACAAAGAAGAAGGCTGGGTGTGGTGGCACACACCTTTAATCCCAGCAGTAGGGAGATAGAGGTTGGAGGATCACTGTGAGTTTGAGGCCAGCCTGGGACTACAGAGTGAGTTCCAGGTCAGCCTGGGCTACAGTGAGACCCTATCTAAAAAACAAAAATTTATATATATTGAGAAGGCACGCAGCATGCTAGCCTTCATGTAGAAGTATGTGTGCACACACATAGACTCTGCAAGGGCACTGGAGAGTGGGGCATTATGGCCTAAGGATCCTGCTCTCTATAGAGATTATCTGTGGCTATGTTCAGTCTGCCTGCTCGACCTCTCTCTCCCTTAGGGGCTGCAGTGACTGCACGGGGCCCAGTAATGTTCCTGAGTAGACTAACAACAGTATTCAGTTTACAAACACATTAAATCCCTCTGAGCATGAGCACATTCAGAGATTTGGCAGCAACCACAGCTGGCTTGGCTATCTGGAAAACTGACTAGATTTGGGAAGACCTGGGCCTGAAGAGTCCCTAGTCAGGTCAGTTCCTAAGTTCCCAGGTATCCTTGCTGTCCAGATAGCAGAGAGTCTAGAGAGGCGTTCTGGGTTCCAGGAAAGCGGCCCTACTTCCTGTCCTGCAGGAATGAAGCAGGCAGACAAGAATTGGCCAAGGTCATGTTACCACAGCAGTGACTTGGATCCAGGTCAACTCAGTCTATCGCATGTGGTCTTATTGTCAGGAGTGGGGGAATCCATAGAGGCAGAGAGACCAGTATTGGGTTAAGAGTATTTTACTGGATCTGGGCGTGGTGGCACATGCCTTTAATCCCAGCACTTGTCCCAGGTTCGGTTCCTCAGTACCCATATAAAACCAGATGCATGCATCTGAAGTTCCTTTGCAGTGGCTCTTTATCTCTCTCTCAAATAAACATTTTTTTGTTGTTGTTTTTTTGAGGTAGGGTCTCACTCTAGCTCAGGCTGACCTGGAATTCACTATGGAGTCTTAGGGTAGCCTCGAACTCACAGTGAACCTCCTACCTCTGCCTCCCAAGTGCTGGGATTAAAGGCGTGCACCACCACGCCCGGCTTAAACATTTTTTTTTTTAAAGAGACTATTTTTGCCAGGCATGGTGGCACATGCCTTTAATCTCAGCACTTGGAAGGCAGAAGTAGGAGGATCGCCGTGAGTTCGAGGCCACCCTGAGACTACCAATAGTGAATTCCAGCTCAGCCTGGGCTAGAGTGAGACCCTATCTCAATAAACAAACAAACAAAAAAGAATATTTTATTATCAGCTCCAAGTGGAAGGGGAGTGTGGCCCAAAGTAGTATAGCTTGAGGGGAAGGGAGGGGAGGGGAGGGGAGATCAGGAAGGCTGGTAGCAGTAGCCTGTAGCTATAGGCAACAGGCCTGTTAAAGGCACCAATGGGAAGGGGGACCAGCGACTTGAGGGAAAAGCAGAGAAAAGAGGGAGATGAAGGGGGTGGGGGAGAGAGACAGAGAGAGAGGAAGAAAGGGAAATGAGAGAAAAAGGTGCATATGTGAGTAGAAGAGGCTGGAGTGGACAGACAGGAAAAGATTAAAGAAATATATGCACCAGTGATGAAGGGGAGGTCAGAAGAAGGACAGAGAGAGAATGAGGGAAATGGCATGAGGGCTTTTATGTCTATCTCCTTGGGGCATGGTGGACTGGCCAGTGGGAGGGGGCTTGTGAGGGTGCATGGGGGCAGTGTTCAGGGAAGACAAGCTGTCTGGATCTCCCACGGTGTGGGCCCTTTGAAGGAAGACTTCAGTTTTGGCCAGTTGGAAGTGGAAGGAGCTCTGAGATTGGTACTTACATTGTTTGGGGGTGGGGGCTGGGAGCCACACTGAAGACTTCAAAAGTCAATGCAGACCATGGATGGGGACAGAACAGTAGGAAGGCGGAAGGGTTAAAGCAATGTGGGAAGCAGTGGGAACTGAAGCAGGAAGTGCTGCCTGGGGCGTGGCTGGGAACAGTCAAGGCCTCCTGGCTAAGCATGTGGGTTCAGTTTAACAGTTTGAAGGTTTGAGTATAATTTGGTACCATACTGTCCCTACTTCCAGAAGACCCTTCTGGCAGTGAGGTGAGCAGCAGAGGGCAGATCAGGCTGCAGGTGGGGAGGTCCAATAGGGGACAGTGGTAATTATCCAGATAAGCCAAGGTGGTGGCCTGAACAAGGCTAGAAGTGGATGAAGAGACTGGTTGGAGAGGTGTTTAGGAGAAAGAGGGGTTGATGCTAACTGGTGAAAAGGTTTCTATGGTGAACTGGTTTCTAGATCAAGGGCCTAGATATCCAGGAATACCCTGCTTGGAAGTGAGCAAGTCACATTAGGGTAAATGAGTTCACGTGTAAGGATGCTGGATTAGAGGTACCTGTGAGGTGCTCAAGCGGAGAGGCCAGAAAGGTGCTGGCCTTCAATCAACCAAGTTACCACACATGGACAAATCATACAGATCTTTGTCCCTGGTGGGGAGGCAGACAGGATGCACATGACTAAAGCAGCAGCAGAAAGAACTTCAGACCAGGAGTGTGCCATGGAGGAAGTTAATTAAGGAGGTCAGCTGATGCCTCCACCAGCAGGCAAGTGGAGGAAGCCTCTAGGGAGCAAACTGGGAGGAGGAGCATGCTGGGAGGAGGAGCATGCTGGGAGAGGAGCATGCTGGGAGGGTTCACGCAATGCAGAAAAGAAATAGTCAGTGTAAAGGCCCCAGTGACAAGGACAGCAGTTGGACTGATGTGGCAGTAACCCAGAGAGGTCCTTCAGCCTTATCCTTTTGATTGTTTTCTTTTCTTTTTTTTTTAGGTAAAGTCTCACTGTAGTCCCAGACTGGCCTTGAACTCAGTGATCCTGCTACCTCTGCTGGGATTAAAGGCGCTGTCTGTTTTTTTTTTTTTTAATCTGTTGTCAAAACAAAATACCTGAGATGGGACAGATTACATAGAAGCTTATTTGGTCCACAGGCTGGGATTCTGGGAAACCCAAGAGCATAGCACTGGCATTCATTCAGCATTCATGAGGGTCTTCCTACTGCATTATTAACAAAGCAAATGTGTAGCCAGTACCTCTTTATTATAAAGCTGCTTATGACATCAGATGGTTTTGCTCAATCCTAGTCATCTTCTAAAAGGTCCCACCTCCAAATACTATTAACGTAAGAGTTTGGAAACTGCCTATCCAATACATGCATTCTGAACAAGCATTCAAACCTTGGCAACAGTACCTGAATGTGGGAGAGGGGACAGAAGATGTTGGAGGCGGAGGAACTCAGAACCCAGATATTATTCCCGGCACTGTGGGATAGTATCAGCTGATAACTACTGAAAGATTTAAAGATGTTTGAGGATGCTGGGTGGGAAGTGGTTGGGGCAGGCAGGTTTATGTACACAGGGAACCTTTCTGGAGGTGGCAGGCAAAAGAATAAACAATGACTGTCAAGTCCCAGTGAAAGACTAACTTCTGCTGAGCAGGTATGGTGGCGCACGTCTTTAATCCTAGCACTTTCATCCCAGGGAGGCAGAGTAGGAGGATCATTGTGAGTTCGAGGCCACCCTGAGACTCCATAGTGAATTCCAGGTCAGCCTGGGCTAGAGTGAGACCTTACCTCGAAAAGCCAAAACCACTAACTTCTGTGAAGATCACTGCATCCTTTCTCAGGGACTGTCCACTCCTCACTGAAGTGACTTCATCTTTGAACACTGCCTCTTCCTCTCTTACCTATTTAAATCTCCTTGTCTATGAGGAGCTAGGGCTGGCAAGAGCTCTTGGGCCACCTCAATGAGCTCACCAGTGAGGCTAGGTGACGGTGCCAGGCCCTGTCCAGTCACGTGTGCTGTGAGTTTTCCTGTACCTCCACTGTTTTTAGGGTTCTGCAAATGGAGGCTCAGTGGACGGAGTGGTAGCGTGGTAGTAGACTTGGGAGACAAACACAACCTAAGTCCTGCTTTCCAAGAACTTTGCGCTGTGTGAGTGGATGACCGCACCCAGAGACTCGGAGTGGGGGGCGGGGGTGCTTTGGCACTGGGTCAGCTCTCACACAAGGCCTGAGGACTTCCGCAGGGGCCAGCGTTTCCATGGCGACTGGGAAGGATGGGCTGTGTTCATCCAGCACGTTTCTGATGGTTACGGTGCTGGCCTCCCTTGACCCCTTTAACAGCTGACACACTGACCATTACAACTAGCTGTCTGGACAGGGGTCGGTGGAAGACCAGACCCAGAAGCCCCGGATCTGGCGCTGTGCACGAATGAGCCCACGACTCCGGCTCGTCACATAGAAGCTTTCAAACCTCCTCCTGGGCAGGGAGGCATTTCTAAGAACCTAAGGTAGCTTAAAACGGAGTCGGCCCCTTCCTGTGGATCCCCTCTGTCAGACGAGTCCATTCCATAGAGCCTCCGCGCGGCCGGTGTCCCTAACCCAGGAGCCAGGACGGGATTTCCCCGCTGTAGATCGCCGCCCAGCCGCCGCCGGGACCTTTCCCCTACTTTCCAAGCCCCAGGCCCCGCCCCCAACCCCGACCAAAACACGTGCGGCCTCCCCGCCCCGCCGGATCACGCCGGAGCCAGGCTCCGATCACGCGGCCCCCCGCGGCGCCCATTGGCCGGTTGGAGACGGGCCGGCCGCGGATTGGCTGTCGGCAGCAGCCCCGCCCCCCGGCAGGGCGCAGTGTATTTTGGTTTGCCCGCGCGCCCCGCCCCCAGCCGCTCCCTCCGCCCCGCCCCGCCCCGCCCCGCCCCCTCCTCTCCCGCGCCGCGAGGGCCGCGCCGGGGCAGAGCCTCGCTCGCGGGCCGGCGGGCGGGCGGAGGTCCGCTGCAGCCGCCGTGCACGTGCGGCCTGTGCGGCGCGCCGAGCTCACGCCGCCCGCATCCCCCTGGCACCTTTGTTACCTGCAAGCCTCCCGCACCATGCACGCGCCAGGCAGCGCGGGACCGGGCGACGCGTGCGCGGTGAGTGACGGGGCTGCTGCGGGTGGGAACCGGAGCGATGCGGGACGGTGAGCGAGGCTGCACCGTCGCTGCACCCGTGGGGCTCGGGTCGGCGGTGGGGCTGGGCGGGCGGGGTCCGCGCCGTCGTACCGGGCTGGGCTGGGGCGCGGAGGGGAGGGGAGGGGAGGGGAGGGGGCGTGTGCCGGTGCCACTCTCTGCTGCCTTCAGCTTTGTCTCAAGGTCCACCGCCGCCCCGCCCGACGCGGGGCTATTTCCAGCCCTGACGTCACCGGGGCGGAGGGCGGGAACGTGACCCGCTGGGCGGGGTGGACGGGGGAGATCTTGGGGTGGGGGGAGTGCAGAGTCAAAATTGGGGAGGTGCAAAGGCGCCTGGCGGGAGCGTGGGGGCGGGTGGGGCCTGGTGAGAATGCGGGGGCGGGGTGTGGGCGGAGCAAACCCGAAGGCCCTTGGCGGGAATGCGGGGCGGCGTGGCCGCACATGGGTGCCTGGTTAGATGCGCGGTAAGGCGGGCGGGCGTGCGGCCGGGGCGGGGGCGGGAGGGGGGGCAGCAGTTGTCATGAGATAAGACCGAATATGGTTCTCGCAGTCTTCCATAGGGAAGCAGGGCCGGATGGCTAGGAAGGTAGCCTCTTGACCTGGGCAGGTAGGAAGTTTTTTGTGGGGAGTGTTCCCGCCTAGGTCTCACTCTTGTAGTCTCAGGCTGTCCTCCACTTCCGCCTCCACTAATGCCGGGATTAGAGGTGTGTTTTGATGCTTAGACAAATTGAGTGTATATGGATTCCAACTTTTCCTTGAGAAGGTATCAATTGGTCCAGTTACCTCCCACCTCACTCCTGGTTGAAAAGATGATGTGGAGGACATAGCTCTCCTGGGTTACAGTAGATCAAATTACGTGCTCCTTTTTTCACCCTTTTCCTGGTTTCCAGCTGTAACAGGTGATAATGTCTTGAACATCCTGAGCAAACAGGCAGTGTCACGTCACCATGGGCTGTACTTGCATGGGTGTAGAGAGTTCAGCCTGTAGGAAATGAAGCTTGGGGTAATAATGCTCCTTAAGGGACTCTACTTATAACTCACCCCCCCCCCCCGCAATCAGAGGATCTCACACACCAGCTATGAAGCTTCATTGTCCATTCTTCCTTTATGTAATACCTTCCTGCCGGCAACGCCTTCCTGCTAGTTTATACCTCTGAAGTAGTCTTACTAACCAACAAAAAACATGAGGCTAGTAACCTGTTGTGTTTACTGTTCAGTAGGGTCTATTACACCTAGGGCCTTGAGGCATTCTACAGTTCAGCTATATCCCAGCCCAGTAACCTTTGTAAGAGTCAAGGTTTTGCCCAGCATGTGGCGCAGGCCTTTAATCCCAGCACTCGGGAGGCAGAGGTAGGCGGATTGCAATTAGTTCCAGGCCACCCTGAACTACATAGTGAATTCCCGGTCAACCTGGGCTAGGGTGAGACCCTACCTCAAAAGAACAACCAAAAAAAAAAAAAAAAGAGTCAAGGTTTTTAGTGGAAACTGCTTCCTGACCAAGTCGAGTCTTCATAGTGCTGCCTTTGAAAGCAAAGCTATGTAAGAATATCATCATGGGCTGCAGAGATGGCTGGGCTGTTAAGACACTTGCCTGCAAAGCCAAAGGACCTGGGTTCCATTCCCCAGTACCCACGTAAGCCAGATGCACAAGGTGACAGACACATGCATATGGAGTTCATTTGCAGCGGCTGAAGGTCCTGGTACGCCCATTTTCTCTGTCTCTCTCAAGTAAATAAATAAATAAAACTTTTTTTTTTTTAAAGAATGTTGTCATGAACCCTTGTACTGCAGCTATTTGAAGTGCTGCGCATGTTATTTCAGTGGTACAGACCCTTTGATGTACATATTTACATGTCAGGGTCACCCTCCATGTTTTTGTCGTGAACTGAGAAGCCACTGTGTTGTGTTGCCTTTAGATTGACATCATGGACATCTGTGAGTCAATATTGGAGCGGAAACGGCATGACAGTGAAAGGTCTACATGCAGCACCCTAGAGCAGACGGATATGGAAGCTGTTGAGGCTCTTGTTTGCATGAGTTCCTGGGGTCGGAGGTCCCAGAAAGGTGACCTGCTGAAGATAAGACCCCTCACACCTGTCTCTGATTCTGGGGACATCACCACCACTGTGCTTATGGACACAGCTGCACTTGAGCTACCAAAGGACTTCCATTCTTTCTCAACTCTGGTAAGAGAAGGTGAAGGAGAGGAGCGTTTCTGTGAACTGCCTAGAGTAGCTTCAATAATTGTGTTGAACTTCTAGGGAGATTGATGGTGATTTTGGCAAGGAAGTTGTCTGCCCTCCCCTTGTGTTGGGTCCAAAGGGATGAACACTCTCCTCTGGAAAGTACTTGGCTTTTCATTACTGAGCATAGCTCAGTAACCAAATGTTAATAGGATCTATTGGGTGAATCCTACAAATAGTTGCAAGAAGGTGAAATATATTCATTTCCCCAGAAGTCTCAAGATGCCTTAGATTTTCTCAGTGACTCAGTCTAGGATCAGGGTATATGGGGAGCAGCTGAAGAAAGCACGGGTTTTGGCATCAGACAGCTGTAGTTGGGTAGAAACTTCTTTTTCCTGTGACAGCCAACTTGCATAATCTGAATGCAATAAGTCACTGTTATTTTTAGTTTTAACTGTGAACTCGCTTAGAGAAGTTTCTTCTCAGGTTAGAGAAGCTGAGAGTTAGTTGCAGGTTGCAAACAGTAGTGAAAGTTGAGATGTAACTGTCCTGAACTGGGAACTTACGACTGAAGAATAGTACAAAAGACAGACTTGAAGAGGAGTTGAAGGGGACATGTGGGCGGTGGTGAGGACTGGAGGAAAAGTGGGCCGGCCTGGCTGCTCAAGCCCCTCGGGTCCTCGGGCTCTGCTGTGAGGTGGCCTGTACTTGGCTTGGTTTTAGGAAGAGTCACTGTTCAGATGGGTTTTTTTTTTTAATATTTCATTCATTTATTTGAGAGAGAGAAGGAAGATAGAGAGAGATGAGCATGTCAGGGCCCCTAGCCACTGCAAACAAACTCGACGCATGCATCACCTTGTATTTGATGTTACGTGGGTACTGGGTAATTGAACTCTGGTCTTTAGGCTTTTCAAGCAAATGCCTTAACTGCTGAGCCATCTCTCCAACCTGTAGATTTTTTTAAATCTTTTTTTTTTTTTTTTTTTCGAGGTAGGGTCTCACTCTAGCCCAGGCTGACCTGGAATTCACTATGGAGTCTCAGGGTCGCCTTGAACTAACGGCGATCCTCCTACCTCTGCCTCCCGAGTTAAATCTTTTTTATTAGTATTTATTTGTATGTGTATGTATGGGTGCGCTAGGGCCTCTTACCACTGCAAGCAAATACTAAACGCTTGTCTACATGGGTTGCTTGGGAATTGAACCCAGGAGAGCAAGCTTAGCAAGCAGATGCCTTTAACTGCTGAGCCATTTTCCTAGACCCCTAGTTTTTTTTTTTTTTTTTTTTAGAATCTGAACTTCTTGAAAACTTCTCATTTACAATATTAATTTTTCTTACCAGAGTCCTAGTGTTTGAATTGCTTATTTCAATAGCTGTGCAAAGCCTAGAGTGAACACTGCCCCCCTTCCACTAGGGCACATACATGGTTTGGAAGGGGCAGCCTCATAGGGGAAAAACAGGGACAGCAGAGCCCCTTGGGCAACCTTGAGACCCACTGGGGTGTTGAGCAGCCAACCAATCTCCTTTAGATATGTCTTTTAAAAGGTATTAGAGATGATGTGGTCAAATAAGTTCCTTTAAAAAAAAAAATAACCAAAGGGCTGGGAGATAGATAGCTTAGCAGTTAAAGGCTCTTGGTTGCAAAGCCTGCTGGCCCAGGTTTGGGTCCCCAGTACCCACATACAACCAGTTGCACAAAGTGGTGCATACACGTGGAGTTATTTGCAGTGGCAAGAGGCCCTGGTATGTCCATATTTATCCTTTCTCAAATAAATTAATTAAAATAGTCAAAGCCACCTTTCACATGGTACTTTTCTTTCTCCTTTTCTTTTTTTAAGTGCATAACTCCTCCTCAGAGCCCTGAGCTCGTGGAGCCGTCAACAGGAACATCTGTTCCTTCCCAGGTAACCAATTCCAAAGGACACATGGCCGTGGCCCGCCCCTCATCCTCTGTGTCAGCCAGAGAGCTGAGCAGTAGGGCAGAAAAGGGTTTGCCAGGTTTTAAGCCAAAGCCACTGGAGCCAGCCACTGGACCCCCCTGTAGAGCTGTGGTGACAAGCGTGATCCGTCACACCGGGGAGAGGCCTGCTCCTGCCTGCTTTTCTACCGTCCAGACTCAAGAGCAGCCGCTGTCCAAAGGAAGAGGAGAAGCACAGTTTCTGGGACGTTTTGAAGCTTTGCAGGACACGTGCCTCACAGACGGTGTACTCATCTCTAACTCGGTTTCCTGTCAGCCTTGCTTGCACATGTCTAGTGGCCTGGTTCCTACCAACAAGGACCAGCAGGCAAGATGGCCCACTTCAGTTCAGACCTCCTTACCAAAGAATTCTGAAAATGACTTGCCGAGGAAGACCACCCCTCTGATTTCTGTCCCTGTCTTCAGTCCCCCTGTCCTTTGCCAAATGGTCCCTGTGACTGGACAGAGTGGCATGGTCTCAGCTTTTTTGAAGTCCCCTCCCCAGGTACCTACAGGGACTGTCAAGCCCATCTTACCCCAGGCTGCTCCCATGTCTCAGCCTGTGTTCATGGGCCCATCTGTGCCTCAGGGAACTGTGATGCTGGTCCTGCCACAGGCCTCCTTCCCCCAGCCTGTCACCTGCCCATCCGGTGTCATGGCTATCGGAAATACCAAGTTGTTGCCCCTTGCCCCTGCTCCAGTGTTCATTGCCTCCAGCCAAAACTGTGTTCCTCAGGTAGACTTCTCCAGAAGGAGAAACTACGTTTGCAATTTCCCAGGCTGCCGGAAGACCTACTTCAAAAGTTCCCACCTCAAGGCTCATCTTCGAACCCATACGGGTAAGTGCTGAGTGACCGGGAGGGTGATGGGAACACCAGACCAGTGGATTGGGATCATGTCCTGAGCCTCTCATGATGGAGGAAGGAAGCAGGAGGACCACCAGAGGAGGGAGGGGAGGCAGAAAACGTCCTTAGGATCTTGCAGTGGTTGAGCCTGTCAGCAGCACGAGTGAGAGGACCAGTGCTGCTGTGAGGGGAAGGGTAGGGTGTTCTGTGATTGTAGTTGGGGACAGTTTTTATGGTGTTCCCTTCTTCACTAAACAGTAAAGTGTGCATTCACTTTCGGTATGGCATGAGGAGGGATTTACAGACAAACTTCAGATTCTAGAATGTTTTAAAAGAATATGTACTGAACATTGGTATGCTGCTAACACTGGTGGGGAACACAGAAGGCAGCTGTCTGCATCTGTTTTCTGAGTACCTGAGACAGGGTAACCAATCAGAACAGAAGTTCAGTGAGCTCACAGTTCTGGAGCTGGGAAGTCTGAACATGGCACTGGCATTGCCTAGCATCTGGCAGGGCTTCCCTGCTGCATCCGAATGTGGCAGAGTGCTTACTTTCATAGCAAAGCCACTCCTGGAATAATCTATTAATCTGTAAGGCCCAAATGGCCCTCAAACCAAATACCATTAGTATATGGCTTTGGGATTAAGTTTCCAGCATGCAAACTTTGGGGTCATATCCAAACCATAGTAGCAACCTTGTGTTTAGCATGAGGTTTATTTTTTAAATTTTTTTGCTTAGCCGAGTGTGGTGGTGTACACCTTTAATCCAGCACTTGGGAGGCAGAGGTAAGAGATCATCCTGAAATTCCATAGTGAATTCCAGGCTGGTTTGGGCTAGAGTGAGACTTTACCTCGAAGAAGAAGGAAAAAAGAATTATTTGCAAGTAGAGAGAACAAGCGAGTGAGAATATGAATGGGTGTACCAGGGCCTCCATCCACTGCAAAGGAACTCTAGGTACATGAATCACTTTGTGCATCAGGCTTAACATGGGTACTAAGGAAAAGAACCCAGGCCATTAGGCTTTGTAGGCAAGTACCTTGACTGCTGAGCCATTTCTCCAGCCCTTACATGAGGTGGTTTTTTTTTTTTTTGTTTGTTTTTTTAATCCATGGAGTTTGAAGCCTTGCTGCTGGCAAATGCTCATTATGGTGCTGAATTTTCTTGTTCAGCACTGAGAATTATCAGAATTGGTGTGTGTTCGACACCCATTGATACAAAACCATTCATTTGTTGCCTACTATAGGAAAACTACTATGGAAAACAACAGGTTCTGTAACAGTACATAACTGCCTAGCAGACCTCATGTAGTATGTGATTGCCACAGCTAGGTAGAGAAGGGCTTTAGGCTGCAGAGAAGGCACACTTGCTATGCTGGCTGGAAAGGACAAGGGGCTCTGTTGAGGAAGGTTGCAATATCTGCCTGCACAAAGGCTCCCTTGCTCACCTCTAACTCTAGGAAGACAGTGTGACTGCAGGATACCTGCTAGGTGCACTGAAACTTTGAATGAATGACAGACACATACGTGTGTGTATTTCATTTTTTTTTTTTTTTTTTTTTTTTTTTTTTTTTGGTTTTTCGAGGTAAGGTCTCACTCTAGCCGAGGCTGACCTGGAATTCACTATGGAGTCTCAGGGTGGCCTTGAACTCACGGTGATCCTCCTACCTCTGCCTCCCGAGTGCTGGGATTAAAGGCGTGCGCCACCACGCCCGGCTCATTTTTTTTAATTCAAAATTTTATTTATTTATTTGAGAGAGAGAAAGAGGCAGAGAGAATGGGCATGCCAGGGCCTCCAGCCAC
This sequence comes from Dipus sagitta, assembly GCA_036346955.1. Lineage (NCBI taxonomy): Eukaryota > Metazoa > Chordata > Mammalia > Rodentia > Dipodidae > Dipus > Dipus sagitta. The sequence continues at coordinate 49,592,014 of CM070773.1, read as the reverse complement.
TACAAACGAACTCTAGATGCATACACAACCTTGTGCATCTGACTTATATGGCTCCTGGGGAATGGAACCTGGGTCCTTTGGCTTTGCAGGCAATCACCTTAACTGCTAAGCCATCTCTGCAGCCCAATTTTGGTTTCTTGAGCTGGGGTCTCATTCCAGGCTGACCTGGAATTCACTGTGTAGTCTCAGAGTGGCCTTGAACTCATGGCGATCCTCCTGCCTCTGCCTCCTGAGTGCTGGGATTAAAGGCATGCTCCATCATGCCCGGCTTAATGTATAATTGTTTTTTATTGACAACTGCTATACTTAGAGACGACAAACCATGATAATTCCCTCCCCTCCCCCCGCTTTCCTGTTCACAACTCCACTCTCCATCATATACCCTCCCTCTCTCCATTAGTCTCTCTTTTATTTTGATGTCATCATCTTTTCCTCCTATTATGAGGGTCTTGTGAAGATAGTGCTAGGCACTGCGAGGTCATGGCCATTAAGGTCAATTTCTGTCTGGTCAATTGTATTGTAAGCAGTCCTCCCCTTCCTTTGGCTCTTACATTCTTTCTGCCACCTCTTCTGCAATGGACCTGAACCTTGGAAGGTGAGATAGAGATGTTTTCATGCAGAACATTCCTCCATCACATCTTCTCAGCACTATGGTGCCTTTTGGGTCAGCCTAGTGGTCACCGCCATCTGAAAAAGAGAAGCTTCTCTAACCAAGTGAGAGTAGCATTAATAAATGAATATGAACATTAAGTGTAGTGCTTTCAGGGCAGCTTGGCGAGAATAATATATGAGTTTAGCCAGACAAGAGCAGGCTTTATACACATAAGGCTCATGACCTCTCCTGCCATAGGCTTTTGATTAGGTTTTTCAGTACCAGGCATGTATTCCCTCCCATAGAGCAGGCCTCCAGTCCAATTAGAGAGCAGTTGGTTTCCCCCATAACAGACATGCCATTATTGCACCTGTTTGGTCATTTGGCCTGTCTGGCAAAACTTGAGGCTACCAGTGTCCACTGTTTCAATGCTGATGACTTCTGTCTCCCATAGGGCTGCATGCAGTGCAACTTTTTCCAGCTTTCAGTCAGCTGGTCTACATGGAGGAGGTTTTCAGCTCAGCACCAGCTTGATTTCTCAGTGACCTTGCCTCCCAGGCATGTGGAGTCTTCAGCAATAGGGTCTTATCATCTGTTTCAGGTGGGAAACCAAGGTCCTTGGCAATAGCCTGTAATGTTTTAGAGGCAACAGGGACCTCCCTGACCAACAACTCACTGGTAGGTATCCCAGCCTTGGCACTGAAAATTTTCTAGGAACAATCTGTGTCTTCTGGATGTGCCATGATCTGAGAAAGTAGGTTTTCATTTGTCTTATTCAGAATTTTGATTGACCCCCCCCCCCAACCTTCTTTTACTCAATCTCTTCCCCTGGCCTCACTTGGGCCATTCTACTACCTGTAATCTGTTCTTCTACTTTAGCATCTGTGTCCTCTATTCTGTTCCACTAATCTATGTGTCTGTCTTTGTGCCAGTACCATGCTGTTTTTGTTACTATGGCTTTGTAATATAGCTTAAAATCGGATATGGTGATACCACCAGCCTTATTTTGTTGCTCAAAATTGTTTTGGCTATTTGGGGTGTTTTGTGCTTCCAAATGAATTTTGGGATTGTTTTTTTCTATTTCTGTGAAGAATGCCATTGGTATTTTAATGGGGATTGCATTAAATGTATAGATTGCTTTTGGTAAGATTGACATTTTCACAGTACTGATTCTTTCAATCCAAGAACATGGGATGTCTTTTCATTTCCTAGTGTCTTCTGTAATTTCTTGCTTGAGTGTTTTAAAGTTCTCATTGTAGAGATCCTTCACTTCCTTGGTTAGGTTCCAAGGTACTTTATTTACTTACTTACTTACTTACTTTTGAGGCAATTGTGAATGGGAGAGATTCCCTGATTTCATCCTCTGCATGTTTGTTGCTAGGATATAGGAAAGCTACTGTTTCTGTGTGTTTATTTTGTATCCTGCTATGTTGCTAAAAGTGTTTATCAGCTCTAACAGTTTGCTGGTAAAGTCTTTAGGGTGCTTTATGTATAGAATCACCAGTGAATCCATTTGGGGCCTCGACTTTTTTTAGTTGGGAGATTTTTTTATAACTGCCTGAATCTCTGTACTTGTTATAGGTCTATTTAAATGGTTTATCTCCTCTTCATTTAATTTTGGTAGGTTATATAAATCTAGGAAATCATTAATTTCTTTCAGATTTTCTAACTTAGAGTATATTTTCTTAAAGTATGTCCTTATAATTTTCTGAATTTCTTTGGCATCTGTTGTAATGGTGCCTTTTTCAACTCCTAATTTTATTAATTGTGTCTCTTCTCTTTTGGTCAGATTTGCCAAGGGTTTATCAATCTTGTTTACCCTTTCAAAGAAGCAACTCTTTGTTTCATTGATTCTTTGTATTTTTTTTCTTTGTTTGTTTCTATTCATTAATTTATGCCCTAGTCTTTATTTCTTCCCATCTACTGGTTTTTTTAATCTTTTTTAAATTTTTTTTCTCAATTTTTATTAACATTTTCCATGATTGTAAGAAATGTCCCATGGTAATACCCTCCCTCCCCCCATTTTCCTCTTTGAAATTCCATTCTCCATCATATCCCCTCCCCATCTCAATCAGTCTCTCTTTTATTTTGATGTCATGATCTTTTCCTCCTCTTAGGATGGTCTTTTGTAGGTAGTGTCAGGCACTATGAGGTCATGGATATCCAGGCCATTTTATGTCTGGAGGGAGCACGTTGTAAGGAGTCCTACCCTTCCTTTGGCTCTTCCATTCTTTCTGCCACCTCATCTGCATTAGACCCTGAGCCTTGGAAGGTGTGATCGAGATGTTACTCGGTATCCAGTCACTTCTTTCCAGCACTATGATACCTTCTGAGTCATCCCAAGGTCACTGCCATCTGAAAAAAGAAGATTCTCTACCCAAAGTGAGAGTAGCGTTAATATAAGGGTATAAATATTAAGAGAAGTGCTTACTGGACAGTTTGATAAGCATAGTATATACATTTTTTCCAGACATGAGCAGATGTTACACCCCTAGGGCTCATGACTACCCCTGTTTTAAGTTTTCAGTATCAGGGATATATTCCCCCACACACACATGGAGCGGGCCTCCAGTCCAATTGGAGGGCAGTTGGTTTCCATCATGACAGACGTGCCACTATTGCACCCGTTGGCTCATTTGGCCTGGCTGGCCAATTATAAGGCTTGCGGTGTCCACTGTTGAGTATCTTCACTGGTGATTTCTCTTTCTTCCATTGAACTACATGTAGAATGGCTTCTTCCAGCTTTCTCTCAGCTGGTCTACATGGAGGAGGTTATCAGGTCAGTTCCAGCAGGATTTCTCAGTGGCCGTGCAGCCCAAGTATGTGGAGTCTTCAGCAATAGGGTCTTACCGTCTATTCCTGGTGGGAAACCAAGGGCCTCGGCAATGGCCTATAATGTTTTGGGGGCATCAGGGACCTCCCTGGCCAACAACTCACTGGAGGTATCCCATCCCTGGCACTGAAAATTTTCTAACAACAATCTATGGCTCCTGAGTGTTCCATTGTCCAAAACTGGAGGATTCCATATGATTTATTTGCATCCTCTTAGATTTTGATTAGCCCTCCCTCCACCTTTCCTTTCCATCTACTGATTTTTGGTTTGCATTGTTCTTCTTTTTCCAAGGTCTTAAGGCGAAGCTTTATGTTGTTTACCTGTGACCTTTCTAATTTTTTTAATTTATTTTTTATTTTTTGGTTTTTCGAGGTAGTATCTCCCTCTAGCCCAGGCTGACCTGGAATTCACTATGTAGTCTCAGGGTGGCCTCAAACTCATAGCAATCCACCTATCTCTGCCTCCCAAGTGCTGGGATTAAAGGCATGCACCACCATACCCAGCTACTAATTTCTTAACATAGGCATTGAAGGTATATACTTTTCTCTTAGGACTGCCTTCGTTGTGTCCCAAAAGTTTTGGTATGTTGTGTTCTCATTATCATTTGATTCTATGAATCTTATTTATTGATTGATTTCTTCAATGACCCATTCATCATTCAGTAGTGTACTGTTTAGTGTCCATGATTTTGTGTATGCTTTGTAGTTTTTCTTATTGCTGATATGTAGTTTAATTCCATTGTGATCAGATAGAGTACAAGGAATTATTTCAGTTTTCCTGTATTTGTTAATATTTGCTTTGTGTCCTAACATATGGTCTGTTTTAGAGGATATTCCATGTGCTGCTGGGAAAAATGTATGTTCTGTAGCATTTGGATGGAGTGTTTTGTGGATATCTTTTAGGTCCATTTGTTCTATGAAATCACTTAGTCAAGGTGTCTCTCTGTTTTTTGTTTTTGTTTTTTTGCCAGGATGATCTGTCAATAGATGAGAATGGGGTATTGATGTCACCCACTACAATTGTGCTTGGTGTTTTCTGTTACCTTAAGTCTAATAGTATTTGTTTGATGAAATTGGGAGCACCCATGTTAGGTGCATAGTTTTGTAGAATTGTAATATCTTCCTGTTGAATTTTCCCTTTAATCAATATAAAGTGAGCTTCTTTATCTTTCCTAACTAATGTTGGTTTGAAGTCTATGCTGTCAAATATTAGGATAGCAACACCTGCTTGTTTCCTTGGCCCATTTGCTTGGAATACTGTTTTCCATCCTTTCACCCTAAGATAGTGTCTGTCTTTTATGGAGAGATGAGTTTCTTGGAGGCAACAAATAGAAGGATTCTGCCTTTTAATCCAATCTGCAAGCCTGTGTATTTTGGTTGGGACATTGAGGCCATTAATAACTTAGAGTTATTATTGAAAGGTATGTATTTGTATTCTCCATTCTTGTTTTGTAGTGCTTCCTTTTTTCCCTTTACTCTCTTGTACTAAGTGTTTTTTGAGTACGATTTATTTTTCCCTGTTTCCTCATGTGTGCTTTCCTTTCTCTTCAGCATAGAGGATCCCTTCAAGCATTTTCTGTAGAACTGGCTTAGTTGTCATATATTTCTTTAGCCTGTTTTTGTTGTTGAATGTCCGTATTTCTCCATCAATTTGGATGGATAGCTTTGCTGGGTAAAATATTCTTGGTTGACAGTTTTTTTTTTTTTTTTTTTTTTTTTTTTTTTTTGGTTTTTCGAGGTAGGGTTTCACTCTAGCCCAGGCTGACCTGGAATTCACTATGGAGTCTCAGGGTGGCCTCGAACTCACCGGGATCCTCCTACCTCTGCCTCCCGGGTGCTGGGATTAAAGGCGTGCGCCACCACGCCCGGCTCTTGGTTGACAGTTGTTGAGTTTCAGAACTTGGAATACATCATTCCCAGCCCTTTTGGCTTTTGTGTTGAGTAATCTGTTATTATCCTGATGGACTTGCCTTTATTAGTGACTTATTTTTTCTCTATCTGCTTTCAATATATTTTCTTTTGTTTGTGTGTTTGGTAGTTTAATTATAATATGTCAAGAAGAGGTTCTTTCCAGGTTTTGTCTGTTTGGTGTTCTAAAGACTTCCTGTATCAGCATTGGCATCTCTTTCCCAATTTGGGGTAAGTTTTCTTCTTTGATTTTGTTGAAAATACCTACTATGCCTTTGGAGTGAAATTCTTCTCCTTCTACTATTCCCTGAATTTTTTTTTTTTTAAACAGAACTTTATTTACTTATTTATTTGAGAGTGAGAGAGAAAGAAAGAAAGTCAGAATGGGCTTGCCTGGCCTTCCAGCCACTGCAAACAAACTCCAGATGCATGCGCCACCTTGTGCATTTGGCTTACGTGGGTCCTGGGGAATCAAACCTGGGTTCTTTAGCTTCATAGGCAAGTTTCTTAACTGCTAAGCCATCTCTCCAGCCCTTCCTTGAATTCTTAATGTTTGATCTTTTCATAGTGTCCTGAATATCCTGAAATTTACATTCATGCCTTCCTATTAGCTAGTCTTTTTGTTGGACTGTATTAGCTCTGCCACCTGGTCTTTTAGTTTAGATATTCTGTTCTCTCTTTCATCCATTCTATTGGTGAGACTTTTTACAGACTTAAAATTTGACTTAATGTGTTTTTCTGGTTTTTAAATTTTATTTATTTGAGAGGGAGAGAGAGGAAGAGGCAGAGAGAAGGAGAGAATGGGCGCACCAGGGATTCCAGCCACTGCAAACGAACACCAGACACATGTGCCCCCTTGTGCGTCTGACTTACGTGGGTCCTGGGGAATCAAACCGGCGTCCTTAGGCTTTGCAGGCAAATATCTTAACTGCTAAGCCATTTCCCCAGTCCCTTAATGTGTTTTTCATTGCAACTATTTCTTTATTATTTCTATTTTCTTATTCATGTCTTATATTGACCTCCTGATTTTATTAAATTGTTTTCCTGTGTCTTCTTTGATACCTCTGATTTCCTCTGATTTTTTTTTTTTTTGTTTGTTTGTTTGTTTTTGTTTTTGAAGGTAGGGTCTCACTCTACCTCAGGCTGACCTGGAATTCACTATTCACTATGTAGTATGTAGTCTCAGGGTGGCCTTGAACTCACAGCAATCCTCCTACCTCTGCCTTCCGAGTGCTGGGATTAAAGGTGTGCGCCACGATGCCTGGCTGATTTCCTCTTTGATTTCTTTGTGCATAGTTATAATCATTCCTTTGAAATATTTCTTAGGCATTTCCTCTAAATCAGTCTCACTGGAGGTCATCCTTGATGGATTTTTAATTTTTGGTGGAATTATATTGTCTTGAGCTTTTGTGTTTCTTGTTTTATAATGTAGATAGTTTTGCATCTTGGATTAATTTGATGCATGGGTTTTCTAATCATCTGCAGTATTATTAGATGTATCAATCAATGTGATGTTATAGATCTTCAGGGTAGGAGCTAAAGGTGCTAGGTGTGGCTCTTCAAAGACATAGTAACCACAAAAGTGACCGTAGGTTGTTGGGTTTGCCTGCTATGTTAGTATTCAAATAGGCTGGGTGGAACAAAATACAGGCAAATTCTAAAATTTAACTGAACAATATGCACATTCAATGAAACCCAGCACAGAGTATTTATGCAAGAGTAGGTATTAAACAGATTCTGTAACAAAATCAAAGTCCCTAAGGATGTGTGTTGCCCCACACCCTTAATCCTGTCAACTGGGAGGCTGAGATTTCTGGTCTGTATAGGGTTGCCAGATCAGCTTGTGACCAAGTGAGACCCTGGCCCAATGAGCAACAGAAGAGGGGACAAAGGCAGTATAAATCAGGAAGCAACAAATGACAAGCCCAAAATACAGCTATTTAAGAATGGCAATCCAACCATCCATCAGATTTAACACATAATTCACCCTGACATGGAAGGTGCAATTAGCACTTCCGGTTCAGGCCTGTATACCAGGCTTTTTTTGGCAGGTACTGACCTGGTGTAATCCCAGTCACCTTTTGGGATGGCTTTGGTCTCAGCCATGCTATGTGCCTGTTTAGGTCCCTCTTTGCTATGCTTGGGCTCAGGTAGGCTGCCTGGGTCAGTAGGTTGCTGCTCTGATCCCTGGTGCTGTGAGCAGTGTAGGTGAGTTCCCTTCCTCAGGTCTCTGGTGGTCGCTGGCGTTTGGTGTGGCCGGAGGGGGTGGGGGTTTGTCTGTGGATGTTGGCTGAAGTCGTACCACTGGTCCCTGCGATTCTCATCCTCACTAGCCACTCCGCTGGTCCCTGCTGTCCTCCCCTTTACATTTCTCGAGTTTGCAAGGAGGCTGGTATGAGTGGAATATTCCCTCGTTTGACTTTTCCTATGGCTCAGGCAGAGCCTGGCGACCGCAGCTGTGCGGACCTGGTGCCGCCACTGCTGGAGCCGCTCCTGCCTGCTTCTGTGCTCTCTAGATGCTCTGGACCTCTCCTACTTCTCTGCTGTGGTTGATAATTTCTTATACACTTTTTTTTTTTTTCTTCTTCTCCCCTAACCTGCTTTGGCATGGTTCCTACGCAGCCATCTTAACCAGAAGTCCCTCTCCCCCACTTTTTTTTTAAGGAATTGGTTTGTTTGACATCTTTAGGCCTTGACACACAACATTTTAGGTATGGTGGTAAGAAATGCATGCAGAGCTTACTGACTTCTTAGTCACCCAGAACCAGAATAATAGTATATATTACTCTCTTCTTGAGATTTAAATGTTACTCATTATAAGTGATGAGCATGGGGCTGAGCAAGACGGCTCAGCAGTTACAGGTGCTTGCTTGCAAAGCCCTCTGGCCCAGGTTCAATTCATCAGCCACCCATGTAAAGCCAGACCCAGAAAGTGGCACATGCATCTGGTGTTCATTTGCAGCAGTAAAAGACCCTGGAACACCCATACCACGTGCATCCAAGTAAGGCTTTTTTTTTTTTTTTTTTTTTAAGTGGCAAGCATGTACATTTGCTTTAATTTATTTTGTTCTATTTTGTTTTTACCTACTAGGGGAGAAGCCTTTTACTTGCAGCTGGGATGGCTGTGATAAGAAGTTTGCACGGTCAGATGAATTGTCTCGCCACCGCAGAACTCACACCGGGGAGAAGAAGTTCGCATGTCCGGTGTGTGATCGGCGCTTTATGCGGAGTGACCATCTCACAAAGCATGCCCGACGTCACATGGCCACCAAGAAGATCCCAGGCTGGCAGGCAGAGGTGGGCAAGCTGAACAGAATCTCCCCTGGAGAGATCCCAGGGAGTGCCCCTGAGCCATTGCTAGCCTCTGCCTAAGAGGTTATTGGTGTTACCGGAGGATTCTTAGAGCCCCTTTCAGGAATGGGACTGTGCATTCCAGGGGCTCGGGGCTGGGTAAGGCTTGGAAACTGGTTCTGATGGAAGCATGGTAACTTTACTTTTCTGGTTGGGACCCTGTTCAGTATCTTTTGTATTTTCAGAAGTGTTTTGATTTTGCGTTTTTGTAAGGAAATGGAAGATGTGATTATTGAAATCACCAGCATTCAAACAAACATTCGGGCAATAAAGTTTACAAAGTCTGGATTTTTTTTTAACAACCTTTCTATTCATGTTTTGCAGAAATGAGACAGGGTACTAATTTTATACTTTTTTATGAAAAATATTTATATTATGCTCAAATCACTGTTTTCTAGATAGATGCTTTTACAGCCTTCTTTTCATGTTTTATAACAAAGTTTTGGGACGACCCTGCTTTTAGTAAGCTTGGCATATTATTCAGGAAAAGATCACAAGGTGGTTATCAGTTCTTTTTTGGAGTCAAAATTGATTGAATGCAGACTTCTTATGAGGGAAACATAAATTTTGTAGTCAATTTCTTCATAGAATTTTCAAGGAAAATTTCAGGCAATCAGCCTTGTAGTCCACAGAATTAAAATTATGGTTCGGTAGAACTGGGCACATATGGAGGTTGCCCTCTGTGAGTACTTGGGCTACTAGCCAGCTGTAGGGGGGAGCAGGGGCTCCGGCAGGTCTGTGTGTGCGTGTACAGTGCTGTCTTCTGGCCAGTCTCTGCCCAGAGCCAGAGTCTACATTCTTCTTGTACCCAGCCCAGCTGCTTTGTGGGTTGTCAGTTGTCTTCTTTTGATACCACCTTAACTGTACTTTGTGGTAGGTTGAGTGACTATGAGAAAAGGAAATATCCATAGTGGTTGGAAGAACTTTCCAGCGACGTGCAGCTCATCTGAAGCGATGTACAAGTGCACACTGTTAGCTGAGGCTCAGATGCCTTTCTTACAGATGAACTGTGAGAAGTGTGTTTTGCTAAATGGCGATGGAATACCACTTAGGTGCCCTTTAACTCATTTTGTTTGAAGGAAATTATTTTGATCAAAAAAAAATTACCTGACTCGGGAGGCAGAGGTAGGAGGATCGCTGAGAGTTCGAGGCCACCCTGAGACTACAGAGTGAATTCCAGGTCAGCCTGAGCTAGAGTGAGACCCTACCTCGAAAAACAAAAACAAAAAACAAAAAAAAATTACCTGAGATGGAGTTTACAGTCTAGAAGGTAGACAGTGGGCACTGCCTTTTAAACCTTGTGAGCAGATACCCTGCATGTACAGGAGACTGGCATCTTATAACCACATGGCCACAGAAACTGCTTTGGTTAAATGTTGAAAGTTCCGGCAACACTAAATTTAAGAACAAGGAATCTTGTACAGTTCTGAACACTTGGAAGTATTTTTGTGCTGTGTGTTAGATTTTACATTTGCCTTTTAAATATTGGCACTTAACATACAAAAGTGATTGCAAGATTGAAATGCTGAAAAATTAGATAAAATTAGTTGTTGTGTTGAGGTCTTCTTAGACTGATACAACCCTTACCTGTCATTCATTGTATGTTACTTGATTCCTGTTAAGCTGCTCTTCAGAATCACCTGCTTTTTGACATGTATCTGTATTTTTAGTAAATTTTTACAGTTTGGGGCAGTTCCGCGGTTTAATATTCCTGTTATCAAAACATAAAGAGTCGCAGGAGAACCATAGTGTACATAGCTCATGCTTTTCCCACCACCCCAGCCCGCTGTGTGTCCCATCAAAGTCAGCATAAGCGCTTCTTCTTAGTTATGACATGCAAAGTTCTGTGGGTAAAGGGAGGCTTCTGAGTAGTCCCTGACTACTGGTGTTCCAAAAGAGCAGGCGTGTTGAAATGATGTTACTCCATTTCCTGATTAGATTTAGAGATCTCTTCTGTGTGTCCCCCGCCATTTCTCTCTTGAAAGATTGTAAGTTGGAAAACAGCTCCCATCTGAAAAAGACCCTCCAGAGAACCAGAACCGTCAGTGCTGGTGGTTCCCCTGTGGGGGCCTCCACTGACGACTCTGGGTGTTGGGAGCTGCACAGTGAGGCAGGCTCCCCCATGCACTTTATTGCCTGAGCAGTTCTGCTTGAGCCTTTTTTTTCTGAAGTTTCAATAATAAAATTTTAAGTGTTTGACAATTAAGTTTTATGTAACAGATGCTGACTTATTTAAATGGATATGTGTAATGTAACTTTTTCCTTTGAATCATATAAAACTTTCTTGATTTGCAAACTGAACTTGTGTCTTGTGTTAAAGTGTCCTGTGATTTAGTATACCCAGTGAGTCTTTGGATAAGTCTGTAAGGTTCACCAGGTATTGGCCTAACTTGAACTCTTCTGAAGTCTGTTTCTGTACTTGCCCTGAGGTGGCACACTGGTCAGAAGGCATGCAGGTGCCATCTGTGTCTATCCAGCACTTCCCAACGGAACACTGGTGTGCCCAGCCGCCATCTGAGGACTGGTCTGCAGCTGCCACCACTCAGGCCATGGAGTGGGTGGGGACATCCATCCCCTGAACCATTCTAAGCTGTCTGTAGACTCAGGAAAGATGGAAACAAACAGTTTCTTAAAACATTCCCAGCCAGGTGTGGTGGTGGCACACACCTTTCATCCCAGCATTTGGGAGGCCGAGGTTGGAGGATTGTTGAGTTTGAAGTCAGCCTGAGACTATAAAGTGAATGCCAGGTCAGCCTGACCTAGAATGAGACCCTGCCTCAAACAAGTTTTGCTGGGCATGGTGGCACACGCCTTTCATCCCAGCACTTGGGAGGCAGAGGTAGGAGGATCACCATGAGTTCAAGGCCACCCTGAGACTACATAGTGAGTTCCAGGTCAGCCTGGGCTAGAGTGAGACCCTACCTCAGGAAAAAAATAATAATAATTTTGATCTGGGTGTGGTGGCACATGCCTTTAATCCCAGTACTCAGGAGGCAGAGATAGGAGGATTGCTGTGAGTTGGAGTCCACCCTGAGACTACATAGTGAATTCCAGGTCAGCCTAGTCTACAGCAAGACCCTACCTCAAAAACACCAAAGGAAAAAAAAAAGAAGAAGAAAAACAGTTTCCATGAGGGCCTTCAAGACCTACCTGCCCAGCACCTGCTGCAGTCCTGCCTCCCTCCTGCCCTCGTGGCAGCCCGGAGCACTGCTGCAGGAACTACCAGAATCCTGCCTCGCTCTTTCCAGCTGACCACTGCTCGGTGGCCACAGATGGTGGCATGTATTAGCCAGGTTCCCTGAAAAGGCACCCCTAGATGAACCCAGACATCGGATGAGACTCCCAGAAGCAATACCGCAGGAAGTGAGGGAAGAGAAAATGACCACGCAACAGCTCGCACATGCGTCAGGTGTCTCCTGCAGCCAGTGTTCCCAGCAACCAGGGCCCTGCGGGGCCTCAGCCATGGCAGTGGCTCCCACTTGCCCCCAGTACGAACAACTCAGGGCTCCACTAGGGGGAGCCTCCTGCGTGTTGCCCACCAGCAACAGTGTCCCACACCTCAGACCCAATGTCTCCCCCTTACCTGCTCTTCCGGCTGGCTTCATTTCCTTGAGCACTTTCTCAAATTCTAGCGTCTCCAATAGTTGGCTGTGAGGCCCTGGAAAGACTTGCTAATGGAACCAGGTCAGTCACAAGCTTGCTCTGTAGATATGGGCCAATAATGCTTACCCCCCAGGGGACTTAAGAGTCAGTACAAAAGAACTCAGTGTAATCCACCAAGTTTGATCAATAAATGCTCATGAACATAGGCACCTGAAGGCAAAAACTCCCTTGCCCATCCCAACTTGTGTTGGCCTGAAGCGGTACCTGGGCTGTGGCGGGAGCCTTATGCTAGTTTGAAAGCTGTGTTGAGTCCTTGCACTGAAATCAGAGGCTGGGCCTCAGGACATCTGTACAGGGATAAGCTGAGCTGCTGGCTTCTCTCCCAGCTCCTCTGCCAATTCAATTCAGCCTGCGAACAGTGGAAGCGGTCCCGTGGCTGGACCTCCCAGGGGTGCTATGGGTGCTGTGTCCCCACAGGAGTGGTGTAGTTGTGTGTACCTCTCATGGAAGGAGCCCAGTGTCTATAGCTGCCACCTGGGAGGGTTAGTTCAGGTAAGATTTGTTACCCATGCTGGGCCAGGTGTTGTTTGCATGCAGACATGGTGGGAGTTGGGAAGTAATAACGGTCTTTGCTTTCAGCCATTCTCCTGGAGCCAAGTCCACTTCTTTTGTCTGTAGATAGCCCCCCTCCCCGTTCTGACCCTCAGCTTTGTGACTTTCATCTGCTCTTCCCCCTCTGTTGCTACCAAACTTCTTTACTTTCTGGTCATGGCATCTTGTTCTTTTGCTTTTAACCTGCCTTTTTGTTTAGGAATTTTTTGCTATTTTTTTCAATGTAAGGTCTCTCTCTAGCCGAGACTGACCTGGAACTCACTCTGTAGTCCCAGGCTGGCCTTGAACTCATGGTGATCCTCCTACCTCTGCCTCCTGAGTACTGGGATTAAAGGCTGTGCCATCACATGCCAGGCATGTTTCTAATGAACTAGCTATATCACAGGTTGGGCCCCATGTTGGGAGGGAACTGGGACTCTATGGGGACTCCTTGTCACAGAGACGGGAGACATACTCAGTCCCCTCTCCATCATGGAAGTTCACTCTCAAGTCCTCTCAGCCCTCTTCCTAAGAAGCCGCCAGAGCCTGTGCTCCAGATTGCCCTGAGATGGCTCCTCAGTGCAGCCTGGATCCTGCTGAACTCTGGCGACAAGATGGCCAACAGCAAAGACATACAGAAGAAGCAAGACACCAGGAACAAGGGCAGGGAGAAGGAGATGTACAAGCATAAAGAATTGGCAGCTAAATGCCAGGTGGCCACCTCAGTACTTGCTGCTGGGCTCCAGTATAGAAGCCTTTGCAGAGCTGTGCCAGGACCCCGCCTCTGAACTCCTACAAGACTAGCAAGAATATGCTGTCGGATTCTACTGACCTTAGTTTATTGCAAGTCTAATGTATCTGCTAAAATGCAAGGTCCTGTGTGTCAGAGATGATATTGTACCACGTATCCTCTCAGCTGCCTGCCTTCCCACCTGTCCATTCACCCATTTGTCCATCCATCCCCCCACCTACTGTACTCACTCACCTAACCTCTTTCATCCAAACATCCATTCATCCAATCCATCCATCCATCTGATAACACCCATATCTCCTACCTATCTAATAAGCATTTAATGAACTGTTATGCTGGGTCAGAAACCCAGAGACAAATTACCCTAATACCTGACTCAAAGAGCTCACAATGGTGTAGGTGATACAGACAGGAAAGCACTTGATAAACATTCTGAAGTAACTTTCAGCTTCCTCTCAAAAGATCAGTGAGCGGGCTGGAGAGATGCCTTAGTGGTTAAGTGCTCGCCTGTGAAGCCTAAGGACCATGGTTCAAGGCTCGATTCCCCAGGACCCACATAAGCCAGATGCACAAGGTGGCACATGCATCTGGAGTTCGTTTGCAGTGGCTGGAGGCCCTGGCACGCCCATTCTCTCTCTCTGCCTATTTGTCTGTTGCTCTCTCTCTCTCTCTCTCTCTCTCTCTCTCTCGCACACACACACACACACACACACACACACACACACACACACACACGCGGTCAGTGAGCTCTGCAGAGTCCCTACGGCATGCCCCTGAATCCTGGTTGGGGGTTGTAGGAGGGCTGCTGCTCTATGCTGCCTCAAACCTCCCTCCTCTTTTCTTGGTTCTCTTATCTAGCACCTGCCACCACTCAAATTTGTGCACTGGTCCATCACATAAAATCAGAGCCCTCTGGGTACCTCCATAGATAGAGTTCACCAGAACAGGGGGTAGCATCCTGTGACTGGCTTGTATCTCTAATCTTTTCATTTTTATTTATGTATTTATTAGAGAGAGAGAGAGGGAGGGAGAGAATGGGCATGCCAGGGTCTCTAGCCACTGCAAATGAACTCCAGACATGTACATCTGGTTTATGTGGGTTCTGGGGAATCAAATCTGGGTCATTAAGCTTCCTAGGCAAGCACTTTAACTGCTAAGCCATCTCTCCAGCCCAACTCGCCTGTATCCCTATGGTCCAGCACTCTGGGTGTTCATCCATCAGGGTCTGTTATGGGTGTGTGAATGGAAATCATGCTTTGGTCAGTTGCTGGAGGGTGAGGGTATGGTTGAGGCTGGGAATCAGGTAGGAGAACAGTCCAGGACAGAATAAAGGATGGCAGAAGGAGTGGGATTTGGAGATGCCAAGGCCACGTTGGCCGGATGTGAGAAGCGAGACACTGACACAGGCTGCCTGAGGTGCACCTGCCACGGATGGATGGGTGACAGCCAGGCAGGCAGTAGTCACTGGTTTCCATGGGGCTGGCCGGCCCCTCCTCCACTGGGCCATTGGCAGGGCTTTAGCAGGCAGGGCTTTGGTGTGGAATGAGGGCCAATGCCATCCTACTGTGGGCTGCTGAGAAAGCTGCCCCACCAACTAGACTTTAGCTCCATGATTCCTGAAGTGTGGACTGCAGAGAGACCACAGGCATCGTGCCCCTCTGTATTTGACACTTTTATATATAGAAGAAAACATGTTAGGGCTGGAGAGATGGCTCAGCAGTTAAGGCACATGCCTGCAAAGCCTAAGGACCCAGGTTCAATTCCCCAGTACCCATGTAAGCCAGATGCACTAGGTGGCACATGTGTCTGGAGTTCATTTGCAGTGGCTAGAGGTCCTAGCATGCCCATTCCCCCCACCCCCGGCTTTTCCTCAAATATATAAATAAAATATTTTTTTTAAAAAAACTTTTATAGGATAGACTCAAAGGCCCACATGTTAAAGGCTTAGTTCCCAGTTTGGAGTTTTGGGGAGGTTGGTGAAAATCTTAAGGGGTTGGGCATAGAGGGATGTCTTCCAGTCACTGGAGTGTGTTGTGAAGGGAAGATGGAACACAGCCCCTCTTGTTCTTGTTGGCTACCTCAAAGTGGTAAACAGTTTTGCTCCACCACCATGAGCTCCCATCATGATGTGTTGCCTTACCACAGAACCAAAAGCAATGAGGCTAACTAAGCCCAGACTGAAACCTCCCATACTGTAAGGCAAAGGAAATCTTTTCTCTCTATAATTTGCTCATTCAGATATTTGTTACATGGATGGGAAGCTGGCCAAGCCTTAATTGTGCTGTACTAAGAAGGACACAGGTTACTCCAAGGATAGCTGTCTGGGGCCCAGACACCAAGCCTTAATTGTGTTCTACTAAGAAGGACATGGGTTACTCCAAGGATAGCTGTCTGGGGGCCCAGACACCAAGCCTTAATTGTGTTCTACTAAGAAAGACATGGGTTACTCCAAGGATAGCTGTCTGGGGGCCCAGACACCAAGCCTTAACTGTGTTCTACTAAGAAAGACATGGGTTACTCCAAGGATAGCTGTCTGGGGGCCCAGACACCAAGCCTTAACTGTGTTCTACTAAGAAGGACACAGGAGACTTCCAGTTAAGATGGCGGCATAGGAACCACACCAAAGCAGCCTAGGGGAGAAAAAGCCAAAAAAAAAAAAAAAAATACATTCTTCTACTAAAAAGTGAAGTGTATAAGAAATTACCAATGGCAACAGAGAAGTAGGAGAGATCCAATGCATCTAGAGCCCACATAGGCAGGCAGAAGCGGCTCTAGCCACAGTGGCACCAGGTCCACGGGGGCCACAGCTGCAAGGCTAAGCTTGAGCCACAGGAAAAGCCAGGTGAAAGGATTTTCCACTCACACTGGAGCTCTTCACAAACTCAAGAAACATGAAGGGAGGACCACAGTGAACAACGGAGGAGCAGATCACGAGATAGAGGATCATGAGGACCAGTGGGAGAACTAGAGCCACCATCCACAGCCTCCCCTCCCCCACTGCCAAGGCAAGAACCAGCGAGCACCAGAGACTGGGGAAGGGAGCTCACAGCACCCAGCACTGTTGACCAGAGCAGCGATCCAGTGACCCAGCCAGCCTACGTGAACCCACAGCACACCAAAGAGGGACCCAAGCAAGAGCACAGCATAACTGAGACCAAAATCATCCATAAAGGTAATTGGGATTACACCAGGTCAGTACCTGACAAATAAACCTGGTATATAGGCTTGAATTGGAAGTGCTAATTACACCTTCCATATCAGGATAAATTATATCTTAAATCTGGTGGATGGTTGGATTTGCCATTCTTAAATAAGATTTATTTTGGACTTGTTATTTGTTGCTTCTTGATTTATAGTGGAGTTGTTTCCTCTTCTGTTGTTCATTAGGGAAGGGTCTCACTTGGTCACAAGCTGACTTGGAAGCCTAAACAGACCAGAAATCTTAACCTCCTAATTGACAGTATTAAGGGTATGAGGCACCACATATCCTAAGAGGCAATGACTTTGTTAAAGAATCTGGTTGTCATAATACCTACTCTTGCATAAATACACTGAGCTGTTTTTCATTGAACGTTTACATTTTTTAGTTAAATTTTAGAATCTGCCTGTATTTTGTTCCACCCAGCCTACTTGAATGCTCTCATAGTAGGAAAAACCCAACATATAGGGTCACTTTTGTAGATACTCTGAGAGTCCTAAGAGCCACACCTAGCACCTTAAGCTCCTACCCTGAAGAGATATACCATCAGATTGATTGATACATCTAATAATACTGCAACTAACTAGAAAATCCAAGCATTAAATTATTCCAAGATACAAAAATACATACATTATAATATAAGAAACACCAAAAATCAACACAATATAAATCCACCAAAAAGTATTAATGCATCAGAAATGACTTCCAGTGAGAATGAGTTAGAGGAAATGCCTGAGAAAGATTTCAAAAGAATGATTATAATTATGCTCAAAGTCAAAGAGGAAATTGAAAGAATGAAAAAGGAAATCAAAGGAATCAAAGAAGACACAGGACACCAATTTAATGAAATAAAGAGGTCAATACTAGTCGTAAATAAGGAAATGGAAATAATAAAGAAAAGCAAGTCAGAATTACTAGCAATGAAGAACACAGTTAATGAAATAAAATACTCTGTAGAAAATCTCACCAGTAGAATGGATGAAGGAGAAAACAGAATATCTAAACTAGAACACCAGGTGGCAGACCTAATACAGTCCAACAAAGAGAAAGACAAGCCAATAGGAAAGTATGAATGGAAATTTCAAGATTTTCGGGACACTATGAAAAGATCAAACATAAGAATTCAGGGTATAGTAGAAGGAGAAGAATTTCATGCCAAAGTCATAGTAGGCATTGTCAACAAAATCATAAAAGAAAATTTCCCCCAAATTGGGAAAGAGGTGCCAATGCAGATACAGGAATCTTTTAGAACACCAACCAGACAAAACCTGGAAAGAACCTCTCCTTGCTATATTATAATTAAACTACCAAACATACAAATCAAAGAAAATATATTGAAAGCAGTTGGAGAGAAAAATCAAGTTATACAAAGGCAAGCCCATCAGGATCAAAGCAGATTACTCAACACAAACTTTAAAAGGCAGAAGGACATGGAGTGATGTATTTCAAGTTCTGAAAAATAACAACTGTCAACCAAGGTTACTTTATCCTGCAAAGCTATCCATTCAAATAGAGAAATAAGGACATTCCACAACAAAATCAGGCTAAAGGAATATTTGAAGACAAAACTAGCTCTACAGAAAATACTTGAAAGAATCCTCCATGCCGAAGAGAAAGAAAAGCACACATATAAGGAACCTGGAAAAAACAAACAATACTCAAATACTAGTTAACACAAGAGAGCAAAGGTAAAACCAAAGAACTACAAAAATAGGCAAAAATAAATACACACCTTTCAATAATATCTCTTAATATCAACGGCCTCAATGCCCCAACCAAAGAACACAGGTTTGCAGACTGGGTTAAAAAGCAGGATCCTTCAATTTATTGCCTCCAATAAACTCACCTTTCTACAAAGGATGGACACTATCTTAGGGTGAAAGGTTGGAGAATGGTGTTCCAAGCAAATGGGCCTAGAAAACAATCAGGGGTTGCTATCCTAATATCTGACAAGGTAGACTTCAGTCCAACATTAGTTAGGAAAGATAAGGAAGGTCACTTTACAATGATTAAATGCACCCTCCAACAGGAGGACATTACAATCCTAAACATAAATGCACCTAACATGGGGGCTCCCAACTTCATCAAACAAATGCTATTAGAACTAAGGTCACAGATAACACCAAACACAGTTGTAGTGGGTGACTTCAATCACCCACTCTCATCAACTGACAGGTCATCCCAACAAAAAATAAACAGAGAGGCATTTGGATTAAATGAGGTGATAGAAGAAATGGACCTAACAGATATATGCAAGACATTTCATCCAAATGCTGCAGAATACACATTCTTTTCAGCAGCACATGGAACATTCTCTAAAATAGACCATATATTAGGACACAAAGCAAATCTTAATAAATACAGGAAAATTGAAATAATTCCTTGCATTCTATCTGACCACAATGGAATCAAACTACAAATAAATAGCAAGAAAAGCTATAGAACATACACAAAATCATGGAAACTAAATAATACACTACTAAATGACGAATGGGTCCATGAAGAAATCCAAAAGAAAATTTAAAATTTCATAGAGTCAAATGATAATGAGAACACAACATACCAAAACCTTTGTGACACAATGAAGGCAGTGCTAAGAGGGAAATTTATAGCTTTAAGTGCCTATATTAAGAAATTAGAGGGCTGGAGAGATGGCTTAATGGTTAAGTGCTTGCCTGTGAAGCCTAAGGATTCTGGTTTGAGGCTCGATTCTCCAGGACCCATGTTAGCCAGATGCACAAGGGGGTGCATGGGAGTGGAGTTTGTTTGCAGTGGCTGGAAGCCCTGGCACACCCACTCTCTCTCTCTGTATGTCCCTCTCAAATAAATAAATAAAAATAAACAAAAAATTTTTAAAGAGAAAGAAATTAGAAAGGTCTCAAGTAAACAACCTAATGCTTCACCTTATCTCAATATAATAAAGGCTATTTATGACAAGCCTACAGCCAACATATTACTAAATGGGGAAAAACTGGAAGCTTTTCCACTAAAATTTATTTAATATAGTACTGGAAGTCTTAGCCATAGCAATAAGGCAAGAGACACACATAAAAGGGATACAAATTGGAAAGGAAGAGATCAAGTTATCATTATTTGCAGATGACATGATTCTATACATAAAGGACCCTAAAGACTCTACCACAAAACTGTTAGAGCTGATAAACACCTATAGCCATGTAGCAGGATACAAAATAAACACACAGAAATCAGTAGTCCTGCTATATGCTAACAACAAACACACAGAGATGAAATCAGAGAATCACTCCCATTCACAATTGCATAAAAAAATAAAGTACCTTGGAATAAACCTAACCAAGGAAGTGAAGGATCTCTACAATGAAAACTTTAAAACACTCAAGTGAGAAATTGCAGAAGACACTAGAAAATGAAAAAACATCCCTTGTTCTTCGATAGGAAGAATCAATATTGTGAAAATGGCAATCTTACCAAAAGCAATCTGTACATTTAATGCAAT
This sequence comes from Dipus sagitta, assembly GCA_036346955.1. NCBI lineage: Eukaryota > Metazoa > Chordata > Mammalia > Rodentia > Dipodidae > Dipus > Dipus sagitta. Next base: position 49,571,712 of record CM070773.1, on the reverse strand, counting down.
CCCCATCAAAATTCCAATGGCATTCTTCATGGAAATAGAAAAAACAATCCAAAAATTCATTTGGAATCACAAAAAACCTCAAATATCTAAAACAATACTGAGCAACAAAAATAAGGCTGGTGTATCACCTTACCTGGTTTTATCCTATACTACAGAGCCATAGTAACAAAAACAGGATGGTACTGGCACAAAAGCAGACACGTAGATCAATGGAACAAGAGTAGAGGTCCCGGATGTAAGTCCGGGTAGCTATAGACACCTGATATTTGATTTTAAAAAAATGCCAAAAATACTCATTGGAGAAAAGACAGCCTCTTCAGCAAATGGTGCTGGGAAAACTGGATATTTATCTGTAGAAGGATGAAAATAGATCCTTCTCTCTATCTCCATGCACAAGAATGAAGTCCAAATGGATTAAAGACCTTAACATCAGACACGAAACTCTGAAACTGCTAGAGGAAAAAGTAGGGGAAACCCTTCAATTGGTCTTGGCAAAGACTTCCTTAATATCACCTCAATTGCTCAGGCTATAAAACCACAGATTAACCACTGGAACCTCATGAAATTACAAAGATTTTGTATGGCAAAGGACACTGTGAATAAAGCAAAGAGGCAACTTACAGAATGGGGAAAAATCTTTGCCAGCTATACATCTGATAGAGGATTAATATCTAGGATATACAAAGAACTCAAAATATTAAATAATAAGAAATCAAATAAGGCAATAAAAAATGGGCTATGGAACTAAATAGAGAGTTCTCAAAAGAAGAAATATGGATGGCATATAATCATCTAAAAAATGTTCTACATCCCTAGTCATCAGGGAAATGCAGATTAAAACTACATTGAGATTCCATCTCACTCCTGTCAGATTGGCTACCATCATGAAAACAAATGACCATAAATGCTGGCAAGGATGTGGAAAAATAGGAACCCTTCTACACTGTTGGTGGGAATGCAATCTGGTCCAGTCATTGTGGAAATCAGTGTGGAGGTTCCTAACATAGCTAAACATAGATGTACCATATGACCCAGCTATAGCACTCCTAGGCATATATCCTAAGGACTAATGCCATTACCTTAGAGATACTTGCTCAGCCATGTTTATTGCCACTCCATTCACAATAGCTGGGAAATGGAACCAGCCTAGATGTCCCTCAACTGATGAGTGGTTAATGAAGATATGACACATTTATACAATGGAGTTCTACTCAGCGATAAAGAAAAATGAAGTTATGAAATTTGCAGGAAAATGGATGGATCTGGAAAGGATTATACTAAGTGAGATATCCCAGGCCCAGAAAGCCAAGCATCACATGTTCTCTCTCTTATGTGGATCCTAGCTACAGATGACTGGACTTCTGTGTGAGTAGGAAGAAAACTCAGTAGCAAAGGCCAGTAAGCTAGAAAACAGATATAAAGGGAAGAGAAAGGAAGAGAGGGGAGTACTTAATAGGATGGTATTGTATATATGTAAGTAGAAGAATAGATTAATGGGGGCGAAAGGCCCAAGTGAGGTCAGGGGAAGAGATTGAGTAAAGGAATGGTGGAGGGAGGGCTAATCAAAATCTAAGAGAATATAAATAAATCATATGGAAACCTATGTTTTTGGACAATGGAACACTCAGGAGCCATAGATTGTTACTAGAAAATTTTCAGTGCCAGGGATGGGATACCTTCCAGTGAGCTGTTGGCCAGGGAGGTCCCTGATGCCCCCAAAACACTACAGGCCATTGCCAAGGCCCTTGGTTTCCCACCAGGAATAGATGGTAAGACCCTATTGCTGAAGACTCCACATACTTTGTCTGCAAGACCCTGAGAAATCCTGCTGGAACTGAGCTGATAACCTCCTCCATGCTGACCAGCTGACAAAAAGCTGGAAGAAGCCATTCTGCATGCAGTTCAATGGAAGAAAGAGAAATCACCAGTGAAGATACTCAACAGTGGACACTGCAAGCCTTATATTTGGCCAGCCAGGCCAAATGAGCCAATGGGTGCAATATTGCCCTGTCTGTTATTGTGGAAACCAACTGCCCTCTAATTGGACTGGAGGCCAGCTCCATGGGAGGGAATATATCCCTGATCCTGAAAACTTAAAACAGGGATAGTCATGAGCCCTGGGGGTGTACTGTCTGCTGCTGTCTGGCTCAATGTATATACTATGCTCATCAAACTGCCCAGTAAGCACTTCTCTTAACGTTCATACCCATATGTTGATGGTACTCTCTGTTTTGGTAGAGAATCTTCTCTTTTCAGATGGCAGTGACCTTGGGATGACTCAGAAGCCATCATGGTGCTAGAAAGAAGTGACAGGAGTGCTCAGCACTGCAATATCTCTATCACACCTTCCAAGGCTCAGGGTCTATTGAGGAAAAGGTGGTGGAAAAAATCTAAGAGCCAAAGGAAGGGTAGGACTCCTTATAATGTGCTCTTCCAGACACAAAATGGCCTGGGTATCCATGACCTCACAGTGCCTGACACTACCTATGTAAGTCCATCATAATAGGAGGAAAAAGATCATGTCATCATAATAAAAGAGAGACTGATTGACACAGGGAGGGGATATGATGGAGTGTGGAGTTTAAAAGGGGAAAGTGGGGGGAGGGAGGGCATTACCATGGCATATTTCTTACAATCATGGAAGTTGTTAATTTAAAAAAAGGACATGGGTTACTCTAAGGATAGCTGTCTGGGGGCCCAGACATGCCAGAATGAGCTCCAATTTGGGGTCTACTATGTTCCATTCCAGAGGATTAGAGGAAGCACTGCAGCAGCAAAGAATTCAACGCAGGGACTCCTGGGGCTTAATTGTGCAGTTTGCACATTGAATAGTAGTGGTGATATGACTTCCACTTCAGCCAAACACGAAGTAATGGACATTGGGTTCCCTCACACCCAGATGAAGCTAGGAGAAAACTTAAACAAAATGTACCAAACAATGGGCTGGAGAGATGGCTCAGTGGGTAAGGCGCTTGCCTGCAAGGCCTAACAGCCAGGTTTCAGTTCCCCAGTGCCCATGTAAAGCCAGATGCACAAGGTGGTGCATGCATCTGCAGTCCTTTGTGGTGGCTAGAGGCCCTGGCGCACCCATTCTCTCTCTCCCCCTCTCCTTGAAAATAAATAAACAAAAATAAAACAAAACAAAATATACCAAACAAGTTTTCAAAAACACTATAGGTTGGTAACCAGACAGTGATCTCTGAGGAATGGTGCGGGGGGTATGGGGGGGAGAAGGGGTAGTTCTCAGGTTGTGAGAACTTCCGGAAGGAGTTCTCAGGGAGCCTAAATGGATCCCAGCAGAGCCCAGAGTTGACATGGTGCTGAGCGTCCAGTCCACAGGCCACAGTGTTGAGGAGAGAAGAGAAGGAATCTTGGTGACCAGCAGAGGGGACCTTTGAGTAATCAGCAGGGAACACAGGCTGGGAGATGGCACACCTCAAAACTGAAGGCCAGTTGTGTGTCCATCACCATCTGATGTATTGTCATGGGAAGCTTCTTCCCTGGGGAGGTGTGAACACACATCTATTCACCCCAGATAGGGCACCAATGACAGACCTAAGTATGATTGCACCTATACCAGTTTGGTGAACTAATGTGCAGGGCTCCCCCTGACAGGTAGTGCTGAGGAAGGACCAGGCCCGCTGGTTCCTCTCAAGGGGTTGAGGAGGAGGATGAGTGTCGTCGACTCAGAACCTCTCCTAGTCACCGGAGAAAAACCACACTGAGTCGGGAGTCTTGTCGAAGCAGAAACTCGCTTTATTGTTACAGGCGGTTGCCTATATAGTGTTGAGAACGAGGGTGGAGATTTTAGCATGCGGGGGAGAGGTAAGGGCCAATAGTAAACTGTGAGTATTGAAATGATTGGTCCCAAGCACGCGCGCGTGGGGATTCCAACTCCTATGCGGAAGTAGCAGGCAAGAAGCCATTAGGCGTCTTGCTGAGTGCTATCTGGCCAGAGACAGGTCGCCAAACTTTGGCTAGGCTCAGGAAGTTCCACTAGGCCTTGCATCCGGACCTCTCAAGGCCCAACACTAATGAGTTTATTGGGGTTACTTACAGAGCAGGGTGAGGGGTTGCCTACAGGAGCAATGGATGACTCAAAGGCAGCTGCATCACAGAGAAGCCCACCTCAGCGTGGGTGAGGACTCGGGAAGCTGCATCTCTCCAGCACACTGCCCAACCTGCAGGCAGCTCAGCTGGGGGTGACTCTCCTCCCAAGCTCTTGTTTAATCTTTATCTAAACTTAGAGAAGAGGAGGGGGTCTTGCAACATTTTCCCCAGACTTGTGGACCTCCTCCCCTCCTCCCTCAAGGAGGGAATATTTTATTTTTTTTAATATACTTTTTATTTATTTGAGAGAGAGAGAAAGAGAGAGAATGGGCACTCCAGGACCTTCAGCCACTGCAAATGAACTCCAGATGCATGTGCCACCTTGTGCATCTAGCTTACATGGGTCCTGGGGAGTTGAACCTGGGTTCTTTGGCTTTGAAGGCAAGGGCCTTAGCCACTAAGCCATTTCTCCAGCCCTCTAGGGGAGAATATTTTAATTCAGAGGAATTTGCTGTACATGGTCAGAGTCTGCCCCTCCACAGTTGTTTACTGCTCCTATTACCTCCTGGAGTGGTCATGTGGCCTTTTAAATTTCAGTTCTCCCAGACTTATTGACCTCTTGACTCCCTAATCCCTCCAGGAGGGAATGTTTCCATTAGAAGAAATATGCTAAACCAGGTGTGGTGGCACACGCCTTTAATACCAGCACTTGGGAGGTAGAGGTAGGAGGATCAATGAGTTTGAGGTCAGCCTGATAGTTCATAATGAATTCCAAGTCAGCCTGGGCTACAGCAAGACCCTACCTTGGGGAGAAAAGAAAAGAGAGGAAAAGAAAAGAAAGAAGAGAAAAGAAGAAAAAAGAAATCGGCTGTACAACAAAGAGTCATCCTTTCATTGTTGTTGCAGTACTGGGACTCAAACCCCCAGCCTCTGGCATTGTAGGCAAGTGCTCTACCACTGATCTACATCCCTGGCCTTGGATTCATCATTTTCATCAACTCCTCAGGATTGACCTTAAGTGGCTAAGACTGTGCTCTTGAGAATAAGAACTCTTAGAGAAAGTAGAGGTGTCCAGGGTACAAGGGATATTTGGCTGGGCCCACCCTGGACCTGTGTGTGACAAAGCTATTATAACAGGTTCTTGGGGAGTTTTTCTGAGATGTTCCTACCAAAGTACCTCAGGAGGGCATGTACCCTGAGATCCTGGGATCCTGGTTTTGGCAGCTGAATTTTAGGTAGCACCGTTGATCATGGCTTCTACTCAGGTGACCAGTGCATCCATGTAACTCCTCTGAGGAAACTTCGAAATAGTTACCACGGGGACATCAGAAGACACTGGGGTCCCTGCTAGACCATGGATGTGGTGTGCCACCATAGCCCTCATCTGTAATCTTGGTGGTCCGTGCCTATGTGTCTCTTTGTAGACCAAACCCCACCTCCTGCGTCATTTCAATCTCCATGGACACAGACCAGTTCACCCCCTCTAAGGGGCAACAAGAGATCCCTTGTGTGCCCTCCCACCCCACCTTTTGACATCCAGCCAGACTTTGCACTCAAATGCTATCTTGCCAAATGGGGTGAAGTTGAGGCCTCTCTCTTCTGGATCACTCTTTCCCACAAATTAGCCTAGCCTCTGGGGGCTTTGCTAGCTCAAGCTGGGCTTTCCAACTTCCCCTCCCTAGGGGCAGAGCTGAGGTTACGATGCTTCTCACGCCACACGGTGCGACTATTGAGAGCTGAAACAGGCCCATGCCCTTGATGGAGGCCCTGGGCCCTGGAAAGTCAAACCTTCCCCTTCCTTCAGTACCACGGGCCACCACAGTCTTGCTTCAGTTTCTGGAGGCTGTTTCAGGGCCTAGCCCTTCAAGTCTCCTGTGGGGATCCATCCTGAAACACTGGCAAGATGGGGGTGTAGTTCACAAGCCAACCACCTCTGTTGCCTTCAAGTATTGTCTTTCCCAGAGATCCAAAATCCAGAAAGAAGGTAGCCCTTTCTTTCCAACTCTAGTAATTAAAGGATTTCTTTATAACATCAAGAAAAGCTCCCTCTTGCCTCTTAGGGACCGAGTTGCCCCTGAGGTTTAGACCATCACTCACAAGAGGTCTGATTCCAAAGCCTCCTTCTAAAGGAGGCAACTAACCTTCAGAGCCTAAAACGTGACATATGCCTTTGGTGGCACCCAAGGACACCTTCCTTGCCTGGTTCTTGACAAAGCAGAAAGGAAAAACACCCCCAGGGCTAGTATGTCACAGGTGGCTGCTTGGCTAAGCTGATGGCCTCCTGGTTTCCAGGGTGGAACCTGATAATGAGGACGTTTCTGTCAAGAGGACAGTGACATCCATTCATCCAAGAATTCCAGTTGCTTACCAAGGGTGGAACTTCCTAACAGGGGCCTGGGCAGCATTCCAGAAAAAGAAGTGGCTTTAGGACTTGGACACATACTTGGGAACATCAATGGAGAAAATCTTTATGAGTGTACTAGTGAGGTACGTGTGTGTGTGTGTGTGTGTTGACCAGAGGACAACCTTGGGTGTCATTTCTCAGATATCATTCATCTTGTTTTGAGACGGGGTCTCTCAGTGACTTGGAACTCACAAAGTAGGCTACACTAGCTGGCCAGCAAGCCCATGAGATCCTCCTGTCTCCATCTCCCCTACAGTGGGATTCAAAGTGTATGCTACAATGGCCAGCTTTTAAATTTTTCTTTTCGTTTTAAATATTTCTTTTTCTTTATTTATTTGAGGGACAGAGAGAAAGAGGCAGAGAAAGAGAGAATGGGTGCACCATGGCCTCCAGCTGGTTGTAACGAGCTCCAGATGCATGCGCCACCTTGTGGGTCTGGCTTACATGGGTCCTGGGAAATGGAACCTAAGTCCTTTGACTTTGGAGGCAAACACCTTAACTGCTAAGCTGTCTCTCCAGCCCAATGCCAGCTTTTTAAATTTTTATTATTTTTTTCCTAATTTTTTTTGTTCATTCTTATTTATTTATTTGAGAGTGACAGAGAGAGAAAGAGGCAGAGAGAGAGAGAGAGAGAGAATGGGTGTGCCAGGGCTTCCAGCCACTGCAAACGAACTCCAGACGAGTGCGCCCCCTTGTGCATCTGGCTAATGTGGGTCCTGGAGAATCAAGCCTTGAACCGGGGTCCTTAAACTTCACAGGCAAGCTTAACCGCTAAGCCATCTCTCCAGCCCTTTTTTTTAAATTTTTTTATTTTTGAGGTAGGATCTCACTGTAGCCAGGCTGACCTGGAACTCACTATGTAGTCTCAGGGTGGCCTCAAACTCATGGTGATCCTCCTACCTCTGCTTCCTGAGTGCTAGGATTAAAGGTGTGTGCCACCCTGCCTGGCTTCCCAGCTTTTTCATATGGGCACACTCATAATTGTTAAACAAGCATTTTACTTACAGAGCTTTCTTCCTAGCTAAAGGAGTGCTGGCAGGCTGGGCCAGTCCTAACTGGTGGAGTAGGTCCAGGCTGACGAGGACCCGGTGGACATAAGAGCACAGGTCTCGGGTTCCCTTGAGGCTCTGCTCTGCCATACAGAAAACCCACCCACTATTTCTGACCTTGGAGGGAATGGATTTTCTCAGTTCTACCCTTGGATCATTTCTGGGAACCTCTCCTGCTGCAGAACCAGGAGTCCATATGTTGCTACTTACATTTTTCTCAAGGGGAACATGTCTTGGAATTGACAATGACATTGTTTCTTCCTGCCTCTAGTGTAGCCACATTCCTACTCTGTCTGTGGGCGGATCTCCTAGCTGGACATGTGGGTGGCTGGGAAGCAATGTGGAAAACCAACCACAAGGAGGCTAGGCACACAGGGCATATGTGGGCACTTGGCACCCAGCTAACTGGGAAGAGCTCCTAGTGGGGTTATAGTGACACTTGTCCCTGCTGCTTTCAGTCCCTCCAGAACCTGCGTTTCCCAGAGCAGCCAGCTGCAGCTGCCATGGACTTTTTGACCACTACTCGGGAGACTCTTCATGAGCTCAGGGGGTTACAGAAGACCTATGAGCAACTAGAGCGGCTTCTTAGCCTTGAGAAGGGGCCTCGCCGCAACTAACAGCTCAGGGCTTTTTTCTTTTTTTGTCTTAGCATTTGATCTCATTAAGGTTTTTACAAGTTTTCCACAGGAAAATACAGAGGTGTCATTTTCTCTTAGAAACCAGATGCACATGCCCTGTATTTTAACAAAATGATATAAAAGTGTAAATGTCCGTATCATTAAGTTCAAAGCCTGGCCCATCTGGTGGTAAAAAAAGAAAAGAAAAGAAAGAGTCTTAGGCTGGAGAGATGGCTTAGCGGTTAAGATGCTTGCCTGCAAAGCCAAAGGATGTCAGTTCGATTCCCCAGAACCCATGTAAATTAGATGCACAAGGTGGTGCACGTGTCTGGAATTCCTTTGCAGTGGCTGGAGGCCCTGGTGCGCCCATTCCGCCTCCCTCCCTCCCTTCCTCTCTTAAATAAATAAATAAGAATATTTTTTAAGTAAAATAAATAAAAAATGAGTCTTAACTTTTTTAAACTAAGCATTTGTATTTTTTGTATTGTTAAACTAAAAAATGCTTTCATATTTCTATCAGAAGGAGTGGCCTGGGCCTCAGTGAGAAATAATAGTTCCCAGCTTTGGGAGGTTTTACACCAACTCTCAGTAGATGGGTGTCATCTAATGGCTCTGGACTCTGATTCCAGTACAATTCTCCAGGCTGCGAACAGCTGACCCAAGGCATTTCTGTCAAGTCGTAAAAGTTTACGGAGTCATCTGGTTGCTGGTGATGACAAGGGGATGTGGACACGGGACACCAGCAGTGGCCCTTTCTTCCTGAGCTCTGAGATGCTCGGGCTGCAGCTGGTCAGAGGCGTGTAGGCAGGCACCGCGTCTCAGAAGATGGAGGACATCAGCTCGCTGTGTCAGGGGGAAATTTGGGATTAGCTGAGGGCTGTTCTGGCCTTAGCAAAAGCTGCTGCTGTTCCCTCAACCCCTGTCTTGTCCCATTCCTGACCCCGACTCCCCATTTTTGAAACTATGGCTCACTGTGCAGCCTACACTGGTCTTGAACTCACTGTGTGGCTGTGGCCTCAAACTCGCAACGAGACTCCTGCTGTGGCCTCCTGAGTACTGGTGTTACAGGCATATACCACATATGGGTCCCTAGACCCTTTTACACTGGCATCCCCATTGTCTGTCTCCTCCTCCTCCACTGGTAAGACTTAGCTGCTAGAGGCCACCCAAACTGTTCCTTGGCAAGTCCACTTTCTCATCTGTCCACTGGGAACATTAGAGGGTCTTTTGGTCTCATCACTGTGACAGCCTACCTTCCACCCAGGTAGAAAGAGAGTTACAGGCCCCATGGCATCAGCTAGACTGCCAGCCAGAGGGACAACTACAGAGAGTGAGCATGAAGATCCTTCCGGGTAGGACGTGGGCGCTTCCCCTCAGTAAGGACAGAGTTCAGCAGAGAGGATAAACCAGTGCAGTTGGAACATTGGAGACTTCCAGACTGTCAGGGCTGGGAGGGCTTCAAAGAATCTCTGGGTTTCATTCCCAAGAGAAAAAAAACTGAGGCCCAGAGCACAGATGCTAAGAGGGGTTTGCCCTTCCCCACATGGAAAGTGAGTGAGCAGAAAAGAGAAGCATCAGAGGCTTCAGGGGAACCCCACAGCCACGTTCCCCCTCCTCAGAATGAAAGGAGGGCTCTCACACCTGTGACCCAGCACCTACTGCCCTCCAGCCTGGGTCCGTGTAACTGACCACCTGGCCAGCAGGCACCAGTCACATTAGGACGTTTGTCTGTGAATCAAAAAAGGTCAGTTTTGAAGGATCTAAGCATAGCTACATGTTAGAGATGGTTCCGCTACAACTGGCCCATGTTAGGAAAGGGGATACGCCAGCTTGTCAGCCCAGGGACCTGACTGGCCTTGTCAGTGGTGACTAGGATTGTTTGGCTAACTCAGCAGTGACCAGAACTACCTGGCCAGCTCAGCGGCAGTACTCCCGCTCGATGCTCGCCATCAGTTCCTCTTCCGAGTAGTCGTAGGAGATGGCTGACTGCCCCTCGGGCTTCTTGTGGCTGTTGCCTGGGGCTCTGTGGGAGAGAAACACAGACCCTTCAAACTCTTCTCTCTACTGGTACCTATGATGGTCTCTAATGGGTCCCTTCTAATCACAAACTGAAAGCCTCTGTTCTGGGAGCACCTGAATGCTCTTCCTACCCAACATACATGGACATGACCACCTGGCCTATTCTCTGCCTTCATCTTCCCAAATTATCCACCAAGACCTATGCTGCAGTGAAGGAGGACTCTGAGTTCAAACCCAAACACTGTCACTTAGAGTTGCCATCTTTGATGCATCACTTGCATTTCTCAGCATCTATTTTTGCCTTTTTCATTCTAAGGTATTAAAAAAAAAAAAGATGGAGCTTTCCTCCCTGGCGGCCGGAAAGGACGTAAGGGGGCGGGGCCTCGCGCCACAAACCGGACCGTGAGGCTTTGCGCTTCCTCTTTCCAGCCAGCGCCGAGCGATGGGCATCTCTCAGGATAACTGGGGCAAGCGCCGCAAGACCGGGGGCGAGAGAAAGCCCTACCACAAGAAGCGGAAGTATGAGCTGGGTCGACCTGCTGCCAACGCTAAGATTGGCCCACGTCGCATACACACAGTCCGTGTTCGAGGAGGCAATAAGAAGTACCGGGCCCTGAGACTGGATGTGGGGAACTTCTGGGACTCTGAGTGTTGTACTCGCAAAACGAGGATAATTGATGTTGTCTACAATGCATCCAATAATGAGCTGGTCCGCACCAAGACCCTGGTGAATAACTGCATTGTGTTCATTGACAGCACACCGTACCGACAGTGGTGCGAGTCCCACTACACACTGCCCCTGGGCCACAAGAAGGGGGCCAAGCTGACTCCTGAGGAGGAAGAGATTTTTAACAAAAAACGATCAAAGAAAATTCAAAAGAAATATGATGAAAGGAAAAAGAATGCCAAAATCAGCCCTCTTCTGGAGGAACAGTTTCAGCAGGGCAAGCTTCTGGCCTGCATTGCATCAAGACCTGGCCAGTGTGGCAGAGCAGATGGCTATGTGCTAGAGGGCAAGGAGCTGGAGTTCTATCTGAGGAAGATCAAAGCCCGGAAAGGCAAATAAAACCATCCTTAGTCCATGTAATAAAGGTGTTTATTGTTTATGTTTTAAAAAAAAGATGGGTGGGGCTGGAGAGATTGCTCAGCAGTTAAATAGGCTTGCTTGCAAAGCCTGACAAACCTGGTTTGATTTCCCTGTACCCACATAAAGCCAGATGCACAAAGTGGAGCATGTATCTGGAGTTGATTTGCAGTGGCAGGAGGCCCTGGTGTGCCCATAGTCACTCTCTGCTTCTTTCTCTCTGTCTCTCTCAAATAAATAAATAAATAATTTTTTATAAATGTACGGATGGATTGACATGGGATCTTGGCACTGTCAGCCCTTACTCATTGGGAGCTAGAAGCACCATGTCCATGTGCCAGCTCACCTCCCACACCAGCACCTTCTGGGATGTCATGGAAGCTATTGCCAAGACCAGACAGCCACTTTCATGACCCATCAGACAGCATAGCTGAGATCTGGTCCCTGAGAAGAGCTCCTCTTCCTGCTGCCAGAGCTCAGAGTGGCTTCACCAGCTTCACCCCATCTGCATGTTTGCCCTTCCAGGATTCCTGGACTTTATTTAGACACCTGAGTGGTTCTGGCTGTACCCCACAGTTGTTGCCTTGTGTGGGCTTGGCATATGACCACCTCTGGTATCCTTGCATCCTTGCAGGATGGAGTCCTGGGAGCTCGGTGCAGGCTGTGGAGGCCTGGCTGAGCTGGAGCTACAGTCTAAGGATAGGGCCCTTGTAGGAGAGGCCTCCGGACTGCAACTACCAAGGGTCCAAGTGACACAGGCCAAAGGCTGCCCACAGCCAGACATGGATGGCGAGATGGCAACCTTCCACCTGCCAGCCAGAGACTGCTGTGCAAGGGAAAGAACATGCAGCGGCAATACCACCTACCAGCCAGAGAGCAGGGGCAAGCTACTTCCTGATTACTGCCTGATTCCCCACCTGTTGGCTCAAGGTGACAGGCTAGACATCTCTGAAGTCCCTCTGATGCTTTGGACTGATGCTCAGAGAGTAGTACTCAGAGATCTGTCTGCTTCTCCCAAGACTCAGGGTGTGAGAGGCCTGAGCATAGGTCCTTGAGGGGTATAGCATAAGTTTCAGAGGAAGGAAGACTCCAGATATCCCAGGGTAGGGACACTACCATGCCAGAAATGACATGCACCATGGCAAAGCTGGATATCATATTTATTAAGCACCTAGTACATGAGAGATTTTTTTGTTGTTGTTTTGTTTTGTTTTTGAGGTAGGGTTTCACTCTAGCCCAGCCTGACCTGGAATTTACTATGTAGTCTCAGGCCTCGAATTCACAGCGATTCTCCTTCCTCTGCCTCCCAAGAGCTGGGATTAAAGGAGTGCGCCACCACACCCGGCTTCATCTGTCCATTGTTTGAGCTGGAATCTCTTACTGATACTGGCTGCTTTTTTGTAAACCACAGGGATTCCCTGGTCTCTGCTCCCCTTTGTGGAACTGGGGTATGTCTCTTCTTTTTGTGGAACTGTGGAGAGAACCATGGCTTCCTGTATGTTAGGCAAGTACTCAACCACTGAGCTGTATCCTCAGACCCCTGAGGAATTTTAAAGGAAGAAAAGAGACCAGGTTCAGCCACTGTTTTCTGGAGTTTTAAGAGCGTTTTCCTGATAACTGTTCTGAAGCTACAAGTGGTGACTGTCACCTATTAGGTTGTCATGTCATTATGGTGAAAGGATGGTCCTCACAGATGAAGCCGGTGGGCACAGCAAGACATCCGAATAGATTGGAATGAACTTGCAGGGTCAGGCATGGCCCAGGAGGATCCAGGTCATGACCATGGGTAGGAGGAAGCTCTGAGCTGAGGCAGAAGACAAGGCTTCTGCAACTTCCCCTGGCCCCCCTTGAGGGCACACTCTGCATGCTCAAAGGAGGCTCAGGGGTCACTGAAGAACCAGAGTCCATGGTAGACGTGTGCCCACCCATGCTATACTTACTCAGAGGCGTGGCTGGCTTCCTCATGGCCTTCAGCCCTCTGCTCTTCTGTGGACACCTTGAGAAAGGTGAGAGGAAAAGGCATCAAAAACACACCCCAAAACAAACCACGGTGCTTGCAGTAAAATACACACTATCTAAAATTTACTGCCTCAACTACTTCTTTAAAAAAAAAAAAAAAACTTGAGGCATTTGCCTGCAAAGCCAAAGGACCCAGGTTTGATTCCCCAGGATCCATATTAGCCAGATGCACAAGGGGGCGCAAGTGTCTGGAGTTCGTTTGTAGTGGCTGGAGGCCCTAATGCACCCATTCTGTCTCTCTCTCTCCCTCTTTCTCTATCAAATAAATAAATATTTTTTTAAAAAAATTTAAGCTGGGCATGGTGGTGCACATCTGAGGCAGAGGTAGGAGGATCACTGTGAGTTCGAGGCCACCCTGAGACTATATAATGAGTTCCAAGTCAGCCTGAGCTAGAGTGAGACCTTACCTCGAAAAACCAAAATAAATGAATGAATAAATAAATAAATATTTAAGAGACAGAGAGATAGAGGGAGAAATAGAGACAGATACAGAGATAGATAGATAGATAGATAGATAGATAGATAGATAGATAGATAATAGATAGATAGATGATAGATAGGTAGATAGGTAGATAGGTAGGTAGGTAGGTAGATGACAGATAATGGGCACACTAGGGCCTCTTGCCCTGCAAAATGAACCCTCCAGACACATGTGCTACTTTGTGCATCTGGCTTTTCATGGGTAACAGGGAATTGAACCCAGGCTATCAGGCATTGCAAGCAAGCACCCTTAACTGCTGACCAGCTCTCCAGCCCCTTAACTACATTGAAAGTGTGCCCTTCAGTGGCATTGAGTACTTTCATGCTGTTATGAAACCATCCCCACCATCCAGTCCCGGAATTCTTCATCTCGCTAACCTGAAAGTGTGTCCCTATTACCCCTGGTAGCCATGCTACTTTCCGTCTATGAATTTGGCTGCTCTGAGTGCGCAAAGGCACAAATCATATATGGTAGTTGTCTTTCAGTAACTGACATAGTTCACTGAACACGTCTTCACGGTTCGTCCGTGTTGCAGCATATGACAGAATTTCTTTCTTTCTGAAGATTAAATCACATCCTATCACATGAAGAGCCACATTTTCCTCTCCACCCACCCACTGATGGACACCGGGCTGTGCTGCTCACAACATACGAGGTGACGGTAATGCTGCTACAGGTACGGGCTGTGCAAATCTCCTTGAGATCCTTTGGGGATATATGATGCTTCCTTCTCGCTCTGACTTTAATGTGCTTCCCTGCAGCTTGCAGGAACAGTTCAAGCCAGCTATCCTGCAGCCATTTTCTTTGTATGAAGTCTTCTATTTGGACACCTGTTTTCCCTGGTTGGCTTGTGTTGGAGCCAGCGCTTGCTGTCACATGCATGGCTGCTTCTCCTGTCGTCAGCACTGTGAGGTTTGTTACAGTTTCTGTGACCAGCAGGTGATGGAGACTCGGAGTCTGGCACCTGTATCACTGTTTGATCCTGCCTGTCTCTCTCCTCTGTGCCGCAGGGGCATCTGCCTGCTGCTCACCGGAAGTCGCCGCAGCCCTCCAGGCAGCCACCATGATGGAACCCCACTGCGCATGTGGACGGCTCTCCCAGGACTGAATGCAGGAGAGCCGCACCGTTGTAACTTCTCTGTGGGCCTTGGTTTGTTACATCTGTTCAATTTTCACCCATTTCCCTCAGTACCTGTGGTTTGATGCATAGCACTTTCTCCGGCCAATTTGTTTAAACCTTGAACTTGACTTTCTCGGGTGGGAAATACATTAGCTCCCCCTTGGAACATGCAGCTGGCTCAAGTCAAAGAGCTTGAAGAAAAGGCAAGGACACAGCAGCCTCTGGTGGCGGATCCGCCCAGTACACAGGCGCCGGTCCCAGCCAACTGGCTGCCTGCCGCCCTCTGCTCACACACCTCGGGACCCACGGAGCTGGGCTCCGCTCAGGCTGTGTGCTTGTGAGTGCGTGTGTTGCGGGTAAGAGAATTCATGGCACCCCTCGTGATCTCAGGGAGGCTTTGGAAAAACCAAAGCAGAGCTGAACAAGAGCAGAAAACAGTAGTCGAATATGATGATTTCTTAAGGCCTCCTCTCTTACAAGGTGTGTGCGGGCGTGTGTGTGTGCGCGCTCGCGTGCAATAGCATTAGTAGTAGCATTTTTTTTTTTTTGAGGTAGGGTCTCACTCTAGCCCAGGCTGACCCGGAATTCACTATGGAGTCTTAGGGTGGCCTTGAACTCACGCCTATCCTCCTACCTCTGCCTCCCAAGTGCTGGGATTAAGGGTGTGTGCCACCACGCCCGGCCAGTAGTAGCATGTTTTTTAAAGAATATCCACTGCCTATTTTATTACCCAAACCTATTTTTTTTTTAATTTTTATTTATTTGAGAGCAACAGAGAGAGAAAGAGAGAGAAAGAATGGGCACACCAGGGCTTCCAGCCACAGCAAACGAACTCCAGACGCGTGTGCCCCCTTGTGCATCTGGCTAACATGGGTCCTGGGGAATCGAGCCTTGAACCGGGGTCCTTAGGCTTCACAGGCAAGCGCTTAACCGCTAAGCCATCTCTCCAGGCCTTTATTACCCAAACCTATTATATATTGCTTCCTCTCTTGAGAGTTCTCTCCTTGCCTCCTAATTGTAGCAGCTGTGTATACATGTTGCACACATATCGATTACACATATAATTGACATTGGACAAACTGCAGATGGTTAAACACAATTTGGTAGGTTTTGAATATACACGTGTGTACATACATTCACACCCACTAAACCACAGGCACAAACAAGAAACTAACCAAGCTCAGGCCCTCAAACCAGAAAACCCCTTGCAGTAGCTCCTCATTCCCTAGTCGCTTCGCCATATGGACTGGTGTGCACTTTCTAGGAGTCCAGAGAAGTGAAATCACCAGCGTGACCTCCTTGCCATCTGGCTTCTCTCACCTGGCACAACGCTCCTGCATACACCCCCTTATTCCCCAGAATAGAAGCACTTCACCTTCTTCTGCATGGGTTGTCTTTTAAAAATTTATTTATTTATGAGATATTGGGAGAGATAGAGTGAGTGAGAGAGAGAGAGAGAGAGAGAGGGAGGGAGGGAGGGAGGGAGAGAATGGGCATGCCAAGGCCTCTGGCCACTGCAAACAAACTCCAGGTGCATGTGCCACCATGTGCATCTGGCCTGCATAGGTTCTGGGGAATCAAACCTGGGTTCTTAGGCTTCACAAGCAAACTCCTTCACCACTAAGCCATCTCTCCAGCCCATGTGTTGTCTTTTCTGGGTTGGTTTCTTGGGTTAGTTCCTTAGCCTTTTACTATGTTTTTTGTTTGTTTGGGTTTGTGTTATTGAAGCAGGGTCTCACTCTGGCCCAAACTGGAACTATGTAGTCCAGGCTGGCCTTGAACTCATATTGGTCCTCCTACCTCAGTGTCCCAAGTGCTGGGATTATAGGTGTGCTCCACCACACCTGGGTCTTACTCTTTTACGATTCAAAACTGAACACAAACAGAAGAAAAAAGAGTCTAAGGGACTGTTGCAGTCAGGTTCACATTGCTGGCAGAAACCACCTGACCAAGAGCAGCTTGTGGGGGAAAAAAAGGTTTATTTTGGTTTATAGACTTGAGGAGAAGCTCCATGATCTCAGGGGAAAACGATGGCATGGCAGAGGGTGACCATCACCTCCTGGCCAACATCAGGTGGACAATAGGAACGGGAGAGTGTGCCAAACACTGGCAAGGGGACACTAGCTATAATGCCCATAAGCCCACCCCCAACAACTGCTTCCAGGAGATGTTAATTCCCAAATTTCCATCAGCTGGGGACCTAGAATTCAGAGTAAGTTTATGGGGGACACCTGAATCAAACCCCCACAGGGACCTCCTGGCACCTAATCCTCCAGTTTGCACTTTTAGGATTTTGCCAGTCAGGCTTCGCTCCTCACCAGCAGAGGGCACTGCTTTCTCCTCACAGCGGTCACCATCAGTGGTCTCTGGTTAAGTTCTACTTGTGGCTTCCTGGACAGCAGGAAGCTGAGAGGTACAGGTGTATTGTGAGTGCAGGGGCCAGTTTGCATTGCTCAGGTAACAAAGGCTTGATCCCCAAAAGGCTTTGAGACCCCTCCCACACAAACATGTACATCATGAGACTGCCAACAAGGCCCAAGCCTCAGGGAACAGTTTCCAAACCGGAGAATGCAAGCAAGGGAGTCTGAGAAGTCAAAGGCAAGCAGTTGGAAGAAAACAGATTGCCACACACTCAGGGAGTGCCCTCGCTTATCATCAAGTGCACTGGCCTGTCCTTTTTGTGCCATTCTCCAGACCTCCAGAAACAGACAGTCACGGAGGACTTCCCTAGAGGTCAGTTTGACCTTCAGACCCCAGCTGTACTCCCACTGACCCAGACATTGTGTGTGCAGTAATGACTGTCACACCTCCTTCTGAAGTCCATTGTTTGTTTGTTTTATTAATTTGAGAGAGAGAGAGAGAGAGAATGGGTACACCAGGTCCTTTAGCCACTGCAAGTGAACTCCAGATGTGTGTGCCCCTTGTGCACATGTGTGACATATGCACTTGCATCACTGTGTGTCTGGCTTATGTGGGACTTGGAGATCCAAACATGGGTTCTTAGGCTTCACAGGCAAGCACCTTAACCACTAAGCCATCTCTCCAGCCCCTGAAGGGCATTTTTGTTTGTTTTGAGATAGGATTTCATATAACCCAGGCTAGCTTTAAACTGCTGTGTACTCACAGCTTTCTTTGAGCTCTTTTTATTATTACTATTATTTATTTGCAAGCAGAAAGAACAGGGAGAGAGAGAGAGAATGGGCATGCTAGGGCCTTTTGCCACTGCAAACAAACTCCGAATGCATGCGTCACTTTGTGCATCTGGCTTTATGTGGGTACTGAGGAACTGATCTGGGAACATCAGGCTTTGCAAGCAAGCACCTTCAACTGCTGAGCCACCCTCCAGCCCCTTGTCTCGATCTCGAACTCTTATCCTCCTGTCTCTACCTCCCAAGTGCTGGGATCAGCAGTGTGCCCCCATGTCAGCTCTGAAGCACTTTCCTCCCTTTTTCCATGGCTGGAAAGCTGCTGGTCCTGTAGAGATTGCTCTGGTGCTGATGTGTATCACTGGGTGTTAGATGGCTCATTTTCTTAAGCAATAGTTCAATGATTGACAGAGGTGCTGTTGCACCCTTAAAAACTACAAACTAGGGCCAGGCATGGCAGCACATGCCTTTAATCCCAGCACTCAGAAGACAGGATTGCCATGAGTTCAGGGCCACCCTGAGACTACATAGTGAATTCCAGGTCAGCCTAGTGTGAGACCCTACCTCGAAAAACCAAAACCAAACAAACAAACAAACTACAAACTAGGGCTGGAGAGATAGCTTAGTGGTTATGTCACTTGCTTGTGAAGCCTAAGGACCGGGGTTTAATTCTCCAGCACCTACATAAGCCAGATGCACCAAATGGTGCATGTATCTGGAGGTTTTTTGAGGTAGGGTCTCACTCTAGCCCAGGCTGACCTGGAATTCACTATGTAGTCTCAGAGTGGCCTCAAACACACAGCAATCCCCTACCTCTGCCTCCCAGGTGCTGGGATTAAAGGCGTGCACCACCATGCCTGGCCATAAAAATATTTTTTAAAAGTTACAAACACCCAATATCTTCCCCTGGCTTCCACATGTCTACACATGGGGCATGTGCACCTGCACACAAACATGTGCATATATCATGCACACGGTCCACTCATACTATACCACACATGCACAAAAGAGGAACAAAACATAAAAATTTGATTAAATGGCTTTTTTTAAAAAAAAAACACCAGTTCTAACCCTTGGGTTTTTCTCACTTAACCTTCCTACCCTAAATACTTTTGAAGTTTCAAGTACCTCCTGAAAGCACTGTTGATTTTAAAGTTCCACTAAGTCAGGCACTCGGGAGGCAGAGGTAGGAGGATTGCCATGAGTTTGAGTCTGAGACTACAGAGTGAATTCCAGGTCATCCTGGGCTACAGCAAGATCCTACCTTAAAAGAAAAAAGTTCCACCAACTTTGGAAAAGGATTTCTGCCTCGGGCACCCCTATGTACTTAGACATGAGGTTGAAAATTAGTCCAGAACAGTAACATGAGAGGGAGTGGTCTAGTGAGTTAAAGAATAGATAGAAGTTTAGCAGGGCATGGAGGTGCACACCCTTAACCCCAGCACTTGAGAGGCGGAGGTAGGAAGATTGCCATGAGTTCAAGGCCACCCTGAGACTACATAGTGATTTCCAGGTCAGCCCTCAGCTAGAGTGAGACCCTACCTCAAAATAAAGAGCCAAGCTTGGTGGTACATGCCTTTAATCCCAGCACTCAGGAGACAGAGGCAGGAGGATTGCTATGCATTTGAGGCCAGCCTGAGACTACAAAGTGAATTCCAGGTGAGCCTGTGCTACAGCAAGGCACTACCTCAAAAAAGCAAAAACAAACAAAAAAAAAAGAACAGATGTTTGGGCTGGGGGGATGGATCTACAGTTAAAGGCACTTGCTTGCAAAGCCTGTCAGCCTGGGTTCAATTCCCTAGTACCCACGTAAAGCTGGATACAAAGTGGCATATGCATCTCTGACCCAAAGCACCTATGCTAAACAATGGAAAGTGGAGCCAGGAGAATCCAGAGCTTGTGGGACAGCTAGTCTGATATTCCTCTGCAGTCTGGAAGTCCATTTGCAGTGGCAAGAAACCCCGTCTCAAAGAAGGTGGAGCACAGACACCTCAAAGTTATCGTCTGGCCTCTACAAGCACACTGTGACAAGTGTGTATTCACACACACACAAACTGAGTGAAGATGGAGTTAATATATGTCTGAGACCCAAGTGCTCATTAAAATATTAGTTACAACTATATCTTTTTAAAAATACTTTTTAAAGATTTATTTATTTATTTATTTATTTAAGACAGAGAGAGGGAGTGTGTGAGAATGGGAGTGCCATGCATGTGCCCCCATGTGCATCTGGCTTATGAGAGACCTGGAGAATCAAACTAGGCTCCTTGGGCTTTGGAGGCATGCCCCTTAACCACTAAGCCATCTCTCCAGCCCTACAACTATATCTTAAATAATGTCAAGTGGAATATAATATGCAGAATGATAACTCAAGAGTATGTATAATCAGTCTCTAAGACACTCTAATCAGAAGTGGTTGTAGCCAGGTGTGGTGGTGTACGCCTTTAATCCCAGCACTTGGGAGGCAGATGTAGGAGGATCTCTGTGAGTTCAAGGCCACCCTGAGACTACAGAGTGAATTCCAGGTCAGCCAAGACTAGAGCAAGATCCTACTTCGAAAAACAACAACAAAAAAAGTGGTTGTAAGCGCAGCATGTGTCACTGTGCATCTGGATTTGCATGGGTACTGGAGAATCAAACTCAGGTGGTTCCGCTTTCCAGGCACGCGCGCCTTAACCGTTGAGCCCTTTCTCCAACCCCCTATAATACTCTTGAAGAGTGCAATACCAAGCAAGATGGAGGAAAATCCATTCTTGCTGTTTTCCTTTCATTTTCATCTCTGAAGTTTCCCAATCACTTGAAAAATGAACACTGAACAATTGCTTCTTGCTAGCCGGGCGTGGTGGCGCACACCTTTAATCCTAGTACTCTCGGGAGGATTGCCAAGAGTTCGAGGCCACCCTGAGACTACATAGTGAACTCCAGGTCAGCCTGAGCTAGAGTGAGACCCTACCTCGAAAAACAAAACAAAACAAAACAAAATGCTTCTTGCTATGTCAAAATCTCCCCCAGCCTCTCAAGAAAAGTTCGGTTAGTTTTAGTGATACATAGCCGCGTGCTGATGCAGCCGGAGAGGAAGCCTGTTATATAATTCAGTTCTACCCACTACAGCTCATTTACCCCTTTACAAAGTCTTGGCAGGACGGCCGGGGAGGCGGGGCAGGGCGAGGCCCGCTGGCTGCAGGCTGAGCCGGCCCCTCTCCCCCTCCCAGCCTCTTCAGGATGCTCTGGCCCAGCCGCGGCCCAGGAAAACGGTCCCTTTGCCTCTGGCTGTAACCGCGCAGAGCGCAAAGACCGAGGCCGCGCTTGGGCCTCCTCCTGCAGTCTCCGCCCACAGCCGGGAGCCGCTGAGATCCCGTCTGGTCATCAGCTCGGCTGGAGCAAAAACTTGCCAAACCCGAGCCTCGTTTTCATTGTTTTTTTCTAGAACAGCAGGGCTGTTGTTACAAGTGTTCTGAAAGAGCTAAAACGAGATTCAACATCGTCTTAAAAACAGCCTGCGATACTGGAACTGCCCGACCCACTCGGCAGAGATCCGGATGCACCCGATGCCCGCAGGGGGATGTCTGAACCACTTTGGCAGGCGGTTCCCCCACTCAGCGCCCCCTCCCACGGGGGCCCACGGCTGGCCACTTCCACCCGGCCGCAAGGACGCCGCGCTGGGAGGGCAGCCCGGGAAGTTGGAAGACGGCCCTAGAGGCCGAGTTTCCGCGCAGGTGTCTTCCCTGCGCAGGTCGCCCCGAAACTGGAAACGGTGGGCCAGCACCCGGGGCGAGGGCAGACGGGAGAGCATTCGGGGGTGTGAGGGAGCGAGCCGGAGCCCGGGGGTCTCGATGGGGAGACGCAGCCTCAGCGGGAGAGACCCAAGGTGAGCCTGGGGAGGGGCGCGCCGGGGCCGCGGCCAGGGAGAGGGGCGGGAGCGGAGCCGGGCCGCGGAGGAGGTCGGTGCGCCCGCTGCTCAAACTCACCGCGCCCGCCGCGGGGCCGGGCCGGGCCGGAGCGCGCGGGGCCGGCTCCTGGGGACACCAGGCCGCCGACTCGGCCAGCAGCTGGTCCAGCAGGCGCAGCGTCTCCTCGCGGCCGTCGGCGGGCGCCGCGGGGCCGGGGTCCCGGCGGGCGCTCTCCGGCATCGCCGCCGCCTCCGGGGCTCGGGCGGCTGGCTCCCCCTCCGGGGCTGCGGCTGCCGCTCCGGGCCGCTCCGGGCGGCTGTCGGGGCTGTGCCGCCGCCTCACCCTCACCGCCCGGCCGCTCCGGCTGCTGCCGCTGCCCATGGTCGCCGTCCGGAGCGCGCAGGCCGGCGGCGGGGCGGGGCGGGGCCGGGCGGGGCGGGAGCGCGGCGGAAAGGGGGGAGGGAGGGAGGATGGGGGACCTCAGAAGTGGGGGACACGGATTGGGGGCGGCGGGGAAGAGAGGTGGAGAGGGAGAGCTGGGGCGCTTCGGGGGTGCAAGCGCGGGGTGCAGGTGGGGAAGGTAGGGGAGGTGGGGAAAGCCTCTGGAGTAGGACCGGAGTCTTACTGAGGGGAGGGGTGCGCGGAGGGAAAGATGGGGGAACCTCGAAGGCCAGGAGGGGGTCCCGCTGGAGAGTGGCATCCGGAGTACGGGCCAGTGGGGGAGGCAGATGGGGAGAGTAAGTCTGGAAGGTTGGGAGGGGGTAGTATTGGGAGGAGGGCACCTGGGGTGGGGGCACAACTGGGAAGCCTTGGGGTGAGTGGTTTGCGGGGCTGCTGGGGGACGGGGAGGTCCGGGGTGGGAGGGGCTAGTCTAGGTCTAGGGAGAGGTGAGGTCGGAGACAGGCGAGGGGCCTACAGGAGGGCGCGTCCCCGGGCGTGGATGCGAAGTGGGACCCGGGATGGGGAGAGGGCACGGCGTGGGAGGGGAGAGGATGCTGGGTGGACGATGGCTGCCGGGGTCGCCCGCCCGTTTGCCGGAGGAGGAGGCGACGACCGGGCAGGGCAGGTCCGGGGCCGGATCGATGCCAGGTGGAAGTGCAGCCTCCTTATCACCTCTGCCTGTCCGGGCCTCTTGGCGGTCGGTTCACTGCAGGCTCTTACCCTCTGGTTGCTGGAAGAACTGCTAAGGCTCAGACCTCGGCTTGGGCCTTCATGGGACCGGTCAGGGAAATGTCTGTGCAAGACCGGGAGGGAGAGGACCAGATTTAGACTGGAACCCCGGGCTCAGAGAAGGGAGCCCTGTTAGTTCACCTGTCAGAGCGTCGGATCCCTCCAAGGTTAGACTAGGAAGCAGGACAATAGAAAAACCTTTGCGGCTTTAGTAAAAGGATGACTTCGCTAGGCTTCACACTCAATGCTGTCACCCTGGCCCCCTCCCCAGACAGACAGATCTCAGAACGGGGTGGAGGGTGGACACGCAATGAGGATCAAAGTCCAGCCTTGACCCTCTCCTGCCCCATCCTGAGATCCAGTGTGAATTCAGAGCCTCATGGAAGAAAACCCCTAAACAGTAATCGCTTTGGGGAAACAAAACTAATTTAAATAAAGGAAAAAAAAAGAAAACAGTAACCTTGGGTGGGGGCGGGGGATAGTAGGTACTGGTCTTAATTCTAGCCTTTAGCCCCTGGTTGTTGAAACTGAACAAAGCTTTATTGTTCAGTGAACCATCCCCATCTAACAGTTGGAAAAGGCTGCAGCCTAGGCGTTCCTGCCTTGTTCTTGTGAGTTGTTCTTGTTTTCTTAGACAGGATCCCATCCATCTCCCTGCTTCCCTTCAAGCCCTTTCAAGGCAGGGTCATTGAAAAGTGGTGCGATGGGCTCTTGAACCTTGACAATACCACTCCTTCAGTCTGGCTCGTAGAACCACTGTGAATGTGAAATGTTGGCTAAACTTTCCCAACCATGGGATGAAATTCTATTTCTATCACTTTCAGAGAAGACAGTAAAACCTTTATGGCCAAAGCTGGGCATGGTGGCGCATGCTTTTAATCCCAGCACTTTGGAGGCAGAGGTAGGAGGATCCCTGTGAGTACAAGGCCACCCCGAGACTACATACTGAATTCCAGGTCAGCCTGCACTAGACTAAGACCCTAACTCAAATAAATAAATAAATAATAAAAACTTTATGCCCAAGCCAAACGTGGTGGCACATGCCTTTAATCCCAGCACTTGGGAGGCAGAGGTAGGAGGATCGCTGTGAGTTCAAGGCCACCCTAAGACTACATAGTGAATTCCAGGTCAGCCTGCACTAGAGTGAGACCCTACCTCAAAAAAATAAAATAAATAAAAACTTTATGCCCAAGCCAGGTGTGGTGGCGCACAGCTTTAATCCCGGCACTCGGGAGGCAGAGGTAAGAGGATCGCTGAAAGTTCGAGGCCACCCTAAGACTACATAGTGAAATCCAGGTCAGCTTGGGCTAGAGGAAGACCCTACCTCAAAAAACAAACATACAAACAAACAAACAAAAAAAACTTTATGCCCAGTAGGCATGGTGACCCACACCTTTAATTCCAACACTGGGAAGGCTGAGGTATGAGGTATGTGATGATCAGCCTGGGACTACAGAGTGAGTTCCAGGTCAGCCTGGGCTAGAGTGAAACCCTGCCTCAAAATTAAAAAGAAATAAAATAAAATTTAAAAAACACCTTTATATCCAGGAAAGTAGAATGAACATGAGACTCAAACCTGTGTCCAGTTGTTTTGCTTATTATCAAGAGAAGGTGACGAAGAAAGTGTTTACAAGTCCCTTTCCTCTTTTCTTTTTATAAAAAATTTAAAAATTTTGTTTTTACTTCTTTATTGAGGGATTGAGGGAGAGAAAGAGAATGTGTGTGCCAAGGCCTTCAACCACTGCAAATAAACTCCAGACACATGCTGCAGCATGTGCATCTGGTTTACATGTGTTCTGGGGAGTTGAACCTGGGTCCTTAGGCTTCGTAGGCAAGCGCCTTAACCACTAAGCCATCTCTCCAGCTCCCTCTTTTCTTCTTCCTCCTCCTCCTCTTCTCCTTTTTTTTTTTTTTTTTTTGTTTTGTTTTTCGAGGTAGGGTCTCACTCAAGCACAGGCTGACTTGGAATTCACTCTGTAGTCTCAGGGTGGCCTTGAACTCATGGCAATCCTCCTACCTCTGCCACCTGAGTGCTGGGATTAAAGGTGTGCGCCACCACACCGGGCCCCTCTTCTTTCTAATGTGGCTTCTTAATCACGCAGATATAAGAGATGGAGCCAGTACATTATTTGATGTCACTTGGGTGTTCCAAGTCCACAGATGTTTTTTCTTTATGAAAACAAATCTCAGTTTGAAACTCTTCAAGCCTGGAAAAAGCAATTCAGAGGGAAAGAAATTTTTCTTGAACCAAGTTCAACTAAATTGAATCATTTAAGAGAAAACATGTTTCACTCCTGTCCAAGTAGAGTCTGGTCATGTGACCCATAGTTTAAATATATCCCCAGCTCCTGTGTTAACCTCCCAGAACAGCTGATTTTTATTTATGTATTTTTATTTTTTGGCCACTTTTGACTCTATCCCTGTTTCCCCAGACATGTCTTGTTAGCTCTGCTTGGGTGGGAGTCTGGCCAAAGCCTGTGTTCTTTCCAACCTGAGAATCTGGTTAACTTAAAGCTAGCCACATTTGTAGATCTGAGTGTAAAAACCCTAACAGAGCCAGACATGGTGGCTGTAACCTCAGTACTCTGGAGGTGAGGGCAGGAGAAT
This sequence comes from Dipus sagitta, assembly GCA_036346955.1. Lineage (NCBI taxonomy): Eukaryota > Metazoa > Chordata > Mammalia > Rodentia > Dipodidae > Dipus > Dipus sagitta. The sequence continues at coordinate 49,546,056 of CM070773.1, read as the reverse complement.
CAGGAATTCAAGGTCACCTTTAGCTATATAAGGAGTTGGAGAGGCCAGCCTGGGCTGTATGAGACCCTGCCTCAAAAACAATGAGGCAGGCACGGTGGTGCATGCCTTTAATCCCAGAACTCGGGAGGCAGATGTAGGAGGATCGCCATAAATTTGAGGTCACCCTGAGACTACATAGTGAATTCCAGGTCAGCCTGGGCTAGAGTGAGACTCCACCTCAAAAAAACAAACAAACAAACAAACAAACAAACAAACAAACAAACAAAACAGGGGGCTGGAGAGATGGGTCAGCAGTTAAGGTGCTTGCCCACAAAGCCAAAGGACCCAGGTTCGATTCCCCAGGTCCCAAGTAAACCAGATGCACAAGGTGGCACATGTGTCTGGCATTCATTTGCAGTGGCTGGAGACCCTGGCGCACCCATATTCTCTGTCTCTTCTCTCCCTCTCTCTCCTTTCTCTCAAATAACTAAATAAAAATAAAAATATTAAAAAAACAGGCTAAATTTTATTAAAAGCATTCCATATTAAGCAAGCCTTCCCGGGCTGGAGAGATGGCTTAGCAGTTAAAGTGCTTGCCTGTGGAGCCTAAGGACCCAGGTTTAATTCACCAGAACCCACGTAAGCCAGATGCACATGGCAGCACATGTGTCTGGAGTTCGTTTGCAGTGGCTTGCAGCCCTGGCGTGACCGTTCTGTCTGCTTCTTTCTCTCTTAAATAAATAAAATAAAAAATAAACTAAGCAAGCCATCCCGAGTCATCTGTAGAGATAAATAAGAATCTTTGCCCCAAAGAGGGCTGGGGGTAAAGTCCGGTAATCTTGGAGGAAGATGGTGAGATGAGGAGAGAGAGAGAGATGGGAATCAACCCCAGAGTCTTGTGCATGCTAGGCAAGTGTCTGCCACTGAACTATACTCCTAAACCCTCCCCCCCTTTTTTCTTGTCATTTGGGTTTTTGAGGTAGGGTCTCACTCTCGCCCAGGCTGACCTGGAATTAACTATGTAGTCTCAGGGTGGCATTGAACTCACAGCGATCCTCCTACCTCTGCCTCCTGAGTACATGTCCATCTTTTTTCTGTTTGTTGTTTTTTGTTTGTTTTGGAGACAGGTCTTGCTGTGTAGCCCAAACTGGCCTTGAACAGATGATCCTCCAGCCTCACCCTCCCAAGTGCTAGGATTGCAGGCATGCCATCACACCCAGTCTGTTTATTGAAAGAAAATTCTGGGTCTGGAGAGATGGCTTAGTGGTTAAGGCATTTTCCTGCAAAGCCAAAGGACCCAGGATCAATTCCCCAGAACCCATGTAAGCCAGATGCACAAGGGGCACATGCGTCTGGAGTTCAGTGGCTGGAGACCCTGGCATGCCCATTCTCTTTGTCTGTCTCTCTATCTTTCTCTGCTTGCAAATAAATAAAAATCTAAAAAAATAAAGAAAAAGAAAATTCTGGACTAGGGGTTAGGTTCTTATTTTCTGAAAGGTAAGCAGAAAGCACTGCAGCGGGGCTTCATAGTCCACTCTCCATTACTAACCAATAGCTCCCCAATCTTTGTGAAGACTAAAGGTGGGTCAGCAGCTTGGGAAGAGAACTCCTACTGATGGTTGTTCCTGCAGGAGACAGGCTGCAGAACAGGACTAGCCTGGCATCTGGAGATGAAAATGTTTCCTTCCCTGTCACAGTCTGTGGACCAGCCCCCATCGAAATGGGCAGCCAATCCTGGCCCACTTTTCAAAGCCCCACTCAAGTGTCTCCCCCTTTTTGTGTTTTTTTTTTTTCGAGGTACGGTTTTGCTCTACCCAGGCTGATGTGAAATTCAATGTGTAGTCTCAGGGTGGTCTTGAACTCATGGTGATTCACCTACCTCTGCCTCCCAAGTGCTTGGATTAAAGGCACATGCACCCACACCTGACTAAGTGTCCCCCCCTTTTTTTTGGTTTTTCGAGGTAGGGTCTCACTGTAGTCCAGGCTGACCTGGAATTCACTCTGCATTCTCAGGGTGGCCTCAAACTCATGGCAATCTTCCTACCTCTGCCTCTGAGTCCTGGGATTGAAGGCATGTACCACCACACCCGGCCTAAGTGTCCCTTTTTTTTTTTTTTAAGTGTCCCTTTTTGAAGAACCTCAGATCTATTCTCCCTGGCCAGAACCTCCCCCACTGATGACACACTACAGCCACTACATAGGAGACATGCTGGCAAGGGGCTGGCTGTGAATGGGCATGCAACAAGATGGTATCTACGGGCTGAGATGACACTCAGGGATAAAGAACATGAGAGGCCCTGAGTTCAACCCCACCACCATTCAAAGGAAGTATTTATATTCAGCTGACAATGAGACAGCCTTTGACGCACACACAAGCTGTGTTTCTTTCAATGCCTCTGCAGTCACCTGAGAAGCCTAGCATGCACAAGGCCAGGGCTATTAATTAGTGCTGATAACATCTGAACCACAGTATCCCATATAATTGCTATTGTCTCTTTCTAAAGTATCCAAACCTTTGTATTTGGTTTCATGCTTGCATTACTGAGAAGGTGGAAAAATAAAAGGGAAAGTCAACACCCATTTATTAAGGACAACTAATGCGCCATAGAACCCCTTTGCGATATTTACTTAGAAATAAGGTGTCAGAGAAAGACAAAAGAAGGAAAGAAAGAAAGGAGGGAGGGAGGAAGAAAGGAGAGAGAGAGAAAGGATGGGAGGGAGGAAGGAAGGAAGGAAGAAAAGAAAGAAGGTGTCTTGGCTTAGCAGTTAAGGTGCTTGCCTGTGAAGCCTAAAGATCCCAGTTCAATTCCCCAGGACCCACATAAGCCATGTAAGCCAGATGCACAAGGTGGCACATGTGTCTGGAGTTCATTTGCAATGGCTAGAGGCCCTGGCACACCTAGTCTCTCCCTACCCCTCCTCTTATCTTTCTCTCTCTCAACTCTCAAATAAATAAAATATTTTTTAAAAACTTAAAAAAATATATATATATATATTTATTTATTTGACAGAGAAACAGGGAGAGAGAGAGAGAGAATGGGCACGCCAGGGCTTCCAGCCACTGCAAATGAACTCCAGACGCTTGTGCCCTGTGCATCTGGTTAAAGTGGGTCCTGAGGAATTGAACCTGGGTCCTTTGGCTTTGCAGGCAAATGCCTTAACCGTTAAGCCATCCCTTCAGCCCATCAAATAAATAAAATATTTTTGAAAGGAAGGGAAGAAAGAAGAGAAAAGAAAAGAAAGAAAGAAAGAAGGAAGGAAGGAAGGAAAGTGTCTTAAGTCCTCTGATTGGCAGGTCTAGAGTATGGTTGATTGAGCCCATTCTATAACAGTGTGGAAAATTCTGACCATATGTAGTCAAACAAGGATGCCTGGATCCCATTTAAACAAGAGGGAAAGTGGAATTTATGAGGTCCACTTGCCAAGACTCAGCCAGTTCTCATTGCTTAGACATCTCAGGACTTCTTGCTCAAACCAGGATTGTCTGTGGCCTGGCGTGATGGCCCTTAATTCCAGCACTCAGGAGGCTGAGGTAGGAGGATCACCATGAGTTCAAGGCCAGCCTGGAGCTACAGAATGAGTTCCAGGTCAGCCTGGGCTGGAGGGACCTTGCCTAGGAAAAACAAAACAAAACAAAAACCTTAAAAAAAAAAGTGTTGAGGAGTGTGGGCAGCATTTGCTTCTCTTGTTACTTGAGACCCAGTTTAAATGACATTCAGGGGTTGGAGAGATGGTTTAGTAGTTAAGGGGCTTACCTGCAAAGTCTAAGGACCCAGGTTTGATTCCCCAGGACCCACGTAAGCCAGATGCACGTGGTGGTGCATGTGTCTGGAGTTCCTTTGCAGTGGCTACAGGCCCTGGTGTACCCATTCTCTCTCTCTGTCTCTTTCTCTCTCTCTCTCTGCCTCTTTCCTTTTCTCTCTCTCTCAAATAAGTCAATACATAAATAAAAATATTTTTAAGTGCAATGACAAAATAACAGAGGGTGAAGGAAAAGTTGTTTGAAAAGGAATGTGACATGATCCTGATGTCACATGCTGAAGTGCTGATCACATTTGAACTGATAGTAGAGTGCTGCCGAGTGACAGGAGCAGTGGACTTGAAGCTTTCAGTGGAGGTAGGAGCTGGAGCGATGAGGCCAGAGAAGTAGTGAACAACCTTTTGTTTTTTTCAAATTTTTATTAGCAACTTCCATGATTATAAAAAATATCCCATGGTGCTACCCTCCCTCCCCCCACTTTCCCCTTTGAAACTCCACTCTCCATCATATTCCCTCCCCATCTCAATCAGTCTCTCTTTTAATTTTGATGTCATGATCTTTTCCTCCTATTATGATGGTCTTGTGTAGGTAGTGTCAGGCACTGTGAGGTCATGGATATCCAGGCCATTTTGTGTCTGGGGGAGCACATTGTAAGGAGTCCTACCCTTCCTTTGGCTCTCACATTCTTTCCGCCACCTCTTCCGCATTAGACCCTGAGCCTTGGAAGGTGTGATAGAGATATTGCAGTACTGAGCACTGCGGTCACTTCTTTCCAGCACCATGATACCTTCTGAGTCGTCCCAAGGTCACTGCCATCTGAAAAGAGAAGAATCTCTAACCAAAGTGAGAGTATCACTTAATATAAGGGTATGAACATTAAGAGAAGTGCTTACTGGGCAGTTTGATAAGCATAGTATATACAATTAGCCAGACAGCAGCAGATGTTATACCCCTAGGGCTCATAACTACCCCGTTTTAAGTTTTCAGTATCAGGGATGTATTCCCTCCCATGGAGTGGGCCTCCAGTCCCATTAGAGGGCAGTTGGTTTCCACCATGACAGATATGCCATTATTACACCCGTTGGCTCATTTGGCCTGGCTGGCCAAATATAAGGCTTGTAGTGTCCACTGTTGAGTATCTTCATTGGTGATTTCTCTCTCTCCCATTGAACTGCATGCAGTGTGGCTTTTTCCAGCTTTCTGTCAGCTGGTCTACATGGAGGAGGTTATCAGCTCAGTTCCAGCAGGATTTCTCAGTGGCCTTGCAGCCCAAGTATGTGGAGTCTTCAGCCATACGGTCTTCCATCTATTCCTGGTGGGAAACCAAGGGCCTTGGCAATGGCCTATAATGGTGAACAATCTTTATATGGGACAAAGGTGTCACTCTCACCCCACCCGCTCATGCTTAGGTGGTGTCATTTAGCTAGTGTATAGTTGAGACTCCTATTGGGTTTCTCTCAGGACTATAGTTCCCTAAGGGAGCTTGGGATGGTGTGGGGCAGGGCGGGTGGGTGAGCTGGGCTTGCTGATGAGCAAACTTTTTTCTCTCCTTTTTATTTTTTATGTTATTTATTTGAGAGAGAGAGAGAGAGAGAGAGAGAGAGAGAGAGAGAGAGAGAGAGAGAATGGATGCACCAGGGCCTCTAGCCACTGCAAACGAACTCCAGATGCATGAACCACCTTGTGCATCTGGCTTACATGGGTCCTGGGGAATTGAACCTGGGTCCTTATGCTTCAAAGGCTAGCACCTTAACCACTAACTTACTTACTTTCCTTCCTCCTTCCTTCCTTCCTTCCTTCCTTCCTTCCTTCCTTCCTTCCTTCCCTCTTTCTTTCTTTCTTTCTTTCTTTCTTTCTTTCTTTCTTTCTTTCTTTCTTTCTCTCTTTCTCTTTCTCTCTCTCTCTCTCTTTCTTTCTTTCTTTTTTGAGGCAGGGTCTCACTCTAGCCCAGGTTGACCTGGAACTCATTCTGTAGCCCCAGGTTGGCCTTAAACTCACAGTGATCCTCCTACTTCTGCCTCCTAAGTGCTGGGATTAAAGGTGTGCACCAGCACGCCCAACTCCACAGGCTGTTAAAAAAATCTTTTTATTGAAACATCCATAAGTATAGACAATATAACAGTATACCATGATCATTATTAAAGGTGTGTGCTGCCATGCCCAGATGAGAGTAGCATATGGACCACAGCTGGGCATGACCTTTTAGTCCCAGCACTCAGGAGGCAGAGGTAGGAGGATCCCCATGAGTTCGAGGCCACCCTGAGACTACATAGTGAATTCCAGGTCAGCCTGGGCTAGAGTGAGACCCTACCTCGAAAAACTAAAAACAAAAAACAAAAACAAAAACAGAGGTAGGAGGATCACCTGAGAGTTCAAAGCCACCCTGAGACTACACAGTGAATTCCAGCTTAGCCTGGGCTAGAGGGAAATCCTACCATGGTCATATTATATGCATTTAGGCAGATGAAAGTAGTAGTTTTCCCCATAGGGCTTATGACTTCCCATACCATAGGCTTTTTGTTTTTGGTTTTTCGAGGTAGGATCTTGTTCTAGCCCAGGCTGACCTGGAATTCACTATGTATTCTCAGGGTGATCTCGAACTCACGGGGATCCTCCTACCTACCCCTGCTTCTCAAGTGCTTGGATAAAGGCGCCACCATGCCTGGCTGGCTTTTTAAAATTTATTTGTAGCTGGGCGTGGTGGCACTGGGGAGGCACAGGTAGGAGGATCGCTGTGAGTTCAAGGCCACCCTGAGACTACATTGGGAATTCCAGGTCAGCCTGGGCTAGAGTGAGACCCTACCTGGAAAAACAAAACAAAAAACATTATTTACTTATTTTTGAGGGGGGGCAAGTAGAGAGAATGGGCATGCCAGGGCCTATAGCCACTGCAAATGAACTATAGATACATGCACCATCTTGTGTATTTGGCTTACGTGGGTACTTGGGAATCGAACCTAAGTCATTAGGGTTCAAAGACAAGTACCTTAACCACTAAGCCATCTCTCCAGCCCCACTATAGGCTTTTGACTAGTTTTCAGTACTAGACTCTCTCTGGGGAGCAGGCATCCAGTCAATCAAAGAGCCATTGGTTTTCCCCAAAATAGATATGCTACCATTGCACCAGTTGGCACATTTGGTGATGGGCAAGCTTTGATTGGTGGAGAAAGCAAGGCTACTGGGTTCATGTGCCTATGCTTGACATTGAAGTATGATATGCTATCCCTTCTGCTGTGGACTGACCAGTTGAAGAAGCTCTCTGCACAGGACGGAGCAGGCCTGTGTGGTACGGCCTCCCTAGTCGCTGCCTTGCTGAGTGCCCTTCTCCTGGCAGACCTGTTACACTAAGGGGAGCCTGCCCTGACTCACCTTCCCAAGGGCCCACACATGAGTAGGAGATTTGGAGAACCTGCAGAAATAGCTAGACTCCAGACATCCCTGAGGAAATTAGGAAGGGAGAAGCAAAAAAAAAAAAAAAAAAAAAAAGCAGTAGGGAGGGAATAAGCCTTCATACATTTGGCCATTAATGTGTAATGTATATCACAGATGTGAACCTGGGTGATGCCACTGGCTATGGCTTGTGCAACAAACACGAGATGTTCCAAGTCAAAATCATTGTACTCCACCATGGCGAGAACTTCAGGGTGGAGACTGCCTGGTGGGACCGTCCCTTCTGCATACTGGCAGCGCCATGGGCCTAGAGAGCTGAAAAGATGCAAAATTCCCACTTCTCATTACAATTAACTGGCTGATGAATCAGCTCAGGTCTTCAGTTAAAGCTCAGGTTAAATATTAAAAGAGTCTCTGGGCACCGGGATTTGTAGCTCATTATGTGAGGTCAGTCTCCACTGGCTCACAGAGATTACCAATTAACGCCTGTGTGCTCAGTACAGAGCGCTGGTTAGCAGGACCACTTGAACTTGGAAATGCCACTGTCCTTCACCAAGCTCTACCCACCTGACACTTCCTAACAGGATCCCTGGACTGCCACCCCTTTTCAGACCTTGGCTCATTCAAGGGGCTTCACAACAGCCCAACAGCCCGATGGGTGGGTAGTACCTTCCCCCAGTCTGGATGGCAAAAGGGAGGCTCTGGAGAGCAGAAAGTTTGCCCAAGGTCTTGGTGCTAATCAGTAGCCAAGCTAGGGCTCAAACTCAAGTCTGACTGCTCCTCCTGGTTTTCATTATGCTAACTTCACCCGAATAAATGAGAAACCTGTCAGAAAAGACACACTGTGCTCTGAGCTTCAGGGGCTGCTGCTAATAGTCAGGGCCAGCTCTAAGGTAGAGTGCCCAGCGATTCCTGTTTACCCAGCACTTGGGCATGCCTCGGTTTTGAGACTGTTAAACAGGTGAGCTGGTTTCTCCATGTGGGGTGGTATGGGTTGTTCACTGGACAAGAATACCTGACCAAGGAGCAAGCAGAGGCTGCAAGTCAGTTGTGCTCCATTCTCCAGGCTGCATGGCCCCAAGGGGAGGGCAGTATGGGCTGACTAAGGCCTCAGTGGCTCTTCCAACCCTGTCAGCCCAGAAGTTTGAATAATTCAGTGATTAGGGCAATGGCCTCATTTTGTACCCTTTCCTGCTGTGGGATTTTTTTCTGCCTGGCCTATGAACTCCTGCTCACAGCATAGATGGAGAATAAAGTGGAGAAAACAAGATGGATCCCAAGTGTTAGGTCTGATCATGGTAGCTGCGGTTCTCCAATGGTTTCCCCTAGAGACACTGCAGGGAATGGGCATACCAGAGCCTCTAGCCACTGCAAACACTCCAGAAACACGTGCCATCGTGTGCATCTGGCTTACGTGGGTCCTAGGTAATCAGCCTCAGTCCTTTGGCTCTGCGGACAAGGGCCTTAACCACTAAGCCATCTCTCCAGCCTTTTAATTTATTTATTTATTCAGTTAGTTAGTTAGTTAGTTATTTCAAGGTAGGGTCTCATTTTAGCTCAGGCTGACCTGGAATTCACTATGTAGTCTCAGGGTGACCTCGAACTCACGGTGATCCTCCAACCTCTGCCTCCCAAGTGCTGGGATTAAAGGCATGCGCCACCACGCTTGGCTATTTTTTCAAATATTATTTATATATTTGAGAGACAGAAAGAGAGAGAATGGGTTGTCAGGGCCTCTAGCCACTGTAGATCAACTCAAGATGCTCATACCACCTTGCGTATCTGGCTTATGTGGTCACTGGGAAATTTAACCTGGGTCCTTAGGGTTTGTAATCAAATGCTTTAACCACTAAGCCATCTCTCCACTCCACTACTAGTATTCTGTTTTTTGTTTGTTTTGAGTTTTGAGGTGGTGTCTTGCTCTGGCCCAGGCTCCTACTAGCATTCTTGAGCAGTGCTCACTGCTGCCTTTGCCAGATTCGCTGCTCCCCGAGCTTCTGCCTGTGCTTATCTGCTCACCCATGGCCATGGCTAGGATTACAGACACCGGCCACTGTGTCTGGCTTCTTACATGGACATTTGGAGGTTGTGATTAAAGCGTGAGGCATGGCGGTACACTTCTCTAATCCCAGGATGCTGAGGGGGAGGGTTGAGGGTTTTAGACCAGCCTGGGCTATAAGACTCCATCTTCCCCCACCACCTCCATTTGAAAAGAAGATGACTTTGTGAAACAGAAAAAGATTTTCACGTTTTTGTGTGAGTTATATGTGTGTGTAATTTTTCTGGAGTAGTTGAAAATCAGCTGTTGACATGATGCCCTCCCTGGTCACCCTAAATTCTTCTGTGTGTTTTCTAGACAAGGTCAGGCTCCTATAGAGTACCCAGGTACAGCTGTCAACAACTAGAAAACTGTAGCCGGGCATGGTGGCCCATTCTTTTAATCTCAGCACTCAGGAGGCAGAGGTAGGAGGATTGCCATGAGTTTGAGTCCACCCTGAGACTACCTAGTGAATGCCAGGTCAGCCTGAACTAGAGTGAGACCTCACCCTGAAAACAAAAAACAAAAAAAATTAGGAAATTAACATTAAAGTAGTTGTGTCATTGTTCCATAAAACTCACATTTCTCCACTTGTCCTAATGATATCTACCATGGTCAGAATGTTTGAGTCTTCCCAGAATTCAGTGCACTGAAACCTAATCACGATTGCACTGGTTTTAGGAGATAGGGTCTTTGGGTGCTGGTTAGGTCCTGAGGGCAGTCTTCATGAGTGTAGGTAGTGCCATTTAAAAATAGGCTCCAGGGCTGGAGAAATGACTTAGCGGTTAAGGTGCTTGCCTGCAAAGCCAAAGGACCCAGGTTCCATTCTGCAGGACCCATGTTAGCCAGATTCATAAAGTGATACGTGTGCCTGGAGTTAGTTTGCAGTGGCTGCATGCCCTGGTGCTCCCATTCTCTCTCTCACGTTCTCTCTCTCTCTCTCTCCCTCTCTCTGCCTCTTTCTCTTAAATAAATAACATTTTTTAAAAAATTAAAAATACGCTCCAGAAAGCTGCCTCTTTCACCATGTGAAGACATAGGAAAGAAACAGTGTGATGTGTGGAACCTTTGGAAGATGGGCCCCACCAGAAACTGAACATTCCTTTGCCTTGATTTGGGAGTTTCTGTCTCCAAAATTGTGAAAAGTACATTTCTGTGGTTTATAAGCTACCCAGTTTATGGCATTTTGTTATAAATGTATGAATGGATTAACATAATGTTTATGGCAAAAACAAATGAAAAAAATCATCCATTTTCCCCCCTGCTGTTGTATATGCTATATGTAGCTGCCGTCCCTGTAGCTTCTTTCTGTCTGGAAGAATTACTTAGCCTTTGCACATCATAGTAACTTTTTTTTCTTTTTTTTGAGGCATGCCCAACAGACTGACCATTTTTAAAAAAACATTTTTTTTTATTCATTTGTTTGCAACCACAGAGACAAACAGAGACAGATAGAATGGGCACGTCAGTGCCTCCAGCTACTGCAAACAAACTCCAGATGCATGTGCCTCTCTGTGCATACAGCTATATGTAGTAGTCAGGCTTTGCAGGCAAGCATTTAACCACTTAGCCATCTCGTCAGCCCCTGGCCTCCTCCTCCTCCTCCTTCTTCTTCTTCTTCTTTTTTTTTTTTTCAATGCAAGAGAGCATGAGCATGAGAGAGAGACAAAATTGTCAGGGCCTCCAGCCACTGAAAACAAACTCCAGAGGCATGCGCCATCTTGTGCACCTGGCTAACGTGGGTACTGGGAAATCAAACCTGGGTCCTTTGGCTTTGCATGCAATCACCTTAACTGCTAACCGCTAAGCCATCCCTCCAGCCATTGCCATCTTATTCTTGAGCCTCATTTTAGTAATCAGAAGATGATGGGCAGTATTTTTTTTTTTTTTTAAATTTTCGAGGTAGGGTCTCACTCTGGTCCAGGCTGACCTGGAATTAACTCTGTCGTCTCAGGATGGCCTTGAACTCATGGCAATCCTCCTACCTCTGCCTCCCTAGTGCTGGGATTAAAGGCGTGCGCCACCACGCCTGGCTTGATGGACAGTTTTGATAAGAGAAATATTCAAATGAATATTTTCCTCCATACATTTTCCCAAATCTTTTTTTTAAAAGTTTCATCTTTTTGAATCTCATGTGAAGTGTCTTCACATAGTCCTAATATTATTTTCACTTTGAAAATTTTGGACAAATACCTAATTTATACATTTCAAGAAAAGGTAGCTAATATAATATTTACAGAACGCTGAAAAGGTGTGCCAAGATAGTTAATTTTTTAAAATATTTTATTTATTTATTTATTTGACAGAGAAAGAGAGAAAGAGAGAGAGAATGGGCATGCCAGGACCTCCAGCCATTGCAAATGTACTCCAGACACATGTGCCCCCTTGTGCATTGGGCTAACGTGGGTCCTGGGGAATCAGACCTGGGTCCTTTGGCTTTGCAGGCAAGCACCTTAACTCTTAAGCCATTCCTCCAGCCCAAGATAGTTAATTTTTAGTAGAAATGTAAATGCATATACCTTTGTACTGTATGTGTTTAATTATTAAAATACAGTCCGTTATTATGTAATTAAAATCAAAGAGTGGGGCTGGAGGGATGGCTTAGTGGTTAAGGCCTTTGCCTCCAAAGCGACAGGACCCAGGTTCTATTACTCAGGACCCACGTTAGCCAGATGCACAAGGGGGTGCACGCCTCTGGAGTTCCTTTGCAGTGGCTGGAGGCCCTGGTGCACCCATTCTCTCTCTCTCTCTCTCTCCCCCTCCCTCCTTCTCTGTCAAATAAATGAATAAAGTAAGACAAAAACATTTAAAATCACAGAGTGTGGGAGGGGGGCAGGAAGAAAAAGGTGCAGAGGAAAGGTGCCGAGATGGCCAGGATGGCAGACTCTGAATTCAGAGACCTGCGGGGAGCCTGGAGTCCAGGACCTTCCTACCTTGCTGCTTTTGCCCTGCAGGAAGAGGAACAGTGTCCGCCCTGAGTACACTACACTACACTACACTGCAGATTGTCACTGCCCCACCCTACCCCTGTCAAGGCAGAGGCAGCACAGAGCCAAACCTCAGCCACTTGGGAACAGATCATGAAGCTGAGCAAGAGGAGGCAGGTGGGGGCAGCAGTGTTCCAGGGACCAGTGAGTCTTCACTTGGATCTTCAGTTAAACCAGGGAGGCTGCCTGGGCAGAGGAGCCTCTGAGCTAGCTGCTGACAGGACAAAGCAGAGCAGACACCTCCCCACTCACAAGGCCTGCGTTCTCAGCACGGTGTGACCCACTAACAAACCACCCAGGGATTATGTGGACATGGAAGACCTAAACCCATCCCTGAAAACCTTTGCTAAGACCCACATCACAGTGCCCCTCCTACAGGGCGGTCACTTCATAATGGCGTCCAGCACATAATGGTCTCCATGACGCTGCCCTGGCAGCACTAAGTGTCCTGGACTCAGAGGTGCAGTGATCCCAGGCCAGTCATACAAGAAGCCAGCTGTGAGCTCAGAAGCCTGCAATGTCCAGAGCCATGGGACTGGGGAAAGAAAGGAGGGAAGGAGCTCTGCAGGGGACAGAGAGGAGGCTACTGGCCACAGCGCTCCTGCTGCCATCTCCCTCCAGCCTGTTTGCTTCAGCTGTCACCCCAAGCTCCTACTCTGCCCCCCTTTGACAGATCCCAAAGGTAGGAAGATGGCTATTGTGTCAGCTCAGAATATTGGAAACATTGAAAATCCTGTCATGTAGATTTCTGGCATATATAGTATATTATGATCTATAGTCACAGTGCTTCTTACTCCTGTAAATATAGGACCAGCACCCATGACTAACCTTTCCCGATCATTAGCTAGCGGGGTAGGGAAGGTCTAGTGAGGGGGCAAAAGGAGTGGGAAGAACAGGGTTAGAGCACAGCTAGGAAAGGGTAGGGCAGGGATGAGGAGGAAAGTGTAGGGAGGGACAGGGTTGGGCAGGGCTTGAACACAGCTGGGCATTCCTGGGTATGTAACAATGCTCCTATTACCACACAATGTAAGACCACTGAGTACAGCCATGGTCCCTTTGCCAAGACACTGTGTAGGTAGGGAGTATAACAATATTTGACTCTAGAAATATCTACATAAGAGAATCTACCTGTTTATGTTTTTGAGGTAGGTTTTGCACTTTAGCCCAGACTGATCTGGAACTCACTCTGTAGCCCCACGCTGACCTCAGATTCATGGTGATCATGCTATCTCTGCCTCCTGAGTGTATGCTACTATGCCTGGCTAGAGAATCTGTCTCTTAAAACAATGCAGAGATCATGATGAGCCCCTAGACGTTAAGCCTGGTTCTGTGTTGAGATGTTTTTAATCCCACTGGGAAGATACTTTGTATGCAGAAGGTAAGTGAATATTATATGATGTGAAGAAGCTATTGTTTTGAAGCTGGGCGTGGTGGTGCACACCTTTAATCCCAGCACTCTGGAGGCAGATGTAGGAGGATCACTGTGAGTTCAAGGCCATCCCGAAACTACCTAGTGAATTCCAAGTCAGCCTGGGCTAGATTGAGACCCTACGTCAAAAAACCATGCCCCACCCCCCCAAAAGAATATATTTTCTTGGAATGTATTATGGTACAAGTTGCTTACTATTTATTCCTGTTGAAGGGAGGATCATGAACTTGCCTTCATCGATGAAATGACTGAACTTACACATGTAATTTGTGAACCGCTTAGATCCATCATGTGATGCCACCATTGTGTTCTGTGTGCCGCAGTGGCGGCTCTACCCCGCTAGGCACCGCTCCTCCAGCTGAGGATCAGGATGAGGAGGTGCGCAGCAGTGTTACCAGTTACAAGTGTGTCTGTGTGTGACTAGTAATGTTGGCTGCTATAAGCAATTAAGATTCTTTGGTCATTAATTACCACTTTTAAGACAAATACTTTTATTGATTTACTTGGCAGAGAGCATGAGCACACTGCTGCTAACGAACTTCAGATGCATGCGCTACTTTGTGCATCTGGCTTTTACATGGGACCTGGGGAATTGAACCTGGAGCTGCAGGCTTGACAAGCCAACGTCTTTAACCACTGTGCCACGTCCCCAACCCAAATCACACTTATTTTAAGGTAACTCCAATTGTAAATGAAAACACTGACCAAAGACTATCACTCTACTAGAAAATGACTTCCTTCAGGGTCTGCCTCAGGCAGAACAGAGATAATGGCATTCAGATACACTCATCATTTGTTTTGTCATTTTATTTTGTTTTATTTTTTATTTTTATTTTTATTTTTGGTTTTTCAAGGTAGGGTCTTGATCTAGCCCAGGCTGACCTGAATTCATTATGTAATCTCAGGGTGGCCTTGAACTCATGGTGATCCTCCTACCTCTGTCTCCAGAGTGCTAGGATTAAAGGCTTGCACCACCATGACTGGCTCTTGTTTTAAATATTTTATTTATTTATTTATTTGAGAGAGAGAAAGAGGCAGGTAGAATGGGTGCTCTGGGGACTTTTGCCACTGCAAATAAACTCTAGACACATGTGCCACCTTGTGCATCTGGTTTATGTGGGTACTGGGGAATCAAACCTGGGTCCTTAAGTTTCTCAGGCAAGCACCTTAACCGCTAAGACTTCACTCCAGCCCTGTATTGTCATTTTATTCTAAACTCTCATTTTAATAATCAGGTAAGGAATAATGGGACAATTTTGATGAAAAATATTCAGGTAAATATTTTCCTCCCTATATTTTCAATAATCTCTTTGAATCTCATTTAAATTTACTGACATATTTACAAGCTAATATTATCTTTTAATGTTTCATTTTTATTTATTTGAGAGAGACATATAGACCAGGACCTCTAGCCACTGCAAATGAACTTAAGACACATGTGTCATGTTGTGCATCTGGCTTATGTGTGTACTGGGGAATTGAACCTGGGTCCTTAGGCTTCACCAGGAGCACCTTAACCACTAAGCAATCTCTCCAGCCCTATTTACAAGGTAATATTGTGTTTACTGTGAAAAAAATGCTAAATACTTGATTCATACATTTCCTAGAAAGATAATTCATACAAATTTTATTGAAGGCTTAATAAAAAGCATTCCTTGATAATTGGACATGCTTTTAGTAGAAACCTAATAGTAGATATCCTTGTGGAACATGCGTGCTTGTCTTCAAAACTTGACTTTGGCCAGGAGTGATGGTACACGCCTATAATCCCAGCACTCTCAAGGCAGAGGTAGGAGGATGGCCATGAGTTCAAGGCCACCCTGAGATTACATAGTGAATTCCAGGTCATCCTGAGCTAGAGTGCGACCCTACACTGAAAAACCAAAAAAACAAAGAAATGAAAAACCTGGCTTTGCCACTACTGGCCACATGATCATTATAAAATTCAAAAACAAAAACAAAAAATAATGGCAGATGACCACATTATTTTCCATGTACAAAATTTGTTTAACTAAATAAAGAGTCTTGGGCTGGAGAGATGGCTTAGCAGTTAAAGCACTTGCCTGTAAAGTCTAAGGACCCAGGTTCAATTCCCCAGTACCCACATAAGCCAGTTGTACAAGGTGACACATGCATCTAGAGTTTGTTTGAAGAGGTAAGAGACCCTGGAATGTTCTTCCTCCCTCTCTCTCTCTCTCTCTCCATAAATACATACTAAGTAAAGAATCTTTGAAGTTATCTGTGTCTGCCCTAGTGTGGGAAAACCTTGCAAATAAACAATAGCAAACAAAGTTGCTAATAAAAGCATTTGATGAATTCCTCAGAGGACTGAAAGACTGGCCAGCAGTCTTAAAGAAGAACTGGAGGCAAACAGAGCAAAGAGAGCGCAGAGGGAGCAGCTCTGGCAGGATCGCGGAGTCAGCAGAAGACGGTGGGAAGTGAGCACTGCTGACGGCAGGACGGACGGGAGCTGAGAAGAGCAGGTACGTGCTTTCATCACAGGTACACTGCTTCCAGTCAGGCAGCTGCTCCTCCCGGGCACTGACAGTGAGAACCAGGTGCACACATCGGCCCTGTGAGAGGTACTGAGCACTCACATTACGTAATAGAAAAAGGCACAAGAACTCACCAAAGGCAGAATTTGGAAGCATGGGTAGCCTCTCACCATGAGCACCCCATTCCCATCCTCCTCACAATGGCTGGAGGATGAGAATGGATCAAATGAGAAGTCAAGGAAGTGAAGCTGACCATTACTTGATAATCAGACAATACCCCTGCGCATATGACAGTAGCTTACAGGGAGATGCTGAGAGTAATCTAGCAGGTAGGATTGATGTGTGGGTTAGAAAGGAAACACAAGTGCCAGTGACCAAAGTAAAGATAGCCACTAGTCGTCATTAGTTATCACAAGAACACATGTGGAAAAATGGCAGGATCTATTAAGAATCTAGTTCGCACAGATGGTAACTGCAATTTTTTTCAAGTAAAACCAGTATGGTATGTTTCATACATTTCTATAATTTCTCAGCAGTATTTGAACTCCAATAATACACAATGAGGACACACTGAAACTCTCAAAAGTACAAACTCAGAATGGATGTCTTGCTCAAAAGTAGAGTTTTGCACTTTCAGGTTTTGAGGTTTTATTACATACATAATGGTATGTTTCATCAAATAATCTATATTAAGGGTTTAGAGGTACAGCATTACTTACGTTCTGCAGATATGTAATTGGGTATGTTTGTCCTTGGTTCATGTCTCCTGGAAGGAAAGTATTCATCTAAGTCACATCTAAGTAGAAGTCTACTTAGGAAAGAAGGATGCCTTAACCTAGACCAGCATTGGAGATGTCATCAATTGTACCCACCATTTAAGAATTGATTCCAGGGACATGAGACAGACCCTGTTCAAAAAAAAAAAAAAAAAAAAAAAAAAAAAGCGAGAGAGCCAGACATGGTGGTGCATGTCTTTAATCCCAGCACTTGAAAGGCAGAGATAGGAGAATTGCTATGATTTTGGGCCACCCTGAGACTACATAGTGAACTCCTGGTTAGCATGGGCTAGAGTGAGACCCTACCTGGAAAAAGAAAAGAAAGAAAAAAAATATCACGTACAATGACTATTGCTCATACATTTAGAGATGCTGTCACCTGGCCCACAGTATTAAGGATGCCATGGCCTGAACTGATCATGAAATATGGAATAGCCTGGCCATTGCCATTATAGAGGGCATCACCTACACCCACCAGTAGAGATGGGATTACATGTCCCCCACCATTATAGCTATGAGAGACTGGGCCTAAACATGCAAGATGCCGTCACCTCACACAACAAATGAGGTCATTTGGTGACGTGTTGAATGACTGCAAAAGCACCATAGCGCTGAGCAGAAGTGACAGAGGAGTGCTCAGCACTGAAACATCTCTATCATGCCTTCCAAGGCTCAGAGTCCATTTGCAGAAGAGGTAGCAGAAAGAATATAAAAGCCGGGCTGGACAGATGGCTTAGCGGTTAAGCGCTTGCCTGTGAAGCCTAAGGACCCTGGTTCGAGGCTCGACTCCCCAGGACCCACGTTAGCCAGATGCACAGGGGGCACACGTGTCTGGAGTTCATTTGCAGTGGCTGGAGGCCCTGGTGCGCCCATTCTCTCTATCTGCCTCTTTCTCTCTCTGTTTGTCGCTCTCAAATAAATAAATAAAAATAACAACAACAAAAAAAAAAGAATATAAAAGCCAAAGGAAGGGTTGGACTCCTTACCATGAAGTCTTGCAGACACAAAATGGCCTGGATATCCATGACCTTGCAGTGCCTCATATTACCGACACAAGGCAACCATAATAGGAGGAAAATATTACATCAAGATAAAAGAGAAGCTGGGCCTGGTGGCACACAGCTTTAATCCTAGCACTCAGAAGGCAGAGGTAGGATGATCACCTTGAGTTGAAGGCCTGCCTGAGACTACATAGTGAACTTCAGGTAGCCTGGGCTAGAGTGAGACCCTATCTGGAAAAAAAAAAAAATCTTTGCGGGCTTGGTGGCACATACTTTTAATCACAGGACTTGGGTGGGAGACCCATGAATTTGAGGCCAGCCTGAGACTACATAGTGAATTCCAGGTCAGCATGGGCTAGAGCAAGAACCTACCTCAAGATTAAAAAAAAAAAAAAAGTTAAGTAAGTTAAAGTGAGACAGATTGAGGTGATGTCTAACCTTTGGAAATGCCATCACTTGGAACCATCATTGGAGATGCCATCATGGGGACCTACCATTAGAAATGCCATCATCTAGATTACAGGAGACACTGTGTCAAAATAAAAGGGAGAAGAAAAATACTAAGTGACAATGCCTGGCCCTCATCACTACAGATGACATTGTCTGGCTCCCACAATGACAGATGTCATAGCCTAGGTCCAAACATTGGCAGTGCCTTCACTAGGACCCACCAATGGTGATGCCATCACCTGTACCCACCATTAGAGGTGTTATCTCCCAGAATACATGAGACCTTGTATAAAAAAATAAGAAAAAAATATAGCTGACAAAGATTAGTGTTCACCATTGGATATGCCTTACA
The DNA here is from genome assembly GCA_036346955.1 of Dipus sagitta. NCBI lineage: Eukaryota > Metazoa > Chordata > Mammalia > Rodentia > Dipodidae > Dipus > Dipus sagitta. The sequence goes on along the minus strand of CM070773.1, from coordinate 49,527,399 downwards.
TAACCCTAGCATTGAAGATGCCATCAACTGTACCCACCATATAAGAGTCGATTCTCTGGACGTGAGACCCTGTTCCCAGAGCAACAACAACAAGGAGGTGGATGTGGTGGTGCAGGCTTAGAGGTGGGTGGATCCCTGTGAGTTTGAGGCCAGCCTGAGACTACAGAGTGAATTTCAGGTCAGCCTGGGCTAGAGAGTGAGACTCTACCTCGAAAAACTAGAAAAAAAAGGATGGAGAGATGGCTTAGCTATTAAGGCATTGCCTGCAAAGCCAAAGAATCCCAGGGCAGAAGGGAAAAGAAGGGAGATGGGAAGAGAAGGGAGAAGGGAAAAGAGGGAGAATGAAGGGAAGGGAGAAGGGAAGGGAAGGGAGAAGGGAAGGGAAGGGAGAAGGGAAAGGAGGAGGGAGGGGAAGCAAAGAGGAAGGGAAGTGAGAAGGGAAAAGTAGGGAGAAGGGAAGGAAAAAGGGAATGGAAGTGATGGGAGGGGAGAATGGAAGGGAAGGCAGAAGGGTAGAAAAGGGGGAGGGGAAAAGAAGGGATGGTAATGAAGAAGGGAGGGGAAGGGAGGAGGGAAGTGATGGGGGAAGAGTAGGGATGGGAGAAGGGAAGGGTAGGGAGGGGAGAATGGAAGGGAAGGAAGAAGGAAAGAGAAGGGAGAAGGGAATGGAGAAGAGAGGGGAAGAGCGAAGGAAAGGGATAAGGAAAAGGAAGGGAGAAGGGAAGAGAAGGAAGTAGGGAAGGGAATGGAGAAGGGACAAGGGAAGGGAGAAGCAAGAGAAGAGAAGGTAGAAAGGAAGGGAATGGAGAATGGATAAGGCAGGGGGGAAAGGAAGGGAGGGGAGAAGAGAAGGGAAAACGGAGGTGAAGGGAGTAGGGAGGGAAGGGAGAAGGGAAGGGAAGGGGAAAGGAGAGGAAGGGAGAAGGGAATGAAGTGAGAAGGGAACTGAAGGGGGAAGAGAAAGCAGGGGGAAAGGAAGGGAATGGAGAAAGAAAGGCAGAGGGAAAGGAGAAGGGAAGGGAAGGAAGAAGAAAGGGGAAGTGAGAAGGGAAAGAGGAAGGGAAGAGAAGGGGGAAGGGAAGGTAGAAGGGAAGAGAAGAGAAGGGAGAAGAGAAGAGTAGGTAGATGTGAAGGGAAGGTAGAAGGGAAGAGAACGGAGAAGGGAGGAGAAGTGATTGGTAAGGGAAGGGAGAAGGGAAGAGAAGGGAGAAAGGAAGAGAAGGAAGGAGGAAAGGGAAGCGAAGGGGGAAAGTAAGGGAAGGGAAGGGAGAAGGGAGGGGAAGGTGAAGGGAATGGAGAATCGAAGGGTAGGGGGAAGGTAAGGGAGGGAGAAGAGAAGGGAAGGGAGGAGTGAAGAGAAGAGAGAAGGGAAGGGAAAGGGGAAGGGAGGGAGAATGGAAGGGAGAAGGGACAAGGGAAGCTAAGGGAGAAGAGAAGGGAAGGGAAGAAAAAGGGAAGGTAATGGAGAAGGGAAGGAAGAAGGGTGAGGGAAGTGAAGGGAAAAGCAAAGGGAAGGGAGAAGAGAAGAGAGAAGTAAAGGAGAAGGGAAAATGGTAGGAAGGGGGGCAGGCTGGGAAGGGGAAGAGAATGACAGGGGAAGGGAAGGGAAGGCAGAAGGGAGAAGGGAATGGAGAAGGGATATGAAGGGGAGAGAGAAGGGAAGGGAAGTCATCTTCTTTCCATCTTCCTTTCCTTCCCTTCTCCACACATGAAAGATGCCATCACTTGGACCTACTAAAAGAGATGCTATAGCCTGGACTCACTATTGAACTTGCCATAACTTTTATTCACCATTAATGATGCCATAGCCTGAGCTGGGTGTGGTGGCACACGCCTTTAATCTCAGCACTTGGGAGGCAGAGGTAGGAGGATCTCCCATGAGTTTGAGGCCACCCTGAGACTACATAGTGAATCCCAAGTCAGCCTGAGCTAGAGTGAGACCCTACCTCGAAAAACAAACAAACAAAACAAATGTCATAGCCTGGATTTACCCACTGGAGATAACATCACCTAGAAGCCCCATTGTAAATGCTATTGCCTAGCACCAAACATTAGAGATGCTTTTCCTGGACCAACCAGGAAAAATGGCATCACCTGGACTTACTATAAGAAATGCTTTTGCTTAGAGCCACCACTAGAAAGACAATACCTGGTCCCACCATTAGATGTACCATTGTCTGGACCCACAATTAGACATGCCATCTCCTAGCTCCCACTGTTAGGTATGCAATCACCTGGACCCTCCATTAGATATGCTGCCACTTGGAGTCACTATTAGAGATACCGCCGCCTGGCTCCCACCATTAGAAATGTCATTGCCTGTCCCTACCCCTGGATATGCAATCACCTGGCCATCACAATTTGAGTTTCCATTGCCTGGACCTACCATGAATAAATCCATCACCCAAACCCTCCATGAAAGATGCCATTGCCTTGACTCACCATAAGATGTGTCATCACCTGGACCTACCTTTAGGTATATCATGATTTGCACTCATATATAAGACGCCATCACATGAATCTAACTATTCTAAGTGCCATCACCTGGACCTACCAAAAGGGATGCATCACCTTGTACCACCATTATTGCCTAGCCCTCAGCACTAGAGATGTCCTAGACCGGCCCCGTCATTAGAGCTGTAATACCTGGACCCACTATTATATGTGCCATTGTCTGCACACACCATTAGAGATGCCACCACCTGGAACCACCTTTCAAGATACCTTTGTCTGAACCCAGCATTTGAGGTAACATCATCTGGATTTACATTGGAATTGTCTTCACCTGAGCTTAACCATTCAAATAAGCCATCATCTGGCCCCCACGACTAGGGATGACATCACCTGATGCCCACGGCTGGAGATGACAGAAGAGAAGATCTTAAGCTGCCCTTCTTACTCAGCCAGAGGTTCATTGGGGATGTATAGCAGTGCACTTCTGAAAGGACAGTGAAGCCATGTGAAGATGACAGGTATGTTACATAAAAGTGAGTTTTAAAATATATTTTACCTATTTGAGAGAAAGAGAGAGAAAAAATAGGTGCTCAAGGGCCTCCAGCCACTGGCCTCACGTGGGTACTAGGGAATCGAATTTGGGTCGTTAGACTCTTTGCAGGTAAGTGCCTTACTGGTGAACAACCTCTGTAGTCCCTCAAAATGATTTTTAACGAAGTTCAATGTATAACGGGTTGGTTTATAGATCAAGGATGTGACTGCAGACATCATAACTACCATGATTGTCACAGAAGAAAGCCTCGTCTGCTTTTTGTGCCATTTTCCTAGTAAAGCGTGCACCATTAGGCTCTGCAGGCAAGTGTGTTAACCACTCAGCAATCTCTCCAGTCCCCCCCCCCATTTTATTTATTTATTTATTGAGGTAGGCTCTCACTCTAGCCCAGTCTGACCTGGAATTCATGATGTAGTCTCAGGGTGGCCTTGAACTCACAGTGATTCTTCTACCTCTGCCTCCCGAGTGCTGGGATTAAAGGTGTGCAACATCACTACTGCCACCCTCCCCCCACCACCCAAGGTAGTGTGTCACTGTAGCCCAGGCTGACCTAGAACTCACAGCTATCCTGCTATCTCTGGTGCTGAGGCTAAAGTCATGCACCACCACACCCAGTGAAGTATGCATATTTTAAAGTACAATGAATACATACAATACACTCTTGCACTGTGGAAATTGCTAACAAAGTCAAGTGCTTTGTGTGCAAGCCTGTGGACCTGAGTTTGGATCCTCAGCACAAATGGATGTCAGTTTGGGGCCTGGCAGCACTTACCTGTAATCCTAGTGTTTGGGGGATCCCAGGGCAAGCTGGCTGGCTAGAGGAGCTGAATTGGTCAACTCTGCGTTCAGAGATCCTGTCTCAGTACATACGGTGGACAGCGATTGAGGAAGATAGCCAGTGTCAACCTCTGGCTTCCACATGCAGGTGTATACACCCCACACATGCTTGCACACATGGAGACATACATACACACGTGTGAAAAATAAAAAACAAACCCCTCATGTTTATGCGATTTCACAATTTCATGTTGGTTCTCCCTTATTACTATCCTGGGACCACGGGCAGGTTGGACACCCCTGGCAAGTGAGCAGTAAACAGATTGGAAATGGTCCCAGGTCAGGTCTCCAGGGTCCTCCCATGCATAGAAGTCCAGAGGATCTGAATAGGCCTGCAAACATTATCTCACTGTGGTTCTTTTCACAAGGTGCTGGATGAGTAAGGATAATTTTAAAATGTGGTTTTTGTTCTGAAAAGATAAAGCATGTCTTACCAACCAATCATGGCTAAAACTATAATGCTGGGTGTCAACACTGGCATGTTGTACAAAGCTAGGTGGGGGGTGCTGGTAAATTAAATGTAAACATTTGTTGACTTGGGGTTTCTTCCAGTTTCTTCCTACTATGAAAAACATGGGGGAATTGCAGCTTTCTTTGTTTCCACAACCTGTTAAGACTGGAGGAAATGGGTCCCCAGATCACCCCCCCCCCATGCTCTTCAGGGAGCCTTCAGACTGGATTTCAGGCTGCTACAGTTCATGTAATCTACATATCAAAGTGGAATTACCACAGGGTGACTACAAGCGAGATAACACCATGGTTTCTCAGCTTTCATTTTGTGTCTGTTTACCTGACTTAGGGGAAACTCTGTACACTGGCCATGGAATCCCTCAGGAGAGTCAAACTGTGATACTTCCTCTACTTCATTTGCTCTAAGGCCCAAGGATGAGAGTAAGGGAGGCATCTTTTTCATCAGCCTGTCCTGTTCCGGATGACAAATGCACCAGAGTAGTTACTTCTCTCACTGCTGTGACAGAATGAACATCTAACAAGAACAATTGAAGGGGGCTGGGTGACGACTCAGCAGCTGCAGATGCTTGCAAAGCCTGTAGCCTGAGATTCACTTCCTCGTTACCCACTGTGGTGGTTTGATTCAGCTGTCCCCCATAAAGTTACGTGTTCTGGGTGCTAGGTTCCCAGCTGATGGAGATTTAGAATTAACACCTCCTGGAGGCAGTGTATTGTTGGGGCAGGCTTATGGATATTATAGCCAGTTTCCCCTTGCCAGTGTTTGGCAGACTCTCCTGTTGCTGTTATCCACCCGATGTTGGCCAGGAGGTGATGTCCACCCTCTGCTCATGCCATCATTTCCCCCTGCCATCACGGAGTTTCCCCCTTGAGTCTGTAAGCCAAAATATCTTTTTTCCTCACAAGCTCCCCTTCGTCAGGTGATTTCTGGCAGCAACAGGAAAGGTGCAGGAGTGGTGTCATTTGCTGCTGAACACCTGACTGTGTGGCTTTTGGAACTGATTTTCAAGAGGAATGTGAAGGATTTGAAAATCCTGGCCTAGGAGATGCCTTGCAACATTGTAAGTGCAGCTTGATGGACTATTCTGGAAAGAGTTGAAAGCAGTAAGACCAGTCGAGCATGCATTTTGACTTATGAAGGTGAGAAAGAGCTTTGTCTGGACAGGGAGACAAGCAGTTTCTGTGAGAGGCTTGCTGTTAGGCCCGTGTCCTGAGAATTTGTTCAGGGTTGCATTGCACAGAAATGGACAGGTGTGAGCAGAGGGATATGGCACAGAAAAAATGAAATCTTTGGCTGAAATTGCTGCCTGATAGCTGCAATTGAGAGATTACAACCATTGAGATTGGGCCAGCTGACCTGCATTGGGACAACAGGAAGAATGCAGACTTTTGAAGAGGCCTGAATGCTGAAGGAGTGTCCTATTCTTCAAAGTCTGTTTTATTCCCTACTGGGTTAACAAATTGGCACCCCACCTACTATGATGGAGTATAAGAAATGAAGGAAAGAGAGGGTCATTGAATTTGCAACATGGTCTAGTGTTTTGGAAACAGCCATGGAGACCTGATGGAGCTGTGAGGATGGACCATGGGTTGCAGTGGAGATGCCAGGACCATGAGACAGCTGCTAAAGAGATTTGCCAGGCCTGATGAAATTTTCCAGGACTGTGAGTAGCCTAGCTGGAGGGGTGGAATTGGAACTCCAGAGACTTGTTGCTGGTTAGAATTATTGGACTTGGAGATTTGTCACTGGCTAGAGTTGTTGGACTTGGAGCTACAGGGTTTGAAGTTTGCCCTGTTTTAATCTTGTATTGGTTGAATATTTCTTTGCTATACCTAATGCCATCTTTCTAGTGTGAATGTTTATTCAGTGCCATTATGGGTTTTTTGGTTTATTTTTTGGTATTATGGCTCAGTTAAAAGATCTCAGACTGGGGGGCTACAAAGATGGCTTAGTAGTTAAGTGCTTGCCTGTGAAGCCTAAGGACCCTGGTTCGGGGCTCGATGCCCCAGTACCCACGTAAGCCAGATGCACAAAGTGGCACATGCATCTGGAGTTCCTTTGCAGTGGCTGGAGGACCTGGTGCATCCATTCACGTGTGCTCTCTCTCTCTGCCTCTTTCTCACTCTCTCTGTTGCTCTCAAATAAATAAATAAAATACAAATAAAAAGATCTCAAACTATGGGAATGTTTGAACATTATTAGGATTGATAAAAACTATGGGGACTTTTAAAGTTGGATGAATGCACTACATTTTATATTGTGTATTGTTACCAGTTTATGGGGGTCAGGGGCAGAATGTGGTGCTTTGATTCAGGTGTCCCCCATAAACTTGGGTCTTTTGGATGCTAGGTTCCCAGCAGACAGCGATTTGGAATTAACGCCTCCTAGAAGTGGTGTATTGTTGGGTATGGGCTTATGGGTATTATAGCCAGTTTAATCTTGCCAATGTTTGGCACTCTTTCTTGTTGTTGTTGTCCAGCTGGTGTTGTTGAGGAGGTGATGTCCACCCTCTGCTCATGCCATCATTTCCCCCTGCCATCATGGAGCTTCCCCTTGAGCCTGTAAGCCAAAATATATTTTTTCTCCACACGCTGCTCTTGGTTGGGTGATCTGCCAGCAATGCAAACCTGACTGCAACACCCACATGAAGCCAGCTGTAGAAAGTAGAACATGCATCTGGAGTTTGTCTGCAGCTCCCAGAGGCCCTGACATGCCCATTTTCTCTTTCTGCTCACAAATAAATAAATAAAAATATTTACAATGACTTAAAGAAAAAGACTTGGGCTGAAGAGATGGTTCAGCAGTTAAGGCACTTGTCTGCAAAACTTAATGACCAGGCTTCAATTCCTCAGGACCCATGTAAAAACTAGATGCACAAAGTGGCACATGCATCTGGAGTTAATATGCAGTGGCTGGAGGCCCTGGCATGCCCATTCTCTGTCTCTCTTCTATCTCTCTATGCTTACAAACAAACAAAAATATTTTAAAAGTAATATTTAAAAAGACTGAGGGTACAGTCTGTTGTGGCTGGGATGGCAAGGCAGCGGAAGTGTGAGGTGACTGGTCACGTTGCACCTAAGAGGGAACTAGTTAGTTATTCGATAGTTAGAAAAAGCCTCATAAGGGAAATCTTTGGGCTGGAGAGATAGCTTAGCGGTTGAAGCATTTGGCTGCAAAGCCAAAGGATACAGGTTCCATTCCACAAGACCCACATAAGCCAGATGCCCAAGGTGGTGCACGCATCTGGAATTCATTTTCAGCAGTTGAAGGCCCTGGCATGCCCATTCTCTCTCTCTCTCTCTCTCTGGGTTTGTGTTTCTATTGGCCTCTCTCTCAAATAATTTTTTTTTTTAAAGGGAGAAATCTTAAATGGATTTCTATCTGCTGCTTTGAATGCTAGTGGCTGCTTGTGTCACGGTTGCCCTGACAACAGAACTGGAATTAAGCATCTGGAGCTTGTCTGTAGCAGCTAGAGGCCCTGGTGCACCCATTCTCTCCCTGCTTGCAATAAAATAAAATAAAATACTACTAAAAACTTGTTGCATTGACGATAGCACCAAAGCGGTGACGCTCAGCAGTGTTGGTACCACAGGTGTGCATGGCAAAGTGCCCTTCTGCTAGAGCTGGCCTTCACTATAGCTCGTTTGAATGCAATAATGGCCTTGTTGAAGGTGGTGTTGGCCACAGTGAGATTAGAGGGGACAGCAGCAGGCTGCTATGTTAGGAAGAGCCACATGAAGAACTAGTAATTTGGGCACCCCCGAGAAAACCTCCCCAAACTGCTCTCGCCACCACTCACTGCCACCAGACCTCCTTCCTCCCCTTAGCAGTAGATTCTGAATCTTTGGTCATTTCTCTGGGCATAAAAGGAAGGACCCTGCGCATTCAGGGCACAGTGACCTCACTCCTCCCCTTCCCCTTCCCACCCAGTTCCTGAGAGAACGAGCCTCAGAAAGGATGAAAACGTTAATCCCAGCACTCGGGAAGCAGAGGCAGGAGGATCACCTAGAGCTCGAGGCCACCCTGAGACTACTGAGTGAATTCCAGGTCAGTGTGGCCTAGAGTGAGACCCTACCTCACAAAACCACACACACACAGGATGACAACTGGTCTGCAGGTCAGCGTGGCCTAGAGTGAGACCCTACCTCACAAAACCACACACACACACACACACACACAGAAAGGATGACAACTGATCTGCCGGACAGGCTGAACAGAAGTGAAGACCTGTGGAACATTCCTTGGCCAGCTACGGGCGTGTTCATCTCTATAGTCCTGCACTCCTGATCTTTCGGGTGTAAAAGAGGAGAGGAGGACAGTGTGACTAATCTAAAGCTGGACAGTTTTTGTGAAGGTAGTTTCTTGAAGCACAGCCTACCTGGCCTTGACCATGTGATTCTCTAGCCTCACCCTCTCAGACAGTGGACTTACAGGCATGTACTTTTATACCTGGCTGGGGAAGACAAGGTGCTGTCTTTGGTCTCTGTTGTACTGTCCTTCTCAGGCTATGTGTTATTTTTGAGTCATTTCCTATTATTTTTTGAGGTGGGGTCTCACTCTAGCCCAGGCTGATCTGGAATCATTATGTAGTCTCAGGGTGGCCTCAAACTCATGGCGATCCTCCTACCTCTGTCTCCTGAGTGCTGGGATTAAAGGTGTGCGCCTCCAAGTCTGGCTCTTCTACTATCTTTTTAAAAAAATGTTATTTATTTATTTATTTACAAGTCGACAGAGGAGAGAGACAGAGAATGGGAGCACCACAGCCTCTAGCCACTGAAAAAGAACTACAGACACATGTGCCACCTTGTACATCTGGCTTTATGTGGGTCCTGAGGAATTGAACCTAGGTCCTTTGGCTTTGCAGGCAAGCTCCTTAACCACTAAGCCATCTCTCTAGCCCATATATATATTTGCTTTTTTGAGGTAGGGTCTCACTCTAGCCCAGGCTGAATTCACCACGCAGTCTCAGAGTAGCCAAAGCCTCACACTCATGGCAATCCTCCCACCTATGCCTCCTGAGTGCTGGGATTAAAGGTGTGTGCCACCAAGTCCGGCTTCAAAAATATTTTTAAAATACCTTATTTATGAGACAGAGTGTATGAGTATGCCAGTCTACCACCACTGCAACTGAATTCCAGACACAAGCATCACTTTGTGCATCTGGCCTTACCTGAGTATTGGGGAATTGAAACTTGGCTGTTAACTTTGCAAGCAGCCCCTTTAACTTTTGTGCAGTCTCCTCCAGCCCTCCCCTTTTTTATTCTTTATTGACAACTTCCATAATTGTAAACAATAGCCCATGGTAATTACCTCCCTTCCCCCACTTTCCCCTTTGAAACTCCACTCTCCATCATATCCCCTCCCCCTCTCAATCAGTCTCTCTTTTATTTTGATGTCATGATCTTTTCCTCCTCTTATGATGGTCTTGTGTAGGTAGTGTCAGGCGCTGTGAGGTCATGGATATCCAGGCCATTTTGTGTCTGGAGGAGCATGCTGCAAGAAGTCCTACCATTCCATTGGCTCTTAAGCTCTTTCTGCCACCTCTTCCGCAATGAAACCTGACCCATGGAAGGTGTGGTTGAGATATGTCCGTGCTGAGAACTCCTCTGTCAGTTCTTCTCAGCACCGTGGTGCCTTCTGAGTCATCCCAAGGTCACTGAAATCTGAAAAGGTTCTCTAACCAAAAGTGAAAGTAGCATTAATATATGGGTATGAACATTAACAGAAGTGCTTACTGGGCAGTTTGGTGAGGACAGTATATACATTTAGCCAGACAGCAGCAGACATTACACCACTAGAGCTCATGACTACCCCTATTGTAGGTTTCCAGTATCAGGGATATATTCCTTCCCATGGAGTGGGCCTTGAGTCAAATTTGTGTGTCTGGCTTACGTGGGATCTGGAGAGTTGAACATGGGTCCTGAGGCTTCACAGACAAGTGCGTTAACCGCTAAACTGTCTCTCCAGCTCCTAAAAATTTTTTAAAAAGAAGAAATTCAAAGCCATGTGTGGTGGCACATGTCTTTAATGCCAACATTTGGGAGGCCAAGGTAGAAGGATCACCATAAATTTGAGGCTACCCTGAGGCTACAAAGTGAATTCCAGGTCAGCCTGGGCTACAGTGAGACCCTACCTTGAAAACAAAACAAAAAAAAATTAAAGGAAAAATTCAAAGCCACCCTCAGGTATCTAATGAGTTTCATGCCTGTCTGAGCTACATGAGACCCTGTTTCAAAGTGAATAAATAGGGGTTAGAGAGGTGCCTTAGTGATTAAGGCACTTGCCTGCAAAACCTAAGGACACAGATTCAATTCCCCAGGACCCACGTAAGCCAGATACAAAAGGTAGCACATGTGTCTGGAGTTCATTGCAGTGGGTAGAGGTCCCAATGTACCCATTCTCTATTTGCGCCCCCCCTCAAATAAATAAATATTTAAAAGAACAAACAAACAAATAATACGGTCCTATTGAGGTGACTCTTGGTGGGTTCCATAATAGCCTCAGAGTAGGCAGCTGGTCACTAGAGAGAATAAGCCACAATCAGAAGCTTGGAGTTTTTAGGCCTCCCCATCCTCTGGGGAGGAAGAAGGGCTAGAGACTGAGTTAATAATTAGACTGTGATATACCCAGAAATTGAATATTTTTTACTAAAAACAAATGAGCTACCAAACTATTAAAATACAGAGGAAGTCGGGCATGGTGGCACATTCCTTTAATCCCAGCACTCAGGAGACAGAGGTAGGAGGATCGCTAAGTTCAAGGCCACTGTGAGACTACAGAATGATTCCAGGTCAACCTCGGCTAGGAGATCCTATCTCAAAAACAAAAAACAAAACAAAACAAAACAAACACGTACAGGAACGAGGTATGATGGCTGAAGCTTTTAATCTCAACTCTTTAGAGGGTAAAATTGGAGGATGGCCATGAGTTTAAGGCCAGCTTGGGCTACAGAGTGTGTTTCAGGTTAAATCATGGCTAGAGTGAGACTCTGCCTCAAAGTACCAGAAATAAAACAAAGGATACAGAAAAAAACTTGAATATTATTATATGCATATTATTATATGAAAGAAGCAAACTTGAACAAGATATGCTGTATAATTCAACTTTATGTCACATGCAGAAAAGGCTTAACTGTGGAAGCAATGACAGATTAGCGGTTCCCTGGGTGAGTGGGAGGGACAAGGAGCTAGTGGAAAGAAGGTTCTGAAGGAGTGAGACTATTCTGTTTGATATAAAGATTTCCATTTTCTTCTTTTTTTAAAAAATATATGTATATTTTTTATTGACAACATCTATACTTACAGACAACAAACCATTGTATTTCCCTCCCACTTTCCCCTTCATAACTCTGCTCTTTGTCATATATCCCCTCCCTCTCTCCATTAGCCTCTCTTTTAATTTGATGTCATCATCTTTTTATCCTATTATGAGGTCTTGTGTAGGTATTGCAAGGCACTGCGAGGTCTTGGATATCAAGGCCTAATTCTGTCAGGACAGTTGTATGTAAGGAGTGGTACCCTTCCTTTGGCTCTTACATTCTTTCTGCCACCTCTTTCGCAATGGACCCTGAGCCTTGGTGGGTGTGAGATGTTTCAGTGTTGGACATTCCTCTGTCCTTTCTTGTCAGCACTATGTTGCCTTTTGGGTCATTACAGTGGTCATCGCTATCTGAAAAGCAAACCTTCTCTAACCACAAGTGCCAGTAGAATTAATATATGAGTATGAACATTAAGTGTAGTGCTTTCAGGGCAATTTGGTGAGAGTAATATATGCGTTTATCCAGACAAGAGCAGGCTTTCTACCCCTAAAGCTTATGACCTCCCCTGCCATAGGCTTTTGATTAGGTTTTTAGTACCAAGCATATATTCCCTCCCATAGAGTGGGCCTTTAGTCCAATTAGAGAGCAGTTGGTTTCCCCCAGAGCAGACATGACACTATTGCACTCATTCAGTCATTTGGCCTATCTGTCCAAATTTGAGGATTCCAGTGTCCACTGTTTTCACTGCTGATGACTTCTGTCTCCCATAAGACTGCATACAGTGCAGCTTTTTCCTGCTATCAGGTGGCTGGGCTACAGGGAGGTTTTCTGCTCAGCACCGGCTTGATTTCTCAGTGACTCTGCCACTCAGGCATGTGAAGTCTTCAGCCATAGAGTCTTACCATCTCTTTCTCACGGGAAACCAAGGACCTTGGCAATAGCCTATCATGTTTTGGAGGCAACAGGGACCTCCCTGGCCAACAACTCACTGGAAGGTATCCATCCCTGGCACTGAAAATTTTCTAGTAACAATCTATGGCTTCTGGATGTGCCATTATTTAAGAAAGTAGATTTTCATATGTGTTATTCAGAATATATTAAATTTTCATCAACCCTCCCCCTCCCACATTTCTTTTATGAAAGCTCTTCCCCTGAGCTCACTTAGTGTTGGGCCTTGAAAGGCCCCGACACGAGGCCTAGTTGGAACTTCCTGAGCCTAGCTAAAGTTTGGTGACCTGTCTCTGGCCAGCTATGACTCAGCAGGGCGCCAAATTGCCTCTGGCCTGCTACTTCCGCATAGGAAGTTAAGAGTTCCAACGAGCGCGCTTAGAACCAATCATTTTAAAAGTCGCGGTATGCTATTGGCCTTTACACCTCACCCCATCCTGAGATCCCCACCTTCATTCTCAACGCTATATAAGCACCTACCTGTTACAGTAAAGTGAGATCCTGCTTCGACAAGTCTCCCGACTCAGTGTGTTTCTCTCCCTGCTCAGCCCCAAGGACAGACCGGCGGGACCGGCTCTCCTACAGCCCTACCTGCCGAAGAGCCCGGCAGACTGGTGGCCCGTGTGAGGCATATCTCCGAAGGAAGAATGCTGACAAGCCAATCGGTCCACGGGTGAGTGTACCCTCATAAATTACGGGGCAGTCCTCATCCAACCCAAATCCCTCGCGCTCGCCTGAGCCCTTGTATCCATCCCTAGTCCCCTTTGGAAGTGCTCCTTAGCCCTCTAAGGGTCCTATACTCCCAGATCCCCCTACAAATCCTTTTCAGACCCCCTCTGCACCTCCATCCTACTACGGGGGTGGCACCCCCGGGGGAGAAACAACCAACCTCTTCCCTGTCAACGTTAACCCCGGTGGTAATCGCCCCGCCGCTTGGTACCCCTGGGAGGCTCATGATCTAAAGGAACTTAAAAAGGCTGTGTCGGAGGATGGACCTAATTCCCCCTGGGCGGAGACCATCCTCCAGGGCTTGGCTTATCATCAGTGTCCCATCCAAGATTGGAAAAACCTTGCTAAAGCCGTTCTTTCTGCCCTCCCCGCCCCCCGTACATAAAGTGGTGTGTCTTCTTTCAGGATGAGTGCCATCCTCAGGCTGAGTGGAATCAGGCCGCTCAGTCCCCAGTACCAATCACCTTCGGCATGCTCTCGGGCACCGCTGATGCGTTTTCCATGGGCCTCCAGCAAGCTGCCATCCCTGATCCATACCGGGATCAGGTGCGGGCTTTGGGAATGGCTGCATGGAGGAAACTGGAGGAAGGCCCATTTGAGCCCCTCATCACAGGAATCACACAAAAAGCTAGTGAAGACTTGGCTACCTTCATAGAGAGGGTTGAAAAAAGTCTACAAAGAAAGTTTCCTCCTGGCCCCCTGCAACACCAGTTCATTAAAATGCGGGTCTGGGAAGGCATGACGAGTGACCATAAGTTGGCCTGCGCTGGGCTAAAAGATCACTCTATGAGTAAATGGATCGTGGTGACTAAAGATGTAGGATCCACTTCCCATCAGGTAAGGGCCATGGCGTCGGCCCTACAGAGTGCCTGCTGTGAAGATATGGCCGCCCTAGTTTGTGCCCTTCAACAGGCCTCGGGGGAAAAAGGGGGGGTATTGTTTTGGGTGCGGTAAAGAAGGTCATTTTAAAAGAGACCCAAGAGGGCCCCAACAATTCCTACAGCCCCTGATTTGCCTCGCACGCCCTGTCCCCGATGTAAGAAGGGGTTCCATTGGGCCAAGGATTGCAAATCCAAGTTCAACCTTTATGGTGAGCCTTTAAACTCCCCCAGGGGCTATCCCCAGCCCTGTTAAATAAGGGGAAGAAGGTGGTTAGGACACACTGGACCGTAACCCTGATTCCAGGACTAAGGCCAAAAATGACCCTGACGGTGAAAAAACTTTCAAGTTCCTCATTGACAGTGGGGCCAACCGTAGTGTAATCAGAAAGGAGGAAGTCCCTCCTTCATCGCAGTTAGTCCCTGGTCCGCATTTACTTGGTGTGGGCAGTCAGTCAACGTCCTGGGAAGTGGCCAGCTGGCAGCCCTGGACTGATCCTGATGGTAACCGTGAGGAGGTGCGCCCTCTGGTGGTGTCCGGCCTAACAACCAACCTCCTACGTCAGGATATACTTGGAGAAGCTGAGGCTTATATCACCACTGATCACAAGGGCTTCTATGAGGGGATACTAGACCAGGAAGAGTATGAACAACAGTTTGAACAAGGACAGGCCAGCTTCCCTAACCACAGAAATGACCCTCATTTTGAAAAGATTAAACAAAAACACTCTCGGGTCCACCCCCAGTTCTAAGGGCCACTGCTCACCCCCCAGTGCCAAAAATTCGATGGGTACCTGGGGACCCCGTGTGGGTTGAGCAGTGGCCTATACCTACCCCTAAACTCCAACATCTTCATATGTTAGTTAAACAACAGCTAGCTTTGGGACATATATGGCCTTCAACAAGTCCTTGGAATTCCCCTGTTTTTGTTATAAAAAAGCCTAGTGGCTCTTGGAGACTTTTACATGATTTAAGAAAAATAAATGAGAGGATGATACCTTTTGGGACCCCCCAGAGAGGACTCCCTTGGATTCCAGCCATCCCCAACACTTATTATTTAACTATTATTGATATTAAAGATTGTTTCTTTTCTATCCCGTTACATCCAGATGATGTTGAAAAATTTGCATTTTCCATACCCTCAATTAATTTTTGTGGGCCAGACTTGAGGTTTGAATGGACCGTCCTGCCCCAAGGCATGGCCAACAGCCCCCCTATTTGTCAGTACTATAGGTTATATATCTTTTCTTCTTTGATTGGCCATTCTGATATTCTATTCTATTCTATATTTATATGGATGATATAATCTTGGGTTGTTCCAACCCGTCTGATCTCCAAGACCTTACTGCCAAATGTCTTGCCATTTTATAGGCCAATGACTTTAAGGTAGCCCCTGAAAAGATTCAGACTGTCCCTCCCTTTAAGATTTTGGGCTCTGCACTATCCCTTGGTACTGTTTCTCCTGTCAAACCCCAACTTCATATTCAGGATTCTTATACTCTGCCCCAGCTCCAAAAGGTATTGGGAGAGATTAATTGGATGAGGCCTTGGATACCCATAAGTGCTGAAGAGCTGTCCCCTTTGTTTGACCTCCTAACAGGTCTTAACCTCTCCTCTCAGGTAAATTTGTCCCCTTGTCATCAACAAATTTTTCATAAGGTCCAGCAGGCTATAAATACTGTGGCCCTAAAGAGGTTCGATCCTGATTTGCCCATCTCCCTCTACATTTTCTCTGGGGAAACATTATGCACTGCACTGTTGGCTCAGGAAGGTGAGCCCATCCAATGGGTTCACCTCTCAATCGGTGGGACCCCCAGAGTTTATTCTATAACCAATCAGATTGCTGACTGCATTATCAAGGGCAGAGACACCTCTGTCCGATTATTTGGTACAGAACCTCATTTTATTGTCACCCCCTTTAAGATAAAAGATTTCACATGGCTTCAGAGAAATACTAACAGAGTTGTTACGGCTCTCAAAGGATTTCTAGGTAAAATTGATTGCCATTATGGGCCCCACAAATGGATGAGTTCTTTCTCCAGGTTAGAATGGAAGCCCCCCAGGCTTTTTCTGTCTCAACCTAACCCTGACTTTCTTAGGTGTTTACCCGATGGAGGGCACCTGGGGGCTTCCCTAGTCATTTACCCTCCCTTAAACCAGGATAAGGAGCCAATACCCATAAAGTCAATCTCCCATGAGGTTGAAGGATCAGCACAGTTCAAAGAACTATTTGCTGTCGTCTTACGTTAGACACTATACAAGAGTTGTTCAACTTATTCTCTGACAGCCTTTATGTTGTTAATTTATTACCCAACCTGTTTGAGGCCCATATTAGACTGGACTCCAACCCTATATCTCCTCTGATGATTCAAGCTCGTTCCCTACTCAAACAAAGAATTAACCCCATTTTTCTTCAACATCTCAGGGGTCATCAAAACTTACCGGGATGTCTCTCTCGAGTAAACAATTTGGCTGATAAAATGGCTTCTATGCCTCAGTGTAATACTATTACAGAAGCTACACGCTTCCACTTATTGACCCATGTCAACTGGAGAGGTCTCAAGCACAGGTTTCCACAGGTACCAGTCAAGGACCTTAAAAAAATTGTCCAGACTTGTAAGTCCTGTCAGCCTTTCCTCCAAGTACCCCCCCTTCAAACTACAGGAAGCAATCCTAGAGGGCTCTGCCCTAATCATCTGTGGCAAATTGATGTCACACACTATTCTCCATTTGGAAAACTTAAATATATTTTTCTTTCAGTCAATACCTTTTTCTTGTGCCTGCTAGGCATCGGCACATGGGGGGGGGGGGGGATCTAAACATGCTATTAGCCATATGCTTCAATGCTTTGCCACCCTTGGATTACCTGATCAGATCAAAACTAATAATGGCCCCTGCTCTGTAAACAAGGCTTTTGTAAATTTTCTCCAGACCTGGAGAATCTCACACTCCACAGGCATCCCATATAATCCATGGGGTCAAGCAATCATTGAAAGATATAATCAGACTCTCAAGTCTCAATTACAAAAACAAAAGGGGGAATCCTTACTCGCACATGACCAACTAAAAAAGGCATTATTTACCCTAAATATTTTAAATTTTTCTAAAGAAGATAAATAATTATCCCCTTTTCAAAAACATAGGTCCTCATCCATTACCTACAGTTCTATCTGGGTAAGATGGAGGGACCCATTGACTGGGGCCTGGAGAGGACCAGACCCGCTCCTCACAGCAGGGAGAGGGTTTGGATGTGTCTTCCCACAAGATGAAAAAAGACCCATTTGTATACCAGCGAGGGACCTAAAATATTTGTCCCAACAAGGGGACACTGAAAGTCAGGGAAAAACAAGTCCATGAAAGGACAAAACAACTCGTTTTGGCCCAGTACCCAGAGCTTAATTATCACCCTATTGCCCTTCCTGAGAATTGGGGTGATTTAGCCTTTGACCCCAATACTGGATCCCTTTTACAAATGGTCTTTGATTTGTTAAACCAAATGACTCCCTCTCTTGCAGAAGATTGCTGGCTTTGTATCTGATCTGGGCCTACTTGCAGTGGTCGCCAATGATGCTAATGTTACCCTAAAAAATTGCTCGGCCACATTCCCTATTCCCGTCCAGCTTCTCCCAATGTCTCCTTCTGGAGCTTGCATTTGGACCCTGCCTTCCCCTGATAATGCCAGTATAGATGTGGGGCATATCCACCCCTCCTTTTGTAATTCAAATATAACCACGGCCAGTACTCAACGCTGCCTGCCTTCTGGAATGGTTTATGTTTGCGGAGGCGGGATGGCCTATGACTTTCTGCCCAACAATTGGATGGGTCTTTGTGCCCCAGCCACCTTCATCCCAGATGTAGATATCATTCCTAGAGATGAAGCCCTCCCTATACCCTCTTTTGATTATATCGGAGGGAGACCTAAGAGAGCTGTACAAATGATACCTTTACTCGTTGGGTTGGGAATAACCGCAGGCATGGCCACTGGAACAGCTGGGATGGGTATGGCAGTCCATCTCCACAGAAGGCTCTCTCTCCAGTTGATCAGTGACATAAAAGCCGTGTCCAACACTATCCTTGATCTCCAACAACAGCTAGATTCCCTGGCTGAGGTAGTCCTACAAAACAGGAGGGGACTAGCCCTATTAACGGCCAAAAAGGGAGACATATGCTTGTTTTTACAGGAAAAATGCTGTTTCTATGCCAATAGATCGGGAACCATTCAGGACAAGATCAAAAGGCTTCAAGAGGACCTGGAGAGGAGACGGTGGGACCTTCAAGACAACCCACTGTGGATGGGCTTACATGGCTTCTTACCCTACCTTCTCCCCCTACTTGGGCCCCTCCTTCTCCTTCTCCTTATCCTCACTGTCAGGCCTTGTGTAATTCATCAATGGCTACAGGCAATAAAACTCCATCAGGCTGAGATATATTACCACAGGCTGGCAACTCAGGAATTAAGTTCCTCACATGACCCACTGCTACCTCCTCTGCCCTCCATGTGACCAATGACGGGTAAGATCTCAAACTGACTGAGACAACCTAAGACAGGCCATGGAGTGGGTTGTCAGCAAGCTAAACACATGGTACCCAGTGATGGGTAAGATCCCCAGAGGGGGACAACCTAAGACAGGGGCCATGATGTCTGACGCTCTTACAAAAACAAAAGGGGGAGATGTTGGGCCTCTGCCTAGCTACAGTTTGGTGATCTGCCTCCGGCCAGCTATGACTCAGCAGGGCGCCAAATTGTCTCTGGCCTGCTACTTCCGCATAGGAAGTTAAGAGTTCCTGCGCACGCGCTTAGAACCAATCATTTCAAAAGTTGTGGTATGCTATTGGCCCTTACACCTCACCCCATCCTGAGATCCCCACCTTTGTTCTCAACGCTATATAAGCACCTACCTGTTACAATAAAGTGAGATCCTGCTTCAACAAGTCTCCCGACTCAGCGTGTTTCTCTCTGGTGACTAGGAGAGGGTCTGGGACGTCGACATTCACCATCCCGCTCAGCCCCAGGGAGAGACCGGCAGGACCTGCTCTCCCACAGCCCTACCTGGCGAAGAGCCTGGCAACTTAGGTCTTTCCCCTCCCTGTAATCTGTTCTTCTATTTACATATATTTAATACCATCCCCTTAAGACCTTCCCTTCCCTCCCTCCCTTAAAGCCTTTTTCTAGCTTATGGGCCTCTGCTACTGATTTTTGGTTCCAGATCACACACAAGTCTATACATTTGTAGCCAGGATCCACATATAGAGAGAACATGTGACACTTGGCTTTCCTTCTTTGTTTCTTTTCGTATTTTTCAAGGCGGGGTCTTACTCTAGCCCAGGCTAACCTGGAACTCACTCTGTAGTCCCAGGCTAGCCTTAAACTCCTGTGAATCTTCCTAGTTCAGCCTGCCCAGTGCTGGCATTAAATGAATACACCATGACACCCAACTAAGATTTGTATTTTCTTGGTGAATCTCGGGCCATTTGATAAGGGTGAAGAGAATGGAGAATGGTGGATATATAAGGGATATAAAATGTAGAATGTCCAGCACCTAGAATGACTTCTAATATAAGTAAGAACTCCAAATGCCTGGCCCACTTTATGCTCTCTTGGGATTACTTATTTTATTTTATTATCTATTTCCAAGAAGGGAGAGAGAATGAGAATGAGAATGGGTGTACCAGGGCCTCTTGCCACTGCAAATGAACTCCAGAGGTATGCACCAATTTATGCATCTGGCTTTACATGGGTACAATCGAACCTGGGCTGTCAGGTTTGCAAACGAGTGCCTTTAACAACTGAGCCTTCTCTCCAGCCTCACTTTATGCATTTGGCTCTGTGGGTACTGGGGAATCGAATCCAGGTGTTAGACTTTGCAAGTGAGCACCTTAACGGCTGAGCCATCTCTCCAGCCCCAGTAAAAAAATATTTTTTTAAAGGAAGAAAAAGTCTAGGGAGGCTGAGGTAGGAGAATTGCTGTGAGTTTGAAGCCAGCTTGAGACTACATAAAATATTTTTTAAAAACCACTACTGTGTTGGGCTGGAGCAGTTAAGGCACTTGCCTGCAAAGCCAAAGAACCCAGGTTTGATTCCCCAGTACCCACGGAAGCCAAAGGCACTAGGTGGCGCATATGCCTGGAGTTCGTTTGCAGTGATAGCAGCCTTTGAGTGCCCATGCTCGCGCTCTCTATCTGCCTCTTCCTCTCTCTCTCTCAAATAAAGGAAAATATTTTTTTTAATTAAAGAAAAAACAACTACTACTGAGATAATGGGGGAAGGTTGCAGGGAAGCAAGTAGCGTATGGAAACTGCGTTCTTTTCACTCCATTTTGCTGTGAAGCTAAAACCACATAAGCCAGGTGCTAATGTGATACATGCGTCTGGAATTCATTTGCAGTAGCTGGAGGCCCTGGCACACCCATTCTCTATCTCCCTCTCTCTCAAATTAATAAGTAAATATAATTTTAAAATGCTTTAAGAATAATAAAGGGTGAAAGGGCTGGAAAAACAGCTCAGTGGTTAAGGTGCTTGCTTGCAAAGTCTGATGGCCTGGGTTCGATTCCTCAGTACTCATGTAAAGCCAGATGCACAAAGTAGCACATGCACTTGGAATTCATTTGCAGTGGCTGAAGGCCCTGGAAAATCCATTCTCTCTCTCTATCTGCCTCTGTCTCTCAAATAAATAAATAAAAATAAAATATTTAAAAAAACAAGCAAGCTGGGTGTGGTGGCACATGCCTTTAATCCCAGCACTCGGGAGGCAGAGGCAGGAGGATTGCTGTGAGTTCAAGGCCACCCTGAGACTACATTGTGAATTCCAGGTCAGCCTGAGCCACTTAACCACTGAACAATCTCTCCAGTCCTGGTCCTCCACATTTAATAACCACACAGAGAAATGGGCAAGCTGAAAAACAACCAGAGAGGAAACAGGAAAGAATAGCATTGTATTGGTTCTCATGATCAATATGGTGTGGTGTAAAGTGTAATTCCAGAACTCAGGAAGCAGAAGCAAGAGGATCAACTGGAGGCCAGGCTAGTCTACATAGCAAGCTTCAGGCCAGCCCTGGCTACATAACAAGACCCTGTCTCAAAAAGGGGTGGGGCTGTGTAGATAAAGCACTCATAAACCAAGGTGGAGCACCCAAGTTTGATTTCTGGGATTAAGGGTATGTACCACCATGCCTGGATATATCTGATATTTTATGTTAATAAGATACATCTGAGTTGGGGCTCACCATAGCAGAAAGACCAGTGGAAGTTGGGGCTTTGTTACACATGGTATCAACTTAACCTCCAAGGAAAGGGATTGGAAATTGAATGCACACAAGTAAGGATTCAACCAACCTTGCCTATATACCCAAACCTCCATAAAAACCTGGGACACCAAAACTGAATGAAGTAGGTTTTCCTGATTGTCAGTATTCTGTGCATTTCACTACACTTCAACACTGGCAGGGGTTCACATTCCTGAGGACAATGGCAGTCTCATACTTGGAACCTTCCTGAATCTGAGGTCCACTGCTCTGTTCCAGGTTAAAAAAAAAAAAAAAAAATCCAGGAGACAGGAGTTGGTAAAAGAAAGTAGATTTCTTTACCACTTTCTTTACCACTGGGGAGAGAAAAATCCTCAGGTCTTCTTTGTTTTGCCTGTATGAGTGTTATCATTTATATTTTGTTAAGAGAGAGAGAGAGAGAGAGAGAGATATGAAAGCCAGGAACTGAGCAGGTGTGGATGGAGCTGAGAAGTCAGTTATCAGAACCAGATCAGCCTTTCCTGGAAGAGGCTCCTCAGCTGTTCTGCCCAGGAAGCTCCGCCTTTGGCAACAGGGCTATGCTCACCCAGGGCTATGGGGTTTCCTGGAGAAGTTTTAATTCTTAAGCTCCCTGTTAACACTGCTGGAACTCAGCCTATGTGTCTCTTCGTCTAATTTGGATCCCTTTGCTATAATTAAACTGGAGTAGTAAGATTAGTGCCTTCCTAAGCTCTGTGAGTCACTGGAGCAAAGCATTCAATCTGGGGGTGGTTTGAGGAAATCCCCAAATTTGCAGTTGGTATCTGAAGTGCAGCAGTCTTGTGGAGCCTGTTCCCCATGACTGTGCCATTTGGCAATTCAGTGAGATGGTGAAACCCTTTTCCACAGGAGCACTTAGTGATACCCACAGATACACAAGTACCTCAGCCTGTAGCAGGGCTCCCTGGAAATTGTCCTTCGTTCTCCACACCTTTCTTTCCTTCTGGTGTCAGTTGACTCCCTCAGAATTCCAGGTTCCTGTGTCCTGAACAAAGAAATGGACAGGGAAACAGGGAAATGTGGATAGTAGAAGCAGAAACAGTTCGTGGTTTTTTTTTTTTTTTTTTTTTTTTTGGTTTTTCGAGGTAGGGTCTCACTCTAGCACAGGCTGACCTGGAATTCACTATGTAACTCAGGCCTCAAACTCATGGCAATCCTTCTACCTCTCCCTCCCAAGTGCTGGTATTAAAGTCGTGAGTGCTCCTTTCTTTACAGATATCCTCAGTTAATCCTCAAAACTCTGAGGTTCATATTTGTAAGTTAAAGCAGAAAAAAAGGTAAACAGTTAAGCAACTTACAAGCACTTTAAAGCCAGCCAAAATCTAAGTGCTTTATTACTCCCTGTACCACAGAAGCCTCTAGTTATAGGTTTATGAAGTTAGATCTAGGCAATCAGTAACTAAGCCTCAGTTTCCTTGTCTAGAAAATGAGGTTTAGGTATAATAGCTCCTATCAAGTGTTGATCTTAGAACCTATCATATAGTGACCTCTCTCAATAAGTACTAGCATTGGTCAAAGTTAAAGTGAAGAAAGCAGACATCCAAGTCAAGTGTGGCGCCAAGTGCAGTGCTCTTTCTATTACAATCTGCTGCAGCTATCAACACCTTTCCTCTTTCTCCTGCGCCCCAGGTGAGCCTCAAACTTGCTCCTATGTAGCTAAAGAGGTCCTTGGTGCCTGACCCTACTGCCTCCACCTCCGGATGCTGACATTGCCAATGACGCACTACTATGCGCTGCCAGGGAGCAAACCTAGGGCCTTGTACATGCCAGGCAGGCACTCTACCAACTGAGCCCCACAAACCTCTTCACAGAGAAAGTAGCTGAAATAAGAAACAACTGGCGGCTGGAGAGATGGCTTAGTGGTTAGGGCCCTTGCCTGCAAAGACAAATGGCTCAGGTTCAATTCCCCAAGACCCATGTAAGCCAGAGGCACAAGGGAGGCATGCATCTGGAGTTCATTTACAGTGGCTGGATGCTCTGGTGCACCCACTCTCTCTCTCTCTCCCTCTCTGCCTATTTCTCTTTCTCTCAAATAAATAAATAAAATATATACTTTTTTAAAACAAGAAACAACTCACAAATTAATTTTACCTAAATAATTATTAAGAGCTAACTAAACAAGACAAAGTCTTTTAGATCTAATATCTGATACACAAAACCAAGAAGTTCAACAGAAGATACTGTTTAGACATTCGAGCACACAGTTTTGTTCTAATTAGTATGAAACTTTTTTCATACCTACATAGGAATTTATATTATTTCAAATTAGTTCCAAATTAAAATTTTAACTATTGTAAGGTTCCTCAAATGAAGCTTAAATTGGTTGGCCTAGGCAAAACAATCAATCTTCCTACAACTAACACTCCATCAACTTGAAGCTTGTCAATCTATTTCCAAAACAGCCATGATATTTTTAATTATAGCTGTACTATTAATCCAAAATGAAATCAAACTATCACTTTTCCTACCCAACCCCATGACTAAAAACAAGCACTGCGGCTCTGACAATCTGTGAACTCTCACTTCACTTATCACCCTCAGCTTGATGTAATGATGAGCAGCAGGGGATGGAGGGAGGGTAACACCAGGACAGCAGCACAGGCGTTCCTCTAGGCTATCACAGCGCTGCATGCCTGCAACCCCAGCATTCAGGAGGCTGAGGCAAGATGGTCATGAGCCTGGGCTATCTTCTGGGGAGATGGCTCAGTGGTTACAGGTGTGTGCCAAGCCTGAAAGCAAGGGTTTGCTTCCCAGGTACCAACAGTACCAACGTGAAGCCAGATGTGCAATTGGTGTGTTCATCTGGAGTTTGTTTGTAGCAGGAAGCTCTGGTGAATATTTCTCTCTCTCTCTCCAGTAAATAAATACATTTTTTTTTAAAAGACAGGTGTGGTGGCTCATGCCTTTCTTCCCAGCACTCAGGAGGCAGAGGTAGTAGGATGGTTGTGTGTTCAAGGACAGCCTGAGTCTACATAGTGAATTCCATGTCAGCCTGGGCTAGAGCAAGACCCCACCTCAAAAAAAAAAAAAAAAAAAAAAAAAAACAACTAAACAAGGTGGGCATGGTGGTACACGACTTTAGTCCCAGCACTTGGGAGGCAGAAGTAGGAGGATCACCCTCAGACTAGTGAAATCCAGGTCAGCCTGAGCTAGAGTGAGACCTTACCTTGGAAGAAAAAAAAAAAAAATTAAAAAGTTAACTTCATCAAGTGTGGTGATGCATACGTTTAATCCCAGCACTTGGGAGGCAGAGGTAGAAGGACTGCCATGAATTCAAGCCCACACTGAAACTACACAGTGAATTCCAGGTCAGCCTGGGCTAGAGTGAGAGCCTACCTAAAAAAAAAAAAAAAAAAAAAAGGCAGACATGGTGGCACACACCTTTAATCCCAGCACTTGAGAGGCAGAGGAAGAGGATCACCATGAGTTCGAGGTCACCCTGAGATTACACAGTAAATTCCAGGTTAGCCTGGGCTGGAATGGCACCCTATCTCAAAAAACTACAACAAAAAAGCTATCTTCTACAACAATCATTCATGCGTCTACTATTTCAAACAACTTCCTTAAAAAGGGGTTGTTAAGCAGGATGGGATCCCCACACACATCTATTTTGACAACTGTGGCCCAGTCAGCAAAGCAACAGTCCTCTAATGAAAACAGAGCTACATGAAACTTAATGTGTGTATCTCGGTGAAGTTGAGCGCCTTTACTACTCGCCCTTCAGAAACATCCCATGAGAATGCCTCCCTCGTTACCAAAACCTTTCAGAAGACAGCGCTCATCTTTAACATCCCTGCCTTTCTCATAACTTAAGAATTCTAACTTCTTACCCCACAGATCGAAAATCACCATCGCATGCTTACGTGGTGTTCTACTCAGTTCCAAATCCCTCCATTTTCCACTAATACATAACCACTAAACATACTTCTAAAACACGAATGAATTAGAGCAGCCAATTACGTAAGTCATTCCTACCTCCTATGTCCAAACACCAAGATCCTAGAATGTTTCCGTCAGACCTAGAAGAGGAAACAAGAAACACCTGTCACACAAGCTTTCCAAATCGGGAAGCCCCGAACAGTCACAAGCAGCCCTCAGGACCATGCCCTCCCTTCCCTCTCCACTCCATGCCCACCAACAAAGAGACCACAGCGCCAGCAGAGCCTAACTTGCCCAGGAAAACTGAGAAGCAGGAGAGGAAAGGGGCTCGGAGGTTTTCTAGTCCTCCCTGCCACAGGGCCCAGCGAGGAGAGTGCTAAGCCATGTCGAAAGTCACTTTTATGCCTGGTGTGGTGGCGCACGCCTTCAATCCCAGCACTGGGGAGGCAGAGGTGGGAGGATCGCCGTGAGTTCGAGGAAACCCTGAGACTACATAGTGAATTCCAAGTTAGCCTGTGCTAGAGTGAGACCCTACCTCGAAAAAGAAAAAAAAAAAAAAGTCACTTTTGCTCCCAGAGACTCAGACCTATCTGTAAAACGCGGGGCTTTGGCAGGGATCTGCGACTTCGCGGCTGAGGACGAACTCCGTGTGCTTCCATCAAGCACCTGCACAAGCCCAGCAAGGGCTCTGCAGCGCCCACCTCCGGGTGATACCCATCTTCGGGACTTCCTACAGGGCTGAAGCCCGCTCTCCCACCACGCCCGGGCGCGCTCGCCGCGATGGCCCGCCGGGTGCGCAGCGGGCCTGCACACCTCGCCGGGGTGAACCCCTTCTCCGCCCTCACCTGTCCCGGGCCCAGAGGAGACTCGACTCAGCACCCCTCTACCCACACACACACACACACACGAGTGACCCGAGCCCGTCCACACTGCCCGGTACCGGGCACCCCGACAGTCCCGCCGTCCTCCTCCAGCCTCCCCATCACCTCCACCGCCGCCCCAACGCCACTCACCCGCGCGCCGCGTCCTCCTCCGCGGCCTCCCGGAGCAGCCAAAAGGCCGCGGGGGGCCGGGCCGCCGCCACCGCCGCCACCGCCGCCGCCGCCCCAACGCCACTCACCCGCGCGCCGCGTTCCGCTCCTCGGCGCCCGCAGCGGCGGCGACGGCAGCGGCGAGCAGCCGGGCAGCGGGAGAACAAGGGAGGACGGCCCGGCCGACGACGAGGCGGCCAGGGGAGGGGGGCGGTGTGCGCTCCGACACGGCCTCCGCCGTCGGCGACGTAGCGGACCCCCCTCCCCTCGGTCGCGGCACCCGAGCACGCTTCGGGGGAGGACCGAGCCGGCTGGCCGAGCCGGGAACGAGCTCGGGACTCCCGCGCCGGATGTGAGGTCACGTGATTGCCTCATCCCAGCGCCCAGGGCCCAAGCAACCAAAAATGAAAAGACTAAGAATAGGGGCTGGAGAGATGGCTCGGTGGTTAAGCACTTGCCTGTGAAGCCTAAGGACCGCTGCTCAAGGCTCCATCCCCCGGGACCCAAGTAAGCCAGATGCACAAGGTGGCACATGCATCTGGAGTTCTCTTGCAGTGGTTGAAGAACCTGTATGCTTATTCTCTGCCTCTCTCTCTCTCTCTCCCCCTTTTTCTCTCTGTCACTCTCAAATAAATAAATAAAAATAAAACAGAAAAAATGGGGCTACAGGGATAGCTCATCAGTTAAAGGCTCTTGCTTGCACCCTGATGGCCCAGGGTTCAATTCCCAAGGGTAAATCCAGACACGTAAAGGAGTACCAGTGTCTGGAGTTCATTTTCAGAATCAAAAGACACTTCCTCTCTCTCTCTCTCTCTCTCTCTCTCTCTCTCTCGCTCTCGCTCTCGCTCTCTCCCTCGCCCTCTCTCTCTCTCTCTTCTTCTCTCTCTCTCTCTCTCTTTCTCTCTCTCTGTCTCACACACACACACATTCTCTCTCAAATAAATAAAATATTTTAAAGAAGCCCAACCCAAATAGGTACTGGTTGGCTCTTACTTTACTTGCCACAGAGAGTGGTTTTCCATCCACAAAACTATCTTTAGCCAGGTTTGGTGGCTCAAGCTTTTAATCTTATCACATGGGAGGATGAGATAGGAGGAGCACCACGAGTTCCTGGCCAACCTGGGGGTACTCAGTAGTCCCTGGCCAACCTGGGGGTACTCAGTAGTCCCTAGTCAACCTGGGCTAAAGTGAGGGCCTGCCTCAAAACAAACAAACAAACAAACAAACAAACAAACAAACAAACAAAAGCTCCTATTTTTTCTTCCCCCTCCCCTTCACCTTCCCTTAGTTCATTAAGAAAAATACAGATGATCAAGAGAGGGACCTCCAGGCTAGGAATGTAGCATCTATCTAATCTCAGCACTCTGGAGGCAGAGTTAGGAGGATCAGAAGTTCAAGACTGGCCTGGAGCAGTAGTGGATGTCTTTAGTTCCAGCACTTGGGAGGCAGAGGTAGGAGGATCCCTGTGAGTTCTAGGCCAGTCTGGGACTACAGAGTGAGTTCCAGATAAGCCTGGGCTAAAGTGAGACCCTACTTCAAAAAAACCCAGGGCTGGAGAGATGGCTCAACAGTTAAAGGTGCTAGTTTGCAAAGCCTGACAGCCTGGGTTTGATTCCCTAGTGCCCACATAAAGCCAGCTGCACAAAGGGGTGCATTTGCCTGGAGTTTGCAGTGGCAGGAGGTCCTGGTGCAGCCATTCTCTCTGTCTCCTTCTCTCTCAGATAAATAAATAATATACATATATTTTAAAATTTCAAGATAACCCTCAGGCTTGAGGCCTGTTTGGACTATGTGTAATCCTGTCTCAAAAAAGAGTGAAAGAGAAAGAAAACATCCTTATTGTTCCTAACAGAAACCTACACATCATCCCACATCTGCATCTAGTTCTCTTTTCTCAGTCCAGACAAGCAAAGCCTCCTCCTGACAAAGTTAACCTCCATAAGTTCCGTGCCAGTCCCCCAGGAGGTCACTGCATTTTGTGTACTCTATCTCTGTAGCTCTTGTAGCTCTCCTCACAGCAGTTATTTGTTCTTCATTTGTTTTATCTATTTATTTTGGTTTTGGGGATTTTTTTTTTTTTACACTGATTCTCACTATGTAGCCCTGGCAGGCCTGGAACTTGTGGTAATCCTCCTGCCTCTGCTTGGCACTTCACACACTTACCTCCCCTTCTTGATTCTTAGCTGTTATTGTTTTTCTAAATATTTTATTTATTTACTTATTTATTTATGAGGGAGAAAGAGGCAGAGAGAGAGAGAGAATGGGCACACTAGGGCCTCTAGCCACTGCAAGTGAACTCCAGACACATATGCCAAGTTGTGCATCTGGCTTAGGTGGATTCTGGAGAATTGAACCTGGGTCCTTAGCCCTTGCAGTCAAGTGCCTTAACTGCTAAGCCATCTCTCCAGGCACGTTTTTGTGAATGGATTCTCTCCCTTTTTTATTTTTTGCACACGTGAGAGGAATGCCACACACTTGCACCACTTTTGCATCTGGCTGATGTGTGTGACTTGGGAAATGAACCAGAGCTTCAGGCTTTGCAAGCAAATACCTTTAACTGCTGGGCCACCTCCCCAGCCCCAGGGGTGCATTCCCCATCCTGCTTCTAAATAGCGCTGCTTATGCTGGGGCCCCATTCAGCAATCTTCACCCCAACACAAGTTTTTGTTTTTAATCTGATATTGTGAGTCAAACCCAGAGCCTCATGCAAGCTAAGCATGAGCTCTACCACTGAGCTATGCCACCAAATCTGTGTTTGTTTGTTTGTTTGTTTGCAAGCAGGGGAGACAGAGAGGAGAGAGAGAGAATTGGCACACCAGGGCCTCCAGCTGCTGCAAAATGAACTCCAGATGCATGTGCCACTGTGTGTATGGCTTCCTGTGGGTACTGGGGAATTGAACCAGGGAATTAGGCTTTGCAAACAAGGGCCTTAACTGCTGAGCCATCTCTCCAGCCCTATTTTTATTTTATTTTTTAACTTCTTTTTTTAAACTTGAATGCAAACATTTCATGTTGTTTTGTTTTGTTTGTTTGTTTGAGAGGATGTCTCTCTTTGTAGTTCAGGCTGTTCTGAACTCACCATACAGGCCAGGCTGGCCTTGAACTCATGGCCATTTGCCTCAGTCTTCCCAATGTTGGGATTATAGTTATGAGCTACCACTCCTGAAGAATGCAAAGACTTTTAAAGGGGGCTTTTGTCATTTTCTCAATGGGCTGAGAATGTCTGAACACACACTGAGCTTACACAAGGACCTAGGTTGAGTCCCCAGCAAAACACACACACACACACACACGCATGTTCTCCCCAAGTAACCACACTCAGCTTGGCTGTAGTGATTATCTGCATGTACATTAATAATTCTCAACTGTATCGCCACAGCCCAGGCCTTTCTTCGGAGTCCCAGGACAGACCATGGCTCCCTCCATTTGTTTTTGGCTGTGTTTCTTTGTTTTGTTTTAATTCTTTATTTATTTGAGGGTGGGGGGAGAGGCAGATAGAGAGAAAATGGACATGCCAGGGCCTTCAGCTGCTGCAAATGAACTCCAGATGCATGTACCACCTTGTGCCTCTGACTTACGTGGGAATCAAACCTGGGTCCTTTGGCTTTGCAGGCAAGAGCCTTAACTGCTAAGCCATTTCTCCAGCACTTTTTTTTTCTTTTCCTTTCTTCCTTCCTTCCTTCCTTCCTTCCTTCCTTCCTTCCTTCCTTCCTTCCTTCGTTTGTTTCTTTGTTTCTTTCTTTCTCTCTCTCTCTCTCTTTCTTTCTTCTTTCTTTTTTTGTTTTTTGTTTTAGAGGTAGGATCTCACTCTAGCCCAAGCTGACCTGGACTCCACTATGTAGTCTCAGGGTAGCCTCAAACTCAGGGTGATTCACCTACCTCTGCCTTCCGAGTGCTGGAATTTTAGGCGTGTGCCACCATAGCAAGAAAAAAAAATATATATTAATTATTATTTTGTTTTTCAAGGTAGAGTCTCACTCTAGCCCAGGCAGACCAGGAATTCACTATGTAGTTTCAGGCTGGCATTGAACTCACAGCGCTCCTCCTACCACAGTATCTGGAGTGCTCGTATTAAAGGTGTGCACCACCGTGCCGGGCTGCTTTAGTTACTTTTGGAGGGACGGACCAAGTAGCTCCTTTCCTTGTTTGTTTGAGGCAGGCTCTCTCTGTAAAGGCCAGGCTACAGCATCCTGTTACGGCCTCCTGAATGCTGGGGCTACACGCAAGCGCTGTCTCGTCAGTACTGCTCATCTTTCTACGCTCTTTTTGTTGCTGTTTGTTTGTTTGTGTTTTTTTTTTTTTTTTTTTTTTTTGAGGTAGGGTCTCACTGTAGCCCAGGCTGACCTGGAATTCATTATATAGTCTCAGGGTGGCCTCGAACTCATGTTGATCCTCTTACCTCTGCCTTCTGGTGCTGGAATTAAAGACGTGAGCCACCACATCCAGCTCTATGCTCTTCTTCTATGAGACTGGCCTTTTTAAAAAATATTTTTATTTATTTATTTATTTGAGAGAGAGAAAGAAAGAGGTAGAGAGTGTGAGAGAGAGTATGGCTGCACCAGGGCCTCCAGCCACTGCAAACGAACTCCAGATGCATGTGCCTCCTTGTGCATCTGGCTTACGTGGGTCCTGAGGAATCAAACCGGGGTCCTTTGGCTTTGCAGGTAAACGCCTTAATCGCTAAGCCATCTTCTCCAGCCCAGAGACCGACCTTGTTTTGGCTTCCACAAATGAGAGCATGCAGATTCGTGTTTCTGTGGCTCGCGCATTTCACTTGCCATCATGTCCTCCAGGTCTGTCAACGTTGCCTCCAAGGACAGGGTTTCTTTCTTTTTATGCAGAATATTTTGTCATATACATATATTTTTACACCTTTTTTCCCCAGGCTGGCCTCAAACTCATTATGAAGCTGAGAATGACCTTGAACTCCTGCTCCTCCTGCCCCCCACATCTCAAGTGCTGGGATTATAAGCGTGTGCCGCCACACCCAGCCAATATTCCACATTTTCATCCATTTCTCTGTCAGTGGACATCTTTGGTGATTCCGTGTTTTATCTGCTGGGAACATCACTGCAATGGACATGAAAATGCAGGTATCTCTTTGCTGTGACGACTTCATTTCCTTTGGAATCATCCTCCATCACCTCCAACCACCAATCCAGTATCATGTGCAAATCCTTCCCTGCCTCTCCATGTCCATTGCCAGTGGAGTCATCCCACCACCTCCATCTCTCACCTGGAACTGCCATAGTGGTCTCCAGCCGAGTTCTCGGCTGTCCCCTCTTCCCCTGCCCTTACTGTCATGTTGTGGCTGGAGTATCACCGCATAGGCATTGGAGCACAGTGGCTGACGACGGCTTTCCGTGGCTCCCGTTTCAGAGAACAAAATGTGAACTTCTCTGGCTCATAAGGTCCAGACTATTCTTTGACTGCCGCGACTCCTCCACCCTCACCCCAAATCCCCTGTCCACTTTTCCTCCTTCCAGTCACGTGGGCTCCTCTCAGTTCCTCAAACACACTGAGCTCTGTGCTGCCTCGGAGGCTGTGCACAACCTAGTTTCTCCTGTCTTCTTTTTTCTCCTCTTGCAATCTAACTCTTTCTCTTGAGTTAAATACTTATACATCAGATTTTGCTCTACATTTCTGGGGCAGGTTTTTTTTTTTTTTTTTTTTTTTTTTTGAGATAGGGCCTCGCTGTAGCCCAGGCTGGCCGGAAACTCACAGTGATCTTCCTACCTCAGACTCCAAGTGCTGGGATTAAAAGTGTGCACCACCACTAGGCCTGGCTGCTTTCTGAACCTAGAGCCTTGCACATTCTAGGCAAATGCTCTGCCAATGAAGCACATCACTAGTCCTTCTTGACAGAATTGGCAGTCTACCAGAATAGACAGAAATGACACGCATAACCTCACAGGAACAACTGTGATAATAAGGAGATAGTGAAGGAAAAACTTGGTGGCCAGGCACTTTCTCAAGATCACATTACATAGTGAGTTAAAGCCAGCCTTGGCTACAAGAAACTCTGTCTCAAAAGAAAAAAAAAAAGGGTTGGGGAGATTGTTGAGTTGTTAAAAACACTTGTGCAACTCTGTGTACCTGAGTAGCAATCCGCCAGACCCCATAAAAAGCTGGAAGCTGTGGCAGGCTTTTGTAATTACCAGGAGAAAGGAGACAGGCTTTTTTGTTTCTTTTTTTGTGTTTTGATTTGGTTTGGTTTGTTGTTGAGATGAGGTCTCACCAAGTAACACCGACAAACCCAAACTTCAGTCCTTCAGTCTGTGCCTTCTAATCACAGAGAGTACTGGCATATGTGTCACTACACTGTTTTTATTTCTAAGTCTCTAAATATTTTCATATATTTTATTTACTATGTACAACAATCTTTGGAATGATACACTATCATTGTCTGTTTACAGATAAGCTGACGGAATCTTAGAGCCTCATTTTACAGAATGGAAATAGACCTGGAGTGACTCACCCGAGACCACGAGGCTGGTGAACAGAACAGCTGTGACACAGGCCCAAGGCAGCTGGGCTCCAGAGCCACACTCCTGACCACCGCTGCCCAGTGAAGCCAGGATGGTTATTCTCTGGCGCCCAAACTCAGAGCATCTGTGTAAGCACCCAGCCCCAATATTCTCATGAGCAAGGGCCTTCTCTCCCACCTCTGGATCCACACCCCTAGCAGAGGACATAACGTTACTCATAAGCTTGGGGGTTAGTGAAAGACCATCATTGATGTTCATACCTGCTATGTCCTAGTAACAATGGAATGATTCCCATTTCACTTGTTTTATTTAATTAATCAATTTACTTATTTTCAGTGGCATGCCCATATGCATATGTGTGTGTGTGTACGTGTGTGTATGCATCGGTGTATAAATGTGGCCATACCTTGCTCTTCACTACTAACAACTCTGAGATGTTGTTCCTGGGTTATGTGCCAACTGTTGAAAATACCTACTTCCTGGGCTGGAGAGATGGCTCAGTGGTTAAAGCACTTGCTTACAAAGCCTGAAAACCAGGGTTCAGTTCCCTAGTACTCCATGTAAAGCCATATATCCAATGTGGTGCATGTGTCTGGAGTTTGTTTGCAGTGGCAGGAGGCCTTGGCACACCCATTCATTTTCTCTCTCTTTCTCACCTTATAAATATAAATATTAAGAAAGAGAAAATGGGCTGGAGAGATGGCTTAGTGGTTAAGCGCTTGCCTGTGAAGCCTAAGGACCCCAGTTCGAGGCTCAATTCCCCAGGACCCACGTTAGCCAGATGCACAAGGGGGCGCACGCATCTGGAGTTCGTTTGCAGAGGCTGGAAGCTCTGGCGCGCCCATTCTCTCTCTCTCTCTCTCTCTACCTCCTTCTCTCTGTCGCTGTCAAATAAATAAATAAACAAACAAAAAAAAAAAAAAAAGAAAGAAAGAGAAAATACTGCCAGGCGTGGTGGCACATGCCTTTTATTCCAGCACTTGGGAGGCAGAGATAGGAGGATTGTCATGAATTTGAGACCAGCCTGAGACTACATAGTGAATTCCAGGTTAGTTTGGGCTAGAGGAAAATCCTACCTTGGAAAACCAAACAAAACCAAAAACAAAACAATTAAATAAATAAATAAATAAAATAAAAAAGAGATTTAATCCCAGCACTCAGCACTTGGGAGGCAGGGGTAGGAGGACCACTGTGAGTTTGAGGTCACCCTGAGACTACATAGTGAATTCCAGGTCAGCCTGAGCTAGAGTGAGACCCTACATCAAGAAAACAAAAAACACAGCAAAAAATCTATGATGGAAGATATCTATGATGAACAATAATTTTGCTCTTTAAACAGGGAAAGGACTAAAACATTTGATTTTTTCAATATTTTTATTTATTTGCAAGAGAGAGAGAACGTGAGTATGGGCACGCCAGGGCCTCTTGCTGCTATCAACAAACTCCAGATGCATGCACCACATTGTGCATCTGGTTTTACATGGTACTGGGGGACTGCATCTGGGCCTGAAGGCTTTGTAAGCAAACACCTTTAATTTCTCAGTCACCTCTCCAGCTCTAAGACATTTATTTATTTTTAATTGTTTTTCCCCCATAGTCGGGGTGGCACTTCAGCTACAAATATTTGAATTAAAGCTGGGCATGGTAGCACATGCCTTTAATCCCAGCACTCGGGAGGCAGAGGTAGGAGGATTGCCATGAGTTCGAGGCCACCCTGAGACTCCATAATGAATCCCAGGTCAGCCTGGGCTAGAGTGAGACCCTACCTCGAAAAACAAACAAAATTGAATTAATTGTTTTCCTTAGGTCATTATCATTGGTTTAAAACAGTAATTTAAGAGCTAGGTGTTGTGGGGCAGCCTGAAGTCCCAGCACTTGAGAAACACAGGCAGTCGAGTTGTCAGTTTGAAGCAGCTTGGGCAATATGTATATATCCATCCATCCATACATAACTTATGTGCTCCCTCCACTAGAGGGCACTCTTAAACTTAGAAATTCCAGGGTTTCATTTTGACCCAGCTGGAAGGCTCCAACTTACTTGTTTGCTTGGCTTTAAATAAACTTTTCATTTGGAGTAATTTGAGATGTATAGAAAAATTTCAAAATTAGTGCAAGGTTCCTGCCTGCCCTTTTCCCAGTTTTCTATGTTCACGTCTTATATAACCATGCCACACTTAGCAAAACTCAGAAATAAACACTGTTCCATTGCTATCAATTA
The DNA here is from genome assembly GCA_036346955.1 of Dipus sagitta. NCBI lineage: Eukaryota > Metazoa > Chordata > Mammalia > Rodentia > Dipodidae > Dipus > Dipus sagitta. The sequence goes on along the minus strand of CM070773.1, from coordinate 49,492,377 downwards.
ACTGTAGGCTCTATTTGGAGTTTGCCAGCTCTTCCATTAATGTTCTTCCTCTGTTCTGGGTTACAATCCAGGCCAACACACTGCACTTAGCAACGTTTCTTAAAGCAATAAATCCAGGCTGCAGACTGCACTGCGGTTACTGACCAGCCTGCTACACCCCTGCAGTGGACTCAATAAACAATTCTGCCAGAAAGAGAAAGAAATACACACTAGTTGTAATAAATTGCAATTTCCATTTTACATGAATATCTATATTTTCTTTTCTTTTTTAAAGTTTATTTTTACTTACTTATTTGAGAGAGAGAGAGAGAGAAAGAAAGAAAGAGGAACATAGACAGAGAAAGAAAGAATGGGCACACCAGGGCCTCTAGCCACTGCAAATGAATTTCACATGCATACACCACCTTGTGCATCTCATTTACATGGGTCCTGGGGAATTGAACCTGGGTCCTTTGGCTTTGCAGGCAGGTGCCTTAACAGCTAAGCCATCTCTCTAGTTCAATATCTATATTTTCCAAGGAAAGGTTAGTGCTTTTAAATTTCATTTATCTTAGTTCCATCATATTTGGAAGTTATTAAACTTTTTAAAATTTTATTTATTTATTTATTTATTTAAGAAAGAGAGAGGGAGAGACAGAGTGAGAATAGGTGTGCCAGGGCCTCTAGCCACTGCAAACAAATTTGAGATGCATGCACCACCATGTGCATGCCCTACTGCGACCATTCTCTCTCTCTCAATAAATAAATCAATAAATAAAAATAAAAATATTAGGGCAGCCGGGCGTGGTGGCGCACGCCTTTAATCCCAGCACTCAGGAGGCAGAGGTACGAGGATCCCTGTGAGTTCGAGGCCATCCTGAGACTCCATAGTGAATTCCAGGTCAGCCTGGGCTACAGTGAGACCCTACCTCGAAAAACCAATATATATATATATATGTATATATATATTAGGGCTGGAGAAATGGCAAAGCCAAAGGACCTAGGTTTGATTCCCCAGAACCTATGTAAGACAAATGCACAAGGGGGTGCCTGCATCTGGAGTTCATTTGCCATGGCTGGAGGCCCTGGCACACCCATTCTCTTTCTCTCTCCCTTTCTCTTTCTCCCCCTGCCTATTTCTGTCTCTCAAATAAAGAAAAATAAAATATTTAAAAATAAACAAATAAAAATACTTAAAAAACATATACTTCAGGAACTCCAGGGACTTTGTATATCTTTAGACTGCAATTGTAAATTCACCACACTACACCTTATGGCTGTACCCCAAGATCCACCTAGCGACACCTCCTCCAGCCAGGTGAATGCAGATCCAAACTACAAACTAATAAAACACTGGGTATATTGGGGGCTATCTATTCAAACGACCATATATGCTAACTTGAAAAAAAAGGATGGCAGATAGGCATGGTGGTAAATGCCTGTAATCCCAACTCTTAGGAGGCCAAGACTGTAGGATTAATAGTTCCAGACTGGGCTGGAGGAATGGCTTAGCGGTTAAGGCTTTTGCCTGCAAAGCCAAAGGATCCAGGTTCGACTCCCCAGGACCCACATTAGCCAGATGCACAATGGGGGGCACACGTCTGGAGTTCCTTTACAGTCGCTGGAGGCCCTGGCACGGCCATTCTCTCTCTCTCCCCTCTCCCTGTGTCAAATAAATAGATAAAAATAAATAAATATTAAAAAAGAGTTCCAGACCATCCTCTGCTACATAGTAAGACTCTGTCTCAACAAAACAAAAGAAGATGAATTCTATGCAGTGGTACAACTCATGCTTACCTGCTGTGAGGTGGCTCATGCCTAAAATCCCAGCCCTTGGGAAGCTGAGACAGGATGATTGCCTCAAGTTCAAGGCCAGTCTGAGCTATACTATGAGATCTTGTCACCATCTCCAACCCCTCCAGTAAAACCTCATGCTTAGCATTGTGGGGCCCTGAGTTTTATCCTGAACACTCTCCACCCTCACAGTACACCAAAACCAGGAAGAATTTTAAGGAATTCACACCAACATTGTTAGGTATAATCATGACATTATGCTTAAGATTTAAGGAAATGACCTTCTCTATAAGATACATTCTGAAGTGTTTACAAATGATTACCTTAAAATAATTTATCAAACTCTATGCATGGTGAAGCAGGATGTGTTCATTATTTTGTGTATGATTAAAAATCCTATACTTTGCTGAGCATGGTGGCACAAGCCTTTAATTCCAGCACTCAAGAGGCAGAGGTAGGAGGATCATTGTGAGTTCGAGGCCAGCCTGAGATTACATAGTGAATTTCAGGTGAGCCTTGGCTAGAATGAGACCCTACCTCAAATAAATAAATAAATAAATAAATAAATAAATAAATAAATAACAAGAACTGCCAGACATAGTGGCACACACCTTTAATCCCAGCACCCAGAAGGCGAGGTAGGAGGACCACTTTGAGTTTAAGGCCAGCCTGAGACTACATAATAAATGCCAGGTCAGGCTGGGTTAGAGTGAGACCCTACCTTGAAAACAAAAACAAAAGCAAGCAAACAAACAACAACAAACAGCCCAAAACCCAAAAATAAATGAACAGTCTGAACAGTGGAGGCTTTATCTTATGTGGCTGTAATCTCAAATCTTAGTATGGTTCGTACTGGCAGCCAGTCAGTTTAGTAGACATCCTCAGACAAGGAGCACGCATTTGTAGATTCCTAGCTCTTGTGTCATGTCTCACAGGCACTGCAGGAGGGCTGGAGGAACACTCGCTCTCCAAGAACTTGAGTCAGGCATGCTTGAGGCTTGGCGTGGAACCAACCCTGCAATAAATGCTGAGTAAAAATGAATCTTGGCTATTGGCAAACACCCCCATGTTTCAAGGTGGAGATTTTATTTGCATAGCTTTTTCTTAGTTTTATAGCTTTGCACTGAATCATCTCAGCCATGTGATTAATAAATGGGAGATTTACTATTATTATTATTATTACCATACCACCCCTAATCACTTGTAATAATAGTAATTTTTAAATGTCTATAAGTCATTCCCCAGAAACTTCAGCCTTTCATAGGTATGATTTTTTTTTTTATTCTTTAACTAAATTACGCTGTTAATAACTGCTACCTTGCTGCTTGCTGTAATCGGCTGTCCTTTTGCCCCAACCATCAGAGGGTCTGTCCCCTGGCACAGTGAGCAGGTGGGCTGGCACTGAGCTCTGCTCCATTATGGTGGCGGCATCTGTCCAACACTTTCTCTGTCTCTTTTTATCCCACAGCAGAAGTATTGGGAGGCCCTAAACTCGGAGCAGGTATGAACAATCCTCTTCTTGGAGATGGCTTAGTGGTTAAGGCACTTGTCTGCAAAGCCAAAGGACCCAGGTTCAATTCTCCAGTACTCACATAAAGCCAGACTTATAAAGAGGTGCATGCATCTGGAGTTCAGTTTTGCAGTAGCAGGAGCCCCTAGCATGCCCATACTCTTTCTCTGTCAAATAAATAAATAAAATGTAAAACAGGAGCAAGTCTGAGGATCTGTGGGATTTTCTTAGTTCTACACCCTTTCTGCTTTGAGGAGTATTCAGATAAGCCCAAGCTAGTGGGGACTCAGAGATGTGCAACCTGTGAAGAAAGGTAGCTGCAGGTCCCGAGCCCCAGTGCCGGTGGGCGTGGCTGCAGCTGATGTGATAAACAGTCCCACTGGAGGTCTGTTGTCCCTCTGAGACCCCGGGCAGCTGGGGCTGTCTCCTTGCCATCCTCAGCTCAGTGACAGCCATGTTTTGTGTCATCTCTCAGAAATGTTTCTGACGTGAGAATATGTCATCACTCTCGCAGGCTTATGCCTGGTTTCTAGCACGTTTGTATTATGTAAAATGAAGCGTTAAAACACATTATTCGGCTGGTTCAGAAGACAGAGTTTGAACATTTTCCAAGACTTAATCCACATTAAAGCGTCCACATGCTCAGATTACCAGCTTGCTTCTGTTTGCAGGCGGCTCAGTTGGTGAGGATTAGTGAGAAGAACTCTTCTGAAGCGTGTAAGCAGTGGCTCTCCAACATCAGACCATCTAAGCATGGCAGGAACATGTCAAAATGCCAAACTGTAGGCCCCACCCGCTCACAGCTAAGGGCCGCGGCAGACCCCAGCACCAGCCTCTATTACCCAGCTGGGTGCTTCAGAAGAGGTTTGGTCCTGAGCACATTCTGAGGTCTCTGATGTAGGAGTCTGGTCTCACTTGATAATGGTGTTTATAATGAGCATTGCCCATACTAAGTGAACAGAAGGATTCGTACCTCTGCCCCAGACATGTGTGCAGAAGCTGAGGGGCCAGTGAGCTCCTTTACTAAGGATCTTTCATCATGTCAGGAAAGGCTGCCAAGTCTACAGCTGTGAGTCAAGAAGAAGTTCACACAAGCAGGAACAGGGGGCTGAGTGGCGTGAACCAAGTCAGCTTAGTACCAGGTTCTCGGGTCACCGAGATGCAGGATGAGGTCTCTAGACACCTCCTAGTAGAACTCGGGTTGGCTCTTGTCAGTGGATCACTGACTGGTTCTGACAAGCCTGCAGTCTTAGAGCACGTGCAGCATAGATGTTAATTGTCTGAGAGCCTTGCAGATTTTATTTGGTTCCTCTCAGAACTGGGCTGTCTGATTCAGCTGGTAATGTGCCCATGCCTGGGTCTGTGATGTTGCTCAAATAGATGAGCCAGCCAGCCTGGCTGGCGCAGCCTCCTTTGTTATAGCTGTTTCTAGGAGTCCTGATATTGTCCAGTGTGACTCATGACAACATTATAAGGTATAAAATCTCAGAAATGGAAGAGCCTAGTTGCTGATTTGAAACACAGCTTGCATGGTAAAACCATGTTCAGATAGACAAAGAGAAAACAAGTGAAAGGCAGCGGGGCTGGGCCTGATCTCCACTTCCCTCTGGAACTTTAAAATGGCACGAAGGGTGTTGAGCTGTGTTTGGTTTTTGGAGACAAGATCTCACTGTGCAGCCAGGCTGTCCAAGAAAAAAAAATTTTTTTAAGGCAGGATCTTTAAAAAATATATTTATTTATTTGAGAGAGAGAGAGAGAGAGAGAGAGAGAGAGAATAACAGAATGAGAATGGGTGCACCAGGACGTCTTGCCACTGCAAAGGAACTACAGATGCATGCACTACTTTGTGCATCTGGCTTTATGTGGGTACTGGAGAATCAAACTCAGGTCATCAGGCTTTGCAATCTCTCCAGCCCGGTTTTTTTTTTTTTTTTTTAAGGCAGGATTGCATTCTCATCTAGGCTGTCCTAGAATTCTCTTTGTCGCCCAGGTTGAGTTTAAACTCATGGCAACCCTCCCGAGTGCTGGGATTAAAGATGGGCGCCACCATGCCAGCCAGGCCAAGAGTGCTTGACCCTCTGCTCATCCTGTCTCAGCCTCCCGAGTAGCTGGCATTACAGGCGTGGAGCACCACACCCAGCTAGGTGCAGGGTGCTAGATCTTGAACCATGTGTAAAATTCGCTCTGTGCTCTGTCATCTTAGAACAAAGGGACTTTGCGAATAGCTCTATCAATGCACATAGGCCTACTTTCTCTTTTAAATTTTCTCTCATACTCTTGCAGACTTCCCGTACATTTTTGAGCCAGTGATGGCAGTGTCCACCATTGACTTTTTGCCCAGGCTGACCTGGAACTCACTCTGTAGCCCAGGCTGGCCTCAAATTCATGTTGATGGTCCTATCTCAGCTTCCCAACTGCTCAAATGAAAGGTGTGTATCACCACGCCTGGCTCAGAATTGGCTTGGAAGTGTTTGCTCTCGATAAGCCCACTGAAGGGAAGATCACATGAGGATAGACCTGGGTCCGAGTCTTCCAGGGCTTACAACTTCCATGAAGACAAGACATCCAGGGAAAGGCCAGGAACATCATGCTCCATGCCCTGGGTTCCATCTCCAGCCCCACTGAAAACATTAAGTAAAGCCAGGTGTAATGCTCCCCTTCTTTATTCTAGTACTGGGGAGCTGAGGTAGGAGGAGGATCGCTGTTAGTTCAAGACCAGCCTAAGCTACAGAGTGAGTTTCAGGTCAGCCTAGGATAGACTGAGACCCTGCCTCAAAAACAAAAAAAAAAAAAAAAAAGAAAGAAAGAAAGAAAGAAAGAAAGAAAGAGAGAAAGAAAGAAACAGAGAAAGAAAGAAACAGAGAAAAAGCTACACTGTCTCTCTGAGGCCTGGCTGACTTGTCCTTGCCAGTTTGCCTTGGGTCATAAGATCCAGGATTCAGCCATTATTTGGGGGCGAAATGGGGTGGGTTGCGATAGATGGAAACGATCTATTCCACCAAGCTGTCCTGTCTTTTCTCCTCAGCGGGATTCTGAAAATGTGAATCTTGAAAGGAACAAAGACAACACTGAGCTCTTTATTTATTTTATTTTATTTTATTTATTTATTTATTTTTTTTTTGCAAGGGCAAGGAGCTTTATTTCGGGCTTAAGCTCGGTCTCTTGACTTCACCAACGCAGTGGATCTGTACAAGAGCCCCGAGTAGTGGGAGGGTAGGGTTTTTATAGGGATTTGAACATAGAAGAAGGGGATGGGTACATGATTGGTTGATTTAAACAGTGTACTCTGGTTAACTCAGTGGTTGGTTTAGGATTTTGGCGGGCAAAGTTGGTGGGCTGGGGCTAGGGGAATTGAGCTTATCTTATGACTTCAGGAATGTATGGCATAGTCAGTTTCCAGTAACTGTTAAACCCACCCTTACCGGAGATCTTGCCAGGAAACAGAAACTTAGGCCTACTGAGGACTCTGAAGCCTGTCATGGCATCTATCTGGTTCCTGAGTCCTTCATCCCCCCCCCCTTTGTACCATGAGGAGCCAATCTTGGATGCCAATTGAATTACTGAGTGGAGTCTAGTGGTATACACCGTGATCTTAAAACCATAAGTTGTACTGCATTAATGCGTTCCCTAACAAAAGTAACTATCTATTAATAATGTAAGGTCCTATTGTGATTAGCAACAAAAATAAAAGTAATGGCCCTGCTAAAGCAGACAGCAGAGTTAACCATGGGGAATGACTGGACCATGACTCAAACCATCCTCTATCAGCTTCTCTTTCATTTTTCCAAATTCTCTGGTACCTTCGCCACTGAGTCTAATTATACCTGGATGGTTGATATAAAAACAACATTCTTCCCTTACGGCCACACATAGTCCCCCTTGCTGGAGGAATAATAAGTCCAACCCCTGTCTATTCCGTAATACAACCTCAGCTAAGGAATCTACATTTTTCTCTAAGTGAGTAATTCAGCCTCTGAATGTCTAAACTTGATGTTTTCCTTGAAGGGTGAGTGCTGCAATGCCTGTTCTTGCCCCTACCAGGCCTGTGCTGGGAAATGTCACCAACCAGACAGTAAATAAGGCACCTGGATCATACCCAGTAACATAGTCTTATTCCCCAGGTCTTTCCATTAACCCAGGACACCTGTCTCCCTTTTTCTGTAAACTTGAGAGAAACGAAATCACAGGTCTCATTTCCTTTCAAGGGAGGGAACACCGAGCTCTTTAGATTGCAGGTGCAAATGCCTTAACCACTCAGCCATCTCTCCAGCCCTGCACTGAGTTTCCAAGAGATAATTGCAAGGCTATTTTATTGTTTCTAAAGTATTTTAGATCAGCATCCTTAATTAGGTTATACTATAAACCATTATTTTGTCTGAGCACATTAAACTTTTTGAAATGCAAGTATGGTGGGGCTAGAGAGATAGCTCAGCAGTTAAGGACACTCGCTTGCAAAGCCTGCATGCAGGTTCAGTTGTCCAGTACCCACATAAAGCCAGATGCAAAAAGTGGTGCATGAATCTGCAATGGCTAGAACCCTTGGCACACCTGTTATCTCTCTCTCAAATAAATAAATAAAATTTAATTTAAAAAGTACTTCAGGTGCATAGTTTAGGCAAAGAAAATCAGAGCAGGGCAAAGTGGCACACACCTTTTATCCCAGCACTTGTAAGGCAGGGGTAGAAGGATCACCATGAGTTCGAAGCCAGCATGAGACTACATAGTGAATACTACCAGGTCAGCCTAGACTAGAGACCCTACCTTGAAAAGCCAAAAAATAAAAAAGAAAATCAGATTGTATCAAGGTTTATGAAGAAAAACAACAGTTGTTTGTCTCACTGTCCCAAAGGTCCTACTTCTGGCTTCCATTAGGTTCATTTCTTTTGTTTTCAAGGGCTGAGTGTGGGGCGTGGAACACAGGGCCTCACTTTGTAAGCCTGCTATGCCAAAAACAGACATGTTTATGTCTGCATTCCACAGTGTTAGAATTTATTGAATAAGGATAAATCCACAAGTTACATTGATTTCATTGAAATTTTCCAAGTAGTCCTAGAAAGCATGCAATTTCCCTTAATAGCATGCAATTAGTAAATACAGATTCTTCTTGTGCATATTTTTCAGAGGTAGACTGACCCGGAATTCACTCTAGTTCAAGACTGGCTTTGAACTCACAGCCATCCTCCTACCTCTGCCTCTCACCACATCTGGCAACACTGGTTATTTTGTATTTTTCCCCATCTTAAATACTAATATTAACTCTAATCACACATTACACATCACATGGTAATTTTATCCACCATTGATCTATTACATCTGTACTCATGTAGAATACAGAATGGCTACATAAGGGCTGACGGGGCTAAAAAGTTCCAAGAAGGAGAGGCCTTCCTTGGAGGCAGAAGCAGATACAGATGCAAAGAGAGGTTAGACTTCCTTTAATGGACACAGTTGGAGAGCTGCTGGAACCACTGAGCCAAAACCCAGGGTCACAGGGTCCAGCCATGCTGCAGAGCCTTAAGACTGTAGTGGCAAGATGCAGGACCCAGCCTGAACAGATGAACAGATGGACAGACAGACGGCAGTTCAAGCAGTGAGGACTAAGCAGAGCTGAAGCACCAGGGTCAGCAGGGAATTCTCCACTGGTGTTCCTAGACACACACAGATGGATCAGATGACAGGTCAGTGGGGCCATCACCATCCTGTTAGGTGTCTTCCTCTTTATGGACTACAGGTGAGAGTGTGGCACTCTTCATTGGTCTGGTGTGTTTGGTAAGTTCTTGGACCTAGTCTTTCTCATCTGTTTTTATTTATTTATTTATTTATTTATTTATTTATTTATTTATTTATTTGAGAGAGAGAGAATGATGCTGCAAATGAACTCCAGATGCATGCGCCACCTTGTGCATCTGCTTACATAGGTCCTGGGGATTCGAACCTGGGTCCTTTGGCTTTCCAGGCAAGCACCTTAACTGCTAAGCCATCCCTCCAGCCCGTTTTTATTTTTAAAATATTTTATTTATTTATTTGCAAGCAGAGAGATATAGAGAGAGAGAAAGAGAGAGAGAGAAAGAGAGAAAGTGAGTGAGTGAGTATAGTGTGCCAGGCCTTTAGACACTGCAAAAAAATCTGCAGATGCATGTGCTACCTTGTGCATCTGGCTTACATGGGTACTGGGGAGTAGAACCCAGGTCATTAGGCTTGGCAGGCAAGCGCCTTAACTACTTAGCCACCTCTACAGCCCCTGATTTATTTTGTTAAAAATATTTTATTTATTTATTTATTTGAGAGAGAGAGAGAGAGAGAGAGAGAGAGAGGGAGAGTGGGTGTGCCAGGGCCTCTAGCCACTGCAAATAAACTCCAGACACATGTGCCACCTTGTGCATTTGGCTTTCCATGGGTACTGAGGAATTGAACCTGAGTCCTTTGGATTTACAGACAAGTTCCTTAACTGCTGTGCCATCTGTCCAGGCCTTAATTTTTTTTTTCTTTTTTTTTTTCAAGGTAGGGTCTAACTCTATCCCAGGCTGACCTGGAATTCACTACATAGTCTCAGATGGCCTTGAACTCACAGTTATCTTCCTACCTCTGCTTGCGAGTGCTGGGATTAAAGGCGTGCGCCACCACACCCGTCCTCAATTAATTAAAAAAAAAAACCCTAATTTGAATATTTGCCTGTGTTTTGTTGTGTTAGAGCCAGAGAACAACTTTACGTGTTGTCACTCCAGGCACTATCCACTTTTTTCAAGACAGAGTTGAGGGCCAAGCATGGTGGCACATGCCTTTAACCTCAGCACTCAGTATGCTGATGTAGGAGGATCACCATGCGTTCAAGGCCACCCTGAGACTACATAGTGAATTCCATGTCGGTCTGGGTAAGAGCGAGACCCTACCTTGAAAAACAAAAAACCAAACAACAAAAAACAAAGAAAACAACAACAACAAAAACAAAACAGAGTTGGCCTGGAACTTGCCAAGTAAGCTTGGCTGGTTGACCAGTGAGTCCAGGAATCAGCCTGTCTCTGCCTCCCCAGCCCTGGAATGATAGGCAAGCATCACAATGCCCAGCTTTTAAAATGTGGGTTCTGGAAAAAGGATTCAGATCTTCATTCTCCACTGATGGAGCTATTGCCCCAGCCCATTTTCTGGGAGGGAGGGTGCAGGTGACAAGGTCTCCTGCAGCCCAGGCTGGTCTTGAACTTCTGATTCTCCCTCTTTCCCTTCCTGAGTGCTGAATTTACAGGCATGCACTACCGTGTCATTTTCGTGCAGTGTTGGGGGTCAAACCCAGTGGTTCGTGCATGCTAAGCAAGTATTCTACCAACTAGGATATATATCCACAGCTTTAATTTGAAAACTTAAGAATTCAAAGCTTCTCTGTGATTACGGAGTCATTGTTCATGTCTGTTACCTTTATTTCCACAAATCCCTACAAGCTCCTTAGAAGCAGGAAGTGAATCTGCTGCCATTCTTCACTTCCAGTTCTGCTGCCATCATGCTAAGGGCTCAGTAACAAGTGACTCCAGTGTGCTGGGCAGCGGTGAGAGGTGCCATGCAGCAGTGCCAAGCATAGGTGAAAATGCCCTCGTGTCGTTGTAGACAGGAGACCGGAAGACGAAGACACCACAATGCCATGGTGCAGAGCTCTGGAACGTGAGTTGGGTGATAGAAAACAAAAATAAAGTCAACAGGCAGGTGGCTGAGGAGCCATTTGCTTATTATTATATATTATTATTATGTGGCCAGTGTGCGTGAATCTGGGATGTCAGGAGATAGTGATGTGGGTGGAGACTTGGAGGAGGTATGAGAAATGCATTACAGGTCAAAGTCGCTTACAAGGCTGTATGTCTCAAGTCACGAACTCAGCAAGGAGACCATAATAGCGGGCGCATGATAGGCAAGGCAAGAGGAGGGATTTGGTAGGGGGTCTGGGAATAGGGACAGACCTTGGCCTTGTGCTTTCAATGGGGCAAGACAGGTGCAGTCAGAGGCTTAGGTCTGCCAGGAGTGTGCAGCCCAGCCATCCAGGCCCATGATGTCCTGGAGATATGTGCCTCATCCAGTCCCCCGCCCCATGTCATCTCACTATCTCTGTAGCCCTGCTGTCCTCAGCAGGAGGACAAGCCCAGATAAGCCTCTGTGAGTCCTATCAGGAGACCTGCCACACCGCCTGGGAGCCCGGGAGCCAGTCAGACATGGGGCCGTGAACAGTGCGTAAGGGTGGTCTTAGAGAATGAGGGTTTGGGCTGACAGACATCACAATATCTAGTATTAACTGAGACTCCCAACTTGCTGGCTTCTGTAGGGTCTGCCCCACAGTCCCTCACTTGGGCCTGTCACACAGCAGAGCATGAACGGTTCGTTTACACACCGGAGGGAAGCTCCGTGAGGGGAAGTAGCACGCCAGGTCCTTGCAGGCTTGTCACACTCCAGAGGCACTAAGACAGGCGCCTCCACTTCCACGTCCCACTTCCTATGAACCTGGTCTGTTAAACTTTTTCAGTGTTCTTCACCACTAGTGTTATGTGACGTGAAGCAGACAGAAGTGTCAATTTTGGAGCTGGGCATGGTGGCACATGCCTTTAATCCCAGCATTAGGGAGGCAGAGGTAGGAGGATGACCGTGAGTTTGAGGCCACCCTGAGACTACATAGTGAATTCCAGGTCAGCCTGGGCTAGAGCCAGACCCTACCTCAAAACAAAAACAAAAGTATGGTGGTGCCAGCCATTAGGCTTATCAAGCAAGTGCCTTTAACTACTGAGTCATCTCTCCAGCCCAGAAGATATTTTTGTCTACGAAATATACACCCAAACTATATTCTTCAATAAAAACGTTAAATTTCAAAACTTTTGGGATGCTAGAAACACAGTAGACAGGAAATACTGGTAGACATTCCAAAATGATAAAACAGCTGGGCATGATGACACATGCCTTTAATCCCAACACCCTGAGACTACATCGTGAAATCCAGGTTAACCTGGGCCAGAGTGAGACCCTACCTTGAAAAACCAAAAGAAAAAAAAAAGGAGAAGGTGGGCTGGCTAGTGAGATTGCTCAGTGGTTAAGGCACTTGCCTGCAGAGCCTGAGGACTAGGGTTTGATTCCCTAGTACCCACGTAAAGCCAGATGCACAAAGTGGTGCATGCATCTGAAGTTTGTGTGTGCCCATTCTCTATCTGCTCTTTCACTGTCATAAATAAATATTTTAAAAGGAGAAAGCAAGTTGGATGACAACATTCATCTACCTCCTGACTGAGGCCGTGATGTGAACAGTGGCCTCCTGCTCCGGCTGCCATGTATGCCTTCCTGACCACACTGGACGGGACCCTCGAACCATAACCAAAGTGAATCCTCTCTTCTTTAAGTTCTTTTCATTAGTAACTAACTTATCAGGGCCCCTGAAATGGCTGCTCAGTGGCCAAAGAGCTCTAACTGGACAGTTTTTTTTTCAATTATTTTTATTAACAACTTTCATGATTATAAAAATATCCGATGGTAATACCCTCCCTCCCCCCACTTTCCCCTTTGAAACTCCATTCTCCATCATATCCCCTCCCCATCTCAATTAATCTCTCTCTTATTTTGATGTCATGATTTTTCCTCCTATTATGATGATCTTATGTAGGTAGTGTCAGGCACTGTGGGGTCATGGATATCCAGGCCATTTTGTGTCTAGAGGGAGCAAATTGTAAGGAGTCCTAACCTTCCTTTGGCTCTTACATTCTTTCCACCACCTGTTCCACAATAGACCCTGAGCCTTGGAAGGTGTGATAGAGATATTGCAGTGCTGAGCACTCCTGTCACTTCTTTTCAGCACTATGATGCCTTCTGAGTCATCCCAAGGTCACTGCCATCTGAAAAGAGAAGATTCTCTACAAAAAGTGAGAGTAGCATTAATATAAGGATATGAACATTAAGAGAAGTGCTTACTGGGCAGTTTGATAAGCATAGTATATACATTTAGCCAGACAGCAGCAGACGTTATACCCCTGGGCCTCATGACTACCCCTGTTTTAAGTTTTCAGTATCAGGGATGTATTCCCTCCCATGGAGTGGGCCTCCAGTCCAATTGGAGGGCAGTTGGTTTCCACCATGACAGACGTGGTACTATTGCACTCGTTGGCTCATTTGGCCTGGCTGGCCAATTATAACACTTGCAGTGTCCACTGTTGAGTATCTTCACTGATGAGTTTTCTCTCTCCCAGTGAATTGCATGCAGAATGACTTCTTCCAGCTTTCTGTCAGCTGGTCTACATGGAGGAGGTTATCAGCTCAGTTCCAGCAGGATTTCTTAGTGACCTTGCAGCCCAAGTATGTGGAGTCTTCAGCAATAGGGTCTTACAATATATTCCTGGTGGGAAACCAAGGGCCTTGGCAATGGCCTATAATGTTTTGGGGGCATCAGTGACCTCCCTGGCCAACAACTCACTGGAAGGTATCCCATCCCTGGCACTGAAAAATTTCTAGTAATAATCTACAGCTCCTGAGTGTTCCATTGTCCAAAAAAGTAGGTTTCCATATGTTTTATTTATATCCTCTTAGATTTTGATTAGCCCTCCCTCCATCTTTCCTTTACTGAATCTCTTCCCCTTACCTCACTTGGGCCTTTTCACCCTCATTAATCTATTCTTCTACTTACATATAAACAATACCATCCTGTTAGGTACCTCCCTCCCTTCCTTTCTCTTCCCTTTATATCTGTTTTCTAGCTTACTGGCCTCTGCTACTGAGTTTTCTTCCTACTCACACAGAAGCCCAATCATCTGTAGCTAGGATCCACATATGAGAGAGAACATGTGATGCTTGGCTTTCTGGGCCTGGGTTACCTCACTTAGTATAATCCTTTCCGGATCCATCCATTTTCCTGCAAATTTCATAATGTCATTTTTCTTTACTGCTGAGTACAGTTTTTTTTTTTAATTGACAACTTCCGTAATTGTAAACAATATCCCATGGTAATTCTCTCCCTCCCCGCACTTTCCCCTTTGAAACTCCACTCTCCATGATATCCCCTCCCCCTCTCAATCAGTCTGTCTTTTATTTTGATGTCATCATCTTTTCCTCCTATTGTGATGGTCTTGTGTACTTAATGTCAGGCACTGTGAGGTCATGGATATCCAGGCCATTTTGTGTCTGGAGGAGCATGTTGTAAGGAGTCCTACCCTTCCTTTGGCTCTTACATTCTTTCTGCCACCTCTTCTCCAATGGACTCTGGGCCTTGGAAGGTGTGATAGAGATAATTTCAGTGCTGAGCACTCCTCTGTCACTTCTCAGTACCTTGATGCTTTCTGAGTCATCCCAAGGTCACTGCCATCTGAAAAGAGAAGGTTCTCTAACTAAAAGTGAGAAAGTGACAGTAGCATTAATCTATGGGTATGAACATTAAGAGAAGTGCTTACTGGGCAGTTTGGTGAGCATAGCATATACATTTAGCCAGACCGCAACAGATGTTACACACCTAGGGCTCATGACTGTCCCTGTTGTAGGTTTTCAGTATCAGGGATGCATTCCCTTCCCATGGAGTGGACCTCCAGTCAAATTAGAAGGCAGTTGGTTTCCCCCATAACAGATGTGCCACTATTGCACCTGTTGGCTCATTTGGCCTGGCTGGCCAAATATAATGCTTCCAGTGTCCACTGTTGAGTATCTTCACTGGTGATTTCTCTTTCTCTCCCATTGAACTGCATGCAGTGTAGCTTTTTCCAGCTTTCTGTCAGCTGGTCTACATGGAAGAGGTTTTCAGCTCAGCTCCAGCAGGAATTTTCAGTGACCTGTCAGCCCAAGTATGTGGAGTCTTCAGCAATAGGGTCTTACCATCTATTCCTGGTGGGAAACCAAGGACCTCAGCAATGTTCTGTAATATTTTGGGGGCATCAAGGACCTCCCTGACCAACAACTCACTGGAATGTATCCCATCCCTGGCACTGAAAATTTTCTGGTAACAGTCTATGGCTCCAGAGTGTTAATTGTAATTGGACAGTTTTGGTATTCTGTGTTCTCCCAGGTGTAGTGTGATTTTCCTGCAGGAACAGCAACAACCACAAAATGCCTCTTCACCCCAGTAGGGCCCTGGCAGACTCAAGAAAGGAGTCCCTCTAAGTGTAGCTTGGTGAACCAACAGTGAGCTGTTTAAGCTGGGTTACTTTTGGTTTGGGGTTTTGTTTTGGTTCATTTCATTTTGTTTTGTTTTTTCTAGGTAGGATTTCTCTCTAGTCCAGGATGACCTGGATTTTACTATGAAGTCTCAGGGTGGCCTCAAACTCATGGTGACCCTTCTACCTTTGCCTCCTGAGTGCTGGGACTAAAGGCGTGTGCCACCACACCCCTATGACTGAGAGCTGGGTTACTTATAAAAGTTTGGATGAAGAAATAAAAAAGAAAAAGAAAAAAATAAGATTATGGGTGAGGGGTCACTTAGAGGAACATGGTGACTCAAAGCCAGCTGTGTCACTAAAAGGTCCAACCCCAACATGAATGATGATTCATGACAAGCCCCTCCACTGAGGAGTGGTGCACCTCTATATGCTTTAGTGCCCTGAGCCTCCCCCACCTCCAACCACATGCAGCTGGAGCAGGAGAGAGGGGTAACTGGAATGTCGGGGGAGGGTCTCCTGACTCCCCCTCTCCTTCTAGGAGAACGTTATCAGCCGCATCACCATTCCCACAGACCTACTCCTGGATGGTCTGCCTATATTCCTGCCCAGGGTGACGGAAGCTATTCTATGAGCCACAGCAGCATCTCTGCTTTATGACAGCTAATGGCCACGGCCCACCAGAGGCCATAGCACCATTGCAATGCCATATGTTAAGCAAGAGCCATACAAATTCCTTTGGGTAGAAATCAAGTTCTTCATTGGGATCAGGGCTCAAAATGCACGCTCCCTCTCTGAGAGAAACGGGAATACGCTCACTTGCGGGATAAAACCCAAGTCAAATATCTACCTGGGTGTCCATGGGACCTCCTGCTATTTCCTGCCCAGTTCTAGGTGAACTACATGGAAACTGACTACACAGTTTTAAACGGCCAGCAGCAAATCTGGCAGCTGCTCGCTAGATTTTAGAATGTGATGCTTTTTTCTTTGTATTATTTTTATTGGTTTTATTTATTTATTTAAAGAGAGAGAGAATGGGCATGCCAGAGCTCTAGCCACTGCAAATAATTCCAGATGCATGTGCCACCTTGTGCATCTGGATTACATGGGTACTGGGGAATTGAACCTGGGTCCTCAGGCTTTGCAGGCAAGTGCCTTAACTGCTAAGCCATCTCTCCAGTCCTGTTTGTTTTTGCATGTGTGTGCATATTCAAGTTTGTGTGGACACACTCGTGTGTGTGTGTAGCCTGTATCTGTGCATGTGGAGGTCAGAGGCTGACATCAGGTGTCTCCTATGATTCTCCACCATATTTATTGAGACAGGGTCTCTCAGTGAACCCACAGCTCACTGATGTGGCTAGTCTAGCTAGCCAGTTTGTCCTAGGGATCTGCCCATCTCTGCCTCCTGTGTTCTGGGGTTACAGACTGGCACCACCATGCCTGGCTTTTTACGTGAATGTGGGGATCTGACTGGCTGAGACATCTCGCCAGCTCTGAATGTGATGCTAATGAACCGATGGCCCAGATCTGTGTCTGAGGATAGAACAATTACAACTATAATTTTCAGTCACTACCAAAGCAAAGTTTAGGGGTTGGGGATGTAGGTTCAGCTATAGAGTGCTTGCCTAGCATGAAGCCCTGGGTTCAATTCTCAGCATCAAATAAACTGTGTGTGGTGGTGCACGCCAGTAATCCCAGCACTTGGGAGGTAGAGGCAAGGAGGATCAAAGTTTAAGGTTGGGCTGAGGATATTGCTTAGTGGTTTCAGGCTTGCAAATCCTGCCAGCCCAGGGTCAGGTTCCTCAGTACCTGTGTCAAGCCAGATGCGAAGTGGGGCATGCATTTGGAGTTCATTTGCAGCAGCAAGAGACCCTGGTGAGCCCATACATACACACACAAATAAATAATTTAAGGGGCTGGAGAGATAGCTCAGCAGTTAAGGCACTTGCCTGTAAAGCCTAATGACCCGGGTTCAATTCCCCAATGCCCATGTAAAGCCAGACGCACAAAGTGGCTCATGTATCTGGAGTTCATTTGTAGTGGCTAGAACCCTGGCATGCCCATTCTCTGTCTGTCTCTGTTCTCTCTCTAGTTGCAAATAATAAAATAAAAATTATTTTAAACAGCCACATGTGTAAAGTGGCACATACATCTGGAGTTCCTTTACAGCTGCTGGAGGCCCTGGCATGATGCCCATTCTGTCTCCCTCTCTTTCTTTCTAATAAAATTATTTAAAAAATATTTTAGGGGTGGAGAGATGACTTAGCAGTTAAAGCACTTGTTTGCAAAGCCAAAGGACCCAGGTTCAAATCCCCAGGACCCACATAAGCCAGATGCACAAGCGGAGACATGCATGTGGAGTTTGTTTGCAGAGGCTGGAGGCCCTGGCGTGCCCACTATCTATCTGCTGTGTTCTCTCTGTGCTTCTTTCTGTCTCTCTCTCAAATAAATAAATTGACCCTGCCTCAAAAAAGCAAAAAAAAAAGTTTTTTTTCATTCATTTAAAAAAAACTTTGGTGGGGGGTTCAAGTAGGGTCTTGTTGTAGCCTAGGCTGACCTGGAATTCACTATGTACTCTCAGGGTTGCCTCGAACTCATGGTGATCCTCCCACCTTTGTCTCCTGAGTGCTGGCATTAAAGGCATATGCCACCACCCATGCAACAGTGGAAAACATGAGACCCCCATCTCAAAACAACAAACAAAATAAAAGCTAACATTTAATTCAAGAAGAGATGATCTGAGCTGGGTGTAGTGGCGCATGCTTTTAATCCCAGTACTCAGGAGGCAGAGGTAGGAGGATCACTATGAGTTTGAGGCCACCCTGAGATTACATAGTGAATTCCAGGTCAGCCTGGGCTAGAGTGAGACATTTCCTCCACAAAATAAAAAAAGAAAGGATGATCTGGTAGCTGCTCATTGTGGCACATGCCTTTAATTTCAGCACTGGGAAGGTAGAGGTAGGAGGATCACTGTGAGTTCAGGGCCAGCTTCTCTCAAATAAATAAAATATTAAAAAAAAATTTGAGCTAGCTATGGTGGCACATGCCTTTAATGCCAGTACTGGGTGGGTAGGGGAGGCAGGGGCAGGAGGATTGCCGTGAGTCTGAGGTCAATCTTAGGCTAGAGCAAGACCCTATCTGAAAAAAACCAAAATATACACTAAGAACAACAACCTTCATGTAAGATCGCCTAGGTCCCAGCTACCTATCACCGTTGTCAACAACAGTTTTCTATTATCAGCTGTATCACAAAAGAGGGACAATACTGTTGTGTTTTATGAACTTTGGTGACAACTGTCATTTGTATAATGACTGTGTCCCGTCCCCCCTCATTTCAGTCTTGTCTCTGGTCTCTCTTTCATGTTCCTCACAGGGAAGGAAAGGAGAGTAAAGTCCAGGAGGCGCCACAGCACTTCCTTGCCCCTCTGGGAAGCAGAGTGGGTGGCAGGCGAGGGATGGAAAGGCCCAGGGCTCCTCAGCATCCACTAACCCACTCTTCAGATGTCTGCCAAGTTGCGCAGGATCCATCCATGCTACTTCTCTGCTTAACCCAACCAATAATTTCTTCAAGCCAAAAGCATATGAGCGTTTAATACTGGAAAAAAAGAGATAATGGCATGTGTCAGTCTCATGTCTCCTTTGCAGCTAGCAATGAAATGGGTGGCTTTGCGAGTGTGGAGGCGGTCTCTCCCTAGCACATCTTCTTGTCGGTTCAGTTCAGAAAGCAGCAGCCAGTTCTGTGAGCATAGGAGGCTACATGGTTGATCCTGAGCCCTGGGACGCTGGCTGGGCAGGGGCTGGGTGGTCCCCTGTGGCTGCGTGGTGGCAGGCGGGGAGCCAGTCTGCAGCTGGGCCTGGAACTGGGCAAGCTGCTCAGGACGGGCCAGGGTCTTCAAGAGATTGCTTTCCCGCTCCAGCTGGGAGTTTTCCTCTATTAGCTCTTTGATTTGCTCCTTCAGAACCTCCACTTCCTCTCTAACAGTATACATCAAATGCTTTTCCCCAGATCCACAGCTTGATCGGTTTTGTTGTCATCGGTAGCCACCACACTTCCTCCAGAGGAACGACTGTCAAGTCTCACAGAAGCGTTTTCAGTTCCCAGCAAAGAAGACAAGAAAGAAATAGAAAAATGCCTCCATTGGTAAACTAGATCCATCGCCACTGGTCTACACCATCGGGATTTCATGCAATTGTAGCCAAAAACACCCTCGTGGGGAAAAAAAAAAAAAAAAAAAAAAAAAAGCAGAGGGAGCCCCAGCAGCCCTGTCTGAGCCAGATGAAACGGGCTAGCTTTCTGCTGCCCCGGAGCTAGAGGAGATCCCAGCAGTATTTGGTGCCTCCTGGATGGGACACCTGCTAGGCTCGCAGGCTCCTCCATGACAAAAGCCACACCTGAAGAAATTTTAAGAATTAGTCACTTTGTGTAATCTGAAATCTAGCTCTGAATCTTTCGAAGTAAATTCTTGTTCACTGAAGTCTTTTGATTGGGCTGGTTGAATACTTTGAAAAATGGTAAGTTCTGCTAAGAAATGGACCCAGTTGGGGTTTCTGCATATTACCTGTGTAGTGGTTATATATACATGCGTGCGTTTCTGTGCATGTCCTCTGCACAGTTGTGTCGTTGTATTTAACTGTTGTACTTGTCAACTTTCAATGAAGCATATAAAATACTGATTAAAAAAACAAAACAAACAAATAAATAAATAAATAAAAGCTGCTGTTATCTGTCATCAGTTCTCAGAAGACACACTGGCCTAAGTCAAACAACTTCAGACAAACCTCCGTGGCACTGCTGGGGACTGGAGCATCTGTGAATGGTGTCTGGCTGGAAAGTGGGGGTCTTCACTGGGAGGGCCGGCTTTTGCCCCCAGCTCAAGAAGGTGGGAGGAGCAGTGGATTCACTGGGTTAAGTGAGAGGCCCAGCTTCTGCTTTGCCCCCAGCATAGATTGATGACTCCTGCTGTGGGGATGGAGGGAACACAAGATAAGGGATGAAAGGAGCTGGAATAATGGCTCCCCAGGCTGTGTGGAAGGGACACCTGGAAATGAACTGAAACCAAACTCAGCTGGGCAGAGCCGAAGTTCTCTGTTCCAGGACAGGTCAGCCAAAGACTGGAAAGGAATGAATTTCTACTTGTCAGGTGCTTTTAATATAGCACCCCTTTAACCTCAGAAAGCCCGGAGAGACAGAACTCACTCACTATGCCCATTATTTCAAGAAGGCACTAAACTCAGAAACCCCGAGTGAGTCGGCCATGAGCTGCATGGAGCCAAACCTCAGCCGCTTGGAGCTGAGCATGAGGCTGAGCGAGAGGAGGCAGGTGGGGGCAGCAGTGTTCCAGGGACCAGTGAGTCTTCACTTGGATCTTCAGTAAAACCAGGGATGCTGCCTGGGCAGAGGAGCCTCTGAGCTAGCTGCTGACAGGACAAAGCAGAGCAGACACCTCCCCACTCACAAGGTCTGCGTTCTCAGCACGGTGTGACCCACTAACAAACCACCCAGGGATTATGTGGACATGGAAGACCTAAACCCATCCCTGAAAACCTTTGCTAAGACCCACATCACAGTGCCCCTCCTACAGGGCGGTCACTTCATAATGGCGTCCAGCACATAATGGTCTCCATGACGCTGCCCTGGCAGCACTAAGTGTCCTGGACTCAGAGGTGCAGTGATCCCAGGCCAGTCACACAAGAAGCCAGCTGTGAGCTCAGAAGCCTGCAATGTCCAGAGCCATGGGACTGGGGAAAGAAAGGAGGGAAGGAGCTCTGCAGGGGACAGAGAGGAGGCTACTGGCCACAGCGCTCCTGCTGCCGTCTCCCTCCAGCCTGTTTGCTTCAGCTGTCACCCCAAGCTCCTACTCTGCCCCCGTTTGACAGATCCCAAAGGTAGGATGCTGGCTACTGTGTCAGCTCAGAATATTGGAAACATTGAAAATCCTGTTATGTAGATTTCTGGCATATATAGTATATTATGATCTATAGTCGCAGGGCTTCTTACTCCCGTAAGAATAGGACCAGCACCCATGACTAACCTTTCCCCATCATTAGCTAGCGGGGTAGGGAAGGTCTAGTGAGGGGGCAAAAGGAGCGGGAAGAACAGGGTTAGAGCACAGCTAGGAAAGGGAAGGGCAGGGATGAGGAGGAAAGTGTAGGGAGGGACAGGGTTGGGCAGGGCTTGAACACAGCTGGGCATTCCTGGGTATGTAACAATGCTCCTATTACCACACAATGTAAGACCACTGAGTACAGCCATGGTCCCTTTGCCAAGACACTGTGTAGGTAGGGAGTATAACAATATTTGACTCTAGAAATATCTACATAAGAGAATCTGCCTCTTACTATTTTTTTTTGTTTATGTTTTTGAGGTAGGTTTCTCACTCTAGCCCATTCTGATCTGGAACTCACTCTGTAGCCCCAGGTTGACCTCAGGTTCATGGTGATCATCCTCCCTCTGCCTCCCGAGTGCATGCCACCATGCCTGGCTAGAGAATCTGCCTCTTAAAACAATGTAGAGATCTTGATGAGCCCCTAGATGTTAAGCCTAAGAGATGTTTTTAATCCCACTGGGAAGATACTTTGTCTACAGAAGTTAAGCAAATATTATATGATGTGAAGAAGACATTGTTTTGAAGCCGGGCATGGTGGTGCACACCTTTAATCCCAGCACTCTGGAGGCAGATGTAAGAGGATCGCTGTGAGTTCAAGGCCATCCTGAGACTACCTAGTGAATTCCAAGTCAGCCTGGGCTAGAGTGAGACCCTACATCAAAAAACCACGCCCCCCAAAAAGAATATATTGTCTTGGAATGTATTATGGTGCAAGTTACTATTTATTCCTGTTGAAGGGAAGATCATGAACTTGCCTTCATCAATGAAATGACTGAACTTACACATGTAATTTGTGAGCCACTCACAGATCCATCATGTGATGCCACCATTGTGTTCTGTGTGCCGTGGTGGCGGCTCTAGCCCGCTAGGCAGCGCTCCTCCAGCCGAGGATCAGGATGAGGAGGTGCGCAGCAGTGTTACCAGTTACAAGTGTGTCTGTGTGTGACTAGTGATATTGGCTGCTATAAGGAATTAAGATCCTTTGGTCATTAATTACCGCTTTTAAGACAATTAAATACTTTTATTGATTTACTTGGCAGAGAGCATGAGCACACTGCTGCTAATGAACTTCAGATGCACGTGCCACTGGAATTGAACCTGGAGCAGAAATCTTGACAACAAACGTCTTTAACCACTGTCTCATGTCCCCAGCCCTAATCACAGCTTATTTTAAGGTAACTTAAATTATGAATGAAAACTCTTACCAAAGACTATTATTCTACTAGAAAATGACCCCCTTCCAGGTCTGCTTCAGGCCGAACAGAGATAATGACATTAAGATACACTCATAATATTTCTTGTCATTTTATATTTTATTTTTATTTATTTATTTTTTCAAAGTATAGTCTCACTCTAACTTAAACTGACCCTGAATTCACTAAGTAGTCTCATGGTGGCCTCGAAGTCATGGTGATCCTCCTACCTCTGCCTCCTGAGTGCTGGGATTAAAGGCGTATACCACCACACCAGCTATTGTTTTAAATATTTTATTTATTTATTTATTTGAGAGACAGAGAGAGAAAGAGGCAGATAGAATGGGTGCAGCAGGGGCTCTAGCCATTGCAGACAAACTCTAGACACATGCACCACCTTGTGAATCTGGCTTATGTGGGTACTGGGGAATCAAACCTAGGTCCTTAAGTTTCTCAGGCAAGTGCCTTAACCACTAAGACTTCTCTATAGCCCTCTATTGTCATTTTATTCTAAACTCTCATTTTAATAATCAGATAAGGAATAGTGGGACAATTTTGATGAAAATATTCAGGTAAATATTTTCCTCCATATATTTTCAATAATCTGTTTCATCTCTTTGAATCTCACTTAAATTTACTGACATATTTACAAGCTAATATTATCTTTTAAAAAATATTTATTTATTTGAGAGAGAGAGAGGAAGAGGTAGAGAGAAAGCAAGAATGGATGCTCCAGGGCCTCCAGCTACTGCAAACGAGCTCTAGATGCATGCACCCCCTTGTGCATCTGGCTTATGTGGGTCCTAGAGAATCGAACCTGAGTCATTAGGTTTCAAAGGCAAACATGTTAACTGCTAAGCCATTTCCCCAGCCCCTAGTATTATCTTTTTTTTCTTTTCAAATTTTTTTAATTAACAACTTCCATGATTATAAACAATATCCCATGGTAATACCCTCCCTCCCCCTACTTTCCCCTTTGAAATTCCATTGTCCACCATATCTCCTTCCCCATCTCAATCAGTCTCTTTTATTTTTTTGTCAAATTTTTATTAACAACTTCCATGATTATAAAAAATATCCCATGGTCATAGCCTCCCTCCCCCCACTTTCCTTGTTAAAACTCCATTCTCCATCATATCCCCTCCCCATCTCAATCAGTCTCTCTTTTATTTTGATGTCATGATCTTTTCCTCCTCTTATGATGGTCGTGTGTAGGTAGTGTCAGGCACTGTAAGGTCATGGATATTCAGGCCATTTTGTGTCTAAAGGGAGCACACTGTAAGGAGTCCTACCCTTCCTTTGGCTCTTACATTCTTTCCACCACCTCTTCCACATTAGACCCTGAGTCTTGGAAGGTGTGATACAGATATTGCAGTGCTGAGCACTCCTGTCACTTCTTTCCAGCACCATGATGCCTTCTGAGTCAACCCTAAGGTCACTGCCATCTGAAAAGAGAAGATTCTCTACCCAAAGTGAGAGTAGCATTAATATAAGGGTATGAGCATTAAGAGAAGTGCTTACTGGGCAGGTTGATAAGCATAGTACATACATTTGGCCAGACAGCAGCAGATGTTACACTCCTAAGGCTCATGACTACCCCTGTTTTAAGTTTTCAGTATCAGGGATGTATTCCCTCCCATGGAGTGGGCCTCCAGTCCAATTGGAGGGCAGTTGGTTTCCATCATGACAGACATGCCACTATTGCATCTGTTGGCTCATTTGGCCTGGCTGGCCAAATATAAGGCTTGCAGTGTCCACTGTTGAATATCTTCACTGGTGATTTCTTTTTCTCCCATTGAACTGCATGCAGAATGGCTTCTTCCAGCTTTCTGTCAGCTGGTCTACATGGAGGAGGTTATCAACTCAGATCCAGTAGAATTTCTCAGTGGCCTTGCAGCCCAGGTATGTGGAGTCTTTAGCAATAGGGTCTTGCCATCAATTCCTGGTGGGAAACCAAGGGCCTCAGCAATGGCCTGTGTTTTGGGGGCATCAGGTACCTCCCTCTCCAACAACTCACTGAAAGGTATTATATCCCTGGCACTGAAAATTTTCTAGCAACAATCTACGGCTCCTGAGTGTTCCATTGTCGAAAAAAGTAGGTTTCAATATGATTTATTTGTATCCTCTTAGATTTTGATTAGCCCTCCTCCACCTTTCCTTTACTCAATCTCTTCCCCTGACCTCACTTGGGCCTTTTCACCCCCGTTAATCTGTTCTTGTACTTACTCATATACAATACCATCCTATTAAGACCCCCTCCCTTCCATTCTCTTCTCTTATATCTCTTTTCTAGCTTACTGGCCTTTGCTACTGAGTTTTCTTCCTACTCACACAGAAGTCCAATCATCTGTAGCTAGGATCCACATATGAGAGAGAACATGCGGCGCTTGGCTTTCTGGGCCTGGGTTACCTCACTTAGTATAATCCTTTCCAGATCCATCCATTTTCCTCCAAATTTTATAACTTCATTTCTTTTTACCACGGAGTAGAACTCCATTGTATAAATGTGCCATATCTTCATTATCCACTCATCAGTTGAGGGACATCTAGGCTGGTTCCATTTCCCAGCTATTGTGAATTGAATGGCAATAAACATGGTTGAGCAAGTATCTCTAAGGTAATGAGATGAGTCCTTAGGATATATGCCTAGGAGTGCTATAGCTGGGTCATATGGTAGGTCTATTTTTAGCTGTCTCAGGAACCTCCACACTGATTTCCACAATGGCTGGACCAGGTTGCGTTCCCACCAACAGTGTAGAAGGGTTCCTCTTTTTGCACATCCTCACCAGCATTTATGGTCATTTGTTTTCATGATGGTGGCCGACCTGACAGGAGTGAAATGGAATCTCAACGTAGTTTTAATCTGCATTTCCTTGATGAGTAAGGATGTAGAACATTTTTTTTAGATTTTTTATCTGCCACCTGTATTTCTTCTTTTGAGAACTCTCTATTTAGTTCCATAGCCCATTTTTAATTGGCTTGTTTGATTTCTTATTGTTTAGTTTTTTGAGTTCTTTGTATATTCTAGATATTAATCCTCTATGAGATGTACAGCTGGCAAAGAATTTTTTTTGATTCTGTAGGTTGCCTCTTTGCTTTATTCACAGTGTCCTTTACCATACAAAATCTTTGTAATTTCATGAGGTCCCAGTGGTTAATCTGTGGTTTTATTGCCTGAGCAATTGGGGTTATATTTAGAAAGTCTTTGCCAAGACCAATATGTTGAAGGGTTTCCCCTGCTTTTTCCTATAGCAGTTTCAGAGTTTCGGGTCTGATATTAAGGTCTTTAATTCTTTTGGACTTAATTCTTGTGCATGGAGAGAGAGAAGAATCTATTTTCATCCTTCTACAGATAAATTTCCAGTTTTCCCAGGACCATTTGCTGAAGAGGCTGTCTTTTCTCCAATGAGCATTTTTGGCATTTTTATTGAATATCAGGTGGCTATAGCTACCTGGACTTACACTGGGGACCTCTATTCTGTTCCACTGATCTACATGTGTACTTTTGTGCCAGTACCATGCTGTTTTTGTTACTATGGCTCTGTAGTATAGGTTAAAATCAGGTATGGTGATACCACCAGGCTTATTTTTATTGCTCAGTATTATTTTAGATATTCGAGGTTTTCTGTGATTTCAAATGAAATTTTGGATTTTTTTAAAAAATTTCTGTGAAGAATGCCATTGGAATGTTGATGGGGATTGCATTGAATGTGTAGATTGCTTCTGGTGAATTGCCATTTTCACAATATTGATTCTTCTGATCCAGGAACAAGGAATGTTTTTCCATTTCCTAGTGTCTTCTGCAATTTCTCGCTTGAGTGTTTTAAAGTTTTCATTGTAGAGATCCTTCACTTCCTTAGTTAGGTTTATTCCAAGATAGTTTATTTTCTATGATGCAATGGTGAATGGGAGTTTCTGTGATTTCATATTCTGTGTGTTTGTTGTTAGCATATAGGAATGCTACTGATTTCTGTGTTTTATTTTGTATCCTACTACATGGCTGTAGGTGTTTATCAGCTCTAACAGTTTGCTGGTAGAGTCTTTAGGGTCCTTTATATATAGAATCATGTCATCTGCAAATAATGCTAACTTGATCTCTTCCTCTCCAATTTGTATCCCTTTTATGTGCGTCTCTTGCCTTATTGCTATGGCTAAGACTTCCAGTACTATATTAAATAAAAGTGGTTACAGTGGACACCCTTGTCTTGTTCCTGATTTTAGTGGCTGTAGGCTTGTCATAAATAGCCTTTATTATATTGAGATATGTTCCTTCTATTCCTAGTCTCTGTAGGACTTTTATCATGAAGGGATGTTGGATTTTGTCAAATGCTTTTTCTGCGTCTAATGAGATGATCATATGATTTTTGTCCTTCAGTCCATTTATATAATATATTACATTTATTTATTTGCGTATGTTGAACCATCCCTGCATCTCTGGAATAAAGCCTACTTGGTCATGGTAAATGATCTTTCTGATATATTCTTGTATTCTGTTTGCCAATATTTTGTTGAGAATTTTTGCATCTATGTTCATGAGGGAGATTAGTCTGTAATTTTCTTTTTTTGTTCTAACTTTGCCTGGTTTTGGTATCAGGGTGATGCTGGCTTTGTAGAAGGAGTTTGGTAGGATTCCTTGTTTTTCTATTTTCTATTTTATGTAAAAGCTTCAGACGCAATGGTGTTAGTTCTTCTCTGAAGGTCTGGTAAAATTCAGCAGTGAATCCATCTGGGCCTGGACTTTTTTTAGTTGGGAGATTTTTGATAACTGCTTGGATCGCCATACATGTTATAGATCTATTTAGGTGATTAATCTCATCTTGATTTAATTTATGTAGGTCATATAAATCAAGGAAATCATCCATTTCTTTCAGATTTTCATACTTAGTGGAGTATATGTTTTTTGAGTATGTCCCTATGATTTTTTGAATTTCTCTGGTATCTGTTGTGATGTTGCCTTTTTCATTTCTAATTTTATTTGTTTGTGTCTCTTCTCTCTCTGTTTTGGTCAGATTTGCTAAGGGTTTATCAATCTTTTTTATCCTTTCAAAGAACCAACTCTTTGAGCTGGAGAGATAGATTAGTGGTTAGGCGCTTTCTTGTGAAGCCTAAGGACCCCGGTTCAAGGCTCAATTCCCAAGGACCCACGTTAGCCAGATGCACAAGGGGGCACATGCGTATGGAGTTCATTTTGAGGTGGCTGGAGGCCCTGGCACGCCCATTCTTTCTCTCTATCTGCCTCGTTCTCTCTATGCCTGTTGCTCTCAAATAAATAAATAAAAGTAAACAAAAAATATGAAAAAAAAAACAACTCTCATTTCACTGATTCTTGGGATATTTTTGGGGGGGGGTTTCTATTTCATTAATTTCTGCCCTAATCTTTATTATTTCTTCCTGTCTACTGATTTTTGGTTTGCTTTGTTCTTCTTTTTCCAAGGCTTTAAGGTGAAGCATCAGGTCGTTTACTTCAGACCTTTCTAATTTCTTAATATAGACACTTAAAGCTATAAATTTACCTCTTAGGACTGCCTTCATTGTGTCCCAGAGATTTTGGTATGTTGTGTTCTCATTATTGTTTGACTCTATGAATTTTTTGATTTTCTTCATTGACCCATTCATCATTTAGGAGTATGTTGTTTAGTTTCCATGATTTTGTGTATGCTCTATAGCTTTTCTTGCTATTTGTAGTTTGATTCCATTGTGGTCAGATAGAATGCAAGGAATTATTTCAATTTTCCTATACTTGTTAAGATTTGCTTTGTGTCCTAATATATGGTCTATTTTAGAGAATGTTCCATGTGCTGCTGAAAAGAATGTATATTCTGCAGCATTTAATGAAATGTCCTGTATATATCTGTTAGGTCCATTCCCTTCTATGACCTCATTTAGTCTAGATGCCTCTCTGTTTACTTTTTCCTAGGATGACCTATCAATTGATGAGTGTGGGGTGTTGAAGTCACCCACTACCACTGTGCTTGGTGTTATCTGTGACCTTAGTTCAAATAGCATTTGTTTGATGAATTTTGGAGCCCCCATGTTAGGTGCATATATGTTTAGGATTGTAATGTCCTCCTGTTGGAGTGTGCCTTTAATCAATATAAAGTGGCCTTCCTTATCTTTCTTAACTAATGTTGGACTGAAGACTACCTTGTCAGATGTTAGGATAGCGACCCCTAACACCATTTTCCAACCTTAGTGTCCATCCTTTGTAGAAAGGTGGGTTTCTTGGAGGCAACAAATTGAAGGATCCTGCTTTTTAACCAAGTCTGCAAACCTGTGTCTTTTGTTTGGGGCATTGAGGCCATTGATATTAAGAGATATTATTGAAAGGTGTGTATTTATTTTTGCCATCTTTTTGTAGTTCTTCAGGTTTTATCTTTGCTCTCTTGTGTTAACTAGTATTTGAGTATTGTTTGTTTTTTCCAGGTTCCTTATATGTGTGCTTTTCTTTCTCTTCAGCATGGAGGATACTTTCAAGTATTTTCTGTAGAGCTGGCTTTTGTCTTCAAATATTCCTTTAGCCTGTTTTTGTCATGGAATGTCCTCATTTCTCCATCTATTTGAATGGATAGCTTTGCAGGATAAAGTAACCTTGGTTGACAGTTGTTATCTTTCAGGACTTGGAATACATCACTCCAAGCCCATCTGCCTTTTAAAGTTTGTGTTGAGTAATCTGCTGTAATCCTGATGGGCTTGCCTTTGTAGGTAACTTGATTTTTCTCTATAAATGCTTTCAATATTTCTTCTTTGGTTTGTGTGTTTGGTAGTTTGATTATAGTATTGGCGAGGAGAGGTTCTTTCCAGGTTTTGTTTGTTTGGTGTTCTAAAGGATTCCTGTATCTGCATTGGCAGCTCTTTCTCAATTTGGGTAAGTTTTCTTCTATGATTTTGTTGAAGATGCCTACTATGCCTTTGGAGTGAAATTCTTCTCCTTCTACTATACCCTGAATTCTTATGTTTGATCTTTTCATAGTGCCTTGAATATCTTGAAATTCCCATTCATACTTTTGTATTAGTTTGTCTTTCTCTTTGTTGTACTGTATTAGATCTGCCACCTGGTCTTCTAGCTTAGATATTCTGTCCTCTCCTTCATCCATTCTTCTGGTGAGATTTTCTACATGTTTTTATTTCATTAACTGTGTTCCTTATTTCTAGTAATTCTGACTGGTTTTTCTTTATTATTTCTATTTCCTTATTTTTGCCTAGTATTGACCTCTTCATTTCATTAAATTGGTGTCCTGTGTCTTCTTTGATCCCTTTGAGTTCCTCTTTTATTCCTTTGATTTCTTCTTTGACTTCTTTGAGCATATTTATAATCATTCTTTTGAAATCTTTCTCAGGCGTTTCATTTAACTCATTCTCACTGGAGGTCATTTCTGATGCATTAATATTTTTTGGTGTATTTATATTGTCTTTATTTTTGGTGTTTCTTGTGTTGTGATGTATATATTTTTGCATCTTGGATTAATTTAATACTTGCGTTTTCTAGTTAGCTGGGTATTATTAAATGTATTAATCAATCTGATGTTATATATCTTCAGGGTAGGGGCTTAAGGTGCTATGTATGGCTCTCCAGACTCTCAGAACATTTACAAAAGTGACCCTAGGTGTTGGGTTTGCCTGCTATGAGAGTATTCAAGTAGGCTGACTGGAACAAAATACAGATAGATTCTAAAATTTAACTAAACAATGTACACTTTCAATGAAAAACAGCACAGAGTATTTATGCAAGAGTAGGTATTATGACAACCAGATCCTCTATCAACAAGGAGGTTAAGATTTGTGGTCTGTTGAAGGTTCCAAATCAGCTTGTGACCAAGTGAGACCCTTCCCTAATGTATAACAGAAGAGGAAACAAAGCCACTATAAATCAAGAAGCAACAAATAACAAGCCCAAAATATAGCTTATTTAAGAATGGCAAATCTGACCATCCATCAGATTTAACCTATAATTTATCCTGATACCGAAGGTGCAATTATCACTTCTGGTTCAGGGCTATATACCAAGTTTGTTAGGCAGGTACTGACCTGGTGTATTCCCAGTTATCTTTTGGGATGATTTTGATCTCAGTTATGCTGCACTCCTGCTTGGGCCCCTCTTTGGAGCACTGTAGGTTCAAGTAGGCATGGCTGGGTCGCTGGACCACTGCTCTGTTCGCTGGAGCTGGGCACTGGCGGTGGGGGAGGGGAGGCTGTTGATGGTGGCTCTAGTTCTCTCGCTGGTCCATGTAATCCTCTACCTTATGATCTGCTCCTCCGTTTTTCACTGCCGTTCTCCCTTCACGTTTCTTGAGTTTGCGAAGAGCTCCACTGTGAGTGGAAAATCCCCTCACCTGGCTTTTCCTGCAGCCCAAGCTGAGCCTGGCCACTGTGGCCCCACAGACCTGGTGCCACTGCTGCTGGAGCCGCTTTAGCCTGCCTGTGTGGGCTCTGGGTCCTCTGGATCTCTCCTACTTCTCTGCTGCCATTTTAATTTCTTATACACCTCACTTTTTAGTAAAAGTGTGTATTTTGCTGTTTTTTTTTTTTTTTTTTTTTTTTTGGCTTTTTCTCCTCTAGGCTGCTTTGGTGTGGTTTCTATGCCGCCATCTTAACCAGAAGTTCTTTGAAAGGATAAACAAGATTGATCAACCCTTAGCAAAACTGACCAAAAGAAAGAAGAAACACAAATTAATAAAATTAGAGATGAAAAAGGGAACATCACAACAGGGAAGGGAGAAGGGAAGGGAGGAGACAAAGGAAGGGAAGGGAGAAGGGAACAGAGGGCAGGAGGGACAGAAGAGGAGAAGGGAAGGGAAGGGAGAAGGGAAGGGAAAGAAGAGAAAGGAAGGGGGAGGAAAGGAAAGGGAGAAGGGAAGGAATGAGAGAAGGGGAGGGAAGCAAGAAGGTAAGGGAAGAGAGAAGAGAAGGAAATGGAGAAGGGAATGGGAAGGGAAGAGAGGAGGGAAGGGAGAAGGAAAGGGAAGGGAAAGAAGAAGGGAAGGGAAGGGAAGGGAAGGGAAGGGAAGGGAAGGGAAAAGAGAAGGGAAGGGAGAAGGGAAAAGAGAAGGGAAGGGAGAAGGGAAGGGAGAAGGGAAGGGAAGGGAAGGGAAGGGAAGGGAAGGGAAGGGAGAAGGGAAGGGAAGGGAGAAGGGAAGGGAAGGGAGAAGGGAAGGGAGAAGGGAAGGGAGGAGGGAAGGGAGAAGGGAAGGGATGGGAGAATGGAAGAGAAGTGACAAGGGAAGGAAACGGGAAGGGAAGGGATGGGAGATGAGAAGGGAAGAGATGGGAGAAGTAAGGGAAGTAAGGGATTGGAGAAAGCAAGGGAGAAGGGATGAGAAGGGAGGGGAAGGGGAAGGGAAGAGAAAAGGGACAGGGCATGGGAAGAGAGGGGAAGTGAAGGAAGGAGTGGGCGGAGAAAGGAGAAGGGAAGGAAAGGCAGATGAAAAGGGAAAGAAGATGAATTCCCTTCCATTTTCTCTCCCCTTCTTATCCCTTCTCCTTTCCCTTCTCCCTTCTCTTCTCTCTTCCCTTTCCTTCTCCATTCACTTCCCTCACCCTTCTTCCTTCCTGTGCCTTCTTCCCTCCCCTTTTCCTTCCCTTCTCCATTCACTTCCCTTTTCCCATACTTTTTCCTTCCCTTTCTTCCCTTCCCTTCCCTTCTCCTTTCAATTCTCCCTCCCTTCCCTTCCCGTCCCTCTTCTCTTCCCTTCTCCCTCCCTTACCTTCCTTCTAACCTTCAATTCTCCCTTCCCTTCCCTGTTTCCTTCTCTTCCCTTCTCCCTTTCCTTCCTGCTCACTTCCCTTCCCTGCTCCCTTTCTTTCTCCCTTCCCTTCTCCCTTCTCTTCTCTTCTACCTTCCCTTCGAACCTACCCACTCTTCTCTTCTCCCTTCCTCCTTCTCTTCTTTTCCTATTTCCCTTCTCTTCTCTTCTCCCTTCCCTTCTCCTTTCCCTTCTGCCTTTCCTTCTCCATTCCCTTCCCTTCCCCCTCCCTTCTCTTCCCCCTTCAGTTCCCTTCTCATTTTCCTTCCCTTCTCCCCTCCCTTCCCTTACCCCCTGCCTTATCATCCATTCTCCATTCCCTTCCCTTTCCCCTTCTCTCTTCTCTTCCCTTCTCCACTCCCTTCCCTACTCCCTTCTCTTCCCTTCTCCCTTCTCTTCCCTTCTCCATTCTCTTCCCTACTCCCTTCAATTCCCTTCTCCCTTCCCTTGCCTTATTCCTTCCCTTCCTTTAGCTCTTCCTCTCTTCTCCATTCCCTTCCCTTCTCCCTTCAATTCCCTTCTTCCTTCCCTTCTGTTCTCCCCTCCATACCCTTCCCCTTCCCTTCCCTTCCCTTCTCCCTTCGCTTCTTCCCACCCTCCCCTTCCCCCTTCCCTTCTCCATACCCTTCCCTTCTCTGTTCCCTTCGGCCCTCCCTTCACCATTCCCTTTCCCCTTCCCTTCCCTTCCCTTCCCTTCCCTTCCCTTCCATTCTCCCCTCCCCTTCCCTTCTTTCTTTCCCTCCCTTCTCCATTCCCATCCCATCTTTTCCCTTCTCCCTTTTCTTCCCTTCTCCCTTCCATTCTCTCCTCTCTTCTCTTCCCTTCTCGCTTCTCCTCCATTCCCCCTTCCCTTCTCTTCTCCCTTCCCTTCCCTTCTCCCTTCTATTTCCTTCTCTCTTCCTTTTCTTCTCCCTCTCTTCCCTTCTCCCTTCTCTTCCCTTCCTTCCCTTCTCCTTCCCTTCCTTTCTCCCTTCCCTTCCCTTCTTTCTTTCCCTCTCTTCTCCATTCCCACCCCATCTTTTCCCTTCTCTTCCCTTCTCCCTTCCCCTCCCTCCTCTCTTCACTGCCCTTCTCGCTTCTCTTCCATTCCCCCTTCCCTTCCTTTCTCCCTTCTATTCCCTTCTCCCTTCCCTTCTCCCTCTCTTTCCTTCTCCCTTCTCTTACTTACTCTCTTCTCTTCCCTTCTCTCTTCCCTTTTGTCCTGCCTTCCCTTATCCATTCCCTTCCCTTCCCCATTCTCTTCCATTCTCCCTTCCTGCCCTTCCCCTTCCTTCCCTTCTCTCTTCCCCTCCATTCTTCCTTCCCTTCCCTTCACCCATCCCTACCCTTTTCCCTTCTCTTCCTTTCTCCCTTCCTTTTCCTTCTCACCTCCCTTCCCTTCCTTTCACTTCCCGCTTCCCCTCACTTCTCCCCTCCCATCACTTCTCCTTTCCCTTCCCCTTTCCTTCCTTTCTACCAGCCCTTCCCTTCTCCCATCCCTTCCTTTGCCCCTTGCATTCCCTTCTCCCTTCCTTTCTCCCTTTCCATCCCTTCTCCCTTCCCCCTTCTCTTCCCCTTTCCCTTCTCTTCCATTTTCCCTTCCCTTCTCCCCTCCCTTCCTTTCCCCCTTCTCTTCCCTCCCTCCTTTCTTTATCCCCTTCCCTTCCCCCATCCATCCCTTCTCCCTTCCCTTCCTTTTCCCCTTGCATTCCCTTCTCACTTTCCATCCCTTCTCCCTTCCCTACCCTTCTCAATTCCCCTCCCTTCTCTTCCCTTTTCCCTTCCCTTCCATTCTCTCTTCCCTTCTTCCCTCCCTTCCTTTCCCCCTTCGCTTCCCTTCTCCCTTCCTTTCTTTATTTCCCCTCCCTTCCACTTATCCATCCCTTCTCCCTTTCCTTCCCTCCCTTCCCTTCCCTTCCCCTTGCCTTCTCTTTTCCCTTTCTCCTCCCTTTCTTTCGTTCTCCCATCCCTTACTTTTTTCTTCCCTTCCCTTCCCCCCTCCCTTCCCCCTTCCCTTCCCCTTCTCTTCTCCCTTGTCTTCCTTTCTCCCTACCATTCCCTTCTCCTCTCCCTTCTGTTCCCCCTTCCCTTCCCTTTCTTTCCCTTCCCTTCCCTTCTCTCTTCCCCTCCTTTTTCCCATCCCTTACCTTTTCCCTTCCCTCTCTCCCCTCCCTTCCCTTCTCCCTTCCCTTCCCTTCCCTTCCCTTCTCCTCCTTTTCACTTCCCTTCCATTCACACCCCTTCCCTTTTCCCCTCCCTTCTCCCTTACCTTCCCTCTTATCCTCTCTTCTCCCCTCCTCCCTTCCCCCTTCCCTTCCCTTCCCTTCCCTTCCCTTCTCCTTTCCCTTCCCTTCTCTCTTCACCTCACTTCTTTCTTCCCTTTCCCCTTCCATTCCCTTCTGTTGCAGTGTGGTTTGCATTGCTGGTAGAAATCACCCAACCAAGAGCAGGTTCTGGGAAACAGATTTATTTTGGCTTTTAGGCTCGAGGGGAAGCTCCACGATGGCAGGGGAAAATGATGGCATGAGCAGAGGGTGGACATCACCCCCTGGCCAACATAAGGTGGACAATAGCAACAGGAGAGTGTGCCAAACACTGGCATGGGGAAACTGGCTATAACACCCATAAGCCCGCCCCCAACAATACACTGCCTCCAGGAGGCATTAATTCCCAAATATCTATCAGCTGGGAACCTAGCATTCAGAACACCTAAGTTTATGGGGGACACCTGAAACAAACCACCACATTCTGCCCCTGGCCCCCATACACTGATAACCATACATGATCATACATACCATACATACATATCAGGATAAATCACATGTTAAATCTGATGGATGGTCAGATTTGCCATTCTTAAATAAGCTATATTTTGGGCTTGTTATTTGTTGCTTCTTGATTTATAGTGGCTTTGTTTCCTCTTCTGTTATACATTAGGGAAGGGTCTCACTTGGTCACAAGCTGACTGGGAACCCTCAGCAGACCAGAAATCTTAACCTCCTTGTTGATAGAGGATCTGGTTGTCATAATACCTACTCTTGCATAAATACTCTGTGCTGTTTTTCATTGAAAGTGTACATTGTTTAGTTAAATTTTAGAATCTATCTGTATTTTGTTCCAGTCAGCCTACTTGAATGCTCTCATAGCAGGCAAACCCAACACCTAGGGTCACTTTTGTAAATGTTCGGAGAGTCTGCAGAGCCATACATAGCACCTTAAGCCCCTACCCTGAAGATATACAACATCAGATTGATTAATACATTTAATAATACCCAGCTAACTAGAAAATCCAAGCATTAAATTAATCCAAGATGCAAAAATATATACATTATAACACAAGAAACACCAAAAACCAAGACAATATAAATACACCAAAAGTATCAATGCATCAGAAATGACCTCCAGTGAGAATGAGTTAAATGAAATACCTGAGAAAGATTTCAAAAGAATGATTATAAATATGTTCAAAAAAGTCAAAGAGGAAATCAAAGGAATAAAAGAGGAACTCAAAGGGATGAAAGAAGACACAGGACACCAATTTAATGAAATGAAGAGGTCAATACTAGGAAAAATAAGGAAATAAAAATAATAAAGGAAAACCAGTCAGAATTACTAGAAATAAGGAACACAGTTAATGAAATAAAAACATGTAGAAAATCTCACCAGAAGAATGGATGAAGGAGAGGACAGAATATCTAAGCTAGAAGACCAGGTGGCAGATCTAATACAGTACAACAAAGAGAAAGACAAACTAAGAGAAAAGTATGAATGGGAATTTCAAGATATTCAAGGCACTATGAAAAGATCAAACATAAGAATTCATGGTATAGTAGAAGGAGAAGAATTTCACTCCAAAGGCACAGTAGGCATCTTCAACAAAATCATAGAAGAAAACTTCCCCCAAATTGGGAGAGAGCTGCCAATGAGATACAGGAATCCTTAGAACACCAACCAGACAAAACCTGGAAAGAACCTCTCCTCACTATATTATAATCAATCTACCAAACACACAAACCAAAGGAAAAATATTGAAAGCAGTTATAGAGAAAAATCAAGTTACCTACAAAGTCAAGCCCATCAGGATTACAGCAGATTACTCAACACAAACTTTAAAAGGCAGAAGGGCTTGAAGTGATGTATTCCAAGTCCTGAAAGATAACAACTGTCAACCAAGGTTACTTTATCCTGCAAAGCTATCCATTCACATAGATGGAGAAATGAGGACATTCCATAAAAAAACAGGCTAAAGGAATATTTGAAGACAAAAACCAGCTCTACAGAAAATACTTGAAAGAATCCTCCAAGCTGAAGAGAAAGAAAAGCACACATATAAGGATCCTGGAAAAAACAAACAATACTCAAATACTAGTTAACACAAGAGAGCAAAGATAAAACCTGAAGAACTACAAAAAAATGGCAAAAATAAATACTCACCTTTCAATAATATCTCTTAATATCAATGGCTTCAATGCCCCAAACAAAAGACACAGGTTTGCAGACTTGGTTAAAAAGCAGAATCCTTCAATTTGTTGCCTCCAAGAAACCCACCTTTCTACAAAGGATGGACACTAAGGTTGGAAAATGGTGTTTCAAGCAAATAGGCCTAGAAAACAAGCAGGGGTCGCTATCCTAATATCTGACAAGGTAGACTTCAGTCCAACATTTCTTAAGAAAAATAAGGAAGGTCACTTTATATTGATTAAAGGCACACTCCAACAGGAGGACATTACAATCCTAAATATATATGCACCTAACATGGGGGCTCCAAAATTCATCAAACAAATGCTATTTGAACTAAGGTCACAGATAACACCAAGCACAGTGGTAGTGGGTGACTTCAACACCCCACGCTCATCAATTGACAGGTCATCCTAGGAAAAAGTTAATAGAGAGGCATCTGGACTAAATGAGGTCATAGAAGAAATGGACCTAACAGATATATACAGGACATTTCATCCAAATGCTGCAGAATATACATTCTTTTCAGCAGCACATGGAACATTCTCTAAAATAGACCATATATTAGGACACAAAGCAAATCTTAACAAATACAGGAAAATTGAAATAATTCCTTGCATTCTATCTGACCACAATGGAATCAAACTACAAGTAGCAAGAAAAGCTATAGAGCATACACAAAATCATGGAAACTAAACAATATACTCCTAAATGATGAATGGGTCAATGAAGAAATCAAGAATTCATAGAGTCAAACGATAATGAGAACACAACATATCAAAATCTCTGGGACACAATGAAGGCAGTCCTAAGAGGTAAATTTATAGCTTTAAGTGCCTATATTAAGAAATTTGAAAGGTCTCAAGTAAATGACCTGATGCTTCACCTTAAAGCCTTGGAAAAAGAAGAACAAGGCAAACCAAAAATTAGTAGATGGGAAGAAATAATAAAGATTAGGGCAGAAATTAATGAAGTAGAAACAAACAACAACAACAAAAAATCCAAATAATCAATGTTTTGTTTTCTCAATAATTTTTTGTTTTTATTTATTTGAGAGCAATAGACAGAGAGAGAAAGAAG
Organism: Dipus sagitta; assembly: GCA_036346955.1. Classification (NCBI taxonomy): domain Eukaryota; kingdom Metazoa; phylum Chordata; class Mammalia; order Rodentia; family Dipodidae; genus Dipus; species Dipus sagitta. The sequence goes on along the minus strand of CM070773.1, from coordinate 49,454,448 downwards.
TAGAGAAAGAGAGACAGAGAGAGAGAAAGGGCACACCAAGGCCTCCAACCACTGCAAATGAACCCCAGATGCATATGATACCTTGTGCACCTGGCTTATGTGGGTACTGGGGGATGGAGCCTCGAGCCAGGGTCCTTAGGCTTCACAGGCAAGTGCTTAACCACTGAGCCATCTCGCCAGCCCCTATTTTTAGTTTTTTATTTTTTGGCTGAGGTATGGTTGCACTCTATCCCAGGCTGACCTGATTCACTCTGTAATCTCAAAGTGGCCTGAAACTCATGGTGATCCTCCTACCTCTGCCTCCCAAGTGCTGGGATTAAATGTGTGTGCCACTACACCCGGATATGAGTGATTGAGTGATTTTTTTTCTTTTTTTTTAGACAAACCATTTATTCATACACGGCATGTACCAGGGTCTCACCATGGATGCTTGCCTGGCTTTATGTGAGTAGCTGGGAAATTAAATCCAGGCCAGCAGGCTTTACAAGCAAGCACCTTTAACCACTAAACCATGTCTCCAGCCCCAAAAGAGTGTTCCCCCCACCCCAAGGCAGGGTGTCACTCCACCCTAGGGTCTCACTCTAGTCCAGGCTGACCTGGAATTCACTATGTAGTCTCAAGGTGGCCTTGAACTCCCAGCGATCCTCCTACTTCTGCCTCCTGAGTGCTGGGATTAAATGCATGCGCCACCATGCCCGGCTCCAAAAGAGTGCTTTTTAAGAAAGTGCCTTTAATCACTGAGCCATCTCTGCAGCCCAAGAGGGCTTTTTAATTAAAGAAAAGAAAAAATGAAGTGCAAGTGATCAGGTCTTAATAAACCCTACCCTACTTTCATTCTGTCAGGTATTCATTTGTTATCTGTTGGCAGTGAAACTTGCTTAAAAAGAAAATCAATTAAGTTGAAGCTACACTAAGAATGCTTTAAAAATAAAGTATTACTTGGGGCCTGGGAGATGGCCCAGTGGTGCAAGATGCTTGCTTGAAAATAAAGTATTAATATATCAATGGTGATATGCACAATCACCAGTTAAAAATTAGCTAGTGTGAGCCAGGCGTGGTGGTGCACGCCTTTAATCCTAGCACTGGGGAGGCAGAGGTAGGAGGATTGCCATGAGTTCAAGGCCACCCTGAGACTACATGGTGAATTCCAGGTTAACCTGAGCTAGAGTGAGACCCTACCTCGAAAAAAAAAAAAAAGTTAGTAGTGTGTACTAGAAGCAATAAAAGTCTGTATGGTTACTTATTAGCTAAAGAGGATAAGCTTTTTGTACTAAAACGTAAAATAGTGTAAACAATATCCTTTGTTACTTCTCACTGTATAAAGTTATATAATGTGTACCTTTCATTTGCTTTCAATTTTAATTTTGGGGGTTTTCTTTTTTATTTATTTATTTTGATTTTTTGAGGTAGGGTTTCACTCTCGTTCAAGCTGCCCTGGAATTCACTCTGTAGTCTCAGGTAGCCTCCAACTCAGTGATCCTCCTACTTCATCCTCCCAAGTGCTGGGATTAAAGGCTTTGGCCATCGCCCCTGGATTTGGTTTTCATTTTGTTTTGGTTTAGTTTTGTTTTTCAAGGTAGGGTTATGCTCTAGTCCAGGCTGACCTGGAATTTACCATGTAGTCTCAGGGTGTCCTCAAAGTCACAGCGATCCTCCTCCCTCTGCCTCTGGAGTGCTGGGATTAATGGACTGTGCTACCATGCCTGGCTGGTTTTTAGTTATCTATTTATTTTGTTATTATTATTTGGTTTTTCAAAGTAGGGTCTCACTCTAGCCCAGGCTGACCTGGAATTTACTATCTGGTCTCAGATTGGCCTCGAACTCACAGCGATCCTCCTACCTCAGCTTCCCAAATGCTGGAATTAAAGGTGTGTGCTACCACGCCCTGCTTGGTTTTTAGTTTTTATTCATACTTATTTGCAAGATAGAGAGAAAGTGAGTGCAGACACTCCAGGACCTGTCCAAATGCATGTGTCACTTGGTGCATCTGGCTTTACGTTGGAATCAAAGCTGTTGGGCTTTGCAAGCAAGCACATTGAACCTCTAGGTCCTCTCCCCAGCCACCTCCCCTTTTTTTTTTCGAGACAGGGTTGCATGCTGTCTAGGCTATGAGTTCACTATGTAGCTCAGCTGGGCCTTGAACTCCTGACCCTGCTGCCTGGATCTCCCAAGTGCTGGGATTACAGGCTTCTGCAATCATGCCTGGCTCCTAGTATTTTTCAATAGGAAATAATTCTACCCTTTGTTAAAAAATTTTGAACAAGATAATGGGGGCATATGGGCACACCAAGGCTTCCTGCTACTGTAAACAAACTCCAGATGCATGTGCCACCTTATGCATCTGGCTTTATGTGGGTACTGGGAAATCAAACCCAGGCCACCAAGCTTTGTAAGCTGGCACCTTTAACCACAGAGCCATTTTACCAGGCCTCTACTACTTTTTATTTGGTTATTTATTTTGATTTTTTGAGGTAGGGCCTCTTTCTGGCCCAGGTTCACCTGGAATTCACAATGTAGTTTCAGGGTGGCCTTGATCTCATGGTGATCCTCCTACTTCTGCCTCCTGAGTGCTGGGATAAAAGGCATGTGGCACTATGCCTGGCTCTAATTATTTTTTTTTTACATTTAAAATATTTTATTTATTTATTTGAGAGAGAAAGAGGTAGTTAGAAAGAACGGCTGCACCAGGGCTTCTTCTAGTCACTGTAAATAAATTCCAGACTCATGCGCCACCTTGTGCATCTGGGTTTACGTGGGTACTGGAGAATTAAACCTGGGTTGTTAGGCTTTGCAGACAAGCGTCTTAACTTAAGCCATCTCTCCAGCCCCTTGATATGTTTTTAATATATCCATGTGCTCATATGTTCCCAATGTATCTTACTTAGCTTATAGTCTGGGCCTCATGAGATGTCAGACTGGTGGTGGTATCTATGTGCACAGTGACGTGCAGAGTCGTTCTGCCTCAGCATTTGCACTCAGAACGCTACTTTGTAGAATGGAGTCCCTCAGAGCAAGGCCCAGCCTGAAAACTACTATTTTGCAATATGAAGCAACTTAGAGGAGAATATAGCCTGATCCTCCCTTCTCTCACATACTAGGCAAGCACTGTACCACTTAGCTACTGCCCTGGCCTCTGTTGGGATTCTAGCTGCAAGGTTTCAAGACTGTAGGTTCTTTTCCTTTTTATTTTTTATTTTTTTCAAAGTATTGTCTCACTCTAGCTCAGGCTGACCTGAAATTCACTCTGTAGTCTCAGGGTGGCCTTGAACTCATGGCAATCCTCCTACCTCTGCCTTCCGAGTGCTGGGATTAAAGGTGTGCACCACCACACCCTGCTTTCTTTTCCTTTTAAAAATTTATTTTAATTTGTTTATTTGAAAGAGAGAGAGAGAATGGTCACACAGCAAATGGACTCCAGATGCACGCGCCACTTTGTACATCTGGCTTATGTGGGTCCTGGGGAATCAAACCTGGGTCCTTTGGCTTTGCAGGCAAGCTCCTTAACTGCTAAGTCATCTCTCCAGCCCTCCTTTTTGTTGTTGTTCTTGTTTTCTAGGTAGGGTCTCGCTCTAACTCACTGACCTGGAATTCACTCTGTAGTCTCAGGGTGGCCTCAATCCTTTTACCTCTGCCTCCTGAGTGTTGGGATTAAAGGCATATGCTACCATGCCAAAATCTTTTGTTTTTGTTTGTTTGTTTTTTTGTTTTTTGTTTTTCTAGAGGTAGGGTCTCACTCTAGCCCAGGCTGACCTGGAATTCACTATGGATTCTCAGGGTGGCCTCGAACTCATGGCAATCCTCTTATCTCTGCCCCCCGAGTGCTGGGATTAAAGGCGTGCGCCACCAAGCCCGGCTCCAACTCTTTATTATTATTAATATTTGCATTCAGGCCCTTGCACCACTTTTTTTTTCTTTTTGAAATATATTTTTATTTATTTGCGGGCAGAGGTAGAATAGAGACAGAATGGGAGTGCCAGAGCCTCCAGACACTGCAAAGGAACTCTAGATTTGTGGGCCACTTTGTACACCTGGCTTTACATGGGTACTAAGGAATCAAACTCTAGTCCTTAGGTCTGAAGACAAGTGTCTTAACCACGGAGCCATCTCTCCAGCCATTGATTTGTTTTTGAGGTAGGGATTCATTCAAGCTGAGGTTGGCCTGGAACTCACTCTGTAGTGCCAGCCTGGCCTCAAACTCACAGTGATCCTCCAACCTCTACCTCCCCAGTGCTGGGATTAAAGGCATGTCCCACCACGCCTATCATGTGCCATTTTTTTGTGTCCAACTTTATATGAGTAGCTGGGTAATTGAACCCAGACCAGCAGGCACCTTTAACTACTGATCCATCTCCCCAGCTCCTGTATGGCTTCTTGTAGTGGTCGTTTCTAGACTGTGGAAGCACCTAAATGTGTCACAATTAAAAATATATCTTCCTGAGCTAGAGAGATGGCTTAGTGGTTAAGGTGCTTGCCTGCAAAACCAAAGGTTTGTTTGCAGAGTCTAGAGGCCCTGGCACACCTATCCTCTCTTTCTATCTGCCCCTTTCTCTCTCTGTGGAATAAACAAATAAAACTTTAAAACATCTAAAAATATATCTCCCTAAGCTGTGGGTGTCTCAGTGATTGCCTTGCATGAGCACCACCAATCTCTACTGAAAAAAATAAAACGGAAAAAAATACTCCCACTAAGATTTCTTTTTCTTCAGTTTGTAACATAAACACCTTTTTTTTCTTTTACCCCAAGAGAGGCTCTGGGGCTCAAACAGCTGTTATAGTTCAGCGCAGTGCCAATTGTGTCCCATAAGACTCAAGAAAGATAATAAATAGATCAGGTAGAAACTATTCCCAAATCAGAGAAAACAAGTGGGGGAGAGCCCCTGGGAAATGACAGCCAAGGCGTTGGTTAAAAGCAGGGTAGGCTGGGCGGGGTGGCGCACGCCTTTAATCCCAGCACTAGGGAGGCAGAGGTAGGAGGATCACTGTGAGTTGGAGGCCAGCCTGAGACTACCTAGTGAATTCCAGGTCAGCCTAGGCTAGAGTGAGACCCTACCTCAAAAACAACAACAATTTTTTTTTTAAAGTCCGAGTAGCTGAAAAAGGCCCTAGGAAGAAAGGAAAAAGACACTTGGAAAATGGCTGGGAGGGGTGGTACGTGTATGCAGTCTCGGCTACTTGGGAGGCTGAGGTGGAGGACTGCTCGAGCCCAGTAGTGTGGGATTAACCTGAACAACACAGCAAAACTTCATCTTTGAAAAAAAAGTCAATGTTTTTCACATTTATAAGTATATGGAAAAAATAAGTACATGGAAAATTGGGCATAGTAGCATGTGGGAGGCTGAGACAGGAGGATCACTTTGAGTCACTTTGAGGCCAGCCTGGGCAGCTACAGTACAAATCCCAGGTCAGCCTGGGCTAAAGCAGTTATGAGAAAAGGAAAACAATTGGTGAATCTTGGTGTGTAATAAAATCTCCTTCATTATATTACTCTTAATTTTCCTTGTTGGTTTTTGTTGGTTTTTATTTTGCTTATTTGTTTTCTTTGATTATTTGGTGGAGGTTTGTTTTGGGGTTTTGTTTTTGTTTTTGTTTTTGTTTGTTAGATTTTTTGAGGCAGGTCTTGCTCTAGTCCAGGCTGACCTGGAGCTCACTATGTAGTCTCAGGCTGGCCTCGAACTCACAGCAATCCTCCTACTTCTGCTTCCTGAGTACGGGAATTTAAGGTGTGCACCACCATGACCAGCTTGGTATTTTTTTATTTTTATTTATTTATTTGCAAGCAGAGACATAGAGAGGGACAGAGAGAGAAAGAGAGAGAGAATGGGTGTGACCAGGCCTCCAGCCTGCATGTGCCACTTTGTGCATCTGGATTTACATGGGTACTGGGAAAGGAATTGAACCCAGGTCATTAGGCTTTGTAAGTATGCACCTTAACCACTGAGCAACCTCTTCAGCCTTTTTTTGAGGGTCTCACTCTAGCCCAGGCTGACCTGGAACTCTGTAACCTCAGCCTCCTGAGCTCTGGGACTAAAGGCATGCACCACCACATGTGGCTCTTGTTTGGTTCTTGTTTTGTTTTTCCAAGATAGGCATAGGGTCTCACTCTGGCCCAGGGTGATCTGGAATTCACTACGTAGTCTCAGGCTGGCCTCAAACTCACTGTGATCCTCTTACCTCTGCCTCCCAAATGCTGGGACTAAAGGCGTGTGCCACCATGCCTGGCTTGTTTGTTTTTTGAGATGGGATCTCATGTAACCCATACTGGCCTGAACTTGCTATGTAGCTGAGGATAGATAGCCTTGGACTCCTGGTCTGCCTACCTAGAATTATAGGTGCAGGCCACTACAGCTGGCTTTAACTGTAGGTTTGAAGTTTTATTTAGACGAAAATTGTTGGAGAAAGCAGAAGAGTAAGCAAAGGCTCTTGCCACTGGCCCCATTAAGAGATGGCTCTTTGGGAATTACCATTGCCATCATACTTGCCAGCCTGGCCCTGAAACCCTCTAACCATGGGAGGCAAGAGCTGGATTCTGAGTAGGCTAATAATGTTAGGCCACAGAGGGTGCCCAGATTCCAGTTTGTCTGGTACTGGGGGAAACAAAAGGAGCCCTATGACTTAGTCAGTCCTGATAAGGCGCCTCCATGCTATGAGTAATGGTCAGACCCAGGGGATGGACTGGGCTAAGAAAGCTGAAAAGCCTGGAGCACATGACAAGGAAATTCTTCCCTGAATTGCCTTTTCCTATTGAGATAAGATAGTACACAATAAAGCACGGCTAGCAATGCGGCCCTAGCCCCAGCTGACAGCCTGCGCTCGGCCTGGCTGAGGCATGAGCCTGTCTGCCAGGCCGGCCCGGGAGTCTCCAGTGGGCTGGCTCTGGCCTGCTATACAAGGCCCAGAAGGCGAGTCGTGACTCCCACCACTCGCCAGCTGTGGGATTTGTGGGATTCTCATTTCCCGTTTCCATTCTCTCTCTCTCTCTTTCTTGAGTCTTGCTGTGTATCCCAGGCTGACATCAAACTCACCATGTAACCTAGACTGGCCTTAATCCTCCTGATTCAACCTTCCAAGTGCTAGAATTGTAGTTGTACCACTGTGCTTGGCTTCCATGATTATTATCATCATCATCATTCTTACATACATGTTCCCTGCTTTACCTGTCTTACATATTGGTTGCAAAAAGTCCTAATAACTCATGAGTTTTTTCAACTCCAAAATGCCATGAAAATAGTTAGCAGCTGTTATTTTTAAAAATATCATTTTTTAATTTGGGAGGGGGCATAGGGTCAGGTGACCAGAGCAGAATGTCAGTCATCCTGCACCATGGCTTTTTGGCCTGGTATATGTGTGTGTGTGTGTGTGTGTGTTTGAGGTAGGGTCTCACTCTAGCCCAGGCTGGCCTTGAACTTCTACTTCTGCCTCTGAGTGCTGGGATTAAAGGCATGCACCACCATGCCCAGTAATCTTTTTTTTTGTTGTTGTTGTTTGCCTTTGTTGCTTTATTTTATTGACAAGTTCCATGGTTGTAAACAATATCCCATGGTAATTCCCTCCCCCCCCAACTTTCCCCTTTGAAACTCCACTCTCCATCATAACCCCTCCCCCTCTCAATCAGTCTCTTTTTTATTTTGATGTCATCATTTTTTCTTTCTATTATGATGGTCTTGTGTAGGTAGTGTCAGGCACTGTAAGGTCATGGATATCCAGGCCATTTTTTATCTGGAGGAGCACATTGTAAGGAGTCCTACCCTTCCTTTGGCTCTTACATTCTTCCCGCCACCTCTTCCACAGTGGACCCTGAGCCTTGGAAGGTGTGATAGAGATATTTCAGTGCTGAGCACTCCTCTGTCACTTCCTCTCAACACCATGGTGCTTTCTGAGTCTTCCCAAGGTCACTGCCATCTGAAAAGAGAAGGTTCTCTAACCAAAAGAGAGAGTATCATTAATATAAGGGTATGAACATTAAGAGAAGTGCTTACTGGGCAGTTTGATGAGCATACATATACATTTAGCCAGACCGTAACAGATGTTACACTCCTAGGGCTCATGACTGTCCCTGTTGTAGGTTTTCAGCATCAGGGATGTATTCCCTCCCATGGAGCAGGCCTCCAGTCAAATTAGAGAGTGGTTGGTTTCCCCCATAACAGATGTGCCACTATTGCACCTGTTGGCTCATTTGGCCTGGCTGGCCAAATATAATGCTTCCAGTGTCCACTGTTGAGTATCTTTACTGGTAATTTCTGTCTCTCCCATTGGACTGCATGCAGTGAGGCTTTTTCCAGCTTTCTGTCAGCTGGTCTAAATGGAGGAGGTTTTCAGCTCAGCTACAGCAGGATTTCTTAGTGACCTTGTAGCCTGAGTATGTGGAGTCTTCAGCAATAGGGTCTTACCATCTATTCCTGGTGGGAAACCAAGGGCCTCAGCAATGGCCTGTAATGTTTTGGGGGCATCAGAGACCTCCCTGGCCAACAACTCACTAGAAGGTATCCAATATCTGGCACTGAAAATGTTCTAGTAGCAATCTATGGCTCCTGAGTGTTCCATTGTCCAAAAAAAGTAGGTTTCCATGTGATTTATTTATATCCTCTTAGATTTTGATTAGCCCTTCCTCTACCTTTCCTTTACTCAATCTCTTCCCCCGACCTCACTTAGGCATTTTCACCCTTATTAATCTATTCTTCTACTTACATATATACAATACCATCCTATTAAGTCTCCCCCCCCTTCTATTCCCTTTATATCTCCTTTCTAGCTTACTTATGTCTGCTATTGAATTTTCTTCCTACTCACACAGAAGTCCAATCATTTGTAGCTGGGAGACACATATGAGAGAGAACATGTGATGTTTGGCTTTCTGGGCCTGGGTTACCTTACTTAGTATAATCCTTTCCAGATCCATCCATTTTCCTGCAAATTTCATAACTTCATTTTTTTTCTTTTACTGCTAAGTAAAACTCCATTGTGTAAATGTGGCACATCTTTATTATCCACTCATCCGTTAGCTGTCTTTGCTTTGAGCCAGAGTCTCTTTACTGATTCTGCAGCTTGCAAGGCTCAGGTATTCATTGGTCTCTGCTCCCCTGCCTGACTGTGGTTGCAGGAGTCTGTGGCCACACCCAGCTGTTTATATGGGATCAGGAGATTTGAATCCTGGCAGGGTCAGCCCCCTCAGTGCTCATGCTTGCACAGGAAGCATCCTTAACCACTGAGACATCTCTCTAGCCCATTAGTTGCTGTTATTACTTCTCCAATATTCCCATGTATGAAGGGATTCATTTAGTAGGTTCCCTCACTTTCAGGACCAGTTCAAGACTTCCTTAAAACTCACCTGGATGTCTTTCAGTGCCTCAGCACTTAAAAAAAAATTATTTATTTGCATGCAGAGAAAGACAGAGAGACAGACAGACAGACACACACACACACACACACACAGAGAGAGAGAGAGAGAGAGAGAGAGAGAGAGAGACAGACAGACAGATAGACAGAATGGGTGCACCAGGATAGTGTCACTGTAAATAATTCCAGATGCATGTGCCACTTTGTGCATCTGGCTTTACATGTGTACTGAGGAATTGAACTCAGGTTGTTAGGCTTTTCAGGCAAGTGCCTTAACTGCTGGGCCATCTCCCCAAGTAATGACTCACCCTGTTTCCAATGAGTCAGTGTGCTGGCGAGTGAACCCTGGCAGCCGTCTCCTTCAAGAGGTGGGAAGCAGAGCCTGGACTGTATTAATTACCTTTCCGTTGCTGTTACCAAACACCTGACAAGAAGCAACTTAAAGGAGGAATGTTTATTTTGGCTTGAGATTCCAGAGGACACAGTCCACCGTGGTGGGAAAGGCATGGCAGCAGGAACGTGATGCAGCTGGCCACCCACTGCCCCACTGTCCAGAGGCTGAGGACAGTCAGTTCTGGTGCTCAGCTCATGGTCTGTCTCCTGTTTATTCACTCTGGGATCCCAGTGCATGAGATAGTGCCACCCGCATTCAGGGTAGGTCTTCCCTGCTCAGTTAAACCTTTCTGGGCACACCCTCACAGTGAAGATTAACCATCATGACTCAGTCTGAATGGTGGCCTTAATGACTGGATCAGAGAAGCAGAGCAGAGTCCACAGAACACACAGGGAGCCAAAGCCTGGACCACTTCCTCCCTGCTAAAAAAATGTCATTTATTTATTATTTGCAAGCAGAGACAGACAGAGAAGGAAAGAGAGAGAGAGAATGGGCACACCAGGGCCTGCAAATGGACTCCAGATGCATATTCGACTTTGTGTATCTGGCTTTATGTGGGTACTGAGGAATTGAAGCCTGGGCATTAGGCTTTGCAGTCAAGTGCCTTAACCAAGGAGCCATCTCTCCAGTCCTCTCTTCTTTTATAGCAGGTCTTGCAAGCAGCTTCTTTCTGAGCAAGAGGATTTAAAACTAAAAACATGTCAGGCGCATACTTTAATTCTAGCACTTAGGAGGCAGAGGTAGAAGATTTCTATGAGTTCAAGACTAGCCTGAGACCACATAGTGAATTCCAGGTCAGCCTGAGCTAGAGTGAGACCCGACCTTGAAAAAAAAAGTCAGATTGTATACGTTTTCTTGCAGGAGGTTCACTGAACCATTCTAGCTTGAGTTTTCTGAGAATCCTAAAATCTTATGAAATTCCAAAAATTGAAGGCACTACAGAGGAATAAATTTTATTCTACCCCGAAGAGGTTGGAAAAGCCACAACTTCAGTGTATGATATATATGTCATAAAAAAATAAAAAAGATTAGGGCTGGGGTGTGGCTCATGGATAAAGCACTTACTTGGCATGTGTGAGGCTATATATATATATATATATATATATATATATATATATATATATATATATATATATATATACACACACACACATATATATATATGGATGTATATATGTCTCATATAAAATAAGTAGGTACATAAATATCCTCCAAACAAAATACATTAGTAGACAAATATTAACAAAATAGCACAGCCAACACAACAAAACATACCATGGTACGTACTGGCTATTCCTATGAAGACAGCAAGGCCAGGGGTTTGGGCTGTGGTGTCTGGAATCACAACCTACAAATGGCTCTCTAATTATCATTTCCACGTCTCAGTTTCCTTTTCTGTAAAATGGGGGTGGTAACGATTCCCTCATGGAAACAGCACTCAGTATTATTAAATGAATAAAGAAGGATTGATGCTGGGAAAAGGACAGCAAAGGAAATGTAGTAATGATTATCTCTGCTGTGACTGCTCACTGCCTCATGGTGTCGCTGTCGGACATTGGTTCTACTGCGTCTTCAACTGGCACTGCTGTGGGCTGTCCTTAACAGACTGTCAGGCCCTCGGAGCAGAGAACACCCCTCCCCCTTTGCTGATCTTAGACAAGAGCTTCTAAAATAGCGTTTATCTGAACAGGCTCCTCCTAGTTTGCAAGTGGGCTCCAAATGAATGTCAGGTCAGACCTGCTTCCAGCCGCATCAGCTCACAGGCACACCTCCACGCTTCAGCTCCTCACAGGAGGCCCATGGGCAGCTTTGCTGGGACACGTGGAGCCCACAGGGTCTGAGCAATCCCTTTCCAGGGACAGTGAGGCTGTTCTTTTCAAGGGGATTCCTAGTGAGTCCCCAGATCCCCACTCGGTTCACAAGGCTATACTCACTGGTTCCTGGTACTTCACTCTTGAAGGGAGATTCCTCAATCAATCACTGGGTGCCAACACATACACTTCCTGTGGTGTCAACACCTAGGACTCCAAGGCAAGTGTTTGCCAAATCTCTGTTTGGAAGCCGGGCATGGTGGCACATGCCTTTAATTCCAGCATTTGGGAGGCAGAGGTAGGAGTATTGCCATGAGTTCAAGGCCACTCTGAGACAACAAAGTGACTTCCAGGTCAGCCTGGGCTACAGTGGGACCCTCTCTGGAAAAACCAATAATAAAAAAAAATCTCTGTTTGGAAATCATATTATGTGTGATTGTTTATAAAGCCTCAGACATGGGGCTGGAGAGATTGCTCAGTGGTTAAGGCACTTGCCTGCGAAGCCTAAGGACCCAGATTCAACTCCCCAGAACTCATGTAAGCCAGATGCAGAAGGTGGTGCATGCATCTGGAGTTCATTTGCAGTGGGCTGTAGGCCCTGGGCATGCTCATTCTCTCTCTCTCTCTCTCTCATAAATAAATAAATAAAAATATTTTTAAAAACGCAGACATGTCTCTGCTCTATGTAGCTAAGGAAGAGAGTCACAGAGGTGGGAAGATTGAGCCTTACTGCTCACTGAGGCTCGCCCACTCAGGTGGGAGGCTATGTGCTTGGTCATATGAGGCTGCATCCTAATGAACACTGCAGTCTTCAAAGAGTGGAGCTAAGGCTGCAGCGATGGCTTAGCAGTGAAGATGTCTGCCTGCAAAGCCAAAGGACCCAGGTTCGATTTCCCTGCCCCACAAAAGCCAGATGCACAAGGTGGTGCATGCATCTGGAGTTCTTTTACAGTGGCTGGAGGCCCTGGAGCTTCCATTCTCTCTATCTACTTTTCTCTCTCTCAAATAAAAAAATAATAATAATAAAATTTAAATTAAAAAAAAAAAAAACGTCTGGAGCTAAATCAATTCTCAGAGACCAGCTGCTCAACAGTTCTCCGTCAGTGGGCAGCAGAGCCTCCGGGTGGGCTGATAATAGAAGTCTCAGGTCTCAGCTTTCTATGGGCGTCACTGATCCAATAGCTGCGCAGTGTGGAGGGTGGAGGAGTGAGGAGGAACAGGAGGTGCTGGTAAGGTGAGCTGGGGAGGGTGTGGGTTAGGTGGAGAGAGGGCTGCCAACACAGTTGTGCCTAGTCAGGGAGTTTTGTGGCAGGGGCAGCATCTCAGGTAGGGCCAAATGTGACACAGCTGTCATCAAAAGCTGAAAACAAGTTGCAGTTCTCAAAGTTAAAATCTCAACTCCTTTGCCAAGTAATATGTCCCCTGTTTGGCTATCATGGCCTAATTGGAGGCGAACTTAGGAGAAAATGTCTATGTCTAAGCAGGCATCTCAACATCGGATGCCTCCGTGGGAGCGGAGGTAAGCCCCTGGGATACAAGCGGGGAAGACAATCGCTGCCAGTGGCCAGCGAGGAAAGCCTTGTGCTCCGATGACCTCATGGCTCTCTTTTGTCGCTGGCGACTGGACACTCCCTTCCCCTCTGCCCACCTCCACCCAGCGGCATATCAGACAGATGACCACATGAGTTCAGGGGAAAAGTGTTGCCCTTCGATAACACACATTCTCACGTGCTGCTGCCCCGCCCCCAGCCCCGTCCCCCAAACGTCCCCTGACTGCAGGCTGAGCAAGGCTGAGTGAGGTCAGCCTGGAGCGCGCATTCTCTCCCAGCAGACCCAGGAATTTCTGAAGAGTTGCATAAGGGCAAACGCATGGCCGTGCCGTGAATTGTTTGTGTGAACCCTTTAGCTTGCATAGCTCAGGTCGTGTTGGTCCCTGGCTCACTGGGCAGGAGGTTGTTTTTCTGTGTCCTTTTCATCACATGGATATTTCCATATCTCCTCAGAGGGGACAGCAAGGGACCTTGACCAGGGCTGAGGTAGGGCAGAGCTAAAGAAAATTCGGTTCAAATACTTCAGCCTCAGAGCCCACAGCTCAGATGAAACCTCTCTATTGAGCAGGAAAGCAGTGAGTGTCCTTAGTGTCCTCAGCCCTTCAAAGTTAGTGACACACTGGGCAAGCCTGGGAGACAGACCTTCCCCGGGTGTCACCATGGCCAGGAAAATGCAGGGGGTCACGGACAATGTCCCTTTCCCCACAAGAGCATGCTTCCATCCTGGGGCTCTCCAGATCTCCCAGGCCTCTTACTTGGCCAAATATTTGGGAGCCCGGAGCTGAAACAATAGCTTTACTAAAGACGTGGTGGGCAATTACTGGGAAGTCATGTGGTTGTCCGAATTGAACCAATTTGTCAAAGACCATTTTCCTCTCACTCATCACCTCCCCCACACCCCACGATAAGATAGGGTCCCCAGAGCACAATAATCCTTTCCTGAGATACAATTTAGAGGCTCTTGAGAAAAGAAACAACAGCGAGGCTAATTTTGGCTTTTCTGAGGCTAAAGAAAAGGACACAGGCAGGTCCTGTCCTGCCCACGGAAGCCAGGGTGGGCCACATTTCACCCCTCCAGGGTATCTGCTCTCATCACCAGGGGTCTGGGAAAACAATACAAGGGGCCCGAGGGGAGATGGGAGCAGACTCTGGGCCCTGGAGACTATGTGGGAGCTTTTCCTGAGTTCTGCACAAGTCTCTAAAAGTTCTTTCAGAATTTACTTTCTGTTATATATTGGTGTATGTGCTTGCATGCGTGTCACTGTGCACATTTGGAGGTTCAGAGGGAAACTTGGGTGTCTGTGTCCCACCTTGAAGCAGGGTATCTTGCTGCTGCAAATGAACTGCCAGACTGTGGAGGAATAGACCAGCCGGTCATGAGCTGCCCATGTTCCTAAGTGTTCACTTTGCATCTGGCTTTATGTAGCGACTTAGGGATTGAACCCCAGGTCAGTAGGCTTTGCAAGCAAGCAGCTTTAACCACTGGGCCATCTCCCCAGAATCCAAACTTAAAATTTTAATTGCCAGTTCCTTACCATCCCTCCCCCAGCTCATTAATGAACTAATAGTTGGGATTCCTTCCAGACCTGCCAGTGGATCTTGATGTTCTTCAGAGCTCTGTGGATCCCCTGGAGTTTCAAGTTCGGTTTGCATACATATGCACTTTTCTCTAGGACATTCCTGGGCTGCCCTCTGATTCTTTGTTGTTGTTTTTGTTTGTTTGTTTGTTTGTTTGTTGAGGTAGGGTCTCACTCTAGTCCAGGCTGACCTGGAATTCACTATGTAGTCTCAGGGTGGCCTTGAACTCACAGCGATCCTCCTATCTCTGCCTCATGAGTGCTGGGATTAAAGGTGTGTGCTACAAGAGTGGTATGATTTTTGTTTTCAATATATTTTATTTATTTATTTATTTGAGAATGAGAGAGAGATAGAAAGAAGCAGACACAGAGAGAATGAATGGGCCAGGGCCTCTTGCCACTGCAAATGAACTCCAGACACTTGTGCCACTATGTGCATCTGGCTTTAAGTGGGTAATGGGGACTTGAACCTGGGCCATCAGACTTTGTAATAAAGTGCCTTTTACCACTGAGCACTCTCTCCAGCCTTTCCCTTTGATTCTTAAAGGAATCTGTGCTTAAAAAAAAAAAAAAAGAAAGAAAGAAAAAGAAAAAGAAAAAGAAAAAGGCATGTGTCTCAGGAGAGCCCAGCCCTGGCAAATCTCCTGTCCCTTTCTGTCAATGTTGGTCAGAGTTCACGTTGTACTTCTGGCTTTATGTGGGTACTGGGGATTTGAACCCCGGGCTGCTAGGCTTTGTAAGCAAGCACTTTTAGCCACCGAACAATATCTCCAGGCCAATGCTGGTCAGATTTCAATATAATATGCTTTAGACTCATACAAGTATTATGCTAAGGTGTAGGTTCTGATTCAGTAAGGCTGAGTGAGGCCCACAAAGCTGGTTCTGACAAGCTCAAGATGGGCTACAGACCAAACTTGTGTAGTAAAGTGTGTGTGTGTGTGTGTGTGTGTGTGTGTTTTGAGGTAGAGTCTTACTCTAGCCCAAGCTGATTAGGCGCTCACTCTAGTCCCAGGCTGGCCTCAAACACACAACAATCCTCCTACTTCGGCCTCCCATTGAAGACAACCAGCGATTTGCTGTCCCTGAGCTTGTACCATGGCTATAGCCCCTAACTGATCCCCAGTCCACCCTTCCTGCTGCCACTCGATAGGCAGCCGAGAAGAAGACATCTCTAAAAGGATCTCAGGCTGCTGCAGGCGACAGCGTGGAGCAGTGTCTCGGGCTCCTTTATGTTAACCACTGACAGAAACAGGCTTCCCAGTCTATGGGCAAAGACTGCCTGGTCTTTGAGGTGGAAAGGCTGAGACTGCTCTAGGTCATGCAGTGCGATCGGAGAGGCTGTGTGATAGATTACCGATGTCCTTATCCTGAAGTTCAAATCCCTTCCTTTTCACCATGACTCAGACGTCCTGAAGCAGCCCGGCTTAGCTAGAGACACCTCCATTAAGCACAGCATCATTCCTGCTGCCCTCTCACCATCCCCGGGAGAAGGGAGAGCGCATTCTTTTATTTTTGTTTTTCAAGGTAGGCTCTCACTCTAGCCCAGAGTGGAATTGACTATGTAATCTCAGGGTGGCCTTGAACTCGCAATGATCCTCTTACCTCTGCCTCCAGAGTGCTGGGATTAAAGGTGTGTACCCCAACGGCCCACTCAAGAGAGTATATTCCGGCAAACTTTTTAAAAAAATTTTATTCATTTTTATTTATTTATTTATTTATTTATTTATTTATTTGAGAGTGACAGAGAGAGAAAGAGGCAGAGAGAGAGAGAGAGAGAGAGAGAGAGAGAAAATGGGCGTGCCAGGGCTTCCAGCCACTGCAAAGGAACTCCAGACGCGTGCGCCCCCTTGTTCATCTGGCTAACATGGGTCCTGGGGAATCGAGCCTTGAACTGGGGTCCTTAGGCTTCACAGGCAAGCGCTTAACCACTAAGCCATCTCTCCAGCTCCCGGCAAGCTTTTCCATGCAATAGAGGAGCTCTGGGCCTGCTCTTCCATCTCCCTCATGTGCTTATCCAGTCCTTTCTCATCTTATTCACTGGTTTTCCCTGCTTTTGTGTCCTGGCTCCAGCTATCTCCAATGTCCCCAGCTGCACCATTGCATCCGGAAAGCAAAAATGGCAGGAAAGCTCCCACCAGGGGGTTGGAAGAGGTGATGAGACCAAAAACTGTTTGGCTTGCCGTTGGACTGTGGGTCACCACAGCAGCTGCCGAGGCGCTCAGGCACATCACCACGGTGTGCCAACGTGGAAACTCCTGCTGACTCACAGAGCAGGGTGAGCTTTCTGTTCACAAAGGGCTCAAAGCCGGTTTTCATCTTCTATGTCATGTCGGGTTTTGTTTTTTTTTTCAGCTTTGCTCAGTAGAGAATAACATCTAAATTCTAGTTTATATTTATTTTTTTCAAGGTAGGGTCTTGCTTTAGCCCAGGCTGACCTGCAATTCACTATGGAGTCTCAGGGTAGCCTTGAACTCACGGCGATCCTCCTACCTCTGCCTCCTGAGTGCTGGCATTAAAGGCGTGCACCACCATGCCTGGCTCTCTAACTCCTTGCTGTGGTTTCACTGCCCCTGCCTTGACTGATGGCTCCCAATCTATTAGTTGCCATGGTCAGTGGTCATCTAGAAACTGCATTCTACTAGATGAATAGTGAGCAGGGCGGGGCTTGCGTCAGCCATGGGTTTTTGTGTAGCTTTTCCATGAAGATGCAGCCCCCGCTTCCCTCCTAGGAAACAGTCAACTCTACCATTTAGGTTATTTGGCCCAAGAGAAACCTCATAGACCAGGAACACCATGTATTGACCTTTGTGGAATAGCCAGGACACTGAATCCCCCAAGCCTTTGCCAGTTGTCTGCCTTTTTGTAATTGTTTCTCACGAAGCTGGACAGAGAACTCGTGGCCTTGCATATGCTAGGCAAATATTCTACCACTGAGCTAAACCCCTAGTCTGAATTGTCTGCTCTTTAATGTTCTGTCAGTACTGCTCCAGTCTGGCTTTTACTGACAGCTGGCATGCAGGGCGTGGCAGCCAGTCTCCAAGGTGTCCCCTAGTGATGCTCACCCCTGGGTATTCACACATTGTGACTTCTCCTCCAACCATGAGCTGCAGTCAGTAATCCATGTAACCAATAGGACAGTGCACACCTGGAGCTGGGGAGGTGGCTCAGTAGGTAAACACACAAGGAGCTGAGTCTTCATGAGCGCCCACGTAAATTCGTGGTGTGGTGGTCCAGTGCCTTTAGCCCCAGTGTGGGGACACGGCCACAGGAGGAGCTCTAGGGCTTGTTGGATAGCTAATCTATTGGTCAGCTCTAGGTTCAGTGTGAGACCATATCTCGAAAAAAAAGGGGGGCTGGAGAGATGGTTTAGTCATTAAAGGTACTTGCTTTACAAAGTCTGCCAGCCCAGGATTAATTCCCCAACACCCACAGAAAACCGGATGCAAAGTGGTACACTCGTCTGTGATGCCAAGTGCCTTCAACAAGGAGGGGCTCGCAGGCCAGCTGGTCCGCTTCCTCTGCTGTCTAGGAGTCTGTTTGCTGTTGTGAGCCTGCCTTAAAGAAGGTGGAACACAGACACCTCCAAGTTGTCTGTGACCTTTACGTGTGCCATGGTACATGTGCCCGTACACACACACACACACACACACACACACACACACGTAAATAAATAAAATGTTTGAAAATGGAAGAGCGTGACTGAGGAAGGCACCTGACATCACCCTCTGGCCTCCATGGGCACACACATGCATGCGTACCTGTATATCCCATGCACCTCCCCCCCACACACATGCACATGGAAAAAAAGTGATGTTGCAAACCTGATGGTATAATTTCCCAGTGGAATGAGCAAAACACTGTTAGGTGAAGATACAGTCACTGGATGACTTTAGGTTGTTCATGTGACATTTCAATAGAAGCATCATATAATCTATGGCCAGCCAAACAATGATCCAAAAACTTAATGGCCCTCAAACATACTAGGAATTGTGTCCTTATGTGGAAAAAGGATCTTTACAGAAGTGATTTAAAATATCGTTCTCCCCACCCACCTCCTATGTAGCCACAGCTGACTATGTAGACCAGACTGGCCTTAAACTTGTGGCCATCCTCCTGCCTCTGTCTCCTGAGTGCTGGGATGACAGGTGTAAACCACCATGCCTGACATGATCTCATTCTGGATTACCCAGGGAGTCTTTAAGACAATCACATATATCCTTGTAAGTTGAGGCAAAGGGAGACTTGGTACACAGAGGTAATGTCATGTGAGGCACACAGAGAAATCTGAAGATGTTGCTATTGACAATAGATGTGGTGCTGTCACAAGCCAAGGAGAGCTGTAAGAGGCTGATCAGGACCTTGTTGCCAACTTGATTTTGGCCAACTAAGAAAGCATAGGATGTGTAGCGAGGCATGGTGGTGTACACCTTTAATCCCAGAGCTAGGGAGGCAGAGATAGGAGGATCACCATGAGTTCAAGGCCACCCTGAGACTACATAGTGAATTCCAGGTCAGCCTGGGCTAGAGTGAAACCTTACCTCAAAAACAAAACAAAACAAAACAAAACAAAGATAGGAAGTGGACTTCTGAGCTCCAGACCTATACAAGATAATCAAAATGAGTTGTTTTATGACACCATGATTGTGGTAATTGGTTATAGCAGTATTGGGAAGCTAATACAGATGATACCAAAATGCTATACATGTCTGGTCTGGCTGAGGGGAGTAGAACTAGCTTCTGAGCCTTTGGATATAATTATCAACTGTGAGTTATTTGTGGAGAGGACTTTTTGTGGCAGGCCCCTTGTCACCTGAATGGACTGTATTCATTTCTAGGATTGCCATGAAGATGACTTCAAACATGGTGGATTTAAAAGCCAGAAATTTGGATGCCAGGGGTGGTGGCACACACCTTTAATCCCAGCACTCAGGAGGCAGAGGTAGGAGGATCGCTGTGAGTTCAAGGCCACCCTGAGACTACATAGTGAATTCCAGGTCAGCCTGGGCTAGAGTGAGAATTTACCTAGAAAAACAAAAACAAACAAACAACAACAACAAAAAAAAAACCCCAGAAATTTGGGGCTGGAGAGATGGCTTAGCAGTTAAGGCACTTGCCTGGGAAGTCTAAGGACCCATATTTAACTCTCCAGACCCCACATTAGCCTGACACACAAAGGTGAAGCAAGCACAAGGTCGCATATGCCCACTAGGTGGCACAAGCATCTGGAAGTCAATTGTAGTGGTTGAGGCCCTGGCGCACCAATTCTCTCTCATACATGTGCATGTATGTGTGCTCTCTATATATAAAAAAACAATTTTTTAAACCCCAGATATGTGTCCTTTTATAGCTCTAAAGGACATCAGACCAAAATCAAAGTGTTGGAAGGCTTGATTCCTTCTCATGGCTCTGAAAGAGAATCCTGTCCATGTCTCCCTCTCTCATGCCTTTTGGCAGCTCCCTCAGTCCTTGGTTGTTCTTGGCTTGTAGAACCTCCCAGTAACCTTTGCCTTTTCCTCACATGATCTTTCCATGGCCTTTCTCCTCTCATATATTTATTAATTTATTTTTGTTTTTCTCAAGGTATCACTCTAGCCCAGATTGACCT
Source organism: Dipus sagitta (assembly GCA_036346955.1). Lineage (NCBI taxonomy): Eukaryota > Metazoa > Chordata > Mammalia > Rodentia > Dipodidae > Dipus > Dipus sagitta. The sequence goes on along the minus strand of CM070773.1, from coordinate 49,434,178 downwards.
GGAATTTACTGCATAGTCTCAGGGTGGCCTTGAACTCATGGTGATCCTCCTACCTCTGCCTCCCAAGTGTTGGGATTACAGGCATGCACCGCCATGCCTGGCTATTTATTTATTTTCATTTTTCAAGGTAGGGACTTGCTGTAGCCAAGGCTGACCTGGAATTCACTATATAATCTCAGGTTAGTCTCAAACTCATGGCCATCCTTCTACCTCTGCCTCCTGAGTGCTGGAATTAAAGGTATGTGCCACCATGTCCAGCCTGTTTATTCATTTTTATGGCCTAGAACCTAAAAATGTAACCAGGTTGTCTTTGAATTCATGGCAATCCTCCAGCCTCAACCTTCTAATTACTGGGATTATGAGCATGAGCCACCATATCCAGCTCTCTCACCTCTAATTTATTCTTGGATGTTCAAAATAGAGGTGGGTCCTCTGGCTGTAAGTATAAGGAAGGCTGAACTGCACCTTGCTGTTGGAGAGACCATGGAAAACCAATGAAAGGAGACCCAGACAAGCAAACCATCCATGTTCTCCACTTCCTCCCTGGAAATATGACTTGAAACTCTACCATGTCTTTGCAATTATCCTCACTGTATTCCTCATCTCTAACTTCGGGAATGTAAGTTTAAACTTTTTTATTATTTATTTATTTTGTTTTATTGAGATAGCATCTCACTCTATCTTAGGCTGACCTGGAATTCACTACGTAGTCTCAGGGTGGCCTTAAACTCAGACGATCCTCCTACCTCTGCTTCTTGAGTGCTAGGATTAAAGGCATGTGCCACGATGCCTGGCTATTTTTATTTGAGAGTGATAGAGAGAAAGAGGGAGAGAGAGGGAGAGACAGAGAGAAGGGAAGAGAGAAGGAAAAGAAAAGAAAATAAAGGAAGAGAAAAAAGAAAAGAAAAGAAAAGAAAAGAAAAGAAAAGAAAAGAAAAGAAAAGAAAAGAAAAGAAAAGAAGAAAGAGAGAATGGGCATGTCAGGGCCTCTAGCCATTGCAGATGATCTCCAGACTCATGCATCACCTGTGCGTCTGGCTTATGTGGGTCCTGTGGAATTGAATCTGGGTCCTTTGGCTTTGTAGGCAAGTGCCTTAACCACTAAGCCATCTCTCCAGAGCCCAGAAATGTAAGCTTCAACTTTCCCAAGTTGACTGGTTGCCTTTCCTTTGCCATCAATGTCCTCTTGTTCTCCTGCTACTTCCTCTATTTTACTGACAGATCCTCTTGAGACTCTTGTTCATCCTAGACTTCCCTCAAAAGTCAGCTGTTTTTGCTTTCCATTTAGGGGAAATGGCTACCTCGGGGAGCCGTGAGCTTCCTCCTCCTGTTGCTTAGATGGATTAAAGTGGACATCTACTGGATTTTTCAAGTCAAGCTCAGTAGGTTTGCTTTCTCTGAGGCTTGTCGATAGGCACCTTCTCCCTGTGTCTTGCATGGATTTCTTGCTGTGTGTCCAGAGGGAGGTTTCTTTCCTGGGAAAAGATTATGAACAGTTCCAAAGAAACTTGCTACACATGTTCTATCGGTCTTTCTTGGAAGATACAGAAAAAAGGAATAATCATAAACACGAAGGAGAAAAGACTTAGTGACTTCTGTGTGTTAGCTTGGCTGAGCTATATTCTTGAGTTATTTAATCAAACATGAATCTAAATGTTGCTATGAAGCTATTTTATCCTGTGAGTAAAGTTCATCTTGGGTTAACTTTCAGAAAGGGGGATAATCCTAGTCACAGATCATTCAATCACTTGTCTTTTCTTTTTTCCTTTTTTTTTTTTTTTAATTTTTGAAGGTAGGGTTTCACTCTAGCTCAGGATGACCTGGAACTCACTCTCTAGTCCCAGGCTGGTCTCAAAATCATGCCAGTCATCTTCCTTCTGCCTCCAGAGTGCTGTACTTAAAGGCATGTGCCACCATGCCCTACTGAGTTAAGTGTTTTAAGAGCAGAACTGAGAGCTAAAAAGATGGCTCAGCAGTTAAAGGCACTTGCTTGCAAAGCCTGCCAGCTCATGTTCAATTTCACAGTACCCACATAAAGTCAGACACAAAGTGGTACATACATATGGAGTTCATTTGCAGCAGCAAGCGGCCCTGGCATGCCCATAAATAAAAATTTTTTTAAGAGTAGAACTGAGGGCTGGAGAGATGACTTAGCAGTTAAGATATTTGCCTGTGAAGCCAGTGGACCTAAGTTCAATTCCCCAGGACCCATGTAAGCCAGATGCACAAAGTGGCACATGATTTTGCAGTTCATTTGTAGTGACTGGAGGCCCTGGTGCTCCCATCCTTTCTCTCTATCTGCCTATTTCTTTCTCCCACTCTCAAATAAATAACTAACTAAATAGATAAATAAATAAAAATTAAAGAGTAGAACTGAGGTTTACCTAAAGGGAAACACTCCATCTGACAGTCAAAGTTTGATAAGATCATTAAAAGTTGGGACTAGGGAGATGGTTCAGTGAATGAAGGCGCTTACTTGTAAGCTGGCCAGCCTGAGTTCAGTTCCCCAGCTCCCACATAACGCAGAGCAATGCAGGCATTTGTGATCGCAACGTGTCTACTTCAATGGGAGGTAGAACCTTAAGACTCTAAGTTTGAGCATACAACTTGTAGACATGCTCTGGGCTTCTTTGCTGGACTCTAGCAAATCTGTCTAGCAATATCTTGGTACCGTCCAAAGAAAAATAATGGAAACAATTAAACCTTGACAAATGGCAGCTTCTTCAGATAGGATTTAAACACAAAGAGGCATCAGGAACTACACTACTGAAACTCCTTGATAACATCAAGGAAAGGAGTCATTTCACATAAATCTCAGGGATGATGTCATCTAAACACACAAGTAGTTAGTGGAAGTTTCAACTCATCATGAAGGAAATGATTCTTATAAATAGTTTTGATCTGGAGATACTATTTGGCGTCTTAAAAATCATGGACTCTTGGAAATAGAATGACCTACCCCAGACGTCATCTGGCCCAGGGCACACTGACCTCGCTAATCTCAGGCTGGGTCAATGCTGTGCTTAGGTCTGTTTCCTTACAACTCAGTACTGGCCACTGTAGCATTTGCATGTTAAAGTGTGACAAAATGAATGGAAGTTTATTCTTCCAAAATGATAATAGTCTTCCCAATGATAAAATAAATGTGCTCATCGTAAAACTTCAAATAATATGGTGTAGTATATTTAAAAAAAAGTAACCAGAGATCAGCATTTGGATAAATCTCATTCAATTATTTCTCCACAGTCTTGAAAAATAAGAGCCTGAGTATAAATGTACTTTTTCTTTTTGCTAAACATTTTGTATAGCTATACATTTTTCATGTATTTTTCAAGGTAGGGTCTTGCTCTAGCTCAGTACACATTTTCATTTTAATAGACACACAGTGGCTGCTTAATAGAACCAGATTGTAATTAATGGACTGGGTTGATCATAGCTTTTCAGCAGCTTTGGCATTCATTTCCTGTATTGGGAACAGGAAGGTCTTGGTTACCCTTGGTAGGAAGGATTATCACCTTCAGAAGCTAAAGGTAGCCTGCAGGCTTCACTGTGGTACTGAGGTGACTATGGTGCTAAAGCACCCAGAGAATGAGCGAGTGACAGGAAGCTCTATCATTCCCCTTGACCAACAGGGTACAGGGCTGGAGAGATGGCTTAGCAGTTAAGGTACTTGTCTTCAAAGCCTAAGGACCCAGGTCCGATTTCCCAGTGCCCATGTAATCCAGGTGCACAAGGTGGTGCATGTTTTTGGAGTTCATTTGCAGTGGCTAGAGGCCCTGCATGCCCATTCTCTATCCCTCTCCCTCTCTCTCTGCCCTCCCTCAAATAAATAAATAAAATACTTAACAAAACAAAACAAAACAAAACAGGATATAGCCAGGCATGGTGGCACATGCCTTTAATTCCAGTACTTGGGAGGCAGAGGTAGGAGGATCACTGTGAGTTTGAGGCCACCCTGAAACTACATAGTGAATTCCAGGTCAGTCTGACCCTAGAGTGACACCCAATATCAGAAACCCAAAACAAACAAACAAAAACAAACAAACAAAATATCAGTTACTTTCTCATTGCTGGGACAAAATACCCAACCAGCAGCCATTTAAGGGAGGAAGGGATTTATTTCCAGATGAGAATTTCCAGAGGAAGTCTGTCATGGCAGGGAAAGCATGGCAGGAGCAGGAAGCTGGCATGACATCATCACATCCACGGGGAGGAAGACCAGTGCCATGAACGCTGCTATGCAGCTAGCTTTCTCCTCTTTATTCCGTCCAGGATCCCAGCCTATGGAATGGTGCCACCCACACTTAGTAAGGGTCGTATTCAAGAAAATCTCTAACAGACATGCCAAGAAATTTGTTTCCATGGTGATTCTAAATCCTGACAAGTTGACACCAGAGATTAACCATCAGATGGTGTGGTAGTTTGAATAGAATAGATGGCCCCCAATATATTCAGTTGTTTGTTTGTAGTTTGCATCTCTAGCCATCTGGCTGGAGGCAATGCCATTGTGTGGATCTTAAGGTGTGGTGGTGGGTTTCAGGTTCAATCTAAAGATATGCAAAGTGTGCCTAGCTGGAGTTCCTGAAGTGTGCTGTGGCTTTTGACCTTTAGGCTTGTACTGTTCTCTCTCTGCTTGGTCCTATGAAGGCAGGCCAGCTTCTACTGCTATTATGGAACTTCCCCTGGATCTGTAAGCTTCAATAAATCCCTTCCTCCATAACTGTGCCTGGTCTGGAAGTTCATCTCAGCGAACCGGAAGCGGTCTGATACAGATGGGATATACATGGGGCTAGTGGAGAAGCTTCCATACTTCAGAGAAAGGTCTTAAGGATGGCCTGGATCTTCTCCTGATCTTGAGTGAGTCCCAGGTATGTTTGAAATTTGTCTGTGAAATCCTACCCTTGGGCTGGAGAGATGGTTCAGTAGTTAAGGTGCTTGCCTGCAAATCCTAAGGACCAGGGTTTGATTCCCCAGTACCCATGTAAAGCCAGATGAACAAGGTAGTGCATGTGTGTGGAGTTTGTTTGCAGTGGCTGGAGGCCATGGAGTGCCCATTCTCTCTCTCTATCTGCTTCTTTCTTCCTTTCTTTCTCTCTCTCTCTCTCTCTCTGCTTCTTTCTTTCTTTCTCTCTCTCTCTCTATTTAAATAAATAAAGTATCTTTCTTTTCCTTCTTTTTCTTTTTTCAAGGTAGGGTCTCACTCTGGCCCAGGCTGACCTAGAATTCACTATGTAGTCTCAATATGGCCTCGAACTCACAGCAATCCTCCTACCTCTGCCACCCAAGTGCTGGGATTAAAGGCGTGTGCCATCACTCTGGGCTAAATAAAGTAGTTTTATTTTTTTTTTAATTTTTTTGTTTGTTTATTTTTTATTTATTTGAGAGTGACAGAGAGTGAGAGAGAGAAAGAGAGGCAGAGAGCGAGAGAGAGAATGGGCGCACCAGGGCCTCCAGCCACTGCAAACGAACTCCAGATGCGTGCGCCCCCTTGTGCATCTGGCTAACGTGGGTCCTGGAGAATCGAGCCTCGAACCGGGGTCCTTAGGCTTCACAGGCAAGCGCTTAACCGCTAAGCCATCTCTCAGCCCTAAATAAAGTAGTTTTAAAAGAAATCCTACCCTTGGCAAAAACCAGAAGTGAAGATGGGACCAGGTCCTGGCCCAGGACTCAGCTCACCCAGCTGACTGCTGCTTTGCACACAGGATGCCACTTGCGACCCCAGCAAGGAGCAAGGCTGTCTGTCTAATAAGTCAGTCACGACATGAAGCCAAAGCTCTCCTTCCTTCTAGGCTTTGCCAGATTATCAAACCGATCGCTGCCCTGTCATCAACCCTTCCCCTTTAAAGTCCCAGTGAGAGATTTAGTTCCCATTGGTGCTGCATAAGCTGGACATTAAGAGGCTCTGGCACCTCCTCAAACTCTGGGGACAGCCTGTGATATAAAATCGCCGCCACCTCTTCCTCCAGCTGAAGCAGAGGCAAGGCGACGACAGCACAGTGAGTGGCTTTCTGCTATGTCGTTACATACTCATCTAATTATCACCTTTGGGTGGCATTGCTGCGTCTGGGAGAGTGTTAAATCTTGCGGCAGTGCTGGCAGGGGCCTGGGCAAAGCCAGCGGAGCAGCGGCTGAGAACCTTCACGATGCAGGCGGCTCAGTGTAACAGTCGCCACTGTCCAGGCTCTGACCTTGAGCATTCAGAAATTTGATCCCCTCTGTGCCCCAAAGCTAAAGGGACTCTGAAAGCTGACTCATGCAGAGGAGCCCAGAGGGAATCAAGCAATGCCAAGTGATCAATTTGTAACGAGATGCACGAGTGCCAGGTGAAGCGGGCATTTGGGTCAGCCCCACCAGCCTATTTTTTCTTGCTAAGTGAAATGAGTGTGCAAAGCCACATCACCATCAGGAGACAATGCGGCCTGTAAGTAAGAAGGAGTAAATTGGTAATTGGAATAATGACTTGACACCTCTCAGGTGACAGTAGCTGCAAAGGAAAGTCAGGTAAGGTATCATACAGAACCTGCTCTGGCTCCCAAGTGCCAGGACTAAAGGCATGCACCACCATGCCTGGCTACTTATTTTTCTTTGCAAAAGCCAGTGTGCCAGGCCGAAGTTGGAAAAGCAAGCCATGCATATATAACTTTTTTTGGTGTTTTCAAGGCAAGGTCTCACTCCGGCCTAGGCTTATCAGGAACTCACTCTATAGCCCCAGGTTGGCCTTGAACTCATGGTGGTCCTTCTATGTCAGCCTCTGAGTGCTGGGACTAAAGACATGTGCCACCATGCCCTGATAAGGAACCTCTATTTGTAAAAAAAAATTTTTTTATCTTATTTACTAAAGAGAGAGAAGAGAGCATGGGTACAACAAGACCTCTTGCCACTACAAACAAATTCCAGACACATGCACCATGTTGTACATCCGGCTTTATGTGAGTACTGGAGAATCAAATCTAGGCCATCAAGCTTTGCAAACAAGTACCTTTAACTGCTAAGCCATCTCCCCAACCCTGTGCCAGGCCCATTTTTTTAAACAGCTTATCTATAGCTTATCTATATCTTTTTTGTTTGTTTGTTTGTTTATTTTTATTTAATTATTTGAGAGTGACAGACAGAGAGAGAAAGAGGCAGAGAGAGAGAGAGGGAGAGAATGGGTGCGCCAGGGCCCCCAGCCACTGTAAACGAACTCCAGACGCATGCACCCCCTTATGCATCTGGCTAACGTGGGTCCTGGGGAATCAAGCCTCGAACCGGGGTCCTTAGGCTTCACAGGCAAGCGCTTAACCACTAAGCCATTTCTCCAGCCCTGCTTATCTATATCTTCCTTTTTATTTTTTTATTTTTATTTATTCATTTGAGAGAGGGAAAGAGGCAGATAGAGAGAGAGAGAGAGAGAGAGAGAGAGAGAGAGAGAATGGGTGTGCCAGGGCTTCCAACCACTGCAAACGAACTCCAGATGCATGTGCCACCTTGTGCATCTGTCTTACGTGGGTCCTAGAGAGTCAAACTGAGGTTCTTTGGCTTTGCAGGCAAGCACCTTAACCACTAAGCAATCTCTCCAGCCCTATATCTTCCTTTTTCTATTCATGTATTTATTTACTTAATAAATAATGGTGGAATACTATTTGCTTTTAGTGAGACAAAAGTGATTAAAATAGACAAAACCGGGCTGGAGAAATGGCTTAGCAGTTAAGCACTTGCATGTGAAGCCTAAGGACCCTGGTTCGAGGCTCGATTCCCCAGGACCCACATTAGCCAGATGCAAAAGGGGGCGCATGTGTCTGGAGTTCATTTGCAGTGGCTGGAAGCCCTGGTGTGCCCATTCTCTCTCTGTCTCTATATATATATCTGCCTCTTTCTGTTGCTGTCACTCTCAAATAAATAAAAATGAACATGAAATTTTTTTAAAAAATAATAAAATAGACAAAATCCTTGCTATCATGGAGTTCCCATCCTAGTGGGGAGAGGAAGACAAGGGCTGTAACATCAAATAAATGCACAATAATTGAAACAAATGTTGATCAATCCAAACTCAGAAACTGAGGAAGTAAAAGAACTTTACCTGTGGTCTTACAGGTCACAACTCAGGTAACAGGCTTCGGGTAGCTCAGAGTCAGTGCTACAAGGAAAGAAAGGAAAGTTGGAGTCGAAGAAGGATCAGGGCAGGTGAACAATAGAAGACAAAGAAAAGAATGTACGAGCAGAATGGAAATGCCCGCAAAACAAGAGTTCAATAAGCTCTCCATATACAGCCAACCCCTGCGTGCATGGAATTGCCTGGCAGTTGGGATCACTTAGGTCAGTGGAGTGGATGTGAGCAAAAGCTAATATTCCAGGCAGCAGCTGGAATTTGCTTAAACTCTGTTTCCTCATGGCGTCTAGATTCCATTTGTGTGTGTACCTGCGCCCATGCATGTGTGTGAGTGCGTACCTGTGTGCAGGAGTGCGTATGCACATACGTGTGGAGCTCAGAAGACAGCCTCGGGTGTCACTCCTCAGCTGCCATCCACTATTTTTTGACACAGGGACTCTCACTGGCCCATAGCGCTCTCATGAGGCTAGCTAGCCTTGCATGTCCCAGGGATCAGCCTGTCTCTACCTCCCCAGAGCTGAGATACAAGTTCAGTGCTACCACTGGCTTGTAAAATGTGTATTCTGGGGTCTGGAAAGATGGCTCAGCTGTTGAAAGGTGTTTCTTGCAAAGCCTGACAGCCAAGGTTCAATTCCCCGGTACCCATGTAAGACCAGATGCACAAAATGGCGCATGTGTCTGGAGTTTGTTTACAGCAGCAGGAAGCCCTGGCACACCCATCCCCCCTCTCTCAAGTAAATAAGTATATGTTTTAAAAAACTGGGGCTGGAGAGATGGGTTAGTGTTTAAAGCACTTGCATGTGAAGCCTAAGGACCCAAGTTAAATTCCCCAGTACCCACATAAGCCAGGCGCACAAGGAGGCACATGCATCTGGAGTTCATTGCAGTGGTTGGAGGCCTTGGCGTGCCCATTCTCTGTTTCTATCTGCCCCCCCCCTCAAATTAGTAAATAAATAAACTATTTTAAAAAATGTGTTTTCTGGGGCTGGAGAGATGGCTCAGCACTTAAAGACATTTGCATTTAAAGCCTGATGGCCCAGGTTCAAGTCCCAGATTGAAAGCCAGATGCACAAACTGGCACATGCATCCGGAGTTCATTTGCAGTGACAGGAGGTCCTGGTGTACCCATGCCTTCTCTCTCTCTCAAATAAATAATAAAATATTTTTTTAAAAATAAACAAAATGTGTAGCCTGGGGATTGAACTCAGGTCCTCGTGCTAGCAAAGCAATGCTTTACTAACTGACCTACCTCCATAGCCTGCAAACTCCATTTTGAAAGGCCCTTTCACTGTTGTCTTAACACAGTTTCTCTTAACATAGTATACCATCAATTAAATAGAACAGTTGCTAACTGCAAAGCTCTTCAGATAAAACACTGATGATTATATTTACTATAATAAATTAAGGATGGACAGGCATAGTATCACATATCTTTACAGCACCCAAGAAGCAGAGTTAAGCTGGGCATGGTGGCACACAACTTTACTCCCAGAACTCAGAGGATCACTGTGAGTTCGAGGCCACCCTGAGACTACATAGTGAATTCCAGGTCAGCTTGGGCTAGAGGGAGACTCTACCTGGAAAAAACAAACAAACAAACAAACAAAGGACACAGAGTTAGCAGGATTTTGAGTTCAAAGCCAGATTTGGTTACATAAGAAGACCCTGTCTCAAAAAAAAAAAAAAAAAAAAAAAAAAAAAAGACAAGAAAGAGAAAGAGAAAGAGAAAGAGAAAGAGAAAGAAAGGGAGAGCTGGGGATATACTTCAGTGTTTAGTGTACTTACTTAGGGTATACTGGGCTCTGGGTCTGATCCACAGCACTGAACAATTAAGTGGGATTGGGTCTGGGGAGATGGCTCAGTGAGTGATGTGCTTGCACACACCATGAGAGCCTGAGCTCGGATCCCCAGCCCCCACACAAAATGCCAGGTGTAGTGATGCACACCTGTAATTCCAATGCTGGGAGGTACAGGCAGAGAATTCCTGATCCTCACTAGCTAGTCTTGCTCAATCTGTGAGCTCAATTCAGTGAGAGATCCTATTTGAAAGAGTAAGATGGAGAGCAACTGAGGAAGACACCTGACGTTGACCTCTGGCCTCCCTGTGCACACGCACACATGCTCATGCACCTGTTCACACACCTACACCCATGCACCAACATATGCACACACATACCCATACACATGCATAAAACTGAACAGAAAAAAGTGAAAGAGAAACAGGGTGAGGTGGCATGCGCTTGTGTTCCAGCTACTTGGGAGGACGAGGATTGCGTGAGCCCAGGAGTTCAAGGTCTGGACAAGAGGTTAAAGAGTTCTAGAAATTTTTGAAGAAGGGTTAAAGAATGATGGACTATAATATATATATATAAATATATATGTGTGTGTGTGTGTGTGTGTGTGTGTGTGTGTGTATTTTTATTTATTCATTAGAGACAGAGAGAGGGAGATTGAGAGAGAGAGAATGGGTGCACCAGGACCTCTAGTCACTGCAAACGAACTCCAGACGCATGTGCTACCCATGTGCATCTGGCTTACATGGGACCTGGAGAATCAAACCTGGGTCCTTAGGCTTCGCAGGCAAGTGTCTTAACCACTAAGCCATATCTCCAGTACTGAATGATGGACGTTCTCATTGAGTGATTAGGGAAAATGACAAGATGACATTTGGATAAAGATTGAATATAGAGATGGAGGGAGGCTGGTATGCCTGGTGAAGGGAAGAACAAACATAAAGGCCTGGTGCATTTCTGGAGCAGCAAAGAGGTAGAGGTAGCCAGAGAATATCAGCAAGGGGAAGACGTGATAGAAGAGGGGCTCAGAGAGTGGGAAAAGCAGATCACGTGGGTCTCCACAGAACCACCTTGTGAAAGTTAGGTTCTATTCTGAATGACATAGGAAGCCACCAAAAGGATCAACTCACTTTTTATAGGGAGCTTATTGCTGAGTGGTAAATAGTGGTAAATTCTAGAGTGTTAAAAATAGACTTGTGTGTGGGCTGGAGAGACGGCTTAGTGGTTAAGCGTTTGCCTGTGAAGCCTAAGGACTCCGGTTTGAGGCTCGACTGACTCCCCAGGAGCCACGTTAGCCAGATGCACAAGGGGGCGCACGCGTCTAAGAGTTCGTTTGCAGTGGCTGGAGGCCCTGGTGTGCCCATTCTCTCTCCCTCTCTATCTGCCTCTTTCTCTCTCTGTTTGTCATTCTCAAATAAATAAAAAATAATAAAAAAAATTAAAAAAAAGATAGACTTGTGTGGGCTGGAGAGATGGTTCAATGGTAAGGTGTTTGCCCATAAAGCCTAAGGACCAAGGTTCAATTTCCTAGTACCCACTTAAGCCAGATGCACAAGGGGGCACATGCGTCTGGAATTCATTTGCAGTGGCTAGAGGCCCTGGTGTACCCATTCTCTCTCTCAAAATAAATAAAATAAAATAAAATAAAATAAATACACTCGGGCTGGAGAGATGGCTTAGCCGTAAATCATTTGCCTGCAAAGCCAAAGGACCCAGGTTCGATTCACCAAGACCCACGTAAGCCAGATGGACAAAGTGGCACATGCGTCTGGAGTTCATTTGCAGTGGCTGGAGACCCTGGAGTGCCCATTCCATTTTTCTCTCTGTCAAATAATTAAAATATATTTTAAAAAATAGACTTGTGCCAGGTGTGGTGGTGCACAACTTTGATCCTAGCACTCGGGAGGCATAGATAGGAGGATCACTATGAGTTTGAGACCAGCCTGTATGAATTCCAGGTCAGCTTGGGCTAGAGTGAGACCCTGCCTCAAAAACAAACAAACAAACAAACAAACAAACAAAAAACAGACTCGTTGAATATTAGGAAAGAGATTTTGAAGACCCCTGAGACTTTAAAAAATATTTCTTTGTATTTTTATGTATCTATTTATGAGAGAGAGAGAATGGGCATACCAAGGCCTCTAGCCCTGCAAATGAACTCCAGAAGCTTGAACCATCATGTGCATCTGGTTTACATGGGTTCTGGGGAATTGAACCTGGGTACTTAAGCTTCACAGGCAAGCCCCTTAACCACTAAGTCATCTCTCCAGCACCCCCACTCCCTGAGACTTTTGCTACTGAGAATGGCCAATGGACCACGGATTTATCATTGCCTGGAGTGTGTTAGCCACAAAGAAACTTGGTTCCCATCCCAGACCTGTTGAGTCAGAATCCACACTCACCGAGACCCGCAGGTAATCTTCGCCTGCGTGGATGAAGGTATGGAAAGCACTGGTCCATGCTGTCCCTTGGCTATGATTTGAATGTGTCCTCCAAAACCTCATGTATTAGAAACTTAATCCTCAAATGCATGTTAATAGTTTCTGAAAGTAGGACCTTTGGAAGGTGATTAGGATTAAAGGGGGTCATGAAGATGGGGTTCCGTGATGCCAATAGTAGCTTTAACATAGGCAGATGGACTCAAGCAAGCACATTTACTGTGTTGCCATCTGATGCCCTCCACTATGTTGTGACACAGCAAGAAGACACTCATGCCAACACCATGGCTCATAGACTTTCAAGTCTTCAGAACCATGAGTGAAATCTACTCACACTCAAGTATTTTGTTATCAACAGAAGCCACACGAACGTCCCCTTTCATTTTAGAAATAATGAAGCCAAATGTCAGTCTGCAGAGCTGTATTCTTTACTTTTTGCATTGCTAAGACCAAATACCTGACAAGAGCAACTTAAAGGGCTGGAGAGATGGCTGAGCAGTTAAGGCACTTGCCTACAAAACCTAAGGACCTGGGTTCGATTCTCCAGTATCCATATAAAGCCAGATGCACAAAGTGGCACATGTGTCTGGAGTTCCTTTTCAGTGGCTGGAGGCCCTGGTGTGCCCATTCTCTCTCCCTCCATATATAAGTATCAACTTCAGGAAGGCTCTATTTTGTGAGCCATGTCCCTAGGCCATTGGCTCCAAGTTGAACAGGATATTATTCCCCAAGGCAGGGAAGGTGTGACAGAGTTCCCAAAGCAAGAACATGCCTCCGGGACTCCGCCCATCTTGTATCAGGAAGCACGAAGCGGGGGAAAGCTGATACTCAGCGCATTTCTTCTTCCTTTTTCATCTGGTCTGGGACCCCTGCTCATGAATGATGCCACCCACATTCAGGGTGGATCTTCACTACTTTGTTAATCCTTTCTGAAATGCCCTCGAAGACATGCCCAGAGATGTGTCTTCTAGGTGAATCTATATCGAGTCAAGCCAGCAATGAAGATTGCCCAGCACAAGGGCTGAGGCTAGAGCTCGGAGCTCCTGACCCTGCAGAGCTGGCTTTCCATGGTACCAACCATGTTGCCTCACATGGTGATGAGGCCATTGTCCATTGTCGTAGGCGTTCATTCAGTGTATAGGCCTCTCACTCAGCCAGCATTAAAGTGCTGTTCCACACTGACATTTATCTCAGTAAAGATTTTCTTTCCTTCCTTTCTTTCTTTCTTTTTTTTTTTTTTTTTTTTTTTTACCTTTTAGGAACTCGAGGGCAAATCCAGGCAGGCCAGTCTAATTTCAAACCTGCCTTGAATAACACAGGGCTCAATTGCAGTATTTTCTCCTCTGTGTCTCATCACTGCTGATATTTTCTGGATACGCCCAGGATATTTAGGTGTGGTGCCCCCTGACATGTTTCTTCCTCCATGAGGGTGGGAAAGAACACAAATGTCATTGTCTTGGCAGAAAAAAAAAAAAATCCCCTATGGCCTGAAGTAATTAGAAAAATAAGTCTGTGTGGTGTACCACCCCAGGATGCTAAAGATTAGATATAGAAACCCAGGTCCTGTCCCAGAAAGGAAGAGTTGAAAGAGGAAAGCCTATTTTCAGGGATTGATAGGGTGAATGGCTGGAAGTTTCTACAATGGGAAAAAAAAAAGGGCTGGTTATCATTGCTATCATTATTGTTGTTATCAAAAACATGTAAATAGTGCTCTTAAATTATTGTCCCTTTCAAACAATAAGGTGATAACAGAGACTTCTTTGTGCATTGCAAACCCAAAGAGAATGTTGTTCTGCCAACAGCTTTGCTCTAAGAAAGGCAGCCAGGCACTGGCTTTCAGATGCAGGACATTCAAGGGCCAAAGCCAGGGCCAGACCCTGGGTTTTCTTTTGAGGCCTGAGAATGGTCAAGGGGCTCTTTAAAGAAAGGCTCTAGCAGAGTGAGAAGGGAGCTTCCAGAGGGAGAGACCTAGGATGCTGGGGACTTTGGGTAGTTCTAGTGACACACGTGGAGAGACGGGGAGGGAAAACGAGGCAGGAGAACGGGGGACACAGCAAATCCAGTGTCATGGCCACTAGCTAGGTGTGACGAGGGCTGAGGCAGTCAGAAGTCTGTCACTGCCTGGTACCACTAAACGGTGTGGGGGATTTGGGGCTGTTGCTGACTTGCACAGTTACCCTACTACTTCACTGAGCAGAGCTCCTGGCACTGAGCCTGCTGACTCCCCTCCGTTCCACCAAGAGCATAGCTATTTATTTTCTTTCTCTTTTGCAAAGACTTTTAGAATCATATCTTGAAATTGTGACTTTTGATAATGCTTTATTTGTTTAGTTGCAAGGAGAGAGAGAGAAAAAAACATGAATGAATGGGTACTCCTGGGTCTCCTGCCACTGCAAGTGAATTTGAGATGCCCACACCCACAACTTTGTGCATCTGGCTCTATGTGGGTACTGAGGAGTTGAACCTAGGCTGGTAGGCTTTACTTGAAGCAAATACCTTTAACTGCTGAGCCATCTCCCCATTCCAAGGCTTGCTTGCCTTTTTTTTTTTTTTGAAAAAATAAAAAGATTGCATTTGAAAAACACTCAGGTAATTGTTGAAGGACATGGTCCTACCATACATATTCAGTACAAGTTACTCCATACTCTAAGAAGTACTTCTTTACCTGGATCAGGAACTCAGTAAATACTTGCTGAATAAATTATCTGTGGATAAGTATCCTCTGCTTTACCTTGTGGTTTTTTTTTTTTTTGGAAGTGGTTTTTCTTCAAGTAATAGCAACAATAAACATACTAAAATTACCACTTGACACCATAAGGCTATGAAACGGTGACTGTTATAAATACTACCCATTATGGCAAATCAAATTAGTGTGCATTCATCAACCCACTAAGCAAAACTATCATATCAGAAGCAATTTTAACTTAGTAATTCATTGGGCAATCATTTGTGACATAAGCAGGAGAAGCGGCTGGAAGTTCGAGATTCCTCTTTGGCCACAATTCCTCTTTGAAGCCTCACTCACCACTCTGTCCCACATGCACTCATTCAAAACTATTGCTAAAGCAGTAGCTGCAGCATACCTTCTCCTTGTCAGTGTGGCTCTGGAAAGCTCAGGCTCTAGGCTCAGCAGGTCCCTTCTAAGCAGGAAACAATATATACTTAGGGAGCTCACATGGATGGAAAGAAGGTCATGGACCAGAAGGCAGACAAAACTTCATTCTTGCCTCCCATCCAAGTACTAACTGGGCCTAATCCTGCGTGGTATGGCTACAGATATAAAGGCTCATTCTTAAAGCAAGCTCAACGGACTTGAGTTTCAAAGGTGAATACTCTTACATTTCAAGGCCACACTTCATAACCAGGCCTAAGAACAACTACCTATTAACTAGACCTTTTCAGGGAAGGTTTGTTTGGATGATTTGGAGACTCTATTTCAAGGTTGGACTTGCTTACCTGTTGTTCACTTGTTTACAGGCAGGATGTGTGAGGAGCTGGGGAGTGGTGTTCTGAGCAGATAACTTCAGGACTTGACCATCATGAAATCTTGCCTTCCAGCTTGATGGTGAGAAGAAAAAGAAAAGCTCTGGAGGGGCGGGGGGTGCTGGAGAGATGGCTTAGAGGTTAAGGAGCTTGCCTGCAAAGCCAAAGGACCCAGGTTCGATTTCCCAGAACCCACGTAAAGCCAGACGCACAAGGTGGCACATGCATCTGGAGTTCATTTGCAATGGCTGAAGGCCCCGGCATGCCCATTCTCTCTATCTGCCTGTTTCTCTCTCTCAAATAAGTAGATAAATTAAAAAAAAAATTTTTTTTTAAAGCTTTCTTCCATCGCCCTGGTCTTGGAGTGATCCGCATCTGCTTGTTTCGATGGCTGAAGAGCAGTCACTTGGCCTCTGCATTGTTTGGCCAGGAAGTGAGCCAGACTACACACCAGAGGCAAGTCTCTGGCACGGGATTTAATGGGATGCTGCCCAGGCCTCATGTGCTGCTGGGGAGGTGGCCCGCGTGGGAGCATTCTCTTGGAGACCGAGTGGAAGGGAGTTGGCCTTGGTGCGCCTTCCCTCCTGTGAACCGCGTGCTGTGCAGGTTGTGTGGTCTTGGGCTCAGACTTGGAGGGCACCAGGGGTCACCGTGGCTCTGTCCACCAAAGCTCTGTCTGCCCGCTCGCTTGTTGTTTACTGTGGTCCTGCTCTGTGACCCTTAATGCTCCTCCAACGTGGAGGGATTGTTTGTTAGTTTTCCTTTTTTGTGTTTTTTCCCCCCTTTGATTTTTCAAGGTAAGGTCTTGCTCTAGCCCAGGCTGACCTGGAATTCACTATGTAGTCTCAGATGGCCTCGAACTCACAGCCATCCTCTTACCTCTGCCTCCCTCATGGAGTTTTGACGATGACATTCAAGATCTTTTGTTTTGCTTTGTTTTAAATTTTTTTTTTTTATTGCCAACATCTCTACTTACAGATTTTGAATCCCCACAGTCTCTACCACTAGATGTCTCCTGATTTCAGGAAAGTTTTCTCCCTCTCTATGGGCCTTAGCTTCTGTAGGTGGAAAATCAGTAGGTAGGGGCCTAGGGAGATGACTCAGAGGATAAGGGTGCTGGCCTCGCAAATACGAAGATGTAGGTTTGATCCCCAGGACCCATGTAAATGCTGAGTCTGGCCACATGTGCCTGGAACCCTGTGCTAAGTGGGGCAAAGACAGAAGGATCACTGGGGCTCACTGGTCAGCCAGTGTAGCTGAAAAATGGCGAGCTCCGGGTTCAGTGAGAAACCCTGTCTCAAGGGAGCAAGGTAGAAGAGCCATCGAGGCAAGCCCTGGACTCCGCCCCCATGTGCAGATGTGCACACATCAATACACTGCACACATCACATCCACACTGAAATGATTTTAAAGCCGTGGGCTGGTGTGGATGACCTTTAATGCTCTTCCGAAGTCTGAGAGCTACTTCCTCTTAGAGACGAACTTGAATCGCCCCATCTCTTCCTTTCCTCAGCCCTTAGAAACAATATGGTGTGGGGACTCTCTGGGCTTGTCAGACATGAAGGCTTATGCTTGTAATCTCAGCATTTGGAAGGATAAGGCAGAAGGATTGCTGTGTTTCAGGCCAGCATGGACTGCATAGTGAATTCTAGGCCAGCCTGGGGTACATAGTGAGACATAGTGAGATCCTGTTTTTTTTTTTTAAAAAAACAAACACAAGGGGGTCTGGAGAGATGGCATATAGGAGGCAGAGGTAGGAGGATCGCTGAGAGTTTGAGGCCAGCCTCGGTCTACAGAGTGAGTTCCAGGTCAGCCTGGGCTAGAGTGAGATCCTACTTTGAAAAAAAAAATTTAAATAAACATTAACCATCACAGATATATATCCAAAAGAATTTGAGGTAAAGGAACCAGCCCAGAATAGGTTCTAAGAACTTAGACCAAGGCTGAAGAGATGGCTTAGTGGTTAAGGCACATGCCTGAGAAGCCTGAGGACCCAGGTTCGATTCTCCAGGTCCCACGTAAACCAGATGCACATGGTGGTGCATGTGTCTGGAGTTTGTTTGCAGTGGCTAGAGGCCCTGACGTGCCCATTGTCCCTCTTTCCCTCCCTCTCTCTCTCTCTGTCTCTAATAAATAAATAAAAAATAAATAAATCTTACAAAAAAAAAAAAAAAAAAAAAGAACTTAGACTCGCCCTGAAGGGACAAGGCAGGAAATGGTGTAATAGAAGCCTGGGAGAGCTGGTGTCATGCAAGTGGGGCTTCCCCACAGAACAATGTAGAAGCAATAAGCAGGGATGAGCCAGTCACTTGGAAGGGGAGTGCCAACCCCTAATCTCTTGCCAATATCTCCCATTAGCTGAGCCCAACAGGGATCTGGAAGCCCAGGGAGCATGGTGATGCAGTGAGGGACAACAGAGCACGCAGCAGGAGAGGGAGTGCAGGGGAGAGGCATAGAAAACAACCAGCACAGGACTGGAGAGATGGCTCAGCAGTTAACGTGTTTGCCTGTGAAACCTAAGGACTCAGGTGCGATTCCCCACTACCCATGTAAGCCAG
The DNA here is from genome assembly GCA_036346955.1 of Dipus sagitta. Classification (NCBI taxonomy): domain Eukaryota; kingdom Metazoa; phylum Chordata; class Mammalia; order Rodentia; family Dipodidae; genus Dipus; species Dipus sagitta. The sequence continues at coordinate 49,415,817 of CM070773.1, read as the reverse complement.
ATGCACAAGGTTTGTTTGCAGTGGCTGGAGATCCTGAGGTGCTCATTCTCTCTCTCTCTCAAATAAGTAAGTAAAATATATTTAAAAAAATAACCAGCAAACCAGGTGTGGTGGTGCACACTGGGGAGGCAGAGGTAGGAGGACTGCAGTGAGTTCAAGGCCACCCTGAGATTATGGGTGAATTCCAGGTCAACCTGGGCTAGAGCACGACCCTATCTTGAAAAACCAAACAAAAACAAACAACGAAGAAGAAGAAGAAAAGAGCCAGCATGTTCACCCTGGACCTCACCCTTCTTTCTCCCATCTCTGTGATAGGCAGGGTTGAATAGCCTGGACCTCATGGCATACTCCCAGAGAAATTCCCGGCCAGGTTAACGGTGACAATAATGATGGTGAAGACAAGGATGTTGTTTTAGGTTTATACAACTGTGACAATATCTGGTTACGTGGGACATCTTCACACCTTCTGAAGGCTCCCAGTCAAATTCTTTACATCTTGCCTTTGAGGTTTCCTGCAGATACGGAGTTGGCCCTTGGTCTGCTTTTTGTCTGCAGTGGTAACACTGGCTGCTCTCAGTCCTGGGAGAGCTGAAAGAGTAAGATAAAATTAGACCACAGAGTTATTGTGCCTGAGCCAGTATTTTAAATACTTGATTTTTAACATGACCGTGACCTCCATGCTTTGCATAACCATATATTCCCTGTCCCCAGTTTGACCAGCATCTCCGTGTCTCGCCTCCATGCTCATGTGTATCCTCCCACCCTCACCAGCTGTGACTAGTTGGTGTGCACAATGGGACTGGGTGTTGGGCTCTAATCAGTTCCCACTCTGCCAGATACCATCACCATCAAAACAAAGTCAGTATGTGAAAGCCCTCATCGTTCCTCCTGCCTCCTTTCGGAATGCACTGTTCTGACTACAAGTACAAAGCGGTAATTTATAAGCATGAGTTGGTGCACAAAACAAGACACAAAACCAAGAAAGTGAATACGACACGGCACAGCGTGAAATGAAGAACTGTAAATAGGGAGATAGACTGGAACCAGAAACGAGATGACATTTCAAGATTAATGTACATGAAAAATGAGACCCAGAAACCAGACGTCAGCTGTTTATCTCTCGCCACACTGCAGAGCTATAGAATTGTTGTCAGTGGATTGTTTTAGAAAGTGTTTAGCCAGGTGGAGTGGCACACATCTTCAATTCCAGCACTGAGGTAGGCTGAGGTAGGAGGATTGCTGTGAGTTAGAGGCCAGCCTGGGCTACATAGTGAGTCCCAAGTCAGCCTGGGATAGAGTGAGACCCTGCCTCAAAAAAGCAAAAACAAAATAAAAATAAAATAAAAAGTAAGCAATGGGCTGAAGAAATGACTTAATGGATAAGGCTCTTGCCTGTGAAGCATAAGGACCCAGGTTCAATTCTCCAGGACCCACATAAGCCTTATGCACACGGTGGCACATGCGTCTGAAGTTTGCAGTGGCTAGAGGCCCTGGCATGCCCATTCTCTCTCTCTCACTCTCTCATAAATAAATTAAAATTAAAATATTTAAAAATGTAAGCTGGGCATGGGGGCACAATCCTTTAATCCCAGCATTCAGGAGGCAGAGGAAGGAGGATCACTGTGAGTTCAAGGCCAGCCTGAGACTACATAGTGAATTCCAGATCAGCCTGGGCTACAGTAAGACTCTACTTCAACAAACAATAATATAATAATAATAATGTAAAGCCAGGTTTGGTGGCACATATTTTTGATCCCAGCGCTCAGGAGGCTTAGGTTGAAGATTGCCATGAGATTAAAACCAGTCTGAGCTACAGAGTGAGTTCCAGGTCAGCTTGGGCTAGAGTGAGACCCTGCTTCAAGAAACCAAAAACAGGGCTGGAAGGTGGCTCAGCAGTTTAGGCATTTGCCTGCAAAGCCTAATGACCCAGATTTGATTCCCCAGTACCCATGTAAAGCCAGATGCACAAAATGGCCCATGTGTCTGGAGTTCGTTTGCAGTGGCAAGAGGCCCCGGCACAACCATTCTCTCTGTCTTTCTTCTCTCTATCTCCCTCTGCTTGCAAACAAACAAACAAACAAACAAACAAATAAATAAATAAATAAATAAAATACCCAAACATAAGCATAAGAATAACAACAAAAAATAAGTTGTTTAAACAAATGTATTTGTGTATTGACTGTGCTTTTTAGTACTATTTAAAAATAAAAGGAAATTTGAGGCTGGAGAGATGGCTTAGTGGTTAAGGCACTGGCCTGCAAACCCTAAGGACCCAGGTTCGAATCCTCAGTACCCATATAAGCCAGATGCACAAGGTGACGCATGCATCTGGAGTTTGTTTGCAGTGGCTGGAGAGGTCCTGGCACACCCATTCTCCCTCTTTCTCTCTTTGTCTGTCTGTCTGTCTCTCTCTCTCTCTCAAATGAATAAATTATTTTCTTAACAAAGAAAATTTATTTCTTTGGGCGAAAGCATGAGCACACCAGGGCCTCTTGCCACTGAAAATGAACTACAGATGCACACTCCCCTTGTGTGTCTGCTTTACTACATGAGTATTGGGGAAATAGAACCAAGGCCATCCGGCTTCATAAACAAGTGCCTTTAACCACTGAACCATCTCTCCAGTCATAGTACTATTTTTAAAAGGGCCCTTTCAGGGCTGGAGAGATGGCTTAGCGGTTCAGCGCTTGCCTGCGAAGCCTAAGGACCCTGGTTCAAGGCTTGATTTCCCCAAGACCCACGTAAACCAGATGCACAAGGGGGCACATGTGTCTGGAATTTGTTTTCAGTGGCTGGAGGTCCTGGCATGCCCATTCTCTCTCTCTCTCTCTCTCTGTCAGGGGTCAGGAGAAAGCCACATCACTAGAGCAGAAGTAGGACCTGGGATGTCTGGCTGATGATCCTTAGATTGGCCTGGGCTGCATGCACACAGTCTGAGTTCCAGGAGGCCTAAGAAATACTTGGCCCTGAGACAGGAACTCCTCCTGGGGCTCTGATTATTGCTGAGCCTCAGTCCCTGGCATCCCCAGTGCATCCAATAATGCACTGGTCCGCATCATGTCCCTAGTGCAGAACTCATTGACTCACTGACTGTGCAATGTGCCTATCTGCGTCCCAAGCTGGTATGCCCTGGGCTGCAAGAAGAGGGGCAGGCTGACTCCTGAGGAGGAGGAAGAGGTTTTAAACAGAAAATGATGAAGGAAAAAAGAAGGGCAAGATAAGCCATGTTCTGGAGGAGCAAAGAGCAGGGCAAGCTTCTCTCCTGCACTACATAAAGAATCCAGTCAGGGCTGGAGAGATGGTTAGTGGTTAAGCACTTGCCTGTGAAGCCTAAGGACCCTGGTTTGAGGCTCGATTCCCCAGGACCCACGTTAGCCAGATGCACAAGGGGGCACATGCGTCTGGAGTTCGTTTGCAGTGGCTGGAGGCGTGCCCATTCTTTCTCTCTCTCTCTCTCTCTCTCTGCCTCTTTCTCTCTCTGTCTGTCGCTCTCAAATAAATAAAAATAAACAAAAAATAATAATATTAAAAAAAGAATCCAGCTGGGCGTGGTGGCGCACGCCCTTAATCCCAGCACTCGGGAGGCAGAGGTAGGAGGATCGCCGTGAGTTCAAGGCCACCCTGAGACTACATAGTGAATTCCAGGTCAGCCTGGACTAGTGTGAGACCCTACCTCAAAACACTAAAAAAAAAAAAAAAAAAAAAAAAAGAATCCAGTCAGGGCTGGAGAGATGGCTTAGCAGTTAAGGCGTTTGCCTGCAAAGCCAAAGGGTCCTGGTTCAACTCTCCAGGACTCACATAAGCCAGATGCACAAGGGGCACATGCATCTGGAGTTCATTTGCAGTGGTGGAGGCCCTGGCGTGCCCATTCTCTCTCTCTCTCCCTTTCTCTCCCTCTTTCTCTCTCTCTCAAATAAATAAATAAATAAATAAATAAATAAATAAATAAATAAAATATATTTTTAAAAATCCAGTCAGGGGCTGGAGAGATTTCTCAGTGGTTAAGGCTCTTGCCTGCAAAGCCTAAAGACCGGAGTCTGATTCCCCATGTAAAGCCAGATGCACAAAGTGACACATGCGTCTCGCATTCATTTGCAGTGGCTAGAGGCCCTGGTGTGTCCATTTTCTCTCTCTTTGCTATCTCTCTGCTTGCAAATAAATAAATAAATGACAATAAAAAGCTTGACATTTATAAAAATAGAGAGCAAGAATTCAGCCAGCCAGGATGGGAAAGCAGATGGCCGTGTGCCAGAGGATAAGGAAGGTCAAAGCTGTGAACTGCAAGCAAATCATACCCAGCCCGTGTAATACAGCTGTTTTGTTCTGTTCTCTTAATTTAATTTATTTTGAGAGAGAAAGAGAAAGAGGCAGATAGGGAGAGAGAGAATGCAAACTCCAGACACATGTGCCAGCTTGTACTCTGGCTTACGTGGGTCCTGGTGAATTGAACCTGGGTCCTTAGGCTTCACAGGCAAATGTCTTAACTGCTAAGCCATCTCTCCAGCCCCTCCCTTTTTAAAATAGGGACTAGAGATGTGGGTCAGTGGTGCTTGCCTCCTAAGCCTGACAATCCTGGTTTGATTCCCCAGTACTTAGTATAGCAAGATAGACAAAGTGGCACGTGGGTCTGGAGTTCTTTATAGTGGCAGGAGGCTCCTTCAAGCCCATACTCATTGCCTTTCTGTCTGCTTCATTCTCTCAAATAAACACATTAAAAATAAAAGATGTCTGGAGAGATGACTCAGCAGTTGAGGCACTTGCCTGTAAAGCCTAAGGACTGAAATTCTATTTCCCAGGACCCACATAAAGCCAGATGCACAAGGTGGTGCATGCATCTGGAGTTTGTTTGCAGTGGCTATCAGCCCTGCTGTGCCCATTCTCTTTCTTTCTATCTGCCTCACACTCTCTCTCAAATAAATAAATAAATAACTTAAAAAATAAATAGATCAGGTGTGATGGCTCATGGCCTTTAATTTCAGCACTCGGGAGACAGAGTTAGATGGATCACTATGAGTTTGAGGCCATCCTGAGACTACATAGTCAATTCCAGGTCAACCTGGGCTAGAGTGAGGCCCTATCTTGAAAAAAAAAAAAGAAAGAAAGAAAGAAAGAAAGAAAGAAAGAAAGAAAGAAAGGAAAAGGGAAAAAAGGTAGTACATGGTAGCAGTACACACATGAGAGGTAGAAACAGAAGGATCAGTGCAAAGGCACCTTGGGTACTTGAGATTCTGTCATAAATGAATACAGATAGAGAAAGCTTTGTTTCTTTATCTAATCAAATATATGTTATTTTCAAACGGAGTCACAACTCATTAACTCCTGAAATTAATTTAATAGAGTATGGTCAGCATTTTTTTTAATAGAATTGAATATTACTATCAGAGTATGTTTCACAAAGTTAAGTGCTTTGTAAAACACACACACACACACACACACACACACACACACACACGGGTTGGACACAAGACACACTCTTCACTATGGGTCTCAGTGTACTAGAGCTGGCTGGATGTCAGGAGACTTGGCATTTGGCACTTATTCCAGCATAACTATTAATCTTTGCAGTGGCCTCCTTTAGACAGCTGTCCTTTCTGGACTTAGAATCTTCACATGTAAAGGGACATATTTACACTGAATGAACTCTAAGAGGCCTTCAAACCTTCCTTTTAACAGACTCACTATACAGCCTTAGTACCCCTAGAACTTCTGGCAATCCTTTTGCCTCTCTCTTCTAAATGCTGGCATTATAAGATGTGTTATTATGCTTGGTTCTTTTAATTTATTTATTTATTTCAGAGAGAGAGGTAGATAGAGATGGAGACAGAATGGGCATACCAGGGCCTTCAGCCTCTGCAAGCAAACTCCAGATGCATGTGCCACCTTGTGCATCTGGCTTTACATGGGTCCTAATGAATTGAACCTGGGTCCTTTGGCTCTTCAGGAAAGCACCTTAACCATTAAGCCATTCTTAGCCCTATACTTAGTTCTTGAGTTGTAATTTCATTGCCATTTTGGTGGTGGTGGGCGTGGGGCCCTTCAAGAGCTGATTAGTTCATTAAAAGGGATGAATTTCTCCTTGATGAACATGGATGAAAATATTCTCACTGACATACTTTCAAACTGAATTCAAAACCACTTCAAAAAGATCACTCAGGGCTGGACAGATTGCTTAGTGGTTAAAGCTCTTGCCTGCAAAACCTAAAGACCCAGGTTTGATTCTCCAGGACCCACGTAAGCCAGATGCACAAGGTGGCGCATGTGTCTGGAGGCTCTGGTGTGCCCATTCTCTCACTCTATCTGCCTCCCTCTGTTTCTCTTCCTTTCTCTCTCTCTCTCTCAAAAAAAAATAAATAAATAAATAAATAATTTTGAGCCGGGTTAATCCCAGCACTTGGGAGGCAGAGGTAGGAGGATCACTGCGAGTTCAAGGCCACCCTGAGACTACAAAGTGAATTCCAGGTCAGCCTGAACTAGAGTGAGACCCTACCTCGAAAAATCAAAAAACAAGCAAAAAATAAAATAAATAATTTTTTTAATCATTCAGACATGTCAGGGGTGGCCTCACTATGCAGTGGGCATGAGGGTTTGCCATGCTGGGGGCAGTGAGAGACATGGCGTAGCCTGCAAAGCCTAAGGGCTCAGGTTTGATTCCCCAGTATCCACGTAAGCTAGATGCACAAAGTGGCACATGTATCTGGAGTTTATTTGCAATGACTAGAGACCCTGGCACATCCATTGTCTCTTTCTCTCTCAAATAAAATATATACTTTTAATCTTATGTTTGGGCTGGAGAGATGGCACAGCGGTTAAGGCTCTTGCCTGCGAAACCTAAGGACCCTCGTTTGACTCTCCAGATTTCCACGTAGGCCAGACACACAAGGTGATGAATGCACAAGGTCGCACGTGCACGCAAGGTGGTGTCTGGCGTTCTATTGCAGCAGCTGAAGGCTCTGGTGCACCAATTCTCTCTCTCTCTCATTAAAAAAAAAAGTCTCGTGTTTATGCAATTTCATGTTGGTTCTCCCTCATAACTATCCTGGGCCCACAGGCAGCTTGGACACCCCTGGCAAGTGAGGGGTAGACAGATTGGAAATGGTCCCAGGTCAGGTTTCCAGGGTCCTCCCATGCATAGAAGTCCAGAGGATCTGAATAGACCTGCAAACATTATCTCACTGTGGTTCCTTTCACAAGGTGCTGAATGAGTAAGGATAATTTTTCAAACGTGTTTTTTGTTCTGAAAAGATTAGCATGTCTTACCAACCAATCATGGCTAAAACTATAATGCTGGGTGACAACAGCGGCATGTTGTACAAAGCTAGGTGGGGGTGCTGGTAAATTAAATGTAAACATTTGTTGACTGACTTGGGGTTTCTTCCAGTTTCTTCCTGCTATGAGAAACATGGGGAAATTACAGCTTTCTTTGTTTCCACAACCTGTTCAGACTGGAGGAAATGGGTCCCCAGATCACCACCCCCCTCCATGCTCTTCAGGGAGCCTTCAGACTGGATTTCAGGCTGCTACAGTTCATGTAATCTACATATCAAAGTGGAATTACCACAGGGTGACTACAAGCGAGATAACAGCCTGGTTTCTCAGCTTTCATTTTGTGTCTGTTTACCTGACTTAGGGGAAACTCTGCACACTGGCCATGGAATCCCTCAGGAGAGTCAAACTGTGATACTCCCTCTACTTCATTTGCTTTAAGGCCCAAGGATGAGAGTAAGGGAGGCGTCTTTTCATCAGCCTGTCCTGTTCCGGATGACAAATGCACCAGAGTAGTTACTTCTCTCACTGCTGTGACAGAATGAACATCTAACAAGAACAATTGAAGGTGGCTGGGTGACGACTCAGCAGCAGCTGCAGATGCTTGCAGCGCCTGTAGCCTGAGATTCACTTCCTCATTACCCACCGTGGTGGTTTGATTCAGCTGTCCCCCATAAACTTACGTGTTCTGGGTGCTAGGTTCCCAGCTGATGGAGATTTAGAATTAACACCTCCTGGAGGCAGTGTATTGTTGGGGCAGGCTTATGGATATTATAGCCAGTTTCCCCTTGCCAGTGTTTGGCAGACTCTCCTGTTGCTGTTATCCACCCGATGTTGGCCAAGAGGTGATGTCCACCCTCTGCTCATGCCATCATTTCCCCCTGCCATCATGGAGCTTCCCCCTTGAGCATGTAAGCCAAAATATCTTTTTTCCTCACAAACTGTTCTTGGTCAGGTGATTTCTGCCAGCACTGCAAATCTGACTGCAACAGTAAAGGTGCAGGAGTGGTGTCATTTGCTGCTTAATACCTGACTGTGTGGCTTTTGGCCTTTTGGAGCTGATTTTCAAGAGGAATGTGAAGGATTTGAAACCCTGGCCTAGGAGATGCCTTGCAGTACTGTAAGTACAGCTTGATGGACTATTCTGGTCAGAGTTGAAAGACCTGAATGCACTAAGACCTGTGAACCATGAAGTTGGGTTTATGAGGGTGAGAAAGAGCTTTGCCTGGACTGGGCCACAAGCAGTTTCTGTGAGAGGCTTGCTGTTATGCCTGTGTCCTGAAAATTTGCACAGAGTTGCATTGTGTAGAAATGGACAGGTGTGAGCAGAGGGATATGGCACAGAAAAAATGAAATCTTTGGCTGAAACTTCTGCCCGTTCTCCTGCAATTGAGAGATTACAACCATTGAGATTGGGCCAGCTGACCTGCATTGGGACAACAGGAAGAATGCAGTCTTTTTAAGGGGCCTGAATGCTGAATGTGTATCCTGTTCTTCAAAGTCTGTTTTATTCCCTCCTGGATTAACAAACTGGCCACCCCACCTAGTGTTATAGAGTATAAGAAATGCAGCAAAGAGGATCATTGAATTTGCAACACAATCTTGTGTTTTGGAAATGGCCATGGGCAGTGTGAAGCAGGTTTGTTGGATGACTGCATGGAGACCTGATGGAGCTGTGAGGATGGACCGTGGGTTGCACAGTGGAGACCCAGTGGAGATGCCAGGACCATGAGACAGCTGCTAGAGATCTGCCAGCCCTGATGAAATTTTCCAGTACTGTGAGTAGCCTAGCTGGAGGGGTGGAATTGGAGCTCCAGAGACTTGTTGCTGGTTAGAATTATCGGACTTGGAGATTTGTCACTGGCTAGAGTTGTTGGACTTGGAGCTACAGGGTTTGATGTTTGCCCTGTTTTAATCTTATATTGGTTGAATATTTCTTTGCTATTCCTAATGCCATCTTTCTAGTGTGAATGTTTATTCTGTGCCATTATGGGGGTTCTTTTTTTGGTTTATTTTTTCGTATTAAGGCTCAGTTAAAAGATCTCACACTATGGGGCTAGAGAGATGGCTTAGCAGTTAAGCGCTTGCCTGTGAAACCTAAGGACCCTGGTTCGGGACTCGATGCCCCAGTGCCCACGTAAGCCAGATGCATAAGGTGGCACATGCATCTGAAGTTCGTTTACAGTGGCTAGAGGCTCTGGTGCATCCATTCTCTCTCTCTCTCTCTGTGTCTGCCTCTTTCTCTCTCTATCTGTCTGTTGCTCTCAAATAAAATAAAATAAAAATAAAAAGATCTCAGACTATGGGAATGTTTGAACATTATTAGGTTTGATAAAAACTATGGGGACTTTCAAAGTTGGATGAATGCACTGCATTTTATATCATGTATTGTTACCAGTTTATGGGGGTCAGAGGCAGAATGTGGTGGTTTGATTCAGGTGTCCCCCATAAAATTAGGTCGTCTGAATGCTAGGTTCCCACCTGACGGAGATTTGGAATTAACACCTCCTGGTGGTGGTATATTATTGGGGGAGGGCTTATGGGTATTATAGCCAGTTTACCCTTGCCAATGTTTGGCACACTCTCCTGTTGTTGTTTTCCACCTGATGTGGGTGAGGAGGTGATGTCTACCTTTTGCTCATGCCATCATGGAGCTTCCCCTTAAGCCTGTAAGCCAAAATGTACCTTTTTTCCTCCACAATCTGCTCTTGGTTGGGTGATCTGCCAGCAATGCGAACATGACTGCAGCACCCAGATAATGCCAGATGTAGAAAGTAGAACATGCATCTGGAGTTTGTCTGCAGCTCCCAGAGACCCTGACATGGCCATTCACTTTTTCTTTCTGCTCACAAATAAATAAATAAACAAAAATATTTACAATGACTTAAAAAAAGAAGCCTTGGGCTGGAGAGATTGCTTAGCAGTTAAGGCACCTGTCTGCAAAACTTCAGGTGACTGAACTTAAGGTGAAGTGACTGGTCACATTGTATCTGAGAGGGAACTAGTTAGATAGTTATTAGATAGTTAGAAAAAGCATCCTAGGGGAAATCTTTGGGTCGGAGAGATGGCTTAGCAGTTAAGGCATTTGGCTGAGAAGCCAAAGGACCCAGGTTCAATTCCACAAGACTCACATAAGCCAGATGCCCAAGGTGGTGCTTGTATCTGGAGTTCATTTACAGCAGCTGAAGGCCCTGGCGTGCCCATTCTCTCTCTCTCTCTCTCTCTCTCTCTCTCTCTCTCTCTCTCTCTCTGTGTGTGTGTGTGTGTGTGTGTGTGTGTGTTTCTATTGGCCTCTTTCTCTCTCTCTCAAATAAATATTTTTTTTTAAAAAAGAGAGAAATCTTAAGTAGATTTCTATCTGCTGCTTTGAACACCAGTGGCTACTTATGTCACGGTTGCCTTGGCAACAGAACTGGAATTCAGCATTTGCCCCCATCTCATCCAATCAGCTGTTTCCCACCTCCTACTCAGGTGTGCTGATCTCTTCCTGATCCAGCCCCCTGAACCCAGACCAATGAGCCCTCCTTTGGGCCCTCTGGCATCTGAGGGTAAAGCCCACTAAAGTCACAGTGGGGTTATAAAGAGATGCTTACCCCGTGAGTAAGGTCTCAGCTTGCACCTCTCCTGAATTTCCAAGTCCCTGTTCAGAGCCTGAAGACAGACTTGGGATCACTGAACTCCTTAATCTGTACTTCCCATTTGACTACATTGAGTAAAGCCTTTTCTCTAACTTCCACTATTTCCACTTTAAATATCATTTTTAAAAAGAAGTGTTTACTTATTTGAGAGACAGCGAGAAAGAGGCAGATAGAGAGAATGGGCACACCAGGGCCTCTAGCCACTGCAAATGAACTCCAGCCATATGCACCACCTTGTGCATCTGGCTTTACATGGGTACTGGGGAATCCAACCTAGGTCCTTTGGCTTTGCAGGCAAGTGCCTTAATTGCTAAGCCATCTCTCCAGCCCACAAATATCATTAAAAAAAATAGTTCTATTTATTTATTTTTGAGGAGAGAGAGAGAAAAAGAGAGAATGGGCCAGGGCCTCCAGCTCTGCAAACGAACTCCAGATACTTGTGTCACTTTGTGCATCTAGCTTTATGTGGGTACTAGGGATTCAAACTTGGGTCATTAGGCTTTGCAGGCAAGTGCCTGAAGTATGTTACCATCTCTCCAGCCCCTATTTCCACTTCAGCTGCCATATTGGGATAAGTGGCCAAGCCTAGCTGAGCCAGGCCAATAAGACAGAGACAAAGGCCCAGAGTCCTTGTAAAAGCCTTCCACAATTAGCATCTGAAGGAGCCAGAGAGATGGCTTAGTTGGTAAAGTGACTCATGGGCATCAAGGACCTCAGTTTGGATTCCCAGTGCCCATGTAAAGCTGGGCATGGTGGCACATACCTAGCAGCACCTGGCAGACACAGGAGGGCCCCAGAACTTGCTGCTTCTAGGTTCAGTGAGAGTCCCTGTGTCAAGAAAAGGTGGAAAGTGAGCTGGAGAGATGGCTTAGCAGTTAAGGCGAAGCCTGAGGACCAAGGTTTAATTCCCCAATATCCACGTAAGCCAGATGCACAAGGTAGTACATGCATCTGGAGTTGGTTTGCAGTTGGCCCTGGAGTGCCCATTCTCTCTATCTGCTTCTATCACTCTCTCTCAGATAAGTAAAATACTACAAGAAAACAAAGCTGGGTGTGGTGGTGCACGCCTTTAACCCCAGCACTTGGGAGGCAGAGGTAGGAGAATCACCATGAGTTTGGGGCCAGCCTGAGATTGCATAGTGAATTCCAGGTCAGCCTGGGCTAGAGCGAGACACTACCTCAAAAAAAAAAAAAAAAAAAAGGAAAGGTGGAAGTGACTGCAGAAGCTACCTGGCACCTGCTGACTTCTACACACATATGTACATATGCACCTCCACACATATAGAAACATGAACTCATGCACACGACATGCAAACACAAAAGTTTAAATAGCATAAAAAATGTTTGGTAGGTAGGCCAGGCATGGTGGCACATGCCTTTAACCCCAGCACTTGAGAGGCAGAGGTAGGAGAACTGCAGTGAGCTCGAGGCCATCCTGAGACTACATAGTGAATTCCAGGTCAGCCTATGCTATGGCAATTTCCTACTTTGAATAACTAAAACTTAAAATAAAATAAAACGGTTGGTAAAGATGAAGTCTGGTGCAGGTGCAGAGTCACTCTCGTGTTCCCGGTGTCTCATTATAATACTAAAACACACACCCCAGGTAGAGATTTAAGATGTCATTGAGGGGGCTGGAGAAATGGCTTAGCCTTTAGGGCTGGATCCCCAAGACCCACATAAGCCAGACGCACAAGGCGGCACATGCATCTGGAGTTCGTTTGCAGTGCTAGCAGGCCCATTCTCTCTCTGTCCCCATCTCACTCTCTTAAAGAAATACAATATTTCTGAAACAAAAGATGCTAACAAGAAATTCTAGGTATAAAGTTGTACGTAGAACCACATGTCAGAGACCCTGTGTGCAAATGCCTGTGCTTTGCAAATGACCCTAAAAGCCTGAGTAACGTAACATTAAATCCCAAGTTTTTGTTATACTGAAATTGTTGAGCTACTAAATGTTCTCTCTTTTTTTAAAAAAAAAATATTTTATTTATTTATTAGAGAGAAAGAAGGGGTGGGGAGAGAATGGGCACCCCAGGGCCTCCAGCCACACTGCAGAAGAACTCCAGATGCATGCACCCCCTTGTGCATCTGGCTTACGTGGGTACTGGAGAGTCAAACTGGGATCCTTTGGCTTTGCAGGTAAACACCTTAACCGTTAAGCCATCTCCCTAGCCCTAAACTTTGTTCTAGTCTGATTCTTCCCTTGGAAGTATATCTTTCCCTAATCAAATGTCCTTGCTTCTGCTGTTACTAGGTATCTCTTTTCAATTCTTTTAAAAAATATTTTATTTATGAGAGAGAGAGGAAATGGCAGATAGAGAGAAAATGGGTACTCCAGGGCCTCTAGCCACTGCAAATTAACTCCAGATGCATGAGCCACCTTGTGCATCTGGCTTACATGGGTCCTGGTGAATCGAACCTGGATCTGTAGGCTTTGCAGGCAAGTGCTTTACCCACTAAGCCATCTCTCCAGACATCTGCTCAATTCTGTACACAGAAGAACTCAGAAGCCCTACAGTGGTGTCCAGTGGATCCTGGGGTGAGAAGATATCTCAGCCTATTGCAGCTCCTGGAGCTGGGCTTTTACCCTGACATCCCAGTACCAAAGTCATTTACTAAACCGGGCCTGATGGCACACGATGTTAATCCCAGCATTCCAGAAGCAGAGGAAGGAAGATTGCTGTGAGTTTGAGTCCAGCCTGGGACTACAGAGTTCCAGGTCAGCATGGGCTAGAGTGAAACGCTACTTCGGAAAGAAACAAAATAAATAATGATAATAAACTAAACAGACTAAAAGCCGGGCATAGTGGCACATGCCTTTCATCCCAGCACGCACTCAGGAGGCTGAGGCAGGAGGATCGCTGTGAGTTTGAGGCCAGCTTGAGACTAATTCCAGGTCAGCCTGGGCTAGAGAAAGATCCTACCTTGAAAAAACAAGTGAAAGATTTACTAAAATCTTTGGCTTGTTAAAATTTGTTCCCGGACTGGAGAGATGGTCAAGCGGTTAAGTTGGTTGACTACAAAGCTCATGACCTAGGTGTGATCCCCTAGTCCCCACGTACAGCCGCATGTGCAAGGTGGCTCGTGCATCTGGAGCTTGTCTGTAGCAGCTAGAGGCCCTGGTGCACCCATTCTCTCTCTGCTTGCAATAAAATAAAATAAAATACTACTAAAAACTTGTTGCATTGACAATAGCACCAAAGCTGTGATGCTCAGTAGTGTTGGTACCACAGGTGTGCATGGCAAAGTGCCCTTCTGCTAGAGCTGGCCTTCACTATAGCTCGTTTGAATGCAATAATGGCCTTGTTGAAGGTGGTGTTGGTCACAGTGAGATTAGAAGGGACAGCAGCAGGCTGCTATGTTAGGAAGAGCCACATGAAGAACTAGTAATTTGGGCACCCCCGAGAAAACCTCCCCAAACTGCTCTCGCCACCACTCACTGCCACCAGACCTCCTTCCTCCCCTTAGCAGTAGATTCTGAATCTTTGGTCGTTTCTCTGGGCATAAAAGGAAGGACCCTGCGCATTCAGGGCACAGTGACCTCACTCCTCCCCTTCCCCTTCCCACCCAGTTCCTGAGAGAACTAGCCTCAGAAAGGATGAAAACGTTAATCCCAGCACTCGGGAAGCAGAGGCACGAGGATCACCTAGAGTTCGAGGCCACCCTGAGACTACTGAGTGAATTCCAGGTCAGTGTGGCCTAGAGTGAGACCCTACCTCACAAAACCACACACACACACACACACACACACACACACACACACACACACACAGAAAGGATGACAACTGGTCTGCCGGACAGGCTGAACAGAAGTGAAGACCTGTGGAACATTCCTTGGCCATCTGCGGGCGTGTTCATCTCTATAGCCCTGCACTCCTGATCTTTCAGGTGGAAAGGAGGAGGACAGTGTGACTAATCTAAAGCTGGACAGTTTTTGTGAAGGTAGTTTCTTGAAGTGCAGCCTACCTGGCCTTGACCATGTGATTCTCCAGCCTCACCCTCTCAGTCAGTGGACTTACAGGCATGTACTTTTTTTTTTTAATTTTATTTTTTTTCTCTCAAATTTTTTAAAACATTTTCCATGATTATAAAAAATATCCCATGGTAATACCCTCCCTTGCCCCATTTTCCCCTTTGAAATTCCATTCTCCATCATATCCCCTCCCCATCTCAATCAGTCTCTCTTTTATTTTGATGTCATGATCTTTCCCTC
The DNA here is from genome assembly GCA_036346955.1 of Dipus sagitta. NCBI lineage: Eukaryota > Metazoa > Chordata > Mammalia > Rodentia > Dipodidae > Dipus > Dipus sagitta. Next base: position 49,400,700 of record CM070773.1, on the reverse strand, counting down.
CCCTTATGATGGTCTTGTGTAGGTAGTGTCAGGCACTATGAGGTCATGGATATCCAGGCCATTTTATGTCTGGAGGGAGCACATTATAAGGAGTCCTAGCTTTCCTTTGGCTCCTACATTTTTTCCGCCACCTCTTCCACATTAGACCCTGAGCCTTGGAAGTTGTGATTGAGATGTTATTTGGTACTCCAGTCACTTCTTTCCAGCACCATGATACTTTCTGAGTCATCCTAAAGTCTCTGCCATCTGAAAAGCGAAGATTCTCTACCCAAAGTGAGAGCAGCATTAATATAAGGGTATAAATATTAAGAGAAGTGCTTACTGGGCAGTTTGATAAGCATAGTATATACACTTATCCAGACATCAGCAGATGTTACACCCCTAGGGCTCATGACTGTCCCTGTTGTAGGTTTTCAGCATCAGGGATGTATTCCCTCCCATGGAGCGGGTCTCCAGTCCAATTGGAGAGCAGTTGGTTTCCACCATGATAGATGTGCCACTATTGCACCTGTTGGCTCATTTGGCCTGGCTGGCCAATTATAAGGCTTGCAGTGTCCACTGATGAGTATCTTCACTGGTGATTTCTTTTTCTCCCATTGAACTGCATGCAGAATGGCTTCTTCCAGATTTCTGTCAGCTGGTCTACATGGAGGAGGTTATCAGCTCAGATCCAGCAAGATTTCTCAGTGGCCTTGCAGCCCAAGCAATAGGGTCTTACCATCTATTCCTGGTGGGAAACCAAGGGCCTCGGCAATGGCCTATAATGTTTTGGGGGCATCAGGGACCTCCCTGGCCAACAACTCACTGGAAGGTATCCCATCCCTGGCATTGAAAATTTTCTAGCAACGATCTACGGCTAGGCATGTACTTTTATACCTGGCTGGGGAGACAAGGTGCTCTCTTTGGTCTTTGTTGTACTGCCCTTCTCAGGCTATGTGTTATTTTTGAATCATTCCCTATTATCTCTTTTCTTGTTTTTTTTTTGAGATAGGGTATCACTCTAGCCCAGGCTGACCTGGAATTCACTATGTAGTCTCAGGGTGGCCTCAAGAAAACCTCATGGCGATCCTCCTACCTCAGGCTCCTAAGTGCTGGGTTAAAGGAGTGCACCACCATGTCTGGCTCCTCTACTATCTTTTCAAGAAAAAAACCACGTTATTTATTTATTTATTTATTTATTTGCAAGCAAACAGTGGAGAGAGAGAGAGAGAGAAAGAGAATGGGAGCATCAGGACCTCTATCCACTGCAAAAGAACTCCAGACATATGCACCACCTTGTGCATCTGGCTTTATGTGGGTCCTAGGAAATTGAACCTAGGTCCTTTGGCTTTGCAGGCAAGCTCCTTAACCGCTAAACCACCTCTCTAGCCCACATATATATTTGTTTTTTTGAGGTAGAGTCTCACTCTAGCCCAGGCTGAGTTCACTACGCAGTCTCACGGTAGCCTCGCACTCACGGCAATCCTCCCACCTCTGCGTCCCGAGTGCTGGGATTAAAGGTGTGTGCCACCACATCCAGCTTCAAAAATATTTTTAAAATACCTTATTTATGAGACAGCGTGTATGAGCATGCCAGAGCCTCCTGCCACTGCAAATGAACTCCAGACACAAGCATCACTTTGTGCATCTGGCCTTACCTGGGTATTGGGGAATTGCACCTTGGCTGTTAACTTTACAAGCGGCACCTTTTACTTTTGTGCAGTCTCCTCCAGCACTCCCCTTTTTTAATTCTGTTTTTTTTTTTTATTGACAACTTCCATGATTGTAAACCATATCCCATGGTAATTACCTCCCTCCCCCCATTTTCCCCTATGAAACTCCACTCTCCATCATATCCCCTCCCCCTCTCAATCAGTCTCTCTTTTATTTTGATGTCATCAGCTTTTCTTCCTATTATGATGCTCTTGTGTACATAGTGTCAGGCGCTGTGAGGTCATGGATATCCAGGCCATTTTGTGTCTGGAGGAGCATGCTGTAAGGAGTCCTACCATTTCTTTGGCTCTTACACTCTTTCTGCGACCTCTTCCGCAATGAAACCTGACCCATGGAAGGTGTGATAGAGATATTTCAGTGCTGAGAACTCCTCTGTCAGTTCTTCTCAGCACTGTGGTGCCTTCTGAGTCATCCAAGGTCACTGCAATCTGAAAAGTTTCTCTAACCAAAAGTGAAAGTAGCATTAATATATGGGTATGAACATTAAGAGAAGTGCTTACTGGGCAGTTTGGTGAGGACAGTATACACATTTAGCCAGTCAGCAGCAGATGTCACACTCCTAAGGGTCATGACTACCCGTATTGTAGGTTTTGAATATCAGGGATATATTCCCTCCCATGGAGTGGGCCTCCAGTCAAATTTGTGCATCTGGCTTATGTGGGATCTGGAGAGTCAAACATGGGTCCTGAGGCTTTGCAGGTAAGCACCTTAACTGCTAAACCATCTCTCCAGCTCCTAAAATTTTTTAAAAAGAAGAAATTCAAAGCCATGTGTGGTGGCACATGTCTTTAATGCCAACACTTGAGAGGCCAAGGTAGAAGGATCACCATAAATTTGAGGCCACCCTGAGGCTACAAAGTGAATTCCAGCTCAGCTTGTGCTACAATGAGACCCTACCTTGAAAAAAAAAAAAAAAAAAAATTAAAGAAAAGAAAAAATTCAAAGCCAGCCCCAGATATTTAATGAGTTTCATGCCTATCTGAGCTACATGACACCCAGTCTCAAAGTGAATAAATAGGGGCTGGAGAGATGACTTAGTGGTTAAGGCACTTTCCTGCGAAACCTGAGGATCCAGATTCAATTCCCCAGGACCCACGTAAATCAGATGCATAAAGTAGCACATGAGTCTGGAGTTCATTTGCAGTGGTTAGAGGTCCTAATGTACCAATTCTCTCTCTATTTGCCTCCCCCCCTCTCTCTCTCAAATAAATAAATATTAAAAAGAATAAATAAATAATATGGTCCTAATGAGGTGACTCTTGGTGGGTTCCACAATAGCCTCAGAGTAGGCAGCTGGTCACCAAAGAGAATAAGCCATAAGTAAAAGCTTGGAGTTTTTAGGTCTGCCCCTCATCCTCTGGGGAGGAAGAAGGGCTAGAGACGGAGTTAATAATTAGACTGTGATATACCCAGAAATTGAATATTTTTTACTAAAAACAAATGAGCTACCAAACCATTAAAATACAGAGGAAGCCGGGCATGGTGGCACATGCCTTTAATCCCAGCACTCAGGAGACAGAGGTAGGAGGATCTCTAAGTTCAAGGCCACTATGAGACTACAGAATGATTCCAGGTCAACCTGGGCTAAGAGGAGACCCTATCTCAAAAAAACAAAACAAAACAAAACAAAAGACGTAGAGAAACCAGGTATGGTGGCTGAAACTTTTAATCTCAACACTTTAGAGGCTAAAGTAGGAGGATAGCCATGAGTTTAAGGCCAGCCTGGGCTACAGAGTGTGTTTCAGGTTAAATCATGGCTAGAGTGAGACTCTGCCTCAAAACACCAGGAATAAAACAAAGGATATAGAACAAACTTGAATGCATATTATTATATGAAAGAAACAAACTTGAACAAGATATCCTGTACAATTCAACTTTATGTCACATGCAGAAAAGGCTTAACTGTGGAAGCAATGACAGATTAGCGGTTCCCTGGGTGAGTGGGAGGGACGAGGAGCTAGTGGAACACAGAAGGTTCTGAAGGAGTGAGACTATTCTGTTTGATATAGAGATTTCTGTTTTCTTCTTAAAAAAAAAAAAATATATATATATGTATTATTGACAACATCTATACTTACAGACAACAAACCATGGTATTTCCCTCCCCCCCCCCATTTTCCCCTTCATAACTCTGATCTCCGTCATATCTCCTCACTCTCTCCATTAGTCTCTCTTTTAATTTGATGTCATCATCTTTTTATCCTACTATGAGGTTCTTGTGTGCATATTGCTAGGCACTGCGAGGTCTTGGATATTGAGGCTAAATTCTGTCTTGACAGTTGTGCATAAGGAGTGGTCTTTGGCTCTTAAATTCTTTCCACCACCTCTTCCACAATGGACCCTGAGCCTTGGAGGGTGTGAAATGTTTAAGTGCTGGACATTCCTCCATCCCTTCTTGTCAGCACTATGTTTATTGCCTTTTGGATCATCCCAGTGGTCATCACCATCTGAACAGAGAAGCTTCTCTAACCAGAGAATAGCATTAATATATGAGTATGAACATTAAGTATAGTGTCAATTTGGTGAGAGTAATATATGCATTTATCCAGACAAGAGCAGGCTTTATACCTCTAAGGCTTATGACCTTCCCTGCCATAGGCCTTTGATTAAGTTTTCAATACCAGGTATGTATTCCCTCTCATAGAGTGGGCCTTCAGTGCAATTAGAAAGCAGTTGGTTTCCCCCAGAGCAGACATGCCACTATTGCACTCATTCAGACATTTGGCCTGTCTTTTAAATTTTTTTTTGTTCATTTTCATTTATTTGAGAGTGACAGAGAGAGAGAGAGAGAGAAAGAGGCAGATAGAGAGAGAATGTGTGTGCCAGGGCCCCCAGACACTGCAAATGAACTCCAGATGCATGTGCCCCCTTGTGCATCTGGCTAATGTGGGTCCTGGGGAGTCGAGTCTCGAACCGAGGTCCTTAGGCTTCACAGGCAAGCGCTTAACCGCTAAGCCATCTCTCCAGCCCCATGGCCTGTCTTTTAAATTCATAAGATGAGCTATGCATGGTGGCTCACACTTTCAATTCCAGCACTCAGGAGGATGAAGTAGGAGGAGTTCTGTGAGTTCAAGGCCAGCCTGGAGCTACAGAGTGAATTTCAGATCAGCCTGAGCTAGAATGAGACTCTACTTCAAAAAAAAAAAAAAAAAAAAAAAAGAAAGAAAGAAATCATGAAATACTTCTTCATGAAGTCCATGAGGCCAGAGATTGAGTTTTCCCCATCTTTACATTTTGAATGACCATAAACTTAGCTGTGTAAAGAGAAAATGTTATTACCTGTAATCAATGATTTTTTAAGCTCAGTGGAGTTGCTGGGTAGTGTAATGGCCACTTCCCGAGATTTCAAAAGCCTCTTTGGGGCTAGGTGGGGTGCTATGTGCCAATGAAACCAGCACATGGGAGGCTGAAGCAGTATAGTCTCAGGGTGGCCTCGAACTCACAGCAATCTTCCGACATCTGCCTCCCAAGTGCTGGAATTAAAGGCGTGTGCCACCATGCCTGGCTAAAAATGTTTTTAAAAAAATGTGTGTGTGTGTGTGTGTGTATGCGTGCAAACGTCAGCTGGAGAGATGGTTCAGTGGTTGAAGGTGCTTGCTTGCAAAGCCTGATGGTCCAAGTTTGATTCTCTAGTGCCTGCATAAAGCCAGATATACCAGAAATTATATATTTTTTCTTCTCTTCTCACACAATGCTCAGGGTAGAAGCTATTAGTTTGGCCCTCCTTATGTAGATATGTTGGTGACTGCTGACAAGGGAGGAGGATCTTCTTGGGTGAAGAAAGGGTATGAATTAGATGGATTCCCAGCAAGAATGGACTGTTTTACAAGGCAGGAGGCCGAGAAAGAAAAAATGCATTCGAAGCCCTTCAAGTAATTTCAAATGGGCACTCAGAGGACACTAGTGAACTAGGAGACAAAGAAAGAAACTGGAGAGGGTCCGTGAATGAGTGGATGTGGATGTTTCTCATGTCCACCTGTTAAGCACACAGGTACATGCGCGCGCGCGCACACACACACACACACACACACACACACTGTGTTATTTGTTTATTATATTTATTTTTATTTTTATTTTTTTGGTTTTTTGAGGCATAGTCTCACTCTAGCCCAGGCTGACCTGTATTCACTATGTAGTCTCAGGGTGGCCTTGAACACACGGTCATCCTCCTACTTCTGCCTCCAGAATGCTGGGATTAAAGGCGTGCACCACCATGCCTGGCCAAACTGTTAATTAATCTCTGGTGATCAACTTGACACAATTTAGAATCACCATGGAAGCAAATTTCTGGTCATGTCTGTGAAGCATTCTTTTCATTTATTTATTTATTTAGTTATTTAGTTAGTTAGTTAGTTAATTAGTTAGTTAGTTATAAGAGAGAGAGAGGGAGAGAGACAGAGAATGGGCATTCCAGGGCCTCCAGCCACTGCAAACGAACTCCAGATGCATGTACCACCTTGTACATCTGGCTTATGTGGGTTCTGGGGTATCGAACCAGGATCCTTTGGCTTTGTAGGCAAGCGCTTTTACTGCTAAGCCATCTCTCCAGAACTGGGATGCTTTTAGAGTAGATTAGCTGTGGGGAGGACCCACCCTAACTGTGGGTGGCATCATCCCATGGGCTGGAGTCCTGGGCTGTGTCAGCAGGAGAAAGCTAGCTGAGCGGTCAGCATTCATCTCCTTCCTCCCTGCTCATGTGAAAAAGTGCTGCAGGCTCCTTGCTTTTGCCATGCTGTTCCCACCATGATGGAACTTTGCTCCCAAATAAGAAGCTGATAATAAACCTTTTCGTCTTTAAGCTGCTTCTGGCCAGGTATTTTGTCTCAGTAACAAGAAAATGACACTCACACACACGTGTGTGCATGCACACACACATGCACACACACACACACACGCACAAACTAGTACAAATAATCCAGTCTTGGCATTCCGTTGTGACAGCATAAAATGGATTAAGACACTGGGTAATTTAAGAAGGAAAAAGTTTTACTTTTCAAAATCTGGGGCAGAGGAGTCTAAGAGCAAAGCACTGTAGTTCTGGCTACGGTCACAAGATGACTCTGTGTTGCTGTGTCATCATGTCGTAGGAGGTGAAAGGGCGCTAGAGGACACTTGTGTCTTCACACAGCAGAGGGGCGGATAGAGCAAACCCACTCCTACAAGCCCTTTTCACAGAGCTTTAGCCACTCCTGAGGGCAGAGCTCTACGAAACCTAACAGCATTGCTTTGGGAATGGAAACTCCGGCACTCAAGTGTGGGGAACATATTCAGACCATGCAGGGACATAAAGACAAACTCAGTAAGGCTAAGGTCTGCATGTGAGCAAAAGAGCCTGATGCTGTGAGCAAAGGGTCATTCTAGTTTCCTCAGCATGAAACAGTCATTAAGGAATCTTTCCTAAAGATTAATCCAGAACAAAAGAGAAGCAAATCTGGAAGACAACTGAGGAAATTAGTGCTGGCATCAAAGTTCTAAGCAAGGTTAGCTGCATGCAATAAGAAATAAGGGGGGGGGTGCTGGAGAGAGGGCTTAGCAGTTGCAGTGCCTGTTTGGGAAGCCTAAGGATCCAAGTTTGATTCCCCAGTACCCACATAAGCCAGGTGTACAAGGTGGCACATGTGTCTGGAGTTCTTTTGCAGTGGCTGCAGGCCCTGGCATGCCCATTCTCTCTATCTGCCTCATTTCCTCCCTCTCTCAAATAAAACAATAAAATATTTTTTAATGAAATAAAGAAGGGTGGGGCTGGAGAGATGGCTCAGCGGTTAAGGTGCTTGCTTGCAGAGCCTAACGACCCAAGTTCAATTCCACAGTAACCATGTGAAGCCAGATGCACAAAGTGTCACATGCATGCATGCAATCTGGAGTCCATTTGCAGTGGCTGGAGGCCCTGGCACACCCATTCTCTCTGTCTGTCTCTTTATATCTCTCTGCAAGTAAATAAATAAAAATTTTTACAAGAAAAGAAATCGGGAAGGAGGCTGAGGAGATGACCAGTATGCGAAGTTCTTGCTGCACCAGCACGAAGCCCTGAGTTTAGCTCCAGAGCTCACATAAAGCGCCCCTGAGCACCTGCAACCCCAACACTCTTACGGCAGATGGAGATGGAGACAGAAAGCTTCCTAGAAGCTCAGGTCAGCTAGCCTGGCATACGAAGTCATTAACAAAGAGACCTTGTGTCCAAGGAGTGGGAAGGCCGAGACCAACACCCACAGGGTCCTCTGACCTCTACACGCATGCTTCCACAGTCATGCATGCAGACACGAGCACACAAAAGATTTTAAAAAGAAGAAAAGAGAGGGCCTAGGGAGATAGCTCAGTTGGTAAAGTGCTTGTCATGCAAGTCTGAGGACCCGAGTTCAGATCCCCAGCACCTCTGTAAAAGCTGGGCTGTGGTGGTGTACACCTGTGATCTCAGGGCCCTGTGGCTTACTGGCTGGCTAGCTTCTAGCCCAGTCTGTGAGCTCCAGATTAAGAAAGAGACCTTGTCTCAAAGAATAAGGTGAAGAGTGGTGAAGAAGACACCTGATGTCAACTCCACATGCACCCTCCCCCACACAAAAATGCTCCCCCACACACGTGCCCACACACACACGCCCACCCCCACAGACAAACACATGCAGAAAAAAAAGAAAGATGGCTTTGCATGATATTTAAGCTCTTGTGCAGCAAAGTGACATTCTTCCTTATGGGAAAATTCATTCATTTATTTATTTATGAGAGATAGAAAGAGAAAGAAGTACCAGGCGTGGTGGCACACCTTTAATCCCAGTACTTGGGAGGCAGAGGTAGGATGATCGCCAGGAGTTCAGGGCCACCCTGAGACTACATAGTGAGTTCCTGGTCAGCCTGAACTAGAGGGCGACCCTACCTCAAAAAACAAAACAACAACAACAATAAGAAAAAATAGAAGAAGAAGAAAGAAAGAAAGAAAGAAAGGAAGGAAGGAAGGAAGGAAGGAAGGAAGGAAGGAAGGAAATGGGCATGCCAGAGCCTCCAACCATTGCAAATGATTTCTAGATTCATGCACCATCTTGTGCATCTGGCTTACGTGGGTCCTGGGGAATTGAACTTTGGTCCTTAGGCCTCCTAGACAAGCAATGGAACAGAATAGAGGACCCAGATGTAAGTCCGGGTAGCTAGAGCCACCTGATATTAGATAAAAATGCCAAAAATACACATTGGAGAAAAGACAGCCTCTTCAGCAAATGGTGCTGGGAAAACTGGATATGTATCTAAAGAAGGATGAAAATAGATCCTTCTCTCTCTCCATGCACAAGAATTAAGTCCAAATGGATTAAAGACCTTAACATCAGACCTGAAACTCTGAAACTGCTAGAGGAAAAATAGGGGAAACCCTTCAACATATTGGTCTTGGCAAAGACTTTCTGAATATAACCCCAATTGCTCAGGCAATAAAACCACAGATTAACCACTGGGACCTCATGAAATTACAAAGATTTTGTACTGCAAAGGACACTGTGAATAAAGCAAAGAAGCAACCTACCGAATGGGAAAAAATCTTTGCCAGCTATACATCTGATAGAGGATTAATATCTAGGATATACAAACAGCTCAAAAAATTAAATAATAAATCAAATAAGCCAATTAAAAATGGGCTATTTGGGGGGAGGGAGGGTATTACCATGGGATATTTTTCATAATCATGGAAGTTGTTAATAAAAATGGGCTATGGAACTAAATAGACAGTTCTCAAAAGAAGAAATACCGATGGCATATAAGCATCTAAAAAATGTTCTATATCCCTAGTAATCAGGGAAATGCAGATTAAAACTATGTTGAGATTCCATCCCACTCCTGCCAGATTGGCTACCATCATGAAAGCAAATGACCATAAATGCTGGCGAGGATGTGCAAAAAGAGGAACCCTTCTACACTGTTGGTGGGAATGCAATCTGGTCCAGCCATTGTGGAAATCAGTGTGGAGGTTCCTAAGACAGCTAAAAATAGATCTATTATATGACCCAGCTATAGCACTCCTAGGCATATATCCCAAGGACTCATCTCATTACTTTAGAGATACTTGCTCAACCATATTTATTGCTGCTCAATTCACAATAGCTGGAAAATGGAACCAGCCTAGATGTCCCTCAACTGATGAGTGGATAATGAAGATATGGCACATTTATACAATGGAGTTCTATTCAGTGGTAAAAAAAAAATGAAGTTATGAAATTTGCAGGAAAATGGATGGATTTGGAAAGGATTATACTAAGTGAGGTAATCCAGGCCCAGAAAGCCAAGCATCGCATGTTCTCTCTCATATGGATCCTAGCTCCAGATGATTGGACTTCTGTGTGAGTAGGAAGAAAACTCAGTAGCAAAGGCCAGTAAGCTAGAAAAGAGATATAAAGGGAAGAGGAAGAAAGAGAGGTGGGTACTTAATAGGATGGTATTGTATATATGTAAGTAGAATTATAGATTAATGGGGGTGAAAAGGCCCAAGTGAGGTCTGGGGAAGAGAGTGAGTAAAGGAAAGGTGGAGGGAGGGCTAATCAAGATCGAAGAGGATATAAATAAATCATATGGAATCCTACTTTTTTTGGACAATGGAACACTCAGGAGCCATAGATTGTTGCTAGAAAATTTTCAGTGCCAGGGATGGGATACCTTCCAGTGAGTTGTTGGCCAGGGAGGTCCCTGATGCCCCCAAAACATTATAGGCCACTGCCAAGGCCCTTGGTTTCCCACCAGGAATAGATGGTAAGATCCTGTTACTGAAGATTCCACATACTTGGGCTGCAAGGCCACTGATAAATCCTGCTGGAACTGAGCTGATAACCTCCTCCATGTAGACCAGCTGACAGAAAGCTGGAAGAAGCCATTCTGCATGCAGTTCAATGGGAGAAAGAGAAATCACCAGTGAAGATACTCAACAGTGGACACTGCAAGCCTTATATTTGGCCAGCCAGGCCAAATGAGCCAACTGGTACAATAGTGGCACGTCTGTCATGGTGGGAACCAACTGCCCTCTAATTGGACTGGAGGACTGCCCCATGGGAGGGAATACATCCCTGATACTGAAAACTTAAAACAGGGGTAGTCATGAGCCCTAGGGATGTAACGTCTGGTGCTTTCTGGCTAAATGTATATACTAGGCCTATCAAACTGCCCAGTAAGCACTTCTCTTAACGTTCATACCCATATGTTAATGGTACTCTCTGTTTTGGTAGAGAATCTTCTCTTTTCAGATGGCAGTGACCTTGGGATGACTCAGAAGGCATCATGGTGCTGAAAAGAAGTGACAGGTGTGCTCAGCACTGCAATATCTCTATCACACTTTCCAAGACGCAGGGTCTATTGCGGAAGAGGTGGAGGAAAGAATGTAAGAGCCAAAGGAAGGGGAGGACTCCTTACAATGTGCTCCCCCCAAACACAAAATGGCCTGGATATCCATGACCTCACAGTGCCTGACACTAAGTACATAAGACCATCATAATAGGAGGAAAAGATCATGACATCAAAATAAAAGAGAGACTGATTGAGAAGGGGAGGGGATACAACGGAGAACGTAGTTTCAAAGGGGAAAGTGGGGGAAGGGATAGTTTTTATAATCATGGAAATTGTTAATAAAAAAATTTAGAAATTAAAAAATTTTATGTGCTGGAGAGATGCTCAGCACTTCAGGTACTTGTCTGCAAAGCCTAAGGACATGAGTTCAATTCCCCAGTACCCATGCAAAGCCAAATGTACAAAGTGTACAAATGTGTCTGGAGTTTGTTTGCAGCAGCTAGAAGCCCTGGTGTGTGCATTCTCTCTCTCCCCTCTTTCTCTTTTTCTCTCAAATAAATAAATTAATTAAATATTTAAAAATCTGGCTGTAGAGATTGCTCAGTGGTTCAGACACTTGTCTATACATCCTAACAAGTTGGGTTCTATTCCCCATTATCCACATAAAAGCCAGATGCACAAAGTGTCTCGCTTCACAGTGCTTCATCGTGTTTGTGCAGCCATCTCCCCAGGCCTGAGAGCAGCTGCTTTGAGAGATCCTGGTCCACCAGTCCATCCAAGAATGTGCCCACTCACACACAGCACAGTTCTGCATGCAAACTCAGCGACTCGTAGACTGCTGAAATGCGTAGCCTCTAAGGTTAAGAATCCCTGTCCCAGCTGGGCATGGTGATGCATGCCTTTAATCCCAGCACTCTGAGGCAGAGGTAGGAGGATTGCCATGAGTTTGAGGCCACCCTGAGACTACATAGTGAATTCCAGGTCAGCCTGAGCTCAAGTGAGACCTTACTTCAAAAAAAAAAAAAAGAATCCCTGTCTCTCTGTCCAAAGATAAATTCTATCTGAAGGCCATAAGGGAAAGGAAAAAAGGCAAGAAATAAATTCTAATGGGAGGCCAGGCAGGATGGCTCACACCTTTGTCTCTGCACTGGGGAAGGTGAAGTAGAAAGATTTCCATGAGTTGGAGTCCAGCCTGAGCTACAGAGTGAGTTTCAAGGCAGCCTGGGCTACAGTGAGAACAACATGTCACAAAATAACAAAAACAGTGCTGAAGAGATTGCTCAGTGGTTAAGGCTCTTGCCTGCAGAACCTGACGACCTGAGTTCAGTTCCCAAGTACCCACATAAAGCCAGATGCACAAAGTGGCACATGCATCTGGAGTTCTTTGCAAGGGCTAGAGGCTGGCCCATTTTCTCTCTCTCTCTCTCTCTCTTCCCTCCTGTAAATTAATTTAAAATAATAATAAAAAAGAGAAAGGATCAAATATCCACTTGAGGCAGGCGTGTGAGGGGCCTTGGGGGCGGTGTTCTGTATATCTGAATGGAAGAAAGCTCTTGAAGGCTGGTCCTGTAGGGAAGTCTGTAGATTGGCAGGGGTCCGAAGAAAGGAGAAACATCTCACTAACAAAAAACAGCACCTGAAGAGCTGAACCGGAGGTGAGGGAAGCTGTCTGGAGGCCGAAGTTGAGCAGGGCCTGGGAGCTTGGGCAGGAGGGGCAGGTGGTGGGTGAGAGGCTTCTGTTTTCTCCTGTTGACACAGGAAGAGAGGATTCCTGGGCCCTACCCACCTCCAGCAGTCCTGCCACCTGGTCTCGGCACCAGCTGTTCCCAAGAAAAGGCCAAAGCGTGTACACCCCCTTCTTTCCAGGAACAAACAGAAGTGGTCACTGTGTGCTAGGAGTTCTGCCAGCCTTGCCCAACTGTTATCTCTAACTCTGACCACAGAAAAGTGGTGGCAAATATTACCACTGCCGTACTGAGAAAACTGGCTTTCAGAGCTAGACCCCTGCTCATGATCGCCCGGCAGGAACTGCCTCTGAGACAATGTGGAAGTGCGCTTTCCTCCCTACTCCGTACGGCTGCTTTGGGTGGGTCTGAACGCCCTGTGATGCTGTCTGCTACATTCCAAGACACAAAACCCACACATGCATAGCAGCAACCCCATGCCTGTTATTCAATAGATGGGTAAGGAAGAGGAAAAACAAAACCAAACTGAAAAGGGCAGCTCCCGGAAAGCCTGCTCCTGCCTCCTGCATGCAAATTCGTCTTCCTTGCTCCTATTCTGTCCTCAGACTCCCAGTACTGAGCAGCAGCCCAAACCGGGTGAGACGTCACTCTCTCCAATGGAAGCCACCTTGAACTCAAGTGGATTAGACAAGTGACTGAGGAGGGAGGAGCCCGTGCCATGCGGCTGTTGACGGGACAGTGTGTGTGGGGCACCACCAACAGGAAGATGTCTGCTTTGTCACTGTTCAGCTATTTTGCAGCTTCATTGTTTTCTTTCCAGGTCACTCATCCTCCCTTTCTTCCTTCTTTCTTTCCTTTCTTCATCCCTCTCTCCTTCTTTTTCTCCCTCCCTCCCTCCCTTCCTTTCCTCCTCTCCCCTCCTCTCTTTTCCTCTTTTCTTTCTTTTCCTTCATTGTTTTTGTTTCAAAACAGGTTCTCACTTTGTAGTCTAAACTGGCCTCTCACTCCTACAACCCTTCTGCCTCAGATCACATACCTAACTAGTATTGAAATTTTCTTTTTTTTAATTTTTAAAGTTTATTTACAAGCAGAGACAGAGAGAGAGAGAGAGGGAGAGAGAGAGAGACAGAGAGAGAATGGACATACTAGGGCCACTTGCTGCTGCAAAGGAACTCCAGATGCATGCGCCCCTTGCCCATCTGGCTTTACATGGGTACTGGAGAATTGAACCCTGGTTCTGGTCATTACGATTTGCAGGCAAGTACCTTAATCACTGAGCAATCTCTCCAGCCCCTAGTATTGAAAATTTCTAACCAAAAGGAAATGGTGGGGTTGTGTCTCAGTGGTAGAGAGCTTGCCTGGCAGCCACAAGGCCTGGGCTTCAACACTCAAAGACACACAAATAATTAATAATAAAGGGAGAGAGTATGGCATCATAAATCCCATGATCGTATTACCCAATGTGATAATTAATCTTCTCTGTCAACTTGCCTGGATTTGGAATTGCCTGGGAGACACATCTTGGAGACTATCAGTGAGGGCATTTCCAGAGAGATGAAACTGAAAATGAAGAGTCACCCTGAATGTGGATGGCTGGGGTCCTGAACAAAGCAAGCTGAACACCAGCAACTTGGGCTGGAGAGATGGCTCAGCCATCAAGGCACTTTTCTGCAAAGCCTAACAACCTGGGTTCAATTCCCTACTACCCATGAAAAGCCAGATGCACAAAGTGGCACATGCATCTGGAGTTCATTTGCAGCAGCTAGATGTCTTGGCATGCCCATTCATTTTCTCTCTCTCCTTGGAAATAAATAAAAAATATATAAAAATCAAAAAGTAACTGACAGACACAACGAGTAACTGATACACAAATTGTTATTCATGGAAACCCTATCAGTAGTAGCAAAGGATCAGAAATAACTCAGTGTACCGAGAGAGGGAACAGCGAGTCCACCAGGGCACATGCTCAATGAGGCGCTATGCCGTCAGGAGGAAAAATGAAGAGCAGATCCACATTGCTTTGTGTGATCACCAGGATCATGGGGTCATAGCTTAGTTGGTAGAATGTCTGCCTAGCACACAGGAATACCTGAGTTCCATCCCGAGCACCACACAAGCCAGACATGGCAGCACATGCCTCTAATCCCAGTAGTGGGGTGTTAGAGACGGGAGGATTAGAAGTTCAAGGTCATCCTCAGCTACATAGCGAGGCCAGCTTGGGCTATATGAGATCATGTCTCAACAAAAGAATTGCTAGATATTGCCATTGCCCAAGAAACTCACTTCTGTTACGTCATGCATTACAACTGTGAGTGTAGGACGAACGGATCCAAAGCAAGAAGCTGAGACCACCCGGAACAGGGGTCCCACATGGACGGGTGGTCGGTTAGGATGAGGGCGCCTCCAGCCGCCTGTGAGGAGATGCCCTCCCCATCCTGAGGGGTGAGGCAGGAGCCCCGCTGCTCCCCCAGCCAAGTGGGCTGCCACAGCTGCCTCGCCAGCTTGGGTGGAAGACAGACAGAGGCTGTGTGAAACCAAAGTCAGCCTCTCAAGCTAAAACTCAGTGAAAAATCATGTAGTAATGTATTACCAGTGAGTTTCAGCCTCAGGAGACGGTGGTGCTAGTTGCCTGCAGCCCAACAATTGAATAAGACAACCTGGGGCAGAGGGGACCACCTCCTCATAGTTAAAAAAGGTGACAGGCTGGAGAGATGGCTTAGCGGTTAAGGCATTTGCCTACAAAGCCACAGGATCCCGGTTTGATTCTCCAGGACCCACGTAAGCCAGATGCACAAGGGGGTGCATGCATCTGGAGTTCGTTTGCAGTGGCTGGAGGCCCTGGCAAGCCCATTCTCTCCCTGTCTGTCTCTCTCTCTCTCTCTGCCTCTTTCTGTCTCTCAAACAAACAAACAAATAAATAAAATATTTTTTTAAAAAGATGACAGCCCACATTTTGCTTCGCATTGTACTCTCTGTTTCTGGTGACATGGCGGATGTCAAGAGTCCACCCACCCAGCAGAGTGAACAGCTTTTGTGACTGAATGTCTCCCTACAGCATGGTGTCCCTGTTCCCAGCTGGGCCAATCCAATTTATAGCCTTCGACCTGTAAACCAGGGGTACCGTTGCTTCTGCTTCCGCCAGACTTTGACCCTGTCTATCTTGGATTGCCCTCAAGTGGAGAGAGAGGACCTTGCTCAGCATACACCGTCTTGCTGTGCCGATCCTGAAGTCTGAAGGCCTGTCTGTATCACCTCCATGTGTCCCGGGGACCCCGGTATTGCCACGCAACAGCTAGCAGGATTAGAGAAGCAATATGATGGGAGCCCCTT
The DNA here is from genome assembly GCA_036346955.1 of Dipus sagitta. NCBI lineage: Eukaryota > Metazoa > Chordata > Mammalia > Rodentia > Dipodidae > Dipus > Dipus sagitta. The sequence continues at coordinate 49,384,723 of CM070773.1, read as the reverse complement.
CTCGGGATCTGTGAGAATTTGCAGACACACTTGTGCCAGTACACTCCGTAAAGTGCAAGGTCAAATAGATATTGTTATTATTAAAGAAGGCACTTTATAACTGTAACAAATGACTAAATAGCCAGGCGTGGTCGTGTTTGTGCATGGCTGGATGCCAGCATTTGGCAAGGGGTAAGAAAAGCATTACCAACCTGGTCTACATAGCTAGTTCTGGGCTAGCCTTGGCTACAGATTAAGGTCCTGTCTCCAAGTCAAAACAAAGCCAGGCATGGTGGCACACCCTTGAATCCCAGCACTTGGGAGGCAGTGAGAGGAGGATCGCTATGAGTTTGAGGCCACCCTAAGACTACATAGTGAATTCCAGGTCAGCCTGGGCTAGAGCAAGATCCTACCTCAAAAAACCAACCAAACAAACAAAAAACCAAAATAATTAAACAAATGTGTGAAGAATAAGTATGGTGAGACTATGTGTTGCCAAGGTTTGGATGGAGCAGGAGGCCCTGAGGAAGGGAGTTTGGAGAGGTTGGCATTCAGGTTGTAGGGGGATTTTCTAGAAAGGGAAAATTGCATCAGCCTTTGGCTCAGTAATGCGCACTGTTTATTTGCAGCAACATCCTGGTCAAGGGAGACCTATAAGGAAGTTGTGAGGAACAGGGTCCAAAGGTAACTAAATGACAGCCAGCCGGGAATCAGTGTCACTTTGTGCTGGGAACCGAGCCAAGTGCTTTGTCTGGGTGACCTTGTTTAATCTTATGACAGCCTTGAGAAGTAGCAACAATTATCATTGTGGACTAATAGACAAGGAACTTGAGACACTGGAGCTTAATTAACTCACCTGCAAGCTACTCGGGACCTTCAGTGCCAAAGTAGGAATTTGAACTCACACGGGCAGAGGGAAACCACAGTGGGGTGTTGAGCAGAGGCGTGACGCTGTCATGAGAGTGATTCGAGCACAGCTTTCTGGTAGTTAGGAGCTGGGGCTTTGTACCCAACTACCTGGCAGGTTAAAATCCTGGTTCTGAGCTGGACGTGGTGACGCACGCCTTTACTTCCAGCACTTGGGATGCTAAAGTAGGAGGATTGCCGTGAGTTCAAGGCCACTCGGAGACTACATAGTGAATTCCGGGTCACCCTGGGCTAGAGTGACACCCTACCTTGAAACACTAAAGGAGGAAAAAAAGAAAAGTAGGGACAGCAGAGCCAGGGAGAGGCCAGCAGGAGGCAGGGACCACAGCAGTGCTACCAAGCGTGGGGGCGGGCAGCTGCAGGAGCGAGCGAGAGAGTTGAAAGGAAGCTGGAATAGCATGCGTGCACTGGAAAGATGGGTAAGGAAGGCTTTAGTTAGGACTCTTGGCTTCCCTATCTTATTAATTGATAAAAATGGCATCTGGGCTGGAGGGATGGCTTAGCAATTAAGGCATTTGCCTGTAAAGCCAAAGGACCCAGGTTCAATTCCCCAGGACCCACGTAAGTCTGATGCACAAGGTGGTGCATGTTTCTGGAGTTCATTTACAGTGACTGGAGGACCTGGTGCACCCATTCTCTCTCTCACAAATATCTGCCTCTTTCTCTCTCTCTCTCTCTCTCTCTCTCTCTCTGTCTCTGTCTCTCTGAAATAAATACATAATATATTTTAAGTGACTTTTGATGAAACCTAAAAACTAGGAGAGGAGCTAGTTTTAGGAGGCCAAGACCACAATTTGAATGGGGTGTGGTGGTACACACCTGCTATCCCAGCACTTGGGAAGCAGAGGCAGGAGAATTAGGAGTTGAATGCCTTCTTTGGATACATAGTAAATCTGAAGGCAGCCTGGATTATAAGAAACCTTAATTAAAAAAAAAAGTTTAGGGCTGGAGAGATGGCTTAACAGTTAAGGCGCTTACCTGTGAAGCCTAAGGACCCAGGTCCCACGTAAACCAGATGTACATGGTGGCACATGCGTCTAGATTCCTTTTGCAGTGGCTAGAGGCCCTGGCATGCCCATTCTTACTCTCTCTCTCTCGCTCGCTCTAATTAATAAATAAATTAAAAATAAGTCTTTAAAAAATTCAAAAGAGAAAAAGAAAAACACCTCCCAGTAAAACTTACTTTGGGAAAGAGCAAGCAGGGGTGTATAGGGGGGAAGAGGAAAGACAGAGCGTTGAGAGGACTCTGAGTTTGCGGCTTTAAAAAAAATTAGTTGAGAGAGAGAGAGAGAGAGAGAGAGAGAGAGAGAGAGAGAGGGAGAGAGGCAGACAGAGAATGGGCACACAGGGCCTCTAGCCATTGCAAACTAACTCCAGACTCATGTGTCACCTTGTGCATCTGGCTTACGCGGGAACTGGGGAATCGAATCTGCATCCTTAGGCTTCTCAGGCAAGAGCCTTTACTGCTCAGTCATCTCTCCAGCCCAGCTTGTGGTTCTTTGTTTGAAGACCCCGATTTCTGTCACTAGTGCTACCCCCAGCTCCCTATGTCATCTTCGCAGACGCTCCTTCCCTTCTCTGGGCCTTAGTTTCTCCATCAGCTCAGTGAAGCTTTTTACATTGGAAAGCTCACCATTCTCTCTGAAAACAGGTGCTTGTCACTTTTATCTGAGGCACCTTATAGACCCCTGCAATGGAGGATGGGATGGCCTAGTTTTTAGGAACCCCCCTCTTTTTTGAAAGAGAAAGAGGGTCTGCTAAGATACCCAGGCTGGCCTCAGACTCCTAAGGTGAAGTGATCCTCCTGCCTCAGCCTCCCTAGAACTAGATTATAGCAGTACAGCAGCATACCACCAAGCCTGCCCTCTCAGGGAACCCCCCTGCCCTTCCTGGAATTCACTCTGTAGTCTCAGGGTGGCCTGGAACTTATGGTGGTCCTCCTACCTCTGCCTCCCAAGTGCTGGGATTAAAGGCGTGCGCCACCACACTCAGCCTAGGGAACCCTTTTGAGTTGAAGGTGGGTGATGAGTAGATGCAATAATATAGAAAAGAAATCCTTTCTCTTTTGTTTTTTTGGGGGTGTTCAAAATAGGGTCTCCCTCTAGTCCAGGGCTTTTTCCTTTCTTCTTATTCCCTTCCTCTGGCTCTGCAATAGGCCACGCTGGCCTGCACTGTTTCCCACAAGTCCTCACACTCTCAAGAGACTCTGGGAACCAAGGCAGAGAACAGTCAAGTGCAGTGTTGTTTGACTTAGCCTTGCTCCCTTCCACGTGATTGGTTCCTACTCGGCCTTTGTTTTCTTCTACCACTTTAGAGAAGAAGAGGAAGGGCTGCTGGGGAAGTTCACTACCCTGAGCACCCGCACAGAGATGCTGCAAGCGGCTGGGAAACCAGACCTTGGTGGCCACAGCCCAGCCCAGCTTGTGTTTACCAGAGGCTGTGGGCGAGTCAGGGACAGGCATCAAGTGTCCAGGTGTGTGGCCGGCAAGTGGCCTCAGGCAGGTGCAGAAAGCTTGTGTTACCACAGCCTGTGGGAGAATGGGCAGGGACTCCTGTGAGAAGAGCTGCCGTCTGAGAGAAGAGGTTCACATCAAATAAGACAGAAGAACGAAAGCTGGCCATGGCCGCAGGAGCCCGGAATCCCAGAACCCTGGAGTGGAGTCAAGAGGCTTGTGAGCTTGAGGTCACAGCAGTCTACGTTGTGAATGTGTTGCAAAACATATGTGCATATGTGTGTACACATATCCATATGTAGAATTGTATAAAAAATATCAGAAAGATGAAACCAAGGCTAAAACACACACGTGTTGACATTATGCCAGTCAACTGAGAGAAACAAATACTTGGGAGACACATTTTTTTTTCAAAATAAAACTCCATGTACACCGATAGCAGAATGTACTACAGAGACAGGCTTCCCTGTTTTCCTTGTATTTAGCTGACCTCTGTGTCTACATCACCTCCTAAGAATCAAAAGTGAGATCTGGGCATGGTGGCGCCTCACATGCCTTTAATCCCAGCACTTGTGAGGCAGAGGTAGGAGGATTACCCTGAGTTCAAGGCCACCCTGAGACTACAAAGTGAATTCCAAATCAGCCTAGGCTAGAGTGAGACCCTATCTGGAAAAAAAAAAAAAAATTCTAGGGCTGGGGAAATTGCTCAGTGGTTAAGGCGCTAGCTTGCAACACATGATGGCCCAGGTTTGATTCCTCAGTATACCCATGTAAAACCAGAAACACTAAGTGGCATATGCATCTTGGGTTTGTTTGCGGCAGCTAGAGAGAGGCTCTGATGTGCCCATTCTCTCTCTCTTTCTGTGTCTCTCTCCCTGTCTCTTTCTCTGATTGTAAATAAATAAAAATAAATTTTAGGGCTGGACAGGGTAGCGGTTAAGCACTTGCCTGTGAAGCCTAAGGACCCCAGTTCAAGGCTCTATTCCCTGGGACCCACATTAGCCAGATGCACAAGTGGGCGCACATGTCTGGAGTTTGTTTGCAATGGCTGGAGGCCCTGGTGCGGCCATTCTCTCTCTCTCTCTCTCTATCTGCCTCTGTGTCTATCATTCTCAAATAAAAAAAAAATTAAAATTAAAATTAAAAAAAAACACAAATAAATTTTAAAATTGAAAAAACATGAGTTCTAATATCTTTTGACTGGTATTCATTTAAAACCTCCAGTTGAGTCTGGGGAGATGGTTTAGTGGTTAAGGTGCTTGCCTGTGAAGCCTAATGACCCACGTTCATCTCTCCAGGTTCCATGTAAGCCAAATGCACAAGGTGACACAAGGTAGTGCATGTATCTTGAACTCAATTGCAGTGGCTGGAGGCCCTAGTATGCCTTGTGCTGTCTCATAAAATAAAAATTAAAAAAAAAAAACAACCTTCAGTTGGGGCCTGGAGAGATAGCTCTCAGTGGTTAAAGATGCTTACTTACAGGGCTGGAGAGATGGCTTAGCAGTTAAGGTGCTTGCCTGCAAAGCCAAAGAACTCAGGTTCGACTCCCCAGGACTCACATAACCCAGATGTACAAGGGGGCGCACACATCTGGATTTAATTTGCAGTGGTCATAGACCCTGGCATGCCCTCCCCCCCCCCGCCTATTTCTGTATCTCTCGCTCTCAAATAAATAAATAAAAATAAAATAGTTTAAAAAGATGCTTACTTACAAAGCCCAGTGGCTTGGGTTTGATTCCCTAGTGCCCATGTAAAGCCAGACACACAAAGTGGTGCATGCACGTGGAGTTTATTTGCAGTCGCAAGAGGCTCAGGCATGCCCATAACTCACTCTCTCTTTCTCTCAAATAAGTAAATAAATTTAAAAAACAACAACAACAAAAAGCTGGGCATGGTGGCCCCTGCCTTTAAGTTCAGCAGTAGGGGTGCAGAGGTAAGAGGATCACTGTGAGTTCAAGGCCAGCCTGGGACTACAGAGTGAGTTCTAGGGCAGCCTGGGCCACAGTGAGACCCTACCTGCGGAGGGAAGGGGGAAGCTGTCGTTGGACTGGGGAATGTAGTTTATTTGCTGGAGTGTGAAGCCTGCACAAAGCCCTGAGTATGATCCCTAGCCCTCTGGAGACAAGAGAATCAGAAGTTTAAGGTCATTTGCAGCTACATATCAAGTTCAAGGCCAGCCTGGGATTCATAAAACCGTGCCTCAAGAATCCTCAAAAATGTGGTGGCCCATGCCTTTAGTCCAGGCACTCAGGATGCTGATGTAGGAGGATTGTTGTGAGTTCAAGTCCAGCCTGGAGTTACAGAGTAAATTCCAGTTCAGCCTGGGCTATGGTGAGACCGTGCTTCAAAAAAAGAGCTGCTCCAAATCAGAACTCTGTCTTCTGCTACAGTCTGCTGGGGACAAGAGGAACCTGCCAACCACATTCTGCTGGCAACACCAAGATTGATCAGTCCAACACAAAAATTGACAGTGTGATGGCCCAGCCGCTAAAGGCACTTGCTTGCAAATCTTGCCAGCCCCTAGGACCTAGATAAAGCCTGATGCAAAGTGGTGCATGGCTATGGCATTCATTTGCATTGGCAAGAGACCTTTGGCATACACACATTACACACACACACAGATAATAATAAATAAATAGATAATGCTAAAAGTTGACAACCTGTTAAAGGCTATGGGTGACACCCCAATAATGAAAATAAATAAATGGGCAGTGGAGTGAACCAAAATCCTCCAAGGACTGATTACCTTCATGAAAAAGTTTCTTAAACATGTGGCCTTGGGACAGTTTATGTAAATCAGTCCTTTGCCCCTCTCCAGATCTGGCAGGTGGAACTCTCCATGAGGGCTTTGGTAGTGAAGGTAGACTGGCTCTACATTCCTGCAAATCTCCAGCACGGGGATGATTCCTGCAGAATAACAAGTTGCTACAACTTGATAGTTTCACAAAAGAAACAGTTTTGCAAAGTTTTCATGTCTTGGCAAGGAGACTCAATGGATATCAGCTACTCAGCATGACTCATGTTTATGCATAAGATGACTCATGTTTATGAATAAGAAATCTTTCCTACAGGAAACACAAAAATGTGATTTGTGTTACTACAGAAATCATCATAGGGGCTGGAGATATGGCTTAGCGGTTAAGGTGCTTGCCTGCAAAGCCAAAGGACCCAGGTTCGATTCCCCAGGACCCACGTAAACCAGATGCAGAAGGGGCGCATGCATCTGGAGTTCATTTGCAGTGGCTACAGGCCCTGCCATGCCCATTCTCTATCGGTCTCCTCTCTATCTCTGCTTGCAAATAAATAAATAAAAGTTAAAAACAAAATCATCATAAAGACCAATAGAGTATTCCCATCGTCCAGCTCATGACTATTGTTTCAGATCTCACTCAAAATTAAAAGTGAGTCTACAGCCATACCGCCCTGAATGCACCCAATCTTGTCTGATCAAAGTTAAAAGTGAGACTGAAACTAGAACTGTTCTCAAGATGACTGAAATTATTTACTTGTAGAACTGGCACTCCGTTGATTTTTTTTCCCCATGGTGTTGCAGTCAGGTTCATATTGCTGGCAGAAATCACCCAACCAAGAGCAGCTTTTAGGGGAGAAGGGGGGTATTTTGGCATACAGCCTCGAGGGGAAGCTCTATGATGGCAGGGGGAAACAATGGCATGAGCAGAGGGTGGACATCACCCCCCTGGCCAACATCAGGTGGACAATAGCAACAGGAGAGTGTGCCAAACACTGGCAAGGGGAAACTGGCTATAATACCCATAAGCCTGCCTCCAACAATACACTGCCTCCAGGAGGCATTAATTCCCAAATCTCCATCAGCTGGGAACCCAGCATTCAGGAGACCTAACTTTATAGAGGACACCTGAATCAAACCACCACATTCCGCCCCTGGCTCCCATAAACTGATAAGCATCCATGATGTAAAATGCAATGCATTCAGTCCCTTTAAAAGTCCCCATAGTTTTTGTCAATCCTAATGGTGTTCAAACATCTCCATAATCCAATGTCTTTTAACTGAGCCATAATATCAAAACATCTCCCCCAAACCCATAATGGCACAGAATAAGCATTCACACTGCAAAATATGGCATTGGGCATAGCAAAGAAATATTCAGCCAATACAAGATTAAAACAGGGCAAACATCAAACTCTGTAGCTCCAAGACCAATGACTCTAGTCAGTGCAAGTCTCCAAGTTTGATAATTCTAACCAGCAACAAGTCTCTGAAGTTCCAATTCTGCCCCTCCAGCTAGGCTACTCACAATCCTGGAAAACTTCATCTGGGGCTAGTAGATTTCTTTAGCAGCCATTTCATGGTTCAGGCATCTCCACTGGGTCTTCCACTGCAACCCACGGTTCATCCTCATGGCTCCATCAGGTCTCCATGCAGGGCTCCAGCAAACCTGCTTCACACTGCCTATGGCCATTTCCAAAACACAAGGCCATCTTCCAAATTCAATGACCTTCTCTTTCCTGAACTTCTTATACTCCATAGTACCAGGTGGGGTGCCAATTTGTTAATTCAAGGGGGAATAAAACAGACTTTGAAGAACAGGACCCTTTTTCAGCATTCAGGCTCTTTCAAAAGACTCTGCATTCTTTCTGTTGTCCCAGTGCATGTCAGCTGGCCCAGTCTCAATGGTTGTAATCTCTCATACAATTGCAGCTGAATGGGCAGAAGTTTTGGCCCAAAGATTTCATTTTTTTCTGTGCCATATCCCTCTGCTCACATCAGTCTGTTTCTATGCAAAGCAACCCTGTACAAGTTCTCAGGACATGAGCATAACAGCAAGCCTCTCACACAAACTGCTTCTAGCCCAGTCCAGGCAAAGCTCTTTCTCACCATCACAAGCCAAACCTCACAGTCCATAGTGCTTACTGCATTCAGGTCTTTCAACTCTGACCAGAATAGTATATCAAGCTGTACTTGCAGCACTGCAAGAAGTCTCTTAGGTCAAGGTTTTAAATTCTTCCACATTTCTTTCGAAAATCAACTCCAAAAGGCCAAAGCCACACAGTCAGGTGTCTAGCAGCAATTGACACCACTCCTCGGTACCAACATTACTGTTGCAGTCAGGCTCACATTGCTGACAGAAATCACCTGACCAAGAGCAGCTTTTGAGAAAGACAAGGTGGGGTGGTTATTTTGTCTTATAGACTCGAGGGGAAGCTCTATGATGGCAGGGGGAAACAATAGCATGAGCAGAGGGTGACATCACCCTCTGGCCAACTTAAGGTGGACAATAGCAATAGGAGAGTGTGCCAAACACTGGCAAAGGGAAACTGGCTATAATACCTATAAGCTTGCCCCCAATAATACATTGCCTCCAGGAGGCATTAATTCCCAAATCTCCATCGACTGGGAACCTAGCATTCAGAACACCTAAGTTTATGTGGGGGACACCTGAATCAAACCAGCACACATGGTGAAGTTAATTTACTAAGAGTTTTGTTTGTTTGCTTGCTTACTTACCTGCTTGATTTTTTTTTTTTTTCTGAGGTAGAGTCTTGTTCTAGCCCAGGCTGACCTGCATATCACTATTTAGTCTCAGGGTGGCCTCAAACTCATGGCAGTCCTCCTACCTCTGTCTCCCAAGTGCTGGGATTAAAGGCATGTGCCACTACACCTAGCTAGTTTTTTTTTTTTTTTTTTTTTTGAGGTAGGGTATTGCTCCAGCCCAGAATGACCTGGAATTCACTATGTAGTCTCAGGTTAGCCTCAAAATCACAGTGATCCTCCTACCTCTGCCTCCAGAGTGCTAGAATTGAAGGTATGTTCAACCACACCAAGATGTTTCTTTATTTTTTTAATTAATTTTTTTTTTTTTTTTGAGCGTGGGTCTCACTCTATCCAAGGCTGATCTGAACTCACTCTGTAGCTCCAGGCTGGCCTGAAACACATATTGATCCTCCTACCTCCATCTGAGTACTGATATTAAAGGTGTGTGCCACCACACTAGCAAGGGTTTGTTTTTAAGGGTTAAATAAAAACAAACGTAGATGAATATCCTCAAGCTCCAAAGTTTTAGAGACACAAGACATACAAGTAATTTCATGGTCTTGTGCATGCTAGGCACACATTCAATTATTGAGCTACATCCCCGCCAAAGATAGGCAAATAAGTGATAATGTGGTTCAAGATAGAGAACTTAAAGCTGTAGTGTGTCTGCTTCGTGTGTGTGTGTGTGTGTGTGTGTGTGTGTGTGTGTTTGAAATAGGGTTTCACTTCATAGCTCAGGCTGGTCTTAAATTCACTATGAAGATCATGCCAACGTCAAGCTTGTAGAAATCCTCCTGCCTCAGCTTCCCAAGTGCTAGGATTACAAGCCACTGTGTCCAGCTCCTGCTTGTGCTTCATTTGAAGAGCATGTTCTGGTTCCTGAGCATGAGTGATGAGTTAGGAGCTCAAATCTTCAAGCACATTTGGAGAGATATCTGTCCTTTATGGGGCAGTCTGTGAAATCTAGAAGAGTTAACACTTAAGGTAGAAGCAACAAAGAAGACCTATATGTTTCTAAATTTAAAAGCAAGGAACCAGGCGTGGTGGCACACGCCTGTAATTACAGCACTCAGGAGGCAGAGGTAGGAGGATCACAGTAAGTTCCAGGCCACCCTGAGACTACATAGTGAATTCCAGGTCAGCCTGGCCAAGAACAACACCTTATATTGCAAAACAAAAACAAAATAAAAAAGACTTGAGGGACTGTAGAGATGGCTTGGCAGTTAAGGCACTTGCCTGCAAAGCCAAAGGACCCATGTTCAATTCTCCAGGACCCACATAACCAAATGAACAAGGTGATGCATATGTCTGGAGTTCATTTGCAATGGCTGCATGCCCTGGCATGCTCATTCTCTCCCTCTCTCCCTCTCTTCCTCTCTTTGCTTCTTTCTCTCTCTCTCTCTCTCAAATAAATAAATAAAAATAAAAATATTTGAAAAAAGACTTGAAAATATACACAGGAGAAATTTCTAGAAATTAAAAAATAAGCAAGAGATTAAAAGGCAAATGGGCTGGGCTTGGTTGTGCACACCTTTAATCCTAGCATATAGAAGGCTGAGGTAGGAGGATCATAGTGAGTTCCAAGGTAGCCTGGGCTAGAATGAGAACCTACCTAAAAACAAACAATCAAAAAAAAAAAAAAAAACACAAAACACAGGGCTGGAGAAAGGGCTTAGTGATTAAGACACTTGCCTACAAAGCCAAAAGACCCAGGTTCAATTCCCCAGGACCCACATAAGGCTGATGCACGAGGTGGCACTTGTATCTGGAGTTCATTTGCAGGGGCTGGAGGCCCTGAGGCACCCATTCTCTCTCTATCTTTCTCTTTCTCTCTCTCTCAAATAAATAAATTAATTAAAATAACTTAAAAAAAACTAAAAAGGCTCCACTCTCTAGTTCAGAGATGCTTGCTCAACTGTGTTTATCACTGCTCTATTCACAGTAGCTAGGAATTGTAATCAACTCAGATGCCCTTCAACTGATGAGTGGATAATGAAGATGTGATACATTTACACAATGACAGACTTGACAGAGCTAAAAGGTAAGACCTTATGGCTGAAAACACCGTAGGTTACCATCTCAGAACGCTGAGAGACAGCATGGGAACTGAGAGGAAAGCCAGTCTGTTGCCTGGCAAACCCTCATGGCGCCGGCAAGTGCTTTGGGAGCTTCTGGGTGACAATGGTCACCAACAGCGTGAATAAGCAAGACACCCTGCAAGCCACGCAGTCCACCAGCCAGGTAAGAAGTACACCCTCATGCAATAGTGGCACACAGCCTGTGTGGGTAACCAACCGCCCTCTTGAGAGAGGGGTTCAGTTAGGGTGACTGGACCCCTGAAAGGAAAAAAAAAAGGCAAGAAAGTCTGCACTTGCTAGAAATCAAAGGTGATCTGACTTATCTCTTGCCTACTTCCCTAGACCTGTTTCTCCACATACAACCTGGACCCCTCCTGGGAGGAAGGTCTTTCATAGGATTTAAAGCCAGGGCTAGTCTTAACCAACCAGCTGGTCCCTCTGGTTCACCTGAGCTGGAAGACAGCCCACCACTGTAATGTCATAAATACCTTTACAAGGGGAAGGCAGGCTCTCTGACCACTTGGGAACTTCCTGCTGTGGGTGAGATTTGCCCTCGGCTGGCCCTGGGCTGGCTCTGCGCAGGTCCACACCCAGCCAGGAGGCCCCCTAGCCCTTACTCTCCACATGGCTTGTTTACCCCCCTCAGCGGCCCCCATGGCAGGAGCTCCTTGAACTTTCTTTTCTCTCGTTTCTTTCCATGGTTTTTCCAAGCCCTCTATGTGGGATCTCTAGCCACATGGGCGCGTTTCCTTGTCTGTACTTCCCTCAATAAATATCATAATTTAATAATTATCCTTATCAGTCTTCTTTTATTCAATTCTTTGATTAAAATTAAAAACAAACCTAGGGTTGGGTCAAGGACTTTTCTGGACCCCTAACACCCCATTACCCTCTGATTGAACATGAGGCCTGCTCAGTGGGACAGAACTCCTAAACGGTATGGGGAGCCAAGTGAGAAGCCTGTGGCCAGGAAAAGCACAATTCCCGGAGCCGCGTTCCCTGCACACATTGAGTGGGTAGCCTCAGCCAAGGGGCTTTCAGCTCCCAGGATCCTTGAATCAAGACTGCTGCACCCTTGGAAGGAGAATATGTTTAATTTTTCTTTCTTACCTTTTTTTTTTTTTTTTTTTTTGAGGTAAGGTCTTGCTATAGCCCAGGCTGACCTGGAATTCACTATGTAGTCTCAGGGTGGCCTCGAACTCCACGAACCTCTTACCTCTGCCTCCCAAGTGCTGGGATTAAAGGCGTACGTTACCATAACTGGCGTAAAATATTTTTTAAAAAAAGAAAATATAGGCCAGCATGGTGGCCCACACCTTTTTTATCCCAGCACTCAGGAGGCAGAGATGGTAGGATCACCATGAGTTCAAGGCCACCCTGAGACTACATAGTGAATTTCAGGTCAGCCTGGGCTAGAGTGAGATCCTACCTCAAAAGAACAAACAACAACAACAACAAAAATATTTGTTTATTTCAGAGAGGAGAGAGAGAATGAGCATAGTAGGGCATCCTGAAAATAAACTTCAGAAGAAAGCACAAGTTTGTACATCTCATTTTAGGTGGATGCTGGGGAATCAAACTCAGGATATCAGGTTTTGCAAACAAGCATCTTTAACCACTAAGCCATTGTCCCAGCCCCAAATATTTACTCTTTTTGTTTTATTTATTTATTTTATTTTATTTAAGAAAGAGAGATTAAGAGGGAGAGAGAGAGAGAGAGAGAGAGAGAATGAGTGTACCAGGGCCTCTAGCCACTGCAAACAAACTCCGGATGCATGTGCCACTTTGTGCATCTGATTTACATGGGTCCTGGGAATCAAACTTGGGTCCTTAGGCTTCACTTGCAAGTGCCTTAACAGCTAAGCCATCTCTCCAGCCCTGCTTGTTTTATTGATCTGCAAGGAGAGGGAGAGAGAGAAAGAGGATGGATGGGCATGCCAGAACCCCTATCCACTGCAAACAAACTATAGATGTATGCACCACTTTGTGATTCTGGCTTTATGTGGGTACTGGAGAATCAAATCTATGTCCTTAGGCTTTGCAGGCAAGTGCCTTAACTGCTAGCCATCTCTCCAAACCCTGTTTTGTTTGTTTGTTTGTTTTTGTCTCTTTATTTATTTGTTTGTTTGTTTGTTTTTGAGGCAGGGTCACACTCTAGCCCAGGCTGACCTGGAACTCACTGTGTAGTCCCAGGCTGGACTTGAATTTACAGCAGTCCTACCTCTGCTTCTCAAGTGCTGGGGTTAAAAGTGTGCACCACCATGCCAGGCAAATATTTACTTTTAAAAGGTTAAACAGGGCTGGAGAGATGGCTTAGCATTTAAGGTGCTTGCTTGCAAAGTTTAAGGACCCATATTCAATTCCCCAGTACCCACATAAGGCCAGATACACAAGGTGCGCATGAGTCTGGAGTTCTTTGTTTGCAGTGGTTAGAGGCTCTGGCATGCCCATCCATTCCCTCTCTCTCTCCCTCCCTCTCCTTGCACATAAAACAAACAGGGCTAACAAGATGGCTTAGCGGTTATGGCCCTGGTGTGCCCATTCTCCCTCTTTCTATCTGCCTTTTTCTCTCTCTCTCTTTCTCAAATAAATAAAATCTTTAAAAAGGTTAAGCATTAGTATTCATGAAAAAAATAAAATGGGATATTATTTTTGCCTATTAAATCAGCCCAGTGTTTTTGAGATGAGAACACACATGTGCTGTCCTAAGTTGTGGGAAACAGGAGTGCCACCTGGTAAATCTTTCTGGCAAGCACATTAGTCATACAGAAGCATCATTCTTTCCTCTTGACTCACCCGCTAAAGCTTTGGTAATTGTTTTTGAGACCAGGGCTTAGTCTGTAGCCCAAATCACTCACTCTAGTTTGGGCTGGCCTCAAGATCATAGCAGTCTTCTTCATTCATGTCTCAGCATGGTGTGCATCACTGTTATAGGCTTAAGATGTTGTTGTTTTTCCCCCCTAATAGTTTGTTTGTTTGTTTATTTATTTATTTATTTATTTATTGGAGAGACAGAGAGAGGAAGTTAGAGAATGGGCACACCACAGCCTCTAGCCACTGCAAACAAATTCCAGATGCACGTGCTACCTTGTGTACCTGGCTTATATGTGAGTACTAGGGACTCAAACCTGGATCCTTGGCCTGGGGTGGTATGCACGCCTTTAATCCCAGCACTCGGGTGGCAGAGGTAGGAGGATTGCCCTGAGTTTGAGGCCATTCTGAGACTACAGAATAAATGTCAGGTCATCCTGGGCTAGAGCAAGACCCTACCTTAAAATAAAACAAAATAAGGGCTGGAGAGGTGGCTTAGTGGTTAAGCACTTGCCTGTGAAGCCTAAGGACCCCAGTTCGAGGCTCGATTCCCCAGGACCCACGTGAGCCAGATGCACAAGGGGACGCATGTGTCTGGAGTTCGTTTGCAGTGGCTGGAAGCCCTGGCGCACCCATTCTCTCTCTCTCTCTTTCTCTCTCTCTCTCTACCTGCCTTTCTCACTCTGACTGTCGCTCTCAAATAAATAAAAAATGAACCAAAAAACCCAAAATAAATAAATAAACAAACAAATAAATAAATAAATAAATAAAATAAAACAAAACAAAACCTGGGTCCTTAGGCTTCACAGGCAAGTGCCTTAACTACTAAACTATCTCTTCAGCCATGTTTTTTTCTTTTAAAGCTAGGATTTCATGTAGCCCAGGTTAATCTCAAACTCTCTATGTAGCCGAGGCTGGCCTTTGACTTCTGATCTTCCTGCGTCCACCTCCTGAGTACCAGAATACAGGCATGAACCATCAAGCCCTGCTAGAAAGCTTTCTTTTTAAAAAGAAGAATGGAACCGCTTGGGGCTATGAAGACGGCTCGGTGGGTAAAGTGCTCACTATTCAAGCCTCAGTATCTGAGTTCCAGCTGCAGACCCTAATCCCACCTAAAAAGTCTGAAGTGGCCAGGCGTGGTGGTGCACACCTTTAATCCTAGCAGTCAGAGGCAGAGATAGGAGGATTGCCGTGAGTTCGAGGCCACCCTGAGACTACATAGTGAATTCCAGGTCAGCCTGGGCTAGAGCGAGACCCTACCTTGAAAAACAAAAAAACAAAACAAAACAAAAGTCTGAAGCAGGCTAGAAAGATGGCTTAATGCTTAAGGCATTTGCCTTGCAATGCCAAAGGACCCAGGTTCTATTCCCTAGATGGACTAGGTGGCACATGCATCTGGAGTTCATTTGCAGTGGCTGGAGGCCCTGGCATGCCCATTCTTTCTCTCTCTAAAATACATAAATAAATCACTTGGTCAAAAAAGTTAGACAAGGGGGCTGGAGAAATATCTCTGTGATTAAAATGCACCTGCTTTAAAACCAAAGGACCCAGGTTTAATTCCCCAGTACCCATGTAAAGCTAGATGCACAAGGTAGCGCATGTGGCCTCTGGAGTTCATTTGCAGTGGCAGGAAGCCCTGGCATGCCCATCCTCTTTCTCTATCTGCCCCCCTCAAATAAATAAATAAATAATATAAATATTTCTAAAGGGGCTGCAGAGATGGCGCAGCAGTCAAGGCACTTGCCTGCAAAGACAAAAGACTTAGGTTCAATTCCCCAGTACCCATGTAAAGTTAGATGCACTAGGTGGCACATATGTTTGGAGTTTGTTTGCAGTTGCTAGAGGCTCTGGCATGCCCATTCTATCTGTCTCTTTCTCTCTCTCTCTTTCTCCATCTCTTCCTGTCTTTTTCTCTCTCAAATAAATAAATAAAATATATTTTTTTAAAACGTCAGGGGCTGGAGAGATGGCTTCGCGTTAAGCGCTTGTCTGTGAAACCTAAGGACCCCGGTTGGAGGCTTGATTCCCCAGGACTCGTTAGCCAGATGCACAAGGGGGCGCACGCGTCTGGAGTTCGTTTGCAGTGGCTGGAGGCCCTGGTGCGCCCATTCTCCCTCTGCCTCTTTCTCCCTCTGCCTCTTTCTCCCTCTGTCTGTCACTCTCAAATAAATAAATGAAAATAAACAAAATTAAAAAAAAAAAAAGTCCTCTTAAGGAGGCTTACTTTAAAAAGAAAGTCAGAAGCTGTGGCAGACTTTGGGAATCTCAGCACACTTACAGTGAGATGAGAGACAGAGACAGAATTTCCCTGAAGCTCAAGACACAGCCAAGAGCAGCAGAGCAAGACCCAGAGAGAGAAACCCTGCCTCAAAGGAGGTGGAAAGGCTAGAACTGACGAGAAACTGTTCTGACCGCAGAGTGCGCCCATGCTCGTGTGCGCATGCACCAGGGCGCACGTGCACAAAGAAGGGAGACTTTTGAGCTCTAGCTCTGGGCACTTGGTGGAGGAGGGTTGTAGCTCAGCGGTAGAGCGCTTGTTAACATATGTGAGGCCCTGGGTTCAATCCTCATTATTACACACACAAAAAATATTCTCACTAAACCTCCTTGCTCATGTCTGTGACAAGGCAGCAGCATAAGCGATCAGAGAGAGACAAAGGTTTGTCATCATGAATGACAATAATCACTCAAGAAGCCTTACACCAAAAAAGGGGGGTAGGGGAATGGGATTAGTCCACAGGAAAGAGAAGAATTTTGTGATGGGGAAAAGGCCCAGGTGTGTCACACGCCGAGCCTGGGGAAGCAAACTTCCCCACGTTTGGTCAGCACCCTGCAGAATTCCCTGCCAGTCTGCCTGTTACCGTGCGACTTCAGGTTACAGTGGAACAATACACGCGCTTACAATGAAAGGTCACTGGCAAAACACTGTGGTCCATTGCCACATGCTAACACGTTTTCCTCTCCGGAGGCAGTCTCACTCACTTTCTGGTGAAACCGGATAGTCACCCTCATATTTATGGAAGGGAAGAGATGGCCGCCGTCAGAATGTGGTCTGGGGCTCCTTCCTAAGCTTAAGAGCCCATTTGTGAGACTCACCACTGCGCCCCACCCAGTAGGGTCACCATGTGGGGCCCACCACTGCGTCAGGAACACACTCAGAACAAGGTGAAACCCACTGGGCCCCAAACAAAGGAGCGGTCTTAGAAAAACACAGCTGCAAGTTCCAGCTTGTGTGCAAAAATGTCCTGCCTCTCACACTGGCTGCGGTCCATTTGCTTGGTTCTGAAGGCTAGGCTCTGGGCTTTAAGCTTAATCCCAACAAACCTGAATTGACGCCTCTTAATTATGTCTATGAGATAGTAAATCAACACCCTGTTAGGAAGCCATTCAAGTATTAAACTTAAGAACTTATTACAAGAGAATTGCAATATGTAAGCCCCGAGGCAGGTTGAGATGCAGCTAATCTGTTTTGTGTATGAGCAGCACAGATGACACCTGGCTAAATGGCTGGGCTACAGGTCACGTGCTCATTCCTAGGTTTCACCAAGCCCAAGGTTTAAGCCCCACCACTCATTCATTCATTCGTTCACTCGTTTATTCAAGACAGGATCTCATGTATCTCAGGCTGACCTTAAACTCCCTATGTAGCTGAGAATGACCTTGAACTTCTGTCTGATCCTCCAGTCTCTGCCTCTAGAGTGCTGGGATTACACTGCACCCAGCTTTTGTGGTGCTGGGGATTGAAAGCTAGATAAGTATGATATCACCAGAGCTATACGTTCCCCTTCATTTCAATAACTGTAAAACATCCGACACAATACTCTCCCGAGCCTACCGGATGCTTTTGTACCTCTGTGGCTTCAGTTGAAGCTTTAAGAATATCTTGATTTGCCGGGAAAGTATTCACTTCAAAATTATTTCCACTACTGAGTAGCTTTTCTGGACCAGACACTACTCCAGCCACTGCCTGGGTAAGCACTCTACCATTGAGCTACACCCCAGCCCTAAAGCTGGTTAGATGAATCAGCAGAGTGGCGACCTGGGAAATGGGTGACCTGAACTTTGCCTCTACTTCTGCCACTGACTTGTTTGACCTTGGACAAGGACTATTTCAGAGCTATTATTTTATTAATTTAATTTTGTTTTGTTTTGTTTTTTGAGGTAGGGCCTCACTCTAGCCTAGGCTGACCTGGAATTCACTATGTAGTCTCAAGGTGGCCTCGAACTCACAGCGATTCTCCTACCTCTGCCTCCCGAGTGCTGGGATTAAAGGCATGCACCACCACACCCGGCTTTTATTTAAAGTTTTAAAGATTTATTTATTTTATTTGAGAAAGAAGGGAGAGAGAGAGAGAGAGAATGGGTATGCCAGGGCCTTTCAGCCACTGCAAATTAACTCCAGACACATGTACCACTTTGTGTATCTGGCTTATGTGGGTCCTGGTGAATCAAACCTGGGCCGTTTGGCTTTGCAGGCAAGTACCTTAACCATTAAGCAATCTCTCCAGCCCTATTTCAGAGCTTTAAAAAATTGTTGTTTTTTGCGCTGGAGAGATGGCTCAGTGGTTAAGTCGCCAGTACCCACGTAAAGCCAGATGCACATGGTAGCTCTTGTGTCTGGGGTCCATTTGCAGTGGCTAGAAACTCTGGAGTGCCTATTATCATTCTCTCTAATACGTGTGTGTGTGTGTGTGTGTGTGCTTGCAAATAAATAATTTTTAAAAAATTGTTGTTTTAGGGTTGGAGAGATGTCCCAATGGTTAGGGCACTTGCCTGCAAAGCCTAATGACCTGGGTTTGAGTCTCAGTACCCACATAAAGCCAGACACATAAGGTGGCATGTGTGTCTGGAGTTTGCAGTGGCTGAAGGCCCTGGAGCACCCATTCTCTCTGTCTCTCTTCTCTCTATCCCTCTCTGCTTGCAAATAAATAAATAACATATTTCAAAATTTGTTTTATTATTTATTTGGAAGGACAGAGAAGAGAGGGAGACAGAGAGAGAGAATGAGTGCACCAGGGCCTCAAGCCACTGCAAACAAACTCCAGATGCATGTGCCACTTTGTGCATCTGGCTTTACATGGGTACTGGAGAATTGAACCTGGGCCTTCAGGCTTTGCAAGCAAGTGCCTTTAACCACAAAGCCATTTTTCTAGCCCTCTTGTCTAATTTTTTTGACCCAGTGATTTATTTATTTGAAAGAGACCTGGGTTCTTAGGCTTCACAGGCAAGTGCCTTAACTGCTAAGCCATCTCTCCAGCCCTTGACCCAGTGACTTAAATTTGGGACACTTGCCGGGCGTGGTGGCACACGCCTTTAATCCCAGCACTTGGGAGGCAGAGGTAGGAGGATCGCCGTGAGTTCGAGGCCACCCTGAGACTCCATAGTGAATTCCAGGTCAGCCTGGGCTAGAGTGAGACCCTACCTTGAAAAACAAACAAACAAACAAATAATAATAATAATAATAATAAAATAAATTCAGGACACTTGTGTAATTATGAGTGGGAGGTTATTTACTGGAGAGTGGCAATCCTTCAGTAGCTACACTACTCAAAAATATGGTTTCCCTTCTCCCAGCATCAGTGGTTTCCACTATTCCATGGGAAGTGTGGGGTCTCATGGCCCCTCCCTCATCTATTATGAAATGTTGACAGGTTCAATAATGTGCAGGAAACCACATCTGCTGTAAGTCCATGTGCATAGTGAACTTGTCAAATCTAGAAGACAGCATTCTGCAGCCTTTTTTTTTTTTTTTTTTTTTTTTGTAGTAGGGCCTTGCTGTAGCCCAGGCTGACCTAGAATTCACCATGTAGTCTCAGGCTGACCTCACACTCACAGTGAGACACTCTTACCTCAGCCTCCCAAGTGCTGGGATGAAAGGCAAGGGCCACCACGCCCAGTTGCTTGTCCTGGTAACTTTCCCATCTGTGTATCTCTGTAGTCATCTTTACCCTTTGTATAAATAACTGTCTGTGTTTGAGGCTGCAAGTTGTAACAATCTATGGGACATAACATAGATATTTAGAAAGTAGGGGCTGGAGATATGGTTCAATAGTTAAGGTGCTTGCCTGCAAAGCCTAAAAACCAGAGTTTGATTCCCCAGTACCCACATAAAGCCAGAAGCACAAAGTGGCACATGCATCTGGAGTTTCTTCAGTGGCTGCAGGCCCTGGTGTGCCCATCCTCTTTGTCTATCACTCGTCTATCTTTCTCTGCTTCCAAGTAAATAAATTAAAATAATTTAAAAAGAAAATAGCTTGATATTCTGTCTTATTAGCATATTCATATTATTGGGTACCCCCACTCCCTAAAGTCTAGGTCCCTAGTCATAGACTTTTGGACAGATTTACAGTATCAGACACAATTTTTCTCCTGTACATCAGGCCTCAAATCTAATCAGAAAATATTGGTGATTGAGAGGGGGAGGAGATATGATGGAGAGTAGGGGAAAGTGGGGGGAGGGAGGGAATTACCATGGGATATTGTTTACAATTATGGAAGTTGTCAATGAAAAAATAAAATAAAGAAAAAGAAAAAAGAAAAAAGAAAGTATTGGTTACTCCCATAACATTCATGCCACTGTTGCATCAATGGGCACACCTTGCCTGGCAGGTCAGGTATGGAATATACAGAGTCTTCACTGAAAGCTTTAGTTCCTAAGCAGGTTGCATAGCACCTGCTGGCATAAAGAAAGCCAGCCAGCAGGGAGGATGCTCGGCTCAGTTCCAGCTTCGTTTCTCTATGTTTTGCAGCCAAAACGTGGTGTCTTCAGGCATAGTGACTCACCATGTAGTTTTGGTAGACAACCAAGAGCAATGGTAATAGGCAATATTGTTTTAGGAGCAGCTGTGGCCTCCCTGACAACAACTGGGAAGTATCACATCCTTGAATATGTTAATCATTTTAATCAACCCAATTGTTACGGTTCAACTGAGATTCTGCTAAATATTTTATTTTATTTATTTGAGAAAGAGAGAGAGAGAGAATATGGGGGTGCCAGGGCCTTTTGCCACTGCAAATGAACTCCAGATGCATGCTCCACCTCGTGCATCTGGCTCATGTGGGACCTGGGGAATTGAACCTGGGTCCTTTGGCTTCTCAGGCAAGTGCCTTAACTGCTAAGCCATCTCTCCAGCTCTCAACTGAGATTCTGGTAAAGCTAAAAAGAAATTATAGTCAATTGTACCTTTTTGACTGCCAAAGAAGATAATTCCTAAGAATAAATTGCTATTCTTAGAGTAAATTATGAGAAATATTTCTGGAAGTATTTTATGGTCTAGGGAACACTGAGCCATGAAACGATGAGATGTTTCAATATTTGTTCCTACATGCACGAGTTCTTCTACGTGACAGAGTAATTCTGAGAAAGCTACGCAGAAGTATTAAGGCAAACACTGTTAGGGAGATTCCATGGGCATATTAGTGTGATTCAATATGCAGACTCCTGATGACCTAAAGGGCTAGAATGAGACCCTACTTCAAAAACCAAAAAAAAAAAAACCAGGTGTGGTGGCACACGCCTTTAATCCCAGCACATGGGAGGCAGAAGTAGGAAGATCACCATGAGTTCAAGGTCACCCTGAGACTACATAGTGAATTCCTGGTCAGCCTGAGCTAGAGTGAGACCCTGCCTCAAAAAAACAAACAAACAAACAAAATTATCCTTTTTAATACCTTCCAGTGTTGTTCACCAGGGAGGTCACATTACAGGCCATTTGCAGAGGCTCTTGGTTTCCTACCATGAATAGATGGTAAGACCCTATTGCTGAAGACTCCACTTGGGCTGCAAGGTCACTGATAAAACCTGCTGGAGCTGAGCTGAAAACCTCCTCCATGTAGACCAGCTGGCAGAAAGCTGGAAAAAGCTACACTGCATGCAGTTCAATGGGAGAGAGAGAGAATCACCAGTGGAGATATTCAATAATGGACACTGTAAGCCTTAAATTTGGCAAGCCAGGCCAAATGAGCCAACAGGTGCAATAGTGGCATGTCTGTTATGGGGGAAACCAACTGCCCTCTAATTGGACTGGAGGCCCACTCTATGGGCAGGAATACATGCCTGATACTGAAAACCTAAAACAGGGGTAGTCATGAGCCCTAGGGGTGTAACATCTGCTGGTGTCTAGCTAAATGCATATACCATGCTCACCAAACTGCTCTGTAAGCACTTATCTTAATGTTCATACCTGTATATTAATGCTACTCCCAGTTTTGGTTAGAGAACCTTCTCTTTTCAGATGGCAGTGACCTTGGGATGACTCAGAAGGCAAGACCCTACCTCAACACAAAAAACAAAGCAAGGCCTGGCAAGATGCTTCATGCCTTTAATCCCAGCATTTAGGAGGCAGAGGTAGGAGGATCGCTCTGAGGCCAGATTGGGGCCACAATGAGTTCCAGGTTAACCTGTACTAGAAGGAAACCCACTCGGAAAAAATACAAACAAAAACAATGAAGAAAAGCAAGATATGAAAGTTGAAAGAAGACTAGTTTAGAAAGGGTTTAGCAGGAAGTGGGAGGGGGGATAAGAGAGGGTAGTAGGGAATTAATATAACATGTATATGTATGAAATTGTCAAGAAGTACATATATATATATGCATAGTTTCTTCACCCTTTGGCTAAGACCAAATGTAAAAAAAAAAAAACAGACTAAAAAAATTTATTTATTCATTTGCAAGCAGAGAGAGGTAGAAGAGAGGAAGACAGAAAGGGCACTCAGGGCCTCCAGCCACTGCAGACAAACTCAAGATACATGTACCACCTTGTGCATCTGGCTTAACATGGGCACTGGGAAATCAAACTCAGGTCGTTATGCTTTGCAGGCAAGCATCTTAACTGCCAAGCCATCTCTGCAACACCCCCCAAAGGGTTTCTAAGTGCAGTTTTTAGAGGTTCCACGCTGTTTTCTTTACTGGTGACTGGAGCTATTCAATCGGATGTAGGCAGCATGCCGACAAAGCCATGTAGAAAAAGCAGTGTTTGCTGCTCTGCACCCTGGGCTCTGTCCGCTTTCATGTGGTGGACGCCGCTGCTGTGGGGCTTGCAGAACCTTGAGCCGCTTGGGTTTGGCTCGTCCGCTGCGCTAGACCACAGCTGGTGCCACATGGGACGCCAGGTCGTGAAGGCTCCCTTCAGAAACGCTTATGAAAGAGATTCCTTGGCAGTGGGACTCCGACACTGCAGCTGGCAGCCAGTGTTGCCTTAACTTACCTATTCCAGGGAGCCATCCCTCTTTGAGGAAAAAGGTAAGATAAGAGCAAATGGGTTGCGTTCATGGGCCCACAGTGATTACGGGTAACCCCGCAAACGACGGCCCTCAGTGGAGCGGGGGCAGGGGGCAGGGGACATAGGAATGTAACCCAGTGGGACCATCTGGAGGTAGTTTGCAGTGGCAGGAGGCCCTGGCCTACCCACTTCCTCTCTCTCATTCTTCCTCTGCTTGCAAATAAATAAATAAATAAAAATATTCTTTAAAAAAGAAAAGAGAGAAATTGGGTTCTTATTTCTTTTTCTTTTCTTTTTTAAAATGTATTTATTTGACAGAGAGAGAGAGAGAGAGAGAGAGAATGGGCGTGTCAGGGCCTCCAGCCAGTGCAAACAAACTCCAAATGCATGTGCCCCCTTGTACATCTGACTTACATAGGTCCTGGAGAATTGAACCTAGGTCCTTTGGCTTTTCAGGCAAATGCCTTAACCACTAAGCCATCCCTCCAGCTTTTTTTTTTCTTTCTTTTTTTTCAAGGTAAGGTCTCACTGTAGCACAGGCTGATCTGGAATTCACCATGTATTCTCAGGGAGGCCTTGAATTCAGGGCAATTCTCCCTCCTCTGCCTTACAAGTGCTAGGATTAAAGGTGTTATTTTTCTTTTTTTAAAAATATGTTTATTTATTTGCAAGCACAGAGAGAGAGAGAGATTATATAGGCCTGCCAGGGCCTCCTGCCATTGCAAACTCCAGATGCATGCACCACTTAGTGCATCTGGCTTTACATGGGTACTAGAGAGTCAAACCCAGGCCATAAGGCTTTGCAAGTAAGTGCCTTTAACCACGGGCCCATCGCTCCAGCTCTTCTATTTTTCTCGGTCTCTTTTTCCTTATTGTAAAAATGCAAACTGCCTTTGGCAAACTGAACATAGCAGCCTTGGTGATTTTGAGACAGTGACTTCTGGTCTCTAGTGCAGTGAGAATCTGCACAGCTGAGTTGGCAGTTGGCACCCTCGCACCCTTCCAGTGTTCCTTGGCTGCTGGGAGCCCAAAGGAAACTCCCGTGGACCACCTATAAGCTGGGCTTGTCCCATGTAAGCTCTAGGAGCCAGAGCTGGCAGCTTTGAAAATAGGTCACAAGTGACTGGCAGTCCCTAGGAGGCTCACAGGAAGTAGCTACAAAGGTCAGGGGAAGTTTTTAAAGACTACATGGACCCGTGAATGACAGGCTTTGAGGAGCTCCTCTGCTTGGAATCTGAAACAGGCACTTGGCATTCCTAGCTCACAGCCTCCAAGACAGAATGACAGGTGTTGAGATGCCTGGTGCCTGGGCCCCATGGAGGAGCTGGCTTCGTCTTGCTGTGTAAAAAGTCAGCCAGGCGTGGTGGTGCACGCCTTTAATCCTAGCACTTGGGATGCAGAGATAGGGATCACTGTGAGTTCGTGGCCAGCCTGAGACTACATTCC
Organism: Dipus sagitta; assembly: GCA_036346955.1. Taxonomy (NCBI): domain Eukaryota; kingdom Metazoa; phylum Chordata; class Mammalia; order Rodentia; family Dipodidae; genus Dipus; species Dipus sagitta. Next base: position 49,360,294 of record CM070773.1, on the reverse strand, counting down.
AGTGAATTCCAGGTCAGCCTGGGCTAGAGAGAGTCCCTATTATTGCAGTCAGGTTTGCATTGCTGGTAGAAATCACTCAACCCAGAGCAGCTTGTGGGGAATAAAAGAGGTTTATTTTGGCTTACAGGCTTGAGTAGGAAGCTCCATGATGGCAGGGAAAACTTTGGCATGAGCAGAGTGTGGACATCACCCCCTGGCCAGGTGGACAATAGCAACAAGAGAGTGTGCCAAACACTGGCAAGGGGAAACTAGCTATAACACCCATAAGCTCGCTCGCAACAATACACTGCCTCCAGAAGGCGTTAATTCCCAAATCTCCATCAGCTGGGAACCTAGCATTCAGAATACCTAAGTGTATGGGGGACACCCTGAATCAAACCACCACACCTACCTAGAAAAAAACAAAAACAAAAAAAGCCCATCTCTCGACAGGGGAACCATCCATCCTGCCAGGCTCCAGATGATCATAAGAAATTTACAGCACTCACTTAAAACCTACTACAGGAGCCAGGCATGGTGGCACACACCTTTAATCCCAGCACTTGGGAGGCAGAGGTAGGAGGATTGCCGTGAGTTCAAGGTTACCCTGAGACTACATAGTGAATTCCAGGTCAGCCTGAGCTAGAGTGAGACCCTACCTCGAAAAACCAAAAAATAAAAATAATTAAAAAAATTAAAAAAACCTGCTACAGTATTCCCAGGCAGACAGACATGATGGATTAGAGTGAACAGTTTTCAAATTTCCTCTCTTCCTCCTTCTCTTTCCCTCCCTTCTCCACTGCCTGTCTTTCATCTTTCCTTCCTTTCATCCATCATTCCTTCCCTTTTAAAATATTTATTTTTAAATGGGGGTGGTAGGCTCTTACATTGCAAATGGATGCCTGTCTGGTTTTACATTTTTAAATGGGTGGATGGGGAACTGAACTCTAGCTAGCAGACTTTGCAAATAAGTGTTTTCAATTGCTGAGCATCTCCCCAATCCTCTTCCTCCTTCCTTGCTCCCTTCCTCCATCCCTCCCTCTTCTTCCCTTCCCTTCCCCTCTTCCCTTCCTTCCTTCCTTCCTTCCTTCCTTCCTTCCTTCCTTCCTTCCTTCCTTTTCTTTCCCGTTTACCATTCTTCAGATTGAACCTAGAGCTGTACTACTGAACTACTTGGTCACCCCTCTTTTTACAAGTAAATATTTCTTTTTCTTTGAGACAGGGTCCCACTATGTAGCCAAGGATGAACTTGAACTCCTGATCCTTCTGCCTCAGCCTACCAAGTGACTGAAATCACACGCTTGTGTTACTAGGCCTGGCTGAGTTAATTCTATCCCAGAGATGTTAGAATCCTTGTTAGCACCAGAAGGTCTCCATTTCTGGACTCTGATAGTCATTTCATTATAATTCTCTGTTTCCCAAGAATGACCCATACCACTCTTCTTAATGATCACTTTCCTGGAATGGCCCAAATCACCCTGAAGAGATCTAAGTCCTGAGGCAAGGTGGACCGGACTGCCCTGCAGCCAAAGAATTCCAATGTTCTCACTGACCCATGAGTATCCCCTCGTCTATAAGGGAAGTAGCTTCTGGCAGGCCTGCTCAGAGCCCCTCTCAGGCTTCCCCAGATTAAAGCCTGTCTCTGCAGTGGAGCCAAGTCTTTTCTCCCATTTTATTTTCTGCTTTTTTTCTAACAATCCTAAGAAGTAGAGAACATACATCTACTCATATACTTTTTTTGTTTATTTGTTTTTGGAGGTAGGGTCTCACTCTACCCCAGGCTGACCTGGAATTCACTATGTACTCTCAGGGTGGCCTCAAACTCATGGCAGTTCTCCTACCTCTGCCTCCCAAGTGCTGGAATTAAAGGTGTGCACCACCACATCCAGCTGCTACACATTTTTGTTTTAAGGTAGGGTCTCATTCTAGTCCGGGCTTACTTGGAATTCACTCTGTTGTCTCAGGGTGACCTTGAACTCCCACCGATCCTCCTACCTGTGGGTCCTGAGTGCTTGGATTAAAGGTGTGTGCCACTACGTCCGGCTCATATACATTTAAAAAAATTTTATTTATTTATTTATTTGAGAGAGAGAGAGAAAGAGAGAGAGGCATATAGAGAGGCAGATACAGACAGCGAAAGAATGGGTGTGCCAGGGCCTCCAGCCATTGCAAACATACTCCAGATGCATGTGCCACCTGTGCATCTGGCTTTATGTGGGTGCTGAAGAATCAAACCTGGGTTCTTTGGCTTGGCCAGCAAGCACCTTAACCACTAAGCCATCTCTCCAGCCCATCATACACATGGTTATCATCATTCATTAGTGAAGGTGACCTTGTCGTTCGGGACTACTAGTTCGCTGACATAATTGTTACAGTACAAATGTTAAAGTACAGTTAGAATCCTGACACTATCTTTCACTTGTCTTATTGGTCAGCAAGACAATTTCTAAGCCAGCTTGACCCTGGGGACGACAATGCTCTGACTAATAGGCAATGTGTCACCGTATACACACAGGCAGGATACCATAGAATCAAAGTCAGCAGTCTTTCCTGGAAGAGGCCAGATAGTCAGTGTTTTGGCTTTGTGGGACATATGTTCCCTAGAACAATTCTTTTTTTGTTTTTGTTTTGTTTTTTTGAGGTAGTGTTTCACTCTACCTCAGGCTGACCTGGAATTTGCTATGTAGTCTCAGGGTAGTCTTGAACTCATGGTGATCCTCCTACCTCAGCTTCCCAAGTGCTGGGATTAAAGGCTTGTCTGATTGTTGTTCAAGGAAAGGTCTCACCCTAGCCCAGGCTGACTTGAAACTCACTCTGTTGTCCCAGGCTGGCTTCAAATTCACGAAGATCTTCCTACCTCTGCCTCCCAAGTGCTGGGATTAAAGGCATGTGCCTTCATGCCTGGCTTGGATTGGTTTTTGTCACAAAGTCTTACTCTGTAGCCATTGGTGGCCTGAAACTCATTATATAACCTAGGCTGGCCTGGAGCTCATGATGATCTTTTAGTCTCAGCTTCTTGAGTACTGGGATTACAGGTATAAACCACCATGCCTATCTTATTTTCCTTCTCCTTTCCTTTGTATTTTTTCATTTTTTGTCATTTTGTTTTTTGAGAAATGGTCTCACTCTGTAGCCCAGGCCAACCTGGAACTCACTCTGTAGTCCCAGTCTGGCCTCACGCTGGGATTAAAGGCCTGGACTAAAATGCTCAACTTCTTTTTCTTTTTTCTTTTTAAAGTATTTTATTTGTATTTATTTATTTGGGAGGGAGGGAGAGAGAGAGAGAGAGAGTATACCACGCTCCAGATGTTTCAAATAAACTCCAGATGCATGAGCCACCTTGTGCATCTGGCTTACATGGGTCCTGGGGAATTGAACCTGGGTCCTTTGGCTTTGCAGACAAGCACCTTAACTGTTAATCCATCTCTCTACCCCTTCTTTTTTTAAAAATATATTTAAAATTTTATTTGCTAGGGGAGAGTGGGAGAGGGAGAGAGAGAAAATGAGCAGGCAGGGTTTCTTGCCAGTGTTGCAAAGGAACTCCAGAGGCATGTGCTACTTTGTGCATCTGGCCCTACAAGAGTACTGGGGAACTGAACTTGGGCCAGCAGCTCCTGCCAGCAAGTGCCTTCAACCGCTGAGCCATCTGCCCAGCCCAGAGATGCTTCTATTTGCATGGGTAGAGAATAACGCAGAGACTCATAACTGGTAAAAGTGCTGAGAATAAGTGACTATTGAATGCTCAGCCCTTAAATGGGACATCTATATCAACTCCTCCAAGGCTCCGGGAGCATCTTGGATGATGGATCAAAAACAACGTAAAAGGTTGGGTGTGGTGGTACAGGCCTTAGTCTCAGCACTTGTAGGAGGATCACTGTGAGTTCAAGGCATCCTGAAACTACATAGTCAATTCCAGGTCAGTCTGGGCTGGAGGGAGACCCTACCTTGAAAAACCAAAAGAAAAAAACAAGTTTAAAAAAAAGGGGGGGGGCTGGAGAAAGAGCTCAGCGGATAAGGTGCTTCTCTGCAATGCCTAACCACTCCAGTTCAATTCCCCAGCACCCACATAAGCCAGATGCACAAAGTGGTACATGCGTCTGGAATTTGTTTGTGACTGGAGGCCCTGGTGCCTTCATTCTCCCCCCTGCCCATCTCTCTTTCTCCCTCCCTCTCTCTCCTTGAAAATAAATAAGTAAATAGATTAATTAAATAAAACAAGTGCAATGGGAATCATTCCATTGTTACTAGGACATAGCAGGTATGAACATCAATGATGGTCTTTCACTAACCCCCAAGCTTATGAGTAACGTTATGTCCTCTGCTAGGGGTGTGGATCCAGAGGTGGGAGAGAAGGCCCTTGCTCATGAGAATATTGGGGCTGGGTGCTTACACAGATGCTCTGAGTTTGGGCACCAGAGAATAACCATCCTGGCTTCACTGGGCAGCGGTGGTCAGGAGTGTGGCTCTGGAGCCCAGCTGCCTTGGGCCTGTGTCACAGCTGTTCTGTTCACCAGCCCCGTGGTCTCGGGTGAGTCACTCCAGGTCTATTTCCATTCTGTAAAATGAGGCTTTAAGATTCTGTCAGCTTATCTATAAACAGACAATGATAGTGTATCATTCCAAAGATTGTTGTACATGGTAAATAAGATATATAAAAATATTTAGAAGCTTAGAAATAAAAACAAACAGTGTAGTGACACATATGCCAGTACTCTCTGTGATTAGAAGGCACAGACTGAAGGACTGAAGTTTGGGTTTGTCAGTGTTACTTGGTGAGACCTCGTCTCAACAACAAACCAAACCAAATCAAAACACAAAAAAGAAACAGTCAGCCGGGCGTGGTGGTGCATGCCTTTAATCCCAGCACTTGGGAGGCAGAGGTAGGAGGATCACCATGAGTTTGAGCCCAGCCTGAGACTACATAGTGAATTCCAGGTCAGCCTGGGCTAGAATGAGACCCACCTTGAAAGAAACAAAAAAAAAAAAGAAAAAGAAACAGTCAAGTTGCTTCAAATGATAGAATTTCATTGTTTTTTTAAATAGAGAATATTATATTGTGCATATATATGCATATATATAATTTTTGAGGTGGAGTATTATATAGCCCAGGCTGTCCTCAAATTCACCATGTAGCCAAGGCTACCCTGGAACTCTTGGTCCTCTTGCCCCTATAAACAGAGTACTGGGATCAGAGGCATAAGCTCTCATCTTGCTGTATCTGGCTTTCATTATCAAATTTTGTTTGCTTGCTTGCTTTTGAGACAGGATCTCAGGTTGGCCTTGAACTTCTGACCTCTTGATTCCACTTCCCAAGTGCTGGGACTTCAGGAGTGTGTTGTTATGCCTGTCTTATAGCAGCTTCCCACCCCCCCTTCATTGCAGCCTTTAAAGCTCTGTCTAGAAAAATGTTGGAACTACAAGTGGTCCTCTCTTTGCTTTCTTGTTTTTTTTTTTTTTTTTTTTTTTTTACAAAAAAATATTTATTTATTTATTTTATTTGCAAGGAGATAAAGAGAAAGGCAGTAAACATGGTAGACTACATGCATATAAGTTTTTTTAATTAATTTATTTTTTATTAACAACTTCCCTGACTGTAAACAATATCCCATGGTAATACCCTCCCTCCCCCCACTTTCCCCTTGGAAACTCCATTCTCCATCATATCCCTTCCCCATCTCAATCAGTCTCTCTTTTATTTTGATGTCATGATCTTTTCCTCCTCTTATGGTGGCCTTGTGTAGGTAGTGTCAGGCACTGTGAGGTCATGGGTATCTAGGGCAATTTGTGTCTGGGGGAGCACGTTGTAAGGAGTCCTACCCTTCCTTTGGCTCTTACATTGTTTCTGCCTGTCTTGTCTTTCTTCTTTCTATCACTCTCAGCTTGCAAATGAATAAAAATATTTTCTAAAAAGTAGTGAAGAGCAAGGTATGCCCACACTTATATGTCCACTCATATACACTCATACACACACACACACACACACACACACACACACATGCACGCGCGCATGTGGGTATGTCACTGAAAAAGCCAGAACAGAAAGCAGCCAGGCATGGTGGTGGTGCACACTTTTAATCCCAGCACTTGGAGTCTGAGGTAGGAAGATCACTGTGAGTTTGCGGCCAGCCTGGGCTACAGCGAGGCCCCTATCTCAGAAACAAAAAAAAAAAAAACCCTGCCCCAGAAATGTAGACCAAAATCTGATGTGTAAGTATTTAAGCCAAGAGAAAGAGTCAGATTGCAAGAGGAGAAAAAAGAAGACAGGAAAAACTAGGTTGTGCACAGCCTCCGAGGCAGCACAGAGCTCAGTGTGTTTGAGGAACTGAGAGGAGCCCACGTGACTGGAAGGAGGAAAAGTGGACAGGGGATTTGGGGTGAGGGTGGAGGAGTCGCAGCAGTCAAAGCATAGTCTGGACCTTATGAGCCAGAGAAGTTCACATTTTGTTCTCTGAAACGGGAGCCACGGAAAGCCGTCGTCAGCCACTGTGCTCCAATGCATATGCGGTGATACCCCAGCCACAACATGACAGTAAGTGCAGGGGAAGAGGGGACAGCCGGGAACTCGGCTGGAGACCACTATGGCAGTTCCAGGTGAGAGATGGAGGTGGTGGGATGACTCCACTGGCAATGGACATGGAGAGGCAGGGAAGGATTTGCACATGATACCGGATTGGTGGTTGGAGGTGATGGAGGATGATTCCAAAGGAAATGAAGTCGTCACAGCAAAGAGATACCTGCATTTTCATGTCCATTGCAGTGATGTTCCCAGCAGATAAAACACGGAATCACCAAAGACCTCCACTGACAGAGAAATGGCTGAAAATGTGGAATATTGGCTGGATGTGGCGGCACACGCTTATAATCCTAGCACTTGAGATGTGGGGGGCAGGAGGAGCAAGAGTTCAAGGTCATTCTCAGCTTCATAATGAGTTTGAGGCCAGCCTGGGGAAAAAAGGTGTAAAAATATATGTATATGACAAAATATTCTGCATAAAAAGAAAGAAACCCTGTCCTTGGAGGCAACGTTGACAGACCTGGAGGACATGATGGCAAGTGAAATGCGCGAGCCACAGAAACACGAACCTGCATGCTCTCATTTGTGGAAGCCAAAACAAGGTCGGTCTCTGGGCTGGAGAAGATGGCTTAGCGATTAAGGCGTTTACCTGCAAAGCCAAAGGACCCCGGTTTGATTTCCCAGGACCCACGTAAGCCAGATGCACAAGGAGGCACATGCATCTGGAGTTCGTTTGCAGTGGCTGGAGGCCCTGGAGCACCCACTGTCTTTCTCTACCTCTTTCTTTCTCTCTCTTAAATAAATAAATAAATAAATAAATGGTCAGTCTCATAGAAAAAGAGCATAGAGCTGGGCGTGGTGGCTCACGCCTTTAATCCCAGCACTAGGAAGGCAAAGGTGGGAGTATCGTCGCGAACTCAAGGCCACTTAGAGACTATATAGTGAATTCCAGGTCCACCTGGACTAGAGTGAGACCCTAACTCAAAAAAAAAAAAAAAAAAAAAACAACAACAAAAAGAGCATAGAAAGATGAGCAGTACTGACGAGACAGCGCTTGCGTGTAGCCCCAGCATTTAGGAGGCCGTAACAGGATGCTGCAGCCTGGCCTTTACAGAGAGAGCCTGCCTCAAACAAACAAGGAAAGGAGCTACTTGGTCCATCCCTCCAAAAGTAACTAAAGCAGCCCGGCACGGTGGTGCACACCTTTAATACGAGCACTCCAGATACTGTGGTAGGAGGAGCGCTGTGAGTTCAATGCCAGCCTGAGATAACATAGTGAATTCCTGGTCTGACTGGGCTAGAGTGAGACTCTACCTTGAAAAACAAAACAAAATAAATAAACATATATATATATATGTGTGTGTGTGTGTGTATACATATACATAGATAGGTATGTGTATATATATATGTGTGTGTATATATATTATACATATATATGTATATTACCTGGTATGGTGTCACACTCCTAAAATTCCAACACTCAAGAGGCAGAGGTAGGTGGATCACCGTGAGTTCGAGGCTACCCTGAGACTACATAATGAATTCCAGGTCAGCCTGGGCTAGAGTGAGATCCTACCTCTAAAACAAAAAGAAAAACAGAAACAAAAACAGAAAGAAAGAAAGAGGAAAAGGAAGAAAACAAGAGCTGGAGACCTGGTTTAGCAGTTAAGGCTCTTGCCTGCAAAGCCAAAGGACCCAGGTTTGATTGCCATGTAAGTCAGAGGCACAAGGTGGTGCATGTATCTGGAGTTCATTTGCAGCAGCTGAAGGCCCTGGCATACCATTTTCTCTCTATCTGCCTCTCTCTCTCTCTCTCTCTCTCTCTCAAATAAATAAAGAATTAAAACAAAACAAAACAAAGCAGAGAAACACAGCCCAAAACAAATGGAGAGAGCCATGGTCTGTCCTGGGACTCCGAAGAGAGGCCTGGGCTGTGGCGATACAGTTGAGAATTATTAATGTACATACAGAAAATCACTACAGCCAAGCTGAGTGTGGTTACTTGGGGAGAACATGCGTGTGTGTGTGTGTGTGTGTGTGTGTGTGTGTCGCTAGGGGTTCAACCTAGGTCCTTGTGTAAGCTCAGTGTGTGTTCAGACATTCTCAGCCCCTTGAGAAAATGACAAAAGCCCCCTTTAAAAGTCTTTGCATTCTTCAGGAGTGGTAGCTCATAACTATAATCCCAGCATTGGGAAGACTGAGGCAGATGGCCATGAGTTCAAGGCCAGCCTGGCCTGTATGGTGAGTTCAGAACAGCCTGAACTACAAAGAGAGACACCCTCTCAAACAAACAACAAAACAAAACAACATGAAATGTTTACATTCAAGTTTAAAAAAATGAAGTTAAAAAAAATTAAAATAGGGCTGGAGAGATGGCTCAGCAGTTCAGGCACTTGCCTGCAAAGCGTAATTCCTCTGGTTCCCTAGTACCCGCAAGAAGCCATATGCACAGTGGCACATGCATCTGGAGTTCATTTTGCAGCAGCTGGAGGCCCTGGTGCCAATTCTCTCTCTCTCCTCTCTGTCTCCCCTGCTTGCAAACAAACAAACAAACACAGATTTGGTGGCATAGCTCAGTGGTAGAGCTCATGCTTAGCTTGCATGAGGCTCTGGGCTTGACTCACAATATCAGATTAAAAACAAAAACTTGCATTGGGGTGAAGGTTGCTGAATGGGGCCCTAGCATAAGCAGCACTATTTAGAAGCAGGATGGGGAATGCATCCCTGGGGCTGGGGAGGTGGCCCAGTAGTTAAAGGTATTTGCTTGCAAAGCCTGAAGCTCTGGTTCATTTCCCAAGTCACACACATCAACCAGATGCAAAAGTGGTGCAAGTGTCTGGTATTCCTCTCACGTGTGCAAAAAATAAAAACAGGGAGAGAATCCATTCACAAAAACGTGCCTGGAGAGATGGCTTAACAGTTAAGGCACTTGACTGCAAGGGCTAAGGACCCAGGTTTGATTCCCCAGAATCCACCTAAGCCAGATGCACAAGGTGGCGCATGTATCTAGAGTCCATTTGCAGTGGCTAGAGGCCCTAGTGTGCCCATTCTCTCTCTCTCTCTCTCATAAACAAACAAACAAGCAAACAAACAAATAAAATGTTTAGAAAAGCAACAACAAAGAATCAAGAAGGGGAGATAAGCGGTGAAGTGCCAAGCAGAGGCAGGAGGATTGCCACAAGTTCCAGGCCTCCTGCCAGGGCTACATAGTGAAAATCAGTGTTTAAAAAAAAAAAAAAAAAAAAACCAAAGAAACAAACGAAGAACAGATAAATGCTGGGAGGAGAGCTACAGAGATAGAGTACACAAAATTCAGTGACCTTTTGGGGGACTGGCACGGAACTTATGGAGGTTATTTTTGTCAGGAGGAGGCTTTGCTTGTCTGGACTGAGAAAAGAGAACTAGATGCAGATGTGGGATGATGTGTAGGTTTCTGTTAGGAACAATAAGGATGTTTTCTTTCTCTTTTACTCTGTCTCTCTCTTTCCTTTTTGAGACAGGATCACACATAGTCCAAACAGGCCTCAAGCCTGAGGGTTATCTTGAACTTAAAAAAAAAATACATTTATTTATTTGAGAGAGAGAGAGAGAGAGAGAGAGAGAATGGCTGCACCAGGACCTCCTGCCAGTGCAAAGTCCAGGCACATGCACCACTTTGTGCACCTGGCTTCATGTGGGCACTAGGGAATCAAACCCAGGCTGTCAGGCTTTGCAAACTAGCACCTTCAACTGTTGAGCCATCTCTCCAGCCCTGGGTTTTCCTGAAGTAGGGTCTCACTTTAGCCCAGGCTGACCTGGAACTCACAGGGATCCTCGTACCTCTGCCTCCCAAGTGCTGGAACTAAAGACATGCACTACTGCTCCAGGCCAGTCTTGAACTTCTGATCCTCCTAACTCTGCCTCCAGAGTGCTGAGATTAGATAGATGCTACATTCCTAGTCTGGAGGCTCCTCTCTTGATCATCTGTATTTTTCTTAATGAACTAAGGTAAGGTGAAGGGGAGGGGGAGGAAAAGATAGGAGCTTTTTTTTTTTTTTTTTTTTTGAGGTAGGCCCTCACTTTAGCCCAGGTTGACCAGGGACTACTGAGTACCCCCAGGTTGGCCAGGAACTCGTGGTGCTCCTCCAATCTCATCCTCCCAAGTGATAAGATTAAAAGCTTGAGCCACCAAACCTGGCTAAAAATAGAGGTTTTGTGGATTGAAAACCACTCTTTGTGGCAAGTAAAGTAAGAGCCAACCAGTAGGACTATTACCTATTTGGGTTCGGCTTCTTTTCTTTAAATATTTTATTTCTTTGGGAGAGAAAGCATGGTCACACCAGAGTCTCCTGACTCTGAAAATGAACTCCAGACACTGGTACTCCTTTATGTGTCTGGATTTACAAGGATACTTGGGAATTAAACCCTGGGCCATCAGGTTTGCAAGCGAGAGCCTTTAACTGATGAGCTCTCCCATTTTTCCCCTCCTTCCTTCCCTCCCTCTCTCCCTCCCTCCCTCTTTCTTTCTTTCTCTCTCTCTCTTTCTTTCTTTCTTTCTTTCTTTGAGGTAGGGTTTCTCTCTAGCCCAGGCTGACCTGGAATTCACTATGCAGTCTCAGACTGGCCCAAACTCACTGCAATCCTCCCATTTTGGTCACCTGAGTGCTGATATTAAAGATTAAAGGCATGCGCTACCATGCCCGACCATTTATTTATTTATTTATTATTTATTTATTTATTTATTGAGGCAGTCTTCTTATGCTGCTCTTGAATTCCTGCTTAGCATCCCTAGTAGCTGGGATTTTGGGTGTGTTCTATCACATCCAGCGTGGATTAGGTCTTAAGGGTGAGTATGGTCTGAAAAAGGAAGGGCTGGGCCAGTGTGAAAGAGGCTTGTGCTGTAGGGACATGACCAAGTGTGCTAAGCATCTTGAGGTTTTCAGAACTTTCAAGACTGGCCCCTGCCTTCTTCTGTTTGGGCTTGTTCTCTTTCTGGCTCCTTGACTTCTCGTGTGTGTAAACATGAGCAAGCCTTTCCTGGTGACTCAGTATCTCCCAGGTCCATGTCCAAGTTCTCTTCTCTCCATACCCAAGATATCCGAAGCAGAGAATTTCTTGGAATAGTCAACTGCTCCTTTTTCCCCTGTAGTTTCCTCACCCCACTGTGAGTTGCCTTACTTTGGAAAATTGGGCTGCATGTTCAAGTCTGAGCTCTTCATGGGTCAATCTCTCTCTTTCTCTGACAGGGTCTTGTGTAGTTCCAGATGGCTTGGAATTCACTATGTAGCCTACCATGACCTTGAACTCTTGATCCTTCTGTTTCCAACTCTGCACACTGGGATTACAGGCAGGCACCGTCACGTGTGGCCTCTGCAGTCTTCTAAAAGCCTGAGGGCATTGACGGGATCACACTGGGCTTCGCGGTACATACTGTGGCCAGGATCCTAGGGGATCGCTGGGGTTATAAATAACTGGGCATTTCAGGCAGCACTCTGGAGATGGGATGGAGGATGAGTTTTGACTGATAGACTGTTGGACAGCATAGCCTAGAAAAGACTGTTGTCGGTGGAATGAGATGGGAATTTGAGGCTTGCTGAGAGGTGAAATGGATAGGTCTTCGTGATTAACCAAGGATGACTCACTCGTGCCTAACTTTCTAATTCTGATGGCTGAGTGATGGTACCAGTAAGTAGCTGGAGGAGGAGCAGCTATGAAGTCAGAGGATGAGCTTGGTTTTGGATTCCCGCCCCCTCAAGTTTGGGGCGTTGCTGTGAGCTCTAGACAGAGCTGTCTGGTAGGCAGTTTGGATAGCGGGGTCTCCATTTTCGTGGGGGAGGTCTGGCTGGAGATGGCTATTGAAGAGCAGGTGGAGGTAATCCTCCAGGAGAGGGGCGTCGAGTGAGTAGAGGTGTGGGTCTAGAGTGCAGATCTGCATTTCAGGTGCTGCTTTCACGACTGAAGTTACTGAAGGATGCCACTGGAGGCAACGAGATGCCTTAGTTACTGAGATATGGCAACAAGAGAACATTGCTCTCCAAACCAACTAGTTGCAGTGATTCCAGAAGGTGAGAACATCCAAGGTGTCAAATGAAGCTGAGAGATGCTGAGGTAAAGGAGGAAGCCAGGAGGGCCCGCTTCAGGGTGAAAAGAAGTGAGGGTCATGGGTCACTCTTGCTCGAGCTTGGTGAAGAAAGGTCTGTGTCTCGGGCTGTGTGTCAGATTGCCAAGAGTCCAGGAATGAAGAAGTGAAGATAGGCAGGGAGACCACTGTTTAAGAGGAGTGTATGGCACCAGAGGGCCAGAAGCACTTGGCAGCTAATTGGCGAGGCACCCAGAGTGAATGGATGGCTTGATAATTTTATTTTTAGGACTTGGAGAGGCTTGAGCTTGTTCAAAATCGGGGAGGGGGAAGACAACTAGGAACCAAGGGAGCTAGGAAGGAGGGTGGGTGCAGGTAGTTTTTAGGAGATAGTCCTACCCAGGCCACTTAAAAAATATATATGTATACACACATCTATCTATCTATCTATCTATACATATATATATGGGTGTTTCGAGGTCAGGTTTTGTTCTAGCTCAGGCTGACCTGGAATTCACTATGTAGTCTCAGGGTGGCCTCGAACTCATGGTTACCCTCCTATCTCTGCCTCCCAAGTGCTGGGATTAAAGGTGTGTGTCACCACACCCGGCTTAAGCATATTTTCATTTACTTATTATTTTTATTTATTTGAGAGAGAGAGAGAGCGAGAGAGTAAGAGCGAGAGCGAGAGCGAGAGCGAGAGAGAGAGAGAGAGAGAAAGAATTGGTGTACCAGGGCCTCTAGCCCCTGCAAACAAAGTCCAGATGCAGTGCTCCGCCATGTGCAGCTGGCTTACGTGGGTACTAGGGAATCAAACCTGGGTCCTTAAGTTTCATAAGCAAGTGCCTTAACTGCTAAGCCATCTCTCCAGCCCTAAAAAATATTTTTTATTTATTTGAAAGCAGACAGATAGAGAAAAGAGAGACAGATAGAGAGAATAGGCATACCTCCAGTCACTGCAAGCAAATTCCAGATGTATGAGCCACATTTTTTTTGGAGTTCATTTAAAAATTTTTTTAATTGACAATTTCTATAATTATAGACAATAACCCATGGTAATTCCCTCATTCCCTCCCTCCTGCATGTGCCACTTTGTGCATCTGGCTTTACATGGGTACTGGAGAACCGAACCCTGGCTGTTAGGCTTTGCAGGCAAATACCTTAACTATTGAGCCATCTTTCCAGCCCAAGACCACTTTTTTTTTTTTTTTTTTCTCGAGGTAGGGTCTCGCTGTAGCTCAAGCTGACCTGAAATTCACTCTGGAGTCTCAGGGTGACCTCAGACTCATGGCAATCCTCCTACCTATGACACCCAAGTGCTAGGATTGAAGGCATGCACCACCATGCCTGGCTAAGACTGAACAACTCTCTCTCTCTCTTTTTTTTTTTTTTTTTGAGGTAAGGTCTCGCTGTAGCCCACGTTGACTTGTAATTCACTAATGTAGTATCAGGGTGGCCTTGAACTCATGGCGATCTGCCTACCTCTGCCTCCCTAGTGCTGGGATTAAAAGTATGTGCCACCAAGCCTGGCAAGACCACTTTCTTAAGGTTTGCAGGACACTTCCACAGTCCTTACCTGGTTTATGATACAGTGAGGTATGAAATACTCAGTGAGGCTTAAAACCAAACGGTGAGCTTGGGTTGGACGTAGCTGTAGGTCACTTCAGCACAGTATGCTGCGCTGTACAAAGTCATCCAGGCCCACACAAGGAAGGAGGCAAAAGCAGCAGGCTTCCTGCTCCCAATGAAGTGCATTGGTGTCATGGACCTGGGACAATGTGCTGTCTCAATTAAGTGTCACCTTGTGTCCTTGGACCAAGGGGGCAGGCCCTGAAAGATGCCCAGGCTAAATGCACAGTGTGCCCAAGTGTGGGGGGCAGGAGCTGCGCACATGCTGTCCCTCTCCTCCGAGGCATTCTCGCAGTTGAGACTTGTGTTCGGGGCTGAAGAGATGGCTTAGCGGTTATGGCCTTTGCCTGCAAAGCCAAAGGACCCAGGTTCTATTCCCCAGGACCCACGTTAGCCAGATGCACAAGGGGGAGCAGGCATCCAGAGTTCCTTTGCAGTGGCTGCAGGCCCTGGCACGCCCATTCTCTCTCTCTCTCTCTCTTCCCCCTCTCTTTCTGTCAAATAAATAAATAAATAAAAATAAAATAAAAACAACTTTAAAAAGTTGTGTTTGCCGCAAGGTGGAAGAACGCTAACAAACATGGGTAGACTCAAGGCCAAAAGATGCTGGTGCCCCAGGGAGCAGGTGCCCGAGTGGTCTCTCCTTCTGGTGGCATTGCTGAACAGTCCTAGCAAAAACCAAACCCTTGATTTGAATATCCGGCCGGGGCTGATAAATCTTGTGGGGAGGGAAGTATTTAATTTGCATTCTGCTCTGTGGGAAGCAACTCCTTTCTGGATAGGCTGGGGCTTCACAGCTCTTGAGAGCTTTCTCTTGCTTACTCCTCCCTGGCAGGGCAGGTGTGACGGTCCAATTATTTTGTTTGCTTATTGGGATGGGGTGGGTTAAATGAGTGAAAGAGTCTGGGCGGGGAATCAGAATCTGGCTTTCCACCGTTCTAGTACCGTCCTCCACCGGGACTATGAGCAAGTTTGAGCTAGCCTCAATTTCTCTGTTTTATTTATTTATTTGCAAGGGGAGAGAGACAGAGAGAGAGAGAGAGAGAGAGAGAGAGAGAGAGAGAGAGACAGAGAGAGACAGAGACACAGACAGACATACAGGACTCTCTAGCTGCTGCAGACGATCTCCAAGATGCATGTGCCACTTGGTGCATTTGGCTCTATATGGGTAGTGGGGAATCAGACGGAGGCCAACTAGGCCATGGCAAGCAAGCGCCTTAACCATTGAGCCATCCCGCCAGCCCAGTTTTTTTCCCTGTTCTTAAAATGGGCATTTGGACTATGAACGTTGACGGCAAAGAAGACATGTTCATCTCCTCCCGCCAGAAAAGAGTCGTTAGCAACCCTCGCTACGGCCCCACACTTCGCAATTTTGGCGTGCCTTTAGCTACAGGTTCCTCGCCAGGCTCCGGGGGCCTGTGCTGGGGTAAGGAAGGAGGAGGGTTGCTGTAAAGGCGAGGAGGGCGGAGCCTACAGATCGCCCCGCCCCCGCGCCACGCCCCCTGACGTCCCCTCCGCGCCTCTCCGCCCTGGGCGCTGGGATGAGGCAATCACGTGACCTCACATCCGGCGCGGGAGTCCCGAGCTCGCGGCGCGGTGCGGCGCGCGTTCCCGGCTCGGCCCGCCGGCTCGGTCCTCCCCCGAAGCGTGCTCGGGTGCCGCGGCCGAGGGGAGGGGGGTCCGCTACGTCGCCGACGGCGGAGGCCGTGTCGGAGCGCACACCGCCCCCCTCCCCTGGCCGCCTCGTCGTCGGCCGGGCCGTCCTCCCTTGTTCTCCCGCTGCCCCGCTGCTCGCCGCTGCCGTCGCCGCCGCTGCGGGCGCCGAGGAGCGGAACGCGGGCGCCCCGGCGCCCCGGGCGCCCCGGCCGCGGCCCCTTCCTCGTCGGCCCGAGCCGCGGCGCGCGCCGGCCGCGGTGCCTCGTGCCCGAGCGATCGGCGGCCGCCGGCGCCGGCCGAGGGCGATGCGGCTGGGCTGAGGCGCGGCGGCGGCGGTGGCGGCGGCCTCGGCGGCGGCCCGCCCCCCCGCGGCCTTTTGGCTGCTCCGGGAGGCCGCGGAGGAGGACGCGGCGCGCGGGTGAGTGGCGTTGGGGCGGCGGTGGAGGTGATGGGGAGGCTGGAGGAGGACGGCGGGACTGTCGGGGTGCCCGGTACCGGGCAGTGTGGACGGGCTCGGGTCACTCGTGTGTGTGTGGGAGGGGGTGGGTAGAGGGGTGCTGAGTCGAGTCTCCTCTGGGCCCGGGACAGGTGAGGGCGGAGAAGGGGTTCACCCCGGCGAGGTGTGCAGGCCCGCTGCGCACCCGGCGGGCCATCGCGGCGAGCGCGCCCGGGCGTGGTGGGAGAGCGGGCTTCAGCCCTGTAGGAAGTCCGGAAGATGGGTATCACCCGGAGGTGGGCGCTGCAGAGCCCTTGCTGGGCTTGTGCAGGTGCTTGATGGAAGCACACGGAGTTCGTCCTCAGCCGCGAAGTCGCAGATCCCTGCCAAAGCCCCGCGTTTTACAGATAGGTCTGAGTCTCTGGGAGCAAAAGTGACTTTTTTTTTTTTTCTTTTTCGAGGTAGGGTCTCACTCTAGCCCAGGCTAACTTGGAATTCACTATGTAGTCTCAGGGTTTCCTCGAACTCACGGCGATCCTCCCACCTCTGCCTCCCCAGTGCTGGGATTGAAGGCGTGCGCCACCACACCAGGCATAAAAGTGACTTTCGACATGGCTTAGCACTCTCCTCGCTGGGCCCTGTGGCAGGGAGGACTAGAAAACCTCCGAGCCCCTTTCCTCTCCTGCTTCTCAGTTTTCCTGGGCAAGTTAGGCTCTGCTGGCGCTGTGGTCTCTTTGTTGGTGGGCATGGAGTGGAGAGGGAAGGGAGGGCATGGTCCTGAGGGCTGCTTGTGACTGTTCGGGGCTTCCCGATTTGGAAAGCTTGTGTGACAGGTGTTTCTTGTTTCCTCTTCTAGGTCTGACGGAAACATTCTAGGATCTTGGTGTTTGGACATAGGAGGTAGGAATGACTTATGTAATTGGCTGCTCTAATTCATTCGTGTTTTAGAAGTATGTTTAGTGGTTATGTATTAGTGGAAAATGGAGGGATTTGGAACTGAGTAGAACACCACGTAAGCATGCGATGGTGATTTTCGATCTGTGGGGTAAGAAGTTAGAATTCTTAAGTTATGAGAAAGGCAGGGATGTTAAAGATGAGCGCTGTCTTCTGAAAGGTTTTGGTAACGAGGGAGGCATTCTCATGGGATGTTTCTGAAGGGCGAGTAGTAAAGGCGCTCAACTTCACCGAGATACACGCATTAAGTTTCATGTAGCTCTGTTTTCATTAGAGGACTGTTGCTTTGCTGACTGGGCCACAGTTGTCAAAATAGATGTGTGTGGGCATCCCATCCTGCTTAACAACCCCTTTTTAAGGAAGTTGTTTGAAATAGTAGACGCATGAATGATTGTTGTAGAAGATAGCTTTTTTGTTGTAGTTTTTTGAGATAGGGTGTCATTCCAGCCCAGGCTAACCTGGAATTTACTGTGTAATCTCAGGGTGACGTCGAACTCATGGTGATCCTCTTCCTCTGCCTCTCAAGTGCTTGGATTAAAGGTGTGTGCCACCACGTCTGCCTTTTTTTTTTTTTTAGGTAGGCTGTCACTCTAGCCCAGGCTGACATGGAATTTACTATGTAGACTCAGGCTGGCGTTGAACGCAGAACAATCCTACTACCTCTGCCTCCTGAGTGCTGGGAAGAAAGGCATGAGCCACCACACCTGTCTTTAAAAAAAAAAAATTGTATTTATTTACTTGAGAGAGAGAGAGAGAAGGACATGTTCACCAGAGCTTCCTGCTACAAACAAACTCCACGTGAACGCACCAATTGCACATCTGGCTTCACGTTGGTACTGTTAGTACCTGGTAAGCAAACCCTTGCTTTCAGGCTTGGCACACACCTGTAACCACTGAGCCATCTCCCCAGAAGATAGCCCAGGCTCATGACCATCTTGCCTCAGCCTCCTGAATGCTGGGCTTGCAGGCATGCAGCACTGTGTATAGCCTAGAGGAACGCCTGTGCTGCTATCCTGGTGTTACCCTCCCTCCATCCCCTGCTGCTCATCATTACATCAAGCTGAGGGTGATAAGTGAAGTGAGAGTTCAGAGATTGTCAGAGCCGCAGTGCTTGTTTTTAGTCATGGGATTGGGTAGGAAAAGTGATAGTTTGATTTCATTTTGGATTAATAGTACAGGTATAATTAAATAAAAATATCGTGGCTGTTTTGGAAATAGATTGACAAGCTTCAAGTTGATGGAGTGTTAGTTGTAAGAAGATTGAGTGTTTTGTCTAGGCCAACCATTTAAGCTTCATTTGAGGAACCTTACAATAGTTAAAATTTTAATTTGGAACTAATTTGAAATAATATAAGTTCCCTTGTAGGTATGAAAAAAGTTTCATACTAAGTAGAACAAAACTGTATGTTCGAATGTCTAAACAGTACCTTCTGTTGAGTTTCTTGGTTCTGTGTATCAGATATTAGAAGACTTTATCTTGTTTAGTTAGCTCTTAATTATTTAGGTAAAATTAATTTTTGAGTTGTTTCTTGTTTTAAAAAAGTATATATTTTATTTATTTATTTGAGAGAAAGAGAAATAGGCAGAGAGAGAGAGAGAGAGAGAGAGAGAGAATGGGTGCACCAGGGCATCCAGCCACTGTAAATGAACTCTAGATGCATGCCTCCCTTGTGCCTCTGGCTTACATGGGTCTTGGGGAATTGAACCTGAGTAGTTTGTCTTTGCAGGCAAGGGCCCTAACCACTAAGCAATCTCACCAGCCGCCAGTTGTTTCTTATTTCAGCTACTTTCTCTGTGAAGAGGTTTGTGGGGCTCAGTTGGTAGAGTGCCTGCCTGGCATGTACAAGGCCCTAGGTTTGCTCCCTGGCAGCGCATAAACTGGATGTAGTAGTGCATCATCGGCAATGTCAGCATCTGGAGGTGGAGGCAGTAGGGTCAGGCACCAAGGACCTCTTTAGCTACATAGGAGCAAGTTTGAGGCTCACCTGAGGTACAGGAGAAAGAGAAAAGGTGTTGATAGCTGCAGCAGATTGTAATAGAAAGAGCACTGCACTTGGCGCCACACTTGACTTGGATGTCTGCTTTCTTCACTTTAACTTTGACCAATGCCAGTAGTTATTGAGAGAGGTCACTATATGATAGGTTCTAAGATCAACACTTGATAGGAGCTATTATACTTAAACCTCATTTTCTGGACAAGGAAACTGAGGCTTAGTTACTGATCGTCTAAATCTAACTTCATAAACCTGTATCTAGAGACTTCTGTGTTATAGGCAGTAAAGCACTTAGATTTTGGCTGGCTTTAAAGTGCTTGTAAGTTGCTCAACTGTTTACCTTTTTTTGTGCTTTAACTTACAAATATGAACCTCAGTGTTTTGAGGATTAACTAAGGATATCTGTAAAGAAAGGAGCACTCATGAATTTAATACCAGCACTTGCACTTTGCAGGTGGAGGAAGGAAGGTCACCGCTAGTTTGAGACCAGCTTGGGCTAAAACAGCCAGGGGTGCCTTTAATCCTAGCACTAGGGAGGCAGATGTAGGAAGATCATCATGAATTTGAGGACACTCTGAGACTACATAGTGAATTCCAGGTCAGCCTGGGCTGGAGTGATACCCTACCTAAACTTCTCCCGCTCCCCTCCAAAAAAAGAAGGAAAGGAGGACCCACCTCTTCCTAGCAAATAATAGTAGCACCTTTCCCCTTTCCATATATTGAGTCATGCTAATGCTTGTGTAGCATAGTGGTTTTGTGACCACTGAATAAGAATGTGCTTTATTCCCAAAATAAATAGTATTCAGAAAATGTACTCTGGATCATATAACTATGGACATAAACTATTCAGTGGTCAAGCAGTGAGAATGAGGATCATAAGGGTACCCTGTGAAGCTTTATCTGTATTTTAGTTTTTTTTGTACTTGTTGGTGGTGAAATAAGAGTATTGTGAATGACAAGGTGTTTCTAATTTATAAAATCTTGGAAGACAGAAAGTCGAATTTCAATGTGACCTTGATGATCTTGTCGGTCTAAAGTGGATTCAGTTGTTTTGTAGTGTTGGAGGTGGAGCCCTGGGCTTCACAGATGCTAGGGAAGCAAGGTCACAGAGCTAAGCCCCCCGGTCTTGATGTAGTGTTTCTATTTTTGAGACAGGGTCATTCCGTTGCCCAGGCTGGCTTTGAGGTTGATGTGTAGCCTAGGCTTGCCTGGACTCAAGATTTTATCTTTGATGTATGAATAGCTGAGATCACAGGCTTGTGCTACCAGCCATGAATGGATTCTGTTAACTAGAATTCATGGTTCCCTAAGCTAAGCATGAGACGTTGTAGGTGAGTAGATCATAAGTTTTAAATGGGAGTTAGCTTAGCATTTACTGAATAGAGCACCCTTAAAATAGGTCACAGTGGTAAACGAAAAGAAGTCAATCTATTGTGTGATATCTGTTTATATGATAGACCTGATGCATCCCACCAGTGATTCTAGTGATGAAATGTATTCTGAATGTAATAGCTTCTCCGTTACCCATGGTTTTACCTTCTACAGTTCAGTTGTTCAGTTGTGGTTCAAAAATATTAAATGGAGGCCTGGGCATGGTGGTGCATGCCTTTAATCCCAGCATTCGAGAGGCAGTGGTAGGAGGATTGCTATGGGTTCGAGGCCAGGTCAGCCAGGGCTGGATTGAGACCCTACCTCAAAAAAAAAAAAAAAATCAAAATAATAAATGAAAAAAATAAATAGAAACTTTTAGAAATAAATAATTTAGAAGTTTTAAGTTTTGTGCTATTGTGATAAAATTTTGTAGTCTCACTGTTCTGGCCTGGCACATGAGTCATGTCTTTGTCCAGCATACCCACCCTGTATGTGCCCACCAGTCACTTACTAGCCGCCATGGTTAGCAAACCCACTTTCATAGTATTTTAGTGTTTGTGTTCAAGTAAGCAGTGTTTTACTGAAGTGCCTCAACGTGCAAGAGTAGTGATGATAGCGATCCCCATATGGCAGAGAAACTAGAAAGTGCTTCCTTTAAGTAAAAGAGATGATGTTTGAGAGGAGGGAGATGGGAGAAATCACATGCACATAGCTTTTATTATCTGATGTTAAAATTGTCTTATTAATGTCATTAATCTCTTACTGTGCCTATTTTATAAGTTAAACTATCATAGACAGGTATGTATAAGAAAAAAAAAACAATATATACAGAAGTCAGTACTACCCGTAGTCAGGTGTATAATGGGGGGGGGGGTGGTCTTGGATTGTATCCAGGTTAAAGGGTTTGCTTTGCTGAATGCTGTATTTCATTTGGTTAAATCTGGACCCAAAAGATAGCTGACAGGACTTAGTCTGGTTTTTGGAACTTTGTATATAAGGTATCTTAATCTGTAGTAATCAAACCACGTTTTCTTTTTTCAATATTTATTTTTTTGGAGGTAGGATCTCACTCTAGCCTAGGCTGACCTGGAATTCACTCTGTTGTCTCAGGCTGGCCTTGAACTCACAGTAATCCTTCTACCTCTGCCTCCCAATTACTGGGATTAAAGGCATGTGCCATCACACCTGGCTTATTTTCAAATTTTTAAAAATTTTATTTGTGCGCACGTGCACGTGTATGGGCTTGCTAGGGTCTCTTGCCACTACATATGGAATGCCAGATGCTTGCACCAGCTTTATGTGGGTGGCTGGGGGCAAGATTGAACCTGGGCTGGCAGGCTCTGCAAGCAAGCTCCTTTAACCACTGAGCCATCTCCCCAGCTCCGCAAACCATGTGTTAATTAACTCATCTATTTAGATGTCATGCAGGAAGAAACAAAATAATTCTTGTATTATTTGAATTTATCTTCCCTTCCCCTACTCCTCCACCAGACAAGGTCTTATTCCAGTCTAGGCTGACCTGGAACTCACTCTGTAGCTCCAGGTTGGCCTTGAACTCATGGGGATCCTCCTACTTCAACCTCCTGAGTGGAGTGCTTGATTAAAAGTGTGTGCTACCAAGCTCGGCCTATCTTTCTATTTTTAAAAATATCTTATTAATTAATTAATTTATGAGATATAATGAATGAGTTAATATATGAATATGGGTGCACCCAGATACATGCCTCACTTTATGCATCTGGCTAATTTACATGGGTACTGGGAAATCAAACTCAGGTCAGCAGGCTTAGTAAGCAAGTACCTTTAACAGCTCAGCCTTCTTCCTATTTTAAGACTAATGAAATAAGTTCAGAATTGGAGTATATTTTAGTTAAGCTGTAGGTTGAAAAAATAATGGTTTTTTGAGCTCATTTATTTTTGAGGCAAGTAGATATTTATAAGGTAGAATATCCTAAAGTTAATGATAATTAGTGGTAGAATAAGTTACTAGTTATCAGTAAGATAAAAATAGAAGTAATGTGTGTGGGTAGGTACAGAGGTGTGGGTCTACAGTCCCAACTACTGAGAAGGCTAAATTGGATGGCTGGATTGAGGTTAGGAGCTGAAGACCAGCCAGGGCAAATTAGTGAGACCTTGCCTCCAAAAAACAAGCTGGGTGTGGTGGTGCAGGTTTATAATCACGGAGCTCCGGAGGCTGAGACAGAAGGATCACTAAAAATTCAAGACCACTCTAGGCTATATTTTGAGACCTTGACTCAAAAAAACCTAAACCAAAGCAAAAATAAAAACACCAAAGAGTATAAAGTGTCATGAATAAATGGTAATTGAAAAAACAGTTTTGAAACATAATTTTTATGGTAATGATAACTACTAAGAAGGCAGAAAAATGCAGTGAAATAAAAAATGCATATGTCTATAAAAGACCAAGGAACATTGTTAGAGGATAGGGTTTGCTAGAGAGGTCCACAGAGCAACTCCAGAGAACTTCAAAACTACATCTGTGTTGCAGTCACATTGCTGGCAGAAAACACCCGACCAAGAGCAACTTGTGTGTGTGTTTGGGGGGGGGAGGTTTATTTTGACTTACACACTTGAGAGGATGCTCCATGATGGAAGGGGAAAATGATGGCATGAGCAGAGGGTGGATATCACCTCCTGGCCAACATCAGATGGACAACAGTAACAAGAGAGTATGCCAAACACTGGCAAGGAGAAATTGGCTATAATACTCATAAGCCCACCCCCAACAATACACCACCTCCAGGAGGGTTTAATTCTCAAATCGCCATCAGCTGGGGACACGGCATTCAGAAGACCTAAGTTTATGGGGGACACCTGAATCAAACCACCCCAATCTGTTATCTTCTAAGCCCACAGGTCATATGGGGGCGTTAGTAGAACCTGAGGTGGTAAAACATTAGCTTAGGACAAATAGCAGACTTTAAGGCTATGAAGTTAATGTTTTTTTTAAAAAATTATTTATTTATTTATTTATTTATTTGACAGAGAGAGAGAGAGAGAATGAGAATTGGTGTACCAGGGCCCCCAGCCACTGCAGATGAACTCTAGATGCGTGTGCCCCCTTGTACATCTGGCTAACATGGGTCCTGGGGAATCGAACCAGGGTCCTTTGGCTTTGCAGGCAAATGCCTTAACTGCCAAGCCATCCCTCCAGCCCGAAGTTAATCTTTTTTGTTTGTTTGATTTTTTTTCAAGGTTGGGTCTTACTCTAGCTCAGGCTGACCTGGAATTCAGTATGTAATCTCAGGGTAGCCTTGAACTCTTGGCAGTCCTCCTCCTACCTCTGTCTTGTGAATGCTGGGATTAAAGGAGTGCCCCTCCATGCCTGAAATTAATCTGTTAATTAAGGTTTCTTTTTCAACCCCCTCCCTCTTTTTTTTTTTTTTTTTTTGAGATCCAGTCTCATTCTAGCCCAGGCTGCCTTGGAACTCACTCTGTAACTCAGGCTGTCCTCAAACTCAGTGATCTTTCTCTCTGTCTTCCAAGTGCTGGGATTACAATTGTAAGCCAACACATCCAGTTTGTTATTAAAATTTTGTCTTTCTGTCTTAGATTAAGAGAAGGAAGAGGAGAGAGTATAAAAAGAGAACCTGCCCATCAGAAGGCAGGAGGGGCTAAAGCTTACCCAGAGATCCAAATTGGGGTCATTTATAGGTTCTGAACAGGGGCTGAGCTAACCAACCACAATGCCACATTCAGGTTTAAGTGTGGCCACACATGCCTGTAACCGCCCCCTGTCCCAAGTGCTGAGGAGGACTGAGATAGGATCATTGGTGCATTTTTGTGAGCTAGTTTACCTGGAAACAAACAAACCGAAACAGGCCAAAACCTGGGGAATTCTGGCTTTGTGAGTCTGTGTCAGGGAATTATGGCAGAAGAGTGAAAGAGGAGGATACCCAACATCTTCACACCAGATATATTATACCCCCTCCACACCCCAAAATATATCAAAAGGTGTGAGACTGGCAAATAATAATACTTGAGAGCCGGAAGAGATGGCTTATTAAGTAAAGCACTTGCTGTGCAAGACTAAACTGGACTGAGGGTCCTCAGAGCCTGTGTAAAGCCAGACACATGGCATGAGCACCTGTAATCCCAGTGGGCCTGCAGCCAGAAGGGAGGAAGTGGAGTCAGGAGAGCCCTAGAGCTTGTGGGCCTTGCTAGCCCAGCAATTGCATTGGCTAACAGGACACCTGGGGGCCGGGGAGATGGCTCAGCAGCTAAAGGTGCTGGTTTGCAAAGCCTGTAGGCCTGAGTTCAACTCCCCAGCAGCCTCGTAGAGCCAGATGTAAGGTGGTGCTTACATCTATGAGACCCTGACTCAGACATGAAACAGACATCCTGAAGTTGTCCTCTGACCTCCACGTGCACACAAATATATAAATAATTTTTTTTGTTGTTTCTGTTTTTCGAGGTAGGGTCTCACTGTAGCTGAGGCTGACCTGGAATTTACTATGTAATCTCGGTGGTCTCGAACTCATGGGGATCCTGCTACCTCTTGTCTCCCGAGTGCTAGGACTAAAGGCATGTGCACCTCGCCCAGCCTATAAAAATTTTTTAAACATGTGGAATGTGAGAACCAACATCCAAGGATGTCCTCTTACCTCCACACACATGTGCAAGCATGCATACTCCTGCATTCACACACACAATCTTAAAGAATGTGAAAAGAAAATAACGCTGAGAGGTAATAGCTAGCCCAAGATTAGCCCCTTCTTACAGAAGAAGAAACTAGCCTGTTGTGGTGGTGCATACCGTTAATCCCAGCACTCAGGAGGCAGAGGTAGGATCACCATGAGTTTGAGGCCACCATGAGACTACATAGTGAATTCCAGTTCAGCCTGGGTTAGAATGGGACCCTACATCGAAAAATTAAAAAAAAAAAAATAGAGGAAACTGAGAGCATGTTAATGAAGGATCTGAAGTTGAAATTTATATCTTTCTCTTAGATGTTCTTTTCACCCATATCTTTGTATTTATTTATTTATGAGAGAAAGAGGCAGAAAGAGAATGGGTGTGCCAGGGCCTCAGCCACTGCAAACAAACTCCAGACGCATGCTCCCCCTTGTGCATCTGGCTTACGTGGGTCGTAGAGAATCGAACTGGGATCCTTTGGCTTTGCAGGCAAACACCTTAACCACTAAGCTGCCTCTCCAGTTTTTTTTTTTTTTTTTTTTTTGAGATAGGGTCTCGCTGTAGCCCAGGCTGACCTGGAATTCACTATGTAGTCTCAGGGGGGGCCTCAAACTCATGGCGATTCTCCCACCTCCGCCTCTTGAGTGATTAAAGGCACGTTTCACCATGTCCAGCCACCCATGTCTTTTTTTAGTATTTTAATTTATTTTGAGAGGGAGAGAGGAATAGAGAGAGTAAGGGAAGGAGGGTGGGTAATTATGGGCATTCCAGGGCCTCTGCCACTGCAAACAAACTCCAGATGCATGTGCCACTCTGGCTTTACATGGGTACTGAGGAATTGAACTTGGGCCATCAGGTTATATAAGCAAACACCTTTAACTGTTGAGCCATCTTTCCAGTCTCCACCCATGTCTTTAGTACTCTAGTAATGACACATCCCAGAACTCAATGTGATTGATAATCTGCAGAGAACCAGCTTTTAAGGATTGCTTTTGATTGCTTGTCAGACTTTTTAAAGAAATTATTTTTAGTTTGTTTTAAAATTAGTCATGAAATTGCCCCTATACATATGTCTGAGTTAACTTTTTCTTTTTTAAAAATATTTTATTTATTTATTTATGAGAGAGAGAATGAATGAATGAATGAATGAATATGGGTGTGCTAGGGCCTCTAGACACTGCAAACAAATTCCCTTGTGCATGTGGCTTATGTGGGTACTAGGGAATCAAACCTGAGTCCTTAGGCTTTGCAGGCAAGTGCCTCTAAGCCATCTCTCTAGCCTTGAGTTTACTTTTTTTTTTTAAATTGACAACTTCCATAATTATAGACAAACCATGATAATTCCCTCCCCTCCCCCATGAGTTATCTTTTTGGCAGCATCCATGATCTACTTTTCCTATTTGAACTGGGATGAAAAATACTTAATTACTAATTTTGATATAAAAGACAAGTGTTTGGTTCCTTATATTTTTTAAAATATTTTTTTTTATTTATTTGAGGTAGAGGGAGAGAGAGAATGGGTGTGCTAGGGCCTCTAGCCACTGCAAATGAACTCCAGATGCATGTGCCACCTTGTGCATCTGGCTTACATGTGCATCTGGCGAATTGAACCTGGATCCTTAGGCTTTGCAGGCAAGTCCCTTAACCGCTAAGCCATCTCTCCAGCCCTGGTTCCTTATTTTTTAATATTTTATTTATTTATTTATGAGAGAGAAAGGGAGAAAGGCAGAGAGAAAGAATGGGTTTGCCAGGGCTTCAGTCACTGCAAACAAACTCCAGATGCATGGCTGCTTTGTACATCTGGTTTATGTGGCATGTACTGAGAAATCATACCTTAGGCTTTATAGGCAAGTGCTTTAACATCTAACCCATCTCTCCTAGCCCCATGGTTCCTAATTTTTTTTCTTTTTTTTTGTAGTACTGGGGAATAATCCTAGGACCCTTGTGTGTCCTAGACAAGCCCTACTACTGAGCTATATATCCCAAAGCTTTGAACTTTGTTCAAACCTAGGTAGGTCTTGAACTTAGGTTCTCCTGTCTGTCCCTCCTAAGTAGCTGTGATTGCAGGCCTGGCTCCTAATTCTTTCTCACTGATTTTTGTAGCTGAGAGTTGAGTGAGACCAGATTATGCTTTATGCGGGACCTTTGGGTGTAAGCTCTTACTGAAGGAAAAATCCTGTGTAATGACACTTAACTCTTAGAAAGAAAAAGATCTGTAAAAATGTACCAGTTTGGGGCTAGAATGTAGCTCAGTGGTTGAACACTTTCTTGGCATGTGCAAAGCTCTGAGTTCAATCCATAGAACTCATTTAAAAAAAAAAACAAAAAAAACTACCTGCTTAAAAACTGGTAAGAGCCAGGGTTTTTGTGCACACCTTTAATCCTAACACTCTGGAGGCAGAGGTAAGAAGGAACACTGCAAATTCAAGGCCTCCTAGAGACTATAGAGAGAATTCCAGGTCAGTCTTAACAACACAAAACAAACAAACAAACAAAAACTGGTTGGAAATTGACATTATCTTTGAATGTTAGCCAATATTTCCTTTAGCTTTAGCATAGGTTACATGTGCATGCATGCATGTGTTGTTATATATGAAGACATGAGTGTATGCATGTAGGCCAGAGGATAATTTTGAGTGTTGTTTCTCAGGAACACAATCCACCTCTCTTGAGGGTCCTATTGGCTTACTGATTATGTTAGACTGGCTGGCAAGTGAGCCTCAGAAATCCTTCTGTCTATGCTTACCAAGTACTGGAATTACTGGCATGCACCCCACACACCCTGCATTAAAAAAAATTATTAGCAAACAGACACGCACACACAGAGACAGAATGGGGGGAGGGAGGGCACTACAAACAAACTCCAGATACATGTACCACTTTGTATCTGGCTTTATGTGGGTACTGGAGAATTGAACATGGGTCGTTAGGCTTTGCAAGCAAACACCTTAACTGCTGAGCCATCTCTCTAGTCCCCAAACCCTGCATTTTTACAGGGCAACTGGTGAACAGACTAAGTCCCTCATGCTGGTGAAGCAAGCACTTGACCAGCTGAACTATTCTTGGCCCCTAGAACAGGTTACACAGAGGTGGAATCATGAGACATCCTTTTTTTTTTTTTTTTGCTAAATAAATGAAAAAATGTTTATTATGTGTCAGGCACAAGTGTGGAAGTTAGAGAGTGGCATTTTTTAGCTGGGTGTGGTGGCTCACACCTTTAATCCCAGCACTTGGGAGGCAGAGGTAGGAGGATCACCGTGAGTTCAAGGCCACCCTGAGTGAAACCCTACCTCGAAAAACCAAAAATAAAAAGGGGCATTTGTGTTAGTCCTTGCTTTCCACCTTGTTTTGAGGCAAGATTCCCCCCCCCCCCCCCAGGGTAGAGTGTCACCCTATCTCAGGCTGACCTGGAATTCACTATCTAGTCTCGGCGGCCTTGAACTCATGGTGATCTGCCTACCTCTGCCTCCCATGTGCTGGGATTAAAGGTGTGCGCCACCACGCCCGGCTAAGATCTACCATTTTTGTTCACTGATTTATTAGCTAATTTCTGTGTGGTGATTCTCCTGTCTTCATCTCTCATGTGCAAGGATGGTAGGCATATGCCCCCCTTCCCTCCTTTTTTGAGCTAGGGTCTCACTCTAGTCAGGCTGATCACTCTGTAGCCCCAACCTGGCCTTGAACTAACAGTAGTCTTCCTTCTTCTGCCTCTCAAATGCTGGAATTAAAAGTGTATGCCACCATACCCAGCTGAGAGATGTCTTTTGACAAATTGAGGAATAGCAGGTTTCTGTTTTCCATTTTGGGCTCATTCTGGGACAGGAATGTGAAGGCAGGCATTGTGCTATGATTATTTAAATTATTCCCCCATAGTTGAATTGGCTTAATTAAATGACATATTCTGCAATTCCATAATGTGACGAATAGAAAAAGAAATTAAATATGAAAACTACTGTCATCCTAGGATTATACCACATTAAAGAATCTAGTGTAATTAAAAGACTAAGTAAGGGCTGGAGAGATGGCTTAGTGGTTGAGTGCTTGCCTGTGAAGCCTAAGGACCCTGGTTCGAGGCTCAGCTCCCCAGGACCCAAGTTAGCCAGATGCACAAGGGGGCGCATGCGTCTGGAGTCCGTTTGCAGTGGCTGGAGGCCCTGGCGCGCCCATTCTCTCTGTGTCTCTCTCTCTGCCTCTTTCTTGCTCTGTCACTCTCAAATAAATAAATCAATAAATCAATAACAAAAAAATTAAAAAAAAAGACTAAGTAAAAGGGCTGGAGAGGTGGCTCAGCAGTTACGGCACCACCTGCATGTCAAGTCTAACAACCTGTGTTTGATTCCCCACTACCCACGTAAAGCCAGGTGTATACAGTGGCGTATGCATCTGGAGTTCATTTGTAGTGCCTAGAGGACCTGGCCCATTCTTTCTGTCTCTCTTCTCTGCTTGGGTGTGTGTCTATATATATTTATATTTATTTACATCTCACATGTATATACATATATACATACATATATGTTTTTTTTTTAAAGACTAAATAATGTTGAGGGGACTGTTGGTTAGGCCCTTGGTATAATTCTTGACTGATACTCAAATTTATGTATGCATTGTTTGCAAAATCAGTACCTTTTTTTGTTCCCAAGATGTGTTGTGTTTTTAAAGCCTATATAAATTGCTGATTCTTTCCATGAAATTTAATGTATCTGAATTTAAGTATCACTCTGGAGATAGTACTAGTGAGAAAACATGTTTTTTTTTTTTTTTGGCACGCGTGCCGGCCATAGGTGATGTTGGCTGTCTTCCTCAGTTGCTCTCCACCTTACTTTCTGAAGCATAGCCTGTCACTTGAATCTGGGCTGGCTGATTTGGCTAGTGAAGCTAGACAACTTGCCTTGGGGATCCCTTGCCTTGTCTCTCCAGTGCTGGAATTAGAGATAGGCTGCCATTCCCCACCCCCAGCATTTACCTGGGTGCTGGGGGCCCAAATTCTAGTCCTCATCTTGTATGGCAAGTGCTTTATCCATTGAACCATCTCCAGAGAAATCACTCATGAGAAGCTTTATGTAATCACAGCATTGAGTGGGAAAGGTAAAAAGAACTTTAAGGAATAGTGCTCACCTGTAATTCCAGTATTCAAAATGTTGAAGTAGGAAGATTCCTCCAAATTTGCGTTTACACTGGGCTTACATAGTGAGACCGTGTCTCAAAACAACAACAAAAAATTATTATTGAGCTGGAGAGATGGCTTAGTGGTTAAGATGCTTGCCTGCAAAGCCTAAGGACCTATGTTCTATTCCTCAGGGTCCATGTAAGCCAGATGCACAAGATGACCCAAGCACAAGGTCGCGCATGCTCACAAGGTAGCACATGTGCCTGGGGTTTGATTATAGTGGCTGGAAGCCCTGGCGTGCCAATGGTTTTCCTCTCTCTCTCTCATTAAAAAACAACAAAAACACCTATGGTGGTCAATTTTAAAAAAACGTTATTATTTATTTATTTATTTGAGAGAGAGAATGGGAGTGCCAGGGCCTCCAGCCACTGCATATGAACTCCAGACACATGCACCCCCTTGTACATCTGGCTTATGTGGGTCCTGGGGAATCAAACCAAGGTCCTTTGGCTTTGCAGGCAAATGGCTTAACCAACTACTAAGCCATCTCTCCAGCCCGTGGTGGTGAAATTTAACAGTTATGTTCTGTGGAAGAGAACTGTTTTATTGGATAGAAGTGTGATTTTGAATTATAGCCCCCTCACTCACTCACTAGCTCTTTGTGGTGATTTGAATGTATGGTCCTATAGAGACTCAAATGGTTTTGATTAAGCTTGAGTTTGCAACTTGAGTCTCCGGCAGGAGCAGCCCTTCTGGGGAAGGGGTTGTTTAGTCCAGCCCTATTATGTATATAGACAGCAGTTTGAGCTCTGGCTACTGGTGTTTGTTGGCTGTTAGGTGCTATGATCTAGGGAAGCGAGCCAGCTTCTTCCACCATTATTGGTGTTTCCTCTGAATTCTGTAAAGCCTGAAATCAACTCTTTTCTCCCATAAGCTGTTCCTGGTTGGGTGTTTGTCCAGCAACACAAAAGTAACTGCAACACTCGTCTCTGGGATAAGTTGTCACTTAGTGCTCTTTACTTTCTCTGTTTGCCAAACATAATAAACTGCTTTAGAGAATTGGAAGAATTAAGGCTGGAGAGAACGCTCAGTGGTTGAGGTGTTTGCCTGAAAATTGTAAGAATTGTTCTGAGTAAATGGTGATGCTAGTATTTATTAGTTTGGTAACATTTGACTTGTTGAAAACAAGTGCGTATTAGATCGTGATTGAGATGGTTGTAATCCTTTTGTTTTTTGTTAACTGGAAGAGCAGGCAATATGATGAGATTGTTGTTTTAGGCTTTTTTTTCTAACCTGTGTGTAGTGGTTACATGTATGGTGTGTGCATGTGTGTGCAGATGGGCATGCCTCATGCACATGCATGCAGAGGCCAGAGGAGAACATCGGGTATCCTCAGTGCTCTCCTGCATTGTTTGCTTGAGGGGAGTCTCCCTGAACCTGGAGTTGCTGCTTTCAGTCAGACTGGCTGGCTGGTGAGACGCGGGCTCTCTCCAGTCTCTGCTCCCCACAGCACTCGAGGTACAGGCATGTGTAGCCATACCTAGCTCTTTGCATGGATGCTAGGGAATTGAACTCAGGGCACACCAGGCTCTCATATTTGCATGATAAATGTTCTTACCTACTGTGCCATCTCTCCAGCCCTATTTGGGCTTTTATGTTTTTCTTTGAGGCAGGGTATTCAGCCCAGGCTGACCTAAAACTCACTGTAGTTCAACCCTGGCCTCGAACTCATGGCGACCCTCCTACTTCAGCCTTCCTAGTGCTGGGTTAAAAGTGTGCAGCATCATGCCCATTTATTCAGGCTTTACATAGAGAAAATGCACTATCACTTGCATCTTTAGTAACAACATGCATCTAAAAAGCTCAAGATATTAATCTTCAGGTCCTTCTGATTGTGTTCTATGTGTTTGCATGTGTATGTGTGTAGTGTGCATGCATATGTGTATGCATGGGGCACATATGGTGTGCAGTCATTTGTGTGTGCGTGTGGAAGACAGATCAACACTGAGTGACTTCCTCAGTCAGTTTTTTTGCAACTGAACTTAGACTTCACCAATTAGGTTAGACAAGCTAGCCAGCAAGCCCTCAGGGATCCCCTGTTGCCCTGTTACTGGGATTACAAGCACACTCCACCACACCCAACTTTTATGTGGGTGCTGGGGATCCAAACTTGGGTCCTCATGAGTGCATGGCAAACCCTTTATCTACTGAACCATCTCTCCAGTCCCTATAGCATATTTTAGTCTGTCTCTGTCACTGGGTTTTACAGTCTCTTTTCTCCCCCAGTTCTGTTTCTGTTACTCATTGTCTCTGTTCCTGACCACCTAAACTTCCAGACTCTTTATGAGCTAGGCTTTCTGAGTGGCAGAAGTGCAATGTCTACTCCATACATTCTCTATAAGGCTGCCCTTGAACTTTCCATTCTTCTGCTGCAGCCTCCCCAGTGCTGGGATTACTTATTTGCTCCACCAAGCCTGGCATCATTGCTCCATACTTCATTTTGTTACTTAAGAGATTCATTGTAGGTTTGTTGTTAGCTTTTAGAAGCGATCATGTATGCATTGACTTCTGAGCAGATTGGCTCTTTGAGAAAGAGGAAGTAGTTTTTTGATGTATATATGCTGCTGTTGGATTATATAGGTAAGAAATGGATCTGATCAGTTAGTTGAGAAAGAGGCATAGTGATGAGATGTGGGAGCATACCAAAACTTTGTAAAATTTTACTCAAAAAAGAGGATTTCACCCCTGTCTTGCCCTGTCACATTTATGACATTTCACTGCTAGGTGCTGGCCTGATGCCCAACCTTAAAGTTTTAGGATAAGTTTAGTATTGTTGGACAAGTGCTCTGACACATGCAGAAGTGGGCAAAAGTGGGAGGAGTCTTCTCCAAGGAGATTGAAAGAACAATCAAAGAAAGCTTGTTGGGTGAGTAAGAGCTCACCCACAAAGGCAAAAGGCAAAGTTAAGGAATGGTATTCTTGGCAAAGTATAATGTATGTAAAGAAATTGAGTCTGTCTGGAGAGATGGCTTAGCAGTTAAGGTGCTTGCTTGTAAATCCAAAGGACCCAGGTATGATTCCCTAGGACCCATGTGCATGTACAGTGGCACATAAGTCCGGAGTTTGTTTGCAGTAGCTGAAGGCTCTGGTATACCCAATCTCTCTGTCTGGTTCCCCCCCTTCCTCAGGGAAATTAAAAAAAAAAAAAAAAAAGAAGAAATGGAGTCAGGAAATGGTATGGCTATTTGAAGACATGTGAATTGTGTTCTTTGTATAGGATAAAAAGTTTGTTAGGTGTGAATGATAAGCATTGAAAAAATGGTGGATTCTGAAAAAAAAAAACCGACGAAAACTGTCAAATTCTAAAAGCTCTCACTAGTTTTTTTCTTTATTATTATTAACATATTTTGTATGGATATATCATGTGTTGGTACCCTCTTTTCTCGTCCCTGCTCCCATTCCTTTGGGGACCCTCCTCAGTGGGGTTGCAGGTATTTGCTATGGGGTTGTGGGTTATGCATTGTGGGAGCAGCACTCAGTTATTTGGGGGGGGGGAGGGAATGCCTCTGGGCATGATGTCTCAGCCTGTGGCTCCTACAATCTTTCTGCCCCCTCTTCTGCAAAATTCTCTGAGCTGTGGTGTGAGTTTTAAGGCTACTTCAGTGATGAGCTCTTAGGAGCCTCTGGATCTCTGCTTTGATAAGTGCTGAGTATCCTCAGGGTCTGTCTCCTTCACCCTAGCGCTGATTATCAGGTTCAGCATGGAAGCAGCCCTCTTGCACGTCTCCTCAATTCCTCTGTGGTCTCAGCTGTGTCTTGGCTGAAGTGCGAGGGGTAGTTTATCTCCTCAGGTCTCACTGCCTTCTGAAAAAGAACAGATTCTCCAATGGGGAGTGAAGTCAGCATAGTTTATATAGGATAAGCATTATTAATTTAGGGAGAATTTGACATATGTAACCCCTCTTTTAGCCAAAGACTAGTGAGAGCTTGACTAGAGAGCATAATCTTTGTATCCAGAGGAATCTGACCTGGTTCCCAATTCCAGATACGGGTTCCTTTACACTGAGCGGATCTCTTAGCCAATCAGAAAACTATTGGTCACCCACCAGGGCTGTGTGTCACTATTGCACAGGCATGTACATCCTGTCAGAGTGTTTGCTTCTGAGTGTCTTAGACCTCTGGTTGCTCAGACCATTGTTGGCCACTTGTCCCCCAGTAGCTCATATAGCACTTTCCAGCACTAGATGTGCTAAGTGTCTGGGGACTGGCTCTTCCAGGTTTCAGCCAGGTCTCTCCGTGTTCTGTGCTGTGTGTCGGCAGCATATGGTGTCTTCAGCAATAGAGTCTTACCTTTTGTCTCAGGTGGGTAATCAAGTGCTTTGACAGAAACCTGTCTTGTTTTGGGGATCTTGTAGGTCTCTCCAGTCAACAGTTCATTGTGGGTAGCAACCAGTCTCTGGTACTGGGAGTTATAGGCCAGAGACAATTTTTTTTTTCCTTTTGGGCTTTGGCTTCATTCCACCCTTTCTAGGGCCCTTCTTTTTAGGTGCTCCCCTTAATATTCGTTTTGAGGGTTATATCTTTTAGTTTATCTCCAAGCAAGGATAAAGGTTTCTATGGTACCAGTCTATTTTGGATTTAGTTTTGTGTTTGTTTTTCCCACCCTCCTCTTCCCCTTCCCCCAAACTCTTCCATCCCTGTTGTGGGCCTTGAGTTGCCTATCAGGGATGTCAGCAACTCTAGCTTGTCCAGTTTAGGAACCGCAGATAGTGAAACCATGCAGCATTTGTCTTTCTGTGATTGTGTGAGTTTGCTGAGTATGATCTGTTCCAAGTCTGTCCATTTTTTCTACAAAATTCATTGTATCTTTTTTTTTTCTTACTGCTAAGTAGAAATCCATTGTGTAAATGTACCACAACTTCATTAGCCATTCATCCAATGATGGGAAGCTGGTTTAATTCCATTTCTTAGCTATAATGAATTGAGCAGCTATAAACATGGTGAGTTAAGACTAGTAATGTTTAAGGTTATAACTGTTAGGTTCGATCTGATCCCTGCTGTGATGGGGTGCCTTATGGGGTTTGGTGCTTTCTTTTGTTTTATACTTTTTTGAGCTTGGTCTAGTTTTGGTTATTGTGATCCTCTTCTTGTAGGCTCTTGAGATTGGTTGTTTGGCTGTTCTGTGTGGGGTATTCCCTGAAGTATTTTCTGTAGGTTTGGCTTGTGTTTATATAATCATAGTGTTGACTTTTTTCATGGAAACGTTTCCTTTCACCATCTATTGTGAGGGATACTTTTGCTGGGTAGAGTACCTTGGGTTGGAAGCCATAGTTTTTCAGACTTTGAAGTGTTTCATTCCAGACCCTTCTGACTTTCAGTTTCCACTAAGAAATCTGATGTAATTTTGATGGGATTGTCTTTGTATGCTGTGAGTTATTTCTCTTTTGCTGTTTTTAACACTCTTTGGTTTCATTAAGAATTTTAACTATGTTGTGCCTTGGAGAGTTTCTTCTTTGGTCCTGTCTGTTTGGTGTTTTGTGGGCTTCTTATGTCTGGATGGGCCTCTCTTTTGAGAGACTGGGAACATTTTTTTTCTTCAATAATTTTGTTGAATATGTTCTCTGTGCCTCTGGCTTGGATTTCCTCTCCTTCTGGTATACCCATGATCTGGATATTTGGCCATTTTAGGATGTCCCACAGTTCCCTCCTATTCTATTCACATGATGTTTTTGAACCTAGCAAAAATTTTGTCCTCCTGATGAATTTATTCTGTCTTGTCTTCCAGCTCAGAGGTTGTCTTCCACATGAGTGACGCTGTTAGTGAGGGGTTCTAGAGAGGCTTTCAAAAGCTCTATTTTATTTTTGTTTTCTGTTGTGTTACTTAGCATTGTGTCCATCTCTTTTTTGAGGTATGATTTCAGTTCGAGGTCTAATTTTCTTGAAGCTTCTGGAATTCATTCTTTATTCATTCATTCTTCATTAAGCTTAATCAACTGGTTATTGAGGTCTTCCATTTCTTGACTCACCTTCAATTCATTTATATCTCTTTTGAGGCTTCTAAGGTTTATTCAATTAAGTTAGCCCAAGTGTCAAAAGCTGAGTGCTCTAAGAGATGATTCTGCTCAATTTCATTTATGCGATTGTTGGTGTTTTGATGGCTTGCTTCAAGTTCAGCAATTCTTTGAATCAGGGTCATATTGTTTGTTGAGTTTTCATTTTTGGAATTCAATTTCTGTTGTTTTCTCTATGATTTCATTGAAGGCTTCCATTGTGGGACTAGGCATCCTTGGTGGAGATCTCTCAGTTTTATGACTGTTTTGTTGTTGTTGTTGTTGTTGTTGTTGTTGTTGTGTGTGTGTGTGTGTGTATTGTGGTCTTCCCATCTTGGGGAAACATTTTATTCTATTGAGGGGGAAGCAAGTACTTGTCCTTGTAGGATCTCAGTGAATGTTCTGTTTTAAATGTGAACTAGATTGGTGTACGATGTGGCTATAAACTGTAGATGCTCAGATTGTGGAGATTGCAAGTACATCAAAGGTTCATAGGAGGTGGGGAACTGGGAGCTCTGGGCTACTCACTCCACTTGCACACACTTTTCAGCACAAAGGTATCAGGAGTTGTGGAACCAGGAGCCGGGAAGCTGGTGAACCAGGGGCAAGAGGCCAGCTCCTATAGTGCCCTGTGCATCTTTTGGCTCAGGGTACTAGGGATTTGGGTGCCCAGGGGCCAATCAGGAAACCTGAGCAAAAGGCCTGCTTCCGCAGCCCACATACAGGGACCAGGCCACCCCAAGGCAGCAGCAGGTGTACCAGCACCAGGGAATTTGGAGGTGGAGAACTAACCGGGCACTCTGGTCTACTCCCTCCGGAGTACACACCCTTTGGATTCCCTGGGCCATTCAATCAGGAAGGCAGAGCAAGGGGCCTGCTTCAGAAGCAATCTTGCAGGGAACAGGGAGGTTTCGGGGTGTGTGTGTGTAGGGGGAGATCTGGCCTACTCTGCACGCACACGCTCAGAAGCAGGGGATCCCAGAGTTTGGGGACCCAGGGGCCATTCACTCAGGAGGGCAGAGGAAGGGGCCTCACAACTAGTTTTGACCTTGTTCTTGGATATCTTTTGCAAGCAAGTGCCTTTTAAACTGCTGAGCCATCCCTCCAGCTGGGGGTCCCTTTGGGGTTTCTCTTGTACCATAGTGGTAGGGAAATACATAGTGTTTTATATTGGGAGACTTTAAATGATATTCCATCAGTTTATATGAGCGCATGTTTTGAAGGTACATTTGGAATACGCTGCTGCAGTGGCAAGCTGCTGACATTCCCCCCCCCCCCCAGGTAGGGTCTTGCTCTAGTCCGGGCTGACCTGGAATTCACTATGTAGTCCCAGGAAGCTATTGAAATTTTAAGCTGGGAGAGTAAGGGTTATATTTGGTTTGCGTATAGACTCGGGGAAAGGACCTGAATTGAGGCAATGTTAGTGGAGATAGGGCATGTGAATGGGTTTGAGAAGGTAGAAATGGTGATTTAGTGCCCAGTTGGATATTGAAAGTGTGGGATAGGAAAGGTTCTACGATGACTTCCCTATTTGATGTTTTAGACACATCATGCTCATTAAAACAAATTAGTGCGTATTGGTGGGCTTTTTAGGAGACAAATTGGGTTTTAACTGTAAGCATGCATGGAGAGGTCAAATCTGTGGGTCTGGGGCTATGGATATGTCAGTGTTGAAAACTGGTGATAATTGCCACCACGGGTGGCATGTGACAAAGAGAATGGTCTGGGAGACACTAATGATTAAGAAGAGCTCAGAGGAAGTAATGGCTAGTGTGATGTAAACTGCAGTTCCGTCTCTCGAATAAATAAAAGTATTTTTTGAAAAGAAAGGGATTGTAGCTGGAGAGATAGCTTAGCGGTTAAGGTGCTTGCCTGCAAAGCCAAAGGACTTAGATTCAGTTCCCTAGTACCCACATAAAGCCAGATGCACAACGTGATGCATGTGTCTGGAGTTCGTTTGCAGTAGCTAGGGGACCTGGCATACCTATTCTATCTCTCTCTCTCTTTCAAATAAATAAAATACTTTTTAAAAAGGGATAAAGCAGAAACATTGATAGAATGTTGTTAAAAAGTTGACACAAGCCAGAGTTATTGGTGCTTCTCTAACCCAGCTTCCTGGGAGAGGGCCTGCCTCAACACGCCTGCTTACTTCACCCCACTTAACCCAAATACCAGTTAGTCATAGTTGTTAATATGCAGGATTATGCTTTTAAGATAATGACTATTCTTTG
The DNA here is from genome assembly GCA_036346955.1 of Dipus sagitta. Classification (NCBI taxonomy): domain Eukaryota; kingdom Metazoa; phylum Chordata; class Mammalia; order Rodentia; family Dipodidae; genus Dipus; species Dipus sagitta. Next base: position 49,321,659 of record CM070773.1, on the reverse strand, counting down.
CTTTGTGTGTGTGTGTGTGCGCGCGCACATGTGTGTGTGTGTATGCACGTGGGTGCACCAGGGCTCTCTTGCTATTGCAAGTGAACACTAGATGCTTATGTTACTTTTGCATCCAGCTTATGTGGGTGACTTGGGACTTGAACCTGGACCAGCAGTCTTTGTAAGCAAACACTTTTAGTCATTGAGCCATCTGTCCACCCCCAGGGTTATACTTATTACAAATAATTTTCTACTGGTTTTGTGCGTGTTTGTAATTGAACCTTTGAGACAAGTCTGCAAGGGTGAAATATGTGGTATGGATCATGAATAAAACAAATTTTGTTTTCTTACAAGCAGTGCAGTCAATAATCCTGAAGTGAACATGCTAGGTTAATGAAAAAAAAAAGTTTTGTTAAGAAAAATGAGTGGTTGGGGATTATGTAGGAAACCTGAGCAAAAGGCCTGCTTCCGCAGCCCACATACAGGGACCAGGCCACCCCAAGGCAGCAGCAGGTGTACCAGCACCAGGGAATTTGGAGGTGGAGAACTAACCGGGCACTCTGGTCTACTCCCTCCGGAGTACACACCCTTTGGATTCCCTGGGCCATTCAATCAGGAAGGCAGAGCAAGGGGCCTGCTTCAGAAGCAATCTCGCAGGGAACAGGGAGGTTTCGGGGTGTGTGTGTGTAGGGGGAGATCTGGCCTACTCTGCACGCACACGCTCAGAAGCAGGGGATCCCAGAGTTTGGGGACCCAGGGGCCATTCACTCAGGAGGGCAGAGGAAGGGGCCTCACAACTAGTTTTGACCTTGTTCTTGGATATCTTTTGCAAGCAAGTGCCTTTTAAACTGCTGAGCCATCCCTCCAGCTGGGGGTCCCTTTGGGGTTTCTCTTGTACCATAGTGGTAGGGAAATACATAGTGTTTTATATTGGGAGACTTTAAATGATATTTTCTCCTCCTCCTCCTTTTTTTATTTTTAGTTTTTGGTTTTTCAAGGTCGGGTTTCACTGTAGTCCAGGCTGACTTGGAATTCACTATGTAGTCTCAGGGTGGCCTTCAGCTCACAGTGATCCTCCTACCTCTGTCTCCCAAGTGCTGGGATTAAGGGTGTGTGCTACCACGCCTGGCTTGTTTTCTTTTTATTTATTGATTTTATTTGCATGCACATATGTGTGTGAGGGAGAGAAAAAAAAAGAGAAAGAAGAGTTTGAACCTGCCAGGGCCTCTTCCTTCTGCAGACAAACTCCGGATGCATGCACCTCTGTGCATCTGGCTTTTTGTGGGTACTGGGGAATTGAACCTGGGCGATCAGGCTTTGCAGGCAAGCACCTTTAGCCCCTGAGCCGTCTCTCCAATCCCTCTTTTTTGAGGCAGGATCTCAAAGGTTCTACGATGACTTCCCTATTTGATGTTTTAGACACATCATGCTCATTAAAACAAATTAGTGCGTATTGGTGGGCTTTTTAGGAGACAAATTGGGTTTTAACTGTAAGCATGCATGGAGAGGTCAAATCTGTGGGTCTGGGGCTATGGATATGTCAGTGTTGAAAACTGGTGATAATTGCCACCACGGGTGACATGTGACAAAGAGAATGGTCTGGGAGACACTAATGATTAAGAAGAGCTCAGAGGAAGTAATGGCTAGTGTGATGTAAAATGCAGTTCCGTCTCTCGAATAAATAAAAGTATTTTTTGAAAAGAAAGGGATTGTAGCTGGAGAGATAGCTTAGCGGTTAAGGTGCTTGCCTGCAAAGCCAAAGGACTTAGATTCAGTTCCCTAGTACCCATGTAAAGCCAGATGCACAACGTGATACATGTGTCTGGAGTTCGTTTGCAGTAGCTAGGGGACCTGGCATACCTATTCTATCTCTCTCTCTCTTTCAAATAAATAAAATACTTTTTAAAAAGGGATAAAGCAGAAATATTGATAGAATGTTGTTAAAAAGTTGACACAAGCCAGAGTTATTGGTGCTTCTCTAACCCAGCTTCCTGGGAGAGGGCCTGCCTCAACACGCCTGCTTACTTCACCCCACTTAACCCAAATACCAGTTAGTCATAGTTGTTAATATGCAGGATTATGCTTTTAAGATAATGACTATTCTTTGCTTTGTGTGTGTGTGTGTGCGCGCGCACATGTGTGTGTGTGTATGCACGTGGGTGCACCAGGGCTCTCTTGCTATTGCAAGTGAACACTAGATGCTTATGTTACTTTTGCATCCAGCTTATGTGGGTGACTTGGGACTTGAACCCGGACCAGCAGTCTTTGTAAGCAAACACTTCTAGTCATTGAGCCATCTGTCCACCCCCAGGGTTATACTTATTACAAATAATTTTCTACTGGTTTTGTGCGTGTTTGTAATTGAACCTTTGAGACAAGTCTGCAAGGGTGAAATATGTGGTATGGATCATGAATAAAACAAATTTTGTTTTCTTACAAGCAGTGCAGTCAATAATCCTGAAGTGAACATGCTAGGTTAATGAAAAAAAAAAGTTTTGTTAAGAAAAATGAGTGGTTGGGGATTATGTCAGTTGTTAGAATGCTTGTCTCCCATGCACCTACCCTGGGATCAATACCCAGGACTACATAAACTGAGAGCAATTGTACATACACTTAGGAGAATGAGGTGAGCAGAAAACAAAGTATCAAGAGTTCAAGGTCATCCTCAGCTACATATTGAGTTCCAAGCCAGCCTGGGATACAGATACCATCTCAAAACAAACAAAAACATTCTTATCTCCCTAACATTCTGAAAATTGAGGATTTTTATATCCTCTAGAAAGGTTGTTTATTTTCTTCTTTTTCTGTTCCTCAGTCTCTTTCCCCCTTTTCTTTTTTAAAAATTTGTGTGTGTGTGAGAGAGAGAGAGAGAGAGAAAGAAAGAAAGAAAGAAGAAAGGAAGGAAAGAAAGAAAAAAAGTACTTCACAAGTGCTGGGATTAGTGTGCACCACCATACCTGTCTTCATTTTTTAATTTTATTTTTGTTTATTTTGAGGTAGGGTCTCACTCTAGCCCAGGCTAACTTCGATCTCACTCTGTAGTTCCTGGCTGGCCTCGAATTCACAGTGATCCTCCTCTGCCTCCTAAGTGCCACCATGCCCAGCACTTTATTTTTTTAAAAATATTTTTATTTATTTGCGAGACTGAGTGCCTGTGGGTGTGCAAGGACCTCTTGCTGTTGTGAACAAACTCCAGACACATGTGCTCACTTTGTACATCTGACTTTTTAAGGTTACTTGGGGATTTGAACCTGGGCCGGCAGGTTTGCAAGCAAGTGTTTTTTGCCATGTCCCCAGCCCCCAATTTCACTTTCTTGTTTTAATTAATTTTTAAAGTTTGCACACAGAATAGTGGGTTTCATTATAGTGTTTATAGTGTTTGTTTTGTTTTACACATTGACTCACTATACTGTGTTCTGCTTTGTCCCCTTTCCCACACCCTTGTGAATTCACTTTCAATGCCAGTGTATGCTAGTGTGCCTTGACTTTTCTTCTGTTACCAGTTTAATGAGCAAGTGATATTTTAATCCACAGGCTTCTACTTTAAATTCTCCATTTTGCCTTTCAGTTTATGTTCTTTGTTAGTATTCTCCTTCCTGTTCTACAATATTGTAAGGTGCTGGAATTTTAGTTGAGTTATTGTACATTTGCTTTTGGTTTTTTGAGGTAGGGTCTCGCTCTAGCCCAGGCTGACCTGGAATTCACTATGGAGTCTCAGGCTGACCTCGAACTCTCGGTGATCCTCCTACCTCTGCCTCCCGCGTGCTGGGATTAAAGGCGTGCGCCACCACGCCCGGCTAGTTATTGTACATTTTGAAGTAAGTTACTTTTTTATTTTTTAGTCAAGGGTCTTGTCATATTACCCAGGCTAGTATTGAACTCTTGAGCTTAAAATAATTCTACTGCCACAATTGGGACTATAATCAGGAGCCACCATGCCCTTCAGGAGTAATCTCTATGAAGGGATTAATAATATATACCTGCTTTCCCTCTCCCCATTACCTTTTTTTTTTTTTTTGTTCACTGTGTATCTTATTTTTCTGTTAAGGTACATGAGTGTAGTTGCTATTTATTTTTGTTTATATTGATTTTGTTTTTTGGAGGTAAAGTCTCTCACTCTAGCCCAGGCTGACTTGGAACTATGTAGGCTCAGGTTGGCCTTGAACTCACTGTGATCCTTCTATCTCTGCTTCCCAAGTGCTGGGATTAAAGGCGTGAACCTCCACACGCACCTTCTTTTTTTTTTTTTTTTTTTTTTTTTTTTTTGTGGTAGGGTCCTGCTCTAGCCCAGGCCAGGCAGATCCATAATTAGTCTTAGGCTGGCCAAGAACTCAGTGATCCTCCTACCTCCAGTCTCCCAAGTGCTGAGATTAAAGGCATGTGCCACCATTTCTGGTTTTATAGTGGCTATTTTATTTTTTTTTAAATTTTATGATTTGGGCTGGAGAGATGGCTTAGCAGTTAAGTGCTTGCCCATGAAGCTTAAGGACCCCGTTTTGAGGCTTGATTCCCCAGGACCCGTGTTAGCCAGATGAACAAAGGGTTGCACATGTCTGGCGTTTGCAGTGGCTGGAGGCCCTGGCACGTCCATTTTCTCTCTCTCTATCTGCCTCTTTCTCTGTCTGTTGCTCTCAAATAAATAATAAAAATAAACAATTAAAAAAATTTTTATTAAATTATTTTCATTTGAGAAAGAGGCATATATACACACATATGTGTGTGTATGTATATGTGTGTGTGTGTGTGTGTATATATATATATAGAGAGAGAGAGAGAGAGAGAGAGACACACACACACACACACAGACAGACAGACATAAAGACAAAGAGAAAGAGAAAGAGAGGTATGTTAGGGCCTTTGGTCACTGCAAACTCCGGATGCATGTGCCACCTTGTGCATGTGGCTTATGTGGGTTCTGGGAAATTGAACCTGGGTCTTTTAGCTTTGCAGGCAAGCACTTTAAAGCTATCTCTCTAGCCCATAGTTGGTATTTTAAAGTACAAGAGTGAGTTCTATTCCAGCCTGGGGTACAGTGAGATTCTGCTTCAAAAATCCCCCCCCCAAAAAGCTGGGCCTGGTGCCCCAAGTTTCAGTTACCCAGTACCTACATAAAACCAGATGTAAAAAGTGGTCCATGGGTCTGGAGTTCATTTGTAGCAGCAAGCCCTAGGCAGCACCACACAGACACACACACACACACACACACACACACTAATTAATTAATTAATTAATATAAAAATTAAAGAAATAAAAGCTGGGTCAGGTGTGGTGGTTTATGCCTTTAATCCCAGCACTCAGGATGCAGAGGTAGGAGGATCTCCGTGAATTCGAAGCTACCCTCAGACTACACATTGAATTCCAGGACAGCCTGGCCTAGAGTGAGACCCTACCTCGAGAAAAAAAAAAAAAAAGCAGTCATGGTGACGCATGCCTTTAATCCTAGCACTCAGGAGGCAGTGGTAGGGAGAATTGCTGTGAGTTTAAGGTCACTCTGAGACTACGTAGTGAATTCCAGGTTAGCCTGAGCTAGAGCGAGACCCTATCTCAAAAAATAATTAGATAAAAATAAATAAATGAATATAAAAGAAGCTCTCTTTTACACCAGCATCCCCAGTAGTACTGAGAAATCTTGTGCATAATTTCTCATCTTTAATGCAATTGCTCCATGAATGCTTGTTAAAACTTTTTTCTTTAACGATGTTGAATCGCCATCTATGGGTGAAAGAATGTAATAGCAGGCTATACACATAGCCGATACTTGTGTAAGGCAAAACTTTAATGTTTTTAATATATCATAGGCTTTATTCCACCAGTCTCAGTAGTGAAATTGAGCCCAGGGTAGCAATAGGTCTTACCATCTAGTTCCAGTAGGCAGCCAAGAGTGTGAAAAAATAAAATAAAACAGCTTGTATTGTTTGGAGGTCTCACTCATCATCAACTCACTGGGAGGTATCCCACCGCTGGCACTGGGATGTTCCTGTAATAACCTGTGGCTTCTGGGAGCAGCATCATGTACCCATGCAGGATGTATGCATTCTTCATATTGATCCTAATATAGGTAATTATCTTTCCTAGTTATAGCTTACTTTGTTGTAGCTATCACACATTGTTTTGTAACGTAGAAAAAATAATTATAGAAAGACTTCACTTTACAAATGTAAGTACAGTCTTGGTTTGGTGTATATTGGACACAATGGTCTTCCTTAAGCCTAAACACAGAAACAAAAGCATGTATTATAAGAGAAAGTCCAAGATGGGAAGTGATAAAATGGGTATTGAGTAGAGCTTTGTTAAAATTTAGCTGGTATCCTTGTAAAATTTCCATGTATTCACTAAGTTATATTATGTCATTTTTATTGTTAGAAGCTGACTTGAAGTTTTGAGTTTTGCCCTCATAAAGAGTTGTACAGTTTGTTTACTGTTGTTCAAGACTCAGATTTTTGTCAGTCTTTTACATAGGTATTTGTATAGATATTTACTATGAGGTTGTTTGGTGAGTAGAATTAGGATTTAAATATACTCACTTGTACAAGGTAGAATTGCCTTTGAATTTTAGAATACCATCTTAATTGCTATAGACACTAACATTTGAAAATAGTTAAATGCAGAATGTTAGCTATGGTATTCATGAATCAGACTTTGTGTTTTTCAAGGTAGGGTCTCACTATAGTCCAGGCTGACCTGGAACTCACTCTGTAGCCCCAAACTGGCCTTGAGCTCATGAACTCATGAGCATGGCCTTGAACTCCTACCTCTGCCCCCAGAGTGCTGCCATCATCATGTCTGGCTCATGATTGAGAACTTTTGAGGTACTCTTTTTGTTTTTAATACTTTATTTGCAAGCATAGAGAGAGGAGAAAGACACACACACAAAGAGAATTAGCATGCTAAGGCCTCCTGCCACTGCAAAGAAAAACTCCAGATGCATGCCATTTTGTGCATCTTGGCCTTATGTGGGTACTGGGGAATTGAACCCAGGTTGTTAAGCTTTGTAGGCAAGCGCCTTAACTGCTGAGCCATCTCTCCAGCCCAACCTTTGTTTTTTTAAGCTGGATGAAGTGGTGCATATTTGTAGTTCCAGCACCTGGGTAATTAAGGATCAGATTAGTATGAGCATTTAGCAAAACACTGTCTCATAAAAATGAGTTAAAAAATTTTTTTCAGGCAGGGCCTCACTCTAGTCTAGCCTGTCCTAGAATTCTTTCTGTAGCGCAGGCTGACCTTGGACTCACAGTGATTCTCTTAACTCAGTCTCCAGAGCGTTGATATTAAAGATGTGGACCACCATGCTTAGCTTTGAGGTTTTAAATCTTTATTTAACATTGGTATTATTCTCAAAAACTCTAGGACTGCAAAACAAAGTGTGATTATTCCTTGTCTCATTCCACAATAGGAGGTGTCCCAGAGGCCTTCGTGCAGTTTTAAGTTTTTAAAATTGTATGTGTTTTATAAACTTAGAAAAATACTCTTGGAAAATTCAGTTCCTTCAATTTCATACTTTTTTGAATTTTGAAAAATACATTAATTTTTTAAAAAATTATTTGAGATAGTGATAAAGAGGTAGAGAGAGAGAGAGAATGGGTGTGGCCACTGCAAACAAACTCCAGACACATGCGCCACGTTGCACATCTGGCTTATGTGGGTCCTAGGTAATCGAACCTGTGTCCTTTGCCTTTGTAGGCAAATGCCTTAACCACTAAGCCATCACTCAAGCCCTAATTGGAAAAAAAAAATTCATTTATTTGAGAGCAGAGAAAGAGGGAGAAAAACGACACAGAGAGGATGGGCACACCAGGGCCACTTGCCACTGTGAACAAACTCCAGATGCACTCTGGCTTTATGTGGGTACTGGGAAATCGAACCCAGGCCATCAGACTTTACAGGCAAGCACATTAACCACTGAGCAGTCTCTTAGGCCCAAATAGTGCATATGTAATTTGTTTCTTTAGTTCTGTGTAAGATGGCAAACTACAGAGTGAGTTCCAGGTCAGCCTAGGCTACATTGAGACCTTATCTTGAAAACAAACAAGCAAAAGCATTAACTGGAAGGCCTGGGGAATTGCTCAGTGGTTAGAGGGTTTGCTCTGCTAGCCTTTCAGTTAAAATTTAGATCACCAGCATCATAGCATCCAGAGGCAAAAGTGGTTCCCATGTCTGTGGGAGGCTGAGTCAGGAGAACCCTGAAGCTTTCCAAGAGCCAGCTGGTCTGGCTTTCCCAGCAGCAAACTAAAGACCCTGTCACAAACAAGGTGGAAGGAGCGAACCAATAATCTGAGGTTGTCTTCCGATTGCCACACGTGCACATCCACACACATGTGTATTGCATACACAAGTAAAAAATTCATATTTTGAAGAATTGGCTTAAAAACATTCAACCCAAGCTTGGTGGCACATACTTAGGATCCCAGCAATCAGGAGGTGGAGGCCGTAGGATTGGAATTCAGTACCTGCCTTTGACTATATAGCAAGTTTAGGGCTAGCCTGGGCTACATGAGACCTTGACTAAAATAAGATTTCAAAGTTGCTTTGCTTTGCTTGGGGCTGGGGAGATTGTTAAGAGGTTAGAGGCACTTGCTTACAAAGCCTGCTAGCCCAGGTTCAATTAAATTCTACAGCTACCAATACAATGACAGACAGGCATTTGCAGCAGCACACAAACATATTTTAAAATTTCCTTCTTTTTGTTTTCATTTAAAAAAATTTATTTATTTGAGAGAGAGAAAGAGAGGGAAAATGGATACACCAAGGCCTCCAGCCACTGCAAACGAACTCCAGACACATGCACCACCTTGTACATTTGGCTTACATGGGTACTGGGAAATTGAACCTGGATCCTTAGGCTTTGCAGGCAAGTGCCTTAACTGCTAAGCCATCTCTCCAGCCTGAGTTGAGTTCATTTTTAAAAATTATTTTTTATTTATTTGCAAGCAGAGAGGGCGCATGCGTGAGCTTGCCAGGGCATCCAACCATTTCAGATGAACTCCAGATACATGTGCCACTTTGTACATTCAGGTTTACATGGGTACTGGGGAATGCAACATGGGTTGTTAGGTGTTTTACAGGCAAGCACCTTAACTGCTGAGCCATCTCTCCGGCTGAGAGTTCATTCCTCCCCCCCAAAGTTAGGGTCTCACTTTAGCCCAGGCTGACCTGGAATTCACTATGTAGTCTCAGGGTGGCCTTGAACTCATGGTGGTTGTCCTGCCTCTGCTTCCCAAGTGCTGGGATTAAAGGTGTGTACCACAACACCTGGCCAGAGTTTTTTGTTTTTTTTTTTTTTGATTTTTCGAGGTAGGGTCTCATTCTAGCCCAGGCTGATCTGGAATTCACTATGGAGTCTCAGGGTGGCCTCGAACTCACAGCAGTCTTCCTACCTTGGCCTCTCAGTGCTGGGATTAAAGGCATGAGCCACCATGTCTGGCTCAGAGTTCAGTTTTTAAAAAAAGTTTTTATTTATTTGCAAGTGGAGAGTGTGGGGAGGGAGAGAGGAGAGAATGGTCATGTCAGCACTTCTTGCCATGGCAAATAAACTCCAGACAAATGTTCCATTTTGTGCATCTGACTTTTTACATAGATACTGAGGAATTAAATCCAGGCCAGCAGGCTTTGCCAGGAAGTGCCTTTAACTGCTGAGCCATCTCTCTAGCTGCAAGTTTTATTTTTAAAAAGTATTTTAATTTATTTATTTGAGAGACAGACAGACAGAAATAGGCAGGCAGAGAGAGAGAGAGAATGGGCACTCCAGGGCCTTCAGCCACTGCAAATGAACTCCAGATGTGTGTGCTCCCTTGTGCATGTGGCTTATGTAGGTCCTGGGGAGTCGAACCTGGGTCCTTTGACTTTGCAGGCAAGCGCTTTAACCACTAAGCGGTCTCCAGCTTAAGTTTTTAAAAATATGTTATTTATTATTTTTATTGTTATTCTTAAATATTTTTTATGTGTTTTGCAAGCAGAAGCAGAATGAAAGAGGGAAAAGGAATGGGTGTGCCAGGACCTCCACTGCATATGAGCTCCATATGGCTTTATGTGGGTACTGGGGAATCAAACCTGGGCCTTCAGGCTTTGGCTTTTCAAGCAAGAGCCTTATTTTTTTATTTTTAATGTATTTATGAGAGACACAGAGAGTGTGTGTGTGTGTGCACCAGGGCCTCCTGCAATTGCAAACAAACTCCAGATGCATGTGCACAACTTTGTGTGTCTGACTTTATGTGGATAAGGGAGAATCAAACCTGGATTATGAGGCTTTACCAGCAAGTGACTTTAACCACTGGGCCATCTCTCTAGCTCCTGAGTTCATTCCTTAAATCACGTTGTGAAATTACTTGGGAATTCTAGGTAGGCTTTTTAGAGATACGATCTGATCATGTAGCTCAGGCTAGCCTTGAACTTGCTAATCCTACTGCCTTAGCCTCATGTATACTGGCATTAGACATGTGCCACTCTTGGTTCAGATTATCCTTTTTCAAATATCAAAAATTATACAGGTAACTATTAATTACATTGTCATTGTCATTGTTCTAGCTCATAACAAGCTCTGGTGTAGAGCAAAGTTTGGAGGTTTGGAGATTTCTGTGCCTGTTGAAACCAGCTTTAGTCTATTTAGGTCTGACCAGCTGTTAATAACACTAGGCTAAAGATGACTTTAAATGGTTCTTAGTGATTATGTGATGAGAAAATAAATGTAGAAGATTAAAAGCATTGCATTAAATTTTATATTAAATTGAGTTTCATTTCTGATAGCTTCCCTTTGTCTTACTGCCTTTTTTCACTTGTGCAGCAAAGCAAGTTTGTTATAAATTCAAGGAAGGGTTTGGTTAAGTACAATAGCCTATAAGCTCTTGGCTGTTTAGATAACATCAAGACTCAGGCTTACTATGGTTGGAACATCTGTGAGCTAGCAAGATGTGATTTATTCAGATAATAGTTCTGCCAGTGACAGACAACAGAAGGGTAAACCTTCTAAAAACTCACTTGAAATTGGTGAATTAAAAAACATTTTTTAATCATCTTGAAGGAATAAACAGAATCAGGACAGAAATGTTTGGCTCAAAATTCTTAAACTTGAATTGAGTTTTTATTTGGATTTATTTCTTTGCGAAGAGCCAGCCTTTGAAAGCCATCAGCACCTAAGAGGAGTGATGGTGTAGTGCCTTTGGTAAGAAAAAGTTATTTATTTTCTGTAGTGTAGAAATTAACTTGATTGAAAATAAATACACTCCAGCAAACCACCAAAGTTATACTTTGTTAAATGTAATTTGTAAAAAACACCATATTATAAATGTAATTAGACATCTCAAATGTCTAATTAGATGTAGGGGAGAATATTATTTAGCATTGTATTCTAAAATATTTTTATATAATTTTTTATCCTTTTGGAGTCATTGAAGTGTTAAAGGTTTTTACTTAAACGCATTTAAATATCCATTTATAATACGGGTGTGTTTTACATGTAAACATTGGAATTATGTTTTCTATATGAAAGGTTAATTCTTTGTAATTTCACATGAGGTATGTAATATGCTTACAGTGAGTGATGAGTGATTATTTAGAAGCTTTATGTTTAATTTTCACATTTTAGTAACTTTGGTAAATTATTTATTTGAAAGAAGGAGAAAGAAGTATGGGCATGTCAGGGGCTCCTCCCACTGCAAACAAACTCCAGATGCATGTGCCACTTTGTGTGTCTGGCTTTACGTGGGTACTGGGGAGTTGAACCTAGGTTATCAGGCTTTATTAGCAAGCACCTTTAACCACTGAGCTATCTCTCCAGTCCCTAAATTTGATAAGACTTTTGTCATATAAAGCAACTAAATTCTGAAATCTTGTAAAAAGAGTAATTGTATAGTGAATAGTTGTGTTTCGCAAGTATGAACATAGATTGTTAAAGGCAACAAATTATCTATGATAGCTAATTTAAAATGACTGGAGTGTGTCTTGATAGGCTTTTTAACTGCAAGCTGATAATAAGGTAGGTAGTTGTGGACTATAGCGAACTTGAAGAGATTTGAAGAAAAGTTTTCTAAAAGTGTATAAGTGCAGGAGCTTAATGAAAACATTGAATTTTAATGACAATTTCAGCTGGACTTGATGGCTTATGCCTGCAGTTCTAGCAGTGAGGCTGAGGTGGGAGTATTGCTGTGAGCTTGAGGCTAGCCTGGGCTACATTAGTGAGTACCAGGGCCCTGTCTCAATTAAAAAACAATTATGCAGTTCTTTTTCTAAAATTTAAAAGTGCATGCTCATTTACCTGCTAATCTATTTTACTTTGAGAAGCTGGGATTTATAAAAGTTGAAGTACCTTTATACTAGCCAGTGGATAAAAGAGAAGGATGAAGAAGAGTCAGAACGGCTCCAGTTTGGTGGGTAAAAAACTTAGGATTTAGGAAAATGCCTAGTACATTACGTAGGAGACTGAACAGTGGGTTTGTGATTCTTTCTCAGGGTTTATGCCTCTTTGTGCCAGGAATAAATGCCTTCTGAAAATATTTTTATTTCTGATAGTGGCAGTTTGCCTTCCTGCTAGTCCCTTTTGGGTTTGTCTAAGGTGGAAATCATGCACTATTATTTTTTGAGGCAGAGTGTCATGTATCCCACACTGGCCTACATTTTTCTGTGTGGCCAAGGATGGCCTTCTGATCCTCCTGCCTCCACTCCCTGACTACTGGATGCTGGGCATGAGCCCAGGGCTCAATCAAGCACACTAGGTGTTGCAGTCAGGCTCACACTGCTCGTAGAAATCACCCAACTCTGGCAGCTTCTGGGAAAAAGAGCTTTGTTTTTGGCTTTCAGGCTCGAGGGGAAGCTCCACGATGGCAGGGGAAATGGTTGGCATGAGCAGAGGGTGGACATCACCCCCTGGCCAACATGAGGTGGAAAACAGCAACTGGAGAGTATGCCAAACACTGGCAAGGGGAAACTGGCTATAATAACCTATAAGCCCACCCCCAACAATACACTGCCTCCAGGAGGCGTTAATTCCCATATCTCCATCAGCTGGGAACCTAGCATTCAGAACACCTAAGTTTATGGGGGACACCTGAATCAAACTACCACACTAGGCAAGCACTAAACCAACTGAGCCACATTCCCAGCTTGAACTGAATAAGAAAGCCAGCTTTTCATTTCATGAGCTTTTTTTTCTGTTTTGTTTTTAAAATATTTTGTTGGTTTGTTTATTTGCATGCAGAGAGACAGAGGAGGGGGGAGAGGGAATGAGCACACCATGGCCTCCAGCCACTGCAAATGAACTCCAGATGCCTGTCCTACTTTGTGCATCTGGCTTTACGAGGGTACTGGGGAATTGAACCTGGGTTATTAGGCTTTGCAGGCAAGTGCCTTAACTGCTGAGTGGTTATTCTCTTTATTTACTCTGAGAGTAATTTGCTGTTTGTTTTCTAAAGTTTTAAAAAAATATTTATTTGACAGAGAAAGAGAATGGGCATGCCAGGTCCTCTAGCTACTGCAAACAAACTCCAAACACATGCGCTACTTTGTGCATCTGGCTTTATGTGGGTACACCAAGCCATCTCTCCAGCCTGCATTTTCTAATTTAAGGTGGAAGCTGAGAGCATGACCTTTCAGGTAGTAGGTTATGGTGGTGTGCATTTTCTTTCAAGTAGTGTTTTCGTGGTATTATGCGAATGCATTTTGATACGTTAGATCTTAATTTAGTTAAGCATACTTTATTTCCTACTTAATTTCTTTGATCAGTGGGTGTTTAGTGCACACCTATACAACACTCAGGCTGAGGCAGGAAGATTGCATGTTTCAGGTTAGCCTGGATTATTATATGGTAAAACCTCATCTGAGAAAAGCAAAACAAAACTGATTTTGTTTCCAAGCAGTTAGACATTTTCTGTTTGTCTTTCTGTCATGCTTTCTATTTTTATTTATTTTTAAAATTTATTTCAGAGAGAAAGAGAAAGGGTATGTCAGGACCTCTGGCCACTGCAAACTCTAGCCACATGTGCCACCTTGTGTATCTGGCTTACATGGGTACTGGGAAATCGAACCTGGGTCCCTAGGCTTTGCAGGTAAACGCCTTAACTGCTAAGCCATTCCTCCAGCCCAGCCTTTTAATTCCATCATAATAAGTAGTTTATTTTATTTATTTTGTGGACCAGGTTATCTTGATCTTACTCTACAGACCAGGCTGGCCTTGAACTCCTGATCTACCTGCCTCAGCATCCTGAGTACTGGGATGCAGATTTCTGCTATGTATTTTAATGATTTGAATTCTGTGTGTCCTTGAATGTGCTCTCTCTTAGTAAATGCTCTGTGTACATGTATCTAAAATGAATGGGTAATTTGAACCCTTTTATACTTTTGAAAATTACTGAGGATGTTATATCTATCATGGGTATCATATTATGAGTTAAAGTGGAAATTTTATTTTATTATATTATATATATTTGGGGGGAGGGGTAGAGTCTCACTGTAGCCCAGGCTGCCCAGCCTGGCCTCGAACTCATGAGTGCTGGGACTAAAGGCTTGCACCACCTTGCCCAGCTAAAATGGATATTTTATGCTTCCCCCTCCTTTTTTTTTGTTGAGGTAGAGTTTCACTCTAGCCCAGGCTGACCTGGAATTCACTATATAGTCTCAAGGTGGCCTGGAACTCATAGCGATCCAAATGCTGAGATTAAAGGTGTGCGCTATCATGCCTGGCTAAAATGGATATTTTAAACCGTTTTCTCTCAATTATCTGTGGGAGGTGTTTTTAGTTTTTCAAGGTAGGGTCTTGCTGTAGCCCAGGCTGATCTGGAATTCACTCTGTAGTCCCAGGGTGGCCTCGAACTTAGGTCAGTCCTTATACCTCTGCCTCCCGAGTGCTAGGATTTAAGGCCTGGCTGGGAATTGCTTTTAAGACTACTTTCTCAGATACCAAAATCTAAGGATGCTTAAATCCTTTCATAAAATGGTAGGTATTTGCACTTAACTCATACTCTGTTCTATATCTTAAAATTGTCTATGATGTCTTCTAACCCCAATACAATGCAAATGCATAGTTATTATGCTTATGTACGGAATAATGACAAGATGTCTATACATATTCAGTACAGATGGTTTTTTTCCTCAAATATATTTGACATGGGTTAGTTGAAGTGATGCATGCAGAACCCATTAGCTATAATTAGCCTGGCTTACCTGCAAACTATTGCTAAAGTTATTCATGATTACAACACTAATAACATCTATAAAGCTAGGCATAGGGTTGCCGGTAGGCTCTAAACAATAACTTAGGGCTCCTGAAAGTTTCTTGGTGTTGTGTGTGTGTGTTGGGGGGGTGGTATTTAGAACTTTCTGCTTTTATTCACCCTGGAAGACATTGATCCCCAGGGCTTTGCTGGCATCCCCCATGCTCTGTAGGGAGCCTTCAGACTGGATCCCTCTCCTCTCTTCTGTAATTCTTGGGTAATTGCTGTGCCCAGTCCTGAGCATCCCCATGGACTACTTCTTTCTGTGAAGACAAGAGAGACTAGCCTTGTTTGGAAGTACTTAAATTATTAAAGCGTGCAATAACAGACTTATGTCCCTAAAAATACCTATTTTCTGAGGAGGAAAAACAGTAATTGGCAAGGCAACAGTATTGTTTTGCATTTTGTAAATCTTTTTAATGGGTAACTGAATGTCTAATACTTGAAATACAGGAGAAATGAAAAAAATTACATCAGTGATCCAGTGAGTTTTCTCTTGACAAGTAAAGAGCAATCAAAAGGTTGTGTAATGAACTTGGAATTGGGTTGAGGTCACTCCAGTGCTGTCCTTTATGAGTACACCTGCTGTAGCACCACTGTAGTGATGGACTTGTGGCTAGGAATTGCCATTGTGCGACGTGCTTAGCAAGTATTCGTTGAGTGATTAATAGTCCAAGATCCAGGAGTGGTGGTACATGCCTGTAATCCTAGCATTAGGAAATGAAGACACAAGGATCATGAATTTTAGTGAGTTCCAGACCAACCTGGGATACATAGTGAGACCCTATCTCAAAACGAGCAATAACAGTAGAGGTTTTGGAGCAGTTTCCTTTTTGGTGCTTGCTTTTTTCTTATAGTTTGTAGAATAAATTAATTTTTAAAAGTGTTTTAGCTCACAGTGGTTAAACGTGACCACTTCCTTGTACCATGAGAATGAAAACAGAATTATCTGTATTTTTTTTCTCAGGATTTAAATTGTTCTGTATCAAAGCTGCAACAAATGTAAATTAATGAGATATGTTGAGTTTAATGGTCATAAGTAATACAGGACCAAGAACTGGCACACCATTGAAATTGCCAGTAGAACTAGCAAGCACTTTTTTCTTGCTTGTGTATTTCTGAGGTCTGGGCATTGATCCCAAAGGCTTGCACCTGATACTTCCACTGAGCCCATCTTCAGCCTCCAGCTAGCACTCCCCCCCTCCCAAGATAGGGTCTTGCTGTAGTCCAGGCTGACCTGAAATTCACTATGTAGTCTTAGGCTGGCCTTGAACTTTTTTTTTTTTTTTTTTTTTTCCTCGAGGTAGGGTCTCATTGTAGCCCAAGCTGACCTGGAATTCACTGTGTACTCTCAGGGTAGCCTCAGACTTATGGTGATCCTCCTACCTCTGCCTCCCAAGTGCTAGGATTAAAGGCATGCGCCACACCACGCCTGGCTAGCCTTGAACTTTTAATGGCTATTAGCATTTGAGAGGTTGGGGAGATGGTTCAGTGGTTAAATGTACATGCTTGAAAAGCCTGCTGGCCTGGGTTTAGTTACTCAGTACTCATATAAAGCCATGTGCACAAAGTGGCATGTGCATTTGGAGTTCATTTATCATGCTCATTCTCTCTCTGTGTCTCAAATAAATGAATATTAAAATAGCAGTTGAGCTTTGTTGCATATATTACAAGAAATCTTGCATCAGCAAGTATTCACCATTGCTCTGGAAGAATTCAAATTTAATTGAAATACTTTTAGAAACATTATGGTAGTGTAATAGACAATTATAGAAGTTAGTGGTCTACTAAAGTTTTTAAAAAGTCAACATTCTTGGGTCTAGAGAAATGGCTCATTATGTTAAAGGCACTTGCTTGGAAAGCCTGATGGCCTGGGTTTGATTTCCCAGTACCTATGTGAAGCCAGATACACAAAGTGGCACATGGGTTTGGAGTTTGTTTGCAGTGGCAGGAGGCCCTGGTGCACCTGTTCTCTCTGCTTCTTAAAGTAAATAAAATATTTTTAAAACGTCAACAATTTTTTCTTTCCTTAGTTATCTTCAGCTGTTGTGAAGTATAAGACCTTTCAAGCCACTGTAGAGATGGACAAAGAAGAAAGGAAGACTATCAACCAGGGTCAAGAAGATGAAATGGTAACCAGCTTCATATTTCACTGGTGAAGTCGGAAAAATGTGTGTTTATAATTTTATCCCAGGGAGTAGTAAAATACAATTAGAAAAAACAACATAGGTGGGAATGGAACGCTGGTGGAGTGCTTGCCTAGCTTAATAATGCACTGAGGCCCTGAGTTTGATCCCTAACAAAACACAAACATGCAACAAGCTGAGTACTTTTTTTAATAAGTCTGAAATTATTGTTGAGGAAAAATTTTATTAAATCCCTATCATTGCACTCTAAATTCTGGAAGTATTAGAAAGGTATTTAAAAATGAAATAATAAAAACTATGGGTCAGAGACTGATAGCTCAGCGGTTTAAAGCCCTTGCTTGTAAAGCCTGCTAGTCCTGATTCCACTCCCCAGTATCCATGTAAAGCCAGGTACACAAAGTGGCACATGCATCTGGAGTTTGCTTGCAGTGGCTAGAGGCCCTGGTGCTCTCATAGTCTCTCTGTTTTTCAAATAAATGAAGTAGATGTGAAAACCCACTAAGTATGAATGCATTGCATTGTTCCAGTGGGAAAGAATTTATTAAACATTAAGTGTAAAATCATAAAATATCAAATAGCAAATTTATCTTTTAAGAGCTTAATTTGAACCATTAAAATTTTTTTTTTTTGAGGTAGGGTTTCACTCTAGTCCAGGCTGACCTGGAATTCACTCTGTATTCTCAGGGTGTCCTCGAACTCCCGGCAGGTCCTCCTACCTCTGCCTCGCAAGTGCTGGGATTAAAGATGTTTTATTTATTTATTTGGAAGGGGGGAAGAGAGAGAGAGAGTGTGTGTGTGCACGCGCATGCGCACCCATGTACCAGCATGCATCTGGCTTTACATGGCCATTGAGGAATCGACCCTGGGCCAGCAGGCTTTGCAAGCAAGTGCTTTTAACTACTGATTCCCCAACCCCCATTAACTTTTTAAAACATTTTTTTTTGTTTGTGTGCATGTGGCCTGTGTGTATATGTACACACATGTCGGTTCTCATACTTATTTGTTAATGTGCTTGTGGAGCTAGAGCTGGACTTCAGGTGTCTTCATTTGCTCTCCACCTTATTTTTTGAGATAGGATCTCTTGCTGAACATATTTGGCAAGACTTAACTGCCAGCAAGCCCTACAGAGCCACCTGTCTCCACCTTCTCAGCTCTGGGATTTAGGATGTGCCACCATGCTCAGCTTTACATTGGTGCTGGGGGCCCAAACTCAGGACCATGAGCTTGTGCAGATTTTTTTGTTTTGTTTTGTTTTGTTTTGTTTTGTTTTTTAAGGTAGGGTCTGACTCTAGCCCAGGCTGACCTGGAATTGTAGTCTCAGGGTGGCCTCGAACTCACGGTGATCCTCCTACCTCTGCCTCCTGAGTGCTGGGATTAAAGGCGTGCGCCACTACGCCCAGCAGAAATGTTTTACCCACTGAGTCATTGCCCCTGAAAACAAAATTTAAAGGTAAATTATCCATTGGGAAATACAGTGTATGTTACAAGACAGTACTAATACTTCATCTTGGAAGCACAGAAAGTTTTTATTTATTTTGCTTTTTCGAGGTAGGGTCTGGTGCTAGTCCAGGCTGACCTGTAATTTACTATGTAGTCTCAGGGTGGCCTTGAACTCATGGTGATCCTCCTACCTCTGCCTCCCGGGATTAAAGGTGTGCACCACCACGCCCAGCTTGGAAGCACAGACAGCTTTAACTTAGCCATCTGCCATATCATTTGATCATTAATCCTGTGACTACTGTGTCCATGCAGGAGATCTATGGCTATAATTTATGTCGCTGGAAGCTTGCCATAGTTTCTATAGGAGTGATTTGCACTGGTGGGTTTCTCCTCCTGCTCCTCTACTGGATGCCTGAGTGGCGGGTGAAAGCAACCTGCGTTAGAGCTGCAGTGAAGGACTGTGAAGTGGTGCTGCTGAGGACTACTGTAAGTCGTGTGTTTGCTAGCACCCAGTGATTCAAGGAGTGAAACAATGTTTTTGTGTAAGCTTTGCTCAGAGTAATACGTGATTGGAGCATTATTGCCAGGACATAATGAGGAATATTAAGTATAGTATTTCCTAGATAATAATTGATACAATGACTAGACTTTTATTTTATTTTGTTTTTTGATCTTTTTCAAGGCAGGGCCTCACTGTAGCCCAGGCTGACCTGAAACTCACTCTGTAGCTCCAGGCAGGCCTCGAACCCATGGCGATTCTTCTACCTCAGCCTCCTGAGTGTTGGGTTTAAAGGCGTGCACCACCATGCAATGCCATGATTAGACTTTAAAGGAATTAAATATGATAATATCATCTCCTTTAACAGCTTTCCATTCTCTAAAATTACTTATCTTTATTATTTATTTTTTTTTTTTCCCTCAAGGTAGGGTCTCACTGTAGCCCAGGCAGACTTGGAACTCACTGTGTAGTCTCCAGCTAGTCTCGAACTCAGAGATTCTCCTACCTCTGCTTCCCAGGTGTGTGCCACCACACCTGGCCCTTTTAGATTTTTTTTATTGACAACTTTCACACATGTATATAATGTATTTTGATCATAATCCCCTTCCATTTTCTTTTGTCCCTCCTCCTCTATACCCCTTCCACATAACCACCTTTTCCAACTAGTTCTTCTTACTTCCTTGTCTTTTAGGGTATTGGCCTTTTCTGGTCCAGACCACTCATTGACTAGGTCAGCTGCTTATCTACCATAAGGTGATACATGTCAGGTTCTTCAAAACACTAGAAGCATTTAATAAGATGTTGTTATATCCAGTGTTCAGTGTGTACATGAGTAAATTAGGAAATACCTATGACCATTTATGGAGTATATTGCTGATTGTTTTGGTGAAACATGTCAAAATTGAGCCATGGAAAGTTTTATTTCATGTTTAAATTCACCTTCATGAAATTGTTTCACATGGACTAGGAGATGATATATTTTCAACAAGAGATCGCTATGTAAAAAATGGGGATTAAAAATACAGGCAGTTGTACAGTACATGTATAACTTTCTCCTTTTCTTCTCAGGATGAATTCAGAATGTGGTTTTGTGCAAAAATTCGCTTTCTTCCTCTGGAAAGTCAGCCAGTTTTGAATCCCAAATCTGTAGCTAATAAGGTTTCCAATGGCCATGCAGTTCATTTGACTGAGAATCTGGCTGAAGAAAACAGGCATGAGATGACTAAATATTCACAGACTCGGTCACAACAGGTACTTTGATGTTGCGTCCAAGTTTCTTTATAAATCAAATTGACATTTTACACTCATGTATAGCTTATAGTTTTGCTGCTTAAGATAATTTAAATGCTTATAAAATATCTGTCCCTAAATGCATTTTAGGTGCTAATAGAGAAAAAGAAATTACATGTATAAAAGTCATGATAAGCTGTTTGATGTAATATTATTATATGTGTTCTACAGATCCGGTATTTCACCCACCACAGCGTAAAATATTTATGGAATGATACCATTCACAATTTTGATTTCTTAAAGTAAGTATCTTTTTTGTTTTGGAGTTTATTATATACGTCCTGAAAATGTTAAAGAGATTCCATTCTAGTATTACACATGAAATTGAGGTTTTTACTGCATAATTTCTGTCCCTTATTCACTAACTAGTCTTCATTGTTATTGAAGAACTACTGACCATCTTAAAATAGGTCATAAACTTAGAATAATGAAATTTAGAAGCAGACTGAGTAGTGGTACCTGCTTGTGGTTCCAGCACTCAGGAAGCTGAGATGCATGAGGATCACAAATTCCTGGCCAGCCTGGGCTACACAGTAAGACTCTGTCTCAAAACAAAGTTATAAGCAGTGTCTTAAATGTCCTGAGTTCCAGTTCTTGTATTCTTTCCATTCTCATTTCAAAGTAAATCTGAGTATACTCTCTAGTCTGTGCTTTTTGTATAGATTGTTGGTGTACAGGGCGGGAGATTCAACCTAGAACTCAAACATGCTAACAAGCAGTCACTCTGCCATTTTGAACTATACCTCTGCCCCATTCTTCGTCTGAGTTCATTCTTCCTATGCTGACAATAATATCCAGTCATACTTGAATCAAGTCCAATAAACTTTTAATTTAATTGCTTGAAAAAGGAATAAAATATTGGCAAATGTGTCATCTTTGGGTAAGATGAATTGGAATAATCTTTTTTTAAAAAAAAAATAGAGAATTGAAGTGATGTAACTACTTAATTTGTGGTTTTCTTTAAGACATGGCTCTTAATATGTTGCCCAGGTTGTCCTCAAATTCCTGGGCTGGAGTGATTTTCCTGTCTTAGCTTTCTAAACTATGTTTATTGCTTTGTTAGAATTATTGTAAACACCCATTAAATATTACTGTTTTGCAGTGCTAAAGGAATTTTCATGTCCTGCAGTAAAAGCCAGAGTCATGAATATTTAGGATACTAATTCCTAGAGTTCTTGCCTGGCATGTTAAAAAATTAAAATAATTTCTGGGGTGGACCTGGCCATTTTTACAAACTTCGTTCTAAAGACCTTTCCTGAATAGGAACTGTTGCTTTCATGAAAATTGTCACTTATGTTAAAAACTTTCATTCTGATTCCTGTTGTTTTCTGCTGATTCTGGAGAAGTTCTCAATGTCTGTGTGTGTTGGGGGGGGGGTTGTCGAATATATTTGGTGCATAGTCTCTGCTAGTCATTGAAACTTCTAAAACGTAAGCTTATTCTAATAGTGCATTTTAGAACTTAGTTGCTTATGTGTAAATAGCTGGAAAGGATTTTAATTAAATGTGTGTGTAGTTCTCTTTGCTTTACAGTTGTTTGGCTGGTATTTCCGTTAACACAAGTATAACTATGACATTTTTTGACTCAAATTTTGTACTTGTAAACTGTGTATGCATTAGACTGGGAGAGGGTTTGGATTAATGCGTTGTGGTGATGGGAGAAAATGGATAGCATTTTTTTTTTTTTTTAAGTTTGGAGCTAAAACTATGAAGGAGAAATTGTAGCTAAAAAGTGAAAAAAGAAATAACCCTAAATTTGGAATCTTCAAGTTAGTTATGCTATCTTGAATTTTACTAGCTTAATGATTGACTCTTGCAGCCTTGGGACCAGTGTTAAAGAATAACAGTGCTCTATAAACTTGATTTACAGCCATGACAAATGTAGTGCATAACTTAGTTGTTGTGTTTGAGTTTTAGACCATTCATTATTATTTATCTTCAGAATTTGAGCTTTAAAAATTCTCATTCATTAGTTCTGATTTTTTTGTTAAGAATTTCTAAGAAGTTTGTAAGGAGTTACACTTTTAAAGTCAAGTATATAGAAAAATGAGGCATTAAGAAATTTGGATATTTTAAACTTTGTTTAAAGTAAAAACTCTGGATTTATTTAGGGGACTGGATGAAGGTGTTTCTTGTACGTCAATGTATGAAAAGCATAGTGCAGGACTGACAAAGGGGATGCATGCCTACAGGTAACTTTATCCAACTAAAGGTAGATCTATCCTCGCACTGCCTAAATGCGGAAGTGTGTGTATATGGCCAATCCTTTAATCTATAGTACATACTAACAGATATTAAAATATTACAGAGAAGTAGTTGGCACTTTATTGATATTTTGGAAAAAATTTCCCTGTTTAAGAATTATAAAAATGTTGAAGCTGATGTCCCGAAAGTTCTATTTCATTAATTCTTATTTTAGTTTTTGAGGCAAGCCCAACAGCCTGGACTTTTTTGTTTTTAAATGAGAGAGAGCGAGCAAGAGAGAGAGAGAGAATTGGCACACCAGGGCCTCCACCCACTGTAATTGCATTCCAGATGCATGCACCACTTTATGTGCATGTATCACCTTGTGTCTGGCTAACATGGGATCTGGGGAGTCAAACATGGGTTCTTAGGCTTCGCAAGCAAGTACCACAACCACGAAGCCGTCTCTCCAGCCCTCATCAATCTTAAGATGCAAATTTTATACATTTTCCTCTCTCTGAAATTGGATGTGTTGTGTATTTGGTAGAGTCTCATTATTTGTTTGACAGAAGTTTTATCTTTCTTGGTCATGCATAAAATAATGGCATGTTTTGTATTGGTAGCATCTGAAATAATTGTGAATTGTAAGCATGAGCTGAAATTGACCTGAAAATATATAAATTAGGAGCCATAGATTTTTCATTATAGTATTTGCTGCTGAAAAATAAAAATTTGTCAATGTGGTACATATTTTAAAGATAAATGCCATTTCTAGATTAAATTAGAAAGTTTTTTTTATAATACTGTAGCATGTTTTTTCCTAAGTTTGGAATAAAAAATTTGCTCAGACATAGAACCTTTTAAAAGATAAAGTATTGTATCATTTTAAGTACTATTACAAGGGATTAAGTGAAAGGATTTAAGTAGTTTGGGGCTAGGGCATGGCTGGAAATGGAATCCAGGGCTTCGAACATGCTGGGTAAGCACTCAACCACCTTGCTCCTTCACATGTTTTGAGGCAAGGTCTCGCTCACTCTAACTCAGTCTGACCTGGGCCTCACTCTGTGCCTGAGACTGTTCTTGAACTCATGACTATCCTACCTCATTCTCCTGAGTTCTGGGATTGAGGCATGTACCACCACACCTGGCCTTTAAGCAACTTTTTAAAAGCATTGTTTTCTAGTACTTTGCAAATGTACATTATTCTGAAATGAACTCTCAGTCAGCTGTTTGCATTAGAAAAGCTAGTTTTAGAAAACTTCCAGAAAAGTGCTTTAGCTGGTATGATGGCTCAAAACTGTAGTCCCAGAATTTGGGAAGCTGAGACAGATTTCAAGGCCAGCGTAGGCTACATAGTGAACATGACCAGACCCTGTCTCAAAATGCACAGTATAGTTATCCAGTATTGACTTCTTTGATTTAAATGATGTCGGTAGAGTTGTTTTTTTTTTTTTTTGGTAGGTAGAAGATTTTAATCATGGAACACAAGCTTGTAGACATATGACTTTAAGAGCATTCTGGTTTGAACCTTTTCTAATGTTAACACACCTTACGTGAATTAAAAACTTTTATATAATACTCTTGTTGTATTTCCATAGAAAATTGCTTTATGGAGTAAATGAAATTGCTGTGAAAGTGCCTTCTATTTTTAAGCTTCTCATTAAAGAGGTAAGACTTTTGCATATCACTTAATATTTGTGATCAATAGATGTGTCACTTTGGAGTCATGATTAGGTAGTAAGATAGTTTGGGTTGTTCTCTTTCTAACTTTGCTTCATATTGTACTTGGAAAGTAAAATTACATAGAATTATTTTCTCTGTGGCAGAAGGTATTTTGGGTATGAAATTTTATCTTGTTTTTATTATATGGGTGTCTTTTCTTTTTACCTTCAAGAAATTAAGCATCTAAATTTTCCTTATAGATGTACATATCTGCCTTTTTAAAAAATATACTTTTTATTTGCAAGGAGAGAGAGAGCGCCCACATGCGCCAAGCCTTCTTACCACTTCAAATGAACTCCAGACCCAAGCGCCACTTTGTGCGTCTGGCTTTATGTGGGTTCTGGGGATTCAAACCTGGGCCTACAGGCTTTGAAAGCAAGCACATCTAGCCAGGCTGACCTGGAACTCATGATGTAGTTCGGTCTGCTCTTGAACTCATGGCAATCCTACCTCAGGCCTCCAAAGTGCTGGGATTAAAGGCATGAGCCACCAGGCTCAATTTCTTCTGGTTTTTGGCTTGAGTTAAGAAATTGTATTAGGCTGGGTGTGGTGGTGCACACCTTTAATCCCAGAACTTGGGAGGCAGAGGTAAGAGGATTGCTGTGAGTTCCAGGCCACCCTGAGATTATGTAGTAAATTCCAGGTCAGCCTGAGCTAGAGTGAATCCCTACTTGAAAAACAAAAACAAAAAAACAAAAATCAAAAAAAATTATATGGAGTGGCTATATTTTTATTTACTTAATTGAGAGAAATAGAAATGGAGAAAGAGATAGAGAAAGTGGGAGTGCCAGGGCCTCCTGCCACTGAAAGCAAACTCCAGATGCATGCACTACTTTGTGTGTCTGGCTTTACATGGGTACTGGGGAATTGAAACCAGGCTGTTAGGCTTTGCAGGCAACCATTTTTAACCACTGAGCCATCTACCCATCCCGTAAAAATTAAAGTCACTTATGTGTAAGTATTTGATTAGGGTGAGTGCCCGCATGGACACTTGGTGATAACCACTGTGATAGGGTGAGTGCCCGCATGGACACTTGGTGATAACCACTGTGATAGGGTGAGTGCCCGCATGGACACTTGGTGATAACCACTGTGATAGGGTGAGTGCCCGCATGGACACTTGGTGATAACCACTGTGATAGGGTGAGTGCCCGCATGGACACTTGGTGATAACCACTGTGATAGGGTGAGTGCCCGCATGGACACTTGGTGATAACCACTGTGATAGGGTGAGTGCCCGCATGGACACTTGGTGATAACCACTGTGATAGGGTGAGTGCCCGCATGGACACTTGGTGATAACCACTGTGATAGGGTGAGTGCCCGCATGGACACTTGGTGATAACCACTGTGATAGGGTGAGTGCCCGCATGGACACTTGGTGATAACCACTGTGATAGGGTGAGTGCCCGCATGGACACTTGGTGATAACCACTGTGATAGGGTGAGTGCCCGCATGGACACTTGGTGATAACCACTGTGATAGGGTGAGTGCCCGCATGGACACTTGGTGATAACCACTGTGATAGGGTGAGTGCCCGCATGGACACTTGGTGATAACCACTGTGATAGGGTGAGTGCCCGCATGGACACTTGGTGATAACCACTGTGATAGGGTGAGTGCCCGCATGGACACTTGGTGATAACCACTGTGATAGGGTGAGTGCCCGCATGGACACTTGGTGATAACCACTGTGATAGGGTGAGTGCCCGCATGGACACTTGGTGATAACCACTGTGATAGGGTGAGTGCCCGCATGGACACTTGGTGATAACCACTGTGATAGGGTGAGTGCCCGCATGGACACTTGGTGATAACCACTGTGATAGGGTGAGTGCCCGCATGGACACTTGGTGATAACCACTGTGATAGGGTGAGTGCCCGCATGGACACTTGGTGATAACCACTGTGATAGGGTGAGTGCCCGCATGGACACTTGGTGATAACCACTGTGATAGGGTGAGTGCCCGCATGGACACTTGGTGATAACCACTGTGATAGGGTGAGTGCCCGCATGGACACTTGGTGATAACCACTGTGATAGGGTGAGTGCCCGCATGGACACTTGGTGATAACCACTGTGATAGGGTGAGTGCCCGCATGGACACTTGGTGATAACCACTGTGATAGGGTGAGTGCCCGCATGGACACTTGGTGATAACCACTGTGATAGGGTGAGTGCCCGCATGGACACTTGGTGATAACCACTGTGATAGGGTGAGTGCCCGCATGGACACTTGGTGATAACCACTGTGATAGGGTGAGTGCCCGCATGGACACTTGGTGATAACCACTGTGATAGGGTGAGTGCCCGCATGGACACTTGGTGATAACCACTGTGATAGGGTGAGTGCCCGCATGGACACTTGGTGATAACCACTGTGATAGGGTGAGTGCCCGCATGGACACTTGGTGATAACCACTGTGATAGGGTGAGTGCCCGCATGGACACTTGGTGATAACCACTGTGATAGGGTGAGTGCCCGCATGGACACTTGGTGATAACCACTGTGATAGGGTGAGTGCCCGCATGGACACTTGGTGATAACCACTGTGATAGGGTGAGTGCCCGCATGGACACTTGGTGATAACCACTGTGATAGGGTGAGTGCCCGCATGGACACTTGGTGATAACCACTGTGATAGGGTGAGTGCCCGCATGGACACTTGGTGATAACCACTGTGATAGGGTGAGTGCCCGCATGGACACTTGGTGATAACCACTGTGATAGGGTGAGTGCCCGCATGGACACTTGGTGATAACCACTGTGATAGGGTGAGTGCCCGCATGGACACTTGGTGATAACCACTGTGATAGGGTGAGTGCCCGCATGGACACTTGGTGATAACCACTGTGATAGGGTGAGTGCCCGCATGGACACTTGGTGATAACCACTGTGATAGGGTGAGTGCCCGCATGGACACTTGGTGATAACCACTGTGATAGGGTGAGTGCCCGCATGGACACTTGGTGATAACCACTGTGATAGGGTGAGTGCCCGCATGGACACTTGGTGATAACCACTGTGATAGGGTGAGTGCCCGCATGGACACTTGGTGATAACCACTGTGATAGGGTGAGTGCCCGCATGGACACTTGGTGATAACCACTGTGATAGGGTGAGTGCCCGCATGGACACTTGGTGATAACCACTGTGATAGGGTGAGTGCCCGCATGGACACTTGGTGATAACCACTGTGATAGGGTGAGTGCCCGCATGGACACTTGGTGATAACCACTGTGATAGGGTGAGTGCCCGCATGGACACTTGGTGATAACCACTGTGATAGGGTGAGTGCCCGCATGGACACTTGGTGATAACCACTGTGATAGGGTGAGTGCCCGCATGGACACTTGGTGATAACCACTGTGATAGGGTGAGTGCCCGCATGGACACTTGGTGATAACCACTGTGATAGGGTGAGTGCCCGCATGGACACTTGGTGATAACCACTGTGATAGGGTGAGTGCCCGCATGGACACTTGGTGATAACCACTGTGATAGGGTGAGTGCCCGCATGGACACTTGGTGATAACCACTGTGATAGGGTGAGTGCCCGCATGGACACTTGGTGATAACCACTGTGATAGGGTGAGTGCCCGCATGGACACTTGGTGATAACCACTGTGATAGGGTGAGTGCCCGCATGGACACTTGGTGATAACCACTGTGATAGGGTGAGTGCCCGCATGGACACTTGGTGATAACCACTGTGATAGGGTGAGTGCCCGCATGGACACTTGGTGATAACCACTGTGATAGGGTGAGTGCCCGCATGGACACTTGGTGATAACCACTGTGATAGGGTGAGTGCCCGCATGGACACTTGGTGATAACCACTGTGATAGGGTGAGTGCCCGCATGGACACTTGGTGATAACCACTGTGATAGGGTGAGTGCCCGCATGGACACTTGGTGATAACCACTGTGATAGGGTGAGTGCCCGCATGGACACTTGGTGATAACCACTGTGATAGGGTGAGTGCCCGCATGGACACTTGGTGATAACCACTGTGATAGGGTGAGTGCCCGCATGGACACTTGGTGATAACCACTGTGATAGGGTGAGTGCCCGCATGGACACTTGGTGATAACCACTGTGATAGGGTGAGTGCCCGCATGGACACTTGGTGATAACCACTGTGATAGGGTGAGTGCCCGCATGGACACTTGGTGATAACCACTGTGATAGGGTGAGTGCCCGCATGGACACTTGGTGATAACCACTGTGATAGGGTGAGTGCCCGCATGGACACTTGGTGATAACCACTGTGATAGGGTGAGTGCCCGCATGGACACTTGGTGATAACCACTGTGATAGGGTGAGTGCCCGCATGGACACTTGGTGATAACCACTGTGATAGGGTGAGTGCCCGCATGGACACTTGGTGATAACCACTGTGATAGGGTGAGTGCCCGCATGGACACTTGGTGATAACCACTGTGATAGGGTGAGTGCCCGCATGGACACTTGGTGATAACCACTGTGATAGGGTGAGTGCCCGCATGGACACTTGGTGATAACCACTGTGATAGGGTGAGTGCCCGCATGGACACTTGGTGATAACCACTGTGATAGGGTGAGTGCCCGCATGGACACTTGGTGATAACCACTGTGATAGGGTGAGTGCCCGCATGGACACTTGGTGATAACCACTGTGATAGGGTGAGTGCCCGCATGGACACTTGGTGATAACCACTGTGATAGGGTGAGTGCCCGCATGGACACTTGGTGATAACCACTGTGATAGGGTGAGTGCCCGCATGGACACTTGGTGATAACCACTGTGATAGGGTGAGTGCCCGCATGGACACTTGGTGATAACCACTGTGATAGGGTGAGTGCCCGCATGGACACTTGGTGATAACCACTGTGATAGGGTGAGTGCCCGCATGGACACTTGGTGATAACCACTGTGATAGGGTGAGTGCCCGCATGGACACTTGGTGATAACCACTGTGATAGGGTGAGTGCCCGCATGGACACCTGTGCCATTCCCCCTTTCCCGCTGTACCCGCTCAGTGTAGATGACCTATTTCTTCCTGTAAACCTGGACTGCTTTGCCAGTCTGCTGACCTTGCACAGTTTTAACTTCATCATCTTTTTGGATAGGCCTAAAACAAACATCGTACTTGTGTCTTAGCTCTTTGGAAGGAGAGGACACATAATCTTCCTCCGGATGTGGGAAGGTGCATTGAAATGCCTTCTATTGGTCTTGCTTGAGTCAGACATCACAAAGGGATTGAACTTTGTTTTGGCAGCTGCCACATCATACGCTTTTTTTTTTTTTTTTTTTTTTTGGTATGTGTATTTGATGTTGATTTCTATGCTTTCCTGAATTTTTTTTTTTTAAACAGGAGAAAGTGTTCCAGTGACAAAGACTAATTTGCCAAACCCTTCAGTGGATGCAAAAGGAATGGGAGAGGAATTCTATAGTCCAGAAACACATAAACGACATACTTTGTTCTGTGGGACAACTGTCATTCAGACCCGTTTCTATACTGGAGAACTTGTTAAAGCCATAGTAGTCAGAACAGGCAAGTAACATTGAACCTTTTGCATGTTTTAGTCTACTTGAGCCCTGTTGGATTTTTACAGAATCTAATTTAGGAGATGAGTAATTTTTCTCTTTATTTATTTTGTTAGGATTTAGTACTTCCAAAGGGCAGCTTGTCCGTTCTATACTGTATCCCAAACCAACTGATTTTAAACTCTACAGAGATGCCTACTTGTTTCTACTATGTCTTGTAGCAGTGGCTGGAATTGGGTTCATCTACACAATTGTCAATAGCATTCTAAATGAGGTATGCATATGTGGGATTCTTGGCAGATTTTGCTTCTTATTTATCACATGTGGCTGGTAAGGATCTTTATTTTGTTTGTTTATTTTTTTCAAATTTTTATTAACAACTTCCATGATTATAAAAAACATCTCATGGTAATACCCTCCCTCCCCCCACTTTCCCTTTTGAAACTCCATTCTCCTTCATATCCCCTCCCCATCTCAATCAGTCTCTCTTTTATCTTGATGTCATGATCTTTTCCTCCTCTTTTGATGGTCTTGTGTAGGTAGTGTCAGGCACTGTGAGGTCATGGATATACAGACCATTTTGTGTCTGGGGGGAGCATGTTGTAAGGAGTCCAACCCTTCCTTTGGCTCTTACTTTCTTTTTTTTTTCTTTTTCTTTTCATTTTTTCTTTATTAGTTAGTTTTGTATTCAGCAAATACAGTCAGTTTGGTACCATTATTAGGCTCATCCGTGACCTACCCCCTCCCCTTGGCCCCTCCTTGTTGAGGTATATGGGTCATGCATTGTGGAGTTAGCACACAGTTATGGGTAAGCTAAATGTCTCTGCAGATCATGACCCAACATGTGGCTCTGACATTCTTTCCGCCCCCTCTTCCACAAAATTTCCCTGAGCCATGTTGGGTTCACTTTTGGTTTGCTTCAGTGATGAGGTGTTGGGACCCTCTGGGTCTCTGGATCTCTGATTTGGTAGGAGTTGATTTTTCTCTGTGTTGATCTCCTTCACCCTTCTGCTGGTATCCGGTTCATCAGGAAAACAGCCCCCTTGCTTGTTTCTCCAATTTTTCTTAGTTTCAGCCAGGGCCCTTTTGAGGTATGATGGGCTGGCTCTCTCCTTAGGATCTACATCTATCTATCTTTCCCCGGGATTTGCAATGCAGCTAGGCGGTCGCCATCTTGGCCGGGCTCTTACTTTCTATTGGCTCTTCGAGGTAGGATTTCACTCGAGCCCAGGCTAACCTGCAGTTCACTATGTAGTCTCAGGGTAGCCTCAAACTCATGGTGATACTCCTATCTCTGCCTCCTGAGTGCTGGGATTAAAAGTGTGTGCCACCTACCTTGACTGTAAGGATTTTTACTGAAGAAGTTTTATGAAACTAGCTCCTATTATATTAGAAAACATATTGGGTGACCTAGGCAGGCTTTATGGAATGAATATGCAGTCCCCCCCCCCCAAAAGAAAAAGCTGGGTGTTGTGGCTCATGTCTTTTATGTGGGTACTGGGGAATCAAACCTGAATTGGCAGGTTATATAAGTAAGTGCCTTTTAACCATTAAACCATTTGCCCAGCCCAGCTCACATCTTTTAGTGCAGCACTCAAGAAGTTGAGATAGGGGCTGGAGAGATGGCTTATCGGTTAAGGCACATGCCTGTGAAGCATAAGGACCCAGGTTCGATTTTCCAAGTCCCACGTAAGCCAGATGCACAAGGTGGCACATGCATCTGGAGTTCGTTGGCAGTGGCTGGAGACCCTGGCGTGCCCATTCTCACATATACTCTTCCTTCCTTCCTTCCTTCCTTCCTTCCTTCCTTCCTTCCTTCCTTCCTTCCTCTCTCTCTCTCTCTCTCTCCCCTCTTTCTGTCTCTAATAAATAAATAAAAATAAAATCTTTTTAAAAAAGAAGTTGAGATAGGAGGACCACTGTGAGTTCAAGACCATCCAGGGCAACAGAGTGAGTTCCAGGTCAGCCTGGGCTAGAATGAGACCCTGCCTCCAAAAAGCTAATAGCCCCCCCCCCCCAACACACACACACACTCGTGCAACATGCAGTTCTTCAGAAAGTCTGGTTTAAATATGACATAGAAAATAAGGAAAAAGTAAAAAAATCACACATGCACCAAAAACCTTTTCTTACTTTTGAGATAAAATATATAATAAAAATTTTGTATGTGGTAGGATTCTGTCCCAGGTGCAGCAGTCCTGCCTTGGCCTTGCAAGTGCTAGGATTACAGATGTGTGCTACCATGCTTACCCTAGTTAAATAAAACTAATTTTACTTATTTATTTAAAATTACTTTAAGATTTATTTTTATTTATTTATTTATTAGAGACGGGGGGGAGAGACTGGGCATGCCAGAGCCTGTAGTCACTGCTAACATGTGCATCTGGCTTACGTGGGACCTAGAGAATCGAACCTGGGTCCTGAGGCTTCACAGGCATGCTCTTTAACTTCTAAGCTATCTCTCCAGCCCCTGATTTTAAACACTTAGTTGAAGGTATTGCTAAAGGATTGCCATTTCTTTTTTCTTGCCCCTGTCAAGACTGGCACGGGGCTAACAGGATGCAGTACTGTCTGACAAGGGTTGTTGAACTTGATTTAAAGATAGTCATATGTGAAGAATGTAGGGCTTTAACTGTCAGAAGCTTGTTTTTAGTTATTGTATGTACATTTGATTTCTTTTTTTTTTCTTTTTCTTTCTGGTTTTTCTAGGTAGAGTCTCACTCTAACCCAGGCTGACCTGGAATTCACAGTGTAGTTTCAGGCTGGCCTCGAACTCATGGCGATCCTCCTACCTTAGTCTCCTGAGTCCTGGGATTGAAGGTGTGTGCCACCATGCCTAGCTCCATTTGATATTTTACAGGGCTTTCTGTTTTGCAGAATCAGTCTCTTTCTCTCTTTCTATTTCTGTCTTGTCTTGGAGATGGAACCCAGGGACTCACATAATGCCAGACAAACACTCTTTATTAATGAGCTACATTCCCCAGCCTTTTTTCAGAATCTCGGAATGGAAAAAAAAAAAGTCTAATGGATGTGTGTGTGTGTGTGTGTGTGTGTGTGTAATCAAAATGTTCATAGGGGATGTGAGGGCAATCTGGCTGCGACATCTGTCACCCCATTGATCAGCAGGGTTGATTCAGCTGATCTGGCTGGCTAGGCGGGTGTCCCCTTCCTCCCTCACCACTCCATGTGCGTCCCTCCTGAAGCTGCGTGCTTGGTCGAAGAGGATGACCTTCTCCGAATAGAGGAGGACCGGTCTTCGGTCAAGGGTATATGAGTAGCTGCGCTCCCCTGCTAGAACCTCCAAACAAAATGTCATAGGTTTTCATACTAAAGAACTGTTTGCATTAAATTAATAAATTTAATACTTGGGTTTACATTTATTTTTATGTCAATTGCAGGTATTCAATGGTAAGCCAATTGAAGTTGGAGTAATTATTATTAAGTCTCTTGACATTATTACAATTACTGTGCCACCTGCACTTCCTGCTGCAATGACTGCTGGTATTGTGTATGCTCAGAGAAGACTGAAGAAAGTTGGTATTTTCTGTATCAGTCCCCAAAGGATAAATATTTGTGGACAGCTGAATCTTGTTTGTTTTGACAAGGTTTGTTCAGTTTCATAATCATCCTTAAAGATTGTTATGTTGATATGAAATATTTACATTGAACTGCATATGGTGTTGTGCACCTTTAGTCCTAGCACTCTGGAGGTGATGTTGGATTGTCATGAGTTTGAGGCCAGCTTGGAACTGCAGAGTGAATTCCCAGTCAACCTGAGCTAGAGTGAGACCCTACCTCTGAAAAACAAAAAGAAATTTACGTTGATATTTTCTAGTTTCTTTGTGAAATAACTTTATTTTTTATTTAGTTAAACTGATTAATTTATTTCAGAGAGAGAGAGAGAGAGAGAATGGGCATGCCAGGGCCTTTAGCCACTGCAAACGAACTCCAGATGCATGTTCCATCTTGTGCATCTGGCTTTACGTGTGTACTGGGGAATTGAACCTAGGTCCTTTGGTTTTGCAGGCAAGCTCCTTAACCACTAAGCAAGCCATCTCTTGAGATCTTTAATTAATTAATTAATTTATTTATTTATTTATTTATTTATTTGAAAGAGAGAATGGGCATTTGCTTATTTTTAAAATTCCTCTGAGTTTTCCAACTTATTTAGCACATGCATTTTTTGAACATAGTACAAATATAATTTAATTAGTACAGAATAGCATATACATTTAAAAATATTTTTACTTTTTAAAACTTCAATATTGGCCACTTTGTCAGATTTGCAAATGGCTGTGTACATCCTGCAGTATGTGTAGTAGCAGCAGCAGCAAGTCAAGCAGATGGGCCATGTGTGCCTGTAGGTGCAGACTTTGGAGGCTGAGGCAGGAATATAGCTTTAGCCCACTAGTTTCAGGACAGCCTGGCAACCAGGAAGACTCCATCTCCAAGAAAATAAAGTTTAAAATGTAGTTGTACCAAGATGCAAGATATAGTGGCAATAAGTAAAAATTACATTGTCTTTGGCTTTTTTTTTTTTTTTTTAATTTCATTTATTTGACAGACAGTCACAGAGAAAGAGGCAGACAGAGAGTGACTATGGGCACACCAGGGCCTTCTGCCAATGCATACAAACTCCACACATGTCACTTTGTGCACCTGGCTTTACATGAGTACTGGGGAATCGAACCTAGGCCATCAGTCTTTGCAAGCAAGCACCTTAAACTCTGACCCTTCTCTCTAGCCCCTTTAGTGTTTTCTGATAATTCTAATTGAGTCGTGTATACCCCACTGCTCCATTGTGATTTATATTGCTCATCAGTATGTATATTTATTTTAACTTACAATTTTATTCATTAACTTTCAAAATTATGGTGGGCAATATATACTGCCTTTCAAAAGCCTTTTCCCTTGAGGCAAAATTAGGATTTTCTGTAAGATTTATTTATTTATTTGGGAGAAAGAAGCAAAGAGAGAAAATAGGTGCACCAGGGCCTGTAGCCACTGCAAAGAAACTACAGATACCATGCTACTTTGTGCGTCTCTGGCTTATATGGGCACTGAGAAATTGAACCTAGATCCTTAGGCTTTGCAGGCAAGTGTCTTAACTGCTAAGCCATCTCTCCAGCCCTGTAAATTTTATTTTGAATAATTAAAAGCCCTCTCACTCTTCTGGGTAACTGACAGAATTAATAATTTGATTTTTTTAAAGCATTTCATTATATACAAGAAATGCCTTCTTGGAAACAAATGGTCTTACTAAGAATTTTCAGGGCATGGTGGTGCCCATTTTTAAATCCAGGATTTGGGAGGCAGAGGTAGGAAGATCGCTGTGAATTTGAGACCACCCTGAGATTACACAGTGAATTCCATGTCAGCCTGGGCTAGAGCAAGACCCTACATTGGAATCCCCCCCCCAAAAAAATAATAATAATGGGGCTGTAGAGATGATTCAGCAGTTAAGGTGCTTGCCTGCAAAGCCTAATGACCTGGGTTAAATTCCCTACTACTCACTTAAGCTAGATGCACATGCATCTGGAGTTTTACAGTGGCTAGAGGTCATGGTGTCCCCATACTCTATTTCTTTGTGTGTCTGTGTCTTTCTCTACCTCTGCTTGTATTTCTGTTTTGTTTTTTTTCCCCCCCCCTGAGGTAGGCTCTCACTCTACCTCAGGCTGACCTGGAATTCACTATGTAGTCTCTGGGTGGACTCGAACCCATGGCAATCCTCCTACCTCTGCCTCCTGAGTGCTGGGATTAAAGGCATGTGCCACCACGCCTGGCACAATTTTGGTTTTTTGAGGCAGGGTTTCTAGCCCAGGCTGACCTCCAACTCTGTGATCCACCTACCCTGCCTCCTGAGTGCTGGGATTAAAGGCATGTGCCATCATTTATTTTATTTTTCCCCATTGGAGTCATTTTATCCTAATCTCACCTACTATTAAAGAAATTGCTTATTGGTTGCTAGGCATGTTGATTATTGCATCCTGTTTATAGTGTGAACACATGAACGTAGTTAATACAAATATATCCTGTCTCTTTTACTTGGAGGAGCCATATTGCCAGTACTGTTCTCCACCCAGTTACTCATGGAAGTCATTCTCTGTTAGCATATGGAGCTCTCGCCTGTCCTTTCTTTTCTTTTCAGACCCTATTCAATACTCCATTGTGAGTATGTAGCCTAATTCTTATTGATACGGGTCTTTGGGGCTTTTTGTTCTCTCTCTCTTTTTTTTTTAAAGGCATTATCCTTACGTATTGTGCTTGTACCCTTTTATTTTAGACTGGAACTCTTACTGAAGATGGTTTAGATCTGTGGGGGATTCAACGAGTGGAACATAACCGGTAAATACTAGCTAGATTTTATTATTCATTAATTTCTATTTGTATTTTAATTTATTTTGGGCTGTTTTGAAGCAGCGTCTCACTCTAGCCAGGTGGACCTGGAACTCATTCTGTAGTGCAGGCTGGTCTCAAATTCACTGTGATCCTCCTACCTCAGCCTCCTGAGTTCTACCATGTCCAACAAAGCCTTTTTCTTATCTGATACTTTTAAAAGGATTCTATTCTGTCTTGGTTGTATGCTGACTCTCCTGGTGCTTAGCATGCACTTAAAATGTAGGCTCCGGCGTGTCAGGGTTCTTGGCTGAGGTTCCTTTGTATCTGGATTTGCAGGAGCTCCTCTATAGAGAGGTTTTTGACTTTGCAAATGTATTAGTGATATCCATAGTACCAGGTAAACTTTTTTTTTTTTTTTTTTTTTTAGTAATTGGGGGGTATAATCCCAGTGCTGGTGTTATAGATGTGTGCTACCACTTCCAGTCTGTGGTTCTGGGGATTGAATGTAGAGCCTTGTGGATGCTAGGCAGGCTCTCTATGAACTGAGCTATATCCCCAACCCAGGCTTTAGACTCTTAATCCTCCTGCCTCTGCTTGTAATATGTTTGCATTATGAGCTGTGTGCTACTGCATGCTGCTCAAAAAGAAAGATGCCTCATGTATGCTGGCATGGCTTTGAACTCCAATCTGCAGGTCTGCACCTCCTGTGCTGGGATTCACAGGCATGCACCATTCCTGTCTTTTGGTGGTCTTTTTTCTTTTATATATATTTTTTAAATTACAAAATCTGAAAGATTGTGTTACAGTATTGTCCTGTGTCTATGGATTTATGAACTTAATTAATTCGATGTATTTTTCTGTTTAGATTTCTTTTACCAGAAGTGAGCGTTTGTAATGAGGTGTTGGTCAAATCTCAGTTTGTTGCTTGTATGGCCACTTGTCATTCCCTTACCAAGATCGAAGGTGTGCTTTCTGGTGACCCACTTGATTTGAAAATGTTTGAAGCCATTGGATGGGTAAGTTCACACACAATTTAATGCTGTGGTTGGAACCTAGAGCCTCACACATACCAGGCAACAATCTAATAACTGAGCTATATCCCTAACCCCCTCCTCACCCTTCTTAAGACAAGATCTCCCCATGAAGTCCAAGCTAGCCTCCAACTCAAATCCTCTTGCCCTGACCTCTGGAGTGCCAGGATTACACGTGTGTGCCATCACACCAAGTAAGCTCCACATTTTACAGTACAAGTAACTAGGAAAATGTAGTAAAAATTAACCTCATGAAGGATTCTGGGAATTTTGACAGCAATCTCGTAAGATCATAAATATTCTATTTTTGGGGGGAGGGTTCGAGGTAGGGTCTCACTCTACCTCAGGCTGATCTGGAATTCTCAGATATAGCCTCAGAATAGCCTTGAACTCAAAGCCTTCCTACTACCTCTGCCTCCTGAGTGCTGGGATTAAAGGCGTGAGCCACCACATGCGCAGGAAGTGCCTCACTTTTCACTTTGTTTGAGGCATAGTCTCTTTGTTGTTCACTACTGCAAACACCAGGCTCATAGTCCCTCAAGCCTTTCTCCCTCCCATTTTGCCTTTGGGCTGAGATCACAGATGCTCGCTACTATGCCTGACTTTTACATAGGTTTGAGGATCTGAACTCAGGTTGTCACATTTAGGCAGCAAGTGAGCTCTTTCCCAGTCCCAAAATGTTTTTAAAGTGAATTTCATTGGATTGTGGTGTAATAGTGTCTTAATTGGAAGGGTCTGTGCTGAAAGTCTAAACTTATATTTTAGTACCTCAACCTATTCTCTTCTAACCATATCTGAAGTCATATACTCCTTTTTAAAATTTATTTAAATATTTATATCCGTTTATTTATTTGTAAGCAGAGAGAGTATGGGCACGCAAGCCAGGGCCTCAAACAAACTGCAGATGCATGTGTCACTTTGTGCATTTGGTTTTATGTGGGCACTAGGGAATTGAACCTTGAATAGCAAGGCTTTGGTAGCAAGCACCTTTAGTCACTGAGCTATCTCCCCAGCCTATGAAGTCCATATACTTCTTGACATAGGGTTGCAAAATGGTCTCATGTAGCTCTAACAGGCCTCAAACTTAATATTTTTTGAAATATTTATTTATTTATTTACTTACTTAAAAGGAGGAGAGAGAAAATGAATGGGTGTGTCAGGGCCTCTTGCCTCTGCAAACAAACTCCAGATGCAAGTGCCATTTTGTGCATCTGGCTTTATATGGGTACTGGAGGATTGAACCAGGGCCCTCAGGCTTTGCAAGCAAGCACCTTAACTACTGAGCCATCTCTCCAGCCTGAAACTTAATATTTAAAAAATATATTTTTATTAATTTATTTGAGCGAGAGGAGAGAGGCAGACAGAGTGAATATGGGTGTGCAAGGGCCTCCTGCCACTGCAAATTCCAGTTACCTGCACCATGTTGTGCATCTGCTTTTGTGTATGTACCAGGGAACCAAACCTTGGCTGTCAGGCTTTGCAAGCAAGTGCCTTTAACTGCTAAGCCATCTCTCCAGCCCCCAAACTTAATATTTCGTGGAGTGGCCTTGAACTCCTGATTCTACTGTTCGACCTCCAGAGTGCTGGTGTACCTGCACCTCCAAGCACAGATAGGAGTCCCAAGAGTATAAGCTGAAAATATTTAGAACTGTAAGAACCATCTGTTGTTTTTTTTTTTTTCTTTTGCCATTTGCTTTTTAGAACTGGTATAAACCAAACAGCTATGAAAGTAATTGAGAGATGTTTATATCTTTTTCTTTATTCTGTTTCCAAGTTGTATTCCCCTTTTTCAGTGGGTTACCAAGTATCTGGCTAGTTCAGTTGGTACTGTTTTACTGTTCTTGTTTTGATAGAAAATGGCATTTAAGTTCCACTTAAACGTGGAACCAGTATGGAATTTGATGAAGTGATATGTTTTAGGTTCTGGAAGAAGCAACTGAAGAAGAAACAGCACTTCATAATCGGATTATGCCCACTGTGGTTCGTCCTCCCAAACAACTGCTTCCTGAATCTACACCTGCAGGAAACCAAGAAATGGTATGGCATCACTTAATGGTGGAAAATACAGTGTATCTTTACTTTTTTTTTTTTTAAATGAGAGAGAGAATTAGTGTGCCAGAGCCTCCAGCCACTGCATTTGAACTCTAGATGCGCCCACACCTTGCATGCATGTGCAGCCTTACGCACGTGTCACCTTGTCTGTCTAGCTTACATACGTGGGTCCTTAGACTTCAGAGGCAAGCACCTTAACCGCTAAGCCATCTCTCCAGCCTGGATCTTTACTTTTTTTTTTAGTTTGTTTGTTTTTTCGAGTTAGGGTCTCACTCTAGCTCAGGCTGACCTGGAGTTTACTATGGATTCTCAGGGTGGCCTCGAACTCACGGTGATCCTCCTACCTCTGCCTCCTGAGTGTTGGGATTAAAGGCGTGCGCTGTCGTGCCTGGCTTTTTTCTAAATATTTTTATAGGGAGGGAATCTTAAATTCTGACTTAGAAATAATCAAAATTCCTTGCTATTTTCCAAATATGTTTTGTGAATGCTTAAGCTTTATCTAAATTGAACATGTTTATGAACTAATCTGTCCTTTTACTCTTTTGTCTTTAGGAGCTGTTTGAACTTCCAGTAAGTGAAGAATATTTTCTTTTTATCTAAGTATGTTTGTTTTTAGTCTTAAAAAATAATAAATTGTTTGTGCATTTTTTTGAAACTAAATAGGCCATTTATGAGATAGGAATTGTTCGCCAGTTCCCATTTTCTTCTGCTTTGCAACGCATGAGTGTGGTTGCAAGGGTGCTAGGGGATAAGAAAATGGATGCCTACATGAAAGGAGCCCCTGAGGTCGTTGCCAGTCTGTGTAAACCAGAAACAGGTAAGGAAATAACTCGGCTCTGTTAGAATTCTGATATTTGTATGAGCATGTACTAGCAATTCTAAACTTAAATTTACCTCTTCTTTTATAAAGTTCCAGTTGATTTTGAGACAGTTTTAGAAGATTATACTAAACAGGGCTTCCGTGTGATTGCTCTTGCACATAGAAAATTGGAGTCAAAGCTGACCTGGCACAAAGTACAGAATATTAGCAGGTAAGCTTGTCCCATAATGCATCATTTGTGTTCCTAGAAGCCATGGATAGTCATTGAATGTAATTGGGTATTTACTAAACATTGAATATGTGGAAATATAATGAAGTCTTGTTTTAGGTGGTTGAGATAAAAGTAGTTTTCCTATTTATTTCCTTTCATTCTCTCTCTATATATTTTTTTGTTTTGTTTTGTTTTGTTTTTTGAGGTAGAGTCTCACTCTAGCCCAGGCTGACCTGGAATTCACTATGGAGTCTCAGGGTGGCCTCGAACTCACGGCGATCCTCCTACCTCTGCCTCCTGAGTGCTGGGATTAAAGGCGTGCGCCACCACGCCCGGCTTTTTTCTTTCATTCTATATTGAGTTTTTTGCATATGTTTATTTATATCACTGTAATGTATACTCTTTCAGATAAGTACTCTTTGGAAGCACTTAAAATTTGTTAAATGTTTATCAACTGCTTACTAAAAATATGTCCTGCATTTGCTAGAAAAAAAGAGGGACAATTCCATTTATTTTCCCTAAAAGAAGCTGTCTATTGGTAGAATCCAAATATTAATTTGGTTCATGTCATGAATTATAATCCCTATCTTTCCCTTACCCTGTCAAATGACAAATACTGGTGTCATATTTAGTTCCTTACATAAATACGTTTCATATTTATTATAACTGATATAGACCTATATTGAGGATAGTTGTTTTTGCCCTAAAAAAACACTGTTAGGGTTGTTTCATGCTACGTTTAGCATTTTGTAAGGAGAAAATAATATTTATTGATTGTCCTGGTAATTCTGCCTATGTTGGAGAGGTAGTCTGAGCATGAATGTGTTTTCAAAAAGCACTCACACATGTACACACAGCGCACACACACACACACACACACACACACACACACACACACAGAGAGAGAGAGAGAGAGAGAGAGAGAAAGAGAACAGAGCTGGGGAGATTAGGGATATGACTGTGAGTAAGGCCTTGCTGCACAAACCTGATGACCCTAGTTCAGATCCCCAGAAGTCAGGTAATGCTGGACTTATAGCACAGGTATCCCATAGTGTGCCTACTACTAGAAGTGGGGAAGAGGAGACAGCAGATTGTTGATGCTCCAGGCCAGCTGGCCTGGCATATACACAGGAAGCCCAGCTTCAAGGTGAAAGGCAAGGGTCAACACTCAAGGTTGCTGTTGTCCTCTTGCCTCCGTGCCAAACCGTGGCCTGCATTCACACACAAGCTTGTACATGCACACCTATATCATTCATACACAATTTAAACGGCAAAAATCTGTCCCTAGTGATACATCTCTTTGGGTGCTACAGACGTGTAACATCCTAATTCCTACAAAGGGCACATTAGTTTCCTTTTGATTTATATCTTCATCTTTTTATCTTTTTTTTTTTTGTTGTTGTTTTGTTTTTGTTTTTCGAGGTAGGGTCTCACTCTAGCCTAGGCTGACCTGGAATTCACTCTGTAGTCTCAGGGTGGCCTCAAACTCATGGCGATCCTCCTATCTCTACCTCCTGAGTGCTGGGATTAAAGGCATGCGCCACCACACCTGGCTATATCTTCATCTTTTGCCATCCCTTCCTTGTTAAAGACTTTACTGGTAAATTGCCTGTTCAGCAGTTGAATTGCCTAATTCTTTTTTAAAAAATATTTTATTTATTTATCTGAGGGGGGGAGGGAGGAGGAGGAGGAGGAAGATGGAGAGAGAAAGACAGAATAAAGGAGAGGGCAGGCATGCCAGGGCCTCTAGTCTCTAGCAAACTTATCTTTTGCTCAGAACACCTTGCTCTTGTTAACGTTTTCCATTCTCTTGTTCCTCTTTGTTTATTAAAGGACTTCTGTATATTTCTGCCTTGAAAGAATAGGTTTTAGCATATCTTGGGTAGTGTAAACCTTTATATTTTGAGTATTATGTAATTCATTACTTAGAGAGCAAGATGTCTATGACAGTTGTCATTGGTAGAAAAATTAGGAAACCAGCTCAAGTCAGAAATGAACCTCTCAGAAAATGGCCCAGTGTATGATCTTGACTCACTGCTTTTACATTACTACAACTTCGTGCTTTGAAAGACCATAAGGTCTCAAGGTTTTTGTTTGTTTATTCTCTTCCACCATCAGTAGTGGTATTCATTTTAAGTTTCCTAACTTGTAA
The DNA here is from genome assembly GCA_036346955.1 of Dipus sagitta. Classification (NCBI taxonomy): domain Eukaryota; kingdom Metazoa; phylum Chordata; class Mammalia; order Rodentia; family Dipodidae; genus Dipus; species Dipus sagitta. Next base: position 49,279,063 of record CM070773.1, on the reverse strand, counting down.
AAAAAAAAAAAAAAAAAAAAAAAGTTATTTACAAGCAGAGAGAGAAGAGAGGCAGGGCACTCCAGGGCCCCCAACTGTTGTAAACTAACTCCAGATGCATGTGGCACTCTGTACATCTGGCTTTACATAGGTACTGGAGAATTGAACCCTGGTAGTTAGGCTTTGCAGGCAAGTGTCTTAATTGCTGAGCAACCTCTCTAGCCCAGGGTTCCTAATTTTTTTTGTTGTTGTTCATTTTTATTTATTTGAGAGTGACAGAGAGAGAAAGAGGCAGATAGAGAGAGAATGGGCGTGCCAGGGCCTCCAGGCACTGCAAACGAACTCCAGACGCGTGTGCCCCCTTGTGCATCTGGCTAACGTGGGTCCTGGGGAGTCGAGCCTCGAACCAGGGTCCTTAGGCTTCACAGGCAAGCGCTTAACCGCTAAGCCATCTCTCCAGCCTGGGTTCCTAATTTTTAAAACACATTTTATTTATTATGTTAGCAGAGAGAGGGAGAATGGGTGTGCCAGGGCCTCTAGCCACTGCAACAAACTCCAGATGCATATGCCAGTTTGAGCACTTGGCTTTACATAGGTACTGGAAAATTGAACCTGAGCCACTGTACTTTGCAAGCAAGCACCTTAACTGCTGAGCCGTCTCTCCAGCCCCCTTATTTTTTAAAAAAGAATTATTTATTTTTCAAGGTAGCTGTGTCGCTGTAGCTTAGGCTGACCTGGAATTCACTGTATAGTCTCAGGGTGGCCGCCTCCTACCTCTGCCTCTTGAATACTAGGGTTAAAGGCATGTGCCACAATGCCTGGATTTTTTTTTTTTTTTAATGAACTTTGCTGTATGAACACATTGCATGACCTAGAATTCAGTATATAGTCCCAGTTGGCCTTGAACCCACAGTGATCCTCCTACCACTTATGCTTACTACCACAGCATTTTCAACTAAGGTGCTGGAGAAATTGGAGAGCCATTTGTGGAAGAGTGAGCCCAGACCCTCTTCTCTCACATTGCACAAGAATGGACTCCAAATGGATCAAGAACCTCAATATAACACCTGAAACTCTAAAATGACTACAGAGGGGAAAGGCGGGGGCGGCGGGGGAACTCTCTAAGATATAGGCATAGGAAAAGATTTTCTGAATAAGTAAGCTCCAGGTCAGCCTGGGCTAGAGTGAGACCCTACCTTGAATAAAAAGTATTTCTGCAGTCTAATAGTGGTAACTTGAACAGACTTCATCCTCAGTATAGTGCTGAAGTATATATTTTACATGCATCTGTTTGGTTGGAAGTTTGTTTTTCCACAAGTCTTGAATATGAGAAATGTGTTTTCAGCTTTGACACTCCTAAGGCATTGTAGAGTGCTGCTGCATAGTAGACTCAGCTATTCATGGTCACATCTCCTTGCAGATCCCATTGTTGCACTGCTAATTGTTCTTTTATCACAGTTCTAGGGTCAAGTATATCATTTTATAAAATTGATCAGGACTTTATAATGAATCCATTATGATTATACGAAATGTACTTCTGCTCTAGGCCCCTCCATTTTTCTCTCAACATATAAATTAGACCATGGCTTATAAGGCTTAGTAAAAGGTTTATGCTATATGCTTTTAGACAAGATATAAGTATACCTTAGTGCTAGATGTATTGTTTAGTGTTTTACAAAGATCCACATTTCCAGATGGTCCTTGTATTTCATGTTTCAGCCTGTCAAAAATATATTTCTTGGGATCTGTTTTTCCAGATTTAAATTTTTGGAGATATTGAACTGTTAAATGCACACATGGTTTATTCAGCATATGAAATGTTTTACTTTATAATTTACAGATGTTTTAATGTGCCTTGTCAGTATAAAGAGAATGATGGCTGTCCTCTTGAGTATACCATTGTATGTTAAAATTCTTTTTATGCAGAGATGTCATTGAAAACAACATGGATTTTATGGGATTAATTATAATGCAGAACAAATTAAAGCAAGAAACCCCTGCAGTACTTGAAGATTTGCATAAAGCCAACATTCGCACTGTCATGGTTACAGGTAAGGTGTGTAAAGGAATACCCCCCCAAAAAATGAGCATGGCTCTTGAGTTTATGTTAGATCATATTTAGGGATGGTCAGTTATAGAAACATGTAATACAGTGGTTCCATCCTCTGCATCTGTTTCAACTCTGAATATTTTCTCAAGGCACAAGATAATTACAGTACTCTTTTCTAAGGCTACTGCAGTCAGCTTCATGTTGCTGGCACAAAGCAGCCCACAAAGCATCTTGTGGGAGGAAAGGGTTTTTTGGCCTACAGACGCGAGGGGAAGCGCCATGATGGCAGGGGAAATGATGGCATGAACAGAGGGTAGACATCACCTCCTGGCCAACACCAGGTGGATAACAGCAACAGCAGCAACAGGAGAGAGCACCAAACACTGGCAAAGGCAAGCTGGTTATAACACTCATCAGACCCTAGTCAGTGCTTCTCCTACCTGTGCCTCTCAAGTGCTGGGATTAAAGGTGTGCACCACCACGCTGGGCTTCCTGGGTGTTTTTGTCTTGTTGATAGCATTATATAATTGTTATTTATAAGTTCAGTAAAACTTAGGTGGGAAAGGAGTGAATGTGTTTATGTGTATTAAGTAATACCTGTCCACTAGCTTTATACTTTATACACGTACTTTATAGCTCCAGGTCACCAACTCTCCCATCATAGTAAATCCTCCTTCTAATGACTCCTTCTTCAAGGTACTTTCCCTCTGTCTATGTTCCCCCATTGTTGTTGCCAGGACAGCATGACTTTGTGTCCCAGGGGCCACAAGAGGACACTACTGGAAGATTTCATAGAAGAAATACCCCACCCTTCGGTTCCAGTGGGAGTGGCCTCCTCGGACTTTTGCCTACTTCTCTTATTTTTGCTTTATTTCCTTCCCTTTCTTCTTGTGACCAAGACAGTCTGTCTTACTTTCCATTAAATAGTCTTTTCTTTTATGTTTCTTGACTTTTTTGTTTCACGTAATCTTACTTTTGTAACTCATCCTTTCTGGAACGCTGTGCTAGTGTTTTGTATACCATCAGTCACTCGCTCCTAGGTTATTTCAGCAAATGTTTATGAGGCCTTGCTCTGTATGGTACACTATGGCATCTGTTGTGGGACAAAAATAATAAAAACTGAAAAATTGTATTTAAAAATTTGGGGCATGAACTGAGCCTAAAGTCTCAGCACTGAGAGGCTGAGGCTGGAGGATTATAAGTTCAAGGCCAGCCTAGAGTACAAAGTGAGACCTTGTTTTAAAACAGTTAAATGTTGGGTTCTGGGGAAATGGCTTAGCAGTTAAAGCATTTGCCTGTGAAGCCTGAGGACCCCAATTCAATTCTCCAGGACCCATGTAAGCTAGATGCACAAAGGAGTGCATGTGTGTAGAGTTTGTTTGCAGTGGCTGGAGGCCCCGGCATGCCCATTCTCCCTTTCTCTCTATCTGCCTCTTTCTCTCTCTCTCTCTGCCTCTCTCTCTCTTTCTCTCTCTCCCTCTTTCAAATAAGCAAACAAAATATTTTATTTGTTGAATTCAGCATATGTGTGCGTGCATTTTAGTGAGTGTCCCCTAATTGGTTTACTTTGAAACTCACAAGGGTAAAGGACCATGCATTACCCCCTTTCTGTGCAGCCCAACTCTAGGGACTAGATAAGAGTCTTTGAGCTTGCTTGATACAGTCGTGTTTTCATTTCAACTTTAATATGTTTAAAATCTCTTGAAAATTTAGGTGACAACATGCTGACTGCTGTCTCTGTGGCCAGAGACTGTGGGATGATTCTACCTCATGATAAAGTGATTATTGCTGAAGCATTACCTCCAAAGGATGGGAAAGTTGCTAAGATCAATTGGCATTATGCAGACTCTCTAACACAGGGCAGTAGTTCATCAGCAATTGACTCAGAGGTAATATCAGTGTTCATTTTCTCTTTTGAAGCTTGCTGTTTTGGATTTAGTCTGAAAAAACAAATGTTACTTGGGAATGTGGTAGACAGAAGCTAAATGAAACAGACTATTTCCCCAGAGATTCTGGTTCACTAGATAGGGATAGTTCCAGAAATTCAGTGTGTAAATCTTCATAGTCAGTCAAGATCAAGAACCATAGTTTCAAAGTGTAAAAATCCTTAATATCCAGTCTTAAAAGTAAAAGTAATTAGCAGTAAATGATTAGGTAGTCCATAATAAATAATTCAGTTCTTAGATCATTTCATATTAAAGCTGACATAGTATAGGATCTCATGTAGCCCTGACTAGCCTTGAATCACTGTGTAGCAAGGCTGTCCTTGAACTCCTGTTCCTCCTGTCTCTACATCCCTAGTGTTGGGATTACAAGCATGTGTCACCATGCCCACTTCTGTATATTTAACAGCTGTGCATGGTGGTACACACCTTTAATTCCAGCACTCGGGAGGCAGAAGTAGAAAGATTGCTGTGAGCTTGAGGCCAGCCGGAGACCCCAAAGTGAATTCCAGGTCAACCTGGGGTAGATTGAGAGCCTATCTTAAAACACCAATAAATAAATAAATATTACAGGTAGCATTAGTACTGATTATCTTCTTTTTGGATAAATGGTAAGCTTTTTATGACTTTTTAAAAATTATTAAGTACACACTTTGTATGGACACTATGACATAATTTTTTAAATGGAACAGTTCAATTTTGGAACAAACATATTTCACATGGAACTGTGATACCTGGCTTGGCCACCTAAATACTGTCCTAAATGTCTCTTACATAGGCTATTCCAATTAAATTGGCTCATGATAGCTTAGAGGATCTTCAGTTGACTCGCTATCATTTTGCAATGAATGGAAAGTCATTTTCAGTCATACTGGAGCATTTTCAAGACCTTGTTCCTAAGGTAAGTGAATGAGTTTATAAATGTGTTCACAAGCATAGTCTGATCAATTAAAAAAATTTATTTGTCTTGTTTGGTGTGTGTTTTTCTTTTTCTTTTTTCTTTTCTTTTTTTTTTTTTGTTTTTGTTGTTTTTTCAAGGTAGGGTCTGTAGCCCAGGCTCACCTGGAATTCACTATGTAGTCTCAGAGTGGACTTGAACTCATGGCAGTCTTCCTACCTCTGCCTCCTGAGTGCTGGAATTAAAGGCGTGCACCACCACACCCAGTCTTCTTTTTTTTTTTTTTGAGGCACCGTCTTAACTTTACCTTAAAGTGACCTGAAACTCACTCTGTAGCACAAGCTGGCCTTGAATTCATGGCATTCCTCCTACCTTAGCCTCCCAAATGCTGGAATTGCAGGTGTGAGTTACCAAACCCAACAGAACTACATATATAATAAAATATTCTTTGTTTTCTGGGCTGAGGAGATGATTTAAAGCACTTGCTTGTAAAGCCTGCTGGCCCAGGTTTGATACCCCAACACTCATGTAAAGCCAGGTGCCCACAGTGATGGGCTTATGCAGCTGGAGTTTGTTTGCAGTGGCAAAAGGTCCTGGCATGCCCATATTCTCTCTCTTTCTCCTCCAAAATAAATAACAATATTTTATTTTCCTAGTTGATGTTGCATGGCACTGTCTTTGCTCGTATGTCACCTGATCAGAAGACACAATTGGTAGAAGCATTGCAAAATGTGGAGTAAGTACTGATGGTTTTATGTTTTGTTTTATTTGATTAATAATGGTTTCATTTTCAAACTCAGAATAATATTTAAATTTTCTTTTGTAAAAAATATTTATTTGAGAGAGAGAGAATGGATGAACTAGGGCCACTTGCTACTTACTGCAAAGGAACTCCAGATGCATGTACCACTTGTGCATCTAGCTTTACATGGCTACTGGGGAATTGAACCTGGGTAATCAGGCTTTGCAGGCAAGCCTTTAATCGCTGATCCATCTCTCCAGCCTTGACTTATTTATTTATTGTATGTGTGTGGTTTTCTAGGTAGGGTCTTGCTCTAGCCTATGCTGACCTGGAATTCACTGTTGTTTCAAGCTGGCCTTGAGCTCACAACCAATCCTTCTACCTCTGCCTCCTGAGTTCTGGGATTAAAGGCATACATTACCACGACCTGCTCTAACTTAACATTTCTTATATACAAGTTGAGTATCCTTGGTACAATACCATAAAATCAAAATACTCTGAAATCTGAAACTTTGTCAATATCACAGGAGAATTTTGGGCATTTCAAATTTTGGACTTTCAGCTGAAAGATTCTTAACTATTAAATTCTATGTAAAGATTCTAAAACCTGAAAAACTCCTAAATCCAAAACCCTACTTATTTATCAAGAGAAACCATGTGTGTACATATGTACAAAGAATTGCTGCCTATAATTAAGATGAAAACATGAAGTGTCTCTGGCTTTATGTGGGTACTGGGGAATTGAACTTGGGCCAGCAGCCTTTGCAAGCAAGCACTTTTATCTGCTGATCCATCTCACTAGTCCTCAACTACTGTGTGTATATACATATATGTATATATATATTTATTTTTATTTATTAGAGAGAGAGAGAATGGTGCACCAGGGCCTCTAGCCACAGCAATTGAACTCGATGTATGCACCACCTTGTACATCAGCCTTACATGGGTTCTGGGTCGTCTTAGGCTTCACAGGCAAGCGTGTTAACTGCTAAGCCATCTCTCCAGCCCCAGAATTCGATTTTGATTCCTAACAGTTTTAAGTGAGAAATCTACTGATAATCTAAAAAGCATGTTCAGAAATGTACACATGCTTTTTGTTCTAAAGACAAGGAAATTAAAATACCAAAATGATTCACACATACGTTGACAGAAATAAGATAGTACCAAGGTCAGTATACTTCCAGGCCAATGTTGGTCGTTGTATTGAAAAGATTCATTTATTCAGAAAATCTGTCAAGCCTCCATAATACTATGTTAGGGAATGTTAAGTTATGTATGTAGTATAAGAAATTAAATTCTGAAATTCTTTTGTTTTTTAGTTACTTTGTTGGAATGTGTGGTGATGGGGCAAATGACTGTGGTGTAAGTACAGTTTTTGTGATTTACATTTGAAGTTCTTAGCTCAAGTCATGTTCACAAAACTTAACCAGGTTTCTTGAACCTCCAGGCTTTGAAGAGGGCACATGGTGGTATTTCCTTATCTGAGCTTGAAGCTTCAGTGGCGTCTCCTTTTACCTCTAAAAGTCGTAGTATTTCCTGCGTGCCAAACCTTATCAGGTAATACAGCTTAGAAATTGTTTTAGTATTTCTCTGTATCTTGCACTTAGTAAAAGGGTAAATTACCATAAAGAGTGATATGTATTTGTTTTGATGCTCAGCAGCAGCTTGAGCTATAACTTACTAATCACATTGCTGCTCGTTTATTCCACCTGAGCTTTGCTAATTGTTTTGGTAGATGACTACTTGGTTGCTGGTATTGAATGCTGATGTTCAGCTGTTAAGATAGAGCTGTGTGCTGAAGAGGAGTTTAAGATTTTGTTATTCACATGCCCACATTTCTCTTCACAGGGAAGGCCGTGCTGCTTTGATGACATCTTTCTGTGTGTTTAAGTTTATGGCATTGTACAGCATCATACAGTACTTCAGTGTTACTCTCCTGTATTCCGTGAGTATTGACATTGTTCACAGAGCTGCAGTTCATGTGAAGGCATAGTATTTGATTTTGAATACATCCATTCATAACAAAATTTCTATTATTAGTACTGCAAATTTACCTTGAGGTTATTGAGGTTTGATCAGCTGATTGAAATGTCATTACTTTGGAAAGCTTGTTCTTTATGGCAATCAGCAGTGACTAAAGCTTTCAGAAGAATAGATGGTTGCATTCTTTTTAGTCTGTAGTGCAGATTGGAGTTGGTTTTTGAGACAATCTCCTGTGCCCCGTGTTGGCTTCAGGCTCTAATGTAGCTAAAGATGACCTTGAACTTCTAATCTGTTTTGCTGGTTCCTCCCAAATGGTGGCATTATAGGCATACTCAGCCATACCTGACATAGTGGACATCTTCCATGCATTTGTGTCAGTCTGATAGAAGTGATCATTTGCATATCTTGCACACTTTACTGGCATGTTAGTCAGACTGCCACGTTCATAGTTATAGGTAATTTTGCTGTAAAATGTACAAAAAAACAGACTAGGAAGATAGACATTTCAACAGTAGTTTTTACAACTTAGTGCATTTGGGAGGAAAATGTATACAGAAGTGTTGTCATAGTGATCTTTGTCAACTCTCTTTATATCATTTGGTGAGTGTCAAAGGGAAGATGTGAGAAAGCTTTTAAGATACTCTGACATGTGAGACTGTGTGCATGTGTATGTAGAGTATGGATGTGATGTGTGGTGTCTGCACATGTTTGCGTTTGGAGTCCAGAGAGGAGCATTGGGGTATCATTATTGCTTATCTCTGTGTTTTCTTGAGAGGGGATCTCTTCCTCACCCCAGAACTGCAGTTCACCAGGAGCCACACTCTGCTGTCTGCCCCCCTCTCCTACCTTGTACCCAGCTCTTTTATTGACTTTTGTGTTGTTTTCAAGGTAGGGTCTCACTCTAGCCCAGGCTGACCTGGAATTCTCTCTGTAGTCTCAGGCTGGCCTTAAACGCATAGCAGTCCTCCTATCTCTGCCTCCCAAGTGCTGGGATTAAGCATGTGTGCCACTACACCATTGTAAAACACTTTTATTTTTTTCATTTGCAAGCAGAGAAAAAGAAGGAAGAGAGACAGAATGAGCATGCCAGGAACTCTAGATGCATATGCCTCCTTGTGCATCTGGCTTTATGTGGGTACTAGGGAATTGCACCCACATCATTAGGCTTTGCAGGCATGCACCATAACTGCTGAACCATCTCTCTGGCTCAAATGTTGACTATTTTGCTTAAAAGTTTATTTGCTTTTTAAAAAATTATTTTTAAGTTTTTTATTTTTATTTTGCTCATTTTATTTTAGAGAGAGGGAGAGAGAGAGTTGACCTGCCAGGGCCTCAGCCAATGAAATCAAACTCCAGACGCTTGTGCCACCTAGTAGGCATGTGTAACCTTGTGCTTGCCTCACTTTTGTACGTCTGGCTTTCATGGGATCTGGAGAGTTGAACATGGGTCCTTAGGCTTTGCAGGGAAGCACGTTAACTACTAAGCCATCTCTCCAGCCCTAAAAATGCCCCCCCCCCCCAGGTAGGGTGTCACTACTCTAGCCCAAGATGATCTATAATTCACTATGTAGTTTCAGCATGACCTTGAACTCATGGAAATCCTCCTACCACTACCTCCTGAGTGCTGGGACTAAAGGTGTGCACCACCACACCCAGCTCCTAAAAATGTTTTTATTGAATGAATTTTTTTTTTTTTTTTCAGGGTAGGTTCTTACTCTAGCCTAGGCTGACCTGTAACTCACTCTGTAGTCCCAGGCTGGCCTCGAACTCACAGCAATCCTCCTACCTCTGTGTGACCACAACTGGCTGAATGTGTTTTATGGATACACTTATATTAATATGTCAGTATTTTTATAAATATGTTATAGTTGGTTAATTTCAAAAGCAGATGTATTTTATTTTTTAATCCGACTTAAGTGTCATTTTGAAGTTGTTACTCCTGGGGAAAAACTAAACTGTCACCTGGTTATAAAATGCTATAAAAATAGTTCCTGAAAACTGTTTTACAAATTCCTTTTGTAGATTTTAAGTAACCTGGGAGACTTCCAGTTTCTCTTCATTGATCTGGCAATCATTTTGGTAGTGGTTTTTACAAGTGAGTGTTTCTTTTTTATTTTCTAATTGATTTTAAGGCATGAAATTCTGTTATGGCTTTCTGAATTGCAACACATTTACATCAACAATTGTAATAGCCTATATTACTTCAGATTTACATGGGTACTGGGGTATTGAAACCCAGGCTTTGCAAGCAAGTGCCTTTAATCTGCGAGCCATCTCTCCACCCCAAGTAGTTTACTTTTTGGAAATTGTTTTCAAATCATTTAAATATGTGTGATATCTGGCTGGCTTGGATTTTTTGAAACATCTTGTAAATTTTTATACAAAACCAACTTTTGTCACCTTGCATGTTGATTTTACCATGCTATTTAAGTGAATAATTTAGACACTAATCTTACGTTCTTATTTTTCAATATAGTGAGTTTAAATCCTGCCTGGAAGGAACTTGTGGCACAAAGACCACCTTCAAGTCTTATATCTGGAGCTCTACTCTTCTCCGTCTTGTCTCAAATTATCATCTGCATTGGATTTCAATCTCTGGGGTTTTTTTGGGTCAAGAAGCAACCTTGGTATAAAGTGTGGCATCCTTACGCAGAGTGAGTTATTCAATCCATGTAAAACTATGTAAAATGAATAGGAAAAATGATTCTAGGAATGTATATAAAACTTGCATGTAGCTTGATTTGGACGCTTACATAATTTTGTCTGTATTTATCCATGGTTGCCCTTGCACAGGCCTGGTATATCCAAAACCTCTTTGGGTCTCCATGCTAACAAAGTCAATCTTCTAATGGCTTTACCAGCCTCTTCATCAGGGTCACCATGCCCTGCCTATGTTCCGCTTCTCAGCAGAGGCTCCTGGAACTATGTGCACTTTAGGACCCATTCCATTCTTTTTTGGGGGGGGTGGGGTGGGGGGATCCAAGGTAGGGTTTCACTCTAACTCAGGCTGACCTGAAATTCACTATGCAGTCTCAGGGTGGCCTCAAACTCATGGTGATCCTCCTCCCTCTGCCTCCCAAATGCTGGGATTAAAGGCATGTGTCATCATGGCTGGCTCCATGTTTTTTTTTTTTTTTTTTATGATTTTGAAATTAGTACTAGGTGTGCAGGATGCAGCCATATTCTTAATTCAGGGATGAAATAAATCAGTGACTTTTGAAGAGCAGATTCCTTGCCTACAAAAGAGTTTGTATGTCTACCACTCATTCTTTCCTTCAGTGTAAAAGCAGTTGGGCCATGTTTTTTTCCATATGCTAATGTATTTGACAATAGTAGCTTTAGCAGCCAGTCTCAGTGCCCCTAATTTTAAATTTGTTTGTGTTTTTTCCAACTTACATCTTGAATTTTTCAGTTTCATATCTTTAGCCAAGCATATCAGTCCATCACAAAGTTAATCTTGATCAAACTCTCTGAGCATGGGCAACAGAGCTCAGCCAGCCCTTATACCAGTAACCCAGTTCTAATAAAGTTCTCTGCGGTCTTCCCTTCCCTTTTGAAAGTTCATAAGCAAAGCCTTCAAATATAATTCTCTCTACAAACTCTCATCAGAATAGTCTGTAAAACTTTGCTTACTACTTTGGAAGGAATTTTTAGTTGCAAGTACCAAGTCCATGCCTATTCCCCAAAACAAAAGTTCCAAAAAACCAAAATTTACATGGTCATATTCATCACACAGCAACACCCCACTCCTGATACTATTTCTGACACAGTCAGCTTCACACTGCTCAGATGAACTTCCAAACCAGGCATAGTTTATAGGAGGAATGGACTTTATTTGAAGCTTACAGATGCAGGGGAAGTTCCTTATTGGCAGAAGAAGCATGCCCCGTTTCACGGGTTCATACAGAAAAGAAGCAACAACCACCAGCACAAGCAAGCACACTCCAGGAACCCAGCAGAGCTCAAGCGCTCTTCATATCTTTAGACTGGAATTCAGACCTGCCCCCACACCATAGAGCTGGACCACAATGACACCAAGTGACAATCTTGAATAAGATGCTTGAGTCTATTAGGGGACATCCATTCAAACCACCACACCAAATTAAAAAGAAAAAAGTTTTCTCGCATCCTTTAGTTGAGGGGCTATATAGGGTAATAGTCTTTTTGTCCTTAGGCAGTGCCGGGGCCTCACATGACAAGAGACATAGGCAAATTGGGTTTGTACAGCCCTATTCTAGGGTCACCTATTAATCTATTGCATGAGTAGATCAATCCATTCACAAGGGGTAGAATCCTAATAACTTCTTAAATTTCAGCATGAACTTTAGAGAGGACACTTCATAAGAGATCATAACAGGAAATGTTCAAAGTGTTGTGCTACCAAGATGGAGAGTTTCAGTCAGCTGCTTAATGTGCTTCTGAACTTTCTTGGAGAGGAGAAGGGCTTGCTCTCTGGAGTCATTCTTGGAGGCTCTTATGTACTCACTTCTGGCTTTTCTACCTGGTTTATGTCGTGCCATTTTAGACTTCCTGGGAAAACAATGGTGTTTTATTTGTAGAGTCTGCTCTTGTTTACATATGTAATAATATTTAACTTAACATGAACAATTTTGTTTAGTTGTAATATTCACTTCTACATTTAAAGTTTTTGAAAGTATTTTATTTACTCGTTTATTTGAGAGGGAGAGAGAGAGGAAAATGGGCATGCCAGGGCCTCTAGCCACTACAAACTCCAGAAGCACATGCCACCTTGTGCACCTGGCTTATTACAGGTACTGGGGACTTGAATCTGGGTCCTTAGGCTTCACAGGCAAGCAACTTAACTGCTAAGCCATCTCTCCAGTCCTTAAACATTTTTATTCATTTGAGAGAGACAGACTGTGTGTGTGTGCACACACGTGCGTGTGCCAGTGCCTCCTACCACTGCAAATAGGACGTGTGCAACACTTTGTACATTGGACTTATTTGGGTACTAAGGAATGGAACCCAGGCCATCAGGCTTTGCAAACAAGTGTCTGTAACTACTGACCCATCTCTGTAGCTCTCAGTTATAAATATTTTTTTTATTTGAGTTTGTCTTTAAAAATTTTTAGAAAACTAAAAGTAATGTTACTATTTTCTTATATGCATACAAACACTGCCGATGAAAAGTAATGGATGAAGCTGTCTTGAATTTTCCAGAATTCATTTGTGGCAGATTAACATTTTGTTACTACTTACCTGTGTTCATTATAGTTAATGTTTAAATAACATGTGGTTTGTGTCTGCCCGGCATTTATTGCTCATGTAGAAGTAGAAACGAGGGCCTGTCCTAACTATTAAATATTAAGGGCTCTCTCGTTGCCTTGCTAGGCATTGTGTTCACAGTAACCTGTAACAGGTGGAACTCACAGGTGAGGAAATTGATCAAGGAGATTAAGTAGATTGCTATATCTGCAGTTACTCTTAAAAGTGGTGGAGTTAAAGACCTTTGGTATTCTAAAGTTACTTGCAAGATTTTAAAAAATGAGGGATGGAAGCTTCTTAATTTTAATGGGTTGAAATCACTACCTGATTAAAAACCTTTATTTGTTTACCTGTTGTATATATGCCTTGTGGTGATGTTGTTGGCTCTTTTACTATAACTAGTATTTTGTTTCTTTGTATAGGCATAGTTATTCAAAGCATCTAAGGCAAAATTGATTTCTTTTGATAGATGGGTATCATGTTTCTAATGGTAAGTTTTTTTTGTGTGTGTGTTCTAGTGCTTGTAATACAACAAGAAGCCTATATGAAAATTCAGACAATGAAACGGAAATACATAATATACAAAATTATGAAAATACCACAGTGTTTTTTATCTCCAGTTTCCAGTACCTCATAGTGGCAATTGCCTTTTCAAAAGGAAAACCCTTCAGGCAACCTTGCTACAAGAATTGTAAGTATAACAGTGTGAATTCTGTCTTGCCTCTCTTCTTAAAAGATAATGGAGAAAAATCCTGAATGAGCTGACAAAACCAGTATCCCAGTATTTAGCCTCAAGTTCAAGGCCAGCCTTGGCAATATGGCCAGATTTTCTGTTGTAAAAACTAAAATTAAATAAATAATATAAATTAACCCAGGGCCTAGTGTATGCCAGACAGGCACTCTTCCAACTGAGCCACATCTCAACCCCTCCCTCCCATCCCATCCATCCATTTATTTGTGTGAGGAAGAGAATGAGTGTATATATGGGTGTGCCAGGGCCTCTTGCCACTGCATGTGAATTCCAGAGGCATGTGCCACTTTGTGCATCTGGCTTTACTGGGTGTCCCGGGAATTGAACTCCATCTGGCAGACTTTGCAAGCAAACTGCTTTAACTGCTGAGCTGTCTCCCCAGCTCCTACTTTTTATTTATTTACTTATTTTTAATTTTTGTTCATTTTTTATTTATTTATTTGAGAGTGACAGACAAAGCGAGAAAGGCAGAGAGAAAATGGGCGTGCCAGGGCCTCCAGCCACTGCAAATGAACTCCAGACACGTGCGCCCCCTTGTGCATCTGGCTAATGTGGGTCCTGGGGAATTGAGCCTCAAACCAAGGCCCTTAGGCTTCACAGGCAGGTACTTAACCACTAAGCCATCTCTCCAGCCCTACTTTTTATTTTTTGAGACAAGGTCACATCAAGTTGCCCGGGCTGGCTTTGCACAATCGTTATAGTCCTGGAAGGCTCAGCCTGCTTGCTGAGTGTCTGGAGTTACAGGCCTATACCTGGGCCCAGCATAAATTTAACATACGGTATTTTTGGCAGGGCAGAGGTGCTTTATTTTTTTGAGGTAGAGTCTCACTCCATAGCCCAGGCTTGCCTTGAGCTCATGGGATTCCTCCTCCTACCTCACCCACCTGAGTGCCAAGATCAAAGGTGTGCACCACCACTTCTGACTTGATATAGGTACACAGTGTTTTTAAGTTTCAGGGAAGCACTGAGTATGTTGAAGGGGTGTTTTGAGACAAGATCTCTCTGACCTCCAGGGTGGCCTTGAACTGGCAGTGATCCTCACTCAGCCTTCTGAGTGCTAGGATTATAAGTATGAGCCACCATGCTCAGCAGCATGCTATGTGTGATATATTACATATGCACATAACACATACAACAGAAAGGAGTCTGGCACTAACTGTAAATGTGCAACCCAGCAGGACAGCCAGCTGCAGTAATCTATTTCATCTACTCTCTTGCTGCTGGCACAAAACACCTGGCCAGGAGCCTGTGGGAGGAAAGGGTGGATTTCAGTTTATAGTTTGGGGAAAGTGTTGTCATGGCAGGGAAAGCGGATCTTGGTGCTGGGCTAATAAACCTCAACACCCCCCCCCCCCCCCCCCCAGTGACATGCTTTCCCTAGCAAGGCTCCAGCTCCCATGTTGGCCAGCCTGAGATTGAGTGAGTCACAAACACCTGAAGCTGTGGGGAACACTTTATATTCAAACTACCACAGAAATCTAAGTAACTTTACCCTAGCCATACTTCTGTTGGTGAGAGAAGTAGATCAGTCACTTCGGGTCAGGGGCAGCAGTTCTGGGGGTTGAACTCAGGGCCTGGAACATGTGAAGCAGGCACTCTACCAAAAGCCACAGTCCTGAGTCACCAGATTTTTAAAAATTATTATTTGTATTTATTTATGTGAGAGTGAGAGGATGGGTGGTAGGGCTTCTTGCTATTGGCAAACGAACTCTAGATGCATGAGTCCCATTGCACATTTGGCTTTATGTGGGTACTGGGCAGTTGAATCTTGGGCTGTCCATTAATTGCTGAGTAGACATAGTCAAACCAAATTAAGGAGTGACAACATACCACTTGTTATTAGATACCTTTTACTTTTTTTTTTTTTTTTTTAAAAAAAAAAGAACCTTCTAATTTATTTTACTTTCTTTTCCAGATTTTTTTGTTGTGTCTGTGATTATTTTGTATGTTTTCATATTATTCATTATGCTGCATCCAGTTGACTCTATTGACCAGGTTCTTCAGGTAAGGCTTAATTACATCTTTATTTCTTATCTCATGGTTCATAGTGAATGGGGGAACAATGGAAAGACAGTAATGGGGAGCGACCCTTTTAGTATTGCATGGAAATTTATTTACTTATTTATTGGTTTTTCAAGGTAGGGTCTCCCTCTAGCCCAGGCTGACCTGGAATTCACTATGTAGTCTTAGGGTAGACTCAAACTCAGTGATACTCCTACCACTGCCTCCTGAGGGCTGGAGCTAAAGGCATGCACCACCACACCCGGCTTATTTATTTTTAAAATATTTTTATTTGTACATGGGTGTGTGAGTGCTTGGGCACACCAAGTCTCTTCCTACTGCAGATGCATGCACTACTTTTTGCACTTGGCTTTTAAAAAAATATTTTATTTGTTTACTTGAGAGAGAGAGAATGGGCACACCAGGGCCTTTAGCCACTGCAGACAAACTCCAGACATGTGCTACCTTGTGCAGCTGGCTTATGTGGGTCCTAGGGAATTGAACCTCTGTCCTTTGGCTTTGCAGTTAAGTGTGTTAACTGCAAAGCCATCTCTCCAGTCCTGCATCTGGCTTTATGTGGGTCCTGGGGAATTGAACCCTTGACTGTCATGCTTTGTATGCAAGCTTCTTAAAGTAGAGAGCTTACATGGAATGTAAGAAGCTAAATGACACTTCTGGATGTCTGTTAAAAGGGCTTGAGGTCCCCTTCCCTCCTTTGCTCTTCTTTCTTTACTGACGAAAGAGACAGATTTCCACTGTGTCTTTTCCCGGTACCTCTTCTTTCTTCTAGGTATAGCTACATTAACCCTAAAGATACCCTAAAACAAATATAGAACAGTTGAAATAGCAGAATTTACTGGCTCTAGTGTTTATTCCAGCCTTACTTGTTCAAAAGTCCATCTTTCCACTCATTTTAGTGGCATGTCTGTCAGTTTCCCATGTATGAAATCTAGGAAGTGCAGCGTAACAGGGCCTTTATTTAAGTTACTTTTAGTTTTCCTTTTTCTGAGGTAATAGCATAGTGTCCAAATTTTATTATCACTTTGTCTGAGGTAGCGGTCTTACCTCAACCTCACATCGTGAGCCTCACAATCTTTTTGTCTGTTCTTGGGCCTTTGCTTTAAATTTTAGGTTTAGCTTATCAGATGCCAGGGAAAGCACTCTTGGGGTAATTAGAATTGCACTTAGTTTAGTAATAAATTCAGAGAATTGATTAGTTTCCCTATGCATGAGCAATGTCTGCTTCTTGTCTTAGATTTCTCATTACAGTGAACAAATACCAAACAACTTAAGGGAGGAGGGGCTTATTTTGGCTCACTGAGGAGATACAGTCCGTCATGGTGGTGGAAGCATTAGGTGACTAGTGACATCACATCTGGTCAGAAAGCAGAGAGGTGGAGGTTGTTTCTAATGCTGAGGCTTTCTCCTCTTTATCATTCTGTGCCCCACTCCCGTTAGTTCAAGGCCAGCCTGAGACCAGGTAGAGCAAGATGCTGCCTCGTGAAAACAATAGCACCAACAACTCTCTAGAATGGTCCGTTACATGGACTTTTTCCTATCTTGTATAACTGCATTTAGGGGTTACCTAGTCAAAGGGTATCTTAGTCTGTTTTCTGTTGCAATGACAAAATATTTGTAGCAAATAATTTATAAAGAAAGTCCAAGAGCATCTGCCTAGCTTTTGGGAGGGTCTCATGTTTTTTGCAGGGTAGAAAAGTAGTAAGGCCAATTGCAATGTATGAAGACATCACATAGTAAGAAAACAGTAAGAGACAGCCAAGAAGCTACATTCACTTCTGAATTACCTGCACACTTCC
Organism: Dipus sagitta; assembly: GCA_036346955.1. NCBI lineage: Eukaryota > Metazoa > Chordata > Mammalia > Rodentia > Dipodidae > Dipus > Dipus sagitta. The sequence goes on along the minus strand of CM070773.1, from coordinate 49,261,673 downwards.
AGTGTACTTGTATATCTAACATTTTCCTTTAATGTTACTTCATTCCCTGGGAGTATTCACCTCTGTAAGTGTGCCATAGGGAGGCAGACAGAGCATGGACACTCCAGGACCTCTTGCCACTGGAAATGAGATGCATGTGCTATATTGTGCATCTGGCTTTACATGGGTACTAGGGAATTGAACCTAGGCTGGAAGGCTTTTCTTTTTTTTTTTTTTTAAGGTTTAGGGAAATTATTAGATTAAAAGGAGGAAGTTCAGAGAGCTCCCACTATGAGGAAGGTAAGAGGGAATGAGTAAGGGGCCCCAAATTCCATCTCTCCTCAGACAGGCTGAAATGAGAGGTGCTTACCAAAGCAGGGACGTGGAGGTTCAGGTAGTGGTAAACAGCCCAAAATGGGCCATGCCCACCTGGTAAGCACCAATTTATAATCTTATTGTGGTGCACTCTACCCTCGGGCTCAGGTGAGTCTAAGAAAGAGCTGATTGGTGTAGATTCAAGGCTGCCTCTGGAAGAGGCCAGCCATGTAGCCAAGTTTGTAGGCTGAGTTTAACCAACCACAATTGTGCTGGCAGGCTTTGCAAGCAAGAACCTTTTACCACTGGGCCATCTTCCCTGCTCCATGCCTGTTGTTCTTGAGACAGTCGCCTCCCCCACCCCAGATTTGCTCCTTTGTGACTTCTTCCTGCCCTCTGATCTTCATTCTCTGTCTAAGTTAAGGCTCTACTCCCTCTGACTCATCCTTAAACATTAGTTCTTCACTTTTAGGTCTTAACCCTCTTTCACTGTGTACCTCAGGTGATCCCATCTATAGTCATGGCTTTGCCTGTAGTTTCCATCTGAAGTTAAAGACCACTCAACCTTCATACACTGAGCTTAGGTTTACAGCTGAGTACCTGGTACATTGACTGTCGCTTGAGGTCTACCCAGAAGTCTCTCCCAAAGTGACCATTTTAAAGTGTACCATATTCTCCTATCTTTTCATTGTACTGCCATTTATTGTTGTTGGTATTATTATTATTGCTTTTTTTTTTTTTTTTTTTGAGGTTGGGTCTCGTTCTAGCTCAGGCTGTCTGGAATTCACTATGTAGTTTCAGGCTGGCTCTAATTCACAGTGATCCTCCTACCTTGGCCTCCCAAGAGTGCTTGGGATTAAAGGCATGCACCACCACGCCTGGACTGGTATTGCCCTTCATCCAAGATAGAAGAGGGGAGGGGACAGCTGGGCATGGTGGCACACACCTTTAATCCCAGCACTTGGGAGGCAGAGGTAGGAGGATCACTATGAGTTTGAGGCCACTGTGAAACTACACATAGTGAATTCCAGGTTAGTGTGGGCCAGAGTGAGACCCTAACTCAAAAAAAGAGCGAGCGAGAGAGAGAGAGAGGGAGGAGGGGGAGACACTGAAACTGTTAATGTCTTTCTTCACTTTTTCATGAGTAGTAATACTTTATTTATTTTAGGGGGCAGGGGGGAAGGAGAGAGAACATGTGTGTGCCAGGGCCCCTAGTCACTGCAGACAAACTCTAGACACATGTTCCACCTTGTGCATCTTCATTTTCATGGGTGCTAGGGAGTCATACCTGGGTCTTTTGGCTTTGTTGGCAAGTGCCTTATCCATTAAGTCATCTCTCCAGTCCCCTCCTTTTTTTTTTTTTTTTTTTAAAGTTTTCTTATTCTGTAAGTCCTTCTGTCTTTTAATACAGTTCCATTGGCCCCATACTGGTTTGGGCTTGTCATCTGTTGTAGTCTTCAGTCTCCTCATCATAAACCTTATTGAAGTATTTTTTCTAAAGTGCATAGATAATGTTACTCAGCATCTTGCACAGTACTTTAGGTGCTCAGTGAAAAATATTTGCTGACTAAAGGATATATACATCAACAAGAATTTTTCAAGCCTTAGAAATGAGTGAGAATTTAGTTGGACATGATGGTGTGTGCCTGTACTACCAACTTCGTGGAGGCTGAGGAGGGAGGACAACCACTTGAATTATCTACATAATAACACAGGATTTCGCCAGTGTTTAATAGATTACTGTCTGCCTCATTACTGAAAGCCAAGTTTTTATTTTAAAAATAAGGACTTGGTTGGGGAGATAGCTCAGTGAGTAAGTGCTTGTCCTGCAAGCATGAGGACCAGAGTTCAAACCGCTGCACCTAGCTGAAAAGTCAAGCCCAGCGGCACATGGCTGTAATCCCAAAGTGGGAAAGCAGATCCCTGAGCGTGCCCTCTGGCCAGCCAGTCTAGCCTGTTTGGCCAGTTCCTTGCCAAGAGAGGCCCCCTCTCTCAAAAAAAAAAAAAAAAAGGACTGCACCTGAGGAACAGTTAGTTGTATGCTTGCACACGCCTGTGCCCACACACAGGTAAGTATGTGCATATTAGACATTTCTAATATTAGAGCATGGGCTTTGAGTCTGAATGAGATTTAATGATGTGTTTAATTACCTGCAATTTTCCCCCTAAATAGTTAAGTAATTACCATATTTATAATTTGAAACGGTGCACTTGTTGGCATTGAATGTTAAATGGATAATGTGTATGTATGTTAATAATATATATTTGGTACATAGTAAGAATTCAGTAAATTAGAATTTTTGTTTCTTTTTGGTTTTGTATTTGTGCAATGCTCTCATCTAGCCTAGGTTGGCCTTAGACTTCTTATGCAGCTGAGAATGACCTGAAACTCCTGATCTTCCTACTTCCACCTCTCAAGTGCTGGGATTACATGCATGTACCACTTTGTCTAGCCTTAGTAATTATGTTACATGTTATAATACCAGCTTCAGATAACTTTAAATAACATTTTGTCTTATAGATTGTGTGTGTACCATACCAGTGGCGTGTAACTATGCTCATCATTGTTCTTGTCAACACCTTTGTGTCTATTGTGGTAGAGGTAAGCACTTTAGCTCATTAAATGATTATTTTGTGGCCTTGGGAGTTTTGGGTGATTCAATGATAAAAGGGGAGTGTAAGGACAGGTAGCATTATATAGTTTTCCACACTCTCATGTTCATTTTAGGCAACTTCATGTAGCATTTTCATCTGACTTTTTCTGTAGTTATATTAAAAGATTTGCATTCATACAGTTAGGAGAAGCCAAACAGTGTGATGGTAAAATCAGTAGAGCAGAAAGAGAAGCTTGGTATCCAGGCAGTCTGTGAACTGCCAGAGTCTGCAGAAATCATACTATGTACTATCTATATTCCTTGATAGAAAGTAGAAAGCCCTATTGTGACTTCAGAAGTCCTAAGTGCTCTTCAATTCATTGTCTATTATATATTGTACATTTACTTTTCCTTTAAGATTGCCATCAGGTTAGTTCCTCTAAAAGGAACAAGCAAATTCTCATTTGCTTATTATATACATTGTGGCTTACTCTCATTGCAGTATAAGAAACAGAAGGGAGATAAACTTGGAATTTTTAAGGGTTTTATAGTGTAAGCATTTGAATTAAAAGTAAGGTAATTTATAGGAGAACATTGTATATTTTAGTGGTAATAGTTCTAGACTCAGAAAATTTTATTTTAGGTATCACATCAAAAGCTGATTTTGGCTGGGCATGGTGGCACATGCCTTTAATCCCAGCACCTGGGAGGCAGAGGTAGGAGGATCATTGTGAGTTCAAGGCTACCCTGAGACCACATAGTGAATTCCAGGTCAGCCTGAGCTAAAATGAAACCCTACCTTAAAAAAAAGAAGAAAAAAAAAAAAGGCTGATTTGGCATTTACATTTGCAATATGATGAGCATCATGGTATTTATAGTAGACCATTTTAAGTTGTCCCTTCTATTTTAAGGATCTTAGAAAACACATTTAAGGCATTTTAAAGTCATTCCATTGCCTACAGTATAGTTCATGTTTTCATGCAAATGCTATTTATCATTATTATCTGAAGAATTATTTTGTACTGGATGCTAATGAAATCACACATCGTATAGATAGACATAGAACTAATATTACACATTCATTGAAGACTCATCATTGTGAGAAGGCTTCACAGCTGGGCATGGTGGCGCATGCCTTTAGTCCCAGCACTTGGGAGGCTGAGGTAGGAGAATTGCCATGAGTTCAAGGCCAACCTGGATTACAGAGTGAGTTCCAGGTCAGCCTGGGCTAGAGTGAGACCCTGCCTCAAAACACACACACACAAAAAGCCTTCAATTTAATAAACATTACTTTAATATGAGGAAGCACCAAGGATTAGTATACAACCCATATTTTATAGGAAATTTAGAAAAATCATATATTTAATCAAGAATTTTGTGCTTATTACCAAAGTCCTGTTTTTTTGTCCTTTTGTAGTATCTGATATTCACTGTGAAAAGCTGATCACATTTTTCACAAATGATGAAATATTATGTGAATATTTTTAAATGTCTTTGTTAAAAAGGATGACTTAGTCATTTTTAATTCTTAACTCACTGGACTATCTCTCAGAGCTTCTTCCTTGACACGGTCCTTTGGAAAGTTGTGTTCAGTCGAGACAAACAAGGAGAGTGTCGTTTCACCACCACACAGCCACCCCAGGTTGGGAATCAGCAGCTACTGTCCATTCTTCACATCCGTCTTGGCTTTCCCAGTTGTGCGCCCTGTGTTCTGTTGGGTAATCGGTGTGTGCTGCTTCAGCCCCTTCCTTATGCCTGGCCTTGCATTGCTCGTAGTGTCCTGGAGAACTCATGGCAAGCCTTTGGTTAAAGGCTTGTCAAGACTTCATAAGTCTTTTCCATCCCAATCCTAATCCTCTGTCTGTGAAGGTCTTGTCCTCCAAGGTGAGAGTGAGTTCTTTCATTTTTTTCCTGTTTTACATTGTATGGTTTTGGTTTTCATGCGTCCTATTAGAAGTTTCATGTAAACAAAATTTTGGATCACAATTGTTTCTTCTTGGATCATTCAAAAGGCAAAAAAAATTTTAATTATTTTTGATTTCTTGTCAGCTCCTGTACCTTAACGTGGCTTTTTGGCTTTCTCAAATCTGTTTTCCATCATTCAGAAAATTATGTATACATTTTTATGCAAGAACTGATGAAGGCTTTTGGAAGCAGTTAACTAGCCTATTACTTATCAGGTATCACAAGTTCTTTTTTCAAAAGGAAAAAAAAAAATCTAAGGAATAGGTCTGGGGATATGGCTCAGTGGTTAAAAGTGCTTGCTTGCTAGCCAGCCTGAATTTAATTCCCCATCCACCCATATAAAGCCAGACGCAAAAAGTTGGACTTGCACCTGGTGTTTGTTTGCAGTGGCAGGGCACTCTGGCACACATACACATGAATGAATGCACATGTGCGAATAAATAGATTTAAATTTAAAAACACAGGTGGAGAAGCCCATTTTCTAGTGTCAGGATGTTGACGCAAAGCTCTTGATAGAGTGAGCAGACAGACTTCTTAGGTAAGCTGCTACGATTGCATCTGAGCTCTGTGAGAATTTAAAACATGAAAAATCTCACCTTCTTGCCAGGCATTGTGGCACATGGCTGTAATTCTGGCACTTGGGCAATGGAGGCATGAGGATCAAGAGTTCCTGGTCATGGATAGTTGAAGATTAGCCTAAAAGAGAGAGAGAGACATATTCCACCCCATTCATTGTCTTGCCTATTGTTCTTTGTAGGTGGGTGATGTTTTACAAATTTGAGTTCTGTGGCTTTCAGTCATATTTGAGCCGTGTGTGGAGTTCAGAAAGATAGCCTGGCATGTAAGTTAGATTTCTAACTCATTTTTGTACACCTCTTACTTAAATGGCAACTTCCTGAGTTTTATTTCAGAAGTTATGTCCAGGCCTGATACTAGGAGTGCAAGAGGTGCTGTACAATACTGTTTTGTGCTCTAATTCTGTGTAGATGATAATGATGGGTCAGATTATGGGAAGAGCCTATAATCAGTTCACTCTGTTTTCTTATTTTTTTATTTATTTAATTTATTTGAGAGAGAGAGAGAGAGAATATGGGTGTATCAGGGCTCCCAGCCACTGAGCATGAACTCCAGACACATTAGCTGCCTTGTGTATCTGGCTTTAGGAGGGTAATGGGGAATTAAACCTGGGTTGTTAAGCTTTGCAGGCCCTTGCCTTAACTGCTGAGCTATCTCTCCAGCTCCCAGCTTCTTTTTCTTAAAGCAGTTTAATACCCATTTGTCCCTGGTAGTAGGTATGAGCAGAACTATGGGATTTGGTGGTATGGAGTTGGTGTGTGTGAGTGTGTGTTTTGTAGTTTTTTTCCCCCCTTTTGATGACCTTGCTACTTTTACAAGCTTAACTGGCAAAGATCATCTGTCCCTATGTAAAAAATATATATGTATATGTATTTGGGGGGATATGGGCCTAGGGAAATATAAATTGAGGTTCCAGCTTCTCCAAAGAGATCTGTGACTCTCGTCTAAATAAAACGTGCGTGTTCTGAGGAGGATGTAAATGCTGACTTAGTCAAGTAGGTGATATAAGTCACCTATGAAATATTTGAATTGGAGATCCCGCCTTATTTTTCAGCCATATTAAATATCAGGTAATCCTGTCATGTTTAGCCTCTCTTTTCTAGAATTTTATAGTTAGTACCTGTTTTTTTAAATTTTTATTTATCTGCATGTATGTGCATATGTGTGTATGGGTGGGCATAGGTTGATGCATGTGCCACTTTGCATCCCACTTTATGTGGGTGCTAGGGAATTGAGTCCAATCCACAGGCTTTACAAGCAAGTGCCTTTAGCCAGTGAGCCATCTACCCATCTTTAAAAAAAATTTTTTTTTGGCTTTTTGAGGTAGGGTCTCACTCTGGTCTAGGCTGACCTTGAATTCACTATGTAGTCTCAGGGTGGCCTCAAACTCTCAGCGATTCTCCTACCTCTGCCTCCCGAGTGCTGTGATTAAAGGTGTGCGCCACCATGCCCGGCTTAAAAAATATTTTTATTTATTTATCCATCTGAGAGAGACAATGGGCATGCCAGGGCCTGTGAAGCCTAAGGACCCAGGTTTGATTCCCCAGTAGCCACACAAGCCAAATGCACAAGGTGGTGCATGTGTCGAGTAGTTCATCTGTAGTGGCTAGAGGCCCTGGCATGCCCATTCTCCACACCCTCCCCACAATAAATAAAATACATTTTTTTAAGTGGGCTGGAGAGATGGCTTAATGGTTAAGGCACTTGCCTGCGAAGCCTAAGGACCCAGGTTCAATTCCCCAGTACCCACTTAAGCCAGATGCGCAAGGTGGTGCATGTGGATGGAGCTCGTTTGCAGTGGCTAAAAGCCCCGAGACACCCATTTATTTTCTTTCTTTCTCTCTCTCTCTCTCTCTCTCTCCCTCTCTCTCTCTCTCAAATAAATAACTAGAAAGCACTTTTTGCTTTTTCAAGGTAGGGTCTCACTCTAGCCCAGGCTGACCTGGAATTCTCTATGGCATCTCAGGCTGGCCTCAAACTCACGGAAATCTCCTACCTTGGCCTCCCAAGTGCTGGGATTAAAGGTGTGCATCACCACACCTGGCTGGAAAGCATTTTTTAAAATTGCCTTTAGCAAAGAGAGCCCTGGGGCTGGAGAGATGGCTCAGAGGCTAAAGGAACACTCTTGTCAAGATTGCCAGACCAAGTTCTTTTCTCCAGCAGCCATATAAAGCCATGCATAAAAAGTTATGGTGCTTCTGGCATGCACACACACATGCAAGTAAAACAGGTATTTTTAAGAGTCCTTCTCTCAGTACAAAATGCATGTTGCCACCCCTATTTAAGCCTGAACATTTGGCACCTTTGCCTCCCGAGTGCTGGGGTTATAAAGATGGTACGCCACCACACCCGGCTTTAAGTGAGTGTTCTTTCATACAAAGGACAGCCCTCCCAACAAAGAAGTGCTAGTCCAAGATGCCAGTGGTGCTTAAGTCAAAATCCTCACTGTAAAGTGACAGGGAATGAAGGGTAGCTCTGCTTAGCCTGTGTGGTGCTGTGATTCTGTCCCTCCTCTCTTTACATTGCCTGACCTGTGCACTTTCTACAAAGAAGCCTACAAGTCTTCTCAGACTGTAGCCCTCAAATGTCTGTATTAGCATGGGGAGAGGAAAGCCCCTTTCTTTCATTTCTCTCCCTCCTTTCCCCTTTACCCCTTTACCCCTTTCTTTCTTTTCTGCTTTCCCCTCTCTCCTCCTTTCCCCACGCTAGGCTTAAGGCTAATCTTAGGTGGCTGAATTGAGAATTCGAGAACCTTACCTGGAAATCTGTAGCTATGATGTCCTAAATAACATAATCTATCAGACATCATATAACCTCCAAGATTTCTTAAGCTTATGGTATCTCCAGCTGCAATTTATACATAAAACATAAGGATGCTATGCTTCGTCAACTTGCCGGGTTAGGCATCTTATTATGGCAAAGTTGTCAGTTGAAACAAGTTTCCAACTTTCTGAGGAGTATGTTTTCAGCACTTAGCCATACTGCTTCACATATAGGCTAGGTGTGGTGGTGCATGTCTTTAATCCCAGCATTTGGGAGGCAGAGATAGGAGGATCACCATGAGTTCAGGGCTACCCTGAGTCAGGTTAGCCTGGGCTAGAGCAAGACCCTGCCTTGGGGGAAAAGTTATAATCTAGTAAGAAGGTCAGGTGGACAGAGAGGAGACAAACAAGAGCTATTGTTATAAGGACCTGTTTACTATGTGTGTGCAGTCTTCTTAAAACTAGGGATGTCTTCAGTCTATGAACCCCTCTTTTACAGATGAGGAAAGTTTTAGAATTATAATTTAAATTCAGCTTTATCTGGACTCAGGACTACAAAACTCTTATAATCCATTTCTCTATCATCCCTCCGTCCGTCCATCTGTCTGTCTGGGTATATAGCTCTGGCTGTCCTTGGAGCTTACTATGTGGATCAGGCTGACCCTAACTAAGTGCTGGAATTAAAGATGTACCTACCATGCCTGGTTCCAGATAAACTTAGGAGTCATTTTACTAGATACTTGAGATATTACACACTACCTGTAACTCCAGATATGTGTCACTTTGTGCATCTGGCTTTACGTGAGTACTGTGGAATTGAACTCAGACCATCAGGCTTTGTAAGTGAGTGCCTTTAACTTAAGATTGTTGGTGTGTTCGTGGTTTTCTTTTTTTTTTTTTTTTTTTTTGGAGGTAGGGTGTCACTCTAGCCCAGGCTGACCTGGAATTCACTATGGAGTCTCAGGGTGGCCTCGAACTCACGGTGATCCTCCTACCTCTGCCTCCCGAGTGCTGGGATTAAAGGCGTGCGCCACCACGCCCGGCACTGTTCGTGGTTTTCAAGGGTATTCATTGGTCTGATGTGTTGGCGCATGCCTGTAGTCCCAGCACTCTGGAGGCCGAGGCAGGAAGACTGCAAGTTACAGGCCAATCCAAGCTTCATAATAAGACCCTGTTTTCTCTTTTAAAAAAAGAAAGAAAGAAAGGAAAAAATTGTTTACCAGAAATACCTTGGATTTGCCTTTAATCCCAGCACTCAGGAGGCAGAGGTAGGAGGATTGCTGTGACTATGAGGCCAGCCTGGGACTGAGTGAGTTCTAAGTCAGTCTGAGCTAGAGTGAGACCCTACTGAGGGGGGCTGCACAACGTAAAAGAAATACCTTGGACTTAATCCTTGGCCTATTGAACAAGAATCTTCAATGGAGATCTTCCTTCCTCTGGTTCTGTGTAACTCTGTGTCTATTTAAGGACATTTGTGCTGTCCTCTTTGGAAACACTTGTGTCTAATAAGCTGAACCACTTAGTAGTAGGTAGCTAGAATTATGCTGTCCTGTAATTTGATCCTATTGGACCTGTGTATCTGATCTTTTTGTGTGTGTGTAAGATCCAAATGTTAACAGTCTTTATGACACTAGAATCTTACTCACATATGATGCAAACTGCATTGTATTTGTTTTATGTTGAAAATTGGTATGGAAAAGGACTTCTGTGAAAACCGTGATATCACTCTAACACTTTTTCCCTAGGTATTGCTATATATTTTACATGTTATGCATGAAAACATTTCCTGAAAGACTGCAAGTAGTGAATGGTTGGGCTTTGGAATGGATGGCTTGGAATGGTCTGGGAAGCAAGAGAATTGCAGCTTCAGCCCTCTGTGAATGTTCCTTATGCATTCTCTGATCTCTGTTTTCTCCACATTACATTTTCCTCTTAGCCATTCCTTTCCAAAGATCTTTTCTGTAGCTGCAATGCCCTCCTGCCTCAGGACTGAAACTGTCTGTGTTTTGGGGAGACGCAAGTGCTCATTCCAAACCTCTGTAACTGTTTCATCTCTCCTTCACATTCCTCATACTTGACTTTCTCCTCCGGATTTCTCTTCTTGGCATGCCTGTGTGTGTTCACAAACCTTGCATGCAATGTGTTGTTTCTGTATGATATTTGGGGGGAGATAAAGGTGTAGAGACAAATATGGTTATAACTATGGTGGGGTGAAGGCCCCCCCAGGTCCAGGTGTTCTTCGTGAGTTAAAAGAATATATATGGCAAATGTACACCCCTTAATATGAAAAGAACATGTGATTTATCTTGGGTTTCATTGCTTGCCTCACTTAGCACAGCGGGAGCAGTGAGCCTAAGGATATGTGTGTGTGTCTTATTTGATCACATTTAGTTTTGGCTTCCTAACTCAGCCTGCTATTCCATTGCTTTTCTAATCAAGACTCATCTAGATAGAGAAAACATGTTATTTTCCTGTTTATTGTTATTCTTAAAGTCAACAATGCTATCCTTTCTCTGTAATCCTTTAACAGTGCTACTTGCTGTAAATTTAAAAACAAAACAAAGTGACAGCTTTCATACTGATTTAGGAACAGTGATTTTTCCACACTTGGGTTAAAGAATTAAAATACCCAGGGAAAGTGGTCTGGAGAGATGGCTCAGCTGTTAAGTGCACTTCCTAAACAAGTGTGAGAGGCTGAGGAGCCTGAAAATACCTAAGTTTCAGTCTCCAGAACCTGTGTTCACAGCTGGACATGGCCACACCACATATAACTCCAGTCCTGCAAAGGGGAGTGGAGGATAGGGAATCAGTCGCTGGACTCATGCAAAAGAGGCTGTGGCTCAAACAAGAATGGGCAGAAGAGCAATGGAGTAGAGCACCTGGTGTTCTCCTGCCACCACAGGCAAGCACTTGAGGCACCACAAGGGCACATTCATGTGTGCTCATGCCACATTACATACACTTAAGCAAAAACAAAAAATCCAAGTACTGAAGTGTCACAGATTAACACTAAGATTGGTGGTGGTGGTGTATGGGTGTGTGTGCATGGTGGCTTCTGTATCTGAATGTAAATATTTCCTTATGGATTACTTCTTTTGGTTTTTGTTGTTTTGAGACAGTTCCATTGTTTAGCCTTGGTTGGTTTTGTGCTATGTAGACCAGGCTGGATTTGAACTTGTGAAGATCCTCTGAATCTTCCTAGTGCTGGCATTGCTGAATGTGCCACCAAACCCAGATAACTACACTATTTAATTAGCCCGAGAAAGAGGCAGATAAAGAGAATTGGTGCACCAGGACCTCTAGCCACTGCAAACGAACTCCAGATGCATGCTTCACCTTGTGCAGCTGGCTTACATGGGTACTGGGGAATTGAACCTGGGTCCTTGGGCCTTGCAGGCAAGTGCTTTACCCACTAAGCCATCTCTCGAGCCCAATGACACTGTTTAGTTAAGGTATGATAAAGGTTTCTTAAGAATGTAACACAGAAACTGGGCGTTGTGGCACATGTCTTTATTCCTAGCACTCAGGAGGCAAAGGTAAGAGGATCGTTGTGAGTTCGAGGCCACCCTGAGAATACAGTAAATTCCAGGTAAGCCTGAGCTAGAGGGAAACCCTACCTCAAAAAAATAAAACAAAAGTAACACGGCTTAATTGAGACACAATTTAGCCTCTGAGACCTGAAGAGCAGTGTGGCTTCAGATGCTTTGCTAGCACTTTAAAAAGAGGGGTGTAGCCTGCTGTGGGGGCGCATGCCTTTAATCCCAGCTCTCGGGAAGCAGAGGTAGGAGGACTGCTGTGAGATCAAGGTCACACTGAGACTACATAGTGAATTCCAGGTCAGCCAGAGCTAGAGTGAAACCCTAGCTCAGAAAAACAAATAAAAGAGGGACATCTTATTTGTTTCCGTAAGATGAGCTCACGCAAGTGAATTCTAAAGCCAGTTTCAGAGCTGTCGTTTTGCAGTACTTTTGCTACCTGCCATTGCCTGGTTTGCTTGCTTCCTTATTGAATGACTGGCTGACTCAGAGGTTAAAGTCACGTGCTTAAATTAAATGACTGATTGATTGTTTTGTTTTGACCCAGGCTGGCCTGAGATTTTCTGTGCAGTCCAGGCTGGCGTCTAAATCACAGCTTCATGCCTTAGCCTCCCCATTGCTGGGATTACAAGTATGTGTCACTGTTTGTGGCTCCCAGTAGCTAATTTAGGAACATGTGTCAAGTATACATCCCAGCAGATGTGCCTTCCTGATGTCAGGTGTGCCGGGTGCTCACATTGGAGTCTTTTGGTCAGTCAGTGCTTCCCTGCTGTGGGCCTGCTTTTGTGCTTCAGAGGAGAATGTAGCTGCCACCTCAGTACAGTCATTTAGTGTTGGGTATTTTCATATCAGCTGAGACCATGTCTTATGGTACATTTCAGCCCCTGTTGAATTTATATTTCTGTATATTAACCACGGACTCTGGTGGGTGCTGCTGCTGCTGCTGCTGCTGCTTTTGAGGTAGGGCCTTACTCTAGCCCATGCTGACCTGGAATCTACTGTGTAGTCTCAGGTGGCCTCTAGCTCGCAGCGATCCTCCTACCTTGGCCTCCTGAGTGCTGGGATTAAAGGTGTGTGCCCCCACACCCATGCCCAGTGACTTCCCCTCCCTGCTTCTTCTCTTCCTCCCACCCCCCTTTTAAAAATTTTATCAGAGAGAAAGAAAAAACATGAGTGTGCCAGGGCCTCTAGTCACTACAAACAAACTCCAGATGCATGTACCTCCTGTATGCATCTGCCTTTACATGGGTCCTTTAGCTTTGCCTGCAAGAGCCTTAACCGCTAAGCCATTTCTGCAGCCCCAATTTGGTTTTGTTCTTTTGTTTGTTTTTTGTTTTTGAGGTAGGGTCTTGCTGTATCCCAGACCGACCTGGAATTCACTATGTAGTATCAGGGCGGCTGCAAACTTGTGGCAATCCTCCTACCTCTGCCTCCCAAGTGCTGGGATTAAAGTTGTGCACCACCGTGCCTGGCAACTTTGCTTTCTTTTCCTCCAAGGATTGAGGTCATGTATATCCATAATATCAGGATTGATCACAAAGTTTTCAATAATGGCCACTGAGCCTTTAAAATTAGATATTTGTAAGAACTAGAACCTGCTTTATACCTTTCTATTATCTCCTTCCAGTTGTGGCGCATCAAGGGGAATGCACTAAATGAAAGTAGTTTGATGTTTGTGTCATTGCACTTTTATTTATTTAGTTTGGTTTGATTTAGCTTTTTTTTTTTTTTTTTTTTGAGACAGAGTCTTAGACTGTGTAGCCCAGGCTGGTCTTGAACTTGTTTCTCTTGCTCAACCTCTGAGTGCTAGGATTATAGGTATGTGCTGCTATGCCCAGCCAAGGATATCCCTTTAAAGAGAGTGGTTTTAAAAAATGATTGGCAGTGGATATGATCTTGGTCCTAATTTTGGCCCAACAGCATTTATTTCATGCTTCATGTGTTGAAAGGTAGGCCTCACGGCAGCTGTCATACTTAACTTCCTTCTGCAAGTGCTCAGCTGCCTTTGTGGCCACAAGCAAAAGTATCCAAGGACACTTTGGCAGACTGAGGATTTCCAAATTAAGTATTAAAGTATTTTCTTTCTAAATAGAGTTCTCATAATAGATGTGTTCTGTGAGATCTATGAGTTACTTACTAGTACACACAAGGATACATGCACAAGACTAAAGAAACTGACATAAGCCTCACTGATAACCAAAAATCTACTCTTTGAAAATAGTCTGTTCCTAAATAATTGAAAGCTGACTTGCCCATGCATTTTTCCCATTTCTTTGTTGTACTCAGAAATCATTTCTTATTTTTTATGTCAATGTATATTTTTAACAGACCTTTTAAAAAAGTGAGCCCTAAATTAACAACTAGGTGTTCTTTTTCCTTCCTTCCTTCCTTCCTTTCCCAGGAGTCCGTGGACCGGTGGGGGAAGTGCTGCTTGTCCCGTGCCTCGAGCTGCAGGAAGAAAACTCCAAAGGCAAAGTACATGCATCTGGCCCAGGAGCTCTTGGTTGATCCCGAATGGCCACCCAAACCTCAGACAACGACAGAAGCTAAAACTTTAGTGAAGGAGAGTGGATCCTGTCAGATCATCACCATAGCATAGCAAAAGACTGGGTCTCAAGTGGTGTGCTAACAGCAGTATTCAAGAGATTGTGATTGAAGGCTTTTCTGATTCTGTGTCAGAATGGCACAGTCTCAGTTTATGTTCCTTTGAGTAATGCAGTAGCTGGTTGTGAAACGGACGAATCACACACACACATGCACACAGAATAATGGTCTTGGGCTCACATTAGATTACCAATCTGTCTAATCTTCATGTAGGCAACCTGAATGTTATATACATTTCCAGAAGTTTGATTGTTACCCCAAGTGATATTCATGATTATTGGAACAAGAGAAATGTGTTTGGTAGGTTTTAGATACTAGTTTTTGGCACTAGTTGCCTTCTTTATTTTCACATACCCTCTTATTAGCAAAAGTTCCTTTTTATATACAAGCCCTAAAATTGTGATTGTTAAGAATAAAATGGTCGATAATTAGCCTCTAGGGAAAATAGGTTTAAAGCCTGATTTCATTTGTTTCCAGTGTTTCTTGTTAAGAATTCTGTGGAAACATACATCAGTTCCCTTTGATAACCTAGAGTTGGGGGTGAGTTTGTGTGGTGTTGCTTCTATAACAACTTGGTTAATTCCCATTTATGGTTTTACGTTCTCTGTACAGACTGCCTGGGTTTTATTTCCTAATCAGCAAGGTGCTTAACCGCCTTCGGAAGATGTCCTCCGAAGCTCTTCAGTGGTCTTGTGCTGTATCTGTTGTCAGTAATCTAGTTTGCTTCAATTAAATGTTGTGGACCCTCTTCACTAGGAAAGAATCTTTCTGATTCTGTGGTCCAACCCAAGCAGCTGAGGTAAAAGGATTACTGCAAGTTCAAGGCTAGCCTGGGTTAGGTAGCTAGAGCCTGTCTCAGAAAAGAAAACCAAGATAGAGTTGTGGGAGGGATGAAGGTAGGAAAAAAGAGATTATTTCTTTTGGCAGTAGCTCTGTCTTCTCTGATGCCTTCATATCTTTTTATTTTCTTTCACTTCTCCTATTATTTTAAATTATTTTAAAGTCTTCCTTTTTCTCCCTGTTTGAATATGTAATGACAGGGTTATACTGAGCTTTGAATTTAGAATTTTACCTTGAAAGGTTCTTTTAAGGTTTAATGTATGCCTCGTCTATCAATAACGCTTAAAAAATTAATGAGTTTTATTTTTGAGCAATTGCTTTTTTAAAAAGCAGTGTGAACTTAGTGGAAGCTTGTTGCATACCATTAGGTGGTGCCAGAGGTCAACACATCTATTTTGAAACAAGTGAGCATATTTGGTATGGTATTTTCTGAGAAAAACAAAAAACAGTTGAATTTACTGAGCCAAAAGAAATGTAGGAAATGAGCCTGGGACTGGTGGCACATGCCTTTAAATCCAGGCCGAGGTAGGAGGATCTCTAAGTTCAAGGCCAGCTTGGGACTACAGAGTGAGTTCCAGATCAGCCTGGGCTAGAATGAGACCCTACCTCCAACCCCTTCTTCCCCCCACCAGAAAGAAAGAAATGTAGGAAGTGTGTATTTGTATGTGTATGTGTGTGTGTGTGTGCATATGTGTGTGTTTTCTTTTGCCTTTGTGTTTAAATTGTTTAAATTCTGAAGGAACTTAGAAGTGCCCTTCAAAATGCCTTCATAGGTAGGACCCAGCAATGTGGTAATGACCACAGTTATGACAGACACAGGAAAGTGATGTTTCTGTAAGATGGACCCTAACTAGCAATGTGATGATATGTTCATGCTTGTGCTATCCACTCCTGGCTCATCATTATCTCCTAGTGCCAGTTTACTGAATGTTACCCAGAATTGTAGGACTTTCTTTTTTGGTATCCTGCAAAGAGCTGAATGATGTTTGATAAATGTAGGAAAATGTAAATTATACTCAGGATCACTGTTGTTACTATTACCATTGGTGATTCTTACACAGTCGAAGTTTTCCATCAAAATGTATGCTATCAAGATATATTAGATAAGAACAATTGTTCAATGAATGATTCTATGAAGCTATGCATCTTAGACCTCTTGAGCTGTGAATTAGCACTCTTTTCTATAATTACTTATTCTATTGTTGATAATTTCCATACTCATTTCAAATATGCTCAAGTGTTATTCTTGTAAATTTTTTTCTTTGGTTTAAATACTGAAGCATATAATTAAAGTAATTGCTAAGCACAGCTTAAAATCCAATTATCGATTACATAACATCTTTAACAGCATGATCATAAGAATTTTTTGACATACATCCATTAACATTTTAGAGTTGATAAGTTTATATCTCATCTGTCCATATTGCTTTCAAAGGAATGAGGCTTGATGTAGGAGGTCATGCATTTGTAGGAAAGTGGATTTGAACATTGACAGGGTAGGTTATTCCAGTTGAGAATGTTATTTGAAGAATGTCTATGAATCCAGGTGTGGGTCCTGCTCAGTGCCATAAGTTAGATAGAGTCTTTTCTGTAGGTCATCATTACATAGTAATTTTGGTTCAGAATTTTACATTAAATTATTTGAGTGTATACAGACCTAAAATTTTAAATCTGTACATATATTATTTTGATGTATTAAGATTGATAAATATTGCTGATTTAAATTTTATTTATACACATACTTAAGGGACAGAAATGTCCAGGAAAGTAATTGTTAAATAATGATATGTAACTTTTTAACTTTTTAAATAAATAACAAGATTTTTAATGTGTGTTTCCCTCAGGGTTGTTTAAAGTTGTTTGTTTGTTTTTTTTTCCCCCTGAAATATAAATAGTGGTAACTATATGTTTTCTATCTTCTAGCACCAACTGCTGTAAAACAATGCTGCAAATAATGCTTGAATGAAAGTGGCTAAGCCAACAAATACTTTTTATAGTAGTTTTTATAATCCTTAAATTGGAAAGCTTTCCAAATTGCACTTGCATTTAAACAAAACTGTTACAGTTTTTACTCTATTTATTTTGTTTCCCATGTTGATGAAAGTACCGCACAGTTTCAAAGGCATGGTAAACACCATTGGTTATGTAGTGGGCTCTAAAGCACTGACCAGTGATACCCTGCAAAGAGCAGACGCGAGCTTTAGGAGCATTCTGATACTTACGCATGCAGTTCTGACATACCTGCAAATGGATTTTGTATATTTATGGCAGGAGATTGTTGGGGACTTTTAACAAAATAGGCTATTAATTTTTGTACAGTCTGTGGGCATTTACACATTTTAATGTATTAAATTTGATAATTATGTGCACATGAAATTAATAAACTAGTTAATTCCTGTTATGGTTTGTGAATTCCCTAAGATCTTGGATCTTTTTTTGATTAACTTTATATCAGAAATGATACTGCATCTTTATATTTTTAAAATCATGTTGCTGCTCAAGAATGGTACCCTGTTGTCAAAAAGGCATACATTCATAACTGTACATTCACTATTGTAAATAACCTTATAGAATCTTTTTTGATTGAATCTATTCAAATACAAAAATAAAATTTTAAATGAAATGACATTTCCATAATTTTTCCTGGGTCTTATCTTTTTAGTTCTGTGAACAGCACTCTCTTGATTAATCTTCCTAATGAATACTAACCCATTTCCTTCTTTGTAAATTTGGAATTTTAGTGCAGTATTCCCATATCACATCAGGCTTGTGATACTGACTCAGGGATGCTCAGCAGGTGTCAGTAGGTCAGAGGGAAATGCAGAAATGGGACCAGAAACCTTCCTGTCTATTTAGGAAGATAAAATGCTAACACCGCATAGCCTTACAGTGGTATCCATGGGTTCGAAAGAGCACTTGAGGAGACTGGAGGTAGTAACTAAGGGTTGTAGAAATCCCAGGAAAGCAGCTTTCAGTTGGCTTTTGTTCCTGGCTGAGGGGTGCTTCCAGGAATGCGGGGCAAGGAGATATGACATGTCCAGCTGCGGGGTGGTGGTTTGTGAGGGGGAAGGGCTGGTAGAAGTAAGAGTTTGGAGCTGTGCAAAGAGTCCACCATACCTGCAGATGCAGTGCCTTTTCCCTGTGACTCGGGACTGACGCTACATCGCACGGAAGGAGGATGAAAAAAACAGCTGGGCTAGGTGGCACAGGCCTGTAATCCTAGTTCTCAAGAGGCTGAGGCAAAAGGTTTGCCAGCTTGATGCCTGGACCACAAGACGACCCCATTTCAAATATAAGTGAAACTGCAGTGTCCCCCCCCCCCAATACCTACAAATGGGTTGAAGGGGCTTTCCCAGTCTGTGTAGTAACATACCACTCCATTCTGTAATTCCACAGGTGAGTATTTATTCACTAAGCAATAGAAACATTCTCCTTCACTTTATTTTTGTGTTAAAAATTTAAATTAGTTGGCCAGGCGTGGTGATGCACGCATTTAATCCTAGCACTTGGGAGGCAGAGGTAGGAGGATCTCTTGTGAGTTCGAGGGCACCCTGAGATGACAGTGAATTCCAGGTCAGCCTGAGCTAGAGTGAGTGAGACCCTACCTTGAAAAAAAACAAAAAAAAAAATTTTTTTTAATTAGTGGGCTGGAGAGATGGCTTTGTGGTTATGGTGTTTGCCCACAAAGCCAAAGGACTTAGGTACAGTTCTCCAGTACCCATATAAAGCCAGATGCACAAGGTGGCACATGTGTCTGGAGTTCATTTGAAGCAATGGCTAGAGGCCCTGGGGTGCCCAATCTCTGCACAAAAGGGCACTGTGTCCTGGAGATTTGATTGCTCAAGATAAAGACAAACTTCAAAGGACCATGGAGGAATAATTTCTGAGTTGGAAGAATGACTTATTTTTAAAGGCATAAATCATAAAAGATCTATCAAGGGGGCTGGAAAGATCGCTCAAAGGTTAAAGGCTTGATGGCCTGGGTTCAATTCCCCAATACTCAAGCAAAGCCAAGTGTACAAAGTGGCAAATGCGTCTGGAATTCATTTGCAGTGTGAAGAGGCACCGGCATGCCCATTCTCTCTGCAAATAAAATTTAAAAAGATCTATTTAAAGACACCATAAAGAGGACAATACAAAACTGGAAGTACTTGAAGACATTTGTAACCTGCATAACTAATAAGGTTTTCCTGGCTGGAATCTTACAAGATGGTCACAACATAGTTGCATATAGAAAAGAGAGTGAAGCTGGGCATGGTGCTACTTACCTGAAAGTTCAGCAGCATTCAGGAGACGGGCTAGATGATCATAAGTCTGAGCCCATCCTAGGCTTGCAGAACCAGACCCTGTTTCATAAAACCAAAACGCAGGAGGGGCAGGGGGAGCCCAAATTTCTCTGTAGACGAAGACCAAATGGCCCTTCATCCTATTCAAGGTGTCCAAGTTCACTATTGAATAGGGACGTGCATAGTTAAAACCACCCTAGAGCCAAGTGTGAGCAGAGGTGCAGCTAGCCAGTAGCAGGCAGAATTGTGCATTGGCACAGCCTTCCCTGGGAAGCACCTTTACATAAATTAGACTGAACTTGGAACCACCCTTAGCAGTGTTAAACATGTTCAGCAATGTCTTTAGCCTGGCTATTAAAAAAATAAAATGTTGCCAGGCATGTTGGCACGTCTTTAGCCCCAGCACTTGGGAGGCAGAGGTAGGAAGATCGCCACCCTGAGACTACATGGTAAATTCCAGGTCTATCCTGGGCTACAGCAAGACCCTACCTTAAAAAGAAAAAAGAAATTGAGCAGTTGAGAATGTTCTTAGCCTTATTTCAAAAACAGAAAAGAAAGATGGAGATGAGAATTGGCACAATGGCATGCAAAGAAAGCTTGGCCCATCCAGGGGTGTGGTTGCTGCAATAATCCAAATATGTCACTAAAGGAGCATCAGTGCTGTGCCATTTAAGGCAAGATCTCTCGCACCCTCTATTCGTTAGCTGTAACAGTGAGGCTTGAGTTATATATGGTCTCTCTCATGAAGTAATTGCCATTAAAAACCAGAATATTCCCTCGGAGATAGCCCTGTCCCTGACTATTCTGGTAGTGTTTATCTTCAGGATGCAAGAGTACCCCCCTTTCCTCTGGAGAGTGCAGAGTCACACATACAACTCTAAGCCTTGCAGTCACTTTGAGGTGCAGACTCACTTCAGGTAAGGCCAAATATTCTCAAATTAGTGTAGATAATTAGCGGGCTCCCTCTGTTTGTGTGTGCATAACAAACTGGTGCAAGAAATAGTGGGGGAATTTTACTTGGGGGGGAGTTTTTTGGCAGACTAGTACTGTGTATTTCAAGGAAAATTAAATGCCCCAAGTATTTTTATTAATAGTAGTTCCTAATTTGTGTCAGAAAGACTACCTTCAAATTCTGATTCTGTGACCCTAGTTTTATGCTATTTAATGGTTCTGTACATAAATATCCTCAACCTGGTACCTTGCTCACAACTGGAATAAAGGAGCCTAAAGTAAGATGTGGAGGGTCACATGTGGAGTAAAGCGATGGCCATTATCATCTGCCTTGCTTAGCTTGCCTGTTAGCCGTGAGTGGTCCTTGCTGTAGGGTGTTGGTACTTTAGAAATTGCTTGATCCTGAATAAAAGACTCAGATGAGGTTGGGTGCAGACTTCACCTGTTCTCTTCCTGTTGGATAGAGCCAACCGTGGTAAGTTAAAAGTCAAGAGCACAGGCCTTTTTTTTTTTTAACCTGAATGTGAGAATAACTAAGTCGTTCTATGTAAAGATTTTTATTTATTTATTTGAGAGAGACAGAACCTGGCTTGGCAGGGCCTCTAGCCACTACAAACGAACTCCAGGTGCATGTGCCACCTTGCTCTTCTGACTTACGTGGGTGCTGGGTAATCCAGCTTGGGTCTTTAGGCTTTACAGGCAAGCGCCTTAACTACTGAGCCATCTCACCAGCCCTGTGTAAATATGTTTTTGTTTTTGTTTTTTCGAGGTAGGGTCTCGCTCTAGCTCAGGCTGACCTGGAATTCATTATGTAATCTCAAGGTGGCCTTGAACTCACGGCGATTCTCCTACCTCTGCCTCTCAAGTGCTGTGATTAAAGGCGCTCCCCACCCACCACGCCACGCCTGGCTCTTGTGTAAAGATTTTTAAGTAGGCTGTTCTATATCTGGAAAGTGCCCAGATGTTTTAAGTTAGGTAGAAAAGTGATGATTAAAGAAAGATCTATTGTAGAACGATTATTTTCTCACCATGGGGGAACCCTCCCCACTAAGAAAAATGTATCTGGGCGGCCTTGGGGCAGTGGAATGCTGGTGACAGGGCGGGGCTCGGATGACATGCTGAGCGTGTGTGTGCATCGGTCCGCAGGCATGCTGAGGGCCGCGCTGTGGTGCGCCTTGCTCGGGCTCCTGCGCACACAGCCCGCTCCCTGTCCACAGGCCTGCAAGTGTGTGTTCCGCGACGCCGCGCAGTGCTCGGGCGGCAGCGTGGCGCACATCTCGGCGCTGGGCCTCCCCACCAACCTCACGCACATCCTGCTCTTCCGAATGGAGCGGGGCGCCTTGCACAATCACAGCTTCAGCGGCATGACGGTCCTGCAGCGCCTCATGCTCTCTGACAGCCACGTCTCTGCCATAGCCCCCGGCACTTTCAATGACCTGATCAAACTGAAAACCCTCAGGTTGTCGCGCAACAAAATCACTCATCTTCCTGGCGCACTGCTAGACAAGATGGTGCTCTTGGAACAGTTATTCCTGGACCAAAATGAACTGAGACGCATTGACCAAGACATGTTTCAGAAGCTGGCTCACCTGCAGGAACTCTTTTTGAATCAAAATCAACTCACTTCCATTCCTGCTAACCTCTTCACCAATCTGGGGAACCTGAAGCTGCTGGATCTGTCGGGAAACAACTTGACCCATCTGCCCAAGGGGTTATTCAGGGCGCAGGTGAAGCTTAAGAAACTGATGCTGCACTCGAACCAGCTCGTGTCTCTGGATTCGGGGCTGCTGGACCACCTGGGTGCCCTGATTAAACTGCAGCTGGACAAGAACCATCTCCGCTCCATCGCCCCGGGGGCCTTCGATCACCTGCAAAACCTGAGCTCCTTGACTCTCTCCAGGAACCATCTGGACTCCTTGCCCCCGGGACTCTTCCTTCACTCCCACAGTTTGACCCGGCTGACCCTGTTCGAGAACCCCCTGGAGGAGCTCCCCGAGGTGCTCTTCGGGGAGATGGACGGCCTGCGGGAGCTGTGGCTCAACGGTACCCAGCTGCGCACGCTGCCCGTCGGCGTCTTCCGCAACCTGAGCGGCCTGCAGGCGCTGGGCGTGACGCGGAGCCCGCGTCTGAGCGCGCTGCCCCGGGACGCGTTCCGGGGCCTGGCGCGCCTGCGGATGCTGGCGCTGCACTCCAACGTCCTGGCCTCGCTCCCCGACGCCCTGCTGCGCGGCCTGGCCAGCCTGCGCCAGGTGTCGCTGCGCCACAACCGGCTGCGCACGCTGCCCCGCGCGCTCTTCCGCAACCTCACCGCGCTGGAGCAGGTGCAGCTCCAGCACAACCAGCTGGAGGCGCTGCCTGGGGACGTGTTTGAGGCTCTGCCCCAGCTGACGCAGGTCCTGCTGGGTCACAATCCCTGGCTCTGCGACTGTGGCTTGTGGCCATTCCTCGAGTGGCTCCGGCAGCATCCGAACCTCGTGGACCGGGACGAGCCCCCGCAGTGCCACGGCCCGGAGCAGAGAGCCGGCCTGTTGCTCTGGGCCCTGCTGGAGGGCGACCGGTGGTGCCCGATCCCTCGAGGCCCGCCTCCTGACCTTCCAACCCACAACTCTTTGGAAGCCCCAGACCCTTCCTGGCTACCCAACAGCTCAGAGCCCTGGGTTTGGGCCCAGATGGTAGCCAAGGGCCAACGTCCAGACCATAGTCTCTTCTGGGGTCTTTATTTTCTACTTTTAGCAGCCCAGGCCGTCATAACAGCGATCATCATGTTTGCCATGATTAAAATCGGCCAGCTCTTTCGAACATTAATCAGAGAGAGGCTCTTGTTTGAGTCAGTGGGAAAACCTTGTAATTAATTAAAACGTGACCAGGGTGTTGTGGGATGCAGCCCAGATGACAATCCACACGGGCTGCTGCTGCCTTCCTCCTCCTCCTCTCTCTTTCCAGTGGTCACCTCCTCCTGTCACTCACTCCCTGCCCTCGTCAGTCATTCCTCTCTCTCCCTCCTCTCTGTCCCCAGTCTTTGTAAATTAGAACCGCTTGCCGGCCTGACCTGGAACCCCTCCCTATTGTAAGTTCTTGGGGAACCTCCATATGTGTTTGGGCCCCGTCCCCACTGTGCTGGACTGAGTGCCTGGTAGACAGGGCCTCTTTCATGTTAACTGAGTTGAGGGCACGTCTCCCAGGTTGGGCAGGACCTGTCCTACACACAGCATCAATTGGGTTTGTGAAAGGAGTGCCTGAAAACCAATGAACCCTGCCAGGTGTGGTGCAGCACGCCTTTAATCCCAGCACTCAGGAGGCCACGATAGGAGGATCACTGTGAGTCTTTGTGTCTCTGCTCTGCAGGCTGTTTGGGAGGGCGCTGGACTCCAGTCATTCAGGAAATAGTTTGGGGCCAGCCTCTTCTGTGATAGGCTGAGGCAAGAAGTACACAGAGTGTCCATCCAATTCCAGCCAGGTTAGGTCTGGGTGCCTGGAGCACAGCCATACAGAGGGGGACAGCCCGAAGTCGTTGCAATGGCATTGAAGGAGGAATATCGGCTGGCAAGAGTTCCCACGCTGATGTGAAGATGTGTGGGCCTGGTGGAGACACATGGTAGTCACCTTGTGTGAATTTCCACTTGCTTCACATCAGGGAAATATGTCATTTGGTTTCCATTTCCTAGACATAAACGCCACCTCATTTCACAAACATTTATGGGGCAGTGAACATGTGACAGGAATTCATGAATGTAATGATAAGCTTGGTTTCCACTTTATTATGCTTGTCTCGCATTCTTACTTATCCTTCCAATTGAAAGCAGTTAAACTCTTGTTGCTTTAATTGGCTGTCTGTGCATGTGAGAGGCAGTGGTTAATAAATACATAGGCTGGGATCTGACAGCTGTGGGTGCATCCCAGCCTCTCCACTTACTAACCCTGTAGGATTTTGTACACGTGTTCTGTAAGCCTCTCCTCACCTGTGAGAAGAAATAAAAACAGTTCCTGCTTCATGGAGTCGCTGTGAGAATTAAAGGCAATAAAACATAAAGCTTTAACCCAGTGCCTTGCATGCAATAAATACCCAATGAATGATAATGAATGGCATTTATTACTAAATTTATTTATTTATTACTAAAGGGCATGCAGTTAATATTTGCTTCTTCCCCTCCCCCCGATCTCTCTTACTTTTTGAGACATGCTCTCACTTTATGTAGTCCAGGCTGTCTTTAAACTAGCAATCCTCCTACCTCTGCCTCCCGAGTGCTGGGATTAAAGGCATGTGCCACCACGCCCGGCTGGGCATCGTGATTTCTAAAGAAGAGCATTGTTGGCTTTCCCCCCTGTGTATAAAAGGAACAGTAAGCTTTTCAAGTGGCAGCTGCATTCTAACCAGTTTGTCTGCATCGGGGAGTGGTCTTGGCCTGCGTGGTCTGCTGTAGGTGCAGGTGCAGCATAAGGGATCTGCCCAACATCACAGGAACAGATCAGGAATGTGGATCCTGCCATCTGGAGATACGGTTCTTCAAAATCAAGTTCACAAGTCTCCTTGGTGAAGCTGCTCTTACTTGCCCACTCTGGGCTCCCAGCTGGCTGCATCCTTCTCAGGCCCTGGCCACCCTCCCGCATTTGGTCCCCGGTGGGACTTTCTGGTAGTCTGTTTAATGAGCATTTGCACTGTAAGCTTCTTGGCCAGCCCTTGTCTTATTTGTTTCTAATTTTTGGAACTAACTGCCACTTAAAATCCAGACTTTTTTTTTTTTTTGGTGGAATACAGACTCAGTTCTAACCACGACCCTGCGGCACGCTTCTTGGGTCTAAGCTTCTGTCTCTTCCCCCACAGAATGAGGCTAACAGGAGTCTCCCATTGCTGCAAAGACCCAATGAGATCGTCTCTACCAGATAAAAAGCCAGCAGCTGATCCCTGGGGCTCAAGAAAGGTCAATATTTTGATTTCCAGAATCCACTATGTTCTAATGCTTCTTGCTGCCCTTTCACATGTGGATTCATTTGGCAAATATTGGTTGAGTACCTGGAGTGTGCTAAGGCCCTGTACCCTGTGGAAGGTCAGAGCCGCCTGGGAAACACAGCGCACCCTGCTGGGGTGACCATGATACTGCTCCTGAAAAGATGGTACAGAGGTTAAAGGTGCTTACCTGCAAAACTAGAAGGCCCAGGTTTGATTCCCAAGTACCCACGTAAAGCCAGATGCACAAAGAGGCGCACACATCTAGATTTCTTTTGCAGTGGCACGAGACCCTGATGCGTCCATTTTCCATCTGCCTCTTTCTGTCTCAAATAAATAAAATATAAAAATATTGGGCTGGAGAGATGGTTTAGTGGTTAAGGTGCTTGCCTGCAGAGCCTAAGGACCCAGGTTCAATTCCTCAGTACCCACGTAAGTCAGATGCACAAGGTGGCGCATGAATCTGGAGTTCTGGAGTTCATTTGCAAGGGCTAGAGGCCCTGGTGTGCCCATCCTCGCTCTCAAATAAGTAAAATACTTAAAAACATATAAAAATATTTACTTGGCTGTATTTTTTATAAACAGAAGAAAACACAGCAGAGCCAGGGATGGTGCTCAGTGGCAGAGCAGTGGCCTAGCATGCATGACGTCCTGGGTTTGAGCTCCAGAATTACCAAAGGAATACAACAGATATGTTGAAGGATCCTCTGTATAGCTTTTCTCTGACTTTAGAGACAAGTTTCCCTCTCTCTCTCTCTCTCTCTCTCTCTCTCTCTCTCTCTCTCTGTAGATGTGTTTTACATCCCAATATGCTCTTGTTTTTTTTTTTTTTTTTTTTTTTTTCGAGGTAGGGTCTCACTCTAGCTCAGGCTGACCTGAAATTCACTATGTATTCTCGGGGTGGCCTTGAACTTATGGCGATCCTCCTACCTCTGCTTCCTGAGTGCTGGGATTAAAGGCATGTACCACCATGCCCGGTTTGTTCTTGTTTTTTTTTAAATTTTATTTATTTATTACACAGAGAGAGAATGGGCGCACCAAGGCCTCTAGCCACTGCAAAACAGCTCCACGTGCATGTACCACCATGTGCATCTGGCTTATGTAGGTCCTGGACAATCAAACCTGGGTCCTTTGGCTTTGTAGGCAAGCACCTTAATCACTAAGCCATCTCTCCAGTCGTCAGTTCTTTTTTTTAAACAACCCAAGCTCACTGTTTTGTTTCAAGTTTCACTGAATATTTCATATCTCACTGTTTAATAAACTAGGTAAGGACTGTGGAAGTGGTAGGCAAACCATAAGAAAGTGGTCTTAGGCTGGAAAGATGGCTCAGCAGTTAAGGCATTTGCCAGCAAAGCCTAATGACCCAGGTTCGATTCCACAATAGCCATGAAAATCCAGATGCACAAGGTGACACATGCATCTGGAGTTTGCAGTGGCTGGAGGCCCTGGAGTAGCCATTTTTTTCTCTCTCTCTACCTCTCTCTCTCTCTCATAAATATTTTTTTTTTCCCCCTTGAGGTAGGGTCTTGCTGTAGCCTAGGCTGACCTGGAATTTACTATGTAGTCTCAGGGTGGCCTCGAACTCATGGAGATCCTCCTACCTCTGCTTCCTGAGTGCTGGGATTAAAGTCATGTACCACCACACCTGGCAGAGATGATCTTTTTCCTGAATGTACTGTAGAACACTGCAAAATATTGTTGGCTTTACTTTTATCATGTGCATATGGATTTTCCCTAGGTACTGGGGAATCAAATCTGGGCTGTCAGGTTTTGCAAGCAAGTGCCTTTAACTGCTGAGCCACCATCTTTCCAGCCCTTCTACATTTTTTTCCGTCCCCTCTTCCTCAGTATTTCTTGTGCCTTGGAGAGCATGACAGAGATGTCACATTTAGCGTTGAGCCCTCAGCAGTCACTGATCAACATTTTGAGATATTTTTGATCTCAGGAACCACTGCCATCTGCAAAAAGAAACTTCTGTGACCAAAGGTGAGAGCAGCACTTAATCTATGGGTGCAAACATAATATAAATATTTAGAGGTAGTTTGATAGGCAGAGCATGTTCATTTAGCCAAACAATAGTAGCAGCATCCCCTCTAGAGTATGTAACCTTCCTTGCCATTAGACTTTTGACGAGATTTTCCGTACCAATCAGACAGCAGGTGGTTATCCCAATAACTGACATGCCACTATTGCATCAGTGGGCACAACCTGCCTGGATTGATGGCTTGTGTAGCACATAGGGTGAATCCACCTGTGGGTAAGACTGTTGATGATATTTCTCCCCAGGAGCCTACATAGAACTTTCCAGCACCATGCCCACAGGGCAAGCAGGGAGAAGGCTTCCAACTCAGTTCTAGTTCTCAGTATCCATCCACTGATGCATGTGGAGTCTTCAGCAATAGGGTCCCACCTTCTAGTCCTGCTGAAAAACCAAGAACCTGAGCAATAGTCTGTACTGTTTGGGGGCTTCAGTGATCGCCCTGACCAACCAGCCACTGGAAGACATTCTGTAACAATCTGTGGTTTCAGAGAGTAGCATTAACCATACCCATAGGGATTTTTTTTGCCCACTTTCTCTTTCTCTTTTCTTTTAATCTTACTTATATTTTTTAATTAGCAACAAAGAAGTAAGTTTCCTATGTATTTTGTTGTTTTTCGAGGTTGGGTCTTACTCTAGCTCAGGCTGACCTGGGATTCACTATGAAGTCGCAGGATGGCCTTGAACTCACAGCAATCCTCCTGCCTCTGCCTCCCGAGTGCTGGGATTAAAGGAGTGTGTCACCACACCTGGGTTTCCTACGTATTTTTCATGACATTAGTTTTTTTTTTTATTTTTACTTTAATTTATTTATTACACAGAGATGAAAAGGGGCAGAAAGAGAGAGAGAGAGAGAGAGAGAGGGAGAAAATGGGTACACCAGGGCTTCCAGCCACTGCAAATAAACTCCAGATGCATGTGCCACCTTGTGCATCTGGCTTACATGACTACCGAGGGAGTCGAACCTGGGTCCATAGATGTTTTCAGGCAAGTGCCTTAACCACTGAGCAATCTCTCCAGCCCAACTTTAGTTGTTTTTTTAAGTTGTTATTTATTTATTTGCAAGCAGAGAAAGATAGAAGAGAGCAGACAGACAGAATGGGCACATGCTGGAGCCTTCAGCTGCTGCAAACAGAATCCCCATGTATGCTCCACCTTGTGCATCTGACTTAATGTGAGTACTGGGGAATTGAACCAGGGTTGTTAGGCTTTGCAGGCAAGTGCCTTAACTGCTGAGCCAACTCTCCAGCCCCATGACTTTTGTTTTGATTAACTCTCCCCAAGGCCCATCCTCTCCTTGATTTCCTTCCCTTGACCCACATAAACTTTTTCACCCCAGTACCATCCCTCTACTTAGGTATCTGTTGTCCCCTTTCATTCATTAAAGCCCTCCCCTCATCCTCCTCATGGCTCCTTTCTAGCTTCGATGCACAAAGTGGTGCTTGTGCCTAGAGTTCATTTGCAGTGGCCTATGGCTCTTGCTGTCTCTCTCTCTTCTCTCCTCTCTTGAATTTTCTGCTCCCAAAGAAATAAATAAAACTATTTTTTTTGTGAGAGAGTGAGAGAAAATTGGCACACCAGAGCCTCCAGCCACTGCAATCGCACTCCATATGTGTGCGTATGCATAACCTTGTGCTTGTATCACCTTGTGCATCTGGCTTGCCTGGGACCAGGGGAGTCAAACATGGGTCCTTAGGCTTCACAGGCAAGTGCCTTAACCACTAAGCCATCTCTCCAGCCCCCAAATATTTTTTTAAAATATTTTCTCTACACCTATATCTTAAAATATTCTCTGTACTTTCCTCTAGTCATTTCAGGGTTTCAGGTTTTACACTGAGGTCCTTGATCCATTTAGAGATGGGTTTTGTGCCCCGTGAGAGACAAAAGTTTAATTTCATTCTTCTACATGTAGAGATCCAGTTTCCCCAGCGCCACTTGTTGAAAATCCTGTCTTTTCTCCAATATGGGTTTCTGTCCTTTGTCAAAAATCAGATGGCTGTAGTTTCTTGGACTTGTATTTGGATTTTCTATTCTATTCCATTGATCTATATGTCTGTTTTTGTGCCATTACTATGTTGTTTTTATTACTGTAGTTCTGTAGTATGGTGGATGATACGTCCAGCAGTATTCTTTTTGCTTAAGGTTCCTTTGGCTATGTGAAGTCTTTTGTGCTTCCACATGAATTTTAAGATTATTTTTTCTATTTCTGTGAAGAATGTTACTGGGATTTTGATTGGGATTACTGAATCTGTGTATTGCTTTTGGTTAGATGGCCATTTTCCCAATATTAATTCTTCTAATCCATAAACATGAGAAATTCTTTCAATATTCTGGTGTATTTCTCAATTTATTTTTTAAGGGTTTTGAATTTTCATTGTAGAGGTCCTTTGCCCCCTTGGTTAGGGATATTCTGAGGTATTTAATTTTTGTGTGTGTGCTAGTTGTGACTGGAACTGCTTTTCTGATTTTCTTCTCAGTATGCTTGTCATTGGTTTATAAAAAGGCTACTGATTGGGCTGGAGAGATGTCTCAGCAGTTAAAGGCACTTGCTTGCAAAGCCTGAAGGCCTGTGTTCTATTCCCCAGTACCCACATAAAGCCAGATGCACAAAGTGGCACATGTCTCTGGAGTTTGTTTACAGTGGCACTAGGCCCTGGTGTGCCCATTCTCATTCTCCTCTCCATCTCTCTTTGCTTGCAAAGAAGGAAACAAAATTATTTTAAAAGGCTACTGATTTTTTGTGTTAATTTTGTAACCTGCTACTTTGGTGAGAGTGTTTATCAGCTCTAAGAGTTTTAAGGGTCTCATATATAGTATTATATCACCTGCATATGAGAATAATTTGACTGCTTCCTTTCCAATTTGTATACTTCTTTTCTTTCTCTGTCTTATCACTGAAGTGAATACTTCAAGTACTATATTAAATAGCAGTGGAGAGGGTAGACACCCTTGTCTTGTTCCAGAGCTTAGTGGGAATACTTTGAGTTTTTCTCTATTTAGTATGATGTTGGCTATAGGAGACATATATATATATGGAGAGAGAGAGAGCACCTTTCCTATGCTGAGATATGCTCCCTCCATCCCTATTCTCCCAGAGTTTTTTGCCATGAAAGGGGATGTTGGACTTTGTCAAAGGTCTTTTCTGCATCTATTGAGATGATCATGTGATTTCTTTCCTTAAGTCTTTTTATGTGAGATATTACACTTATTGATTTACATATGTTGAAATGTTGACCCATCCCTGCCTCTCTAGAATAAAGCCAACTTGATTGAGGTCAATGATTTTTTTATTGTTGTTGTTTTGTCGAGGTAGGGTCTTGCTCTAGGCCAGGCCAACCTGGAATTTACTGTGTAGTCTCAGGCTGGCCTCCAACTCAACAGACTCCTGAGTGCTGGGAGTAAAGATGTGCACCACTATGCCTGGATTCAATGAGTCTTTTTTAAAGAAAGAGGGAGGGAGGAAGAGTGAGAGAGAGAGAGGGAGAGAATGGGCATGCTAGGGCTTGGGACTGCAAACAAACTCCAGATACTTGTGCCACCTTGTGTATCTGGCTTATGTGGGTCCTGGGGAATTGAACCTGGGTCCTTTGTCTTTGCAGCCAAGAGCCTTAACTGCTAAGCCATCTCTGCAGTCCGATTTTTTTGATATATTCTTGATTTCAGTTTTTAATTTTATTTTATTAAGATTTTTTACATCTATGCTCACCTTGAATATTGGTCTATTAAGTGTGTGTGTCTATATATATATATATATATATTTTTTTTTTTTTCATTCAGGTTCTCACTCTTGTCCTTTTACCTCAGCCTCCTGAGTGCTAGGATTAAAGGCACGCACTGTCATATCCAGCTTTCTATCTGGTTTTGCCATTAGTGTTGTTGCATAGCCATTTTCTCTGGATTGAAACATTCCCTCCTGGGAGGAAGAGGGAGGTTCAGGAGACTCAGGAGGTCAACAAGCCTGGGAGAGTTGAAAGTTCAAAGGTCATGAGACCCCCCCCCCCTTAAGGTTCTAGAGAAGACAGTGACTGGCATTGCTGCGGCAGTGAGCTCCAGGGGCACAGCCTGTGCCAGTCTTCTCCTCGGCTGGGCCGGGCTTTCGGTGACTCGGCTGTCTTTGAGTCACCCGGCCTCCTGTAGGCAGCCCCCCCCCCTGCCTGCAAGTCACCCCATGAACTCATTGGTGCCTTGGTGCTTCACCCCTGTGTGAACTGAATATAGACGTGTGTTCACGCATCCCCAGGGGAAGGGTTCACAGGACAAGGGTGATACTGGCTTCACAGGAGGAATGAGGAAGCATTCCCTCCTTTTCTACTTTATGGAATAACTTGAGAAGCAGGGGTTTCCATTCTCTCTCAAGGTCGGGTAGAATTCTGCAGTAAACACTCTGGACCTAGAATGAATTTTTTTTTAATCGCCACTTTATTATTTCTTTTTAATTTTTAAGTTTTTTTTTTTTTTTTTTTTTTTTGAGGTAGGGTCTCACTCTAGCCGAGGCTGACCTGGAATTCACTGTTTTCTCAGGCTGGCCTCGAACTCATAGCGATTCTCCTACCCCTCCTCACTATGCCTGGTTTATCACCACTTTAATCTCATTGCTTGTTATATATCTATATAGACTATTTATCTCATCTTGTGTTTACTTAGGTCATATGCATATAGAAACTCACCCATTTTTCTTTCTTTTTTTTTTTTTTTAGATTTTCCAGTTTGGTGAAATATAAGTGTTTAATAATGTACTTATGGTCCTCTCAAACTAAGCAGTATCTGTTGAGTGGCTTCCTTTTCATCTCTGATCTTATCCATTAGGGTCTTCTCTTTCTTTTGGTTAAGTTGGCTAGGTGTTTACCAATATTGCTTATCTTTTATCTTTGTTTCATGAATCTTTTTGAGGTTTTTGTGTATTTTTTTTTCATTTGTATTTCACTAATTTCTGCCTTGCCCTTGATTGCTGCTTTTCTTCTGGCACTTTTGGGTTGGGTTTATTCTTGTTTTCCCAAGCCCTTCAGGTAGACATTGAGTTATTCACTCGGGTTTTCCCTGTTTTTGTGGCGCAGACATTTAGAGCTTTCAACTCCCTCTCAGGACTGTCTTCTTGTGTCCCAGGGGTCTTGATATATTGTGTTCTCATTTTCACTCAGTTCTAGAAGTTTCAAAAATTTATTTATTTATTTCAGAGAGAGAGAGAGAGAATGGGTACGCCAGGGTATCCAGCCACTGTAAACGAACACCAGACACATTCACCACCTGTGTATGTGGCTTACATGGGTCCTGGGGAATTGAACCTGGGTCCTTTGGCTTTCCAGGCAAGTAACTTAACTGCTAAGCCATGTCTCCAGCTCAGTCCTAGGATTTAAAAAAATATTTATTTATTTATTTGAGAGAGAGAGAGAGAGAAACAGAGACAGAGAGATAGAGAGTATGGGTGTACCAGGGCATCCTGCCACTGCAAATGAATTCCAGATGCATGTACCATTTTGTGCATCTAGCTTTACATGGGTACTGGGGACTTGAACCTGGGGTATCAGACTACAACCAGGCCTTTTAACCACTGATCAATCTTTCCAGGTCAAGTTCTAGGATTTTAAAAAAATTCATTCTTTGTTTATTCAATGACACAGTATCATTCAGTAGTATGTTGTTTAATCTCCAAGAGTGTGTGTGTGTGTGTGTGTGTGTGTTTTCTCTGGCCGGCATTATTTTTCCCCAAGGTAGGGTCTCACTCTAGCCCAAACTGAATGTGTAATCCCAGGCTGCCCTCAAACTCATGGCATTCCTCCTACCTCGCCCCCCCACCCCAAGTGCTGGAATTAAAGGCCTGTGCCACCATGCCCAGCCTTCTCTGTTTTTTATTTCTTATTGTTAATTTCTAGCTTTATTGCATTATGGTTGGATAAAATACAAAGTGTTATTTCAAGTTTCTTAAATTTGTTGAGACTTGCTTTGTGTCCTATTATGTGATCTGTTTTAGAGAAAGTTCCATGGGCTGCTGAGATGAATGTGTGTTCTATATATAGTATTTGGGTAGAATGTTCTTTAAATGTCTGATAGATCCATTTGATCTATGGGTTCTATTAATTCTATTGTTTCTGTATTTTCTATCTAGTTGACCTGTCTATTGGTAATAGTAGGGTATTGAAGTTGCCCACCATTATTGTATTAGGATTTATCTCTGACTTTATAGCTAGTAAATTTTTAAAAATAAAATTAGGGCTGGAGAGATGGCTTAGTGATTAAAGTACCTGCCTGCAAAGCCTAAGGACCCAAGTTCAATTCCCCAGGACCTATATAAACCAGATGCACAAGGTGGCACATGCACCTGGAGTTTGTTTACAGTGGCTGGAGGCCCTGGCGTGCCCATTCTCTCTCTATTTGCCTCTTTCTCTCTCTATCTCAAATAAATAAGTAGATAAATAAGTAAGTTAAAAAATAAAATAAAATTAGCCACACCTGTTTGTTTCCTGGTTCTATTTGCTTGGCATATCTTTTTCCATCCTTTCACTCTAAGGTAGTGCCTGTCTTTTACACTCAGGTGAGTTTCTTGAGGAAAAAGCAAATAGGTCTTATTTTCTGATCCAGCCTGTTAGTCTGTTTCTTTTTTTGTAATTTATTTTTATTTTTATTTATTTATTTGAGAGTGACAGACAGAGTATGAGGCAGAGAGAGACAGAGAGAGAGAATGCACACACCAGGGCCTCCAGCCACTGCAAATGAACTCCAGTTGCATGTGCCACCTTGTGCATCTGGCTTACATGGGTCCTGGGGAATTGAACCTCGAACCAGGGTCTTTAGGCTACAGGCAAGCGCTTAACCGCTAAGCCATCTTTCCCACCAGGATGTTTCTTTAAAAATTATTTATTTATTTATTTATTTTGTTTTTCAAGGTAGGGTCTCACTCTGGCCAGGCTGACCTGGAATTCACTATGGAGTCTCAGGGTGGCCTTGAATTCATGGTGATCCTCCTACCTCTGCCTCCCGAGTGCTGGGATTAAAGGTGTGCGCCACCACGCCTGGCCCTAAATTTTTTTAAAATTTATTTATTTGAGACTGAGAGAAAGGGCCAGACATAAGGAAAGCATGGGGGTGCCAGGGCTTCCTGCTATTGCAAATTAACTCCAGATGCTTGTGTCACTTTGTGCGTCTGCCTTTTACATGAGTACTGAGGAGCCGGACCTTGGTCATAGGCTTTGCAAGCAAGCACCTTTAACCACTGAGCCATCTCCCAGCCCTGAAGCTCAGTCTTGGAGGGACTTGGTACTGCTTCATGGGTGGGATAGTTGAGGGCTCAATTCAGTCACAGCTGTGCCTGAACTCACACATGAGTCCCTGACTCTAATGTCATAGATATCAGCTGCCTATGGAGGGGAAGTGAAGGGTGGCTAGAGGGAATCTGAGTCCACAAACTCACACATAGGTCCCAGCCCACAGTGGAGGAAGGTGGGGGTGCTCTGAACACAACTTTGTTTTGATTTTTTTTTCCTTAGGATATGAAAGCTTAGTGGTTTTTAGGCTTTGAAGGTCTTTTTACTCTTTTAAAAAGTTTTTATTTATTTATTTAAGAGAGAGAAAGAAAGAAGATATATATATATATATATATATATGTATATATATATATATATATATATATATATATATATATATATATATATATATTTGATGCACCAGGTCCTTCAGCCACTGCAAATGAACTCTACAGTCATGTGCCACCTTGTACATCTGGCTTATGTGGGTACTGAGGAATTGAATTGAACCTGGGTCCATAGGCTTTATAGGCAAGAGCCTTAACTTCTAAGCCATCTCTCCAGCGCATCTTTCTTCTATTTTGATATCATCATTTTTTCCCTCCTATCATGAAGGTCTTGTGTAGGTAGAGTCAGACATTGTGAGGCTGTGATTATCAAGGCCACTTTGTGTCTGGAAGACAGCATTGTAAGCACTCCTCCCCTTCCTTGGGCTCTTACATTCTTTCCACCACCTCCTCCACAATGGTCCCGCCTGCTTCAGCCTTTTGAGTGACAGAATTAGAGGCCTTGGCCACCATAGCTGGCTTCTCAGGGTTGTCCGGGGAACCTCTGTAAGCCGGAATATTTGAGGATGGCTTACCTATCCAGGACCTTGTCAGCTCTGTAAATAACTGGTTGGTTGGTTTTCCTGGGGACAGAAGAAGAGGCCGCCGTCACGCATTAGTGTTAAACAGCTCTTCGGCTTTCATTCCTCAATCTCACACCTGTCTTGCTTCATCCCTGGTGTAACTGCCATTCAGGCCTCTCTGGAGCTCTGTTAAGACATCTTTCCATCCATGTGGACTGTGGCTTCCTCCTCTTCCTCCTCACTTCCACTCCCTTAACTGTTCTGTTCCATAAACTTGTGGGACTCTGTAGTGCACTGATGAACCTATTCCCTTGCCCTTGACAACGTAATTTCAATTTCAATTCCTTTACTACCATCCAAGTGAGGTAGAAGAGGTGACCAGCTGAGAACTAAAGTCCGTCTGTTCTCTTCTCCAAGGTTCCAGGGCAGAGAAGTGGGTCTTCCTTGCCCTGGCGTCCTCGTGTGCTTTGTCCTCTATTCCTTTCCCAACCTCCCTTTTGCGGGTTGCACTTGACTTACCTTCCTAGACCTTCAGCAGGCCGGGCTCTCCACCTCTGTTGATGTTGGAGCTGACCTGGTCTATTTTGGGAGAAGTCATTCTGGGCATACCAACCTTTAAAAGAAATCACCATTCCAAGGCGTGCCCAAAGGCAGGGAGATTCCAGGACTCACTGTCCAGTAGCTGGGCACCCCCTCATTAGGCACTGGAATGTTACAAGATGATCCATCAACATCATAAAGAGACAAACATTAATTGCGTGCAGTGGCTGGGTCCAGAGTGCTGGAGGCTGATGCCTAGGAGAGAAAACAATGAGTCGCCTCTGCCTAGTGACACCCTCCACCCTGGTTAGTCGTGTTTCCAGGTGCTTCCTGGATTTTATTACCCGGCACTAGTGATGTTTCCAAATCCAGCCATTGGGAGGGTTCTGTGTTTCAGGACTTGCTGCATCCAATGAACCTTTATTGAGTATCGAACACATACCTGCGCCATGAGGTCAGTTTTTCTAACCCTCACCCCCACCCTGGGAGGCAGGTGTTATTATCTCTCCATACAAATGAGAAAAGTGAGCTCCAGAGTGGGGTAGTAAACTCCTAAGGTGACAGGAGCGCCAGACTCCAGGCTTTCAGAGCTACTCTTAAAGGCTCCCAGCCTTGCTTCTCCTGATATAGAACTATCTAGCTGCCCCCCCCCCCCCCAGGCCCTGCTGATTACAGAGACAAAAATGGTAACAGCCACCCTGGTCTGTTGGCTCTGAGAGAGGAACATGATTTGTGGGGGTCTTGGCTGATGAGTTGAAGGAAGGAGAGGGGATAGAGAGAGAGGAGTACATAAGATGAATGAGTGAGGAGAGAGAAAGATGGGAAAGAAAGGGAATGAGAAAAAGGAGAAGCTGGAGGGATGGCTTAGCGGTTAAGGTGTTTGCCTGCAAATCCAAAGAACCCAGGTTCAGTTCCCCAGGACCCACATAAGCCAGATGCACAAGGTGGCACATGTGTCTAGAGTTTATTTGCAGTGGCTGGAGGTCCTGGCATGTGCTTGCTCTCTCTCTCTCTCTCTCTCTCTCTGTCTCTCTGTCTCTCTCAAATAAATAACTACTCTTTAAAAAAAAAAAAAAGGAAGGATAACAAGTACAGATTATCACTGACAGTGGCTGGTTTTTGCCCAAGTCACCTACAGCCCACAGCTCTCTATTTCCTCAGTTTCCCCAGCCTCATCATCACCAGGGTACTTGTAATCAAGGAAGGTAATGCATACAAGAGTGCTGTGTACATGGAAGCTCTGCTTGACAAGAAGGGTTTCCCTTGTCTCTGCTATCAGAGGGCAGGGTGGTTGGTGTCTGTCGCACCCCTTCACCCCAGTGTGACCCCCCCCCCCAGCACAGCGCTACCAGCAGAGAGAACCCAGAGACGAAGATTGCTACAGAGACAGATGAGGTCTGTGGGAGGTCTTCTAGAGAAGCCTCTCCCATATCCCTGTCCTCTGTCCACACACCCCCAGGCCAGGGCTCCCACCCACTCCTAAACAACCACAGAGGCCATCTGACCACAGCTTCCAGATCTCAGCTTACTCCCTCAAAAGGCAAGGGGTCAGGCCTGCTCCTTGGCTCCAACCCCAAGAAATGTACCTTTCCAGAAATGCTAGAAATTTACCTTTCTCGAAAGAGAAAAGGAAAATGACAATGTTTGTGTTTTGCCCCCTGCAAGTTCAATTTCACTCTCAGTTGTTCTTTGTTTTGTTTGTTTTTTTTTGATTCTTTGGAGCAGGGTTTCACTCTAGCTCAGGCTGACCTGGAATTCACTATGGAGTCTCAGGGTGGCTTTGAACTCTCGGTGATCCTCCTACCTCTGCCTCCCAAGTGCTGGGATTAAAGGTGTGCGCCACCACGCCCGGCTCATGCTCAGTTGTTTTTTTTTTCCAGTTGATTTGTAAGATAGGATTACAGGAGAGGACCTCAACAAAATTCTACCAACTGCCCTACGTGGAGGGTGGCATTCTCTGTTATTACTGACTTGGAGACCTGATGGAGGTATTTAGAGAAAACATAATCTACCCGAAGATGAGCCCAGAGAACTACTGGCTATACCAGACCTGAGTGCCACGACGCGGCTGCTTTGCAGTCCTCTTTGGGTCTAGCTAAAGTCATTCCTGTGCCCTGTGGGGACTGCTTATATTTCCAACAATGATAGAAACAATTGGGCGCAATTCAGGAATATTTTCTCTTCAGAGCTGTCAATGGGGCTAGCCAGACAAGAGGGCTCCATGAAAGGTCAGAGGCTTCTCAATGGCAGAGGCAGTTGAGCAGACTGGACTCAAAATCAAGCAGTCAAACCAAGGACAAAAGCAGGCGATGCTTTCATGTCTTCTCGCTCTGTACAAGGGTATTTTTCTTCCTTTTTTCCCCCACGTGATTACCAGGGGCATATGCATCATATTCTCACAAAGCCTTAAAGAATCCATCCCACTGCAGTTAGTGTCTCAGGCCGAGCAGCCATTCCCCAGCTGTGGGAGGCTGAATAAAGGTCTCCAAAAGACATCCTCTTCCCCAATCCCGGGCCCTATGTTGCTGCCTTTGAGAGCAAAAGAGACCTGTAGAGGTGACTCGGTCAAGGATCAAGACATGGAAGGCCCGTGGATTCCGTAGGAAGCACCATGTCATCGGATTCCTCTGCAGAGAACGGAGGCAGGGGATGTTGGCAATGAGGCAACACCTTCAGGTGTGAGGCCGCTGGCTTTGAAGGCGGAGGGAATGTGGCCGCTTCTCCATCCTGGAAAGCCTAGGAGCAAGTTGTCCCCAGCCTTCAGCCGAACAAGCTCTGCTGAGTCCGTGATCTGCGCGCAGTGAGACCCATTTCAGGTTCGTTGAAATTCACTGCAGCAGCCATACGAAAGGAACCTTACCCGTTTCCTTATCTCACGTGTGGCGCCTCGCCCGTGCCCCTCTGCTTCTTTCCAGCTGAATTTCAGGAACTCTTTTGGCTTCTGGGGCCAAAGGCTACATGTGATTAACTTTCTACCATGGGGCTGGTGGAGAACTTGACAAGCCCTGCGTGGTGCTCAGAGTGTACATACTCCTGAGCGGATGGATGTGGCTGGCCTGCGCTGGCACCTGGGACTGAACGCCCACCTGTCAGCTTCAATGCCTGCTCTTGGCGGTGGGCACCTTCTGGACCAGGATGCATTGAAGAGGCAGCCCCTCTTCCTCACGGAGTCTTTGGAAAGCCAGCCTTTGCCACACATACTTAACTATCATGAGACAAAGATGCCCATGAGGTTGAGTTGCTGAATCTGAGTGTGTTTCCTGTCTTGAACCCATGTGCTGAGGCCGGAAGGAGGAGAGTCGGGTCCCTAGAGGGAAAGTGATTTCAAACACTGTCTTTCAACTTGAATAGTCTGTTCCATGCTGGGAACCACGGTCAAGTGGGCAGAGCATAGTAGAAAATAACTAGAAGGAGGGGGTCGGGTGAAGAGCCAAAGCTCAGCCAAGAGTGCTGGCATGGGAAAGAGGACTGGGGTGTGGGTTTCTGCATTTAACCCATGAGGGGGTGTGTTTTAGGAAGAGGAGTGTCCTTCCATCTGGTTTCAAAGGATGTACCATGAACTATAAGGGGTAACGCTTTGCTGGGTAAGAGGAGAGTGCTGTCTGAGGTTATGGCGCATGGCATACTGGCCACCAGGAGTGCCCTCCTTAGACTGGGTGACTTTAATGACTATAAACTGAGAGAAAGGAATCCCAGTGATGGATGGAGACAGGAGAGAAACTGTCAAAGACAAAAACTGAGCATTCTCTCTCACATGTGGATCCTAGCTTTTTATTTTAATTTTTAAATTTTAGAGACTGAGTGTCAGAGACAGAGAGGGAGAGAGAATTGGTGCACCAGGGCCTCAGCCACTCCAATCAAACTCCAGATGCTTGTGTC
The DNA here is from genome assembly GCA_036346955.1 of Dipus sagitta. Lineage (NCBI taxonomy): Eukaryota > Metazoa > Chordata > Mammalia > Rodentia > Dipodidae > Dipus > Dipus sagitta. Next base: position 49,221,775 of record CM070773.1, on the reverse strand, counting down.
ACCTACTGGGCATGTGCGACCTTGCGCTTGCCTGGCCTTTGTGTGTCTGGCTAACATGGGACCTGGAGAGTTGAAGTCCTTAGGCTTCACAGGCAAGCACCTTAACCACTAAGCCATCTCTCTAGCCTTGGATCCTAGCTTTTAATGTTTATATGTATGTATCTAAGTGGTGTGAGTGTGGGTGTAGGCACTACAAAGAAGACCATGAGCGGGGAAAGGTGCTGAGGAAGGGGGACACATGTAACATGAAGGCAGAAAGGAGGGAGTGACCGTGGAAGGGTATAAATGGGAGCAGGGGGATGGGGAAGGGAAGGCCGGAAAAGGATCTGCAAAGACAAGTTTTGTTTGTTTGAAAATGCCATAATGAGATGCTAATACTTTGTATGCTAATTAAAAAATAAATTAAAAAATTTAAAACTATCCTGTAAAGTCTCTTCCACCTTACATGGCCTGTGACAGTCACCCCTGCCCTGGGCAGAACTGGGTGGGTCTGGGTGTAACCTGCCGCCCAGACACCAGCTAACTGAGAGACACTGACCAAGGCCTTGCTGAGCTGCCTGAGTGCACGAGCAATTTGCAATGATTGTCTTGGCTTGGGTGCTTCATGCCCTGGGGTCTGTCCACATCCTCAAACACGTCAGACCAGCCATTCCAATAATAGCCGGCTGATTCCAGGGGAGGGGGGGTGTCCTCCCACTGGCTGGAAGATACCTCTTTGGGTTTCATCTTCCCAGCTGGCTTCAGAGCTTCACAGAACTTAAGGGGCAAAGTGGAGTACCTGGCCTCCCTTCTGTGCCTTCTCCTGAGTACCCCAACAGGTCTTCAGGCTTCATGCTCTTTCTCCTTCTTCCCTCCCAGTTTGGCTAGCTCTTCTACCTCACATCCTCTTCAGAGACATGCCCATGGGAGAGCTCCATGCAGTGGCACTACAAAGAGAAGCCACTCGCTCACACAGGTCACTTGGTCTACCATCATTGGAGAAGAAGGGACCTGGCTGATCACACTCACCGTCTCTAAACTTCATTTCATGAGATCAGAAAACCCAACATGGTGAGGCATTGCTAGATGCAAATCCTGTCACTTAAAAAAAATATTTATTTGAGAAAGAGATAATGGGTGTGGCAGGGCCTCTAGCCACTGCAAACAAACTCCAGACACATGTGCCATCTTGAGCATCTGGCTTATGTGGGTACTGGGGAATTGAACCTGGGTCCTTAGGCTTTGCACACAAGCACCTTGACCACTAAGCCATCTCTCTAGCCCAAATCCTATCATTTTTATAAGCAGGAGGGTTCATATACTCACTGACCAGCTGCATGACTTGGAGTGAACAGCTTGCTTTCTCTCTCTCTCTCTTTTTGTGGGGAGGGAGGATTTCGAGGTAGGGTCTCACTCTAGCTCAGCCTGACCTGGAATTCACTATGTAGTCTCAAGGTGGCCTTGAGCTCATGGTGATCCACCTAGCTCTGCCTTCTGAGTGCTGGAATTAAAGGTGTGTGCCACCACACCTGGCTCTTTTTTAATATTTATTTTTATTCATTTATTTGAGAGATAGAGAAAGAGGCAGACAGTGTGTGTGCATGTATGTGTGTGTGTGTGTGTGTGTGAGAGAGAGAGAGAGAATGAGTGTGCCAGGGCCTCCAGCTACTGCAAATGAACTCCAGATGCAAGCACCACATTGTGCACCTGGCTTATATGGGTCCTGGGGAATCAAATCTGGGTCCTTTGGCTTTGCAGGCAAGCTCCCTAACCGATAAGCCATCTCTCCAGCCCATCTTGCTTTCTCTTAGCTTTAGTCTCCTCATCCATAAAATAAGAGTCTCTAGAGGGTTCTTTGAGCTCTGATGCTGTGGAACCCAGAGTCTGGCTCCTGGATCCAAGTGCTCTTCCTTCTCCCTTCCAGTCCCTCATCCATCCACCTCCAGCTCTTCACAGCCACATCCCATCCTGTCCCTCTCACCCAGGCTACACGGGCCCTGTCCACTTCCCCTCATAGTCAAATAGCTGCAAAAAGAGGGCCCTTTCCAGAACCGAGAGAAAACCAGTGCCTGTATCTGCCCTGGTGTCCCCGGCCCAAGTGCCCCTCCAGCCCCCACAACCTCTAGGAAAACATGTCCGGGGTGGTGACTCTCACAGCTCCTGACTGGAGGGGCCCTTCTGAGGTAGGTCATCTTGGCACCCCTGCTCCCTAGTTCTTGTTGTCTGTTAAGTGACAGAAGTGTGGTTGGAGGGGATTTCGTATTGTGCCCCTGCCACCAAGAGAGCTGCTCTTTTGGCACCTTGGCACAGCAACAACAATAGGTCCCTTGGCCTGCTGTGGGCCAATTGCCACCCCTGCTGATGGCTGGGAATAAATGTTCTTGAAATGTTCATGGTAAAACAGAGCTTTGGGACCTGAGAGCTCTGTGTGAGGAATGGCCCCAGTCAGAAGGCCCAGTGACACCCACAGGACATGGTGTCACTCTTCAGGCACTATGTCTCTCCAGAAGCATGTGTGGAGGTTCGGGGCAATGCTCCTGTCTGGGGGCAGAGGTGTTGTGGCCAAGCCCTTCCTTGGGAGAATGGAGGGGAGAATGACATGGATCCTGTCTTGGCAGTGTCCCCACTGTGACCCAGAGCACTGGCGTCTATCGGGACTCTATTGCCTCAGCTGAAATGGTGAAATGCAGGAGAGCTCATGCTGTTCCATCCATGTGCTCCTACTACGATGTGCTGCTGTGGGCCCAAGTGTTCTCCGCCTCCCTGGGATGCACAGGACACCACCCTGGAGGGCTGAGGCGGCCAGGAGACCTGAGGGATCTGGGCAGCTCCATGATTGCATGTGAGAACCTTTAGGGTGGTAGAACCTGGGTCAGCTCCCCCCTGAACCTCTGTATGGTGGAGAGGCTGAGGTGAGCGGGGGCCAAGCCCCAGGAGCCATCCCACATGGGCTATATAGCTTCCCAAGTGTACCATCCTGCTGGCTCACAGTGTCCTCCTCTTAATCAGAGCCAGCTCTCTGGACCTGGTTTCCAGACTGCATAGTGGATGTCACCTAATGCCCAGTTGAATTCAAGCCCTGCAGTTTTCTTTTAAAATATTTATTTATATCACAAACAGATGTGTGTGTGTGTGTGTGTGTGTGTGTGTGTGTGTATGTGTGCGTAAGAGAGAGAGAGAGAGAATGAGAGTATGGAGAGGGCATACCTGCCACTACAAACGACCTCCAGACACATACACCTCTTTGTGTATTGGCTTTATGCCGGTCCTGGATAATTGAACCCAGGACATCAGGCATTGCAAGCAAGCACCTTTAATGGCTAAGCAATGTCACCAGCCCAAAGTCCTGCTCTTTTCTTTCCTGCTGAGGAATCCTGTTTCTGCACAGAATACCAAGTAATTCTTTCATCAGACATTAAGGATCCTCTATTTTCAGGCAACTCAGTCTATGAAAAAGGGTCAACTTCAGTGAAATGGTCCTGTTTCCTGGGGAGGGCCTTCTGACACTGGGCCATACCTTATGGCTACCTGATGTTTCAAAGCCCAGATGAGAGGAATAAAGTTCAAGGAAGGTTCCTGGGAAGAGAAATGTGCTTCACCCATTCCACTGATGACAAATGCCTCCCAAACCTCCCTATTCTGTGGTGCCTTCAGCTCTGTGGAGGGGCATTATAAAAAAACAACTCCATAGAGCTAATAGACCCCTATAGTCAGGATGCTTGCTGGACTGGAGAGATTGCTCAGTGGTTAAAGGTACAAATCCTGATGACCTAGGTTCGATTCTCCAGTACCCACATAAAGCCAGATACACCCCAAAGCAGTGCTCTCTCTGAGCAAAGACAGCATGGAGATTTTATTCAAGGGGATTATATATATATATATATATATATATTGGGGGTGAGTCGATTTTTTAGCATGCTGTTTACAGTCTTAATTTAAAAAGAAAAAATAGTAGGGTGCTTATTGGGGGTGTTTGGATTAAGTGATCGTGTCCCCTGCAGAGATCCTTATGAGAAATGCTTGTCTGGTCCAAAACTCTGGTCATATATACTCCTCTTTGGCTCCTCATCTTTGTGCCTGGTCACACCCAGGGACTTGGTTTCCTTTACCTTACTGCCTGCTAGAAGGTGTAGAGGAGGTCCTCTGGGCCAAGGTTCCCTCAAGCTTCCTACTTCTCTGGTCATCTCACCCCCATTTGTCCTGCCGAGGCTCAGCCATTGAGCACTGAAGCCCTATGGGGTCTGGCCGCACACTCATCTCCGCTTGTCCCGAGGCAGGTTCGTGGCTTCTCCAGCACATGGCAATTGGCTGCATGTCACAGACCCATTGAAGACATTGGCCTTAGCAGGCCGTGGAGTGCTGTCATGTGCCTGCTGACCAGCGCAGAGGGAGCCACCGCACCCCCCACTCTCCACATGTGTCCTCGGGTGGTTATCTCTGACCACAGCATGGGCAACCTCATGTTTATGTCACAGATGGGGAGAAGAAAGAAGAGAAATGCAAAATTGCGTGCCAGTCAAGTCTGCCCTTTGAAATGTAAATATGTGCTTCTGTTTATAGCACTGGGGATGGACCCACGAACATGGGCCTGGCACATGCTAGGTAAGTGTTCTGTCACTGAACTCTATTCCCCTGTCTGTCTGTCTGTCTATCTATCTATCTATCTATCTATCTATCTATCTATCTATCTAACTATCATCTATCCATTTTTTATTTATTTAGCATTTAATTTATTTTTAAAAATAGTTTATTTATTTATGAAACGGGGGAAGGGAGAGAGAGAGAGAGAGAGAGAGAATGAGAATGGGCATGTTAGGGTCTCTAGCCACTGCAAATGAACTCCAGATGCACCACCTTGTGTATCTGGCTTTATGTAGGTACTGGGGTCCTTTGGCTTTGCAGGCAAGTGCCTTAATTACTGAGCCATCTCTCCAGCCCCATTTTTATTTTGATACTAGGTCTCATTAAGTTACTCAGGCTGGCCTTGAACTTTTGATCTCTTATCTTAGCCTCCTGAATAGCAGGTCTATGCCACCAGGCTTGGCTATATGTATTTTTCTTTAATTTATTTTATTTTATTTGGTTTTTCGAGGTAGGGTCTCGCTCTAGCCCAGGCTGGCCTGGAATTCACTATGTAGTCTCAGGGTGGCCTCAAACTCACGGCAATCCTCCTACCTCTGCCTCCCGAGTGCTGGGATTAAAGGTGTGCACCACCACGCCCAGCTTTTATTTTTAATATAGATATATTTTTATTGACAACTTCTGTACTTACAGACAACAAACCATGATATTTCCCTGCCCTCCCCCGCTTTCCCTTTCATAACTCTGCTCTCCTTATATCCCCTCCCTCTCTCCATTAGTCTTTCTTTTTATTTGATATCATCATCTTTTCTCCTATTATGAGGGTCTTGTGTAGGTTTTGCTAGGCACTGCGAGGTCTTGAATACTGAGGCCAAATACTGTCTGGTGAGCTGTATGTAAGGAGTGGTACCCTTCCTTTGGCTCTTACATTCTTTCTGCCACCTCTTCCACAATGGAACCTGAGCCTTGAAGGATGTGAGATGTTTCAATGCTGGACACTCCTCTGTCTCTTCTTCTCAGCACTATGTTGCCTTTTGGGTCATCACAGTGGTCATGACCTATCTGAAAAGAGGGACTCTCTAACCAGAACTGAGAGTAGCATTAATATATGAATTTGAACATTAAGTGTAGTGCTTTCAGGGCAATTTGGTGAGAATAATATATGCATTTATCCTGAGAAGAGCAGGCTTTATACCCCTAAGGCTCATGACCTCCCCTGCCATAGGCTTTATTTTTAATTTTTTTATTGAAAATTTTCATGATTGTAAACAATATCCCATGGTAATTCCCTCCCTCCCCTACTTTCCCCTTTGAAACTCCACTCTCCATCATGAGCCCTCCCCCTCTCAACCAGTTACTCTTTTATTTTGATGTCATGATCTTTTCCTACTATTATGATGGTATTGTGTATGCAGTGTCAGGCACTGTGAGGTTATGGATATCCAGGCCATTTTGTGTCTGGAGGAGCATGTTGTAAGGAGTCCTACCCTTCCTTTGGCTCTTACATTCTTCCCACCACCTCTTCTGCAATGGATCCTGAGCCATGAAAGGTGTGATTGAGATATTTCAGTGCTGGGCATTCCTCTGTCACTTCTTCTCAGCACCATAGGCTTTTGATTAGGTTTTTAGTACCAGGCATGTATTCCCTCCCATAGAGCTAGCTGGCCTTCAGTCCAATTAGAGAGCAGTTGGTTTCTCCCAGAGCAGACATGCCACTATTGCACTTGTTCAGACATTTTGCCTGTTTGGCCAAACTTGAGGCTTCTAGTGTCCACTGTTTTCACCACTGATGACTTTTGTCCCCCATAAAGCTGCATACAGTGCAGCTTTTCCCAGCTTTCTGTTGGCTGGGCTATAGGGAGAAGGATTTTTGCTTAACACCAGCTTGATTTTTCAGTGACTTTGCCACTCAGGTATGTGAAGTCTTCAGCAATAGGGCATCCCTGGCACTGAAAATTTTCTAATAACAATCTATGGCTTCTGGATATGCCATTATTCAAGAAAGTAGATTTGCATATGTCTTATTCAGAATATCTTGAATTTTGATTGACCTCCCTCCCACCCTTCTTTTACACTGTCTCTTCCCCTGACCTTGCCTAGGCCTTTCCCCTTCCTGTAATCTGTTCTTCTACTTACATATATACAATACCATCCCCTTAAGACCTTCCCTCTCCTCCCTCCCTTATAAGGGGAAAAAGGCCTTTTTTCTAGCTTACTGGCCTCTGTTACTGATTTTTGGATCCAGCTCACACACAAGTCTATACATTTGTAGCTAGAATCCACATATGAGAGAGAACATGTGATGTTTGGCTTTCTGGGTTTGGGTTACCTCATTTAGTGTAATCCTTTCCAGATCCATCCATTTCCCTGAAAATTTCGTAATTTTACTTTTCTTTACCACTGAATAGAACTCCATTGTGTAAATGTACCACATCTTTATTATCCATTCATCTCTGGATGGGCATCTAGGCTTGTTCCATTTCCTAGCTATTGTGAATAGAGCAGCAATAAACATGGTTGTGCAAGTATCTCTAAGGTAGTGAGAAGAGTCATTAGGATATATGCCTAGGAGTGCTATGGCTGGATCATATGGTAAATCTATTTTTGCTGTCTCAAGAATCTCCACACTTATTTCCACAATGGCTGTACCAGATTACATTCCCACCAACAGTGCAGAAGGGTTCCTCTTTTACCACATCCTCGCCAACATTTATTGTAATTTGTTTCATTGATGGTAGCCAATCTGACAGGAGAGTGATGGAATCTCAAAGTAGTTTTAATTTGTATTTCCCTGATGGCTAAGGATGTAGAACGGTTTTAGATGTTTATATACCATCTGTATTTCGTCTGGTGAGAACTCTCTATTTAATTCCATAGCCCCCCCCCCCCCCCGTTTTTTTCATTTTTCGAGGTAGGGTCTCACTCTGGTCCAGGCTGACCTGGAATTAACTCTGTAGTCTCAGGGTGGCCTTGAACTCATGGCAATCCTCCTACCTCTGCCTCCCGAGTGCTGGGATTAAAGGCATGTACTACCATGCCTGGCCATAGACCATTTTTTAAATAAATATTTCTTAAATCCTTTATTTATTTATATATTCTTTCTTTGTATTTTATTTTTTAATTTTTTGTTTTTATTTTTATTTATTTATTTGAGAGCAATAGGCAGAGAGAGAAGAGAGAGAGAGAGAAAGAGAGAGAGAGAAGGAGAAAGAATGGGTGCATCAGGGCCTCCAGCCACTGCAAATGAACTCCAGATGCATGCACCGCCTTTTGCATCTGGCTTACGTGGGTCCTGGGGAATCAAGCTTCAAACTGATTTTAGTGGAAAGGCTTTAAGTTCTTCCCCATTTAGTATTATGTTGGCTGTAGGTTTGTCATAAATAGCTTTTATTATGTTGACATATGTTCCTTCTATTCCCAGTTTCTGTAATACTTTTACCAAAAGGGATGTTGGATTTTGTCAAATGCTTTTTCTGCATCTATTGAGATGATCATGTGATTTTTGTCCTTCAGACCATTTATATGATGTATTACATTTATCGATTTGCATATGTTGAACCATCCCTTCATCCCTGGGATAAAGCCAACTTGATTAGGGTGAATAATCTTTCTGATATGTTCTTGTATTCTGTTTGCCAATATTTTGTACAGAATTTTTGCATCTATGTTCATGAGGGAGATTGGTCTGTAAATTTTTTGTTGTTGTTGTTCTGTCTTTGTCTGGTTTTGGTATCAGGGTGATGCTGGCTTCATAGAAGGAGTTCGGTAGAATTCCTTCCTTTTCTATTTTATGGGAAAGTTTAAGAAACAGCAGTGTTAGTTATTCCATGAAGTTCTGGTAAAATTCAGCAGTGAATCCATCTGGGCCTGGACTTTTTTTAGTTGGGAGACTTTTTATAACTTCTTGGATCTCCATACTTGTTATAGGTCTATTTAAATGGTTTATCTCATCTTGATTTAATTTTGGCAGGTCATATGAATCAAGGACATCATCCATTTCTTTCAGATTTTCAAACTTAGAGGCATATATATTCTTAAATTATGTCCTTATAATTTTCTGAATTTCTTTGGTATCTGTTGTAATGATGCCTTTTTCATGTCTAATTTTCTTAATTTTTGTCTCTCTCTTTTTTCTGGTCAGATTTGCTAAGGGTTTATCAATCTTGTTTTTCCTTTCAAAGAACCAATTCTCTGTTTCATTGATTCTTTGGATTGTTTTTTTTTTTTGGGGGGGGGTTATTTCATTAATTTCTGCCCTAGCCTTTATTATTTCTTCCTGTCTACTGAGTTTTGGTTTGCCTTGTTCTTCTTTTCTAAGGCCTTAAGGTGAAGCATTAAATTGTTGACTTGAGAACTCTCTAATTTCTTTCTTTCTTTCTTTTTTTGTTTTCGAGGTAAGGTCTCACTCTAGCCCAGGCTGACCTGGAATTTACTATGTAGTCTCAGGGTGACCTTGAACTCACAGTGATCCTTCTGCCTTTGTCTCCTGAGTGCTGGGATTAAAGGTGTGCCACCATGCCTATCTTTCTAATTTCTTATATAGGCACTTAGAGCTATAAATTTCCCTCTTAGGACTGCCTTCATTGTGTCCCAAAGGTTTTGGTATATTGTATTATCATCATCATTTGATTCTATGAATTTATTGATTTCCTTTTTGATTTCCTCAATGACCCATTCCAGTACTGTACTGTTTAGTCTCCATGAATTTCTGTATGCTCTGTAGTTTCTCTTGTTGCTGATTTGCAGTTTAATCCTACTGTGGTCAGATAGAGTACAAGGGATTATTTCAATTTTCCTGTATTTGTTGAGATTTGCTTTGTGTCCTAATATATGGTCTATTTTAGAGAATGTTTCATGTGCTGCTAAGAAAAATGTATATTCTGCAGCATTTGGATGGAATGTTCTCTAGATATCTATTAGGTCCATTTGTTCCATGACATCATTTAATCCAGATATCTCTCTGTTTATTTTTTGCTGGGATGACCTATCAATTGATGAAAGTAGGGTATTGAAATCACCCACTACAATTGTGTTTGGTATTTTCTGTGACCTTAAGTCTAATAGTATTTGTTTGATTAAATTGGGAGCCCCTATGTTAGGTGCATATATGTGTAGGATTGTAATGTCCTCCTGTTGGAATGTTCCTTTAACCAGTATAAAATAACCTCTTTATCTTTCCTCACTAATGTTGGTTTTGAAGTCTATCCTGTCAGATATTAGGATAGCAACCCCTGCTTGTTTCCTAGGTCCGTTTGCTTGAAATACCATTTTCCATCCTTTCACCCTAAGACAGTGTCTATCTTTTATTGAGAGATGAGTTTCTTGGAGGCAACAAATGGCAGGATTCTGCCTTTTAATCCAGTCTGCAAGCCTGTGTCTTTTGATTGGGGCATAGAGACCTTTGATATTAAGAGTTATTACTAAGCCGGGTGTGTGGCGCATGCCTTTAATCCCAGCACTTGGGAGGCAGAGGTAGGAGGAATGCTGTGAGTTCAAGGCCACCCTGAGACTACATAGTGAATTCCAGGTCAGCCTGGGCTAGAGTGAGACCCTACCTCGAAAAACCAAAAACCAAAAACCAAAAAAAAAAAAAACTTATTACTGAAAGGTATGTATTTATTCTCACCATTATTCTTATTTTGTAGTGTTTCTTGTTTTCTCTTTACTCACTAGTTTTAACTGTTGAGTGTGATTTATTTTTTCCTATTTCCTCCTGTGTGTATTTTGCTTTCTCTTCAGCATGAAGAATTCCTTCAAGTATTTTCTATAGAGTTGCTTTAGTTATTATAAATTCCTTTAGCCTGCTTTTGTTGTGGGATATCCTTATTTCTTCATCAATTTGGTTAGATAGCTTTGCAGGATAAAGTAATCTTGGTTGACAGTTGTTATCTTTCAGAACTTGGAATACATTGTTCTAAGCCCTTCTGACTTTTAAAGTTTGTGTTGAGTAGTCTGCTGTTATTCTTATGGGCTTGCCCTTGTAGGTGACTTGATTTTTCTCTCTAACTGCTTTCAATATATTTCCTTTGGTTTGCATGTTTAGGAGTTTATTAAATCATGGCGAGGAGAGGTTCTTTCCAGATTTTGTCTGTTCGATGTTCTAAAAGTTTGTTGTATCTGCATTGGCATCTCTTTCCCAATTTGGGGGAATTTTTATTCTATGATTTTGTTGAAAATGCCTACTAAGCCTCTGGATTGAAACTCTTTTTTTTCTATTATACCCTGAATTCTTACATTTGATCTTTTCATAGTGTCCTGGATATCTTGAAATTCCCATTTATACTTTCCTATTAGCTTGTCTTTCTCTTTGTAGGACTGTATTAGGTCTGCCTCCTGGTCTTCTAGTTTAGATATTCTTTCTCTCCTTCATCCATTCTACTGTTGAGACTATCCACTGAGTTTTTTATTTGACTGACTGTGTTCTTCAGAGCTAGGATTTCAGCCTGGTTTTTCTTCAGTATTTCCATTTCTTTACTCATGTCTTGTAATGACCTCCTTATTTCATTAAGCTGGCTTCCTGTGTTCTCTTTCAGGAGTTTGTTTTCTTCTTTGATTCCTTTCATTTCTTCTTTGATTTGTTGGAGTATAGATACAATCATTTTTTGAACTCTTTGTCAGGCATTTCATCTAAAACAGTCTCATTGGTGGTCATTTCTGATGGTTTTACAATTTTTGGTGGGACTGTATTGTTTTGATTCTTTGTGTGTCTTGTATTATAATGTAGTGACTTTTGCATTCTGAATTGATTTGATGCTTGGGTTTTCTATTTATCTGCAGTGATCTTAAATGTGGCAATCCACCTTTATATACTTTCAGGATATGAGTTCAAGGTGCTAGGTGTAGCTCTTGTACCCCAATCCAGCTGCAGGACTAATCCTAGGTGTTGAGTTTGCTTGCTAAGCAAGCATTCTAGTGAACTGGGTGGAACAATTTACTGGCAAATTCTAAACTTCAACTGAGCAATACATACATTCAATAAAAACCAGCACAGAGTATGCAATTGTGAGGATTAAAACAAACAGATAGTCATATAAAGCCAAAATCCCTAAGGGTGTGTATTGTTCTACACCCTTAATCTTGTCAGCTAGGAGATAGAGATTTCTGTTCTGAATTGGGTTCCAGGTCAGCTTGGATCTGAATCAGACCCTGTCCCCAATAATGAGAGGAGCAAAAGACAAAGGCCCTATAAATCTGAAAGCATCAAAGGCAACAATATTCAACCCCCAAATACAGTTTATTTGAAAATGGTAAAGCCAACCAAGAATATGTAACCCATAACCTGCCCTGACATGGAAAGAGAGATTAGCTCTTTCAATGCAAGCCTATGTACCTGTTTTTTTTTTTGTTGTTGTTGTTGTTGTTTTTTGTCAGTCGGCCTTGTTACCTTTTGGGGTGGCTTCCATTCTCACCAATGCTGAGTGCCCACCTCAATCCCACCATGTCGTGCTGTGGAGCTGGAGTTCTGATCAGCTGTGCTGCCTCAGGGGCTGAATGCCGGAGGTTCACGATTCTGATGGTTGGGGGATGGGAGAGTACAGACTCCTGGAGTTGCTCACGCAGTTCCACCCATATCCCTTTCAGTAGCTCCTTAGTTGATCTCAGCTGTCTTTCCTTTAGATTTCTTACCTTTTTTTTTAAAATTTTTTTGTTCATTTTTATTTATTTATTTGAGAGTGACACAGAGAGAGAGAGAGAGAGAGAGAGAGAGAGAGGCAGAGAGAGAGAGAGAATGGGCACGCCAGGGCTTCCAGCCACTGCAAACGAACTCCAGATGCATGTGCCCCCTTGTGCATCTGGCTAATGTGGGTCCTGGGGAATCGAGCCTTGAACCGGGGTCCTTAGGCTTCACAGGCAAGCGCTTAACTGCTAAGCCATCTCTCCAGCCCCCAGATTTCTTAACTTTTAATAAGTCTGATAAAGTTGAAAAATCCCCTTGTTTGGTCTCTGCTGCTGCTTCTTGGTGTGCCTGGTGGGGTGGTCTGTATTGTTTTCTTAATTGCCTAACATCTATGTATACACTGGGTGAATGATCACAAAATGAAGCTTAAGTGTTTAGTTCTTAGCCTTATTCCTGGTTCCTCGTCAGTCTTTCCCTTTAGCTTCCCCACTTTTAATTCACGTTACTGTATCAGTTACTTTCTTCTAGCTGGGACAAATTACCTGACCAGAAGCATCTTAAGGAAGGAAAGAGTTTACGTTGGCTTATAGTTCCAAAGGGTAGAGTCCGTCATGGTGGTGAAGTCAAGGCAGGCCAGAGCAGGAGGCCTATACCACATGATCACATGGGCTTGGAGGAATAAGAGAGAGCAAATCACAAGCAGGGCTGGGCTCGAACACCTCAAGGCCTACCCTCTGTTGACATATGTCCTCCAACAAGGCTCCACCTTGTTGGTATGACCAGGAAGCTGATGCACTTAGAATGCAGGCCTGAGGATCACAGCTCTGCCCTTGATGTGAGGCAACGTTTACCAGGAGGGGTAGGTGGGTATAGAGCAGGGCAGAGCCCAGGCCTGAAGACCACAGTGCCATCCTTGGTCACCCTCATGCACCGGCTGCAGCTGTATCACTTATCATCCTAGTTGTCAATGTGCCGTGACCACTTGTTCACTGCGGTCCCTGCAGTAAGATGCGTTGTCCTGATGTTTTATGCTCTTAGAGTCCTCTACTATAGGAAGCAACATGAACTCTATTCATCCCCTAAATTGGTTAGGAAGGAAATAGCCAGTGTATAGAGGACCAAATCTGTAGCTCAGAGAAGTCAGGCTCTGAAGTGGAACCTAGACTCATTACTGTCATTTTGCACGTACTAAAGAACCACAGAGTGGTTCTGTGAGCCCCTGTAAACCAAACCCAAAGCTTAGGAATAACAAAGCAAAACAGTATCGCAGGCTGGGAAAAGCAGACACGAATGTAAGAGGATGGTGCAGAGTCAAGAGGCTCTGAAGTCAGTCAAGGAGCAATTGTGAACAATGAACAAATCTCCACTCCCTCTTTTTCTTCCTTCTGCCTTTTCAGATGGGATGGGGTGAAAAGTTGTGATTCGAGGGCTGGGGAGACTGTCTAGTGCTTGAAGGTACTCGCTTGCAAAGCCTGACAGCCCAGGTTCGATTCCTCACATAAAGCCAGATGCACAAATTAGTGCATGCTTCTGGTGGTCATTTGCAGTGGCTGGAGGCCCTGGTGTGCCCATACCACCCCCCTTCTCTGTGTCTGCCTATTGCTGTCTGTCTGTCTCTCAAATGAATAAAACGATATTTTTTTTTAAAAAAAATTGTGATTCTTTCATAAGCTTAACAGGCTGCTCTACACATTTGTTTTGTGTAGTGCCCAGTGTAGGAATAAGAAAGCTGAGCCACAAAGAGGAACATGATTGGCTAAAGTTCATGTTCGGGTTCATGCCCTTCCAGATCTTTCTTGAACCTGTTCATTAGCTCACATATCTGGTTAATGGCCCTTTCCTGCTCTTTTTGGGGTTGCTGATGGTCAGGACTTCAGGGATGGAGGGAGGTGAGGAGCCTGGGCTGAGCTCGTGTGGCCCTGTGTCTCGGCAGCTTGTCATGTAGGGCAGCCAGAACCGACCTGTCCGTTCATGCAGCGATCAAGGGAAACAGCGCATCCCTCACAGCTCCCGTCCCTGACCTTTAATTAGATGCGGTGACGCTCTGGAAGCTGCTTTAGCCGTGAGGACTGCGATGTTGTTGGTTTAGTCATTTCAAAGGCTCCTCTGTTTTATTGTGACATAAAATTGGAGGTCTCATATTAAAATGTACAATTAAATGTAGCTCGAATAAATTGCTTTAGGCCAAACAGAACTTTTCCCTTCTTCTCCCTGTGCCCAGCCCCATCTTCCTGGCCCATCTGTTAACTGTCTACCTTCAAACTCACTGAACCCCTTTCAGGGAACAAACTGGATGGTTCTTGAGCAAATGAAGCTTTAAAAGGCATTTGACAAGCTGACCACTTGGGCTCAGACAATCCTTCAGGCTGATGTGACAGGAAGTCAGTCTCTCTGGTCATAGGCTCTAGTGGGCTGAAGCCTGGATAAAATTAATGCAAGGTCCGGACTTCAGCACCTGGGGTAACTCAAAGTCACGCTCAGGAAAAGTTCCCAGGTGTGCAATAACCTCACCTCCCAGCTAGCTGCACAAGCTCGCCCCCCACACAGAAGCCTCTCCACCTTCAGCCCTTGCTCCTTGTCTGGGGCACCCAGCCCTACCCACGCCTTTTCTCCTCCAAGGTCCTGCAGTCCCCCCACCCCCTCCGCTCTTTGCCTGCCTTGTTACCCTGGTTGGGCCACCCCTCCCCTCCCCTATTGGACCAGGACACCTGGCTTACACCAGGTCAGGGCTGCTTTGAATTTGGGGTGCTTTATGCTTTATGTTCTTTCCCTATGGGTCTCAGCCACTTGGGTGGGTGGGTGGGGGGACTGAAGCGCATCCTAGCTTGTCTCTGCAGACCCCTTATGGAGGCTTGCCAGGCATTTTGTTTTTCTGGACTGTGAGGCTGGCCCATCTGGGAGTCTACCTGCATGACTCAGCTAGGGAAGGATCATGTCGCTGGTCACTCCTGGCTATTCAAGAAACACTTCAGGGGACGCACGGAGGACAGGCTCTTTAAAATGCAGAATTCAAGGAATGTTTTCGCTACTATAAAAATCATCGATTAGCTACCGAAAAATGTGAAAAAAATATAGAAGACAAAATTACAGGGGCAAGAAGATGGTTCATACTGCCGTCACTTGAGGCAGGGCAATTTTCCTAAAAGCTTAGGCTGTGGCTTCTGGCTAAGAGGAGCCCAGGTCTGGTGAGGTAGTTTCTGCAATCCGCCCTTGCAGAAGGAAACGCCAGCACGCTTCAAATGAGTTTCTGTGGTTTCGATTTTTTGCGTAATTTCAGAAAGAATTTTAGCTTCATAGAACAACATTTTACCATTAAAACAAATAGTATTCAGCTCTCTCCAGCACAATATCATCAGAGGGTCAATTTTTGTGTGTGTGTGTGTGTGTGTGTGTGTGTGTGTCTGTTAAAATAAATGTAGCATAAAATGTGCCATTTCTCCCATTTTTATTTTTAAATATTTTATTTGTGTGTGTCTGTGTGTGTGTGTGCATATACCAGGATCTCTTTCCATTGTAAATGAATGCTAGATGTGTGCACCACTTTTTGTGCCTGGCTTTTCGTAGGTGGTTGAGAGTTGAACTCGGGCCAGCAGCATTTGCAAGCAAGTACCTTTAACCACTGAGCCATCTCCTTAGCCCTTCCCCAGTTTTTAATTTGATAAAATACACAAAAAAATTTACCAGCTATTTTGTTTGCTTTGTTTTTGAGACAGTGTCTACGTGTCCTAGGCTGGCCTCACACCATTTTTGTTTTGTATTGTTTGAGACAGGGTGTAACTATCTATCTCCTAGACTGTCCTCAAGACAGCAATCCTTCTGCCTCAGCCTGTTGAGTGCTGGGAGTTTAGGAGTGCAACACCACCCAGCTTATCATAATTATTTTCAGTGTGCCATCCAGTGGCATTAAATATATCGTTTTTCTTTCTCTTTTAAAAAAATTTATTTATGTATTTATTTATTTGAGAGAAGGGGGAGGGAGAGAAAGAAGAGGAGGCAGATATATATAGAGAGAGGGCATACCAGGGCCTCCACCCACAGCAAACAAACTGCAGATACCTGCACCACTTTGTGCATCTGGCTTATGTGGGTACTTGGGAATTGAACCTAGGTCCTTAGGCTTTGCAGGCCAGTGCCTTAACTGCTAAGCCATCTCTCCAGCCCCATTTCTCTCTTTTGTTCATTTTTTAAAATTTATTTGAGAGATTGGGGAAGAGGCAGTGAGAGAAAGAGAGAGAGAAAATGGGCGCATCAGGGCTTCTAGCCACTGTAAATGAGCTCCACATATGTATGCCACCTTGTGCATCTGGCTTATGTGGGTCCTGGAGAATCAGACCTGGGTCCTTAGGCTTCACATGCAAATGCCTTAACCACTAAGCCACCTCTCTAGGCCCCTTTCTCTCTCTTTTTTTAGTTTTTAAAAATATTTTATTTTTATTTATTTATTTGAGAGAGGGAAAGAGGCAGAATGTGTGTGTGTGAGAGAGGGGGGAGAGAGAGAAAGAGAGAGAGAGAGAGAGAGAGAGAGAGAGAGAGAGAGAGAGAGAATGGGCATGCCAGGGTCTCCAGCCACTGCAAATGAACTCCAGATGCATGAGTCACCTTGTGCATCTGGCTTACGTGGGTCCTGGAGAATTGAACTGAAGTCCTTTGGCTTTGCAGGCAAGCACCTTAACCACTATGCCATCTCTCCAGCCCTTTCTCTCTCTTTTTTTTTAACAATAAATTTACTGACAACCTCCATGCATATATACAATGTGCACTGTTCATAATCTTATCATCCTTCTTTGTTCTCTTTTCCATACCCTGCTTCTGAATCCCCTCTATTTTTCAACTAGCTCCTCTTGTTTGTTTTCTTGTTTTGGTGTCTTTTTGGTTTGGTTTTTCGAGGTAGGGTCTCACGCTAGTCCAGACTGACCTGGAACTCACTATGTAGTCTCAGGGTGGCCTCGAACTCACGGCAATACACCTACCTCTGCCTCCCAAGTGCTGGGATTAAAGGCATGCACCATCACGCCTGGCTCTCCTCTTGTGTTTTGATGTCATTGTTTCACCTCCTCCATCATCTGTGACAACATGTCGATGTTATCATGCGCACAGGTCTTGTGTGGGTGACGACAATGGCTATGAGATCATGAGTGCACCAGCCTCTTTGTGTCTGGAAGTTCATGTTCTAAAGCACTCCTTCCCATCTTTTGGCTCTTGCCGTTTACCTTTTCTTTCCACCATCTCTTCTGCAATGGTCCCTGAGCCTTCAGGGTGTGACAGAGTGTCTCATTTAGTGCTAAACACTCCACTGTCACTTCTTAGCACATTGAGGAGTTTTGAGTCTCCCCAGTTGTCACTGCCATCCGAAAAGAGAAGCTCCTCTGACCAAAAGTGAGAACGGTATTAATATATGGGCATACACATGAATACCTAAAGGCCATCTGGTGGGCATAATGTATTTATTTAGCTAAACAACAGTACTGGCTGCCCCCCCGGGGGGCTTACATCATCATATCTTTATGCAGCCATCACCACCGTCCATCTCCAGAACTTTTTGTCTCTCCAAACTGAAACTCAGGGCCCATTAGTCATTATTCCCCAATCTCCACCCTCGGCCACCATTCTACCTCTGTCTCAGTGAATCTGACTATTCTATGTCCTTCATAGACGTGAGATAACATATTATTTGTTTGTTGGCGATTGGCTTATTCTACTTGGCAATATTTCTTCTGGAATTTCCTTCCTTTTCAAAGTTGACTAATACACACACATGCCCACACACGCTGCATCCCTCATTTTATCAAGCCATTCCTGTGTTGAGGTGCCTGCATTGCCTCCACTATTTGATGATTGTAAACATGCTGCTGGGACTCTGCGTATAAATTCTGTTTTTAGTTTGTTTGGGTGTGTACCCAGAAGTGGAATGGCTTCATGAAATAGTCCTTCTATTTGCTTTTTTTAGGTGCCATCGTACTGCTTTCCATGGGGGCTGGGCCATTTGTATCCCCATCAGTAGTGTGCAAGTTCCACGACTTCTTCACACCCATGCCATGCCATTTTCTGTCATTTTTCCCCTTCCCAGTAGCACTCATAAGGGCTATAAAATGCCTGATGGTGCTCATGGTTTGCATTTCCATAATGACACTGGTGTTGGGCATATTTTTTTTCATGTGTGTATTGGCCTTCTGTGTATCTTCTTTGGAGAGCCGTCCAGTAAGAAACTTTGCCCAGTTTTCTGGCCATGTTGCTTGTTTGAGGGTTGCTTTCTCATGTGTGAAATAGTCTCTCCTCCACCCATGGCTTCGAGGCTTGACACCTTGAGCAAACAGCCTCCTCGAATACCCATGACTTTATAGTCACCAGCATCAGGGAAAGATGTGGGGACCAGGAGCACTCTTGGGAAACTTGTCTTTGGAGAAACACCACTAATAACTGGGTATGGATGGAGACGAGTCTGGGAGTTGTTACTGGGGATGTTAAGAAGGTGACTGTCTGCTTGCTTGTTCCATTATCATTATTCTATATATTTGCAGTGTTTCTGGTTCCATTCTTCCCACGTGAGGATGGTGCCCAATGCAGTCATGAGCCACATAATGATGTTTCTGTGTCAACAATGGGCCAGGTATGACAGCGAGTCCACGAGATGGTATCTCCTAGTGATACTGTAGCCTTCTACGTTTGTATAAATACCCTCTGTGATGTTTGCACAGTGATGAAATCCCTGACTGTGCATTTATCAGAAACACCCCTGTGGTTAGGAGATTCATGACTGTGCTTTATACATCTGAATTCTGACTCTTTGGGACAAGCAGGATGACAAGGTCATTTCCTCAAACCCAGCTCACAACTGCTGGGTTCTGTGAGCAGGGAAGGGTGGGAGCGACAGGACGCTACTCAGGACCTACTCAGTGGCTGCTGAGATGAAGCTCTGAGGTGCACATTTCACACCTCACATTCCTTCTAATCCCCGCATTAATCAGATGAGGCAGACTGCTATCAGAGTTCTCAAAGTTCATGCCCTGAGACAAGAGGACCAAGAAAGACCTGCAGGGCTGTGATTTGGAAGCCATCAGGAGTCTGAGTCCTTTATGTGACAGGGGCCACTGCCCCAGGCTGCTGTAACTACACTGAGTGCTGAGTTGGCATCGAAGGCCTGTACCTTCTCCTGAGCTCAGAAAGAGCTTCAGACTCCTCTGCACAGTCCACATGGGGCGCAGCCTGTAGGAATAAATCTGCCACCTTGTTCTACAGCTGCCCTCCTGAATACACCATCCCTTAATGTGTGTGTATACAGACACACACACACACACACATATACAGAGAGAGAGAAAGAAAGAAAGTTAGGCTTGGTAGGCAAGTGCCTTAACCAATGAGGCACCAATCCAGCCTGCTCCAGCCCTTTCAATGGTGCCAGTAAAGCACTCAGTCCCTCAGGCTCACATGTGACCACTTATTTTCACACTTTTTCCTCTTTCATTAGATATGTCCTACACTTCTGGTGGTCCTCTAAAAGACCCCTCACCCTAACTTCTATAAGAGTTTTACTTTATTTATTTATTTATTTGAGAGAGAGAGAACATGAGAGCAAGAGGCACACAGAGATAAAGAGAGAACATGTATGGGTGCCAGGACCTCCTGCCACTGCAAACAAACTCCACATGCATGTACCACTTTGTGCATCTGGCTTTATGTGGGTACTTGGGAATCAAACCTAGGCCATCAGGTTTTGTAAGCAAGGGCCTTTAGCCACTAAGCCACTGTTCCAGCCCAAGAGTTTTCCTTTTGTATGTGGTGCTGAGCACAAGACTGCATTTCTTGCTAAGCCTCAGTAGTCATATTCCCTTTAGATACCCTCTCCCATTTACCCTGCATGGGTGTCAGGACCTACTATCTTGATTGGGACCTTACTGGGACCAGTAAGTTCCAGCATTTGGATTCCCTCTAGGAATCCTTTTCCCAGGCTGGAGAGATGGCTTGGTGGTTAAGGCAATTGCCTACAAAGTCAAAGGACCCAAATTTGACCCCTCAGGACCCATGTAGGCCAGATGCACAAAGTGCATGTGCATCTGTAATTCATTTTTAGTGGATGGAGGCCTTGGTGTGCCCATTCTCTCTCTCTCAAATAAATAAATAAGTATTTTTTTTGTCTTTGTTCTTTTGAGGCAGGGTCTTGTTCTAGTTTTAGCTGACCTGTAATTCACATGTAGTCTCAGGGTGGCCTCTACAGCAATCCTCCTACCTCTGCTTCCCAAGTGCTGGGATTAAAGGCGTGCACCACCACACCCGACTAATTTTTTAAAAATAAAAAATAAGAAAAGCAATCCTTTTCCCTTTATCTCATGGACACAATCTACCCTTCTCCACAGATCAGTACCAAGTATCTCTAAGACTGAATCACAAGCACCACAGAGCAGAGAAAAGACAAGCATGGAGATACAGCAAGCGTCATTCCAAGTAGTCATTTGACACAGGTGTGCCACAAAGGCCTGATCAATGCACTGCCTCCAGATGGGCAAGTCACAACATAGCATGAAAAACCAAGCCAATATTTTTCCCTCAAGAAATACCAATCCCAGGGCTGGAGAGATTGCTTAGTGGTTAAAGCACTTGCCTGCAAAATAAAAGGACCTATATTTGATTCCACAGGACCCATGTAAGCCAGATGCACAAGGTGTATATGCATCTGGAGTTCGTTTGCAACAGCTGGAGGCCCTAGCACACCCATTCTCTATCTGCCTCTCTCTCTCTCTCCCCCCACCTCAAATTAATAAATGAAAGAAAAAGAAAAAGAAATACCAATCCCGTAGTACAGGACCCACATGAAAGCTAACTAGGGGAAACTCCAAAGGGCTGAAAAGAAGGATTACAACTATGTGGAGAGAACTCAAAGAAGACAGAGACAAACACATGAAATGCCTCCCCCTAAAATTCAAGAGATGGCTCAAATCAGTGCCTCATGCAATTCCAAGAGAGCACAAACAGCTACATGAAATGAAGAAGTCAAACCAAGATATGAAGATGGAACTCAATAAAGAGAGAGAACTCCTGAACAAAACGCAAAATGAAAGAGAGCTGGAAACAAAAGCTACAGCAAGTCAAACAAGCTCCATGGAAAGCAATGCCAACAGAACGGACCAAACAGAAGACGGGCAAGAAGGACTGGATCAATTAGTCAGAACCAATGAGCAGTTTAACAAACCATGTAAGGGCCTGCAAAGCCAAAGGACCCAGGTTCAATTCTCCAGGACCCACGTTAGCCAGATGCACAAGCTGGCACATGTGTCTGGTGTTCATTTGCTGTGGCTGAAGGCCTGGTGCTCCCATTCTCTCCATCGCTCTCTGTCTGCCTCTTTCTTTCTCTCTCTCTCAAGTAAATAAAATAAAAATTAAAATATTAAAAGGAAAAGTAACTGCAACAGGAGGGAAAGAAAAAAGAAATGCAGCATTAAAAAAAAAACATATAAATGTAATGTAAGATATTCGAGGCACCATGCAAAGACCAAATATTCTAGTAATGAGCACAGAGGAAGGAAAGAACTCAAGCCAATGGCAGAGAAGATTAAAACATATTTTATTTATTTACAAGGAGAGAGAGAGAGAGAGACATAGATGGAGACAGAATGGGAGTAGTAGGGCCTCTAGCCATTGCAAACAAACTCCAGATATGTGCACCACTTTGTGCAACTGGACATTACAATGCTATACATACATTCACCAAACACAGGTATACTTTATTTTACAGACCATAATCTACCAGATCTAAAGTCAGAGATAAGTTCCAACACAATCTTCAATACCCCATTACCACCAATAGACAGGTCATCTAGACAGAAAATAGAGAAAGTTGGACATGGTGGCACACACCTTCAATTCCCACACTCAGTAGGCAGAGGTAGGAGGATCGCCTTGAGTTTGAGAGCACCCTGAGACTGCACAGTGAATTCCAGGCCAGCTTCATCTAGACTTAGAACCTACCTCGAAAAACCAAACAAAAAAACAAAAACAAAACAAGAAAAAAGAACCAGGAAAGAAAAGAAAATAAACAATGCAGTCAATAGATTTCATAGATCAAATGGACCTAGCAAACATTTAAAACACTTCAAAATATAGGCATAGAGAAAGACTTTCTGAATAGGACCTACTGACCGGTAACCCAGGAAATAAGGCAAACAATCAACAAATGGGACCTTATGAAACTAAAAAAGCTATTGTACAGCTAAGGAAGACATCAACTGAGTCAAGGGACAACCTACAGAATGTGATAAAATCTCCACCAGCTATTCATCTGGCAGACAATTAAAATCTGTACAAATCTATACAAAGAATCAAAAAAATCAAAGAAAAATCCCTGAATCAAGAAAAAAAAAATGTCAAACAACCCAATCAAAAAAATGGACCATGGGACAGAACAGAGGTCTCAAATGAAGAAACACCTAGGTCAGAAGATCTATCATCAAAATATCAAATAACAACAAATGCTGGCGAGGGTGTGGGAAAGAGGACCCCTTACTCATTGTTGGTGGGAGTGTAAACTGGTGCTGCCACTGTGGAAATCAGTGTGGGGGTTTCACCAAAGCTCAGAATAGATCTGCCTTATGACCCAGCTATACCACCCTTGGGAATGTAGCCTTGGGACTCTACACCTAATTATAAAGATACTTGCTCATCCATGTTTATTCACAATCACTAGGAAATGGAATCAGGCTAGATTCTGACAAAGGGACAGTGAAGATGAGGTACATATACACACAGGCATTTTATTCAGATGTCAGGAATCATGAGATGAGATTCGCAGGAACATGGATGGGCTGGAAAATATCATAGTAAGTGAAGTAACCCAGGCTCAGAAAGGCACATATAGTATGTTCTCTCTCATATGAAGATTCCAGCATTGAATTTTCTGATTTGTATGCAGGTTGAGATAAGAGTCAAGAGTAGATGTCAGGAAGCTAGAAAGGGGCCATGAAGGAGGGGGTGGGGTGGCTTAAGGGAAGGGTAGTATATATGTCATTAGAGGGATAGAATACTGTGGGGGGTCTAAGAGGAGAGAGGGAGAGAAGAGTGGAAGGATGGGGGTAGGGTTAACAAAAACAAAAGACACTATGAGTAAACCATATGGAAACCCACTTCTTCAGTAGCCCATTGAAAAAAAACAAAACAAAACATTTTTTTAAAAGAGAGAATGTGGGGAGAAGTGGAGAATGCTGTGCTCAGAAGCTTGTTACAGGAAAATATCAGTTCCAGGGGTGGGATAATTCCCAGAGAGTTGTTGGTCAGGAAGGTCCATGAGGCGCTCCCCCCCCCCCAAATAATCCAGGCTATTGCCAAGGCTCTTGGTTGCCCACCAGAACTAGACATTTCTGAGGATACCACATGTGTTGGTTGCAGGGCCCCAAGAAATCAAGCTAGAACAGAGCTGGAAGCCTCCTCCCAGCCAAGTAGCTCTCATAGTGCTAGAAAGTGCTATGCATCAACAACCTGTGAGCTACACAACCAGCCAGCCAGGAAAGACATACCTACCAGTGCACTAGTGGGATAAATGCTATGGGGTAACCAACTGCTCTCTGATAGGCTATGAGGCCTCCTCCACAGGAGAGAATTAATACCTTGTACTGAAACCCTAGTCACAAGCTGATGGTACCTGAGAAAACCAACGGAAGGTCAGAAGGGAGGAGGGCTGCCTGCCATTGAGAGAACAGGCTGAGGGCTGGGCTGTGTGCCAAGGCTAGATGCCATTCCAGGACACCCACCAGGGAGGGAACAAACCAGTGAAAGATGGCAGAGAAAACAGATCCATCAATAAGACAAGAAAGCTGAATGCCCACCACCAGACATGCCACCTCTACCACATCTGCCAGGGCCCAGGAGAAATTCCAGAGGAAGCAGCAACACGAACATGGCTCTTAATGCTAGCCTGACAGCCAGCTCTAGGACGATGGTGGCAGACACAGTGATCAATCAAAACCCATCAAAGAAGAAATCCAGAGGCTACAGGGAACTCAACACTAAATCGGACTGCCAACAGACCTGCCACGGCTCAGGGAATATTGCAGAAGAGGGGGCGGAAAGATTATAAAAGCCACAGAGTGGAAGAGAATATGCTGAAGCATGGTCCCCGCTACCCCACAGGGGCTGACTGAGGCCCTCGTGACCCTTCAGTGAATACCATAACCTCACTGAGGAGGGCTCCCAGGGTAACAGAAGCAGTGGCGAGGGGACAAAAGAGTATAAGCTGTTAAAATATATGGAAAATAAAAAAATAAAAGTAAAAAAAGAAGAAGAGGAAAAAGCTGGTGGTTTGGAAGGTCATAGGCCCTAGGGGAAGGCTACTATTATTGTTTGGTTAAAGGGATATGTTGTACTCATCGAATTGCCCTGTAAATATTTATGTTTATGTCTGTAGATTAATTCTGCTCTCATTTTTGGTCAGAGAAGCTTCTTTTTGGAGAGGGTCATACCTACTGGGGAGATTCAAAAGTCTTCAAAGTGCCCAAAAGAATTAACAGTTAAATCAGCACCAAATAAGAAATATTTATCACATCTACCAAGGCTCAGGAAAGAGTGTAGAAAAGGTGGCTGGAGGGGTGGCTTAGCGGTTAAGATGTTTGCCTGCAAAGCCAAAGGACCCAGGTTCAATTCCCCAAGACTCATGTTAGCCAGTTGTACAAGGTGGAGCATGAATCTGGAATTTATTTGCAGTGGCTGGAGGCCCTGGTGCGCCCATTCTCTCTCTCTCTCCACCTCTTTCTCTCTGTCAAATACATAAATAAAATATTAAAACAACAGCAACAACAAAAGAATGGAAGAGGATGGGAGGCAGGGGAGTGCTTTTGAACACTGTCTTCTAGACACAAAGTGACCATTGCATTCATGATCTCATAGCAGCTATTGTTACCTGCACAATATTGTGTCCATCAACATGTCATGGATGATAGAGAAAGGGAGGGAAAAATCCATCACAATAAAGAAGAAATAGTTGGAAATAAAAAAAAAAAGAAAACACTTGGGAGGCAGAGAGGTAGGAGGATCACTGAGAGTTCAAAGCCATCCTGAGACTACATAGTGAATTCCAGGTCAACCTGGGCTAGATCAAGACCCTGCCTCAAAAAAACCAAAAAACAAAAAGGAAATCCCAAAAAACTAAACAAAACAAAAACAAAAACAAACCAAAAAAGGCCAGGCAGGGTGGCACATGCCTTAACCCCAGCACTTGGGAGGCAGAGGTAGGAGAATCACTGTGAGTTCAAGGCCACCCTGAGACTAGAGTGAATTCTGTGCTAGAGTAAGACTCTACCTCAAAAAAAAATTAAAATTAAAAAAAGGATTATATATAAAAGGAAAGTGGGAGAGGGTGGACAAAATAAAATATTGGGAGGGGATTCTGATCAAAATACATGATGTGTATGTATGAGAATTATCAATAAAAATGGCGACCATGGATTGCAGGTGGCAGAAAAATGGTTAGGTGGCATCTTGGCTCCCAATACAGCAAAGCCACATTCCACCTGTAAATGGGAAGTGCATATCCACCTTGATTAAACTTCTGCTGTTCTGGTTTCCCAGTTATGACACCCCAAAAGTCCTATTGCATCACCGCTTGCCATCATAACCAGCCTGTCACTGTGTTTTGCCAACTTACTGTTCCTGTGACCTACCGGTTGATGCTTCTCTTTTCATTTGTGCAGGTCAGGCCTTCACCATCTTCTGCCCAAACTATTACTGTCATTTTTATCAGGTTTCCCCCAGTCCCATGACCCCTCGTAATTAACCGACACCCTGTGCTATTATCCAAACTATCAGCATTTCTCAACCTTGACACCATTGACTTATCAGACCTGATAGTTCTGTGCTGCGGGGTAAGTCCTGCGAACCATAGGATGGTTCACCACATCGCGGCCCCTTTCATCAGACACTAGTTGCCTTTCTTAAGTGGTAAAAAGAAAAAAAAAATGTCTCTAGATATTGCCGAACAACTTATGGAGACCACCGTCCCACACCGAGCTTATCCTAACCCCACCCTCAGCTGCTGGGGTCCAGTGTGGCTTACACACCGTGTCCCAGGAGACCCTTCACACGCTGGGCCACGTCCTTTTCCCAGACAGCGGTCCTGCTTTTCCCACACGCTGGGTATGCTGTGGTCACACACATTTCTGTGCCTTTGTAAATGCCCAAATACTTCCTTATCGTATCAGGAACAGGCCAAGTGTCACTGTCACGGGGAAGCCTTCTTCGAATGGCCCGTCCAGGCTCAGTGGCTCTGTGGTTCACACTTGAACTTGACTGTTGAGGTGATAGAGTGCCCTTAGAATGAGTTTACTCCGGGGTACTGGGTCTGGCCTGGGGTCTGCCACTTCAGCGAATGCTGGGGCTCAGTCAGTGAGGAGAGGGGACTCTGCATGGTGTGTGTGTCTAATGTGCGGGGGAGGAGAGGGCTTTGGGAAGGCGAGTTTGCCCATGAACCCCATGTGGCTGCCCAGGGGTGAAAGCAGGCACTATGGGCCCCCAAATGGAACAGAACCCATTGGTAGAGATTCTAGGTAGGCAGGTTTTAATTTAAAAGAAAGTGAGGCTGGAGGGATGGCTTAGCGGTTAAGGCACATGCCTGTGAAGCTAAAGGACCCCAGGTCCCACGTAAGCTAGATGCACAAGGGGGCACACGCATCTGGAGTTCGTTTGCAGTGGCTGGAGGCCCTGGTGTGCCCATTCTCACTCTCTTCCTCTCTCTGTCTCTAATAAATAAATACATCAATCAAAGAAAGCGAGAGTTTGGGGGAGAGAGGCTTGAAGCAAGGTTTCACCCTAGCCCAGGCTGACCTGGAACTCACCCTGTAGTGCCTGGCTGGCCGCGAAGTCATGGCAATCCTCCTACCTCTGCCTGCCCGGTGCTAAGATTAAAGGTTTGCACCACCACTCCTGGTGAAGTTGAGGTTTTTAAAAATTAAACATTACTTTTTCATTTAAAAATATTTGTCTTAATCACTCTGTATGTACTATGCAAGAATGCAATTTTATTTCAGTAAAACATAAACTACGTGCAGTTATTAAAAACAAAACCCTCATTCATGGGGCTGGAGAGATGGCTCAGCAGTTAAAGACACTTGCTTGCAAAATCTGATGGACAGGGTTCAATTCCCCAGCACCCATGTAAAGCCAGACGCACAAAGTGATACATGTGTTTGGAGTTCACTTGCAGTGGCAGAAGGTCCTGGTATGCTCATTCTCTCTCTCTCTCCCTGGGTGGGTGTGTATATGTGTGTCTTTCTACCTCTTTCTCTCTCTTTCAAGTAAATACATTTTTAAAAATCTTCATTCACTATTCTTGTAGCAGTTTTGCATGCATCCTTCTCAGCCTTTGCATTTATATGCAGTTGTCTCTTCATCATATCCAGGATCCTCCACGGATATCAGGACGCTTGGCTACTCAAGTCTCTCACATGAAATGGTGCTGTGTTTTCACACAGTCAAGACACTTCCTCCCTTATACTCTAACTCATTTCTAGATAACTTACAGTACCTACTATAATGTAAATGACAAATAGATACCTTTAATACTGCATTGTTTAGGGAAAGATGACAAGAAAAACTGCACCTGTTCAGAACATCATAGACCTAACTAGATGGCCAACCTTCCATAGATTGAATGAACAGAGCTGACTAACAGGGAGTTTTGAATGTCTAGATGAACACAAAGCACACCCGTGCGTATCTATACACATAGGTGGGTACGGCTTTCCTCTCGCCTCCATTCTTCCTTTGTGTTCCTCTTTGTCTGTGTCGGGGAAAAGTTGCTTGCTTTTGTCTCTGTTTTGTAAAGCTGAATTAACCAACCAAGTCTTGGGCGGCGTGATACTCCATCATAGCCCTGTTAACAAAAAGTGTCTGTCCACAGAGCAAACAGGCTGTCTGTCTGTGAGATGCACTGCTTGCTCTGGGAACAGACTAAACTTGATGGAACAGCCAGGATGGTGAGAGAAGTTGAGAGCCACAGGCCACCTTCTGAGAACTTGGGGTGGGGGTTCTCATGGCCTTTGCTGTCTCCAAAATAGAAGGCCCATTGTAGGGAGAGAGATGAAGGGGCTTCAGAAGAGAGCCGCTGAAGGAACCCAACAGAAACCAGAGCTCTGGAGCCCTTCTGAGGCTGCCCGTGGGCACTGAAGGCCATTCCACCGGGGAAAGCTGGGCTTGGTTCCAGCTCTGGATTTTGTGTGATTATGACTGACAGAGAGACTGTATTTCTAACTTTTTCCATAGGCTGAAGTATTGCCGAGGCATCACATATACAATACACACACTACTATAGTTCGAACTGAGAACAACAACTTCTCAAACCCTCTCCCCTTGGCTGTAGCAATGTGGCAATTTGTAGACCAGGTAAAGCTGAAGCAAGGCAGGAGGATGTGTAGCTTGTGAGAGCAGCTACCAGAATCCTCCTAGGAACTGGTCCTCTTCTGGCAGTGAGGGCTTCCAGCTGTTCTCGCCCCTAGCACTAGATTTCCCAGGGAAACTAAACACCTTTAGGGTCCCTATTTATTGCAGTCAGGTCCGCACTGCTGGCAGAAATCACCCGGCCAAGAGCAGCTTATGGGAAAAAAGGTTTATTGTGGCATACAGGCTCGAGGGAGAGCTCCATGATGGCAGGGAAAATGATGGCATGAGCAGAGGGTGGACATCACCCCCTGGCCAACATCAGGTGGACAATAGCAACAGGAGAGTGTGCTGAACACTGGCAAGGGGAAACTGGCTATAATACCCATAAGCCGGCCCCCCAAAATACACTGCCTCCAGGAGGCGTTAATTCCCAAATCTCCATCAGCTGGGAACCTAGCATTCAGAACACCTAAGTTTATGGGGGACACCTGAATCAAACCACCACAATGTTACACAGGTACAATTCCGCCCCTTTCCTGGTCCAGCTCCTCCTCACGGGATCTGGGCATTTTCACTGGGCATTCTTGAATGCCCAGCTGCATGGGTATATACTATAATCCGTGGAAGTGAGGCTGGCTGTGTGGGTCTACTCTAGAAATTCCCTCATAGAAATGGCCAGAGATTTGTTTCCAATAGTAATTCACAATTCCATCAAGTTGACAATCAAGATTGACCATGACAGCACCCTTAGGTGCTCCCCACCTTTTCCACTTCGCGGCTCTACCCAAGGCCTCATGGTGAGGAAACACACGCCTGATTTGCAGAATTCTGCTGTTTACCAGACCAGAGAAGCGTGGGTGGCGGGGAGGGTCTGAATCCCCTGGGTCCCTTCAGCAGCCTGGCCCTTCTGGTTCTCCCAGGGGGGTAGAAAGCATGCCCCGAGGGCACAGGGCCTTTGGGTGGTGAGTCACGCTTTCCTTTCAGCAGTCATGGGCCTCTCTTGGGGGGCGGGGGCGGACTGAGCACCATTTGCTTTCTCTTACCTCAGGAAGAGCTGGTCTATGTGGCCGCAAGGCAGCTGGCTCTGTAGGGTGCCCCCAGTGCGGCCCTTTCCGCATGGCTCTCATGCTAGTATGAGGTCCAGAAACCTGGCAACCTCCCGTCGTGCTTCACGTCATACAGATAGCTCTGGTCATGCATCTTTCCTCCTCCTTAACCTTTGTGGCTCCTCCCTGCCGGCAGAGGGTCCCACACTCCTCAGGAAGGCATCCCAGCCCTCTTTAGCCCTATCAAAAAACCAGGGCTCCAGACAGAGTCAATGTATGGCCAGATGCCCTCTCCTTGTTTTCCTTGCTTTGACGTGATAATTTTTCCTAACCCAGTCACATGTATTTCCAGATCTGCTCATCTCCAGTTTCCATCTTTTTGAATGTACCCATAGTTCCAGTTTTCCCCCAGGATGCTTCTATTCTTGATGTCAGTCTTCACTTTGCATAGTCCAAATGCAGCCATGCATTTACCTATAGTAGTTATGAGCATCCTGTGTTGGTGTGAACATCACAGTGTTCACACACTGGGGCTGGAATCCTGGCTCTGTCACTTAATGTGTCTCCTTGGAGAAGTCAACTCACCAACCTGGGCCTCAGTTCCCTTATCTGTAAAATGGAGGGAATTGAAGCTGGAGAGATGGCTTAGCAGTGACAGCACTTGTCTGCGAAGCCTAAGGACCCAGGTTTGATTCGCCAGTTTGATTCGCCACTACCCACGTAAGCCAGATGCACAAGATGGTGCATGCATCTGGAATTCATTTGCAGTGGCTAGAGGCCCTGGCAGGCCCAATCTCTGTTTCTCTATCTGCCTATTTCCCTCTCTCTTTCTCAAATAAATGAATAAAAAAATAAAATATAAAAAAAATGGAGTTACTTCACTCACAGATTCCAGTAGTGAGTTCCTCCCTCCTCCCCTCCCTCCTTCTCTTCCTCCTGTCCCCCACAAAATGACATTTGGCGGTGATATCTAGGAACACTTTGGGTAGTCACAGTTTGGGGTACTGGTCCCTAGGGGGCAGAGGCTAGGGATGCAGTGTATAGGACAGCCCCATGAGAATCTCCTGACCCTGAATGTCGTGGTGAGGTTGAGAAACGTGGTCTGGATGAAACAACTGGTCAATATAAAAAGGTTTCTCACAGCAGGTGCTTTAAGATGGCCATTCTTAGTGTTGTCTACAGGGCCCAGCACACAGCTCAGCACGGAGGGGCTGAGTGTTAGGATTTGGAAGGAAGGAAAGAAGGGTTACTATTATTCTGGAAGGTTCACAGCCAGGAAGTTAATGCCCCTGGCTTTGGGATATGGAGGCCCCAGGGTGGGGGTTGAGAGGGAAGATGCTCTGGAATGTTCTCTGTGGAGAATGAGTTGGAAAGGAGTCTGAGGTTGGAGAGCCAGGGCTCAGGGTGTGGTGGCAGCTCCAGTCCATCTTGGGCTGCTTATTTAATGGCCAGAGCACTTCTGTTTCTGCTCTGAATCACGGTGCCACGGCGAGGCATGATTCAGGCTGCGGGGCCTGAGCACGGCAAGCCGCCCAAGTGACTATTTCAGTAATAACACGGCGCGCTTTTATGTCTTCCTTTCATCGCAGGTCTCAAAGCACAGTGCAAACATTAATTAAGGCTCTTGGCACTCCATGAGGTGCTGGGTGTAAATATCACTCTCCCCACTTGGTGGAGAGGTAAACTGAGCCAGGGTGGGCAGAGTGGCTTCAGCTCTTGAGGATGGGTCTTGGAGCAGAAGCTGGGGTTTGACAGTCCCTTGCCCCACCCCTCCAGTTGCGAATTCTGTGACCTCTTCTTTGGGCTTCTTGGGGCAAATAGAAGTGATATCTTGACTCCTTATTGGGGTAGGAGGCAGTGGGGATGGATGGACCAGCATCAGGGCATGCATGGACTGTCATAGAGAGGTAAAGGGCATGGGGAACCCCTAATTCTCAGCTGCCACCTTGGTCCAGAAAATGGGGTGCAAACACCTCTGGGAGTGACAGCACAGGAGCAGAGGGTGACCTTGGAGGAGTATGGACACCCTGTTTTCAGAAGGCACAGGAGGAGAAATTCTGTCTTTCTTTGGAATTTAAAGTAAATGGAAGGCTGAAGAGATGGCTCAGTGTTTAAAGATGTTTGCTTGCAAAGTCTGTCCATCTGGGTTCATGTTTATGTGGGTTCCACACCCACATAAAGCCAGGTACAAACGTGGTCACGTGTCTGGAGTTTCTTTGCAGCTTCAAGGAGGCCCTGACACATCCATAATTCTCACTGTCTCTCAAATAAATAAAAAAATATTTTAAAAACTAAAACTAAAATAAATACACAAGTGCCCCTTTCAAGCTAGCACCTTTTTAAAAAAATTTTTTTTTGTTATTTTTATTTATTTAGTTGAGAGTGACAGAGAGAGAAAGAGGCAGAGAGAATGGGCACGCCAGGGCCTCCAGCCACTGCAAACGAACTCCAGACGTGTGCGCCCCCTTGTGCATCTGGCTAACGTGGTCCTGGGGAGTCGAGCCTCGAACTGGGGTCCTGAGGCTTCACAAGCAAGCCCTTAACCGCTAAGCCATCTCTCCAGCCCCAAGCTAGCACCTTTAACAACGGCTGAGCCCTCTCCCCAGGCTGTAAACGCCCTTTTCAAAATGGTATCAACTGGCGAATCTGGTGCCATGTCTTATTCTTACATTATTCTTGAATCTCTTCTGTAAATTTGAAGCTATTTCTATATGACAAGTTTAGCATAAGAGAGACGAAAAAGGAAAAGCAAAGAAGGAAGGGAGGAAAGGAGGGAGAGATAGGAAGAGGAGAGGAGAGTGTGTTTTTCCTAACTGCCCCTGGGCTGGCTCCTTGAACCAGTCAGTGCAGGACAAGAGTCCACCCAGAGAACAAATAGGGGAGACAGAAACTTTTTTCCCCAGAGCCATAGTGGCCAAATGCAGCGAGCATGAAGGAAACTCAGGGAGAGAGCAGAAAAAAAAAAAAAAAAAAGATCTTATTTCCAAACGTGGTTGCAGAACACTTGAGGGTTGAACGTAGCCCAGCGCCCTGATGATGGTGTCTGGGTCATCGCCTTGGGTGCCCCGCCCCCGTCGTGCCGACCCAGCCCCCTGCCGTGACTCACCCGGGATCATTTAAATACGGGGAGGACCGGGACAGCCTCACTCATGCTGCAGCCGTGAGCCTGCCCACACCTCCTCCTCTCCTGGGGGCTCCCTCTGGTCCACAGGCCCGCCCGCCGAGCTGCTGGTAAGTGGGCGCTGGTCCCTCCCACCCTGGCCTGGACAAATCTGCCATCTGGGCTCCCGGAGAGACTCGAGAGAGAGAGAGAGAGAGAGAGAGAGAGGCAGAGCCAGCGCGTGCCTGCGACGCTCTAAGGGCCGGAGCTGGTCCAGCCTGCGCTGGAGGTGGGAGAGCCTGCCCACCCTCTACCCCATGCCGAGGAAACCAGTAACTCCCGCGGGGGAGCCCCAGCTTCTTACCACCTGTAATGTCAGCCTGGGGTGCTCATAGACCTTAACACTGGCAGTGGCTTGAATGTTGGCTGAAGTAGAGTACAGGTGCCCCCCACCTCTCTTCGCTGGTTTGCCTCTTTCTGGGATCTGAGGTCCACAGGGGCAGGAATATCTCTAAGGTTCAGCCTATTTGAACCTGTATCCTCTCCTCTACACCTGCTGGGGTGGCTACCCATGAGATATGTGGGCTGAACTTGAATCTGCCCAGGATTGGTGAAACCTTCCTTCATGGGGTCCTCTGTCATCGACTTACAATGTTCCCAGGGTGGTTCCGGCACACCGCAGTCCCTGGTTGGCAGTTCCTATTTGAAATCCAACTGTGGGTTTGCCCCTCTGGGGGTCTGTGTGGCTTGGTGTGTGTGTGGGGGGGGGAGGAATCTCATTCTAGCAGTTTCTCCCTCTCACCAGCTAGACACGTCACTGGTCTTGGTGGGAGCTTTGAGCAGGGAGTGGCTATAGGTGGATTTGTGATGAGGATCAGATGGACTATCCAGTATTCGTTTGTTCTTTCATTCATTGAGGTGCTGGGAATTGAACCCAAGGACTCAAGCCTGACAGGCAAGCCCTCTACCACTGAGCTATAGCCCCAGCCCATCGTGGATTTTATTCCCCACCTGGTGGGCCCTTACGGTGTCTCTGCCCAAATGCAGAGGAAGCAACTGTGGAAAGGTAGAACTTTCTGGACGGTCCCACCTGCGCCAAAGCTGAGCGAGCCATTCTTTAAGTGAGGCTGAATTTGGTACCCTTGGGGAAGGCTGCACCTCCCAGCCGTGACACGTGCACTCAGAGGAAGGGGCAGAGTGCCCCCGGCCACACCCCACTGTGTTCTCCAGCTATTCTAGATCACAGTGCTCATCACAGGCAGCCCTCGAGTGTGTGAGCGTCTCTGCCTCTGTGACTTGAAAATTCCCTAACTGGCTCTTCTTTCTTTCTGCATCGTTTGAACATCTGGGGTGAATTCATAGCCAGACACTCCAATTTGCTTGCGGTCTTGAGTCAGCTGGGCAGGCTGAGCAGCGACAACAATGCGGCAGGCATGAGAGAGAGGAGGAGGCCAGAGCTCTGAAAAGACCCCTCAGAAAGTGCAGGAAGGTTCTGCCAGGGCCAAGGGACACTGCCCTGTCTTTCTCGGCAAATAGAGTGGTGTGGGGCTCTGATGGAAGTAGACCCAGATGTGCAGCAATGAGAAATGGGAGAGAAGCTGCCCGGACGTGGTCTTGTCTTCAAACACTGCAGAGGCTGTGATTATAGACGACAATGTGCCTCCCTAAATCCTGACCACAAGGAAAGACTCTAGCTTCACATTTCAGGGCTTCCCTTGGCTTTGAGACCAGGATTTAAAAACTGTTCCCAAGATGATTGGACCAGAAACTGGTCCACTTCTCACTTTGGCTCCAAGGTGATACATAGAGGAGGTGTGTGTTTGTAGATCATAGTGAAGTTTTTTTTGGGGGGGGGGGCGGGGGAAGGGGGAGCCAGGCATGGGAAGTCCTGCCTGTTGTGCTGGGTACTTTAAGTCTGGGCTCCTTGTCGCTGTTGCCAGGCAAATTATAGCCCTGCTTTTGCCTCTGTAGGAAGCCAAGCTTGACTTTCTCCAAGCAAGCCTGGGAGGATCCCCACAGAGAGGCTGGGAAGAAAATTGCTTTTTCTTGTTCATTTCCTTTTTTGAAAACATTTTATTTTTTATTTATTTACTTATGAGAGACAGGGGAGCAAATAGAGAGGACTGGCACACCAGAGCCTCTAGCCACTGCAAAGGAACTAATGCATGTACCACCTTATGCATCTGGCACATTCCAGGGTATTGGGGAATGGAACCTGGGTCCTTAGGCTTTGCAGGCAAGTGTCTTAACAGTTGAGCCATCTCTGCAGCCCTCATTTTCTTTTTCAAAACAAGGAACAATATTTTGTCTTTGAAGGGCCGTGAGAGATAGAGGTCAACATTTGAGCAAGGTGGGGGGGGCAGTGGGGAGTTTTGCTAATACTACCTTGGGGTTCACGGGTGTTTTCACTTGGGGTACAGTATTGCTAGCTCGTGGGACTGTGTTGTATTGCCATCACTGGGATCAATCTTTCTGGTCCCCCTTTCTGAGCCTTCCCTCCCCCGCTCTAGGCTCCTTAGGTGAAACTGTACACAGCACAACATCAGAGAAGCATAGGGAAGGAGAAAGCAAAGTGGAGACTGGGGGAGAAGCTGACCTTGGATGAAATTACTGGGCAGGCGGAGGGCTGATTGCACGTGAGCCCAAGATCAGTTGAAGATGGAAGGAGCAACTGTTCTCGTAACGCCAGACAGGTCGGGGACAGGTTCTGAAGCCTTGTGAGAAGATTCAGGGGTTCACCAGGCTTTTGTGGAGTCTTCAGTGGATTGTGTGACCTTCAGCAAGTCCCCATCCTCTCATCTACAAAATGGCCAGATGCCCTCAAAGGGCCCTTGACACTCTAGCGCCCTGGGCTGTAAGCGCTGCTCATGGACACATTGAGGGTGCAGGATGGATAAGGCTCAACCTTCACCCTTCACCCTTCCCCTCCCCATTCTCTCTCTGTTCTTGGTGGTAAATGACACAGGCCATGAGCATTGGTCCCCAGCTGGACTACTCGGCCATGTCCTAGGTGTTTGTGAGTTTGCTGTGGACACCTACATGGGAGTCACTGCCATGGGTGTGTGTGGGGGGGGGGCTTGTTAATCACCCAGAGTCCTGGGCCCCACACCATCCTAGAGATTAGGATCTCTGTGGGAGAGCATCCAGCGATCTGATTGTACTCATCAACAAAATAGCGATAATTGTACCTCACCTTTTTTGTTTGTTTGTTTTTTTGAGGTAGGGTCTCACTCTAGCCCAGGCTGACATGGAATTCACTATGTCCCTCAGGGTGGCCTTGAACTTACGGCGATCCTCCTACCTTTGCCTCCTGAGTGCTGGGATTAAAGGCGTGCGCCACCACGCCTAGCTCTGTACCTCACTTTTATTGGGGACTCACTTTGTTCCAAGAACGAGTCTAAGTGCTCGAGATAGATTAACTCATGTCGTGCTTGCAGAGGTAGAGCTATGAGGTCAGTTCTAGTCAACAAGCCTCTTAGGCCATTTCTTTTCCTTCTTTCTTTCTTTCTTTCCTTCTTTCTTTCTTTCTTTCTTTCTTTCTTTTTTTTGAGGTAGGTTCTCACCCTAGCCCTGGCTGACCTGGAATTCACTATGTAGTCTCAGGGTGGCCTCGAACTCATATTGATCCTCCTACCTCTGCCACCTGAGTGCTGGAATTAAAGGCGTGAACCACCACGCCTGGCTCTGTACCTCACTTTTATTGGGGACTCACTTTGTTCCAAGAACGAGTCTAAGTGCTCAACATAGATTAACTCATGTCGTGCTTGCAGAGGTAGAGCTATGAGGTCAGTTCCAGTCAACAAGCCTCTTAGGTCATTTCTTTTCATTCTTTATTTTTCTCTTTTTCTTTTTGGGTTTTTCGAGGTAGGTTCTCACTCTAGCCCAGGCTGACCTGGAATTCACTTTGTAGTCTCAGGGTGGCCTCGAACTCATATCGATCCTCCTACCTCTGCCTCCCAAGTGCTGGGATTAAAGGCAGTGCGCCACCACGCCCAGCTCTCTTATGCCATTTCTGTGTGCTGCTCCGAGGCTAGGGCTAGTGAGACAGGTTGGTTTCGACACCCCGAGGTTTGACCCCAAGGCCCAGCTGCTTGGTGACTTTTTAGGCTCATTGGACTGAGCACCAAAGAGTAACTTGGGGAGGAGAGACAGCTTGAAGTCTGGCATCTGTCTCCGGAGCCCGCCCTCCTCACTGCAAAGGTGGCCTGGATTAGGAAACCCTTTGGAAGGAGTGGCCGGGGCAGAGAGAAAGAGATCGCTTTTGTGGGCTTCAGTTACCTCAGGTGCACAAGGGAGGGCAGGACGTGGGTGTCAGGACATGACTGTTGGCTAAGTGAAAATGTAGACCTTAAATATTAGGGTTGCCCTGCCTGCAAACTTTGAGACAAGGGGGACCTGAAAAGCTGTGTAAGGGGTCCTCAAGCCTTGTCATGCCGGGAACCTGTGCTGGGAGAAGGGTGTGTGTTCAGTCCAGTGTCCTTCCTGTTCCTGTCTTCTCCAGGTGGACGGCACTAGAGCTGCAAGGGCCTTGAAACTTTTTTTTTTTTTTTTTTTTTTTTTACAGAAAGGGAAATGGAGGCCTGTAGCATTTATCTAAACTGAGGCTGCTCATGTCAAGACTTGAGTATAGGTCTCCCAGGTCCTTTCCAAAAGTCTTACTTTGTGGCATTGAAATAAGGAGTCTCCTTCTAGGGGATGTTGTGTTTAGGGAACACGAATTATGGTATTAAGCCAAGAAAGCCCCAGTTCCCCAACCAGCAGAGCCCAGGGCCTCAAGGCTAATTAGGTGTTCACCCGTGAGTCACAGGGTGTTTCGGCAGGGACCCACAGCTAGCACCCTGCTCAATGGCTTCGACTCCTGGGGAGGGGCCGCGTCTGAGTTCAGGTGAGCTGTTTGCCTGTCCTTCTGTCTGTCAGCCTGGCTCTTTGACTCCACGGGCCTGACTGAGGCCGGGTATACCTCCTCCCAAAGGGCTGGCCAGAGCGGCCGCGGTGATTGAAGATGCGCTCATGGCCTCGGGGAGGAAGCTGTAATTAGGGCAGCTTGCAGGGCCTTTTACTGCCATTGTCAAGGCTGCCCAGCGGCTCAGGGCAGCGTGGGCTATTAGCCCCCTTGTGCTGGCTCCTGGAGGCCCAGGGCACGGCATAGACCTGTAACACCACGAGCTTGAGGCCCAGCTCCGCATCTGCTTTGGGTGTTCCCTCCTTGTAGGGCTCTGCGTCTGGCCAAGATGGGTTCTTTGCAGGTGGCTTGGAGCAGGAGGGGGCACCCGCTGCGACAGCCACCATGCTGGAAGACAGGAAGTGACTGTGTGAAGCCCTGGGTGGGCTCAGCAGATGGGAAGGTTTATAAGAAGACATGCTACAGATTCTTGTAATATTTGTTGTACTGAGTGTGGTCCATTTGAGACAACAGTGGCCCTGTTCCCACAGGGAATTATCTCTCCTTTCCTCTTCCCAGGCTATGCAGTTCCCTCCCGTGGCTCAGCCTGCTCCCCAGACTAGCCTGATACCCCTTTCTAGCTGGAGGACTGGGTTCTCAGGGGAAAACCTTCCTACCTGTCATTTACATAAGGAAAATGCAGCAGGATATGGCTCCCGGGTGATGACTGGCACTTACTTTCTCTCTGGCGCTTGGACTGTGACATTGACATCGTCCA
The DNA here is from genome assembly GCA_036346955.1 of Dipus sagitta. NCBI lineage: Eukaryota > Metazoa > Chordata > Mammalia > Rodentia > Dipodidae > Dipus > Dipus sagitta. The sequence continues at coordinate 49,183,438 of CM070773.1, read as the reverse complement.
TAGAGCTGGGTAAAGGGATATACATTAAAAATAAGGGCTAGGGTGGGAGAGATGACTCACAAGGTACGGCACTTGCAAAACTTAAGGACCCAGGTTCACCTCTCCGGTATCCACGTAAAGCCAGACGCACAAGGTGGAAAATGTGTCTGGAGGTCTTTTGCAATGGCTAGAGGCCCCAGCACACCCATTCTTTCTCTCTACCTGCCCCCCTCTTTCTCTCTCAAATAAATTGTGTGTGTGTGTGTGTTTGTATGCGTGTGTTAGCTCAAAAACCTCCAAGAGGGCTGGAGAGATGGCTCAGCAGTTGAAGAACTTGCCTGCAAAGCCAAAGGACCCAGGTTTGATTCCCCAGGATCCACGTACACCAGATGCACAAGGTGGCACATGCGTCTGGAGTTTGTTTGCAGTGGCTGGATGCCCTGGCACACCTCTCTCTCTCTCTCTCTGTCTCTCCCCCTCTCTCTGCCTCTTTCTCTCTCTCTCAAACAAATAAATAACAAAATAGGGCTGGGCAGATGGCTTAACAGTTAAGGCATTTGCCTGCAAAGCCAAAGGACCTTGGTTCAATTCACCAGGACCCACATTAGCCAGATGCACAAGGTGGCACATGTGTCTGGAGTTCATTTGCAGTGGCTGGAGGCCCGGGTGCACCCCTTCTCTTCCTCTCTCTCTCCCTCTCTCCCTCTTTCTCTCTATCTCAAATAAATAAATAAAATTAAAAAAAATAAAACATTAAAAAAAAAACCTCTAGGAGCCTCACCTTTTGCAAGCCAGCCAAGGAGCAAATGCTTCACATATATCTCCCAAGGGGATGGTCAGATGCAATCCTGCTTGCCTAGCCTTCTGGGAACAGAGGCCCAATTGCCCTAGGGACAGTTCTTGCCTCCAGTCTCTGAGACTCAGCCATGAAATCATGAAATCTTACCCGTGGGTAGGATACCTGTCCTCTAGATTGTACCTTGTGGAGGGAAGTCTTGTTTCTAGCTCCTTGGTCAAGTGGTCGTTCATCTGTGCTTAATATTTCCAGGCCAGGGGAGCTCATGACTTCCATGAGATCGTCACACTGAGTGTGAACTGGGCTTGGCTACTCGGTGACCTTGGCACACTACCATTGGCCTCTGAGGCCACGCTCACTTAGGCTGTGTCCTTTCTTCCAGGGCAGCTCTTCACATACTAGGAAAGGCTGTGGACTCTCCCTCTTCTCTCCTGGCTGTTCGTCTGCAGCTCCTTGGATGGATGCTCAGATGTTCTAGTTCCTGGAGCCTCTCACCGACCTCTAGGTTAGAAATTCTTCACGAAGCCAGTTGTCACTGGCCTTCCTAAAGGTCAGCGTGGGACTGAGCGCAGCAATACAAGATGTTGCCTGAGCAGGGTGGGGTGGGGTGAGATCATCAAATCACCTTTGTTCTGCGCTTGACACTTCTATCAAGGCAGTCTCATGTCACATTAATTTCTGTGGGCAGCCTTTTTTCTTTTTTTTTAAAAAAAATAATTTCTTAATTTTTATTTATTTATTTATTTGCAAGCAGAGAGCAAGACAGATAGAGAGAAGAGAGAGACAGAGAGAGAATGGGCACACCAGGGCCTGTAGCCACTGCAAACAAACTCCACACGCATATGCCACCTTGTGCATCTGGCTTACGTGGGTCCTGGGGAATCGAACTGGGATCCTTTGGCTTCACAGGCAAATGCTTTACCACTAAGCCATCTCTCCAGCCCCCGGCCTCATTTCTTTGTTGCCAAAATAACAAGAAGCCCTAACCCTTAGATGCTCAGCCACTTTTTCTGTGCTGTCTGGCTTGTTCGTTTGTGTTTTAGTGGCTTTGAACTCACAGAGATCCTCCTGCCTCCACCTAGCTAGTGCTGGGATTACAGGAGTGAGCCACTGTGCCCGGCTCTGTGTACTCTCTGTTTAAACACTTGTTGCCCGCTCTTACTTTCTGGACCGACATTTTCCAGCACAGGTTCACTGTCGAGATGTGGACCACAGCTTCTTCTGGCTCCTATCCTCCACCTCTGGACTATAGTGGCCAGTGCTCCTTTCCCATCCCCACAGTTCCATGGCCTCATGAAAGTTCAGCAGGGTGCTTGGATGGGCTGTGATTAAGTGGAGTCAAGGTCTGTGTCGGGGAGCAGCGAGGTGCTTCCCTCTGAGCATCTTGTTGAGGGAAACAGGGCCGAGGCCATGGTGGGAAGCTTGGAAAGTTTTCATGGAATTTCTAGCCTCAGGACTATGCCCCCCCCCCCCCATGAACTCAGGGCACCAGAGAAGCTGTAGAAGTGCCTTACCTCACAGCCAGTGTGTGCCCTTGTTGGCAGACCTTCCTTGAATCAGGAGTTCTCTCATTAGGAGAGACGCTGCATCCCCACTCAGTCTTCACCTAGAAGTCTAGGGACTTGGGTTTTAAGATTGGAAGCTCAGTTTTCCCTGCTTCCTGCCTCCCCATAAAATGATGAGAGACAGCAGCGATTCCTTAGACCTTCAAAAGTAATAGGCCCCTTTGAACTGTGGGTGGAGGTCATGACATTCTCACCTATATGCACAAGTTGTTAGCTCCTTGACAAGAGGTCTTTTCGCCTCAGGAGGCCATAAGTGGATGTTGTAGATAAGCTGGGAACAGTCACACACATTGTTACAGTCTTGCGCATGACACCCTCATGTTTGTTCCCCTATGTACCCCTAACAAAGCTCCCAGAGGAGACAGGTCATTACCCCCACTTAGCAGGTGAGGCAGCTGAAGTGGGGGAGGCCTCAAACTTCATTCAAGGTCAAACTATCATTCAAACCCAAACAGTCATCTCTCAGTATTCCCATAGGGAATTATACCTGTGTCTCTGTATGTTGCGGTATGTCACAAATTCACACTCATGTATATGTCATCATCATGGGTGACTTCAAACACCAAACTTTCTGTGTATTTGGCTCTATTTCCAGATCAGCTCTGTGCCCGAGGGGACATCTTGACTCTCTTACACCCTTCAGCTCAAAGTGTATCTAAGTCTTTAGGGACTCAGTCCAGGCCACCCAGTGTTTCTCTGTGGGACTCACACCCAGAAGGCAGGCCCTGGGCATCCTCTGAGACTTAGCAGCCTCTCCCAGATACACAGCACATGGTAAAGACAATGGCCTCTTATTGGAAGGTGGCTTCAATTAAACCCAGACGAAGCTACTTGGACAGGCTGAGGAAGAGTCATGTTGGGGATGCTGGTAGTGGGCTGGCAGGGAAGGAGAAGGGAATGAGGGGGAAGCTGCTTGTCTGTCTGTCTGTCTGTCTGTGTGCCTACTGAAAGTGTGGACCTCTCTGCTGGCCACCATGGCTTCTCCTGACATTCACTGGGCAACTTCCCCAGTCTCGGGCCTTATTGACTTGCTCTCACTTCTTCTCTGTTCCCAACAAGACCCTGTTCTACCAGACTGTTCAGGTACTGTGAAGGCTACAGACAGTTCCTGCCCTAGGAGCCTACATGTTTGAAAGATGAGCTTCTAATCTTGAAGATCTTATTAACTAGGGAAGTGGACAGAGGAATGCACCCAAAGCTGGCTGTAGCTTGGCAGTGGAAGAGGTTAGGATGACCGTCTGTATAAGAGGGTAACTAATACCAACTGATGGAATCTGGGGGAAAAAATAAAACAACTTAGAGGCGATTGCATTTGAACTTGACCTAGAAGACTTGGGTGAGCATGGAGCTTCCCAGGTGAAGGGATTGCTTGGGCAAGGCTGTGGAAATAGAAAGGTCAGGGGCTTGCTGGCCACATGGTGGGGCCTGAAGTCAAGCCACTGGTGAAGCTGGCTTCAACTGTTCAGTAAGGCGTCCCTGACTCCCGTGTTCTTTCTTCCTGCACAGGCCATGCCACTGAAACATTATCTCCTTTTGCTGGTGGGCTGCCAGGCTTGGGCTGCAGGCTTGGCCTACTATGGCTGCCCTAGTGAGTGCACCTGCTCCAGGGCCTCTCAAGTGGAGTGCACGGGAGCGCGCATCGTGGCAGTGCCCACCCCTCTGCCCTGGAATGCCATGAGCCTGCAGATCCTCAACACGCACATCACTGAACTCACCGAGTCCCCGTTCCTCAATATCTCAGCCCTCGTGGCACTGAGGATTGAAAAAAATGAGCTGTCAAACATCATGCCTGGGGCCTTCCGCAACCTGGGCTCGCTGCGCTACCTCAGCCTTGCCAACAACAAGCTGCAGATGCTGCCTGTCGGCCTCTTCCAGGGTCTGGACAACCTGGAGTCCCTTTTTCTGTCCAGCAACCAGCTGGTACAGATCCAGCCAGCCCACTTCTCCCAGTTCAGCAACCTGAAGGAGCTGCAGTTGCATGGCAACCATCTGGAATATGTCCCCGACGGTGTCTTTGACCACCTGGTGGGACTCACCAAACTCAACCTTGGGCAAGAACAACCTCAGTCAACTGTCCCCCAGGGTCTTTCAGCACCTAGGCAACCTCCAGGTGCTCCGCTTATATGAGAACAGGCTGTCGGACATCCCATGGGCACTTTCGATGGGCTCGGCAACCTGCAGGAGCTGGCCCTTCAGCAGAACCAGATAGGCTCGCTCTCCCCTGGCCTCTTCCACAACAACCGCAACCTGCAGAGGCTCTATCTGTCCAACAACCACATCTCACAGTTGCCGCCCGGCATCTTCATGCAGCTGCCCCAGCTCAACCGACTCACGCTCTTTGGGAACTCCCTGAAGGAGCTCTCCCCAGGGGTCTTTGGGCCCATGCATAACCTTCGGGAGCTGTGGCTCTATGACAACCACATCACTTTTCTTCCTGACAACATTTTCAACAACCTGAGCCAGTTGCAAGTCTTGATTCTTAGTCGCAACCAAATCAGAGTCATTTCCCCGGGAGCCTTCAACGGGCTGACGGAACTTCGAGAGTTGTCCCTCCACACCAACGAGCTACAGGACCTGGATGGGAACGTCTTCAGGATGCTGGCCAACCTGCAGAATGTCTCCCTCCAGAACAACCGCCTTCGACAGCTCCCTGGGAACATCTTTGCTAATGTCAATGGCCTCATGACCATCCAGCTACAGAATAACCAGCTGCAGAACTTGCCCCTGGGTATCTTTGATCACTTGGGAAACCTGTGTGAGCTGAGGCTCTACGATAACCCCTGGAGGTGTGACTCAGACATCCTTCCACTCCACAACTGGCTCCTGCTCAACAAAGGCAGGTTAGGGACAGACGCTCTTCCCGTGTGTTCAAGCCCAGCCAATGTCCGAGGCCAGTCCCTCGTTGTCATCAATGTCAATGTCATTGTGCCCAGTGTCCAGGTCCCAGCGATCCCTGAGGGGCCCAGATACCCAGAAACACCACGGTACCCAGATACATCCAGCTATCCTGATACCACGTCCGTCTCCTCTACCACAGAGTTCACCAGCTCCACGTACGACTACACCGATCTCAGCACTATTGGGGACACCGACGACCGAAACACGTGGCGCATGACCCAGGCCCAGAGTGGGCTGGCCATTGCTGCCATTGTAATAGGCATCGTTGCCTTGGCCTGCTCCCTAGCTGCCTGCATCTGCTGTTGCTGCTGCAAGAAGAGAAGCCAGGCAGTCCTGATGCAGATGAAGGCTCCCAATGAGTGTTAGGGAGGAAGGCTGAGGAAGGGCTGAGGAAGGGTGAGACCAGAGGGTCTCCACCTCTGGGTCCACACAGCTAGGCTCTGATGGCCCTCTAGGACCTAGAGAACTTGTCCTGACCCACCTTATTCTTCTCTATAGAGAAGCAGATTTTGCAGGACCCTCTTACGGCCAAGGAGAGCCAACGGCCCCAGGGGATTTCTAGTCAACATTTGGGCCCTTCTACAAATCCTCACCCCACATTTCATCTAAGAACAATGTTCCCTGTGCCCAGCCCCTCCTGGCCTCTGTAGACTCAAGGATGACAAAGCCAGATTATGTTGTGAGATAGTTCTCTCCTGGGACAATCCCTCTCCTCAAAGTATGACACATTGATTTCTCTTCTTTCGCTTCTCTTTTTGTGCCATGGCTTAATCGTGACATACCCCACCCCCGCCATGAAAGTATCCCCCTTGATTTTCTGCTCCTGAAGGCAGAGTGAGTCTTCTCCTCAGAGAAGGCTCGGAATCTTTTAGCTGACTGTGCTTGGTGCAGAGGGTGATCCGTGAAAGGAAACGGCAGCAGGCCCCACCATCGCGGGACCAAGCCGTCATTAGCATCTCTTGTGATTTTCATCTGGAGAAGGAGGAAAGGCACCCACATGACAACTGCCGTTTAGAGACCAATATTTACAAATGACAAACTTGCTTTTGAAAAATCTTAGCCCTTTATGGAATGAAACCATGCAGAATTGCTAAGTTGTAAAAACACACAAATCAATTTTTAGTCCTGAAGGGAGAAAGAATCCCTGTGCCTGGGGTCCTTGAATTCACACTTACACTTTTCTTTCTCAATTCTTTATTGAAGTATCACATACATACTTCAGAAAAGTGGTAGTGTGATAGTGTTTACTCTGAAGAATTCTGTGTATCCAGCCTCCTATCAAGAAACCGAAGATCATCATTGTCCCCCGCCTCAGATTGTTCTGGAGGACTTCTGGAGATGGTGTATGGACTTTCCACCTTCCCATGAGCCAGAGCGGGGTCCTCATCGCCTCTCCATGGCCAGCCCTTGCAAAGGCCCAGTTTGCAGTGGTGGAGGAGAAGATGTGGGTCTGAACAGAACAGGAGGCCCCAGGCTAGCCAGACCAGAGGCGTCTACAGACGGCCGTCAACCACACTTCTGCCCTGCTAGCAAGTCCTGTGCTGCTCATTGGAGACCTCTCTGCTGGGCCTTTTATGGGCATAATCGGCCTATTTCTGTTTTTAATTTTCGTTCCCTATTTGAGGGAAGTGAAATAGTTCAGAGATGAGATCTTTTAATTGAATATCCAAGTGTAATGGAAACCAGGACCTCTTCTAGCATTGTGGTAAAATTCTCCACCAACACTAGTCAGCTAATAACTAGACTGCAGGGTGTTCAGACAGCAGATGTTAGGGCATGCTGGCAGGTCACACTGGCAGAGGCTAGCTCTCAGTGGATGGGTTGTGAGTTGAATGGTTTGGTTCAGATCTTTGAGCTGGTCACATGAATACCTGCTTTGGCTGTGTTTTCTGCTACACGTATATTCACACATGTTAAGAAATGCTCAAGGCAACATGTTTTTCTTGGAACAACTGGTCTACAGGTTCAAAAGCAAAAATAATGAAATAGAGAAGTTCAGGTTTCCATGTATACCCAAGGAAGAACTTCAGCAAGGATTTGGAAATCCTTTTCCAATCCTGATTTGTGCTTACAGTTTCTTCTGCCCCATAGGACAAATGAGAAATCTCCTGGGGCATCGGCAGCAGGGAACCAATGGGGTAGCCAGGCTTATGACCTCCTCTGACACAAAAGGCTGGAAGGACTATTGGTGAAAGCTGGCACATTTTTTAGATTTTCAACAATCTGTCCCAGAGGATCTGATGTCGTCTTCCCAAGGCAATTCTGTGTCTTCAAACTGTTTTCAAAATATCAATAGCACCTGACACACATGTAACACGGCTGCCTTGAGCACATCATTCCTCTGACTGTGGCCTGTTGGCGGGCTCTACACTGAGAGGGGGAGCTAGTCCTGCACTCCTCTTATCCAAATGGAAGCACGCTCACACTGTATTCCTCAGAACCAGAACCACCATCAGGTGGCTCCAAAATGCGAATGAGGATAGAGAGAGGAGGAATCCTCCCCGTTAGTGCTCCATGCTGATCTTAATATGGGACCTGTGGTCATTGCATTGGAGAACTTTCCTCGCTGTCCCTAAGGCTGGCCTGAGGGCAGCTGTCTTCTGATGGCCCACCTAGAACCACACAGGTAGTGTTGGCAGAATCCTATGAGCTCACCTGTTCCTTTCTCCCCCCAGGGTGGGTGATAGAACCATCAGGCCTAGCCTGCTTCTCCTTGGCAGACCTTTCAGTCTCCTTGAGCCATTTTGTCTGGCCACGGTGAGACACCTTGATAGTATATCATTTCCAGTAGGATAATGTACTTGCTCAATTCTTGAGGCTGGAATGAGCTGGATGGTCTCCAGAAATTCGTGCAGAGTTCAGTTCACTTTCTCCCTCTACTCACAGGCTTCTAAGCCACCTTGCCATCACCAGCAGGGCAGAGCGGGAGGGAGAGTCAATGTTGGCAGATAACTATAAAGGCCAATTAGAACCACCATTTGAAAAGGAGCTCAGGTGCCTCTGTGCCCTTCAAAGCTCTCGGCATGGCACACATTTTCCTTTTAACCCTTAACATCCTGCGAAGTGAGTGCCATCATCCTCCACTTGTGATAGGGCATTAGACTGCCTGCTCTGCACACTAATCCCATAGGCAGTGGGTTTGTGTCTTTCTCCAACCTCTGTACAAGACTTCATGACCTGTTTAGGCATTCATCACAAGAGCAAAGAAAACAGGAGTCACCTCCCTGGTGCTCCCCATAGGGTCAGGCGTTGGAACTTCACTTGGTGTTGATGGACCAAAGCTTTGTAAATGCAGGAAATGATCACACCAGTCCATCTGGCAAGAAAGCTGGCCTCTGGGGGAAAACTGCTGGACCATGTATTTTCTGTTCCTCTCTGGAATGGACAGGCACAGTGAGTTCCTAGAGCTTTTCATGAGCAGTAGCACAACTTTCATAAGCCTTCACATGGCAAAGTGAAGCTGTATCAGGAATGGAGTTCCAACCTCAGGAAGGGCATGGAGAACAGACAGGTAACTAGAATTGGCTAATCAGATATTGGATGTGTCCTGGCTTGATCTACAAGTTACTCAAACGACTCAGCCCACAGTCCCCACAGTCAGAACCAAATCTGGCTATTGGGAAGTAGGTGGTAGTCTTGGGAGGGAGGCCATGACTCTGGTCCAGATGGTGGGCAGTGATGGCTTCTAGGTGAAGTGCCTCCCATCCCCTGAATCCTTTTCCTAACAGGAGATTCTTCTCACCTCCTCTCTCGTTGCCTTCACACTGCCTTCTAAGGTAGACCATGCTTGCCTCACTAGAGATTCATGGCAAATAATCTCAGGCACTTAGCAATACATTTAGAGATTTCTAGACCCCCAGGGGTTTACACAGTATGAGCCCTGGTGGGCAGGGTTGGGGATCTTTCCTTTGCTGGATGTTGCTTGTAACAGATTTGGTGTACAGAATCAACAATAAATGGTATACACAGGACACTACACGTGTGCTCTCTGCGGACATCCTGGTGAGGGGGTCTCCACACCCGTAGGATGCTCTTCTGGCAGCCTACATTTGGCAGACCTGGACAGTTCTTCACAAGGTCAGGCTCACAACAAGCCTTTGGAAAAGAACTGAGGAGCAAATAGGAACAAGAAATAAGAGCCATTGGTCACCATGGCTAGGAGAGTTCTTAAGAATAGATTCAACCACAGGAGCTGGAGAGATGGCTCAGCAGTTAGGACGCTTGCCTGAAAAGCCTTATGACCTGCAGTCCCCAGTACCTACATAAAGCTAGATGCACAAAATGAAGCATACATTTGGAGTTTCCTGTGCAGTGGCTAGGGGTCTTGGTGTGGCCATTCTCTCTCTCTCTCTCCTTGCAAATAAATACATAATAAATAAATAAACTTAAAAATAACAGGCTCAACCCATTGTACAGATGAAGAAAGTGAGCTCAAGACAGGAAATAAAGTGTGTTTGTGTGCATGTATGTGTGTGCAGGCACACACACACACACAAAAACACACACACAGGGTCAGTTGGACAGGACTGGCCCTCATGCCTCTGGACTCCTATTAGGACTCTACCCCAGGCTGAGGTGAGTTCACACTTAGCAGATACTGTCTGCAAGAAGGTGAGCCTTCACGTGTCATATGTCTAGGTCCCCAGCACTGTCCAGTTGCTGGTACAGGAGTGGCAGTTCGGAATGGGGTGGTCTGTGGTTCCCTTACTCATTGTTCTGTCCAAGAAAGGGGCTTCATGCCATGTGTCGTGGGTTCTGTTATGCTCCTGCCAGGTGTAAGCCTGTGCTGGGATGTTGGGCCGGGAAAGGGGCCGATGATGGTTACCATATTACAGGGCTGGATCCCTTTGGGGATGGGACATCAGACCCTGCTGCCCTCCCCTAGTCATCCCGAATCCACTTGGACAGGTTTCTGGAATCGTGGATAATGGGGATGAGTTAGAGTTTCATCTCCATCTCTTGAATGATTCCTGGAGCTCTCTCTTTTTTTTTAAAATTATTTATTTATTTGAGAGAGGGGGGAGAGAAAAAAGAGAGAGAGAAAATGGGTACACCAAGGCCTCCAGCTGCTGCAAATGAACTCCAGATGCATGCGCCACCTTGTGTATCCAGCTAACATGGGTCCTGGGGAATTGAACCTGGGCCCTTTGGCTTTGCAGGCAAGTGCCTTAACCACTATGCCATCTCTCCAGCCCTCTCTCTCTCTCTCTTTTTTAATGAGTCAGGGTCTTGCTCCAGTCCAGTTCCAGGGACCTGGAACTCACTCTGTAGCCCAAGCTTTGAACTCACAGTGATCCTCCTACCTCAGCCTCCTGAATGCTGGGATTAAAGGTGTGAACCACAATGTCCTGCATATCCCTGGAGCTCTTCATGCAAGTCTCCCTCCACACATGAGCACACACGTGCAGTCTGATGCCCGCCACACACACACACACACACTTCCCCATGCCTTCCACCATACCCTTCCTATAGGACAGAATGCAGACGTTTGTATCATGGTTGGCCAATTCATTGAAAAGGCAGACTCCTTGATCTAACACCAAAGGTCTGATTTGCTGTGATATGTCGAGGAGTGGACACATGTTTGTAGAGGAGCCCGAGCCTGAGAATACAGGACGGTAGGATTGTTCCCCAGCCTGGGTTCGAGCTTCCCCAGGGACACAAGCCCTACCCCCTGCCATTCCTCAAAGACTTGCCTCTATCAGGCCAGGTGCCGTTCAGGGTGGGTCTGGGTACACACGTTCACTGCCACTATCCCTGGTGCGAGGCTCCTCCGAAGTATGGACTTAACCTGTCTCCATGAGAAAAACGCTTTCTTGCTAGTCATTTAGACCTTGGCAATATGGGTGCTACTGTCTCATGTTCAAGAAATATTACTTCACGCAGGTAAAAAAAAAAATTTAAAAAAAAAGCAGCACTTAAAAAGCAGTCAGACTACTTTAATAGGTAGACTTCTGACATGGGTTGGTCTTAGCTTGCATGTCTTTGCTTGTTTTGGTCATTGTACCTTCAGGCCACATATACCTTAAATCATGTGAACATTCATATGCAGTCATACACACACACTGAACGCCCCCACTCACTCAGACACTCTGATTTTCATTAGACATACCACACACATAAGGCACACCCTTCCACACACACTCACTCTCACATGCTCACTTCACACATGTGCACGAACACCCCTTGAACTTACATTCACTTTATGCACACATGCGACACCCCTCCCCTCGCTCTCACACGCTCACTAACGCGTGCACGCGTGCGCACGCACACACTATACACTCACCCCACACACTCTCCCCCATCCTGTAGCCCCTGGTGGCAAGCTTCCAGAGTTGGGTGGTCACTGCTTCTATATCCTGGGAGAGCCCTACACATGAAAGTGTTCCGCTTCACATTGGGCCCCAATTCCTGGCCTATCATGCTCCACCCCTTTAAGCTCAGAAAGGGCTTAGGAAATTCATTAAACAAATCAGCGGCACAAGAGAGCCACCGCCCTCTCAGAATTGTGTCCATGGCAGCATTGGGAGCTGAGCAGATGCTTGGCCCCCAGCTTGGCCTGCATTCACGGGGTACTCACTTCACTTCAGCCTGGGGCACATTCTGGGGCTAGTGGATACCCTTGGAGTCCAAACGGTGCCTAAAGCCTGCAACCTCTGTGGGATTTTGGCCCTACCAGGCATCCATGGGCGCTGTTCAGGGTCATTTTGTAATCTTTAGAGGCCCTGTGACCCCTGGTGACATTCCAGGAACGGTCAGTCCACACGAGGGGAGGAACCCTACCGGAACTTTCATCATGTTGGGGCACATTCAGCTGATCCCAGACGACACCGGACGCCCCTCAGCTCTCAAGGAAGAGCCAAGATTCCTGTCCCCACCTGTCTAGCCTGTCGCGGTAGGCGCCCTGTGGTCACTCTTGGGTCTGTGGGGTGGGAAGGGGCTTGCTGTTCTTCCTTGTCTCTCGGCCCCGGCAGGCTACAGTAACTGAGACCCCTCCCCTAGGAGGAAAACGCGAAAGGGGCTCAGCGATCCCAGGCCGTAAGAAGTGGGGAAGGTTGGACAGGGCCGCTCCAAGGAGGGAACGACTGGTTCTGGCCCTGGGAGAGTTGGTAGTGAGTGGTGGTAGACAGGGTAACCATAGGTCCAGGGTTCATCCTGCTCCATTCCTGTCAGGCATAATGAGTGCTGGCTCCTCTTGCATTCCCAGAGATAACAAAGTTCATGGTCATTTTAGGACTAACGAGAGCGTTTACTATTTGCCAGACACCATGTAATGCTTTGCATGTACTGGGGGCTAATTTTAACCCCAAGGTCTATGTTTCTAATTAGGATGAGGAAAATGGAGGGTTAGAGAGATGAAGGGGCCTGCACAAGCCCACAGAGCTAGTAGATAGTGGGGTTTGAATTTGAGCAGATCTGGCTGGGCCAGCAGAGAAAAACTGTATCCCCACTCCACTAAGCCAGATGAAGAACGACCAGAGAGAGCCACACACATTCCATTTCATTCAGCACATGGGGCCCGGTGCCATCTTTGCCCAGCCCTAAGCCAAGTGGTGAGATTTAAAGCTGGAAACCAAGATGCCACAGCGGGATTCCAACAACCCCTGGGACTCAGGTGGAGCCAGCCGACTCAAATGAGAGGAGAGGAACCCAGCACTCAGCAGAGGACGTGAGTGACCTACCATCTAAAGGAAGTGCAGGCCAAGGAAGGTTTCCAGAGGGACATAACTGGTCTTGCAGGACAGGGAGAACGGGGACAGAGCGGGACAGGGAAACACAGACACGACACGGGAATTTTGCAGTATCACCAAGGCCTGGGGGGGGGGGGGTCAGGGGTGAGGAAACCACAGCGCTCAGGCCACGGCTTCTTATTTCAAAATGCCAGTTGTCCTCTCTTTCACAAAACCAACACAGCAGACACCCAAGCTCCCTTGAGCTTTTGCAATGCCATGACCAAGAGGAAAAGATCTATAAGCCATTGTTAGGTGCTGGGGTTAAGTCAGTTGGAGGCACCAGGAGCCTATCCCACATCTTCTGGGAGGGACCCGCAGCTGGATCCTAACCCACTGCTGCCTTAGTTCAGTGGAAAGGAAGCCAGGTCTGGGGAGCGGCCAGGGGCTCCCATGAACATCAGATGCCCCTCTTCTTGCTTCCCCCAGAGTGGAGGCCCAACAGAGAGCATCTACCCCGCTGGCAGACAGCACCGGGCAGTAGTGCCTGGTGTCTGGACAGGCCTTGGGTTCTCAGCATCCTTGGGAGGGTGTGAGACTAGGCTGTGTGGTGGAAGACAGATCGGCTCAGGGCGCAGAGGAATGTACCACCCCAAGTGCAATTTGACAAGAGGCCATCTGCACCCAGCCAACCAGAATAACCAGGTGAATAACAACCACTTCAAAACTGACAAAAGGCTTCCTTGATCTGCCCTAGTGTGCAGCTCTGCTGTGGCCATTTGCAGTCACCTTCTGGCTGCTGCCCTGTGTGGCCTCTGGTGCAGGCCTCTACCTCCCAGGGCCCGGGAATGCCCCCGTGGCCTGCTTTCTTGAGGGGTCCCAGAGCAGGGGTCTGAGAGTCTGTGCTGTTCTAAAGCACTGTCCCTTGGTTGGGAAAGAAAGGGTTAGGGACAGGGCTGAGGGGTTTGTCACTCTGCTCCATGGTGCGGTGGTCAGATGAGCTCATCGTGTTTTCCAGAGCAAACCTCTCCTGACATCTGACCAAAACTGAGCCTCGCAGAGCTTGGGAGAATCAGCGCCACTAACAGGGCTGAACACACAAGTCATGCTCAGGGGGTGGCTCTGCTGTGAGAGTGTGAGGATCTGTGTTCCCATCCCCAGCACCCATGTAGAACCTGGGCAGCGTGGCATGTGCTTATAATCCCCAGCCTGCCTAGGCCAAAATGGGAGACGGAGGGCTGGAGAGATGGCTTAGTGGTTAAGCGCTTGCCTGTGAAGCCTAAGGACTCCAGTTCGAGGCTTGATTTTTCTCCAGGACCCATGTAAGCCAGAAGCACAGGGTGGCGCACGTATCTGGAGTTCGTTTGCAGTGGCTGGAGGCCCTGGCGCGCCCATTCTCTCTCTCGTTCTCTATCTGCCTCTTTCTCTGTCTGTCTGTTGCTCTCAAATAGATAAATAAAAATAAACAAAATGGGAGATGGCGACAGGGGAATCCTGCCAGTTCACAGGCCAGGTAGGCTGGCATACACAGAGGTGAAGAAAAGACCCTGCCTCAAACAAGATGGAGGTGAGGACTAACGTGTGGAGGTGTCCTCAGACCTACAGATGTGTGTACGCACCCACCCACAGCCACACCCACAATCACACACAGTTTAAAAAAAAAAAGACAAGACATGCCAGGCTCTGGGCTTGGGAATTTCTGTGCATTCTCTCATATAAATCCTTACAACAGGGCTGGAGAGATGGCTTAGTGATTAAGCGCTTGCCTGTGAAGCCTAAGGAGCCCGGTTCGAGGCTCAATTCCCCAGGACCCACGTTAGCCAGATGCACAAGGGGGTGCACGCATCTGGAGTTCGTTTACAGAGGCTGGAAGCTCTGGCGCACCCATTCTCTCTCTCTCTCTCTCTCTGCCTCCTTCTCTCTGTCTCTGTCAAATAAATAAATAAACAAACAAACAAACAAAAAATCCTTACAACAGCCCACTTCGCCACATGGGAGGTCATATTGTGTTTACCATTTTAAAGATGAAGAACGTGAAGCACAGAGAGGCTACTAATCGCCAAGGCCACGTGACTAATGAGGGCAACTCTTGTCTGCTCTGGAGTGGGAACGGCTGGGTCGCGGCTCCTCGCCGCTCTGTGCTCGCAGACTGCGGGAGGAGGGGCCCTTGGGAGGGTTACTCTGGACCTCCTCTCCCCAGGACACCTGCAGGGGTGAGAAGATGGCAACACTGGGGACACCTGTCCATCTGCAGGCTGCTTGTTCAGCATTGCTTTTTGGGTTACTGTATTTATTTTTGGTATTTGGATGTAGGATCTCACTCTAGCCTAGGTTGAGCTGGAATTTACTATGTAGTCTTGGGCTGGCTTTGAACTCACAGCAATCCTCCTACCTCTGTATCCCAAGTTCTAGGATTAAAGGCATGCACCACCACACCTGGCTATTGATTTTTTTGCTTTTTTATATTTAATGAATTTATTTATTTGAGAAGGAGAATGAACTCCAGACACATGCACCACCTTAAGCATCTGACTTTACATATGTACTGGGGAATCAAACCTGGGTCCTTTGGCTTTGCACGCAACCACCTTAACTGCTAAGCCATCTCGCCAGTCCTCATTTTTGTTGTCTTATTTTTTTAATTAAATGTTTTATTTTTAGTTGGGTTTGGTAGTGTACAACTTTAATCCCAGCTCTTGGGAGGCAGAGGTAGGAGGATTGCAGTGAGTTCAAGGCCAGCCTAAGACTAGGTCAGCCTGGGTTCGAGCCATACCCTACCTCGAAAAACCAAAAATAAAATTTTATATTTATTTATGTATTTATTTATGTGTGTGTGTGTGTGTGTGTGTGTGTGTGTGTGGTGTGTGGACATGCAGGGTCTTTTGCCACTGCACGTGAACTCCAGGTTCATGCACCACTTCACCACTTTGTGTCTGGCTTTATGTAGGTGCTGGAGGATTGAACCCACGGCCCACAGGCTTTGCAAACAAGCATCTGAGCCATGTCCCTAGCCCTGTTTGTCCATCTTTTTTTTTTTTTTTTCCTGGCTTTTCGAGGTAGGGTCTTGCTCTAGTTTAGGCTGACCTGGAATTTACTATGTAGTCCCAGGCTGGCCTCGAACTCATAGTGATCCTCCTACCTCAGGCATGTGCCACCACACCTGGCTTCCTGTTTGTCCATCTTACAAGCCATGCCTCAGGGACCCAGGACAGACCTGTTTGAACCTCCTTCCCTAGATGGGCACCACCATGGGGCATGCGTTTAGCCAGTGGCGTGCTGCAGGCAGCTATGGCTGGGGCCTCTACTGAGTAGAGAAGGACTCAGGTGAGGAGAGAAGGGGCCATGCAGTGGACTCTCTGGTCTTGCTCACTCTCGATCTGCAAATGTGCGGGATGGGCCTGCGTGCCTCCCACATTTCCCACTAATCTGGTACCAAAGTCTTGCTTAGAGGATAGACACGGGCTCACCTGGGATCTTCAGCCTTGAGCAAGGTGCTATAGGAGACTGCTTTCCATGTCCTAAAAACATCTAGGTTTCTCTGTGAGTCAGGATGTGTGTTTGAGACTTTGGGAGTGGGTCACAGCCCTGGGCTCAGCTCCACATGGAAGAGACACCCTTACCCCAGCGCCAGAGCCTAGGCGGATCTGCCACACCTCATTTTCTGTGTCGCCAGGAATCACAGTTTTTTTTTCCAAGTCTAGGATTCTTGACTGGGGCCCTTTCTTAGGACCTCTCAAGCCCATTATTTCCAAAGGAAATTAAAGAGGCCCAAGCTAGAGGGGCAAGAGGACGAGGGCTGACCCAGCACTGGTGGCTGAGCACGCAGGGCCCTCCTTGGTGGCTTTCTTTCGTGACATCTCCCACTGTGCGCCAGGTTTCCTCCCAGGAGCAACTGGTAAGGCCAGGAGGTTCTGTTGGGTGACGCCTGGGGCTGCCTCACTTTCCATGAGGAGGCTGCCAGTCTCTAGGCCCCTTACGTCCCCATGTTATGCGACCCTTCATTCTGAGGGATTTTTTTCCCCCTGGAAATTGCGTTGGAAAACCAATGGCCAAAGGGATTAGTCATATGGGGTAATTGGTATGTTGACAATAACAACCACTTGCCTCTTAACTGCCAAGAGAGTTGAAGGCTGGCCTCCTAGTCTGGCTGGTGGCCAGGGTCTGGGTAGATGGATTCATTCCAGGGCAGATAGCTGCCTCCAGAGCTACTAACCCCAGGTGTGGAGAGCTCTGCTCACCAAACTCGACTGAGCCAATAGGAAGTCAGTTCTATGCTGGCTGCCCAGTGCGGAGAGATGCCACCTCTGGCTTCTCACAAAGGGGATGGCCATGACAGCCCATTGTTCCAGAGACCCTGCTCATATGAAGAAGGGGAAGCAGACGTCCAGGTCCCCAGTCCTGGGTCAGGGGAGGCGGCTTTCCGGGCCCCTGGACTTTCGTGCAGGCGCCTAGGGCGCGCAGGCGGGTGGAGCGGTGCCTCATTCTGCTACAGCCAGCGCTCGCTGCCATTCATGCTTCTACATGTGCAGTCTGGTCTCCAGCTTGCAGCCGTCCTGCCACAGCTAAGCTCCATCACTGCTGGCCCAGTGACTCCTGCCTGGTGGTGTTCCTGTCCCTTCTGTGTCTCAGGGGGGTTTGCATATGAGGGAGTTCCTGTTAGGATGGTGGGAGTCCCTCCTCCCACCCACTGCAGCTTCTGAGTGAGTGCTTCACTCAGGAAGACTGGCTCCTCTGTACTGGTTAGGCAGAACATTCCTTATCAAACAGTCGCCCAGAGTCTAAATGGGCGGCTTGCAAATAGAGATTTTCAAAGATGAAATCATGAGCTGCAGGAAGTGGCCAGCAGAGGGCAGCACAGAGACATTCCAGTGAATTTATCAGGACTAGAATGGTCCCAGAGTGGGCTCATGTGTAAAATAACTAACTAGGGCTGGGGAGATGGCTTAGCTGTTAAGCGCTTGCCTGTGAAGCCTAAGGAGCCCGGTTCGAGGCTCAATTCCCCAGGACCCACGTTAGCCAGATGCACAAGGGGGTGCACGCATCTGGAGTTCATTTACAGAGGCTGGAAGCTCTGGCGCGCCCATTCTCTCTCTCTCTCTCTCTCCCCCTCCTTCTCTCTGTGGCTCTCAAATAAATAAATAAATATTTAAAAAATAACTAAATAAATAAATAAAATAAGGTAAATAAAAAGGAGTAAGTCACAGAGGTTTTTCTGTATTCTAGCTAGAACGAATGATTTTTTTACTACCTTTTTTTCCCCAAATGGTCTTTTCTGAAAGGGGGTGGCTTTCAACCTTTAATGATAGCTAACTTAATGTCCTAGTTGCTCAGTCTATGCCCTTGATCTAAAACCTTTACCTATATTTACTCATTTAGTGCTCAGAATTACCACAACATGGTAAGCATGTTACATATAAGGAAGTTGAAACACAGATAGATAATGACATGCTGAGGTCACTTGACTAGAAAGTGGTGGTCCTGAGATTGGAAATCTTGGGATTTGAACCTCTAAAAACCATGCAAATAGGGCTGGAGTGATGGCTCAGCAGCCAAGGCATTTGCCTGCAAAGCCTAATGATCCAGGTCCATTTCGCTAGTGCCCACATAAAGCTGGGTGCACAAAGTGATGTATCATCTGGAGTTCATTTGCAGTAACTGGAGGCCTTGCAGGCCTCTTCTCTTTGTCTATCTCTCTTTTCTTATCTCTTTCTGCTTGCAAATATATATATTTTTTTTTCATAAAATTTTTTTAAAACATGTGAGTTGAGTCCCACTGTGGCCAGTAGAGTGGACATCTTCTGAGGGGACAGGGCCTACTGAATCCCAATTGGGTCTTGCCAGGTGGGGGTGTGAACCTAGTGACCACAGATAATTGTGAAATACATATATACATTTTAAAATATTTTATTTTTTAATTATTTATTTGAGAGAGAGAAAGGAAGAGGCAGAGAGAAAGAGAGAATGGGCACACCAGGGCCTCCAGCCAATGCAAACAAACTCCAGATACATGTGCCCCTTTGTGCATCTGGCTTACATGGGTCTTGGGGAATTGAACCAGGATCCTTAAGCTTTGTAGGCAAATGCCTTAACTGCTAAGCCATTTCCCCATCCCTGAAATATATTTTTATTTATGCATTAATTTTGTGTGTGTGTAAGAATGTTCATGGGGTGAGTGCAGGTGTGTGTGTGTGTGTGTGTGAGAGAGAGAGAGAGAGAGAGGGAGGGAGAGATGGTGTATTTGCCAAGGTCAGAGAACATTTGGTTTGGTCTTGCTTTCCACCTTGTTTGAGGCAGGGTCTCTTGTTCACTGCTTCTTTTGTGAGCTTCCAGGAAATTCTCTGGTCTCCGTCTCCTGACTCTCTGGAGGCAAAATGGAATCACGCTAGGCTCTAGGTAATCCAAACTCAGCGCTCTGAGCTGCCCAGCAAGTACTTCATCCACTGAGCCATCTCCTTAGCCCCAAATTTGGGTTGTTTTTTCTGTCTCCACTTTTACATTTATTTATTTATTTGAGGGAAAAGAGAGATACAGAAATAGGCAGGTAGAGATAGAGAGAGAGAGAGAGACAGAATGGGCATGCCAGGGCTTCCAGCTATTGCAAACGCACTCCAAATGCATGCACATCTGGCTTATGTGGGTCCTGGGGAGCTGAACCTGGGTGCTTTGGCTTTGCAGGCAAGTGCATTAACCGCTGAGCCATCTCTCCAGCCCCAAAATTTGGATTTTTAATGTGAAATTACCCAAACTTTTATGTGTGACCTACTGATATATCTCTCTCTTGAGAGATCTCTGAGGAGTAAACAAAATGCTATTGTAACCCTCTTGTGACTTTTCGTAGATACTGGCAATTTTTGTTGTTTTGTTCTGAGACAGGATTTGTCAATGTAATCCAGGCTGGTTTTGAACTTGTTATGTGACTCAACTGGCCTCAAACTTGTGATCCTCCTAATCCAGAGTGTATCACTATGCCTGGATATTTTTTTCCTCTGGCATCTTTTTTTTATTGACAACTTCCATAATTATAGACAATAAACCATGGTATTTTCCCCCAACTTTCCCCTTTGCAACTCCATTCTCTATCATACCCTTTTCCCCTCTCAATCAGTCTCTCTTTTATTTTGATGTCATCTTTTCCTCCTATTATGATGGTCTTGTGTAGGTTGTGTTAGGTACTGTGAGGTCATGGATGTCCAGGCCAGCTTCTCCAACCAAAAGTGAGAGTAGCATTAATATATGGGTATGAACATTAAGAGAAGTACTTACTGGGCAGTTTGGGCAATTGGGCAATTTTATTTTGAGACCAGGTCTCATGTAGTTCTGTGTTGACCTTGAACTCCTTATGTAATCAAGGATAGCCGTGAATTTTGTTTCTTTGTTAAAGACCTATTAGTTTTTATTTTACTAACAATTTTATACATGTTTATATTTTTATATATTTATTTATTTATTTGCAAGGAGAGAGAGAGAGAGAGAGAGAGAGAGAGAGAGAGAATGAGCACACTAGGGCCTCTTGCTGCTGCAAATGAACTCCAGACACGTGCACCACTTTGCACATCTGGTTTTACATGGGTCCTGGGGAATCAAACCCAGGCTTTCAGACTTTGCAAGCAAGTGCCCTAACTGCTGAGCCATCTCTCCAGCCCTATAATGTACTTTGATCACATCTACCTTCTTTTGTCGCCCTCCTACTTGACCTTGAATTTCTCATCCTCCTGTTTCCGCCTCCTAAGGGCTGGGTACTACCATGCATGGTTGGATTTTTATAAAGTTAGTATTTAGTAAACTAAACTGAACATTAGGCCAAGTTCCCCAGACTCCACTTCTGGAACAGACAGTACCCGAGGAAGAAGTGGGCAGGGGGACAGTATTAGGCGCAAGGTGCAGAGCCAGGGAGCCAGGTCCCTGCATTGCATCGCCCTCAGCAGACAGCCATGAGAGCAGCTGTTAGGATCTCTTCTTAGCCACAGCCTGAAGTGTGCAGAGATCTGGAAATCCTGTTAGAGTTTGCAACTCAGAGATAATCTGTCCTTATTTTACACATCATCTAGAAAAACTTCACACTGCCCATGGCTCCTTCTAGGCCTCTCTTCCTCACCTTTTTAATCTTTCCCTTTTGTTCACTAAGCTTGAAATAACATGGAATGTCCAAAAGATCCAAGTTTTGCTTCTTTCATGGCCATTACCAGAAGGGTCTGTGGACAGGCCCTGTGGCATCTTCACTTGCAGGAGGTAAGAACCAGGCCCCACACCTCAGCAGGCTGTTGTAAGATGGTAAGAATCCGGGTGTGTTGGCAAATGCCTTTAGTCCCAGCACTCAGGAGGTTGAGGTAGGAGGATTGCTGTGAGTTAAAGGCCAGCCTAGGGCTACAGAGTGAGTTCCAGGTCAGCCTGGGCTAGAGTGAAATTCTACCTCAGGGAGAAAGAAAGAAATAAAGAAAAAGCTACTAAAAACATAAGCTGGGCACTGGAGAGATGGCCAGCAAAGCCTAAGGACCAGGGTTTGACTCCCTAGAACCCACATAAGCCAGATGCACAAGGTGGCACATGTGTCTGGAATGTGTTTGCAGTGGCTAGAGGACCTGGCATGCCCATTCTTTTTCTCTCTCTCTCTCTCTTTAATAAACAAAAATAAAATATATTTTAAATCCATACACACACACACACACACACACACACACACACACACATATATATATACATACATATATATACACATACACACACACACACACACACACACACGCACACACACACACAGTGGTAGAGTGCTTGCCTAGTATGCACAAGGCCCTAGGTTTGATCCCCACCAGTGCCACAAACCAACCAAGAAAAACTGTTGCCCAAACCATGGCCTCCCTGATCATTCCTGCCCGTAGTCTGATTCCACCACTGGAGTCACTGTCTGGTGCTTTGGGTCTGGTGGCTCACTGCCCTTGGTAAAGGAACCCCCCTTTTTTATTTTTCCTCTCCTTGGGTCTAGGAGATGCTCCCGAGAGGCTGGCTGTGCTGGGTCTCCCTCCTGCTCCTAGCCAGACACACCCAGCCCTGCCCTGTGGGCTGCGACTGCTTCAGCCGGGAAGTGTTCTGCTCAGATAAACACCTGGCCACCATCCCGCCGGACATCCCCCCGCACGCCACAGACATTGTCTTCGTGGAGACCTCCTTTACCACAGTGGGGACCAGGGCTTTCAGCGGCAACCCCAACCTAACCAAAGTAGTCTTCCTCAACACCCACATCCATCACTTGGAACCTGATGCCTTTGGGGGGCTGCCCAGGTTGGGGGATCTGGAGGTCACCGGCAGCCCTCTTGCTAACCTCAGTGCCAACATCTTCTCCAACCTGACCTCGCTGGACAAGTTCACCCTGGACTTCAACAAGCTGAAGGCTCTGCCCGAGGACCTGTTTCACCACATGGATGCCCTGCAGTCCCTCCACCTGCAGGGGAACCAGCTCCAAACCGTGCCTGGGAGAATCTTCCAGTCTCTGGGGCATCTCAGGACTCTTAACCTGGCTCAGAACCTCCTGGAGCAGCTCCCTGAGGGGCTGTTCCACCCGCTCACCAGACTGCAGACCCTGAAGCTTAGTAACAACATGCTGACCAGCCTCCCCGACGGCGTGTTTAGCCACCTGGGCAGCCTGCAAGAGCTCTACCTGGACAACAACGTCATCTCAGAGCTGTCGCCACGGGTGTTCTCAAAGCTCTTCTGTCTGGAGAAGCTGTGGCTCCAGCACAATGCCATTGGCCACCTGCCCCTCTCTGTCTTCTCCTCCCTGAACCACCTGACCTTTCTGAACCTTCAGGGCAACGTGATGTCCGTGTTGCCTGCTGGGCTCTTCACGCACACCCCAGGCCTGTACGGCCTATCCCTGTCCCACAACCAGCTGGAGACCCTCGCCGAGGGTGCCTTTGCCAACCTGTCCAGCCTCATTTCCCTCACTCTCTCGCACAATGCCATCAGCCACCTTCCTGAAGGTATCTTCAGGGACCTTGAGGCGTTGGTCCAACTCTACCTGGGCAGCAATAACCTGACAGCCTTGCATCCCAACCTCTTCCAGAACCTGTCAAGACTTGAGCTGCTCAGCCTGTCCAGGAATCAGCTGACCACGCTCCCAGGGGGCATCTTTGACACCAACTACAACCTCTTCAACCTGGCTCTGTATGGCAACCCCTGGCAGTGTGACTGTCACCTGTCCTACCTCATTGACTGGCTGCACCTGTACAGTGAGCAGCTCTTCAACATCCACACCTACTGTGAGGGCCCTGCCTACCTCAAGGGCCAAGTAGTGCCCACCTTAAAGAAGGAGCAGTTGGTGTGCCCTGTCACCAGGGACTGCTTGGGCTTCCATGCCCTGGGGCTGGATGACAGGGATCTTGGAGGCAGCTGGGAACTGGAGATTAAGGGGAAAGCAGCACCCCGCCGGTGCATCTACAGAAACCCCGAGAGCACTGTGGTACTTGCCTGCGACGAGGCTCAGTGTAACTGGCTGAACATCAAGCTGTCTCCCAGGCAAAGCTCAGGGTCCCCAGCAATGGTGCACAAAGCCAGCCAGGAGTGGGACTTGAGGTCAAGCTGTGGTTCTGTGAGGGTGACTGTGTCTATTGAGGCTCTGGCCGGAGGGCCCTAGGCACAGGCAGATAGAGATGGGAGCTTGCATGGGTGGCCCCTTGGGGACAGAGGGAGCCGAGTCTCTACACCTGATATAAGGGACGTGGCCACATCCCTAAGGCAGGGAGGTGGAGTGAGGCCTGTGTCGTCGAGCCAGTGGCTCCTCCGGTTCTTCCTTTGCTGTGCCTTCGCCTGACCTGATAAGGCCACCCTTGTGCTTTGCAAAGCATCCTTTGGAAGCTGCACTGTGATCTAGAGAATAAAAAGAATAAAATGCCCCAGCCCCAGTGTTTTCCCATTATTCAGCCCCACCCAATTCTCTCCCGGGCCTGAGTTCCAGCTCTGATGTATGCTCATCGCTATTTAAGTCATACAGCCTGGAAGCCACCTCCTTTTGGCCCTTAGTTAAAAAGTCAGATGTGGGGCTGCGGAGATGGTTCTGTGGTTAAGGCGCTGTTTGGAGCATAGGTGACCAGAAGCAGAGAGGGCAGGGTCTGGCTTTGTGTGGGCAAATCCTAGTGTCCCCGCCACCTCCCATGCTGCACCCAGACGTCACGGTGAAATGGCACCTTAGGAGGCCAGCCGAGCTGGTGGACCGGGCGGCTGCTCTGCATCTTGGCTTTCAGAGCCTCTGACTCTAGGCTGCTCATTCATTGGACTTGCTCTCCCCTGGTTTCCAAGACATCACTGTTGTCCCACTGTCCCATCCTGTCAATGCTCCTCAGCCACCACCCACACGGTGGCTTCCTCAAGGGCCCGTTGTCCCACTTCTGCACTGACAGGTGCAGAGGTGTCACTTTAGGTGACCTTGAGCTCGGCTCTTCTCAGCTGTTCACTGGCCTCTGTCTGCTTAGTCTCAGCCCGTCTTAGTTGCAGGCGTATCTAAACTAAACCACCCTCAACTCCTCCTAGATTCCCACGTGGCAGAATGGCAAACCCATGGGAGCTGGGACTATTATTCCCCGTCTTTTCTTTTTTTAAAATATATTTTTATTTATTTGAGAAGGAGAAATAAGCGGGGAGGGGGGTCAGAAGGGGGAAGAATGGGCATGCATGCCAGGACCTCCAGCCACTGCAAACGCACTCCAGATGCGTGCACCCCTTTGTGCACCTGGCTTACATGGGTCCGGGAGAGTCGAACCGGGATCCTCTGGCTTTGCAGGCAAATGCCTTAACCACTAAGCCATCTCTCCAGCCCCCTATTCTCCGTCTTTTCCTGCCCCTCATCCTCATGACCAACCACTTAGCCAATGACCGCTCAGGCTCTTATCGTTCCTTTCTCTTTCCCCACCCCAGACTGAACCAATGCACAACCCGATTACAGGACTGCGGGGTGGAAAGGCTGGACTGGGGAGTGAGATGTGAATCAGACGCACAGTTGGCCCCACTCCCAGCAGTTTACAGCCGGCTGGGGCTATCAGACAAGAGCGTATGGAGAAGCAAACCCGAAGAACAAAGAAGCGTGTGTGCGCGTGAGGGCTGGGTCAGTGGATCCCTGGCCTTGTGGGAGCAACAGGTTGAACAGGGTGGCGGGGTGGGTGGGACTCATAAGACGTGAGCTGGAGACTTGCAAAGAGGGAGGTCAGGATGGCGGGGCTGTGGGACGGGCCACTGGATGGGGGTAGTGGGCAGGGAGAACCAAGGCTTGTGGGGGCCCAGAGGAGCCTGGTTCTGCAGGGCCTTTGGTGTGTGTGTGTGTGTGTGTGTGTGTGTGTGTGTGTGGAGTGTGCATACTTATTAAGGACACTCCAGGTGGTTCACGAAGAGGATGGACGTGTTCTTGCCTGTGCTTCAGAATATTGGTTGAGAGCAAAAGGCAGGAAAGAGAGTTTGGGGCTGGTGCCTGGCTGGAGACGAGAGCGAGTATCGGCCAGCGATGCTACGGAAATTGACTCCAAAGGTAGCCCAGTGGTGAATTATAGAAATGCCAATGAAACCAGCATAGGTATCACTTTACATCTATTAGTCCCACAGAAATTAGAAAGCTGGGTGGTCCAAGTGGGGCTGGGATGTAGGCCTACGGGAGTCTTCAGGCGCCACTGGTGAACACAGCTCTCAGAGAACAATCTAGCAGTTCTGGGTCAAAGGAGGCTTGGTCAGGGAGGTGAGTGGACGTGGTAGGAGATGCAGAGGAAGAGACTGGCCTCAGCTGCAGTTTTCTCTGCTGGGTGGCTGAGGCCATGGGCAATACAGGGGAAGGTTGGGCATATGGAGGGTCAGAATGCTGCACTACACAGGGAAGCATGGCTTTTCCCTCATTAGCCACGTGGCATTTTACAGCCAGCCATCGTGAAGCTCACACAGACTACATTTGAAGGTGATGCAAGGTAGTCAGCCAATTGACCGAAGCAACACACACCCATATTCACTTGACTCCATTCCCAAAGTCATTTGGTTAAAGAGCAATCTGGCCGGGTGTGGTGGCACACGCCTTTGATCCCAGCACTCGGGAGGCAGAGGTAGGAAGATTGCTGTGAGTTCAAGGCCAGCCTGAGAGTACATAGTGAATTCCAGGTCAGCCTGGGCTAGGTAGTGTGAGCCCCTACTTCGGAATCCCCCCACCCAAAAAGGGAGTAATCCCAACACATCTTCCAAGGGTGGGGAACATGCCCTTGGCCAGGCTGAGGAGGCCTGGCTGTGCTAGGCTGCTGTCCCCCACTGGAGGGAAACCCACCTTTGGAGAAGCAACGTCACCTAGCACACCAGAGGACCGGCAGTCCCCCAGTGCCTGTCTGAGCCGCAGGCAGGGCCCAAGTAGTCACGTGCTCACTGGTAGAATTAAGGGAAGAGTAGCTAATGTTTCTCTCCACTACAACTTTTCCTCAAAAGACTAACTCAAAGGGCTGGGAAGATGGCTCAGCAATTAAAGGCTATTGCTTGCAAATCCTGCCCACCTGGGGTCAATTCCCAAGCCACCCATGGAAGCCAGGTGCAAAAAGTGGTGCAAGTGTCTGGTGTTTATTTGAGTAGCAAGAGGCCTTGGCATGTACACACATACACACTTAAAAAGAGAGGGCTAGAGAGATGGCTTAGTAGTTAAGATGCTTGCCTGCAAAGGCTAATGACCCACGTTCAATTTTCCAGTAATATAAAGCTAGACGCACAAAGTGGCACGTGCATCTGGGGTTCATTAGCAGTGGTTGGAGGCTCTGGAACACCCGTTCTCTGTCTCTCTCTATCTCTCTCTGCTTGCAAATAAAAAAAAAAAAATTTTTTTTTAAACCGGGTGTGGTGGCGCATGCCTTTAATCCCAGCACTCAGGAGGCAGAGGTAGGATTGTCATGAGTTCAGGGCCACCTTGAGACTACATAGTGAATTCCAGGTCAGCCTGCACTACAGTGAGACCTTACCTCAAAAATATTTTTTAAAAATTTAGGGCTGGAGAGATGGCTTAGCGGTTAAGCGCTTGCCTGTGAAGCCTAAGGACCCCGGTTCGAGGCTCAATTCCCCAGGACCCACGTTAGCCAGATGCACAAGGGGGCGCACGCATCTGGAGTTCGTTTACAGAGGCTGGAAGCTCTGGCGCGCCCATTCTCTCTGTCTCTCTCTCTCTCTCTCTCTCTCTCTCTCTGTCTCCTTCTCTCTGTCGCTCTCAAATAAATAAACAAACAAAAAATTAAAAAAAAATTTAAGCAAGAGTAACCTTGGATTAAATGAAAATATAGTACCTTCTCCTTGAGGCAACTGGCGCTGAGGAAAGAGTATTGGTCAACAGCCAGCTTGGAGCGAGGTAAGCTGGGTGAGCAGTGGCTCTGAGAGCGCCGCCTGGCATCCGGGCACCTTCGTGTTCTGTCTGCTTGTGGGTGGCCCACACTGGTCCAGCAGTTGAGTCTTCGATGGGTTCTATTCTAGAAATCAGTGTACCTGTCCCTAATATTTAGCATTTGATAAGTCATACCTCCCTTCTAGGTTTCAGATTTTTCTCCTGTGTCATAAGGCAGTTGGTTAAACCTTAGAATCATCTAGATTTTAAAAGAAATAGCAGGGGCTGGGGGTGCAGTTCAGTGGTAGGTTGCTTGCCTAACATACACAAGGTCCTGGGTTCAGTTCCCAGCACTGAAAAACAAATGGATCCCAAACTAGGTGGGTGTGGTGGCAAGCACCTTATAGCCCCAGCTACTCAGATGGGTTGAGGTGGGAGGATCATTTGAACCCAGGAATTCAAGGTCCACTTAGGCAACATAGTGTGTTCCCTGTTTCAAAAAAAAGAGGGGCTGGAGAGATGGCTTAGCAGTTAAGGTGTTTGCCTGCAAAGCCAAAGGATCCCAGTTCAATTCTCCAGGACCCACGTAGCCCAGATACACAAGGGGGCGCATGCACCTGGAGTTCGTTTGCAGAAAAAGAAAAAGAAAAGAAAACACAGGCTAGTAAAAATCAAACCCAGGTATCTGGGCCTCATCTTCTGAGATTGAAAATACTTTGGGAAGCAGCAGGGGGCTGAGATATCAGCCTTTAAGCAATCAAAGTACCCGCCCCTGCCTCTGCCATCATCTTAACCCACAGCCAGAGCTGAAAACAGGGCTGAGTTTTGTCTTGGTGCATCCAGGTTTGGGTTCTACAGTGGCCATCTGTACCCCAAGCCTTGTCAGGCCCCCACAGTGGTGAGTTTTTTTGGAATGAAACAAGCCCCAAACACCACACATAAACACATCTCATTGGCATTCTTTTTCTTTCTTGTGGCTGTTTTTTTAAAAAAAATTTTTGGTTTATTTTTATTTATTTATTTGAGAGTGACAGACAGAGAGATAAAGAGGCAGAGAGAGAGAGAGAGAGAATGGGCACGCCAGGGCTTCCAGCCACTGCAAACGAACTCCAGACGCATGAACCCCCTTGTGCATCTGGCTAACGTGGGTCCTGGGGAATCAAGCCTGGAACCGGGGTCCTTAGGCTTCACAGGCAAGTGCGTAATTGCTAAGCCATCTCTCCAGCCCCTTGTTGCTGTTTTGAACTTTGTCATCTCTAGTACTCTCAATACAGTTTGCATTTTTGGAGCTACAATAGTGACTCTAAACACTGTCTTTTTTAAAAAAAATACTGAATGGCTAAGTCATTCCGAAGTGCCTTCTTCCAACACACAGGACTCTTCCGGAATGCTTTCAATGCTGTATAGTTGAGTGACTTTCTACCACTTGTCAGCCACGGAACTTCAGGCAGGCTGCTAAGCTCTATGCCTCGGTTTCCCCGCCATGTACTTCAATGCCTAGCAACACCTGCTTTGCCGTGTTATTGGTGAAAATAAAACTGGCATGCTCGTGGAAATCACCCAAGACAGAGATGTAAGTCCTCGCACAGTCTAACCTTGTGTTAACGTTTTGAAAAATGTTTTATTTTATTTATTAGAAAGAGAGAGAGAGAGTATGGACACACCCAGGGCCTCCTGCCATTGCATGTGCCACTGTGTGCATCTGGCTTTACATGGATAGTGGGGACTTGAACACAGGCCATTAGGCTTTGCAAGCAAGTGCCTTTAGCCACTGAGCCATCTCCCCAGCCCTGTATTAATATTCTCACTATTCAGTTCTCCACTATGTGACGTGTCAGTCAGTGGTAGATCACATAGGCAAGGCAGCCTGGTGAGACTGTGATAGGGCTGAAAAACCCATATCATGTAGTGACAGTGTAGCTGCTCCAATGTCCGAGGGTGTCTCACCTATCAGTGGTGGTGCCGCTGTAAACAAACCTCAATAAAGTATAGCAGTGCATTATACTTGGCAATAAATGACTGTACTATTGGCTTATGGGTTTACAATGGTGCACTTTTTTATCATTGTTTGAGAGTGCATTCATATATACACATTTGCTGGGACTGGAGATGTAGCTCAGTGGTCAAGTGCTTTCTAGCATGTTCTAGAAGTGGTCCCCAGCACTGCAAGACAAACATCTGCTCGAGCTAGTCCCACCGCAGCCAAACTCACCTCATGGTTGCAAGAAGAAACCACGTGAAGCGGTGGCCACTTGGATTTGCATAAGCACAACCCTATGGTGTTCCCAGCACACTGCCATCACTTAACGATGGTGTATCAGATATGGACGCACGTTATTTCTAGAGAGGTATGGATGTGGGTCGGATGGAATTTGACAAATATTGGCTAGTAACTAAAACGTTTGTTTTACCGCCTTTCCTGGGCCTGCTTCTGGAGGACCTGGAAACTCTCGCTTACCTATCACCACTGCATTCAGATTCACATGCAGTTTTCAAGATCTTCCAGTGCTGGAAGCAAGCATTGGAACATTGGACGATGCTGTCTAAGAGCCGACAACCAAGTCCTCCCAGGAACTCTGACTGTGTTAGGTTTGCTTCTTCCACAGGCGCATTTCAAATTGCAAATCTGCCGCGTTTCCATTCTGATCTCAAAGCGCCCTCTTGAGGTCCATTGGAAGAACCGCTTTCTGCACTGGCCTTGAGCAACAGAGCCCGCTTCCCTCTAGCAGCCTAAGTGCCCAGTCGAGTGACTTCCATAGGCCGATGGTGTCCATCAGGTCGGTTATAATCGCAGCCTAGAATCTACGACTGGAATCGAGTGTGTGGACACTGAAGCTGTCCACCTGTGTTCAGCGTTCGGTGCCCTCCCGCCCTCTCCCCCCTCCAAGGCCGTGTCATCTTCCGGGACGAGTATGTTTGGCTTCTTTGGAATTGTACCCGAAGTTGTTTTGTTGAATAACAAAAAGTTGAATAATTTTGGAAAATTATTTCTCCTTAGCAATAGTCAGCCCTTATTTTAAAATTGTAAGTGTAAACAAGAGCTACTTCTCTTTAACCTCCTCCTTTATCATAGTATAAATAGGTAAACTAAATTGAATTAAATTAAATGGGAGTCCTGTTTATTATAAATTACTTTTTTATTCTAATTTATACTGTAGCATTTTATTTTTAAGTTCTCTGGGAGGTCTGATTATGTTACTGTGAATTTTTATCACAGGGAATCAAAGGTGCTATTACAAACGATCTGCTATTAAAAAAGGTGCTGAGGGGCTGGAGAGATGGCTTAATGGTTAAGGCTTTTGCCTGCAAAGCCCAAGGACCCACGTTCGATTTCCCAGGATCAACATAAGCCAGATGCACAAGGTGGAACATGCTTCTGGAATTCATTTGCAGTGGCTGGAGGCCCTTGTACACCCATTCCCTCTATCTGTCCCCCCCCTCAAATAAATAAATAAAACTTAAAAAAAAAAAAGATGTGCTGAGAGCTAGAGAGATGGCTTAGTGCTGAAGGCTCTTGCCTGCAAAGCCTAACCAGGGTTCCATTCCCTGGTACCCACATAAAGCCAGATGCACAAAGTGATGCATGCGTCTGGCGTTTGTTTTCAGTGGCTAGAGGCCCTGGCGTCTCTCTCTCTTTCTCTGTGTGTGTGTTTCTCTTCTCTCTCTCTCTTTCTCTGCATGCAAATAAATAAATAAAATAAAAAAAAAAAGAAGTACTGGGGCTGTGAGGGGGAAGTGCCCAGCTGGACAGATGGAGGAAGAGGTCGTGGTCTTTATGAATGAAGACCCTGCCTCAGTTTCCCCACTGTCACAGGAGTCATAGGCAAGCCTGTGACTACCCTTTCGCACCACAGTATGACAGCTACTCCTCACCTCTGCGTTCTCAGAGAGGTTTTGTAAAGGGAAGGAGAGGTTCAAGCTGCATTTGGAGGGAAAATGAAAGAGGACACCGAGAACAACAGAAGTAATAAGATACTGGGTGGGTCTTAAACATCCCCCAAAGCCCATGTTGAAGGTTCAGCCCCCAGTGCAGTAGTCTTTTAACAGGTGGGGCCTAGTTGAAGGTCTTGGGTAATTTGGGGACATGCCTTAAAGGAGCTATTGAGATCCTATCCCCTTCTTCCCTTTTCTTCTGCCCCCAGCCATCAGGTGAGCATGCTTCTCTACCACATCTTCTTACCGTGAGGCACTGCCTCCCCACTGGTCCAAAGGAGAAGGGCCAACAGACCTTGAAAACTGTCACCCCAAACAAGCCTCTCCTGCATTTAAGCAGACTGCCTCAGGTGTTTTGTTACAGTAACAAAAAGCTGACTGACACATGGAGTCTGCCATTTTAGAGGCTAATCTCCAGAACCCCCCTCACAGACAGAGCCAGAGACAGATCTATTATGGGCACTTCATAGGCAAGAGTTTTATAGTCAAGTTGACACATGAAATTATTAATCTGTTTGGAAAGTTGATTTGTGGCTTACTCTGTGATTGAGCAAATGGCTTCTGTCTGAGCCCTGAATCTTTTGTGAATACCAGCAGCTGAAGGCTTTGAACACTGCTGTCCTCTTACATGCTATTAAAAAAAAAAAAAAATATATATATATATATATATATATATACATATATATATATATATATATGTTATTTATTTGAGAGACAGAGAGAGAGTGGGGGAGGCAGACAGAGAAAGAGAATGGGCATGCCAGGGCCTCTAGCCACTGCAAACAAACTCCCGACACATGCACCACCTTGCGCATCTGGCTTACATGGGTACTGGGGAATCAAACCTGGGTCCTTGGGCTTCACAGGCAAGCACGTTATCCACTAAGCAATCTCTTCAGCCCTGATATCCTCTTAAGACAGATGTGTGGAGCATGCCATCTCCTGATTCCACTTCCAAGATAGGCTGCATTTCTGGCAGGTACCCAGCACCTCACTTGATCAGGTGGGTACCTTTCCAGCTGAGGGTCCATCCAGGGTCTAAACTCTCAGACCTCCGTGAGGAGAGGCCAGCTAAACGTGCCACTGTTCGTGTGCAGTGTGTCATCTCAGCCCTTGGCCACGAGAGCTCCTGACTCCTCAGGAACCTGGTGAAGGTGAGCTTGCCTGGTGATTCAGGCCTCCTTTCCCTGGGCAGGTCAGACCACACCCTTCTGAAATAGAAGCAGCCCTAGTCTCCTCCGTCAAGCTTCCCATGCCTAGTCCAGACATCCCCGACCGCAGCCTAGCGCAAGCACTTGCCTCTCACAGGTGCCAGCTGGTCTCAGCCCCGCTGCGTTCTCACTGTGAACGCCATGGCCTTCTTGAAGGACGCACCCTCGTGTGAGCTAGCTCTCTCACCAGTGGCCCCATGGCAGATGAGGAAACCACATTTATTTATCTATTAATATTTTCATTTATTTGCAAGGAGAGAAAGACAGAGGGAGAGAGAAAGAATGGATGGGCCAGGGCCTCCTGCCCCTGCCAACAAACTACTGATGCATGCATCACTTTTTAAAAATATATTTTATTTATTTATTTATTTATTTGAGAGAGAAAGAGAATGGGAGTGCCAGGGCCTCCAGCCACTGCAAGCGACCTCCAGATGCATGCGCTCCCTTGTGCATCTGGCTAACGTGGGTCCTGGGGAATCGAACCTGGGTCCTTTGGCTGTGCAGGCAAATGCTTTAACTCCTAAGCCATTCCTCCAGCCCCTGCATCACTTTTTAAATCTGGCCTTGCATGGGTACTGGGGAATCAAACCCAGACCCGCAGGCTTTGCAGGCAAGCACCTTTAACTACAGAGTAGTCTCTCTAGCCCAGTAAGCTATTAAAAAAAAAAAAATTCTCTCTTGGCCATGTTTTTAAAAATGTGGATATCTCACCTGTGTCCTTTCGGTTCCAGGCCTGTAGAATGTGTTAACCCAATAACAGCTGTTCCAGGCTTTTTTTTGTCAAGACAGATGCCACAGAAAGTCCTGAGCCTGTGGGGTCAGCCTTCATGGCTCTACCACACAGCAGGACATCCTGTTCCTGGATGGGGGGGGGGGGTGTAGCAAGTCCCCAAAGGGGAAGTGACGCAGCCCCGATTCAATACCTTCAATGCAGGCGCACCACTCACCTGGAGACCCGGTGGACTAAGTGTCTCTGGAAGCTTCACGTTATGAGGTGAGTGGCTGCAGCGCTCAGACTCCTGCTTGCCAGCTGCAGACATGAAACTGAGTCTTCAGAGAGACAGAATTAACCGGGAGCTTCTGGTTAATGACTTCACGGGTTGCAGAAACTGTCTTGACGAATACAGACATTTCCATCCCTAGTGGCAGCTGGCCTTTGTGCACTTGACGGAGAGAGCTCTCTCTGCCTTCTCCAGAAAGCCTTTCAGAGACTGGCCTGACTGCAAACGCTTCCACCAGCGGTGATCAGACAGGCACACGCTTGGGATTCTAAGTACCCTCATGTACCTGGTTGCACTGAACATATGGGATGACAAGACTGATTTTTTTTTTTTTTCCTCCTCAGAAACTCCTTGAATGGGAAATGATGAATTTGAGAGAAACCTCTCTGTCATCTCTGGGACAATGAAGAGCACACAGGGGACACTCCAGGCCAGTTCGACAAGGCTGCTGTCTCAGGAGCAGGGGTCCAGTTGGAACAGCTCTGTGCTCTACAAATTTCCCCTCTTCCATGAAACTACTTCTCTCAATCAGACTTCACCTCTGCTGTTGACAATCATGGTTCTCTTAGGAGCTTGGAAACTCCCAGATTCCCAGCTGGAGCCAGATAGAGCATCCGCAGAGAGTGGTGTGTTCTCTGCTCTTGCAGAACCTGAAAATTTCCTCAAGGATACTGTTATAACCACTCAGACCCTACTTGCAAGTATCTAACCTCCCACTTCTCTCCTGGCAATAATCAAATCCTTATCTGGGCCCACTTTGCTCACTCTATTTTCTTTTCTTATTTATTTATTTACTTATTTTGGCTTTTCGAGGTAGGGTCTCACTCTAGGTCAGGCTGACCTGGAATTTACTATATAGTCACCATGTGGCCTCAAACTCACAACGATCCTCCTACCTCTGCCTCCTGAGTGCTGGCATTAAAGGTGTGTGCCACCACGCCTGGCCATCTTTGTTCACTCTAGACTTCCACAATCAGTGACTGCCCCTTGACAATAGCATTACAACCATGACCTTAGCCTTCCTATCATCTGTCACCATGCCCAGAAGACTAGTCTTTGGGGCCATTATAACCATGACATTGAAATGGAGCCCTGGAGCTCCTATGGAATAGTTAAACAGTCCACCATTTGTCTAGACTTCTCCAACAGGAGCCCACGGCGACCATGTATGGCTGGACCCCTGCAGCAGGGAATCCCTGCTCACTGATCTCCTGGGAGGTCATCGTAGCCCAGCTCTCCCTCCCTCCTGTGTAAACTTTCCAGGAACAAACCCCCACCTAGGACACAGCTCCACGGCTCATCTTAATCCCCCCTCCCTGCTTCTGAGGCTCTGGCGAAGGCAAACGATCAAAACGCCTGCTGCGTGCTCGCTGAAGCAGCACCTCCACTAACATTAGAAGGATACAGAGATTGGTATGGCTCCCGCACAAGGATGCCACACAAAATACCTGCTGGCGTGCGTTCTTGCACCAGGATGCAGAGCTCAGCCAATTATGGTCTTCATCAGCTGTGTCTGTCAGCCACAGTACGCAGAAGCCTGCCCTTGCTTCTTTATGATTGTTGTAGGAGAGGGAGGGAAGTCCAGCCATTGGGTTCCTCTTGCAGGAGGAAGAGCATGGAGTCCCCCTGGTATAATATGAATATGAAGCTTCCTCATAGGGTCCATGTTTTGAATACTTGGTCCTCAGCTTGTGGAGGTACTTTGAAGGCTGTGGAGCCTTCAGGAAGTGTGGCCTGGCCTTGACGTGGAACTAGGGTGGGCCTTTGAAGGATATCACAGACTTGTTTCTGGTCCCAGTCTATGTTCTCAGCCTCCCTAGGAACCATCTCCTGCCACAAGCTACCCTACTTTGTCTTCCCCAGCTTGATGTACTGGACTCTGACACTCTGAGAGCCCAAGCCAGAATTGCTCTTTCCCTCCCTTAAGTTCTTTCTGCCAGGTAGTTTGTCACAATGACAAGAAAAGTAACCAAAGCCAATATGTCATATTGTGTCACACAGCTCCTCTTGCCCATTGGATGAGGCACCTCTGATAGAGTTGGAGGCCAAAGGCAGAAATCGGTGTTCCGCCCTTAGGCTGGTTTTAGTTTTGCTCCGAAGTCTGTGTGTCAACCACAGTGTTTTGGTGTCTAACATAGTTTTGACATCTGTGACACTTGGGAAGTCTGTCTCCTGACATCTCAAAAACTGGATTTGTGGGCTGGAGAGATGGCACAAAGATTAAGTTGCTTGCCTGCAAACCCCAACAAACCTGGGTTCAATCCCCCAGTACCCATGTAAAGCCAGATGCACTGTGTCTGGATTTTGTTTGCAGTGGCTGGAGGTCCTGGTGTGCCCATTCTCTGTCACTCTCTGTTTGCAAAGAAATAAATAAAAATATTTGTAAAAAAAAAACAAAAACTGGATGTGTGCTTTCCATGCTACCCATGTAGGGGTCCACTTGGCGTTGTTCTTGATTTCCCGTGCAACTTAGAGGGGAAGCTCATACAATGTCCGGGGCCCTCAACGTCCGGCAAATGAAGGAGGATGTCTTCAAATTCCTTGCAGCAGGAACCCACTTAGGTGGCAGCAACCTTGACTTCCAGAAGGAGCAGTCCATCCACAAGAGGGCGAGTGGTGGCCTCTACATCACCAATCTGAAGAGGACCTGGGAAAAGCTGCTAAGGGCAGCTCGCGCCAGTGTTGCCATGGAGAACCCTGCTGATGTCAGGGAGGTCTCCTCCAGGAACCCAGGCCAGCGCGTCGGGCCCCGGGCCACTCCCGCCGCTGGCCGCTGCACCCCTCGGACCTTCCCTGAGCAGATGCAGGCAGCCTTCCGGGAGCCTCGTCTTCTGGTGGTGACTGACCCCCGGGCTGACCACCAGCCTCTCACACAGGCGTCCTAGTCAACGTGCCTGCCATTGCTCTGTGTGCCACCCACTCTCCTTGGCGCTATGGGGGACAGTGCCGTGCCACGTGACAACACTGGGTGGGTCTCCTGTGGTGGATGCTGGCCCAGGAGGTCTTGCGCATGCGCAGAACCATCTCCCCAGCACCCCTGGGAGGTCATGCCCGATCTGTCCTTCTGCAGAGACCCCCCCCTCCCCGAGAAGATGGGGAAGGCCGTGACCAAGGAGGAGTTCCAGGGAGAATGGACGGCGCCCGCTCCCGAGTTCATCCTGCCCAGCCCGAGGTGGCAGACGTGCAGGTGCCCGCTGTGCCTATCCAGCAGTTCCCCACGGAAGACTGGAGTGCCTAGCCGGCCACGTTCAGGCCACGCAGTGGGTGGGGGCATCCCCTGACTGATCCTAGGCTGTTCTGTAGACTCAAGAAAGGTGAAAATATAGTTTCTAAAAAAACAAACAAACAAAAACCAGGATATGTGAAATTGGCAGTATCTAATAAAGTAATAAAAGGTAAGCTGAAAGAATGTGTGATAAGGGTTATTAGATCCCCCGAAATCACCCACAAACATCTCATATTCAATTTGAAATGGAAGAACTCACTCAAACAAAACTCTATTACCCAACCCCCATAACCTCCAAGCCAGAGCTCTAAACCAGGGAGAAAGGAGTCCCTCCTCAGAGCCTTGGAGGAGACTTCCCATACCTCCTCGGGCAGCAGGCTAGGTCTGACCTCCACACTGCAGATGAAAGGGACAAACAGGGGGAGAGCGGGTTCCTGCCGGAGCAAGGTGCACAGCAACTAAGAAAGTGAGTGACAAATGACAAGCTCAGCCCCACACTGCAAAAGCAGGGCGGCCTGGGCTCATGTGCTCAGCGCGTTCAGCATTCGTTGCAGCAAAACGCAGGGGAACGACACTGCCCTTGCGCTCCCTGGGGACCGTGACACCGCACACGACGCTGCCTTCCTTGGCCTCCACCTGGAGCTTGGCAGCTGCTCAACAGAGAGGTGAGTCGCGGAAGCAGCCGTACAGATCAGGAGCGCAGCGCACGCGCTGTCGAGGCTGCTGTTAACGGCGGCTTCCTGGGAAGCGTCGGCAGTGTCTCTCGAGTTGCCTCCCTGTAGGCAAGCAGTGCAGTTTTTATTCCACAGTGCCCACACTTCCGGGCCGACACCACAGCATATCAAAAGATGTGTGTGGGCTGGAGAGATGGCTTAGTAAGGCGTTTGCCTGCAAAGCTAAAGGACCCACGCTCAATTCCTCACTACCCATGTCAAGGCCGGATGTGGTGGCACATCCCTTTAATCCCAGCACTTGGGAGGCAAAGGTAGGAGGATCGCCATGAGTTCGAGGCTACCCTGTGACTACATAGTGAATTCCAGGTCAGCCTGGGCTAGAGTGAGACCCTACCTTGAAAAAAATAAAATAAAAGGAAAAAAATCCAAGTAAAAGCAGATGCGCAAGATAACGCATGTGTCTGGAGCTTGTTTGCAGTGGCTGGAGGCCCTGGCACACCTACTCTCTCTCTCTCATAAATAAATAAAATACAAAAATTACAAATAAAGGGCTAGAGAGATGGCTTAGTAGTTAAGATGCTTGCCTGCGAAGCCTAAGAGCCCAGGTTCAATTCTCCAGTACCCACATAGGCCAGATGCAGAGGGTGGCACATACGTCTGGAGTTTTTTTTTTCCAGTGGCTGGAGCATGGCCGTTCTCTCTGTCTCTCTCTGTCTGTCTCTCTCAAATAAGTAAATAGTTTAAATAAATAAATAAATAAAGCCAGGCGTGGTGGCGCACGCCTTTAATCCCAGCACTCGGGAGGCAGAGGTAGGAGGATCGCCATGAGTTCGAGGCCACCTTGAGACTCCGTAGTGAATTCCAGGTCAGCCTGGGCTAGAGTGAGACCCTACCTCGAAAAAAAAAAAAAAAAAGAAAAGAAAAAAAGAAAAAAAAAAGAAATAAATAAACAAGGTGTACACATAGAGAAACAGAAAGCTGGGCTTGCATTGGACCAGCCACCACATAGAGAAACAGAAAGCTGGGCTTGCATTGGACCAGCCGCCAGAGTAGCCGCTGGGAAAAGACGGGCTGACAAACGATGCCCACTGAACGAGCAAGTGGCAAGCATGGTGTCACCTCGGGGAGGGGGCAGACTCAGCTTTCCAGAGGGCGAGCTGACGCAGAAAGCTCTTCACAGAGGGCCGGGGTTAACAGCGTCCCCTGCGCAGACGCTGAAAGACCCCGTGAGTCTGCTTCAGGGGAGCCGCCTGGTTAGAGTCTGCCCTCAACAGTTGTTTACTGCACCTGTCACCTTGGGGAGCGGTCCTGTGACCTTTTAAGTTTCAGCTGTCCCGGACCTGTACACCTCCTGCGAGAATATATTCATAGAAATTTGCTATACGACAAGCCTACATGACCGAGGTTGTCCATCTGACCTTGGCCTTAAGGAAGTCACAGTCTCTTAGGGCCTCTGTATGCTGTGCTCATGACTCTGGCCCACACTGTTAGGGTGAACACGCTGGTAGAGGTACCTGGCTAGCAGTCAACTGGTCTCTGCTGCTCTTTAGCTCGAGATGCATGATTGAAACTTTTTTTGAATTTTTTTCAAAGCACAATATTTATTACACATATACCTGCATGGTTTTATTTCATATTTTTACACATGTATAAGATGTATTTCTCTCTCTCTCTCTCTCTCTCTCTCTCTTTGAGGTAGGGTCTTGTTCTAGCTCAGACTGACCTGGAATTCACTATGTAGTCTCAGGCTGGCTTCAAACTCACAGTGATCCTCCTACATCTGCCTCCTGAATGCTGGGATTAAAGGCGTGCGCCACCACACCCAGCTTATATGATGTATTTCTATCATATTAACTGCATTATAGCCTCTTGTTCCCTTCTCACTCCTGTTACTCCCCTTCTTACCAACTAGTCCCTCTACTACTTCCATGGTTTTTGTGATCCAAACCATAGCAGTGAAGTAGCCAGAGTGTCTTGCTAGATTATGGAGTGCAGTCATGTGACTTTTACATACATTCAAATGCAAGAGCTCCGGAGAGGGTGCGCGTGCAAGCACATGGTGGGTGGGATCTCGCGGACGTGTTAAGGGTGGTTGATGTATAAAAAGCTCAGGGACAAAAGATGGAAATACGAAGTGAACTACCACTTGAGGCCAGGACAAAAGTAGTGCAAACAACAGAGCTGGCCCACTTGGGTTGTGCCCACCCACACTGCAAAAGGCACAAAGAGCATCTTTTCGATGAAGAGTAACTGTACTGCGGCCCAGGGAGGCAGTCACTGTGTGGGGTCACTGTGGCATAACGACCACCCTGTCCAGACCAACAGCTCCGAGGCAGCTCTGCTCTCCGAATCGCAGCCTGGGCGGGGTGGAGTCTGGGGTGATGAAAGTGTTCCTGTTTGTCCCTGTCATCCGTGATGTATCCTGGCAGGGCTTGGAGACCTCGGAGCAGTGTGTTCTCAGCTGAGCTGGGTCTGGGAAGGGTTTGCTGGTCCCTGAAGAATGCTTGGGGCTGGGGTCGGGTCAGGCGGAAGGAAGCCTGAGTACCAAGTCGTCATTACGGGAGATTGATGGGAGGGCAGCATCCCCAGGGAGCCTGCAGCCTGCTGCAGTTTCATTGCTGTTATTTATGGCCCAACCCTGGGCATCAGTCACCAGGCTGACGGTTTGCTGTAAGCTGACCTGGCTGGCTGCCTCACAGCCTGTGGCCTTCCGCCTTTCCAGCCCTTAGCTAGATGGATGTCAGCCTCCGGAGACAGGGAGGAGACTCTGGGGTGTGGAAAGAGAGATTACAGAGCACGTCTGAGCCTTGTGGCCTTCTTATCTTCCTCCTCCCTCCTCCCCTTTCTTCCTCCTCCTCTCCTTCTTTTAATTAATTAATTAATTTATTTATTTATTTATTTATTTTTCGAGGTAGGGTCTTGCTCTAACCCAGGCTGACTTGGAATTCACTCTAACTCACGGAGATCCTCCTACCTCAGCCTCCCGAGTGCTGGGGTTAAAGGCGTGCGCCACCACGTCCAGCCTTACCCTTATGGTATGTGCGGTGGTGTGGATATATGCTTATACCCCTAAATGTTTATATAGCCGACATTGGTCAACTAGGCAGAACTCACTTGACTTTCAGTTTTTGCTTTAGGGAGGAGGAGTACAATGAAATGCACGCAGTAATGAGTAATCCAAACACAGTTCTTTGAAACTGGCGCGGGGAACGTGCATGAATAGGTCTATCTATCTGGTCTGCTGCCTGGTTCTTGCTGTGTGTAGGCAGTGCCGAGCAATGCCCTGCCTCGTGGCTGTGTGTACCTAATGCTGGGGATGGTGTGGGAATGGTGGGGGACGCTGTGCCCTGCCCGCTGCAGAGTGCTCCTGGGAGGTTGCAGGCTGTGAATCCCCGCCTGGGTGGGGGCGGTGTCCTTGAGGTGCAGTGCAGCCCCAGCGGGCCGGAGTCTGGCCTGCAGCAGAAGCTGACTGTTCTTGGAACCCTCGGGTGGGTGTTTTCCACGAGGGACAGTAAGGGAGCCTCGGCGTCCCTGGAGGACAGGGAAACAGGAAGTGGTGATGCTTGAAGATTCTCACTCTCAGGCTGGAGAGATGGCTTAGCTGTTAAGCGCATGCCTGTGAAGCCTAAGGACCCTGGTTCGAGGCTCGATTCCCCAGGACCCACGTTAGCCAGATGCACAAGGGGGCGCACGCGTCTGGAGTTCGTTTGCAGTGGCTGGAGGCCCTGGTGCGCCTATTCTCTCTCTCTCTCTATCTGTTGCTTTCAAAAAAAAAAAAAAAAAAAAAAAAAGATTCTCACTCTGTCCCGGAGTCAGGCTCACAGCTGGGGAGGTGGGGTAGGAGCAAGTAGGTGGTTTTGAGAAGCCATCTGCGCTGAAGGGCCTTTCCCGCCCGCGGGGCTCCGTCACGGCATGCAAACGTCGGCCACCCCACAGCCAGCGCTCGGTAAACAAAACCCGTTCACGTGGCCTGTCCTCGCCGGAGCTTCCTTTGCTTAAAAAACAGCCATTTTAGGCTGGAGAGATGGCTTAGCAGTTAAGCGCTTGCCTGTGAAGCCTAAGGACTCCGGTTCGAGGCTCAATTCCCCAGGACCCACGTTAGCCAGATGTACAAGGGGGCGCACGTGTCTGGAGTTCGTTTACAGAGGCTGGAAGCTGGTGTGCCCATTCTCTCTCTGTGTCTCTCTCTGCCTCCTGCTCTCTGTCGCTCTCAAACAAACAAACAAACAAACAAACAAAGCCATTTTAGCCGGCCATGGTGGCGCCCGCCTTTAATCCCAGCACGCGGGATTAGACAGAGGTAGGCGGATCGCCATGAGTTCAAGGCCACCGTGGGACTCCATAGTGAATTCCAGGTCAGCCTGGGCTAGAGTGAGACCTTACCTTGAAAAAACAAAAAGGACAAAAAAAAAAAAGTCCAAAAATAACCCCAGCCATCTTGTGGGTCTTGGGGCTGGATTTGCCCATGGTCCTGTCACCCCCCAAGCTCAGTCTTACTTGCTGGGGCTCACGGGGTAAACCTCTGTGCAGTGCCCTGAGTACCAGCGTGTGGCACAAGTGATCTGCCCCAAGTGACGGCAGAGCTGCCAGCTGCTGTCACCCTTTAAGGAAGAAAATGCTGACAGCGCTCAGCACAGGGGCAAGGAGCTGCAGAGAAGCATTTCTGCGACAAATTGCCCTAAAATGTCCTGGTTTAAATAGAAGAGAATGCCAGGCATGGTGGCGCACACCTTTAATCCCAGCACTCGGGAGGCAGAGGTAGGAGGCTATTCTGAGACTCCATAGTGAATTCCAGGTCAGCCTGGGCTAGAGTGAGACCCTACCTCGAAAAACCAAAAGGAAAAAAAAAAAAAAGCAGAGTGTATCGAGGGTTCCTGGAGGTTGGGTTGCAGACCGGTCGGTCACCAGGACAGTTTGTGTCATCAGCTCCAGCCTCTCCCTGGGGCCCGGGCTACCTCGCAGGTGGGGTAGGTCCCCAGGCGTGAGGAGGGACAGAAACGAGTGCTCTCCTTTGTCACTCAGCCTCCACAGTCCCCAGCAGCACTTCTACAGTGCTCAGTGGTCAGGGAGCCAGAGCTCCATCCAGATCCCCGCGGAGGGAGGGACTCAGATTCCAGCTCTGTAGGCAAAGAGCGCCCCACGGGCCAACACATCCCTGTGTTCCCTAAGGGAAGAGTGAAGGATTCCTGCTCTCTGCTCTCTCAGGAAAGGAAGTTTGGACTCTAGAGAAGGGTGCTACCTCTGCTCCTCAGCTGCTGCTGTGAAGCCCTAGTTGGGAACATTCCATCCTGTCCCAGACCCTGGTAGGTGGTATGATATGCTGGGGAGATTCGGTGCTTGGCATTGCACTGGATGAAGTGTTCTCAGTGCACAGAGCTCTTGGGCAGGCGTTTGGGAAGAACCAAAGGTCGTGTCACGTGGTGTAGTTAAGCCACAGTAGTATGACAGGGTAAGGGGATGAGGTGGACACTTGAGGTCAATGTTCCACTTAGAGTCATGGACTTGCAAAACAGCAGTTGACTTTGCCAATTAAGAACATCAAGCATGGGCTGGAGAGATGGCTTAGTGGTTAAAATGTTTGCCTGCAACACCAAAGGACCCAGATGCAACTCCCCAGTACCCACATAAGCCAGATGTACAAGGTGGTGCATATGTCTGGAGTTCATTTGCACTGGCTAGAGGCCCTGATGCGCCCATTCTCTCTGTACCTGCCTTTTTCTCTCTTCCTCCCCCCCTCAAATAAATAAATAAAAATAAAAATATATTTTTTTAAAAAAAAGAACATCAAGCACGATCTAGCTCTCATGATCTCTCTAATGATAGACATAGAATCATCTGTTATTACTTTAAAAAAAGCGACCGTGAAAAGGAGGGGGAATGTAATCTCAGAATCAAAGACCCTCTCCTGAGAGCCCTGGTGGCCGCGTGAGGATGTGGCGCCCGTGCCAGAGCTGACCTCGGACTTCTGTGGGGATTTGCCATCAGCTCAGTCACCTTCCTGCTGTCTGTGATAAGGTCACAGGCTGAAGCCTCAAAAGTACAAGCAGGGACATAGCTCAGTGGATAAAGCATTTATCACATAAGCATGAGGACCACAGTTTGGTTCCCCAGCACCTATATAAATGCTAGGTGGGCCTGAGGACCCATCTGCAATCCCAGCCAGAGGAGAGGCAGAGATGGGACCCTCTGGGCAGGCTGGTTATCCTACTGGTTAGCTCTGGGTTCAAGTGAGAGACTCTGCCTTGACGAATAAAGTAGAGAGTGATTGAGGAAGTCACCTGACGTACACCTCTGATGTGTGCGTGCACTTATACACACATGCGCGCATACGCACATCAACACGTATGCACACATGCACACACACCATCCACTCATATGCACGAATGCATGCATGCAAAAAAGCAAAGCAAAACAAAACAAGGCAGTGTGGCTCTGCTTAGACTCT
Source organism: Dipus sagitta (assembly GCA_036346955.1). NCBI lineage: Eukaryota > Metazoa > Chordata > Mammalia > Rodentia > Dipodidae > Dipus > Dipus sagitta. Next base: position 49,139,726 of record CM070773.1, on the reverse strand, counting down.
GATCTGCCTCTCTGTCTTCTCGGTCGTGTCCAAGGTGAGTGGCTGGTCACAGAGGGAGTGGCCAGAGATAGGTCCAGCCTGCTGAAACTCACTGGAAATTAGCCTTCCAGTATAGCAGTTGGCAGCAGGGCTGAGGCGCCGCCTTTGCAAGTTTGTCTAACCCCAAGAAACCTGCCCTTGGCCCAAACCAGCTCTTGGCTCAGATGCCTTGTCTAGCCAGTGCTACTGCCAAGCCTTGGTTACACATGGTACCCTTGTCTTCCTGGACCCACAGTCTTGGTGTTGACAAAGCGCTCGTAGGTGATTTTGATTCTGGAAACGAGGGGGTTAAGAGCTTCACTTTGTGGGTGGGAAGTGAGGCCCAGCGAGCACGCTTCAGTCACGCAAAGTCATACGGCTTTGCCGTCCAACCTGGGAGGATGCTGCTGGTCTGGCAGCATCTCTGCCTCAGCCTTGCTTCTACCACATCATCCTTGTTCCTGGAGTTTTTAGGGTCAAAGTCTGGTCCCTGGCAGCCCCAGTAAGCTAAGTTCAGCCATCTGTTCCCAATATGCCAGTTACAAAGAAAAATAATATGTAAAGAAAAACTCACAAAGAATATTTATTTATTGTGGTCACATTGGGAAGAGGTCAGTGGCCCCCAAGTCCATTTTGGGGACTTTAGGGTTAGCAGGCAGAGGTAATGCATAAGCAGTTCTGATCGAAGTGTGATCTCACCCATTATTAATCTATCATTGCCTTGGATCCTATCTCTGGCAAGGTGGTCTATCAAGGTGTCAGAAGTGGACTGGGGAGATGGCTCAGCAGTTAAAGGCACTTGTATGGAAAGCCTGCTGACCCAGGGTTCAATTCCCCAGTACCCATGTAAAGCCTGACACAAAGTGGCTCATGCACCTGGCATTCATTTGCAGACGCAAGAGACCCTGGTGTGCCCATACATACACACATAAGTAGTTAATAAGTAAAGAAATAATTAGTTAATAAGTAAAGAAAGAAAGAAAGTTATCAGCCCTGTGTACTGAGGTATTTCCAAGGGAAACTCCAATTCCTCAGGGTCCATTGTTTCAGTAGTCTGATAGTCACAGGGAGGGGCACAAGTGACTGTTCAGAACATCTGTGTTTTGGGGGGAGATGTTGGAAGCAGGGTCTCACTCTATCCCAGGCTAACCCAGCACTAATTCTATTGCCCAGGCTGGCCTTGAACTCAAAGCAGTCCCCCTACCTCAGCCTCCCGAGTGCTGGAATAAAGGTGTGCAGTCACCACGCCTGGTAGAATGTCTTCCTTCTTGGTTACATTCCCTCTCCCCAGTCTTTTTTTTTTGTTTTTTTTTTTTGTTTTTTGAGGTAGGGTCTCACTCTGGCTCAGGCTGACCTGGAATTCACTATGTAGTCTCAGGGTGGCCTTGAACTCTCTGCGATCCTCCTACCTCTGCCTCCCGAGTGCTGGGATTAAAGGTCTGTGCCACCACACCTGGCCCTCTCCCCAGTCTTGAGGCCTCACACATCACCTGAGCCACCCCATGGCACGGAACCACCTGGCACCACCTTGCACTGCTCTCCCAGGAAGGCTCAACTCTAGGACAGGGTGACTCAGGTGTGAGTCAGCCTTTGTCCCAGCTAGAAAAGCCTGGGGCTCACGCCTCCCTGTCCTCCATCACGTGAGCTGCGGACCGGATGTCTTCACAGGGAGGCTCCCCCACGCCCCGGTTGGCCTCAGCTCTCTGTTCGCCTTGGCTGTTCCCTCTGGCGGGCGTTCTGGTATTGGGCGTAGGCCTGCTGCCCTCTGGCTCACTGTAGGTCCTTTTGTGGCTTCATTCTATCTCAGGGTACATCTCCCAGCTCCCTCATCCTCTGGGCTTCCAAAGAGGTTTGTCAAATAGCAGGTAGCAGGCCAGGGTAAGTAGAGGGGGGAACTAGATTGATGCTATGCCTCATTCAGTGATTATTTATTTATTTAGTCTGGTGTTTTTTGTTTTTTTTTTTTTTTTGAGGTAGGGTCTCACTCTAGCCCAGGCTGACCTGGAATTCACTATGTGGTCGCAGGGTGGCTTCAAAATCCCAGTAATCCCCCTACCTCTGCCTCCCGAGTGCTGGGATTAGGGCTAGAGAGATGGTTTCACCATTAAGGCACTTGTCTGTGAAGCCTAAGGACCCAGGTTCGATTCTCTAGTACCCGTGTAAGCCAGATACACAAGGTGGCACGTGCAAGGCACATGATTAACATGGTAGGTTGAGTTACCAGAAGTGATGGGAAAATAACAGATAATCTATTGGATTAAATCTAAGACAAAGGCCAGGCATGGTGGCACACGCCTTTAATCCCAGTACTTGGGAGGCAGAGGTAGGAGGATCACTGTAAATTCAAGGCCAGCCTGAGACTACATAGTGAATTCCAGGTCAGCCTGGGCGAGAGTAAGACCCTACCTCTAAAAACAAAACAAAACATCTGGGCCAAGCGCTTGGATTAAAGGCATACACCATGCGGCTTCTCATTGTCTGAAGGGCCTAGGCTCAGGCCACACTCTGCAGGCCTGTTCTGGTTTCTGAGAGAGTCATCTGCTGTTCTCCTCTGCCCCTCCTGCTCTAGGTAGTGTCAGAGACTCCCTCCCATGGCTAGTCTCTGGACTGCCTCAACATCCGATTTATCTTCTCAGGCTTTATAGTACCTATGCAAGCAGTCTCCTATACTCAACCCTTTTCGGAATGCCAACTTGGCTCCTGTCGTCTCCTGGATCATGTCTGCTATGATTCCTCCTGGAAGACCGACAGGAGTCACAGTACAAGGATGGTGGATGTCACTTCCCTTGGCCCAGTGAGTCAGAAGACGGAGGCTGGGGCTGGACTCTGGAGCCCATGCTGCTTTCCTCCCCATTGCCTCACCCTCACACAAATCCTAGTTATCTTCAGCCTAGAATTCCCAGCAGCCTCCCCACTGGGCCCGCTGCCAGCCCAGTGGCCCAGGTTCCCTGCTGCTGCCCCAACGGCTGCTCTCATTGGACTATCTGATCATCCTGTGCTTTAGATCAGGCCCCTGTAACTTGCCAAATCAGGCCTGTTTCAGAGCTAGCCTTTCCAATTAATCCGTCCGCACCCTCTTGTCCCAGCTTGACATTTTCCAGGCACACCCTGCACAGTGCTCTACGTGGGGTTCACGCAGCCCCCTTTGCCTGGGTCTCCTTTTCTTTGCTGCTCAACTGCCTGTGGATTCCTTAAGGCTTACAGCAGGGTCGCTGCCTCTCCACCCCACCTCCCACCCACCTTCACTCCTGCCTCTTTCAAAGTTCACTTGTGCCACCCTACATAGTGAATCCCAGGTCAGCCTGAGCTAGAGTGAGACCCTACCTCAAACGAGCAAACAAAAAAAAAACTCACTTGCATGTGATCAGAGTTTCCCAAGAGTTAGGACCCTGCCTAAGCCCTCCTTGTGCCCAGGTGCTGAGCACTGAGTACCCTCTGTGGCTAGTCCTAACACAGAAACTCGGTAAATATTTGTGGACTGCAGCAAATATAGAAAGTGCTCTTTGGAATCAGCTGACCCCCAGTCCTTTGGAGATGGGGCCTGCCACAGCCCCTTCCTGTTTGAACAGTCAAGCGGGGAGTTAGGGACCTCTGCTCTAAAGCCGGGGCCCATGCATTTCAGCAGCATTCTCAGCGAGTCTGGTTAATGTTTAACTTCAGTTTCTTTGCTTTCTGTAAAGCGCATAACAAGGCAGTGCGTCTAGGAATGCAAAAGAACGAGGTCCACAGGAAGAAGACAAATGCCCATGCCATTTTTACTGAATTAAAAATTGATCCTGGAAGAAAATGGAAAAAAAAAATTCAGAATTCTAAAATGAGATCCCACCGAAAGACGTAACTGGACAAAGAGCTTAGGTAATATTTGCGAGAGTCCCATCCCCCTCGCTCCCTCCTCCCACAGGCCATCATCAAACTAGGTCTGGAATTTTGGAACCACCTTCTGTTATAGTAATTAAGAGTGAGGGTAGAGAGAATGTCACCTTCCCCCAGTCGCCACACGTTAACACATCCCCTAACATGGGAGTTCCCATCCTATCCTTCTATAACCCTTAAGCCCTCTCTCTGGCTCTCTCTTCCTCTCTTTGGCTTTTCTGTTCCCTGGTACGCTCACTGACTATCTCTAGCCACCCCCCAACCACCACTTACCTTGGACCCGCTTGCTCTTTTCCCTAAAGCTCTCTCTCTCTCTCTCCCTTTCTTTCTCCCTCTTCCTTTCCCCCTCTCTTCCTCCCCCTTCTTTCTATAACCTGTTACAATAAGGTCTTGAACTCAAGAAGCAGTCTGTCTAGGTGCTTCTATCTTGAACCAAAAATGTGACAATGCTTTCATCACAGATCCTATAGCCAGAGCTCTGACATCAACAACGTGCTGGCCTCTGGAAAAACTCATCTTCCGGAAGCTTCCATAAGGGTCCCAACCCATATCAAAGAGTAGATGGCTTCCTGTTCAATCCTGATAAAGCAGACGTCAAATTCAAGGCTCTCTCTCCTGGTCCCTCCTCCCTTTTTAGCCTTGACCATCTTGGTAAGAGCCCTAGTTTCCTAGACATCCTGTTTACAGAGGACAAGAAGCCATGAGGTGGAGCTCACTTGTGCTCCTTTGAAGACTGGGTAGAGGAGTGGTTAGGATGTGAGGTGGGGTTCCCATCCAAGCTCCACCATGTCCTAGCTGTGACAGGCACTCCATCTCCAAAATGTCTGTTCTCCTTCCCTAAGCCACACTTGCACCTCTCCAGTGTGACCTGTTTGCCTGTCGACACGGAACTCTCCAGTTGTGTGATGTTTATTTCGTTCACCATGCATTCATGTGTTTATTTAGACTCTCCGCCCCGGCTCTAAGCAGTGGCCCAAACAGGCCTGTTACAGTTCTCTGTGTTCTGGAGACTGTCCACAGGAATAGTGACCACCCAAAGTGCTCACCGTTGGCTCCTTGAACTCGCAGGCAGCACGGTCCCTTAGCCAGGGCCTCCTGCGGAACTTTAGTGATCACTCAACAGTAGCCAAACAGCTGGACAAGAAAAGATGGGAGCCCACAGTAAGTGGCAGCCAGAGCTGGCCATTCAGTCATGAACGGGTGATGTAGGAGGGTTGGCACTGAGGGGCAGCGGCTGACACTTTGCTCTCAGAACTGCCCCGCTGAGTCGCCTTGCACAGGTGCCTCCCTCCTTGGCTGGGCTCATCCTATGCAGCCAGGGCAGAGGGCCTCTTGTCAGGACTGCGGGTGCACATCAGAACCTGTGTGGGAGGAGACCAGCATGTTTATGAGGGGACAAGACCTGAGGCACCCAGGAGGACAAGAACCTGGGGCAGGTTCCTTCTATCTTCTGGACCTCTGTCTTTCCATCTTTTATGAAAGAGAATTGGATCAGAAAATCTGCAAAGTTCTAACTAGCTCTGGGATCCAGTGCTACTGGGGAGGGCTTAAAGCTTGGTGTGTGAGGCCTGAACCAACATAGCGTAGAAAAACACTTCTTGCCAGCGTGGTGGCGCACGCCTTTAATCCCAGCACTCTGGAGGCAGAGGTAGGAGGCTTGCCGTGAGTTTGAGGCAATCCAGGTTAGCCTGGACTAGAAAGAGACCCTACCTCGAGAAACCAAAATAAATAAATAAAAATAAAAAATAAAACAAACAAAACACTTCTTAACCATGATGTGGTGGGAAGACTCACGTGTGCTTGGTAAATGATTTGCTGGGTCGGAAGAGAGGTCTCTAATCCTAGGGTTCTAACAAGGGCTCAGGTGTGCCAAATCTGCCAGCCTTATCTATATCTTGAAAAGTGAAAGGTTTAGTACTGGTTCTCACGGCCCAATCACAGACCCATGGGATCAGAACTCCAGGGTGGCCTTTTTATGTTGCCCACAAGGTTGTTCTGCGGCAGCTCAAGATCCCAAGCTTTAGGAGAACCTTCTGAACTGGGTTGTAGATTGGAAACTCCCAGAGAATTTTTGAATCCTTAGTACTTGATTCCTGCTTGTGGCTCTAATTTAATTGGCATGGGTGTGGGGGGGGAATGTCTACGGGGATTTTTTTGTTGTTGTTGTTTGTTTTTTAGACGTAAAGTCTCATTCTAGCCCAGGTTGACCTGGAACTCTGTAGCTCCAGGCTGGCCTTGAACTCCTAGAAATCCTCCTACTTCTGCCTCCCAAGTGCGGGGAGTAACTGCTTGTGTCACCACGCCCTGGTCTACGGGGACTTCTGACCGCTCTTTAGGTTGACTTGACTATGTGATCAAGCGGTTAAGGCATTTGCCTGCAAAACCAAAGGACCCCTGTTAGATTCTCCAGGACCCACATAAGCCAGATGCACAAGAGGTGCATGTGTCAGGGAGAGCATGTGTCTGGAGTTCGTTTGCAGTGGTTGGAGGCCCTGGCACGCTCATTCTCTCTCACTCTCTCTCTCCCTCCCTCCCTTTTTCTCTCTCAAATAAATAAAATACACCTGCAATGTACTGAATGAAGGCGAGGGCTTTGGGGCTCCAAACAGAGCCTGGAAAGCGCTGTTCCCGGCAAGGCCACGAGGGCGCGCTGTGGCGCCGCGGGAAGCTGCGTGCGCCTGGAGGCTGCCCGAGCTCGGGGCTGCGGAGGCGGCGGGCCGCGGCGCCCAGGGCCAGCGCCTCCTGGAACGGCTTGTGGCTCGTGGCCGAGGCCTGCCCTGCGCGTGCATCTGCACCCAATTAACGCTGGCCGGGCCGCTCTGTGCTTGACGTTAGTGATGTGCGGGTGCTGGGGAGACGCCTGCAGCGCCTGGTCGCAGGTTGCTTCTGGCCGCTGCTCTGCTGCCTGCCTTGCTAAGGACAGACTCTGGGCCCACCTCCAGGACCGCTCCTGGTTCCTGCGGCTTCTATGACCTGGCTGTCCTTTTCCCATGGGGCCCGACTGGGTTCCATATTCCCCGTGGATTCCTTCTGTTCCATCCCTACCTTTTCAGGACTCTGAGGGTCCCGGCAAGGTCCCTAGGCCCCTGAGGCCTGACTGGGTGGGTTGCAGAAACCAATTAATTTTCCCTCTCACTTTCTCTCCTGTTTTCTGCTTTCCTTTCCTGACGCCCGCTCTTTCCTTTTTCCTCTTAGCTGAGCCTTGTAGCTTAGCGCTTTCCAGAGACAGAGGTTTTCATACGGCAGAGAAGAGAGGACAGAGCTTGGATCCCTTTTCTGTGACAGAAATCAGGGTGGTTTATAAGGGACTTAGTGTGTGTGTGCATGTTGGAGAGAAGGTTCTGGTTGGTGATGGAACTTTAAGAAAAAAAAAAAAAAAAGAAGAAGGGGCGGAAGGGATGGCTCAGCAGTTAAGGAGCTTGTCTGCAAAGCCTAACCACTGGGGTTCGATTCTCTAGTGCCCACGTAAAGCATGCATGTGGAGTTGGTTTGCAGAGGCTGGAAGCCCTGGTGTGCCCATTTCTCTCCTCTCTCGTTCTCTCTCTGTCTCTCTTTCTCTCTCCTTGGAAATAAATACATAAATAATTTTGGGGGGCTATAAATAATTTTTTAGAAGACTCTGTTTAGGGATGACGGTTTGCCCTGGAGAGGGGACTCTGTTTCTTATTGGTGGAGACAGCACCTTTCCCAGGCTGACAGAGTGGCTGTTTCCATAAAGGCTCCACTTCACCCTTCATCCCATGAGAGGCCTCATTTGGAGTCAAGCCTTGTGGTTCTAAGAAGCTCCCCTCTCACCCCCATCTGGAGGAAGCCTGTCCCCCTGACCTGCACTTCCGCAGCTCACACTTCTCAGAGGAGGGGAGAGAAGGCAGTAGTTGCAGAAATGAGCTTCCTTCCGGGATCCTCTGTGTCTCATCCTCATGTCCAGGGTCTGGGCTTGGTTTCCCACGAATCCCCACCTCCGCAGGACTGGTGGTCAGGTAAGCATCCCCTGGAGGGCAGGCGGTCTACTGCTGGGCAGTTGGCGCGAGTCAGCCCAGTCCAGGGGAATTGAAACTGGAGAAGGGAAGGGACTCTGTCTGGGTCACTCAGCTGGTTCCTGGCAGATCCCTTTTCCAGGTAAGCCATCAAAGTTCCTGCTAGGGCCAGGGCTGTGACACACCCCAGTTCTGAGGGTGTGGTGGTGGCGGGGGTCCAGGGTGAGCCTATGTGAGCTGAAGAGCACCAGACCCTCCTCAGATGCCAGAGAGCAATGCCATTGCCTCATTGTGAGCTCAGCTTGAGCCTGGGGTGTCAGTAACCCAAAGCCTTGGTTGGGCTTTGGTAGAAGCCAAGCCTAAGGGCTGGGGGGAGTCAGTTTGCTAGGCAAGGTCTTTTTGCCCTTTCAAGTTTAGTGGTCAGGATAAACAGAGCTTACTGTAAGGTGAGACCAGTCAAGGCTTCCAAGAGAGGGGTGCTTTGCTGTTGAACGTGTGTTTCTTGTTGTTTCAGCCTGCTCCTTCAGGACCCAGGAACTTGTCCCTCATCGCAAGTCATTTACACACACTGATACTTGGAAATGCCTGGTACTGATCCATGCAGAGAACGGTCCCCTAACAGGTCAAGAAGTAGTTGCAAGCCGGGTGTGGTGGTGCACGCCTTTAATCCCAGTACTCGGGAGGCAGAGGTAGGAGGCTCACTGTGAGTTTGAGGACATCTTGAGACTACACAGTGAATTCCAGGTCAGCCTGGGCTAGAGTGAGACCCTACCTTGAACTCCTCCCCCCCCCAAAAAAAAACCCAAAAATAAGTAGTTGCAGACTGGAGAGATGGTTTAGCAGTTAAGGTGCTTGCCTGTGAAGCCTAAGGACGAACGTTTGATTTCTACAGAAGCCATGTAAGCCAAAAACACATGGTGGCACGTGCGTCTGGAGTTTATTTGCAGTGGCTAGAGGCCTTGGCATGCCCATTGTCTCTCTCTCTCTCAATAAATAAATATAAATAAAAATAAAATAAAAGAAGTAGTCGCTCATATCCAGGTATGACGTGAGGGAAAGCTGGACTCCAGGGTCCTGGTAATGACTCTCTTTGTGACTTGTTAATCGGTTAATGTGTGGTAACCAAGACAGACAGAATTCTCTTGCGACTATGGCGAGTCCAGAGAGGTCCACGTGGGCGGGGCAGGAAGCCAATGGAGGTCAGGCCAAGGGGCAACCAGGTCATTGAAGCAAAGGGTTGGTGTCCTGGGAAGAGCATGACTTAGAGGACCTGGGCTCTAGATCAGGCTCAACTGTGATGAACTTGGCAAGTCATTTGCTTTGGGAGTTTGCACTTCTGAGTTAACCTTCGCTCTTTACTCCACAATGCTGCCACCCCCGTCTGCCACCAGCCAGTCTGTGTCTGCCCATCCATCTGTCCATCCATCCATCCATCCATCACCATCACTACCACCAGTATCCTCATTCCATGATCAGTGCTTTTGGTGGGCCCTGGGCTCAGATCAACGACATTCCAACCCAATAAAATAATTTGGAACATAACAAGGACCTAATGGTAAAGCAATTTGACCTAAAGGAAAAAAAATAGCGTGTGGAGAGTAATTAAGTGGAATATCGAGATCTTTAATTTTGGAAGCTCCGTTCAGTGAGGTCCACAGTTGGGGTTTGTGTTGCTTGCTTGTCTGGGGGAGCCAGACAAGTGTCTTATAACTCAGCTGCGGTGAAGCCACCATGAACGGCAGCCTCAGATTTCCCCCGGTGGCTGGAAGCCTGCCTCAGTGCCCAACCCTATTAACTGTTGGCTTCCCAGTTGCTGGATTCAGCCAAAAACATCCTGGGCTGTTTGAAGTACTTATTGGAAAAGCAGATTTCATCTTGGCTGCGGCTCTGAGCAGTTCCTTGTGTGGGGGGTACTCCCCAGGGCTGTAATTGAACACAAGAAAGCAGCGCCTACTTTTGGCATTCTTGCTTTCATCTCCGAGTCACATTTAAAAATTTATATTTAAAGAAAGTCAGGGAAAGGGGCCAACACAGCTCTTGGCCCCAAGTGCCAGAACACTCAACACGGCAGCTCCAGAAACGAGGCTGTGGGGGATTAGGGGGAATTAGAACCATACTGCGGGGCTGAGCTGAGGGACAGGCTTCTGGGAGCATGGTCGTGCAGCCTGACCTGCAGGAGTTCGGATTGGCCCCCTCACTAGAGGATTGCCCAAAGGTCCCTAAGGGCAGAGGAGTCCGACGCCTGCTTGGGCTCTCCTTCCAAGGAGCGCGGTCTGAGCAGCCCCGACTCCACTGTGCGGACGGCAGGCCAGGCTGCCAGAGACTTTTCTGGACACTGGTGTCCTGAGAGGGAGAAAACATTTGCTGGACAGGCCCTTGACCTTCTCCTTCTCCTGCTCCTCCAGCAGGATTCTGAACACAGTGGCTGTGGAATCCATGTTTGCTTAGCAGGGCTCACCTTTGAAAAGATGGCACTTAAGTGCCTTCCAACCTTTCCCTGCAACTCTTGGTAAGGCATTCTCCAGGGGCTAATGGGAGGCCAAAACCCCATTTTGTGTGTGTGGGTTTTTTTAAATTTATTTTTATATATTTTTTTTGAGGTGGGGGTCTCACTCTGGCCCAGGCTGACCTGAACTCACTCTGTAGTCACCGGCTTGCATTGAACTCCCACTGATCCACCTACTTCTGTCTCCCAAGTGTGCCACCATGCCCAGCTTTCTTTTGTTTTTATTTTATTTAGTTATTTAATTTTTTATGAAAGAGCAAGAGCGAGAGCGAGCGAGCGAGAGAGCGAGTGAGAGAGGAGAGAATTGGCGTGCCACTGCCTTAGCCACTGCAATCAAACACCACCTCGCGCTCATGAGTCACCTTGTGCATCTAGCTTACGTGGGTTGTAGCGAGACTTCCCAGGCAAGCCACCTTAAGGGCTAAGCCATCTCTCTCGCCCTATTTTTATTTTTATTAGTTAGAAACTTTGTTGTATAAACAAATCATGTGTTGGTCACATTTCCCTCCACTGGGCTCTCATTCCACTGAGGGCCCTGTTTAGTGGGTGCCTGGTATTCACTGTGGGGTTATGGGTTATAAGTTGTGAGAGCAGCCCTCGGTCGTTGTGGAGGGTGGTGGGATCCTCTGGATATTCCCTCCTACCCTGTGGATCTTATAATCCTTCCACTCCCTCTTCTGCAATGTTCCCTGAACCTTGGCCGGTATATTAAGAGTGCCAGGTGTGATGGTGCATGCCTTTAAAAATTTTTTTTTATTTAATTTATTTTTTATTGACAACTTCCATAATTGTAGACCGTGACCCATGGTAATTCCCTCCCTCCTCCCACTTTCCCCTTTGAAATGCCATTCTCCATCACGCCCCTTTCCCCTCTCAATCAGTCTCTCTTTTATTTTGGTGTCATCATCTTTTCCTCCTATTATGATGGTCTTGTGTAGGTAGTGTCAGGCATTGTGAGGTCATGGATATCCAGACCATTTTGTGTCTGGAGGAGCACATTGTAAGGAGTCCTCCCCTTTCTTTGGCTCTTATATTCTTTCTGCCACCTCTTTGCAATGGACCCTGAGCCTTGGAAGATGTGATATATTGCAGTTCTGAACACTCCTCTGTCACTTCTTCACAGCACCATGGTGCCTTCTGAGTCATCCCAAGGTCACTGCCATCTGAAAAGAGAAGCTTCTCTAACAAGAAGTGAGAGTAGCATTAATATATGGGTATGAACATTAAGAGAAGTGCTTACTGGGAAGTTTGGTGAACATAATATACATTTAGCCAGACACCAGCAGATGTTACAACCCTAGGGCTCATGACTACCTCTGTTGTAGATTTTCAGTATCAGAGATGTATTCTCTCCCATGGAGCAGGCCTCCAGTTCAATTAGAGAGTGTCCCATAAGAGACGTGCCACTATTAGCGCACGTTGGCTCATCTGGCCTGGCTGGCCAAATATAAGGCTTTCAGTGTCCATTGTTGAGTATCTCCACTGGTGATTTCTGTCTCCCCCATTGAACTGCATGCAGCGTAGCTTTTTCTAGTTTTCTGTCAGCTGGTCTACATGGTGGAGGTTATCAGCTCAGCTCCAGCAGGATTTCTCAGTGACCTTGCAGCCCAAGTATGTGGATTCTTCAGCAATAGGGTCTTACCATCTATTCCTGGTGGGAAACCAAGAGCCTCAGCAATGGCCTGTAATGTTTTGGGGGCATCAGTGACCTCTGTGGCCAACAGCTCGCTGGAAGGTATCCCATCTCTGGCACTGAAAATTTTCTAGTAATAATCTATGGCGTCTGAGGGCTCCATTGTCCAAAATCTAGGTTTCTGATCTGCTGGGCATGGTGGCTCACGCCTTTAATCCCAGCACTCAGGAGGCAGAGGGAGGAAGATTGCAATGAGTTCGAGGTCACCCTGAGACTACATAGTGAAGTCCAGGTCAGCCTCAGCTAGAGTGAGACCCTACCTCAAAAAAAAAAGTAGGTTCCCTATGACTTATTTATATCCTCTTAGATTTTGATTAGCCCTCCCTCCACATTTCCTTTACTCAATCTCTTCCCCTGACCACCTCGCTTAGGCCTTTTCACCCCCATTAATTTATTCTTATATATATATATATATTACCATCCTATTAATTCTCCCTCCCTCCTTTTCTATTCCCTTTATATCTTCTTTCTAGCTTACTGGCCTCTGCTACTGTTTTCTTCCTACTCACATAGAATTCCAATCATTTGTAGCTAGGATCCACATATGAGAGAAAACATGTGACATTTGGCTTTCTGGGCCATACCTGATTTTAACCTATATTACGGAGCTATAGTAACAAAAACAACA